>CM073327.1:8951342-11451342 GCA_037043015.1 Bryum argenteum
GAATCTTCAGTAGCTGTTGTCCAAGGTTTTGTAAATGGTGTAGAAACAAATATACTTCTAGATACAGGATCTTCATTTTCGGCAATCACTGAATCTTTTGTACAACAATTGAATCTTCATACTTGGTTGACCAGGGACACACTTGTAGTTACATTAGCTAATAATCACATTGAAAGGTATCCGGAACGTACTTGTTTAGTGGTATTAAAAATTGGTGATAGTGAATCATATGAAGAACTTAACGTTTTACCAAATCAAATTTATAATATTACACTTGGTAAAAATTGGTTAAAACAAAACAAAGTCATTTGTGATTATGGACATGACCTTGTAAAATTGCCTAATTCCCGACCTATCCAAATGGGTTCTTCAACTAGATTAGGAAGTATTGACGATGATATAGACAAAAACATATTGCATCAAAAATCAACTCCCAAACTCTTGAGATTCTAAATGATCTTTTGACCAAAACTAAATTCAATGTTCAATAAAAAAAAAATATGCTTGATATGCTTCACATATATATCATAATCTTTCTGGAATTGTTAACTCACACCTTGTTTGATCCTAATAAAACACTTTTAAAAAAACACTTTAAAAAGTTTAGTTCTTTGAACCAAATAATCAATTCCAAATTTCGAATGATTCTGAATGTTTAGATGAAATAGAAAATAATAATAATACTTGCCAATTTGGTACAATTTGGTGGTAAAGTTTTTTTTACATGTAAATTGTAATGTTTTCTTCAAAAAATACGTTTTTGTATGTAATTCTATATCAGTATCTCTAATTTAAATATTGTATTTTGGATTGAAATTCATATACATCTAATTTAGAACCATGATATACGTCCCAATCCTAGAAGTTAAGGACTTAAATATTACTAAGTTAATCAACAAAACTCTTTAACCTTTAAAGAACGAAGGTTTGAGAATTGAACTCCAAAAAGGGTTTGTGAAAGTTTTTTATTCTTCAAGAGTAAAATCTCTAAACCTCCAACTAATATTTAGATAATTAAGGCTTACATCAATTATCTAAAATCTGTCATATTCTCCAAATTCTCCAATTCCTAATTACGATAGTTTCTCCAATACATTACTCTTCTCAATATCCAAATCCATTTCAATTTCTAAAGGCTAATAGATCATTTTATGGTCACTACCAACTTCAAGGGCAACCCAAAACAAGAAAATAACTATTCCTTTATTTTTGTCTTTTTATTCTTTTTATTTGGGTTATTTTGAGACATGTAGTTATCAAATTGTCTCTCATAGCCAAAAAAGACTCTTGGTTTGGACAAAGTCTTTGTCTTAGGTGATTTTGCATTGTCAAATGCCTCTAGAAATGAACATTGCGTTTCTCATAAGAACCAATCAATGGCTTTTCATTGCAAACAAAATTCATAGATGATGCAAGTGTGCAAGAGAGTCGATTGACTGGAGTCTATCGGAAAAGAATTTGATTAGTTAAAACTAAAAGAAATTTCACTCTTTTAGAAAAGAAACATTACAAAGATCTCAAGCCGAAAGAAATTAAGTGACAATTTTACCTCTACATCTATCCACTAAGACCACAAGCCATTACACTAAATTTGATAATTAGTCTTAGATTATTATAAGATTTGAATACGCTATAAGTTTTTACTTTTGTTTAAAAAAACTTAACAAGAGCATTGATTCTGATACTATATAAGGACCCTCATCTTGGCCAACATAATGGGTAAAATTATTGAACAACAATAAAAACTTATAACCTGATTATGTAAATTAGTATATCTAACACTAATTATCAAATTTAGTGTAGTAAGAACCACACTTATTCACATACAATTCAAAATTTGAAGCTTAACAATTGAATCCATAGAGGTTTGAAGACATGCTTTGAGATCACATTCAAATGCACCTACTATCATAAAGATAATGTATACTATATACGGCAATTTTACAACACAACTTGTTTTTCATGAAAAAAAAAAACAAGTATTCTTGAAGTGTGGTTTACAAAATATGCACAAATCTTTCACCACCCCAACTTGATGTTGTACACTAACAAGCTCAAACTCCACTTTGCATCGCTAGTTGCTCCTGCACATAAAATTCAACACAAACAATTTTCTTATTAATAAAACCCAAAACAAAATCTTGTCCTAAAAAAAAACACAGTGCACCACCATTTCTTCCAATCAAACAAACAAAGAGACAAGTTGAAGAACAAGTTTTATCTTGAAATTTGAATTGTTTTCACCTCTGACATAAAAATTGCATGAAATCCATAAGGCACCCTATTTGGCAATTTCACAACGGCCACCGGATCTGCTCCCATAGTCTTCGCATCAATAATCACGGCCTCCGAAATCCTACCAAAGATGCACACAAGTGAGTGAGTTGACAAAAGTTTTAAAGAATTTAGTGGAGAGTTTGCTTCATATAAGCAAACTACAAAATCCAAAAAATATGAGACTCAAGAGAAATGCAAAGAAAATAACAAAGACAATGATGCAAAAGTGAAGTTTTGAGGTCAATCTCAAGACTCTTAGTAATCCTTTAAAAACTACAAGACAAACTTGACGAAGTATTAGAGATGCTAGGTAGTTTGAAAGGAGAGTTTGTGATTTACCCATTAATCTCGTCATGCACGAAGGTGATCAAGTAGCCATCGTCTTCTGCAATGTCCGATTCAGTAGATCGAGGCACAAAGATAGCTTCACCTCCAAATCGCTCGGGTCCATGAACAAACAATCCTTCAACATTGCCTCCAACTGTTGTCTTGCCCAAACCAAATTTAGGCTCTTTCTGGAGATTGTATTTCACAATGCCGTAAATTTTGTGCCTTTCATCGAACAAACATCCGTATGAGTAGGTATGTTTTCTGCACAATTACAACCAACTATTAATAATGACCACAAATACAGATAGTCCACCCATTTACATAGAAATATCATAAAAAGATTTTCCTACATTATCATTATAGAAAGCATATCAAAATCATCAATCATAACAAGTGAAACGAATGAATAAATTAATAGGTTTGTAAACAAACTACATGATTAACTCAGTTCATCTTTTATATATATTACCCAAAACATTGAATTTGCCCCCTTTGTTTGCCCTCTCTATTATCCCTAATTCAAGACATGCTAAAATTGATTAATCCTAATGATTATACATTTTTGGTAAACTACCGCTCATACCCAAAACCATGCATGATCAAACTTGCCCAAGTCAACAAAGAGCAATTTTAGTCTATTTTTTGAGAAATTCAAAAAATATATATAATAATAATAATAAATAAAATAATAATAATAATAAATAACTAAATTAATCACTTTGAGTGTCATATTGCGTACCTTCCCACATACTTCTCGTTGTAAGTTGGAAAGTCAACAACCAAGTCACCCAAATTCTTCTGCTTTGCCTCACCAGTTTTAAGATTCAACCTAAACTCATATCTACAACATCCAAACAATTATACAAGTTAGCTAATTACATAACTCTTCACAAACATCCAGAACATCTAAATCCGATAAAATGGCGTCACGCCGTTGAAATGACATGCCTCAACTTTCTAAATGGTCGTCACAAAACCACATGACATTACAAACATCATAAGAGAATATGAATGATATTATACAAATGTAAGAGTGATATTCTAGGAAATTCATGATATTACAGAGTACACCATTTTGTAGGCATACAAATGCAAGTTTTGGTGTGACAAAATGGCACCTGAAATTGTATCATTTTAATGGAATTGAGGATCTAGGAAAGAGTGTTCAAAAAGTTCTTTATTATATATATGGACCTAAAAAGTTCTTTATTATGTATATGGACCAAGTACTTACAATGTTTGTTGAGTTTGTGGTTTGTCATCGAGGAAAAAAGTGAGATCTCCATCAGCAAGGCGACATGCATAGAACAGAATTTCATCACCTTCTTCCCACGAACCGGCTAAAACCACAATAAATATAAATTAGTCACTATGAGCACTTAATTACAATTCGAGGAGATAATGCAACTTAGACTATTGGAGAAGAAAGGGGAGTGTTTATGAACTCACTAGTGTGATAAATGTAGCATGGTGGAATGGTGAACCACTTGATTTGGGATTCGTTTTTGGCGTATCGTGGAAGAACTCCAAGTCGTGCTTCCTTTGTTGCATCAAACGCTATAGCAAAGTTTCCCTTTGCCATGCCCTGCAACAAAACCAACAAAAATCATGAGCTTGGAAAAGAAAAATGCAATGTGGGTGTGGATAAAACTTTGTTTAACCTACTATAAATATTATGCCCATATAACATAATACTAGTGAGGTCGGACTACTAGGTGAACACAATGAAAGTAACAAAGTAGTCAAGTGATCATATGCATAGGTGATTTCAAGCATATTTTTCAAACGATAAGATTTCCCCTTCCATGTACGATAAGGTTTCCCCTTGCATGTACGCTTCACGATGACTTCTAATAGTGCAATATCGATTTTACCTCTGGTTGTAAGGTCAAAGGTAGGTCCATGAAGATGGCATAATTCTCAGTGATGCTAAAGTCGTGCATGAGCACACCCCTAGGCAGAGTGATAACAGTTGCTTCCGACATCACACCCTCTTTAGAAACAACGTGATAGTACACATGCGGTTTGCTTATATCGTACCCATACGTGAACAACTCACCTAAAATAAAACACACACACACACACCACAACTGACTTAATACAAAACTTAAAAATCACACAACAACAGTAATTCAAACACACTCAACCCGAGTAGCATCTCTCAAAGCCAAGCGCTAGAAAAAAACCATAAATTACCCATCACAAACTAAAGAATAATATACAACACAACCCCACAAAAACTATCTAACCCAAGTTCATACAACTACACACGCAGCTCTCACTTACCATGATAAATACTAAAAACATGACAAAGATCTCATAAACCTTCAAAAGTGATAACTACTCTTAAGAAACTAAGACAAGTGAGTACCAGTGACGGGATCCAATTTGGGGTGAGCAGTCATGGAAGGACCAAGTCGACCTTCATAAGACTCACGACCTATAGTCTCCAAATCGCCATCTTCCAACACCTTAATAATATCTGCAACAACAAAAACAACACATTCTTTCAGTAACTCATTTTCTTCATTAAAAATACAACTTTCCGTGAATGGAGTTTGACTTACAAGGTTTGTCGCCTTCATTGAGAGCCATAAACTTCTTACTGTGGAACATCAAAGCGGTGTTCCCTGCATAACCACGCCCTCGTCAATATGAATCCCTCGAACAAAAACTTCGAAGTGTGGATATGAATCCTCGAACAGATTTGATCGAGGGAAAGTAGTGTCGGTAGCAACCTGTTTGTTGGCCGTTGGAAACGTCGAGGACTCCTAACTTGACTCGGAGCTGCTCAAGCATGAGGTAGAATATTCCTGACACTCCTCTCATGTTCCCGATCTGCACAAATCACATTGATTATCACCACTTTTATGCGTTCGTTCCTGCACTTTACGCTTTCGAAGTCTGCCGACATTATTAGCGTTTTCCTCGAACTGACAGAGTTCTGAATCATGTTAATTTCTTCGATGACCATATTCAACAGATTTCAAGTCCCGTTCGTGAAAGCTTGGTAGGAGACGAGCTGATCCCAAAAGAGCAAGACTATGGATTTGAAATGAGAAACTTCGGAGAATTGCACTAAAATGAGATCTCAATTTCATACATGATTCACGTCAAGACTTGAATCATGTACTCAGCTACTTGAATCATGTACTCAGCTGCTTGAATCATGTACTCAGCTACTTGAATCATGTACTCAGCTGCTTGAATCATGTACTCAGCTGCTTGAATCATGTACTCAGCTGCTTGAATCATGTACTCAGCTACTTGAATCATGTACTCAGCTACTTGAATCATTCAGGTGGTCCAGTTGACTCCTCTTGAATCCGGCGTAAGCTCAAATCCTCCTTTTTTTTTCTTTCATGGGATGTTTCCTTATTCAATGAATATGGTCATTTCATGTTCGTATTGGCTGTATGTATTCTTGAATTCTAAGAAGGGTTTGACAGTGGCTGGTATGGGAGTTACCTTATTGAATTTGGGAGCACCAAATTTTTCCTCCTGTTGCAACCGGCTGGTGCGCACATACCGGGCCACGTATGTCGCTTCTCCATCCTTCATTTTCAATCCGTGCAGCATTCTGTAATCACAAAGATCCTCACTTTTCTATACAAAAACCGCCACTCACCCGGTGCTAAAACTGTTACTTTTGACAACAGACAATCACACTTTTGATAAATGCTACTTTAAATGGAAGTGTGCACGTACCCATCGCCATCGAACCTGCCAAGATCCACACAAAGATTTTTCCAGTTAGCTTGCCGGTGTCAATTTCATCTACACTCGATCGATGATGACAACTTAGTAGTGCTCAAGAGGAGGAATCTAATTTGGTTGATAACTGTTTCACTTTGAATTAGAATGATCCTTTTTATATATGATGACATTCTAGGAGAATCAAACTAAGTCATTTGGAATATAAAGAACTTGGACTATTTATACTCACAACACGTTTGGTAAATACCCTTTTTGTTGAGAGATTTTATGTCATTTGTATCATAGTGAGAATTGGAATAGGATTCATTATTGTTTGTGTTGAATGATGTTTAACAAGTTATGTCAAATTTGTTGTATCATCAAGTAGCTAAGCGTGAAAAGGGTTGCTCACCAATGAAGTGCAGAGTTGGTTGGGAAGAACCGAGGATTTGGACCTACTCGTACAAACTCTCCATTCATACAACTCTGCCAACATGGGTCAAAACACATGTTTAAGTTGACTCCAATAGTCAAGCATTAAACTCATCATTCCTTTGCAACCCCATTTATACAACTAAACCACTATCGTCAAAACCAACTCCCTAAAATGCCTCACATTAAACTACAAATGCACACTATATAACAACCCCAACAAGAGAGACAAGAAATCCACACTGAACCAATCACATAAGTACATTATGAAATTGGTCATTTAGCATTTCTAAGACACATTTCTAAGATATAAAGAAACACATCCAGAAATTTATTACCCGATCCCAAGAAAAAAGGAAAAAGAAACGAATCAATGGAATTGCTTCTCTGAAATTTCAATGCAATCTCCAAGACAATTGCAATTCGCAAAATGCTAACAGGAGCGATCTCCGAGGCAATAGCAGTTCGAAAGTAGTAGCAGAAGCAATCTCACATACAAAAATAGCAAGGTAGAGGAGCGATTCCCAAGGCAGTCGCGATTTCGAAACATTGGTAGCAGAAGCGACATCCAAGGCAGTTGGAAATTCGAAATTGGTCGATTGCCGAAAAGACAGACAGAGAGAGAGAGTGAGAATGAGAGCTTACGGGGATGGTGCCGGAGACAGGGAGATGTTTAGCAGGAGCCATTTCCGTGGTCGGTCCATAGTTTCCCTGGTACCACGGGTTCTTCTGCTTGCTCGCGTAGTCATCGAACCACCAAACGATAGCTCGCTCCAGGTAATCGCACACGGTCGCGGCCACGGTGGTGGGGAACTTGAGCTCCTTGGGTGGGAGTTTCGGAGACCAGTGCTCCTTCGTGGTCGCCATAGCCGCAGAAGGCCTTCGCACATGAGGCGTCGAGCCGACGCTGACGCCCAAAACGCCGACGGTGGAGGCTCCCCGCAGGCTTCGGGAAAACCTTGCGCCAGCCAGCGCCCAGCCAGCGCCCGTCTCTGCGGCACCCTGCCCAAACGCTGCAGCACCTGCCCCACCCACAAACAAAAAATAAAAGTGACCCATCTACTTGGGTCACTCCCACTTATCCCCACACCCCATTATCCCCACACCCCATTATCCCCACACCCCATTATCCCCACACCCCATGACCCCACCTACCCCTTCCTTTTTCATAGTATTCCCCTTCCTATTTTTTCCTCTTTCCTTTGCAATTGTCAATATTCTTTGGCCTCTTCCTCATCCTCCATAACCAAATTATTTCAACAATCATCCAAAATATGCCCATAAAACAAACATGGACACAAACATACACACATTTTCAATCTATCTCCTACTTCCTCTTGCCTCTTCTCATTTTCTTGCTAATTTTTTCCACTTTCCTACCATGGCCAACCATTACACTTCTCTACTTCTTTCTAGCTATGAGGGGGCTCCTTCCATGGACATTCCTCCCATTTCTTCTCCTCCTCCCGTTTCTCAAGTTTAGAAAGATGTTAAGATTCACGCAAACTCCTCGACGTGTATGGGATACCTCCTGCGAGGAACGTTTGTTGGAATTGTATGCAGAGACGTATTTCAACATTGGTCGGGGGACTTTGACACAAAAGCACTTCATAGACATCGCTGATTCTTTGAATCTTTCGCACCCATGTTTTCCCGCGCGCAATCACAAGACTTGTTCTGATAAGATACGCAAGTTGAAGGATAAGCACAAGAGGATGGTTGATCGGATGGGCCAGACAGGAGCTGCTACGGAAGGGTGGTGTCATTTCGAGAAGATGAACGAGATTATCGGAGGCACCGCCAAAGTGGTAGCATCTGGGAGGGATTGACAATGGCGTCCCGACTTGAATCAAACTGGTACACCCGACGCGCCCGGTACCTATCGATGACGAGGACACCCCGCCCCACGACCTCCATCGCCCGTCTTTGCAGCATCTTTCAAGGCACAGAGTTTCGAGGCAAGCCAAATTCCAAGCGTCGGAAGGTCGGTGTTGATTCTGCAGTTGCAGCAAATTTATTTGCTGAGTATGCAAAATCTTCTGTCGATCTTGAACGCAAGAGGTTTGAGGCCCATACTCTCGCTCAGGAGCGGGCTGAGCGTTTTGAGGAGAGGCGGTTGGAGATGGAGGAGCGGAGCCGCCGCGAAGCGATCGAGATGGAAGAGCGTCGTTCCCGCGAGGCAATGGCGTCCGAAGAGCGCATCACCGATCGGTTTCTTAGCGGGCAGCTGGAAATGGCGAAGCTTTTTGCCAGTATTCTACAGGCTAGGAAGCCAGATAGCGCCTAGATGTTTTATTTATTACTTTATACGTACTATCACGTTTGCATAGGGTTATTTATATTATCTATATAGATATATAGATATATTATTACATATGTATTATCTTTATTATATGATTTACTTTGTATGTTTCGTATTTACCAAATAAACTATTTTATTTGGTTATATATATATATATAGTTATATTTTGTTGATAAAATTTTACTTACATTGCATTGTGTTTGGTACCATATAATTTTACACATTAAAATCTCTTAAGCTTTAATTGTATATAAAACCGAAATTTAATTTTAAATTATTTATTATTATAAGTATATCCAATATATCTGAGACATTTGAAGAAATACCACGTATAATATGGAAATCACACAATCATATATATATATGTATATAAAAGATGAATACAGATCACTCCTGACGTGGATGACTAGCTAACCAAGATGCAAAAATCGCATCTCTAACACGCCCACCAGCTACCCTAGCAGCATCAACGTCAATCACAGGCTGATGGCAAGGTATGTGGTTACGCTCTACATCACGAGGAAATCCATCAGCTGGTTCGGGCATCCCCTGTAGCTGGCAAAAATTGTGCAATGCACAACAAGCTAAAATATATGATCCTGCCCTATCTATCATAGGAGTGAACAGACGCAAAATCCTCCAACGGTTCTTGAGAGAACCAAAACAATTCTCAATCAAAACCCTAGCCACATTCATGGAAGAATCAAACCTATTTTCGTCTATTGCTTCCGGAGTCCTCATCTTGAAGTTCTTCAGCAGGTACGGGCGCAAAGGGTAAGCCGAATCACCCAAGAGAAACAGGGCAACCTCCACGTCTCCGATACGAACAACGGGCTCCTTCAGAATAGATCCAGCAGCTAGCATCTTTCCTAGAGCAGAAGCTCTAAACGCTCCTGCATCATGTACTCCTCCAGGCTGCGTACAAGACACATCCCAGAAAAGCTTATCTGCATCATATACGCCCTGCACAACCACACTCAAAAATCTCTTACGGTTGTAGAAATCAGCGGCAGCGGGTGTGAGTCTGAGAGGGGGTTTAGCAGCTAGTTGGATGTGGGTCCCATCAATAACCCCACAAATCTGAGGAATGTCTGTCATCTCCGCAAACCTAGCAATAGTAGAAGCTAAGCGTGCACCACTCGGAATCTGAACGTATAGACCGAACAATTTCTCTCTATCAGAGAGAATATCACAGAGAATGACGGTGTACTTCCTGATGGTGGAAGCGCCTACATTGTACAAATTTACCATACGCTCTGGACTAATCCCGTGTGCCAATCTATACAAAACAATCTTCAGAATGGTACGAGGGGATAACGGACAGCGAACATAGAAAGGTGCAAAACGTAAGAAGGGGGTGATAAGAGCCACGAGCTGCTCGAAAGCAAAAAAAGTCATCCTGTAAGAAGATAAGTACTGTCTATCGAGAAACTCTGGCGATGTAAACCACACATCCCTCTCTATGATATCAGAATGTATACTCTGTCTAGGAATCTTCCACCACATCCTCTGGAGCTCCTCTATCTCACTGGGAAGTAACAAGGTCAATGCAAGTAAATCTCGCTGTAAGAGGGAACGCTCGTCAGTGAATGGAATCGGCCTAGGGGTAATACGAAACGGGCGAAATCGAACCGGTCTAAAACGCTTCTTGGCCCTCAAGGGTCGAGGAACTGTGAAAAAGATCGTCAAAAGAAACCAAACGCCGACTATCTCGGCGATTGTAGGATCCGCCATTTGCGAAAACGAAAACTATAAAAAAATAAAAACTACCTTACAAACAATATGGACGCGAAATGGACTCAAAAACAAAAAGAAGCAAAACAAAATGCCAAACCTAGAAGTAAATTGAACCCATGCATTAATTAGTAAGACTAATTCTAATGGGCCCCATTCATTAATTAAAATTTAAAATATCTACTTTGTATTTGGTATCAAAAAGTCAAAATGTAGAAGTCAAAATGATTCCAAGTACTAAGTGGCCCCATTCATTAATCAAATTTTAAAATATCTACTTTGTATTCGGTATCAAAAAGTCAAAAAGTAGGAGTCAAAATGATTCCAAGTACTAAGTACTAAGTACATGAAGACTCCATGAGAATAAGTTTAAAAAAAAAAATTCAGTTTTTTTTAAAAAAAAAAAAAAATCAAATTTTTTTAAAAAAGCGAATCGGGCCAGCCCTACTGGCTGCCCGCGTCTCGCGGCGGCCAGGGGCGGCGCTTGGCTGGCCGGTCGGCACCTGGCCCAAAATAGGGTGCCAGGCGCTGCGCCGGCGCCAGCCCCCCTGCCATGTGCGAGGGCCAAGAGATTCACTAGCACCGACCGTCTGAGCTGAGCTCTGGACACTGTAAAGTTGCAGCATGCCTCGCATGTCTCTTGAAGAGCGGCGTGTACATGAAAGCACCTCCGGAACGAAACTCACTTTTAATCCATGATGTCCGAGAGGACTGACTGAACTTGCTTTCATCCATGATGTGTGAGAGGAACAGAACTTACTTTCATCCATAATTTGTAAGAAACAGAACTTAACTTCATCCATGATGTGTGAGAGGAACTTACTTTCATCCACAGTATGTGAGAAACAGAACTTACTTTCATCCATTATGTGTGAGAGGAACTTACTTTCATCCATAATGTGTGAAAAACATAACTTAACTTCATCCATGATGTGTGAGAGGAACAGAACTTACTTTCATCCATGATGTGTGAGAAACATAACTCAACTCCATCCATGATGTGTGAGAGGGACTTACTTTCATCCACAATATGTGAGAAACAGAACTTACTTTCATCCATCATGTGTGAGGGGAACTTACTTTCATCCATGATGTGTGAGAGGAGCTTACTATCATCCATGATGTGTGAGAAATAGAACTTACTTTCATCCATTAAGTGTGAGAGGAACTTACTTTCATCCATGATGTGTGGGGAACAGAACTTACTTTCATCCATGATGTGTGAGAGACAGAACATACTTTCATCCATGATGTGTGTGGAACAGAACTTACTTTCATCCATGATGTGTGAGAGACAGAACATACTTTCATCCATGATATGTGAGAAACAGAACTTACTTTCATCCATGATGTCTAAGAGGAACTTGCTTTCATCCAAGATATGTGAGGAGCAGAACTTATCTCATCCATGATGTGTGAGAAACAGAACTCACTTTCATCCATGATGTGTGAGAAACAGAGCTTACTTTCATCCATGATGTGTGAGACGGAAACAAAATTTATTTTCATCCATGATGTGTGAGGTCACGGTCAATAGTTCGTTAGTTACCGGAGTATGAGAATCTTCTTTGTACTTTAGATTTCAACTTTCTAGTACTGGCCTTGGTACCACTAAAAAACATTACAAAAACAAACTGAAAACATGGTGATGAAATCTTTATGTGAAGAATAATTATTATTTATCTTCACAAAAGCAAAATCTAGGAGAGGCTACAGTAAATAAGAAATGCTTTTGGCCTTTTGTGTTTGGAGGGTGGTTTTATTTATTGTTGTACTCACAAGACATGCTACTAGGGGTGCGAAACTTTCGGCATGTCCATATGAGGAACTTCGACCCAATAACTCAAGATTCGCACCGTAAAATGTGATTAAAATCGGTGGGTAGAATAATTAGAGAGATATAAACAAGACCCTACCACTGAGGTTCCTAAGATCGAATTCTTGTTCAGGTGTTACACAGATGGCTGTCGTGGAGGTCATTTTAGAGCTTCTCCTTTAGGGGTTAATGAGCCACATAATTTGGTCTTCCATGTAAGAGTAGAGTACCTAGTAGCTCAACAAGAGGCACCACAAGCCTTGGCTTGGTGGTTGGGGCTTAGGCCCCCAATGAGGTGGTCGTCGGTTCTATTCCCCATGCCGGCGTGGTGCTCACCACTATAGTCCACCCAACTATTGTGGGGGGTCTTTATACCTTGTTGTATGGGTACCTCAAAGCCCTTTGGGAGGATACTATATCAAGTATCTTCAAGGCATTAGTAACTAGGCTAGAAACTAGCGTAGTTATAGTGTCTACCCTCGAGAGGGGGAAGTAGTATTGTTCCAATTTCCTCTTGTCCGGTGGCCATTGGGATATTAGCATTACAAACGGACACTTCATTCACGCCGGCTCCTTAGAAAGGGACCGGAGTTTCTATCTATTTATCTAGCTCAACAAGATGGGAAAGAAATAAGATTACAAGGTCTTGTTTATGACCGTCTATTTGTTTACTCTTTTTTTCAAGGTAACTTCCTCTAATATCAAGGGTTGCTTCAAATATCAGCCTCTTGATCCTCAGAATCAAAGGCTCCCATTGACTCTTTTTATTTTTGTACTTTTGAATTTGAGGCGTTGGTCTTTTGTTGATCTTTAACCCCTAAAGGTGAGCAGCCTCAAAACAGCTAAAATCCTCGAAATTGCCCTCTTTTGATGCAAGATGGAAAGTTTTACATTTCGACATGTTTTGAAGTATGTTACCGTAGGATCTAGTGTTTGACTTGTACATGAATATGTACACCAAATCTTAGGTTCAAATTCCTTACCATTTGTGAGATCGTAACGTTTAAATTGAAAAAAAAGTTTTTTCCTTGTTGTAAAATGGCAAAGTAAAGTTTTGGGGGCCAAGATAACCATTTTTGAAAAGAAATTTGACATGAGGCTCTTCACGTTCTTGTTCCTAGGTGAGTAAAGAATATGTCCATGTAATTTTTACCCTCATAGGACTTGTAAAAATTTAGTGCTTGATCTTTCGCATGGAGGTATGCTGAAATTCAAATACAAAGGCCCAATTTCAACAATTAAGAAGGCATGTGAAAAATTATTGGATAGAAAATTCAAACAGTGAGATCATGCTTTACTACCTTTTCTACATATGAAAAAAGCAAAACTTGAAAATAAAAGTAAAATCACAACTTTTGATGAATTTTTGAAGTTTATTTGTTTTGATTAATTTTGGGCAGATTTTGAGAATAAATGAGCATATACCGCAATTTGGGCAATTTTGGGCAGTGAAAGTGTTTTGAAACTTTGAGCGCAAATATCTCATGAAGTATGAGGAATTTTGAAGCATGAGATGACTCTTTGGAAAGGTGTGGAAAAACTTTACAACATGCTAAAGGTATCGACTTCTGCAATCTATTAATAGTAATTCACACACTGACCAAAGTCCAATCGACATAATTTAGGCCTCACTCACCTTTAAGGGTTAAGTTCTATTCAGAAGACCCAAAAGCAAAGTTTCCGTAGCATTGAGTGAACTCAACTTAACCCTTAGTTTACAACTCAACCCTTAGTTTTGTAAAAATTTAAGTGGCCGTGAGTATCTTCAAGAAGAATGAGTATTCCAACTTTGGGATGGATTCTAATTAGAATCTAGTTTTAGTAATAAACATTTTTTTTTTAAATTTTATTTTTCCCTTTTTTACTGGCTAAAAGTAAGCATTTTAGGGCATCATTCAGGAATATCTACAAGTCCAACTTCTAACATTCATAACAAATTGTAGAAGAGTCCAAAATGCTCTATTGTGACTTGAGTCTTGTTTTCTACTCTTGCGAGCTCTTGCCAGGGAGAGAGCCTCCCAATTTTGTCAATGCCCATTTTAAAATACATATTTATCAGAAGAATTGAGGCTACCAGAGGCAAGACCTCACAAAACAGTGGAAGTTCTGACCTAAAGCTCATGAAGCCCAGGAAACCACTACAACTGCTCTAAATGTTCAAAGCACTACAGCTGCAGGAATACAAAGTGAGAGAGTCTACCAATTCCCATCATCCACGCAAAAGAGCTCAGTGAGTCTTATCACACAGAAGAAAAAAACTGAGAGACACAAAACGTGAAGACACAAGTGTCTACTCCCACGGGTGTTCCTGGTGATCAGCCCAGAACTTGCCAGAGGGAGACCCAGGAGGACACAGAGCAAGCCAGACGCCAGTTTTCACAGCACCCGCAATGTCCTCACTTCCACTCCCCTCGGTCATGTCCGTCTTGGTCCACCCGGGGCAGAAGCTGTTGACAGTGATCCTGCTGTTGTGACCCTCCTCTTCCTGTTGGCGCTGCCTGAGCTCCCGATCCAACACCGTCACGTACCCATTCACCGCCACTTTGGAGACGTTGTAGGACGGGTTTCTCTCGGCCCAGCCTCCGTTCTGCCATGTCCCGTTGCGAACATCGTCCGCCAGCGCCTTGACGAACGTGTCTATCTTCTCCGTCGTCAGCGACTCCCTGTCCGCCAGCTCCTCCCGGTACTTGTTCCTCAAAAGCTGCATAACATGCATACAACTCTCTTCTTAGTATGCATGTTACCTCTCTGCTCAATAATGGCACAAACGAAATCTGTACTGGAGTTTTGTAAATAGAAGACCAGACCAAGTGGAGTCATCAATCTTGGAATCTCCTAGAATTTGTTATAAAGCTCAACTTGTAGGTGTTTTTAAAATGGTGTCCTCGAATGACACCCTGAAGTATTCATTGTCAAAATATGGAGAAATGAACCTAATGGGCCTGCATTGTTCAATGAGCCATTATTGGTACTGTTCCGATTCGAATTTGAGCAGATAGGGAAGGTTATCTTAGGTCGCTCACAATCTACTCATTCTGAGTGTCAAGTAGAAAACATTGATGAAGGTGCAGAGAAAAGCCCACATAGAGTTGAATATAATCTACGAATGGGCAAATAATCTTCCTTGTGAAGGGTCTCAGATCAACGCATTATCCTTATGATTCAAGGTGAAAGGGCTTAGTAATGTGTGGGCATGGGAATAGGTCAAGTAAGTACCCGGAGCAAGCCTGAGCGAGAAGAGACGATGACAATACGGCTGTCAGCAGAAGAAGGGCGAAAGATCGGCAGCATGGCTTCCGTGACTCGCTTGACACCGAAGTAATTCGTTTGCATTACGAGGTCGACATTCTCTTCGGTCACTGCTCTCCTAGCAACTCCAGCATTGTTCACCTGCGCACACAATCAGCTACGTCGGATTGTGAGCAGACTAAGCTACTCATTTCCTACCCACAGCCCTATTACCAACAACTCTGAAAAATCTTAGCAATTTGATCATTGGATTTCAGGAAGAGATTCAGACATAGCCTCCCCAACATGGAATATCAGCTACTTCGATGTGTGATGAGAGAGCTTCCAGGGAAGGGGCACTGACCAGGATATCAAGACCTCCGTAAGTTTGTTTCAGCCAGTTAGCAAGAGAGCGTGCAGATTCTTCGCTCTGGACATCCAGAGGATGAAAGGCGACATCCAAGCCTTCTCGGCGAAGAGTCTCCACGGCCTCCTTTCCTCGCCCCTCGTCTCTCGAGGTTAATACCGTGGTGAGGCCATTCTGCGCCAGCTGCCGCGTCAGTTCCAAGCCAATGCCTTTGTTGGCACCTGTGATCACTGCTACCGTCTCCTGCGACCACCACCTTCACAATCACTAGAATCTTAAAAATCAAGTACCGCTTGTTGTAACCTCCTAGATATTTGCACTAGTAGGGAATTGAGATTATCAAACAATCTATAGTCACTCTAAATACTACTATGGAATGTAAATAGCACTTTCTTAACCCTACCACCTCCTGATAAAACAACTCAATCTCCCAAGACTCTCATTCAATATAGAGTAAAACATCCTCAATGTTCAAGACCAGTCTCTTCCTCGAGGCACTGAGCAACCTAAAAGCCATTATACAAGAATCAATTTCAAACTTTCTCATGTCCATAACACAGATGATGTTCAATATAAATCTAGAAGCATGGAAATGAAGACGAGTGGTGATTGAGTACAAGAAGGAACTTCAGAGCAATTCTTTGAAAACCCGATCAGGGGGGTTTGCATTCTCTTGAAATATTGGTAGGGGAAAAAAGAACAAACTGCAGCATAGCTGAGGAGATAACTCATGAGCCAGTGTTCGTCGTGCTACTCTATGGGCTTATTAAAAAGAGGAAGTTAAATCCAGCACAATTAGCAGGAATTAGTTTGTGCAGCACCCACGAACTAATTCCACTTTGCTAGAGCTCCCACTTAGCGAACTCTGTCAATGGATACCGCGAATGGCTTTGCGATCTGTTACTATGACCCTGTCCTTAATCGAATCACTATTGTGTTCGCAACATTCAGGCTTTCAATTTCAGTAAATCGAAAGAAACATTTGCAAGTTGCGTACCTCGTAGAAGCGCCCGCCATGCTACGGATTGAAATCAGAGGTGCAAGCAAAGAGGCCGTCTGCAACCACGGCGAAGGTATGCAGAAGGTTGTCGGTCGGAAGAGAAGAAGAGCTCCAAACGAACAACGCTTCAGAATCTGATGACAATTTCTGTACGGCTTTTAGAAAGTTGCAGCGGATCTTAGCACCCCGACGTGTTAGAGAGACGCAGTGCCAAGCAAGTACAGTAGCATGAGTCTTACGAATGAAAAAGTGTAGTTTCCAGCTCTTTACATGGATGAATACAGTGCGCGGCCACCTACTTCCTCGTTCACTCTGACGTGACCTGATTGCAGGACAGGTTGCGTGCATTGACAAGGGTGCTACAATTGAAGAGTGTTGCATGAAAGGCACAAGAATGATACAACATTCCGGTTATCGGCCTTCGCGATCACAGAGGACACTTCTTTTCTCAAGATACTAGCCACCCTAAGAAATCTAAGGTACGATTCTTTGCTGTCATGTATTGAGGGCGAGCTCCGAATGCATGATTTATCACACCGATAGATTAGCCGACCCTGTTCTGATAATATCAACTTGAGATATGCGTCATCTTGGGGTCTGCAGCTTCTCAGTACTGCATCGTTCCTATTGATGCACAAAACTTCATGGCAAATTGAGTTGCTTATGTAATTGCTGCATTTGACGTTATTCGATCAGCTTCAGTAACTTAGAACATCCGAAATGGGAGAGGATAAAGCAATCGGGTCAAGTCTGAGGCAGATACACATTCTCTCCTAATCTGCGGCATCGTCATGCAAACTACGAAGTTCACTATTCAGCTCTGCTCAATAGTTCAAGGTACGCTTTATTCGGCTCATCGGACACAAATCTTGTTCACAGTACAGACAGACCAATTCCACTTCACTGCGCACTGCTAATGAACAGTAGAAATAGGCGCAAAGGAAATTGAGAAGAGAGAGAGAAACACGTTGAAGGCCCCCACATGAACTCTTCCCAAGCAGGAACTGAAATGAAATGAAATGAAATGCGGGAAACGAGGAACTATTTAGTGTTGCTCCTTGCCATGCTTCGCTGTTTCCTCAGCATGACGCAAATGCCGAATCTCCGTGGGCCACGCAACAGCGTACGAGAGGAGACCAACGGAGAGCATCACATCCATGAGAGGCCTGATGCTGCCTGTCTGAATGTACTTCTCGTTGTACTTGTACAACCACGACCATGTGTCATTCATCACCTTCTCCCGGTTAATTGATGTCTTCACGTAGGTGGGCACGTCCTTCACCTTCATGCTTGCCAGGTTCCTCAATGGTGCCGCCATGTTGCCTGACAAACACAGCAAACCGTCTGTTAGCACTTCAAACCCGAATGGAGCTACCATACCTTGTGACTTTCTGAGTAAGTGAAATATATACACCAAATCGACTTTCGTTGCAACAAAACGCTAGAGCAATGAGATTCCATTCCGTCCCCAGTGCCAGCCCCTGTTATCAGTAACTAGTATCCTCTAATGAAATAGTAGGCTGTTCGCAAGAATTGACTACAGACTCATCTCAGAATGAAAGAAAGCTGTTAACTCATCCATTCGAAAGCAAACACTATCCATAGTAGAAATAGACACAGTGACAAGAAAAAGGTAGACCTCTTGCATCCAGAATGATGTCTTCCATCCATTCTAGTAAAAGAAATCCACAAGAAGGATAAACGAAAGAGTTTACACACCATCATTTCATTTTCCGAAAACTAAACATGATGTACACCATAGCAGATAACACTTCGTTCCGTCCTCTCTGCCTACCCCCTCCGGTACCAAGTATCCTCTAGAAAATTGGTGACCTTCAGTAAAATGTAAAACACAAATTGACTACTAACTCATCCTCAAATAAAGCAACGCTGCTATCTCATCACTTCGACAGTGATCGACAACTTTCCATAATAGGAACTGACACAGAGAGTAGCAGAATATAAACCTCTTGAATCCAAACTGAATAAGATAAAATCCACAAGAGACACAAACACCAGATCGACTCATCGATTTCATTCCAACAAAACTAGAATAACATTCCATTCCATCACCCCTGTGCCGACCCCTGTCTCAGCATCCGCAACCAGTCTCTCTGATGGAATTCATGATATTCGAACGAAAGGAAGTTGCTTACTCATGCCTTCAGAAAGTGATCTACAACTATCCTGGCCTAAGATTGTTGAAAAGAAGTGTAACAGTACACAAAAAGTAAAGAGGGAGAAGAATCAAATCGCGAAATGAGACTTAAATGTCACGAAACAGAGACCTCGAGAGCCAATCCGAAACCCTACTTGAAACAAGAAATGAGCGACTTCCTCGAAAACGAACGGCACCTTCTGTGTAACCTAATTCATTCAAGTAGGTTCGGAAGACTATTGCAGAAGAAGAAGAAGAAAGCATGCCCTAGAAGGAACTCGAGGACGAAACCCTAATGTTGAAATTCTAACAATGAAAGAGCTCAAAATTCCATACTAAACCAGCGAGCTTACCAGAGAAACCGAACTCAATGCAGCGGCGAGAAACGCTTGCGAGGAATCGAGATGGCGAAGACGATGATTAGCGATCGATGGGGTTGAGGAAGATGGACGCTGATGGGCTCTCCTCGAGAGAATGAAGACGAGAGCAGAAGCTGATCCTATCACCGCCCGCTTCCATTACCGTGGAATGTAGAGGACGAATAACATTAGTTGGATTTAGTTGAAAATTGATGTAATTGAAAAAAAAACCTCAAAGATAAAATAATGAATAATAACTAATAACTAATAACTAATAACTAATAAACTAATAACTAATAACTAATAACTACTAACTAATAAATAATAAATAATAAATAATAAATAATAAATAATAAATAATAAATAATAAATAATAAATAATAAATAATAATAAATAATAAATAATAAATAATAAATAATAAATAATAAATAATAAATAATAAATAATAAATAATAAATAATAAATAATAAATAATAAATAATAAATAATAAATAATAAATAATAAATAATAAATAATAAATAATAAATAATAAATAATAAATAATAAATAATAAATAATAAATAATAAATAATAAATAATAAATAATAAATAATAAATAATAAATAATAAATAATAAATAATAAATAATAAATAATAAATAATAAATAATAAATAATAAATAATAAATAATAAATAATAAATAATAAATAATAAATAATAAATAATAAATAATAAATAATAAATAATAAATAATAAATAATAAATAATAAATAATAAATAATAAATAATAAATAATAATAAATAAAAATAATATTTAATATTTAATATTTAATTTTTAATAAATAATAAATAATAAATAATAAATAATAAATAATAAATAATAAATAATAAATAATAAATAATAAATAATAAATAATAAATAATAAATAATAAATAATAAATAATAAATAATAAATAATAAATAATAAATAATAAATAATAAATAATAAATAATAAATAATAAATAATAAATAATAAATAATAAATAATAAATAATAAATAATAAATAATAAATAATAAATAATAAATAATAAATAATAAATAATAAATAATAAATAATAAATAATAAATAATAAATAATAAATAATAAATAATAAATAATAAATAATAAATAATAAATAATAAATAATAAATAATAAATAATAAATAATAAATAATAAATAATAAATAATAAATAATAAATAATAAATAATAAATAATAAATAATAAATAATAAATAATAAATAATAAATAATAAATAATAAATAATAAATAATAAATAATAAATAATAAATAATAAATAATAAATAATAAATAATAAATAATATTTAATATTTAATATTTAATATTTAATATTTAATATTTAATATTTAATATTTAATATTTAATATTTAATATTTAATATTTAATATTTAATATTTAATATTTAATATTTAATATTTAATATTTAATATTTAATAGTTAATATTTAATATTTAATAGTTAATAGTTAATATTTAATAATTAATAATTAATAATTAATATTTAATAATTAATAATTAATAATTAATATTTAATAATTAATAATTAATAATTAATATTTAATAATTAATAATTAATAATTAATAATTAATAATTAATAATTAATAATTAATAATTAATAAAAATAAATGAAAATGAAAGAAAGAAGAAAATAAAAGGGAGCATTATAGTAATACCAATCTAAGGTAGAGGCACCTAATTTGGTGGCGAACCTCATTTGGTGATTAATCCGGTTATAAACCCCTAAGAGGCCAATCAACCATTTTATGGTGGATCCCAAATTTTCAAGAGTTGTCTCCAAATAAAAATTTAAAATTTTTGAATTTTTTGTTTTGTTTACTTTCCAAAAATCTAGTGAGTTAGGAACCACGTACAATTTTAAAAACCTCGTTTGGATCCATAATTTGTTCACAATAAGCCTTCAAAAAGAAAAAGGGCAAGGCTTTCTTAGTGTAAGAAAACTTACTACTCTGGAAAAGTGATGGAGTTCCTCATAGGTTACCATTGGCCTCCTTCCATTTTATCATATAATATGTGATTTTAGCCAATCACATCAATTTCAAACTACTAATAATAAAAAAGTACATCTTATATTGATTCCAAAGTTTGAGTCTTTTTAATTCAAATTAGAATCAAATTTATCTTATTTTAAGACATTCAACTGTATAGATATATGTAGACTATTGGTTTTTATACACTCTTTAAAGCGCTACATCATAAAAGTCATGGAATCCATATTTTATAACACATCTAAGTTTTTCTTCAAACCCCTCCGGCCTTAAGGGGTTAATGAGATGTTTATGGAATAACAATATGTAGGAACTCCAAATTGTATAGTGTCTAGAAACAATTTTACATTTAGAGCAATAAGAGATGACATACCTTCAACTTTCAAATGGATGTAAAATCAATCTTAATTGTAAACTATGAAGTACATAAGAAAGGTAGTGTAATTTTATTAACTAATGTATGAATTTTTTTCCAAAATAAGTGTAAAGTCTTTCCATACCTTTAATACCTTTTAATATAATTTTTAGTATTTACCTTTAGCTTTAATAAAGACCTTTATAGGGTGAGATTTAATAAAGAAGGGAATATTAGTATCTCTTTAGAAACCCCTTTTGATGCCCGTTACACATATGTGGATTGTATTTACAAATGTTGAAAGTTACATATAGATGATCTCATTTAAAGTGCAATGATTTCTCACCCACAAGGCTTGGATTGTTTAGCTTTAAAATTGAAAAATTAAAAAAAAAATTAAAAAATAAATAAATAAATAAATAAATAAATAAATCGATGAAATATATTACATTTTTGACACATTGGTGGTAGTTTAATGGAATCTGGTCATTTGAAGTAGTAATTATGATCATTTGGAGGTACTTTTGTTTATCATGACATCTTAGTTGGAGTAAAAAAGCCCAAAGTTAAGCTTCTTGGTGGGTACAATTTAATTTATTTCTAAAAACAAGTACATATATCGAAAGGGCATGATAATAGCTTTCTTTAGAGATGGTTGAAGTTCTCCATTGTGGCACATCTCAACAAAACAAGCTTCTAATAAGAGCCAAGAATTAGTAGTAAATAAAATGTTCAAAAATGGTATATTGAAATAGAATTACCTAATTTTATTGATAACTCTTGAAATTATCGTATAATTTTATTATATCTCTATAATACAATTCATGGTTGACTATTTGGACCATTTTTGTTAACATGGAAATTGTGTGAGAATTGAGGCATGTTTTCTTGTTTCCGTTGTGAACTTATACTTTCTTGAGGGCATTGTACAGTGGGGTACAGTTTGCTTACGAATTCCTCCCTAGTGGGAGTATTTGTGAATAGTTTGTCAATTCATTGTGAGCTCAAAAAAGATCGGAATTGAAATCCGTAAAGTGGGTTGAAATCACATCAGAGTGTACTAGAATATTATGATAAAATATCAATTTTTCGTTGTAATGTCATTTACCATATTACAATTACTTCATACATCATCTACCATAGACTACTCCTACTTTTTGTTTTATTATAATATAAAATTTAATTGCAAGTTTGAAATTAGCTTCAAAAGTTGTTCTTGAGGTACTTAGGCACATATTTGTGGTATCATTGATATACCTCTTATTTGATATTCACTTGGAAAAATTTCTTAGTAAGTCCTACTAACCAGTAAACTTTACCCAAAACATGAGAAAGCCTTTTACACAGTTACATATGTTTTTGAAAGACCAACAAATATCCTTGGAGGATGGTTAGAGGCTATTAGAGTAATAACTCTCATGCCTAGCTTACATTCTTATATTACTCTTGCCGAGATCAAAGGAAGATTCGATTTCCATTTTGAGTTTTTATTAGAGACTCATAAAAAACCACTTCATCACCAAAAAAAGTCAAGAGAGGATATTCTTTTTAATATTTAAGTACGTGCCTAAGTACCTTAAGAACAACTTCCAAAGCTAATTTCAACTTTGCCATTGAAATGTATATCAAACAAAAAACAAAAAGTAGAAGCAGTCAATGGTAGATGGTGTATAAAGTAATTGTAATATGATAAATTGCATTACAAATAAGAATTGATATTTTATCATAGTATTGTAGTACACTCTGATGTGATTCCAACCCACTTTACAAATTTCAATTCTGATCATTTTTGAGCTCACAATCAATTTTCAAACTTTTCACAAATACTCTCACTTACGAGGATTTCGTAAGCAAAGTGTACCCCACTGTACACGACTGAGACTTTGAGTCTTACCAACTCTTGCATACAATCTCCTATTCATATGTTTTTTGGTGCATTTGACATTCTTGCATTTTTTTTCTTTCTTTTGAAGTGTGTAAAGATTCAAAACTTTAATTCTAGAATATAAGCACATCAAGCATAAAATTGATAATTTAGGTGTCCCTATCCTAATTGTAAAATCTCGAAACTAGTATGCTAGCAAGAACAACTATTATGTTAGAGGCAAACCTTGTAGTGAAAAAGGCTTGGTTTAGCTCACTAATGGTAAGGTATTTGCCTTACAAATTTGTTGCACATGTAGAAAGTATAATATTTTACGCCAAGACATGAATCAATTCTAAATTGATAAAATTGTGGGGTAATTTTTGAGAAATACTATCACGTTTGATTGCATTAGCTATACTATGCATCAATTTTAATTTTATTTCTCAACACAAGACAAGCCTTTAGTATCTTTGAGAGAGTTTGCCACCAACCAATATACAATATATATTGGTGCAGAGTATACATAGAGTAGCTGAAGGTAAATGTTCATCGACAAAATTTTATAAATTACCTTATGGCAGGCATACTGTATTGGCACAACTAGAGAAGTAGCCCTATATGTATTAATATTGTGCAACAAACCAACTGTTCTATTTTGTCTATTTACAAGAAGAAAAATACCAGACCCTAGTGAGGTTGGCATAAATTTAATATCCGTTTTATGATATGCCCAAATAACTTTATCTCTTTTTTTTATGAGTATAGTAGGGGAAGAATGTGACTTTTCTAGGAGAGTGGTTTTCCCTCGCAGCGATGTAGCTACATCAAGGGAAGTTGTCATGGTATGATGGAACTTGGGCACAAGAAAATATAAAGGAAAAAATTCAACCCCTTAATGTTCCAACCTATTTTAGCCAACATACACATTTCCAAAAACTGTTGTCATAGATGGTATAAAAATTGTTATTTAGATCTTATCCGTGCAATCTCGTACTATATGTATTTTAGGTCACATGGGTCACATTTAGAAACATTAGGCCTTATAGATTGTGATATTGTAACCTAATAGTATCAAAAAGAAAAAAAAATAAATTCAAGGGATGTCCACTTTGAAGTGAAATGCTACTAATAGACTTATTTGAATGAAAAAATCACCAAACGTACAAAATTTCATCGCCATCTCAAAAACACCCATAAACTAGAAAGAACCATGAGAATAGGTCTTTAGGTAACTAATGGTCTTGCAACGGTTAAATGTGCCCCAATTTTTACCAAGAAAACTATTTCAAAACTAGACCCATGCACTAAAATGCATGCCATGAATTTATTTTCTTTTGGATATGAGCAAGGTTTGTAACACACAAACCAAATCCAACCCAACCAAAAGAAAGTGAAATCCAACCATGAAGGAAGCTCATAAGAAACTAATTGTTCTTTCAATTTTTTGATTACAGTATTACCATTGCAATTCCAACACCTACAGAGTTCAATTTAAGATAAAATAAAATAATCTTACTACAAAGTTTACTTGTTGGATTTAATATTAGGATTGTACTCATGAAAGAAAAACCATGAATGACAAAATTAGGTTTCACAAAATTGGATTCCACAAAATTGGTTTTCAATAATAATTATGCCCCATGTTTGAAAACCCCAAAAACAAGAGCCACCTTCACTAGAATGCATGCGATAAGATGCCTTCACTTGAGTGAGATTGCAGTTTTTACCACACAAAGTGGACTTAATTTGAGCCCAATCCAAAGAATTCCATCCAAATTGCACTTTGAATGAAGAAGTTATGGCTCTTCAAAGTTGTTGCTAGCCATCTAAAGTGTTTTATTTTTACATTCGACGCATTTAAAGGTTAAACAAACTGTTTGAGGGATGGGTGTAAATCTAGAGGAAGAAGAATTTGATGACCCCCAACCAAATGAGAATTCCTCTAAACCCCTAAAGTCAAAATCAACCACAAATGTGGTCGATTTGCTTCAAAAAGATATGTTACTTTTGCAAAAACTGAAACCCTCACTTGACACATCTCAAGATCTATATGGTATAATTTGATAGAAAATATCAAGAAGAATAATCAGACACTTTCAAAAAAGACCGAATTCGAAAAGAATTTGTTCACGGTTTCAGCCATGGCCACGGTTTTCAACCATGGCCGTCTGAAGGTGCACTGTGGAGCTTCTCCTTTTCCTTTAAGGGCTGAACAATTTCGGAATTACCACCAGAAACAAAAACCGAGGCAACTGTGCAGACATTTAGATTAGCTACCTCGCAGCTTCCCTGACGCGCCTCTGCCGGCCAAAGTCTCATAGAGATCACTGCAGGGCATCTAGAAAGGATGAAGATTAGTGTGCTGTTTACCATTTCTTTTGCAGCACTGCTCGACCCTGCAGACAAGTTTTCCATTTTACACTCGTGTCCATTTAGTCGCCCTCAGAAAATTGTCTCACAACTTGCACCTTCCTACCAACACGCCAGGTTTTGCAGACAGTGGTTATCGCTCCATCCTCCTCCACTTCCCCCGCTTGCAAGTTGTGACCGGAGTCGCAAGCGGAAGCTTGATTTGGAGATGGCAGTCTTGTGGGTCGAGTAGTTGAGGCGGTCCAGCTCCGTTGGTGAGGCGGAACTCCTTTTCCTTGCGGAAGATCTCCAGTGCCCTGGTTTCGGCGTTGTCTGAGTCAACTTGCCGCTTGCCGACATCGCACTCCACCTGCAGATAGCGGACAAGCTCAGAGAGTGATCACTGAGGTATGTGCTGAAAACTCCATCTGCCCCTTTAGTTACAGTCTGAGCAAGATCTACTCAGGTGTTAGTTGCACACGAATGTTGATTATGCTCAGAAAGACATAGTGCCTTTCACTTGCTTGGGTAGGACTGGAGTAGGTACTAGCTGGGGTTTGTCGTTTGTTTGATGTGTAGGAGCGCATTCCACGAATATCTGTTCTGAACATGTTTGGAGTCACTCGGTGCAGGGTAGGGTCGCCTGATCTGTCGTTCCTGCTATCTGCAAGGATCTTTGTCTTTCGTTGTAGCAATCTAATTTGTGGGGTTTTGGGAATTTTCCGTGTCGGTTGCAGAATTGGATGAACATTCTTGTACCTCGGTGCCGACGAAACTCATGCAAGGGACGACCAGGATGCTAAGAAGAGGTTTTCGTGAATGACAACATCAGCAGGGAGAGTCAGAAGTGGCACATAACACGAGGTAAGCGCCGAATGTATGGAGTTCAGTTTCCTTACTTCAGCTTCCAGAGTTTCCATCTTTCCAAAGTTTCCAAAGTTGCTGGTTGGGAAACTTATCAATGCTTGCCATCCAAAGTGTTGTTTTATATTGTTTGACACATTGAGGGTTGGCCCCTAAAGTTGAAATCAACAACATTGTGTTCGAATTTCTTGAGAGAGATTTGCTATTTTTGCAAGAACTGCAACTTTGACTGAATACAAGCCAAGATCTTTATGGTCATATTTGATACACGATGGTGGATACACTAATTCAATACTCAAACAAGGACATCTCACCGTTGGATTTCCGAAAATTGAATGAAAAAAGTAAAAACAAAACTACTCATGGATTGTAGTTTTGGCCGTCTTGGAGGTAAATGTAATGCTTCTCGTTTAAGGGTAAGGGAACAGTTTGAGAAGTGTGTGAATTCGAAGGATAATAAATTGATGACTTGTAATCGCATCGGAATTGCTGTAACCACATCAAAACCACGACACGACATGAATTAGAATAGCAATGCTAACATTGAGGTTAGCTTCCGAGCAGCTTCAATGATTCGGCACTCAATGCTAGCTTCCCATAGAGACTTGTGCACTTGAGTAAGGTATCTAGAAAGAATGAAGATTAGGAATGTTCACCATTTCTTTTGCAGCATTGATTGACGCTGTAGACAGATTTCTTGTTTACCCACGGGCCCATGCTAGTGAAATATAAGTTAGTGGCCCTCAAGAAGTTTTCTCACAATTTAAATTGCTCTACCAACACGCTAGGTTTGCGGGCCGGTTGTTATTGCTCCATTCTTCTCCAATTTCCCTGCTTGCAAGTTGTGACGTGAGTGACAAGCGGAAGCTTGGATTTGAAGATGGTAGTCTTCTGGGTCGAATAGTTGAGGCAGTTTAGCTCCGTTGGTGAGGCGGAAGTCGTGTTTGTTGTGGAAGATCTCTAGTGCCCCGGTATAGGCGTTGTCTGAGTCAACTTGCATGCACGCGATAAGGAGAGAAAACTCTCACCGACTTCGGACTTCAGACATGGTCATTTCGGCTTGCGTCCTTTCATTAATTTGGCGCTCTTGATATTGGACAAGCCTGCTGAGAGAGTGATCAACTATGTACTAAGGTATGTGCTGAAACTCTACTTGCCTCTTTAATTGCAGTTAAAGCAAGATCTACTTCCGTGTTAGTTGCACAGTCATGTTGATTATGTTCAACATGCATGTTGATTATGTTTGACAGGCATAACATCCAATGTTCACATAGTTACTTAGATAAAGAGGGAGGAAACACTAGGGTTTGCGGCGAATAAGTCGTTGGTTGTTCGAAGTTTAGGGCTGGTGCACATTCCATGAAAATTCGTTCACATGTTTGGAGTTATTTTGTGCAGGTTGCAGTCGCTTGGCTTGTCGTTCTCGTAATTGTGAGGGATTTTGATTATCGTTATAGCAATCTTATTGGATTTAGGTGCATTTTCTTATTCGACTGTAGCATTGGAAGAGTACCACCTTTTTGAGACGCCTTCAAGTGACGACGAGGATGCTATGCAAGAAGTCATTGTGATTGAGAAGATCAGTGAGTGGAGGGAGTATGAATTGAGCATATCACGAGGTAAGGGTTGCATGAAACGTCTACAGATTTCCTGTTCATCATTTGAAATGTTGTTCAGGAAAGTGATAAACAATTCACTCACAGATTTGAGCTTACAAGATGTGAGTGGTCTGCGGAGGTCAGACTAGTGGGTGAGAAGAGCCTCTTTTCGAAAGGCGCCGGAGATTTGAGATTGGTAGAGGCCTAGAAATATGTCGAAGCGCCAGAAAGTGAATGCAAGCTCGTCTTCAAGTGAAGTGGATTATGTGCGTCAGTGCGAAGATGTTGTGGAGAGGATTGAGGAAGTTTTGAAATGCGGGCAAGTGTTGAATCCAAGACTATGCAAAACTGTGGCAACGAGGCTTTCGGTGACGATTGCACAAATTCGTGAGAGAGTGGAAGGTTGCGGGAGTTACAAGCCTGGTTTTGTACTACTTTTGGCAGCGCTGCATCGATATTATGAGAAGATAGAATTACTTGTAAAGCAACATGCAGATATAGATTGGTGTAGAGCAGCCGTCTTTATGCATGGTTCTTGGTCTGGATCTCAAGTACGATATTTCCACATTGTGGGTCATATAAATAGTGTAGGAAAGAAGATTCTTGAGCTTGCCAAGAGATATTCAAGGGATAGCTCTATGAAGCCAGATGTATTCTCATTATATGTGAGCGATTATTTTGGTGGAGGCCTTGCAGATCGTGATGAGACGAAGAAGAGGCTTGAAGTTCTAGTAAGTGAGCGGAGCAATAGCAATTCCAAAGTCTTTGGATTCTTTCTAGCTCAACAAAAGGATTTGATGCAACATCATCTTGCACGATACTTATTGAAGAAATATAGTAGAGATCGTGAATACACCCTTAATGATGTCAAAGGGCTGTTGTGGGAGAAAGAGAAGGAACCAATAGGGACTTGGGGGGATTCCAAGTTTCTTGGAGATGGAGCTGGTGCAAATGGAGTATGGAAGACTACTTGGTTGGGGGTGCCTTGTGCCAAAAAGGAGTTTCACGGGGAGGCGTCTGAGAATGTATTTTTTAAGGAAGCATTGACCATGGCAACTATGCCTTGGCATCCTTGCATAGTGGATTTTATATGTTGTAGCAATGGAGATGGCAAAGGAGAGCGGTTTATTGCCATGGAGCTTATGGAGAAGAGTTTGTTTGACTTGATCAAGGAAAGAAAAGGTGTGCACTTCTCGCTTCATGTAGCCCTTGACATCATATGGCAAATAGCTGAAGGGGTGATGCATTTACATGATCATAGAGTTGCACATCGTGACCTAAATCCACAAAATGTGGTAGTGAAGACCTTGAGATCCCCATACCATGAGGATTATTATTGCGTGAAGCTCGTGGATTTTGGAACATGCAAGAGTAAGGTGGAAGCTTCAGAGGCACAGACAATGTCATATCGAGGTATTGGTACCACATCCTATAGAGCTCCAGAGGCTCATCCAGATGCACACCCGCAAGGCTTGGGGAAGGTAAAGTGGCACAAAGCAGATGCATATAGCTTTGCCATGACTAGTGCACAGGTTTTGACACTGACGACACCATTTGATGATTTGATATCACGGAGCGAGTTGTACACGGAGATATTACGAGGGCGGAGACCAATTCTTCCGAGTGGGTGCCCAAATGAGTTGGTTGACCTTCTCAACATTTGTTGGAGTACAGATCCATTAAAGAGGCCTTCATTTTTTAGTATTAATCAGAGGTTGGAAAAGATTATTTTTGATATTATGTTGGTGCCTTTCTCTACTCTCATGAATTCAGGGAGTATTACGGAAAACAACAATGTAGGAATGCATGACATCAAGGAAGAGGAAGGAGGGATGAAGGAAGGTCACACGAGCTACTTCACAGCAGAAGATGTCTCTCATTGCAGCGAAGTGGTTTCTGAGAGGGACTCCAAATCCGATGTGAGTAAGCTACCCATTGTGAAACTTGAATCTTAATTCAATGTTTATATTACATGTACTCTTAGAGGAAGTATATCATATTAAGGAGCCAATGTCGAAGTTACTAGAGTCACTTGCATATAGTTCAGTAGCTTGGGTTGAGTATGAGATTGATATATTGAGTTGCATTTGAACCTTTGTATGATTTACTTTGTGAGAAGTACCGTTCTTTACCCTGAGAATGGATTTGATTAGTTATTTCATGTATGATTTTATATGCCTATGAATGTCTCGTCTAAAATAAAATGAAAGGTATTCTTATGGTCTTTTTATGACAATCTTCATTCTCGTAATACCAAATCTTAACAGAAATAGTCCTTAGAATTGAAGTTGAGAATACACAAAGCTTAGAAGGTGAAAACTCAGGAATCCCAAATATGAAGTTCTAATTGAATTGAGTATTGTGAGTGAAGCCTTGCTTTCTATTAGAACATATTGTACAGATATATTCAAATTGAAGTATAGAAAATCCCATGTATTGCAGTTATTTTATTTTAGAGAGCTTCAAGTCATTAATCAATAACTACTAATGTATTTTGCACACGAATTAGTAATTATGCAAAGAAAGTCAAAGTAGTTAGATTGCACGAAATTCCATGAATTATGTACTTGTTCTGGGTAGGTGTTTTTACAGTTGGTTAATTTACTGTCTCTGATTTGAACAAAAGCATCAGAATTACATACTCAGTCTTAAATGTATGCCACAAGAGGAAAATGTCTGATTTATTCATATCACTTGCATCCAATGCATGAGCTTGGATTAACCCCTAAATTTCCTTGTTGCAAAACGGTCTAAGTCACAAAATTTAACCTTTCTTTAGATTAAGCTCAAAAAATCTCAATCTAAGCATCATGTAAAAGATTCAACTGTAGGATCTCAAAATTCACTTGACATTCTTCTCTTGTACCAAATTTGAACCGTTCATTAATCCTCATTTGTGAGATTATAATGGTTAAAGTTGGCTGAGTTTTTCACCTACGGAAACCTCCAAAACCTGTTTCGGGTTCTAAGGAAAGTTAGGGTTAACATTGAAGTACATATTTTTAAATTCCGTATTACCCCTCACCTGGATTTGCATCTTCAGAAGTAAGTTCCTTCATCTTCTTCGAGAGGATTTGACTAACAGGATTATTTATATTCTCATTCTCAGTTGTTCCATTGTCTCCCATAAAAATTAGTTTCTTGTGTGCAATCCTTCATTTCTGCAAATCTGAAATGAAACTGGGAATTGTAATTTTAATATCAGCATACACAAGGGTCTGAAGCTGAAAGCTAAGAATACTTGAGTTTCAAATTTTCATTGTTTGTTTAACTTTCTTTTCATTTTCAAACTGTTTGAGAACTGGAGTGAGCAGATTTAACTGAAGAGTTGAGTATAATTGTGATTCAATCTGATTTGTATGACTTACTCTCTTAGAACATATTGTAGAACTATACACTAGGGAGCTCAAAATAGACCGTAGGAAATCCCTCTTATTCCAAGTCTTTTACTTGGGAGAGCTTGAAGCCAGTATTCAGTACTGTAGCTGCTAATATGAATCAATTGATGGTAGGTCAGAGTAGGTAGAATGCACAATACTGCGTGATTTTTGTGTATTTTAGAGTCAATGATAACATGATTGATTAATTTTAGGTTCATGTTTTATACAAGATCTTCATATGAGATGAATGCTTGTATATGTTGCAATGAGAATCTTCCATATATGAACATTTTTGTTGTCTGTTCAAGATTCAATGATAGAATTTGCATGCACTTGGTCTTTGCACAATATACTATGGTCCTCGTCCAAAGTAAGGGAATTTTCAACATAGAACATGATTTCAGTTTTATTTTAATTAGATGGTAGTCGACATTCTCATTCAAATGCATGTTTAGCAAAATTCAAGTTAAAAGAACTACTAAGAATGAAAGTTACAAGCCTTGGCTTGGTGGTTAGGGCTTAGGCCCCCAATGAGGAGGTCATGGGTTCTATTCCCCATGCCGGCGTGGTGCTCACCACTATAGTCCACCCAACTATTGTGGAGGGTCTTTGGACCTTGTTGTATGGGTACCTCAAAGCCCTTTGGGAGGATACTATGTCAAGTATCTTCAAGGCACTAGTAACTAGGCTGGAAACTAGCGTAGTTATAGTGTCCACCCTCAAGAGGGGGGAGTAGTATTGTTCCAATTTCCCCTTGTCCGGTGGCCATCGGGATATTAGCATTACAAACGGACACTTCATTCACGCCGGCCCCTTAGAAAGGGACCGGAGTATCTATCTATCTATGAAAGTCAAAAGTCAATTGAAAACCGTAAATATGATGTAATAGTACTTTTATTATATCGACTTCAACATATTAACCCTTAAACGCCCAAGCAAGCCCGAGGGGCATGATTCCAACAGAATCTTCCCTGTAGCTCTCACTGTACTCAACATTTCACTCATATTTTGATGTCAAACTGGTCACCTTCTTCTGATGCATTCAAAAAGTGAAATTTCACAATTCAAATCACAATTTGTATGAATGATTTTGTGCTTTGAAAGGATTGTGGTAGGTAGGTTGGGGTGGTACATAACCTTGTAGGAGGTTGCAAGCTCATCATTGATTGGCCTATTCACGATGCCCAAGTTCAAAAAGTGCACTATTCATGATGCCCAAGTCCAAAAGATGCTGTGATCCAATTTTGGGCTGCCCGTTTCAGACCCCATGGGCGTTTAAGGGTTAATCATGTGAAACTTGTGAAAAAAGTGAAATTGAAGGCTACGCACATTCACTTTTAAAATTTTATTAGAATTAAAAAGTAGAAAGGAAGGATGGTGGTATGACTTTTTTTAAATGATCCAAGTAGTAGAATTGCAAGAATTTTTTTTTCCTTTGAGTGATCTATGACTTCTACCACGGAATTAAAATTCCATTTGGGAACCAAGTTGATGAATAATATTGAAATCCAATGGAAATTGAATGCAAAAAAGAATACATGTGATTGACTACCAAATTTGGCACACCAGTCTTTAAGTTGTATAAAATACTAAACTTTGTAGCAAGTCTGAAATTGCATCTAGGTGGCATTGTCACAATTAAACAACAAGTGGTAAGGAGTTATTCTTGATTGTATCAATGTGGAGTTGCCAAAAAATCAAACCTAACTCTCTTTCAATATGTAATAAGTGACATTCAAAGTAGGAATAAAAGCTTTAAGCAATGTCCGGACCATTAAATAAAATATACGAAAAGGCATGGAAATTAGTATGTATCTCCGTAAAAATAATAAGAAAGACTTAATAGTTGAGAGTACTCTATAAACATCTTGGCCAAAAAAGTATGTCTCCTAGACCTTTATCAATTTTTAAAATTTAAACGCGTAAGGTACAAAATAACACCAAATTCCTCAACCCCTAAGAGCCCACATATTAACGTTATTCTATTTACAATGATGTATCAAATAAGGATTGAGCTAAAATTAAAATTAGTAGTTATGGATGGCCGCTTTTTGATTCATTGTATATTGAAGTGAAAGATTTTGGACTCTTACAAGTGATTGTTTGTTTTGTACTTGCCAATATCATCAACAATCTTTCCTTTTAGTCTACTTTTATCTACTTTTCTTTTTTTTAAAGAATTTTTTAATGTTTTACTTTCCAAAAGTTTGGTGGGTTGAGAACCACATTCAATTTACAGATCCTTGCTTATATTTATGGATTGTTAACAATAAGCCTTTAAACACAAACCACACCAAATTTCCTCGTGTAACAAAACTTCCTATTTGGGAAACTAATGAGGTTCCTCACATGTTACTGGTGGCCTCTTTCCATTTTATCCAATAACTAGTATGCCTCCGTGGTGTTGCCACGCTCATACAAATATTCAGTATTTGTAAATACTTGGAAATTTATTATCTTGAGGTTTGTCGGTCGGCTTCGCGAACCGATTGTTGCGCACACCTCTACAAAAAGACCTGCTTTTATTAACACCTCATACATTTTGATCCGATTGATGGTGCCCCAGATCATAGTTACTGTTAGTCACTCACACACACAAGCAAACTATTTAGACATATTGAACTAGTTTGTCTCTGTGGTGTTGCCGCGCTCATAGAAATAAATATAAATAAAAATAAATGAGTGTTTCTCGTGCTATAAATACTTTGAAATTTAATATCTAACTTGAGACCCATCGTCCCAATTTGCAATCCGATTCATGCATGCACCCCCACGTAAAAATTTGCTTCCAACCACACCTCTTACGCCTTGAAGTGTTCGGCACTGCGCTAGATCATAATGGCATCACACACACACACACCCCACACACAAACATACCACTTCCTTCAAATAATACATATGTGATTTTAGCCAATCATATCTCTCGCCAAATACTAATAATAGAAATACATTTTGTATTGATTTACAAAATTTGAGTCTTATTACTTCAATATAAAATAGATATTTCCTATTTTAGGATATATAACCGTACAAATCTAATCTAGGATTTAAGGACTTTATAATATCCTTGGAGTGCTACATCATAAGAGATATGGAATCTTCATTTATACAACATCTAAGTTTTTCTTTAAACCCCTCAGGCCTTAGAGGGTTAAATGCTCAAAATATTAAAAAATAACATTTTGGATTAAAGACATAAACTTTGAAGAGCCATAACTTCTTCATTGGAGTGTGTTTTGAACAAGCTCACTTAAGTTGGGTCTCAAATCATGTCTAGTTTGTGTAGTAAATATTGCATACGCATACAATAAAGTATGAATAATTGCATGCATTTTAGTGACGAGGGCTTGAGTTTTTGGAATTCAAACATTAGGCATGTATTACCATCGCAAGGCAATCATACGAAACTAAAAGAAGTAAATCATGAATTATTTACATAATCAAGATTCTAGGATGAAATGCAAATGCACTCTTTACGGACTAGCCAAAAGATTGGCAAAATTTAGCAAGGAAGGTGGGGTTGCTAAATTTAGCGCACCTTCAAACCCACACCATTTGCCCATGACCCTGTTATATTTCACCTTCTACCACACTTTGACCAAATTCAAAAGTACTTGTAGATTAAAAGTTGTAAGGTTTCTCAACAAGCCAATGAAATCTCCGCAAGGTGAAGTTAACCCTTAAATGCCCATGGGGTCTAAAACGGGCAGCCCAAAATTGGATCTCAACATCTTTTGGACTTGGGCATCATGAATAGTGCACTTTTTGAACTTGGGCATCATGAATGAACCAATCAATGATGAGCTTGCAACCTCCTACAAGATTATGTACCACCCCAACCTACCTACCACAATCCTTTCAAAGCACAAAACCATTCATACAAATTGTGATTTGAATTGTGAAATTTCACTTTCTGAATGCACTAGAAGAAGGTGACCGGTTTGACATCAAAATATAAGAGAAAAGTGGAGTACAGTGAGAGCTACAGGGAAGATTCCGTTGGAATCAAGCCCCTCGGGCTTGCTTGGGCGTATAAGGGTTAAGTGTCCTAAAACAGGTGTACTTACCCTACACAAGCAAGTTAAGTGTTATATTCTAGTACGGTTACATACTTGAGTTCAATTCTAATCTCAAAATTCCACCTTCACATGACAGAGAAAGAGGCCAGTTTTGAAGCTCTTAGATCATTACGAGCGGACACTTCATTCACGGCGGCCCCCACCGGAGTTTCGATCTATCTCTTAGATCAGTTTGATAATTTTGAAGCCTAAATGCAGAAGGGCTTAATTATCAAACGAACATAAAACCAGGGCAGCAGTGCAGACATTAAGGCCAGCTTCCTTGCAGCTTCCAAAACGCGCCACTGCCTGGCACCTTCTCATCGAGATCTCTGCAGGGCATCTAGAACGGATGAAGATTATTGCTGTTTACCGTTTCTTTTGCAGCACTGATTGACTCTGCAGACAAGTTTCCCATTTTGCCCTGGTGCCCACTTTCAGAAGTGGCTCTCAAAACGTTTTCTCACAATTTGAACCGCGTTTCTGCCAAAAGATTTAGTCAAGACAAAAGCGTTGAAATGGAAACCGTCAATTTACCCGCTTTTCTTTTCTTCTTTTCTTTTCTGATAGTTTTTTTATGTTTTATTCTCAGTTGTTGCTTAGTCTTCTTGGGTAAGCGTTCTTAGTTCGTAGGATGGAGGAGGGGTAATGAGCCCCCTAATTTTTTGATGTATAGACATTAAATGCCAAGGAGTAGGCTTCCTAGGGTAACTTGGGGTCGCAGACCTCAAATTTGAATTCAAAATTATCAAAAACGGCCTTGGGAGGTCCCCACAGATTCCAGGGTGCCTCCTTGGTAGCTGAGTCTTCTTGGTCTCCTTCGTCCTCCTCAGTGGCCAGTGATACCATAGTAATTATGCATACAAACATAAACCAGGAAAGCAGTGCACACATTTTGAGCCACCTTCATAGCAGATTCCTTCAAGCACATTGACGACCAACTCCTCTTAATGATCTGTGCAAGGGATAAAATGAAATAAACCGTAGGGTTGTTTACTGGTTCCTTTGGGATCTCTCTGTTTTGGTGTCACGAGCGTTTTTCGGCAGCTAGGGAGGGGATGGGTAAATTGCCCCCTAATTTTTTGATGTATAGGCTTTAAATTCCAAGAAGAAGGCTCTCCAAGGTAAATTGGGGTCGCAAACCTCAAATTTGAATTCAAATTTATCAAAACGGCCATGGGGGGTCCAAATAGAAAATTCCAGGGATTTTGAAGCAAAAATCCCATTGGTTGATGGGGGCTCCTAGAAACGCTCGTAGCATTGAAATATACAGAGATCCGTTCCTCTGCAGCATGAACTTAAGTTACCGGTTGTTGGTAAAGAGAAGCTAAATTATTAAGTCATATTCACTTTTGCACTCTACTGGAGCCTCAAAAATTAGTTATACAAAGGAAGGTTATGAAATTGCCACTAAAGATTAGCTTTTGGAACCATACATCATAACCATCGGGGAGTTTTAGGAAACTCCATGAGCACTTTGGAGGACTTCAACTTGCTATATACAATCTTGAGTCGAGTTTGGCTTTATTATATGAATTTTTTCTCTTATAAGCTTAAGTACATGAGGTGCTTTGTAGTCTAGTTCAACCACATGTTGTTGTTTACTAAGATCCTTTCCTTACGAGGTTAGGCCATTTGTGCCGACACTACTTGCATTGCTCATGCACCTCCTCCGCTCAACCACAATTATTGCCAAAGTACTTTTATTTAGCCAATTTAGACAACTATATCCACTCCCTCTACCATGTAGCCAAGAGGATTTCCTACACAAGGGTAGACCGATGCCTACTCATTGCTGCATGGCCGCATGTGCAAAGCCATTGTATATGGCGAAGCTTATTGCTCAAAGCTACGAGGCATGATTTCAAAACTTTACCCCTAAAAAGTGCAAATTGCCAAAGTTTTCGAGCCTTAAAGAAACCATTTCCGGACTAAAGTTGGCTCTTCAAATTCGTCTTCCTTGGAGAGTAAGACACATGGTTGTAAGTCTCATGGAACATATAAAACTAAAAGAAAAGCTTGATATTTCACATGAATGTATCTTGAATTTCAAATACAAAGGCCTAGTTTATACTGCTCAAAAGGCATGTGTAAACCTTTCATAGAGAATCCAAGTAAGAGAACATGCTTTGATACCTTCTTTACACATATAGAAAACAAAATCCGAAAAGAAAGTAAAATCTCAATCGTTGATGACATTTTTGCCGTTCTTGCAAAATGATTGTAATTGAGCGGATTTTTGATGATAAAAATGAAGATACTACAATTTGAGGCGGATTTCAACATGCCTTATTAGTGATTCCAAACTTTGAGAGTAGATACCTTCTAGAGTTTAAAAGAAACGTGGACAACAAAGACGCTCTCCTTGGATAAAGGCATGGAAAATCTTTACAATTTACATAAAATTGGACCTCATTCGATCCAAATGTAGTAAAATAGAGGCGGACCAGAGTAAAATCCGCCAGAATCAGACCTCCTTTGGGGATGAGCAAAGCTGGCCCTTTCTCCACACAAAACAGGCGTCAAAGACTTTCTGGACCCTGCAGACATTTTTCACATAAGAAAATAGTTGATCACTGTTTGGGCTGCCCCCACCAAGACGTTCACGTTCAAGGGTTCTGCCCACACCCTTGACCCTTCTTCTCCATTTCCCTCCTTCCAAGTCGTGACCTGAGCCCTCAAGCGGTAATCTGGATCTGAGGCTTGTGGGGGGAGTCTTGAGGGTTGCATAGCTCGGCGATCCAGCTCCGTTGGTGAGGCACAACTCCGCAGTTACATTCACTGTGTACCTTTGTGGAGGATCCTTTGTCGGAGTCAACTTGCATGCACCCGATCGAGAACTGCTTACCGACAACGCACTTCGCCGATCAAACCCTTTGCATGTGGTCATCTTCGTCACGAAATCGGCCTTTCCTCACCGACTCGGCGCTGCCAACACTGTGCACGCCTGTTTTAGCGGGATCAACTATGTAGCTAGTGAGGTATGTGCTGAAACCATTAATATCTGCGTCTTTAGAAACAGTTGGAGGAAGATTTAGGTGTCGCTTGCACAGGCATGTTGATTATGCTCAGAAAGGCATGGTGCCTTTCACTTACTTGGGTAGGACTGGAGGAGGTACTAGCTGGGGTTTGTCGGCTGTTCGATGTGTAGGAGCGCATTCCATGAAATTCTGTCCCGAACATGTTTGGAGTCATTCGGTGTTGGCTAGGGTCGCCTGACCTGCTGTTCCTGATGTTTGCAAGGATATTTGTCTTTTGTTGTACATCCATTCTGTCCGATTGAGGTGGTCTCTTGTCTCGGCTGCAGGACTGGAAGAGCACCTTCGTATGTACTCGAAACGGCCATAAGTGACGACGGGGATGCTAATCTAGAAGTCTGTGTAATTGACAGGATCAGCAGAGAAAGTTTGAAGTGAGCATATCACGAGGTAAGCGCTGAATGTAACGTCCTCTCTTGTAAATTTGAAATGCTGTTCAGGAAAGCGATTAACTATTTACTCACAGTTTTGAGCTTCCCAGATATGTTTGGCCTGCTGAGGACAGAATAGTGGATGAGAAGATTTTCATTTCAAAAGACGTACGAGATCTGAGATCGGACGAGGCCTGGAAATATGTCATATCGCCAGAAAGTGAATGCAAGCTCGTCATCAAGGGAAGTTGACTACGCGCGTCTTCCTGAGTATCATTGACCGGAGCATCATTGACCGTATTTCTTGCGGAGGATCCACGGTGCCTGGTTGGGCTTTGTCGGAGTCAACTTGCATTCAGCCGAGAACTGCTTACCCCTTTGCGTGGTCATCTTCGTTACGAGATCGGCCTTTCTTCGCGAATTTGGCGCTGCAAACACAGTGCAAGCCCCTGTAGGAGGGATCAACTATGTCGTGAGGTGTGTGCCAAAACCATTATCTGCATTTTCTGAAACAGTTGGAGAAAGATCTAGGTGTTACCTGCACAGGCATGCTTGTAATGTTGACAGGCTAGCTAGGGAAGGAGGAGGTACTAGCTGGGGTTTGCGTTGAATGAGTTGTCGGCTGTCCGATGTTTAGGAGCGCATTCCACGAAAATCTATTCCGAACATGTTTGGAGTCACCTGATGCAGGCTAGGGTCGCCTGACAAGTCGTTCGTGATATTTGCAAGGATCTTTGTCTTTTGTTGTAGCAGTCTTATCTGTGGGGTTTTGGTGATTTTCCGTGTCGGCCGCAGGATTGGATGAAAACCACTGTACCTCGGTGGCGATGAAACGCATACAAGGGGACGACCAGGATGCTAAGAAGAGGTCCTTATGAATGACAAGATCAGCAGGGAGAGTGTGAATTGGCACATATCACAAGGTACGCGCCGAATGAACGGAGTTCTGTTTCACCATTTCAGTTTCCAGAGTTTCCATAGTTGCTGGTTGGGAAACTTATCAATGCTTGCCATCTAAAGTGTTGTTTTTATTACGATTGACACATTGAGGGTTGACCTCAAGTTGAAATCGACAACATTGTGTATGAATTGCCCAAGAGAGATATGGTACTTCTGCAAAACTGAAACTTTGACAAAATATAAGTCAATATCTGTATGGTCAAATTTGAGAAATTTTGGTCGATAGTCTTATTAGACACTTAAAAAGGAGATTGGACGGCTGGATTTTTAAGAATCAAATTAAAATTAGATAAAATCAAAATGTTTCAGGGATTTCATTTTTGGCTGTCGTGGAGGTAAATGTAGTTCTTCTTGTTTAAGGATTAAAGGAACTTACAGTTTGAGAAGTGTGAATTCGAAGGAAAATAAATTTGATGACCCCAAATCACATTGAAATTGTTGTAAACCACATCGGAATCATCACACGAACATAAATCAGGGTAGCATTGCAAACTTCCATGCAGCTTCCATGATGTGCGATTAGCTGCCAGCTTCTTAGTTGTGCAGGGCATCTAGAAAGAATGAAGAATAAGATTGCCTACCATTTCTTTGTGCACGGCATCTAGAAAGAATGAAGATTAGGGTTGTCTACCATTTCTTTTGCAGCACTAATTGACCGTGCAGACAGTTGTTCCATTTTGCCCTTGTTCCCATGTTAGCTAAACGTACGTTTGTGGCACTCAGAAAGTTTTTTCACAACTTGACTTGCTCTACTAATACGCCAGTTCTGCAGTTGGTGGTTATCACTCCCTTCTTCTCCATTTCCGTGCTTGCAGGTTGTGACGTGAGTGGCAAGCAGAAGCTTGGATTTGAAGATCGCAGTCTTGTCAGCCAAATAGTTGACGCGGTCATGCTTTGTTGGTGAAGCGAAATTTGTGTCCGTTGCGGAAGATCTATAGTGTCATGGTTTTGGTGTTGTTGGAGTCAACTTGCACTCAAGCAACAAGGAGAGAATGTGCTTACCGACATCGCACTCCGCATGGTTATTTCGGCGTGCCTCCTTTCACCGATTTGGTGCTACAGATATCGAACAAGCCTGTTGAGAGAGTGATCAACTATGTATCGAGGTATGCGATAAACTTTGTCTGCCTCTTAAGTTGCAGCTCGAGCAAGATCCACTTAGGTGTAACTTCCACAGGCGCGTTGATTATGTTTGACAGGCCCATGTTTGGATATAGAGAGAAGGAAATACTTGCATTTGTTTTGAATGAGTCATCAGCTCAGTTGTTCGAAGTTTAGGGCGGTGCACATTCCATGATAATATGTTCTGGACATTTTTCGAGTCATTCAGTGTAGGCTAAAGTCGCCTGGCTTATCGTTTCAGATATTTGCGAGGGGTATTGTCTTTCGTTGGAGCAATCTTGTTGGATTTAGGTGGGTTTTCCGCGTGGACTGCACGACTAAAACAACACTACCGTTCATGAAACGCCTTTAAGTGACGATGAGGATGCTATGCGACAAGTCATTTTGATTGAGAAGATCAGCGGAGAGAGTGTGAATTGAGCATATCACGAGGTAAGCACTCAATGTAACGTGTACACTATTCCTATCTTTCATTTGAAATGTTGTTCATGAAAGTGATAAACAACTCACTCATTGATTTGAGCTTACACGATATGAGTGGTCTGCAAAAAACAGACTAGTGGGCGAGAAGATTTCTTTTTGAAAAGGTGCCATATCTGAGATTGGTGGAGGCCTATTAATATGTCGAAGCGCCAGAAAGTGAATGCGAGCTCGACTTCAAGAGAAGTGGACTACTTACGTCTCTGCGAAGATGTTGTGCAAAGGATTGAGGAAGTTTTAAAACGCGAACAGTTATTGAATCCGAGACAATGCAAAGACATGGCAAAGAGGCTTTCTGTGAAGATTGCACAATTTCGTGAGGCAGTGGAGGGTTGTGGGAGCTACAAGCCTGCCTTTGTACTACTTTTGGCAGCGTTGCATCGATATTATGAGAAGGCAGAAACACTTGTGAAGGAAAGTGCACATGAAGATTGGTGTAGAGCACTTGTCTTCAAAATTTATTTTCAGGGAAGTCGAGGTCCATATGATTCTATATTGTTTCATATACATAGTGTAGGGAAGAAGATTTTTGAGCTCGCCAAGAGATATTCAACGGATAGCACTATGAAGCTAGATGTATCCTCATTAAATGTCTACTATTATATTGATGGAAGGTATAAAGATCGTGATGAGATGAAGAAGAGGCTTGAAGTCCTAGCAAGTGAGGGGAGCAATATGAGTTCTAAAGTCTTTGGCTTCTTTTTGGCTCAACAAGTAGATTCGGTGCAACAGCATCTTGCTCGATACTTATTGAAGAAATATAAAGATGTTTTATACCCTCGTGATATGAAAAGACTTTTGTGGGATAAAGAAAAGGAACCACAAAGGACTTGGGGGGATCCCACGTTTCTTGGAGATGGATCTGGCGCAAATGGAGTATGGAAGACCACTTGGTTGGGGGTGCCTTGTGCCAAAAAGGAGTTTCATGGAAAGGCATCTAAGACCATTTTTTTGAAGGAAGCATTGATCATGGCTAAATTGACTATGCATCCTTGTATAGTGGATTTTATATGTTGTGGCAATGGAGATGGCAAAGGAGAGCGGTTTATTGCCATGGAGCTCATGGAGAAGAGTTTGTTTGATTTGATCAAGGAAAGAAAAGGTGTGCACTTCTCACTTGATGTAGCCATGGACATCATATGGCAAATAGCCGATGGGGTGGGGCATTTACATAATTATAAAGTTGCACATCGAGATCTTAAGCCTCAAAATGTGGTAGTAAAGACCTTGAGATCTCGACACCATGAGGATTATTATTGTGTGAAGCTCGTGGATTTTGGATCATGCAAGAGTGAGGTGAAAGCTTCAGAGGCACACACTATGTCATATCGAGGTATTGGTACCACATCCTATAGAGCTCCAGAGGCTCATCCAGATGCACACCCGCAAGGCTTAGGGAAGGTGAAGTGGCACAAAGCAGATGCATATAGTTTTGCCATGACTTGTGCACATGTTTTGACACTGACGACACCATTTGATGATTTGATATCACGAATCGAATTATATACGGAGATATTAGAAGGGCGGAGACCAGTTCTATCAAGTGGGTGTCCAAAAGAGTTGGGTGAGCTACTCAATGTTTGTTGGAGTACAAATCCAGAGAAGAGGCCGACATTTTTGGAAATTATTAAGAGATTAGAAAAGATTATGTTTGATAATATGTTAGTGCCTTTTTCTACTCTGAAGAATTTAGAGACTAGTACGGAAAACACCAATGTAGAAATTCATGACATGAAGGAAGAAGGTGGGATGAAGAAGGAAGGTCACACGAGCTACTTCACAGCAGAAGATGTGTCTCTTTGCACCGAAGTGGTTTCAAAGAGGGACTCCAAATCGGATGTGAGCAAGCTATCTATTGTGAAGCTTGAATCTTGATTCAATGTTACCAACCCATGGACTGAAAGAGAATTGTATTTCATAAGGAGACAATGTCCCAAGTTAATCAAATCACTTGCATTGAGTTCATGAGCTTGGGTTGAGTATGTGATTGATATATTGAGTTGCTATTGAAGCTTTGTAGGATTTGCTTTGTGAGAAGTAAGTACAGTTCTTTACTTCGAGAACGGTTTTGATTAGATGTCTTATGTATGATTTCATATTCCTGTGATTGTCTCGTCTAAAATAAAATGAAAGGTATTCTTACGGTCTTTTTATGACAATGTTCATTCTCGGAAATCTGAATAGAAATAGGCCTAAGAGTTTAAGTTCAACATACACAAAGCTTAGAAGGTGAAAGTTCTGGAATCCCGAATATGAAGTTCTTGATTGTCTATACTTTCAAGTTGATATCAAATTGTAGTAAGCACCAGTTTTAGCAAATATTATTGGAGAATTGAGTATTGTGATTGAAGTTGTTGTGTGAAACCTTTCTTTCTAATAGAACATCTTGTATGGATATATTCAAACTGATGAATAGAAATCCCATTTATTGTAGTTATTCTATTTTAGAGAGCTTGAAGTCATTAATCAGTAACTAGTCACTACTAATGTAATTATGCAGAGAAATTAGTAGTCAGATTGCACGAAATTCCATGAATTATGTTCTTGTTATGGGGAGGTGTTTTTACAGTTGGGTAATTTACTGTCTCTGATTTGAACAAAAGCATCAGAATTACATACTCAGTCTTAAAAGTATTCCACAAGACGACAATGTCTAGTTTATTCATATCACTTGCATCCAGTGCATGAGCTTGGATTAAGATTGAAGTACATATTTTTAAATTGCATATTCACCCTCTAACAAAGTAAGTTCCTTCATCCTTTTTGAGAAAATTTGACTAACAGGATTTTATAATAAACTTATTCTCAATTGTTCCATTGTCTCCCATAAAAACTAGTTACTGGAATAATCTAGAACTATTTTCTTGTGTGCAATCCTTCATTTCTGCAAATCTGAAATGAAATTGGGCTTTGTAGTTTTAATATCAGCATATACAAGAGCCTGAAGCTGAAAGACAACAATACTTGAGTTTCAAGTTTTAATTATTTGTATAACTTTCTGTTCATTTCAGGGTTTTTGGGAATTGGAGTAAGCAAATTTGATTTAAGAATTGAGTATTGTGATTCGTGTGTCTTGCTCTCTTAGAACATATTGTAGAACTAGGGAGCTCAAAATAAACCATAGTAAATCCCACTTATTCCAAGTTTTTTACTTGAGAGAGCTTGAAGGCAGTATTCAGTAGCTGCTATTATGGTAGGTCATAGTAGGTAGAATGCAAAATACTGCGTGATCTTTGTGTATTTTATAGTCAGTTTTAACATGATTGAATAATTTTAGGTTCATGATTTAAACAAGATCTTCATATGAGATGAATGCTTACATATGTTGCTATGCCAGATTGTTGTCTATTCAGGATTTGTTGACAGAATTTGCATGCAATTGGTCTTCGCGTAGTATACTATGGTCCTTGTCCAAACTATGGCAATTTTCCATATAGAGCATGTTTTCACTTTTGTTTCAATCACATGGTAGTCTACATACTCATTTAATACATATTTAGCAAAATTCAAATTGAAAGAACAGTTAGGTATGAAAGTCAAAGGTCAACTTGAAGATTTACTTGGGCAGAATGAAGACTTCCTTCGATAATATGTTCCTCATATGTATATGCACGAGGGTGAATGACTGTAGATGTACCTACATTAGTCAGTTCTAAGATGTGTTATTCAAAATATAAGTGCTCAAAAATACCACAAAAAAGAGAAAAACCTTCTAGATTGAAGAGAACCCACTGGACAGTTATAATGGCACACAGGGAGTCAATCACATGATTCATTTACTTCAAGTATGGCGAATGCTTAAGTGTCCAAAAATAGGTGTACTTACCTTACATAAACAAATTCTACGGTTACATACTTGAATTCAATTCTCATCTCAAAATTTCCACCTTCACAAGAAAGTGAATGAGGACGGTTCTGGAGCTCATTGATCAGTTTGATAATTTTGAGGCCTAAATGCAGAAGGGCTTAATTACCAAACGAACATAAACCAGGGCAGCACTGCAGACATTTAGGTCAGCCACCTCGCAGCTTCCAAAGCGCGCCATTGCTGGCCTCATTCTCCTCGAGATCTCTGTAGGGCATCTCGAAAGGACGAAGATTAGTGCTGTTTACCATTTCTTTTGCAGCACTGATTAACCCTGCAGACAAGTTTCCCATTTTGCCCTCGCGCCCACTTACAGAAGTGGCTCCAAGAAAGCTTTTTCACACTTTGAACCGCGTTTCTCATAATAGAATTGGTCAAGACAAAGCGTTGAAATGGAAAGTCTCAATTTACCCGCTTTTGGTCAGTGCACATTTACCTTGCAACTTTTGATTGAAGCACACTCCTAGACATCGGTCATTTCTATACTTCACCATGACTGCTAAGAGACTCTCAATCTCGGTAGGGATGAAATACAAAATTTGAGCCGCACTTCATTTTACATTTTGTCCTCATTTGCAAAAGGAATATCGAAGTTTAAGATACCGACGCTCATATTCGGAACTCAAACTTGAGTTAACCCCTAAAGTTGAAAGCCCCAAAACTGTCAGAACTCCTCAAAACCGCCCTCTTTCAATGCAAGATGAAAATTTTCAACTTCTCTCTGAATCTCAAGTATGTAACCATAAGATCTTATACCTAACTTGTCCATGTATGTGTGTACCAAAACTTAGTTCCAAATTCCTAACCAATCGTGAGATCAAAGTTTTCTTCCCTTGTTGCAAAATGGGTTGGAAGTTTTTGTGAGCCCAAAAAACCAATTTTAAGAGTAAATTTGAACTGAGGCTCTTCAAATTCTTGTTACTAAGTGAGTTGGGAACATGCCTATGTAATTTTTACCCTCATGCGACCTATAAAACTTAATGAATTTGCCTAAACTTTCACATGGAGGTATGCTGAAATTCAACTTCAAAGGCCCCTCTTTGGTAATAGAAATGGCATGTGAATAATAATTTGATGAAAGATCCAAACAGTGAAATCATGCCTTACAACCTTATTTCCAAGTACAAAGAACAAAAATTGGAAAAAAAAAGTAAAATCTCAATTTTTGGTGAATTTTGAAGTTCCTGCGATCTTCTTTATTTTGGGCAGATTTTGAGAATAAACGAGCCTATACTACAGTTTGGGCAGTTTTGGGTAGATTTCAAATAGTGCTTTCAAACTTTGACCGTAAATATCTCAAAAAGTATGAAAATTTAGCAGCATGAAATGACTTTTCGGAAAGCAATGGAAATACTCTTCAACTTGCAAAAGATTTCAATTTCGGAAGAGCTAAGTATAGTAAGTACGGGGCTGACCAGACCCCAAACGACCCGGGCTCTTTTCGACTTTAGGGTTAATGAACTTACATTTGCAGCAGCATCGTTGTATGGGAGGGAGGATGTTTTTCATACCAAGCTTTTGGAAGTTTCATAATTCGATACATCTCCGGCTTAGAATATCATCTCGTTCATTATGAGATCTTGAACGTGAGTACTAAAAAGTAGAAATTGAATTGAGAAAGTAGAAATTGAATTTTTTTTGTAGGGACGCTTTATATGGGGAATCATACGTTCATGGGGTCAGAGGGGGCAATGACTTGTCGGTGTCATATGTGGTTCATCTTTTGAATTTTAAGAAATGAAACGAGTCACATGATACGTGTTTTTGCCCTCTATCGGTTAGGTGGATAGCTTGGCTACCCATGTAAAGCATCCCTTAAGTTTGCCCAATTCACAAAATAGATGTTACTCAAGGTGAGATGCTTGTATGTAAGTCCAATTTCTTTATTATCACAAAGAGAGTTTTAGTTGAAAGCACGGTATACAAAAAACTTTTGCTCAATATCATGTCTGTATTGCCTCATCATAACTAAAATCAAATCTCAACAAGTTCCATGGAAACAAAAAGCTCAATTATACTTAGGTGCCCATCTACCTTGAATATAAGATTAAGAAATCTATCTACTTGTACAAGGGTAATGTTGAATGAGTACCTTTCAAATAGAAAGGGTCAAAATTTATCTCCCTTGCCTTTGGTAAAACTCAACATTGACTATCAAAACTTCAAGTATCACGTGTGACAATGTTTATGAATTTTGATTTAAGATTGGTTGCTCATGTAGCCGTATGTGGTAGTGACAACATCATACTATAAAATGCCTCAAAATATTTGATACCATGAAAATAATCACCCACCTATATAAAAGAGCAGTTTAAAGACAAAACATAGACTTTAAGCGATTTGATTTCACGGGTCAAGAAAGTGATTATATCAGGTCAAAGAATAAGGTTTAACCACTTTGGCCATAGTAGGGACAAATGTGTAACTATGTCAACACAAAACAAAACGAGATTCATGTGAACATTATTGTTTTTCTCACAACTTAGTATCCTCAGATTATCCAACAACTACCAATATTTTGTAAACTTTTATTAGTGTAGTAGACCAATCTACACTTATATTGAATGAGTAAAACTTTGATGAAAATTGACAATTCTAATAATCCATTGAAGAACACAAAGTTCGAGGGAAAAAGGGGACTCTATGAAATTGTGAACATGTACTATCGGACATATGTTGGACACCATTTTTTAGTAATGAATAGATCTACTTCGGTAATAAAATATTGTATGGCAATCCTTTCTACCTACCAACGTACCAACCTACCTACCTACCTACTTACCTACCTACCTTCTTTTATATTTTTTGGATAATGTAAAAAAGAAAAAAGAAAACATGGACATAAATAAAATTAATAAACATAATATGAGGAAATGGTATACACGGGATTATTTAATAAAAGGACCATATAAAGAGCTCTCCTGTCCGAACGACGGGTACATTGCTAGTGGTACATATTAATTTAAGAATCAAGTCACTAGTGTCACCAAATCTTAAACGTTACTTGAGCTTGGTGGAACTTACACACGTTTCTACTGATGTAATTAAGGAGGCAAAGATTGAGTTCAATTCCTTGCTCCAAAAACCCCTTACAACCAAATCCCTGCCTTGAGCTCTTTTGTGTCAAAAATAATTCTCTTTCTTCATTTTCTTCTTTTCTATTCTATTAGTTCTTTTATTTTTTTATTTTTTGTTGTTGCTTAGTCTTCTTCGTCTCCTTCTTCCTCCTCAGTGGCCAGTGATACCATAGTAATTATCCATACGAACATAAACCAGGGAAAGCAATGCAGACATTTTGAGCTTCCTTCAAGCACCACTGCCAGCCTGCTCCACTTAACCCTTAAGCGCCCACGGTGTCTTTTTTCGACATTTTGGATGTGAGGCTCCGTCTTTGGTGCACAACCCCGCTTTCATCCCATCGATTTTTCATCCGCCATTTTTTTTTGCTCAACTCCTCGGTGGGTTTACTCTACTCCCTCCTTGGATAAATAGTAAAAACCTTGATCCCCAATTTGTGAGAGTGGGCGAAAGAGATTTTTCATGAAAGTTTTGGTGGTGTGATCTTCACCCCTTTTTTGCATGGATCTTGAAATCCATACCTCCAAATGGCATGCAACTTGGTGGTCATACTAATTGCCATGCTCCAAAGAAGATCCTACGGTTGGATTTTCCATTTTCATCTTCTATTTGTTTTTACGCAGTTTTGAAAAAATCAGCATTATTACCAATTGTTAGGAGCTTCACCCCCCCCTTGGGCGTTTAGGGGTTAATGATCTATGCAAGGGATAAAAATTAAACAAAGCTTAGCGGGTCATTTACCCGTTCCTTTGCAGCAGAAACTTAACCCTTAAACGCCCATGGGGTCTAAAACGGGCAGCCCAAAATTGGATCACAACATCTTTTGGACTTGGGCATCATGAATAGTGCACTGTTTGAACTTGGGCACCATGAATGAAACAATCAATGATGAGCGCAACCTCCTACAAGGTTATGTACCACCCCAACCTACCTACCACAATCCTTTTAAACCATAAAATCATACATACAAATTGTGATTTGAATTGTAAAATTTCACTTCTTGAATGCATCATAAGACAGTGACTAGTTTGACATCAAAATATAAGTGAAAAGTTGATTACAGTGAGAGCTATAGAGAAGATTCTGTTGGAATCAAGCCCCTCGGGCTTGCTTGGGCGTTTAAGGGTTAAGTTGCCCGTTATTGGTAAAGAGAAGCTAAATTATTAAGTCATATTCACTTTGCACTCTTCTGGAGTCTCAATATTAGTTACACAAAAGAAGGTTATGAAATTGCCACTAATATCAACTTTTGGGTTCATACATCATGACCATGGGGGAGTTTTAGGAAACTCCATGAGCACTTTTGGAGGACTTCAACTTGCTATGTACAATCTTGAGCTCAATTTGGTTCCAATATAAGAATTTTTACTCTAGTAAGCTTCAGTACATGAGGTGCTTCGTAGTCTGGCACAACCACATGTTGTTGTTTGCTAAGATCCTTTCCTTACAAGATGAGGCCATTTGTGCACACACTGCTTGCTTTGCTCATGCAACTCCTCCGCTCAACTACAATTGTGCCTACAGTACTTGGATCAACCCAACTTAGACATCTGTATCCACTCCTTCTACCATGTAGCCAAGAGGATTTCGTACACAAGGGTAGACCGATGCCTACTCATTGCTGCATGGCCGCATGGGAAAACAATTGTATATGGTGAAGCTTGTCGCTTAAAGCTACAAGGCATGATTTCCAATCTTTACCCCTAAACAGTGCCGTCTTTGAATGCATGGCAGATTTGTTTACTTTTTTATAAATTTTGAAGATCAGAATTTTAGGTTCTAATATGTAACTTTTATACAATCATATTCACCATATCTCAAGCTAACACTTTTCTGAATTTGTAAGATCTTAATTTTAAAAACTTGTATAAGTTTATTTATTTATTTTTACTTTTTTGTTGGTCAAGAGGGATATGAAAGTTTTGGAGCCTTAAAGAAACCATTTCTAGGCTAAAGTTAATGGAAGGCTCTTCAAATTATTCTTCCTTGGAATGTAAGCCCACATGTTTGTATGATTTTCACCCTCATGAAACATATATAACTTACAGAGAAGCTTGAATTTTCACATGAATGTATCTTGAGATTCAAATACAAAGGCCTAGGTTTTACGCTCAAAACGCATGTGTTAAACTTTCATTTAAAGAATCCAAGCGTGAGAACGTGGCTTGTAACCTTATTTTTACATACACAATACAAACTCTGAAAAAAATAGTAAAATCTCAATCGTTGATGAATTTTTTGGGGTTCTTGCAAAATGATTGTAATTGGGCAGATATTAGAGGAAAAATATGGACACACTACAACTTGAGGCAGATTTCGATATGCCACAATAGTGTTCCCAAAGTTTGAGAGTACTAGATAACTTCTACAATATAAAATAAACATAAACAACAAAGACGGTCTTCTTGAGAAAATGCATGCAAATTCTTTTACAATTTAAATAATGTTGAACTTCATTGGACCGAAATGTAGTAAAATATAGGCGGTCTAGAGTAAAATCCGCCAGAATCAGCCCTCCTTTAGGGTTGAGCAAAATTGGCCCTCTCCCCACAAAACAGGTGTCAAAGACTTCTAGATACGGTAACTATTCTCTGCAGTACTGTATGAGTACTTGACCCTGCAGACATTTTTCACATAAGAAAATAGTTGATCACTGTTTGGGCTGCCCCCACCAAGACGTTCACGTTGAAGGGTTCTGCCCACACCCTTGACCCTTCTTCTCCATTTCCCTCCTTCCAAGTCGTGACCTGAGCCTCAAGCGGAAGTCTGGGTCTGAGGCTGGTGGGGGGAGTCCTGAGGGTTGCATAGCTCGGCGATCCAGCTCCGTTGGTGAGGCACAACTCCGCAGTTACTTTCACCGTGTACCTTTGTGGAGGATCCTTTTTCGGTGTCAACTTGCATGCACCCGATCGAGAACAGCTTACCGACAACGCACTTCGCCGATCAAACCCTTTGCATGTGGTCATCTTCGTCACGAAATCGGCCTTCCCTCACCGACTTGGCGGTGCCAACACCGTGCACACCTGTTTTAGCGGGATCATCTATGTAGTGAGGTATGTGCTGAAACCATTAATATCTGCATCTTTAGAAACAGTTGGAGAAAGATTTAGGTGTTACTTGCACAGGCATGTTAATTATGTTCAGAAAGGCATGGTGCCTTTCACTTACTTGGGTAGGACTGGAAGAGATACAAGCTGGGGTTTGTCGGCCGTTCGATGTGTCGGAGCGCATTCCACGATAATTCTGTTCTGAACATGTTTGGAGTCATTCGGTGCTGGCTACGGTCGCCTGACCTGTTTTTCCTGATGTTTGCAAGGATATTTGTCTTTTGTTGTACATCCATTCTGTCCGATTTAGGTGATTTCTTGTCTCGGCTGCAGGACTGGAAGAGCACCTTCGTAAGTACTCGAAACGGCCATAAGTGACGACGGGGATGCTAATCTAGAAGTATGTGTAATTGACAGGATCAGCAGAGAAAGTTTGAAGTGAGCATATCACGAGGTAAGCGCTGAATGTAACGTCCTCTCTTGTAAATTTGAAATGCTGTTCAGGAAAGCGATTAACTATTTACTCACAGTTTTGAGCTTCCCAGATATGTTTGGCCTGCGGAGGACAAAATAGTGGATGAGAAGATTTTCATTTCAAAAGACGTACGAGATCTGAGATTGGTCGAGGCCTGGATATATGTCAAATCGAGAAGTGAATGCAAGCTCGTCATCAAGGGAAGTTGACCACGTGCGTCTTCCTGAGTATCATTGACCGGAACATCATTGACCGTGTTTCTTGCGGAGGATCCACGGTGCCTGGTTGGGCTTTGTCGGAGTGAACTTGCATTCAGCCGAGAACTGCTTACCCCTTTGCGTGGTCATCTTCGTTACGAGATCGGCCTTTCCTCGCCAATTTGGTGCTGCAAACACAGTGCAAGCCCCTGTAGGAGGGATCACCTATGTCGTGAGGTGTGTGCCAAAACCATTATCTGCATTTTCTGAAACAGTTGGAGAAAGATCTAGGTGTTACCTGCACAGGCATGCTCGTAATGTTGACAGGCTAGCTAGGGCAGGAGGAGGTACTAGCTGGGGTTTACGTTGAATGAGTGGTCGGCTGTCCGATGTTTAGGAGCGCATCCCACGAAAACCTGTTCCGAACATGTTTAGAGTCATTCGTTGCAGGCAAGGGTCTCCTGACCAGTCGTTCGTGATATTTGCAAGGATCTTGTCTTTCGTTGTAGCAATCTAATTTGTGGGGTTTCGGTGATTTTTCCGTGTCGGCTGCAGAATTGGATGAACACCACTGTACCTCGGTGCCGATGAAACGCATACAAGGGACGACCAGGATGTTAAGAAGAGGTCTTTATGAATGACAAGATCAGCAGGGAGAGTGTGAAGTGGCACATATCACAAGGTAAGCGCTAATTGTACGGAGTTCAGTTTCATTACTTCAGTTTCCAGAGTTTTCATCTTTCCAAAGTTTCCAAAGTTGCTGGTTGGGAAACTTATCAATGCTTGCCATCTAAAGTGTTGTTTTATTACGTTTGACACATTGAGGGTGGACCCTTAAAGTTGAAATCGGTAACATTGTGTTTGATTTCTGTGAAAGGGATATGCTAGTTTTGCAAAAATTGAAACTTTGACTTAATATAAGTCAAATCTGTACGGTCATATTTGATACACGATGGTGGATAGACTAATTAGATACTTAGAAAAGGACATCTCACCATTGGTTTTCCAAAAAGCGAATGAAAAAAAAACAAAAATGAAATTACTCATAGATTTTAGTTTTTTGCCGTCTTGGAGGTAAATGTAGTGCTTCTCGCTCAAGGGTAAAGGAACAATTTGAGAAGTGTGTGAATTTGAAGAATGAATTGATGGTCCTGAATTGCATCGGAATTTTTGTAACTCACATCTAAATCACCACACGAACATAAATCATGATAGTCGTGCAAACATTGAGGTGAGCTGCTGTGCAGCATCAATGACTGGACACGCGATGCTTGTTTCCCGTTGATACTTGTGGACTTGTGCACGGCATCTAGAAAGAATGAAGATTAGGGTTGTTAGCCATTTCTCTTGCAACATTGATTGACGCTACAGACAAATTTTTCAGTTTGCCCTCGTGCCCGTGCTAGCAAAACGTTAGTTAGTGGCCCTTAAGAAGCTTTCTCAAAATCTGAAATGCCCTCCCAATACGCCTGGTCTGCAGACCGTTTTTATTGCTTCGTTCTTCTCCATTTCCCTGCTTGCAAGTTGTGATGTAAGTGGCATGCGAAAGCTTGGATTTGAAGATCGCAGTCTTGACGGTCGAATAGTTGACGCGGTCCTGCTTCGTTGGTGAGGCGGAATTTGTGTTCGTTGTCGAAGATCTATAGTGCCATGGTTTTGGGGTTGTTAGAGTCAACTTGCACTCAAGCAAGAAGGTGAGAATGTGCTTACCGACATCGCACTCCGCATGCTCATTTTGGCGTGCCTCCTTTCACTGATTTGGCACCACAGATATCGGACAAGCATGTTGAGAGAGTGATCAACTATGTACTGAGGTATGCGATAAACTTTGTCTGCCTCTTAAGTTGCAACTGGAGCAAGATCCACTTAGGTGTTACTTCCATAGGCGCGTTGATTATGTTTGACATGCCCATGTTTGGATATAGAGAGAAGGAAGTACTTGCATTTGCTTTGAATGAGTCATGAGTTCAGTTGTTCGAAGTTCAGGGCCGGTGCACATTCCATGATAATATGTTCCGGACATTTTTTGAGTCATTTAGTGTAGGCTAAAGTCGCCTGGCTTGTCATTTCAGATATTTGGAAGGGGTATATTGTCTTTTGTTGTAACAATCTTGTTGGAGTTAGGTGGGTTTTCTGCCTGGACTGCAAGACTAAAACAACACCACCGGTCATGAAACTTCTTTAAGTGACAATGAGGATGCTATGCGACAAGTCATTGTCATTTTGAAGATCAGTGGAGGGAGTGTGAATTGAGCATATCACGTGTACACTATTCCTAGCGTTCATTTGAAATGTTGTTCAGGAAAGTGATAAACAACTCACTCACTGATTTGAACTTACAAGATATGAGTGGTCTGCAGAGGACATACTAGTGGGTGAGAAGATTTTCTTTTGAAAAGGTGTCAGATCTGAGATTGGTGGAGGCCTATTAATATGTCGAAGCGTCAGAAAGTCAATGCAAGCTCAACTTCAAGAGAAGTGGACTACGTGGGTCTGTGTGAAGATGTTGTGCAAAGGATTGAGGAAGTTTTAAAACGCGAACAGTTATTGAATCCGAGACAATGCAAAGACATGGCAAAGAGGCTTTCTGTGAAGATTGCAGAATTTCGTGAGGCAATGGAGGGTTGTGGGAGCTACAAGCCTGCCTTTGTACTACTTTTGGCAGCATTGCATCGATATTATGAGAAGGCAGAAACACTTGTGAAGGAATGTGCACATGAAGAGTGGTGTAGAGCACTTGTTTTCAATACTAATCCTCGGAATGGAAATGGAGGTCCATTTAATTCTTTATTGAATTATATAGATAGTGTAGAGAAGAAGATTCTTGAGCTCGCCAAGAGATATTCAACGGTGAGCACTATGAAGCTAGATGTATTCTCATTAAATATCCACGGTTATATTCATGGAAGGTATGAAGATCATCATGAGATGAAGAAGAGGCTTGAAGTCCTAGCAAGTGAGGGGAGCAATAGCAATTCCAAAGTCTTTGGATTCTATCTAGCTCAACAAAAGGATTTGATGCAACATCATCTTGCACGATACATATTGAAGAAATATAGATTTCCTAAATACACCCTTAAAGATGTCAAAGGAGTTTTGTGGGAGAAAGAGAAGGAACCAATAGGGACTTGGGGGAATTCCAAGTTTCTTGGAGATGGAGCAGGTGCAAATGGAGTATGGAAGACTTCTTGGTTGGGGGTGCCTTGTGCCAAAAAGGAGTTTCATGGGGAGGCATCTGAGACCATATTTTCTAAGGATGCATTGATCATGGTAAATATGCCTTGGCATCCTTGCATAGTGGATTTTATATGTTGTGGCAATGGAGATGGCAAAGGAGAGCGGTTCATTGCCATGGAGCTGATGGAGAAGAGTTTGTTTGACTTGATCAAGGAAAGAAAAGGTGTGCACTTCGCGCTTGATGTAGCCCTTGACATCATATGGCAAATAGCTGATGGGGTTAAGCATTTACATAATAATAATGTCGCACATCGAGATCTAAAGCCTCAAAATGTGGTTGTGAAGACCTTGAGATCCCGACACCATGAGGATTATTATTGTGTGAAGCTCGTGGATTTTGGATCATGCAAGAGTGAGGTGGAAGCTTCAGAGGCACAAACTATGTCATATCGAGGTATTGGTACCACATCCTATAGAGCTCCAGAGGCTCATCCAGATGCACACCCGCAAGGCTTGGGGAAGGTAAAGTGGCGCAAAGCAGATGCATATAGCTTTGCTATGACTTGTGCACATGTTTTGACACTTACAACACCATTTGATGATTTGATTTCACGGAGCGAGTTGTACACGGAGATATTACAAGGGCGGAGACCGATTCTTCCAAGTGGGTGTCCAAAGGAGTTGGGTGAGCTCCTGAATGAATGTTGGAGTACAAATCCATCGAAGAGGCCAACGTTTTTAATAGTTAATCAGAGATTGGTAAAGATTATCTTTGATATTATGTTGGAGCCTTTTTCTACCCTCAAGCATTTAGAGATTAGTACGGAAAACACCAATGTAGAAATCCATGACATGAAGGAAGAGGAAGGAGGGATGAAGAAGGAAGGTCACACGAGCTACTTCACTGCAGAAGATGTGTCTCTTTGCTCTGAAGTGATTTCAGAGAGGGACTCCAAATCCGATGTCAGCAAGCTACCTATTGTGAAGCTTGAATCTTGATTCAATGTTCTGAAGTTTACCTGTACTCATAGAGAAAGTATCTGATATGAAGACTGTGTCCAAGTTAGTCTTGAAATCACTTGCATTGAGTTCATGAGCTTGGGTTGAGAATGAGAGTGAGATATTGAGTTGCATTTGGAGCTTTGTAGGATTTGCTTTGTGAGAAGTAAGTACGTCGGTTATTTACCCGGAAATCGGATTTGATTAGTTGTCTTATGTATGATTTTATATTCCTATGACTGTTTCTTCCAAAATAAATGAAAGGTATCCTTATGGTCTTTTTATGACAATCTTCATTCTCGTAATCCCAAATCTAAACTGAATTAGGCCAAAGATTTTAAGTTCAGCCTACACAAAACTTAGAAGGTAAAAACTCAGGAATCCCTCATATGAAGTTCTTGAATGTCTGTACTTTCTAGTCGATATCAAATTGCACTAAAAACCAATTTTAGCAGGTTTGATTGAAGAATTGAGTATTGTGATTGAAGCCTTTGTATAAAGCCTTTTTTTCTATTAGAAAAAATTGTACATATATAATGGAATTGAAGTATAGAACATCCCATGTATCGCAGTTATTTTATTTAACCCCTAAAGGTTTAGGAAAGCGAAAACTGCTTTTTGAAGCCTCAAAATGTGGTTGTGAAGACCTTGAGATCCCCATACCATGAGGATTATTACATTGTGAAGCTAGTGGATTTTGGATCATGCAAGAGTGAGGTGGAAGCTTCAGAGGCACACACTATGTCATATCGAGGTATTGGTACCACATCCTATAGAGCTCCAGAGGCTCATCCAGATGCACACCCGCAAGCCTTAGGAAAGGTGATGTGGCACAAGGTGGATGCATATAGCTTTGCCATGACTTGTGCACATGTTTTGACACTTACAACACCATTTGACGATTTGATTTCACGGAGCGAGTTGTACACGGAGATATTACGAGGGCGAAGACCAATTCTTTCAAGTAGGTGTCCAAAGGAGTTGGTTGAACTTCTTAATGTTTGTTGGAGTACAAATCCATCAAAGAGGCCCACGTTTTGGAAGATTTATGAGCGATTGAAAGACATTATCCTTGATCATATGTTGGTGCCTTTCTCTACTTTGAAGAATTCAGGGATTATTTTGGAAAACAACAATGTAGGAGTGCATGATATCAAGGAAGAGCAAGATGGGATGAAGAAGGAAGGTCACACGAGCTACTTCATAGCAGAAGATGGCTCTCTTTGCACAGAAGTGGTTTCAGAAAGGGACTCTAAATCCGAAGTGAGTAAGCTACTCATTGTGAAACTTGAATCTTGATTCAATGTTTTGAACTTTACGTGTACTCATAGAGAATGTATTTGATAAGAAGACAGTGTCCAAGTTAGTCTTGAAATCACTTGCATTGAGTTCATGAGCTTGGGCTAAGAATGAGAGTGATATATTGAGTTGCATTTGAAGCTTTGTAGGATTTTCTTTGTGAGAAGTAAGGACCGTTATTTACCGCTAGATAGGATTTGATTACTTGACATATGTGTGATTTTATATTCCTATGACTGCTCTTCTAAAATAAAATGAAATGTATTCTCATGGTCTTTTAATGACAATCTTCATTCTCGTAATCCCAAATCTTAATAGAAATAGGCCTTAGAGTTGAAGTTCAGCATACACCAAGCTAAGAAGGTGAAAACTCAGGAATCCGGAATATGAAGTTCTGATTGTCTGTACTTTCAAGTTGATATCAAATTGCAGTAAGCAATAATTTTAGCAGATTAAATTGAAGGTTTAAGTATTGTGATTGAAGCTTCTGTGTGTAACCTTTCTTTCTAATAGAACATATTGCACTGTACTTGTAGTGGTTTAGGATTTTGAGAAGTATTAGCAGTTAGGGGTATTTATGAATAAATTGAGAAAAGTATTTCATAAGTGGACAATGTCCAAGTTATTCAAATTCCTTGCATTCAATGGAAGGGTTGAGAATGAAGTATATAATCTGAATTGCATATTTATCAGAGTATTGTGTGATTGAAACTCTTGACGGAGTTTGGATGCACGTGGTCTTTGCAAGATTAATCTGGTCCTTGTCCTAACTAAGTAAAGCAATTTCCTTACATAGAGCATGTTTCTAATTTATTTCTTATCAGATGGTACTTTACACACTCATTCAAGTACATACCGGTGTAAGGATCAAATTAAATAGAAGGAACTATTAGGTGTAAAAGTCAATTATAGTAAGTAGATCTTAACTTTGATTTATTGCAATATTTATCATGTGGTGTTTAACAATCAAATGACATTATATATTGAGTTTCAAAATTATCTTAGCGTTACCGCCTAAGAGCCCAATTAACCATTTTCTGGTCAATCCCAAATATTGAGGAGCTGTAGCACACGGAAAATAAAGGGATTTTTAGGAATTTTTTTCTACTTTTCTTGAAGTTAGGTGCTGAGTACCACATTGTGTTCACATAGACTTCTTTGGACTCATAGGTTGTTCATAATAAGCCTTCAAAGACAAACAGGGCAAAGTATTCTTAGTTTTGAAAGACTTACCATTATGGGAAACTAATTGTGTTTCTCCTCTCTCATGTTGGGCCTTTCTTTATATTATCATATAGTATGTTATTTTAGCCAATCGGATCAATTTCCAACTACTAACAACAAAAAGTGTATTTTCTATTGATTTTAAAAGTTTTACTCTATTATCTATGATTTGTACTATTTTAAAATTTTGATCGTATTGATCTCTATAATTATTTTGATCCTCATAATGTCTTTTGAGCAAAAGTTCACAAGAGGTGCAAAATGCATATTTTAAAAAACACCTCTAAGTTTTTTTCCAAACCTGTTGAGCTTTTAGAGGTCAAACACTACACAAGATTTGCTAATTAGTGTGACGTGAAAATTTGTGTGATGGGTAACTTTTGGTAAAAAATATTATTTATTTACTTTCTTAGGATTATTGGTCACTTTAGGCTGTCATTGCAATCTATGTCCCTTGTCTTTTCTTCATGCTCTTAATTGCACCACTTCCAAAAAAATCTTCAATTTGCAAAAGAAGTGTGCATTCTCTCACATTTAGTATTATGATTTGACGCATAGTGTTGTAATACTATGGTGACGTGTGACAAGCGATTGGGAATGCATGCATTGCGAGTATAGGTGGGGTTGTAAGATATTGAGGGTCCTAATTCCAAAAAGCACACCAAAGTGGTTGTTTCTAGTGTCATTATTGAGGGCAAGAGTGGCCATGCCCTAACCATGTAGAATTGCCAAAAGCTTGAACTCTTATTAATTCCCTTTTGATAAATAAACTATTGATGAGAGTTGCATGTATTTCAAAAGAATTTCAAAATTACAATATAAATGTATACCATTACTAGTAACTTAAATTCTCAAGATCATCATTGGAATAATTTGGGGTTTAAAATTCATCATGATACGTGATGTCACAAAAGATAAGTTATATTATAGAGGTATTGTACCAATACAAAAGACAAGTGATGACCATTTTGAACACAAACACATGCAAGTTTTGTTTGACAAGATGGCACATGGAATACACCCATTTAATTGGAATCGGCCAATACAAACCGGCAACATTTATCGTATTAAAAACTACCATGCTCATAGAATGATAAATTGTAGCACATCTACCTTGAAACTTTTTTATAAACACTCAAAGACATCCGCCATTCGTATACTATGGTGGAACCACCTTAAGGCGAGCACCACCCTAAAGGCGGACACCCAAGATTCTTGCTTTTATGAAAATCTAACCTCTCTTGCATATACCTCATGCGGCACTAATTAGGGTGACAGCTTTTAGGTTTCCACTTTCAAAATTTGTATTTAATTATGTATGTACGTTAAAAAACCACAAATACAGGGAAATTTTGTTATTTCTTTTTCCTTATTCTTGAAAAATAGCAAACCACTCATTTCAGCACTCCAAGTAGGGTAAGTACACCAATCTTTGGACACTTGAGCCATTCACCATACTTGGAGTAATGACAGTGAAATCTATACCTTAAATCTATATTTAAGTGATTAGCAAATAGAAAAAGGAAGGTTCCCCTATTTTTATGGGATTTTTAAGCACGTACATATTTAATTGTAGATTTTAAAGTGACTAACAAAAGCACACATGTAGTTGTTCACCCTACTGCATCTACATAAGAAGAACATACTATTCAATGTTGGAATCACATCAGATTGTACTACAATATTATGATACAAAATATCAATTACTTTTTGTAATAGGATTTGACATATTCCAATCACTTCAAACACCATTTACCATTGACTACTCCTACTTTTTATTTTATATAAGATGATTATTCAATTGCAGATGAGCTTCCAAAGACGTTCTTGGAATACTTAGGTACATACTTGAATAATGGAAAGAATGTCCACTTTTGAGTTCTTTGGTAATGGAGTGGTTTCTTCTAAGTCTTTTATTTAAACTCAAGGTGGAAATTGAATCTTTCTTTGAACTTGACAAGAAACTATTTAATGAAACTAATGTGAATAGAAAAAAAAAAAAAAAATTAACAAAAGAATATCACTTGTAATCTCTAAGAATAAAAACACTTGGAAGGAAATTTCAAAAATGTTATTGTACCCTGAACAACAAACAAATAATAAAGTTACAATTTCCTCCCCTTCATTACCCTTTTAAATTACATACCTTTTACTTTTGACCAAAAAGAGTTTGAAGGAGTTATTGTCACAAATGTCGTTGTGTCGATTATCTTTAATTTGGAAACTATCTCTTATTAGCAAAAAAGGGTCCATTTTGTAGCGCTCTACCCTTCTCAAATCTCCTTGACAATTCTTTGGACTACCCTTCTTTTCAAAAAAACTTATCTTTGATCCATGACCTTATCCAAATTATCCAACGATGGGTAAAACAAAAAAAATCAAGATATTTGTAAATATATATGTTATAGCTTTGCAAGTTTTTTTTGATAATAAAGTCTAATTGCCTTCATTTCAAATTGGGTTTTGGACATTCATATTTTTTGAACATTTTTTGGACTTTAAACCGTAAGGTCTCGTATCTAAACCAATTTTTGGTTATTCTTCTAAAATTTGGTCTCGTACCTAAACCAATTTTTAATTATTCTTCTAAAATTTGACCGTTGGATATTTTCCATTTTCAAGAATGTAACATTCAAAGTTTGTGCAGAACTTTTTTTTGGGCATTGTTCCCGAGACATTATTTCCATGGTGCAAAGGGAGATTTAAAAATTGTAACCCCAAAAATTTTGGTCCTATTTTCTTCCATGTAGGTAATCAAGTTGGGTAAGCTCATGAAAATTTTAGCAACTCATTCCGCTTTTTCAACCTTCACGCAAATTGTTTTCTAAAGGTTAAAAAACAACAATATACAAAAACATGCACCACACTAGACGAAATTTATTTCAAAAAATGTTGGACGGTGCCTTCATAACTCTATGAATTTTTGAGAAGAAAAGGATTCCTAAATCTCAAATTTTGACAAATTTAAAAAGAAAAATTTATAAAATTACTAGAAATTGCTATAATTGTTTCTGTACTGATTGGAGGTTTGTCCTTTCTGAAAATGGTATACTTTTTGACCCATGTCACTTTGGAATTTGAGTTGTGGTTTGGTAATGAACATATTTTGAAAAAAATAAATAAATACAGCACTTAACTTGAAGTGCCCAATAAAGGTTTAATAATGAAGGTTTAAAGATTAGAATTTGGCGATAGGGAGCACCCAATAAAAATCTTAAACAAGAATATTAATTTTAACCTCTTCAAATGGGCTGCCCAAAATCCCAAAACCCCATTTTGAAGTTTAAGGATTGTTAGGTGTTAAGGAATCTATCTTCAACAAATTTGCCATAAACACCAAGGAACCTCTCATGCAGAGAGATGAAATATAAAGGTATGCGGCACCCATTCAATAAAGGCTCAAACACGGTTGGGCTGACTAGAAGTACATTTGTGGTTTGAAACATCACAGTGAGGTTTGTTCAATGAATCACGGTGAGGTTTGAATTGTTCATAATTCGAACCTACCCTTGGTCAGGTCAGTAGCAAGCAAGCTCAAGCTCACCAAGTCTACAACAACTAAGACGAATAGATAAAAGTTGAAAGCAAGTTCTGATTCGCCATTAAGTGGCGCCACCAGGATCACCAATAAGTCCCAAGAAGTCGTCCTTGATTGTACCGATACAGAACTGCATGAAACAGCCAATCTAGAATCAGTAATCATGTCGAAAAGTTCATGATACACCCCGCTTCTTCTATAAACAAAGTCTTGATAAGAATTGCATGTATCTAAAAAAACTACACTCAAAAAACTCAACTACACTCAAAAGATTCAGACTGCAAAATGAAGATTGATAAAAGAAACGGAAGAGTCCAGGCTCACCAATACGGACAATTCTCAACACTGGCACATGATAGTACATCCAATTTGACAGTTTTAAAGGATAGTCCGAGACATCGGCTAAGTGCAAAGAAACTTACAATCTCGGTAGCGTCAACACGGGTGCCCACGATTTTGAGCCGTACTTCACTGTCTTTTTGTATTCTCACCTGCAAGAGAAAGAACAAGCTAAGATGGTGCCACCTGCTAGAGCTCAAACCAAGATGCTAAAAGACACATCCGTCTGCGCGGAAGGGGATGATTTCCATACCGAGCCGTCGGAAGTTTCATAACTTGGTACATCTCCCGACTGAAATACCATATCATCTGGTATCAACTGTCAAAACACAACTACTTTCAAGTCAATAACAAAGACAATTTCTCATGGAAGATTCTAATACTGCCCATCAGGCAGTGCTGAAATTGCAATAGTAATGCTTCGTTCTGAATCAGAGTGCTTACATGATTTGATACGAAGATTTGTACAGGTCCAGCTTCAGCAAAGAAACCCATCTGCATTCACAACATCATGTTCGGATGATAATCTCCACTGCAACTCAAGATTTAAGCCTCAAATCTTATGTTTTAATGATCTGATTGTAGCATATATGAGGTAATGAAAAGAGTGCTTACCTTGTTCACCATAGTGACCACACTCTCCAGAATCTCGCCTTTGAAGGGTCTGAACACCACGCACTGGTACTTGACAGGAAATGTCACGAAGCCTGTTCCATCTCGAATGAGTCCCGACCCGATCGTCTCTACTGCTGTCACTGCTACCACAAATCCGTGCCGACCACTGCGATCCATCAATTCCATCAGAAATGCGTGCATAGTGCTAAAGCTTTTTATGTTCCGGAAAACAATACAGATAGCGTATGACCTGAAATCCGTAGCGAGATGTACAAAGACGACATACAAGGAAGTAAACTCATCGTCCTCAAATAGAACGGCTACCAAAAAGCTCACGACAGAAACCCTCAGCACAGAGGCGAGTTGTTCATGTTTGAACTGGTGAGTCAATTTTTACTACCAATGATATAATCATCAAACGACCGGGCAAAGCTGAAACCCTAATCCAGCAATACTTGAAAAGACCCGAGCAAGAGAAATATCAGTCTTCTTAATTTCGCAAACCGTGTGTGTAAGAGATGAAATACGGAAGCTAATCTCTTTAATCGAAGCCTTCAGCGCAAAACCCTAATTCTCAGTCATGGCGCGAAATAATCAGAATCGGTAGGTTTTCGGTACTGTGATGCTTCCTTTTCTTTTCGGAAGTTTTTTTGATTGAGGCGATGAGTAAGTTGAGGCGGTAAGTACCTGCAAGTGCCCTCGACGTCCTGAATAAGCTTGGCGATGAGCTTGTCCCGCAAGTGAGGTCCGAAATGACGAGGGTGTAGCTGCATGTTCCGGTCTAGATAAATGTGGAAAAACATCTTGATTGATCGATCGGCAGCTGCAAATTTCTTGGCGGAGACAATCACCGCAGTTACAACAATCGATCTCTGATGCTGCAAGACTCTTTTCGCTTTTGTAGGAAGCAGGGGCCACGGTTACCCGTGTTGTAGTTTGCTTGGCCGTGGAGTGTCGGTAGTAGGGTCGTTGAATCGTTAGTCCAAATAGTTTTCCCTCAGAAGGAGAAGGCGGGCGAAAGCCAAACCCTGTTCGGGGTTAAGGTAGAGGAACCCATAGTCGATAAGTTAAGGCGATTTGCATAGTAGAAGTTGTATTACTCATGGGGAGAAATTTTTCTTGTATAGGGAAATAAGGTTTAGGTGGAATGCACATTTTTCCAATTTTTTTTCTCAAAATTAAAATCACTACAAATTAAAAAGGTGAAAAGTTGATCCGGACTAGTTACCAATATGTAGCTTCACCTGTAACCGATAACTATAAGACTAGTTCACAAACACAAATTCACTAATTCCCATGATGGAAACTGATGTAATTAAGCTAACCACATAACTAATAGTTGATACTATCGTTCACTAGAGGCCGGTCATGCTTAAAGCCGAGCACAAGGCTAACAATAACCAAGCCACCTAATTTTGCTGCTTAATTTAGTGCAACCATTCTAAACCTGGAAGCCACCATGCACAATCAAAGAAAGTTGCCATGATTTTCATTGTTTGCCAAAACCAAATGTCGACAATTGGTCAATCAGACCCTGGCAATTGAGGAGTCTACAACTTGGGCATGGGGACCATATCGACTATGGGTTCCTCTACCTTAGCGTCAGTAAATTGTAAGTTTAACCTATTCCTTGATAACGAAGAAGAGAAACTCCAACCTATTTTAGAGGCCGGAGTGAATAGAGTGTTCGTTTGTCCTATCCTTGGATGTATTCCCAGAGGTCATCACACCAATGGTGGAACTACTAACCCCTTTGGGGACGAATACTATGTTGGTTCCTTCCAAGCCAATAGTGCCTTAGAGATACCTAACATTGTATCCCCCCAAAGGGCTTTGAGGTGCCCATACAACGAGGTCAAGGACCCCTCACCGTAGGTGGTGTGATAAATGAACACTACTTTATTTGGTCGTATTAAAATGAGCACACGATTAAATTTTGTGAAACTTGTGGCATTTTATTTACCTAGTATTATTTATATTGTATAAGTGTAGGCATGTGTCCTCCGGACACACACAAAATAAGGTGAAATTGGATTTAAAAATATTAATATATATATTAATTTTACAAAAATGATCCATACTTTTATTTTTACAAAGACACTATATTTGTAAATTTCTTGGAACAATTAGAAAAGTATTTTTATGAGAATGTGCAAGTTTGAGGATAGCGAGAGAGGAGTGATGAAAGTTGATTTTATAAAGTCCAAGAACTTATATTTCAAGTTCCTTATGTACTTTATTTACTTCTACTTTATTTTAATTACTTTTTCATTACTTTCATTTGATGTTTATGGAGTGCTTCGGTGAATTTGACATACAATTTGAGTGTGCTTTGGTCAATTTGAGTGCGGAGAATGGTCTACTTTTGATTACCGTAGCTCCCTTCTTGAACACGTTAACATAAGTAATCCAGTTAATGAGTCAACAATGATTCAATTTTGTGACGATGGGTTCAATGTAGTTGGAACTCAAACGCACGGAAGCTTTTATTTTTTGGTTTTAGCATCTCCCAGCTATCAATATTTTGATTAGGACCATTGAGAAATTAAGCACATTCCTAGTCTTACTTTGGTCATCTCACTATCTTGTCAGGTAACAACCTATTCGATTACCTCAACATTACCTCGACACTTATCTTTAATGAATGTTTTGAAAATACACATTGTGTCAAGTACTACTGAAGGTAAAAACTTAAGACGATGCTTCCGATCTCATGATGTTTGCTCATAAATAATTGATGGGAAGCCAACACGGATATCTTTGTGCTTGTGACTTTGCTTCAATTACACTGATACTACGACAAATCAACTTGTATTTATTAAAACCGAATGTCGACAACACCGTAATTTGCATTGCTCATCTTACTTTTGACTACCTCACTATCCATCATTATCTCAATTATCATCCGGTTCCATCTAGCTTCACAGTCTTTGGACCACCATCAAGGTTTGTTATTTCGATAGTCGAACGATGGTGAGCTAGATTCAATGACGTTCGTGATATGCTCCGCAAAATTCTATCAAACGTTAGTCCAATCTCCAATTTGGCTTGGGTGTAAGAAGTACAAGCAGAGCGCTTGCTTTGTCAAGGAGCCTCTCGTAATTCAAGTTCTGTAATAGCTTCTCCTACAAAGTGCAAATGGACATCAAACATACAAGTTCATATATCACAATGTAATTCCGCACATGTAATTGAATGTACGTAATTGGTTTTTTGGCGATTTGTAATCGGCTAATTGGAAGCAATCTAGCGACTCTCAATGGCAGTCTTGATTGTCATTGATGATTCGGTCTCCGGCAACGTCTCCGTCGGCCAATATCGAATCGTACTAAAGGACACGGATGATAGTCAGCACGTTAGCTTTTTAAGCATCACTACTCAAGAGCAAAATCTTTTTTTTGCCTTTGCGCAAGTAGTTGGGACCCCAGCAAGCTCCTTGATTGGCTGATATTAATTTTTGGATGACCGATTTTTATATTTAGCCGACCGAGCATGGCATTAACCACTTTATCATATAGAGGGAGATTTAAGTTCCTTTACTTTTATTTTGAAAAAGGATGAGAAACAAGTGATGAGAAATAAGGTTATTACTAAACTCTTAAATTTTATTGTTGTTTTGGAAACTTGAAACCTCTAAAGGTCGAAGTGTTTTCTGATCTCTAAACTCAAAAATGCGATTTTGACCACCTTGTAGAGATTGAGATAAGGCTGAAATTTTTACCATATTAATGGATTTTCAAACATAAGATCTCAAAGGAAATTACCATTACAAATACCATGTCAAATTTCAACGGTTGGAATTGCATGAGTTGTGAGATCGTAATATGAATCTAAAGTTGATGCGTAACTTTTTTTGAGCTTTGTCCAGGAGACATAGTCTACTTTGAGCAAAGGGAGATTGAATGGTTGTTGCCTCAAACATTTTGCTCATATTTTTTTCCATGTAGATAATTAAGCTAAGGATACCCATGCAAATTTTTGGGACTTATTCCACTTTTTGAACCTTCATGCAATTTTTTTCTAGAAAAAGGTATAAAAAGAACGATTTGGGAAAGCAAGCATCACGTTCATTGTATTTTATTTACAAAAAAGTAAACGGTGGATAGGTACCTTTTATGACTTTATGGTTTTCAACCAAAAGCATTTTCGAAAAGTTCCATAATCTCGAATTTTAACAAATTTTGTGAGAAATAATTGAGAAATTACCAAAAACCATGAAGATTGTTTTTGTACTTGTTGGAGGTTGTCCTTGTAAAATTAGTAAACTCTTTGACTTGAGTTACTTTGGAAATTGATATGTGATTATATAATGAACATATCTCTAAAAAAGCATTAGAAAAGACTTATTTGAACTTCCTATTTTGGACTTGAAACCTAAAAGTTCTACATGAATGTTCTAAAATTGAAATTTGGCTTTGCAAATTTTACCATATACACTTTGTTGTATAAGGAGCACACAATAAAAATCCTAGGCAAAAATGTTACTTTTAATCCCTTCATCTAAGTTGCGTAGAATCCAAGAACTTATTTTGGGTTTTATGGACCTTTATGGGTTGGTACACTTCCAAGCAATGTGAACCAAATCATTTTACTTCAAGTATTTTAATTTTTGACTGTAAGATCTTAAACTTAACCCTCTTCAATAACTTCCTTTATATGTAGTAACTATTGATTGTTTATCATTTAAAAATTATAACATCCAAAGTTCATGGAAATTAATTTTCTTAGGCATCGCTTAAGAGGCTTTGTCTCCATTGTACAAAGTTGAAGATTGTTATACAAAACATTTTGATCAAATATATTTCCATGTAGATAATTTGGGTACTCTCAAGCAAAGTTTAGGAGACTTATTACACTTTTTAGGCCTTCATGCGAAATGATTTATAAAAACAAACAATGAGTAGGCATCTCTATGAGTTTATGAAGGTTACTTAGGATATATTTTATTTCGAATGATTCCTACGACTCAAATTTTCACAAACTTTGAAAGAAAATAAAGCAAATATACAAAAATCCATGAAGTTAGCTCTTGTAAATTATAGAACTTATAAAATAATTGGACTGAATCACTTAAAATCCGGGTCTAATTTTTGTTAATTGATCATGATAATTATATTTTTGTCCTGGTTGAACCTAGCAACTAGAATTTATAAATTTCAAAACTTGACTTTACAAAGTTTACTATAAATACCTTCTATGTATATCTACCTTCAACCCAAATTATATCTCATAATTTTAAAATTAAACCCTTCATTTAAATTGCCTAGCACACCCAACAGCCATTTTGGAATGTTACCCTCTTATAATTGGTCACTGTTGGCGTATGCTTGAACATTGTGATCTCATCACATCTATTATTTGATGCAGGTAGTTTGTTTTTGTTTTGTTTTGAATGTGACATTGTAATAAACACCGCCACTTGAATCGAGGAGTATGAGGTGTTGTTGGAAGCCGGTTTTGTTGTAGGGTTGTGAAAAATTATTTTATCGTGCTTCGGACCGAAGAATCATGAGATAAAGTATTTATGACCCCAAAAATATTGGTAATTATTTGTATGAGCGTGGCAACACCGCAGACGGATATTAGTTCTGTAATAATAAAAGCCCGAATGTAACAACAATGAGATTTATTTTGTTGCAATCAAATTTAATTTTGTGTTTTCATTATTCCAACAACAAAATTTACTAAAATTAATAAATACAACATCCCAAGCAAATTACAACAACTATGTTACACATGGTTTGATTTATGACTCATAAATATTAATGTTGGTAACAACAAATGTTGAAATTTGACCATTTGGTTAAAACTGCAATTGCGAAAAGCCATATCTTCTTTATGGAATGTATATATTTGAGAAACTTTGATGAGTATAATTTCAAATTTATATATATATATATATATATATATATATATATATATATATATATATATATATATATATATATATACTATACTATTTTTTTATAGATATATAATCATTTCTTAGGACAATCTAGCCATAGTATGGAAATCAAGCGTGCAATTTGTTCAAGAAGTTTTTGTTTTTTATTTGCATAATACGGTACCATTATTGTAGAATTAAAGAAATATATATCCGAATCTATTATAAGATTTGGCATTTGGATTTAGACACACATGATACACTAGATTGTTTTATTAAAAAACTTTCTTTTTGCTTGAGAAGCCTTGCTCTTGTGCAAATAATGTATAATGATTTTATTAATACATGGAATATTCATATGTGTTAAGGTTTAAACTTAATTTCAATCTAAAGAATCATTATCACATAATTAGTTTTTGTGTAATTCATGCAATAGAAAAAACTATGTTGATATATACAATGCTTTTAGATCTATAGAGATGAAAGGTTTGAAGTATTACGAGTTCAATATATATGGATTCAATAATGAATCAAAACAATTTAATGCTTTGAATTTTGTTTATTTAAAGACTTGTAAAGATTCTTGGTTGTATACTTGTATTCAACTTTTATGAATATAAGAAATTTGAATTGTTGTTGCATCATAGTGAAGTCACAAATTTATGTTTAACAACAAAGAGCTAAACCAATACCAATCTTGCGATTGCAACTATTATTTCACTTGGGGTGATCTTTAATCTGAAACACACACCTAACACACTCCTAACAACATAACGTGGACCTACAAGGCAACGAAGAGTATCTGGTAAAAGTTACATCTTACAACCAATCACCCATTGACATGAAAATGATGTTGAGGACTTATAGGCTTTAATTGAAGAAGGTTTGAAGATAGATAATGATGACAGAGATTGGGATTCATCGCCTCCTTTACCAAATAGAAGGATGATTTTAAAATTTGAAAAGCTTGACAATTGTCTAGTGGTAAGCATGTTGGTCAAACATGGCATAAGTTGGGAAAATCCCAATAGCATTAAATGACTTTCTTATGATCTTGGGAAGCGAGTGGAGATTGTAATATGAATGAACTTGATTATCTAGATTTTAAAATAAGTAATGAATCTTTTGAATATATATGGTGAATATATAGTTTCTTCATAGTTTTTGTTGTTAAGAATTGAAAACAGTTTAGTATTGAGGTAGCTACAAATTTGTTATAACTTCAACGCTTTTTTGCTCAAATTAAAGGGTACAAAATAACCAAATTTTAGATGAACGTTTATCATTTGCAACTTTGAAACATGATCATATTAGAACCTAAATCAACTTTGTTTTATTGAAGATTCAATCAATTAAAGTGTTCTACATTTTTACTTTGTTTCAAAATAACTTACATAAAATATTATTATGAGTAAGAATGAATTCAATGTCAAGATCCAATATCTTAAAAAAGAAAAGTGTTGCCAAAAAAACTAATTTAACGTGGCAAATTTGTATTATTTAATGTTTAGGATCTAACTGATAGCATGTAATCAATTTATCAAATTATGCACCACTGTAAATATACAAGGTAGACAGAAAACCTCTCAATTGCAAGATAAAATTTTATTAAAATAAATCTAGATTACTACAGAGAATGTATAATTTTGACTAAGTTTTATCATTAAAGGGTAGGGTATATTATATATCTTCTTTTCTTTCTTTTCTTTAAAAATATTTTGGGACTTATCTAAATTTATTCATGAAATGATATTTAAATATTGAATGGTTGAGTATGGTATTGATGCATAATCAATAATCAAAGGAAGACTTTCGATTGGTCAACGTAAGTGTTGTGAATTTTGGTAAATAAAGAGTGTCGAAATTGAATGGAACAATGCATGTGCAAATAATACGCCGGAATATCTAATCAGAAGATTCAGACTAATGTATTGCCACGAAAATGAAACAACTCCATTATTAAAAGAATGGTATATATTTTTGAGTATCAATTGACCAAAAAATGTATTTTTTGATGTTGGAAATGTCGAGACATTGGAATTTGGTGCCACATGGGTTTTTATATACATTAGGACATTGTATCTAAATCCATCCGTATATATACCAAAAAGCACTTAGCAACAAAATCCAACCAAAATATACAATACAAATGCAAAAAGGACTAAAGAGGTAACATAACATAAAAGGATTTGACAAATTATGAAAGAGGAAATCAGAGGAGCAATTGCAATAGTGATCAATCAACACTGATTTACCAATTTTATCTATGATATTTTTTGCAAATTTTGAAATATATATCCTTACTAACATCACATAGTAAAATGAGTCAATTGCAAGTAATTAAGATGACACATGAATACTCTAACTCTAAATGAGTGAAAATTTAAAACTATTCTATTACATTACAATCTTACAACTCGCGAGACCTCAAGACTCCAAATTTGACCCACATGATCTGCAATAAGTATATACATTACATATTTATTCAACAATCCACCTCCAATAACAAGATTTCATGTGCCAAAACAACGCAAAAAAATTCTCCATGCACAAAAGTCCTTAGAGAAGCAAGCAAGAGGAGAGAGAGAGGTGTGAGTGATGAGTCACGGCAGTCTCACATCCACACAGGCAGCCGCGAGTGGCCACGCGGCTATCCTCTTCCAGCTTGTGGCTCCCTGTCCTTCCAATTCCTCAACACCCAAATCCACTTCCACTTCCAATTCCCCTCTCAACATCACCATCTCCGTCTTCCCCAATTCGCCCATCTTGACAGAATTCGCCATGGCGGCCATAGCCGGCTTGAAGCCGTTAGTGGGGAGCTCGCTCGCCACTTCCACCAAGTCCACCTGCTGCGCTTTCACCGAGCCCACATCGTCCGTCGTCTTGCCCGCCAGGAGAATCCCCCGGGGCATGAAACTGCGAAAAGCGACCGTGATCTGCAGCAGCAGCAGCAGCTCGAGCTCAAGCTTTGAAACTGAGGCCGGAACTTCCCAAGGAACGAACTCTGGCAACTGGGTGCCCGTCATCCCGCTCAGTGCATTACCGCGCGGTGAGAGACGCTTGGTTCGCCAGGACGGGGAGACTGTGTTGCTTCTTTGGTACAAGAACGACGTTTACGCTATCGAGAATCAGAGTCCTGCTGAGGGCGCGTACTCCGAAGGCCTCATCAATGCCCGCCTCACTCCTGTAAGCCCTCTCTCCCCTACCCTACATGCAATGCCGCAAATCCCTCCTTTCCAAATCCACAAGCAATTGCTGAAAATCCTACATTGCTTACAATGGCGTCAATTTTGCAGGAAGGATGCATCATCTGCCCCTCGACGGAGAGTACCTACGACTTGAAGACAGGGAAGATGGTAGAATGGATGCCGACCAACCCTATTCTGAGAGTCTTGACTCCATCACTTCGAGATCTCACCACCTACCCTGTCAAAGTCGAAGACGACTCGATTTACATCAGTGTACGCAGTGGAGGTGATTTGGCTGAGATTGTTTTCGGTGGTGCTTCGACTGCTGGCCAAGCCGGCAAAACCGCAACCAACATTGACGTCGATGAGGTATGTGTCTGGAACCTCGAATAGTCGATCCTTTTGGTGTTATGATAGCTTTGGATTGTATATCCATATTCAATTCTAGGGAATGGTTACTATGCTGATTGAAAATCTTCATTAGAGGATCTGCTTTGCATCTTGTTCACGAAGCGCCCAATGTGGACTACATTCAGTCAGAAGTAGTGTAGCAGCATTTGTAATCTGGTGCTTTGAGCTTTGGTGCAGGTTCGTATGGAGGTAGATGAGGCATCGGAAGGATTCGGCTGGACACGGAAGAACGAGATCATCAACGGAAGGACAGCGATGGCGGGATTCTTCATGCTCATCATCCAGGAGTTGGTCACGGGCAAGGGCTTCTTGAAGGGGCTTGGATTCTTAGACTTTCTTTACAGAGTCACCGGCTACCATCCTTGAAAGAAGAGGATAGAAAGACTTTTGTTGAGTTGTACATTCGTTCTTCATCGCCGTGCTGGAAAAAGTCAAATCGGCAATCAATCTGCTCTGTTTGTACTTTTATGTATTTGGAGATTTTTTTTTTAATCCTACTCTGAATGTAAGGTGTGTGTATTGACCCCACTTCGGTATCATTGCAGTAAACGTTTTAGTGTCTTGCAGTTGATTTCAAATGAGAATATTCACTGCAACCTTCTTGAATGCGATTGAGAGAATGTGTGAATTGCTTGTATCCTTCGGATTAATTTGTATTACATTCTGGAGGACTCTGCAGAATCATTAAACTCTTCATCGTGCCAAATTCTCAAATAGGTTGGATGTTGTGGCTCTTGCATTATCCGGTACTTATACTTTTCGGTGTCAAAGTGGAGAGTAGGTGAATTATTCTGATTTTTAAAAGTTTCTGTATGTTAACCCTACTGTCGTGAGGTCTTAAGTGCCAAAAATAGTCTTGAAACATCTAGTGCCAAAAATAGCAAATCTTACTCACTTTTGATGCAAGGTTGAAGTTTTCAAATTTTTATGCATTATTAGGTCTGTAATTGTAGGATCTAGTACTTAACTTGCATGTGTATATGTATACCAAATCTCATATCCAAATTCCTTACCACTTGTGAGATTGTAATGTTCAAAGTTGGAGAAATTTCTTCTTTCCCTTGTTGTAAACCAGGTAACGAGTTTTTTGAGGACCGAAAAAACAGTTTTTGAGGGCTAGAATAACCATTTGTTGGTAGAAAATTTGATATGAGGCTCTTCACATTCTTGGTCTTAGGTGAGTTAGGAACATGTCTATGTTATTTTTACCCTCATTCACTTAGAAAACTTGTAATGTCTATGCTATTTTTACCCTCATTCAACTTAGAAAACTTATAGAATTGTAGAATTTCTTGATTATTCACGTGGAGGTATGCTGAAATTTAAATTCAAAGGCCCATTTTCAACAACTAAAAAGGCATGTAAAAAATTATTGGATTGAAAACCCAAACGGTAAGATCATGTCTTACTACCTCTTGTACATGTACAAAAAAACAAAACTTGGAAAATGGTTAGAGTGTTAGCAAGAGATTCCTGGCTATCGATGGTTGCTATAATTACCAATCATATTTCTTTTATACAATCTTAATAGTAAAAATCATATCTCTTTTTTGGACTCCTCCGTGTGTTTCGGGACCTTGAGTTTTAGTTGGGGAGATGATTTGGATCTAGTAAAAAGTGTGATGACACTATGGCATTTTTCAGTAGAAGATGGTTTAGTTGCCGGAGTACCTCCAGCAAAGGCTTGTGGAATTAATTTCCTGTAAAACCGAAAGAATTGTTGATTTTGCTTCTGAAGATTTTGGCAATGCTTGGAGGCAAGAATCAGGAAATCTAGAATTGCCTCTGAAGAATTTGATAGCAAGGATATGCTTGTTGCAAGTGATGTTGCTCCGAAGGAACTGACATTCTCAAATTAGTACAACATGTGATTATTTAACTGATACTAAGAACTGCATGAAGCCCAGCGATCAGCTCTCGAACCTGCGAACTACAGAAACGGGAAACAATTTCAAAGGAGAATGGTCTGGTGTTCTGTGGAAGGACCTCGAAGCCTTGCTTCTCACTCCGATTCGCGAGACGGTGTTGATCCTTCTGTCAACGAGCATCGATTGTTGTAGAGGTTGCACGCAGTCGGGATGATTCTTAGGAACTTCGGCCAAGATCCAGATCATTCTAGATTCCATTGCGGGTTTTTCGAATCGGTATACGTAGACGACTTCGCTCATGTGGGCTCGTCTCAAGCGTTCCTGCAATTCAAGATATCCAAGTACCAGCTTCCCACTTTTCTACATTCGGCTTCATAGTTTAAACTCAACATACCAGAATGGCTCAGTATTGTCACCGTCGTTCGGGCGAGGATGTGGCCGGCGTTCCACTTTGAGGTGCGGCTTCGGCTTCACCGACCTGGTCATCGTCAAAGTTCCGTTACGCAGACAACCTTCCGACACTCGGGTAGTTCAGTGGGCGGAGACTCCCGAGGCCCATGTCTTCACGCTTCGTCTCCCAGGTATGGACATTAAACCCGAATTCGATCTTTTTAATCATGCATGTTTGTAGTGGAACCGATACACAGTGGAAACTGATACTCATGCATGTACCGTTGTTCAGGATTGAAAAAGGAGGACGTGCACATCGAGCTAGAAGTCGACCGAGTTCTGTACATCAGCTACCAGCAGCTCAAAGAAGAGAAGGACACTGCTGCTGCTGCTGCTGCTGCTGCTGCTGCTGCTGCTGCTGCTTCGATTTCACAATCGAAAGTGGAGACATTCAAGCGCAAGTTCAAGCTTCCAGAGAACGTAGACCTGGAGCAAATCAAAGCAGAGGTGACGAACGAGACGTTGACGGTCACTATACCGAAGGCGAAGTCACTCCCTGCACGCCAGGTCGATGTTAGTGATGGACAGGCAACAGCTACATCGTTAGCTTAGTACAAAAATATTGTGTATCATGTATTATGACGGTCAGTTATCTATGTAGAGGTGATTGATTAAGGCAATAAAATCTAAATAGGAGCTGTAGAACTGAGTTTTGCCGATACTTTCATGCGCCCCAATAGAAGGGAAAGCTCTGATGTGAAGTCTCCCGTCTAATTTCCTCCCCTGGCATAAATTGTGAAGAATCGCATGTTTGTGACAGCCACAGAACTGCCGTCTGAGATATTCTGTTTTCTTTCCGAATCAATATTATGATAAAACCAATCATCCCCTGCTTCTCATCCAGCGTCCTTCGAAGAGACATACGAAGTGTGAAATCAGAGCGGACTTATACATTAGTATCTAGCAAGTGGTCACTCGGTTTACAACTTTGTTCATCCATAAGGACCGGAGCATAATGAATTCTGGCAATTGCTGTAACCAGACAAAAGTACTTTGAAAATGGAGGTTGACCAAGAAGGATTTTAGAAAGATTCAACTCTCAATCTTTCAGAAATTGCAACTCAATCCAATGACACGAGCTTCGACAAAAAGTAGAACCCACCGCCAACAACACTCATGTCACCAAAATTCTTAATACCAACTGAGTAATAACAATAGAATGTGAACATAAAGAAGTCTTCCGGTGTTGGTACCAGTCAAGCCCAACTTTACAGAAAATGATTATATAACTTAAATAACAACCTAGAATTGTAGCAAAAGAATCACCAATCTGGAGCTCGTGTGAAGGATGTCGATTTCGACTTCCACAACTTTCTCGAGCGAAGACCCTCCAGCCATCCCTTCGATGGCTGCATACTCGCCACCTTTGCAGCATTTTCATCCATCTTCGCTTCAACCTCCTTCAGTTTCTCTTGCGCCACCCTTTCCTTCCGGCTCGCAACATCTGCTTCCATTCTGTGAATAGCTTGTGTCACAATCCCTCCAACCTTGAAAGCTTTCAAACAATCAATCTTCGAGTGATCCAGCACACGTTGTCCGGCTCTATTGATGTGGATGAAGTCCTCGTAATCTCCATCCCATACCACATCCCCATCACAAACAAAGTAATCCTGCACAAGGTTGAAGATGATGAGAGAACATACTTATGAGGATGTCATCGATGAGGATGAAAGATATCGGAGTACTCACCTCCAGATGGAAAATTGGTTGCATCGAAGTGCGTTCTAGGCCCATGATTGTAAGCGAGAACGAGGCATCGCCATCCATCAACGTTTCCATCGTATGACCAAAGATTGGACTCTTCTTGTCGATTATGTGTCGCACCATGAGTCCATACCGCAAGTACGAAACCTGAATAAAACAAGGGTGCACATCAGGATCACGAAGTTTTATGTGCAAAGTTGCTAGAGAAGATGTGGATTAGTGCATACCTCAGGTCGAACAAGTTCCAGGTCTTGGGTCGAACAAAACATAGAGCCAGACGGTAGCTTCACGAAAATCCGAAATGTTAAACAGATTTTTGCATCCACTAATTCACATGGCGCAGGGCCAGTCAACACCAGTCGCACAGCAAATACCCTGCAGAAATTTACAAAGAAAATTTAAGATAAGTGACGACAATGAAGCAATTCAAAATATGCTTAAAAGCTCATTCCATGAATAACCCTTTGAAAGAAGCTGTACAACTCTTCTCATGTGCCCAATTGTTAAGAAAACTCGAGAATTACCTGTTCTTATCTTCTCCGGGTGTTGCAACATAATCATCACCACGGATGATTGCCTTCTTAGAGCAACGCACGGGATGTGAAGGCTGCGACATTCTTGCAAACACTGCCACACAACCGAACGTCCACTTTCAGACACCGAAATGAGAAGTGCCAGTCAAACACTTTTAGTAAGTGTTTAGATGCTTACCCCCTCCACTAAGAAAGACGAAAAGAAACTGAGCCATAAGCGTGTTCACATTCGCCACCAGCAAACAAAATGGCGAAAGAGCAACCACCGGTGAGCCACCGAACGTGGTTGACAACGACAACCTGAAAACGAACACCACAACCTGTCACTTCCAGCACCCTTCGTAACACCTGAGTGTGTACTTGAAACATGATGTGTGTAGGACATACGCATAAAGGAAGACGTTCAGAATTGCATGGAAGCGCCGTGTGGCTGCTGCAACTGAACCTTCTCCGGGGACGATCTCAGCTAATGTAGTTCCGTCAAAAGAAAGTCCAGCCATGTCCATCAAGAACAAAGGAGTGAACAACAACCCGAGCGCTACTGGCGCTAGAAACACGCCGAGGAGAAACTGTCCCATAGGCATCTGAAGTACAAGTACAAGAACGAATCAGTACCCAAACCACCACAATCTCAACGGTTAGCCATATTGAAACTAAGAGGATAACTGAAGAAGAAGAAGAAGAAGAGAATGATTGAGATTGTAAACTAGAAGAGGAACTGAAGAAGAATATCGTTCGGACTGTAAACTAGGAGGATGCCTGAAGAAGAAGGATTGGACTGAGATTGTAAACTAGAAGAGCTCGTCGAGACCGTAAACTAGGAGAATGAATGAAGACGAAGAAGACGTCGAGGCCTCGTGTTTAGACTGGCATGAATAAAGTGTTCGTTGGATGTTTTTGCTGGTTAAGGATTACTATCCCTTCTCAGGGTGAAGAGACAGCAAACATGTTCATTCTACAATGGCATTGTAAGTATCCACCCAACAAGGTCCACACAGTCAGGTGGAATATAGTAGAACTAGTTTTGGGACATTTCTGACCTTCAAACAAGCCACATAAAAGTCCTGCAACATAGTGAGGAAGCTTTTGTCATGGCGCACAAGCATGCCTTCCATGCCTTTCCTTCCACGAGGGCGCCGAACAGCACCAGTCTTTTCGCCATCGAAAGCTGCAGCCCCTGTAACCCCTGCATTATCTCTAACGCTATTCTCTCTATGAAGAGCTTCATGTGCATTCTCCTCAATCAAATCAGCTGCTCCTTGCCTGCAGCAATTGACACAGTCAATCAATCACACTACTCTACACAAACTAAACTTCCATTGTCGAGAGGTAAATGAGAGTATTCACAAACCTTGCTCTCATGGTGGAAGCAAATTGCACTGTATGTTTGAGACGCCGCCATCGGTTACGAGCTCCGGAAGAAGAGCGCACCAACCGCGCGCTGCCAAAAGGCTGCTGCTCTTCGTCACCACCGGCTCGAGGAGTCGAGGCAGCGGATTCATCGCCCATCTCCCCTTCGCCTTCGTCGATCCCGGACAAACGTTCCAGCCTCAGTTGCGAGCTTGTGCTTCGCTTCACACTGCTGCTCCGATGCGTCCCGGAACGAAGAGTGGGCTTCTTCTCCGGTGAAGACTCGCTCTTGTCCGCTGACAGCCTTGACCACACTTCGGCGAAAGTCTCCCCCGAAGGAGGAGTTTGCTTCGAAGAGTTTTCCATCAATCCCGAGCCCTGTTTCTTCAATCTAAGCAACGGATTATCGTCAGTTTGCGGTGACGGAGTGCTCTGTCCCCGCGCAAGCGCGATTTTCCCATCCTGCAGCTGCTGATGCTTCGGTTTCTTTGTAATCTCCCCGTGGACTGCTGCTAACGCATCGTGAAAATTCTCCCCATTTCGCAACCCGGGAGTTCGTGAACTATTACTCTCCACAGCCCAGGGTGTTCCCCCCCGTTCCCCATATAAAACCGCATCCAGGCCTGTCTCTTCTATCGATGGCGCTGATGATAACCTCACCCGCAGATTCTCCCTTCTCCACGCCGTCGCAACTACAGCCCCTGCGGGCAAGCCTCCCCCCGCTACCCTTGCTCCGACCTCGTTAATCTAGTCTCCTCCGAGCACAAGCAGATTCTGCAACAACAAACACACGGGTTAGCCATTTTAAAGCTTCGATTCAACCCAATTGAATCGAGCCAATGCAAGTCTCTGGATGACTCCGAAGCTAGATGCACCCCGCGAGGAAGAATTGCACCTCTCACAAGAAATTCAATACCAGATTCTGAAACGAAACATTCAAGTATGCCCGAATTAAAGCTTTGACAAAACAATTAATCCTCCGGGTATGTTCGAAGCTAGATGCACACTGCTACGATGAAATGTAACCCTTGCCCCGACCTCTCGCGTAGAATTTTAATACCAGATTCTGAAAGAACAAACATTCGAGTATACACCGAATTTAAAGCTCTGGTAACCCAAATTTGAGCGTTCAGATGACTTCTTTAAAGCTAGATGCAGTCTCTGACCTCTCGCAAGAATCTAGAGACTAACAACAAACATTCGGATATACCTACTTTGAAGCGTCCAATAACCCAATTCGAGCCCCCGGGCTAGCTCGCAACCCTAGCTTCAACCTCCCGCAAGAATATTAATACCCTCCTCCGCTTCGAAAGACTGTGATCGGCCACAAACCCTAGCTCTCACCACGCACTTGGAACTTGCCTCAATCCTTCAAATCTAATATGAATACCATCAGAAAACTTTCAAATGGCGATAATCTGAGCTCATATTAAAGATTTCCACCACACACCAGCTTCCAATGACTAATTCAAAGACCTCGAAACCTTCAAAGACTAGGAGTGTGAGTGAAATTAAGAAGTTCGGTTTTGTTCCTCGGTTTCAAAATCCTTCAAACTTCAGACACACACACCCGCTAGATGACTAATTCAAAGCGGGTTGAAAGCTCAAAACCCTAATAGACTAGACTAAGACAGCCAGTGATATTAGAAAGTTGGGTACTACTCCTGATACCCTCACGAGACCCTAGAGCTTCAGAATCCCTCAAAATTCAAGCAAAATGACCAGTTCAACGCTCAAATTCGAGCCTCTGATTAGTGGGTATTGTACCTTACAAGCTCCGACCACTCAAAATCAAACTCCTCAAAACACCAGCATCAAAAAGCTGGTTCAAACTAGAAATTAGAGAGCTGAGTGTGGTTCCCTGAATGTAAAACGGTTTCCAGCATGAGGGTTACGAGCAAGGGGTGCGTGAGTGGAGTGGGAGAGTGAGCGGAATGAATGGGGACTGGGGGAGGTGGGTATTGTACCTGAAGGTTCAAGGACGGAGGCGGGTGGAGAAATACACCGCCCGGCTCCATCGCCGACGGGGGGAGGGAGGGAGGGCCGAGGTCATCAGTGCAGCGCTGATTCGGGAACGATGAGTAGGCTAATGGCCTTCGTCTGGCCTGGCATGGCTTGGCTCGCGGAAGAGGTGGACGGGGAGAAGGCGTGCTGTGACGGGCGGTGACCCGTTCCGTGCTGAGGTGGACTCCACGAGGACTCCGGCCAAGGCTCCACGTAGACAGGTGGAGGGCCAGGTCGGCTTATTTAGAACGAGGGAATATTCCACGTGTACGTGGACGCTTCCTTGAAAGTTCCAGTTGTCAGTTCCGGCTCTTGTTCTACAAAAGGAAGGTATCGTTTGGATCCGTGTCCTTTTGTGGGGATTGTGAACGGATGACCAGCGCTTGCGCTGTTGGTTGGGGTGCCATGATTGGTGCCTTTTTCATGTATTGAGGGGGTCCCTTGCCTTCTTTTCCCTTCTTGTGTGTAGACAAACCCTGAACCGACTTAACAAGATAGATTGATGGTAGAGATAGATAGAAACTCTGGTCCCTTTCTAAGAGGCCGGCGTGAATGGAGTGTTTATTCGTAGTGCTAATAACCCGATGCCTACTAGATAAGGGGAAATCTGAACAATAATACTCCTCTTTTTCGGGGGTGGACACTATAACTACGCTAATTTTGAGCTAGTTACTAGTGCCTTGAAGATACTTGACATAGTATCTTGCCAAAGGGCTTTGAGGTACCCATACAACAAGGTCCAAGGACCCTACCATAGTTGGGTGGACTATGGTGGTGAGCACGAGGGCGGCATGGGGAATAGGACCCACGACCTCCTCAGAGGTGCCTCTTACATAACAACTAAGAGCCCAATCAACCAATTTATGGTCGAACTGGAATTTTGAGGAGATGTAACCAACTTTTAATATTTAAAAATAAAATAAAATAAAAATTGTTATAAATATTTTATTACTTCCCAGAAGTTTGGTAGGTAGGGAATCACATCCAATTTGGATTCATTGTTTGGATTCATTGTTTAAAAACCTTGTTTGGATTCATAGATTGTTCATTGTAAGCCTTCAAACATAAACATGGCAAGGTTTTCTTACTAGTGTAAGAAGACTTACTATTTTGGGGAACTAATGGTGTTCCTTGTAGGTTATTGGTGGCCTCTCTCTTTAATATCATAAGATACTAGTACATCCCCGCGATGTTGCCACGCTCATACAAATAATTTTCAATATTTTTTTGTCCATAAATACTTAGTAGTATAATTTCTCGTTGGTCAAAATCACGACCCAATAGTTGCCAACAATTCTATAAAAAACCGACATCCGAAGCCTTCCTTGTACCCCGATCCGAACGACATTGCCCACGATCATAATGTCACTTGCAAAAAAAACTACCTGCCTTAAATGTTAGACTAGTGCGACCTTGCAGCGTTGCCACACTCACTCAAATACTTTGACCATGCCCCTCTTGTTCTTTTGCTAAATGTAAAATTAGGTCATTTATATAATATCTAGTCATTTGGACCATAATTACTTGAATTATTATCTTGGGATCCGTCAATGGGTTTTGTGATCCTAATGTTTTCCACAACTCTACAAAAAAACCCCGCTTCCAACGATACCTAAAGCAACGCGATGTGACCGACGGTGCCGAGCATTCTAATGTCAGGTCTAAAACAAAACAAACAAACTACTTGCCTTAAATAGTAGACTAGTATCGCCCGTGGCGTTGCCCAAATACATGATCTATAATTAGGTAATTTTTGTAATTATGGTCATTATGGGGCCTTGAATTCTTCAACATTCAATATCTCGGTACCTATCGACTCGTTTCGCAATCCCATTGTTTTTCACAACTCTACAAAATAGACCGCTTCCAAAAACATCTCATGTGGCTTAATCTGACCAGCGGTTCCCGAGATAATGATGTCACACGCAAAACATAAGAGAAAAAAAGAAAACAAAGTACCTTCCGTAAATAATAGATTATGTGGCTTCGGCAAACGATGTGATTCTTACGTGGTTGTGTACTCTTGTTTCTCTGCTAGATTTTTGGTAATAATTAACCCCTAAATTTCCTTGGTGTTTTTTGGGAGCTTGAATACTCAAAACTGCGATTCTCCACCTCTAAGCACTCGTGGGGGTGTGGACCAATTTCTTCTCCTCTTTTAAGACTTCCAACCGTAAGATCTTGTATCTAAGAATATGCTTGATTACTTTTCAAAAAATTGACCGTTGGATGTTTACCATTTGAGAGATTATAACATTCAAAGTTTGTCTCCCAAGTTTTTTTGGGCATTGCGAAGATTGGTTTTGAAATTTTTGAAGGCTGCCCTTGTAAAATTGGTAAACTTTTTGACTTGAGTCACTTTGAAATCTGAGTAGTGATTTAGTAAAGAACATGTTTCAAAAAAAAAAAAATTCAAAAAAGTTACTTATTTGAGCTGCCCCATCTCGGCTCGCAACCCAAGGATCGTCCTAGAAGACTCAAAAATTGGAATTTGACATTGCAATTTTTGCCACACCTACTTTGCAATGTAACTCACACAATTCCAAAAAATATCTCAAAAATATTCATTTTTACTAAGAAACTAAGGCTGCCCAAAACATCAAAAGACCGTTTCGGTTTTTAAGGAAAGTTAGGGGTTAATATCTAAATCATAAGCATCAAATTCAAATTGAGAAGACATAATCTTATAGGCAATTTTGGGGGCCATTTCTAGACCAATCAATTTATTGCAAGAAGTAAAGGATGAAAATCTCCACAATCAACAATTTTGAAGGGGAATTTCTCCATTTTTCCTTCTATCAACTTCTATAATTGCTATTCAATGCAATGTGTGCTAAAGTAGAATTTAAATAAAGGATCTCTCCAAGCAACCCTTTACTTCAAACTTGTGTGGATCAATAATCATTTTTTCCCTTTCCCATTACAAGCCTAATATATGCATTTATAAACCTCCAACACTTTGATGATGAATAGAAGCAATATAGGCATAACATTTTTCAATTAGACCTCATTGTTCTCTTTGTATGAAGTTGTGAAACAAGCATTCAATTATTCTTTTTAGGCTTGCTCAAAATCAGCTACTTTGATTTTTAAATGCTTGTTTCTCATGACTAGAAACACAAAGTGTTACCCTTAAAAAATAGTTATTATTCAGAAATACAACTCAACAAACTACCATCCAAAATGAACATAAATAAAGAATGTATGGTTCTTCCGAGTTTTGGAATGTCATCTAAAATGATCACATTCAACATTTAGAGTATGTGACATATAGACATCTCTACCCAAGCGCCTACCCACAGTCGCACCCCACGAAATCACTCATCAATATGCAAAAATACACATATTAATCATATTAATGTGCACACAAGAAATCTACTTCTCAAAACAATTCAACACAATATAATCATTGATTGGTACAAGTCACAAGCTAGACACAACCATGGAAGGAACCTAAGCACAAAAATAGGTGTTTAAGCTTATTAAACTTCGAAAATTTATTACTTATTCACATAGTATGAGAAAGTTATGATTTCACTAACTATTGAAATAGGCTGTAAAAAATCATTCTCAAATGTGCGGTAATAGGTCTTTCTTTCTTAAGTGGGGCTGCTGCTAATACCGTGGCCGACGACAGTTGCAGCGACAGCAGTCGTCGTAGAAACTTGTCGCGACGACAACAACAAACACCCACCTCCCTGTCGCCAAATTAGCCCAAGCTCCTGCACTTTGACGATGATTCATTATTCGCATTCTGACCTAAGCTCCCCGCCATAGCCACGTCCTACTATTTCCTCTTTTCACATACCAGCCCCCTTCGATTTTGAAATTTTTGCTCCCTTCTGTAATTTTACAAAAAGATAATCAAAAGATCATGCAGCATTGTCCCGCTTGTTTGATGCGGATGAAATGGCAGGGGCATGAAGTGGATCCAATGGAGAGAGAATTGGCAACTCGGTGATCGGTGATCGGGAAATTGATTCGGCTATTATTGTGCTTCCATGCTTGTCGGTGACGAGGAGATGTTATGGCCTCGGATTTTAGGTTTTCGTTGCAAGCAGAGATGTGGTGTCCACAGAGGTTGCCAGTGAAAGACATGATTCTGAAGGTGCTGACAGAGATTCAATGGAAGGAGCTGTTTAGGAATTGGAGTTGAAGAATGGAGGATATTTTTAGCTTAGGGGAAAAGTGGATACGATCAGTGGCATCCTCTCGTGTTCTTACGAGAACTGCATCGGGGCGTCCCGAGGTACTGTACCCTAATTGCATGAGTTTGTACTTCCCCTGCACATTAGCTGGATGATAACCAGTGAAATAGTCGACAACGGATTGAGACGCAGCTTATACTTTTCGTATAATTGGCTTGAATTGGCTGTCATGAAGTTTTGGCTCTCCGAGGAGTCTCTTTAGCGTAATGAGCGTACGTGGCTGTGCTACGTCTTTAGTTGCATGAAGTTTTTGATTCTCGTGTATTGAAATCATCTGATGGTGTTATTCTGTACTAGGTCGTAATGACACACATGTCCGTTTTCATCTCTTAGAAGAGGTACAGGCAGTACAGGCATTCAAACAATCTAGCTGAATGGTAGTAGAAAGTTGAGTTGATCATGCCTCACCAACACTTTTCTGGATTGCTAGCATTGATTGATGTCTGATTGATGCCATTTTGAATGAAGAGAATGGAAGAGAATGGAAGAGAATGAATGAAAGTGGAAAGTCTCATGCTGAGAAAAACTGGTTCCTGTGCAGTGGCGGTTTTGCATGTTTTAATTCGAGGTTCTCCGTTTGCCCTTGACTTGTTTCAGGTGCCAGCTCGGGCTGCGGCTGCTGCAGCGGTAGCGAGGAAAATCGCCACTCTTGCTCCTCAGGATCGGTTATCGCTGCCTGATGGATCCGGGTCTATATTCGCAGCTCGACCTCGTGGAGAGACAGCAGAGGAGCTCGAAGAAGCGTTCTATGAAGATGTATGCTTACATGAAACATCTCATATACATGATTCTCGCTCTTAGTCTTATTTCAGCGTTTTCATGCTCTCAGAGTGATCTGTTACAGTGTAGTACCACCAATTTGGAAACTGAATAACCTGAAATTATGTGCGTGATCCTCTGAAGGCAGTGGATTGCTGCATTTTTATTCCTTCTCCGTGCTGTTGCCAAAGAGGAGCAGGTTTCACTAGGCAGTCCTGTCGTTCCTGGAGTGAACGCATTTCACTCTGGCAGTAGAGTTGGTAAGAGTCTTACATTAGGGTTGGTCCATTATATTCAAGTGTAGTTTACCCTGCTAGTTGAGGCTCTTCAATCCAGAAGCCTTTGCTATTGAGGTTTTTTTACATGTCATTTCCTATTTTTAGACATGACGGACTCACTAAATCATTTTGTCATGCCTTCCTGCATGATGACGCCAACTGTAAATGAATTTGTGTATTGTGCAGAAATTTGATCCTGTAAGATATATGCTGGAGCACACTCCCTCTGAGAATGTAAATCCCGGCTATTTTGATGGCAAGGTAATCTTGAGTTGTATGTTTGAGTTTCTCTTGCCTTCTGCCCTTTCTTGTGAGGTGCGTATAATTGCGATGGTCCTGGATTTGTAGAAGTAATTCATGAAACTTGGCTCGTGCTGTTGAGGACACACTGCTAAAACCTGAGAGTAAAATGGCAGAGTGCTCCTGCAATGGTGCATTTGCACATGTTAGATGGAATTCAATGTATTAGGGCATATTAGAGTGCAGGTTCATAAATTTTGACGCAAATAGATTCTCATCAGGTTTTTTTCTGTAGTTGAATGATCGTTATAATAAAATGCTTTCAAACCGAGACTACTTCTATCACATTATCAAATTTTCTGATGAATTAGCGTTGCTTATTCTTGTAGGTTGGGCAGAGATTGCTGCAGCTTGATGTTGTTAGTAAAAAACTATCTCAGCAAGTCATGGAACACCATGAAGAAATGGGTATGTTGTTGGGTTAATTCGTCTGCATATCTGTTTATATATTCCTATATTCAGTTTTTGTTACTTAGATTGTTGCCTTCTATGTCGGACATCACGCTTTTCTAGGAACTGCTTTAGATATCCTTAAGTCGTGTGATTAGTGATAGCACTAAGTTGATCGTAATTTCACGGTCATTAGCTATTGAGAAGCCGAACCAGTTTGCATTCCTGGTAGAGTATTCGTCAGGGTACAAATCGTTGCACTCCGTTGCTTTGCTTAGTTACTGTAGACTGATATTCGAACCACGTTGATGACTGTAACATTAACGTGTCTGTACTTAATTCCTTAATTATAATATTGCCCATTTTTGTTACAGTGAATGGAATGCGTCTTGTGACAGAGCTGGAGAGAGATCTGCAGATTGCGATTATCGTTGTCAAGGTTAATATGAGTTTTTGGATGCTTTGGAGGGAATATTTTTCCTAGTGGTGTTCAGTCTTGCTTGTGATGGATTGCGAGGTGTAAAGTTGGTCCAGTGCTCTGACCACTGCATAGTCATTCTAAATAATGTGTGGAGATCTCTTGCTATCTGTGCCAATTCCTGTCGCCCTTCTTTCATTTGAAGACTTAAAATCCTGAGTTGCTTCTTCTCCATTTGCAACTGTTAGAGGATTTTGGTACCAAGTGAAGTGTTTGGTGAACATTTCTTTCCAACACTCTCTTTTAATTTCAGTGTTAACTTTAAGGATCCATGGTGACAGAATGGGAGGCGATATCTATCAAAGGCTATGCATGAGGTTTCCAAGGATCTTGTGGTGGCTGCTAATGTGAAGAAGAAGCAGGTCTTACTGGTAAGAATCTAATTAGAGCAGCTCCAATGCTCCAAGAATCTAATTAGAGCATTGGCGGTGTATGGAACAGCTAGAATCTGTAGCTTTTTAGAATTCCATGGCTGTGGTGTGTTCCTGGTTTCGCCGGCTCCATTTTGTGACTCATGTGTGGTACTCTGTTGCAAGTTGTATTGACAAGTGCGTGTGTGGGACTATGAACATGCAGGATATAGTCCCAGTTTTGGATCGATTACACCAAGCTCTGGATATCAAATCTCGCCTTGACAGTGTGGTGGATGAAGGCGATTTTTCAAAAGTAAGTTTGTAGAAGAAAGCTGAGACTTGTTCATTGGCGGTTTATAAGATTGTAGTACTCCTGGATTGACATTGACATTAGAGTTTCATAAGCTATGTTGCTAAAGGATTCAAGAGTCGTGTACAATAGTAAGATATTCTTTTCTAAGAACTTTACGTTTCGACACCTCAAATCACATGACCTCCTAACGAGCAGGCTGTGTTGATGATCTGAATGTACAGGCCCTGCGTATGTGTTCAGAGTGCCTGTTGCTGTTAGAGGAATGTCCGCATGTGACAGCTGTCCAAGACATGAATCAAAACATTGAGGTGAGAGTGATTTTGGTGGTGCTCTTCTTGCTCAATCCTTCCTTTGGTATATGGACGTGCAACTGATTTCTTTAATGTGGTTGACAATATACAGGAATGGTTGCAAAGAACCATACTGAAAGTGGACTCGCTGCTGATGGAAGTTTGTCGAAAATTCGAGGCAGAGAAGTACAAAGTTGTAAGTACAAGCCGTTTGCCTGCGTAAGCATGTTTTTTGTTGTCCTCCGGGAGCCGGATCAGCGGTGGCATTAACAGAGGTAGAGACGAGTATTAGGTCGAACTGTGTTAAGTAAAGGATATCGATCACTGATGATAACGATGAAGATATATGTCGAGGTGCGGTTTAGTCATCATCGTTTTGGTCCTTGCTGTGTACGTGGTCCAAGTGAGAACGCAGGCTGATCTTTTGGTGGATGTTTGCAGATTGTTAATGCTTATACTTTGTTGGACGACGTGAGTAGCCTTGCTGACAAGGTGCAAAGCTTCTTTGCACAGAGTGTTGTGACGGAGACACATGACGTGCTGAAGAACCTGGTGTTTGAGGTAAGCATGCTCTTATTTGGTCTCATTATTCCTCCTGCTAGACATACGGCACATATTGGACACATGTATACATGTTTTTGTAAGTATGTACTTTCAAGATGTAATAAGGCACAGTTGTGGATAAGTGGTTGGGAATGGGTCTGTCCACCTTCGTAATGCTGAGGTCAATCTCCTCGAACTACGTACATAATATACTTTCGTTATGTAGATTAGAACTTGCAGCAAGAAGTTTAGCTCACAGCATATGAGACTGATGCTTGCAGGGAGAGGATGCGCAAACAGCACTAATGAAGAGCAGGTACGGAGCCCTCCTGAAGTTTGAATCATGAGGCAGTTTTGCGATGTATTCTGTCAGTAGTATCACGGTATCTTGTCATCTTGGATGTGACGTACACGCTCACTGGGTTCGAGCGCATGATTATTCCTTACATGCAAGGGCTTTCTTTGTTGATCCCGTAGGTCTGCATTTCCAGAGTTCAAGCTTTATTAAATGACTCGTGTTGGTGTTCGATAGATTTGGAAGTTCTTGGGCAGGGTGTCACTTGTCATAGAATTATTAGAGCTGTGAGCTGCTCAGCGAATGGCTGTTAACCTGCCTGTTGCTGCAGAATTCCGTATCGGGACTTATGTATGCAACTTCCTGAGGCCAAGTTCCAAAGATTTCTGTGCAAGACTCTGGAGGTCCTGTTCGACCTTATGTGCTCGTACTACACCATGATGACATGGCACCAAGTATCAGAGGTACGCCACATATGAGATAGGCTGTTATCGCTTTTACTTAGACCTTTGCATTCTATCAAGTCCGAGTCAACACCTTAAACTTAGCAGAGTTGAATGGCTTCTGAGGGTTTGAAACCATTGGATTCTTTGAGGATCTAGCTGTGCAGTAAACACCCATATCCAGGTAAATTTACATGGCTGTGTTTGTTGAAGGGCTTGAACTGTTTTTCTGTTCACCTTTTACAGCCTGCTGCGGTGAAAGATCCTCCTGAAGATCCTAAACGCGAGAATCGCTTGAGTGGAAAGCATCACCGTCGCTCAGGCAGTCATGGAGATTTGAGTCACGTCGTGATTACAGGCAGCAGGCATGTCCGAACAGGATCGCTGTCAGCGGAGCTTTTCGCCACACCTATGTCGTCATTATCTATCCATCCAAACAGGCTGCTGCATCGGAGAAGAAGGTCTTCGAGTGATAACACAGAGGTGTACGAAAACGGGAGTGCAACGAGTGGGGAGGTGGACGTGGATTTTGTAGAGAATAGTGAAATCAGCGATGATCTTGGAAGGCGAGAGGAAGTGGTGACGGCGACTGTTGCTCGGGCATTAGAGCGTGGGCGGAAGACTGTGGCGGAGCTGGCTGCACGTCGAGTGGCAGCATTGCTGACAAACGATGCAATGTGCCAGGCAAGTCCTTACCAGTTTCTACAGAGCTTGGATTGGGTGAACAAGTTCATACTGGCAGGGGAGTCATTCTGCGGGGCGGAAGCGGTGTCATTACGAACGAAGATGACAAAGCTGAGCGAGCAGTACTTCGGGGCGTACCACTGTCAAAACCTTGAAGTAAGGAGCTCTGGGGTTGAGATGGTGGATGTTGTGTCGTGCTAGTCAAGGGTGGATGTGATGCTGATTTGTTGGTAACTGCAGATTCTGAGGATGGTCGTGGAGAAGGAGTTGTGGCAGCCGCTGTCAACACTGGCGCTGAAGTCGGTGAACCTGGCAGGTCTGACAGGGCACGGTGCATCTCTAGTTCGGGCTTCTGGATCAAGTGAGGGTGGTGGAGGAGGGAGCAGTGTGAACCCTGATGGTGGAAAGGCGGGGTTTGGGGAGTGGTTGGAGAGAGGAAACCCATTTGCGGAGAAAGCAGAGGCGGGCCCCGGTAATAGTAAGGTAGTGGAAGGAGACAGTGTGAAGGTGAATGATGCGGAGAAGGTAGGGGCTGTGGCGAACGGCGGGCCGAAGGCAGAAGAGGAGGAAGAAGAGGAGAACGAGGATCTGCTAGCTGACTTCATAGACGAGGACAGCCAGCTACCAGGTCGCCTGTACGATAGTTATGGTAAAAGTAGTAGCGTGATGGAAGCGAAGAGCACTCAAGGTTCTAGCGAAGATAAAGGTGTAGTAGTTACAAATTCATCGGTGAACATTCTTAGGTGAGATGGTTGATCCCTGCTTTGTTGAAGAGTCCATTGTTTGGAAGTATGTGGGTTTGAAGGTTTAAGACATCGATGATGAGGAAGTACCGTCAAGATGAGAATTTGAGGTCGGAGTGTTTTGATTGCAGATATATGGACAAGTATGCAAGATTGATGCGGATTATGCAGCCGATCGCCACAGATGTGTTCCAGGTACGCAATTGCATTCTTGTCCTTAAGCAGCTATGCTGTGTTTTAAAATTCTCATGTTGAGTTGTTAAATTTGCTCATGAAGAGCATATCTGTTCGTTTAGATTTTGGGCAGGATTTTCAAGCCGTATGTGATGTTTGATATAGGGTTTAGGGCAATTATTCGAGTTGTATTTTTTCTCTATATTTAAGACGTTCGGGCAGCGAGAAGCGTTTGGAGGAAGTCGGGGGCAGGAATCATACTGTAAGTATATGTAGTAGAAATATATTCTTATGAAGGAGTATCGACGATGCAATGGCTCATCCAGTATGCTGGTAGGTTGTTTGTAAGGTTGGGTTACAGATCTGACAGCTTGATATGCTTTGTTTGTGTGAATGACTCAGTGTTGACTCCTCGACTGCGAGCGACTCTGGTAAGGATATCACAAGGCTTGGAGGAGCAGCGTTTGAAGCAATCCACGATTTCGACGTCGACGACTGGACTGAGAGGGTCAAGTGGATTGCAGTCGGATACGGCTCCAAGTCCTGTGTTTGGAGGTGCTGTCATCGTGATGTCTCCAACCAACTTGTATGCTTTGAAGGTAAAATGAGAAGTAATATCAATTCTCCGTGTGGGGTGTGGTCTGTGTCATCAAATTCTTGCGGACCTAATTCGGAGACCCCATGTAAAGTCATATGCTTAAAGTAGTGCAGTCGTAGTTGTGCGAGGGTGCATACTTAAAGACGAGGTGATTGCCTCTCGCTTCTCAGTGGATAGGTCTTCTTTAGGCTTACGTGACATTTGATCAAGTTAAGAATATGTGTAGTTTCCTCTACTTTGGCCTCTTAAGAGAGATGGCAGCCAAGAGCCATCTTATGCAATTGAGGATCATTGATTGTCTTGCGATCACGGATTAGTTAATTGGTTATGTGTTGTCCATAGATTGCAGACAACCTGACTTTACCTCTTTGGCATTTACTGTAATGTCTTCTTCATGTGCAAGCAAGATTCGTTGTAAATAATAAGCTATTTATCGGTTCGATGTTGTGCAGGAACGTACAGTGGCAACGGAGTCACTGGCGTCGCTTTCGGAGATGTTGAGAAGGTCGCGGCCATTGCTGCAGTCTATGCTGGGTCAAGAATCGTTGGCATCGGTTGAGTTCTTCTACAGTAGCACGGTAAGCCGAACTCTTTTGGGTTATGTTTGCTTGGTAGCCACTATCTTCTAAGGTTGACGAAATTGCCGTTGGACTGCCAATGTCGGAATCGAGGGGTTTGAAGTGCCTGTACTGGTTGACATGCAGGTGGATGCAGTGCCAGACTTGAGAGATCATGTTTACAAGGCAGTGGCACGGATGCTGGTGAACGTAGGATGGTAGGTTTCGGGGTTCCGACAAATCTTGAGTCGAAATCTATTTCAAAATTTCAATTCTTCTCTCCTAAAGTGTCATAGAACATTTCGAGTTGTTTTAATGCTATATACTTTTTAGGTCCGTATGACTTTCCCAATGTAGGCATGTTCTAAGGAAACCAAAATTTGTACTCAACTACTCGATTTATAGCGCTTGTTTTTCAGTAATGGGTGGGTGAATGTTCTAGGGTCCCATCTCGGTGTGGAATTTTTACTTTCGTTTCTTGCTTATCATTAAAATCGACTAGTTGCGAGTAGTTATAACGGGAAGAGGATTGTTTGTTCTTTCCTGCAGTTATATTGAACGTATAGCGAATGTAAGATGGGAGCTTAAAGACTTGGGAATGGAACACAACGGGTAAGTTGTCCATGTCTCTCTGTTTGACCCCGAGATTGTTTGTCAGTGTTCTTACCAGGTAATGCAGACTCATGGTCGATATTATTGAAGACACTAGACGTGTTATTGCAGGTATGTCGATTCTCTATTGGGTGCATACAAACAGTACTCAACGAAGTTAGGATACGGTGGGCTAGATAAGGAGGTAAGACTTTGGCGTGATCGAATCTGTTGTGCTCTCAACTATGGATTCGTTGGTTTTTGTCTTCAAAGTATCTTGGTGGCTCGTTTGTAGGCTGAATGAGCTCTCTCATACTTCTTGCTCTCATTAATGTGCGTATGAATAAATGCTGTTGGAATGTAGTCTCCTGCGTTCAATGCGATTGTAGGCTTGCGCCGTGTATCAATGTTTATGTATTGAATATTTCAGTGTTGTGGGGTTTTAGATGCACGAGCTTTTGTTAGAGTATGGAGTGGACACGCTGGCTGAAACTATCGTGGAAGGATTTTCTCGTGTACGACGTTGCAATAACGAGGGCCGCGCTTTAATGTCGCTTGATCTCCAGGTATGTCAAGCGATGCTCTGTCTTGTCTGATTGCTCTGTCTCCAGGTATGTGATGCGATGTACTCTCGTATCATTATGCTTTATGGAATTGGATTTAGCTGGTTGGTTCGTTATCGTTGTTGGAGTGTTTTTTACTATCTGACAAGATGGCATGTGTGCAGGTGCTCATAAACGGCTTGCAGCATTTAGCGCCTCCAAGGCTTAGGTCGAACTTGCAAATTGTAGAAACGTACATTAAGGTAATTGAGATTGAGTAAATGTTGAGAGTGAGCGTTTGCAGCGAAACGGTGGGAGGGAGTGTTAGTAACAAGTGGTTGTGGTTGTGTGTGCAGGCATTTTACTTGCCAGAGACAGAGTACTTGCACTGGGTGAGAGCACATCCGGTAAGTTGGCGGTGGTCGAGTTTTATTGCTGGATGTTGGAGTTTCTTGTGAAGTGTTGTTTTATTTGCTTCGTCGTAGTTGGTCTGATTGAAGAAATGTTGGAATGAGGTGCAGGAGTACACGAAGTCACAAGTAATAGGGCTGATCAACCTTGTGGCAACTACGAATAATTGGAAGAAGAAAACGAGGGTGGACATGATAGATAGAATAGAGGCTGGCGATTTATTATGCTGAAAATGGATTGATGAGAAGTAGGATGAGTAGAGGTACGAGGCATTCAATTACTTTGTGATACAAGAAATCATGAAGAAATGGCTTTTGGTCCAAAGAGGGCGTGCAGTGGTCCGAAGGCAGGCATTTGTGATTGATCCTTGTCCTCGTTCGATTAGGAGTATTTCTAGTCTGATTGCGGCAAGACATTTGTCCTTTCTAACGCGATGAATGCAGAATTACCTAAAACTCTGACGAAGTAATCAAGCCTGACAGCGACTTCTGTCCACAATTGGCACAACACGACCATGATCAAAACGGTTAACCATTACTTTTTCATTTCATGTGCACTTATTTTCCTGATCCATCTAATTCTTGTCTGCAGCCATAATGATCCCAACCAGTGTCAGCTTAAATTATTGTGATCGAGGTTTAGACGCAGGTGCATTGTCCGAGCAAAAGGTGGTGGTACCCGTCAGAACGCCCTCCCCGTCCATCACCGCCTGCCGGAAGAGGCTGGCGGGACGTTCATCTAGCAGGCCACCCGCAAGCGGATGACCGCGGCAATTGCGCTCAGGACGGAGGACCCTGGATCATCGTCCGGAATGGGGTTCTTGTCTATGTAAGAATTCACAGATCAGATGTACGCACTACAGAACAGATCCTGTTCAAGTACAGTCGTACTAGGGGGTTGGCCACTTACCATCTTCATACCGTGCTAAGCTAACTCTGGTAAAAGGAATGGGTCAATTTATATCATGATCTGCTTTGAGTTGCATGTGAAACAGGTGATAGCGTGTTTTACCACTTGCCAATGCCTGGGACTGTTGTCGATCCAGAGTTTGAACTGTAGTAGAATCAATCTATTACAGTCCCAAGAACTACAGGTATTAAAAGATGTACTCAGTGCCAATTAGTGTATGCAACAAAAGTGAAAATGAGCACTTGTGAGTTGAAGCAGATATTGACATTGCTAATCAGTCACCACTCCTTATAAAGGACCAAGATTACATGTGTATATTTGAAGATAGAGGGATAAATTCACATAACCTAGCATCTACCAAAAATTTAGAAAACCTGAAATTTGAAGAACTCTACAAACCCCTGCCCCATTGATTGTGGTTGTAAGGGGCCTGTGGGTAGGGCATGGGGGGTGCCTGCGGGTAAGCAGGGGCAGCATGATAGGCAGGGGCAGCATGGTAGGCAGGCTGAGCAGGGGTCACATAGGCCACGGGCTGTGGGGGGTAAGCAATGGGTTGAGGAGGAGCTGCATAGACCGGGACGAAGGCTGGCGGTGCCACCACAGGAGGTGGGGGTGCACAATAGCCTTGTTGTGGGTATGGCTGCGGGGGGTAGCGGTGCGAGTGTGAGTGACTCGGAGCATGCCCGTATGCCGGTGCCGGGTGGCACGCTGGGGGTGGCGCCACCCCATATGGGTTCGCTTCTTGTTTGCTGGGTTTCTGCACATACGATCATAAACTTCCCAGATAAGTACAACTAGACTCACTAGATTCCATTTGAGTGCATTATTCCTTTGAGATGAAATCCTCACAAATACATGAATCAATAATAAGTGTTCAATAAGTTCGCTTTCACAACTTCAAGAGATTTTATATTTCTATTTCGATACAATGAATTTTGTTAGAACGCTTGTTAAATGATGAGTCGAACTAGTTCTGTTAAGTAAGGTCCAAATTATGACGATACTTGATTATTATCACCTTTGTTTGAATATGACTCGGCTGTTAATACACTTTATTTTACCTCCTAGAGAATCTTATTGTACTTCTCCCTAATTATGTTGCCTTGAGTGCACATTGTATTACACTTTGCTTCTCGAAAGACATTATAACCCCTGAATCATTGTTCGATAATAGCATTCCCTCCATTTCATTTCCCAAGTACGTGATGCTCCTGAATGTTTCATTTCAGATCCTATTTACTTTTATTTTTATTATAGTGAATATTCCCTGGTGAGGGAGGCTGCATAGTCAGTTGCTCCAAGTTTCCCCCGATAAAATTACACAAATTAGGTTACTACAGACTCGTACCACTGTGAACCTACCGACAGGTAAAAGTGCCGAAACACCCCCGACAACAAAAGACTCCTTTGAAATTACAAAGTGGCAGGGAGAGGGGAGGGGACGTGGGTCCTAAAACTTACAGTTTTGCTGGCAGCGTAATGCAAAATCAACTTGAGCACACCAGCAGTTTTTCCAGTGGAGGTGTTTGTCAATTGCCATGGCGAGTCATCGTAACCGCAATCTATCACTTTGTTTAGCAGAATCCTGCAAAAAAATTCCACAATAAAGAGATTTAGTTCTTAGTCTTTCAGTTTCAGAACGACCCCAAAAACAGCTGACCAAAAACATTGTACTAAGAAAAGAAGGAATAGAGCCTTACTTGGTGCTGCCAATGTAGTCATCACGCTCGATAGTGTTACTGTTCCACACACTAGCGTTCACTTCACGAAGGCCTTCAATCATGGTAATCTTGAAAGTCTCATTGAACGACGGGTTCCTGCCTCCGTCTGTCGGTAGAGCCAAAACAACAAGTGAGACCCTTGTACATACGATTGTCGCATTCAGATTGAAGATGACCAAGTAAGAAACTAACCTGTGTCGGTACGAGTGCGAAATTTCTGGCCGGAGTATTCGAGAACAACGTAAGGATCTTGTCTACTAAACCACTCCTTGTTAGATAGGTTGGAACCCCCAACAACTGCACACACCACACATCACATATAAGCACAGAGCACACATCAAAACGAAAAAGGTGACCCAGCTTATAACACTAAAGCTCCGGACAACTGCACACACCAAACATCACATATAGGCACAGAGCACACATCAAGCCGAAAAGGTGACCCAGCTTATAACACTAAAGCTCCGGAGCTCGTACCATTTATATCTAGAGTTTGGCCTTGCACACTCTGGGCCTTCTGTTGCGGGTACGCCATTCCGGAAAGAAAATGGGAAACCACCAAGTCTGTAAAGGTTCCGAGTGTACAAGACTAGTCGTTGCGGAAGCTCTAAGCAGGCAAGATCGAGGTGAGAGTTCTGGTGCTGCAGAGAGTTGCGAATGCTATGCAGAATGGAGAGATCCAGAAGTTGCAAATGGAGCACGAGGCGGAGAAGACGGAGAAGGTGTGCGACTTGATACTGTTCACGACCAGCGGGTTCTAAATACTTTGACGAAGACGAAGATCACTATTATAAGCACACACGGTAAAGTGCGTGTCCGCCGTCTGCACCGGAGACACGGTATCGATTCTACCCAGGGATTAACGACTCCGGTACTGGTTCTAACCAGGGGTTAAAATTCAAGTGCTGCAGCCTTAGTAGCTTTTCAGAGAAAGATGTTTGCAGAGCCTTCACGGATCCTTCAAAATGAACCTTACTTCCACTACAATAGTGGAAAGATGCAATGTTTCCACGAAGAATGTCTCATTTTACCAAACTTGGTAGCATGATATCATGATGTGTCAAGAAATAATGAGACAATCGTGGTAACTCATTGTAGAAGAGTCCAAAAATGATGATCCCACTTGCTCTGATTTTGCACAGCAATCTGCTTGCACTGGTAATATCCCTGTAGATTTCACGTGCTGAAGATCGAGCCATTATTGAGCGCCTTACCATTTACACGCAAGTCAGCGATGGGACCGTGTGGAAGAGCAGCCATTTGAAAGCAGCGTCTCAAGTCTCGTCCGCGTTGACTCCTGCCCCATTTGCCCAACTGCCCACTAAGCTCGGCAGAGGCGGACGCCTCGTCAGCCTGAATTGTCGGTACACGTTATATCAGAAATCGGTAAGAAATCGGTAAGCCAATCCCCGCCAAATCCGCGCACAGTTTCCCCTTCTTCGTCCCTTGGATGCTTTTTTTGATGTTAGTATAACATTTTCTCGTTTTGCTTGAACTGATCAACCCCTAAATTGGAGTGTGTACGTCATTCTTTGAATTCAAATTCCTTACCAATTGTTAGATCATGGTGCTCAAAGTTGGAAAAAGGGTAGGGCCAGAATATCATTTTTGGGAAGTAGATATGACTTCAGGCTCTTCGAATGATCTTTCTGAAGTGAAAAGTGGTTGCCATTTAACCCTTAATCGTCTAAGGTGACCCGAGGGGTCCTTTTCCAACAGAATCTCCTCTGTAGCTCTCAATGTACTCAACTTTTCACTTATATTTTGATGTCAAACTGGTCACCTTCTCCTGATGCATTCAAAAAGTGAAATTTTAGAATTCAAATCACAATTTGTATGAGTGATTTTGTGCATTGAGAGGATTGTGGTAGGTAGGTTGGGGTTGTACATAACCTTGTAGGAGGTTGCAAGCTCATCATTGATTGAATCATTCATGATGCCCAAGTTCAAAAAGTGCACTATTCATGATGCCCAAGTCCAAAAGATGCTGTGATCCAATACTGGGCTGCCCAAATCCATATAGCTAGACGTTTAACCCCTAAGAGCCCTAAGAGCCCATTTTATGGTCGATCCCGATTTTTGAGGAGCTGTACCTGGATAAAAAAAGATTTTTTTTTGGATTTTTTTTTAACATTCCAGAAGTTTGGTAAGTTGGGAACCACATCCAATTTACAAAACTCTGTTTGGATTCATAGATTGTTCATAATAAGCCTTCAAACACAAACAGGGCAAAGTTTTGTTAGTGTAAGAAAACTTACTATTTTGGGAAACTAATAAGGTTCCTCATAGGTTACTTGTGGCCTCTCTTCATTTTATCATATAATATGAGATTTTAGCCAATCATAGCAATTTCCAATTTCTAATAATAGAAATTACATTTTATATTGATTTTCAAAGTTTTACTCTCTTTATTTAATTATTAAGGAAATCTTACTTATTTTAGGAAATTTAACCGTATAGATCTAATTTAGGGTTTAAGGTCTTTATACTATCTTTGGACCGCTACTTCATAAGGGTTACCGAATTCATATTTTATAACACATCTAAGTTTTTCTTCAAACCCCTCGGGCCTTTAGGGGTTAAGGGTTAACTAAAGTGAGGTTGTCAGTCGACGAGTTCTTTTTGCCATATATCGAAAAGCAGACATCAACTATCAGAAGGTAAACTTGGCAAAACTGAGTTTGCGTTTAAGAAGCTAAAGCCACTTGTCCATTGGACGCAGACAAATCTGATGGAGTTCTAAGATATTATCTTGGAAACTTCACATTCTTTCGCAATCAAGGTCCCAGTCAGCATGTTGAGAGCATGGCCAGATTCAAATGATGCATGCGAGTGGCCATTGTGACTTGGAAGCGCAATGAAGCCAAGAGCAGAGGGGCACATTTTCTTTAACTAAATTTCACAAGAAGCTGATTGCCCAATTTAAAAATTCATCAAAAGTTGAATATTATAGCAGAAACTAGAAACACTGAATACGATCTTTACTGTGGTGAACCCCATATTGGTATGAACTCCAGTCTTTTCCTCCGTATGAAGGAGGGCACTCCTTCGACAAAAACACGGCTATGTCTGCCCTTTATGATGTCAGCGGACTTATACACTTAGAATAGTGATACTTCCATCTTATTTAAAGTATTTGAAACTTCTGGTAGCAAATCTCTCCGCCTCTTGTTTCAATATCGTTTCCTCTTCTTCTCTCCACCTGCAACTCTCGGATCCCACAGTACCTGCATTCCAACCTTCTCTGTAGCACAAGCAACTCTTCCTCCTGTTCCTTTCTTGCTCTGCTTAGATCTTCCGTACACTAGAATCTATACAGACTTGGTTGTTGCCCAAAATGGCGTACCCGCAGCAGAAGTCCCAGAGTGTGCAAGGCCAAACTCTAGATATGACTGGTATGAGCTTCGGAGCTTTGCATTGATGTTATAATCTGAGGTCTAGTTTTTTACGTTTTCATGTGTGCTCTGTGCTTATATGTTCAAGATGATTGAGTGCTTATTACATATTGAGTGGTGTGTGCAGTTGTGGGGTGTTCCAACTTGTCCGACAAGGAGTGGTTCAGTAGACAAGATCCTTATGTTGTTCTTGAATACTCCAGCCAGAAATTTCGCACTCGTACCGACACAGGTTAGTTTCTTACTTGGTCATCTTCCATCTGTATGATACAATCGTATGTACAAGGGTCTCACTTCGTTGTTTTGGCTCTTCCGACAGATGGAGGCAGGAACCCGTCGTTCAACGAGAGTTTTAAGATTGCTTTGATCGAAGGTCTTCGTGAAGTGAACGCGAGTGTGTGGAACAGTAACACTATCGAGCGTGATGACTACATTGGCAGCACCAAGTAAGACTCTTTTCCTTTTGTTTGAGAGAGGGTGATTCCTCTTTTTGTTGAGGTCTAAATCTCCCTCAGTTCTCTAGTACTTTGTTGACTTTGTTTTTCGAGAGGTCGTGCCTTATACATTGTTTTGTTGATTCGGGCGGTGATTGATCTTTTCATTGTGGAAATTACTGCAGGATTTTGCTGAACAAAGTGATAGATTGCGGTTACGATGACTCGCAATGGCAGTTGACAAACACCTCCACTGGAAAATCTTCTGGAGTGCTCAAGTTGGTATTGCACTATGGCGGCGGCAAAACTGTAAGTTTTGCTAAACCCCCTGCCTCCCGCTACGTGATAGCAGAAGAGTCTTTTGTTGTCGGTGGTGCTTCGGTACCTTTACTTGTCGGTAGTTTCACAGTGCTAACCTAATATGTGATAATACATCTGCCCAGCCTTTCGTTCCGAGGAGTGTTCACTTAGTGCTTTTAGAGTTCGAAATGAATCGTTCAGGAGCATCACATATTTTGGCAAAGAACAACGTTGGAGGGTAGCAACTCATCGAACTTGAACAATGATTTAGGTCTCATAAAGCCCTTGAAAACTGGTGTAATATATGCAATTGAGAGATCCAAGGTAAACACATAGGAAAACAGGTATTAAGGTTCTGTAGTGTAATGACACTCGAAGTCAAAGTCAAGGATATTCAGACAAAATGTAAAACAATCATCATCACAAAGTCGACCTTTGTTCAACAAATTGATATATTCAGTGTACCTTCTTTTTATGGAAATATGCACTCTAACGTGTTTAATTTTCCCTACCCTCCTTCATTTTGCCTCATTTGGAGAAAAATTGAGAATGTTTTCATATTTGCAAAGTCATTGTAGCAAGGACTAGTTGTACTTATCTGGGAAGTGTATGATTGTATGTGCAGAAACCTGGCAAACAAGAAGCGAACCCATATGCAGTGTCGGCACCCCCAGCGTGCTACCCGGCACCGGCAAACGGGGCAGCACCAAGTCACGCGCACTCGCACCACTACCCACCGCAGCCATACCCACAACAAGGCTATTGTGCACCTCCACCTCCTGTGGTGGCACCGCCAGCTTTCGTCCCAGTCTATGCAGCTCCTCCTCAACCCATTGCTTACCCCCCACAGCCCGTGGCCTATGTCACCCCCGCTCAGCCTGCCTACCATGGTGCCCCTGCTTACCCGCAGGCACCTCCCATGCCCTACCCACAGGCCCCTTACAACAACAATCAATGGGGCAGGGGTCTATAGAGTGTTCTAAAGTTTTGGTAGATGGAAGGTTCTATATATTGTTTTCCTTCAATTTCAAAGTATAAAAAGATTTTTTGGTCCTTGAATCAGTGGACAGACTGATCAGCGATGCAACAAGAGCTCAGATACACTTATGTTGCATACACTGACTAAGAAGGAGCACTGAGTAGAATCGAAGTGATAAATTGCTGCTACAAGCACTGACTGCGGTCCTACCCATGAGCAAGGATTATAAAACACTATCAGCTGTTTCACATGAAACTCAAAGCAGATCATGACATAAGTTGACCCATACCTTTTACGAGAGTCAGCTCGGCACGGTATGAAGATGAGAAGTGGCTGGTCCTCTAGTACGACTATACTTGAACAGGATCTGTTCTATAGTGCGTACATCTGATCTGTGTACTCATGCATAGACAAGAACCCCAACCCGGACGATGAGCCAGGGTCCTCCGTCCTGAGCGCGATTACCGCGGTCATCCGCTTGTGGGGTGATCTGCTAGATGAACGTCCCGCCAGCCCATTCCGGCAGGCGGTGATGGACGGAGGGCGTTCTGACGGGTACAATTAGCCTTTTTATGCTCCGTCAAATGACCAGGGTTCGAACATTGCTTCACTGTGAAATCTGTCACAGGTCAGGATCAGTTTCTCACCAGATAGAAATTAGATGGATCGGGACAACAATTGCTCTTGGACTGAAAGAGTAACAGGTAATCGATTCGATGATGGTCGCGTTCTTCCAATTGCAGAGAGGAACTGCTATCAGGCTTGATTGCTTTGTCAGAGCTTTGATATGTCTGCATCCATCGCGTAAGTATGGACAAACGACAAGCTGCAATCAATCAGACTACAACAATTCCAGTAAAACGAGGATGAGGATCAATCACAAATGCCCGACTTTTATCCACTGCATGCCATCTACTGCTAAAATGCTTGATTACTTTGTCAGGGTTTTAGATAAGTCTGCATACATCGCATGAGTAAGGACAACGACTTCACGCAATCAATCAGACTAGAAAAACTCCTCATCGAACGCGGAAAAGGATCATTCACAAATGCCTGGCACTCGATGAACTGCAAGCCATCTTTGGACCAAAAGCCCTTTCTTCATGATTTCTTGTATCACAAAATAAATGAATGCCTCGTACCTCTACTCATCCTACTTCTCCTCAATCGATATTCATCATAAATCACCAGCCTCTATTCTATCTATCATGTCCACCCTCGTTTTCCTCTTCCAATTATTCGCGGTTGCCACAAGGGTGATCAGCCCTATCACTTGTGACTTCGTGTACTCCTGCACCCCATTCCAACATTTCTCCAGTCAGAGCAGCTTCAACTCTCAATCGAGCAATGCAACAGCGACAACAATTCTCTAAGTGAACGCAATGCAGCCGTATCTGAAGTACACATCCAACTTCGAGCTGACCACCACCAACTTACCGGGTGTTGTCTCGCCCAGTGCAAGTACTCTGTCTCTGGCAAGTAGAATGCCTGCAAACAACCACAACCACTTGTTATTAACACTTCCTCCCGCCGCCCCGCTGCGAACACTCACCCTCAACATCTACTCAATCTCAATTACCTTAATGTACGTTTCTACAATTTGCAAGTTTGACCTCAGCCTTGGAGGCGCTAAATGTTGCAAGCCGTTAATAAGCACCTGCACACATACCATTTCGTCACACGAGGAAAAGAAGCAATTCTGCAACGATCATGAGGTAAACTTTAATGATTGGAATGCAACAGAATGACATGAGCAGGAGTGCATAACTTTGCTTGGCATACCTGGAGATCAAGCGACATCAAAGCGCGACCCTCATTATTGCATCGTCGTACACGAGAGAATCCTTCCACGATAGTTTCAGCCAGCGTGTCCACTCCATACTCTAACAAAAGCTCGTGCATCTAAAACACCACAAAACTGAAATTTGTCACTACATACACATAGGTATACGATAACATTGAACACTCAAAACTACTTTCTGATAGCATTTCATTCAATAGACCAAGATATGTGGCATAGATCATTCCGTCTCTGGAACGGACTGCCCCAGATACTTTGCTTCACACAGATCCACTGACAGCAAGCACCACAAGTTCCGATGCGCCATATCTTACCTCCTTATCCAGTCCACCGTATCCCAACTTCGTTGAGTACTGTTTATATGCACCCAGTAAAGAATCTACATAGCTGCAAAAACACATCCAGTCTCTTCAGATATAACAAACTAGTAACAACCCTTTAGCGAACACGAGCAAAGCACCACTTCTTAACGATGCAATGTGCCAGGAGTCACTATTAGCAACTGACATGCATCGACAAACAATGGTAAAAGGAAGCGACATGGTCAACTTACCCGTTGTGTTCCATTCCCAAATCCTTAAGCTCCCACCTCACATTGGCAATGCGGTCAATGTAACTGCAAAAGAGTAAATACTTTACATTCACCGAAAATTATAGAGCATCAAAGACAACTCAGTACTTGCATACCAACTGATGAAAAAGGAAGCAACTGGCCCCAACCATGACAGTGACCGATTGCCGAAAAATCTCCACTAGAAGATTGTTCTCAAATATAGTAACACGAGCAAGAAGAGTAGTGCAAAGCTGAATTTAAAGCAACGAGGATTATTATTGCTGTCGAAATTCCAAAACCTACCCTCCTACGTTCACCAGCATCCGTGCAACTGCCTTATACACATGATCTCTCAAGTCAGGCACTGCATCTATCTGCAAGTCCACCAGCCAAGTTTATAGTCAGAAGTCCCTGCGTTACCAACCACAACTTATCAGGAAAACGACAGCTAAAAAGGAGAGCACAGACAAGGAATCTAACATACCGTACGAGTGTAAAAGAACTCAACCGATGCCAACGATTCTTGACCCAGCATAGCCTGCAATAGTGACCGCGAACTCCTCAACATCTGCGAGAGCGACGCCAGTGACTCCGTTGCCACTGTACGTTCCTGTACAGCATTCAACCAATTATTGACCTACTCCAAATGACCTTAATATAATCCATGTATATGCAAATATTGCAAGTCAACATAGATGGAAACGAAGACACTCCAGTCAATGAGGTCAAGTCTTGGTTTTCTAAAATCTGCATACTCCTCGACTACATGAGAACCAGAGACTTATCCGTTGCATGATTCCTCCGCGATGAATCAGAATGCTATTCTATCCTCTACACTTTTGTGGATATCCTATTTCTGATAGATGTCACTTCGATCTCAGCCGTTAATAATCAGACATTTGATGGCAAAGCCCACACATAAGCGCACAATCCGTATCAGTTCATAAGCTGTCAGTTTACCTTCAAAGCATACAAGTTAGTCGGAGACATCACGATAGCAGCACCCCCAAACACAGGACTTGGGGCCGAATCCGACTGCAATCCAGTCGTCGACGTCGGAATGCCCATGCTTGTGGACTGCTTCAAACGTTGCTCCTCCAAGCCTTGCGATATCCTTACAAGAGTCGCTCGCAGTCGAGGAGTCAGCACTGAATCATTCACAGTCAAGCTTTCAGGTCCCAACAACATCACCGTCGTCCACGCAGAGAACCATTTTCAGCGTATTGGATGAGCCATAAACAAATACGTCGCGCACATCGTCAATAGCTTCGGAAGAATGCACCTAAACTACACGACTTACAGTAGGATTCTTGCCCCCGACTTCCTCCAAACGCTTCTCGCTGCCCGAACGTCTTAAATATGGAGAAAAAATACAACTCGAATAATTGCCCCAAACCCTGCAGCAAACGACATACCTTTTATGAAAAACAGATACGCTCTGCAAATATATTGAAAGACAATACCAGCTCTCAACAGCAACTCACTATTAGGGATTTAAAATAAAGCGCTGCTACTTGAGGACAACTAAATAATGTTTACCTTAAACACATCAGTCGCTATTGGCTGCATAATCTGCATCAATCTTGCATACTTGTCCATATATCTGCAATCGAAACACTCCCAACTCAGAATCTCCGTTCCTCAGTAATGACGGCTACTACACGTCTGAAACCATCTAACCCACATACTTTCAAACAATGGACTCTTCAACAAAGCAAGGGTCAACAATCTCACCTAAGAATGTTCACCGATGAATTTGTAACTACTACACCTTTATCTTCGCTAGAACCTTGCGTGCTCTTCGCTTCCATCACGCTACTACTTTTACCATAACTATCATACAGGCGACCTGGTAGCTGGCTGTCCTCATCTATGAAGTCAGCTAGCAGATCCTCGTTCTCCTCTTCCTCCTCCTCTTCTCCTTTCGGCCCGCCGTTCGCCACAGCCACTACCTTCTCCGCACCATTCGCCTTCACACTGTCTCTATCCACTCCCTTACTGTCTCTATCCACCCGCTTGTCGGGCCCCGCCTCTGCTCTCTCCGAAAATGGGTTTCCCCTCTCCAACCACTCCCCAAACCCCGCCTTTCCACCATCAGGGTTCACACTGCTCCCTCCTCCACCACCCTCACTTGATCCAGAAGCCCGGACTAGAGATGCACCGTGCCCTGTCAGACCTGCCAGGTTCACCGACTTCAGCGCCAGTGATGACAGCGGCTGCCACAACTCCTTCTCCACGACCATCCTCAAAATCTGCAGTTACCAACACATCAGGATCACACCCACCCTGGACTACCACGACAAACAACCACCATCTCAACCCCAGAGCTCCTTACTTCGAGATTTTGACAGTGGTACGCCCCGAAGTACTGCTCGCTCTGCTTTGTCAGCTTCGTTCGTAATGAAACCGCTTCCGCCCCGCAGAATGACTCTCCTGCCAGTATGAACTTGTTCACCCAGTCCAGGCTCTGTAGAAACTGGTGGGGATTCGTCTGGCACATTGCATCATTTGACAGCAATGCTGCAACTCGACGTGCAGCCAGCTCCCACACAGTCTTTCGACCACGCTCCAATGCCCGAGCAACAGTCGCCGTCACCACTTCCTCTCGCCTTCCAAGATCATCGCTGATTCCACTATTCTCTACAAAATCTACGTCCAATTCCCCACTCCCGTTTTCGTATACCTCTGAGTTATCACTAGTTGACCTTCTCCTCGATCCACTTCTATTCAGCAGCCTACTCGCATGAATAGATGATGGCGACATGGGTGTGGCGAAAAGCTCCGTTGACAATGATCCTGTTCGGGAATGCCTGCTCTCTCGGACCGATATGTGGCTCAAATCTCCATGACTACCTGAGCGGCGGTGATGCTTTCCATTCGAACGAGCCTCGCATTTAGGGTCGACAGGCGGATCTTTAATTGCAGTAGGCTGTATACACAAACAAGAAAATAGTTCAAGCCCTTTGACAAGTACCCTCATTTATGCTATCCTGGAAATAGGCGTTCACTGCACGAATCCATCTCCAAAGTGCCTATTGGTTGAAAACTCTGAGAAGCCATTTATCTCTGATACGCTCGAGGCGCTAAGCAGGAATTTGCGGTATTCTCTACCTCACTTTTAAGTAGTCGTATCTATCAAAGATATGTAGCGTACCTCTGATACTCGATGCCATGTCATCATAGTGTGGTAAGAGCACATGAGGTCAAACAGAACCTCCAAAGTTTTGCACAGGAATTGTCTAAACTTGGCCTCAGGAAGTTGCATGCATAAGTCTCGATACGGAATCCTGTATTCAATAGTCAATTCCACAGCCGTTCGTAATGCTGCTCAAACAATTAAGGATTTTAAGACATACGAAACCCGTGCCTAAGTCATCACTTAGGAAGGATACTATAGAACCAAATCTACGGGATTGAAAAAGCATCAAATGAGACAAACATGCGCTCATACCCACAGAGTGTGTAACCGACAATCAAGATGACAGCATGCCGTGCTAATATCTACAGTAAATTTCTGATAACGTCCTTGTGTACCTAATCTGCAGAAGGTTCCGTACCTGCTCTTTACAAGTGCTGTTTGTGCATCCTCTCCCTGCAAGCATCAGTTCCATGTGCTGTAAGTTCACTGAGCAGCTTCATTTCTAAAAGACTTTTTTTGAAACAGTACAAGATTGCATACCGGAAAATCCCGACCAGCAGCCAGCTTTAGTAGGCTTTTGCCCGCCAGGCAGACCAATCATTACAAATCATTCACTCCAGTAGCATTCATTCGTACTGATTTCGATAATTATTGTCTTTTTAATGCATCATGAAACTTGTTCACCGTCCAATTTATCCCGTTTTTAGCAAGAGGTAATATGCAACCCAATAAGATCATGCTTACCTCAAACACCATGTTCTTCAGCACGTCATGCGTCTCCGTCACAACGTTCTGTGCGAAGAAGCTTTGAACCTTGTCAGCAAGGCTAGTCACGTCATCAAGCAAAGTATAAGCATTAACGACCTGCAAACATTCACCAGAAGGTCAGCCTGCGAACTCAAAGCAAAGAAAGAACTTGACGATAATGACTACACCCCACCTCCACATGAATTCTTCATCCTTATCAATAGTGATCGATGTGCTCAACACAGCTCGACCTAGAAATTGTCTCAAGCAAATCACTAGCCCTGTTAACGCCACCACTAATCCTCTCACTCACTTCTATTCGCCTCCTAGAAGACAACAAGCACATGGCAACACAAGCAAACGAATTGGACTTACAACTTTGTACTTCTCTGCCTCGAATTTTCGACAAACTTCCATCAACAGCACGTCCACTTTCGCTATGGTTCTTTGCAGCCATTCCTTTACATCATCAACCGAAGCAACGAAATTAGGTGCACGTCCATACACCAAAGGAAGGACTGAGCATGAAGAGCGTCACCAACATCACTCTCACCTCAATGTTTTGATTCATATCTTGGACAGCTGTCACATCTGGACATTCCTCTAGCAGCAACAGGCACTCTGAACACATATGCAGGGCCTGTGCATTCAGATCATCAACACAACCTGCTTGTTAGAAGCTCATCTACTTGAAAGGGTGAAATGACAACAGTCTTGAGATAGATTGTTCCAGTTTTGCACATCACTCAAGCATTTATTAAACCCCTCTTGAATCCTCCGAAGACGTAGCTTAAAATATCTATGACTTTCATGCATATTCAAATGTACTACAATCACATAAACGGCTGAACATAAGCTGAAATTCCTTATACGAACTTACCTTCGAAAAGTTGCCTTCATCCACCACGTTGTCGAGGCGAGATTTGATATCCAGAGCTTGGTGTATTCGATCCAAAACTGGGACTATATCCTACATATAGTCCAACATTCGCACTTGTCATCACAACTTGAAACCACATACCACACGAGTGCCAAAAAATGGAGTCGGCGTTGCCAGGAACACATCAAACCAAGAACTACTGTAAAGCTATAACGCTTCTCCGTAAATCAACAAATTGCTCTATTTCGATCTTACCAATAAAACCTGCTTCTTCTTCACATTGGCAGCCACCACAAGATCCTTGGAAACCTCATTCATAGCCCTTGAAAGGTAGCGCCTTCCATTCTGTCACCATGGGTCCTAAAAGTTAACGCTGAATCTGAAGGAGAGTCTTGCAACGATCTGACTACCTGAGAATCTTCACTACAAATTAAGAAGCTACTCAAAAAATGTATAATGCATTCTTAGATACATGCAGAAGAAGACATATAAGGTTGACGACTCAAACGGTCATAGATACAGAGGAAATTAGGATAAATAGATTGCCAACAAAGTACATAGAGTACCAACTTTACACCTAACAATTAATCACTGACAAAATCTGGAGGTTAATATTAACCTTGACAATGATACTAGCAATCTGCAAATCTCTCTCCAGCTCTGTCACAAGCCGCATCCCCTTCACTGCAAAAAAATGTCAACCGCTGATATGATATGAGAAATTTTGAAACTTTGATGCAAATGTTTGATATTATCATATGTTCTTGAAAATTATGATCCCCGTCAAAGCCACGTGTGTCAAGTATATTCTTCACAATCTTGCCTAAAAGCAGTAGAGTGCAAGTACATTCAGCAAGAAAACCTGCCTGACTATCCTGCTTTGCTACAGCGCATGAGTCAAGTTGTCCAAAGAGTTGCGACGCACAGTCTTTTTAACTTTGCTCTCCCAGCGGAGTGAATGTATTAGTTGTCTACGTGTGCCAATTCATAGAATGTCATACAGTAACTACATTAAGCACGACAAAGAAGGATAACGGGCTGACACCTTACTGATACTCTACCAGACAATCTGTCATTTTGACATTCTTATTTACTCGAGCTGACGATGGAAATATTACATATGACTTTATTCGAAGAGGTTGAGGCGTTTCTACAAGTGGGCCAAAACATGCAGAAGATCCTTCAGCGTTTGGCAACAACCTCAGAAGTTGAAATGTCTAAAAAGAAATGAATACGAAGATGCAATATTTACCCATCTCTTCGTGGTGTTCCATTACTTGTTTAGACAGGCTTTCGGTGATGATATCAAGCTGCAACAACCTCTGACCGACCTGCAAAAAATGCGGGAGGCTAGATCATAAGAAATATACATCGAGAAATAACATCGTGTTTGATCATGATACAAATTCGTTGATATACCCTCAGAACAATAGCACCTGGTAAATGCATAGAGGATTGATCGCATTAGGTATGAATAGGCCTCCATATACGTGAACACAAGAGTGCATATTGATTCACCTCTAACACTCTTCTAACATCCCTCCTACCAAGTGCGAATGCACCTCGGAAAGTCACTATCTAAGCCGGTAAATCACAGTCATGATTCTGTAGCTCAAATTGCTATAGACAGAAAGGAATGTGAGACACTGATAAGTATGATTTCTGAAATGAATCCGATTGACCATGTGCTCGGATTTAGGGAAACCTAAATTGCGAGGCCACTGGATGTACAATGGGCAAGTCCAGAAACTAAGAATACCTTGCCATCGAAGTAGGCCTGATTTGCATTTTCAGGTGGAATGTGCTCCAGTAAATGTCTCACGGGATCAAATTTCTGCACAGTAAACAAAAAAACTTAACTAGCTATTCATGCAGTGGAACCGGTAAAAACACCCTATTGTAGTCCAGTGAATCCATTATTTGCAATAAGAGGGTCGAGCTTTAGAGATAGGCTCACTCCCTATTGAAGGCCTCAACTAGCAGGGTAAGCTACAATTAAATTCAGTGATTCAAACCTAATGTAATACTCTTGCCGACAACTCTGCGTACACGCCAAGATCTACAGAAAGACCTAATGAACCAGCTCCACTTCTGTTCAATAAAGGATAGAACAAGCAACAACTCACTGTCTTCATGCCCATAGTAACAGATAATGAGAGTGTGAAGTAAGCGTACATCTTCATAGAACACTTCTTCAAGCTCTTCCGGTGCCTCTCCACGAGGTCGAGCTGCATATATGGCCGTTGAACCTTCAGTAACGGATAGTAACACACGTTCATGTGGAGGAAGAGTGGCAATTTTCCTGGCTACTGCAGCAGCAGCCGCGGCCCGAGCTGGCACCTGATGAAGAAAACGGAGCATAAATGAGACCACTGAGCATAATGCATCCCACGGGCTTGATTTCCCAATAGGTCACAGCTTCCTCAAAAAAAAAATAAGCTTGAGATTGAGCATTGTCCCTTCGAATTCCACAAGCAGACTGATCAATCCCATCGACTGCACTATAATACAATCTTCGTAAGACATAAATACTTACAAATAGGTCATTGAACTGACTATATCAATCTTATTACGGCCCGAATACACGAAGAATTGCAGTAACCTTCTAAAACCTACTCCCGATCAACTAATCGAACAAACCTCAGTCGACTTAGTGCACAATTGACGAGTTTCATTCCCTGCTTGCAGCAACACCTTGGACTATGACTCTAGTGATTTTGATTTTCTAAGGACTGATGCGGATCAGAAACTGAAGGGGAACGATACGATACCTCAGGACGCCCCGATGCAGTCCTAGTAAGAAGACTGGAGGATGCCACTGATCTTATCCACTTTTCACCTACGCTAAAAATATCCTCCATTTTTCAATTCCAACCCCTAGAGAAGAGATTCCCGATGGCATTGATTCCCTTCATTCATGTCTGCAGAGCCACCACATTTCTCCAATTGCAGGGCTGAAAACCTAAAACTGCCAAACTCCTCGTCTCGCAGCAAAGAATAATAATAGCTGTGAATCGGTAAGCTCAATTTCCATTGCCGATCAATTTCCAATCCTCCAAGCATCGGATCCGCTCTGCGCAATCAATCACTCGTTTCGCCTCGCCCTAAACCCGATCTAAGAAAGGGCGAGCCCGCCATTATGATCCATCAAAACCAGTAATGGTAGAGGGCGAGACGAGGGAAAGTAGAGTAGAGGAGAGAAGTTAGGTTATGGGTAATGTGAAGAGAGAGAGAGAGAATCGGAGCAATGGGTTTGAAGCCAAAAAGCTTGGCTGGTTCCGGTGAATGCTCCGGTGGTGAAGTTAGGAAGAAGGAGGGGATGCGACAGAGTTCCACGACGACTGTCCCGTCGCTGTAACTGTCGTCCCTGACAAGGCTCTATTATGCACTGGGCCTGTTCCCAAGTGGAACTGTCGTCAGGGCTACTTCGTGCCGCCTTCCTTCCTACCTTCCTTCACTGTTGTTGTTGTACTCATCCGTTCCTTGTGATCAACTACCCTTTATTTGTTTTGAACTTTTTTTTACTTGTTACCTACTCTCTCTTTTTAGATGTCTTCTTACGGAATTTAATAGTTCTTTTTTTTTTGTTCATTAATTTATTTATTTTTTAAATTCGGTATGGAGTAAGGCAATTACACATTCTTGATTTGTAATCTCGATTTGTTTCCATTACTTTGTAACAATTTTGTGAAATTTAAATTTGAAAATAATAAATTATTTGGAAAATTATTGACGTGGTTGTTGTGATCTTGAGATTTTGAATTTTAAAAAAATATTGGAGGACTCGATAAAGTGATTAAAGTCAATAATCCAATAAAAATATATCTAAACAATAATGAGGATTTTAGACATAGATATGAAAAATAATGAGTCGATATAAATGGCAATTCACACTCTTCTCTCCACCCTTTCTCTTTTGGTTGGCTTATTCCCTTGTAAGTACCCTCAACTTTCACGCCACCTTAGCCCTACAACACGTTACTTAGGGATTAAGCCTGGCGGCTACAACTCACATTCTTAAAGCCTAAAAGCCAAAATATCAAAATCACTGATCCATTCCCCAGAATCGAAATCCTACTCACTGGATTCAACGATGGGAGTTGGGGCAGATTGGCGGCTACAAATCACAACCTTAAATATCATAATCACTAATCCAAATCTCAGAATCTAAATCCTACTCAGTGGATTCAACAATGGGAGTTGGGGGCAGGTTGGCGGCTACAAGTCACATCTTTAAGGATTGAAATCACTGATCCAGTTCCTTGAATCTAAATCCTACTCAATAGATTCGACGATCAGAGTTGGAGCAGGTTGGCGGCTATAACTCACATCTTTAAGTATTGAAATCACTGATCCAATTCCCTGAATCTAAATCCTACTCAGTGTATTCAATAATGAGAGTTGGACAAGGTTTGCGGCTACAACCCACATCCTTAAATATCAAAAGCATTGATCCAATTCCCAAAATCTAAATTGTACTCAGTAGATTCAAGGATGGGAGTTGGGGCAGGTTGGCCCTCACATCCTTAAATATCAAAAAGCATTGATTCAATTCCCAGAATCTAAATCCTACTCAGTGGATTTTAAGATGGGAGTTCGTGCCGGTTGGCGGCTACAACTGACATCCTTGATACCAAAAAGTCAAAAAGTCAAAATATCAAAATCATTTATCCAAATCTCAAAATCAAAATCCTACTCAGTAGATTCAACGACGGGAGTTGGGGAAGGTTGGCGGCTACAACTCACATCCTTAAATATCAAAATCACTGATCCAATTCTCCGAATCTGAATCCTACTCGGTGGATTCGACGATGGGAGATGGGGTAGGTTGGCATCTACAACTCACATCCTTAAATATCAAAAGCAATGATCTAATTCCCAAAATCTAAATTGTACTAGTGGATTCAAGAATGGGAGTTGGGGCAGGTTGGCCCTCACATCCTTAAAACCTAGAAGTAAAAATATCAAAATCATTGATCGAATTCTCAGAATCTAAATCCTACTCAGGAGATTCAACGATGGGTGTAACGGTACGATGGCGGCTACAACTCACATACTTAAATACCCAAAGTATAAATCCAATTTCCAAAATCTAAATCGTACTCAGTGGATTAAAGGATGGGAGTTGGGGCCGGTTGGCGGCTACAACTCACATCCTTAATACCAAAAAGTCAAAATATCAAAGTCACATCTTATATATCAAAATCATCGATCGAATTCCCAGAATCTAAATCCTACCAAGTGGATTTAAGAATGGAAGTTGGGGCAAGTTGGCGGCTACAACACACATTTTAAAATATCAAAATCACCGATCGAATTCCAATAATCTAAATCCTACTCAATGGATTCGCTGATGGGTGTTGGGGTGGGTTGGCGGCTTTAATTCACATCCTTAAATATCAAAAGTACATATCCAATTCCCAAAATCTAAATCCTACTGAGTGGATTCAAGGATGGGAGTTTGGGAGGTTGGAGGCTACAACTCACATCCTTAAATATCAAAATCAGCGATCGAATTCCGAGAATCTAAATTGTACTAAGTGGATTCAAGGATGAGAGTTGGAGCATGTTGGCTGCTACAACTTACATCCTTATATGTCAAAATCAGTGATCTAATTCCGAGAATCTTAATTCTACTCAATGTAATCAAGGATGAGAATTCGGGCAGGTTGGTGGCTACAACTCACATCCAGAAATATCATTATCATTGATTCAATTTTGTGAATCTTAGATTTTACTCAGTGGATTTGACGATGGCAGTTGGGGCAGGTTGGCGGCTACAAGTCACGTCTTTTGCTCTTTCACACGCCGACTAAGACTGAAAACCTTCTTCTGCTCTTTCTTCTCCTTGGGTCTGGGTGTAGAAGTCACCTCCTATGCCTCGTTCCTCGCTTTGATTTTGACCTTAGCTAGAGGCACTCTTTACCCAGTTTGCTCTTTTTTCCTCTTCTTTTGATGCTCCTTCTTGTTTTCTCCCTTATTCTCACCATGCTGCAGCTCCTATCTTCTCTTCTATGACTCTGCTTCCTTCATGTATTGTTGTTGGTGTTGCTTCCCGTCCTTTTGCCCTTCCTCTCTCATACTCTCGTTGCTTCCCCACTTCAGGTACAAAGGTGTAGTAAGCACCAATAATATCATGCCTATAATAATGGAAATTGATTAATTTTTTTTTTCCTTCTCTGCGTATTCTAGGGCAATCTTTTGGACTTTTATGGCAAAAAGATCTGGTTGAGGACATCCAAATTCCTTAACCTTCAGTTGCGCTTCTCCATCCGTCTTAAAAAACTTCTTAATGATATTGAAGTTCTCCTTGGTTATCTTCGCGAGAGACAAGATTAAAGCTTCGTGCTCTTTGAACTACCGTTCCCAAGTCAAGAGGTTGATGGCGAATTTGGCAAGCTGGCACTACAACAAATCCAACTCAATGTGACTAAATGTAAACCGGCCTATGTGACTGCGTAGTCACATCACTCATCAGTTTAGTCAAAAATCAGTCATAAGACGGTCTAGTCACAGACTAGTCATAAACGTAGTCAATTTTTTGAGGACGTGGATGGAAACGTCTACGGGAACAAGACATATGTTTCCCTGCGCAGTTCCCATAGTCATGCTTTGATTGCTTACTATATGCAGTCATATCTAACATAGTTGTATGGTATTGGTATTTGGTTTATGTATGGCTTAGTGTTGTCATAGAGTTGGTTTGGGTGACTACATGTAGTCATGTAGTCCTTAACGTGACTAATAGTAGTCATATATTTCAATTTGATGACTCTACAAAGTCATAAACCCCTAAAAGACTCAGTAAAAAAATGACACGTGGCGAAGGTGGACCTTGCCTCCATTTTTGTTTAGGGTTAGGGTTAGGGTTGAGAATATTAAGAGCAACCAGCCTCCAGCCCCTCATTTTTTGAGCTTTCTTTCTTTCTTTCTTTCTTTCTCTCTCTCTTAGAAGATTGTTGAAGGTAAGAGGTGTTGAGGAGTACTTTGAGGTAGGAGTCTTGAGTAGTACTTAGAGGTAGGAGTATAGATGAATACTTAGAGGGTCACATTTGATAGAGGAGAAGTGATTTTACATGTTCTTTTTTTTTGGCACTTTCTATTGATTGGCAATGAAGCAACAACTCAATTGTCCACCCAAAAGCTATATGAACTTCTTTGAGGTATTGTGTTTCATGCATGATCCTCTCTCATCTTTAATCAAGTTTACAATCTAGAGAGTAAGTACACTTGAACATTGTTGCAATTTCTTGAACCTTGTATGTATCTTCCATTGAATCCCACATACATGTCTCCATTGTATGATTTTGGTACTGATGTGGAATGTGAATTTCAGTCAAAGAAATCATCACTCTACACAGTCATAGGGCCACATACACCATAGGGCCACATACACGGTAAGAATTTTATCACTACCACGAGTCACTCTTTCCAATACTGTGACTGAAACCAGTCATCTACCCTTTACTGAAACCAGTCATCTATACTACAACGGTGCACAATCATAATCCACGGCAGCTAAAAACATAACTAACATTAATATTCCATGTCAACAACATAAAATATGACTCCATAGAGTCACATTCCACGTTGACGACATTAACTATGACTCCACATAGTCACATTCGACGTCAGCGAAAAATATGACTCAATGCAGTCACCATTACATTACTATGCATGGTGAAAAAACCATATATGTGTTGACTGATACCTCACTACAATTAGTCGCTATCTTCATATTGATGACTATATGTAGTCACACATATGTGACTCTACATAGTCACTATTTTCAAATTGATGACTTTATGTAGTTACACATATGTGACTCTACACAGTCATATTTTCCCAAGTCCCAGTGCACATCCCTATTTGAGGTCCCAAAACAGTGTGGGAACGTAGTATTGGGAACAAAAAATGTCCGATATGACTGCTAGTCAGATTGTCCAAAGCGACTAAGTCCAAATGACTACAGATGGTGCTAGTCACATTTTGATTTATGCCCGATTTTAGTCATAAAATCTAGTCACATTGGGCTGAATTTGTTGTATTGTGGCTCTCCATCTTTAGGTTATCCTTGCCGAATTTCTTAACCATCTTCAGAAACTTGGTGACATGTCGGATATGGAAGGACACGCCTCTCTTCTTGACGGCGGCGAAGATGAGCTCCATCGCCTTCACATCTTTGCCATTAATGTCCGGATCTCGTCCCTTATGACGCCCTTCGTGTGCACGAAGCGTTCTTCCGATATGACAGTCTCCAATTATCGGAAGAACGCTTGGGCTAGAAAGGGCTCTCTCTCTTCTGCTAAGTCTCTAATTAGGAAGAAGACTCGAGTTGGATTTGCTACCCTTTTCCCTATCTAATTCTTTCTCTGCTTTGGCTCCACATCCTCTACTTCTACTGCGTGGATATCTTCTGAGGATGATATTCCCTCTTCAGTTATCCGCTTTTCTCCTATTCCGGTTGATGCAAAGCTTCCTCCCTGTAGAAGTGCACACTATAAGAAAACCCTGTTTTTTGTGATGTCTTGTGTAATGTCTAATGTATTTTGTGATGTCTTACTGTCTTAAAAGATGTCTTCGAAGACGGGAGGATGTCTGTACGTCTAACGGGCACATTTTGGGCTGGAGGGGCATGAAGACATCACCAAACAAAAAGATGTTGGTGAAGACATGGATGTCTTTGAAGACATTTTGATAGACATCAATCTGCCACGTTGGCAAGGGATTTTGGACCAGCATGGTAAAATCGACCAAAATTTACTGGTGGACAGGGTAAAAAGCATTTCTAATGTTAAAGAGTAGGTGAATGGGCAACGGTTTTCAAAAGTAGAAAAAAAACATCACACTTTAGGGTTTTTTTTTTTAAAATTTTTTAAATTTTTATTTTTATAAATGCTAAATCATTATGTGACGTGGCAATACTGAAAATACTAATTTCAGGCTATTCTCACTATTTTTTCATTGGTCTATTTTTTTTTTTAAATATTAAAATATATAATTATATTTCAATAAAAAATATATTTTGTAAATTTTTATTATATTCAAATAAATTAGAATATTATAATTCTGTAATTTTTTATGATTAAAAAATATTTAAATATTAAAAAATATTATATATAAAATATTATTATTTATTATATCTATAAGATAAAAATGGTGCAAAAAAAAGAGTAAAAGTAATTTCGTGGATATCTAATCCTCAAAAAACATGTGGACATAGTTTAATAAAGTTATTTACAGCGCTTTATCTACATGGCAACAAAAACTCCACGTCAGACCAGTTGACAAGTCATTCAACATCTAGTCGGATGTTTAACACGATGTCCAACTTACCATAACTACAGTCAGGCATGAATGTCCGCGTAGACATCTACTCGGATGTCTATGAAGATGTTTTGCACGACATCCTCCTAGATGTCATTTACTAAAAAGCGGCAGTACTTAAGGGTCTTTTTAGAATAATATCAACTTTTTCTCTTAGTGCTTGCCCTCCATTGGCGCAGGTCTCTCATTGAGGGTAATCCTCAAATACTTAAAGAAAATATAAAAAGAAAATAAAAACAATAAACAATGTTTTTTGGCTTACTTCAAGAAGGAATTAAATATTATTTATTACTTATTGATTAGATTATTATAGTCTAATGGCAAGACTATACATTACTCTATCATCAACGACCAATATTATACAAATTAAAGCAAATTTATAAGATATATGAATTTATAAAACTAGCTGTTTAATACAGTTTAGGAGACAATTCTATAATAGAATTAGTATTAAGAAAGTTAGTTGGAAAGTTAGTTAGGGTAGAAATAAAAGGTAGTTGAGAGTTTAAAAGAGAGCCTATTACCATGGAAGACTATAAATAGTCTCATGATTGTAATTCCACACTTTTTCTATCAATAAAGATTATTTGATTTGCTGTGGAAGAAACTCTAAGACTTACAATATGTGCTTTGTTGTGGAAAGAACTTTAAAGCATCTCGTATTTGATTTGTTGTGAGGGAAAACAAAAAACCTTTTATAGTTAATATGTTGTGATTGAAACCCTGAAGATGTCATCAGATGTTTATGATAATGTCTGCAGGGATGTCTAAGATGACTTTCATGAAAATGTCTAACATGATGTCTATGAAGATGTCAAAGATGACATCCACGACAGCATCCAGAACCATCTACATGGATGATTTTCATTGACTTCAATGGATGAACAGAGGCGGCTAGGGTTTGCTGCCGCCGCCATAGTTAGGTCATGAGACCTATAAGTAGAATTAGAGGCCGCACGAAGCTCATTTTTGCCTTAATTTTTTCAAAGAGTTAGTGTTTGGAGTGTAGAGGCTAAGGTTTGCTTCATCATGTGGCTAGGGTTTGTTGCCGTCGCCATAGTTAGGTCATGAGATCTTCAAATGGAATTACAAAGCTCATTTTTGCCTTAGTTTTTCCAAAGAGTTTGTGTTTAAAGTATAGAGGATTTTGAAATTGTTTCCATTCAGTTTCAGAATGATTGTTAACTACAATAAGAGAATAGTATTTGTAAAAATTCAGTAGCTCTCAAGAGTAGGTTTCCTTCTTCATGTGGCTAAGATTTGCTACTTAAGAGGTACTGGATTTCAAAAGCATCTTGTACAAGAAACCCTAAGACTTGAAGTATTTGATTTGCTGTGAAAAAAACCCTAGTACTTGTAGTATTTGATTTGTTGTAAAAGATGTCTATGATGATGTCTGCAAGATGTCTTAGAGCATGTCTATGAAGATGTCTAAATGTGTTGATGGAATTCTGTTTTGGAAGGTGGGACATAAGGGGTCGGGGCAGCAAACACGATCTGAGGCCGCGAAGCGACATGCGTGCTTGTAGGTGAGTGGAACAAATGTATGCATAGATGTCCCTAACATTGTTTTTAATGATGTCTAGAAGGATGTTTGAAGAAATGTCTAAGCAGACGTTTGCAAGAATGTCTAACTGTGTCGATATCTTGAGGTTAGGAAGTAAACCATCTCAACCTAGGTAGTGCAATTAAATGGAATTAAATCAGAATTCTTTTATCTTTACAAACCCTTCTTTAACCCCTAAACGCCCGAGCCTATTTTTACCAAAAAAGCACATTTCCATAGAAATCGTTATAGATGAAAATCAAGAGAAGCTATTAAGATCTCAACCGTACAAACTTGTAATAGACTTATCCAAGATCATGTGGACCAAAATTTGAGTCATGAGGCCTTATAGATCGGGAGATCGTAACATATTAATATCAAAAACAAACTACAAAATTTCATCATTTTCACTTTGAGGTGGAAATGCTACCAATATACCTATTGCAATGAAAAAATCACCAACGAGAAAGATGTTCACCTTCATCTTAATAAGTCCTTTACCCAACAAAAATTCATCAAAAAAATATCTTGGCTCAAATAAACGCCATGCAATGGTAAAAACTACCAAACATTTTACAAAGGAATAATGGTCCAAAACTAGACCCTTTGCATTCAATTTCATGCCTTATCTTCAAAACATCTTCGATCTTGTTAAGGTTTCTACCACTTAGACTAGACTCTAATTGGAGGCCATTCCAAAAAATTAAGTTGAAATCCAACGGTGGATGAGGGAGATATAGCTCCTCAAATATCATCCATTTTCTCACTTTTTTTGTTGACAAAACATCATTGCAAATCCAATAGCAAAATCATTTGGATCAAAAAACTTCTCACTACAAAGTTGTTAAGAATCACCTTAAGATCATGACCATGAAAAAAAATATCATGAAAAACTATTTTTAATTTCACATAATTGGCTTGCAATGGTAATACATGCCCCATGCTTGGAAACCCAAAAACAAGAGCTGTCTTCACTAAAGTGCATTTCATTAATTCATAATTTGTTGTATGGGCTTGCAAATTCTACAACACAAACTAGACTTGATTTGGAACCTAACCCAAGTGATTTCATCCAAAACGGACCTCGGATGAAGAAGATACGGCTCTTCAAAGTTTCTGGATGTACATCCAAAATGTCGTTTTTCGACATCGTGGGCGTTTAAGGGTTAAATGCAGTTGATATTGGCTTATTGAATATGTGTAGCGGCGGGACATGCACATGACCATACGGGTATCAACACCAAGCGATGGTAGTTGAGGGACTTACAGAGTTCAGATTGTGGGTGCGTAGTATGTCGTAGTTGTTGACAGGCGTATAAGTAAATACTCTAGTTTTGTGTTATCTGAGGTTTTAATGACCTAAGCAGTATATGTTTGACTCATACTTTTTGATGTGACAGTGTTTACGATTGATGTTATGTGAGACGTCTGTGTATTATAGATCTGATGACTATATAAACATCTAAAAATGTCATCCTAGATGTCCTTTCATGTGCCCAAAAAACATCAATAGTAACATTGTTGCAAACATCATGTTTAACACAAAACGTTCACATCAATGTCCTACGGGATGTCGCTACAAACATCCGAGCAAACATCACAAATTTGATAAGGACATCAACCTAAACATCATTCTACGCACTAGAAACATCTTATAAGACATAAAAATTGTCTTCTAATATATTTTGAAAGACATTGCATACGTCTTGCAAGACATCTTGTATAACATCTAAGATGTCTTGCAAGACATTTAAGTCGTCTTACGTCATGTCTAATACTATCATGAGAGGAGCATGAAACCCCCCGAAATATGCTGACGTGGCATGCCACGTCATTTTCCCGGGTCCACGTCAACTTTTCCCGCATGCCACGTGGGATTTTCCCGCGTGCCACTTTGGATTTTCAAAGGGTCCACGTAGGATTCTGGCGCCGCCATGTCATCTTTCGTGGGACCACGTAAAATTCCACATCATGATGAATTTCATCCCCATGTGGCACTGCCCGTTGAATTCAAGCTGATGTGTCATCTACGTGGCACCTACGTGGCACACTTTTTACCCTTCCAAAATTACCTTAAGACATCTTCAATCTTAAGACATTTTCCTGTCTTTTTAGACGTCTGCTTAGACATCTGTCATGTCTAGGATGTCTTATCGTCTATAAGACATCCGAATTAATGTTTATGATGTCTTTTTAGACATCATTTACAACATCACTAAAAACGCAGGTTTCTTATAGTGGCAACTCGGCATGTCTCCTTGGGTTTTAGGTCGCTTGGAAGGTTCAATATCAAGATGACTCTTCTTCGCATATCCTCCTCCATTGGCTCGGCGAAGTCATAATCCAGTTCAAGCTTAAAGTCTTCCAAGCTTCCGGCTTCAATCCGAGCACGTTTGGTCAGACTTTCACTGGAATTTCCTAAGTGGCCACTTTCGGGAAGGAACTCAATCCTTTCCCTTCTTCTTAACGGCCTCTACGACAAACTGAAGCTCTCCAATATGCTCCTTTTGCTTCTTCAATCTTCACTAGGGTGAACTTCCGTCTTTTTGTTCCATGGGTAGTAAATCCCTCATGGACATCAACCGCCTCTCTTTTGCTCGACTCGTCTTCTTGTTGGCTTCCTCCATACCCGATTGTAGCCCGTGCAACTTCTCTTGTTGGAATGCTTGCCTCGCCATTCTCTTTAGTTCTTCCCAGTTAGAGAGTTCTTCCATCTTCAACGTTCTCAACTTCTCTGGAAATTTAATTCTCTCCGTTGTCCAAGTATGTTGCGAGACCCTTTCTTACCTCGTTAACCCTTAAACGTCAAGCCCCTCTGAAAATACACTCGAAACCAAGCCCGAGGGGCGTGCTTGGACGTTTCAGGGTTAAGCTTGATCTCCAAGTCATCTTCCTACGTTCGTTAACCACTCTCATTTGACATACAAATGGAACAAGAAAGGAGTCAAGGGTGTCGGTTTAATACTACTCAAATTACCTACTTCCTAGGTAGAGATTTTGTCGAGAATGACAATGTTCTCCAACCGCACTCTACTTTCCTAGATAAAGATTCGAGGATCGCTTGAGTGAGCTTCAATGGTCAGCTTGTCCGGACTAAAAATAGGCACCATGAACGGCAACAAATGCCTCTCTCTATGATTGACACGAGTGTCAACTCGGAAACCGTCGTAGGCACGTAGTTGTACAAAGAACTTCCGCCTCAAGTCTTTATTTCCCTGTATCAATTCAAACTTTTGCGGGTTCTCCAAGAAGTCGTAAACATGCATCCATATCATCGGCCCCACTCCGCATACTTCCCCGGATGGCGTGCTTGGAGAATTCCGGGTTATCCACCTTTTGCACCACGTTCAGCACCAATTGCTTGCTCGTTGTATCCTTCAATGTGAACCGTAAAATCACCATGTACGTGGCAATTGGTTACAAGGGGTTGACTCAAGAAATCACATGAAGAGAAGAATAATTAAGGAAGAGGAGAAAACAAGAAGAGGATGAAAAAAAACAAGAAGAATAAGGAAGAGAAGAAAGCTCCCTCGCCGGATCACCTTGAAAATGACCCGTAATCTTTTGCTTGCCCTTTCTTTGTCCTAGTTCCGTTTAATGCGTGATATAGCTCTTTGGAAGCTAAGCCTATTGTGCAACTTACCTCAAAATCTTAGAAGCATAAGATTAGAAATCTAGTACTAATTGCTAAAAGACGGAGGGCTATTTTTCTACTGCATGCAGAGGAAACTCGTCATCACCTCTAACTTCAAAGACTCATTTCTCCCTCTATATAATCGGAACTGGATGTGTCATATACCAATGGAAAGCTCTTCTTACAAGCTACACACTTACAAATCTTAGCTAACTTGCAAATGAATGCAGTAACTGATAGGAAAAAACCAAGATACACAAAGAAAGGAAACTACCCATACATGAGCGTTCAAGTAATCATTATCAACATAGAATATTAGATCAATAGCGGGGAAAAGAAGACCGTAGGCCTTCTTTCTCCTAACAAATAAGCACGACAAGGAAGAAAAGAAAAATAGAGACAAGATTGATAGGAGATTGACTCGCTTACTCCAGTAAGTCATTCATCAACCAATTACCCTTACGATGCGACTACATTACTATAACTATACATAACAAGCATTGAGAGCGTGACTCGGAGAAATGGGCAAGAAAACATATGTCCCGTTTCCGTAGCCGTTCTCACCCAGGTCCTCAAAACTATGACTATATATATGACTAGTGCATGACTTGACCCTCTTAGGACTGCTCTTAGGCTAAACAAATGACTCGGTTGACTACAGTCATACGTGCTTAGTCACATCTAGTCACATTGGGCTGAATTTGTTGTAGTGCACAAAAAAAACACAACATTGAATTCCTCTTCAAAGAAGCCTAGAAACAAGCTCTTAAGTACATAGTAAGGAGCTGCAAAAGAGGCGGCTTACACTAATACTAACTAAGGCTTAAGGCTATCACTAAGGCCTTCATGGATGAAAGTACCACTATTTTACGGCGCTCCGTCCTTGATTTATTCATCAACGGCTCTACCAATCATATGACTTACACATGCCACCACAAAGTTAAATGAACAAAACCAAAACAATTACTTATAAACGGAAACATGAACATCAAAACTTAGATGTGCATGAGCGATGGTAAAATGTCCGACTCTTATTTAAGCAATTAGCCTATTCCAACTTTTAGGTTTCACTAAGGAGACTACTTTTAGGCTCTAGTCTTTGTCCATTATTCATTAGTTTCACTAAGGGAGATCTTCCTTCCTCTAATCTTTCTCCACTGAATCTAATCTTAAGCTTAATTTTGCGCCGAACATTCTAGCCAAGGCCGTTTATAAACTAATTACTAACATGCATATTGCATTTGTAACTAGATTATTGTGCAATTTAGCCGAAATACCTCAAGATGATATTGTTTGCTAACTCTTTATTACTAAAACCCAAAATATACAACAATTCAACAAGAGAGAGCTTACGCGCTCTAGCATAGCGTACTTGGCAAAGTCAGTGACATCCGATGGGGCCTAAATCCTCTTCGAGTTTGTCCCGCACATTCAAATATGCGTGAACCTCTGGTATGTGCATTTGTATCACATCGGGGTCCCTTCGTCCATTCCGGATGTTTCCGGGCTTGAATTGCAGCCACCCGAGTTGGCACTCTTCGTGTCATTATTTGACGCTCGGAAAAAACTTCGCACTCTTCTCCCTCTCACTCAAAAAGCTCAAAAATTGCTCTCGCTACTAGTTAGGCATTGCTAACTGCAGTTGGAGAGAATGATCAATGCGCCACCCATTGACTGCAGCACACCTCCGAGTGCGCAATCCAACCACGTCCAAACTCGATTGCCCTTCCTATCAAGAATTTTGTTACAGTTTGCCAATTCAAGAACTTTAACAAAACCTAGATTTTTGCTTGCTCTCTCTCTGTCTCCAAACTCTAACTCTGCAATGAGTCAATTTTGCGACTTACTTTTATTTATCATGCTTAACATTATTCTAACACAACTCTAAATACTAACAGACTTACCATTTTCAGGAGACTGAGGTTCGATAGGTGGTACGGGGCGACCTTCTACAAATGTCCAAGCTTCCAAGGGTGGCACTACTCACCTCCAAAGCCAACCGCCCTTACATGTTGTCCAACTCTCTAATAGTCCCCTTCCACTCATGTCTCTCACTTCATTCGGAACATTACCGAAAACGACTCTACTTTTCACGGGGACTAGTTTGGAGCGGGACAACTTTTCCAACCCAATATTCTGCAATGCACACAAGTATCCCATAATGCCCAAGGTGTGAGAGTGAAGCTCCATCCCAAGCCTCACCCCTTAGAGCTACTAAGGCTCTTTCAGGCACCATGAGGAAGAGAGGAGGGAGACCATGAACTCCTCCTTATGGTACCTTCTCCGTTCTTTGGTAGGCCACTTCCCCTCTTGTGTTAAGGGACCTTCTGTAATACACTTTATTTTGGAAGACCACCCGTTTTTGCCCTTGTTCCAAAAACTTCCCCTCATGCTAGGTCCTAGCTCAGTTATTCTAATGGATCGTGCAAGTTCGTTTTCAACATCTACTCTTTAATTGGATATGAATGGACCAATCCGAGTTCTGAAATCCCGACCACTTTGAAGAGCCATATCTCGTAGATCATTCTTTTGCTCACCATGAGCCTAGGCATTTTGGAAAGCTCTTGTTCATAACTTTCTAATAACATGCAACATGCTCCATTTAATGGTTATTTGGAGTCATGATGTCACCATCTCCCTCTCTTGAAGTGTCTGAGGAATGTGCTCTACCTTAGGGAGCCATATCTCATACTTGACAAGTCAAAGTCACCTATTCATTGATCCTTGGTTCTGTGCTCAAGCAAGGTTCCGAATAATGTAAGATACATCTACCAAGTTTGTCCCGAGTATTACGCCATTGAGTGTTGATGTTTGCTTGTGACTCTTCTTCGTCACCTCACCTTTTCTCTTGCCAAGCCCGTGATGTTAACCCCCGGGGTTCTCTTAGCACACCACGGTGTGCGGAAATCCTTTGGAAAGGAATGCGACAGACGTAGCTTATTGCCACTACAATGGAGACGTGCTCATAATATTGAAAAGTTGGTTTGGCCTGCCAATTCACCATACTTGAATTCAATGGAGAAAGTTTGGAACTTGGATGTAAATATATGCTCAAACATTGTAGTAGACCTAATAGTAAGCTAGAAAAACAGAAAAAAAATCAAACTGCCTATCAATAGAGTGGCTTTGTACATTGATTTCCAATATGCCTCATAGAATGCAAGCAGTGATTGCAGCTACGGGTGGTAGTACTAGATGGTAGTATGCGCCAAAAAGCTCTCTTGATGTACATTTTCACAACTTCATAAAGCAAACTTGTTACATCATGAAACTAGATTCTACTATCTTTGCAATACACTTTACGGCTCAAACATCTGTTCATTTTTGAAACCGCTAGAGCTTTTTGAAGCTCAGTGATTCCCAACATTGATTCAGTTTGAAAAAAATAATCAAATTATTTCTATATCCAACTGTACAGTACCCAAAAAATTATTTACCTTTATTTCTTGAATCGTCGCAACAAGTTTCTTGTAGTAGGGTAACTCAAAATGAGATTCTGACAAGAATTTCAAACACTTAGCTACGAGGTTTAGTGGACAAATGAAAGCCATAGTTGTGACTCACGAGCTTGATATGGGTACCACTAAGACGCGTCTCATTATGTGTGACCTATGTGTAATTCATTATATATGTGCCAGAAATTCCTTTTTTAACTACATGTATACAAGTATAGCCATGTCACCTATAATACCATCTGGTTAGAATAATTTTTCAATATCAAAAAAGTAGTTTAAAAATAATCACACTATTTTGGAGGGGTACCCATATCAGACCCTTTCCCAACTGCTAAACTTGGGATGTTCCAAAATGTCAACGGCCACAAATTTGAGATTTTTGAGAGACGGCCTAAACTTGCAGTATGGTAAGGTGTCCTATAATGGCGCAATTCTCAGCACAGAAAATCTACTGGAATGTTGCCAGTGCACGCAATTTTGGTGCATGGGGAAAATTAGTAGAAAACTAGAGCAAGTGGAATCATCATTTTTCGACTCTTCTACAGTGAGTAATGAATTTTTAAAGATGGAAATATAGGTGTTCCTAAAATGGTGCCCTAAAGTGACGCCCTATAATCTTTGCAGAGTGTACATGGTACTATTGTAAGGAGAAGCTATTATGTACGTGACAGTGAAGATTACTAGGGCTCCATTTTCGGCACTGCGCCATTTTTGGCTGCTCTACCATAAGTACAACAGAAATGTTTGCACCAACATCAACTCCAAACATGCCACCATAACAAAGACTTTTTCTGACTTGCAATTATAAAATGGATCCTTGGGATCTAAGAATCATATTGGATTGAGTGCTGGAGTGTTTGTCCTAGATTTGAGTGTCGATGGGGGTCAAAAATTTTGGGCATATGGTTTGTGCGCATTGTCTGTGCATGTCTATGTACGTTGTACAGTGAGGTCCAACATGGAATGGCGTTTTTGGTTTTGCAGTGGGAAAAAAATCAAGTCAGCCTACTTTGGAAGCCTCTAGAGAGCTCAAAAATTGGTATTTTACCTTGAAAATTTTACCATAGGCTTGAAATCAAGTTGTTAGTATGCCTACCAAGTTTCAAAGTTTCATGGCAAATGGGCCATTTTTAGCCATTGGGAGGGTGTCAAAGTTGGTTGGAGTGGAGTTGATTTCTACAAGCATACCGCAAAATAACACATGTTGGTAGATTGGGAATATCTTTTTTTTTCACTAATATTTTGGACTTCAGATTTTTACCATGTATCAATAACACAAATTGTGTTCTACCACAAAAAAATCAAAGCAAGGAAAAATGATCTCAATTCTTGGGAGGCTGTCAAAGGTTGGCAGGAGTGAAAAATAATTTACAACTACCTATCTTGGTAGATTTCAAATAACTTTTTTCTGTTGAATTGTTTGGCTTTGAAACTTGGTAGGCATACTAACAACTTGATTTCAAGCCTATGGTAAAATTTTCAAGGTAAAATACCAATTTTTGAGCTCTCTAGAGGCTTCCAAAGTAGGCTGACTTGATTTTTTTCCCACTGCAAAACCAAAAACGCCATTCCATGTTGGACCCTACTGTACATATTTTTTTGGTTTTTGCATGTTTGTTGTGCACTTGATAGAAATGGCGACAAGGACTTCGAGCACTTAAAAAAGAGGAGTCATTGTGGGGGATGCGGAGTGGTGAAATGTCAACTTATTGTATTGCAAAGTTGGAAATGAGTTGGTCAATTGTCTTCATGGTTTGGAAGAACTATTGTGAGAGTGATACAGTGGTAGTGCAGATCCGTACTTTTCATGGTCTGAAAGAACAATTGTCAGAGTAATACAATGGTAGTGCAGAATCGTAGTGGAAGGGCTCAAAAGCTTTGTATTTGTGATGATAGGGACCTTGTATGCATTCATACACAAAATTGTCACCTATCTCTTGGAGGAATCATTGAGCAAATGAGGGTCAAGGTTTGCAAGTGCACAACCTCAACATATATCAATATCTCGATTATCAATGAGTATTTGGTAATCGAGTTGGAGGCTTGGAGCAGATAAGCCATTTTCAGTCAAAGACACAACACAGATAGGCTAGCAAGGCACATAAGAATTGGACCCTATTAGATTGGCGCAGTGTTATGTGGACAAATGAGTCCTTGTTTGAAATTGGAAAGAGGTCCTAATAAGTAAAGGTTTGGCGTCAAGCATATATACGCTACTCATTGGATTGCGTAGCTCTTACATTCAAGTCAAGTTGGACTTCTGTCATGATAAGGCTGGGGTGCCTTCATTGGCTTTGAGAAGTACCCTTTTATTGTATTCATACTTTACAAGCGCACAAGTAATGATTTTGTGAATATTGTGTATAAAGTTTCCTTAAGTCGTTTGTTTCCTTAACCTACGAAAGACTGTTAGGGACTCTGTACAAAATAGGCCAATATCACAAAGCCAAGAAAAATTGATCAAAATCAATCCATTGAACAAGCATGGAAGCCATCTCTGAGAAAATAATTGGGATCCTCATTTCTAGCATGCCTTAATGTATAAGCGTTGTAATTGATGCTTACGCTGGTAGGTTGTGTATCCTAAGATACATACTATATTGTTGTCTGATTTTCCAAGTTTGTTGTAAATTTTTCTTTCTACATGATCAAAGTACACTGCATTACCATTTTATTGCAATTTTTTATCCATGATTTGACCATAAATAGAAGTTGTAATGTCAATTACATCTCCAAGTTACTTTCATGCCTCTATGATACGATAAATGTGGCTCATTTGTAGGGTACCGTACAGTACCATCTAGATGATTTACAAATTTAGCTGTGAGGGCAATTTTCCAATCAACTTCAAATATTGCCTGTGCACTCAAAATTGATCTGATTTCAAATCGTAAAGTGCATTACAATTACCAAGAAGTCTACTACATCTTCGACACAAGTTTACACATTTATCAATGAATGTAATATAAAATACTACAAATACTTCAATCATACACTGTTCATAAATAAGTGCTACTATTCTTTCTAAATTTGAATTTGTTCATTCTAGCACATGTGCAAATTTGAAATGAGCTCACAAATGTGTTCTTTAGATACTAGAGCTCACTCCTAATGTGTTCTTGTGTTGTTTTGCGAAGAAATTTTAAAAAAAATTTATTGCATAGCATTTACAGTGGATTGATACGTCATCCCTCAAAATGAGCAGAGTAATCAAATTTGAGCTTAGTAACTGGTGCATGAGAGATATCACTTGATTTGTCATGCACCACCCTTCAATTTCTAGTGCAGCTTTGTGAAGCTCTAGGTGGGAGCCCTTTTACAAGCTTTTATGAAAATATCACGACCTAGTCAAAACTTGCTTTTCAGATCGTAGCATGAAGTGGAGGTGATACAATTATGCATGTAGAAGAAGCTCTCTTATCTGAAGAACAGAATTTGGAAACTCATTCAAATTTGCATGCTAGAATGAACATTCGCACTAAAACAAGAAATGGTAACAACTATTGTTAGGTAGTGTATGAAGTATTTGTAATCTTATACACTATTTTCTTTAATTAATGTGTAAACTTCTGTCGCAGATGCAATAGTCTCCCGGACTCATTGGAAACAATCACATGTAAGGAACTCGGATCAATTTTGAGTGCACAATGTTAAAAAGTTGATTGAATTCGTAAAGGGTACTGTACAGTGCAGCACATTCAACCTCATTTTCATTATGAATCGAATAGATCAGGACCAGAAACGGTCTCTGTTCACTGCAATCTACTCTGGTCAACTTGAAACTGCAATTTAGTTCTACACTTTTCAATCTGAACGTATACTACGCAATTGATATAAACTTCACAGAACTTTCTAGTCTTCTACTAACACGACTCTAGATCTGTAGCTACTCATGAGCAACTTTGTCACTCGCCCAAGTGAAGTCCGATGATGATGTTCCACCTTGCGACGGCGGAGGCAGGGGGTATTGTGCAACAGGACCAGGCCTAGTGACGGGCAATTGAGGCAAATTCACCAATGCCCCAGCCTCCCATGCCTGGAACCACTGGTTCACCACTCTCATGGAAGGCCGCTCACTTGGATTGGGAAGGCAACACAGCAACCCCATCTGCAAGACGCGTCCCACCGTTGACATCCACTGGTAGACATCCGACAGCTGAATGTTCAGCTTAGGATCCACCACTGTGCTGATATTTCCAGCTTCATGCGCCCGCCACACCCTGTCTAGCAACACGTAATCCTCAGGATCCACACCCGGCCGCACTTGCAATGGTCGTCTCCCGGACACCGTTTCCAGCACAAGGATCCCGAAGGCGTACACGTCAGTCTCCTTCGACGCTCTTCCTGAGTAATGCAACTCCGGCGCCATGTAGCCCAACGTCCCCGCCATCAAGGTGGTCTTCTGCACCTTCTCATGATCCACCAAACGGGCAAGTCCGAAGTCGCCCAAGTGGGCGTTGAAATCCCCGTCGAGCAGCACATTGCTGGACTTGATGTCACGGTGCAGAACGCATTGGACCAGATCTTCGTGGAGGTATGTCAGGCCAGCGGCCACCCCGGCCAAGATGTGATGTCGCACGTTCCAGGATAGGCCGGAGTCAAAGACGGCCTCAGTGCCGTCCCGGTGCAGCCATTTGTCCAAGCTTAAGTTGGTCATGTAGTCGTAGACAAGGAAAAGGCCTTGTTTAGACTGGCACCATCCCCTCAGATGTAGTAAATTCCTGTGGCGAATCTGGCGCAAGCTGTTTGCTTCTGCTTGGAAGCTCTGGATAGCGTGACCGTTCTGTTGCTTGATGCGCTTCACCGCCACTAGGGTGCCGGATGGTGGGGTGCCTTTGAAGACGTCACCGAATGCACCGGAGGAGAGGAGCTCGCTGCTGGCGAAACTGTCAGTCATAGCTGCGAGCTCGTCGAAGCTGTAAGGACGAGAAGATGGATCTTTGAGATCAACGGACGTTCCTTCCTGGCGATTCTCCGAGGTATCCTTGTTCCGATGCGTGCGATATACAAACATGTAACAGCAGAACCCCAGGACACCGCAAATGGCTAAAACAACCGCAGTAGAAACCCCAATGACTAGTCCAAGTTGAGAATCTGGTCCTGGATCCCGCGAGACACGGAGAGGCGGCTCAGGTGAGGGATTTGGAGCTCCAGCAGGGGTGGGATCACTACTGTTGAAGTTCCAGGCATACACTTTGTGAGTCTCAGGGTTGATGGATAACCAGTATGTTTTGCCTGTTAATGCAACGTACATCTCATCATCCAACACACCACCCAATGAAAGATTGGGAACTGTAATGACTGGAGTAAAAGGTTTTCCACCGGTGTCCAGTGTCCCACTCCGGAAAAAAACCTCTAAGGTTTTTGTTCTACCATCGTAATCAATCCAGGCTGAATACGTCCCCACGGTTCCGCAAAAGTAAACACACTCGTCAGTATAGAGAGAGCTAGCACATAGATTGTGCTGTGGAATAGTCAACAGTTTCCCATTGTCGGTGACCATCACACCGATGGTGCTGTCACTGGGATCCGCCATATTGGTTGAAGTGCTATACATGAGCATGCTGCCAAACTTCACTACAAAATATCGATCTGTATAATGCGGAGCATAGTCATAAGAACACATTGTACGTCTGCCCTCTACACTTGATAAACTTAGAGCGCCTACAAAGCTGAATGTCATACCCTCCCCACAGCCGTCGCTTTTATTCTTATAAGATCTGAATGCGAACGTGAAGGAAGCGCTAAACGAAGCGACTGTACCAGTTACTTTGTCTTTCAACTGCACTTTGTCTGAGTGGACAATTCTCGCACAGTGTTCCATAAAATCAAAGTTCAGATCGTACGAAGAAGAATAAGAGTTGTAATACACATCATCTATCGTCACTATCTTCGGGTCTGCACTTGGAAACGACCGAAAGGCGAAACTGCTGTTCGTGATTCGACCTGCAACTGTAAGAGCGTCATCACACCAAATAACAAGCACCAGTAGCACGACATTGACAGTCACGGTTGGGAGCCACATCATTGTACTCACTGAAATATCGCCGAGCGCAATGCGAACTTCTAGACGATAGCTAGACTAGTGTTACTTCGAAGGCAACCATGCAATGTCTTGAAGGCTCTAAAGTTCTATCAACAACACATTCAACCAGAGAGCAGAGGTCTCCTGCAACCTACACAACATCGCACTCAGTTCAAGCAGTCACCCGTTTTGAAGTCTAAGTCTACCACCAGAACAATTTTTCCAGAGTTGATCAAGTAACATGTGGTTTACATGGAATAATTAGTATTAACTCCTGTGAAAATCTTTTTAGATCAACATGGTTCAGCTGTAGGATAGGAATCGGTAGCAATTCTCGGGGTACAGAACGATGATTCGATCACTTGTAGTAGGTAGCGAGCTCCGAACTAAAATTGTATGTGGAGTAGATTCGGCAGCCAACTTGAGTTTGTCCTTTTATGTACTCTCTACCATTTAAATTATTAATAGGATGGCCGACACAGTGAAAGAGCTCAAAGCTGGGTTGACTTTCATGATTGTATCTCCTTCGATTGATAGATACTAACATTGATTGGTTAAAATATTAAATAGAAAATATAAGCTGGTTTTCATTCGATGGTTTGTAAATTAGGATAATCAGGAACCACACTAAAACAGCTGGCGGTATCAAAACTACTGTGTGTCTGCAGACTTTGTGCATTTCGGCGGTAGGTAGGTACGGTACAGTACAGTCCATGCATACCCTCCGTACACTTAGATGGTTTATTTCTGGTTGACCCTTAAACGCCTAAGGTGACCTGAGGGGTCCTTTTCCAAAAGAATCTCCTGTGTAGCTCTCAATGTACTCAACTTTTCACTTATATTTTGATGTCAAAGTGGTCACCTTCTTCTGATGCACTCAAAAAGTGAAATTTTAGAATTCAAATCACAATTTGTATGAGTGATTCTGTGCATTGAAAGGATTGTGGTAGGTAGGTCGGGGTTGTACATAACCTTGTAGGAGGTTGCAAGCTCATCATTGATTGGTGCATTCATGATGCCCTTGTTCAAAAAGTGCACTATTCATGATGCCCAAGTCCAAAAGATGCTATGATCCAATTTTGGGCTGTCCGTTTCACACCCCATGGGCGTTTAAGGGTTAACTCCTTACTAAGAGCCAACGGGGTTTGAAGACATGAATACGTACTATTAAAGTATGATGAATTTTGAAAAGTGAAATGACTTTTTCGAAAAGCTATGAAAAACTCTACAATCTGTGAAAAGTTTCAACATCATAGGATCCATATTTATTAACCAAGAGCCTCACGATTTGGTGACAATTTGGCTCTTTTCAACTGTAGAAGTTAAAAGATGTAAACCTAATGCTCATGTAAGAACCAACCAAAGGGGAAACAAGAATGATATCGTATAGCTCGGGAATACACCCGTGTTACTAACACATGTAAAGACTTAAGATGCTCTACAAGCAATTTTGGCCAACAATGGAGAATGGAAGAGAGGATCATTGCAAACAAAACTAGAATTAAAATGCGCATAACAATCCATTATGTACCCCGTTTTATTGCACAATATGATGTAATTGATTGAGCCAACAATAAAAGACATTGCATGAAAGGCACCACACCAATGATGTGATGGTGTAATCAAATGCTCCGGAGCTTTAAATGAGCAGCCTACCATAGCCTTTAATTTGAGGAATTGAAGACGTAAAGCGAGTCGCTAGCCCCCTCCACACCCAAAGCCTCTCTTGCTAACTCTAAAGTTTCAGAATTGAAGTTTACTGGCACCCATCTTTTTTGCATAATTAGGTTATTGCAAATGAGCAAAATTCATACTTAGGCAACATAAACTAGCTTCACAAGTATTCTCTAAAGGATAGTTAAGTGACAATGTGTATGTATGTTAGGGTCTGAATCCAGCAATTTTTCACAAGGTATTGAGCATTTCCAAACCTTGCACAATGTAAATCAAGTTGAGCGTTACTTGAGAATGCAACTTGTCCCCCAACACTGTAAACCCCATCATGGCTATGCTTAGCAACGTTTTGGAGCTTGCTTAAGCAACGTTCCTCAGAAAACAAGCAACGTTATTCATTATCGAGCTGAAAATGTTGCTCAAATTCTTGAAAACGTTGCTCAAGCAAGTTCCAAAACGTTGCTAAACCTGAGCAACGTTTACACAAAAACAACGATTGTAACATTGCAAACCCACCCCCCCCCCTCTTTTGTTTTGTAGTAGTGATGATCGTACACGAGATGAAACAATTCACCAACACCCGCATCCCATTCCATTACTGAAGATTCAGTTATTATTCTCCATAGAGTGAAAGAGGGTGATTACTTACTCGTCTTTCCAGTACAAGCTCTTCAGGAGCCAACTTCCTTGCATCAATAAATCTCTTTCGTAAAGTCTTTCGAGGATCTTCAAATCTGAAATCAGTAACAATCCCGTTGAATTCCTTTCATAGACTATGATTCTTCCTTACCAGAAAGGGAAAAAGCATTCATCTAAGGTGGAGGTACCCATACCGGAGAGGCCCCCCATGCTGAGCATATAGGCTTCCCAGATGTTGCACATGTCATACCCCAATGTGGACAATTTTTTTTAATATTGGTAAACTAACTGACAGCGCAGGCTGTGAGCCACTCCTTGCTCACATGAAGGTTACTGCTTAGTTCCCTTTTTTCCAGTTACCACGGAGTAATGTTAGTTGAAATTAATGATCTCCTATCACGGGTATTAGTAGACTGTGTTTGAGAATTGCTCTTCATGTTATCGGTTATTGGTGAAGCCATATGTTGGTTACCCATTTGGATCAACTTTTCACCTTAAAAATTTGTAGTAATTTCAATTTTGCAAAAAAAAATAAAAAAATCCAAAAATACTCATTCTTCATGAACCTTATTTCCCTTACTTCAAAAAATTTCTCCCAGCTTGTAATCTTACTGGTACTGTGCCAATCGCCTTAACTTGTTGGGTATGGGTACCTCCACCTTATTCTAAAAATGCTTCAGCCCGTTCAGGTTTGAAATGCGCCATTGCTCAATCAGCTCCAATATTCAACCCTTCGGTCTCCATGAGCTCCGAATTGGTCTTGTAATACGTTGCCTTGGTGATATTGAGATTGTATGGAGGGTTGGGTCATATTTCTCACCTTTAGCTCTCAAATTTGTCACACTAACCAATCAAATGAGAATTTCTTACTCCAAGGTAGAATTTTCGTTTTTGCATGCATAACATTATGCATTTGTTGGAAATATTTTATTTATTTTTACTTTTAGAGCTTGCAAGAAACTCAAGTTCATGAATTTCCCCTGTCTTCTAAGTATTCACCCTATCAATTGGCTCTTTGCCCACTTGCATCACTTACGAAATCCTTAAAGTTGACAATCACACACAATGTAAAAAATTAGATATAAAGTAAATCCAAAATCCACAAACAAAATTCAACAGATACACAATTCATTTTCTGCTCAAATTATGCATAGATGAGACCACCTACATGTCATTAGTATAAGTGAACCGCAATCATCATAACTTCAAGAACAAAACTAACTCAATTTTCAACATCTCAAATCTACAATTTTGGTACATCCAACTTACTTGCCCTTTCACCCAACATTCCTTATCACTCACTTACCCTTACCAAGAATTTCCACATTGTAGAGTAGAACCTCCTATTTTCAAGAGCTCTAGAATGGTACCTACTGTTTTCATATTGAGGCCACTGTACATGCAAAATGGAATAGTCTCCATGACTGAAACAAAAAGTCACTTATACCCACGAGAGGCTTTTCATTATGTGCAGTGAAGAACAAAAACCGGATTATGAACAGCATTTGCTAGCAACGGAGCTAGCAAGGTTCTTCTTCTTATGATACAGCAGAACGTGTCTTCTCAAGAGCATCGTAAGAACCTCTCCGGGAACATTCATGAATGGTCTGCTCTGTCACGATGAAGTAAGTCCCTATAGTGGCTGCATAAACCACAAAGAAATGTCAAAAGTGCACAGCATTCATGTAGAATAGATTCATTCATTTGCTTGATAGAGAATGACTCGCTACACATCGATTTGTGGAAAAAGAGTGATGGAGCTCATCATTGCCTACCTGCTGAGATGATGAGGGCTTGCCCTGTGTAGTTGATATTCGTTCTGAACCATGGAAGTGTTCGAACTGCTGTCAACTGCTTGAAAGAGACGATATTAGTGACGTTTTAATAGCTTGAATGGAAGTGATTGAAAGAAGGGAGGTTAGAGGTGATCTTACAGTCGGAATGGCACTTGCAACGCATGCAATGCTGGCAGCCTTAAATCCAGCTTTCACGCCCTCTACAATAAAATGAAAAGCAAGGAGGTTACAAATATCACCAGTATGCTGATGTATGAAACAGCTCCCTCATCAAATACAGTTGTTGTCCGATCCATACTTGGATGTTTATATATAAAACATACCGATGGTTTAGGGACTCTCAAGGTGCTATGATGCCATTTCAATTAAGAGTACAATGAGCGCCACTATACTTGAAAGCACAAACACCTACTGAGATACTCTAAATCTTAACACGACAGCTATACGTTCTTCCTCAGATTGAAAGCTCACTACTCATTCATACGACATTCTATTTGCTTCAACACAATCACAGCAACACTTGAATAATACCAACTCAAAATGGCTGAGTGATGCGTGAAGATCAATGGTTACTGAAAGTCCTCAGAAAAATCTCTCCAAAGGGAAACCCTACTTGGCAGTAGCTGACACAAATTGGACCTACAATTCGGGGACTCCAATTTGACTACACATGCACTGACTGATGCTCATTTTAATCCGAGAAACACGCAATTGCATCATATATGGCTCAATGGGAGGCTTTACCATTAGTACAATGCTTGGCCCTAGCAGCCCTTTCGCTAACGACCTCAGGCGAATCACCACGCCCTTCCACTGGAGACGCAATAAACGCAACCTTCTCTCTCCACCATCCTGCCATCTTCACACAAACCAGCCAAGCTCAAGCCCCTAATCCTCAAAACACAGCAATTACATTCCCTTCTTGAGCTACAGAATATGCACGCCAGAAAGAATGACTTAGAAGTTGCGAGAAAGGGCATTGTGTGTACTTGTCTGTCGATTGAGAATTGAATTGATGCAGCTGAGTAACCTCGATTGGAAGCTCGAATTGCTGGAAAAGAAGGGAGCGAGATTGATTCAGTGGTGAGGGAATTAGGGTTTAGAGTGGGGGAGCTGGTCTATGGACAAGTAAGCTTGGTGTCATGCAGCATCTTGTTTGTGGCTTTGACAAGTGGTTGCTCGGTATCAATCATGCATAGGACTAGGGCCTCATGTATGGTAGGAGCACCTATTTCCGTGCATTTAAGGAGGTATGCCTATTTCCAATGGGATTTAGATTCTGATTTTTTTTTGTGACTTATTAAGATTCTTCAAAAAGGTGAACCTAAGTGGATATAGATTCTTCTCATTCTATATGAATGTGGTATGAATTTTCAAAGTTTTGTATGCCTAAACACCTTCGTATGCGCATATACTCCTCGTAAAAGCATGCACAAGGACAATTAGTGGCTTGTGCTAATCACTGAATGCATTTTGTTGAATTTGTTCTGAGAAGAGAATCGTGAGTGCACATGAATAGGTGTGAAATTGCTTGGAAATGCATGGATTTATAGGGGATGGTCTTGAGGGGTGGGATTCGCTCACATAAGGTGTCAAACTAGGGTCTTAGGTTTTGAAATTAATAACACCAAAAGATGGCCTTTGGGTATAAATTGAAATTTACAAGATCCACAAAAAAAAATAAAAATAAAAATAAATCCATTGGTTGGTGGAGCTCCGGGAAAGGCTTGTAGGGGTTGGGAATACAACGATCTAGGTTCTTATCACATCCATGTAAATGGAGTTGAGTTAAATACGGTAGTTTTGGAGTTCAGGTTTTACAATGTAGTTTCTAGGTTTTAGGTTTGAGATTGCAAGTACCTACAGTCTTTAATGCCAATTTTAAAAGTCAATACTTGAAATCAAAAATAGATTGCTTTCCCAAAGAAGCACATCTGATTGTCACTTCTTTTCTACTTGGATGCAATGAGGCTTTTCTTACTATGTAGATGTGACGAGGCCCCTCCTTTCTATTTGGATGTGACAAGCTCCTCCCTTTCTACCTAAAGAGCCCCTTTCTTTTCTACCTAGATGCGACGAGCTTCTTTCTTTCTACATGGATGTGATGAGCCTCTTCCTTTCCTACCTGGATGCGACGAGACCCCTTCTTTTTACTTGGGTGTGTACGGTTTGCAAATACCAAAGTCTCTCATATCAATTCTAAATTTCAATAATTAAATTTAAAAAATAGTTTGCCCTCCCATACAAGCACACTTGATTGTCACTTCTTTTCTAAATAGATGCAACGTGGTCTTCTTGTCTACGTGGATGTGACAAGGCCCCTCCTTTCTACCTGGATGCAACGAGGCCTTCCTGTTTACGTCGAGGCTTCTTATTTCTACCTGGATGTGACAAGACCCTACTTTACTACCTACTAGGGCCTCCCTTTCTACTTGGGTGCGAGAAGACCCTAGCCCAATGTGACATGGGTAAAGGTCTCATTGCATTTATATTAAAACAAAAAGTGAAAACAATGTGTTTATTTAGGAGGATTGATAATTTGAGAATTGATAATTAGGATTGATAACTGATAATTTGAGACTGATAATTAGGAGGAGTTGGGGCAGCTTGGCGGCTACAACTCACATCCTTAAATATCAAAATCAGTAATCCAAATTTTCCCTTAAATTAAATCCTACTGAGTGGATTATACGATAAGAGTTAGGGCAGGTTGACGGCTACAACTCACATCCTTAAATATCAAAATCATTAATTCAATTTGCTCAATCTAAATCCTAAAATCCTACTAAGTGGATTCAAAGATGGGAGTTAGGGCAGGTTCACGGCTACAAATCACATCCTTGAATATCAAAAGCATTGATCCAAATCTCATAATCTAAATCCTACTCAATGGATTCAAGGACGGGAGCTGGGGGAGGTTGGCGTTTACAACTCACATCCTTAAATATCAAAATCACTGATCTTATTCCCCGAATCTAAATCCTACTCAGTGGATACGACGACGGGAGTTGCGGCAGGTTGGCGGCTACAACTCACATCCTTAAATATCAAAATCAGTGATCCAATTCTCTGAATCTAAATCCTATTCAATGGATTCGACGATGGGAGTTGGGGCAGGTTGGCAGCTACAACTCACATTTTTAAAAATCCAAATCAATGATCGAATTCCAAGAATCTAAATCCTACTCTATGAATTGAAGAATGAGAGTTGGAGAAGGTTGGTGGCTACAATTCACATCCTTAAATATTAAAAGTAGAGGATTAAATTCCCAAAATCTAAATTGTACTCGGTAGATTGAAGGATGAGAGTTGGGTCGAGTTGGCGGCTACAATTGACATCCATATATATCAAAATCACATATTCAATTCTTAGAATCTAAATGGTACTCACTATATTTAAGTATGGGAGTTGGGGCACGTTGGCAGCTACAACTTACATCCTGAAAATGGTAGCCTCACATCCTGAAATATCATTATCATTGAATCAATTCTCTGAATCTTTGATTTTACTCAGTGGATTCGACGATGGCAGTTGGGGCAGGTTGGCGGCTACAAGTCACATCCTTAAAACCTAAAACCTTCTTTTGCTCCTTCTTCTCCTTCGGTCTAGGTACAGAAGTCACCTCCTATGCCTCCTTCCTGGCTTTGATCTTGACCTTAGCTAGAGCCACTTTTTACCCGGTTTACTCTTCTTTCCTCTTCTTTTCATGTTCCTTCTTGTTTTCTCCCTTATCCTCACCATGCTGCACCTCCTATCTCCTCTTCTCCAGCTCTGCTTCCTCCTATCTCCTCTTCTCCAGCTCTGCTTCCTCCTATCTCCTCTTCTCCAGCTCTGCTTCCTCCTATCTCCTCTTCTCCAGCTCTGCTTCCTCCTATCTCCTCTTCTCCAGCTCTGCTTCCTCCATGTCTTGTTATTGGTGTTGCTTCCTGTCCTTTTGTCCTTCCTCCCTCAAACTCTGGTTGCTTCTCTGCTTTAGGTACGAAGGTGTAGTAAATAAGCACCAATAATATCATGCCTATAATGATAGAAATTGATTAAAAATGGTTTACCTTCGCTGCGTATTCTAGGGCAATCTTTTGGACTTCTGTAGCAAGAGGATCTGGTTGACCACATCCAAATTCCATAACCTTCAGTTGCACTTCTCCATCCGTCTTATACAACTTCTTGATCATAGTGAAGTTCTCCTTGGTTATCTTCACAAGAGACAAGATTAAAGCTTCTTGCTCTTTGAACTCCCGTTCCGATGTCAAGAGGTTGATGGCGAATTTGGCAAGCTGACTCCCCATCTTCAAATTATCCTCTCCGAATTTCTTAACCATCTTCAGAGCCTTGGTGACATGTCGGATATGGAAGGACACGCCTCTCTTCTTGACGGCCGCAAAGATGAGCTCCATCGCCTTCATCCTTTGCCATTGATGTCCGGATCTTGTCCCTTATGTCAATCGTACCTCGTTTTGAAAATAGAATCTTGAGTGTACAAGAATAGGTGTGAAATTGCTTGGGAATGCATACATTTATAAGACATGGTTTTGAAGGGGGGGTGGCACGCTCGCATAAAGGTGTCAAACTAGGGCCGTAGGCTTTATTTTTAAAATTAAACACTAAAGATGACCAAATTGAAATGTACAAAATTCACAAAAAAAATCCCATCATGGAGTTCGGGAAAGGCTTGTAGGTGTCGGGAATACAACGATTCAGATTCCCATCATATCAATTATCGAGGTAAATGGAGTTGAGTTAAATACGGTAGTTTTGGGTTTGCAAGTACCTAGAGTCTCTGATGTCAACTCTAAATGTCAATACTTGAAATCAAAAATAGATTCCAAACAAGCACACCTGATTGTCACTTCTTTTCTACCTGGATGCAACGAGACCCTTTCTTTCTATGTGGATGTGTCTGGTTTGCAAATACGAGAGTCTCTGATACCAATCCTAAATGTAATGACAAAAAGTGAAAACAAAGTGCTCATTTAGGAGGATTAATAATTTTCCTTTAATTTCCTAACTCTTAAATGAGACTGGAGACCCCAAATTACTACATCCCAAAACTTTTAACCTGTAAACTAAACTCCAAAACCAAACCCCTATGTCCCTTTTTTTTCAATTGGCCTAATCTATTTGGATGCTGTACCCAAATAGCAGTGGAAGATGTACAAATAAATTGAACCCAAACACTTCATCGTGAAAATATTTCAGAATGTGGCTGCCACACTGTGTTGTAAGGTATTATACTCAAAAACCACAAGAGATAGAATACCGGGGGCATACTTTCATATTTCAATGTACCCATGGTGTACATTTAAGGTACACCACTGTGGTTCCAGTTGCAAATCTCATTGAGATAAATTCAAAATTAATGATTTTATATTGGACCATGTGTAACCCAAAGCTCCTTCCATGCGTTACGATAATATCTTACATAACGATTGGTCCTTTGTCACACCCATGACAATCCATCTGCATGATAAAATTACATGAGGGCAATGTTCTGCATTGATTGCTGATAGGAATGACCACTAGAATCCTAAAAGATCAAACTTAGTGCAAGGGAATATGAATCGTCTTCATATTCGTATGCGGATGCTAACTAGTGAAAAGCTATATTCATGGAATGCATAATACGCTTACTTCCCTCATACACAATTTACACTGGAAGAGCGAAACTCTTCAGCTTTTATCGAAGTGCAATACCCTGCATATACCAAGTTTGATGAGAAGATACGTGGTAATAGTCGACGTGAAGACCATTATGCTTCTGAAGCATGACTTCGCTATCATGCACATAATGACACTGCCTGACTGAAACGAATATTGAACATGTACACAAGCTACTGGATGTATACATAAGGTGACTTGAGGTCTTAAAAAGCTAGACCAACAAGAGCTGCCCCTTCAATAACAAGTATAATAGGAGCTTCTCCACGTAAAGATAGGTTCCAAGCTCCTGCTTACTTCTGGAATAGTTTCACCTGGTTCTCAAAAAAGCCGCTTTCGCTTGCTGTCACTTCCATTATCTGCCTGGTCGAAATGGCTGTCGTCGGAGGGGGGTTGATAATACGCCTGACCATCAAGGGCGGGATCCAACAGAGGCTCAGAAGCACTAGCAGACGAAGGCTCAGGAGCTGACTTCAAGAAAGAGTCTAGAGTCGCTTGATTCCGTGGTACATGAGAATATGTCTTTGGGGGCGCCGCCACTTGCAAACTATTTTCCTGCCCATCTAGCACCTGTCAACAAACATCGCCAGATCCTTATAAGTTGAATCTGGATTGGACAGCCTGAAGACGGAAGCAACAATACGAAATGCAGTAGACTGGAGATTGTCGAAGTCGGTATTTCCATGGGAGTAAGAGGTTTCCCACCTGACCAAGATTTTCCAATTTGTTCTGGACAGTATCCCTGCAGACACCACCCAAAGAACGACGCTTATAGAGCGATATTATTGTATGATATGAGAAACTAAACTCGGTCTGATTCGGTGCACATGTTCAACAGGAGGAGCTTTAGGACATAGTTTTGGAGACGCATACCAGATAATGTCATCAATGGTGTCATGTGCATGGAGGTAGTAGACATTGACAGAAGATGCCTGTTTCCATCGAACATGCAGGTTTAGTGTGGAGAACTTGAGTGAAACTCTGAACTTCGTGTGAAGTTTATAGTGTACAAATTGACATTCGATCGAGCTTCCCCAACAAGGCCCAATATCCTGTATGAAAGCTTCACCCCTACTCCATGTTTGAATATGGCAGTCCGCATCAAATGACCAACGAACGCAGATATGCTATCAGATTTAGTCTGCACTGACATGGGCGCGAAGAAAGTCACAGACCTGGCCAATGCGATGAGCCCTATCTTCAGCTTGAACAAGGTCACCGGGCGTCCACGACATTTCCGCAAAGATGACGGTACTAGCTGCAGTGAGCGTCAATCCAACACCTGCTGCACGTATTCCAAGCTGCAACAATCACATTCATAACATGGTGAGGCGCATCGAGGAAAGGCTGCATGTGGGAAGGGGACATGTTCAGATTCATGCTCGACTGCAATGGTTAACAACACTTACCACTGCTGCACAGACGTTATCATTTTCCTGAAATCGAGTAACTAGTGCTTGCCGGGCTGACTGCGGCGTTCCCCCATCTATCCGTATATGACCGACTTTTTTCTTCTGCAGTCTCAATAACAGGACTGTTCAGCTGCCCCATTTTGAAGATCTAACCAAAGTGGGTATGCTTAGAAGTCCCATACTTGTCCCTCGTGAAATACGGACCAAGCTGGTATACGTGAGTTCAACTGCAATCTGATTCTAAAGAGAATTCCTTGTCATTCCTCGCAAACAATTGCTATGGAAAATGTTGCAACCATCCAGAGTTGTTCATACCATGAGGAGTTGCTCAATGCCATCCAACATACTTTGATGATGCGCAAACACCAAAAATTTACACTCTGCCTGCATCAGCATCAGAACCCGAGTAAGGAGTTTAGTTCATACGAATTATGAACGACTCAGTAATCTTCGTATATCGTCCCTTAATCTACTATCGAGGACATAATTGAAAGAAGCGGCAACTTTCAACCGGAATGTGGACGGCCAAAATTGCCACTTTTGAAGAAGGGATTTGATGGTTCACGCACATCTATCATTGTTGTTAGATACTCCTCCACAGCTGGGAGTTTCACGACAGCTGATTCTGTATAAATCTGCGAAGCATGCACGCAAATAAAGAATCAAGAATCGAAAAAACTTACAACGAGCATAAACTGAAATCATGAGGTTCATCATAGCGCAAGAACCATCATGCACTTCGGAGATGACTATGCGGTGACTGTACAAGATATAAAGGATCAAATCTGAAGAACAAAGCAGAACCGGATACAAACATACCTTCGTAAGGAGTTGCTTCTCAGCATACTTAGTCTTTTCAAAGTTGTCCTCCGTGCAATTCTTGAGAGAATTCTTGATTCCCTCCAGCTGATCCATCATTTAAACTACCGTGAGTTCAACCGCTAACAACAGTAATCTCGCGAATCTTGTTTGATATACTTTTGACAAGATACATTAGACAGGGAAAGGTTCAAGATTCTGCCTTAATTGAAACGTTGCTAGCTAAAGACCAGAGTTAGATGTAAGATTCATGCCTGCTTGAAAAGAGCTCGCATGAGTCTGATGCCTTTGTCTTCTAATGAAACAATGACCTGCAATTTCAGCGACCTTGGTTACTAAATTCAACTATGAGAGCATGAAAGCCAATTGCATAGGAGCATGACGAGAAATGCCATCCACAAAACGACGCAGCTCTAAGACTCCCAATAAAGCAGGATAAGTTCCTGACTTAAACATCCAAGCGAAATGCAGTTTAGCCATCAAAATTATGGCATATTTCATAACAGAAAAGAATCACTTAAAATGGTAGTCATGCTGAACACCTGTTGACGTCGTTTCTGAGGTAGTTCAGATAAGACATCCTTCTTCAGTCTTCGAATCATCACTGTTGACTTTACAAGACCATGGAGTTCCTGAAGGTTACTTGACCCTTGATACATTCCGAAGTGTCCCTGCATGAATCGAATGTTCAGAGTGGAACTTTACTCACAGATAAAACATATCGAAACTCGTAGCACTGTATGTAAAAAAATAAAAGGTACTCACCCCGAGGCAATAACGATTGCCATATTCATGTATATTCTTGTATGCTGTTGGTTGCAATGCTTCCAGCTGAAGACAAACAACAAAACTGAATCGCAAAACAACATAAAAATCTGCTCAAAATAATGACGGAACTATTGCACTTTTCGTTGCACGTGGTGCGCAGCGAAGAAAAAGAAGCTAAAATGAGTTGTGCAAGTTTATGGTTGACCTGCTTGTAGAGTTCTATGGGACGAGAGAGTGCTGGAGTTCCAGTAAGAAGCACAGCATACTTGGCTTTCTGCACAATCGAATTACGAACGTTATTACAGCACATTCCAATAATATCAAAAACCTATCAGATGCTCATTGAATACCTGCATTTCATACCCAAAAGTGAGAACGGATCGTACCTGAAGTATGGGTACACAGGCATTTGTTCGTTTCGCTTGTGCATTCTTTAGATAATGCGCCTCATCTGCAATAATAACCTGCAAGTAACTAAGTCAGCGCTGCATAATTGAGGCGCCCACACTAGTCCATTTCCTAAACATGACTATCTTGCATATTAGCTAAAAATGACATGGCTGTTGAGCCCGCAAGCAGAAGTAACGATTGGTCGAAATGCAGCTCATTCCGCACAACGAAAGCTTTCAGGCGTTTAAGTCAAGTCTTTTAGGAGTATGTGCAGACCGTTGTGAACACGGGACTGAAAACGTAACTAAAGTCCTAACAATCAAGGATAACTATTGGGATTCGGAATAGGCTAACTGACCTTAAATTTAGCTTCACTGATAGCATCATTAAATTTTGTTACGAGATCATAGGACACGATGTTGAATAAGCCATCCAGTCTTACAGAACCCTTGCCAGCTGAATGCACAATATTGAAACCCTCTCTGTTTGAGATCGAACAATGTGACATGACAACCTGCACAACGTAAAACGAGTGCCAAATAAGTGCATAAGCATTGGATGACAGATAAGGAACAGAACCAGACTTGATTGGTAGAATCCGGACGGATATGAAACCACAAAGAATTAGCATATAGCATTTTGACTCGCACCGTAATGTCAGCGGGACGAATATCCAGCCATTGATGAAGAGCCTGATAACACCGCCGAGAACTTGTCAGTTCATGCAGCAACCGTATTGCGACTTCCATAGACAACCAGCCAAAGTCAGAAGTACCGCGCTAGCACCTTACCAAAAGATGACTGGGGTAGCAATATCCTTACCAGTGCCCATTGTAACCGCAACGATGAAGGGACTACAATCAGAACTGGCCATTCTTCTTCTAAGCATGACGCCACTGCAATTGCCTGCAAATACATGCCTTAGTACTCCGGATGATACCGCAGCTACTTCTGCTTTGCAACACACAAGGAGATGGAAAACAAATAGTACCAACCACGGACATGTATACAAATATCTATAGAGGGTACTCAAATTAATGATCGCCAACTCTATGCAGAACATGTCAATCAGATGCAAGCTAATGAAGTGACAGTGTGACTGGACACTTAACAATGAAACGCCGTCACAGATAAGAGTAACCAATGAACTCCATCTTGATTGACTCTATAACTTAAATTGGCGGCGAGTGCTGATACTACCTCAAACCATCATCTAGAGATAAATCTACCAATGAGCGGACAATATGATCTCAACTACCCTAGTGTATGCAGAAATGATCTTCAAGGCAGCAATAACCTGTAAAGTCTTCCCAAGACCCATTTCATCTGCTATCAAGACACGGCAGCCACGCTGTAGTGCAAACCTGGATCGCATAGTGACACGAAATTAACTTCTGAAATTCAAAAGAGCAGGTAGAACGTACTAAAGAATGTCTCGCAAGGAGGGGTTTAGTTAGCAGCTAATTTCTATTTCTTCAGAGTTGTACGGTATATCAAGCCCAAACACCACCTAAGCATAGACGAAGTGGTGAGACCACAGATCAGTAAGTTAGCACACATCGAAGATATGCCTTCACGGACTATACCTCACTCCATCCCGTTGAAAGGGCAATAATTTTGACTCTAGCTGCGCCGGGATATCATTGTATTTTTCTGCGCAGCCAGAACTCGTTAACGGTAGAATCCAAGAAAACGTGTTTCCAAGGATGTAGGATTCACGATTTGTACTTTAAACCAGCATTCATCCTTTCAGGGGATTTAAGAAACATTGACTAAGATAGGCCTGCATCTACAATGAGCACCGGAGAGAAGCCTTCAGTACTTCTGTCATACAAAGACAAGCATTGCACATCCTAAGTAATGGAATTAGGATCTACAGAAAACATGACAGCCATTAAAGCAAGAGATAGTACCTTGCAAGTTGGGAGCAGCAGCAGCCGCCTCAACAGCACGCCGGACGAGAGGTTCCAGCCCTTCAACCTGAAGCACACTAGCTTAGTCGAATCTGCTTGTGTTCAGATAGACTCTCCTCTAACTGACGTCAAACTCACATCGAGAATATAGCAAGAACTTACATTCACATCCAAGTCGGTGATTTTGTTCAAAACATTCTCAGCTTCTGATAAGGATGAAAATGGAAATAGCCATAGCCTGCCATACAAGTCAACAAAAATTAAGATACCTCAGACAAGCTTTTCGAGTCCTTGAAAACCTACACGATTAAGCAGAAGATTAGTAGACTCATTGAACTGCCGAACAGATGACGAAGGAAATACAATACCTCTCTTTGGGATTCCACTCTGCTCTTGGAATATTTCGCATAGCAGCAATAATTTTCTGTAAGAACATCAAACCTCACAATTTGCAAATACAACATATAAAATTTGGATAGGGGAAGTACCCAAATCCATAACCAAGAAATCTGATTCACAGAACACATACGTGCATGCGAATATGTAAAGAAAACCAAAGAAAAGATAGCATACCTCATTATAATCGAACTTGGCCGCCACGTCTCCACTTTGATGGAGGAAGAATTTGACCACAATTTTGGGTAAATTTGATAAGTCAGGCTTTGGTTGCAAAGAACTTGGTAAAGCGTCTCTATTAGGTTGAGAGGCCTTCAACTCTTCTGTATAACGGGGAGTAGAGCCAATTAACAAAAGACAAGGGCACCAAATTGGACCTCCCTTTGTCTCACGCAATAATCTCAAAAAACCACGAGTTTCCCGTAAAAAGATCTATAAGCTTCTCCGTAAAAGCAAGACAGAGCAGCATCAAGGAGCAAAACTAACCAACTCCATCTGAAAAAGTTGGAGGAAGGCACAAAGGGGGCACTGCTTCAACCTGCAGGCCAGCACATTGTGATTGTATTCAATTCATAATTGAAGGAATCGGAAAAGGGCACCAACCGACTGAACATTAAACTGCAGTACTCTCTTCATCAGGATCAGAAAAGAGAGAATGATAGAAAAACAAAGAAAGTATGATATTAATCTGTATGGTAGTGCTTAATTTTCGAGGGAAGACTAACCGTGACAGGGATTCTGTACAAGGCTCGCACAAGTTCCTCCATCTTGCTCCTTGGTACAACCCAGACCCTACAATTTCATGTAAATAATTCTTAATGCACTGGGTAACAACTTACATACCCGGCAACAAACAAAGTCAAAGACTGCATAATCCTCATGTTTGAATCCGCAAAGACTTCCAAGTATCTTGACACAATCAGTTCGATGGCACTAGCGACACATGAGCATGCTCACTTTTCTTCAGCGATCCATGTTCTTCCAGGCATAGACTGGCAAGCTTCCTTTACTTTCTGCAATACAGAAGGCCACAACTTTAGCCAAATCAGTGCTTCTTCCACTGCACCCAGGAGAATGACCCTGACTATGATTTTATTATCAAAGAAAATTCTTATTGATCCATGTGCTTGAACTGATTCATGATTACAACAAAAATTCACGGTTCAAGTATAGACGGAGAGCGTTACAGATTTAAAGACGTGATTCAACCCAAATGATTCTTGAAATCGACAAAGCATTATCGCCAGTAGAGTATCTGATAATAAGACTTACCAGGTTAAAGGGACTCCTGACAGCAATATGATCCGGGCTTATCAAGTAAATTTGTGCCACTAAGAGCGATCCCTTGACTTTCATAGGGCTCTTTGGAAGGTTTTTCTGCGGGCTTAAATTGTGTTGTTGCATGCGAGGAGGACTTGATGGATTTTGCCCTTCAACATGTCCTGGAATATCAACTTGAAGGCGCCGGGCAGGTTTTGATGGGCTGCTAAGCGGATTCATGTTCGATGCTGTTCATGGGAGCAAGTTCAAGCTTATTGAAGATTCCAAAGCTCTACAAATCATGCAACAATGAACTTGAAGTGTTCGTAGTACGCATGTCCAACAACGACCTATGGATATAGACACGAGAAGCTCATTTCCATCCATGCCTAATGATTCTTGCACGAGTAACCTCAGATCACTGACAATAAAGTTTTGCCGCTTTAAAACCACAAGGATGTGCGTCTTGCAAGTGGCGTACGAATAATGCCCAGGTGAAAAAGGCGCGAACCTGTTTGTCGGTAGTCTTGTTCTATACATGACGGCAGGATTAATGGCGAAGTTGCTTCTATCTGAAAGGATCAAATAACCAACACTCAGCCTCCGGGACTGAAGGGACTGAAAGAACGAAAATGGCTACAAATTTGAAGTTCTTGAAGTCCCGACCGTCACGCAAGGCAGATAAATGAGAAACTATACTGAACCAATCAAAAACAGATTCTCCAGCGAGTAGGTCCACATAGAACATACGTCTACGGAGATCTCTGGTAAGGTTGTGAGTCTTCTGACCAACTCCTCAAGTCGATTTTCGGGAAAATGCCAGATTCTGCACCAACCCCAACCATCACTTGATATCGTACTGACGATAAAGCAAGAGTCTTACACAGCGATGACGCTCGAGCCGTAAGGAAAATGAAAGGATGACAAAATTACAATAAATATGTTCGCAATCCTACCGGCGAGTAGTATCCCACTCGTAACCTGGTACTGTCTTGTAACCACCGACAAGATGCTGCAAGAGAAATACCTGTAAAAGTGAGAAAAAGTCTACAACGCCGACAGGGGTTTATCAAGGGTTTAGAATATGTCATGATAGCACATGTAACTGTATCAAATTTCTGTGTGCGCTGTCTGGAACAAACCACCTCACATCACTCTACAGCAGAAAGAATCGGACTATTCATCCGCTACTCTGCACTTAGACGGACATTCGAAGTGATAATGCAAGAGATAACACCTGTAAAAGTGAAGAACTCTAGAACGCCGACAAGGTCTGTGATGAGTTTAATAATAAGCGAAGGAACAATGCACGCTGCGGAATTTACCTTGTCATAAGCAGCTTGAACACCAATTCGACCAGGATTATCAAGGAAAACTTTCACCAATATTTTATTGACTCGACCTAAGCTCTTGGCGGGGGAGTGAGGTATCTGCTTCATTGGAGAAGAGAAAGCAGGACGCCGCTGATAAGAGTATTGGCCAGCATGTGAAGGCCCGGGTGGCGGCACAGAGGCCGTGGAAGACGATTTTTGCCTATCAGCGAGCTGCTTTTTCGCATTGTTCTCCAAAGAATCCAACTCCTCCATGCTCAACCCCCATTCATCATCCATCGCTTACACTTCACCCGCCCTCAATAATTTAAACTGCCCTCCTCAATTGACCATGCCGATTCCCTCCACGGAAAACATCGCCACTACTTCATCTACAAAATGCAGGGCCGCGAGAGTCCAAAACTCAGAAACTACCACATCTTCGATCAATCAAAAATGGAAAGACACTATTCTGACACTTCGACAGTCACAATCCCCGTCTTGATTTCCCCGCCGATGCATGCTCCCATTCACAGTAAAACACAAAGCTGTTGAAGCATCGAGCTTAAACTCTCACGAATCAATCCGATCATTCTAAACGCAATCGTACAACAATCGGCTCATGAGATGTAACAGCCAAGCAGATAGATCGCCGCAACAAACCTAATTTAGCGCAATGACGAAAATGCACACCTGCTCCTTCTTTACCTCCGTCTCCTCAAAGACCTACACTCCACAGGGAACTGAAAGCACAAATCACAACATGCAATCAGCAATTACAGCACTATACCCCTGTTCGATCAGAAAATAATGCCATTGCTTGCTCTCCTTCAATTTACAGAAAATAAAATGTTAAAGCATCACTGACGATCACTGCATGGTGTTCAAGCCAATTGCACATCATTCCGCTCATGAACAGTAACAACTGATCGCCGCAACAAACCTAATTCTCCGCAATGACGAATATGCAAATCCGCTCCTCCTCCGTCTTCAGTCTTTTCTAAGACCTACTTACACTCCACAGTTGATTGAATGAAAGCAATACGCAATTAGCGCTAATCCGGCGTCTTGAACACAATTACGGCGCTAATCCCCTGTTCGGAATGACGATCCTCTGTCTAGGCGTATTTATACGTATTCTTACTGTATATGGTATAAATCTTCTCGTATATGTACGGATCGTGGAGTGAGTGAAAAGACATTCTTCTATTTGAGATCCTAGTATGAGTGGAAGTTGACTCCCAAATGATGAGGGTGTGTGATATGATGTCCAATCAATCATTACTATGACGTTCCAAGGCTCACAATAAAGAATGAGAAGCAAACAAAAGAACCCTGTTGGGGTTGGCGTGAAAGAAGTGTCCAACCTACCCTTGACAACATGCAAACCCATGGGTTTTCTAATGAGGTGAGTATGTAGAATGAGAATCAACATCTTGGTTAATAAATGCCTAATGTAAAGGAAGCACATCATGTTTGATGTGTTTTTGTGCTAAGGTAGAGCAAATGATAGAAAATGGCATGTCATCACACGATCTTCGGACCCTATATAGAAAATAATTAAAAAATTATGTGAAATAGAACTCATTTAGGATATATATGCTTAAAACAAAAAATGACAGTAGTGGTGTAAGACTAATAACTTTTGTGGATATGTACCCTAATGGATTAGTGTAGGTAGGTGTATACGAGAAGAATTTGTTCAATAGTTGTCATAGTGTTTGCACAACTTGATTTTTTGACAGAACCATATTTTTCGCGATGTGGGTTCTGTATGTGAATACTCCCAACTTATTTGCAAACAATATATACGTTAATAAAAATAAAGGCAACATGATAATTCTATGGCATCTAGTCACTGAACATTTAGATTATTTGTAAATTTTTCTATGACAAACCTACTTTTCAAGGGTATAAATATTTCAAAGTACATTTCAGAATTGTGCTATCAACTTCAAGAAGCTTATCAAACAAGCCAAGGAGGAATGGTAACGAGGCATTTTCCAAGAAGAAGCCCCACATTCATCCGACTGAAGAAAGTCAGAGCCTGAGAAATTATTTCACGGCAAAAGGTACCGCACGGCAACGGGAGCCCGTACTGTACCAAAGAAAGAAAAGGAAAAGAAAGGGAGGGGGTGGTAGGGGGCGAGGTTGACGTGCCTGCCGAAGGCTAGTCGGGGAAATAGAGGGAAGACGATCAAGCCTGTTTTGGCAACGACGATCAAAGCTGTTCCTGTTTACGAGGTAGCACAGAACAGTAGATCAACGTGAGTCAGTCGTCGGAGCACTAACTCGCCTGGCAGCATTGTTGCTTCTTCGAGCTTTCCTTTACCCCGACTCTCTCTTTCCATCATTTTCTCTTATTGCACGCATCTCGAAAACCCTAACTCATTTCGCTTTTCCTCGTCCCTAAACCCTACACTGCAATCACAATCACTGCAAACGCCAATGTGAGATTCGCAAGCTGGCTTCGATGCGAGTGATTAGCCAGGTACGCATTCTTGCTCCAGAATCGAGCGTTTTGAACTTTTTCCAGAGATCGGCATTTTGAGCGGGGAGCTAGTTCAATCAATGCTGCCATTTTCACTCTGTCTAAATTTGTGGAGATCTAGCTTTTTAGTGTCTGCCTAGGATCTTGTTTGTGAGATTCTTGGTAATGTGATCGACTAGCTAGTGAATCGCGACCTTTGTTGGCTGGTGTAGTACCTCTGCCAGTGGTTGATTTGTCTGCAACGGTGTTAAGCGAAGGGAACTGCATTTTCTACTGAACTTACTTGTGTGTGTATGTTGCGCGTACTTGGAGTTGAGTTGCATTTGCTCTTGGAGCCGGTAGTTTGATTGGATTGAGCTTCCGTGCAGATGGCTGAGTGTGTATATCTGCAGGCAATTGACAATCCAATGGTTCTTTTAATATAATTATTATGGAGGACGAAATGGAGACCTCCACAAGGGATGCCTCTGAAGCGGTTGTAGAGGGCAAAATGGATAATTCTGCAGTGCATTCAGGTCCGAGTGATACTGAAGAGGCTGCTGATTCGATAACAGAGGACAAAATGGAGAGTATCGCAGGTCCGGAGCGTGAATCTACCCCTAGTGAGATTGTAGAGGACAAAGTGGAGATAGATTCTGGTCCGGATCGTGAAGATGTTGGAAAGGCTCCTGCTGTGTTAATAGAGAATAGCATGGAGAACTCCGAAGTAGAAGCAGGTCTGGAGCACAAGGAGCCTGAATCTGCTAGTGATGGAATCACTAAGGACGAAGTGAAGAAGTCCGCTTTGGAATCGAATCCTGATCATGCAGGTGTTGCAGAGGCTCCTGATGTTATCAAAGAAGACAAAATAGAGAATTCCGCAGTAGAATCAGGTTCAGAGCAAAACGATCTTGATTCTGGTTTTGATGAAATCGTACTGGACGAAGTGGAAAATTCTGCTCGAGATTCAGGCCCGCATCAGGTAGGTATTGTGGAGGCTCCTGATGTGATTGCAGAGGACAAAATGGAAAATTCCGCAGTGTTATCAAGTCGGGATCATAACGACTCTGAAGCGGCTCCTCATGCGAATATAGAGGACGAAAAGGAGTTCTCCTCAGTGGACCTAGGTGCAGATTCCAACAAGTTGGGAGCGGATTCGAGTGAGACTGCGGTGAACAACGTAGGGAGACATGCAGTGGAATCAGGTCCGGATCACAATCATTCTGAAGCCGGTTCCAATGAGATTTTAGAGGAGAACATGAAGGATTCCTTGGTGAAGTCAAAACATGAACAGAGCAACCCGGCTCCTCCCAACGGCACTGGATCATATCAAAAGCCACCAAAGGGCCCCGATGCTTCTACGGTGGCGGAGATTGCATTCAAAGAGGCTCAGCTTAGTGCGGGTTTAGCATCTTTCAGGTCTTTAGATTTGGGGCCGACTAAATCAGCATCGCCTGTTGCGCTCAGGCCAGCGTACTCTGTCGACAACTCTCTAATTTACTCAGGGCTGGACGATCCTTCGCAGAAGAAACTAGACATCACGCCCAATATTTCTCCAGAGCTCATGAATCTCATCGATTCTGTGATACAGGGGTCTGACAGAACGACCTTAGCCAGGCTCAAAAGGGTGGTAGGCGGAGAGGAAGTTTTCGGCGCAAGAGATGGTGACGATGGCGAAAACTTGGCTAGGTCTGTAGTTGATGCTTTAATTGCAAAGATGGGAGGTGTGGACGGCTTGGAAAAAAGGGATGACGACTGTGCACCTAGGATGATGCTCAGCGCAGGGGCAGCCATTGTGGCCGGGGAAATACTCCCATGGCTTCCATGTGAGGTACTTGACCAAAGTAGCATGTCTCCTAGGACAAGGATGGCCAAAGCATTAGCATTGGTTTTGCAAGCTTGCACCAGGAACCGAGCCATGTGTTCCGCAGCTGGACTTCTGCGGATTCTCCTTGTGGCATACCAGAGAATTGTCTTGGGTATAGTGGGACGTCGAAAAGGTGGAGATAGCTGGAACACAGGGTCCCTTTTAGACGCTATTGAGGCTCTTGGGTCCCACTGTCTTTCAGTTAAACATCTACGAGAATGGCTTCAGATCGCTGCTAAAATATCTGTCTCTGGGAAGTCTTTGAATCTCGTGCACACTTTGGAGAGGACATTGTCTGCGGAGGAAACCCGGGGGCCATCTCATAGCTTTGAGTTCGATGGTGAAAGCTCGGGACTGCTTGGGCCTGGGGAGAGTAAATGGCCATTTGTGAACGGTTATGCGTTCGCTACGTGGCTTTATATCGAGTCATTTGCTGATACTGTCAACACAGCAGCTGCTGCGGCCGCTATTGCATCCGCGGCAGCTGCCAAGACTGGGAAATCCTCCGCCATGTCAGCTGCTGCTGCTGCCAGTGCCCTAGCTGGGGAAGGGACAGCTCATATGCCCAGGCTCTTCAGCTTTCTTTCTGTAGACAATTTGGGAATGGAAGCTTATTTCCATGGTCAGTTTTTAGTAGTAGAGGCTGTCAGTGGAAAAGGTAGGAAAGCATCGTTGCATTTTACGCATGCTTTTCGGCCCAAACGATGGTATTTTGTGGGTCTAGAGCACACTCACAAGCAAAGTCTACTTGGTAAAGCAGAAGATGAGATGAGGCTTTACGTCAATGGACGTCTGTATGAGTCTCGACCTCTAATATTCCCACGCCTTTCCAAAGCTCTTAGTTTCTGCTGCATTGGCACAAATCCTCCCCCTGTCATGGCTGGGTTGCAGAGACGACGTCGGCAGTGTCCTTTGTTCGCAGAGATGGGACCGATCTACATTTTCAAGGAGCCGCTTGGTCAAGAGAGAATGTCGCAGTTAGCTGCTAGGGGAGGTGATGTCTTACCTTCATTTGGAGCAGGGGCTGGAGCACCTTGGCTGGCAAATAGTGAACAGGCTAAAACCGCTGCTGAGGAAAGTGCTGCTCTGGATATGGAGCTCGGTCCTAGGCTCCACCTTCTCTATCATCCAAAACTATTGAACGGTCGATCTTGTCCGGATGCATCTCCGTCGGGAGCATCAGGTCTGTTTCTCTCTCCTTTAAATACCTGCAGCTCTGTCTGTAATGAGCTGCATAGCAGTGGCTCGCTTATGTATATGAGGCAAGTAACAAGGTTAGCTGCAAGTTAATTTCTTTGTTTGTTTCAGGTGCACACAGGAAACCTGCAGAAGTCTTGGGACATGTTCATGTTGCTGCGAGGGTTAGACCCACAGAGGCTATCTGGGCTGTGGGTGAGGGAGGGCCGATGACCTTGTTACCTTTGGCTGTAGGAGCAGTTGAGAAAGAGTCAATGCAACCTGTTATTAAGGGAGAATTGTCTTCTTCGACTGCACTATTGGCAGCTCCAATTTTCAGGATGTTGTCCTTGGGGCTTAAGCACCCTGGAAATGCTGAAGAGTTTGCCAAAAATCATGCAGCTCGATTGTTGGCCCATCTATTGGGTTACTTTGTTCGTGTCTCCGCTTCTGTAGGCGTTGAGAAGAAAGCACCGATTGAGCAAGCCAAGACAGAAGAAAGAGATGAAGCCCTTGTTGCAGCTGTTGTTTCTCTTGCACAAGCACCTCAAAGTCACTCTAGTCTGAAGGTCCAGTTGTTCAGTAGTCTGCTTCTTGATCTCAAACTATGGAGCTCATGCTCTTATGGGCTCCAGAAGAAGCTCCTATCTACACTTGCGGACATGGTCTACACCGAAGCAGCCACAATGAGGGGTGCAAACGCTGTTCAGATGCTCTTGGATGGCTGTCGGCGTTGCTACTGGCTGATCCCAGAATCTGATTCGATATTCTCATTTGCTGACGAAAAATCATCGCGGTATGGTGGAGAATTTAACGCTCTAGTGGATGAACTACTGGTGGTAGTTGAGCTTCTAGTTGGATCCACGCAAGGTGCAGCATTAAGTGGTGATGTTTGCTCCCTTGTTCAGTTTGTACTTGACTGCCCTCAACCCAATCAGGTTGGTTCTATTCTCATAACGTATTTACCGATGTAATAGCTTGATGTGATTTGTTCTGGTTCTAGTTTTATTATTTGTATCTTGTGCTCTCTAATGTTCATAATTCCTCGTCACTTGAATAGTGGATATGGAAGTTATAATGTGCCTGTATTTACTATGGGCACACCATTGCAGGTAGTAGCTACTAACAATTATTGTGTTTCCTGTAAACATTCTATGGCAGGTTGCTCGAGTTTTGCATCTTTTATACAGATTGGTGGTTCAGCCAAATGCCACTAAGGCAGCTGCTTTTGCTGATACATTCCTTGCAAATGGTGGTGTTGAAATGCTTCTTACCCTCTTACGAAGAGAGGCAGAATCGGGAGAGGGTTTGAGTACAACATCCTCTGAAGCTACAGATCTCGAAACGAAATCTGGTAGTAATGACGATGATCAAGTTTCAAAGATCATTTCCAGAGTCGACAGCGAGGGGAATCAATCGACAGAGGATTCTGGGGAGCTTGCCAGTTCCAACTCCACGGGAACCATTGACGAAGCTCGGGTTACTAGCGAGGATGATCTGCAATTGCCTCTCCCAACGAAGAAAGTCGTTTCTCTTGCACGAACGCGCTCGTTTGCTTACAAACCACCAGCTGCAGGAACATTAGGGGGCATTAGTTCATCAATAAGTGCTGACAGTGTACGTAATAAATTTCGTAATGTGGACTGTTCTGATGGCATTATGGTTGGACTTGTAACCCTTCTTGGAGCTCTTATATCTGGAGGTCACTTGAAGGTTATGAACTTCGCAACTTTAGTTTCGCAGCCACCTCCGTCATCTGCCGGGGCTGGCTCGGGAGATGGTACATCTGGAGTTCCTGTATCAGCTGTCGTATGGCTTCTATTTGCCTTAGAAAAGGCTTTTCAATCTGCACCAAAGAAGCTCATGACAGTCAATGTTTATGCTGCACTCTTGCCTGCTGTTATAAGGTCTGAGGTGAGGACTTTGTCTAATTTGCATCAAAATTTCACGATTTAAATTACGAGGGATAGACACTGGTCAATTTATAGACTTCAAGATGTTGCTTTTTTTGCTCACTCTGTTTGATTCCTAACAGTTCGCGTTTGTAGGTTCAAACAATTAGTTCAAAAAATGAAGTGGTTTTGTTCAAGGTTCAACATTCAAGATATGAGACTTATTTTCCAATAACCTTCGCTAATCCTGCTACGTTGCTGATTTGGAATTTGCAGAATGGACCGCTGCTAACAGATGATAGGCTGGCGCTTTATGATGCCGGACACCGGTTTCAGAATGTTCCTTTACTGCTAGTACTTTTGCGCACGCTTCCTTTTACTCCTGTTCAAGTGCAGCTCCGAGTACTGCAGGTGGAAACCAAACTTGACAGTCAAGTGCCTTCGCAGTTGTGCTTTGCGTGTCCATTCATTGATTGTTGCTTCTGCTAGTTTATATGTTGAGTATATGTCGTTGGTGTACTTTAGTATTTACCGACACTGGGGATCTTGTTGCAGGACATGCTGCTGTTAGCATGCACTCATCCTGAGAACAGGACGTTGCTGACAACAATGCCTGAGTGGCCAGAGTGGCTTCTCGAGGTCCTGATATCTAATTATGAGGTGAGTTACATCGGATATTATTTGAATTTTTTGTTGATGTTTGTACTCTGAGCGAGGCATTCATGCTTCCTACTTTTGAGAAATTTGGCTATTGCTGGTTGATTGTCTTAGCAGTAGGACGACTAGTTCTCTACACGTAATGTGGGCAAAACGTTCATGATGTTTATTTCCCAATCTGTAGGCCAGTGAATCTGAAGCCGCACAAGGAACCGTTGTATCTGAGGAGATTCAGGAGATTGAAGATCTCGTATATAGTTTCCTAACTATCATGTTGGAGCACTCTATGCGTCTTAAGGATGGTTGGAAGGTTAGCTGATGATTTTGATTTTCAGTTTCATCTCATGACCTTCTTTGACGTGTTGTAAGTGTTTCGGTTCAGTTGCTGTTTAATTCTATAGCTGCACCATATCAGAACTTGACTTTTGCTTCTGGGTCAATTTGAAAGTCAAGCGTTGTGAATAATTATATGCCTCTTGCCAGGACGTGGAGGCAACTATACATTGTGCAGAGTGGCTAGCGTTGAACGGAGGACAGACGAATGGGGAGAAACGCCCGCAGTAAGCACTTTAGACTCGGCTTACCCAGTATTTGACCCTCTGCCTCCGTATTTGAATATCCTCAAAAGACTACCGAGTAATCCCTATCCTTACTGAGTGCTCGGTGTTTGTTTTGTAGGAGAGAAGTTTGTCTTCCAGTCATAAAACGCAAAATCTTCTGCAATCTGCTCTCGTTTGCGTCCAGCGAGTTGCAACTGCAGGTACGGGAAAGTTGCTGCATAATGTCGGTTTGAACTACATTCAGGCCGGTTAGATTTGATGTGTGAAACTAGCGTACTGTCTCTTGAGCTTTGATTAAGCATTTATGCATTTCTGACAGTAAGAAGCTATGATTCTGTCGGTGGACTCTGTTGGGAACTTCCTGTCTATACAAGATTCGCCTGTAAATCTATGAGGTTACCATGATATCCTATACTAAACTGTACATCCCTCTTGCGAACAACAGACACAAGTTGTGGCAGCTGCCGCTGCAGGCGTGGCGGCAGGAGGTTTATCCCCTCGGACAGCGAAGGTTGAAGCTGAAGCTGTTGCCTCCCTATCCATGTCTCTGGCTGAGAATGCACTTGTTCTTCTGATGTTGGTCGAGGATCACTTGCGCCTAGAAACCCAAGCTTACCAGCTGACTCTATTGACAAGGTCTGGAGCACCTGGCTTATCTAGTTCTGCTACATTTATGCGGAGGAGTGTCGACGGTAGCTTCGAGATCGTTGGATCACGCAGATTTGCTCTTGGTGGTTTTGATTCGCTCGAGCCCCCTTTGGAAGATCCTTCATCACCCCGACCATCGTCCACCACTGACGCTGGCAGCTTAAATATGAAGGTAGTCTTTTTTGACTACTATTCATCTCCGTTGATATTGGGTTGTTGATAGCTTAAGTGTTACTTGTATCGTTCAATATTGCTACTGCATTTCTTTGCCAATCTCCAAATATTAGGTCAACGACTCACTCTCATGCCTACCATGTCTCTACTAGATGTTTTTTTTGTTTTGTGGGGTTGATAGAAAGTCTGTGCTCAGATACATCTTTGGATATTCTCGAGTTTACGAAGATCAAGAACTGTAATGTAAGCCCCTTCCATGCGTGTGGCAGGTTCTGGCTACAATGGCTGATGATAATGGCGAGATATCATCGACATCAATGGAACGTCTTGCTGCATCTGCTGCAGCCGAGCCTTATGAGTCCGTCAGGTGTGCATTTGCATGCTATGGAAGTTATGGGCTTGAGTTAGCTGACAGCTGGAAGTGCCGTAGTCGCATGTGGTATGGTGTTGGTCTACCTTCTAAAGATACTCCTCTGGGTGGAGGAGCAGGGGGCTTCAAGGCCTGGTCATCTGCATTGGAGAGAGATGCCGATGGTCAATGGATTGAGCTCCCACTTGTAAAGAAAGCTTTAAGTATGTTACAAGCTTTGCTGCTTGATCAATACGGCCCTGGAGCTGGTGGCGGAGGTATGTTTGTATCTGGTGGTGCAGGCTCCGGATCTGGGGGTATGCAGCTTCAGCAACTCCTAGACAGTGATCAACCCTTCTTTGCCATGCTTCGGATCGCGCTTTTGGCATTACGAGAAGAGGACCAGGGGGAACCTGTATTCGGGGTAGATAAAAGTAATGATAATGTGCAGTCAACTGTACCACCCAGAAAGCAGCGGGGGTCAAAATCTTCAAGTGGACAATGGAGTTCCGGATCGGACTATTTCCAGGAGTTTGCCATGTCAAATTCGAAGGGTTCACTGCTGTGGTGGTAATTATTTCTCCAACGATTCACCTGAGAAATCTAGACATTTTACTTGTAAGGGCTGGTAGTTCCAATAGTATCACGACGATTACCAAGTGCCAGAAATCATTTCTTGACCACTTAATTCGATTGGAAGGATGCATTGTTGTTGCGCTTAAGAACTTGATTGGCTGAATCTTGCTTTTGCAGTGTGCTGGCACCACTTCTAACTATGCAGCTTTTTGAGTCGAGGAGGCAGCGGGTTCTGGTTGCGTGCTGCATATTGTACTCTGAGGTGATATTTTTTACCTTTATACGATGACTTAAAGAAATATTTTATATGGATGATATTGTCACTTGTTTATCAGAATATGCGTTATTGCTCCTGAATGTAAATTTTTGTTATTGCTTGCTACTTTTTTAAGACTAATTGATAATCTACATTTCTGTGCTTCCCATTGTAATCGATATGGATACGAGGTAACTCGAATGTGGCTTAAGACCGTGTTGGAATCCTCGTTATTGCTCCGATTGTAGTTTTCGATCTCTATTCAAAAGTGCATGTCAAATTTTTGCATCATCCGCGTATAAATACTCACGCTGCTTCGGTCTACTTCAATGTGTACAGTGTGGTGGTTGTATGGCCTACCATACGCATGCCAGCATCTTTTGACATATTTTTTCATATGATTAGGTGTGGCATTCGGTGAATGCGGACAGGGAGGTGCTACGCCAGCAATACATAGAGACCATACTACCCCCTTTTACTGCTTTACTGAGACGCTGGCGACCTCTATTGTCAGGCATTCATGAACTAACAGACTCGCAGGGTCAAAGCCCTCTTGCTGTGGAAGATCGCCCACTTGCCACTGATGTGCACCCTCTGGAGGTATTCAGCCTTATCTGCTTATTAGTTTTTTGAGTTCTTGAGCCTCCGTTTTGGGAACAAAGTACATGGTAATTTCAAGGAACATTGTGCAGCATGCCTCAATGCATTGCCATTATTGGGCTTTCTTTTTGATTTGGGCTTTCTTTTTGATTTGGGCTTTCTTTTTGATTTGGGCTTTAGAATCTCTCACGTGTCATTTACCGCTTGGTCGTGGAAATTTGACTTTGTGATGAAAAGCTTTGGAAGAATTCGGTTGAGTTGAAAGCAATTCGCTCTTGTTGCAATGACTAAAGAAAGACATTTCTTTTTCAGGCAGCTTTGGCCATGATCTCTCCAGCCTGGGCTGCTGCATTTGCTTCACCGCCTGCTGCTATGGCTTTGGCAATGGCAGCTGCTGGAGTGGGCGGTGGTGAAGGACCGCACAAGAGACGAAACTCAGAGTCCTCAGTTCCACGGTCTCCACGGTTTTTGAGTTTTCCAACTTTTAGCAAACCAGCAGAGCATGCTGAGGTGCTCCAAACACCAGCAGAGAAGGCAGTTGGAAAGGCTTTGAGAGATCAGGAGCGTGCTGCTAGAGTTGGTGCAGGTCGTGGTTTAGGTGCTGTAGCTATGGCAACTGCTGGACAGCGAAGAAACCTCACTGATAAAGAGAGAGTTCAGCGCTGGAGCAATTGGGAGACTATGGGTAGCATGTGGATGAAGTCCGCTAGCGGGGGTGAATTGGTCTCCAACAACTCAACCGGTCATTCCAATCGAATGTTTGTGATGATCTCGAACATGTTGGAGATGGGTCAAAAACTGAGATCAGCTGAGGTGGAATCTTGATCGTTTTGGATGTGTCTTGATATTCTTCGTCACTTCTGATTGTTGGAAGTATGTTATGTTTCTATGCCTATCCGTTGGGTAATCGAATGAAACTTTCTCTGTTTGTTATTTAATTCTATATGTGTCTCCTTAACAGAAGTGTTTGATATTTTGCAGATGAAAAGGAGAGCAATCATTGCTGCTACAGATGAATTTGGGTCAAGGGTTGGCATTCGTGCGTGGAGATCACTTTTACGTAGACTGCAAGAGATGGAAGCTCTTTTTGGGACATTTTCGAATCAAGTGGTGCCTTCTCCACGTGTACGTGTGCTCTATGTTTTCCTTTTAGCTTTGGTCTCTCGTTTTTCGATTTGTATCAACTGACGAAGCCGGTGGACTTATCGTGTCAGTCTTTCTCCGTGATTGTTGTTACTGTCACGGTTAGAGGTAGATCACTGCTGACTTCATTAGGCAATATTGTCTTGATAGAATTCATCATTCGTGAGTCAAACATCAGTTCGGCTTCGTTGCAAGTCTTACAATGTTTGACCTTTTACAAATGGTACCAAACTGTAAGTGCGATTGTGTTGGTTATGACTGTTGAACACAAGTCGTTGTGTTGCAGGTCTTCTGGAAGTTAGACCCAATGGAAAACTCTCTTCGCATGCGGCTGCGCTTGAAACCAAGCTACAAAGGCACGGATCACCATGGAGCAGCAGCTGATTACAAAGAACCTGAGATGTCGCCCAAATCGTTAGGAAGCACTCCCTTACCTGAAGGTGCTCCCAAACTTGCGCCTGAAGAAGACTCACTCGAAGAAGCTGGTGAGTCTATCGAAGAGGATGTGGCAGAGGAGTCTCAAGAAGGAGAAGAGAAGAGTGGAGAATCGAACAAGGAAGCATCAGAAGCTGTGGTCGAAGGCGCAGATCAGTCCGGCGTATCAGCTCCTACACAAGACACAGATGCTTCTGTTGCAGCAGTTGCAGCGGCTCTGGCGACTGAGAATCTCAAGGAAGAACTTATCCTTGAGATTCCTGCTGCCATGGTTTTACCTTTAAAAATCCTAAGAGGAAGATTTCAGGTCGGTAATTTCTTAATGATTGTTATCCAACTCTATCTTTATATTCTTAGATTAGACGTGCACAGGCTCTCATTCTCATTAGTATTTGTTAATTGATGTTTCTTTGTTTGTGTAGGTTACAACGAAGAGAATCTGCTTCATGATAGATGATCGTGTCTACATCAGCGAGTCTGGTATTGCAAGTATGCTTGAGAAAGACGACGAGTGGGAAATGGTAGATAGCCAACATACGGAGGATGTGGAAGACGTTGATAGGGGCCAGCAACGGAAAGACGGTGCCAAAGATAGACTGTGGCCAATTGCAGCTCTACGAGAAGTCCACACCCGCAGGTCTGTAATTTTGATTTTTTATACAATTTGGCATCTTCTTTTGTGGGCTTTGATTTCGGTCAATGTTTGCGTAGCGAACCCTTTCAGTATGATCCGGAGTTGACTATCTCGCCTCTTCTTATCTTTTCGCTGTGCTTCCCAGGTTCTCATTAAGAAGAAGTGCGTTAGAGCTCTTCATGGTGGATAGATCCAACTTCTTCTTTAATTTTGGGGTATCCTTCAAACTCATAAAGACCTTCAGAGCTTATGTCTTCTCGATTGGGACTTAGGACTGTTTTTAGTAATTTACTTCTGTTACTCTTTGTTTTAATGCCTTCTGGGACAACGTGAATTTACGTTAGCCTTGGCTAATATAGAACATTTCATCTCATGTAAGTTTCACTTTGCACGCTTGTCCTTCGATCTGAATCAAGTGGGTCTGTTGACAGACAGTGGAAGCTCGGTTAAGAGTCTACAAGGCAATTTTGGAATCAAAGCCTCCCAATATCAATCCAGTGTTTGTAGGGACACAGGTTAGTAAAAATCTGCTTATATATGGTCTTTTACTATGTCTTTCCTTCGAATTTGTCAGTGATGCTACCATTGAATCTTCGCAATCAGTCCACGCATACTGATTGCCAGCTTGAAAACAGCGACCAGATTCACTTTTGAAGAGGAGCCTGCTGACAGACCGTTGGGTTCGACGAGAGGTACATCAAATTCATTCATCCATATGAAGCAAATTTGTATTTGACTACTTGTTTACATCTGAAGTCAACACTTCGTTGTTTTCTCCTGCTATATGCCAATTTTCATAGTGAAGAATGTGGTCTATTTCCGCAATCATTTATGTTGTGAAGCTATTTTAGTGTACTCATTACTGACGCTTATTCCTTATGTTTTCTGCACAGATCACAAATTTTGAGTACCTGATGCAGCTCAATACTTTGGCTGGCAGGACGTACAATGACATGACCCAGGTACCTGGACTTTAGAAGCGTGGACCTCACAAATGTATCTAAATTAGCAGGCTTGCTTGATGTGGACTATGCTGTTTGCATTGACCGATCCCGTTGTGTGTTAGACCGAAACATGGAATTTATTAGCTACTCTGACATCGTTGTTGAAATGCTGACATGCAGTATCCAGTTTTTCCATGGATTCTATCTGATTACACGTCGGAGGAGTTGAATTTAAAAGACCCAACTGTATATAGGGACCTATCTAAGGTGTGTTCTCGTTGCCGTTCAGAGTATCATATTTTAGTTTTCTGAATCTGCAAAAGATCTGTTTCACTGTTACTGATTTATTAATTCTTATATCACTGTATCTCCGTTTACAGAGCTTTTTTTGTGTAGATGATAGGTAGTTTAGAAGAATTTTGTAGATCAATTTTCATGAAATCGATTGGGTTCGATCCTGTTCTTAATGTTGACCTTTATGCTTGTGTAGCCGATTGGCGCTTTGAATCCTACGCGACTGGAGAAATTTCTGGAAAGATATGACAACTTCGATGATCCTGTCATGCCCAAGTTTCACTATGGGTCCCATTATTCTAGTGCTGGCACGGTAAGTGACTTATTTACATTCCAATGACATTGATACGTTAACCTTCAACGTTACTGGTGGAATCTCTTGTGTGCGTAACGTTGCGCAACGTTCTATTAGTGTTGCGCAACGTTCGCTTTAACAGCAATCACTTACGTTACCGCTACATTGCAGGTACTCTATTATCTTGTACGTGTTGAACCCTATTCAACCTTAGCCATTCAGTTGCAAGGAGGTAAATTTGATCATGCAGATCGGATGTTTTCTGATATTGGATCGACTTGGAATGGCAATCTGGAGGACATGAGTGATGTCAAAGAACTGGTTAGTAACTCTTCTCATTCAAACAATTGTTCAAGACAGATTCGTTTCGCAGCCTCTACACAGGATATCTTCTGTCTGATTTCGGTACTAGGTGTATGTTTGATATACTCATAGTACCCTTGATACTATTGATGATACTATTTATGCATAGATATGGATGGAATAGATTGGACCGCTTCATGTATGTTCATATTTTGTAGGTACCGGAGCTATTCTACTTGCCAGAAGCTTTGAAAAATGGAAATCATATCGACCTGGGACGAACTCAAAAGGGTGACAAGCTAGGTGAGTCTGCATCTTTTATTAAAACGACTGGCGTAAAATATATTGCACCTTTGGAAGCATTTTCTAAACACACCTTTGATTACATGTCGGATTTTCAGGTAAACTGCCTTCTCTTGGTCTTAGCAAGTCTGAGAACACATGGTGGAATCTCTTGTGTGCGTTGTCCATCCAAGTTACTCCTATAAAGACATTATGTGCTTCATCTGAGAATGAAGCAATCTTACATTTATATGCTTGTTGTAACGCAGAGGATGTAAAGCTTCCACCATGGGCCTCAAGTCCAGAAGATTTTATAAACAAGCACCGTTCTGCTCTGGAGAGCGAATACGTATCACAGCATCTGCATGAGTGGATCGATCTTATTTTTGGGTACTCATTCAATTCCCTTACCATTCGAACCTGTAGTCATTCTTATCTGGGTTCTTTTTAGTCATCCATCATCCTTGTAACGTGCCTGAAGTTCATGTTTCAAATATATGTAATGCCTCGCGCAATTTTCTATTGTAGGTATAAACAGCGGGGGTCAGCTGCCATTGAAGCAACGAATGTATTCTTCTACATGACGTATGAGGGGGCTGTAGATATCGACAAAATTACGGATCCGGTAAGTTGAAGACATCATGGAGTAGTAAGACCTGTAGACCTGGAGAATATTCTACTCTGAATTTTTTTTCTCGGTACATATGAAATGGTTTTTGGCTCTTCGTGTTGACATTCCTGACTTTATTCATGCATTAGTGTAAATCACGCGTTATTGATAGTTACATTAATTGGTAATTAAGTGAATCTTAACTAAGTAACCAATACTGATCCTCTCGAAAGTCGAGTGATCCATTTCTTGGACATGCACGTTATCAGTTGGTAGGATTGAGCACACTTGGGTTATTTTCACTTGTTAATGACATGTTCTAGAATTATATACGCCTTGACTCCTCATTGTTTTGTGTTATGAAGGTTTTACGGAAGGCTACTCAGGATCAGATCACTTACTTCGGACAAACACCGTCACAGCTGCTGACTAAACCTCATGTAAAGCGAATGCCACTTGTAGACGCCCTGCATCTGCAGGTATGTCATTAATTTTTCACGTCTGAAATGATGGTATCCTGGATTATAGGCTTGAGGCTTAATTTAACTTTCTTTTGTAGACGATTTTCCGGAATCCGAACACGACAAAGGCGTATGCAGTTCCCAACCCGGACCGATTGAATCTACCAGCCAAAGAGCTGCGCACCACACCCGATTCAGTAGTGACGGTAGACATGCATGCCCCTGCTTGCCATGTAGCTGTGCAGAAGTGGCAGCCAAATACGCCAGATGGTAGAGGCATGCCATTCATTTTCCAGCATGGCCGATCGAATTTGGCGTCCAGTGGTGGTTTGATGCGAATCTTTGCACGACCAACTGACGATGAAGAGAATCGGTTTCCTAAGGCCGTTGCTCTTACCCCTGCTGGTGTGAAGCTCGGTTCCATTGTTGCCATCACTGGAGACGGGCGGTTCCTATTAACAGGTCTCTTTCAATTCTCTCGATCACCCAAAATGATCAATTCCGTTAGTGAGAAACTTCATCCTGGTGGTCTCATGAATCCAAATGACGATTTTCTATTGCTCGAAAAGTTATTTCTTGCTCGACATGTTGCTCTAATTTAAGTATATCCATGTTATGCAGGTGGACACGCAGACAACTCTGTGAAATTGGTAGCAACAGACACAGCAAGTGCAGTGGAAAGTGCGACAGCCCATTGTGGTCCTGTAACATGCTTGGCTCTTTCTCCAGACGGTAGTACTCTAGTGACAGGATCACGCGATGCCACAGCTTTGTTGTGGCGAATCCACGACAGCTTTAGTGGAGCCTTTACTACTCCTCCAATTGCATCGGCTACAGGACTTCCTTCTCTCCTTGCAAGCGAGAAACGACGAATTGAGGGACCAATACATGTGTTGAGAGGTCACGTAGACGAGCTAGTCTCATGCTGCGTGAACGCAGACCTGGATTTGGTGGTCACTTCATCGCAAACAAGAGGGGTGCTTCTGCACTCAGTAAGCAGGGGCAGGTTCTTACGACGCTTGGGCGTGGACAGGGCCGATCTAGTAGCATTATCACCAGAAGGCATCATAGTAGTGTTCGACAAGAACACGAGAGTGCTACAGAGCTTCTCAGTGAATGGCGTATTGGTGACAGCGAAGCTTCTACCGTCCTGGGAAGGAAACATTTCATCAATTGTCATCTCGAAAGATGGGTTACATGCTGTCATCGGCACGAGCTGCTTGCTTCCCGATGGGAGTAGGCCACCATTGCCTCGCAAGCCCAGCACGGCGGAGTCTGAATCTGTTCGTTATGGCGGCCAGCACTCCCCTCAGTGGTCCATGGTAGGCTCCTGTCCTTCTTGCGGAGGCAAATCGAAGTTGCACTCTGCGAATTGTAAGCTGGGCCGAAATAGTACTCCGGAGATTGCACCCTCGCCTGCTCCTCAAATGTCCTTGGGTCGCACTAGCTCAGGGTATCCCCGGTCAGATGCCTCTATCGTGATGCGAAGGTCAGAATCAGGTTTAGTCAGGTACACTTCTAGCAGCAATCCCCGCGGAATTGGTGAAGATGCGGAGGAAGTTCAACCAGCCAGGCGGCATGTTGAACCTCAACCCGCCATCATACTCCTGGAGCTTTATTCGTTAGAGGTAACTGCATGTTTCTCATCTTTTTCTTCTTCATGTATTGAGCAGAAAATGGGAAAACTAATGGCTCTCGTTGCTTGTTTTCATTACCATGTATTGTACATAGAATGGGATTTTAATGGCTCTCGTTGCTTGGCAGGTTATTCAAAAGTTCATGCTGAGAAAAGGACAAGATATCACCGCCATGGCACTTAATTGCGATAACACCAATCTTGTGGTGGCGACCGCCGATAAACAGCTACTCGTTTTCACGGACCCTTCGGTTAGTGCTCTGTAATATGAAAAGTCGATTTTTTGTTCTAATTTGGGTTTTAGAGCGAAGATTAATGGTTTGGGCATCTGGCATGCAGCTGAGCATCAAGATGGTGGACCAGATGCTGCGTCTGGGCTGGGAAGGAGGCAGACTGGGAGGATTTCTTTGATATCGTAAAGGTTGAGTAGTTTAGCATGTCTCCTGTAATCACCTGATCCAATTTTTCCAGTCTCAATGAATAGATTGAGAACTGTTCCCCACGATGGAAATTGTTACGGTATTGTAGAATCGCAGATTAGTGAAGAGTATTGTTTGTTTCTTCGATCATAATGAACTCCACGAGTTGTGCAACTTGGCTTTTCTCGAGTAGCAATGGGTTCCAATCCGATTGACTGCTCGTCTTCCAACTACTCTTTGTCGTATACCGTTCTGGTGATAGTTCAGCTGCACCTTGCACTTTGCAGGACTTCGAACGCTTTGATGGTAATGATTATCATTCATTTACATGTGGGACAATTCAGGAAGCATCATTATGTGCACGAAATTTGCAGATAACATATATTATAGAATTTTAATGGTCTACACATTGAATTAAAACACGTATTGTCTCGTTCAATTTGCTATTTACAGGGTAGTGCTCAACAATCAAAGCTGAAGGTTCACGCATACACTGTAAAGGTTGGATGAAGCACAACATTTTCTTTGCAAGTTACCATAGAATCATCAAGATTTCACCAGATTGTTCCGCACTCAGCTCCATGTGATGATAATTAACCCCTTTATTGACACAGGGGACCAAATTTGAACAAGAACTTCCATACTCTCAATGGTGGCAAATTTCGAGATTTTACCCGATATTTATAGAATCAAGTTAGCTCGACACTTACCATTTTGGATTTTCGAATTTATTTAATTATCTATGCTAAAATATGATCAAAGGACAGTGAGGTAACATTTTTCTCAAAACAGTGATGTCAATTAAGGGTTAAGAAGTCTTTGTGTCGTAGTGGCAGGTCAAGGAATGGGATGGCTAGGTTGATTTGATTTCCATTGACTCTTGCAGTTCGTGCATCAACAACATGTAATGGTCCTCGCTCGTAGCATTGTTACGAGCCAACTTCTTACGTGCCTCCGGTCAAACATTGGTAATATTATCTCCCTTGAATCATTTAATACGTAAGTATTTACTTTGACGCGTTACCTTTGGTGATTCTAAAAACATCCAAAGATTAATTGTAAGTTGTGATATAAGAACTAAACCAAGATCTCTCAATTTTAAGCTTTCAGTTGTTTTCAAGAGGTTAATGATAGTTCTTTGATGATCAATGATTTACCAAAGCACAAAGGAAGTTGTTATTCTATAAACCAAGCTTAATGATTTTGTTTGCATATATAATTTGAAGAATTCTCGAAGAGAAAAGTCTCTTCAACAAATTGCAACCATACAATTTATTTCACACAATTTCTCTGCATTAAATTATGTTATAAGCAATTTATAAGCTTAGATTTATTTATTTTTTAAATTTATTAAAATCACCAAAGAGTCAAGTTGACCAAGTGGTTATAATGTCTACGTCGTCATCCATCTGATGGATCTATTGTAGAACGGTTGATGGACACTGAATCCATCAACCGTTCCTTCAACATCAACAAAAAAAATAAAGTGACATGTGAAAGCCACCACATGACATGCACAAGGTAGACCGAATCATCGCCCACTTTTTTTTTTTTCCCGCTAACTTCATCATCAGGAGCCCCACCCCCTTGACTGACTGGATCAGTGAAGAAAACGAATCAAAAAATTGTTGACAAACGCCATACCTTCTAAACTCCATCCATTTGCGAGTTTGCCTCTAAGAGGAGAGGTTGCTTCTTACCTATAGTTGGCCAAGTCAATTGAGATGTATTGCCATCAACAACTATATTCCCTTCCCTCTTGGAAACGTTAATAATATCTTTTGTGATCCCAAGGGTTTTGTTTTGCTTTCATCATGGGTAAGAATCTTGATTTGATGACATTCTTTGGAATAGGTTTTATGGATTATGTTCACAATTTAATTCCTTGGATTAGATTTTATAGGGATCTTCAAGTTATGAAATAACTTTTTGAGACTTGCTATATAAGAGATGGGACAGTATGTTGTTTTGTGATGTGAATGTTTTCAAAGTAGTTATTAATTTAAAAGGGATGAGATTTTAATCACATCAACTTCAAGACATTAATCAATTCTAAGCATCCAAGCTTATTATCAATTCTAAGCATCCAAGCTTATTATCAATATAATGAGCAACCATTGCCAGGCCAAAAGCTATGTTGTGATAAAAGTTCGATAAGAATGCTTACTAGACTTTCAAAACATCTCACATCAATTTCCAAAATCTATATCCTAATTAAAATCAATGTCAATGATATGACCTATTACAAAAGAGGAGTTTAAAAGACCTTTGTAAAATGTCTTGCATTTAAATATCATGTGTGTTTCTTATGGTGATGATATTTTTTAATTACATCAAGCTCAAATATATATTCTAATATCAAACTCCCTATAACTAAATTTATGTAGTAACAAAGATTGTCATATAAGGTAGAGTGTAAGCTCAAAATTAGCGCGGTATTTAGAATAGCCCAATAAGGTGAAATCTACAATAAGTGTTTTAAAGCTTTGAAGATTGATATTCAAGGTACTCACCATGAGCAATTTAGAGTGTGCCATTTTAGTAAATTGCACCATAATTCGATGTTTTTTTTTTAATGCATTTGGGGTGATGGAAATTTGAATTACTTTACACTATGGTATTTCCTCCAAGCTCTCCACCCTTATTTCCACCAAGAATGTCTCATTCCATTGAAATCCTCGTCGAATGAGTCATTTTCTTCTGTGGGAATTTCACACTTCTCCTTCAGTGTAAGGTGAAGTATCGAATTCCATTCCCTCTTTTTTTGTTGGATTTGTCAAAAGTTAGGATGAAGAAGTTATGGCTCTTCCCTTTGTCGAGAATGTCGCTTTTCAACACAAAGAACGTTCAAATTAGATCATCTACCACATAAAAGTGATTTTCATCCCCATTATGATTGACCATTCTTAATTGTTAATATTGTGATTGATGATGTTGACTAGAGTCACTTCATGACTTATAAGTATGTGGAAGTCATAAAACTGTTTCTTAAAAAGACATTTCAACAAATGACTTTCAAAAGAGTTTCACCAACTTACTACAATAACATGAACAAGAACACTACTCACTTATGATGCAAAACATATTATGTAGTTGCACCTTATATTAGTTAACAAGTGAACATGAGTGATTAATGCAATTACCAATCTATCCTATTGAGATTGTGATTTTGACTGCCATCAATGACACAAGCATATTTTGACTGCCAACAACAGTCCCCTCTGCCATGCCTTATTGTGATTGTCAATCGTACCTTAAGCCACGTTGCAATAACGTATGCCACGTTGTGGCTACCAACATGTGCCATGATATAGACTATCAACAATAGTCCATGCAAACTTATGAGTGATTGATCAAAAAATTCAATTATATTTTTTAACACATTACTTTCGTCATTGTTCTTGGAAAATTAAAGAAACTAAGATACAAAATTTTATGAGATGTCTTTTTCTCCATAGAAGAGGGTATCAAAATGCTCTAGTCCCTTTTCCTTGGTGGTGACCGGTTCTCACTTATTACTTTCTTTATTTTCATTGAGGGAACTGGGGCTGAGTTGAAAGGCCAAGTGCCTTATCAGTACGTGAGCATTCGGTAGGTTCGGTTCCACGTTCGCCAGAGGAAAGACGGCTAGAACAAGGCTTGACAGTTGGAACACGGATTGAACTTAGTGAGCGGCCTTGGGTGTGTCTGCGAGTGGTCATGTTGTTGCCATTCGGCTCCATTCAGTGTTGGATTGTCCTCACACCCTTGCTCCCAAAATTGAGTTGCTAATCCTTTCAATCAAAGCTCCCCTTTCCTTCTCTTTCCTGGGAATTCCATCTTCACCATGTTGTCTGGTGGATGAGAAATTGGTAACATGGTTGCAAAGAGAGGATGCAACCGTCTTGGATGAATGTCGATGAACGTATTTCATCTATCACAAACTTCTTGGTAAGTGGGAGTTGGTTTTGGTTCATGAAAGGGTAGAGTGATCACAGAAATCAAGTAAGTAATAAGTTTGTTTTGATTGTCCGTGTGTCTATTGAAAGGCACCTCTATCAAAACTTTGGATTGGATTTTGTAACATATAGTGATATTAATCTTAGTGTTTTTGTTACGTATGCATAAGTGCCAACAATGTCCTTTGATTGTCAACGGTGACATTTGCCACGGTGTAAGTGCCAACAAACGCTAAGAATATGATATGAACGTTTAATTACAAACTTCTTGGTAATTAGATTTTTTCGGAGTTGATTTTGGTGCATTGGAAGGATAAAGTTAAGTGTGGAACATACCTTTACTCTCTTTGTATTGGTGAGAGGAACTTCTATTGATACTTTGGTTCGAATTTAGCAATAAACAATTTTGTTGTTAATAGTGCTATTAAGAGCATCACAAAGTTAGGTGACAGTTTTAGAGGATCCATAGTATGTGCCAAAATTAATGTAGAATATGAAGGAATTTTTCGATCAACAATGATTTATAAATATCTACTCATAATATAATAATGACTTGAATATTTTGCTTTATCATTGTGCTAACGGATCGTAATGTTTCCCGTATCTTTCTAACAAGACCATCTATGCTTTACAGTTCCTTATAATTTAGGAGATATATACACTATAAGGGCATGCTAAGATCTCTCAAAACTATGGTATATCCTCATATATTCTCAAAAAAAAATAAAAATTTAAACATAAAAAATTTAAAAATTCCCGAGAAATTGTTATTTTACTTTTTTTGAGTTTTGTTTTGTAAGTGCCAAGAGTGGCACTGGCCACGATGTAAGTGCCAACACTTGCAAGTGCCAAGAGTGGCACTGGCCATGATGTAAGTGCCAACACTTGCAAGTGCCACGATTTAAGTGCCAACACTGGCAAGTGCCACGGTAGCGAGTGCCAATGGTGCCAAGAGTGGCCAATGCCACAATGTAAGTACCAATAGTGGCTAGTGCCATATGTACGTGCCAACAATACCACAATATGAGTAATCGAGCCTTTTTATCAAAAACTTCTCGGTAAATAAATTTTTTTGGAATAGAATTTTGTGAGTTGAAAGGACAAGGTTAGTGTGGAACAAACCTTTGCTCTCTTTGTATTGGTGGAAGGAACTTCCATTAATACTTTGGGTTGGGTTTGAATTCATATATACTTTAAGATACTTTTTAGCCCTCAAAACATTGCTTAAATTTTCTAAAACAACAAAAAATAACCACTTTTTTAACTTAGAATAGTATGATAATGCAATTGGTAAGAAATTTGAATCTAAAATTTGATGCAAATATACACATACATTTTCAGCTTGCATTGAAAATGGGCAGTTTTAAAGCTTTTGGGAATTCAAACATTTGAACAGTGTTATGGTAACATACTCAAACTCTGTTGTCTCAAACACATTAGGGAGTGGCCAAGGGAATCAAAATTTGAGAAATTCTTTTGGAAGTATGGACCTTTTGAATTCATACTTTTTGGACTTATCTTGAACTAGTTATGAAATTCTTAAGGAAGTGTACATTGTAGATGTCCTTCAACCCACACACCTTAGATTCCACCTAAAATCCAACTCCAAGGTACATTAGAATCCATAAAACCAATAATCTTCCAATTGGTTAAATGCATACACTGTGTTCATGTACAGATTACCGTATGCCCAGTTGGCGTTTTCAAACTTAATTTTACACATTGATTGTAGTAATTTTCTACGTCGTAGCCCATTATGGAACTCTTGCTGTCTAAGGGTGCACTCTTGCTGTTGAACGTGGTGGTAAGTATAGCAAAAGGGTGGGGGGCGGGGGTGCGCTTGCTGACCTTGAAAAGGAAACAGTTAGTAAATAAAAGTAAAGTCCGGGATATACACAACCGAATTCATAGAAAAATTTTACGATTGCTTGGACAGATACAGGGTGGAATCGATCATTGAAATGTCAAAGTTTGTGATCAGTATCTTAACCAATAAGTCCTACGCCGGAACCATGTGAGATCCCGAAGCTCAGAGAGAGGTCCCATGCCAGCAATGGCTACTTCCTGCACATCCAGAACATTAGTAAGATACTGCAAGAGCTTCTTGGAAGCCCCACATTCAATGAGCTAGAGCACGTTTGAAAGTGGAAAAAGAGCAACCAACCTTGTCATAAATGAAGCGGGCGGCAACTCGTTTCACACATTCCGCATCCACAGCATCAATACGAGCAAAAAGCTCAGCTAAGGGTACTCGTCTTCCATACGTCAACAGCTGAATAAATAAAGACAGAGTTGTCAATAACACCACCGACGAGGTCCTTAGTGTTAATTGAACGCAAACATCCTTGGATTTCTGGAGTCACCAAATTCTAAGTTGAGAGTTTGAGAAATAACAATGCAGGTTTGAAGGAATGCAGAGTAGATCGTTCCGCGCACCTGCCGACCGATGTCCTCGGCGATTGGACTTGTTCCGTCAAGGTGAAGAAGCAAACACGATTTCAGCTGCGTCAAATAAAAGTGTTTCTTAGAGTCAGTTGCAATGAAAGCCCCACGACATCGCGGATATGAGGACAACTTCATAATGTGGGCCCTCGAGATGAAATTGGACCTGGTTTCGAGCACGGGCTACATCATCGGGGTCGACACGATAGATCAACCTTCCTATTTGGTGCATGATGACATAGCAGAGGTCATCCAAGTTCTCTTCCTGCAAAGATCATTACTCCAGGTTTAGCATTTCGAAGCAACAGAGTATCAATAAGCAACACTGAAAGCTCAATTAAAGTAGTCGAGAGAAAAAAAAGCATAGCAACCTTAGCAACTGCGTACACACCAAAAAGCCCGGAATCGCTGTAGTTCGTGTTGAAGGCCATAACACTCTCAGCTAAACCATTTGCAGAAATCTGTTGAGCCATTTCTGACCTACATGAACAGAACTCACAAGAGACTGTCAGAGTGGCCACTACGAACGAGTGCAATCTTAGGTGTGCCCATTTTAAACGCAGGAGGGTGAATAAGACTACCCCATATGCTTCCCCGCACCAGCGCTCTTGTTCCATGACCCCAACATCGTCTGCATCACCATTAGTGCTATAGAATCTGGGTCAATCCACGCTGCTCCTTCTACTGCTACAGCGAAGTAGGCCAGTGGACAATCATCGTCTCGAAGGCGAACCTGCCAATGGAGTACCAAAACAGAGGAATTTATACTTTTCAACTGTGCGATCTCTATGACCTTCAAGCTCAAAGTCTACTAGCATCTTTCAGAGTCAGAATTGCAAGATCTAATATAATGATAACGTTAAATAAATAGCGCAAATGGAGAAGATATACATGAGAACCAAACTATGCGCTCACCTCTGATCCTGTAAAACTCGCAGGTTCCTGCATCACAAGTTCTCCAGCAGTGGTCGGATCGGTTGAAAGACTCTGGAACGACTTCTCGACTGTTTTGACCAGCTCGTCGTGGTTGACAGCTCCAGCAGCAGCAACTACCTGCAATCGAAATATGTATCAATTACTGCATACCGAGCCTTGCAATACCGTACTTCAGTTTCTTATCCATTGCTTGAAGAAAATCTAGCAAACATTTCAGCTGCAGTATATTGACTGCTCTGAGAACCTGGTATTTTAGGATCATGCACAAAAAAAGTGTTGACGGGACGAATTGGATGGGAACACGGTCGTGATAGAAGGCGCAATTGGACGAATAAGTACTACGAAGTCCACAATAGCCTTCTAAAAATGAGAACCACAATTCAAGCCCAAGTATGTTGCAGAGCACACTTGCAAGAAACCCGATGCTAAAATGTATCCCAAGCGAAGATCTTCAACCAACTCTGTAGAATGTTGATGAGCACAGCAAGCTGGAATATCAACTACAGTAGCAGAGCCCAATCCAGTTAAGTTTAACAAGAGACAGGGTAGTACCATTCTGGGACCAGTGTAGTGTTTGGAAATGTAGTCACTCAAATTACATTTCTGGATGTTTCGGATGTTCTCCGCGGGGCCTAATATTGTTCGTCCCAGAGGAGTGTACTGAAATGCAGTTGCATGCAAATGGTCAAACATCACCTCCTCCACTTGGCCTTCTACCTGAAAGGCATCAACAAACACCACCAAAATAAGTAATAGAGCTGCTCAAACATGTACGTAAGAAAAGTAAAAAAGGAATCAGCGCCACAGCAACCGCCAAGCTCCAGTTGATGAATGTGACTGATAGTCACCATTGTAGTTAGAAGCTTTACCGGCTTTTGCCCTTCAGATTCTCATGCCTGATGTAGGTGGACCGCGGGATACCTTCGCTGACAGACGGTGGAATTTGAAAACTTGCAATTAGCGAGAATTGAAAATACAAAATTCAGCCATCAACAACTTTCCCGACAACAGTTAAAATGCGGATTCTCAGAGAATGTGTCCTTGTCATTGCACCAATTGCAACCTCAAAAGAATAAACCTCAATTGAACCGGTGGCCCCTTACAGAATATGGCAGTAAAAGTCAGATCGATTATGGATTCTGGAGTAGAAGGTGAGTAGAGGAAGTATTTCTACCGAGAATTTTGTAGCTAAAGACAAGACTGAGCACCTGGTATGTATAATGATGAAATCCATAGCAGAAAGTGAGAAGAAAAGAGTTAAACTACTATGCGTAATGTACCGTAAGTCAGGAGTTAGAAGATGCTATGTAGCTAATGACAAGATTGAGTAGCTTGAAAGATATCGGTAGCGACTCCGCACAAGAAGGCAATACGATCTCTTATCACAGATTCCATGGCAATATGGCAAATTCAGTGCTGCCAAATTGACGAAATTGAGGGTAATGGCATTGCATGTTCAGGCTGATCTGCACATCAAACCTTCAAGACAGTGCTCATTCCTAAATATCTTCAACTCGCAGTATGCGTTTGAATGACAAAAGATTTTGAAAAGTTGCGAGTCGTGACAATCTCCTGAATTGCAGCATTTTGAGGTAACAATACCTTACGACAATACGTAGAAGAAATGATCCAAGCATAAAGCCTACCTCCTCCATCTCTCGCAGAATGACATTGCGCTCCCGGTTAATGCGATCCTCATCGAACGACGAGTTCTGCAAGATGTCCGCGAGGATATCGACAGCAACAGGCACATCCTTCTTCAGCACTTTGGCGTAATAAGTAGTCTGTTCACGGGAAGTGTAGGCATTAAGATGCCCTCCCATGTTCTCGATCTCCTCCTCCAGCTGCCGCAGGTTGCGCTTCTTGGTGCCCTTGAAGATCATGTGCTCCAGAAAGTGCGCGGTACCATTAGTCTCGGCCGTTTCGAACCGGCTACCGGCGTCAATCCAGACTCCGACAGTGGCAGTCTCCGCCGACATGTTGCTCTCACTCGCCACGCGCAGGCCGTTGGAGAGCGTCGTCACTTTGGTCTCCGGCGTGGCGAGGACCGCTGTATGGTCGATGTCCTTGGCCGCCGGGGAGTTGTAGCGCTGGAACCGCTCGTCCGCCACGCACATCGAACTCCATCTCCGGATGCAATTGCTGCGCCGGAGCGCCATTGTTGCCATGATTCGTCCCGCCATCGCATCACAAGTTCGTTAATTGCCGCACATGTGGCGCAGTTTCTTACCGCAATTTTTTGCGATTTCTTTGGTTCAATTGAAACATCGTTAATTCTTCCGGAAAATCAAGTGATCAGCGTATGATTGAGAGTAAACCTAATTGCTTGAGCGATCGAAGACATGCAGCTAGAATGTCGCCGTTACGGGAAGCAACCGCCGAATGGCTCTCACTTGAAATGGAAAAGTAAAAGTAACCTGAATCCAGCTTTAAATTTTGTAAAATCTTCCGTCCATTCTCTTCCCGCCCGTTTTCTCTTTCTCGTCGTTCCGATATATCGAGAAGTCTGCATCAGCCGCCAAGGTAGTCGGGCAGGAGATAGTCGGGCAGGAGATAGTCGGGCAGGAGATAGTCGGGCAGGAGATAGTCGGGCAGGAGACTTATGTCTCAAATACTAGATTTTGACCCTTCATCTCAGCTACCCAGGCAAGCAAACATCCATGTTGGTTTTTCGAGATCTTTAGGGTAATAGGAATCATAAGCTTGTAGAAATACTTGCATACATTCTAATAAGGTGCTATGTGTTTAAATTAACACAAGTTTCTTGCTACAACTATATTATTCTATGTTTTGTGTCAGTAAGACACATGCACATTGACTACAAAATCACTTATCACAAATATGTCAAACTTAAACGTGCCCGTTAAAAATTAAATACAGTTGCAAAAATTAGTGCAGCTAACGTTTGGAACTTGTGAAGCCAACTATAGAGATAGATGTTATGTTTACAAAAACATTGGAGCTTTACTCTTTGGTGTTGCTTTGCATTCTACACTCTCGCAAATAGAAATACTTTTGACATCATTCTTCGTAACGTGCATCAACATTTGTTCTATCCAAAGAGATGCAATTGTAAAGTTTGAAAACTCTTCACATATTCACACATTCAAGAGAAATTCAATAACCATGTCTTCGCAACGAATTAGGAAATGCCTACTTTTGCATTAAATTAGGATCACATTGTCGGCTCACTCAAAGAAGCAATTATATTCTCAAACTTTTGTATTTTCTTGTACGCAAACACTCACTTGGTTATATAGTGGGTCCAAAACGTTTCACAATTAGCAAAATTCTTCGCATATTCACTCAAATGTGAAACTCATTATTGCCATCATATACCATGATTATGAAAAGTTACACGTTGTGCTTTCATTAAAGGATAATATTTGTTGCTTTTAATTATGCACACAACGATTGTACTTTTGGGGATAGGACATGTGCAAGAATATGGCAAGGAGTCGTAGATTATGGTACAAAAGTTTGGTATCGATGAAACGTTCGTAAAATTAAATTATTTCAATGTAGAAATACAATGTTTAAAGCCAATTGTGACAAAATTTGTGTATATGCACACACGAACGCTGACTTGTCACTTGCTCAAACAAGTTAATGTTAATTAGATTCATACATTCAACTAAATCTTCATATGTTCACACGAATGCTATTGTCCCTATTGCCCATGTTCATCAAAAGTCGTTTCAATACTAACTTGTTCTATGTGACTCATGCCATGTGACTTGTTCCGTCTAACTTGCACCGTTTAACCCGCGCCGTTTTTAGACTTTTATATTAAATAGTACAAAGAAAAGAATAAAGAGAAACAATCTAAGCGACAAAACCAAGGCAACGAGCCAGCGACTATACTAAGAAACGAAGTAGCTCCAGTCGCACTACCAAACAAAACAAAACAAAAAGCTGCAAACAACGAATTATTACATACAGAAGTGAGAGAATCAGAAGTCATACAACTTTTCTCTTCGTCATCGCGATGATCCCTCACCCAAACGCTCCATAGTATCCTTCCTCCGTTGATCGAATAAGCAAATGGTTAATTCCTCAAAAACAACAATAATATGTGATTAATGAACAAGTGAACTTACAATCTAAGCTCGCGAGCTGGCTACGAATCGAATAGGCAAAGGAGGAGTGGAAGTAAAGGAAAATGGGGGTATGCCTCTTGTAGTTATGACAATTGCGATTGTTAGGTTGTGAGAATATAGCAGCAAAAGAAGAGAGGATTGCAGGAGCATGGCGTACAAGCAAATTGGGTCCGTTTGTGAGCGACTGAGTGTAATTCGGATAGAATTTATAGGCAATGATGGAAGATCTATAAAGTGGAGCTTCTTTCCCCTACAAACGTGGAGAAACTCGCCCCGCTTTGACATTGTTATTTATAGTAGACTAGCATTCAATCATATCTTTAAAATGCAAAAAATTGTCTGAGATGTGATTAACTTTTTAAGTTGGTCAAAGGTTTGAAATTGTTAATATATTGCACTTTTGGTTCTTGTCTAGGTGCGGGATAGAATTAGTTTCTTAAATTGGTCCAAATATTGAGAACGGCTAGCTATTACAAGTTTTAGTTCCTTCCTAAGTCATGCAAAAAAGTAATGACACACAATTTTATTAAAATCTTAAGGGGCACCATAAATGATACTAGCGCGTTTTGATAATTTTTCGTAACTTAAAAAGTTATTGAAAAACTAACAAGATAGAAAAAATTGACATGTATACGTACAATCACGTTTGACAGGTTGAAATGGACTTTCATAATTACTCTTTATTTTATTTTTTGCAAGTGCAAATTATGATGAGTGAATGATGTAAAATATCTCATTAATTATAAGTAAAAATATACATTCTTAAACAACGTTCCAATCATAATTTTTTGTGTGGTTATATTATGAAATGAGAGACTTGAGCTTATTTATGTGGTATAATGTTTTGCCAAATGCATGAGTAAGCATAGCATAAACCCCAACGTTGGAGTAAATTAAACGTGGAACCTCAACAATATGCGTGTCATCGTCTATAAAAGCAAAAGAGATGCTAAATTGCACAAGGCTAGAAAAACTCTTGTCGGCCGTGGCAATCACTTTGAACAATCGTTAAGGAGTTGATCTTGATAAGAACACTTCCAAGTAGATAAGAAGAAGTTATCGCAGGTTGTTGTATAGATTGTTCGTTTCCTATGACATTACGTTCATGGGTTCCTAAATTAATTTATGAAATATGTACGATATCTATCACCACCTTCACTTGGGACTACGTACTTATAATTTATACAAGTCGGACCAACAATCAAATGAAAATAGTAAGTCCTTTCTATCAAAAATTGGATGTGATATAAATCGAGTTTGAATTTTATACAATACAAGTGAGACAAATGCAAAATACATGTGAATTTCATTATCATGATAATTATCTGTTGCCAAATGCATCCTAAGTATTCCCAATCCAAATCTATTATTTAAGGCATGTAGTTTGTTTTGTTTTAGTGATGAAAATATGATCTGGGGCATCATCGCCAATCAAACTGGGTTGCATGAACTCTTGTTGGAGATAGTTGGGCAGGAGGAGACAGTCGCGCAAGAGTTAGTCGGGCAGGATATTGTCTGGCAGGTTTTCTTATCAATGTTTGGAGTACCAATTTCTTAGTCTTCTTTAGAATGAGGTATCTTATGACCCAAATCAATTCTAAAAAGTTGAGAAGAAGTAAATTCTCGTTCTACTCTCCCGAGACTCTAATAATTTAATTTGTGTTATTAAATTTGATTATGAATCTGAGGTTGCATTTTTCCACTAACACATTCACACAAACTTATGTCCCAACTATTAGATTTTGATCCTTCATGTGAGCTACCCAAACAAGCAAACATCCATTTTGGCTTTTCAAGATCTCTTTAGGGGGTAACTACATTTACAAGCTTGTAGAAAAACTTGCATACATTCTAATTAGATGCTATGTGTTTAAATTAAAACAAATTTATTGCTACAATTATAATACTCTATGTTTTGTGCCAATAAGACACATGCACATTAGCTCCAAAATCACTCATTACAAATTTGCCAAACTTATACGTGCCCGTTAAAAATTTAATATCATTCCAAAAATTAGTGTTAAAGTTTGGAAGTTGTGAAGCCAACAATAGAGATAGATGTTATGACTACACAAGCATTGGAGCTTTACTCTTTGGTGTCCATTTCTATTCTATACTCTAGCTAATAGAAATGCTTTTAACATCATTCATCTCAACAATATCACAACCTGCATCAACATTTGTTTCATTCAGAGAGATGCAATTGTAAAGTTTGAAAACTCATCACATTTTCACACATTTTAAGAGAAATTCAATAACCACGTCCCCGCAACGAATTAGATAATGCCTACTTTTGCATAAAACTAGGATGACATTGTCGGCTCACTCGAAGAAGCAATAGTATTCTCACACTTTTGTGTTTTCTTGTACGCAAACACATACTTGGTGATGTTGTGGGTCGACAACGTTCCACGTTTAGCAAATTTCTTGGCATATTCACTCAAATGTGAAACCCATTATTGCCATCATGTACAATGATTATTCAAAGTTACACGTTGTGCTTCCACTAAAAGATAATATGTGTTGCTTTTAATTCTACACACCCATTGTACTTTTGGGGATAGGACACGTGCGAGAATATGGCTAGAAGTCGTAGATTATGGTACAAAAGTTTGGTACCCATGAAACCTTGGTACCCATTAAAATATTTCAATGTAGAAGTACAATGTTTAAGGCAAATTGTTATGTATTTGTGTATTTGCACACACAAACGCTCACTTGTCACGTGCTCAAACCAAAATGCTAATTAAACTCATACATTCAATTAAAACTTGATATGTTCACTCGAATGTTATTGTCCCTATTGTCCAGTGGGTAGTATGTTCATCAAAAGTCATTTCAAGACTAACTTGCTCTATGTGACTTACGCCATGTGAATTGTTCCTTGTAAATGCACCGTTTAACCCGTGGTGTGTGACTTGAACCAATTTTAGACTTTTAAATTAAGAAGTACAAAGAATAATAGAGAGAAAAAATCCAAGTGGCAAAACCAAGACAACGAGCTAGCGACTACACCAAGAATCGAAGTAGCTCCAATCGCATTACCAACAAAACAAAACAAAAAAGCTGCAAACAACGAATTATTACACACGGATAAAAGTCAAAGAATGAGGCGTCATACAACGTCTCTCTTCATCATCGCGATGATCACTCACTCAAACGCTCCACAATATTCTTCCTCCCTAATCGAATAAGCGAATGGTTAATTCCTTCAAAACAGCAACAATCTATGATTAATGAACAAGCAAACTTACAATCTAAGCTCGCGAGCTGGCTACTAACAAAAGCAGGAATCGAATTGGCAAAAGAGTAGTGGAAGTAAAGGAAAATGGGGGTTTGCCTTTTGAAGCTATGACAATTGCGATTGTTAGGTTGTGAGTAAAGAACACCAAAAGAAGAGAGGATTGTAGCAGCATGGCGTGCAAGCAAATTGGGTCCGTTTGTGAGCGATTGAGTGTAATTCGGATAGAATTTATAGGCAATGATGGAAGATCTATAAAGTGGAGCTTCTTTCCCCTACAAACGTGGAGAAACTCGCCCCGCTTTAACATTGTTATTTATAGTAGACTAACATTCAATCATATCTTTAAATGGCAAAAATTTGTCTGAGATGTGATTAACTCTTTAAGTTGGTCAAAAGGTTGAAAATGATTGTATCTTGCACTTTCGGTTCTTGTCTAGGTGCGGGATAGAATTAGTTTCTTAAATTAGTCCAAATATTGAGAAGGCTAGCTATTACAAGTTTTAGTTCCTTCCTAAGTCACGCAAAAAAGTAATGACACGCAATTTTATTACATCCTTAAGTGGCACCACAAATGATACTATCGGCGTTTTAATAAATTTACTAGCGACGTTTTAATAAATTTTGATAACCTAAATAGTTATCGAAAAACTTACAAGATAGAAAAAATTGACATGTATACGTACAATCATGTTTGACACGTTGAAATGAACTTTCAAAATTATTATTTTATTTTTTACCTTTTATCTCATATTTTTTATATTTCATATCTTTTTTGCAAGAACAACCTACGATGAGTGAAATGATGTGAAATATCTCATTAATTATAAGTAAAGATATACATTCTTAAAAAACGTGTCAATCATAATTTTTTGTGTGTTTTATATTATTAGAGATTAGAGATTTGAGCTTATTTATGTGGTAAAATGTTTTGCCAAATGCATGAGTAAGCATAAGATATACCACAACGTTGGAGTAAAGTGAATGTGGAACCTCAACAATAAAAACAAAAGAGATGCCATATTGCAGAAAGCTAGAAAAACTCTTGTCGGCCGTCACAAATATTTTGAACAATCATTAAGGAGTTGATCTTTGCTAATAATACTCCCAAGTAAAAGAAGAAGAAGCTATCACATGTTGTTGTATAGATTCTTTGTTTCCTATCACATTAGCTTTCATGCATTCCTAAATTGATTCCTGATATAAGTAAGATATTTATCACCACCTTCACTTGGGACTACGTACTTATAATTTATACAAGTCGGACCAACAATCAAATGAAAGTAGTCAGCCCTCCCTATAAATTTTGCTTGTCGTATGCTTCCTTGAAAATTGGATGTGAGTATAAATTGAGTATGGATTTTATACAGTAGAAGTGGCACAAATGCAAAATACATGGGATGTCTACATAACTTTTACCCTCATTATCATCATATGTATGCATAATTTTTACCCTCATAGGACCTATAAAACCTAATGAAATGCTTGATTTTCACATGGAGATACAATGAAATTTAAATACGAAGGCTTATTTTAATTTTCAACAACGAGAACGACATGTAAACCAGTATTGGATCTAGAATTCCAACAATGTGATTATGCCTTAGGACGTTTGTTACATGTGTAGGATATTTTTTCAAAGTAAAAAACTAATTTTTGAAGTTACTCCAATTTGATTGATTTTGGAGAAACTTTGAGAAGAGATGATTTTATAACATAGTTTTGGGCACATTTCAACATGTCCTTATAGTACTTTCAAACTTTGAATGTAGATTTCTCCTTAAGTATAGGAATGATATTTTTCAAAAAGGCTAAGGAAAACTCTACAATCTTCAAGATATTTCAACCATACAATGTATATTTATTCAGTTAATGCATTGTCAAATAGATTAACTCTAAACAAGCTTTTTTCACCTTTAGGGATTAAGTGAACCCTTTTTGTGAACCCTTTTTTGGTTAAGTGGAGCCTTTTTGTGAACCTTGTCACATGCGAGGGCTACAAATAAAACTTCTACGGAGGATATTTTGCGCCCAAAATTTATCTACTAAGGCTACGTTTGGCAACCCAAAATTAGTCTAACCCCATATTATGTTTTGCACCTACCATGATATTGAGAATATGAAGAGTCTTTTGGTAACCAAACAATCATGAAGGGTTGTATGGCGAAGGGCGGAGAAGGGTGAACAATAAGAGGAAGGGTTGAGAAATTGAGGTCAAGACCTCCCTTTTAACTCTTATGTAATATCATGATTATGGTGTGTTGCCAAACGAGTGGTCACGAGTGAATATTGTGATTTCGTAAATATCTTGATTTTGGGTGAAATGTCGTAATATGTAGGTAGCTCCCAAATGCACCCTAAGTATTTTTAATTCAAATGTAATATTTAAGGTACTAGGTAGATTGTTTTGTTTTGTTTTGCTAGTGAATTTATGGTCTCGGGCACCGCTCATGGCATCGGGCCGCATAAGGTGTCGTTGGATGCGAGTACTTTTGTTGAATTGTGGTAAACGATCGTATCGCAAAATCGGTCGATGGATCCTGAGACATTGAATTTTTGAGTAATGTCAGCCCCCAAATCACCACTTAGTGATGTAGTCGGTCGGATACGTTTTACGTTTAGCAAATTTCTTGGCATATTCACTCCAATGTGAAACCTAATATTGTCATCATGTACCATGATCATTGAAAGTTACACGTTGTGCTTTTACTGAAGGATAATATGTGTTGCTTTTAATTCTGCACACCCATTGCACTTTTGGAGATATGACACGTGCAATAATACAGCAAGGAGTTTGAGATTATGGTACAAAGGTTTGGTACCCATGGAACCTTTGTAAAATTAAAATATTTCAATGTAGAAGTACAACGTTTATGGCAAATTGCCTCGTGTTTGTGTATTTGCACACACAAACGCTCACTTGTCACGTGCTCAAACCAAAATGTAATTAGACTCATACACTCAATTAATCACTTGAATGTTATTGTCCCTATTGCCCAGTGAGCAGTATGTTGATCAAAAGTCATTTTAATACTAACTTGCTCTATGTGACTCATGCCATGGGACTTGCTCCGTGTAACTTGCACGGTTTAACCCGCGTCGTGTGACTTGAACGGTTTTTAGACTTTTATATTAAAAGGTAGAAAAAAAATAAAAATGAAGAGAAAAATCCAAGCGACGAAACCTAAGGCAACGAGCGAGCGACTATACCAAGAATTGAAGTAGCTCCAATCGCACTACCAACAAAACAAACAGCTGCAAACAACGAATTATTACAGACAGAAGTCAGAGAATCAGAAGTAGTACAACTTTTCTCTTCGTCTTTGCGATGATCTCTTATCCTTCCTCCATGATCAAATAAGCGAATGGTTAATTCCTCATAAACAACAACAATATGTAATTAATGAACAAGCCAACTTACAATCTAAGCTCGCGAGTTGGCTACAGAATCGAATAGGCAAAGGAAGAGTGGAAGTGAAGGAAAATGGAGGTATGACTCTTGTAGCTATGGCATTCAATTGCGATTGTTAGGTTGTGAGAAAACAACAAGCAAAAGAAGAGAGGATTGCAGTAGCATGGCGTGCGAACAAATTGAGTCCGTTTGTAAACGATTGAGTGTAATTCATGCATGCCAAATGGAGTCGGATAGAATTTATAGGTGATGATGGAAGAGCTTGACTAAAGCTTAAATTGGTTCAAATATTGAGAACCGCTAGCGAATACATGTTTTAGTTCCTTCCTAAGTCATGCAAAAAAGTAATGATGGGCAATTTTATTAAAATCTTAAGTGGCATCACAAATTATACAAGCGGCATTTCAATAATTCTTCATAACTCAAATAGTTATTGGAAACTCATAAGATAGAAAAAATTGACATGTGTACGTACTATCATGTTTGACACGTTGAAATGGACTTTCATAATTACTCTTTAATTATTTTTTGCAAGTGCAACTTATGATGAGTGAAAGATGTAAAATATCCCATCAATTATAAGTAAATTGATACATTCTTAAAAAACGTGTCAATCATAATTTTTTGTGTGATTATATTATAAATCACGGATTTGAGCTTATTTATGTGGTATAATGTTTTTCCAAATGCTTGAGTAAGCATAGCATAAACCACAACATTGGAGTATACACTCAAATGTGAAATCCATTATTGCCATCATGTACCATGATTATTGAAAGTTTCACGTTGTCCTTCCACTGAAGGATAATATGTATTGGTACCCATGAAATTTTTGTGTAATTAAAGCATTTCAATATAGAAGTACAATGTTTAACGCTTGTCGTATATATGTGTATTTGACCACCCCGAACACTCACTTGTCACGTGCTCAAACCAAAATGCTAATTAGATTCATACAAATTCAATTGAATCTTAATATGTTCACTTAAGTCTAATTGCCCCTATTGCCCCGTGGGTAGTATGTTCATCAATAGTCATTTCAATACCAACTTGCTCTATGTGACTCACGCCATGTAACTTGCTCCGTGTAACTTGCACCGTTTAACCCGCGTCGTGTGACTTGAGCTGTTTTTAGACTTCTATATTAAACAATACCAAAAGAAGAATAAAGAGAAAAAATCCAAGCGACGAAACCAAGGCAACGAGCGAGCGACTATACCGAGAATCGAAGTAGCTCCAATCGCATTACCAACAAAACAAAACAAAAAGCTGCACACAACAAATTATTATATAGAATGAGAAGTCATACAACTTTTCTCTTCATCATCGCGACGATCCCTCACTTAAACGCTCCACAGTATCCTTCCTCTCTCATTGAATAAGTGAATGGTTAATTCCTCATAACATCAACAATCTATGATTAATGAACAAGCGAACTTACAATCTAAGCTCGCGAGTTGGCTACACACAAAAGCGGAATCGAATAGGCAAAGGAGGAGTGGAAGTAAAGGAAAATGGAGGTATGCTTGTTATAGCTATAACAATTGCGATTGTTAGGTTGTGAGAAAACAATAGCAAAAGAAGAGAGGAGTGGAGGAGCATGGCGTGCAAGCAAATTGGGTCCGTTTGTGAGCGATTGAGTGTAATTCGTGTAGAATTTATAGGCGTTGATGGAAGATCTATAAAGTGGAGCTTCTCTCCCCTACAAACGTGAAGAAACTTGACGCGCTCTAACATCGTTATATATAGTAGACTAACATTCAATGATATCTTTAAAATGCAAGAATATGTCCGAGATGTGATTAACTCTTTAAGTTGGTCAAAAGGTTGAAATTGTCAATATATTGCACTTTTGGTTCTTTCCTAGGTGCGAATAGAATTAGGGAAATGGGTCCAAATATTGAGAACGGCTAGCTAATACAAGTTTTAGTTCCTTTCTTAGTCATGCAACATGGTAATGACACACAATTTCATTAAAATCTTAAGTGGCACCACATATGATACTAGCGGCGTTATAATAAATCATTATTTACAATTTAAAAAGATATTAAAAAGCTTACAAGATAGAAAAAATTGACCTAAATACGTACAATCACGTTTGAAATGGACTTTCATAATTTTTATTTTATTTTTTATCCTTTATCTTATATTTTATATATTTCATATTTATTTTGCAAGTACAACCTATAATGAGTGAAGTGATGTAAAATATCTCATCAATTATAAGTAAAGATATACATTCTTAAAAAACGTGTCAATCATAATTTTTTGTGTGGTTTATATTATAAAATTAGAGATTTGAGCTTATTTATGTGGTAAAATGTTTTGCCAAATGCATGAGTAAGCAAAAGATATAAACGTTGGAGTAAAGTGAATGTGGAACCTCAACAATAAAAACAAAAGAGATGCCATATTGCAGAAAGCTAGAAAAACTCTTGTCGGCCGTCACAAATATTTTGAACAATCATTAAGGAGTTGATCTTTGCTAATAATACTCCCAAGTAAAAGAAGAAGAAGCTATCACATGTTGTTGTATAGATTCTTTGTTTCCTATCACATTAGCTTTCATGCATTCCTAAATTGATTCCTGATATAAGTAAGATATTTATCACCACCTTCACTTGGGACTATGTACTTATAATTTATACAAGTCGGACCAACAATCAAATGAAAGAAGTTTGCCCTCCATGTCGATGCTTCTTGTCGTATGATTTTCTTTGTTGAAAATTGCACGTGTGAGTAAATTTGAACACAAATTTTAAATAAAAGTATTAGCAAAAATACAAAATCCATGTGGTGTCTACATAACTTTTACCCTCATTATCATCATATGTATGCATAATTTTTACCCTCATAGGACCTATAAAACCTAATGAAATGCTTGATTTTCACATGGAGATACAATGAAATTTAAATACGAAGGCTAATTTTCAACAACGAGAACGGCATGTAAACCAGTATTGGATCTAGAATTCCAACAATGTGATTATGCCTTAGGACGTTTGTTACATGTGTAGGATATTTTTTAACGTAAAACACTAATTTTTGAAGTTACTCCAATTTAATTGATTTTGGAGAAACTTCGAGAAGAGATGATTTTATAACATACAGTGACAAACAAAACTGAGTACAGTTATGACTCACCTCCATTCAAAAAATCATATCATAAGCATAAGTGAGCCAAATTCAAATGGGTCTAAACAAAAATTGTAGTGCATAATGTATCACACGATGTTAAAAAGTTTGAAGTAAAGTTGAATTGGGGTTTGGAAGATATCAAATGTCAAAGTAGACTAGCCATTGACTCAGTTTTGTTCGAAGTTGCTTAAAAAGCTTTCAAAATTTGCACAATTTAGAGTGAAGCCAACTTTCTTGTACATTGCCTGTAAGGTAATGCCAAACATCACCTTGAACATGTATATGCCTTTCATCAACAAAAATCAACATTTGTGTGCTTAAAATGATATTCAAATTATGAAAAAACAGATGATTATTGTAAATATGGCACATGATAATCCTCTATGGAATTGACAGCACGCAATGTTAGTGGGCTTTACAAATGACCTATACAAATCAATATTGGCCATTATTGCATGTATTTCATTTTTTATTTGAAATGTTTTCAATCTTGAAAAAAATCTTTTATAACTTGATTGTTTATATAGGGATGATGTGATGATTTTCTTATTCAACCCTATTGATGTTCCAATGATGATTGATGAAAGCTTTCCCTCTACTACAATGATTTCACTTACTTGCATTTTGGTGAAGCCATTTCATAAAAATTCTAATGCTTCATCTTGACCCTTCTGTACATTTAATGCTAAAAATTCTTATGATTTGCATTTCTAGCATCAACAAACCTTTCTCTTCTTACTGAACATGTATGCACCAAAATTGCAAATAACAAGTATGAACCCTTTTTGTGAACCCTTTTTTGGGTTAAGTGAACCTTTTTTGTGAACATTGTGACATGCAAATGGCTATGAATTAAACCTCTACGAAGGATATTTTGAGCCCAAAATTAGCTACTAAGGCTACGTTTGGCAACCCAATAATAAATTTGTAATCATTAAAGTACCCCATATTCGCTTATTCTTATGACTTGCACATACCATGATAATAAGAACATGAAGAGTCTTTTGGTAACCAATAAATCATGAAAGGGTTGTTTGGCGAAGGCGAGGAAAAGGCGAACAATAAGAGGAAGGGGTTGAGGAATTGAGGTGAAGACCTCATTTTTAATTCCAATAAAATCATGATCTTCATTATCATGATAATGGTGTGTTGCTAAGAGGTGACCATTAGTGAATATTGTGGTTTTGTAAATATCTTGATTTTGGGTGAAATGTTGTAATATTTAGGTTTAGGGTGCGAAATGCACCCTACGTATTTCTTATTCAAATCTATTATATAAGGAGGTACTTTTGTTTTGCGAGCGAGCGAAATTACAATTTCAGACACCCCGATCGAATCACGTTGCATGACGTGTCGTTGGAACAAGCAGGTTTTTATGTAGAATTGTTGAAAACAATCGGATCAAAGTCTTTGAGTGAGCGTGGCAACGCTGCGGTACATAGTAGTCTATCATTCAAGGCAAGTACTTTGTCATGTTTTGTGACATGATGATCTCAAGGACCGCCGGTTAGATTGAGCCACATGAGGTGTTGTTGGAAGGAGGTCCTTTTTTAAGGTTGGGAAAAACAATCCGATTGCAAAACATGTCGATGAGTCCTCAGATATTAAATTTTGAAACAATTATGTCCCAAAAATACTGAAAATTATTTATAGAAACAAGGCAACGCCGCGAGACATACTAGTTGGGTCTTGAAAGCCCCAAACATTGAGACCCCATATCAAAAAGCTGCCCCCTAGACCTTGCTTTGTGAACCGTCTTAAGAATCCGAGAAGAAATCTTAGGCAAAAATATTGATTCTAACCCCTTCATCTAGGCTGCCCGAAATAGAAAAACAGCCAAATCGGAGGCCTTGGTCGTTTAGGGGTTAACCCTTAAACGCCCATGGGGTCTAAAACGGGCAGCCCAAAATTGGATCACAACATCTTTTGGACTTGGGCATCATGAATAGTGCACTTTTTGAATAAGGGCATCATGAATGCACCAATCAATGATGAGCTTGCAACCTCCTACAAGGTTATGTACAACCCCAACCTCGCTACCACAATCCTTTCAAAGCACAAAATCACTCATACAAATTGTGATTTGAATTGTGAAATTTCACTTTTTGAATGCATCACAAGAAGGTGACCAGTTTGACATCAAAATATAAGTGAAAAGTTGAGTACAATGAGAGCTACAGAGAAGATTCTGTTGGAAGGTGACCCCTCGGGTCATCTTGGGCGTTTAAGGGTTAAAGTGAAATGGGTTGGGGGATCCACCCAAGAGCCCCAAACCGTGTTTCGAGACTTCGGTCCACTGTGCTTCAGTTGCGGGTTAAGCTTCAGAGTAGCCTATGGGTTAAGCTTCTTCGCCTCCTTTGAGCTCGATTGGGCATGTTTCCACAATGAGAAGCAGAGGGCATCAATGGTCTGCATTATCGGCGAGATTACTTCGAAATAGTTTCCTTGCTCATCACAAGTACGCGCTTCTACCCTTCAATGCAATACTTACTGCTTGATCTGACAATTGACAAGCTTCGGTAACGATCTTCCTTCAATTGCAGGCCGCATCAATGTCGCTCTCGGGAATTGCCGAATCAATTAAGGCACACGAACACTCTGCAGGTGCAATTTGAATTCCACTTCCTTTGAAGTTGATTAGGGCACCAGATTCTACAGATCATAAACCTTCACTGTCTTAGTTAGACAGATGTTGCCAATGTTTATGAATTTTTTAGTTCGGTTTCGTTAACGAGGGTCATTGACCATGGTCAGGGTTTAGGGTTTAAGCGTTCTGCATTTAGCATTGAGGCGATCTTTCATCGTAATTTATTTTCCGAGACAATGCAAATCAACAATTTACATGAGCAATTTGCAGGTCCAATTCGATTTTCGCTTACTTTGAAGTAGATTAGGGCGCACCAGAATTCACAAAATACAAACCTTCATTGTCGTAGCCTAGACAAGTGGTGCCGATGTTTTTAAAATTTCGATTCTGTTCTGTTAACGAGGAACATCAACGAAGGCGAAAATTTATTGATTATGGTGTCTGAGTTCTGAATTTTTGCAATGAGTTTCGATCGTAAAACTTTCGTCAGAGACAATGCGATCAATCGATTTACATGAGTATTTTGGAGGTGCAATTCAGTTTTCGCTCACTTTCAAGTCATTCAGGGCTGAATTTCTTTTGCTGATGTTTAGAGATTTTAGTTTTGTTCAGGTCAACGAAGTCTAGGGTTTAGGGTTTAAGAGTTAAGCGTGGAGGTGATTTTTGATTTTTGGAATTACTTTGGCAGAGACAATGCGTGCGATATTACGACCAGAATTTCCGGACTGAGTTTTTACGACAAAAGACGCAACAAAACACTGTGCCTCCGCTACTCCCCTTCGCCGCTCAACCCTTAGCCCGGAAGGCGTCTGGTAGTAAAAATGGAAGCAAAATTCCGAGCGGTGGCTTCTCTAGTAGCCTCTTCAAGAAACTGTTGAAGTTTGTTGGCGGATTGCTCGCAGTGTCAGGCTTGGCTGTTGCTGGCGCCCCTTACCTCATTTCCTTCGGCCATGATGGTTTCGTCTATCTTATCAACCAGAGCATCCCTGGTAACGGCAGAACTGTCCTCACCTTCCATACTAAAAATAGCAACAACTCTGCATGGCACTATTTAATGAATTGGGACTTCTGGACTAGAACAAGATTTTGTACTTTCCCCATTTTTCAATACAGCTGATAGTCTCAGTATTACAATTACTGTCATAGTACTTTTTCAAAAGCTGGAGGTAATCATTGGTATTGACGTGACTTAGAGCATCAAATAAACAAGCGGAATGAGGCTATTCCTCATATACATGAATGATTCCTTTCGTGAATACGGTAGTATTGGATTAACGTGGTTTTGACTGTACAGGCGAGTTGTCGGTGGAATCAGTATCTCTTGGGTGGAGAGAGCCAGTGCGAGTAGTAGGCCTCCGTTTAAGAGGATCTGATTCACATACTGTTCTGTCCATTGCCGAGTATACAACAAGTGCACATTTGTGGAGTCTCGTTGCTGGCAGGTCAGGGTTAGGTATACCATTCTCTTTCATGCTCAACATAGCCTTGTTCACCAATCTTTCCTCTCCTTGCCTAATAATCTCAACGCACGTGCCCCTTTCCACGATTATGAAACGATGGATTTGGCTATTTCCTGATGTTTACGTGTATGTTTCCAGGGGATGCACAAGTGGTACGACCGACAATCGATTGGCGAAAAGATCCAAAGTCGGGTCACTTGTATTTCGATCTGGCTCTAACATCCGTTAAGAAGCTGAACGCTCTTCACCCTTTCGTCAGGAGAAACTTCAAAGTGGTGCCCTCTGAGGTGGTGCCATGGAAAGCAACAATGCACGCGCCAGGAGGCAACCTTGAGGTAGTCGGTGGGAAAGTCGTGTTAGACGGCGATGTTGCTGCAGTGCTTGGACCTCACCTCCATTTGGACTTCGCATTTGGAAGCTTCGCAACTGGAAAGGATGGTGCTCTTTGGAAAGGAATCAACGTCTTTGGTCGTACTCCTCTCCGTTGCTCCTTGTCTTCAGATTGTGCCCATTTGGAAGGAGTTGGGTACTACAACTTCAGAAAAAGACATATGGAGCTCCTCAAACCCTTGACTGCAGAGGTATCATACCATTTTCTACCAAACTGTAGCATCTTCAGTAGCACAAGTAGTTGATACTTTCCTTCGAAGAGCGAGGTGCTTTAGTTTATATAGCAGATTCTCCTGCTAATCCTTAGATTGAATCGGAGTCATCTCTCTGAAATGAGCTATGATTATCTGTGGATGATTTCACATCCTCAGCGTCGATCCTTCCAAGAACTCTTGAGAATCCCTTAATCTAACGAATATGGCCATGGATGCTCAGATGGATTTGTCACCAGCTTTTGCGAAGTTCTACTTGGCCCAGATCAATCCAATACTGGGCCAGATAGTTGGACCCTCGATTAGTCGGGACGATCTGCCCGATGTAGTTATGCGTTTGACACCAGATGACATGGTGTGGCCTTCAGAGGAGTATTCCGTTCGAATTGAGCCTATGAAAGTGGTGTGTGATCCTTCGACTTTCAGCTGTGAAAGTTTTCCTTTCTATTTCTGGTTAGGGTACACTGAACTTATTATGTATCTTTGCATCAGGTACTAGCAAAAGGGTACCTCTTGCATGATCTGTTACGGTTGCTATCTCGAGAAGACTTGGAGAGCGGGAATCGTCAGATTACGATGCAGACCTCCGCTATTGAGGCTAATGTCCGTGTAGCAGGTTCCTGGACATGCTCTCGAGTGGATCTCCTCATAGCTGGTGCGTGCTCTGTGCTTTAAATGGAAGATTGCAGGCTTGGTACTATCCGAGAGCTTCTTCTTGGGCATTGGTTAATGAAGGAACATTTAATCAACGTGAGAGATCAGGACGTTGTAGAGCTCATTTGAGCGGCCTCTATCTTGAGTACTGAACATTGCCTTGTACTTGGTGCGTGTAGAGAAGGTTCATGTCGCGACATGGGGTCTAATGGACCATGTCCATGAGACGATGAAGATGACACTTGCCATTCCTGGGAAGTCGTTGAGGGACCTTCTGGGACTCACCAGAATTTCTCCCGATTTCCATTTACAGGTACCTTCTTTCCTAGTGTTGAAGTTCGTACATTCTTGTTGTTCATCTCTTTGTGGTGATCTTTAACTCTTATCTATTCTCACTTGTGTGTAGCTCAGCTTCCAACTTTTCACTTTTGTGTCACCAGTCTAGCGCTTATCTCCAATTCTTGCTCTTGCTGAATGGAACATACCCTTACGATTACACCATTTCCCAGTGGCTTGAGAAACAGGGATGTATGTGCTCGTTAGTCTCTTGGGTATCATAATATTTCATTGCCGTGATCATCATTTCGGGACTATTTAAGAGTTCATTGTGGCGATTAAATTTGTGGTGACAGATTCCTATCAATGGCTCCATCGACCGCCCGCAGGTGGATTGGGGGGCTGCTGGCCGCGGACTGGCGTCGCTCACCGTGCAGGAGAAGATGGGCGACAGCATACTTTCGGCGTTCCTTGAGCACTTTGATGATCCAGACGCTCCTCCGGTCCCCAAACCAATCGGCCCCTTGCCTTGGTCCTGCGAGTAGAAGCGCATGTTCTTCGTAGCATAAAACAAAATTGTTCATACTAGGACGGAGTTTCCATCAAGACAGATACATATGCTCGTCTTCGGTCGGACTGACTGACTGATGTAGCTAGAGGTTACTCCTTTACAGCTATGAACATATATCGCCCCATGCCTTATATGGGTACGTACATCTTGATACCCAGTTGCAACAGTCTGAGGAGCTGATGGGCAGTAAGCAAAGAGCAGATTGATGAATATGATCAACCCTCAGAACAGATTCTAGTCCTGTCAAAATTTAAATAGTGATGTTAGGACTTCTGTTCCGTGGACATCGTGAAATATTTCAAGTCAATTTCTGGGCAACTTCACAACCGAATACAGATGTGATTCGAAATGCAAACCTAGGCTTGATAGATACATGATATGCACTGATGCACAGAAAAATCAGTATCAATTTAGTAGGGAATTGCAGAGTTCTTTCGAGAAACAAGTCGACGAGGTTCAGTGGTACCGGTATCGTCAAATGTTCATAGAAATTGTTACACATGGCATGTCGCTATTCTTAAACGTCCATACCAATGACCAACCATACCCCCATGTACTGGAACTGGATTTACGGGGTTTCGAAGGGTAATGTACTTCATCCACTTTCGCTCGAACAAATATTTGTTCCTACCCTACACTAGTTTAATCTGTAAATTGTTTGTTGCACGTAAACAAGAAGTGTCAATGCTATTGGGTGCCGGCAGATATCACATGAGACGGCCAGCGTATTTAGTTCTGGGATAAATAAGCTTCAAGTCTATCCATTGCACAAAGAATTGATCTGCAAGATGCAGCTTGTACAGTAACAACCCTGTGAGTGAAAGCTTCTTCACTCGTGCTATGCTTTCCACGTACACCACCACCACCCATTTCATCCCCATCACCTGCAAACACATCCCACATAACAGGTCACAACCCCTAAACTCCATTAAGGCGATATTCAGACTTTCAAAGAACCTATATAGGAAAAGGTAAGAGTCCAAACTGTCTTCATCGACAGAAAAGTCTCGGTTCAACAAACTCTGTAATTAGCACAATAGGAGATGTGAGGAGTACCTCAAGCAGAAAACTAGGTATACATAATGGTAGACGAGTATCAATACTTGCTCTAATGCAGAAAACCAGCTTTCCATATTGGTAAACAAGAACCAAGACCATGCTATAAACCCCAAAACTCCAATACGAAATGAGATGTGAGGAGTACCTTAAGCAGGAAACCAGCTACACATATTGGTAGACAAGTACCAGGACCATTGCACAAGATCTGCACCATACAAAGACAATCACCGTAAACAACAGTAAAGAATAATATTCCATTCCTTCTTATTAATAAAGCATGAAAATGGTATTGTAGAGAATCGTCTATGCATACGGATCTTTCCACATGATAATATAGATGAAAAATACTTGTCTGGTGTAATGAGATATACCACATCAGGCTGTATCCACAAAACTTGAAGAATAGCATGAGCAATCGCCCACAAAGTGGAGAAGACGGAAGTTATGTATAACTGGCCTACTTCACGGCTTCGGTAGATCTTGGAGTAGTGGCTGATTTGAAGTGATCTCTCTGCATCGTCAACGCCCTGTTATAATGCCAATTATTTCAGGCACTTTTCAACATCTCGGTGCATTGATTCATTTTCAGGATCTACACTAGTAATTGATTATCTTAAACGTCAATTGTAATCCTTTTTAGGTTTTGACACTCTTCAGGTAATTGCTCGCAGATTGAGTGATATCAAGATTTGTAGAAGTTTGAACCCACACATCTACATGTGCAGAAGATCTGCTGCCAAGAATTAATTCGATGGCGAGATGCTTGAAGCATGGTTGTAGTTTAGCAGAAATAAACACCCGAGAGTAAAGCGTGATGCCGATTTTAGACGTGGAAGCTAAAGAGTGAACGATCCAAACTTAAATCCTTAATCCTCATAGACTATTTGTGTGATGTAAGAGCAGCATCAGAACTTGGGTCATTTGAAGACTATGTATGATACTGAGATCATTGACCTTTATCTTAGCACTGTAGGGCTTTCTTATCTGTCCGCAGATACAGGTTCAAAATTTCATCTTACCCCTCTCCTACCGAAGAATCTTCATGGTAACTTAAAAATGCATTAACTTGATGAATGGACGTGACACTTCTACGCTAATGATCGAATCTTAGACGTGGAAACTACATCGACAGTGATCCAAACCCTAAACCCTTACCCCGGAAACCTCTGCATATGCTCTCAGAAGACTGTAGAGATCTGTAGCTTAAAAAAATTATACCTTACCATTGAACTTCAGTATAGAATTATTATCCTTATTCAATTACAGCTTCCAATCGTCTACTACTGAAGTTGCTGTAACTTCGAAAATTGTATTCAATTCATGCATTCAATGTGACGACTGTGCGTTCGGTGTCAATTTTAGACGTGGAAACTACCAGCGATCTAAACCCTAGATTCAGAAACGTTTTGCATATACGCACCTGGAATGGGAAGTCCTTAAGCAACTCGGCTTCAACCTTCTCAGCTTTTTCCAAACTGAATTTATCAGTGGCGCCAGCGATGTAAAAGCGGGGAGCGTATTGATCCAACTTCATAGACCTCACCAAGCACAGCATCTCCGCAGTATGACCACCTGCAAAACAACTACCCGATCAAAAAATTGAACACGTCATTTTTTTTTTGGGTCGAAGTTAGTGTTCAATTACCAGATCCCAGCACGATGAGTGTCCGCTTGGGTCGACCTTTTTGGGAGGATAATGGCCTTCCCGTGTTGTATAGCACCCAGATCACCCGCCCTATTAAGATTGTGAACGCGATTGTTATTACCCACGACCACATTGCGACCTCCATTGTGGTCAAATCGGTGGATCGATCGAAAAATGCACTTCGAGTTCACGACCCATTTCAATTGCAGGAGCGCTGCGTGTGTCTGCGGAGTATATACTATATGAACCATGTAGATGAGAAACGTGATGGATGAACGTGGCAGTGATAGGATGGATGAGAGATGATAAATTACGGATGGATGAACGTGGCAGCGATATGATGGATGAGAGATGATAAATTACGGATGGATGATAGATGATAAATTACAGATGGATGAACGTGGTCGAGTTAGGGATGGATAAATATGAAGCCAGGTATTGTGAGTGGATGGATGAACATAGTCTAGAGACGGAGAAGAGAAACTCCAACCTATTTAAAATCCGTCGTGAATAGAGTGTTCATATGACCTTTTCTTGGATGTATGTCCCGAGGTTATCACACCAATGGAGGGACTACTAACCCATTTCACGGTGAACAATATGCTAGGTCCTAGCTAGCCACGGGTGCCTTAGAGATATCCGACATGGTAACCCTCTATAGGGCTTTGAGGTACCCATACAACGAGGTCCAAGAACCCCCACTATATACGTGCAAATCCAAGGGATAGAATTTTACACAATAGAGGTGATAATATTTAGATATGAGATCCTACTTTTAAAATAACAAAATAATGAGTCATTTTTTTCTTCTCATACATCAATTTCAACAATTTGGTACACAAACACAATTTTTGATTTTATAGGTCCAATTTACTCATGGGCCTACGCTAGATTGTGACCTTTCAAGTACCGTATTCTTGGATTTCACATAAGGAGCTTGACTAGAATGTAAAGGGGCAATGGTTCGTGGCAGCTACCAAGGAGGCACCCTAGAATCCGTGAGGACCTCCCAAGGCCGTTTTTGATAATTTTGAATTCAAATTTGACGTCTGCGACCCCAAGTTACCCTTGGAAGCCTACTCCTTGGCATTGAATGTCTATACATCAAAAAATTAGGGGGCTCATTACCCATCCTCCTTGGTAGCTGCTACGAACGCTTACCCAATGTAAAGACCTAAAATCACAAGTTCAGCAAGTGTTGATAACCGGGACAATCCGGGTATCATCCACACGGTTAGTCGTTACATTCACCTTCAGCTGCTTTCAAGCCAAGTTCCCCTGTTCCATTCCATTGTTGTCAATTCCTCACCTCCATCGCTCTCGAAGCCTACTTCCTCCATGTAATCCCAATTCAATCCCTTCAAATGTAGAAAAAATCACTCCATTCTTTCTTTCCAAGCCTTCGAACCATGAAAATCATATCACTGTTGTTGCAATCCACTCTGAATGCTGTTTTGTTGAAGACTTTCGAGTTAGCGTCAAATTAAGCGTAAATAATCTTTTATCTTTTGAATTGGAGATGCAAGAAGAGCGCTGAATGTTCAGGAATTAATCAACAGTTAAGTTTTTGCTTTAGACCTCCTGAGGTTGGATCTTGTTTGATGCTTACGGGCGTTACGAAACAGCATTGCATATGCAATCGATGTTAGTAGTTCTGAATTTTTTAGTGCTTTCTTAGTTCTGTTTTTAAGAGTTTTAAGTTTGCGTGGAATCTTTTATCATTGAAATTGGAGATGCAAGGATAGCGCTGAAGGTTCAGGAATTAATCAACAGTTAAGTTTGTACTGTAGACCTGTCGATACCTGTTTTGAGGTTGGATCTTGTTTTATGCTTAAGGGACTTACGAAACAGCATTGCATATGCACAATCGCAGTTCTGAGTTTTTTAGAGCATGTTAATGCATAGGCATGTTTGGAGTCAGATCTTATGTTGCATCGGCGGCACAATCGTGAAAATTTAAGTTAATTTTAATGCGAGCCCCTAGGTATTCTGTTTTGCAGAGTTTTATGTTAGCGTCGTGACAATCAGATTCTAGCGAAATCTTATCTCATTGGTATCGGAGATATATGGATGTTCGGGAATTGATTAGCAGTTACTTTTGTCGAAAATTGTTCTATATTTTGTTTTATAGTTCGCTTCTGTTCGATGCTTGAGTTAAGAAAGACCGTCGAATATATCCTGACAAAACAATGGATGTTAGTAAATGTGAGTTTTTTGGAGTGTGTTAATGTATTTGCTTGTTCGAAGTCAGATCTCATGTTGCATTGGCGGGAGTTCTCAAGTCGCTCGTGTTTTGAATTTTAGTCATTCTCAAGTGCTTTATCTCTTTTGTGCAGGAAGTGCTGGCCAAAGTGGACTTGTTGAGTTTTTGCGTATAAGTTTACTGTCTTTTGCCTTCAGATTCTTGGACGAAATGCTCGCAGAGATGGATATGGTATTCGCTCCTCGCTTAATTGATGCTCCCCGTAGTTCACATCCAGCCCCCACATGGAGTCCTTACGATAACAACGGAGGGTAGTTTTTCCTGTCCCTTCATTAATCTTCTATATCATAGATTTGCTTGCCGCAATCCCAATCGAGTTTGATGCGTACGCATACACTTCTTGTGGATATGCAGTACCTGCGTGGCAATAGCGGGAGCAGATTACTGTGTGATGGCTGCTGACACAAGAATGTCGACGGGGTTTAGCATTTTGACTCGTGATCATTCAAAAATTCATCAGATGTGAGTTTGTGCATACCCTTTCTTTGACAGGTCTCTATTTCTCTCGCGAATCTGGTTGGGGTTTAGACTAGGGTTTTCTTTGAGCTCACACATTTGTTGCTTGGATGCTTCAGAACGGAGAAGTGTGTGTTGGCTTCCTCGGGCTTTCAAGCAGACATTAGAGCTCTTCAGAAGAATTTAGACGCTCGGCATCAGGTAATATTCTCGTGTTGTCGACATCGATCAAATCATGGTTTTGGTATCGGAGAACAAGGGGCTGATATGTGCTCTTTCTTGAAAGTAGATTTATCAGCATCAGCACAGCAAAGCGATTAGCTGCCCAGCAATGGCGCAACTGCTTTCAAACACACTCTACTACAAGCGATTCTTCCCCTACTACGCATTCAATGTGCTTGGTGGCTTGGACAATGAAGGTACGCATCTTCGTCCTCCTTCGGAAACTTGTTCTTCATGATTAGGGTAACGGACCTCTGTCTAGATGATCTCTGGTTGTATTTGTGAGATTTCTGGTTATCGTCTTATTGATCTGCATTTCGGATCAAGCAGGTAAAGGTTGTGTATACACATACGACGCCGTTGGTTCCTATGAGCGTTCAGGATACAGCTCTCAAGGTTCTGGCATGCAACTTATCATGCCCGTGCTAGACAATCAACTGAAATCATCGAGCCCTCTTGTCTTACCACAGCGGGTCAGTTTTCATCAACCTTCACATGGCTTGAGCTACAGCTTTCCTATGTGTCATAGTCTCTTGCAAATCCTGATATACTTCTGAGTTCAGGAGTCAACAACGCCCCTCTCGGAGACCGAAGCTGCGGATCTCATCAAAGATACCTTCGCCTCGGCTGCTGAGCGTGACATTTATACGGTACTTCATTTTCATACTACTGCTTTTGTTATGGTCTACCAATTTTGACGATGTAGGGAGTGAAGCCCAGAGCACTTGATGTCACAGCTCAAGTCCGCAGAATGCACAAGGTTATATGAATATCTATAACATTTCGTGTTGTATGGAAACTCTCACAATTCACACTTGGAGACAAGAAGGTGCTCTGGAACAGTTTTTACCTAGTCGAACTCATTACTACCAGTCATGTTTGCACACAGTTATGGATCATATTAGCAAGTTTGCTAATGTTATACCTAGCATGGAGTAAACGTTACAGCAATTGGTGTGATGGCAGGGTGATGGTGTGGAGATAGTCATTATCAACAAGGACGGGATCAGAAGAGAAACGATGCCCCTGAAGCGCGACTAGGTAGATACAAACCCAATACTCTAGTTTTGACTAGTTGCTTACTTCTGGCGGATCACCTCCTCCTAGGCATGTGTTCTACAAGCTGTAGATCCTCTGCAGCTAAAGTCTGGAACTACAGTTCAATGTGTGTAAAGTTTTCTCGGAGCACTTGAAGTATCCCACATTGAATAATTGCAACGAACACAATTAAAGCGCTGTGAAACTTTATAACGAGCTTGTTCACATGGGAGGTGTATAGAGCAATTCCTACTGCCTACTGCAGAACTCTTACGTGCATATGTTACAATGTCTCTCCTCGACTACCACGGCCATGGCTATATCGTCAGAGGATTTGACTGAAGTGTGTTTCAGTGCAGTTCAGAGGCATGCAGGACTTTGTAGGGAAGGCAGAGAAACTGCTTGTGATATTCGCAAGGAGATTTTTTATTGTAGAAACCTGCATTAGAGTACAGGAAGCAGCTACGGGGTTCACATTTCAAGGTAACAAATCCATGGTAGAGGATTTAGCTAAGCAATTAGAGTCCAAGCTCGATAGAGGCGAGGCGGGCGCCCTCCACTCTCGCAGCAATCTTGCGCATGGCGATGTCGCGAGCAAAGTCTGGGGATCCGTGCAGCGGCTTCAGGTCACGACTGAAGGGGGAGAAACCACAGTCATCAGTAGCGCCAAGGCGATGTGAGGGGATGTGCTTAGCAGCCGAGAGGAGCGCGTCTCGCACTTGCTCGGCCGTCTCGACAACAGGGCTCAGCGGATTCACCACCCCAATAAAGCAGAACTGCGGCACGCCATTCGCATCCTCGCGCCGGTACTTGGCGCACAGCTTGTACACGGACTCCTTGTCTTCCTCGCTGGCGCATTGAATCAGGAAGTAGCCCGCGTTCATAAGAAACATGCGCTCCAACAGAAGCTCGTAAGGAACCTCCTTGCTGTGAACGGAGTCGCAGTCCCCGCCTGGACATGTGTGAATGCCGATGTTGCGTCGCTCTTCAGGTGAGAATCGATCCAGCACGTGGTTGTTCAGGTCCACAAACTCCTGGCATCCCATTTCGATCAATTAAGCGAGACCACTCATACTATGGTAAGTGCTTTTGGTTGGAAAGCATACAAATAGTTCTAGATTGAGAAGCGCTATAAAAACGAGGAGGAATTATTCACCAACAAGAATGAAGAAAGAGAGAAAGCATCGACAAGCTCTGACCTGCAGCATGTTTTTCCCAGTCCAGGGGTTACGGGAGTCGTTCTTATTCGCAAGTCGTCCTTCCGTGAAATCAATGGAGACTCGTGCCGCGCCAGCCTCGAAGCAGCGCCGGATATCCTTCTCAACCTCGTCACAGACATCGTCCAAGAATGCGGTTCGCGGGTAGCCTTCAATCTCGCTGTCGAGGGGGTACAACAGCATCATCATGGAGGGGGAGATAACAGCCTGCTTCAGGGGCTTAGTGGCGATTCGTTTGTTCTTCTCCACAAACTCGGAGGCGAAAGTCTTGTACCGAAACGGTCCTTTGGTGATGCGGGGAAGCTGGCGATGGTGGCCATCATCAAAGATAGCGAAGAACTGGCCATCACCGGCGAGGTTTTGCGCTAACCCAGTGCCTGCAAGTGTATCCGTAATCGGGTACGTCGCAAAGCTTGATTCCCGCTGCTCACCATCTGTTACATACGTCTCCTCTGTCTCTTCTAGTCTGTGAATTGAATCCGCAGCTGCTTCGTCTTGTGCCGATTGAAGCTGCTCGAACGTGATCGTGCCCTTGTCATATGCCTCGTATGCATCTTGCAGCTTCATCGGTCGTGGTAATGACCCAACTAGCTCAGTGGGGATCGGCATTGTGCAGGGCTCCCTGTATTTCCAAGTTTGAGATGTGCGATGTGGCTCCGAGACATGAATGTTCTTGTAGAAACTAGGTGGTCATTGATGGGGCTCTTGGTTGGTCCTCAGTTTTTACTTTGATTTGCTTTGGACCCCGGCAAGTCATTTTTTGGGAAGTGGAGGTGAAAAATGGGTTCTACAGCTCCATCCTAAGAAGGCCTCTCCATGGAATCTGACAAATTGAAATTAGTGAGCGGCGATGTGGGTGATGCAGAGCTCGATAACTACAGTATTTGGACTTTGACTTGCTGGAGATATCATTGCTGACGTTATCTGCGTTGCGCTGCATTCGACAGACAGTCTATTTTGAGAAACACGATGAGAGCTCTAGGACCAGTGGCTCGCTGTAATTTGCACGTACGAGCGTTTCCAGGAGACAATGATGCTATGCATCATCGCAACGTCATCACGTGGGCCTTCGTGTGGGGTTTTTTGACACCTTCATACAACTCAATTACAGACATACCAAGTACAATGTATGTGAACATGTATTTGGTGTTATATATGGTTACGTTCAGTCATGAGGTGGAGGAACAACGAATTGACGTAAGCAATGTCAGAAATTCACGAATTGACGTAGGTAATGTCAGAAATTCACAATTTTGACAAATCTGCTGGTTGGTGTACATTCAATTTGTCCATTTCTTTTTGGGTTGATTTTCTAATGTTTGTATTGAGCGAATCTAGGAACATGAAACGGATTTGTCAATGATGAATGTTGAGTACATTTTATTAAGCGAATCTTGGAACATGAAACGGTTGTGTCGATGATGAATGTTGAAGTACATTTCATAATTTCTGTGAATACCTCATCGCCTTGCACATGCATCCATTTCTATTCAACTTGCACTATTTATGTCTAGAGGAGGAAGATGCTTTGGTAACAAGAAGTAAGATGTTAGTACATTAATTGGTTCAAGAAGAAGAAAGATGCTTTTATATGTTTGAGTAGTGGGATCTTGGCGACTACTAGGCATGGAAGGTGCCAACAAAAGCAGGGAGTTTTCAAGAGTGGTTTGAAGCACGCACCTTATGGAACTTGCACTCCGGTATGAGCCCAACAAAACTTTAACTTGTTTCTGGAAATTAAAATTAGCAAGAAAAAATGATGCATGTCTCTTCGTGTTGTGATTGCACTTAGCAACTTGCTTAATTTATTTTATCAAGTGATTGACTCATAACCTCCTACTACTTCTCTTGCATCCACTAGATATATTTACGAAAGCTTGTGAGTTCTTATGACTCACAACTCTTAGACTTACATTCTTTGGACTTAATGATGTCTTTGTATTATGTTTCTATCATTAAGAGTACACCAAGAAAAATTACCCAAAAGGTGATGATGTTGTGTTTTTTTTTGTTAAACATACCTTCACATCATCTCTAGTTCAAACTTAATGTTAGAAAGAATAAAGTGAGAAGGCTATAAAAAACAAAAAATAAATCTTCATGCATGCCTCTTAAATTTGGTTGGCAAGAAGAAAGTGTTTCCTTAATCTATCATTTGATTTTTCTCTTTACATGACAGAGATTGTCAATCTCTCTTATCATAAACATCCCATTAGTATTGACTTCTACCTACTTTCAAGTGCTCATAAGACAAAAAACATGTCCTTTTGCCTCAAAGATTTTTGAGGGTGCCCATATAATACAGTGTATTGAAATTTCAAGATTACATTTTAATGTAGTTTTAGAACATCTCATACCTCTGAATGGTACTATTATTGTCCTTCTTGTTCACTAAGAATTTTAGGGAATAAACAAAGATTGATATCTTTCATGTAATGAGTTGATCAAAGAACATCACCTTCTCTATGAATTCTCACATTCATCATAATCATCATAAATATCTTGTTGTAAGGAGTAGAACTCATAGAATCTTATTCTATTATAGATCTCTTATTTTTACTTATTTATTTTACTTTTGTATCATAGTGTGGTGCTAATTTGTGATGAGGGGTGCTAAGTCTTAAGCCATAAGCAATGAGCAATGAGCAATAAACTCTTGAGCAGTAACGCATAGTATTGTAACCAACTATCGACCTATGACCGTGTAAAATGATTATATTACAAAATGATGTTCAAGTGTAAGAGCCAAAAATTTCATATAGAAATACATTCAAGACAGTAATTATTTGAGAAGGTAGCCTATAACCGTGGTTTGGTATATGAGTTCAATTTTTGAATAAGATTGATCAAAATTAGAATTCACATACATTAGTATCACTGTGTATATACGCAATCATATATCTATGAAAATCGTGATAAACATAAACATATACTGAAATTAATAAGAAATCAAAGCAAAATGTGCACATATGTAATACTACATAGATATGTTGGAGTCAAAACTACCCTCAACTGAAGAGGTAGTGAAGGTATTGTCCTCCTCAGCCTGTATGTCTATGTAACTATGCACTTTAGGATTATAAGTACGTTGCTTCCAAACTAAAGGAGGTGAGGGGGCTTCTGCTAAAGCCATAGCCATATCTTGTGCATAACATGGTAAAGTAAAAGTATCATGGGGACTGGTTAAGAGGGCCTCCGATGAAGCTCTGAAACACAATGTAGTATAAAGTTAGTTATATACAAATGAAAAAGAAAGAAAAATAAAATAAAAATGACAGCATATACATAAATGCATAAAATTTACAAGTATACAACTTACTTACGCAAAAAGCAAATGGAACAATTGCGCTTTTGAGGAGGCTCTTCGGGTTTGTCGATATCACGAAGTCCCCCGGACTTTCATTGTGGTGGAGGAGGGTTGCTTAATGGTGCAAGGAGAGCCTCGAATATGTTGGCGTCACCTTCAAAGGCTACAATGTGACGTCTAATATTGTAAATAAGCACGTCACTGAGGCTCCCGAAAAAAAAAACCAAAAACATGTATAAGAAGATAAAGAAACTGGTTCACCATAAGTTAATAAAATCAAGATAAAATAAAGTATCACCTTGTAGATGCAAACCAATCTAAAATAATATCTCCAGGCTTTGAAAGTACTTCAATCAAGCCTTGCATGAATGATAAGTCTTTCTCCCGAGGACCTCTCCATGGAACTCGATCCATTCATGTTCGAGATTCTTCGGATGTGAAGTTGAGAATGCAATCACATTTCTCAAGCCTCAGAATGATTGCGGAGAAATCGAAACTCTCTCGGAATGAAAACGTGATACAATCGGTCCTCCACGGATGTATAGTTTGATGCAAAATCGATTGGTCTACAAAAAAATGAAAGTTGAATAGAGCATTAGTCCTAAGTAGAAGAAGATTGGAAAAAAAGTATCGTGAAAGATATACAATATAATACCTCACTTATCTTGTCCGTTGGAGAAGTAAGGCGAAGATCTTGGACACCCCACCATTCTTTTTCAAAACAAAGTTGAACTCCGAGGCCCACTCAACAATATCGCGAAAATGGTGGAATCAAAGCGGTGAAATAGAAGTAGGGCAAAGATCATCGTGAAGAAATGCATCTCGCAAATGCAAAAATTGACTCTACACAATTTTTGTCTATGTTGTTCCAAGACGAGATAATTGAGGGCGGTGAAGAGATAGAAGGGACCTGTAAGCCTTCGGTATATCATGCTATGAGTAAGTCAATTCCCTTATGAGGGCAAATTTCGTGAGCTCACTCGACGTGTGCGGCCCGCTCCAACCTTATTATTCAAAACAATAAAGTCATATATTTCTACAAAGCAGGAGAAATACTGAAAAATAAATGAAGTAGAACAAGCACAAGATAGAAGCTTACCACATCTATAAATCTATGAAGTGCTATTCAACGAGGATCTCTCCCTTCATCTCCGTTAGCTCCCTGCAAAGTGAGATCTAACATAGACACATTCTGAATGAAGTTGTATACGGAAGTAGATGAAGTATTCGTAGAAGCACTTGCACCATGAGGTTGCAAGTGTTTCTTCATTTTTTGCAGATGCAGCTGAGTTGCCTGTGTCAAAGTATGAGCACTGTCTTGCGTGCCATCAAAATCGTGAGTAGCAGGACCAGACACCTCAGATGGTGTTGGACGAGGAATAGAAGACAGTAGGACATTTGCGGAGGAAGCTCTCTTCTTGGTAGGTCGTGTCTTTCTCTCCTCTGATGGTCCTTGAGCAAGTAAATTCGTATCTTCATCTTCGGCTTCCTCTTCCGTAAGAGGCATGGGAACTCCACCATTGATGTTTGTCCTCTCATTAACCTCCTCAAGAGGTGTAAATGTAGGAGGACATTCGAGGTACCAACAACCGGCAGCCAGGTGATTGTCGTTGAACTTCTTCTGTTGAGCAGGTGTGTAGAAGCAAATGGAGGAGGTCTTATCTAGAAATGATGAGAAGTACGCAGGCATGGAATTCTCGCCAATGGCTTTCTTTCCAATGAGCTCCCTTTTGATGTATCTGAAGAAATTAAAGAAAATACTGAAGTCAATGTACTTGGAGAAATAGTAACATTATTAATTTTGAAATAGATAGAAAAGATAGTATAGAACAATAGAATTAATCTTACCTGTATAAAACTCGCTGAACAACGGAAGCTGTGCCTGGATACTTTGTAAACTTGGTTTCTTTCTTGTACACAGGTTCTGCTCTTGGATTAAAAAAGGGCAAGAATGTCTTATCCCATAGTAGGATCCGGTAGGTCTCAACATATTGAGATGGAGTCTTGATTCCACCAGATCAATCGGTTCCAACTTCTCGCGAATTTTTTCAAATTCTCGAAGAAGTTGGTCTTCAAGCTGCAAATATCAAAGTACATGTTTCAGTATAAAAGTAAGACAATAAAACTATAAAGAATGAAAGTTGAATATAAAAATTACCTCAGTCCAAAAAGATGTCTTGATTATCCACGTTGCAAGTGGAATCTTGGAATCCGGTGTAGGAAATTTGTACGCTGCACGCATTGTCGGGGGAGCATTCCACCATGTCAACCAGAGTGCTTTGAATTGTGGTTGAACAGGAGTTGTTGCGATTAATCGCAGTTTGTCAATAGTCATTTCTGGCTTAGAATACAAACTGTAATGTTCGTTTATCTGCAAAAGTAAGAAAAATATATCAGATTTATATTAGGAAATGAAGTTGATAGAAGTTCTTTAAAAAAAACGTGGGAAACAAACCTGTGTGAAGAAAGCTTCTCCATTATTTGGATTAGCTACTGCAAGGTACTTATCAAAGTCCTTGTTTTGAATGGAATCAACAAGGTCGGTTGCAGCTTTTGTCATCATGTCCCAAACTCCCTGAGGATTTTGTTGATCCTTGAGAGTCTTCTCGTAATATTCACGAGAAGCTGCATCCGATGCAGCTGCAATCTCTCTCTGCACAGTACAAGTAACTAGTCATGAAATAAAAACTTGAACTTAAGAATTTGAATAGATCTAATGAAATAGGAGAAAGGTAGAAACTTACACGATAAAAAAAAGCGATGAAGACTTTCTGAGTCAATGGATACCAAGTCGGGATCGTGACATTTCTGTTTTTCGATTTCTCACAGGATTTATATTCCTCTTCTGTAAGTAGATTTTTGAAGTCAGTGAGCTTGAGTCCTCCAAAAGATCGGATCCGTTGAAGTCTTGCTGGAAGGCTCGTTTTTACATGGTCATTTTCAGTGGACCTGCACAAATAGAATGATAATTGATGAAGTGAAAGATACAAAATAATTGTAAGAAAAAAACAATTGCAAAGTAGAAATAAACTTACCAATTGATGTCATTCATTGCATCCAAAACATCTCCAGCATTCAAAACATCTCCAGCATTCTCCCTTGGATCGATAATAAACGTATCAACAGAATAGTGCCAATCTTGTTCATCTGCATGGTGCATGTTGATGTGCCTCCACCAAGCTCTGTGGCGGTGATTGCCATCCCACACATACAACATCTTACCGTGAAGATCTTGTAGATGCACTTGCCTAGAGAGGAGCTCTTCAAACATCTCATTTGCCTCGATCCAATATGGATCCCATGCCTCCATTTCCTCCTCCGAAATGGCCTTTGATCTACCTCTGTAATCATACGCAGAAACATAGAGAACACGGTCGCCCTCACGATAACCATGCACAAACTCATTCTCCAATTTCTGAATCTCGACGTCACTAACCGGGCGTACTTTTGGCATGGAGATCATGCGACAGAGAGGTACCGGAATTCGAGCTAAAGTCAAGCTCGAAAGAAGAGCACGACTGTCTTTCTTTTGTATTTTTCGGAGAAGTAACTCTCCCTCAAGTACGTTGTTGATTCCATCGGGAAGTTCTGGTTGAGGGAGGACCTCCGTGGGTACAACAGATTCGGCGGGGGGAATGGCCTCAAGTGTTGACAATGGCCTATGAGTTGAACTCACCTGCAAATATAAACTACAGTCAAAAATTGCTCACATATTGAAAGTCCTACTTGCAAAAAATTAATTATATAAATGATATTAACATATCAAAGAAGAAACATACATAGCGCACGACAATTGACCCCGAAACTAACAGAAGTTTTTTTGCACTTATAGGGTGCAGCAAGAGAAGCTTGCTACCCGCAGCAAGCTCTGCGGACCAAGAACTAATTCTTACAAGCGGACCAAGAACTAATTCTGCAAAACAGCATTACTCCGTTACAAAAGGTTTGAAACCCTATTACGTCGATAGGCCGCGTGCACGCGGACCGTCTCAACGCCCGTCTCAAAAACCAGAATGATCGCAATTTGGACAGTCCGCGTGCACGCGGACCGTCCCGACATCCATCTCAAAAACCAGAATGTTCGCGATTTCGACAGTCCGCGTGCACGCGGACCATCCCGACGTCGATCTCACAAACCAAAACGTTCGCATTTTATCATTTGGACGAGCCGCGTGCACGCGGACTCTTCTTACGTCGGTTTGAAACAACATATTATTCGCATTTCGGTAATCCGCGTGCACGCGGACAGCAACCACATTCGTTTCAAGCATCAATTCCAGCACCAAAACTCTAACTTTCTTCACTAAACAACATTTTGCGGTGCAAAACAAACATCACTCAAAACGCAGAATTACACTAAACCCCCAAAATCGTGAGGACTGGAGGAAGCCGAACTACTGTCCGCGCACACGCGGACAGGAAATCAGATTTCTAAATTCCCCATTCTACTAAGTCCAGAATTGCTAAACAAACTATAATCCAGAAATCTCACCGCTTGAGGTGTTGGAGAGATGATCTCCAGGTCGTCATTACTTTCTTGGACCGTTTCTTCTAACCCATCATGAGCTCCTCGACCTCCTCGTCCTCGACTACCTCGCGCAGCCCTTCCACGGCCACCTCGTCCTCTAAGTCCTTCGCCGCCACTGTCAGCAACTCCTCCACTCATTGCTTCAATCGCCATCTCCAGGTTGTTCTCCATCTACAACGAATGCAAACCACCAAAAAAAGAGCTCAACACACGTACACCAACAAAAAAAGAGCCCCAAACAAAACTAACAACTTCCTTGCACAAAAACCTCAAACCCTAATGCCATGACGGCTACTACCCCTTTCAACCCTAAATGTTATTTACTTTACTAACTCCTGAAATTCTCCACTTTCCTATCTCTTCAAACTAATTCGGATTCAGGTCGCTAATACCTTTGATTCGCTCTCGCCATCGCTCTCACCAAGTGACGGTTGATGATCTAAACTCCGCATTCCAACAAGTCGATACAACAGCAATGCAGGCGCAACTGATAGAACTTGGGTTTTCTTTGAAAAGCTCCACACCGCAATCTTCAAATGTTAAAGCACGAACACTATCTACTACATTCTCGTCTATACGACTTCTAATCCTTCTTACCCGCGATTTCAAAAGCTCTCTTCTACTACTAAAGCGGAATACACTCCGCTTTTTTTTTTCTACTCCCGTCTCTCGCTACCAATAGAGGTGTTCGAATGTCTAGCATTTGGATTGGTTCGCGATTAGTTTAAACTTCCAGACATGTTCTGTTCGAGCTTCTCTTCTAATACAAATACTTAAATGGTTTTCATTGCCACAACATTTTCATCAATGCGCACGCCACCTCTACCCTTCTAATTTCAAACAACCATAAACGCCTTAATTGCATTTACGAAACCATATCTTCCATTCTGTATAGTACATACCCTTTTGTCATAAAACCAAATATTTTTATTTGATTTTCTTGTTACATGATTATAATTCAAATACTTTGTCCGTGCCGTCAATACAACTACCATGATATGTAACATTAATTCTTGGCGACTCTAAAAACGACTGCAATATAATGTCCACTACGTTATTTTTGAAAACTCACCTACTTTAAGTACGTTAAGATTTTTCTTAATCTTTTTGAATTCTATGTACTCATGCAAACTCCGAGTGGTAGACAATCTATTAATACTCAATCTACCTTCTCTCATCATTCTCTTCTAACCCTTCCATGGTCTTCTCAAAATGGCTTCCTTCTGTCTTCGTGGTGGAGGACTACCTTTTACAGTCCCTTTAGGTGTAGATGGAAAGGTTATTGTTCATGAACACATGCTTGAGGCAAAATTTAATTTGCTTCCTGGATCTTTGTTCGTAGAAAAGATTTTGTTTAATGAGTCCGGTGTTTCGATAGGGACTTTGCTCGAAAACAAAACTACTGATTCCACTGGAGGGTTTTGGATTGTTTCATCTAGCACGTACTCTGTATTCAGTAGGGAGTTTGAGTCTCAAATGTGACATTCAACAACTTCCTTTGTCCACTTATCCACTTCGGTTTCTGTGAAGATAGAGCCTTCGGACAATATCATCACTTTGTTCAGCGACTCCGATGACAAATCATTCCCTACGGTACATTCTTCTGTACCTACTAACAATCCTTCTTCCAGTAGAATTCCTACAATACAACTCCCATCGAAGCCTACTTCTTCTCATCCTTCTTCTTTGTCTAGTGGGCGTCCACCCTTACATCTTGTTCTCTCCTCAAGTGCAATCACTATGATGGAAGCGTTGGTTCTAACCTCCAAAAGGAGACGGTCCAAATCTGAACTTAGTGGTGTAGATTTCAATAACATTCGAGTCGAAGAAGTTAGTTATTTGCCACAACATTATGATGGAAACGTAGTCTTTATCCTACCCTCATTGCTTCAAGGAGTTCCTCAAACATATGGTAAAGGTTTAGATGGGATGGACAAGCAACACGACGGACATGCATGGTGCACAACAAGGATAACTCACATTCAGAATGATTACAACATATCCTTTCGTCGATCCTCCTGCGTTGGTGAGCTACAGTGCTCTAATGAAGCTTGTGAGTACATGATGCGGAACTCAGGGCAATGCAATACTACGCAATGGACTGGCCAGACACCAACACGATTTGAAGTTGGACGAAATCCGCCTCCAAAGTCAACGTTGCAATGCAAGGTTTGCCATACTCCTCCTCTGTTTGCCTTGAGGACATGCAACGCCGTAATCTTCTATGTAACATCACCTACAATAGAGAGTCGCGCATGTATCCACTTAGGCGAGCATAAGCACCCTGTGGTGGTGATGGAATTTGTAGGGAGACAATAGATTTAGTATATCGGTGCGTGGCAAAAGAGGTCTCTAGAACGCCCAACGCTACGAACTCGCTATAATGATTGGTGCAAATCGAGCGTTTTTAGAAAACTTTCTTTTCAAAAGCCCCACACCGAGAAAAGCGACCATCTTTAGAAAGTGTTATGGATAAGTATGAAACACTAGCCTCTCCCAATTGCGAAAATTATATTGTAGGTGCAAAGAGACTCGTTCGAAGTGATCGTGGGCCTATTGATAGCATACAAGCTTTGAAGGTGAATAATCCTTTCATTTTTGTTCACGAGAATAGATTCCCTGGCCAAACAAAAGACAAAGTTTTCATCTTTAAGATGTTAGTTCAACTTGAAGGTAGTGGTTTTGACCTTGTGAAGCGCATGCAACATGGAGGAGACTTACAAGATTCGTGGGTCATGTTTGATCATGTTAAGCGACTAAATGATTGGACGACTATGGGTTGCCATGTCTATCACAACAAATATTGCAAGGTCATGACAATTGCATGTTGTGACATGCAATCAGAAGATGCTAGTGCTCAAATTCTATTTTGGCAGAATTTAAACTCTGTGATGCATGAGCACGGTGTTTCGAGTATCAACTTCAAAGGCTTCATGGCAGATAGTGCTCAAGCTAATTGGATTGCAGTGAGGAAGGTTTATGGAGGAGGGGACGGCAATACTCCTATGAAAGACAAGGAGCGAACCTGTCTTTATCATTGGTCTGCCAACTTGGATAAGTATACGCAGAAGTATATCAAACCATCCATGCAAGCTCATCATAAGCAACTATGTCAAGCCTATAAGAATGCAAAGAGTTAAGGAAGTGAAACTCAATTCCACGTCATCAAAAATTGGTGGTTATCATCCAGTGCGACTCATCAAGATGGTGTGGCACACTTACAAGAGTGGTTTGGATTACGCACTTTCGATACAAGCAGTGGGGTGGCGAATTTCAAATGGTGAGTTTCAGTATATCAGATGGTAATGAAATTATAGCTCTTGATTCATACAACTATATTATTTTTTCTTGAATGAAGTGTACTCATTTGATTTACAAAACACTTTCTTTTTTGCAGGACCTAACTTTGGAAGAGATAGCAAAGGTTCCTACATGCAACCTTGCGGACCATCCCATAGTACAATGAAGAGGGCATCAGGAAACAAGATGACTTGTCCTTATGAGGCCACCATACACGATATGATTCGTGCTTTCATGCAGATAACAAACTACAGATCGTGGGTGAAGGGTGGAAAAGGAGGGACTGGACCAAGCGACACAGCCCTAAAATTGAAGGCAGCAATGCGAAGTGGTGATCCCAATCTTCTGGCTGAAGTAATGAAGACTATTCCAGGTGCCGAAGACTTGCCCCTTACAAACTCTGGCTTGGAAGGAGCAAAGATTTTTGGCTCTACAAAGAGGAAATCTGACTTACCTCCTGGATCAGAGTTTGACTCTCATCGTCCGGATAAGGTAAATTACTCGGTACCTCGTCCTTCTTCACGGGCAACACGAGCACGTATTGAAGAGTCTCTGAATACACCGTTATATGAGGTGACCCATGTGACGGGTGTCCATGAGAGTATCGTGATCCTAACCAATGGCACATAGCTCGCACCAATCCAAAATCCCGGGTGAAATGTCAAGCTATGCAGTACATACGAAAGGCATGTGAGGCACAAATCAACAAGGGCCGCCAAGCAACTTGCGCTCCAACTTATCGTGGCCTGAAGAAAGCTTACGGAAAAGACACCTTGGAGGTTACGGAGTTTTGGTTCTGTCCTGATGATATCAAGCAATGCGTTATGGGAAAAAAGAAGTTTTTTGTAAAAGACTGGCCGCCAGTACCTATGGTGTCGCCTATCCAGATTGGTACTAACTTATCCCGGGAGGAACTTCTTGCACTAGAGGATGCTGGATTCCAACTAGAGCAGCGAAAAGCCTTGTCACCAAGGAATCTTTTCAAAACCATTCCTAATCTTCCGATTCCTCTCTCTGGGATTCATATTCCCGAGAATCTTGATAGTCATGCGCCAACTAGGTATGGAAAACTTGTTCGTCGAAGTTCTCAGGCTCCTGATGCTGATCACAGAAACAAGTGGGAGAGTTCGGCTCTCATGGATGGATATAGCATTGTTGGAGTCACAATTGTCCCTCACCCTGGATATGGAGCGGTTATTTCTCTTGCGGCTCCAACAGATAATGTCTACCGTGTCTCCATCAGCAATTTTCCATATTATACTTGTCCTGACTTCACTAGGATGAGTACAACTTCTCTCGGAAAGAAAGGGAAATGGGTGAATTGCAAGCATTTATATTATCTTCTTAGGTATTACTGCAAACTTGACTACACAAAGGATATCTTCATGCATGCACCAACTTGGAGCTATCGGGAGGTCATCCACCTACTACAATCAGCTCAGATAGTTGATTCTACCAATTGATTTTATTTTCATACATAGTGTTACTTTAATATATGTATCGTTTATAGAATGTAAATATTCAATTATCACATGTTTTTGTCAACTACAGTATTCTATTTGATTGAGAGACATGTTTTAGGACTCCTATGCTTCATAAATAATAGTCTATACTACTTACTCATGTTTCAAGAAATGAAACATATATGTGTAGTCGTATCTTAAGGTCCTCTTTTATTGACTTTGAATCTACAATTTCTTTACACGGGTTTTTCTTTCTTGAGGCTCTTTATGTTGAATCTCTATAATATGGCACCTCTATAATATGGCACCTAAACCCGTGGCATGACTTGTACATGATGCATTGGTTCACGGTTTTAGGCTACTATTCCCACGGTAATAGGCTAACAACCACACATGATATTTTGGAAAGTAGCCATAAAACCTATTTCATTTCCGAATATTTCGAAAATTTTGTCTTATACCAAGCTCACCGCTCAAGAGTTTCTGCTAACCGCTCAATGCTCATTGCTCATGGCTCATGACCTAGCTTCACTCATTTGTGATTGAGTTTATACTTGGTTCTATTCAAGAAGTTGTATTATATATGTAGATAGACATGTATGAATATACTAAAATATTTACATTATTTTAAATCTTAGAGGTTGGTACGTATGTTAGAAGTCTTTCAAAGACGAAAAGTGCGGTGTGGTCAATGGCTCTTTCTTTAGAATATATTAGTAAATTTATTGACAATAGTGGTTTTATCTAGGATTTTAATTCTTAGAATGTACAAAAATTTGGAATCTTTCTTGGAAAAGGATAAGCCACTTGATAGTGAAGAAGAGCAAAAGAGTATGTGTGATATATTGTGCTATTCATGGGAAAAACTTTTGAATCCTATATTATGGGCCAATTTCCCTTGTTCTTTGACCATGCTTACTTTTGCTAGGCTTTCTTTCCATGAAATCTAAAAGCTTAGTTGCATCAATAAAGAATGAAGAGCTTTTGTCAAAGATCAACCTTACTTTCATGAATTTGTGACATCTCAAGGAAAATATCTTGCATTCATCGATCAAGATTGTTCAAGTCTAGGATCATTTTGGATTCGGTTGTTGACCATCCAATTGAAGAAATGCACGACTTTCAAAATGGTCTTCGAAACAAATATAGTAAGTGGCAATTATCAAACAATTAACACTATTCTTATGTGCGGAGATAAAAGGTTGTTACGTATTGTAACCGAGGTTTATGAAAAAATCTTCACTAATAAGCTTATTTTTTAGTATTGTTAGTTCTTTGAAAAAGTGTCATGTGTATTGCCTCCTATATCAATTGTATGCCGATTTCAACATGTAGTTGTTAAACTTATTGAAAAGAGTGAGTCAAAAAGATATGAAGTCTTGATACATTGTAGAGTTGAGAGTGATTGTGGACCAAAAAGGGCAAACTACATATATGCCTCTACTGAAAAAAGTTAGCAATGAGTTAAGCATCATCAAGCTTGGTTTTCTAAGTTGGGTTACAACTCTGACATGAACAAAGTGTTTGTTCAAATTATCCTTGAATGTTTATACAAAGGTCATAACACAAATGGTAATATTACTAATCCCTCTCATGATGAACACTATTCCAACTCCTACCTAGCCACTAAGGTAATTCCTCAAATAATCAACAAGCTATCTATTGTAATGTATACCCATGTAGGAACATAATAGGTTAACTAAACTTGTATGAGTGTGTAGCTCTACATGTAGCCCTCTACGTAGTTCCAGGTGGACAACTCTACATGCAGCCCTCTACGTAGTTCCAGGTGGACAGCTCCACACCGACAATTCAAACTTCACGGCAAGTAATGATGGCGTAGATCCCCCCCCCTAACGTCTGAGCGGCCACTTAGAGATTAGTATTGGTATCAAGATTGTAGTGACTTTCTTTTGTTTGCATTATGTGTTATACATGTCTCCAAGATTAGCACTTGTATGTGTCGGTGGGAGCACGTTAGGTTCTCAAAGCTCCACGCATGATTGAGCTTTTTGTTCGAGTAAAACTTCAATTGAGCTATCTTCGTAACCTTTCATTTCAGTGAGTAGTTGAGTATGAACCAATCTAAGCAAGTGAGAAAACGTATCTTGAGTCTTTGTTCTTAAGGTTGAGTGAATCTTGCTTGCAAAAGAACCTTTCAATTACTTTCCACACGATCCCCACAAAGGACTTTGAGATACAAACATAGCAAGGTCTAAAGCCCCCAATTGTTGGGTGGTCTAAGGACTGCTTTGCAATGTAGAGAAAATCACCACACAATTAAGAATTCCAAATTCAACCATTTCCATTCAAATCTTTTCCTTAACCCCTAAAAATCCAGGGGTTTCCTCGACCTCCAGAACCAAAAACTGCCATTTTTCACCTTCGTTGGGAGATGGGGAAATGGAGAAACTTTTTTTTCTGGTTTTAGACTTTGAACCGTAAGATCTTGTACCTAACTTGTATACAAAGGACTGGTCAAAATTTCAACCGTTGGATGTTTTTCATTTGTGAGATCATAACAATCAAAGTTTGACCAACACTTTTTTTTTGCCACTGCGTGAGAGGCATTGTCTAAATGGTGCCAAGGGCAACTTGATGATTGTTATTCCAAATATTTTTCCCTCATTTTTTTTCATGTAGGTATTCAAGTTGGGTATGCTCATGCAAAATTTTAGAGACCAATTCCACTTTTTGACCTTAATGTAAAATATTTTATGAAAGAAGGTCTAAAAACAACCATATAGTAAAACAAGCACCACGTATGATATATTTAGTTTGAGAAAAATCTCGACGGTGAGAAGGTGCATTTATGATAATGTGAATTTTGAAAAAAAAAATCTTGGAAAAAATCCAAAATCTCGAATTTTGGCAATTTTTGAAAGAAAAAATTGTAAAATTACTAGAAATTGTGAAGATTGTTTTTGAAAGTTTTGGAGGCTGCCCTTGTAAAATTGGTAAACTTTTTGACTTCGGACACATTGGAATTTGAATAGTAATTTGGTAATGAACATATTTCTAAAAAAAAATAAATTAAAAAAAATTATTTTAAACTGCCCGATTTGGACTTGAAACCTAAAATTTCTAGATGAAGGTTATAAAATTAAAATTTGACTTTGAAAATTTTACCACATACACATTACTGCATGTGGAGCACCCAATAAAAATCTTAGGCAAAAATATCAGTTTAAATGCTTAAAATGAGCTGCCCGAAATCTCAGAAAACCGAATCGGCTTTCCTGGATTTTTAGGGGTTAAATGGGCGTACTTCATTACTGTTGTATATATGGTATGCACACCTATTATCGTGCACTTAAGGAAAATTGAGGGAATCTATATACTTGGAAAGAGAAATGAGTGGGTTACTATTTTTCAGGGATGAGGAATAGGAAAAGACTCACTTTCCCTATTTTTGTGATTTAAAAAAAACACACATAATTAAATACAATTTTTAAAAGCAGTAGCCTAAAGGCGGACACCCTAATTATGTCCGCATGAGGTACATGCAAGGGAGGTTAGATCTTCATGAAAGAAAGAATCTTGGGTGCACGCCTTTAGGTAGGTGCCCGCTTATAGGTGTGCATACCATACTGCCGTGGAGAATGGAACCCACAACGTCCTCTTGCCTGATATGAGCTCGATCTTTCCTCTCTCAAAAAAATTCTCCATAAGGGGGCTCATTCTCATTGTCGGAGAAAATTAGGGTTCTGCACTTGCGATGGCGGTTCGAGTACCACTAGCAGAATCGGCACCCCCTAAATCGCCGTAGCCAGCCACGGATCGATCAAGCTAACAAAAACCCATCGCGAGATTGATTGGATTTTTGGGTTTAGGATTTAGCAATGGGTTCGTTCAAGGGCCATGTTCTTCCGGGATCCATGTTCTTGCTAGTCGGAATCTGGCACTTACTGAACTCCATCACGAACTACGTCGTGAACCCCCGATCGTTTCGTGCTCGCGCATGGCACCCCGCCCGCTGCTTCTCCGGGAAAGCCCGGTACCTGGAGCTTTACATTCTTTTGGTCGGGACGTTCACGGATATGTGCATCGAGTTTTTCTACTCCACGCATTTGAAATTCACTGTCAATGGCGCTCTCAATACCAATCACTTGAATGATTTCGAGCACGCTGCAATGTTGCTCATGTTCTTCCTCTTCTGCGTCACCGTGCTCGTCCATGAGACCACCAGGTACTTCTACTTTCCCTTACCCATCTTCTCACTGTTTTTAGTGATACTCTTACTTACATTGTGCTCTGCATGGATAACTGTAGCACATGTGATATTCGAAGAATATTGCAGAATAATATCATTCATTGAAGAAGCAGTCGATTGTCGATGTTTCCGAACGCATTACATTTCTGAAGATACCCTTACGGTTACTGAGAATTCTCCAAGGATCGACTAAAATGTTATGTGATTTATCAAATGAATGTCCATTCTAGAGTGACTCTAGCGTATTGTAATTTAGAAAGTGCTGATCGCTAGTAATGTAAACTAACTTTGAGTTCGATCGTGTACTCGTCTGAAATTTTGACATCAAAGGATTGTGCAGTGGTAATTTAGGGTTTTAAGAATGTAAATAAGATAGTACTTATCGAACTAACATGATATCAGAAGAATTTTCTAAAATGCAGCTGATTTTTGATTCCGTAGGCCTTACGTTCTAGGTTAGTTTGAATCTTCCAAGGATCGTATATTGTTCTGTGAATTTTTTGTATGTATATTCAAGAGAGAGTGCAGTGTAACATAATTCAGGTGGTACTCAATTAAATTTCAAGCAGTTAATTGAATTTCAAGCAGTTGATTGTCAATTTTGCACCGAAAATCCCTCAAAGATTGTGCGCTAGTAAAATTCAGGGCTGAAGAATCGGACACTGGGAACTTTCACCAGTAGCGTACCTTTTGTGATTTAAATGGACAATGCTCTGCCGCGACAATGGCTGTGCATATTCTTGCCACTTGCATCTAAATCTCTCCAGGGATCTCATATTCTATTAGTATGCTCTTAGATTTCAGTTCGTTTAATGTGTGCACATTCTAGATAAAATGCAGCTTAACATATTCATCTTAGTATTGCATAAGAAAACTACTGACTTCCAAGCAGTCAGTAGTTCAATTATTTGCAGATTCACCGTCGAATGCGCAGTAAAACAAGGGCTCAAACAATCTAACATTGGAATTTCTTATAGTAGCATTGCTTTCTGATTGAGTTTCAAGCGGTCTATTGTTTACTCTCTTGAAGGTTTAGCATCGAAAAACCTGCAGTAGCAACATCAGGCATGTGCCAATGGTGTTTCTGATACTAGCATTGCATCGGATTCTGGAATTCAAAAAAACAGTGCCTTATTTGTGGCAATGGGCTGTGCAGGTTGTTGCCGCTTCCAGAGGGCTCCTTGTTCGTAATAGCAGCGATGGCATTCACAGCCGAGTTCCTCCTCTTCTACTTCCACTCCACAAACCACCACGGCTTAGAAGGCAGGTACCACGAGATTCTAGTTCTCCTGATAGGCCTCTGCATCGTGTGCGCCCTCCTGTCCGGAGCATACCCGGAGAGCTTCCCAGTGGACATTCTGAGCGGCATGGCGATCACACTCCAAGGAGCCTGGTTCTACTTCACAGCCTTCACTCTCTACGGCCCTCTCATGCCGGAGGGATGCACTGACGACCGTGACGAGATTGTGTGCTACGCTGATTCCTTTGAAGCTCGAGGGGAGGCTTCTGCGCACATTCAGCTTGCTATTCTTGTTCCGTGCGTTTGGGTGGGAGTGCTTGTGGCTTATGGCGTTGCTGCTCACTTCTGGGGGCACCCTGATATCTTCCACCCCCCTAGATCTTCTGACTCTCGCTCTGCCCTCGACTCTCCCATCTCTTCTTCTCCTGCCGATCACCAGTGAGTGATTGTCCATCTTCTTTTAACCAGTTAGTGATTGAACATCTTTGCATTGACCAGATTGTTGTATAGAGGCAGAGTTAGTGTGTGTTAGGTCACCATTTATGAGAGCTCCCAGATTGCAATATTGAACAACGAGTGGAGGTTTTTGTGCTTCTGTAACTGACGCTTTTCTGGAGAGCATGATAGCTTCGGTCGAAATAGAAATTACCAAGCTATGTTGGAAGACCGTATTACCTGGACTGTATCATTAAAGAGTGCAAAAGTCTCTTCCAGAGTCTTCAACTCTAGATTCTCTCTTCATGTGTGCAACAGCTCAATTTCTAGGTTGCCATGGTACATTCACCCAATGTATGTGTATCGTATCGTTTATGAACGTTGTTAGATTGCTTCGATGGACAAGTGGGTGAGTGATTGTGGCACATGCATCTATAATCGACGCTTGTAAGATTCATTCGGAGTTGATTGTTTAGAGCAAAGCTGGTGGCTGCAACTGAAGGTATATTGTGATTCTTCCTTTTAGTGAATCCACTTGGATTGAATGTGCGTTTTTGAGACAGCAGAAGTGATAGCATTCTGTTCTGTTTACACATTTGGTGTACCAAAGCTATGGTCAATAAGGACTCGATAAATATTGTATCGAGAATGAGGTGACCTGGGATGAGTGTATGGCAGAGGACGCCTCAGGATGTGCAGGTGGGGAGGATTTGGGAAAGGGCAGTGTAGAAACAGTATATTTTATTTTATTTTGCAAAATATGTACACTACTAAATCACTAGGTAAATTGGTTCAAGTCAAAACGTGTACCTATTTTGCAAGGGAAGTCTTTGAAGATTTCAGAAACAGTCTTCACAGTACTCAGAAAACCTTGGGAGACAAACTTTGGATGTTACTATCTCTCAAATGGTCAACATCCAATAATCAATTTTTGAGATAATAACTAAAAGTAATCTTAGGTATGAGACCTTACAGTTGGAAGTTAAAAAAAAAAGACAAAAAGTTTGGCTCACACCCAATAGGAGTGCATGGGTATAGAAAATTGCAATTTTGTGATTTCAAGCTCCCAAAAAATACCAAGATAACCAAGAACTGACTTAACCCTTAAAATCAACTTGCATCAGAGCTGCTAGAAAGTCTCTAAACTGTCCGAGACTACCCTGTTTTGATGTTAGGTGAAGGTTTTTGAATTTTGACGTATTTCTAAGTATTAACGATAGTGATCTAGTACTTGACTTGTGTGTGTATGTGTACATCAAATCGCACGTTCAAATTCCTTACCAATTGTGAGATCATAATCTTCAAAGTTGGAGGAAAAGTTTAATTCCCTTGTTGTAGAAAGGGTAACTGGTTTCTTGAGGTCAAAAAACCATTTTTAGTGAAGTATTTGATATAAGGCTCTTCACATTCTTGTTCCTCGGTGAGTTAGGAATACGCCTATGCAATTTTTACACCCATGCGACCTATAAAACCTAAAGAAATGCTTGATTATTCACATGAAGTTCTATTGAAATTCAAATACCTAGGCTGCTCTCTGACAATAAAAATTGCACGTGAGGAATAATTTGATTGAAGATCTGAACGATGAGAACATGCCCTAAACTCTTAAGTTACATGTACAAAAAAACAAAACATGAAAGAAAAGTAAAAACTCGATTTTTGGTGAATTTTTAAAGTTTATGCAATTTAAATGATTTTTGAAGATTCTGAGAATAATTGAGCATATATTAAAGTTTGGGCAAATTTCAAATTGTATTTTCAAACTTTGACCATGAATATCTCCTAGAATATGAGGAATCTCAAAGCTCAAAAGAACTTTCTAGAAAGATATGTGAAAACTCTCCAACCTTCAAAACATTTCAACTCCATATGAGCTAAATATAGTAAACCAAAGGTTGAACAAATCCTAATCGACCATAATACATCCTTATGGGTTAAGAAGGCCTCTACCATTTGCCTCTAGTTACCTTCCATAGATATGACTGTAGCTAAATACATCAAAAGATTGACATTGAGCGCTTCTTTGTGTGAAAACAAAAAAATAGAGGCTGCCTCCTCTAATTAAGGGCCATAACACATGGGAGGAAAGGCAGTGAGATGGAAGATTCGTATTGGTTCTAATTAGCAAGTGGTTGCCATATGAGAGGAAGTAGGGACAGTGGCAAGAGTGACATACTGACATGGAGCAACTTTGTAGCTTTGGGGTTTGCTTTGGATGTTGCTTTGGGATCTACATGGTAATGACATGGCACATGGGAGGCACTTGAAAACTACAACACACTAGTGCCTGGAAGTCGACCGGCAATTGAAGAAAAGTGAAGAAAATTCAGGAGCAGCGACAGCAGGCAGGGGCAGCCTGCCGATGGTGTGGCATGGCCCTAAATAGTGGCAACAGCCCATGCCGGTCAGCAACAGGGAAGGACGGTACGAGTTGGCATGCTGATGTGGCAAAATCCGACGTGGACGCGGTCACTATTCCGAGCTGGCACAGTCAATGGTTGGTGAGGGCACTCTGTTGACTCCACCATCTCCGCCTTCGTCCAGCAGCAGCAACTCGAGATTCCAGGAAGGGAGCCGGCTCTGTGCCATGAAGCTTTCATTTCTGTATAGCAGGAGCCCCGACGCAGAGGTTATCTCCCCGGCGGAATACCCAACATCTCGGGGCTCCTGTACGGTAACACACTTTTCAGTTTCAGCTGCCCGGTTTGACGGAAACTTTCTGGTTTCAGCTCCTTGGTTTGACGGAATTCCTCTGTATTTGCTTTGCTTATGTATTATAACGTTCATCGTACAATTTCTATGAAAATTTCTTTGTGTTGCCCACGTTTTTTTCCTATAAATGGAGAATTGTAGAGGGTGTTATGTCGTAATCCCCTCTCAAGAGCAGGCATTACGGGATGGGAGCTCCCGTCAAATGAACGGGCCCGAAACCGGAAAGTGTATTACGTATGTTGAAAGCTCGAGAAGAAACCATATCTTTTGGTGTTCAAGCTTGAGGTTTATCTTGATGAGTTTTCAAGAGCTCCGAACAATGCACTTCTTGTGAGGTTGATTCCTTCTTGTTTTTATGTTCTATCTAATTAAGATTAGGTCATTTCTTGTAATTTCTGGTATTCTTTATGGCCATACACACTTTGAAATTTAATGTTTAACGATTTGCGATTCCGTCATTGCCTGTACCCACCTACACAAAATACCCGCTTCCAACGACAGCTCCAACATCCCGGTCCGACCAACAGTCTCTAAGATTGCATTGTCACAAACAAAATAAAAGAAACTACTTGCCTTATAGGACTTACCCATCAATATGAACTTTGTTTGTATGATTTTGTAGATTTATCTGAGTGAGTAAAGATGAGAGAACAAAACTAGATATTGCATGCAACTAAAGGTTTATCTATACACTCTACATTAAATCAATACTCGATATTATATTAGTTTTTAATGTCTCTTTGAAATCTAAGAAAATTTTACAAGGGTAGGAGTGATCTTTCTTTCATTAAAATTGAATTTCGTTAGCTCAGTTAATTATTGCTTAGTACATCATAAGCACGACATATTGGTAAAGAAGGAAGTTTTATATCCCACTTGACTTGGCCAAATTCAAGCATCCGTTGGCGCACTTGAATGTTCGTGTTCTTGTTCCAATATTTGCAAATATCTTCAGCAAGTCGGTGCAACCTCCAACGATGTTCATAATTTTGCATAATTTGAGAGCCATGTAGCTCGCGATGTTGTAGCTTTGACATGATATTTTTAAAAGCCACCTTCTTATATTCCTTCTGGGATTCAATTTTTGAGCCATGTAGCTCGCGATGTTGTAGCTTTGACATGATATTTTTAGAAACCACCTTCTTTGACATAATAGTTTTAGAAACCGCCTTCTTATACTCCCTTTGGAATTCTCTAATCGTTTCTTCAAAGGATTTGATTTGCAAAAAGTTGCAAAAGTCTTGTGAATTGGGCCATAATCGCAAGGTACGAGTTCCTTCCCACAAGGAAAGTTCAAATCGAGGATCATAACTTAAAAGGTTGGTTGCATCTCCGTTGGTGACAACTTGTGCATTATTATTGTCTTCCATGACCTTTGACAACTTCAAGTAATTTATATTTACATACGAGATGAATTTATAAGGAGTACAACAAATTCTAAGTTAAGCTCCAAAAAGACTACCAACTGCAAGTGATTACAATACATAAAAAAGCTAGGAACAAGGAAACAAAATTGTATATTATATATCTAAATAGCTATATATATAATTTATTTAATAATGTAAAATATTTGATCTTACAATTTTGAAGTAAAAGTCTTTTAACTAGGAGTGTGAAAACTTCATTGTATACACATATATATCTAAATAACTATATATACATAATTCATTTATTAATGTAAAAGATTTAATCTTAATGCTTCGAAGAAGTCTTTGCCATGGCCGGAATCCCTCGGATTTGTGATTAGAGGACGAGCGGTAGAGCAGGAGCATAATCGAAGTTCATGGAAAAACTATAGAGGTGGCACCTCCCCATTGGCTGCGGGAAGTGTGGTTATTTTCCATAACGATGCCTTCGTTGGCATTATGGTCTTACCACTCTTGCATCTTTGATCTTTAAGATCAGTGCTCTTATTGTGTTGTTTTGTAGAATGGAAGGGGAGGGGGGGTTTTTTTCACTGGCAATTAATAAGATATAAAATTTTTAATTTTTCTTTTTGGGAGGATGACGATTGAGTTATTCCCAACTATATTCAATTCTGAAATTTTTGTTTGAGAGTAAATGAATAATTTATGGAGTTTTGATTATATAGTTTGTAATTTGCGAGGAGGGATAAATTAGTTTTCCTAAAAAGTTTTGAACTGCGGTTATGCTAGAAATTTCAAAAAGAGCCACTGGTTATGGAAAATATCTAGTGGGGCACCTTTCCGAGCCGCGGGAGCGGCGAGGGAGGTGCCATACTAGATATTTTCCATAACCAGTGGCTCCTTTTGAGTTACCTAGGACATTATTAGAGACCCTCACCAATGGCTATGCTACTCGCTCGTACCATGGCAAGTATCATGAAGCTTCAATAATCTTGAAATTTGCATAGTTCTTGATTAAGGGGGGAAAGGTGGAGAGTAACGGCATGGGGAGCTCGTCACCATGGCTGATCACGGGTTTAGTACTGGCTCTAGTATCCTTCGGGGAAGCTGTGTGCGTGCCTGCGACGGGGTGCGACAGTGCGTATGCGTTTTACCGGATCCGTTCAGGGAAGAATTTGATTGCCATCGGGCAGAAGTCCCAAACGACGCCGGAGAGAATCCAGGACATCAAGGATGCTAATTTCATCAACTATGGCGATCCCTTGTTCATTCCCTTCAAGTGCGACTGCGTTAATGGTCAGCTATTACACAACTTCCAGCATATGGTACGTGCATCGCTAGATGCTTTTTCCCATCATCTCTGAGAGGTTACAGCGTTCTTGAGAACGAAATAGGGAAATTAGAGATCAAAATACTTGATTCTGAACTTCAGCATTAGGTCGATATCGTATCTATCTACGCCTTGATGGACAGTTACACATATACTGTTATATCTATCCGAGAGGTTGATGAGGAGCTTCGTGCATCATCCTCCTCCTTTTGAATTTGAGAACAGTGAGAGGGCCAGCAATTCCAACTACCGTCCATGTTGGTTGTATTGAATTTAATCAATTGCCTACCTTATCTCGTATATGTTCTCGACACCACGTTTTCTCTCAAGAAAAGGATTGTAATTGTGTCCTTTTGCGGAAGAAAGTCATGAATACAGAGAAATTTTACATTTGAGCGTCTTTTACTTAGTTGCAAGGGCGGTGCTCTACGAACTGAGCTCTACTTTGTCCAAGAAAAGTGTAGCATACAGGAGAGTGTGTTCATTATTGCACAGTTAGGCTTTAGGCTTAAGAGGTTAGGCATACCTCAGGCGCTGAATACAAGCTCGGCAAAATTGCGTGTTATCGTTTTGCCTGACATTTTAATTTGCATGAATGTGTGTACTGTACAGCCGCTAGGGAACCATTAACCTGGTCATTGAGGGTACAAATTGCGCTAGATGCTGCACGAGGTTTGGAATACATTAATGAGCATACGAGGCCTTCGTACATCCACCGTGATATTAAGTCGGCTAGCATACTACTTGATGAGCAGTTCCATGCAAAGGTACGAGAAGGAAGATTTGTGTCCCTTTTTTGTTCCATAGACGACAGACTCAAAGTACTGACTTGATCGTTTCTGGGCGTAGGTGGCAGATTTTGGTCTTACTAAACTCACTGCGACGAAGGTGGAAGACACAGGGGTAAAGCCCATGAATGTGGTTGGAACCTGGGGTTCCATGGCTTCTGAGTAAGTTGGTTGCTCTCTTCATTACCCATCCATATTGTAATTTCTTACCTCTGGACATTAGGAACTTCATTTCTTAACATGATATGGCTTTGCACAGGCTATTTGTTTTCACATATATTGTTTCACAGTACCACTTTGGTATCCATCTCTCTTTACCCTCCTACTGGGGTAAAGTGTTCCGATCAGTAGTCTCGTTTAGTTCCATAACATTTCACCCACCTTCACTTAAAGTGGAGAATGAGATCATAGCAAAATAAAATTCACGTGATGGTTGATTAAGCATTGTGGGATACTGATTGCTATGGTTATGAAATCTAAGTACAGGTATGCTCGGTTTGGATGTTTCATTCATGCTCGACGTCTACGCTTTTGTTATCGTACTGTTGGAGATTATATCTGGAAAAGAGGCATCATACGCGGAACTTTAATAGAGGATATCCCACCCAGCATTGGACGTCCAACGGAGGAACAAAGAGCTTTGGTTCATCATATACGCCCATAAAACCATCTATTCCTGATCTTCATGGAGTTAATGCAATTGCTTCGCGAATACTGACGTTTGAATGGCCACCAGTTTGAACCTTTATTGAAAGGTGCAAATGGAAGAGACAAGCTATCCAAGTTCATGATCCTGCACTCACTGGGAGATAATTACCCTTCAGATGCGGCCTGGAAGGTTACAGTCTTCTCCTTGTCTCTATTTTAAAGACCTATGGCCACGGTTTTCCAGTATCTAATTTGCCACGCCGAGTTGATTCAGATGGTACAACTAGCAGAGGCCTGCACACATGAGCTCCCGAGCAATCGACCCACCATGCGGAAGGCAGTAGTATCACTTATGACATTATCATCAACAACTCATGAATGGGAAGTTGGTACATTTTCAAACCATAGTGGAATGACAAGAAGTGGATGACGACGAGAACAGCAAATCGAATGCTAGAAGTTGTAAATTCAATAGAAAGACCGCCTCCGAAGCACATGATCCTGAATAGATTTATGCAATTCTCAAAGTACCGGTACCACCCTGCGCCTCTCAATCATGCAGGTCTTATGTCAGTTGGCACAGTTTATTGAGCGGCTTATTTTTTTCTGGAAGTCAACTGAATAGACACATTTTGCTCATGTGTTCAATCCATGGCATTTAGTGATGGTCATTCAGATCTCTGCTAGGAAGAGCTTTGGATAGTAGAAGCTGGCCATAGGTTCTAGAGTCACCGCACTTATTGGTTGAAAGCGAGTGGATTCCCCATTCTGGTTGGACATCCACTACTAGAAAAGAGGGGGGTAAGCAATGTCACAAACATTGCTTACTTGGGCAATGTATAGGGGCATGCTTTAGCACCATTCCCAAGCAGATAAGCAATGTCTTCAACCTCAAATCTATTAAATTGCTTTGTGACATTGCTTACCCCCTCTTTTCTAGTAGTGATCGGAGTTCTGCCACGAAATCGTTGTTCACTTGCAATTTTGTGTAAACTAAAATATTGCAGTAGCAATGGTTTTATGTATCTGAGATACTCAAAATCTTCTGAGTTCGTACATTAATTTCTGCGTGCACTGAAATTGAATTAGTGACGGAGATATTTCATTGCTTGGAGTTGATCTTTGGAGTCACTACCTGGCCTGCTTTACTCTAATTCAAGTCATAAACTCTGAACTTCTTTAACAGATTCTGTCGTTTTTGCCATTTACAACGAACCACTCTCAAGCTCAACCTGTGGTATGTTTCTGATCCCGGCGGTGTAATCTCACTCCATTCCTCTCCATGACGGTATCTCGCTCTTGCTTATCTTACTAGGAAAAAGTTGATCTTCGGGCATCAAACATTAGTGTGGGAGCTAATGATGTGCCAAAAGTTTCCTTGCGATGTGCCAAAAGTTTCCTTGCGATGTGCCAAAAGGTTCCCTGCGATGTGCCGATGCGATGTGCCAAAAGGTCCCTGCGATGGGCCAATGCGATGTGCCAAAAGGTCCCTGCGATGTGCCAATGCGATGTGCCAAAAGGTTCCTTGCAACCCATGCAGTCTAGGTTCTCCTTAGAAACGGGCACAAGGTTAGCACGACGTGGATACCGTCAACTTTTTCAATTTCCACTGCCCAGTGGGACAACTGGAAATCCACGAACCCATCTTGGACTATGGACTCGGGTGTTTGATCCGATCTTGGAATATACAAGGAAGTTGCTCTGAGCGAGTATCCACTAACCTGCATGCATTTTCAGGATCTGACTGTAATATTGAACTTTTGTGTAGTAAGCAGATGGGAAAAGTTGCTTACTTTCAGATGGAAACGTTTGCGTGGAATCTCTGGGCAAAAGAATTGGTACGGTTGCTCAGAGATGAGGACTCAATTCCACTAGATTGAAACACTAGCCAGTTGGTTAAAGCACGTGCTTGACTCTTATGTATAAGAAGGAATTAGTATTGTATCAATTGCAGTGATGACGATCGAGACTGCTGCCCGGAGCGTCTTCGAAGTATGATCATGTGCAGGTATGAAAGTAGGTGCTGTCAGGAGCGCTAGTTTCTGCTGCTACGATAATTACTCTCCTACTTGTCAGAGTATTTCATTTGGTTTTGATCGAGCCGTTGAATTCTGTTGGAGCTAGCAAGCTAAGATGGGTGCTCGCCTTGTTCGATCACAGTGGATGACCTCCCAATTGGGGCTAATTGGACTCTTCCTGCTCTTCCTTGACACTGGCATCTTCGTGCATGGGAACACGTGCACTGAACTCAAATACCGTGAACCCGAAAGTAAGATTCAGAAAAGTGAGCGTATGCCCATGAAGTTGAAAGTGAATTATTCGTGATAGGAGATTCTTGGCTGGCCGTGTTTTGATCCAGCGGTGTTACCTATGATACTTCATACACTACGAAGACAGTCGTTATTCACTGCAACTGACTGATACTTTCCTCGTTAACTTCGATCTTTTGTAGTTGAAGCGCTTGAAAAAATGCGGACGGCATGGAAGGACACACCAGACTTCGACAGTAACCTGGTAGGCTGGAGTTCGAACGTTAGCAGCGTTTGCGAGTACATAAAACTAGATGCAAATCCTACGAGGTCGCCAAGTTGGCAAGGAGTGGAGTGCTCGGCTTTCTGTTGGAACGAAACCATCGATCCTAATTGTACAATTTGGAGTGCACACATAATTGGCATGTAAGCAATCCAAATCCAACTTTTGTAGACTAATTCCTCTAAGAAAGTAATTCGCTGCTTCTATTTTGCGCTCACAAGTTTAAACACTGTACTAACACATGATGTCTGTCTTTATGGGCCTCACCGATTTTTGCAAGGATCACTGATTCAGAAGAGTTTAACTTCCTCGATGTAGTACTCTAGATAATAAGTGTTACAAGCCTCAAATGACTGACAGTGGTATTGTGCTTGACATGGAGTGTCATAAAACAGATCTTTGTCCAATGCATCGATTGTAGGCGTTTTGCCGCCGGAAGTCAGAAACGTCTCAACCTTCTATTGCTTGTAAGTTCACTCCACATCCATGAAATGATTCACGTTTACTTAGATTCTCTTTTTCTTGGTCGTGAGTGGAGAAGGCAGACGAGGGTGGAGGTATAATTACTGCTTTAAATTATGCTTTAAATTCAATTATGACGTTTTGAGTATCTAGAGATTGATCGTAGCTCCTAGCAGAGGATTTTTCTCATTTCATTGCCGCCTGTGCAGCACATTGACAGGAAATCCGAATCTTACTGGTCCTTTACCTGAGATATTTTCATGGATAAATATATTGTAAGAGTGCTCATACCCAGATTACAGCTAACCTTTATATGGAATGTGGATGTGCAATTTGTTTTAGAACACTTTCCACATCTGGCTCGTCCTTGTATTGCTGAGTGGACCAATTTGGGTGACTCGCTGTGCGTTTTGCATTTGACATAGGGATGTCCACGACAATGGTTTCAGCGGCACCATTCCAAGTATGCAATATCTACTTCGGAAATTGTGAGTTGTACATACCTCAATCGTGAAGCTCCAGTCCGAAGATCTAACTATATCTTTCAATATAGAAGATGGATCAAGTTGATATCAAATTGAAGAAGTTCAGTGCATTTCAACTAACAATAAGTGTATTCTGCTCATTTAACAGAAATTTGGGTGGCAATGAGTTTACTGGAGAGTATCCATTTGATCAGCTTTACCACTTGGATTACCTCCAAGAACTCGACATTGGCGATAATTTGTTGTACGGAGAGATCCAATACGATGCTTTCGTGAACAAGACGGAACTGAAAAGCTTGTAAGGCTTTACCTATCACACTCCAAGTTCTCATATTTGGCTATAAAATCCTTAGGTGACAGTTCTGCCATTTTCTCCTTATCAGGGACATGTCTGACAACTCTTTCAACGAGACCTTACTAGACCTCAATCCCATGCACCACTTGAATTTTTGTAAGCTTTACTGTATCCATGATGATTTCCATTGAGCTGGGCCAAATTCTCATGTCCAGGAACATAAATGACAACTCCTTCTCTGGTATTTTTCCAGACCTCAGTCCCATGCACAAGTTGATTCGCCTGTAAGCACCACCCAATCTTGAACCTTTCCAATACTTTGACTTTCTCGCATGGCAATTCCAATTTACTGAACAGGTAAAATCGTATCTACTGCTGACCCTTGATGTGATCAAACATTTGCTGAAAATGCAGAGATGTTTCTGGGAATCGGTTTGAGGGCCCGTTACCAGATATCAGAGGGCCGTTTCCTTCGCTAGAATATGTGTAAGTGTGAATGAGACGCCATGATTGTGGATGTATGCTTGTAACTACAAACTGATTGAAGCAGAAAGTCCGTTAGGACGTTATACTACTCACCATATACCAGGGTTGAATTGTTCATAACTCGCTCTATATCATGTGTCTTGGCTGATCAAGCACACTGTGGGCATGAAACAGAAGTCTTGCCCGAAACATATTCAATGGGACGCTCAACTTGCAGGATGTATTCAATCTGACTCACAGTACTTCACTGACAAAAGTGGACCTATCTGGGAATCAACTCTCGGGAAAATTACCTTCATGGACTGCCTCAAGCCTCGGCTCTATCCAAGAACTGTAAGCATATTCGGACTCTGTCATCAATTCAAGTGGATTTTGCAATGCAGATCAATCTACAGTTGTTGAAGGCTTTCAAGAGCAGGCGAAGAATTGTAGTGATAGTGGTGTACTGCATGTAAGTGATGCAGTTTTAACTCTTGATGGTCTTCAGCTGGACCGCTGGTCGCCGAACAAATGATTGTTGTACCTAAGTAATTATGAACCTTTTCCACGAGGTTCTGATGCACGTCAAATTGTTCACAAGTCACCATGTAATCCAAGCGTGATGTTAATACGTGCATGGTTCAGGTACTTAGACAACAACAAGCTGTCAGGAATTCTTGACATCTCTCAGATGTTTGCCGTCGGTCTTCTTCAAGCCGATGCTTCAGCAACAAAGCTGAAAATTATGAGCTTGGTAAACAACAGCATCGACGATGTGATTTCAGAACCACACATCATTGCAAGTGTCACCGCTATCTTCAAGTAAGTATTATTCCTTGGCTGATAAATTGAACCAACATGCTGAGGACATAGTGCGCCCACTCGACTTGTACGCAAACTTGACTCCCATTCTGATCCAGCAAGTTGCCCTTCATTTTGAGCAGACTTGTGAGATAGAGCGCTTATATCTTGTACAGTACCCACTAAGAAGTTTACGTTCAGAGCAAGAAGAGATTACATACCCTCAACTTTCAAATGATCACCATGTTTGTAAAATCTATCAAATTGCAAATTATGAAGTGTGAGAGTAAGGTAGTGAATTTTTCTTTACCAATGCATGAAAAATCTCTATAAAAAGTGTAAATTGATTCGATAACTTTAGTATCTTTTAACTTACTTTTAGTATCTACCTTTAGATGTTATGAAGATCATTTCATGGTGAGGTTTGTTGGGAAAAAGAGTATTATTATCTCTCTATCAACCTCTTTTGATGCCCTTTACATATATGTGGCTTACATTCACAAATATTGAGGTGAGTTAGTGCGAGAGACCTTGATGTTGTCTCCTATTGAAAAAGTTACATACACATTCTAAAGTGTTGTGATTGCTCATGGCCTTTTCTTACACATGAGGCTTGGAATAGCACGAAAGCGATAGTTTTGATAGCGTTTGCTACATGTCGAGCACTTTGGTGGTAGTGTCATGGAATTTGGTTATTCCAGGTGGTAGTTATGATCACTTGAAGTTGCTTTTGTTTATCGTGACATTTACTTAGAGTACAAAAGTTCAATGTTGGGCTTCATGGGGGGTACAATTCAATTTTTTTCTAAAAAGGAGTTGCATATATAGAAAGTGTATTGAAATAGCTTTCTTTAGAGATGGTTGAAGGTTTTCATTGTTTCATGCCTCAGCAATAGTAGCTTCTAATAAGAGCTAAGGATAAATAATAAAAAATATGTTAAAAAGTTGTATATTAAGATAGATTTTCTAGTTTTTATTGGAATTTCTTCAAATGATGATATAAAATACTACATCATCTCTCCGATACAATTTGTAGTTGGTAATTTGGATTATTTTTGTGAACATGGCAATTGTTTGAAGATTGCGGCATGTTCTCTTGTTTCATTCCTATACGTAAAGTTGTTGGTGGGTACTGTACATCATTGGAATATTCAGGCTGGAGGGAAATCCATATTGTGCTAAGTATGACTCCAACAATGACGCCAAAAGATGCTACTGTTTGCAAATCTGCTTTGTATCACAAGGTAAGTAGTACACGTGTTTGACAGACTTACTTAAGAGCCTGGTATCGAATGCGGTGCAATTACAGAGTACATTACAAAAGAATTCGATTCAATACAGATTGGTACACATCATCCAAGAACAGGAAACCTAATCTCGTCCTGTGTGTACTACCAAAGCAGGCAGACGCAAGATTGTCATCGTTGCAGCAACTACCAGTATGGGTGCAGTGCTGCTGATATTGTTGATCGCTGTATGGGGTGTACTTCTCAGAAACAGAAGATATAAACGGTATCTGCAACTGAAATTTGAAAAAAGTAAGTACACCAGTGCTCGCTTACTCTCAGGGCAACATACAATATCACTTCGGTACCTTTTTTTGTGTTCTAGTGGCGTTCATAATCTTCTCCGTGCTGCAGGATTCAAAGAGCTTGACGTGAAACCCACCATATTCACCTACAGTGAGCTACGTGCTGCCACACGCGGCTTTCATGAAGACATGAAATTGGGGCAGGGAGGCTATGGAGCAGTCTACCAGGTGCTTCTCACGACCAGCACCTCATGTTGGTCTGAAATATTGGAATCTGCGAACTGTAAATGTAACCCAACATGTTGTTTATTTAGCAAATATCACAATTTTGTGCTCCAAAATTGACCAGCTTAATTCTTAGATGTACTTTTGTACAATGTACATGCGCAAAACAAGTATTTTCCAGACATTCAAACTCGCCCCAGTTTATGTGAAGAGGCACAGGAGGGCTAATCAAGGAAATCATGCAGGGAGAGCTGCCGAGTGGGCAAGTGGTGGCCATCAAGGAGCTGTTCAAGACTGCAAAAGCCCACGACGAGTTCCTAAATGAGGTGGTCTTGATTACAGGCATGAAGCACAGGAATTTGGTGAGCTTGAAAGGATGTTGTCTTCGTGAACCTCAAAGGTTTCTGGTTTACGAGTACGTGGATAATTACGATGTCGACCAGGTTTTACTTGGTATGTCTGCTTTACATTGAACTCAATGTTGCTCAGTGCTAATTGATTGTCTAATTCCTCCTAAACTTTCTCTAACCCCTCAACCGATCTCTAATCCCTTGCAAAGCACAAGGAAGTCCTAAACTTTCACTTTTTTACTGAATGCTGTGCAATAGGATCAAGAAAAGAGGAGATGAGGGGTTCGCTGGCAAGCTGGCCGGCACGGCACAAGATTTGCTTGGGAATTGCTCATGGTTTGCATTATCTACATGCAATGGCACATCCAAGAGTCATTCACCGGGATATCAAAGCTGGAAATGTCTTGTTGAACCGTCATCTGGAGGCCAAAATTGCTGATTTTGGCTTGGCTCTTTTATTTCCGGAGGAACAGAGCCGCATAATGACTCTGTCTGTTGCTGGCACCAAGTAAGCATCCTTTGGTCAAATCTTCTCTTGCATACTCAGGGCACTTTGTCATTTGTTTAGTTTAGATCTGCTTGAGTACCAAAATTTGAAGATTAATATATGCACTATGATGATGGTTGTAGAGGGTACTTGGCACCGGAGTATGCCGCAGACGGAGAGTTGAGCGACAAAGTGGATGTTTACAGCTTTGGAGTTTTATGCTTGGAAATCATAAGTGGGAGGCGCAACATTGATGTTACTGCACCCAAGGACCAGATTTATCTCTATAGATGGGTAATTGAAGTTGAGGACATGCAAAGATATAGCATTGCTAGTGAAGCTAGTTGACTTTTCCAAAAAAGACTGACTTATAGAAAATAATTGATCACTTCAACCCAATTTTCTTAGTGACTACTTCCCATTGGATATTACTTGATTAAATGCTAGCGGATGAACTAAACTACATGAAAATGGTTTCATCTATGTGCAGGTGTGGAAACTACATGAGCAAGACAGGTTAATGGATTTGGTTGATCCAACACTAAAGATAAGTGGTGAGGAAGTGAAGGATGTACAACGATTCCTTATCATGTGCCTTCAATGCATTTCAATTGCAAAGGAGAAACGACCGAGCATGGCACGGATTGTATCTATTCTCCAAGGGGACATGGAGATAGTGAGAAATGCATGTGGTGGAGAATGGCTAAGTTCTGGGAGTTCCCACATTGAGCCGGGCACCTTGTGGAAGGACAATAGAAGCACTTCTTCCTCGAATACTTCGTCTTGGCACCCTCATGATGGCCACAGTTTTGATGGTGGGAATCTTTCAATGCAGATGTCTATGACCAGAGGTAGATTACCTTAGGCTATTGGTGTAATGACCTCCGGGCATACATCCAAGGATAGGTTGAACGAACACTCCATTCATGCGGGCCTCTGAATAGGTTGGAGTTTCTCTTATACATAACCTTAGTTAGAAACCAAACAATAACGAGTGCAAGGGTCTTATGGGAAACAAGTCTTCAATGATGTGCCTTTTTGATTCTCTCAAAAACCTTCAAACCACTTTATTAAGAAAGCTTCTATTCAGACTTTCAAGGGTACTACCAAATGCCATCTCTTCATTTAACCCCTAAAGATCCACGATGTTCTCGGAGCTTGAAATTCCAACACTGACCACTATGTACTAATGGGGGTACGTCCAATATTTTTGGAAACTTTTGATAATTTCAACCGTGGGATCTTGAAGTAGACTACCATCGGTAGTAGTGTGAGAATTTTCAACCATTGGATCATCACTAGATGTGAGATCATAACATTCAAAGTTGAGTGTAATTTTTTTTTGCCCTCGACGGTAAAAGCCGAATCGGAGGCCGTGGTCGTTTAGAGGTTAAAGAGTTTTGAGAAAAAAAATTGCTTTCGGAAATATCCTCCTTGTACGTTCAAAAACAAAGTTATTTTTTTCCATAGAGATTATGAAGAGTTGCAATATTATTTTGAAGTTGCTCTTGTAAATCTTTTGGACCTAGGGTCAGCCAACAGGTTCAACTGGTATAAGTGAAACTTCACAAGTCCTAGAGAATGATAGGTGAGAAGCCCCTTCCTTTGCATGTCTTGTTTTGACAAAATACGAGCCCTCTAAATATGATGTTGTCATCAAGTCTTGAAAAGTATGAAATGTCTACACTTTTATTTTTGTTGTAATTTGTCTTTTTTTGTGTATTTTTCTTTTCTAACATAAAAAAGAGGTTTTTACTGCCGCAAAAAAACGTGTGACAAAAGCTTCTTTCACCTAGTTTTACTCAAATACTCCCTCCGTCCCAAAGATATTGTCCAATTCATGGTTTTTTTGCGTCACATTTATATTGTCTAGTTGTTATTAGGCAAATGTTCAAACGCTCACCATGTTGTTGTAGAGCGCCAATGGACAAGCAATTGTGTCTGAGAGAAGGCCTTGTTGAGCCAACTTGTCCTTGCCTATGTGTGGAAGTTTGTAATCGTTTCCGCTGGAGCATTTCATGACTTTGATAAGGCAATGTTGTAACTAAAAAACACATTCTTCAGTTTGTGATGGCCCATTGCGTTGAAAGAATCCACGACGGCTACTGTAAGCTCATCGATATTGTTTGGCGCCTCCTGATGTTGAAGTGATTGGATTGCTCGGAAGAATTTAAGATCAAGCACGTTCATGTAAGGGCTATTTAGCGGCTCACACACCAATCTGATCTGAAAGCCATCTTTATCTCCTTCTTCGATCAGCTCCGGGTCATTAGGTTTCCGGTGAGGCTTGGCATTGTCATGTTGAACAAAGATTCTCACTATAAGAAAACCCTGTTTTTCGTGATGTCTTGTGTAATGTCTAATGTATTTTGTGATGTCTTACTGTCTTAAAAGATGTCTTCGAAGACAGGAGGATGTCTGTACGTCTACTGAGCACATTTTGGATTGGAGGGGCATGAAGACATCTCCAAACAAAAAGATGTCGGTGAAGACATGGATGTCTTTGAAGGCATCTCGATAGACATCAAACTGCCACGTTGGCAAGGGATTTTGGACTAGCAAGGTAAAAACGACCAAAATTTACTGGTGGACAGGGTAAAAAGCATTTCTAATGTTAAAAGAGTAGGTGAATGGGCAGCGGTTTTCAAAAGTAGAAAAAAAACATCACACTTTAGTTTTTTTTTTTTTTTTTTTTTTTTTTTTTTTTTTTTTTTTTAAATTTATTTATTTATTTATTTAATAATGCCAAATCATTATGTGACGTGGCAATACTGAAAATAATAATTTCAGGCTATTCTAACTATTTTTTCATTGGTCTATTTTTTAAAAATATATTAAAATATATAATTATATTTCAATAAAAAGTATATTTTGTAAATTTTTATTATATTCAAAAAAATTAGAATATTATAATTCTGTAATTTTTATGATTTAAAAATATTTAAATATTTAAAAAATATTATATATAAAATATAATATCTATAAGATAACAATGGTGCCGAAAAAAAAAGTAAAAGTAATTTCGTGGATATTTATTCCTCAAAAAACACGTGGACATAGATTAAAAAAGTTATTTACAACGCTTTATCTACATGGCAACAAAAACTCCACGTCGGACCAGTTGACAAGTCATTCAACATCTAGTCGGATGTTTAACACGATGTCCAACTTACCATAACTACAGTCAGGCATGAATGTCCGCGTAGACATCTACTCGGATGTCTATGAAGATGTTTTGCACGACATCCTCTTAGACGTCATTTACTAAAAAGCGGCAGTACTCAAGGGTCTTTTTAGAATAATATCAACTTTTTCTCTTGCTGCTTGCCGTCCATTGGCGCAGGTCTCTGATTGAGGGTAATCCTCAAATACTTAAAAAAAATATAAAAAGAAAATAAAAACAATAAACAATGTTTTTTGCTTACTTCAAGAAGGAATTAAATATTATTTATTACTTATAGATTAGATTATTATAGTCTAATGGCAAGACTATACATTACTCTATCATCAACAACCAATATTATACAAATTAAAGCAAATTTATAAGAAATATGAATTTATGAAAGTAGCTATTTAATACAGTTTAGGAGACAATTCTAGAATAGAATTAGTATTAGGAAAGTTAGTTGGAAAGTTAGTTAGGGTAGAAATAGAAGGTAGTTAAGAGTTTAAAGAGAGCCTATCACCATGGAAGACTATAAATAGTCTCATGATTGTAATTCCACACTTTTTCTATCGATAAAGATTATTTGATTTGTTGTGGAAGAAACTCTAAGACTTATAATACGTGCTTTGTTGTGGAAAGAACTTTAAAGCATCTGGTATCTGATTTGTTGTGAGGGAAAACAAAAAACCTTTTATAGTTAATATGTTGTGATTGAAACCCTAAAGATGTCATCAGATGTCTATGATAATGTCTGCAGGGATGTCTAAGATGACGTTCATGAAAATGTCTAACATGATGTCTATGAAGATGTCGAAGATGACATCTACGACAACATTCAGAACCATTTACAGGGATGATTTTCATTGATTTCAATGGATGAACAGAGGCGGCTAGGGTTTGCTGCCGCCGCCATAGTTAGGTCATGAGACCTTTAAGTAGAATCAGAGGCCGCACGAAGCTCATTTTTGCCTTCATTTTTTCAAGGAGTTAGTGTTTGGAGTGTAGAGGCTAAGGTTTGCTTCTTCATGTGGCTAGGGTTTGTTGCCGCCGCCATAGTTGGGTCATGAGATCTTCAAATGAAATTACAAAGCCCATTTTTGCCTTAGTTTCTCCAAGGAGTTAGTGTTTAAAGTATAGAGGATTTCAAAATTGTTTCCTTTCAGTTTCAGAATGATTGTTAACTACAATAAGAGAAGAGTATTTGTAGAAATCCAGTAGCTCTCAAGAGTAGGTTTCCTTCTTCATGTGGCTAAGATTTCCTACTTAAGAGGTACTAGATTTCAAAAGCATCTTATACGAGAAACCCTAGGACTTGTAGTATTTGATTTTGTTGTGGAGGAAACCCTAGTACTTGTAGTATTTGATTTGTTGTAGAAGATGTCTATGATGATGTCTGCAAGATGTCTTAGAGCATGTCTATGAAGATGTCTAAATGTGTTGATGGAATTCTGTTTTGGAAGGTGGGACATAAGGGGTCGGGGCAGCGAACACGATCTGAGGCCGCGAAGCGACATGCGTGCTTGTAGGTGAGTGGAACAGATGTATGTATAGATGTCTATAACGTTGTTTTTAATGATGTCTAGAAGGATGTCTGAAGAAATGTTTAAGCAGATGTTTGCAAGAATGTTTAAGTGTGTCGATATCTTGAGGTTAGGAAGTAAACCATCTCAACCTAGGTAGTGCAATTAAATGGAATTAAATCAGAATTTTTTTACCTTTACAAACCCTTCCTTAAATGCAGTTGATATTGGCTTATTGAATATGTGTAGCGGTGGGACATGCACATGACCATACGGGTATCGACAACAAGCGATGGTAGTGAAGGGACTTACGGAGTTCAGATTGTGGGCGCGTAGTATATCGTAGTTGTTGACAGACGTATTAGTAAATACTCTAGTTTTGTGTTATCTAAGGTTTTAATGACCTAAGCAATATATATTTGACTCATACTTTTTGATGTGATAGTGTTTACAGTTGATGTTATGTGAGACGTCTGTGGATTACGGATTTGATGACTATATAAACATCTAAAAATGTCATCCTAGATGTCCTTTCATATGCCCAGAAAACATCAATAGTAACATTGTTGCAAACATCATGTCTAACACAAAACGTTTACATCGATGTCCTACAGGATGTCGCTACAAACATCCGAGCAAACATCACAAATTTAATAAGGACATCAACCTAAAAATCATTCTACGCACTGGAAACATCTTATAAGACATAAAAATTGTCTTCTAAGATATCTTGTAAGACATTGCATACGTCTCGCAAGACATCTTGTACAACATCTAAGATGTCTTGCAAGACATTTAAGTTGTCTTAACTGATGTTTAAAACTATCATGATAGGAGCATAAAACCTCCGCAATATGCTGACGTGGCATGCCGCGTCATTTTCCCGGGTCCACGTCCACTTTTCCCGCGTGCCACATCGAATTTTCCCGGGTGCCACGTCAGATTTTCTCGGGTCCACGTAGGATTCTGGCTCCGCCATGTCATCTTTCGTGGGACCATGTAAAATTCCACATCATGATGAATTTCATCCCCATGTGGCACTGCCCGTCCACTTCAAGCTGATGTGTCATCTACGTGGCACCCACGTGGCACACTTTTTACCCTTCCAAAATTACCTTAAGACATCTTCGATCTTAAGACATCTGCCTGTCTTTTTAGACGTCTGCTTAGACATCTGTTATGTCTAGGATGTCTTATCGTCTATAAGACATCCGAATTAATGTCTACATTGTCTATTTAGACATCATTTACAACATCATTAAAAACGCAGGTTTCTTATAGTGTCTGATGGGACTGGAGTTGCAATTTGGTTGCTGAGGCCAAGATGCTCGAATGGCCGGAAACACATGTCGAATCAAGAAGTGCTTCGTGAAATCCTTGTTCACTGATTTGATTGGTTTCGTCTCCATTGTTCCGGCCGGTCGATTCTTGAATGAAGGCTTTGCTGCCTCTTTGTAGACTAAGGGAAAAATCCCAATTCTTCTAGTAAACCATTGGTTTTTGATTCGATCAAAACGGGGAAAAGCCACCACGGCCATGAACAACACTTTGAAGATAAAACGCTTGCTCTTTCCGATTCGATGCGGTGCTTCGTCATCAGATGCAAGATAGAATGTCCTACATTCTTTAGTCAAATAAAACTATTTCTCATCGACATCAACACGATCCAATTGAGTGCAGAAATGAGGATCGTCGCCACTGAGTGTAGACTTGTTAATTTGTTCAACAACATTGGCGAGTCGAGACGTCTTATTCACATCAGTTAGAAACGGCTTCAATGCATTTGTGTGACGCTTGCAGATTCCTTCGATGATGCGCCTATGGAGAGTTGACTTTGATACGCCAATGGCACTCGCTGTCGAGCGAAATTTCTTTTGCTTACGTCTATCAATCGCCTGGAACTTCTCCATGTCGACGACGACCTTTTTTGCCCCTATCTTGTTTGCCATTTTGCGATGATACGTCAGCATACACACTATCACTGGGCTAGCAACTCCCTACCGTGAGTCCATACACAATTGATTGTACGGACACTGACATCGAACTCCTCTGCTTTCAAGGAGCTATACTAAAGCTTTCTATGTTGAAAGCGTTGCAATGGAAATTTGAACACCGCTCGGCGTTGTTTGTCTGTCAAATTCTTTCGCTCACGCATCGACATTGATGGATCCTAACAACATCAAACATGGAATTTTAAGCTTAAAGATTTGCTCAAATATCAACCACCACTACAAAACTCGCACAATCTTCACAAAGCTTGAAGTTGCTCAAGCCCACACTTTCAATAGATAATCATTAACCTAGACGGTACACCGAACATACTCCTTTCAAATATGCAATCAAACAACTCTCAAACCAACCACCACAACAACAATACAGAAAACGTACTGCAAATCTCTCACTTGATCAAGCTTACAAAATTAGTCACAAGTAAACCTTACATGATCAATATAGAGTTCGAAGTTCCTCTTGAAAGCTAATTCTATTGGCTACCGATACGCATGAGTTCCCTTTAATGAAATTGGTGTTTCTAACGAGGGAATAGACATTTTTAAAGCCTTAAGCTTCACTGATCTGGCCCTTGGAATTGATGATGAGTCGGTGACGCTTCTTAGCAGTCGTCCCCCACCGATGTTGATGACGATGAGATTACAAGTTGATTAACCGAGTGATCGAAGTCGTTTTAGCCTTCACAGATGTCGATGACGGTGAGACATCACTTCACCAAAGTCAACCATCAATACGAAGCTTCACTGGTGCTTCTTCAAAAAACGACAAATAATGGCAATGGTTTTGGCACCAAAATTCAAACTTGCAAAACGGTGACAAAGTTCAAAATTATAGGAAGGGAAAGACGCTTCAAGGATTTGCATATTTACACCACAAAGTAATAAAAAAACAATTTATTTGAGCTTAATATCGCTGATTAAACACAACTTGGACAATATCTTGGGGAAGGAGGGAGTACATGCCATATTTTCAATACATCTTCGATCGCTCCAGGTTTCTACCGCTAAAACTAGACTAAAATTTAAATTCATTCCAAAAAATGAACTCAAAATCGAACGGTGGATGAAGGAGATACATCTCCTCAAACATCATCCATTTTCTCATTTTTTTCATCATACAAATATCATTTCGAATCCAATACCAAAGTTATACAGATCAAAAATATCTCAACTACAAAGTTGTTAGGATCAACTCATGCATCTAAAGGTCACACTTCTATAAAAAGAATTTGTGAAAACTATTTTTGCTCTCACGTGATTGGCTCGCAATGGCAAAACGTGCCCCATGTTTGAAAACCCCAAAAATAGAAGGTGCCTTCACAAAAATGCATGCCATTTATTCATACTTTATTTTATGGATCTGCAATTTATACTAAACAAAATAAATTTGATTTGTGACCCCACCCAAGTGATTTTCTCCAAAATAGAGTCTAGATGAAGATGTTATGCCTCTTTAAAGTCTCCGCCCTTCATCCAAAATGTTGTTTATCGACACTAGAGACGTATAGGGGTTAGTCCTTTATGGGCCAAATGACGATAATCGACATTTTTTATGAATGCAGCAACTTTGAAAAGCCATAACTTCTTCATAAGCAATCCATTTTGAATGAGATCACTTAGGTTGCATTTTGATTCAAGTCTAGTTTGTATGGTAAAAATTGCATATATATAAAATGAAGTATGAATAAATAGCATGCATTTTAGTAAAGGCACCCCTTATTTTTGAGTTTTCAAACATGGGGCATGTTTTATAGTTGCAAGCCAATCATGTGAGATCAAAAATATCTTTCATGAATTTTTTTATAGAAGTGTGATCTTTAGATGCATCGTAACAACTTTGTAGTTGGAAATTTTTTGATCCATATAACTTTGGTATTGGATATGAAATGATTTTTTTTTTAGTTTATATCTTCTCCCAAGAGTTTGGTGAGTTGTGAACTACATCAAATTTATGCAAGCTCATTTGGATTCATAGATTCTTCACAATTAGCCTTTGAACTCAAAGAAGGCAAGGTTTACTTAGTGTCAAATAACTTGTTGATATGTGAACCTATTAGTGTTCCTCTAAGGTTATTGGTGGCCATTCTCTACATTATCATATAATATGCAATCATATCAGTTTCCAATTACCACTACTAGAAACTTTATTTTTTTCCAAGATTTTACTCTCTTTTAATTCATCACAAAATATATAGTATATATTTTCAAAAATTAACTCTACTGATCTAATTTAAGCATTATGATCTTCATATTGTCTTTTGAGCAAAATTTTATAAGGATCACAGAATGCATCTTCCATTACACATCTAAGTTTTCCTCCAAGTCCCTTGTGCTTTTAGTGGCTAAGACATCACACTCGAAAGATGACCAATCATGATTGGAAATATTAAAAATTAACAAAGAAAAACATCGGTGACACTCACACATTCGTAGCTTCATCCAAATATAGTGAAGATGGGCACTTCAACAAGTCAAATCCACCTCATAAATATTTATAAACTTAATTGGTCTATACCTAGCATGATGTGTTGAAGTTGTTGCGTACTTTGTATCATAGCAACTCAGGTTTCTCAAAGCCCTTAGGGAAGATACCCTGTTGGGTACCTCTAGAGCACTACTCTAAATTTGATAATTAGTGCTAGATTATTATAAGATTTGAAAATGCTACAAGTTTTTACTTTTGTTCAAAAAAATTTACCAAGAGCATTGATTCTGATACTATATAAGGATCCCCATCTTGGCCAATATAGTTTGTAAAATTATTGAACAACAGTAAAAACTTATAACATGTTTATGTAAATTAGTGTATTTAACACTAATTATCAAATTTAGTGTAGTGGCTAGGTAGAAACCAACATAGTGTTCACTGTGAGAGGAGGTAGTAGTCTCGCACTTAGTGTGATGACCTTTGGGCATGCATCCAAGGATAGGTCGAACAAACACTTCATTCACACCAACGTCGAACAAACACTTCATTCACACCAACCTAGAATAAGGTTGGAGTTCTTCTCATGCTTGAAGTAGTCATTGGTTTCCATCATCATTGGATTGTATAGCTACTCTAAGCTTGTTCTCAACTACAGGCTGATAAATATAAGACTGTCAATCTCTGGAGCCCTACTTGATGAATACTATGATTGAGTGCCTATTCAATGGTTGCATCTGATTGTATGACTATGGAACTATCGAATGCGAGCCCCTTGGGGATAATTAAACAAGTGTAATTGTGATGCACAAAAACTTATTAAAGCACTATGAAGCTTAGAATGCGAGGCCACTGTGGTAGAAAATGTATGAAAGAAAGTCATGTTTGACGATGATCACAACCCCATGCAACTTGATATGTCCTAGACTCGAGGACTACAGACCTTTCTCTTGAGCTGTCTTGAGAATAATTGTTACAGCTCAGGGTTATTATTTGATTATAATTTGCGTAAGGCCAATAGAGTAATACCATGATCCACAGCCTGAGATTTCATGGTCCATAGGCTATCACGTATCGTTCTGTTTATAAAAGATTATGAATCGCAAGGCAAACTTAACATCGGACGACATATATCACTGTAATCTCAATCTGTCACTACATACTTCAAACGGCATTGAAAACATTGAAAACTGAATCCTCCTGCTTCCAGGTACTTCATGCAAGAACAATCTCCTCAGCATTTCCATTCATGCGTAGCAAAAAATGGTGCAAAACCTGGGACTTTCAAGAATTAAGAAAATAACATAAAGTCTCATGTGACTAGCACATATCGACCAATAATGAATGCTGCAGAATTTAAAACACTAGAATGGCAATACTAATCAACTCATTTAGCACGCAGTTGCTCTGCAACCGAGTAAAAAAAGTGTTTCCCTTCCTCCACTTCATATTGCCCTTGTCCGTCGATGGCAAGTTTCACCTGTGTTGTCATCACATATGCCCACCATGGATTCAACTTCGAGCATTAATGATATCAGAATCAACATGAAGGTGGTACAATGCACAGAAAAGAGAATGTACGTATAGAAACATGCTTAAACATACCTTCTTGTTAGGACCAACTTCAGCTCTTAGTTTGGCAGGATCTCGAGACCGCAAAACTACTGCCAAATTCTCAGCAAGAGCTTTGTCACCTGCACGCATCAAATGGACAATCAGAACGCAATACTTGACTTGGCTGTTATCGTTCACAGAAAAGTTAAGACCTGAAATTAACTTACCTGAGCAGATGTCACAAAGAAGATCCTGAGAGAAGGATAATGCAGGCCTGGCCAGGGTGATTTCAAAAGAGCCACCAGCCACTCCATGATATTCTTCTGTCGCAATGATCACCTGGACATTAAGATGCAGTTAGTGGCTTTCAGCACTTCGTACGTTCTTCAAGAAATTTTGCCCACTACTAAAAGGGACATATATCCGAAGACATTTATGATTTGCGGGAATTTACAATCCTGTGTATAAACTTGGAAACTAGTCTTCACAAACGGTCATTGACAAATGGAGTACGAGGCAAAGAAGTAACGAACTTTCAGTCTCCAGCAACTTTAAATTGATGCTTACCCCGTGTTGAGGAAGATGTTGCTTGGCGAGGAGTGGAGAACCAACAATCTCTGCCATATAGTTCGTCTGTGTGCATAACAAGAGTAAGATAAATTCGGGAATCTATTCAATTTTCTCAAATTACTGCGTCATCTACGACATTGACAACAAGAGCTTCATATTCTTCCAGAGCTAATCCATCAACTTAGTACTACAATATCACGAACAAATTGCTTTGATTGGTAGGGAACAAAATGCATACCTGAGATTCAAATACACGTTGAAGGACTGAGGAATCACTGCCAGAAACATTAGTATGGACATCAAAGTAAACCTCCACGGTGTCGGTAGGTTCCAACCCTGCCTTCTTTCTAAGCTTTTGAACTCTGTTCACCACCTGCATGTAAAGAAGTGGACAGGGGTCAAGTTGGGAAGCAACATTTCTGATATGTCACTCAAGATACCTGCATAATACTGAAGCAGCTGTTTCGTGTGTGTAATGGGGTCTTACTTCTCGAGCGAATCCTGCTTCTTGAAGACTCTCGTCCGGTCTCAAATCAAGTACCACGAGTACCTCTCCTGAAATTTTACACATGGGAATTAGTGACACTTTCAAGACGCGACTCAAAATGTGATGTGAACCAACAGTTGGTAACTGAGATTTACCATCGCCAGCGGCATCAATGTCTGCTTTGGCGATTCCATCGGGTGCTTTGAAGTCATTAATGACCTGCAAAAAGCAACGAATCGGGAGAGTCTCAACGATGATGCTCGTAGGAATTATTTTTTGAATACGTAGCATATGAACAACCACAAGAGCAAGTATTCCGAAATGTACTTTGATATGGAAAGGTAAGAATTCATGAGAAACTGAGATTAATGAGAAGATATCCCCAAGTGTATGTATTATCAGCAATGTCTAACCTTGATATCCTGCAATCCAAGCTTGTGACCAGCAAATGTGCCTTCCCCTGCTTTCTGGAACTCTAAAATCTGGGCTTGTGACAATGCCTTCACTTCCTTAGCGACCAGGCCCATGGACTTTCCGAGTTTCTTACCCAATCCACTGCACAAAACAAACAGCCGCATCAAATCGTGAAGCGTTTAACCGAGCAAAACATTCGGGAATCCAATATATAAGATAACAAGTTGTTCAATACAAAGCAAACACGTACCTGTAATCAGGCTCGGCTCTCAATGATGCATATTTAAGAAGGTCGTTGCAAGGTACTATATTCCGCACGTTAAGCTCCTCTCTTACGTACTGTCAATCAATGCATTCTGTCTCAGACTTGCAAGAAAGTGATGTGCACAAAAGAAAAAGGCACAAGCAAATATGACGAATGTGCACCATAATACAAGCATAACTTCAATACCTCGCCAAGGGAACCCGTAATATCGTCCAGAAAGTCGGTATCGGCATGGACAACCACCATCTCCCTGTACAAGCAATATCGATTCATTCAGTATATTCAACTTTGGAACGAAACACGACAAGCATCGAATTATGTAGATGGAGCAACTTACTTCAGAGGGGTTTTGAGGGGCTTGTTATGGCGCTCCCGAATATTGCGAGCCAAATCAATAACGGACATCATTCGTGTGACGCTCCGCTCAATACGTTTGTCAGTCTGCATGTACAAAAATGACCAAGTCTGTCAGTCTAATATGCATGAATCTTATATTTTAGCTGCAAAAAGAACAATCGCGCTAGAGTATAACCAACAAGAGAAAATGACATGGCAAGGTCAGTCATTCTCCGAGCTTGCCAAAAGCTTTAGAACGAGTAAAGAAGAGTATGTAATATTCTTGGACTAACCTTGCTCTCCACCTCCGGGAAGGAACAGTAGTGTACACTTTCCTCTGCCTCAGGTAGTGCAAGCCGTAAGTTCTGATACATTCCATCTGTAAAGAATGGAGTAAATGGTGCCATAGTCTTGCAGCAAGTCAACAGAACCTGTTCCAGCAACATCCCCAAATGTAAGTCTTAATTAACCAGACCTCAGGACTAGAGTGTATTTCAACGAGAACTGCAGCAATAATTACTTGAAAAAGAGATTAATCAAAAGCGGCAATCGAGAAGAAGGGTATGCAAATCCACTCACGAAATACAAAGTAGACAATGCTACACGACTGTCGTCATCCCCGGTGCGACCTTTCAGACGCTTCCGGTTGAACCGAACATAAATGTTGGTCAAATTGTCAATGAACTTAAGTAACTCTGGAACCACCGTGTATAAGCGGTAGGCATCCATTTCTTGACGAACGAAGGCCACTAAACTCTGGTTGGCAGAGTTGATCCATCTATCCAAAACGTTCGTAGACTGCTCCAAGATAGTCCGGTCAAGTGGCTTAAAAGGCTCGAGTCCTTCTGCATCTAGCCTCTTCACATTTTGAACCAAAAATCTGTATGCATTGTACCATGGCAAGAAGACATCTTTCACCTGCGACAACCGAATGTATTCAGAGGTTGGCAACAGGAAAAATCTTCGCAATGACCAAGGTATTGCATAAACAAACAGACAAATCCAAACATTTCAATCAACCGGCTTCGTGCAACGCTGAACAGCATGTACTAGACAAAGAACTGCAAGTAACTTACCACTGAATATACACCTTCTTTCTTAAATTTGAGTGGCTCTCCTTTTACAACAGGAGAATTAATAAGGTACAATCTCAAAGCATCCTGCGTCCACACATGCAAAGTATCAGCAAGTAGTTGCAGCAATACCACTCAAGAAGTACATCAAGACCAACTTAAATGAAGGGAAAGTTTACTTACAGCACCATATTCGTCAATGATTTTAGTTGGGGGTGGGTAGTTGTTGAGCCGCTTGCTCATCTTCTTGCCATCCTCCGCCAACACCAAACCATTGCAGATCAGATTCTGAAATGCAGGTTTGTCAAACAAAGCTGTTGACAGTACCATTAATGTGTAAAACCTGCAAATTCATCCCAAGAAAAAAATAAATAAATCAACGACTTCATCGAGTCAACAAAATTTGCAAGCGTGAGGGTTGATGCCCGCTAAAACAGGATAATCTGGTTCAATAACAACTGCTCTGTTAGTGGAGATTGGAAATACTAAAGAAAAAGCTTTGCTGGTCGCGGAAATAAAAGTAGCACGTACCATCCACGGGTCTGGTCAAGGCCTTCAGCAACGAAATGACCGGGAAAGTTTCTTTCAAAGAGTTCTTGATTTTCAAATGGGTAGTGGATGTACGCATACGGCATAGATCCACTCTCAAACCAACAGTCAAAAACCTGTGAAAATGCATACAACACGTCACGCTACAACTTCCAAAATGCAGATAGCATGCGCATATGAAGCATCATAAATTTAACTCCCTTGTGGTTCAAAAATATTACTACTGAATGACTACTAGTAAAATAGTGCAATAAATATCACTAGCTACAAGGACCAGTCTAGATACGAATATGGTCTGGATACGTACATCCTCCACACGCTTCAAGACTCCGAACTTTTCACCTCGAGGCGAAGGAATAGTAACATGATCAATGTGATGACGATGTAGATCTGTAGCCTGCAGTATGAAGAAAGTTGAAGGAGTCAAGCAACCATGAGGTGATTAACCAATTTCTACAAGTACAGATTCAAATGCCAGGATATCGTTGATAATTACCTGAAATCCAGATTTCTCGTAAAGCTCTTGGATAGAACCAATGACCACAATGTCCACTCCATCGTCACTGCGCCAAATGGGCAAAGGTGTGCCCCAGAACCGAGTGCGACTAATGGCCCAATCTCGAGCATTTTCCAACCAGTTGTGAAACCTTTTCTCCTGAAAAAGTGTGGGAGCTTTTCGCTGTTATGACAATAGAGGCTCGTTCTACACTATCAGATGCTAAAAGTTTCCATACCCATTTTGAGACAAACTACAGAAAGGGCCTCAAGAATCTTCATAGTAAAGCAAGATGAAATGAGGTAGAAGATATACAATGTGCACGTACCTTTACAGAGTCTGGTACCCAGTAGGTCTTTTTGTTGTTTTCAATCAGACGGTCCTTAAATTGTTCAACTGCCACGTACCTTAAGAATCACACACCAACAAGGATTCACTTATCTTGGGTCAAGGAGCGGATCTGGGGAGACTTTGAAATTATCCTACTCCTTTGCCGAACTTGCAGGTTAGAAATTGAAAACATACCAGCTAGGAACCACTTTGTAAATAAGAGGGGTGTCTGATCTCCAGCAGTAAGGATATGAATGCATGATACTTCCAACGTTCACTAGCCTGCCTTTGGCCTACATTTCAACATTTTCATGCCAATGAGATTGTCAGTATGACGCTTAGAATAGAGCCTCAGTGAACCTCCACGGAAAATCACCTCAGAGAACAGAAACTCCAAAATTCACAACACAAAATGCAAAGGATATCAGATGATACACACCTTCACAGCAGCAATAATGTCCTTGTCCGCTTCTTTTACAAAACGGCCTTCAAAGTCAGCTACTTCCGCCGTAAAGTTACCAGCACCATCAACTGGATTAGGTAGATTTGGCCCCTATTAAAAAATAAGACAGTGTTAACATGTGGCATTACTAGAAACGTCGAACGGGAAATGGCACTTCATGTAACCATTTATCTTTAGATCTCCGCCTATCTACCATCCATTCTTAACCTATCAATGACATGAGCCTTTAACTCGATTCAAGGTTAAGCTCTACTCCATTGATGAAAACTAGGTCGATTACGAGGTCATACGGTACCAATCTCGAGGGTGGAGAAACATGCATATTATATATTGTACGTGCATATTGTACCTCTCGACTCAAAAATGGTCCAGTTACTGATCAAATAAGGAAAGGGAGAAAGAAGAGCAATCTCACCTTCTGAATGACTCCGTTAGCCAAGCACACGCGGTAATCGTCCTCTCCAAATGCAGGGGCACAATGTACAACTCCAGTTCCGCTATCATCACTGACATAATTATCTGCTACGACCTTGAAGGCAGTGTCCGAGAAAGCCAAAAAATAATCGAACAAAGGTTTGTACCTGAATCATAATACAACCCCACCACAATGTGAAACTGAGTTGCATTCCAGAAAGTTTAAAATGTGACGACGTCAGCAGTTAAATAGCTGAAGTTTTTCAAGAAAAAAGTGCGTCTTGAAGGTTACTTACTTCTTGCCTACTAAATCACTACCCTTGCACTGTCCAATAACATCGTAAGTATTAGAATCAACAGAAGAAACTGGTTGCTCAGCTCCCTTCTTGTCTCCTTTCTTATCGCCTTTCTTTGCCACGGCTTTGTCAGCCGGAGCAGGTGCAGCATCCGCTTTAGGCTTGGCTTCTTTAGACGCTCCCTTGACTTTCGTGCTTGGGAGCTGCGATAGCCTCGACTCTGCTACAATGTAGACTGCACCTGTCGTTTTGTTCCGAACCTGTAACGGCGAAAGTTCGATGAAGTACTTAGTATCAAGCGAAACCCCATCTCGCACAATGACTATTTACTATTATTAAGAAACGATTCAGGATCGTAATTGCACACAATCAAACTCAACCACGAACAGACCTTGGTGTACGTGAGGTTGGCATTCACACACAAAACCAGGTTACTAGGAAGCGTCCACGGAGTCGTAGTCCAAGCCACCAACGATGCTCCATCGGCATCTTCCAGCAACGGGAACGCCACCATTACTGCAGGATCAGACACATCCTGGTGCAAAAAACAGATTTTCCTCAACATTCAGTCACAAATGCCACTCTAGAGCAGGATTATAACTACAAATTCGCTCGAATATCATGAAATTTGCAACTTAATCAATCTAATTAGACTTGATCGATCAATATAAACTTTGATCATCTGAATTGATCGCAATCAAAACGATACATTCGAGATATTCGAACCTTGTAATTGAGACCGGCTTCAAAATTCGACAGCGACGTCGTGCATCCAACACTGTAAGGCATAACCTGCCAAGCCAAATTTAAAACTTTGATCAATCGACTGAATCCTTGAAGTCCATCGTCCTCTTAAACCCTAAACCTGAAGGTTGATCGCACCTTAAGGCCTTGATAGACGTAATTCTTCTCATAGAGCTGCTTGAACACCCACCACACGGACTCCATGAACTGAGGATCAAGAGTTTTGTAGTCATTCTTGAAGTCGATCCAGCGGCCCATGCGAGTGACAGTCTTCTCCCACTCCTGGCTATAGCGCATGACAATGCTGCGGCAAGCTTCATTGTAGTTGTCAATTCCCATTTTCAACACGTCTTCCTTAGTCTTGATGTCGTGCGCCTTGTCGATCTCGTACTCTACGGGTAGGCCATGGCAATCCCAGCCGAAGCGGCGGGTCACGTGGTGGCCCGTGGCCGTCTGGTAGCGCGTAACAATATCCTTGATGGTCCCGGCCAGGATGTGGCCGTAATGAGGCAGTCCTGTTGCGAATGGAGGCCCATCGTAGAAGACGTACTCCGGCTTGCCCTCTGTTCGCTTCAGCTGCGTCTCGAAGGCGTTCAGATCCTGCCAGAGGCGTAGCAGCTTCTCCTCCTGCTCCGGAAAGGAGTACTCCTTGCCCTCACAGACGTCCTCCATCGCTGACCTCCTGAAACTTCTGCAATTCGGCTGGAAACACGATATCAGGGCTTTTAGAATTGAAATTGAGTGGGATGCACGGCGTGGTCGAGCCCCGAACCCTAATTCTCAATGGGCTCGTTCAATGGGCAGTCGGGCTGTGGGGAACAGGGGCGGTATAGAGAACAGAGATGGGAACAATGATCTCACACTGGGACTTGGGACGTCGACAAAAAGGGCGGGGTCTTGGGGGCTTCGACAGAGGGGCGGGGTCTTGGGGGCTTCGGCAGAAGGGGCCGGTTCTGGGGGCTTCGACAGAAGGGGCGGGGTCTTGGAGGCTTCGACAGAAGGGGCGGGGTCTTGGAGGCTTCGATAGAAGGGGCGGGGTCTTGAGGGAGGGGCGGGGTCTTGGGGGAGGGGCGGGGTCTTGGACGAGCGTTGGACGAGTGTTTGAAATAACTGACGGAGAAATGTGAATCGTAGGGCCCCTTTATATTGCGGTTAAGGCATAAGGGAGAATGCTCAATAATGGCTCACATTTGTGATTTTTTAGTCTCTATTGAAGTAAATGAAGTAAGCAGTTTTCATGCATGGGAAAGTAAATGGAGTTACGGTCAAAGTGGATTCATCATTTTTAGATTTTTCTACAATTGTTTATGAATTTTTGAAGATACCTATGATGTTTGTTGTGAGTACATGCTACTATTGAAGTGTGGAGCTATTATGTACATGTGGGTCAAGAAGCCTAGTGCTCCATTATTGGCACTGCTTAATTTTGAGCACTCTCCCTTGTTTTGATGTAAGCCCAATTGGAGTAGGAGTGAGTTTCCACTTAGATCTTGACTTGCAAATCAGGACGTTCATTGGACCTTGCAATACAAAGTCCCTAGGCTCAATTGTAGAGCTCAAATAATGTCACAACACCACATAGCTTTACATTGTTCAATAATTTGCATTTGATATGAGGATTGTGACGTTAAGAATATTTAGATAACCAAATATGTGGTCAAAATCCAAGTAATTAGATTACCAAATATATGATAAAAAGCCGACAAATTACAAACGTCTCTTTTTCTTTTGAGCCAACCAAATTGGTCCTTTCAAGCTCAAAATTATAGCACCAATAAGAATTGATGTTTTCCCACAATGTTGTAACCTTGTAATTTGTAAACCCTTACAACAAAATCCATTGATTTATGAATATTATTTAACGACATCTATTTTGCCTCCATGCACAACATTGGAGGGATATTTCACAATTAGTAGTCTACATTACACTTGATAGATAGTCCGTGGTGCGGATGCTACTACATCATAATCTAACATTGATAATATCACACCATCCGTTTCACCAAGAAGAGTGATATAAACAAGGTGTAACATATTTGATAATAACACATTTTGAAGATTCTGCTAAATGTGATATTTTTTATTTTAAAAAGGTGGAAAATCAAAACTAAATTATAATGGGAAAAAAAAAAAAAAAAAAAAAAAAAGTGACACGAATGCATAGAGGTGGAGTCTCGTGGCACGATGAGGGTCATGCGCCGCCCCTTCAGCGCCTTGAAAAGAAAGCCCTCGCGGTGCAGTGTATTTGAGGGTTGGTAAACAATCAAGTTGCATGAACAACATTGCATTTAATGCAGTGGCGGCCCATGACCCATATTATTACATTTTCATTACTGATAATGAAAAAAATAAGAGATGTTATAAAGGGTGATAGGGATAATAATGATGGAGTTTTACTTTATAAAAATAGGTTTCAAACATTTAGGTGATAATATCAAGGTGTTCTATCAACAAGGGTGACATCATCAAGGTGTTCTATCAACATTGTTGTGTTTGTTATAATCCCAAGAATTCAAAACAAGTTCATATATATTTATTACTTTTGTTTTGTAACAAACCATCAATTTCAATTGAAGTAAAAACAATCACCACAAAGTCCTCTTGTTTTGGTTATCGGAATTTGTTAATATAAGCCAATCCTCAAAATTAGTTTTTTTATATATATATATATATATATATATATATATATATATATATATATATATATATATATATATATATATATATATATTTTTTCCTAATAAATAGATTATTGATGAATGTATTACCAAGTGAAAAGTACATGTGAACCATGGCAAGACAACTTACCCGGAGAAACTGCAATTGAACGTGTGTGCTAAATGAACGTTGTAGAGGAAGGAAAGAACTCGGGGGATAAAGTTGTATGGATTAGGAGAAGTTTTCTCGGGGTGGCTGGATGAGGAGCCATTCCAAAGAAAGCTCTGGTAAATACATTGGTGGGTAACCAATGGGAGTAAAATCTATCTAGAAATCTAGAACTACGCATAGAATACATGTGAAGTAAATTGGTTGTATGCAACTATAGAGCTTGCGTAGCTTCTACAAAAGTCTCCAAGATCTTCTCCTTACGGAGGTGGTCATGCCATCTCTCATCAAAAAATAAATTGAATTCATCTCTAATCATATCATCCACAATAAATATTCTCTAAGTACACTCGAGATCATGGCAGCCTGTGTCAGTTTCGTAGACAATTGGGAACCTACGAGGCATTGGTGCGAGAGGAGAAGCATCTCACAAACCATTACTGAGGGAACTTGCATCAAAACTTACAAAATAGTCCGGGCATACCTTCAAGCGGATGTTGCCGTAGAGCACTCGAAGAACCGATGGCTGATAGTCTTTGGTGAAACAAATAGACAACTTCGGCAACTGTCGTCAATGTAAGGGTTCATCTGCTCTCTGAAGACATTCACGTCAATGTAAGGGTTTATCCGCTTCCTCTAAACATTCACCGCTACTGCACGGTGGTATATAGACTATATGAAGGCCGCCTCCTTATGCGGTTTAGGTGAGGCCCAAACTTCATGCCAATCTGGCTTGTACGTAGGAGGAAGTAGCTACATTCATTTGTTGGAAATAGATCTCTGAAGTTGACTATTGGTAACAAGTAGTTGGCGTCCGATATTCGCTTGAATATTGCATCAAGGATGTTTGTGTGCTCCATCTCCAAGGGCCAAATGTCATGAAAGCTATAACACCTAGAAATCACAAAGAAGAAGATGAAACTCGAAAGGAAGATTTAGGGGTAGAGAAGATTTTAACTGAATATAGTTTGTTTAGTAAGGTAGTAGATGGGAAAGAGATAGGCACCACAAGCCTTGGATTGGTGGTTAGGGCTTAGGCCCCCAATGAGGAGGTCGTGGATTCTATTCCCCATGCCGGCGTGGTGCTTACCACTATAGTCCACCCAACTATTGTGGGGGGTCTTTGGACCTTGTTGTATGGGTACCTCAAAGCCCTTTGGGGAGATACGATGTCAAGTATCTTCAAAGCATTAGTAACTAGGCTAGAAACTAGCGTAGTTATAGTGTCCACCCTCGAGAGGGGGAAGTAGTATTGTTCCAATTTCCCCTTGTCCGGTGGTCATCGGGATATTAGCATTACGGACGAACACTTCATTCACGCCGACCCCTTAGAAAGGGACCGGAGTTTCTATCTATATGGGAAAGAGATAGAGTTAGTTAAATGGAGAAGTCCTGAAGAGCCTAAAACATAGGCAAGGAACTCAAAATTGGTTAGACTTGTTCCTCTCTTTGAAAATAGTTGTCAATTTTGAATCCAATATCACGTGCATGTCCATCACGTTGACACGCTGGCAGCCCGACGATTCCTCAGGCTACCCCCCGAAAACACTCGGCCGCCCTCTCCGCCATAGCCAAGCATCAAGACTAGCTCCTCACCGCTGCAGCACCAAACGAGGCAGCCACACAACTCCCAAACTACAGATCGACAGATCCATCACCAAAAATCGTTGAGATCTGAACTCCCGATCAGGCAAGATGCCGGTCGCGGCATCAGCCATCTACTTTCTCAACCTACGGGGCGACGTACTCATCAATCGCCTCTACCGCGATGACGTCGGGTACCTCTCTTTCCCTCTCATTTTTCTCTCTTTTGCCAGTATTCGATCAAATGCTGATCAATGGAGCTATTGTGTGTGCAGTGGCAACATGGTGGACGCATTTCGCACTCACATTATGCAGACCAAAGATCTGGGCACTTGCCCCGTGCGTCAAATCGGAGCTTGCTCGTTTCTGTACATGCGCATCAGCAATGTCTATATTGTCACTGTCGTCAGTAGCAATGCGAATGCTGCTTGCGCCTTCAAGTTTGTCGTCGAGGTAAGTATATTCCAGTTTTGAATTTATTGCAAGAGTTCAGCTCCCGTGTAGAGATTGACTTGACCTAATATTAATGTCTCATATCGGCAAAGTGTGGCCTGAACACATAGGATGATATTAAGCTATTACAGGATCTTGCGAATTTCTGCAAGTGATATAGTACAAGGGAATGAGATTTGAATAAAAGGATTGGAGTTTGTTAATAAGAAACTAGTTCAGCATTCAAGCGGATGCTGAGATTTGAGTTCTCGTAGTCTTTAAGCGTCGTCTCTCTTTAATATATACTGAAGAATCCATTATTATGCCATGTGTTTAGGGCACACAAGTAGAATATGGATGGAGCCTCCTACATTAGACTGTGGAGTGATCGATTGGCAATAGGTGCGTAATTGAAGTAAACCTGTTAAAATGGCAGATGGAAAGCTGATGGATTCTAGGGCAGAAAGTGACTGAGGAAAGAAACTATCGAAGATCATGTAGCTTATCTTATGGCACACAATGAGAAGCTGATTGAGTTTTGATTCAGAAAAGCTCATGGAAGTTCATGGCAGAATGTCAATTGTAGTATTACTAATTCAACAAGATCGAGTTTAGTAGCTCCAGTTTAGGTCAATCTGAATCATGACCTGCAAGAGATTAGACCATTCTGGTGGAACTATTACTGGAAATTGGCTGCTGCTGTTAAGCACTGGCCTAACAGCGCCAATGTGGACGTTCTGCCATGGCTTGGACTTTTGTAACGAATACGTATCTCGTTCTCTAGTTACTTTAGGGCAAGTGATTGAGTCGTGTCATACTCATGACTTGAAGTGCGAACCAGCCAACTGATATAAGTAGATTGTAAAGTGGATCCGAGTGTGTTCTAGAAGGCCTCCCGGTTAGCTGATTGGTTCGTGCGGTCAGGGATTCTTGCTTGGTGAGAGCGATAGTGTCACTGTTAATGTTCGAAGGATTCCATATTCAGGACTGATCGTGAGCTTGTTGCTGTAAATTGACTTTGAACCATCGGTATCAGGCAGTCGCACTTTTCAAGTCTTACTTTGGAGGAGCCTTTGATGAAGACGCGATCAGGAATAATTTTGTCCTCATCTACGAACTTCTTGATGGTTCGTGATTCTGAATTGGCTCTGGTATACGAAGTTCATTGTATTGGCACTTCATATTGCTGATCAAGGTCTAGATAAGAAGGATTATCACTCTTACAATCGCTTATTTATTCTTCATTTGTGTCGCCTTGTTGTGTTCAACGTGGCATGCATAATCTCTTTATTATAACAAGCTCACCGTTTACCTCTCTTAGGTGGATAGAACAATGCATCAAACTTTTTCACTACGTTATTTCATTGTTGTTCAATCTCAGTCCTTAGCTAGTATGGGTGCGCCATGTGGACTGGCCCAGCCTTTGAGATGATTCAGTCTGGTCTTCAGATAGGAAGAGGCCGCCTTATTGTAGCATGCCATTGATAAATTTGCCTCATGTGCTGCTGTTATCAATGTTATTCGTGCAGAGATTATGGACTTCGGGTACCCGCAAAATCTGTCCCCTGAGATACTGAAGCTTTACATTACTCAAGAAGGAGTTCGTTCCCCCTTTTCATCTAAGGTAACACTCTATCATTTACTTCCTTTGCAGGTCTTTGCTGTTGCTACAACGGTCAATCTGGCTGCTTTTTTGTCCCGGTGTTTAGCGGGTGAATGTTTCAATCACTAGATTAACACATGCGTACGTTGTTGTATTTCATCAGGCTATAGACAACAGACCCGCAGTGAATGCGACACTTCAAGTTACAGGAGCTGTGGGTTGGAGACGAGAAGGTCTTGTGTACAAGAAGAATGAGGTGTGGACCGTTGCGTACATTATATCTGTTCTGGAGGCGTTTAAGGTTGACATTTGTTTGTGGAGGGCTGCAATTAATATCCCCTGGTACTTATCCAGTGAACATTGAATTTTGCAGGTCTTTCTAGACATTGTGGAGAGTGTCAATCTTCTCATGTCTCAGAAAGGTGAGTGTAGAGCTTTCAGACGCTGTGGTCGGTATCATAGTTGATGACATTGTGGAATCCCACTCGTGGCGGCATTTTAAATGGGGAGATCGAGAGCCTGGCGAGGCATGTCTGGGCTTTTTCTTTGGTGCTAGTTTCATCGCTGCTTTGCAAAGTAAGCTCTACTGTCTCTTACGGGCATTTGGATTGGATTTTGGGTTTGTTTGCAGGAACTACTCTGCGGTGCGATGTCACTGGAAAAGTCTTAATGAAATGCTTCCTTTCGGGAATGCCGGATCTAAAGCTTGGGCTCAATGATAAGATTGGATTGGACAAAGAAGCTCAAGCCAAGGCTCGCCCATCAAAAAGGTGCACTTTTCGAATATAAAGTAGTACAGCCAAATTAACCTACGGTTTTCTTGAATGGCTTGGATTCATGAGGTGTCTGTACTAATATTGTATCCTGTTGAATTGACAGCGGGAAGACAATCGAGCTCGATGATGTCACATTCCACCAGTGTGTCAATCTTACAAGATTTAACGCCGAGAAGACCGTTAGTTTTGTTCCACCTGATGGAGAATTTGAGCTCATGAAGTAAGTTGCATAGTTCAGATTGTTTGTATCCTACATGGTGTTGAATCTCCTATATATCTTTAAGGTGCATCGTGGTTGCCTCTTCCATATATGAATGAAATTTGGTTCTTTCTTGTGAGAACAATCCATTAACATACTGTGTTGCTGTGCAGGTACCGGATCACAGAGGGCATCAATCTGCCCTTTCGGGTATTGCCTAGCATCAAGGAGTTGGGTCGCACCCGACTGGAGGTCAACGTTAAGGTACCGAAATTTGGAAGCCTTCAGTCAAAACGCGAATCAAGTTTTGTAGTATCATTTTCATAACGATATCACGCCTTACATTGTTTTATGAAAACGTTGCACAAACAGGTGAAGAGTGTCTTTGGGGCGAAGATGTTTTCACTTGGAGTTGTTGTCAAGGTGCCGGTTCCGAAGCACACTGCGAAGGCTAGTTTCCAGGTGACCTCTGGAAAGGCCAAGTATAATGCGGCAACCGACTGCTTAATATGGAAGTAAGCAACTCTCTTAATAACATTATGTCCCTCCATGTACAAGTCAAGCCACTTTCTTGATTCTATTGTCGTTACTGCGTGCAGGATTAGAAAGTTCCCCGGTCAAACAGAATTCACGATGAGCGCTGAAGTGGAGCTCATCTCCACGATGGTTGAAAAGAAGTCTTGGACCAGAGCACCCATTCAGATGGAGTTTCAGGTCTGTGACTATCCCAACCTCTACATTTACTGTGTGTACTCGTGTATGCTTCAATACTTAATGAGTGTCCGAAGCAAGCTGCTAAATGACTTGAACTTCTGAAATGAATGTAAGATCTTGCATGGAGCCTCATCTGCAAAGAGGCAGGATATTGAAGTCCCTTTTCTGGTTAATTGTCACAGGTTCCCATGTTTACTGCCTCCGGTCTGCGCGTTCGTTTTCTGAAGGTGAGTTTCTTTCAATGCTTCAGTTCATATTATGCTCATGGAGTCACCAATTTGCTTACTGTAAAATGTTTCAATACTTCAGGTTTGGGAGAAGAGTGGCTACAGCACTGTTGAGTGGGTTCGGTACATCACGAGGGCTGGTTCATATGAGATCCGATGCTGATGATTGGTAATTTCTGTAGAGGTTTAGAAGTAGGAACGATCCACCCTTTCTTTTCCACCCCCATTGTTGTCCCATTGCTGCATTGTTCCGGAAGACAGTAGGTTAGTGAAAGCCCATAGATTCTAGTATGTAGGTCCTTCCTACAGTAGCTTATCGTTGATTCACATTGATTTATATCCTTTTGGTTAGCACTACAATGAAAGAGCATTCTGGCATTCTGCTAGTCTTTGAACTGCTTGATGATTCAAACTTTGAGCAAAAGTTGGAACACTTGCCATTAGATTTCGTAACTGCCGCTTGAATCGATGAAGAATACAAAGATAACGATTTGAATAAACGTTGTTGGGCTTTAGTGCAGAAATGATTACTATTTTGTCTCCTGCTTTGCAATGGATTAATTTCGAGATCAAAAGTAGAGATCTTACTATGGAAACCTGAGATCCAATATTTTTATGGAAATCGGGCACTTAAGAATATTTTTGGATAGCCAAGCATTATGACTTCAAAATTGAGGCCCTCTAGAAACATATGGTATAAATACAGGTACCTACTATTAATTTATTCATCATTGAGTATTGGAGGTTACAAAATCATTGACTAGGCTTGTGATGGGTGGAGGCACTAGTACAAACATGGCCTGAAGGGAGGATGTTTTACACACCTCGGGGAGGAGAAGTGCCGAGTATGCCACCATTGTGTACTTGGTACATGGCCCTATGTAAAACGCCTCAGTTAACGATCAATGAGGAACACCACGTGTAGGAAAACTGGAATCACCTATGAGCAGTGCACAAAGTGTACGCGAAGAAAGTCAGCCCAACATTTCTTCATTGCCCCATGTTACAAAATTCAACCACTGTGCACTTCAAGGGGCTACTCATACAGTGTACATACTTTGAAGGTGATTGGTTCATTCAATGATCTCAAAACTACCCTTAAAAGAACCTTGACTAGTTTCTATTTGGAGCTCTTCTAAAACTAAACTATGTAATGAAATAAAGACATGTTAATTGTATCTAAATAACCAACTCTTCCATGTAACTTTTTCAAAACCTTTTGTGATTTAGGAGTGTTTCAATCAAAACCTTTTGTGATTTAGGAGTGTTTCAAAGTGTTCAGTTGACCACAAAATGGTCCACTTGGGGATATTAGGGGTTAACACTTGAAGAGTAGAGGATAATTATACCAAACTCAAAACAATATTTTCCACGGGCAGACCCCACCCGAGCCTGCCCGGCACACCTTATCCATTCAAAATCGTGTCGGTGTTGGTTGCTACTGAGGTTTCTCCTCGCATTGCAGTTTCGATTGTGGCTATGGTGACGAAGAAGAGAGAATTCTGAGGGAGGGGAGGCGGCCCGTAATACAACGACATTCAATGGCGCCTGTTGCAGCGGGCTTGGCGTTGTCTCTAGGATCTTCAGGAAGGTCGCTCACCAGGGAGAGCGCTCTTTCCAGCCGGTTGAACTTGAATTCTTCTTCGCCACTTCAGCAGGCTCGTGTAAACAACTCGAACGTAAATGGCGCAGCTTTGCGGACTGTTTTTCGATTGCAAGCTTATGCCCGAGGTAGTAGTAGTAAAGGAACGCCTGGGTACCTTTATGCTAGAGACCGTGTTGTCGATTTCGGGAAGAATAAGGGCAGCATGCTCGGCACTCTTTCCTCACGGTACGCCCTTCTTTCTATCTATCTCCTTATCAATGAATCTTGCTAATCTTTCTGTTGCTGTTTCCTGTTCGAAAAGCAAGCATTGCTGCTTTTGGCAACCTCTGTAGTAGGTTTGCCTATCACCTGGCTCTTTTCAATCACAGAATAATTCTCTTCCAGACACTAAACCCTACCAAAACCCTTCAATCTCAAGCTGAGTCTGAACTCAATTCTGCACTGTGTGATAGGTCAACAGTCTAATAGTTCGAGCTCAACATTGCTTTACTGTGATAAAAGTTCCGAGCTTTGGGTTTCAGTTTGAAATTCCAAGGATTGTTTTTTACATACTCTGCAACAGATCTAAAGTAGTTTTTCTATTCATGAAAAGCTGCAACCCACATCTTCAAGAATGAGGTTAAAGTTCAGTCATGGGCATGTCCATAGAATTTGAAGCGCCAATGAACTGGGGTTTAGGATTGTTACACTGATCCATGGCGTCTCACTAAGAATTTGCATATGGCGTTTTTTTTGAGCCGATCTCAATCTTGTGAAACTGGCAACATTTTGACATGGAGTGAGATTGCTTGAACGATTAACTACTCACTCACTCTTGTCGTAAGCTACATAATCTAGCATAGTTACACTCAGTGCTGCAAACTCATTTCATAAACTACTAAAGAGCATAGTTATCCTTCCTTCCCTACTCCAAGATCCACCAACAACATTGATTGAGGATTGGTTTGCTTGATCCACCAACAACATTGATTGAGGATTGGTTTTGCTGGATGAGTGATGGGTGTGAAGGTGCGATGGTGGTGGTGGTGGTGTGACAGTTACCTGCGGTGGATGACGAAGAACCTCAAGGGCACAATGATAAGTGAATGGGCGGATTACGCACAGGAGGTGCTGGACGATCCGTTGTACCAGGACCGCATCGAGTGGGAGAAAGTGGAGAAGCTGCTGGTGCACTCGCACGACCTGGCGCAGCTCGCCAACTCCCGCGACGCCCTCGCTCCTGCGCGCATGTATGGCTGGGACATCGACAATGAATCGGCGTGGAGTGGCGTGAATTTCGCTCTTCTCGGGACTACCAAGGGTGGCAAGATCCCTAGGAAGCCTGTTGTCAAGGAGCCTAAGGTTGCTAAACCGAGAGCACCCAGGAAAACCCCTACACCAAGAGTATCCAAGGTCAGTAATAACCCTCTTCAATTGGTGGCCTTTTCAATTGGTGGCCTTCTTCACCGTAGTGTAAACCAGCCCTTGAGTGTTGTTGTTTTCTGCACTTTTGCTTGGATTGTGGGGAGTTTTTATTATGAGGGTATACATGGAAAGTGTATCATTATGTTAATCTCACATGTTAATGAATTTTCTGTTTGAATTTGTTCATATGTAAGGAGCTTGTAGTTGCAATTGGTAAGAAAGAATGAGGAATGTGTATGTTTTTCATGTTCATGAAAATTGACACGATTATGAAGAGTCAAGTGTTTGTTTGCTTAGAACGTGGAGCCGTGGTGTACTGCCCTATGTATTGAGGGTTTAGGATTTAAGGGTTGCAATTTTTGAAGATGCATGGTCATGTATAACAAAAGACCCACCATAGGAATTGAGTTGGTGATCTTCTCCACATTACATCTAGATTTGGACTTGCCTTACGGTAAAGACACTTTCAAGAGTTTGGTTTTCCTAGATCACATGAGATTGTGACATGTCTTGAAAGAATTGGGTGTAATTTTTTCTTTTGCACTATTGCTTGAAATGTGGGTTCCTCCCTCTCTCCTAGGGTTGAAGATACAGTTTCACTGATTGACTTCTAATATCTACTCCTATTATTGAGTCTCTCATTGCTCATGTCTACTATCAAGTTGACACTGGAGCAAATACATGCACCCATAGTCCTTGCATAAAAAACCTAAAACTATCGATAACGAATACCAAGTTCCTTCACATCTTTCATTGCAATCTCTATGCAATCAACAACATATTTGTTCATATTCACTCAAGATAGAATGTCACTTGTTTTGTTTTCTGGTGGAGCAGGCCGTGACAGAGCAGGAGCTGGATGTGAGGAGCAAGTGGCTATCGACGCCAGTGGAGGAGGGAGGGAGCTTGCGAGAGGAGCTGGAGAGACGACGAGCAGCCAGACGAGAGAGGTTGAGTGCACAACGGGAAGAGTTGCTTGAAGCAAGCGCAGGCATGAAGGAGACCAACCTCAAGTTCCCTGGTCGCAAAGGAATCCTTGAAAAAGTCAAGAATGGCAAGACTCCCCAGCAGCAGTGACAGGAAAAGCAGCTATACAATCGCACCTTCAGCGGTACCATTTTTGAATGAGATCAATTATATCTCCAATCCAATCCCTGAGTATTACTGTCAACATTCGTTTAGCTGGGGTTACAAGAAAATTTTGTATACTCCATCAGTTGTAGATCCTCTCTATTGTGACAAAAATTGTCTTCTTTCATTAGTGCCAAGTGTGGAAATATTCACCCACATTTTTTTCACAGATTCTTTTTGAAAATAGTATACTTTGGTGAGTTTTTTTGGTGGTGTTCTTGGTGGATATTGACTCTAGTGTTTGTCGGTGTTTTGGATTTGTAAAAGTGAATGTGTAGGAGCCATATGTAGCAGCTGCTCAATGTCAAATGTGTGGAATACTTTCACCAGTGAGTAAACTGCGACGAAGAAGTTGGGTGTCTCCGTGGACACATTGATGAGGGCTTTGCCGGTAGTTGGGTTTAGGCGTAAGCGTGCACGAGAGGTGGATCACATCCTTCCTAATACTCTTGCCATGACACTAAAAGTGATCATATGAAAGTAAATAAGTTCGAAACGTTCACGAATATTTGTCTTTCGATAAAATAATTCTCAACACCCGTTCAAGACCAAAAATGTTTCTTCAACAAAAATACTGCCTTTTGACCATGTTCGAAGGCGTGTAACCATAAAAGTGTCATGTTTTGGAGTTTTGGTGATATTAAGGCATGTTTCATTGTTGCATGTCTACAATTTGAATAAAAAACTATTTTTTCATGATCAATGAATTCTTGCAAATGGAATCTAAGAATATGCTGAAACATTTTCTACTTGTTTTTGTTCGATATTCTTTTTAATATTAGAAATCTCAAGGTATCTCTACATAAGAGAATCTAAGCAAAATTCACTTTTTTTTAGGAATTGTAACTACTTCAATCACCACTGCAAATTAACTTTATTTGTTGAGTTGGACTCAACTCAATTCTAATTCTTTTGCTAAAAACTTGATTCATTCTCAGGCATGCATTTTAGTAAAGGGATCTAGCTTTGGACTATGTTTCTTTAAGCGTGGAATTGTTGTCACCATTGCAAGGCTATTATTTAAGCATATATACTTTTTTGAGTGAGCTATATTTGCATAAGAGGTTTATTGAGATAAAGGTAAACAACTCTCTAGTTGGTTATCTTCAGGTATAGAAACCTCCATGTATATTTCTAATTCAAAATGTCAGCTTTGTGGTAACTTCTTACAGTCTTTTCATTGGTCTTAATTGATACTTGCTATATACTTCAGTTTTATTCTTGTTGAAATAAATATGTTATGTATATTGATTGATTGAAATTTGGAAGGATTGAGGCAAGGATTTTAAGTAACCTTTTCTTAAAAGTGGCTTTTGTGTATGAGCCTCATTACAAGGAGACTCAAAATGGCCTCAGTCTCTATTATTATGACAAGTTAGTAATGTTCAACGGTACCATTACTGTCATGCGACCAAAGGTATGCAAATTTATTAAAATAAAATAAAAAATTGATGTACCAACCTTTTTATGGATTGATATCTTCAAAGTTGTATAAGATGTTAAACCTTTCTAAATAAACTTTAAATCAAAATAGAATCAATAATATTGTTAAAGTCAAGCAAAGTGCAATGATGCACTACAACATTTTATTTGCGACATGACAATACACCATTGTATTACTTTAATCCTGAGCAAATATATTGTTACAAATAAGTAGTGCACGGTTACTTGCACGTGGCCATGTACTCATTAATGTGCAAGGCGGCATTTGCAAGATGTCAACTTCTTGTCGTACGGGGGCTAATGATAGCTTTGCCCACTATCCCATCCCGGCTAACTTGGGCTTCATGCGGGCTTAGCCAAGCTCACCGAAACTTCACCCGAGCTTCACGCCATGTTTTAGCATACCATTAGCACGCTCACTTGATCATTGATTGAGAGATTTGGAGAGTGAGCGGCATTTACCAAACACGCCAAGAGTAAGAAGCACACAAGCTCTCGTAAACTGAACTCGCAGCACAATGGTGAGCCGCTTCAACCCCTCGATGATGCAAGATCATGCAACTCGTGTGGCTTTGTTCCTTGATTTTCGTGATGTTCTTGTTGATTGAATAAGTTTCGTGATGCATTTGCCCTTGAAATGAGCTCTTTGATGTTATTTTGGTTGGATTGTATAGGAGCCACGAAGAATAGGTGCTTAACAGCAACAGTTAATAATTTTGAAGGTGTCGCCATGTTTTCACCTGAGTGAAGTAGCCGTGGCAAGGGAGTTGGGTGTCTCATTGGAGACACTGATGAGGGCTTGCAGGCACTTTGGATTGAGGCACTGGCCCGCACGAGAGGTACGGTAGACCACATCCTTCTTGAAATTCTTCCCTTAAGGACATTGAAAGTGATGATTTGAATTCTTATGCAATAAGGTGAGATTACTTGTGTATCCACGTGAGGAAGGTGAGGAGTAGTATGCGCGGCCTACATGCCATAGCTCTGGATGAAGAAAGAGCAGGCCGGGAGCTAGCGACAGCTTACGTGCAGTAGGTGATGGTGGAATTAGATGGAAGTCCAACTCACGTGAGACACATAAGAGTAAGGAACCGAGCATTGTGAACGTACGAGTTTGTTTTTGAATTCCTCATGACAGTTTGTAGCGATTGATTACTTAGTTTGGGTACAATGCGAGAAAGCTTTGCACGCATTATGGATATAGAGATCAGTTCCACACTATGGTGTTTCTCTTCAACCGTATCGGCCATTTATTTTTAAGTCAGCTTACATTGCTCAAATGTTTACATTGCTCAAATGTTAATTCGTAGTCGTGTTTTCCAATGAAATATTTATTCCTTTCGGTTAGAATGTGCAGCGGCCGCAACATTTAAGGATCACGAACCAATTCCCCTACTTTTCTCTCACTCTGACCGAAGCGGCGAGGGAGTTGCATGTCTTGCAGTAGACTCTAAAGAAGGAATGGCAAGGATTGGCGGTGAAGCGCTGGCCCCGGTCGCAATGTATGCATACTACAAGACATTCAAACCGTTTGATTTTAAACACCTTTAGTTGATTAAATGATGTATTATTTTTGCAAACTATACATGATCCTACCATTGTTTGCAGGCAAGGTGCTTGGTAAGCAGAGTTAAAGAACTGGTGGATGCCATTGCACTACTAGTAAAGAGGAGGGTTTGCAATGTTACAAACATTGTTTTTTGTGTGAACATTGCTTACTTGGGCAATGTATTGAAACTTGCTTTAACACCATTCCCAAGAAAATAAACAATGTTTTCATCCTAGAATCTACAATTAAATAGATTTGAAGTTTAAACATTGCTTATTTTCTTGAGAATGGTGCTAAAGTAAGCTTTAATAGATTGCCCAAGTAAGCAATGTTTATAGAAACAACAACTTTTGCAACAAACCTCAATTCCGTTAAAATGGCACTATGCCATGTGCCATTTTGTCACACCAAATCTTACATATGTGCTCATATGGAATGGTGTATTCTGTAATATCAAAATTCATTTAATAATATCACTCCTTTATATATATTGTCACTCATTTTCCATAATATCACCTTCAGATTCTGTTATATCACATGGTTTTTGGACTGCAGTTCAGAAAGTTGAGGTGTGCCATTTTAGCGGCATAACGCCATTTTAATGGAATTGGGGATAACATTGCAAACCCCCTTCTTTTCTAGTAGTGTCGGAGGAGCAGGAGATGTCAAGGTTTACGACCCAACCCAACCAGCCAAATAAGAAGAAGCTGCTCATGGAAGCGGCAGGGCTTTGTTCCAGAATTTGTTCATGGTTACGATTACAAAAATCACTTATGCTTGAAACATCAAATTGTTCCTTCTACGTGACTATTTCTACCGTCAGACCATGCATTCTGTGTGTAGATCGTGTGTAAATAGACAATTATCTGGGGTTGGGGTTGGTGCTTTTGATAGTATAGTGTATGACTTGCACTAACTATATTATGGAGAAAATAGCAGGGTTTTTGAGGACAAGTAGACAAATATGACTCCAACTTACAATTTTTTGAGTGTTGATGTTGGAACACTAACTTGTTTTCGTTTGTCTTGTTGTTTGCCCATGTGAGGAATTTCCGTCTCGGTTTGCATAGGAACCGTCTCTAATGTAGCATACAAATGGATTTTTTGCATAGTAATGTACTTGATCGTCAGTTGTGGTTGTGTAGAAGTCAGTTTCAGAGATGTTTATTCCTTTTTTCGATTCTCAGAGAGTTAGTTAGTTCAAGATACAGTTGATTGATCAACTTGAATTTTCATCCCGTGCTAAACTCATATGGTCTGCATGTATGGCCCAAGGTGAAATTTCATGCCATGGAAAACATATCTGAGCTTCAAGAGGATCAGTTCCAATACAACATCATGTACACTACATGAAAATGAAACGACCCACTGTCAAGGTCACTGTGGATCCAACCAGGGTTGGTAGAATGCAAGGTTGAGATAGAGGTTCTTTTTGGTTTGATGGAGAACGGGAAGTAGTATTTAAGAGGCTAAAATGACCAATTTTAAGGGTGAATATACTTTGAGGCTACTCATATTCTTATCCCTAGGTGGGTTAGGATTACATTGCCTTACCTTCACTTTTATCTTCACATGACCAATGTAACCTAGAGAAAATCTAGACTTAGATTCACATGGTAGTACGTTAGTATTAAATACAGAGGCCGACTTTGAAAATAGAAGAAGCAACTAAAAGATTCTTGTACCAAAAATACAAATGCTAAAAAAAATAGATCTTTTACATTATAGAAAAATCTAGAAAAAAGAAAGGTCATTCAACTTTGTTTTAGAGCACAATTTGAGAATAATTGAGGACATATCCATATTATGGGCAAATTTGAGCTGTGAGAGTGAATAAGTTCAAAACGTATGAGAATTTTGAAACACGGAGGGATATAAGACAATATAAAACAATCATAAAATGTGTAGTAAGTTTAAGCGTCATAGCCTACAATTTGAGTAAATGGCAATCTTATAAGAAGCAAAAGGATCTATTTTTGGCTACACTTGTATTCAAGGGTTGATAAAAAACTATTAACACATACTCATGCTCTTATAGTGACGCCTGAAGGCATTGGATTTCAAGGTCCGTCCAAGCAAGTCTGTCCATGCAAGCAAGTTCATCCATCCGGCTCACTGTCGGCACGTTTGTCCGTTCGTCCAAGTTTGTCATCCATGTTTGTTCGTCCACAACTGTTCATCCAAGTTCGTTCGTCCACGTTGTTCATCCAAGTTTTTTTGTGGGCGTGGCAACATAAATACTCTTGACCATATTTGTTTTTACTTTGTCTGGGCGTGGCATTGCCTCAAGGGCATACTAACAAGTTACAATTTTATCAAGAATGAATGTAGTTACGGTTTTGTGAGATACTTGGATTACTTGTCCCATAAACAACTAGTTACATGGTTCAATCCATGGTTTTTAGTTAACTCCTATACGTCCCAACCTAATTTTAACTAAAAGAACACTTTTTTTCTTTTAAGTGTCATAGATAAGAAAAAAGGTAAGCTATTTAGATTTAAATCGTAAAACTTGTAATATACTTATTTTGGAATGTGTAGACCATAATCTGGTAAAGGCCAAAGTAATTCATAAACAATTCTAAAAAATAATCAAACTTGTATTTGTGGAATTTTTAGGTATTTAAATCACATCTCAATTAACTTTGTGATGAAATTTTTACGTGGAGCAGAATCTGGTACAGCCTACGCCATATGAGGGAAGAAAAAATTCTCTTACGTTCAGATGAATTGTATGAGAGAAATTTCATTGTCATTCTAGGCACTTACAAGTACACGTGCAAGAGAACATTTGAACACAATATGCATAACAGAATGAACATCCACCAATTTGCACATTTTTTTAGCAATTTCAAGTGAATATCAACTAACCTATATACAATCATGAAGTATCCATGAATTTTATGAGAGTAATGTCATTATCATTACACGCATCTAGATGTGAATCTTGCAAAAATGTTTTGCACAGTATTCATTGTCCACAAAGTCTCATCGCATGAAATGTAGAAGAGAAAATTTCATTGCCATTCTATCTAGGCTTCATTACTGTGGGTTTGCATGCATGACATGCATAGCATGGTGAAAGTCAAGTCCACCAAGCAGATATATCTTATGAAATTTGTCGCTTGCGATACTTGATGCAATTAGTGAAAAACCTTAGTTACTCAGGGTATTGACAGAGTTGTTCCATCAACTCACACGCAAGAGTAAATAATAAATAATAACGGCGTTAAGAACTCGATCAAACATGCGCAAGGAGTCAAATCAGCTCTTAAATGCGTTGACATACTTTGATTTGACACTTGGTGATGATTTATACTGGCTCTCTCCAGGCAATATTACAACTCTTCGCATCGTTTGCAAAGCATTGTATGGACAACTTGCACTCGTTGAGCGCTCCCTCGCATCGTTTGAAGCTCACCTACAACTCCACAGTTTGCAGAAACTCTCGACACGGGAAGCTAGCTTGTTCAGTAGAAGTTGGTGGGGTTAACTTGTGCTAGTTCTCTTCCATTCTTGTTAATTTGTGTCTATTGTGCTTCTTTCTGTTCAAAGATCGATTGGTGTCTTACTTGGATGTGTTCCGCTCTTGTTAATTTTTGTCTATTGTGCTCCTTTCTGTTGAGAGATTGATTGGTGTTGTACTTGGATGGACCAAATTTGAATGTTGTTATTCATTCTAGTGTGGAGATTTTGGATCCTCCAAGTTTCATGCTGCATTGATGCTTGTGTACTGAGCCTTTTCGTGTTTGAGCAGAGAACGATGGTGCGCACCAAGGAAGTTGCTCGTAAATCCATGTGGTATGGATGTGGTGAGGCGCCCACGAAAGAGGCACCCAAGCAATCGGCTGCGAAGAAGCACCTGGTACCCAAGCAGTTGGCTGCGAAGAAGAAAGCACCCTTCAAGCCCCTGCTGATGCAGCCAGCGGTGAAGCGAAGGGTGAATATCGGCGAGCAAGCAGCGCCGGAACGAACAGTCGTCACGCGAGCTTCTTCTTCCCAGCTGCTGCAGGAGGTGGTCACCGAGAATCGCACTCCTCACCAGCAGTCCGCATCTCCAGACATGGCAATCTCTGATATCGTGCCACCAATGTAAAGAGAGCTGCGGGTGTTGGACACGAAGATTGAAGCTCGATCTGCATGGAAGACGATCGATCACTCTGCCTCCCCATGTGCAAGAATCTTGCAATTGATGCATATGTCCCCGGCAACATCCCATGAATTGAAGCTCTTCTAACCTGCTGATTCCGTTCCTTTTTGAACTTTGTGAGAATTTGTTGATGCTCATTCTTCGATTGAACATCCTTTGCAAGAATCCTACATCGATCAGTCACCAGGCAGTGTCCGGTGTCCGTGCATTGACAATCGGTTGAGATTCAGGACTCTTTAACTTGACCTTTTTTCCTTTTTTGCGAACTTTGAACGCTCGTCTTTCATTTGACAAGTTCTGGAGAATGTTTATTCTGGACAATGCAGGGTGTAATTATGACATGAGTTTGTCATTTGAATCTTGTTTTTGTGATTTACTTACGACTTTCGACACAAAATGTGATTGTCGTAATCTCAACGTTGAACTTTGTAGATCAAATTCCTTAATTTTCTTATTTGATATCAAATGACGCTTCATGCAAGATTTATGTTTTACAAAAGTGAAGGTTTCACTTAAAGGCCACTTCAATGTTTTGTTCTTTATTTCACTTTTTCAAAGGCTTTTGAGCTTGGGTAATTATATGATAAAGTCATTATAATTTTGCAACTTGTGAATAGCCTCTAACCTAAACATTGGAAAGCCATTATATATCTAGTTGTGATCGGACATTCCTTTTCTCATCTTTCTTATATCTTTTGGTATGCAAAAATGGGGCAGGAGAACAAATTAAAATAGAAATATCACAATTTATCATTGAGATTAATGTAGTACATAGGGACACTTCACATAGGGAATGAAGCAATACATTGGGTTGAAAGAGGGAAATAATTGCTCTCATGTGATTGGTTCATTTTATGAACTTCAAGAAATGAAATAATCATAAGAGAAGGATTCTTACCCTCCATTGAACCCACACACGCCTCCATATAAAGCATCCATTAGTTGCAAACTCACCAATGCCATCATATCTTTGTATTAGACTAGACTCCTAGTTTTAAATCACAAGCATTGTATACACCAATTCATGGTCTTCCACAGAGACACGAATGTTAACAATGGTTGGGGAACATGATGCCCTCTTTTATTAGATTAAAAATGAGAATTCACAGAATGGTCTATTTCATGAACATGACTTTGGAAAGGTAAAAATCCCACTTATAAACATTATAAATAGGATTATCACCAGTTGTTGAAACTGGTGTACAAACACCATAACCCAAGTATCCTCGAAACCTCCCAGTGCCGCCATGCACAACAACCTCCCAAGGCCCATCATCGGAGAAGAAAATGCCACTCACATCAATGTAAGAACCATGGTAGAGAGACGACTCTCCAAAAACATGTTGCATCACCATCTGCACACGGGTTCCATGGCCGCCTGTAGTGATAGGGCTCACCACCCCTGTGGCTGTTCCCGCAATTCTGCCCATCAGTTTGCTTGTCGAGCTCGGCCCATCTTTCATCATGTTGTCGTACACGATGTAGCTCCCCCATGCTCCACCATCTTAACATTTGAAACACAACACCACAGCTCTTTATTTTCGCAGTGAAAAACAGATCTCTGTATCCATGGTAATCACCTGTGTGCATTTTTAGTTCAGATTTTCATACCCTACAGAACAAAATTCTATGATTATATACTTCTTACATATGTAGTACGCTCAATCTGCTTCGAATCACCTCTAGAAACTATACCATCTGTCATGAATTCAAGCATATTTCGGCTTCAAGATGACTAGCAGACTCATGGAGCATATACCTTCTAGACTAAGAAATTCAAGCATATTTCTGCTTCAAGATAACTAGCAGACTCATGGAGCATATACCTTCTAGACTAAGAAATTCAAGCATATTTCTGCTTCAAGATAACTAGCAGACTCATGGAGCATATACCTTCTAGAGTAAGAAATTCATGCATATTTCTGCTTCAAGATGACTAGCAGACTCAGGGAGCATAAACCTTATTGAGTAACATGAACGATGACTTTGAAGTAAGTGGAGGAACTATCAAAATGTGGAACCTTCAAATTTTGTGAAGAAGAGAAGTTCTCTGCATTTGCAGTTGTCTCCGAGTACACGATAAAGTATCTTGAAATAGAGGTACATATTCACCATACTAATAAAAGAACGAGGGTTGGAATTCTTACGAGCGAGATTTGCTTCTGGAGTTCCTGCAGCTGGCAAGAAAGTGGCATTGGGGCCACCTCGAATCTCATGCGTGTAGTGTGACAGATGAAGCACATCTGCAGCTGCAAGATATAACAGAAGCAATAGTCAACCGATTGTAAGAATCTGTTTTGTTTGACAACTCTTCATTTATGAAAGGTTAATAGTATAAAACTAGCCTGAGGCATTTTTGTATAAAGAATCACATAACGCTTCACGAGAGGTAGTCTAAAAAAACACATTCAGCATTCTGGTGAGTAACATAATGCAATACCAGGTTTGTCAATGCCTAACGCATTGCTGAATATACAACAAAAGGCAATAGTTACTGGTAGAGTGCTTACCCAGTGCCACTGTCTGCAGGCTGCAAATGCAGATAAGAATGCCAAAGGTGACAAAAGACGATCCCATCCTTCACTTAAACAATTACCTACACACAACGCACCACAAGATCATCAGAATAGGCTAATGTTAGAAACCCTATTCTTAACAACAAGCATCGATCCATGTAGAGAAGACTAAAGACAAACCTAATCGAGAGTCAATTGTTAATCTCTACCTCTCAAGACACAGGAGAAGAATACCAAGATGGGATCGACACACGAATATATTGTTTATTCAACCTAAGATTGTTTGATGATATCACCAATGGTTCACATAAATATATAGTCGAACCTGTTCTCTACTTTAAAAGATATCTCACTGACACTAACTTCCATTAGAATGTTACCTCTTGGCTTGAAACATACACACACAGGACAACACTGACACCATCTCTCACAACGGCTTTCATTACAATGCTGCCTTTTGGCTTGAGACATACCTCTGGTAGGGTTGGCGTTTGTTCAACCCTTGACGATATACCTTCAGTACATTTACAGTGCAACCTCTTTCTCAGCTTTTAAGAAATCTACTGAAACTATCTCACAAGAAAAGGTAGAGAGCGAGCTGAGATATCGAAAATGCACACCGAAATCAGAAATGGAAAGAACGCTGAAGACAAATGTAGTCACAAAAAGAGAGTGGTAAACTACAGCGACGGTCTCCCGATCGTTTACTTGTAGCTCATCGATGCGTGCTTGCAAAATGGAAAGACATGATTGACGATTTAAGTAACGATCAGGTAGAAAGTGGAAAGATCGACAGGGTTGAAGATTCAACAACCAAGCAGCTAGAGTACTCACGGAGGGTGAGAGCAAGGGTGGCGCATCGACCATGATCGTGGTGACCCTGACGGCGCCATAAAACCTGGCTGCACGTTCTTTTCCGTATCATTGCAAGATTCAAATTGATTGCAACATGTGCCTTGAAATCCTCACCATCCTCTAGATTTGACTGTACAAAAAGACCCATGTTTCCTGATTGTACGAAAATTACAACATTGCTGTTGCAATCCATGTGACATGAAATTGTCGAATGATGTCATGATTTGGAGTTCATGTTTTTGGATAGTCGATCTCTTTTTGGTATGATCCAAATCTGGGTTCTTTGTTCTTTGCAGAGTTTCATTATGAAACGATTCTTACTTGAGTAGAATTCAAGTGCTCAGAAGTAGCTCAACCGTCAAAAATCAGATGCTCATGGCCTCCAATGAAGTACAATATATTAACATTTGAATTTTGAATTTGAAATTGTGATTCATTGAGGATTTCGAAAGTATATTCTCTCTTTCTTAAGACGTCATGCAGAGTAAGATTTCGCATCAGCAATCACTTCTCATTACAAAAAATGACTCAAACAAATGGAGAGCTGCTTATGTAGAACAATCTCACTCATAAAAAGCATTTTATGACTCAATAAAAAGGACAAAAAATTCTTCACTACTTTGGTGCGGCTCGCTTGTCTCGATGGATGAAGACAATAAATAAATACCTCCAACGAATGAATAAAATGAAAATGGCCCATACGGAAGGATGAAAATATCAGAGACAATACGGGAGGGTGAAAATCATCAGGAGCGTACGAAAGAACGAAAACCATCAGGAACATTCGAAAGGATGAAAGCCGTCAGGGCTCGGGGGATGGATGAAAAGATCAAGTCCCTAAGGATGTAACAGAAGGATAAAAACCATCAGTGAGAGTACAACCTCTTAGATGAAAACTTCTCCGGGCCTCTTCTGGATGGATGAAAACGTCAAGGGCTCTGCAGAGAGGATGAGAATCATCAGAGCTGTGTTTGGTAATCATCAGGACTCTCGGCGAAGGATGAAAACCATGACGAGAAGGATGAGAACTGAGAGGCTGAATGGATGTGACTATCAGCTGGACTCCGTTCACACTGGCCGGATGGATTGAATCCTTATTCACACTGGCTGGATGGATGAAAACTTATAAGAGTTCCATTCACACCGCCCTTTCCAAACTCCACCTCCTTCCTCCTCGACAAGGGTTTTTCCATCAATCACCTTCTAGAGTTTCAGAGTGGTCGCAGCGATGGCGAGCAAGATCGTGCCGAAGGATTTGGTAGGAAAGGCAGGGAAGCTAATCCCGAAGGACCCCGTAGGCACGGCGAAGACGCTGCTGGAGAAAGTGGCAAAGCCATGGACAATCACGGGGCCAACAGCAACGTCGGAGTGGCATGAATCCGTTCCAGAGGCGAAGGACTACCGCATCTTCTCGCCCGCCACTATGCCCGTGCGCCCTATCGTCCCCCACGCTGATACCGACAAGGTGTTCGACATCAAGTACCACACGCGCGACCGGAAGCGGAGTGTGAAAACCACGGTGCAAGAGATGGATCCTAAGGCCTTGGCTGCTGAGCTTGAGGGATTGCCGCCTGTGCCTGGATGCGGGCGTCAGTATGTCATGGGGTCGGCTTATCATATGGACGATGAACCTGGTGAAGGATACCAGAAGTAGCACCAATTTTAGGGTTTCGCAATTGCTAGGGTTTCGAACTCTCAATCTCATAAATTAGAGGTTAGTCTTGGATCTTATCATCGTACAGTAATCTGCTCCTTCTCCAATAAAACTCATTAGCTTCGCTGAATTGCAATCACCAGCCATTACCGCATGTTGACAAGATTTTTTCAACGCGTAAGGTTCAGGGTACAAAATGCATTGAGTCGGTTGCAGGAGTGCTTTTGGAGCTTGTAAATCAGGTGTTTAATTTGAGTGATTTAGTTTTAGCTCTGTGTCGCATTCAATTGTTCTTCGATTTCTGATGAAATGAATTTTACGGACGTTACTGATGGGAGTAAGGTAATTCTGCATTGATTTTTTGGCGTGCCGTTTAATCTATTCTGAATGCTGGCTGTCTGGATTGTACTTTTGAGTCTAAGAAATGTTGCAATGATTTTGATATATGCTTAATTTAAGACGGATTCTAGCAACCTTGACAATACCGGCAGATTGAAGACTGCAGCCAACTTCTCAAGGTACATTCGAAACGTAATCATGTTTCTGAATTTTGCAAGCATTGATATTTTAGTCAAATTGCAGGATTTTGTTGAAGACGTGTTTGCGAAGCTCTACTTCCTTCCGAATAGACAGTACTAATTGCTTGATTGTGGCTTACGATTACACGAGGTACGATTATATTGGCGACTTTTGTATCAATCCGGGAGTTAACAAACCACTAGAACTTGGTAGTAGACAACCTCAAATTTATCTAAACATGGATGACTAAAGAGTTTATACATATTGATTCAAAGATGGGTGGTGCAGTTCATGCGCTCGGAATGAGACTGGATATGTTACAAGGGTCAATGAAGGGTCCCAGGTCCCGGACAGCTTATGTTTCCTTGAACTTTTGCACTTTCGATCGGTATTCAGGGTTATATTCAGGGTTAATTTGTATTGGACTGGCTCTGTTCACTCTATACTCAGCAGGCCGAAGCTTGAGATGTGAGCAGTCTTTGCTGTTTCGGAATATGACAAGGGAATGCTCCAATCTGGACATATGTGCTCCAATAATGCCATATATGCTTCTGTTATAAGAGCAGGCTCTTGTTACAAGCAAATAAGAGCCTCGTTTTATGTGTTGCTTCTAGATGCATGCATGTGCCCGTTTGCTTGCACATGCAGCTTCTGTTTACAATTTCTGACTGAGTTTAATGCAATTGTTCTGCTTTTCAGTGCTTATGAAAGCACCAAAAGGTATGTGGCTTCTGAGTTTTTTCTTTTCATCCAGAACATATGATTTTGGACAGGACACTCTCCAAGGCATCCCAGATGGTGTGATCATAGATACCAGGGAAGTTTTGTAGAGTTTTGAGAGGTAACTGAGCTTGGCGACTGCCTTCAATTGGAAGCTGTGTGGTTTGGATAACTTCACACTTCGATCAAAGTCAAATAAAGACAATTTATGGGGTCACTCGAATGTCACAGAAACTTTCATTAGAGAAGTCAAGGAGTACCAACATTGTGGAACCGAACTTCAGTCTCGGTTCCAATGCGTTGAATGCCTTGAGTTCTGCAGTGAAATTTCTACATACATTTTCTACGACAAAACTATCAAGTACTGTACAATAAAATGCCTTTCAGACCCCGAAAATCTATCTTCTTCTCATAGTTCATCAACTCAAAGACTGAAGCTATAAAAGAACAATGCCAATAACTCTCTACGATTCGGAGTCGGAAGTGCAATAGGGGAAGAGACCAGGCACGTTCAGAATGTTGAGTGGTTATCTGGCATGAATTTCAGAGAGCTCTACAGCGAAAGTGTCACTGCCAGAGCTCTGGCCGCGAAGAGGACGCCCATTCCTTCCATTGAAGGAATGGTTACTGCTTTCTTCCTCCGAAACACTCCCTAGGCCACCACCCCTGGGAAGTGACGTCTTCTGCGACCACTTGCTGCTCAGCCTCCCTTCTCCGAGCACATGCACTTCCGACTCCGAATCTCCCTGCAATATGGACACAACTTTTGCCATGGTCGGCCGCCTCTCCACTGTATTTGAAATGCACACTAGGCACACCTTCAGGAACTGTTGCACTTCCTTCACGTCATCATCGCCTAAATTTAGTGCCGGATCCACCAATTCCATCAGCCTGCCTTCCTCGTGCAGTTTCCACGCCTGCACACAAATCAACCAAATCATCCTATAAGTTTACTGACACAACAGACTCCATCTCCTGGAATTAGCATGTACGCCTCTTCTGATACTGAATTCATCTGAAGTGAGACAAAGACCGCAGTTGCTGAATAGCATTAGATCGATACTGCAAATAGTTGCAAACTAGATGTGGAATACAATGAATGATAGCGGGAATGATATTGTACCCATTTGGAGAGGTAAACTTGGTCCAATGGCGCATCATTTTCAATGCTGTGTCGCCCACTTATGATCTCCAAACATAAAATACCAAAGCTATACACGTCCACTTTATCGCTCAGTTGTCCAAGTGAAGCATATTCTGGTGCTAAGTATCCTCTGCAATCATCATAGTGATCATGTTAACATTTGGAGGTCATCATACTCGGTGATAATTTACGATAGTTGTGTCTGCAATGGAAGGATAAGGAAAGGTTGGCCGGCTTACTTGGTACCAGCGACATGTACAGTCATAATGTGGCTCTGCTCATCTGGGAATAATAAGGCCAGCCCAAAATCTGCTATCTTCGGCTCAAAATTGCTGTCTAATAAAACATTTCCAGCCTTGATGTCTCGGTGAATGACTTTTGGACGCGCCAGCGAATGTAGGTAATGTAAACCACGAGCGACGCCCAAGCAGATCTTGAGCCGCACAAGCTATTTAGCTGACCTTTCATCTCCTCCTTTCTTGCTCCTGTTCACAAATAACGTGTAAAATCTCCTTACAGAAATGAAACTGATTACGATGGGAGGGTAAATCAGGGATTGGAAAAACCCACCAAGTAGAAGCTGTTCGACATCCAGATTATCCACGTACTCGTAAACCAGCAGCCTCTGAGATTCACGGAGACAGCATCCTTTCAAGTTCACCAGATTCCTGTGCTTCATGCCCGTGATTAGGACCACTTCATTCAAAAACTCATCGTGGCCTTGTGCTGTTTTGACATACAACTGCTTCACGGCCACCACGTTTCCACTTGGCAGCACACCCTGCAGTTTAGAGCGGAATCTCACAGTTAACAATTTGCAAATCCTTAGTAACAAATTGAGCCAACTCCATACTCGAAAAATGGGAAAATACAAACTGCTTTTTGCGAGCATTGTTACGCGCAAAAACATATTTGTGTTTATCTACATGTTCTACATGAATCTACATGTATCTACATGTTTGTGCTTAGTTACAGACTAGTGGATTCTTTAACCTCGTCCAATTTTCTCCAAGGATTCTTCCTGCTTAAATTCAAAATACAAAATATCCCCAAATTATCAATGAAGAGCACCTTGTACACTGTTCCATAAGCACCCTGGCCCAGCTTCATGTCTTCACTGAAGTCTCGTGTGGCACTTCGCAATTCACTGTACGAGAAGATAGTGGGCTTCACGTCATACTCCTCAAATCCTGCACCCCATTACCACCATAGTAAGAATCTAAATGTCTTACAAAGCTAGTCCATATGATGTCCAATGCCTCAGAGGTACTTACTTTGTTCAAATTGAAGTCGTAGATACCGGTTGTATCTTCTGTTCTTGATAATCAGGATCCCCACAACAAGGACCAGTATCAAGACCGCCGCGGCTACACTGCTACCAGCTGAAATGGCGATAATCTTCCTGCGGTCTGTTTTGGCTGTACACAAAAAAAGACAATCACTTCTACGTTGCTGAACAGTGACAAGTATCATGATAGAACTCAGCTCTGCAGTTAACATCTATGGCACTTGCTCGAGGTGGATTGCTTACGTGATGATACGAAACAGATTTGAAAACAGTAGCATCTTTGAGCGTCATTGTCCGCGTTGTAATTCTCACAGTAAGGATTTCCCTGCAGTCTGCAAAACTCATCCCCACCATCCACGTTGGGGACTTGCTGAGTTTTGTCACTTGAAAGGAATGCGAGCATTTTTAGAGGATTAGTGGGTAACACAAATAGGTGAACTGCTAAATTGTAAATGAGCAGCTAGCTCAATGCTACAAGGCACTCAATACCATTGCAATATTTGTACTTACTTGAAGAGAGTAGTGGTGTTAGCGATGATGTTAGGTGTTGTAATTACATGCTCGATGCTATTGTTGCTCAAACTCATAATCTCCAGAGCTGCCATCTCGAATGAAATATTTTTCAGTAGTCCGTCATCGTACATTCTGACAATGTCAAGCGTTCCCGTAAGAGTGTTGTTGTCCAAGTACCTGCCACAGACTTCAGAGCTCAGGCTACAATCTTTTGACAGTCCTATGACCATACTCCTTGAAGCGGAGATTGCCGTTCTGAAATTAAACTGAAAAGGAGTTGTTATATTATAGCATTCAACACATCACAGAATTCATTGCAGAACACAGTCTAAAATAGTATAAGTCATCGAAATATAGAGATGTCTGTTGTTTTATGCTGTCAGAAATGTGCATTCATTTTCGCGTATCGCAGCTACAGCATGAAACGTGGAAATTAGCTGAGAGGAACAGAATGTGGAGCTTACAGTTCCTGAATAGAGCCAAGGTTTGAGGCATTCCAGTACGGCAGAGGGCCTGTGAGTTGATTGTAAGAATGGTCTACAGAAGTTAGTGCTTTACTTCCACTCAGATTGAAAATTTCCCCTAGATTTGCCGTCCCGGTGAAATTGTTTCGGCCCAAATTCCTGCACCATATTCACTCACGCATATCATGTGATAGTTGTGTCGAGGAGACTTCCTGAGTTCCCAATTGGCAATTTCTGAAGAAATCAATGGCTCAAAGGGATTATATGGGTGCAAAAAATTGCACTTACACAAGACGTAGAGTAGAAAACCCTGTTAGATCCGGTAACGGCCCCGTAAAATTATTTCCAGAGACATCCCTGCATTTTCATCACAAAATTTAGCCACCAACAGCACATTTGTCGTGAATTCTATGACCCAGCTCAATGGAAATCATCATGGATACAGTAAAGCTTACAAACGATTCAACTGGTGCATGGGATTGAGGTCTCGTAAGGTCCCGTTGAAAGAGTTGTCAGATATGTCCCTGATAAGAAGAAAATGGCAGAATTGTCACCAATGGATTTTATAGCCAAACATGCGAATTTGGAGAGTGATAGATAGAGCCTTACAAGCTTTTCAGTTCCGTCTTGTTGACAAAAGCATCGTATTGGATCTCTCCGGACAACAAATTATCACCAATGTCGAGTTCTTGGAGATAATCCATGTCGTAAAACTGTTCAAATGGATATCCTCCAGTAAACTGATTGCCACCCAAATTTCTGTTAAATGAGCAGAATACACTTATTGTTAGTTAGAATGCACAGACTAGACTTCTTCGATTGATATCAACTTGATCCATCTTCTATATTGAAAGATATAGTTAGATCTTCGGACTGGAGCTTCACGATTGAGGTATGTACAACTCACATTTTCCGAAGAAGATATGTCATGTTTGGAATGGTGCCAGTGAAACCATTGTCGTGGACATCCCTACGTCATGCAGAATGCACAGTGAGTCATCCAAATTGGTCCACTCAGCTACACAAAGACGAGCCAGATGTGGAAAGTGTTCCAAAACTAATTGCACATCCACATTCCATATAAAGGCTAGCTGTAATCTGGGTGGAGATATATGAGCACTCTTACAATTCAGTCATCCATGTGATTATCTCAGGTAAAGGACCAGTAAGATTCGGATTTCCTGTCAATGTGCTGCACAGGCGGCAATGAAATGAGAAAATTCCTCTACGAGGAGCTACGATTAATCTCTAGATACTCCACCCTCATCTTACTTCTCCACTCACGACCAAGAAAGAGAGGATCTAAGTAAACGTGAATCATTTCATGGATGCGGAGTGAACTTACAGGTGATAGAGAGCTGAGAAGTTTCCCACTTCCGGCGGCAAAACACCTACAATCGATGCATTGGACAAAGATCTGTTTAATGACACTCCATGTCAAGCACAATACCACTGTCAGTCATTTGAAGCTTGTAAGTAATTATCCAAAGTACTTTTATCGAGGAAATTAAAGTCTGGTCAGTGATTCTTGCAAACATCACGCTCATAAAGACATCATGTGTACAGACGTGAAACTTGTTAGCACAAAATAAAAGCAGCGAATTCATTTCTTAGAGAAACTAGGCTACAGAAGTTGGATTTGGATTGCTTACAAGCCAATTATTTTTGCAAGCCAAATGTTAGTACAATTAGGGTCGATGGTTGTGTTCCCACAGTAAGGCGAGCACTCCACTCCTTTCCAACTTGGCGACCTCGTAGCATTTGCTTCTTGTCTTATGTACTCGCATACGCTGCTAATGCTCGACCTCCAGCCTACCAGGTTACTGTCGAATTCTGGTGTATCATTCCATGCCGTCCGCAATTTTCCAAGCGCTTCAACTACAAAAGATCGAAGTTGACGAGGAAAGTACGAGTCAGTTGCAGTGAATAATGACTGTCTTCGTGGTGTATGAAGTATCACAGATAACACCGCTGGATCAGAACACGGCAAGCCAAGAACCTCCTATCACGAATAATTCACTTTCAACTTCATAGGCATATGTACGCTCACTTTCTGAATCTTACTTTCGGGATCATCGTATCTGAGTTCAATGTCCCCATGCACGAAGATGCCAGTGCCAAGGAAGAGCAGGATGAGTCCAATTAGCTCCAATTGGGAGGTCATCCACTGTGACCAAACAAGGCGAGCACCCATCATTCTTAGCTTGCTAGCTCCAACAGATCGATTTCAACGGCTCAAAACCGAATGAAATTCTCTGTTAAGTACGAAATCTTTGCAGCAGAAACTAGCGCTCCTGAAACCACCTACTTTCGTGCTTGCACATGATAACACTTCGAAGACGCTCCCAGCAGTCTCGATCGTCATCACTGTAGTTGATAAAATATTCATTCCTTCTTATACATAAGGGTCAAGCACGTGCTTTACATGCAAATAAGCACCTCGAACTTTCACCAACCGGCCAGTGTTTCAACATAGTGGAATTGAGTCCTCAGCTCTGAGCAACCGTACCAATTCTTCTGCTCAGAGATTCCTTCTGAAATTAAGGAACTTTTCCTATCTGCTTATTACACAAAAGCTCAATATTACAGTCAGATCCTGAAGATACATGCAGGTTAGTGTATACTCGCTCAGAGAAAATTCCTTGTATATTCCAAGAATCTAATGTTGCGTAATCGGAGCGAACACCCGAGCTCAGAGTCCAAGATGGGTTCGCCGATTTCCAGTTGTCCCAGTAGGTAAGGTAGAGTGTCCTAAAAGCGCCACAGGATCCAAAAGCGATCTGTCCTCATTTGTAGATTGTGAAGATACAGATGTACCTCATTTCATTTGTATATAACGCATTTGGGTCAAATCTTACTTAGCACTTTGGAATTTTGTATAAAATTCACAAATGCGAATTACATGTTGCAAATTTTTGCAATCCTCCCGAAAACCTATTTCGAATGTGGTCATAATTTTATTTTGAATTTACTAGTGCTAAAAGTAGGTCAGATCTCTTAAGGTGGCGCTTTTAGGACACTCTACCTTAGTGCAAATTAAAGAAGTTGAAAATATCCTTGTGCTAACCTTGTGCCCATTTCTAAGGAGAACCTCGACTGCAGGGTAATCATACATCCTCAGAATATATTATAGTATATGACTACCATATACTACCTGGTCTTCCGCCTGGGAGAATGATACGCAAGGAACCTTTTGGCACATCACAGGAGACGGAATCAGTTTTCCATGAAAAAGAAATACTTTACTTGTAGAATATTAATGTGCAAGATATTCCCCCGTATTCGTAGAGGAGAAAGTACCACCAAGTGCATTCTTTTCAACCTGCCGTCAACAGTATTCACAGTGGAGTCAATATTTGGCATAGAATTCTAATTCTCTCGCTCGTATTACCCTAGTCCGAGTAACACTTTGCACATATTCATGTCAAATGGTATGTTAAAGATACACACGTGTCCAGATGTCAACAAATGAACGCTCCGACAGTCTCGTTTGTTGAAAGATCGCCGTATGTTGAGACAGCCGACGAGTATCTTCAATTTGATTTGTTAGTTCTGGCAGGTTCAAAAGTAGAACCTGAAGTACAGCCATCAGATACATATCAAAGAACTTGCAAACTTCTAAACTCTAGGATCTGACCTATCAAGATCTCCATTTAATATTACATGTAGGAATTTCTGTGTGTATTCTGGAAATTTTTATTCAGTGTTGATGCAAGTTTCCTCAAGTCCATATCATAGACCTTTCACGAAAAATAAGATTATTCTGAATGTGAGAAATTACACCGTCGGGATCAGAAACATACCACTTGGCTAAAGTGGTTCGTTGAAATGTCCAAAACGACAGAATCTGTTGAAAAAGCTCATAGTTTATGAGTTGAAATTGAGTAAAGCAGGCCAGCTTAACAGACAAGCATCAACTCCATGCAATGAAATATCTCCGTGACTAATTCAATTTCAGTGCACCCAGAAGTTACTGCACAAACTCAGAAGAATTTGAGTATCTCCGATACGTAAAACCATTGCTACTTCAATAATTTAGTTTACACAAGATTGCAAGTGAACAGCGATTTCTTGGCGGAACTCCAGTGTCCAACCAGAATGGAGCATCCATTCGCTCTCAACCAATAAGTGTGGTGACTCTAGTACGTACCTATGGCTAGCTTCTAATTTCCAAAGCACTTCCTAGCAGATAACTCAATGACCATCACTAAATGCCATTGTCCGTGGATTGAACACATGAGCAAAATGTGTCTATTCAGTTGACTTCCAGAAAAAAATAAGCCGCTCAACAAACTGTGCCAACTGACACAAGACCTGCATGATTGAGAGGCGCAGGGTGGTACCGGTAGTTTGAGAATTGCATATATCTGTTCAGGATCATGTGCTTTGGAGGCGGTCTGTCTATTTAATTTACAACTTCTAGCATTCGACTTGCTGCTCTCGTCCTCATCCACTTCTTGTCGTCCCACTATGGTTCGAAAATGCACCAACTTCCCATTCATGAGTTGTTGATGATAATGTCATAAGTGATACTACTGCCTTCCGCATGGTGGGTCGATTGCTCGGGACCTCATGTGTGCAGGCTGCTGCTAGTTGTGTCATCTGAATCAACCCGGCCCAGCAAATTAGATATTGAAAAAGCAAGGCCATGGGTTTCTAGAATAGAGACTTCGACACTTGAACAATAGAGGCGAGGAGAAGATTGTAACCTTCCAGGCCGCATCTGAGGGGTAATTATCTCCCAGTGCAGGATCCATGAACTTGGGTAGCTTGTCTCTTCCATTTGCACCTTTCAATAAAGGTTCAAACTGGTGACCATTCAAACGTCAGTATTCTGAAGCAATTGCATTAACTTTATGAAGAGCAGGAATGAATGGGTTCGTGGGCGTACATAATGAACCAAAGCTCTCTGTTCCTCCGTTGGACGTCCAATACTGGGTGGGATATTCTCTGTTAAAGCTCCACGTATGATGGCCTCTTTTCCAGATAATATCTCCAACAGTACGATACCAAAAGCGTAGACGTCGAGCATGGGTGAAACGTCTCCAAAACGAGCATACCTGTACGTACAATTTGATAGCATAGCAATCAGTATCCCACATTGCTATATTAACCATCCGGTGAAACCTTTTGTTGCTATGATCTCATTTTCCACTTTAAATGAAGGTGGGTGAAATGTTATGGAACTAATTAAGACCACTGATCGTAACACTTTACCCCAGTGGGATGAAAGAGATCTATAAGAAAAACGATGGATACCAAAGTGGTACTATGAAACAATACATGCGAAAGCAAACAGCCTATGCGAAGCCATATCATGTTAAGAAAATGAAGCATGGATGAATAATGAAGAGAGCAACCAACTCACTCTGGAGCCATGTAACCCCAGGTGCCAACCACATTCGTGGGCTTTACCCCTGAGTCTTCCAACTTCGTCGCAGTGAGTTTAGTAAGACCAAAATCTGCCACCTTCGCCCAGAAACGATCAAGTCAGTACTTTGAGTCTGTCGTCTATGGAACAAAAAAGGGACACGAATCTTCCTTCTCGTACCTTCGCATGGAACTGCTCATCAAGTAGTATGTTAGCCGACTTGATATCACGGTGGATGTACGAAGGCCTCGTATGCTCATGAATGTATTCCAAACCTCGTGCAGCATCTAGCGCAATTTGTACCCTCAATGACCAGGTTAATGGTTCCCTAGCGGCTGTACAGTATGCACATTCATGCAAATTAAAATGTCAGGAAAAACGATAACACGATAATCTGCCGAGCTGTTTGCAAGCTATGTTTGTTTTGCTGGATACACAAGAAATAAATAAGCACGTATTCAGCGCCTGAGGTATGATTCATCCAGCCTAACCTCTCGCGGAATGTAAATGGAAATCAAGAGTCCCATTCTCCACAAATTCGTATACCAAGAATAAGTAGTCGGTGGTGCAGTATCCAATCAACTGAACCTGGAACACACAAAAGGAAAAATTTTCTTGAATCTGAGTATTTACCATTTTGCCTGTGTTAGACAGAATTAGACAGAAATGCCTTACAATAAATCAGATAAAGTGAAGGTCAGACAAATGAAGGAAAAAGAATCTACACAAGTGCAATCAAAGAGATTACAACTTTTCCCTGACTCGTATATGAAAGCTCTACACACACGAAGTCGGACCAACATTGGAATGATTATATCCAAACATTGAACTTCATCTTCGTTGGAAAAGTAGCGACGACATTACAAAAAGAAGGACTTACCAAGTTAGTGTGGTGAACATGCGTGAGAACTTGGAGCTCAGCCCTAAACTCTTTTGTCGATTGTAGGTTCATCCTTTTAATGGCCAGTCTCTGCGCAACAGAGCATAAGTTAGCCACGTTAACAGAAACGGGAGAAAGATTGAAGATCCGATTCCTCGTCGGGGTCAATACAGTTCTAGATTGGTAGACACACGGCGTACAAGAAACAAGTAAGTTTGACAGAGCAGGAGACAAGCTCCTAAAATTCATAGATACATGTAAGGGGAATGAAACAAAAGATGTAGCGGAAATCACCTGGCCTCGTATCACTCCATAAAAAACCACTGCGAATCCACCTTGTCCAATCTTGTTGGCCATACTGAAGTTGTCAGTGGCATCGGCCAGCTCTTCATACGTGAATTCCACTGACTTATCCACGGTGAAATCCGCCAGTCCTGTAGCGCCGAATGAAGCACTTCCTGGATTTGAGCCTGTCTTGGCTAATGCTGCATGTGGACAAAAGTTCAATATCAAACGTTTGGTGACAAGGATGGAGCTCTTGATTCGACACTTGGAAGCAACTGAAGGAAAGTTCAAATGGGGTGAATAGACGAGAACAAGAAAAGAATGATAAGAACTCCAAACAGGTTGATACTGGATACTGACGTGAATGCATATTGAGCAAGTCACTGGCGGTTGCAGAATATTGCCGACCACTCTTACTGGAAAATGCATCTGCATATCTTTGCTTTTTCTTTGGTCTGTAAATGCAGAAATAATACAGAGCTAGTGCGAGAAGAGCTAATAACAAAACTATTCCCCCGACCGCGGCCCCTGCAATTACACCGGTGCTAATAGAATTTCCTGAGTCACCTGCTCTCCAAAAACACTCCCGTGAGTCTCTCTGTCTCAAAAACAAAAGTCTGGCCATATATCAAATTCTACTGAACTGCAGTATTGACTTTAAAGTACAGCCTGCATTAGAATCAAATTACTCAAAGAAGTCAAATGGGGGTTGAGGGAGCGCCACTCACTTGTGCCACTGCCACACATCACAAAAACCAGGACATCAGCATAAAGCTCATGAGCAGTGAAAAAACAACGTAAATTTGTCATCGAAATATGACCCTTCCGTACATATAAGCTATTTTGTGCAAACGAAAGATATTGAGAAACTTTTTTCTCATAAAACAGATCAAACTCACCTGTTCGAAGGATTATAATTTGTATCTGCGATCACACGAAACCAAACCATAAGTAACCGGTAAACAAAGATCAGGCGTACTACTACATGAAGGTTGTATGCGGCGCTGAGTAAATTTCCTAGACGCTAGTAAAGCAAATAATCCAGGACTCTAAACTGTAAAAACCAGACTGAGAGAAAAACCTGTCCTATACAACTTGTCTACTATGGCTGAAACTGCCCACAAAGGACTCATTGAAGTCATTGTGAACAGTTTCAATCACAGTGAACAAGTCGTATAGGATGTGAGTTTCTGCTACTGCTACAAATGCAACATTATTCTTACCTGGCAGTGGGATAAAAGCATACTGTGTAGGTTGTGAGTTGTCCCAAACAACGCCTGGATTGAAAGATCTCATAAGATCTACACTCGAGTTAAACTGTGAAGCAATGCCGCTTAGATTGCCACCCGTACCTCCCTCCACTACAAATGTAAGAAAAATATAGTGACCCGAGCTCACGGCGGGATTACCGCAAGAGCAATTCACTGGGATCGTCAAGTATTGCCCCGATGTAATGAAATTTTCATCGGTAAGATGGCTCGCCGCCACCACCCAACTTTTTTGAGAAAGATTTTGAAACGTAGTAGTGGTGATACTATCAAGAGTGTCGATTCCCGTGACCTGGACATATCACCAAAAAAAGCTACGAGTCAGAGTCCAACCTGCGATTATCAAGAACCGCTTTCAAAGTCCAACCTGCGGATACTAACACAAAAGAATACCAGTACTCCAGGGAACAATAGGTGAGACAAAAAGTAAGAACTCTGTTTGAAGTCAAGGGTAGCTGAACTGTGCAATAATAAACACACTTTCCTGTATGCTACACTTTGCTTGGACAAAGGGGTTATGGCTCAGTTAGTAGAGAACCGCCCTTGCAACTAAGTATGAGACGCTCAAATGTCTAGGTTTGGTAGTAAATTTCTCTGTATTGTTGATTTTCTTCCGCAAAAGGACACGATTACAATCCTTTTCTTAGAGACAAAACGTGGTGTCGAGAACATATACGAGATTAGGTAGGCAATTGATTAAATTCAATACAACCAACATGGACGGCAGTTGGAATTGCTGGCCCTCTCACAGTTCTCAAATTCAAAAGGAGGAGGATGATGCACGAAGCTCCTCATCAACCTCTCGGATAGATATAACAGTCTACGTGGAACTGTCCATCAAGGCGTAGATACGATATCGACCTAATGCTGAAGTTCAGAATCAAGTTCTTTGATCTCTGATTTCCCTATTTCGTTTTCAAGAACGCTGTAACCTCTCAGAGATGATGGAAAAAAGCATCTAGCGATGCACGTACCATATGCTGGAAGTTGTGTAATAGCTGACCATTAACGCAATCGCACTTGAAGGGAATGAACAAGGGATCGCCAAAGTTGATGAAATTAGCATCCTTGATTTTTGGATTGACGTCCTGGATTCTCTCCGGCGTCGTTTGGAACTTCTGCCCGATGGAAGTCAAATTCTCCCCTGGACGGATCCGGTAGAACGCATACGCACTTTCGCACCCCGTCGCAGGCACGCACACAGCTTCCCCCAATGATACTAGAGCCAGTACTAAACCCGTGATCAGCCATGGCGACGAGCTCCCCATGCCGTCACTCTCCACCTTTCCCGCCCTAATCAAGAACTATGCAAATTTCAAATACTAAATGCTCCAAAATGCTCGTAATCCACCTCCGGCTCCTGCTCTACCACAATCACGTGCTCGTCCCCTGGTTAACGATTTCCTTTCCGCAATATTCAAGAACCACAATCCATGCAAATTTCAAACACTAAAATGCTCCTCATCCACCTGCCGTGTAAGACTGCCTCCTGTTCTTCCACAATCACGTGCTCCTCCCCTGATTAAAAAATCATTTCCGCCCTAATCAAGAACCACACTTCATGCAAATATGGATACTAAATGCTCAAAAATGCTCCTGCTCTACCGCTCGTCCTCTGATTACAGATTCCAGGGATTCTGGCCATGGCAAAGACTTCTCATATTCGATAATGCGAGGGAACAAAAAAAAAAAATGGTTTCTGCTCGAGCTTTCAATATGCTACATGCTCAATCTTAAGACAGGCTCCTGGTCTACCACAATTAAGTACTCGTGCAAGATTTTAAAAATGATACTCTCGTGAGAGGGCTCAGAAAGAAATGCTCTTCGCTTGGGCTTTCAATATACTAAATGCTCAGAACGTAAGACAGGCTCCTGCTCTACCACAATTGAGAACTCGTGCAAGATGCTAAGGAATCTAGCAGGGGTAATCCTGTGTTTGACCGTCATGGGAGGGATCGGAAAGAAATGGATTCTGCTGTGGCTCTTGGGTAAAGAAAGGTGTGTAGGAGAAAGATTTGAAGCAAATTAGGGGTGCAAGATGTGAGGAAAATGAGTTACAGTATGCGGGGATCCAGAAGGAGATGAGGGAATAGGGTGATTGAGATGCGAGAAAGTGGTGGTAGGCTGCTCGTGGCTGCGACGATGAGTTACCAGCAATGGGGAGCTTTTGGTGACAGAAATGAAAGCCTCATGGCAAAACGCCGGCTCCCTTCCTGGAATCTCGAGTTGCTGCTGCTGGACGATGGCGGAGATGGTGGAGTCAACAGAGTGCGCTCACCAACCATTGACTGTGCCAGCTCGGAATATTGACCGCACCACTTCGGATTTTGCCACCTCAGCATGCCAGCTCGTACCGTCCTTCCCTGTTACTGGAATGAACACTATGGATAGATAGATAGATAGAAACTCCGGTCCCTTTCTAAGGGGCCGGCGTGAATGAAGTGTCCGTTCGTAATGCTAATATCCCGATGGCCACCGGACAAGAGGAAATTGGAACAATACTACTTCCCCATCTCGAGGGTGGACAATATAACTACGCTAGTTTCTAGCCTAGTTACTAATGCCTTGAAGATACTTGACATAGTATCCCCCAAAGGGCTTTGAGGTACCCATACAACAAGGTCCAAAGACCCCACAATAGTTGGGTGGACTATAGTGGTGAGCACCACGCTGGCATGGGGAATAGAACCCACGACCTTCTCACTGGGGGCCTAAGTCCTAACCACCAAGCCAAGGCTTGTGGTGCCTTCACTATGGATACATCAAATCAGACACAACATCGAAGGCTCATAAGTTAAATTCTAATCACTACAAGAAAGCTTGCTACCACCAACAGAAGTTCAACCAATATCTGAACTCAAAGACATTGTTTCGATACCCTCAACTCTCATCAATAAGTTCTAGCCAATACCTCACATACGTAATACATTGTTTAGGAAGATCATAAAACAATCAATCTCTTTAAAGTGTTGTCTTATAAGAGGAAATTCTTGGTCATTTATCAAACACGATTTAGATGAGATGTGCATGTGATACATTGAAGACGTCTTAAGTATACATCTCATCTAAATTGTGTTTGACAAATCAATAGGAAATTTGTCTTATAAGAGAACCTTGATCTCTTCTGAATATGTAATTTTCACTAAAATCCAATCTAGGAGAGGTATATTCTAAGAAATTCCAATCCACAAGATTTATCCACTTTGAGATTTCCTTGAGCCCTACAACAAAGAGCTACTTGGTCTCCCTTCATCCACCACATGCATTTCCAACTCCGTTTCTCCTTGCAAAATGGACACAATTTGCGCCATGCTCGGCCACCTCTCTCGTGATGATGAAATACATTGAAGGCACATGATGGAGAAACCTTTGCATGTCCTTCACTTCACCACCTCTTAAGTCTAGTATTGGGTCGCCCAAATCTATTAGCTTGTCTTGGTCATGCAATTTCCATGCCTGGAGATCAATGGAACCATTTTGCATTTATGTTCATTCTGGAGTATTGAGACAAAATATTTGGATAACCAATCAAAAGTAGGTGTAAGAAAATTTGTCTAAAGTATTCACTTACTTACACTTTCTATAAGATATTATTAGCTTCGATACAATGCTATATCCTTCTATGTTTTCTACGATGTTGTTTATGGCTATCAATGACGTTTTGGGACAGTCTACAATGGATTAGTGAAAGTGTGACCAGTATCCATTTGTAAAGAAAAAAACTTGATCCTCGTGTGCACTAACTTCAATGTTGCGCCTTCCACTTATGATTTTCAAGCATAAAACTTCAAAGTTGTAAACATCCACTTTGTCGCTCAGCTCCTTGTTTTCAACATACACCGGTGTGTAATATCCTTGCAATCATTAGGGTGCTTCTATTCAAAATTTCATGCCCCAAGTGGATTTGAGTCCAACTAAAGCAAAGTGATCTTAGCAAGTACACTACTCTTGGTATTGGAGATATATGAAGAAAATTTAACCAAAGATACCCACTTGGTGCCAGTAATATGCATAGTCACAATGCGGCTCTCTTGATCCGGAAAGATAAGAGTCAAGCCATTTGGCCTCCAAGTGACTATTCAACATGACATTGCCAACTTTGATGTCCACGTGAATGACTCTTGGATATGCCATTGCATGTAGGTAATGCAAACAATACGTATTTCGTTATAATGAGAATATTCAAATTATCAATTCAATGCTAATTGAGCTTGAGTCGAGCTAAATGTATCAACACATTGGATACTTAAATTGAAACTAGACAAATCAACCAATCGTCGACATTTTCAAATGGCCACATCTCACTCAAATTATGTCCAAATTGAGCATACGAGGCGTTTTTGGACATCTACAGAAAGAGGTCCACATGCAAAGCCGAAACAGTCATGAAAGATCAGGAGGACGATGAAGTGAAAATGTCGAAGCTGCAACCACTTTCGGCGCTTCACGTCCATCTTCGCTCGAGTGCTAGCTCCAACATTAGCTACACACGGCTTAGTGTTACATCCGAAAGTACGATACCGTAGAACCAATTAAAAGAAGCGATCAAACAGAATGCTTGCATATTCTACACGATCGCATTGATATTCTTCCTGCTTAAATCAACCAACAAAACCATGCAGAACATCTGTGAATAGCGCCCCTGCAACAGGCAAGAGATTCTTCTCGCTCTTCCTTTCGAAGTTATTATTGATGGCTTCTTCACCGGTTTCACTGCATTCATTCATGCAGTATTGATGTACCGACAGCATAATTATTTTGCAATATTCGTATTCTAAGGTGTCTGATCATCCTTGAGCGGATGTTACTACCAGCAGTAAGTTAGATGTAAGTTCCTCTGGAATAATTTCTTGTCACGCCCGTGCTGGTAGCAAGGTAATCGGGAAAAGCATCAGGACCCGATCGCCGAACAAATTCCATGTTCTCCGAATACGAGGAAGTATGACTTGCAGAATGCCCGTCGATTCTACGAAATGCCCCGCCATTTTACAGGGCCCCCCGCCATTTTTCGAAATGCCCCGCCAATTTGCGGACCCGTCACAGTCAAGCCAGTCACATTTTATCCTTCTTGGGCAAACTAAGTACTCAAGTCTTGTTGTAATGAGGTGGTTATGTTTTTGGCAATGCTTGATAAGGACGGGGTTGCAAAAATACCCATCTATACAATCAGATGAATTTGGTCCTCGGGTGCATTAACCCTTAAACACCCAAGCATGCCCCTCGGGCTTGCTTTTTAGTGTATTTTCAGAGGGGCGGGGCGTCTAAGGGTTAACATCAATGTTGCGCCTTCCACTTATGGTTTACAAACATAAAACTCCAAAGCTATAAACATCCACTTTGACGTTCAACTCCCTCTTTATAACATACTCTAGTGTCAGGTACCCCTGCGACCATCCCAAACACAATGCTTTGTTATTTTTAGATTTTTTATAGTCAAGCAAATTCATATTAAACTAATGACTTAATGAGTTGAATATATACAAAGCAGTGGTACTGCAAATATCTAAACAAAATTGGCCGAATATCTCACTTCAACTTGAACAACTGATTTGAAGATGCATAATATGCGGACATTGTACGAGATTTTATCCAATTTATATACGGATCACAGACATTCACACTCTTTGTTGAAACCGCACTGAGGGCTTGTACAGATTCATGTAAAATCCAACATGAGGTGGTGGTGTATGTGGATTGCAGCACCTTGTAGACTGTCTTCATGACAAGCACGTGTGGCAATCCGTAGCTCACCATAGCTGAATATGGTACTAGGATTCACATCAAACTCTTCAAATCCTGCAGCACACAGAAGAGTATGAACGCCACCACAACAGAAATAAGGAATCAAAGTCTCACTGTCCTGAAAAGTATGCGTGCAGCGATTTGCCTACTTTCTTCAAATTTTAGTTGCAAAAATCATTTGTATCTTTTGTTTCTCAGAAGTACAGCCCATACAACAATCAACGACACCAACAGCACAGCTGCAATGACGACAATTCTGCGGCTGTCTCCTTTGGCTGTACACATGAGAGGTAGTCAATCTGGATATGAAAACCGGAATGCAGCACATTGTACACTTAAACTGAACTAGGCTCTGTCGAATTTTACCTCTTTCTATGGTACTTACATGAATCTTCTTCAACAACGGAGGTGAGTTCTTGAATCTTGTTGTGTGACTATCTTTGAAGTCTTTTGTGTGTGGACGAACGAACTTGTTTTGTTTTGTTTTTTTTGTGTGTTTGTTTGTGGGCGTGGCAACATAAAATTATGCTCTTGACCATATTTGCTTTTACTTTGTGTGGGCGTGGCATTGCCTCGCGGGCATACCAATAAGTTACAAGAATGAATGTAGTTGCAGTTTTGTGAGGTACTTGGATTACTTCTCACGGAAACAACTAGTTACATGGTTCAATTCACTATATAACTCCGATTCGACCCAACTTAATATTAACTTCTTTCTTCTTTCTTTTTTTATTTTTTATTTATTTTTATTTTTTTAAATAACTGTCATAGATAATAATAAAGGTAAGCTATTTAGATTTGAATCGTAAAACTTGTAATATACTTATTTTGGATTGTATAGACCATAATTTGGTAAACGCTAAAAAATAATTTTGAAAAATAATCAAACTCATATTATTGGAAGTTTTATGTATTAAAACCAATATTCAATAAACTTTGTAATGAAATCTTCACGTGAAATCATTCTACAAAAGCAAAATCTGGTAAGGGTACCGCATGTGAGAGAAGAACTACGTTCTCCTACATTCAAATGAATTGTATGAGGGAAATTTCATTGTCATTCTACGCACTTACATGCACGTGCAAGAGAACGTTTAAGCAATAAATGCATAACAGATCATCAAGTTTGCACATTTTTTGAGCAGCTTCAAGTGCATATCAAGTAATCTCTACACGTGAAGTACCCATGGATTGTATGAGGGTAATGTCATTACCATTATATGCACCTACATGTGAATCTTGCAAAAATGTTATGCACGGTATTCATCATCCACAAAGTCTCATCTCATGAATGTAGAAGTGAAAAAATCTCATTGTCATTCTAGCTAGGCTTCATCAATCACGGTCTGCTATGCATGACATGCATAGCATGTTGAAAGTCAAGTTCACTAAGCAGATATATCTTACCATTCTAGCTAAGCTTCACCAATCAGGGTCTGCTATGCATGACATGCATAGCATGTTGAAAGTGAAGTCCACCAACTAGATTTATCTTTTGAAACTTGACGCTTCCAACATTCCAAAACTTGATGCAATTAGTGAAATGCCCTAATTACTCAGGGTATTGACAGAGGGTATTGACAGAGGGTATTGACAGAGAATATTGACAGAGTTGACAATCATCAACAGACACGCTAGACTAAATAATAAATATTAACGGCGTAAAAACTCGATCGAACATGTGCAAGGAGTCAAATCAGCTCTTAAATGTGACGACACACTTCGATTTTGACACTTGGTGTTGATTTTCACTTCCTCTCTCGAGGCGATATCATAACTCTTCGCATTGTTTGCAAAGCATTATATGAACAACTTGCACTCGTTGAGCGCTCCCTCGCACATGTACAACTTCACTCTTTGCAGAAACTTTTGACACGGCAGCTTGTTCACTAGAAGTTCGTGAGTTTAACTTGTATCATTTGTGTGTTCTGCTCTTGTGTTAATTCGCCTCAATTGTTATTGTGCTTCTTCTTTCTGTTGAGAGACCGATTGGATGGACCAAATTTGAATGCCGTCATTCGTTCCAGTGTGGAGCTTTAAAGTCCTCGAAGTTTGATTGCGTGTGCACTTACTGAGCCTTCGTGTTCGAGCAGAGAACGATGGTGCGCACCAAGGAAGTTGCTCGTAAATCCATGTGGTATGGATGTGGTGAGGCGCCCACAAAAGAGGCACCCAAGCAATTGGCTCCGAAGAAGCACCTGGCACCCAAGCAGTTGGCTGCGAAGAAGAAGTTGGCACCTTAGCGCCCTTGCGGATGCAGCCAGCGGTGAGGCGAAGGGTGATTACTGCCTTGCTGATGCAGCCATGGGTGAAGCGAAGGGTGAGTATGGGCGAGCAAGCAGCGCCGGAACGAACAGTCGTCACGCGAGCTTCTTCTTCCCAGCTGCTGCAGGAGGTGGTCACCGAGAATCCCACTCCCCACCAGCAGTCCGCATCTCCAGACATGGCAATCTCTGATATCGTGCCACCAATGTAAAGAGGAGCTGCAGGTGTTGGCCAGATACGAAGATTGAAGCTCGATCTGCATGGAAGACGATCGATCACTCTGCCTCCCCATGTGCAAGAATCTTGCAATTGATGCATATGTCCTCGGCAACATCCCATGAATTGAAGCTCTTCTAACCTGCTGATTCCGTTCCTTTTTGAACTTTGTGAGAACTTGTTGATGCTCATTCCTCGATTGAACATCCTTTGCAAGAATCCTACATCGATCGGTCACCAGGCAGAGTCCGTGCATTGACAATCTGTTGAGATTCTCAGGACTCTTTTGACTTGACCTTTTTTCCTTTTTCGAACTTTGATATCAGATGACGCTCACTTCTCATCTGAAGAGTCTTGGAGAACATTTATTCCAATACATGGTGTAAATATGACTTGAGTTTGTCATTTGAATCCTGTTTTTGTGCTTTAAGACTTTTCAACTTTTTCAACTTTGAACTTTGTAAATCAGATTCCTTATTTTTCACTGCAATTGTTTCTCATTTTCTAAGTCTTGCCCCGCCATTTTACAAGGCGCCCCGCCATTTTTCGAAATGCTCCGCCAATTAGCGGCCGCGTCACAGTCAAGCCAGCCAGCTTTTCTCCTTCTTGGCAAACTAAGTACTCAAGTCTTGTTGTGATGAGGTGTTTATGTTTTCAACAATGCTTGTGAAGGACGGGGTTGCAAAAATAATCACATTAATGAGGAGGGTGAAGTGTGATGAAGAAGTGTGATTATTTCTGCAATCTTCATATGTAACCAACGATTTTGTAATTTTTTCTTGTTGGCCAGTACTAAACTACTAATGGGAAGTAATCCACCCTCCATTTGAATGGAGATTGTGGCATTATTGGTATACCATATGTTAGGAAGAATAGTATAACCACAACCGCATCACAATCCACTTCTTGGTGGTTTTACGTTGTCTCACCAGTAGACAGCGGTAACGGTTGAAATTTACATGGTGGTAATGCAAGTAGTCATCTTGAAGATCTTACGGGTTTAAAAAAGTCAAAAATATTGAATCATATCTCAACTCGCGCAAAGTGGTCCAAAAATCGCAGTTTTTGGTTTTGAAGGCTAAAAACTACACTTGGTCCTTCAGGCGTTAAATAGGCGATAATATATAATCATATATACCACTCTGAGATGCAAATTGCGTCCATTTGCAAAAGTGTGAAACTTCATCTTTCGATCCATTCCATTAAGTGACAGTATCTCTATAACTTATCTCCATATCGTGTGCAAATTTGACATTTTGTGTTGAGAGACGAATATTCGAGTAATAAAGATCAGTGAGGTGAAATACAGAGCCATGCGAGGCCGTGCAAACCAACTCACATTTACGATCACTTCTCTTGGAGCGACCATTCTAAAACTATCACAAAAGAATCATTCGTCATTATAGACCGCCGCTTCAAAAAAATTGAGCATGCTGGTGTTTCATCTTCGGTTTTAATGGCCAAGGAGTCGTGCTTACCTGAAGATAGTGGTGACATTTGCGATGATGTTTCCAGGGTCCGAAACAACTATTTCCATGATGATGTTGTTGAATCTCAAGCTCATTATATATGTTCAGCTCCGTTGTTGAAGAAGTTTCATGTCAAACATCTGAGAAATCAGTTCAGATTGTTGTTGTCCAAGTACCTGAAACAGATTTTGGATATGTCAAACTTGAACCTGTGGCATCTGGACTATACGACGTGTATCAACATTTCGTATACATTTCGAGGCGGAGATTGTTGATTTTGGTTTGGCTCTTTTGTTTCCCGATGTATTATGATTGTACATGTTGGCACTAAGTGAGCATCAATAAATAAATAAGTGAACGCCAGACCCTCGTGAGATTGACCTGAATAATATGCCTGTTCGAACTACCTTTGATGATATGCCCACTTGTTTCTCAATATATTATGATTGTACATGGTTGGCACTAAGTGAGCATCAATAAATAAATAAATAAGTGAACGCCAGACCCTTGTGAGATTGACGTAAATAATATGCCTGTTCGAACTACCTTTGATGATATGCCCACTTGTTTCTCAATATATTATGATTGTACATGGTTGGCACTAAGTGAGCATCAATAAATAAATAAATAAGTGAACGTCAGACCCTCGTGAGATTGACGTAAATAATATGCCTGTTCGAACTACCTTTCATGATGTGCCCACTTGTTTCTCAATATATTATGATTGTACATGGTTGGCACTAAGTGAGCATCAACAATCATATCTGCAATACGAAAAGCTTCCTACATACTCTCCTCACTTTGTGTTTTGAATCCACTTGATTAAGAGAAGCTTTGTGATAATTGCAGGGGTACTTGGCACGCGAGGATGCTACCCTTGGAGCGTTAAGAATGAAAGAGGACGTTTAGGTTATAAGTGGGAGATGCAACATTGATTTCGCCACATTTGAGGACCAAGTTTATCTCTCCAAATGGGTTCTATACTTTCACTAACTCCATCATTGATTGTCTTACAAAGTCACTGTGAAGTTAAAGAGAAAGAAGCAATGCATGAAAATAGCAATGTCATTGCGTCTTATTTAGATTCATGTCTGCAAGCTAGAGTAATGAACACGTCGAGCAAGGTCGATACATTGGTGTTGAGTAGTTAATCGATATTCAAAAGTAATTTTTGGTGTTTATTGCAAATAGCAATATCTACTCATATACTTATTTTTACCATACAATAAATTAAGTTTTTTGACATGTGATTTTTCTATACTAGGCCTTTTAGAATATAATTCTGTGTGTGCCTTACAAGTAAAGTTTAGTAGTGCTTTTCATATCCTCATAAAGGTGTGGAACCTATTTGTATAGTCTACCCAATTATGGGAAGATTCTTGGAGCTAAGAATGTTGTTCAGCAAATGTCTGTAGCACGAGGTCTTCTTAGGGTCCCTTTACATTGGCTACCAGTCATCAAGTCCCGCCTTTGCATGTGGAAAACAATGTCTCTCAAGCAATGCCAAAAAAACTTACGCACAAAGGTGCTTAACATATGAACATTCCTTTTATGTAAAGGTTAGTTATAAGATGGCAATTGATTCACACTCTCGTTCACGCACTAAGGTAGAAAATCATAATTCTAAGTTTTGAAAAGCAATTTTGAGATTCCTTCTTGTGTATCAGATTTGGGACCCTAAGGTTGATACCATTGTCAACATGAGACAATCTTGAGTGTCTATTGCTAAAAAAATTGATCTCAAAGGTAGTAGACAATGTCGAACATTTGTTTGAAGTGTAACGGAAGGTAGAAAAAATAGGTTCGTGATACCTAATAGTGTATTAAACGTGGGATCCTGAGGTTGATAGCATTATGAACATGACAACATTGGTAGTGTCTACTTATAGAAACTCTGGTTTTGTAGGTGGTTGGCAAGGTCAATCATTTCTTTGAAGTGTAAGAGATGTGGATAAAAGGGTTTTCAATTCCTTCTTCTCTATAAAAACTAGGACTTGAGGTTGACGGCAAAATTGTACTTGTCTATTTCAAGAAAGTTTGGTACCAGAGGTGGGGCCCAACAACAAACACTTGTTTGAGATGTAAGAGGAGGCAAATGAAAAGGGTTTTGAGATTCTTTCTTGTGTATGAAACTTGGACTTGAGGTTGATAGCCTTTATAATTCCACATCACTCCCAGTGTCTATTTCAATAAACTTTGGCCCCACACGTAGTATGCAACCCCAAATATTTATTTGAAATGTAAGTGGAGGTAAATAAAAAGCGTTTTGAGATTCTTCTTGTGTATCAAACATGGAACCTTGAGTCTCATAGTAATGTCAATACCACAGGAATAATAGTGTCTACTTCAAAAAACCTTGGTCGCAGAGTTTGTGCGCAACCTCAAACATTTGTTTGAAGTGTGAGGGAAGGTCGATAAAACGGGTTTCGGGAATCCTTCTTGTGTATGAAACCTGAGACCTTGAGGTTGATAGCATTGTCAAAACCACACCTCTCCATGCGTCTATTTCTATAAACTTTGGTCCCATAAGTAATGCGCAACTTTAAACATTAGTTTGAAGTGTAAGGGGTGGTAGATAAAACGGGCTTTGAAATTCCTTCTGGTGTATCAAATGTGGGATTGTTAGATCGTTAGTCAGTTAGAGTTGTCAATCAGACTATGTTGAACATACACACTGTTCATTCCAAATGGTGTCACCATCCTTCTATCAAAAGATTGGGCACTTGTACTAAACATATAATTAATATAACTTACTCTTCGTCTCTCTGTGATCTTTGCACTCTATTCGTAGCATGTTATCAGAGCCAAGATCCATACAAATTAAATAATAATATGTGCTTCACTATCATTCCCCGCCCATAGTGCTCAAGTGAAGGTGTGTTTGATCTATTTATTTCTGATGAAAAAAGATTTGAAAGAGAAGCACCAGTTGACTTAGCAACTCCAAACCTTAAAGAAGATGGACAATTAGCATAGTGTGAAATAAATCCATGTGGAATTTCTTATTTACCTGCAACTTATATTGATACAATATCTTTCTTCGATCAATTTGATGAGCTTAATCCCCAATTTTTTTGAGGAAGGTTATTCTCTAGCCTTGCCTTCATATCTTCATCAAAAACTTTAAATATTAACAATGTATCATGGCTTTGAGTTGAGCAAACCGATCTTACAACATTCCACCTTTAACAGCTGCAGATTATGCATCTTGGTCCATGAACATTGAGATGCTTTTAATCCGGTCGGAATTATGGTCTGTCGTTGATGGCACCAAAGGTGCTCCTGCTTCCACCGACGCTGCTGGCCTCAAAGCCTAGCACTTGAAAGACTCCAAAGCACGTTAAGATATTCTCCTCCATTGTGGGGAAAAACAATTAATTGCCTTGCGACCACTAGTAACATCAAAACTGGTTTGGGATCGCCTCAAGCAACTTTATGAGACGTCTAATAAGGCTTCACAGGTTCAATTGCACAAACAATTGTGTCGAATGACGATATCGTTGTGTTCTTGGAATCATGGCAAGTTTTACTTCAAGAAGCTGCTATTTCTGGTTGCACTTTCATTGATGCTCAACAAGTCAATTTCCTTCTTGGAGCAATGCCTGAATCGTGGAGCGTATTTGTCACCACGCAAGGTGGCTTGGGTGATCTTACATTTGTCAGCCTCCTTTCTAATATATTACAACAAAACTCAATTAATCTATCCAAGCCTCAGGCAACTAAATCCATTGCCTTTTATGTCAAGGGAAAGTTTATTAAGCCCTTTTATAATAAATCATCCTCATCTCGTTAAGTTTCTTAAAATACTAAACCGAGCTTCCGCTCCTAGTCTGGCAAGAAATGGCTAGGACAAAAATCCACTCAACTATATTCTGCTTCATCTGGTAAAGTGGCTATAATCTGCCACTATTGTAGTATTTCAGGCCACAAAGCACAAGAGTGTCGTAAGAAGCAACGTGATTTAGCCAGGAATGGGCAGCAACAAAATAATGTCCTCACTGCTGATACACCAACTTATCTTTTTTTTGTTGTATTTGATAACTCCAACATTTCCTCATCACGGTACCTAGACTCTAGAGCTAGTCAGCACATGTCTCCCATTAAAGAATTATTTTGTGATTATCAGCTTCTTGATACTCCAAGAATTATACTCCTCGGTGACAATAGCTCGCACCGTGCTCTTGGCTATGGTTCTGCACTTTTACAAGTACCCATTGGGCAAACTTTACTTATTCCCGATGTGTTGTATGTCCCAGGCCTGGCCAAACATTTAATATCTGTCAGCCAAATCACAAATACTGGAAACACAGTTATCACATTTACTCAAACGCAGTGTATTATTAATACCAAGTCACCCAATTCATCTCAATTACAAAAATTTTGAATTCAAAGACGACAGCTTATTTTCATTGGATATAGGAATAATACCTTCAAAATCCAACTATTCCGCTATATTTGTATCCAAGATTGACTCTGAAACGCTTAAATGGCACTATTGTCTTGGACATTTAAATATTTGTTCCTTAAATTTCATGCACACTCATGACTTGGTCGATGGCTTACCACCACTTAGATCCACTTTGCCATTCTGTGAAGGATGTATCTTTGGAAAACAGGCCAAACGGCCTCATCCAACTGACCTTGCAACGCGAGCTCAAGTTTTACTTGATTTAATTCATAGTTATTTATGTGGGCCTATGAGCACACCATCCCTTGGTGGTGCTCTTTATTTCTTCGTATTCATTGACGATTTTTCAAGATTCGCTACTATATATTTCTTAACCGAGAAATCCGCAGTGTTCCAACATTTCCAAGAATATAATCTTGAAGCTTGTGGAAAACCAATTCCATAAATATACTACATTGATCCTCCGTTTTGATAATGGCGGAGAATTTACTTCGCATGCCTTTAATACTTTTTGTTTGCAACATGACATCCAACGTCAACTTACAAATCCGTACAACTTGTCTCAAAACGGCATCGCCGAACGCAAAAATCGAACAATAGTTCAATAAACACGGAGTATGATCAATGTAACTAAGCTCAACATTTCTTTCTGGGCCAAAGTTGTTGCTTCTGCATGTTATTTACAAAATCTTTCATATACCTCCGCATTGCAAGCTGTTACACCTTATGAACTCTGGACAGGTCTGAAGCCCAACTTACGTTATCTCCGTGTCTATGGCTGCTGAGCCTATGTTCCTCTTCCTCATGAACAACGCAAGAAATTAGACTTTGAGAGTGTTCTATGCATCTTTATTGGATATGGTCATTCTATTGGCATTAAAGGTTATCGATTATATAATCCAGTTTCTCACCGTACTTTTATGAGCTGTGATGTGACTTTTTCTGAAAACAACTTATTGCATGGTGGATCTTCTTTTTTTTGCCTTCTGACAGAAAGGCACTTGAGTCTTCTCCTTACTACACTCAGGACCTTGATTCAGATCCAAAAATTTATTATGAAGTTCCTGACTTGAGTACACAAGCTCATGCCTAGAGACCGATACAATGCATTTCCAATTTGCAACAAGTTCCGGTCAAGATATTATGTGCCCCTGATCATCTAGACTCATCACCAGCGTCTCCACCTTCCCTTTCTGCATATCAACGTGCTCATTAGCAGCAAGATCAACCTGATCCATCTGCTCCAGAACAAAGATCTCTGCGTCTCTATAAAGGAGAGCGAACGACTCCCCGTTTCCATGATACTAATTTATTTAGTTTTGGATTATTGTCGCAACTTGCCGAACCTCTTACAGTCACTGAAGCTCTCAATAGCGACCATTCTCATGAATGGAAATTAGCAATGGACAATGAATATCAGTCTTTCATGAATAATCATACTTGGGACCTTGTTGAGCGTCCACCGAATAGATCTATAATCAATACCAAATGGTTATTTCGCAAGAAATTTCAATCTGATGGCACTTTATCCCGCTTCAAGGCTGGCCTTGTTGCCTATGGTTTCACCCAGAAGGGAGGAATTGATTATTCCGTCACTTTTTCTCCAGTCATCAGAATGACTTCCTTAAGACTTATTTTAGCCTTGGCTACGATATATGATTATCACATCCATCACATGGATGTGATCACAACCTTTTTACATGGTGTTTTACGTGAAGAAATTTATTTTCACAACCTGAGGGTTATGTAAAGCCTGGCCATGAAGGGCTTTACGAAATGTACATCTCATAAAAATGTTTATCTTAAATGCTTACATTCTTCATTAATAATCTTGGGCTTATACAGTGATGACCTCATTCTTATCTCAGACAGCTTAGACTTTCTGTGTGCCACAAAAGCTCTCTTCACTCAACGTTTTTCCATGACGGATAATCAAGAAACTGAGTATATTCTTGGCATGCAGATTCAACGGGATTGCTGCAACAAGATATTAAAGTTAACGCAAGCAAAATATATTAATGATTTACTACTCAAATTTAATATAGAAAACTCGAATGCAATTGCCACGTCGCTTAAAGTTGGCATCCGCTACTCATGGCACCAAGCTGATAATTTGACAAATGACGAAGAACAACTCATGGATCATGCTCCTTATGACCAAGCAATTGGAAGCCTTCAATACCTTGTTACATGCACTCAATGGGATTTGGCATTTGCCGTAAATCATTTGGCTCAATTTATGCAAAGCCCAGCTTTTGTTCACTAGTTAGGCGTAAAACGCATCTTCCGTTATCTCTGTGGCACTTCTACACAAGGACTGATATATACTGGTAGTACTTTTGGTTCAAGTTTCACAAGCTTTGTGGTTGGAGTGATGCTGACTGGGCCGGTGACCTGGACACACAAAAATCCACTTAAGGATATATATTTCAAATCGATTCTTCTTGTATACTCTCTTGGCAAAGTCGCAAACAGTCCATTGTTGCTCTTTCCTCCACGAAGGCCGACTATATTGCCGCTGCCAGAGCAACAAAAGAACTTATTTGGTTGCAGACAATTATTGCTGGGTTACCAACTTTTACTCCCGAGTACTATATATTGTGATAATCAAAGCTGTATATTACTTAGCGAGAATCCGAGGCATCATGATCGCTCAAAGCACATTGCCCTGCGATAACTTCCTACGAGAAAAAGTTCAAGCTAAGCTACTTAAACTTGAATTCACTCCCATAGCAACAATGTGGGAAGATCTATTGACAAAGTCACTTTCCAAAGTTAAGTATTACGCATGCCTTCATAGCATAGCTCCTCCAACTTCTTCGTAGCACGGGGGCATCTCCAGCAAATGCTTTTCACCAGAAGCTCCATATTTCAACTTAAGCTATTTACAGTCTTTTATATTTTTCAGCTACTTAGCTCAACAGGGCGTGTTAGACTATTAGTGAGTTAGAGTTGTCAATCAGACTATGTTGAACAGACACATTGTTCATTCCAAACGGTGTCATCATCCTTCTATCAGAAGATTGGGCACTTGTATAAAACATATCATTAATGTAACTTACTCTTTATCTCTCACTGATCTTTGCACTCCATTCGTAACAGGGACCGTGAGGTTGATATCATTATTAATATGACGACATTGGTAGTGTCTACTTCTAGAAACTCTGGTCTCACAGGTGGTGGGCAAGGTCAATTATTTCTTTGAAGTCTAAGGAGAGGTGGATAATTTAATTCATTATACACTTCCTTCTTCTCTATCAAACGTGGAACCTAAGGTTGACGACAAAATCAGTACCAGACGATTGTACTTGTCTCCTTCAAAAAACTTTGATCCTAGAGGAGGTGCGCAACCTAAAATATTTGTTTGATGTGAAGGAAAGTAAATTAAAAGGATTTTGAAGTTCCTTCTTGTGTATGAAACTTTGAACCTCAAATTGATAGCCTTGTAAATTCTACACCACTGCCAATGTTTACTTCTAGAAACTTTGGTCTGACACGTGGTGCGCAATCTCAAATATTTGTTTGAATTTTGCGTGGAGGTGAATGAAAAGGGTTGGGATTCCTTCTTGTGGATTAAGCGTGGGACCTTGAAGTTGATAGCATTGTGAATTCTACTCTACTCCCAGTGTAGAATTCTTTCTAGTTTATTTAATCTGGGACCCCTAGGTTGGTAGCATTGTCAATTCCACACCATTGCCAATGTCTACTTCAAAAAACTTTAGTTCCATAGGTGGTGTGCAACATCAAACGTTTGTTTGAAGTGCAATGGAAGGTAGATAAAAAGGCTTTGTAATTCCTTCTTATGTATTAAACATGAGAGCTTGGAATTAAAAGCATTTTTCATATGTCACCTTTGCCAGTGTCTACTTCAAGAAACCGTGGTTCAATTGTCGTGCCAAACGTGAAACATTTGTTTAAAGTAAGAAGCATAAGATTCTTGAAGCGAAAAATTCTTGAACTTGATGTAATTGGAATATAATGCTCTTGTACAAACAAAGGTGAATGAATAACTACCACGTCATGAGAAAGCTGAAGACAATGACATGGATATAATGACATTTGAGAAACAAGCACGTTTTATTCTTCTAAACAACACGCAACATAAATATTTCAAAATATTATTGCATCGTATTGTTTGGCCAATGACATTATGGCTTTAGGCCTACGAGTGGCGCAAACCTCAAATCTTTGTGCAAAGTTTGATCCAGATTGATAAGAAGTATAGATGCTTAGAAATGATTCATGTCTTAAAGTTGATGTGATTGAAATTGCATCCCTTCTTACTAAATATCTACTACATGAACATAAATTTGAAAACATTCACACCACATAAATAATATTGCCTCATCTTTCACATAGCACGTCTCAAATAGTAATTGCATAAATTTAACTTTGTCATAGAACCAAATTCAAAGAATTGAATTGTAAACATAATCCAGAAATTAAACCTCCCAGTGTTTACATCAAGAAACTCTGGTCTCAGAGATGGGCAGCAATTCAAAACATTTGTTTGAAGTCCAATGTGCAGTAGATAAAAAGGGTTTGAAATTCCTTTCTTGTAAATCATACCCCAAACCCGGAGCTTGATAGCATTCTAAATTCCAAATCACTGGTTGTGTCTACATGAACAAACTCTGGTCTCACATGTAATGGGTAGCACCAACTAATTCTCTGAAGTATAATCGGATGTGGATAAAGAGTAAAAGAGGGTTTGGTATTCCTTCTTGTAAATCAAACCAGGGTCCGTGAGGTTGGTAGCAATCTGAATTCCAAACCACTACCATGTGTACACATCAAGAAACTTAGCTCTCAGAGCTGGGGTGCAACCTCAAGCATTTTGAATTCTCAAGTGTCTATATGAAGAAATTTAAGTCTCACAAGTGGTGGGCAGCACCAAACATTTGTTTGAAATCAATTTGGATGTAGATAAAGAGGGTTTGTACGTGAGGTTGATGGCATTTTGGATATCAAACCACTGCCAGTGTCTACATCTAGAAACTTTGGTTTTAGAGGTGGGGCGCAACTTCAAGCATTCTGAATTCTCAAATCTCTACATGAATAAACCCAAGTCTCACATGTGGTAGGCAGCACCAATCATTTGTTTAAAGTCAAAGCGGATGTGGATAAGGAGAGTTTGATATTCCTTCTTGTGAATCAAACTAGCGTTCGTGAGGTTGATGGCACTTAAAAAACACAACCACTTTTAGGGATTAAATTTGCATTTACTTTTATGCATAGTTTGTTGTATGTATGATTAATCAATGTTGAATTATTCTTCTACTAGGATAATAGATTAGTACAATACAAAAAATGTTTTGTTGAGTCTCCTATATTTGTATTTACTAGACAAAGTTAAAGATTAACAACAAGTATTCTTTCACATAAAAATATGTTGTCACATTTCTCATTTAACGCCTGAAGATCCAGAAGAGCCAATGTGGGCTTTTGCTATTTGGGGCAACCTAGATGAAGTTGTTAAACTTAATAATTTTGCCTAAGATTTCTACATTGGGAGGGCAGAGTCGAAATATTCCAACTTTGAGTTGCAGAGATTTTAGTGGTTTTTCGATTTTTTTCTTTTTTTCTTTTTTTCTTTCTTTCTCAGTAGCTGTAATTTATGATTTGTTCAATTATATATTATTTTTCTCATTATTTTTTATTTTTTCCTAAAAATCACAAACTTACTAAGGCACCTACTCATCATCCAAATTTCTAGTAAAACAAATATGCTCAACATTATTCATGTTTTACAATGTTGTTGTTTCACACAACTTTCTAGAAATCAATTTGCATGAAGGTCAAAAAAGAGGAATGTGTCTAAAATTTTGCATGGGTGTACGTGAGTTGATTATCTACATGGAAAAAAAAATGAGCAAAATGTTTGGAGTAACAATTTTAAACTCTTCCTTTGCACCATGGAGACAATACCGCTCGGGAAATGCCCAAAAAATGTTTTGCACAAACTTTGGATGTTATGATCTTGAAAATGATAGACATCCAACAGCAAGCTTTGGAACAATTACTATCTATGAGCTTAGGTACTAGATTTTACAGTTGAAGTTCTAAAAGGTTGAAAATGAATTGGTTTACACCCTTGGCAATGTATAGAGGTAAAAATCGCAATTTTGAGGTTTCAAGCTCCCCAAAACACAAGTAATTATAGGGGTTAAGTCTAACCTTCACTCAATTATTTATCTCCATGACCTATGAGCTAAATACCCTCTTCGGGTTTAGATGCTAAAAAAGATACATGGCCCGGTAAAAACCACCACGTAGAAGGCTATGGGTTAACCCAGCCACGTCCAATCAATGGGCAAGAAGCTCTATATTGTATAGAAACCTGTCTAAAATCAGCAAGCAAAAACTCAGTAACCCGTAAAAATTATCTAGCTCTAAGGCCACTAGCTCTCCCCTAAGGCCACTAGCTCTCCCCTAAGGCCGCTAGCTCTCCCCTAAGGCCGCTAGCTCTCCGGTTAGAAAAACAGAAATGTAAACCGTAAGCAAGGACACTGCTCAACAGAAAACGCCAACAGGTTCTCTGACAGATCCTACTAATGAGATCAGTGCCAGCTGAATGAGAAGAAATCAAGAATTCTGATTGCATATGCAGATCTCCATCATCTTCTAAATCTTCTGGGAGTGAAACACTCTCACTATCTTCAAGATTCTCGTCGTTCACTTCCGCTTCTATTTCTGCAATAATACGTTGTATTATGTCGTCAACTAGTTGTTCCGCCTGATCATAGGCCTGCACCAACGTGCTGACTGATTGTGACACTCGCACATCCCCAGCACCCTGCGTGTCCCCTCAGCTTGTCCCCGAATGTTGACCGCTCTCCTTCGTAGCTGAATCTTCAAAATAAAATATTCTCGTTGATGTATAACGATCTGAAAGCTCCTTAGTGAGAAATTGATCGTGTGGCCTTGGCTTCCACTGAAGACGTCCTGAGTGAACCTCACAAAAGAGACTCCCTTGAGTCCAAATATTCATCAAAATCTGCTCCACTTCTGCATGTTTCGCAGAGTTTCGCTTCTTCTTTTGGCGTTGTAACTCCCTCCACTCTGCCATGCCAACCTGAACCGAGGTCTGCTATGCTCGGAAAAGTGCTACTGCCACGTGAAAAACACCAGAATGCAAATCATGTTCTGTATGTTGGCACCATAAGAACCACAGAAGGCAACATCTGAGAACATAAAATCGTGTTTCATCGGAAATCCTGCAAGTCTTTCCGGCATTTCAAAGATGATCTTCCTCAATCGTACTTCTCCGACTAGGAGGCAAGGAGCCACCAAGTTCTTTGTATAGAGTCGTCTTCCAGTCACACAGACCCGGTGGTCTCCCCGCTAGTGTGTGTAACAGACGCATGTTAGCCCAAGCATCTCTAACAGCCTCACAATTGAAGAGGGCATGTTTTGCGGTTTGAAGACCCTCCAAATTACATAGTGTACATATCCCCACGTGGCCCAAACATTAGTGGCGCCACTCTCCAATGGGAAGCCCCTCAGCAATAACAAGCCAGACCATGCTTGATACTTTCCGAGGAATTGAAGAGTGCCATAGCTTAGAGAAAAAAACTCGTCGCTGAACAAAACTATAACCACTAACTTCAAGCCACTTGTCAAACTTTAACTATTTATACTGATTTATGAGGATTATACCTCGTTTGCATGAGTAATTGTAAAAATTTGTCCCCTCCCTGGGCCAGAACCACTCCTTTGGATCAAACTTCAAATCTTGAATCTGGCCACTTCTGAACTTCCACACCAGTAGACCAGGGGTTTGTCTCTCTTTAGGATTGAAGTCCATCACTTCTCCTGAAGATTTCCTCACTACTACACGTGCCTCACAAGTACTGAGAGACGGAAGCGGTTGATTCATGGATACCTGAATCAACTGATTAAAACCTTGAATACATCTGAAGGCGTCAACTAGTCAGTTATCCCCTGTATACTCCTTAAGGAAATATATCTCCAACGTTGAATCTATCTCCGGAAGTTCTTCTAAAGTCACCCAATTACCACATTCCAACACATTTGAATGGGAAAGATTCCAATTATCAAGAGCCTCAATCATTTGGGTACATAACAATTCAATGTTCCTGATCGGGTACGCCTGAGCAAAGTCAACGTGTCCACAACCCTGTGATTCTTAGAGTGCCAAATATCTGAGACTGACTGGATCCCCTTTACAGACCAGTTTCGGTAACGTGATTTTTTTTCAACGCCAAAGGGGTGACCCCTCTGGCAAGTTATATCAGGATTTATGAATAAAGGCTGCCGAAGCCGCTCATCACGAGAGATCAGTTTTAATTTCTTTGCTCCACCTCGAATTGACGTCCATGCCGCCCAAATCGCTTACCACAATGATGAACCTTGAGGCTTGATTCGCTCTGCTGAGAATAACTAACATTCATCATTCCCCCAATCCCAACCTTCCGGTTTTGTAACTCATTCAATCTGTGCCCTAGGAGGGTTTTCCAAGGTTCAAATCCTAGCAACAACGCTCTAATCAGCATCTTGGCGAGTAACGCACGAGCTTGTGCCAACGGGTCAAACCCCCTTTGATGGTTGGAATAACGGCCGTATCTCAAGCAACCTTCGCCCGCGCTCGCCTATCAGGCGAACCTCCCGATACAAAAATTCCCACCAACGAACGGACCTTCAAGAGAATCTCTTTACTAATGTCACAACAAGATGTCAAATACCAACTACTTGCTAATACTACTTGATTGGAAACAAGCACTGTGGCAGCTAACGAGAGTTTCTTCTCCTTCCACACATTCAATTTTGATCGAATCTGCAACAACACCTTCACATCCTTGTTTTGTTGTGGAACATTCTTCCCAAACGGAAAGCCTACATATTTAGTTATCTCCAAATCCGACAACCACTTAACACCCAAATCTTCTCCCCAACTGAATGTCATGGAACAATTAGGCGTCCACAGAGCAAACGGCTTACTCGAGTTGATCTTCGCCCCTGATGCGCCACAAAATGTTTCTAGAACTTCAAACGCCCTTTGGAGATTCACATAATCATCAATGAAGAACAACGTTGTATCATCAGCGTAACTTTGAACCCTCACCACCGAACTGTCCGATAAGCATAGTCCTTGGATCTTGTCCTTCACATCATTAATCATATATGAAAGTACATCAGAAACGAAAAGGTATAAGTACAGCGCCAGAGGACAACCCTGACGGAGAGAACGCCGCACTTTTATCTTCCTTCCATTTACTAAAATAGAAGACTCAGCGTCACAGTATAACGGTGAAGCCCATTTGACCCAGGTATCAGAGAAACCTAACTTTCTCATAGAAGCTTTTAGAAAGGACCAATTTACCCTATCGTATGCTTTTTCAAAATCTAGCATTAATATAACTAGTTCTTGATTGCTCTCCCTAGCCCATTCAATAGATTCAAAAGCTAACAAGACGTTATCTAAGATATAATGGTCTCTAACAAAAGCTGTTTGAGTAGGCAGAATAATCTTTGGTAAGAATGGCTGGACCCTATTGGCTTATGCCATGACCTATGAGCTTAACCCCTAATGATTTGTAAAAAGCTGAATCGGAGTTTCTAGGTTTTTGGCAGGCTTTTGTAAGAAAAAGAAGTTTGGAATGTAAATAGATTTGTTATTGGGAAGTGGGTAATGTTGGGAACTAGGTGTGGTAATTTATTTTACCATATTCTTATTTTTGATTCGTTTACAAATGTATTAATTTTTAAATCAAAAAGGACAGTTTAAAATCAAGTATATAAATTAATTATTATTTTGAAACATATTCATGATCAGATCCGTATTAAAATTTCAAAGTGGCTCAAGTACAAAAGTTTACCAATTTTACAAGGACAACCTCCAAAATTCTAAGTACAAACTTCATAATTTCTGAATAGACTTTTGCACAAACTTTGGATGTTGTGATTCCTCATATGGTAAATATCCAATCGTCAACCTTTGGAGAAATAACTAAAAATAGGCTTAGATACGATATATACAGTTGGGAGTTTCAAAAAAGTACGTAGCCTTCGTTCACACCCCGGAATGAATTGAGGTAGAAATCGCAATTTTAAGGTTCCAATCTTCAAAATAACACAAGGATTACTAGGGGTTAGGTAAGAAACTAGTGGAATGCTTCAAACCCCTAAACATATGTGCATTTATGTTTAGAACAATTTACAAATTGCACCATCGAGACTTCCTCCTCCAACAATTATTCTTTAAGAAAATAAAATCAAAAAATGCGGAAAGACTTATAAGTATGCAAAAATTGATAAGTATTGAATTCCAAAAGTCACACGCAACTAAGATATTGTTACATCAAGTTGGCTTGCTAGAAGTCAACAAATCATCATGTATATTGAAAAGTGGCCACTTCTCGGCACTTCCTTGACATTAGTGTGGCCCTCGAGAGATCATATTTTTACTACCTTTCCATGCCTCTTGGGTTCCAGAATTCTGGATTTAATCATGTGATTGTTCACCATGTGGTTTTCAAACCTGCAATTTCACTATCAATTGGTGACATTTTAAATATGGAAAATATAGTAGTGTGTTCCTTACATCAACCATGCTTATTATTAATTGGCTCAACCCACATACGTGATCAAGGATATTTTTATTCTAGGCTGTCCGGATTTAGGTTCTCTTACCCTACCGATCTTTTACCAGAATCGCTGTTCCAAACAGCCATTGGGTGAAAATGGGTTCCAAACAGCCATTGGGTGAAAATGGGTTCAAAATTTGGGTGAAATGGCCAGAAAATTTGATGACCTTGAGTCTTTGAAAAACGTCACTTTCTTATACGGTAACTTACATGAAATTGAGCAGGGTGGCTTCTTTGTGAAGCCATTCTACTGACAGTTGGCCAGAGTTCAAAATTAGTTTGTCCCAAAATCACAGAGCTGATTATTGTAACTAAATATTCATAAATGACCCCACTGACGAAGAAATAAAAATAGAGACAACCAATCGGCAATCAAGGACCGAAAACAACAAAGCACCTCGAGGGGCCGTTGGGAGCAAAAATAAAATACCCCTTTGGGCACTAATAGCCTGTATCCGTTACCACCCGCCCCATTCGGACACATTCATCCATTAGATAGTTCTACATTCATCCACCCGTCGCCGTCTTCCTGGAGAAGCTGCTGCCCACATTCATCCGAGAAGCATAGAGTTCATTCATTCGTCGGCTTCTTCGTCGGAAGGGCGACTTGCCGCTCTTTGCTTGCTCGGGTTTCCAGCGCGGGAAATTTGTTTTCTCGACGTGGCGATCGGCCTCCCTCCCGCGTTATCTTCCCGGGGTTTTGAATGGGCCGATTACCCGCCTTTTTTCCCAACCCTTCCCCGCGCCCGCCATTCTCCAACAGCTCTTGCTGCATTGCGGCTTAAATCCTCTGCCATTGCTCATAATCTTTGTACCATTGCATTCTGAGCAGCTCTTGGACTTCTCTCTCCGCGCATCTTTCACTCATAGCCTCGCTCAATTCTCAATTCGAGTGGGGACTGCTCCAATTTTGAGCCTCTGAGGCTGCCGCAGCATTTTCGCGCATTTTGAGCCTCTGTTTCTCCTTCTAGTACGAGTTGCGCAGTTGGGGCTCTACGTCAGTGAGAGAATTGCGCATTGAGGTGCTTTGTTGAGGGGTTTGGGTTTTAGGGCTGTGACGGCGGCGACAATGTATGTCATTAAGAGAGACGGGAGGCAGGAGTCTGTGCACTTCGATAAGATTACTGCGCGGTTGAAGAAGTTGAGCTATGGTTTGAACCCGGAGCACTGCGAGCCTGTGCTCGTGGCGCAGAAAGTGTGTATGGGAGTGTACAAGGGCGTCACTACCAGCCAACTCGATGAATTGGCCGCGGAGACTGCCGCTGCGATGACCGCCAACCACCCTGACTACGCAATTGTGAGAATTCAACCTGAGAATTCAACCTTGGGATTCTGCTCAATTTTGTAGCCATGTAGTCTTTATTGACGCAATGTGGTTCTCTATTCAGTTGGCGGCGAGAATCGCAGTCTCGAATCTTCACAAGAACACGAAGAAATCCTTCTCTGAAACGTGAGTTTCCTTCCGGTGTCTTGAATTTGTCGGATTCATGCCGGTTTTCTTGTCTAACGATTCTTCGATGTGTTCTCAGGGTGAAGGACATGTATTATCACGTGAATGAGCGATCGGGTCTGAAGGCACCGCTCATTGCTGATGATGTCTATGACATAATTATCAAGGTAAGATAAGCTTCCTCCTCCAGCAACAGTCCTTTACTTGCATGATCTGGCTCCTCAAACAGGCTCCTGATTGTGTATACTATTGGTTCTATCAGAACGCTGCCCGGTTGGACAGCGAGATAATCTATGACAGAGATTTCGACTACGACTACTTCGGGTTCAAGACACTGGAAAGGTCTTATCTTCTGAAGGTGAACGGCAAAGTTGTCGAAAGGCCCCAGCACATGCTCATGAGAGTTTCTGTTGGAATACACAAGGACGATATCGAAGCAGCGTTGAAGACTTACCATACCATGTCACAGCGTTGGTTCACACACGCATCTCCTACTTTGTTCAACGCCGGAACCCCAAGGCCTCAGGTACATCACCACTTCGATTTAGTTGCGTGCCAGCTGTTGTAATTCGAGAGCTCAGCGATCTGATCACCTGTGTGACGTCTGTTTGCAGCTTAGTAGCTGTTTCCTTCTGTGCATGAAAGGGGACAGCATCGAGGGCATTTACGATACCCTTAAGGAGTGTGCGGTGATTAGCAAGTCAGCCGGTGGTATTGGACTCTCCGTTCACAACATTCGTGCAACGGGAAGCTACATCCGAGGCACGAATGGAACCTCGAACGGCATCATCCCCATGCTCCGGGTGTTCAATGACACAGCCCGTTACGTTGATCAAGGTGGAGGCAAGAGGAAGGGCGCCTTTGCCGTGTACCTAGAGCCATGGCACGCAGACATCTTCGACTGGTTGGACTTAAGGAAGAATCACGGCAAGGAGGAAAGCAGAGCTCGCGACTTGTTTTACGGCCTTTGGATCTCTGACCTCTTCATGAAGAGAGTACAGGAGAATAGCACTTGGTCTCTCTTCTGTCCTAATGAGGCACCCGGGCTCGCCGATTGCTGGGGCGAAGAATTTGAGAAGCTCTACCAGAAGTACGAGCTTGAGGTAAACTACATTCCCTTAACATCCTCTCCTTTTGCATTTGATGAAAGCCCGGACACAGACTCACGGTGATGTTACTATTCTGTCAGGGCAAGGCGAAGAAGGTGGTGCAAGCCCAAAAGCTGTGGTTCGCGGTTCTGGAGGCCCAGATTGAAACTGGCAACCCATACATTCTATTCAAGGATGCCTGCAACAGGAAGAGCAATCAACAGAACCTTGGAACGATAAAATCTTCCAACCTGTGCACTGAGATTATTGAGTTCACCAGTCCTGACGAGACTGCGGTCTGTAACCTTGCTTCTCTCGCACTTCCACGGTTCGTTCGAGAGAAGGGTGTGCCAATGGAGTCTCACCCGACCAAAATCATCGGAAGCAAGGGGCACCAGAACAGATTCTTTGATTTCGAGAAGCTCGGCGAGGTACAGCGCCATTCTAATCTTGATAACATATCTGCGCTTCCCACTTCCATTCACTTAATAACATTCCCTCTATCTTTTTGCAGATTACGTCATTGGTTACCCGGAACTTAAACAGGATAATTGACGTCAACTACTACCCAGTGGAGACAGCCAAGCGGTCCAACATGAGGCACAGACCTATTGGACTCGGAGTGCAGGGTCTTGCTGATGCGTTCATTCTGCTTGGCATGCCATTCGATTCTGAGGAGGCCCAACAGCTGAACAGGGACATCTTCGAGACAATCTACTACCATGCATTGAAGACATCGGCGCAGTTGGCAGAGGAAGAGGGTGTCTATGAGACTTACCCAGGTTGTCCGATCAGCAAGGGCATCCTTCAACCTGATATGTGGAATGTGAAGACTTCAGATCGGTGGAACTGGGAGGAGCTCAGACAGATGATTGCTAAGAACGGTGTCCGGAACTCGCTACTTATGGCACCCATGCCTACTGCATCAACCAGCCAGATCTTGGGGAACAACGAGTGCTTTGAGCCTTACACTTCCAACATCTACAGCAGACGAGTATTGAGGTACATCCCGGAACTATCTGCTGATAATGTCCATTTGATGAATTCATGGCGATCAGAAGCTGACGTTTTTGTTGTGCTGGCAGTGGTGAGTTTGTTGTTGTGAACAAGCACCTGCTCAACGACTTGACGGACATGGGATTGTGGACACAAGATTTGAAGAACCAAGTGATCTATCACAATGGCTCGATCCAACAGATTGGAATCATCCCCGACGACCTGAAGAAAATCTACAGAACTGTCTGGGAGATTAAGCAAAGATCGATTGTGGATATGGCTGCTGAGAGGGGAGCTTTCATTGATCAGAGCCAGAGTTTGAACATTCACATGGATCAACCCAACTTCGGAAAGCTCACTTCGCTCCACTTTTACACCTGGTCCAAGGGCTTGAAAACTGGCATGTATTATCTGCGCTCGCGAGCGGCAGCTGATGCCATCAAGTTCACAGTCGATGCGAGCAGCATTAAGGTAATAATCTCACGCATGTGATTATGATACTAAATGTTCTCAATACTGTCGGATTCCATATTAACGACTTGTTTCGCTTTCTGCAGAGTAAGCAAGGAGCAGCAGTTGTGGCAGACGTGGTTCAGGACGTTGAAGCGAAACTGTCGCAAATGGTGTGTTCGCTTGAGAACAAGGACGAATGTATGTCCTGTGGCAGTTAGAGACTAGTTCGTTTGATAATTAGGTGACAGTAGGAAGTAGGTTGTACAGTTTTACGACATAGCAATTGCTCAATCATCTTTGATCATGTAAAGTTCACATTGAAATACGCCCGTGCAATTCAATTATTTTCTGTCCCAATATTCCATCTCAATCACACGCCTACATATCTATCTAGTTCTCCAATTGTCCATCATTGCCTCTATTCCCTTATACGAATGTTGAATTAACTACAGCAGCGACGGATCAATATACTTATCCTTTCCACGCGCACCCGTCAACCTTAATTACTGCAGATCAATTCGAAAGTAAATGCCTCTTCTTTCTCTGTTATCCATCTCACAGTAGTAGACATCTTCCTAGAGCTAGAAAACGGTGTAGAGAACAGTGTAGACTCCATTTCAGGCATCGTCGGCGAAGACGTAGGAAAAATGCAATTTACGCTTGTTGCACGCTTGTGCACTCTCGGTACAATAGGGGCGCTGAATGTCCAAGATGTTCAAAAAAGATTGCACCAAATGAGAACTGTACCACTTTTAGCAGTTGGATGAATAATTTCATCCAAGTGCTATGATGTACAGAAAATTCATGCCGACAGAAGGTAGGGTCGAAGGCGACTTCGTGAGCAGCTGCTCTGATTTTAGGGCTACACAGGAGTCTGAGATTACTCGTGCAAGCCTGTGATTTTTCCACTTAGAAGTCGATCTAGTGTTTTCATTTTGTACAGCGATTGGCAGCGATGGCGGTAGACAAGGATTTGGAGGATTTGGCGTTCTTTCTCAAGTCACCATCACCCAATTTGAAGAAAGCCGCCGTGGAGATCGTGCAAGGTCTCTCCGGCACGGACGACGGCGTTCGGAGGTTATCCAGCCACGCCTCCGCTTTGCTACCTCCCTTACTCGCCCTCCTTAGCGAATCCGAAGAAATCTCGAAGCCAGCGGCGGAAGCTTTAGTTAATTTATCTCAGGATGTCGCTGTTGTGGACCACTTGATCCAGGTCCGTTTTCGATCACCACACATCGATTCGAATGGCTAATTCTTAGTGTTTTAAGCCTTCGATCAGGTCACGTATGTTTTGTTCAAATCATCAGCAGTTAACAATGTTTTACCAGCTTGAATTTGCGATTCGTTAAGGGTTTAGGATTCACTTAGATTTATCATCGGTCATCAAATTCGTAGCAACGTGATTTTGACATTTGTTGGGGTTTAGGGTTTAAGCCTTCGGGTTAGGTCTGTTTCCTCAAATTCATCGATTTCGTAGAAACGTGATTTTGTCATGGCTATAAGCATTCAGGTCACGTATGTTTCTTTCAGTATTCATCATCGGTCAACAATTTAGTCGCAACTTGATCCTGCTATATGGCAGGGTGTAGGTTTTAAGCCTTCCGGTCACTCAAACTCATCATCAGTCAACTTTGTAGCAACTTGATTCCACCATTAGGGTTTAGGGTTTATGCTTCAGGTCACTTATTTCTTCACATTATCAGTTCTCAATTGATAGCAGCTTGATTTTGCTATTTGTTCGGATTCAAGGTTTCATGTTTCTTCAGTTTCATCATCAGTCAACAATTTTGTACCAACTTGATTTTGCCATTTTTTAGGTTTTAGGGTTCAGCCTTCAAGTCACTCAAATTAACCGGAGTGATTGTGCCATTTGTTAGGGTTTAGGTTCAAGCCCTCCCGTCCTGAGTTTTATAAATCCATCATCAGTCAACAATTTCGTAGCAACTTCATGTTAGAAGTCAAAGGTCTAGTCAACAATTTGCTGAAGCTTGCAATATCTGTTCAGGTTGGCGCGGTGGAGCGGGCGATGGAGCTAATAGGCAAGCCAGGAAGCAAACTCCTCGTAATGCTCCTCGTAAACATATCCAACATAGACTCCGGCGCAACGCGACTCCTCCAACAAGACGATCCAAAGCTTTACGGCCTAAACATAGCAAAGCTAGTCCGCTTCTTCTCCCGTTACGAAGGGGAGGATTACGAGTACGTAGCCAACATCTTAGTAAACATAACTCGGTTAGAATCCGGTCGCAAGGTAGTCTTAGACATGAGCCGCAACATACTCCGTCAAATCCTGCCACAAATAGACTCCAGGAGCGTCATTCGACGGCAAGGCGTGGCAGGAACGGTCCGAAACTGTTGCTTCGATGCCGAAACGCATTTACCGAGCTTGTTGCTGGCGTCCGAGTTTCTGTGGCCGGCTCTTTTGCTCCCCTTGGCTGGAAAGAGAGTGTACAATGAAGTGGATACTGCCAAAATGCCGCTGGAATTGGCGACGCCATTGTCGCAGGACCGAGAGCCGGAATCTGATCCGAAAGTGAGAGTTGAAGCTTGTGAAGCTATTTACTTGCTTGTGCTCCAGGAAGGTGGTCGGAGGGCGTTTTGGGCTATCAATGGGCCGAGAATCTTAGAACTAGGGTATGAAGATGAAGAGGATCCCAAGGTCATGGAGGCTTTTGAACGTGTTGGTGCTTTGCTTGTTGGTGGCTCCGGTAATGAAGATGATAATACACAAACGTAGTCTACGCAATTCTCACCTCCTTTTGTGTATGTTCACTTGTGGGTTTTAGAAATTAACGTTTTGAGTGTAGCTTTGCTTGGAGATGATTCACCTATTTAACTGGATTAAGAAATAATTGTCTCGCTACAAAAACGAAGGCAAAGATTTTATATATTGAAGTGTCATCCGCAAAGGGAAGAGATTGCATTATTCAATATACGAAGATGAATTCCCTTCTCAAATGCAGTGTACAATGGACAGTGCACATACCAGGAAGCGTGTGCTATTTAGAATAAGAAATAGTTGGTAAATTCCAACTTCAGAAACTCAAAAGCACGCTTTATCAAGAGTACGGAGAAGATTCAAGTGCACAAGACGTAACCCCATAACTTTGTCATTTGAAAGATTAGTAATTATATGCAAACTAACCCCTGTAGAAACCTACTTTCTTTGCAGCGAAGGGGCAGGATAAAAGCACCCAGTTTCTAGTTGTGGCAGCTGAACAAACTTCACAGATCATGAGGTGGTCGCTAACTAACTTGCGATGTCGATCTAACCTACCAAGCAGTGACTTAGCATAACTGTACGATGACATGAGCTTGTCTTCAGCTAAGAGTAGCTTCAGGAACTCAATTAGAATTGGTCGCATATTAGACCAGAGGTGTCTATATGATTAAGAAAATAGTCTCCTACCTGGGATTGGTCGCCAATCCTTTTTATTTTCGTTGCATGTAATTGTCTATGCTTTGAAGGGCCAATAAAATTGGTATGAACTCCCTATCACAAGGTATATTCGCCCTTGTTTACTTGATTACCAGACCTTGAAAAATCTTCCACAAATTTCTTCAGGCCCTGCAAAGTCAGGGGAAGCAGATTAAAGCCTGAAAGTGACAAACATCAGGTGCTAAGATGCACAGTTTGATATAAACTTCGCCCATATGCAGGTCGTCTTTGATGATTCTTCAACATTGTGCAGGAAGCCTTGTCAGATTGATTTGCTTCGAGTCTTGAGGAGAAAATAAAATTTTAGAATGCAATATGCCACTTATAAGATTCGCCTGAGTCACTACGACATGTGAAGGGACTCAGTTATCCAATATCAAGATGAATGTGTACCTCCGACTGCAGAAACTGCGTAAGGTGCCGTATTTGTTGCTCTCTTTCCTCCGCCTGGCGTTCTTTCTCCAATTGTTTTCGTTCAGCCTCCTTCAATGCCAATGATAGCTGCTCACATTGAGTGACAAGCGACTCGCATCTCGAACAGCAATCTGTACGACGTGCAAAAATATGGTCAGCACTAGAGAAAACAACAAGCACTAAGATGAAAGAGAGCATTATGCATTCCAGCAGCAGTAAGTAAAGAGTTGTGTCCTGACCAGGATCACTGGTCCGATGCTCAGCAGGACTATTGCTTTCCTCGGGCACCTCGGTCAAGCCCGCAGCTTTTGATTCCTGGGGCACATCGTTGCTGCCTCCTCCATGCGCCCTCAAGGAAGTCCCGGGTTTAGTCCAATTGTCTCGGCCAGAACATGAGTTGGGGGAAGCTTCGGATGCCTGTGGATAGGAGGTGTCTAATGGCGCCCAACCTATTGTTCCCGGTCGGTTTCCGCTAGTCCCTTCCAGCAAACTTAGTGCGTACTCCAGTAAATTTCCTTCGTTGTGGTCCAAGCCTTTCGATGCATCAGATCCAGCCTTGCTCCCAATCTTGGTTCGAAACCTTCTGCTGCTATTCGGTGACCGTGATGGCTGCGACCCCTCAGTGCCCGACAGCATCGGAAGCTTAAGCAGTTCATTATCCTCCAACTCAGATCTGCGTGAATCCAAAGCCGCACCTCGAGATGGTTTGTCCGACTTTAGATTCATGTACCTGTTCCGACCTTCCAGAACCTCGTTGAGGCCACTTAAACTCCCGCTGTACCGGTCATGCCCATATGAGTTTCGGTTTGAATCAAGTCCATCACGATCTCCCACAAACCTTGGACTCCCACCGAAGCTCCTATTCCTCTCCCTGTAGCTATCACTCAGCGGCTCTCCTGGACCACATTGGGAATCCAGAATACTCCTCTGCTGAAGACCCTCAGCCACCTGGTGCTCTAGGTTTGGGAGTATACTAACCACGGCTGGGAGGACGGTTAAAGGAGTGGGATTGTCGGTCTCTGCATGAGGAGTTGTAGTACCAGTGTTTCCGCCTCCATTGAAAGGTGTTGATGCACCTGTGGTACCGCCTCCATTGAAAGGTGTTGACGTCCCTGTGGTGCCAGCAGGAGATATCACACGACCCAGGGGGCTTCCTGGATACAACTGATACGCAACCTGCAGGTCATCTTGCTGATTCTGGTGTTGCTGGTAGTAATCTGGGGAGGCAAAAGGAGAAGCAGAGTACGGGGGCTCCGGCTCCCGCTTCGTGGATCTTTGCTCCGTGAACGACGACCCTAGCAGCTTCGCGAAAGGAACATCGGGGGAAGAAGGCGTGGTAAATTGAGCTGCAAGCTCTGGTGGAGGTGTAAAAGGGGCAGTTGAGGGGGCAGTTGTGAACGTGGAAAATACTGGTGGAGAGACAAGTGCCGTCTCGTGTGCGTAAGGACCCACTGTGAACATGTTGGATTGTGTTTCTAGTGGAATCCTTGAGCCGCCACCCGGAGGAACAGGACATGTTGGAGGATAGTAGGGGGACTGAACAGTGGATGGAACCATAGAATTCTGGTGAGAAATTGGAGACGAAGGGGGTGCGAGCAGAAAGGCAAATTGACCTTGAGGATCAGGAGGCTGATTACCCTGTGTAATCTGTATGGCCGGAGCTATTCGCTTCTTATTCTTGCGAGATAGCGAACCAAGACCACTCCAACAGCAACCACCTCGTGCCATCTGCATCAACATTGATCGCGTATTATATATCGGGTCGAAATAGTACAGATATAACCATGTAAGCAGCTGAGATAATTGTAGCTGCCAATACTCTTCAAAAATCCTCGAAGAGGTTAAGGAACATGCAGTGAGACAAATCTCACGAAGGCATCCTTCACATCGTGACACAAGCAGTAATGTTCTCCTCGAGAACTCTAGAACAAATATCACGCTCGACCATTTCAAAACTAAATTTCACGACAGTGTGAGGACTGAACCAACAATTAACGTGTAAAATAATGAAGCAGGTTGAGCAACAATGCATAGTGGCGTGTCGCACTACAGTCACCTAGATGAAAATTATCTAGGAAGAGAGGATGCCATGAGAAACAGCACCTGTGAAGAGGTAGTAAGACACCAAGGTGTCCTCTTTCAGAAGCTCCAGTCATCAATGGCAGGGCACCATGGTTCAAACATGCAGGCGCAACCCTACCGAACGATCACTTATCGATCTCGGTCACCATGCTCTCAAACGTGCAATTTCGAAAGAACACGACGACGCTTAGTACTCCAGCTTAAATTGTAAGCTTCAGAGCTAAACCTGCACCACAAAGAAAGATCTGTCGGTGATCCTCTTTCATCAGCAATACAGGAGCGGCCATGGCACCAAAAACTTTGGAACTTCGCCGCCGCTTCGAAGCGATGTACCTTCCATAACAGAACATGAGAAATCAATCAAGAAGTACACAATGCTGAGTAGTATCCTCCAATGCTGCCTTCTTAGACTAGCGCCTCACCTGTTCCTCATGAGCTGAACTAGGGCAAACCACAGCGTCACCAATTTCGCCGTGTTTCCAATATCCGCCTCTCCAAGACGAACACACTCAACGATGAGACTAGCCAACAATAATCAAGCGCACGGACAGGATAACCTAGGGATTGTTTAATGAGCAGAAGTAAAATTCGCGTGTTGTCGTCGAACGGCGCGCTACATTGATGAGCACCTGGCAAAAAGGACACTGACTGTCAGTCCGGCACAGAAAACAGAGTGCAAACAAACGTTCATTCTGCGTCGGCGTCGGCGTAGTCTTGCTTCTTACTGCAGCGCCAATCCTGGAATCTTTCATAGTAGACGACGACTAACCTGCCCTTCCATCTACGCCAGTTCTACAATTTTGCTCTTAAGTCTACACCTTTCCTAGATTTCAGACAAGCTAGGGCTTCTGGAGCTCTGACGAGCAAGACGTTGGAGCTGACGGTAGCTGTACACACAGACATCAGTTCGGAGCAGTTGACTTACAATAAGAAAAGCAAATGAGTGGCTCTGATCTGAATGTGCGCAATCACCACTGAGTACTGCTTCCTCCCAGCCACATGCTGCATCATCTTCGCTCGGCAATCAAGAGTTCATGTGCATGCGTGATTTGAATTAAGAGTTATCACGTTTTTCTCATAGTTCAAGGTTTTACGTACCTTTCTTTTTGAAATTTGCAAGAGCCACATGCTCGAAGCCCGTACTCTAAGCCCGTTCTACAGTCGTTTCCTACTTAATTATACACATTTCGTAGAATTTTGACAAGCTACCTCGGTCCGGAGCAGCGGATCGCTAGTTGAATACAAAAAATTGAATACGTCCCTCTGATCTGAATGTGCGCAATCACCTTCAACTGAAATGTGTACTGCTCCCTCGCGGTTTCATGCAGCAGGATCTTCGCTCGTCATCAAGAGTAGGTGAGCGTGCGTGAGTGAAGTTAAGATAGATCACACTTCTCAGTTTTAACAGCCAATTTTTCGCAACAAAAAATATATGCATTGTTCATCGGAGGAGCACATGCTCAACCTCATCGCTGCTTAGCTTTTAGTGATTTTCCTTAAACGAGAGAGAGGGCTTGCGATACAGGATTACTTCGCACTTGTATCATAGATCTGTGATTCTTTTCCAATTTGCGATCGCCACATGCTCAATCGTCAGGTGTTGTGATATTATTACCCGTCGTCGGTGCTTGTGTGCGCCCCTTTGCAGTAAATGCGGTGCTGCAAATCCGGAGAATCAGCAACTGTTACTGGCTCGAGCTCCGAAATGGATCAAGGCTCGCTTTTCGATTCGTAAGCATTCACTTCAATTATGAAAGTACGTGTCCATTACAGTAATGTGGTGGTAGACATGCCTTCAACAGCCCATTAAAGAGGTGATCTAAGTTAGCTTAATAGAGGTAGATACAGGAGATGAAATAACCTAAGCATTCAAGCAAGATCTGTTATCCTTTATGAGGTCTTGGGATCTGGTTCTTTAAAAGGGAATGCACCTATGATTTATCTTACGACTCTAACTTCTTCTTTATGAGGTCTTGGGATCTGTTTCCTGAAAAAGAATGCAAAACGAAGAAGAGAAAGTCCAACTTATTCAGAGGCCGGTGTGAGTAGAGTGTTTGTTGTACCTATCCTTGGATGTAAGTTTGGAGGTCATCATACCAATGGCGGGACTACTAACCCCTCTCGGAGTGAACACTATGCTAGTTCTTACCTAGCCACTAGTGCCTTAGAGATGCCCGCCACAAGTGCCTTCGAGATGCCCGCCACTAGTGCATTAGAGATAGCCGCCACTAGTGCCTTAGAGATACTTGCCACTAGTGCCTAAGAGATACAGGACATGGTATCCCCCAAAAGGATATGAGGTACCTATACAACGAGGTCCAAGAACCCCCCACCATAGTTGGGTGAACTATGGTGGAAAGGAATGCACCTATAATCTATCTCAACACTCTAACTTCGTTTACTAAACGAATAAAACGACAAGAAAAGAGAATTATGGTAGAAGCATCTTTTTGTGCATTTAACTCCTTGCAGATCGAAATAGGTTTTTGCTTTTTAGGCAAGCTAGATGAAGGTGTTCAAATTTAATATTTTTGCCTAAGATTTTTAATGAGTGCTCTGTATATTGCAAAGTGTATATGGTAAAATTTGCAAGATATAATTCCACCGTAGTTAGGCTTCTAGGTAAATCCTTGGACCTTGGGTCACGAGCCGACATGGGGCACCTCAAAAAAGTAATCTTACTTCTTCCTTTTTCAGAAAATGTTTATTACTAAATCACTAGTGAAATTCCAAAGTGAACCAAGTCATAAAATTTTACCAATCTTACAAGGGCAGCCTTCTAAAGATTCAAAAACAATCTTCACAATACCCAAAAAAACTTGGGAGACAAACTTTGGATGTTATGATTTCTCAACCGGTAGACATCCAACCGTCAATTTTTTGAAACACTAACCAAAAATAACTTAGGTACAAGATCTTACGGTTGGAAATTTGAAAAAAAGAAACTAATTTTTCACACCCCCGGAAGTACATAGAGGTAAGAAATTGCAGTTTTGAGGTTTTAAGCTCCCAAGGAACTTTAGGGGTGAAGGAGTTCACTATACTTGGAGTGATATAATGAGTGAGCTACTTATTTTAGTATTAGCAAATAGAAAAGATATAGTTTCCATATTTTATAGTTTTATTAAGAACTTACAAATACAATTACAAATTACAACTTTTAAAATGACTAATATAGGTATACCAATAGGCATACACCCTACTCCATGTACATGAAGAACATACAATCTCAACGAAAGGTACACTTCAATAAGAACATAGACTGCCCAATTATCGAGGAGCGCCCAACTTTAGGTTCTCCTACTATATTTGACAAATTTCACATAAGGTAAGCATCCCCTAAAAAGATGATCTTATAACTAGCTTTTGTAAATGAGCCCATGAGAGGTTGCTTTTTATTAGTTCTATAATTGAATTCCCACCGTCAAATACATACATTTCTGAGTTTAGTTAAAAACTTGTGTTAGGAAGCTATAATTTTTAACTCCAATATATTATTTCTAAAATAAAATTTTAACATTATTATATAGGCGATTTACTACATTATATCGTCGATGGGATAATCTCGTGGCGTACATAAGAAAGCGAAAACTCGTCAACGAAGACATCACTCAGCTTAGTTTTGAGACGGTCGATAAACTATTCGTCGTTTAGAGATCGGAAGTCCGACGAAGTCCGACAGAATCCCGACAGAATTCCAACTGAGGTCCGACGAAAGTCCGACAGAAGGAGACGAGCTTCGTGTATAATTCTCAGTTCTGTTACCGTCGTCACTACTCTATGCTGCATGCCGATTGCCGGCATTAAAGAGGAGTTGCTACTTGATTAGCGATGATTATTAGTGCGCCATTTACTTTTATGGTAGTTGAGTGATCGCCTTTTCATCAACAGATATGGACAAGTTATGATGGAAAGTGGCGGAGGTCGATCATAGACCCCGTGGCGGCTCGCTCCCGAGAGCGATGTGTAGGGAACTCCATGGCGACAGGTAATTCATTAGTTCGAAATTGGAGAATGATCACACAACATCACTTATGATGTTGCAGTGCCGTTAGTGGCGCGAACGGGGTTCCGAGGACAAAAGAGATACCGTCTAGAGCAAGAACATGGAGGCGATGCTGAGGTCCCCTGGCGGTGCGAAAGAGTGGATTCTGGAAGCTGATCGGTGCATTCAAGCGAACCGGAAGCGACAATCTGCTATTTGTCCGGGCCATTTTGTTTCGGACATTCCGTTGTTTATCGTGCGTGATTAGTACTTAGCTTGCCCATCATGTACACTCTACACGAAAAACTCAGGAATTGTGTGCATCTCGTCAACACTCGTCCAACTGGAAGGCAACCCGTCGTTCAGGTTCTCTTTCAAGTGAATGGCGGAAGCTGTTCAGGTTCTCTTGCAAGTGAATGGCGGAAGCTGTTGACAGACAATCGGAGCAGGAGATTCCTGTAATATTCGATTGACACACCTTCTAGGTTTCATACAATCAGGGGATTTTATCTTCTAGGAGAAACAGAACGTTCGACAGCAGAGTGTTGAACTTGCTGCATTAGTTCGTTGTTCAGATGTAGTTCTTTTGCCATGATCATGTTCGCTTGCCCACTTCAATAGAAGTTACCTTCGAACCTCAGAATCGAAGCACCACACTCGAAAGGTGAACCACACGGTCTACAATGCAAGCTGAACGTTTCACTACGGTAAATTCGATGGATTGTTTGCCATACGATCCAAAAATTTGCCAAAACAACAGTAACTTGGTCGCACAGTACCCGACGTCAACTCTCAAAGCTCTCGCAGACAGAGACTGACCAATTCATTTCCAATAAAATATTGATACCGTTCATAAAACAACGCAATTTAAGGACCGGCAATAGTCTCGATTTTACTAAAAGAAAATGGACGTACAACCATTGTGCTCAGACAATAGCATTAGCAGCGCTAGCAATCCTAGGCCACAAATCAGCACACTCCTTTCCGATGGGGCCAGTAATAGCAGAACCTGCACAAGATACAAGCACATGACCCAGTTAGAATCCCGAAAAATTCAGAATCTCTACGAGATCACACGTGTAAACTGCAGTAGGAATCGCAACACGTATGAGATGTATAGAGCGAACTCACCCTTCATTTCTCCTTTGGGGTTGACAATAACTCCCGCATTGTCTGCAAATACAGTATATCCCGAACCTCAACAATCAGACTCATCGTCATCACATGATCCATGAAATTGAGAGAGGGCAGGGCCAAAACCCTAGAAACGTTTGACATGGCCAGCATCCAAGTATTTGTAAAAACCCTAGATTTCTGCAACCACATCGATGAAGTGTAGCACAATAGCATCCGCTACTGATTTGGCCAAATCAGTTCATGACTCAATTTAAACTAACCAAGGACTTTCCAACCAAAAAGTGTACATACCCTCAAAGTACATGAAGACACCATCTTTGCGCCTCCAGGGCTTGCGCTGGCGCACAATGACAGCAGGCATGACCTTCTTACGCAAATCGGGCTTTCCCTTCTTCACGGTGGCCATGACCATATCGCCAACAGCAGCAGCAGGCAGCCTGTTGAGGCGCCCCTTCACTCCCTTGACGGAGATGACATACAGATTCTTGGCTCCAGTGTTGTCGGCACAGTTCACCACGGCGCCCACAGGCAAACCGAGTGACATGCGAAACTTGTTCCCGGAGGAACCTCCTCTACCTGAAAAGCCATCGCAGCTCCTTCTTTGAATATGGTGCAGTTAATCAAAACCCTAAGTCTTATGACCTAACTTGCAATCAAAACGAAGCATTTGGAGTATTCGTAAAAGCCGATTATTGTGACAAGAGAACTGGAATGATTGATCGGAAAGAAAGTAAAGCGCAACGATAGAAGAGAAGAAAGCTGTACCGCGCTTCGACATGGTGACCGCCCTTGCTCGCGACCACCTTCGTCCTCCGAAAGACAGATGAAGTCTCAGCGCTGCGGCTATATGCCTGCCAACCCTAATTTAGGCTCGGTCATTAACCAGCCTGCCGTCGACTAGGTTCGGTAATAGGTCCGGCCAGGGAAAGAGTCGTACTGTTACTACAGTCAATTGTTTTTGGTGATTTATGATAATAATGGTAAAATTTGATACTAGGTGCGAAATTAGAATCTAGTTGTTTATCAAAAGCATACATGAAACAAGTTGGGCTCAATCAACAAAGTTGGTTGCAGTTGCTGTCTTCTATACTCATAGGATGTTGAAATAGGCTTACACATAGCTAACCAAGCCAAATGAAATTTATTGATACAAGTGTATATTCTATATCACATTGGGGAAATTTCATCTAAGGGAGGAGTTTTGTAAATTATGTTCACATAGGGGAACAATCACAAAGTATTATTAAAGAGGGGAAGAAAAAACATTTCATTGTCTCTTCATGAGTAAATGGAAGAAGCTCTATACTAACTTCAATTTGTTGACTTGCCAACCTTTTTTATATAAATTTGTTTACAAGTGATAAGATTTTTTTAAAAAAATATATAAATGAAAAAGAAACAAAAATTATTCCCCTGTTTGCAAACATTTTGCAATTTTTTCCTTACTTGGAGGTAATTTACTAAAGTGTTCCCTTGTATGAAATGCTTCTTAAAAATAAATAGCCCACCAAGTTCACTACTCGCCAAAAAAATTTCGTAGGTCCAAAATCAAATCTCCTTTTCAGACTATAGTCCTCTAATTACATAAACATCTGCTTGATTACCGGTTGTCGTTTGTAGCAAGCAGAGCAGAGCAACGATGCAAAAGAGCAAACATTCACCCAATTAAATTCTACTATACTACTACTACGTACCTGAGTCCTTTGGACACACAGAAAAAAAGGTGACTTTAAAACAGAACAAGGCTATCTTAATATTTTTGAAAGTTAAAATTACCTCTTTCCACCAAGTAAGGTGTGGGTTTCGACCTTCATCACATTGCAACCACCATCGGGTTTACCACCATTGGGTTTGTATCTTGCAACAATCTCAAGGTACACATGATTATCTTCTAAAGCATCTTCCAATTCGATAATGATTGCATATAAATACTTAAAAAACAAGAAGTAATTATGAAGCTCTTGATCTATCATTTGTAGAATGTTAAAAAACTTTTGTTGCTTCTAATGGTGTCATAGGTTCCGCATGCAACGACGACGTAACAACGTAACCTTTCAGGCTTAAAACCATAAATCTAAGATTCATAACATCGACATGATTCATACTTGTAAAAAATTCCCATACAACCTGAATTGACTACGTTTATATTAAATGAGATATTTCTCATACCATCTAGGATGCTAACTTGGTGGAAAGACAAGTGAGAAACACACCACCTCGACAATAACCAAGCAACGAGCCTATGCTTATGGTCAATGTATATGATTTCATCTTCAACAGCTCCTTTGCCTTCTCTCATCTTCAAAACACACACCATCGATACAGTGGAAAACATCACATAGATTAAATTCCTGGACCAGAAAAATACCCACTCAAGCTGTGGAAGACCATGAACAAAGGTGCTTAATCCTCACATACAACTCATCTAGAAAGACTTCAACAATCAAGATTAGCTCTGCAAGCAAAAATCACATAGAAAGTGAAACCTATGCTTCGAGAGGAAAAGAATGTAATATGCACGGAATGAATCATTTACTACTTATCATGATACTTTGGGTTGATTCCTTGTTCAAATCAATTTGGTGCACGAATGCATCAATCTAGGTTAGCACTTTGATGTCATGGATGTAAGAAGAGTTGTCACTGAAACTCAGAAAATAGAGTTAATTTGGAATGATGATGTTGAACCTGAAGCAGAAACTGATCTCTAAATGGAGGTATCCGCTAGAAATCGACTTGGGATCTGAATGGAAAGGAGACAGAAGAGAGGCTCCTGTTTGAAGTTGCGATTGTCATTGATGAAAGGAGCGGTAAGTAGTACATGCTCATTGAAAACCAATGGCCATAACTTACATGCTCATTGTATGTACAAGAAGAAACTGTAAACTTCAGATAAAGCTCATTCTCCTCTCAAATGCAAGCAATAGTCGCATCCACTGGCTCAAACCACGATACTGACATGAATTGGTGCTTTCTTCATAGAGAGCTTGGACAGGATTATGTTCGGCGACGGGACCAGTCCCCACTCTTGCCTCCGAATTTGGACTCCAGACGCACATCAGTGATCTGAATATCCTTAGAAACAGCCTTACACATGTCATACACAACGAGGCTAGCAACAGAGACGGCAGTGAGGGCCTCCATCTCCACACCAGTGGGACCGACAGTGGTCACTTGGGCTTCAATATCCACAGCATGCAATTCGTCATTCAAGCGCAGATTCACATCCACGCCACTCAAGAGGAGCGGGTGACAGAGCGGAATCAAGCTGCCTGTTTGCTTGGCGCCCATGATCCCTGCCACTTTCGCCACCGTCAGGACGTCTCCTTTAGCTATGCTGTTGCTGGACACGAGGTCGAATGCTTCCTGGCCTAGTAGCACGCGACCACTCGCTGTGGCTATCCTCCGTGTGTCTGCCTTCACGGCCACGTTCACCATCGCTGCTTTTCCAGATGCATCCACATGAGAGAGAGCAGTTTTTTGTGATGCAGGCTCGGGTTTTTTTAAGACCGTGGTCTGTTTTTGAGAGGGCGTTGTTGGGCTCGTTCCTAGTTCGGACGTGGGTGCAGCGCCAAATATGAATTCCAGCTCCTGCACGACAAAAAGGCAGCAAAGTCGCTCCATCATCATCCAGAGCGTAAAAATCTAGTTCATCTCTTGTACGGAAAATTACTTCGTACAGTGCAGAATATCACAGGTTCATACTTCGAAGAGAAAGAATCCGGTGAGTGACAGAGTTTTCGGACATTGTCTATACTCTCCGAGTTGTTGAACCTTCGACTTCAAACAACTGATTTCAGATCTGACTTCCAAGCAATCAAGACCATCGATGATAGCGTATTTGGAAGATCTATAGGAGAATCAAACAACCGAGAACCCTCGGATGGTTCATTGCAATCCATTGCAAACCTTCACACATTCTATGTACAGTGCAAAATCTCAGAGTTTCATACTCCGAAAACAGGAACCTCCTCGGTGACATTATCTGAACTTTCAGAGGTAGGTTCAGCTTCGTTAACTCTTTGACCTAAAACAGGTGATCCAAGAATTGACTCCCAAGCAATCAAAACCATCGACGACAGAAGGATCTAATCGTCCATCAAGAAGCATTGGATAAAAGTTGCTGCCTCTGTGGAGAAATAGGGAAGTAGTTGAACCTGGTTGAACTCGTCGACGTCCTGTGGTCTCAAAGTGTAGCTAGTCCCAGGTTCCACATGATCCCCAATGCTGCGCATCTTACGAGCCTCAATGTCGTAAGTCGTGTTTTCGTCATCGCTGAAGCTACTGCCGTCAAAGCCTGACCCTGAAGCGGCAGTCCACTGGGGCCTTGAGAAGCGGCCACATCGCCCGGTAGTCACGATCCGAAGCAGCGCCGCTCCGTGGCGATGAAACATTGCTACCTCCCAATGCTGCTAACAACGATACATCATCGATCACCCTGTTAAAGCAATCCCCAATTTTCAGAATGGAACTACTGAGGTTTCGATCCCGTAGCTACCCACCCCCTAACTCACTCCCATTCGCTGATTGAGTACGCTAAATCGATGAGGATAGTGATCAACCCTAAATTTTGGTCCTGCCTGAATGTGGATTGTCAATGCACAAGAATATGTTCTGATGAATTGAAACAGATCGATATGAAGATAAGAGTGACAGCAGCCCGGGATTCCTTGCATCCGGCTCCTTCGAAATCCGAACCTATTTCGGGGCCGACCGGCCAGCGTGATTAGAGTGTTCTTTCAAACTTTCCTTTCCTTCAAGGACACGAGTCACTCGACAGAACATCAATCGGACTACTACAGTGAGGGACGCTTTGCATGCGGAGTCAAGTCCAACAAATCTTTAAGGCAATTCTCTCACATTTTGAGCCCAATTGGTTTCATGGGTCACCTGAAAGAACACATTAAACAATTAATAAAGTGGGGGTCAATTTCCCATGGGTAAAGCCCTTGGGGCTGATTTTTAGAACAAAAGAGGAGGTCGTGGGGCCAATTCAAATGATTGGTAACATTTCAAGCTTTTGATTTGTTCACATTAGTATATTTTAGTGAAATAATGACTTTGTATAGATATCAAGCAACGGCCTCTAGGCCATGAAATGGCCTTCCATTCTTGTATCTCCCAACTTTTGACACGCACGTCGTGTCATAACTTGTCCCCACGCATCATAATATAATTTCACAAGATTGGCCTCGACTCTCCGTGTAAAGTCTCTCGCGCCAATTTTAAAAATTGAGACCAATTACAAGAGAGGATTTGGCCATCAATGGCTTGGCCCATCGTGTAATCCTGCCCTAATTCTACTTTGTCTTGAGGTAAAAGAAGATGATCACACATTGTTATTTAAGTGACAATATCTTGGTCATAAGAAATGCATTCCTTGATTTCTTAACATCACTTTTTTTCTATTTTAAAGTTTGTGCTTGAGTACTCTAGGCCTCTCAATTGTGCAATGAAATGCTACCACCTTTCTACAAACGCTAATTGGTTTTCCCAAAACCTCGTCCTCATACGTGAAATACCGGATTCAGTTAATCCAGATTTGTTTGTAGTGCTTCAACTCCTTGACTGGAATATTTGGTTGTTAGTACCAAAATGACATTGATCAAAAACTTGTTGGAAGTCATCCTAAGATCATCCTTGTGTAAAAGAAATCATGAAAAAAAGAATTCTTCATTCAGAAAAAGGCCTTGGCACCACAATAAAGTAGAAGAACGATTGGCACCACAATAAAGTAGAAAGTATGAAGGGCGATGAACAAAAAGGGGTGATGGTTAGTGAGAGCGATCCAGAGTGGGTGATCTGCAGAGAACATTCAAGCCCGTGATCCCTCCACTACACAGAGCGGGAAGTAGACGCTGCTCGGTTGCCCGCCTGACGTGATACCCTCCACTCTAACGTCGCCGAAACCCATCCCTGCGAATGGATCCCAATGACGACTCCATGCTTGGAGCGGGCAGGCCCTCAACACGCCTCTGTGGGCCCAGACCTGGAGCTCCACATCCTCATCACCCTTCCCCCGCTCGGGTTACAGGCGGCCGCTACCCCGCCCAGATACCGATGATTGTTCTCGCAGGGTTTTTTACTCACAACACAAACCACACCGCCAAACTTATGGGGTAACTAGTCTGCCGATAAGACTCCGATTAAGGATGAAAGTCCTGCCGCTTAGTTGAAGAGAACTGGGCAGACCGCGCCCTCCAATAACGCTATTCTGTTTACTTTGCACTTGCACGGGCATCTTACATACGGCAGCGTGCAATACCGGAAATAGATAGTCAGCCTGACAAACGTCCTTCGCTGGGCTTGCAAATGGAAGTGCAGCAACTCATCGTTTTGATGCCTTCAATACTGATTGAAATCCGTATCCGTTACAAATGCATCTCTAAACTCTTTCCATAATCTAATGGGAGATATTATACTCTTCACCCTAAAGAATCAAAGTATGTCGGCCCTGATTCTCTGAACAAAATTGTTACTGAGTGTCACCTCTTCGACGCATCCGAGCAGCAAATGCACCATCGATTCCATGTTTGTGTGGAAAGGTTTTCAAGTACCCCTCCTCGGACACCATAGAGGCTGGTACAAATGCCTGCACGTTCTCTGCAGTGAAGTCCTGTACAGTTCGAACATCTTTCATTGTGAGGTCATTGTAGAGACAAAGCAGAAAATCTCGTAAGAGTATGATGAAGAGCTTAATACTGTACCTGATTTCTGGAGAGAAAAGCACCAACTCGTTCTGAATTCTCAGTAGCCTCGATTGAGCACGTGCTGTATACTAGCACACCGCCAGGTTTCACCAACCTGAAAAACGCATTAACCAAAAAAACTTTATCAGGCCATTGGTGTTAACAAAATTAAGGAACTGGATGGTTGAACTCTACTAAGCCCAGCGATTTGGTAATGGAGGTAGTGAGACCATACAAGGCTGCAGCATCCAAGAGTGAGTCTTGCAGTTCTGCCAGCTGCAACATGTCTTCAGGTGATCTTCTCCATCGTAAGTCTGCTCTCTGCAGCAAGCAACACAACAAAAAGTGCTCAGTTTCGTGTGACAAGTTACATGGGGGCAATACTACAATAAGAACGAGTGATCATTGAAACACAGGTGCCAATAATGAAACATAAGCTATGTTTTGATGCATCGAGTTTGTAAGGAAAAACCTTGGAAAGAACACCAAGGCCACTACAAGGAGCATCGAGCAAGACGCGATCGGCAGTTCCTGCAGCCTTAGCCTGCACTCAATTCCCAAGCAAAACAAAGGTTACGGTCTTGGTCTTCAATGCGTACCTATACAATGCTACTCTACAACTACGAATAATACCAGTTAAGCGCAACGCAGTTCCTAAAGAAAGCAAGGCGAATTAAGAGCTGTTCTTGAGATGAAAGAGATGATGTAAGGAGTGTTTCCATGTTCGATGATCTCACTAACTTCCATAAAAAAGACGGATTCTTGTTGTAGGTGGACATTGAAGATTCGACCAGGACAATGAGCTAGTGCACGGAAGGTGCTAACTGAAAAGGACCACAGTTAATACGAAGAGATTCCCAGAATGAAACGCACCGCATAGTCACGAAGGTCGTAGTGGCATGACGAAACAATATCTCCAACACCTTGCTGCTCAGCCGCTTGTGTGAGTATGCGAAGTCGTCCTTCGTTCACATCCACCGCTACAACCTTGCCTGTACAGTCCAACTTTAAGAATAAAACACCCTTTTTGCAGATACACCTATTCTGCAATCTGCAAGTGATTATGAGTAACAGAATCTGTATCTTATTGATAATGCGAAGTCATACCTTGACCTTTGAGTCGAGATGCCAGATTCAGGGCTTTCCCACCAGGTGCCGCACAGCAGTCAATGATTGTGTCTCCAGGTTGTGCATCAACCACGGAAACCACAAGACCTGCTCAGGAAATCAACTAGGTCAGAACATCAAAAATGTTCTCACACGCCAGAGAACATTTTTAAGTGCACCACGAAAGAGATACCTTTTGATGAAATGATAATGAATCAGTCACAACCTCCTCGCATGGTGAAGCTTACCTGCACTTTCATCTTGAACTGCGATACTCCCATTTTGGAGGAGCCCTGAGCGTAAGACATCCTGTAATTGAAAACACTTATGAGATACATGAGTAACATAGAATATGCTCAAACATCGACTAAACTTGCTGTCAGTGCTTCGAAGATCTGAAGCTCAAGTGAACAGCAATCCCAAATGTCCCTGAAGCTCTTATGAGATGCTACTAGATATTGATCGGAGTACTACCTGCATGCCTATAGATAGTCTCACAAAGTCTGGCAAGTATGGTGATTCCGCATAAGAAACCTGGATGAACATTTACAAACATGTTAGCATAGCACGTAGAAGAACATCGCCAGGTATATGCTTATCTCTAAATAATCTTTATGATGGCAGTATACTACCATTTACTTGTTGCACAAGCATGGCCATACCACAATGGTGTTAATAAAAGTGCAAGACAGTTTCTAGATACTTGAATGCTTGAACTGAACCCAGTTACTTCATGGCTAACAACTTGCAATTACACTAACCAACTATATGAATCTGCATATATGTTGAAAATTTCCGAGCCACTTCAATAAAACTCAGCGTTAAGAATATCTATCAGACTTTCGCTTAGTTTCCCAGGACAAGGGGGCTCCTTCGGACATATCGGTATTTTACAGTACAAACAAAAAACTTCACCCGTATTGCTCAGCCGAGTAAAAAAACAGACACTCTGAGCAACTGACCTCAAGCTTTTCCAATTCAACAATAAGGTCATCCCTGGAAACTCCTTGGGCACTGTTTGCCCTGTTGAAACACCAGAACGAAAGAGTAAAAATCAAATGTATATCCACAAGAACGATGTGCCAAGACGTCATATCTGAACAAAGTGCTTATTCCTCAAAATCCGTAATCAAAAGGGACACAAGCTGAAGTTGTATTGAACCTGAGTGAAAATGTAGGACGTTGATTGTTACATTCCATGAGACGAACAGTTTCCTCTTCCCCAAATTGTGTGAGCCACATCCGCACCATCCACTGGGCACCCAGATCATGAATGACCAGTTAAATACTATGGCAGAAATCAATATTCAAATCACGTACTCTGAAGATCGGTACGTACAACTGGATGAGAATGTATTGTAGCCAAAGCTCTTGCCCTTGAGCGCTGATCCCCTTCCAGAACCGGAACTGGAAGCGTGCCTGCGTCCTGCAAGATATATGCAATCAAGCTTCACACTTGTAATTGAAGTCAACAGCATTTGATCATATACCGCATCTTTGAAAGCAAGTATCATCCTTCCTTGTCGAGAAATATGCAGAATGTCTTCACCTGAAGCAGTTCCAAGATGTGCTATTGAGAACTAGTTCGTACATTATCGACTAACCTGGTGTTTGACAACAGCGCGCAGGAGACCATTTACCATGTTGCCTGCACCGGCTCTAAGAGCCACTTTGGCAAGCTGAACTGCCTGCATTACAAGAAAACAGACGGTATATGCTTCCTTAGGTCTGCAAAAAGTTGCGATCATTCGTCACACTTGGTAAATTATGTTGCTATGAGGAGGCAAACAAATCATCAAACGTTACGAGTACAAATTTTAAGACTGGAGTAGACCAGACGAAATAATATTTAAGACTATATTGAGCAACTCGATGGCATCCATTTCAACACAGCCAGACGTGATTCTTCAGGATTTTCTATGAACTACGAGATCTTCAGCCTCGTCTGCAGCAATAGCAATTGAAGCACGTACCTCATTTAAAACAGCGTGAGGGGGCATCTCCAGCTTGATAAGCTCGTATAGTGCAACGCGAAGAATCTGCCATGGTAACAAGTCTTCAGATTCAGATACAAAACCGGCAGAAAAATGACATACAGTGAGCCAAACATTTCAGCATACTAGCTTGAAGTCACACAAGCTGAGCACCTGACGCAGAAGGGGCTCCATTCGATCATAATCTCGAACATCTTGCTTGAAGAACGAAAATATCAAAAAATCCAAATATCTCTTCCAACGCACTACGCCTGCTACTATATCGGTGACCTGATCACAAACCATTACACTTGAATGATAAGGTGAATGCAACTCGATCGAGTTAGGACTAAGTTCACAAAGAACGTGCCTACACTGTGATGTCAGAAAATTCTCCACTACACATGTGACAGAGGTACTTGCTCACACTGTATAAGCTTGATGTCAAAACAAAAGGTATCAATTAAAGTGTTTTAAGTTTCTCGCACCAATCTTCGACCACGTAGTTCCAGGTCGGGGACACGAAACCCTAAAGTTCGCCCCACATAAGCCATTTCGTCTGCCCATGAACTATCGCCCTCGCCACTCAAAACATCAGCAAATGCTCCACCTTCTTCTATCCTCATTAACCGAACCACCGCCACTGCCATTCATTGCAAAGTGAAACATTCAGATGGCCAAATATAACAGACGTTTAACCTGAGGTATTTCACATAAAAGATCCCTGGATTGACAACAACAACAATCTCACATACTAGATCATTTCTATACCAAATGGTGCTTTGCAACGACGATCTGTACCTGCACGGTGAGACGAGATGTTGGTCGCAGTTCTTGGAATGAAAGCACGTCGAGCTTCTCTGCTCTCATTGTGACCGTTCCCTCTTCCCGACCTGTCTTCTCCTAGTCCCTTATCTTCTATACGCGTCCACTTGGTGGCACTCGACGCTTGCCTTATTCTACGAACATCATCACGAGCGCTCCCTGGCCTCGAATTTCCTGGTCTTTTTTCTTGGCCGTAGTTGCGGGATGTGCATGTAATCCTCTGCGCATCTGTGATAAGCATACGTCTCCTTGCTCAGACTAAGAACCTCGCAGCATCTCAGAATTTCCAACACATTCGATTACAGTCTCTTATCAATCACCTCAAATTCTTCAATCCGACTGCTATTAGGACCTTAGCATCAAATTTCTAACACGTGCATCATCATCATCATCATCATCCAGGACGTATACCTTTGACATCCCTTGTGTAGATAATCTATAATTTCAAGACGTATACCTTTGACATCCCTTGTATAGACAGTCCATAAATTCGATGGAAAACGTTCATATATATTCTATATACAGTGCGATCAGCTGAAGAACCTCACAACTGACACAGTTTTCAAACATTATCTGAATATTCAGAGTTGAGTTAACCTTAAACCTCTGTTAAACCCTCGACAAGTAGTCCGAGAATTGACTTCCAAGTGATCAAAGTCATCAATGGCAGCGAGTTTGAGTGATTCTCTAAATCAATTTCAAGAACAACATTTTCTTTAGACGTTCGAACAAATTCAAATCCTCAATGCTGTAGGCGACGGTGACGACCGAATTAGAAAATTGTTGCACAATGCGGTTGAACCAGTTCAATTCAAAGTGTTTAAGTAAGTAAGTGAATTTTCACCTGAAAACTTGCGCTCTTGAGGTAGAGTAGTTTCTAAAATGCAAGACGACCCCGAAGCTCCAGCGAAATGTAAGCTCGCTGCCCATGCTAGACTCCCCATGGCCTCCTCCGCTTCTTGCAGTCACTAGAAGTGAAAGAAAGTAACCATCCGCAGCACTGGATTCGAAGCAAATTCGCTTGAAACAAACATCGCGCGCATGAGGATGCCAAGGTTTGCTTTTGTTGAAGCAGAGTGTTGGTGAGCATCGTGGTTGCGGATGAGGATGAGAATTGACATTCTCGTCGAACCTTATTCTGTTCATCCAATTAGTTCATCCTATCTGCATTGCAGCAGGACGTTGCGATACAATGCAGATTATGATAATCTAATTAGTGTGGATAGATATATATTTATTATTACTTTTGTTTATTTTGAAATTTATATATATTGAAATTCTGAAAGGATTTTAGTCCAAAAGACTCAAATTTCCTTCTAGAACGACTTCAAAATAGGTACACATGAAGGTGTGAAGGACAGTAGCAAGGGATTGTCTAAAAGAATGGCTACATGTAGCCACAGGAGGAGGGGTTGCTAAATGGAGTATCCCTTTAAATGTGCACCCTAAGTTCCCAATATACTCAGTAAAGGACCCTACTATAATTCAAATTCTTCCGGGAGTCAAGTTAATTGATGAAGATTGCAAAATCGAGTGCAAGAAAGTAAAGAAATTTGTGTTGAGAAGTGAAAGTGACCCTCTCTCTCTTCCAAATACATCCAAGTCCACTAGTTTCACCACTTTGTTGAGAATGTCCTTACCAATTTTTTGGGCTAATGAAAACCAGTCCTATGACATCATGGGTCACTCGAAAATAAAGCCAAAGACAAGACTAATATAACATTCTAGTATTTACTTGGTTCACATACATGTCTAAGATAAAGCCAAGGACAAGATTAACAGTACATTCTAATATTTACTTGGTTCACATACATGTCTCAAATGTTCAAAGCACTTACTAAAAGCAATATCAATAGATTCTAAAACTTTGTTTAAGGACTTATTGTACATATCTGAATAATTTGTCTTGCTAATATGCCTGAATTAGTCATTTAGAATCTAGCAACATCTCAATTCAATGTGTCATCATGCAATCAATAATCATATTATCATCGACTCCTAATTGTCTCTTTCTTGTTTGGAATCACAATATAGGCTATTTAAATCTCAATTATACCATCTTATGATAAATTTATTTTATATGATGTTTATTAAATTTGAAGTCAGAAGGCCTTATAAATTGCAAGATATGTGTTTGTGCTTAAGAAATATTCTCAAATTCCATCATGTTCACTTGGAAGGAGAGTTCCCATCAACAAACTTTTTGCAATAAACTCATCAAATAGAAAGTTGTTCACCTCATCTCTAGACCACACTTGTGTCAAATAAAGTCACTTAAAAAATCTCTTGGTTCAGAGAATGGTGAAAACTCCTCAAAATCTACAAAAAAATATCTTTTTAAGTTGTACCACTTGCACTAGAATGCATGATATTTCATCAAAATATATCAAATTAAATTTTCTACCACAAAAATTACACTTTGATTGCATTGGGTAAACCCGATAAATGAAGTTGACATCTAATGGGGGATGAAGGACATTCAACTCCTTAAAAGGCATACCTTTATTATTATTTTCTAAAAAACATAATTAGAAATTCAATACCAAAATAATTCCAATCATAACACTTCCAATAAGAATGTGTTGGGCTTTAATATCGCCCTCTCATCACTAAAATAATTGATTTAGTTGAATGACTTGCAATGTCAAAATATGTCCCATGCTTCAAAACCCTAAAATACAAGTTGTTTGCTTTAGAGCAATAGATTGCATGTTATACATTTATACTATCTTGAGTAGATTTGTGGTTTTTATTACTAAAACTAGACATTTGTTGAATTCCAACCCAAAAGAAATCGTTAAAATTACGCATCAATCCTGATGAATCAAGAATCAAAGCCAAAATGGCTTATTGCTATATTGGGCAGCTTAGATGAAGGGGTTAAAATTAATATTTTTGCCAAAGATCTATACTAGGTGTTCGCTATACTATAAAGTGTAAATGGGAAAAAAATTAAAAGTCAAATTCCATTTAAACTTCTTTAGCGCAAATTTTGGTTTTCAAGCCCATGCCAAAATTATCAAAAAAGTTCTTCCTAGAATTCACAAACTTACAGAGGTACCTAATGACCGTTCATATTTCTCCTAGGCAAATACAATCATTGTAATGCATGTTCTATTCAATTGTTGTTTTTATACCTTCTTCTAGCATGGAGGTTTAAAAAAAGTAACAAGTTTCCAAAATCATGCATGGGCGTACTCAAGTAAGGCCCGCTTCACGATACAAATAAGAAGCCTCCTTACATTACATATAAAAAGCCTCCGACCAAAGTCCACTTGGGCCTCTGTTTTCTAAAGCTTCAAATCCTAAGATCTTGTATATAAATTTCGAAAAACATTCCAAATTTCAACTAGTGGATATTACCCATTCCCAATTCAAAGACACTTTTCCAAGTCTCAACTATTAAACATTACCATTTGTAAGCCTATAACATCCAAAGTTACAACAATAGTTTTTTTGGGCTTTGCCCAGAATGAATTGTCTTCATGGTGCAAAGGGAGACTTGATCATCATTACCTCAAAGCTTAATTGAAGTTTACGGCTCTTTATCCCCTTGACATCCTTAGGGTATTTTTAGCCAAAAACTCATTTTCAACAAAAGTGTCATAGATGGAAATGATGATGAGCTATTTAGATCATAACTGTACAAACTTGTAATAGACTTGTTGCAAATCATGTGATCAAAACGTGAGTCCTGAGAGCTTATACATCGCGAGATCATGACGTATTAGTGCACAAAACAAACTATAAAATACCATCATTTTCACTTTGAAGTGAAAATACTACCAACACCAGATTTGCAAATTAAAAAGTTGTTCATCTTCATCTCAAAAACACTCTTGTACCAAAAAAAAATTATGAAAAAAAATCTTGCCTCAACTAATAGCCTTGCAATGGTAAAAACCTTCACAGTTTTTAGAGAGGAAAAATAGTCCGGAACTACACCCCTTGCACTCAAATTTATGCCATACCTTCAATGTTTATTTGATGGGGGCAAGATTTATATTACTACAAAACTATGTGTATTTTTGGAATCCATCCTAGAAAATAACGTCAAAATCTAGGGATGGATGAAGGAGCTCTAGCTCCTCAAAAATCATCCATTTTTTCCTTGCTTTATTGTAGAAACATCGTTGCAAATCCAATACCAAAGTTATTCGGATCAAAAAAATTCCAACTGGAAAGTTGATGGAATGCATCTAAAGATCACACTTATGTAAAAAAAGTCATGGAAAACTTCTTTTTTTTCACATAATTGCTTGCAATGATAAAACTTGCCACTTGTTTTGAAACTTAAAACAAATGTTGCCTTCACTAAAATGCATGCCATTTATTCATACCTCACAATGTTGGTCTAAAATACCACACAAACTAGACTTGGTTTGTGACTCAACCTAAGTGATTTTGTCCGATACGGAATTTGAATGAAGAAGTGATGGCTCTTCAAAGTTTGTGCCCCTCATCCTAAAGGTGGTTTTTTCGACACTAGGACGTCTAGGGGTTAAACTTTTTTGCAAGGGGTTATGTCTCGTTGTCATATCATCAAGGGTAGGTCAATTTGTCATTCTATTCACACCAATTCCACAAGTTGGTGTTCTCATTTATCGATTTGTATTACTAACCATGTTAATTACTTTGGAAAAAATGCAGAAAGAATGAAACTATTTCTTCTTGTATCAGAATTTCAATCCCAAAGATGCATGTAAGCAATACATTTTGAGATATCAGTGAAGAGGAGTTTCAAGAGTTTTCTAGACTTTGTTCCATTTCAACTTTGACATTGGAACTTCATAATTCACCCAAATATTTTCAAAACATATCATTTGCTTATCTTACCTACGGTGGGGTTCTTGGGTCTCAACCAGGTTTGGTAAATAATGTCATCCTTATTGGCTAATATCCTATAGTTCCCTTGTCCAATTAGGTGTAGGTGAAATTATCTCAGCAATTGTCTCAACTTATACTAAGAATAGGAAATTTCTTGTAATTTTCATTGGTTCTTAGCTGGTGTTTTCAAGAATCAACTAGCTAATAGGTTATTTCCATCAGCTTATAATGAACTAGCCGTCGGTTTTTGTTTTTCCCGATCATTGGTCTCAACTTGATCTTACCAATGATGGGGTTCTTGGGTCTCAACTTGATCTTACCAATGGTGGGGTTCTTGGGTCTCATTACAGGGGTACCCTCATACTCCTGGTAACGGGTGAAGTGTCAATTGTCTCCCAAGCATTATTGGTTAGGTAAGAATTTGTAGATCCTATTTTCACACAAATGTTATCTCAACTATGAAAATTGTGACACATGTCATTTTGTAATTGGTTGAGGAGAACATGGAGTCTTAGAAGTCAACACTACCGTGTCCAAATTTGAGGTTCACATACTGTTGTATAAACCCTAATAGGGTTTAGTACTCCCACCATCACTATTATCCCATAACTAATGAACATAAACATCAAAACTAGATAGACAAAACACTTAATCCACTTCAACCTGATTATAGACGATGAGCAAACAACTTATCCAACACTAGCAACAACCATATGGATATGCTCCAAAAGTGGGAGCAAAGTTGCAAATCATCAGGAGTTTGTGGCTCCGGGAGGAAGAGTAAACGAGCGAGAAAGAAGCAAAGCAAAGAGAGAAAGGCGAAGCGGCCGTTTTTGGCGTCTACAGAGTTCGACGATGCACATCCTCCATCACCCACCTCACAACGCGGTGAGGAGTAGGCTTTCGGGCGGGGGGGCGGGGCGGCGAGGAGCTGTGTGGATCACAGCGACCCACATCCTGATCTCCCCACCTGACATCCGCACTAGAAGACCCCCTCACTACTCCCATCACTCTCACCCCGCATTCCTCCTCTTCGCTTGCAGCAACAATCCTCCAGTGCCAGAGCCATGGCCGCTACCGCTGTGTCCGCTTCTATGGCCTCCACCTTCGTCGCCCCCGCTGCCCTCGAGAAGTCTACCTTCTCCGGCACTGCTGTCCAGGGCGTCCCCGCTCTGCGCACTGTCCGCACTGCTCGCCCCTTGACCATCGAGGCTAACACCGTCAAGAAGATCAACGTCAAGAAGCCCCTCGGTATAACACTCGATTCCCGGTCTCTAGGTTACTGCAGGTGTCTCGAATGGATGGACTCTAGGTTACTGCAGGTGTCTCGAATGGATGGACTCTAGGTTACTGCAGGGTCGGACGATTTGAATGGTCGGCCTCTAGCTCTCTGCAGGGACTTGAGCGAGTGGTCGGTCTGATGGTTTTGAGCTTGGTCTGTGCCAGGTCTGTCTGGGGAGTTCAAGGACAAGAAGGGTGTCGATGCCGGCGGCAGGAAGTTGACCGGAAAGGGTGTGTACCAATTCGTGAACAAGTACGGTGCCAACGTCGATGGATACTCCCCAATCTGGGCTAAGGAGGAGTGGAGCAAGACTGGTGACACCTACGCCGGAGGTAAGCAAGCTGCACAATAAAAGAAAGATCAGTGATTCTGTGTCGGCGTTTGCTGATTGAACAGTATTTTTGGGTGATTTGTTGCTGGTCGTTGATGGGGGAATTGTGGATTTTCTGTGCAGGAACGCCTGCTTTGGCCGTGTGGGCGCTTCTGTTGGGTGGACTCTTGATCGCTGGAGCCCTCCTTGTTTACCAAACCTCTGCCTTGAGCGGTTAAATTGCGTGATACTTTTACCGATTGTTATACTGTACCGATTGAGCGATTGTATATTGTAATTTGACGACTTTTTTATTCAACACGATCAGTGTTTTGAACTACTTGCCGCGTGTCTCTTGTATCATGTCTCTGTCCGAATTTGTTTCTGGTGTCAGTTCCTCACACGAGTTGATTGGTCTCGTCTGCACAAATCCTGTCTCTCTTCGAATGTTATTCTGGTTTCATGTTCCTTGTACGGGACGACTGGCGATGAAATCTCCACCAATCCTTCCCTTTGCATGTCGTGAAAGCAGAATTTGGAATTGAAGGTATCGCATGCTTTTTCGTCAAATTAATTCGAAATACTATCAGCGTTCTGTTTATTCAAAAATCTATAAATATGACGATAGAAACGAATAAATGCCACACTCTTTTTCCGATTATTTTCATATTGTAATAAAGCATATTTCTAATCTATCAAATCAGAGTTGATTAACAGCAGCGGCATATGTTTTTTGTAGTTGCCATGTCCAGATACTACATGTGAAGGTCTGTTTGATACGCCCTTTCTGACTGGCTACTGGCGTATTGTGAAGCATCACAATGGGAAGAAGAGGGGCAAAATCATTCGGTCGACGAAGAATGAACCATGAATCTTGCACAAATTGAGTCTTGATGCTTGTCAGTATCATCTTGATCTCCGACTTTTTGAGGACTAACAAAAATGTAGCTTACTAGAACATGTACAAAACTCTCGCTCTCCAAAACAAGCAGACGATTGGAGTGAGAGTGAAAACTCGTGTAAGAATTGTGGTAAACAGTGTACAACGCCTAAGAATCTATCTATTTCACAGGGTACGGGAGGTTAAGGACATAGAGCAACCAGTACGCCCAAACAACACCCGAGATCCCACCGAAGAACCATCCGCCAGTGAATCCAGCCCACCCTTCCGCAGTCTGGAGCTTATCAGCAGGCTTGGTGCGTCCCGACAATGTCAAGCTAGGTGCTTTCGACGGCTCACCCTCCTTGAACGAGGCGATTCCGTAGATCGTCAAGCAAAGAGTAAGAATAGTGACAAGTCCTGCAGCAGCGAGGGAACCCGCTTCCCCACGCACAGCGGAGTTGCGGAGCGGACCGGTGAGGACAAAGGGACCGACGAGGAGGTACCCGTGGGCAAGACCGATCTCGACTCCACGCAAAAGAGGCGAAACGGCGGTGCGGTAGGCGGGAAGGTTGGAGAGGTACCACGCTACCAGAGGACTGCTCGTCACTGGTGTCTCGAATCCGCCGATGAAGGGGTCGCCGTTGAGTGGCTCGATCACCTGGTATTTCTCCGCTCCCATAGCCCGGATCACCAATGGAGCCGCCTTGAGGGAGGAGATGGGTGATGCTCGGAGTGAGGTTGTGTTTCCGAGGAAGGCTCGGTTGCTCACGGCTCGCTGCAGGGACAGTAGCCCTCCGGCTTTCGTCATTGCGGTCGCCATTGCAGCGAGATGGAATGCGGAATTGACAGTGGGGTTGTGGGGTTTTCGAATTTAGAGCGGAGGCGTGGATTCGAGCCTCTTGTGATCGGGTCGCGATCGCGATTGCTCCTGTTGCGATCTGCCTTCCCCCGCTCCGACTGGGTGCTGGTTTTCGTTGCGGATAAGGTTCTTGCCATGTGGCGCCGGACTTTAATGGCCGTTTGATGCCGCAGGCGGCCGCCGGCGAGGTTGGCGTTATTATTCTGGCCATGCACCACAGTGGGGTCTCTTTATTTCTCCCCTACGAGCGTGGCTCGGATGCCAGGCTCGGTGGGGATCAATTTTCTGGCCCTTCCCGTTTCCCCCATTTGGGGCCATTTTTTGAATTTTTTTTTGCAAAATTTGGGGCCTGGGGCCCCAAATTACCCCTGGAAGCCCCCTCTGTGTTCAAATGGGGCCTAAACAAATTAAAAAATAGGGGCAGATTTTACCCCACCCTCCCCACCCCCACCCGAGCCTGGCATCCAAGCCACGCTCGTAGAGGATATTTAGACACTCCCACCACAGTGCCATTTATGTTCGTTTTAGAAAAGAATAAAACTCAAAGTTTCTAAGCCTCTCCTTGCCTTAATTCCATAAGTTGGGGTCTTCGACCCCAACCATGTGCTTTCCAATATTTGGTCAAGAAGCAAAAGTGAAAAGCGCTCATTTACATAGCTAATTTATGAATCGTTTTGTACGGAAACAACTCGAAGCGGTTTCAGCTCTGGAAGCCTTCGGTAATCAAGGTTCAAGAGTGTCTAAGGGCACAAAGAATACAACCTTGGCTTCGTAGTTAGGGTTTGTGGTTCTCAACGGTGGAGGTCATGGGTTCTACTCTCATGCCGGTGTGGTGTTCACCACCATAGTCCACCTAACTATGGTTGGAGGTTTCTTGGACCATGTTGTATCGGTACCTTAAAGCCCTTTGGGGATATACCATGTTGTCTGGGTGTTTCTAAAGGACGAGTCGCTATGTAGGAACTAGCATTGTGTTCACCCCGAGAGGGGTTAGTAGTTATGCCATTGGTGTGATGACCTTTGATATACATTCACGTACGCTCTATTTCTGTCGGCCTTTAAATGGTTCGGACTTTCTCTTCTTCTCGTCATGTGGTTTCCTTTACTCCAACTTTTCAACTTATGTCGCTTAAATTACAAGGGGAGTAGTTGCTACACTGTTTGAGTGCAATTGAGGTATCAGCACCTAAAATGCAAAAGACATTCCATAAGTATGTATGTCAGATCTCTGCATCATGAAGATTTGATCACCATGTTATTACCCATAATATACCCTACTCGTAATATACTCGCGTGTACATATTGTAGGGTGTCTGATTATAGGCAAACCTATAATCGTCACTTTTAAAATTTGTAGTTACTATATAATTGAGTTGTTGGATATGAATATTCTTTTTAAAATTTGTAAATTTATAAGCTCACAAAAATCTCCTTGTTAGCGAGAATAGACATGTATGGTTTTCATAATTTGAGGCACAAAAGTCTTAGTGTCATTAAACTTTTGACTCCATTTAATGAATGATAGATGTTTATATAAGTTATACATTTATTGCAATTCCCTTACCTTGTTGTCACCCATCAATTGTTCAGAAAATGTTAATGAAGAGTCTCATAACTACAACTCATGATAGATTGTTGAACAACCCAAACAAAAAGTACGGAGTTGAATGGGCACCAATAGTGATAGAAGCTTGGTTTGGCAAGAAGGACATTGATATTTAAAGGAGTGCCTAAGAGTGTCACCTTTCTCAACGTACATGCTTTTTCTATTATATGCAACACATGATTTGGATGATACAAAATGCATTTGGAAAACATCTTGAAGATAGATAGATAGAAACTCCGGTCCCTTTCTAAGGGGCCGGCGTGAATGAAGTGTCCGTTCGTAATGCTAATATCCCGATGGCCACCGGACAAGGGGAAATTGGAACAATACTACTTCCCCCTCTCGAGGGTGGACACTATAACTACGCTAGTTTCTAGCCTAGTTACTAGTGTCTTGAGGATACTTGACATAGTATCCCCCCAAAGGACTTTGAGGTACCCATACAACAAGGTCCAAGGACCCCCCACAATAGTTGGGTGGGCTATAGTGGTGAGCACCACGCCAGCATGGGGAATGGAACCCACGACCTCCTCAATGGGGGCCATGAGCCCCAACCACCAAGCCAAGGCTTGTGGTGCCTTAAACATCTTGAACTCTAATGTTCATCCCCTTTTGTGTCTTTTGGGCAATATAGTCTAATAACTCAATGAGGTTTGTGAAGTGAATAATAAGAATTGAAGCCTATTGGACATACCCTTTAAAGCTTTAGTCTATTCAAGTAAATCAACAACGTAAATCCAACTCCAAATTGAACCTCCAATAAATACTCTTTGCCCCCTAGAATTAGTCCTTGACATGAAAAGGACTTCTCACCGCTTATGCAAATATACACTTATAAGTAAGTGAGCTTGCAGAATGTCGCAAAATTTACCTTACGCAAGACAATAAGCATCATACATCTTCAAAAATATCAAAAGTTAGCATAATTATGTAAATTAACCATCATAGACCTAAAAAAAATGAGTTGTTAGAAGAAGGACTTGTATACTTATTCACAAAAGAAGTGGAAAGTTATAAAAATAAGTAAATACGGGATACTTTAGATAAAGAGTCATGTCGTACATGGGGCCAACTTGACTCTCCATATGAAGGGACTCTTAGTAAGTAAACAATTGACGTATTAAGGTGAGACAATTAGACTTAACAACTGTAATTTTTTGGTTCATATTTTTAGTTTTGGTCTCTTTCTCTCAACCTTTTGTCCCTTTAAGGTCAAGGGTGGAACTCAAAACTTTGTAAGATTTGAATAACCCCAATGAGAGACATTTTGTTATAAAATTGTAAAGATGTTTTCAAGAAGGGGGAAGTGACTTTCACGCATGGTGTGAAACTGCCTCAAATGTACAATACTACACGTGTAACCATATAGAAGCCACCAACCAATAAGGGTATAGTGCCGTGCAATCATGCCCATGCTTACATAAAAGAAAGGTAGTTGCTACTTTCATGCATGGTAAGAAGTTGCCTCAAATATTTAGTACCGCACGTGTAAGCACATGAGCACAATCAATCAACATAGAGGCATTATGTCGTGCAAACATGGCCATGCTTCAAGAAAATACGAGGTAGCTTTTGCTTTTTTTCACGGTGAGAAGCTCCCTTGTATGTTTATTACCGCAAGTGTTGTCGTTTCAAGCACGGTGAGAAGCTGCCTCAAATACTTAGTACCGCACGTGTTGCCGCCTAGTGAGAAGCCGCCTCACTCAAATATTTAGTACCGCACGTGTTGCCGGGCAGTGAGAAGTCGCCTCAAACATTTAGTACCACACGTTGCTGCACGGTGAGAAGCCACTTCAAATTCTCAGTACCACACGTGTTGCCGCGTGATGAGAAGTCGCCTCAAACATTTAGTACTGCACGTTGCTGCATGGTGAGAAGCCGCCTCAAATATTTAGTAGCTCATGGTGGGAAGCGACCTCAAATACTTAGTACCGCACGTGTTGCCGCTCGGTGAGAAGCCGCCTCAAATACTTAGTACCGCACGTGTTGCCGCCTAGTGAGAAGCCGCCTCACTCAAATATTTAGTACGGCACGTGTTGCCGCGCGATGAGAAGTTGTCTCAAACATTTAGTACCACACGTTGCTGCAGGGTGAGAAGCCACTTCAAATGCTCAGTATCACATGTGTTGCCGCGCAGTGAGAAGTTGCCTCAAACATTTAGTACCGCACATTGGTGCACGGTAAGAAGTCGCCTCAAATACTTAGTACCGCACGTGTTACTAAGGGGTGAGAAGCCGCCTCACACATTTATTCTCGCATTTAGTACCGCACGTGTTGCCGAGCGGTGAGAAGCCGCCTCACTCAAATATTTAGTACCGCACGTGTTGCCGGGCGGTGACAAGCGACTTCAAATACTCAATACCACATGTTGTCGCGCGATGAGAAGTCGCTTCAAACATTTAGTACCGCACGTTGTTGCACGGTAAGAAGCCGCCTCAAATACTTAGTACCGCACATGTTGCCGAGCGGTGAGAAGCCGCCTCACACATTTAGTACCGCACGTGTTGTTGCGCGGTGAGAAGCCATGTCGAATATTTAGTACCGCACATGTTGCCGTTTCATGCATGGTGAGAAGCCGCCTCATATATTTAGTAGCGCATGGTCTCATCGTCTTTGATATTTAGTACGACAAGTGTAAGCACATGGAAACAACCAACTCAAAAACAACCAACCAAATTGTAGTTGAAAATAATAGTTGACTTATTGATTATATTTTGCATTGTTTACAATTTTTGTATAACTTTTCACAATTACAAAATATCACCAATTGGAGATTTAAGATGCATTTTCATGTTCTTGGTGCTCCAACCTCACTACAACTTACTTACCGTTCATAGCTTCTCCATGTAAGGAGGGGAAGAACTTGACTTCTTGCGCTTGACAATATCTTGTTGGCCCTCTCAAAAAGAGCAAATATTGAAACAAAAATATAATTATAAGAAGTGGACATGACGAAATTAATCTGTATGACTCTCTAAAAACTACTTGAAAGGGCAATTCAACTTCTATTATTCAAACAATGAAGTTCTACATTTTCTCAAACAAATAAACCTCACTCCCATACATATAGCTAGTCATAAAATATGGCTTTATGAGCAGAGTCAATAGCATATCTATATTTTCCTACCAAAGTCTCCATTCTTCTTTTAATTTTTTTTAAAATGCGAAAAATTTAAACAAGAAAACTTGGAAATATACTAACTCAACAAAAAATCAAACAATAGAATATACACAAAAAACCCTTTTAAGACTAATTTATTGAATTGCCATTTTAAGTGTGTAACATTTAAGAGAAGAGAATTATCATCTTAAACTTGGGCTTTCACGATTATGTTCAGATACAATAAGGATGGCTACTGTTTGATACCCGGTATGTACCCGGGAGTATTCGGATGAGGCGGTCCGGGTATCATCCAGACCCGGCAGCAAAGGGACAAGGGGCCCTCTGCTACCCAGCCCTGCCGGTAAGGAGAGGAAGAAAGGAGAAGAAGAAGAAGGAGAGCCAACGTTGAAGAAGCTCTCACTCTCCCTTTTCTCTCCTCCACCAACGCCATCGCCATTTGTGTGCTCTCCAGAACTCCATCGCCATAGCCGAAGTCTCCATATTGATTGCAATACCCCGGAGAACAGCATCGCAATTCTCGTGGCGAAAATTCGTTCCGAATCCAGTGAGCCAGGCCACAATATTTGCCCTTGCAATCGCCCCTCGTACCTCGCGGACTTGGATGATTGTCCACACAGTCTCTGCATCGCCGATCGTGTGCAGCAATCTCAGGGGCGAATTTGAAGCGACAGCGAGTCGAATTTGCTTGTGCGGTGCAGCAATTGGCAGATCGATCGCCTCGGGCAGGGGTGTTCTAGGGTTGCACCAGCTGAAAGAGGCCAGGGCATGACTACAGGGAGTTGAGAGACAGCCAGTGGAGCCGCAGCAGGTTCAATCAATTTGAATGGGATTTGAATGGGTCGTGTAGACATGAGTAGATTGGTTCGGAACCGGAAGAATACGAGCACGAATCAGCATGCCGCCATCCAGGGGTATGCAATCAACAATGCCTCGTAGAATTGTGTTTTCTTTTTGATTAATTCGAATATTATTATCACACTAGAATTCTTTCGTTCTTAGGTTTTGGTTTGAAGCTGGATTTTGCTTAATCTCGCCAACCGGGGGTTGGCTTTTTTGTATTTTGAGTTCTCGTCATCCCCGGGTACGGTAGTTGCGGCAGTGTCCTCAATTGTGTTGCTCCTTTTCGAATTTTATTGTGGAATTGATGGACGAGCTAGAAGTCTCTGTGCGGAACTTAGGGTTGTTGCCATTTGAGGATAAAAACAGTAGTAGCTCGCGTTTGAGCTGATTTTTAACGTGTTTCGTGAGTTGTTTTCATGATCGTTGAGGTGATCAGACTCTGTTATCAAAGTTGAGTTCTCTAATTAGGTCATGCGAGTTCTCGTACCTTTTATAGGTGTTACCTTGCGGCACTCTGTTCGGAGAAATTCGTTCTCTGACTTCCAATGCAATTGCAGACGGATTCATGCAAGTCACACCATCACGAAAGATGATGTGGTGCAGCTTTACCACATCAACAAGAATCTGTGCCAGGGGTGCCGTGCGAACTCCAAGGACAATCCCAACTGCTTCTGTTGCCTTGTTCCGCCACCAAATGGCAACCGGAAGCAGGGCTTGTGGCAGAAGGTGGCCGACACCGTCACGGAGCTTGGACCTGACCCCGGCGAGGCCTTACGCTTGTCTCAAGACTCTCCCTCAGGACTCACCAACCTCGGAGCTACTTGTTATGTAAATAGCGTTCTGCAATGCCTTTATATGACCAGGTATATCTTCGTTTCTCACCTCTTGACTTTGATTTCTACATTCTTATAGTTGGTGGTGTTTCTGGTCACTTACTTGTAGTTTGGCACACTTTTATAGTCCTCAATGTGTTTCTGGGAGGTTGTAGACTACTAAAGGGGACAGTACATACCCGATTTTCCATTCGAATATTATTTCTATCAGGCATTTAGTCAGGTCATGCTAACATTACATGCTAATTGAATAGGGGATTAACTGCTACAATGACGCTTTGCGCTGATGTTGATTTTGTCGTGAACAGAGCATTTAGGACAGGTGTGTTTGCAGCAGAGATGGAATTGGTGAGATCTCATCCAGTGCTTTACCAGCTTGGTTTGCTGTTTGCTCAGCTCCATTCCGGCAAGAGGATTGCAGTGGACTCCGCTCCATTTGCAAGCACTCTGGAACTTGACAATGCCGTCCAGCAGGATGGTCAAGAGTTCATGAAGTTGTTGCTCTCTCTGCTTGAGAGGGTGCTGGGGATGTCTCAGAATATGCGCGCACGGAATGTTGTACAGAATGTATTTCGGGGAACTTATTCTTACGTGATCAGGTGAGCAAGTCAAGCTGGTGAAGTATTATATCATCTTTTTGTTAGGCAATTGGCACATGTTTAAAGTTGGATTGGATCACGTTTATTTATGAAATTTAGAATTGACATCTTCGATACCTTGTAATGGAGAAACCTAGTGTGTCTCTCTATAATGTGTTACTGGCTGGGGCTGTACCTGATATTTTTGATGCTACACCTTGTATGTGCGTGTCTCTTGTACGATATCTGGTTTGGTAAATAACTCAGGGTCGGTTTGTTTCGGCTGTTGTACATGAAGGTGTTCTGTTTGTGGACAATACTCGGCTCTTTCTAAGCGGCCGGTAGATTTTTATGAGCTGGAATTGAACGTCAAAGGCTTCACCAGCTTGGAGGAGAGCCTGAATGATTACCTCAGCGAGGAAATTTTGCAAGGTGAAAATCAATGGATGTGTGAGAGCTGTCAAGTGCGTGTTGATGCCACTCATTGTACTAAGCTGCGATCACTGCCACCAGTATTGAATTTTCAGCTCAAGCGTTTCGTTTTTAACATGAAGGTAAGGGTTTGAGTTTTATAAATGATTTATTTATGTTCATCTGGGTTCATCTGGGTTCGACCTTCAGGACTTCGGTTGGACATCTTACATTGGTTTGTCTAATATACATGCTCAAAGATCAACGTCTTAACTACTTAATGGGCTTGCCATTCACAGACTTCGACAAAGAAGAAGGTGACTTCTAAGTTCAGCTTTCCTAGAACGATCGACATGGGTCCTCGCTTAAGTTCTTCTGACGAGGCTGGAACGCGAGCTGTTTACGACTTGTCTGCCATTCTTATTCACAAAGGAAGCATGGCCAGTAGTGGACATTATGTTGCACATATCAAAGATGACCGCACTGAGGAGTGGTGGCAATTTGATGATGAACAAGTAACTAGCCTTGGTTTTCACCCACTTGGAGAAGTGTCAGCTCAAGCCACACCTTCTAAAGACGCTGCACAGGAAGGTGGGCACTTGTACCGAATATTGTTGTATCCTTGGCACTTGCACACTATATCATACAAGTGCCAAGTGTGATATAAGGCACTTGTATCCAAATTATCTTTTTTAAGATTATCTTGTATTTCATGGTGGGAGGGGATTCACATCTTGAAGTATGAGGCCCCTAATATGTCGCAGAGTGCGCTTCGCAGATGTTGGTGTCAAGGATCAAACTTCACAAGTAGGTATGGGCGAAGCATCATCGAGTGCAGCAGATCCCAGCTCATCTCGGCCACAACCTGAAACTGAGATGTTGACCTCAGCAGATGCCTATATGTTGATGTACATCTGCAGAGATGAAGCTGACAATTACAAGCCAGAATGTCTTGCCGTTAACGATCCGGTGCCAATGGAGGTTGAGAGGGAGCGGGACAGTGCTGATCTACCTGAGGAGCTTCGCTTGGAAATTGAGCAGATGAACAACGACTTCGAAGGCATGTGCTGGGAATACACACGTCGGCGCGATGAAGAGCTTCAAAGGATTGCAGAGCGTAAGGAAGAAGTGCGTGGTATCTTGGCTCAAGTTCCTGCGAAATCACTGGAAGAGCCCTTCTATTGGATTTCAACGGAGTGGCTGCGATCCTGGGCGGACAGTTTGACACCTCCGTGAGATTTTTTCCTTCAAGAGCCTGTGCAGTGCTTAAAAAGTCATTTGATCTGTTTATGATGGATCACTTATTGTATCGAAAGAACTCGTCTCTTGGTGTTTGAGTCGTTTGCTAACTTGAGATGTTGCACAACAAGAGTCTGACTTGAGAAAATTTGTGTTGCAGAAATCCTATTGATAACAGGCCTCTACTATGTCCCCATCAGAAAGTAGCCCCAAAGAGTTTGCCAGCGATGAAGCGCATTTCAGCAAAAGCGTGGAAGCTGCTGGAGGCTCTGGTGTGTGCTAGCTTACATCGAACATCAAAATACCAAATGTTTATACCATATTTCAGCACGTGTTTATTTTCGTCCAAATTAAGTTATCCTTCGCTGGATTGGAAGCATTGTTTATTTCCGTAGGCGACATGTGATTAGCTTTGTTTCATCATGTTAGCATGTCTCTTTCAGTAACTGTATGTAGTCGAATCATTCTCATGCGTTTAGCTGAGCTTCACATTGACTATTCATGTGTGCAGTACAATGGAGGGCCTGTCATATCTGGAGACGACTACTGCAGCGATTGTATCTTCGAGGATGCCAGAGCAGCTGCTTCTGCTGATACTTATCGTGATCAAAGAATGTACATGAAGGAGGTCATTGAAGATGTTCTCAATGGCCGCGGCCTTGATGACAAGACGTACTTTGTGTCCAGAACTTGGTTAGTTTCAACCTGTAGCAACTATCTACCTTTGGTTTGTGAGTTGGCAGCAGAAAGAGTATTCTCCGACGTTGACGTTGCACTTACTGTGAGGTTATTCATGGTCAGGTTGCAACAATTTGTTCGGCGGAAAGTTGCAGATGCGCCCTCAGATGCTGATGCAGGGCCAACAGCAGCGTTGCGATGTCCTCATGGAGGGCTGTTGCCGGAGCAAGCCGGTGCAGCGGCTAGAAGGCAACCAGTGCCTCAAATTGTATGGGAGTATCTTGTGCAGAACGCGGAACAGGTTGAAAATTCGAATGGACAAGGGCATCAAGCCTTCCCAGGAGATCAAATTACTTGCTCTCAATGTGAGATAGAAATAAACAAGGCGGCTACCAAGAAGGAGGGTTTAAGGTAAATGCCTGTCTTAGCAATCTGTCACTGTATGGATGTTCTGTTGTTTTTTAATCAAGTGGTTTCAGTTGCGAAGTTCTGTGTACAAGTCGCTTACACAGGTTTGATATTTCAGGGCCACTAAATTTGAACAGCGAGCGAAGCACGAAGCACTTTATGGAGGCAAACAGACGGTGATATTTCCCGGTTGTATATATTATTTGGTGCCTACCCCTTGGCTTACGAAGTGGCGTGCCTACCTTGGTGCGGCTGGCAAGAATGTACTTGCTGTTGATGAACCAGTTGGGCTTGAAGGTTTCATTCTCTCCCTTCTTTGTCAGAAGGTAAATGTCTTTCTCCTTTTGTGAGGTCTTGTTGCAGTTTAAAGCCTTACTATCCTCCGGTTTTCAATTTCTGGTGATAGTGAGAGAAGTTTTAGGAGAAGCAGATCGTCACCTATATCGTACCACAAGTCTAGAATTTACCAAGCAAGGAATGGCTGTGGAGGTAGAAATATTTACACAATACAGTGCAATGATACACACACTGCTAGAGTTATAGGTGTGTGTGTGTAAATTGTGGGCAAGTGAGCTTTTTGTAGATGCCGCATAGCTTTGGTAATAAGATACAGGAAAGGCGAGGATGCTTATGTTAGATTTGTTTAAGACTTGGATGCCCAGAAACTTTACAGTGAATCAAATCCTCGATGCATATGGAATGTTCATTTCTGCACTCACGCGACCCATGGTACACATTGTTATGGTCTAACTAGACTTGTCTATTTTTGGTTGACCAGCATGAAGGAATGCTATTTAAGCCTCCTGCTTTAGTAAGAGGACGACGTGGTGAAATTGTTCAACAGATGTCTAATGTAAGTAGGTGTCGTTTCTTGTTTTATGAGACTTTTTATTCAAGTTGTGTTTTCATATAGTTACTTAAATACCGAGGTCTGATAGCACATGGAATCTGGCTTGCAGGACGATGTCTTTACTGTCATACCTGAAGATGACTGGCACAATTTATGCCAACAGTGGGATATGAATCCAGCTAAAGGCATTCGTGCTGAGGTAGACGCAGGCAACCTGGGCTCAGATAACAACAAGGGAAGTCATTCTCTTGAAGGAGAAGGGGCAGCACCAAATTTCGAGGAAAATAACCTTGTAGAGGGTTTCAATCTAAGGAAGTCGGAAGTGATTCATATTTCAGATGATGATAACAAAAACGAGGTCGCTCCTGTCTTACGGACAACACCTGGCGTAAGTTCCCCTGCTCCTCGTTATCATGGTCGTAAGAACGTCTTCATATAATGTGCCATGAAACTAGGTGCTTTGAAAATGTGAGTGTTGAGTTTGTCGAATATGCTTAGTTTCTTGCATCAGTGTGTTGATTGTTTTGTGAGATGTTTGACGATGTTCTGAATTATCCAGGATTCATTGCGACTTCTCAGTGAGCTTTGCATGGTGGTTTGTACTGCAGGTATGTAGAGAATGTATAGAAGAGCGGGAGACGCACGAGTTTCTTACGAAACTAAACTATACAAATCGAGAAATTTCAGTGACCTTAGTGAGGGGCAAAGAGCCTCCACCTTCACTGCTTGTAGCCTCTTCTGGTTCTGAGGCTGAGCGGCGCACATCAAAGAGAGCAAGGCGAGCATCAGCTACTTCTGGGGGTCGCATTCAGCTGAAAGTTTCTGGAGATACTACTATCTTTCAGTTGAAGCTGCAAATATGGGAATCCCTTGAGGTATGTGAACCAAGAGCACAGCAGGGCAGGCTCGATAGGTTGTCTTTCGTATGATGTCATGCAATTTGGAGTTTTATGAGTCATCCTTACGAAGGCTAGATACAGATAGTCTGACTTTCTCTGATTAAACTAGGATCAAAGAATCTCTACTCAGAAACCCTGTCATGCAGATCGTGAAGGAGAATCAAAAGTTGCATTTGGGAAAGGACGAACTGCTGGACGACAGCATGACGTTAGCTGATCTGAACATATTGCCAGGCGCCAATTTATGGGTAATGGATACTGGGCAACACGAGAATCGTGATATTACAGGTAAGAGATTCTCGTCGAGATTCTCGTCCTTGTGCTCGCTCATCCTTTGCCATCTGACGTCGATCAGTGCACTTATGCATCAGTGTGAATGCTGCTGCAGAGGAATTACCAACCGAGAGGACAGGGCGTGTTGAAACTGAAGAAGGATTTCGGGGAACAAGACTGCTGATGGGGGGACTTCCAAGTCTTGTGGAGTCTTTGAGTGCCCATGCAGTGCAGAGCGGAGTTGTGCCTCAGCCGCTGTTAGCCTCCCGGGACGGTTCTCCTGGAACACCAATCAAGCCCGATGAACCAATGGTAACCGAGCAGCAAAGAGTTGCTGGGGAAGGCAGTGAAGAAGAGCCAGACCGATCCATGGTAGACGATGTCTCCAGTGGTGAAATCGTGCAGGAAAGCGATATGGATGTTACTGAACAGGACGCAGCAGGTAAGAACAGTTGATCACTATATGATCAGTTGATCAGTTGAATACTATATGAGAAGGGTGCTCCTATTATAGCCCCTCATGTCAACACGGAGGTTAACAATGAACCTACGGTAATAGTACATGCTCTTGAATGTAAGAAGAGCAATTTTTCCACATGCAGGCCACTGCTGGTCATCGTCACACTCACGTGGTGGAGACTGGGGAAGTGTTGTTGTTGCCAATGCTACGGAGCTGTTACTACCACCACCCAAAGCTGCTCCTCATCCTCCTGAAGGGAACTCCTTTAGGGCTGTGGAAACCGGTCAAGCCCCATCAAAAGCTGAGGATGTGGTGGGGTTCAAAGCTGCTGCAAGGTATCATGAGATGGAATCAGTTTCAGATGGTCGTAAAGGCGAGCTGCGGACCAAGGAACAACGGTCTGAGAGCACCAACAGTTTCCAGTCTGGATCTCATCAGCGGCCCATCGCTCTCAATTGACAGAGCAAGGCAGGCTGATCCATCACGCTTTCAATTGAGATGAGAGGAAGGCAGGGCTGGGCAGGGCAGTGACTTACTATTAATTCAGGTTTGAACATGATCTTGGGATTCCAATATAAAAAAATACATGTAACATTTATTGCAAAGGCTGGCACTACTTTTTTTGAAGTAACTTGTCTCTACCCCGCATGCGTGTATGTACCAGTATTGCATCATTTTTGGGAAGCCAGTAGTCTAAGCCCAGAGCTGTGAATTTTGTGGAATACTGGCCGGCTTGAGGTTGAGAATAGTATGGCTGGGTGCGCTGTATAGACATGTAGCTTACTTGTATTCTTGGTCTCCTTGTGAGTTCATTGTATATACAGCTCCCAATAAGGTTCGATGTAGAGTGCAGGTTGCAGGCTTGAGTTTTTGTTTTTGGTATCGGATAGCATGATTGCTAGCTTTTCTTATAAATCTTGGCCACGTGATCAAGTTGGTTTTTACCTTGAATGTGGTTCATTTCATTATCGGATCAAGTTTGTGTCAATAATAATGTATGCTTTACTTCTTTCTTATGTTGACTTTCATACTTGACCATGATATTATATTCACAATCTTTTTTGGTAACACTTAATATTTCTACTTTGATAACATCTCGCCATTGAATTCCAAACATCTAATTGGAAGAGTTGCTATTAAAATGTTATCCAAAGGTTATCTGGAAGTGTTGCTATTGAAATGTTATCCGAAAGAAAGAGTTGCTGGTGAATTTTGTTCACAGGAGATAAGTGTCCTGGTAGCGTCGGTGCACCTAAAAGCAAATAAGAAACCAATTGTGGGCAAAAGATATCAGATTTTAACTACAATTCCATTGTTGAAATCAAGAGTTATGCAAAAATGACCACTTTAGGATATAGTTACCTTATGATCACAACCACTATATAAGAAAGATAGTCCTAAATCCGAGTGTTGTTTAGAACTTTCTACTCTTGATTCTTGCCCCTAAAATTCAATAGGTGGGCATTACCTCAAGACATTCCTAGTAGATTTGTACGACCCTTCGTTCTATTTTGGTGGGGAATGGGAGAATGACAAGAGGTTTGAATGCACTATGTCCAATTTACACATAGAGTCACCTTAACTGAAGGGGACGTTCTCACTAAATGCACAAGATTGATCAATAAACGCATGAAGATGGTATGTGTGACCCCAATTGAAGGTAATATGCTCAGTAATCACAGGTAACATGCTCAGTAACAACACAAAGGTGTTATGTCTCACCCCAACTGAAGGTAACATGCTCAAAGGTAACATGTTCAGTAACCGCACAAAGATGGTATGCCTAACCCCAACTAAAGGTAACATGCTCAGTAACGGCACGAAAATGGTATGTCTGACCCCAACCGAAGGTAACATGCTCTATAACCGCATGAAGATGGTATGTCTGACCCCAACTAAAGGTAACATGCTCTGTAACTGCACGAGGTCGACGCACAACCGTGCAAAAGGTCACTCACACAATGGTACCCCATTCACGCATAGATACAATATAACTTTTATCAACAACCCATTCATGTAAAGGTACATTATGACTTATATGAATAACCCATTCACACAAAGGTACATTACAACTTTTATCAATAACCCATTAACGCACATGCACATTATAAGTTGACCAATGAGTGTGCAATAGGTCATTCACGCAGAGGTACATTATAGCTTCCAACATGTACCTATGGTGAACACTTTAGGATGGTTGGTCGTAACCAATTTGAAAAAGTGGTCCAATTAATATGGCACTGGCCAATGAAGTTGGTGGATGGTACACTCCTGACCTTTCATTCACCATTCAAATTCTGTACATTACTTACATGTATTTATCAATTGCAAGACACAGCTACACTGCAGTAGCAGTCTGAAGCATGTAACTGTCCAAACCCATAAATTGATCACATGCCAAATTCTTTTTCGTTATATTTTGTTTTTCAAATTTTTTGATAAACATACTTGGTTTTTGTATTTCTTATTTGTTAAAAATGAGTTGTCACTGAGAATTTTATGCTCACCAGGGTGACACTTTATGGTATTTTAACCCTTTATGGCCGGAACGACCCTGATATGGTCAAAAAATGTCCAAGGCGTGAACATTCGTATGTCTCTCATAGGCATGTTGACGGAATAGGGTTGAAGTATTAAGAAAGATGCATGGTTTACATACAAGAGGTGTTGCTTCTAGTTTGGCTAAATTTTCACATCGTGAAGTTGAACATATATAGATTCATTAGTATATCTTTGTACCAAGATTTTTTGCATTTCAAAGAGGAATTTCGTAATGTAGGGCATGTTGAATCCACCCAAATTAAGTCAACAATGAGTTGCATTCTATTGGAAGTATTCTTCAGAATTGTTAACCTCTATATTTCCTTGTGTGTTTTGGGAGCTTGAAACCTCAAAATTGTGATTTCCTACCTATGCACTCCTAGGAGTGTGAACGAAATCTTCTAACTAACTTAAGACCTCATAGTATAAAGAACACTCAATACAAAACTTAGACAAAAACATTAAATTTAACCCCTAAAGGTTCTTGATGCAAAATTGTAAAAATGGACATTCCCTTACTTCAGGCCTAGAAACTCTCAATCTAAGAATTATTTGGAAGATCCAACCGTAGGATCTTGAAATTAACTTAATCTTCCACTCACTTGCCAAAATTGAACCGTTGATTCTTCTTCATTTGTGAGATTATAATGGTCAAAGTTGGCTGAATTTTGGACTCCGAAAAGCAGTTTTCGCTTTCCTGGACCTTTAGGGGTTAACACCTTCATCTACCCTGCCCAAAACAGAAGGAAAAAAAAAAAAAAAAAAAAAAAAAAAAAAAAAAAAAAAAAAAAAAAAAACAGATTCACCCTTACAAGTTCATCATTAGAAATATACAAGATCCGCCTTGTACGGTTGAGAAATATACAAAGGCCCGAGCATTCGTAGGCCCCCCTTCCAACTGACAAAAGGTCAAGGTAAACACACCCAACATTACATGATTGCTCATTATCAACCCCTACAAGACAAATTTCTTTTATTTCTATTTCCTGAGCAGATACGCAAAGACCATTCATTTTTCGATTGTATGGTCATAGCCATTCTCTCCATCCTTACATACGCAGCAACCCGCCAACACTAATTAGAGCAACATGATTTGCGTCCTGAAAAATGAGGGTACCACCGAAGTGAAACCCCCCCGAACGACATCAAATGGCATGCCCGGTTACGATGCTCATTCAAAGGAAACCATTCGTGCCCAAAATGTACGTTAAATACCACTCATGGGAAATGGACCATCCTGGCAGACATGATGTGAAATTAGTTTCTTTTTCTGCGCAAATTAAATGACCGCAAAGTACAACCCATAATTGCCATCCCATCCAAAGCCAGAGAGGGGGGGGGGGGGAGAAGAAGAAGGCCTCCGGATCATTTCCGCAACAGCATTGACAGGAGCGAGAAAATGATGGCCATGGAGGTGGACATGGCCTTCGTTTCATTGTTGATGTTGATGATGTTGTTGTCATTTTGCACGGCGGCGGACGCTGCTGCCGCGGTTCCTGCGTTGATTGTGTTTGGTGATTCCACGGCGGATGTGGGCATGAACACGTATGTCAACACGCCCGTGAAGGCAGATTTCGCTCCGTACGGCGAGAGTTTGAATGGCGGCAAGCCGACTGGCAGGTTCACGAATGGCTACCTCATTCCTGACTTTATCGGTACGCAGCATTTTAAACTCTACCCTCGTAAATTGTTTACTTATCAGTATTGGAACTTGAATGCTGGTTGTTGCTTTCAGTTTGATTGTAAGACTGAGATGCGAATTTTAGATTGAGAGAGATGACTATGGCTTCTTTCACTTCATTGTAGTTGATGCAATGTAGTCTTGTCCATGGTAGTGTTGGAGCAGACATCCTCTGGAGATTGTTCCAGTTTCTATCAAGAATGTCTCATTCCATCAAGCTCAGTAGTGCACAAAGTCATTTCCAACTTAGTGAAAATTGCACACTTTTTCCAATAGTGCATGTCTTGCTCTGGTTAGATGCAAACATGGTTATGAATTTCATCAAGAATGTCTCATTCCATCAAGCTCAGTAGTGCACAGAGTCATTTTCAGCTCAGTGAAAATTGCACACTTTTCCAACAGTGTCTTGCTTGCTCTGGTTAGATGCAAACATGGTTGTGACTTTCTCCAGCTTCCATCAAGAATGTCTCATTCCATCAAGCTCAATCATTTTCAAATTGCGCACTTTTTTCTCCAGTACTAATCTCTCATCCGATTGATGAGAATGTGGCAGCTCTCAAACTGGGCCTGCCGCTGAGTCTTCCATATTTGGACCCCGCCGCGGAAGGAGAGCGCATTCTCAAGGGAGTGAGCTTTGCGTCCGGTGGCACAGGCTATATCCAATCAACCACCTCTCTCACAGTAAATACCCTACCTACACTATTATCAATATGTCTTATTTTTCACTTTTTTCACTTAAACCTTCTAAATGTACAATTTTTTTTTTTAAAATTTTTTTTAAAAAAAAAAAAAAAAAATCTTTACAAGGATCCTTTGGAATATACATGGATAGCATGAGCATTTGAGACGGAAATTGGGGATTGAGTATGCATTGATGTGGTTTTTTCTTGCAGAATGTAGTTACGCCTTTCGATCAGCTGAAGATGTTTTACCAGTACCAATCGAAGTTGGTGAACTTGGTCGGTCAAGCTAGGACCTCCTTTATAATGTCGAACGCTTTATTTGCAATTAGTGCGGGTAGCAACGACTACATCTTGAACTACAACTTAAATCCTCTTACTCAAAGTCAATATACAACAACGGAATGGAGCGGGTTCATCTTGTCAAACGGAACGGAGTTAGTGAAGGTAATTTACCTTTGCTCCCATAAAACTACGAATACATTTCAATGTTCCAACATGTCTCTAGTATTGATGGCCGGTTAACAAGGCCACCGATCCGCCAAAAATTTAATTTTCAACCAATCACATTTCAAGAGTTTCAATTTCAGCCAATCAATTTTGATATTTTCTCTGTAATTTTTTGACTGGTGGACTTTTCCACCATAGTGTAAACCGGACCTGAGTTAGTGAAAATTTTATATTGCCATTTTTAGGGAGTGTTAGAAGTTAAATACTTCCGTTTAATGCTTCATTGTGACGGAGCTATGGAGTTGATTTACGAGTTTTTTGATTGTACAAGAATTTAATTTTGGAAGCTTTTATTTGTTGTTTGCAGCAATTGTACAAAGCAGGCGCACGAAACATTCTGATTTACGGACTTCCCCCCATCGGATGCCTTCCGGCCGTGTTAACGATCGCGGGGAAAGACGGAAGCCCGAACCAAGGGTGCTTGAAGGACAAAAACCAAGCTGCAGTCGATTACAATACCAAGTTGCAAAAGGCCATGGCTACGTGGCCCTTGGAGTTACCCGGGCTTCGCGTTTTGTACGGAGACGCGTACACTTACATCGAAAAAGTGTCCACCAATCCTTCAAAATATGGTAACTTGTCCATCCATTCTGAAATCAAAAGTCTAAAAAATCTACCACAAACTTAACCCATAACTTTCCTTAAAACCCAAAACGGGTTTTGGAGGTTCCCGCAGGAGAAAAACTCAGCCAACTTTGACCATTATAATCTCACAAATGAGGAAGAATGAACGGTTGAAATTTGGTATGTGAGAAGAATGTCAAGTGAACTTTGAGATCTTACAGTTGAATTTTTTCAATAATGCTTAGATTGAAATTTTTTGAGCTTAATCTAAACGAAGGTCAAATTTTGTGACTTAGACTGTTTTGCAACAAGGAAATTTAGGGGTTACTTTAGGACTTTTTGATGAATATTTCTTGAGTCGGCTTTCAACCCATTATTTTATTTTTGCTCCTTTTAAGAATTGGGTATTTGGATACATGTGCAGGTTATACGGAGGCGAGACATGGGTGTTGTGCGGAAGGCTTGATTTCATTGTCGTTTTTATGCAATGCGAGACGACAAGGCACATGTTCCGACCCATCCACATACATCTTCTTTGATTCCGTACATCCTACACAATCGGTGTATAAGGCTATGGCGGACGAAATTTTTCCCAAAATAGCTGCGTTTTTAGGACTTAAAAGCTAACCTCGAACAATTTGGTTAATTATTGTTTGAACATTGACATCAACCAGGTTTTCTGGATGTAGAATAGATACATGAACATTTGAAAAAAAAGCCTATATTTGTTTTGAAAGTGTTTCCTTGTCCACTCAAAGTCAATTTGTGTTTGGCCTATATCATAATTCTCAAATTTGGAGGTGTTTTAGTTAGTTATCATAGAGTTAGAAGTAGGAAAATGCTTGTGGTTCCTCTTATTTACAAAAAGCTTGAAAGAAATTACCATAGGTGAGAGGAGTACACTTTGGCGATTTTAGGGTGATAACTCTATCCATGATGTTTAATTAATATGAAGTTGCACCCCATTTGTGGGTCACACGCCCTCCAAATTAGCATATTTAAAAAGAATAGATTTCCTTTGCAATTTGTCCACAATGACATAAATATTTATATTGTTTGGAAAGAGGGAGTGTTATATCATTTTATTTGATTTTTATATGAGAGACATAAGGGAACTTGCTCATATTTGAAGCAACACCAAGAGTTGTCCAATGGACTAAGGGGGGTTATAGCCTTCAAGTCTATTTACATTTGTACACACACCTTGATTGGTTTTAGAAACACCTATCACATCATATTCTAAAACTCATAACCAAATAAACTCAAGTTGAAAAAAATTGTGGAAGATTGGTCAAAGTGCGATCATATTTTTTGAACTCTTCTTGAATCAATAATAAATTTTTGAAACGATATAGGTAAGGAATTTCCCAACTTTTCACTCTCAAATATCAATTGTGAGTTTATTAAACTTTGCATGTTTACCCAAAGCCAAGGGCCGTGCATTGCGATTGCTTGCCTATCTAATCACCCCAAAACAGAACTTGGGGCGGGTTTACACTTAGAGTTGAGGCCATTTTTAGAGGTTGGGGCCATGAAACAGAGCTCCCTCATTGCTTGAGGAGGTAAAGGCTAGCCCCATTGGGTTTACACTAAGAGTCCTCTTTGTCATGTGGCCATCGAGGTAAAGGCATTACGAACAGAAGCTATATTCACGCCAATCTTTGATTTGAAGATTGGAGTTCTTATCTATCTATCTATTTACACTAAGAGTGGGCCAAGAATATTCAAAAGCTGTAGTCTTACACATATTTCAATTAATCTTAGCATATGACGGAGCCTGACATGACCCCAAGTCAATGAAAATAAAGCACCATCGTGGTGGGTTCTTCGCTTCTTCTTGGGGGCCATGTCAGGACAATAAATGCACATGAGGCACTTTTCTATTCATGACACCAAGGATCCATGCATGGCATGGATTGACCTCTATCTTATTCTCCAATGGCCCCAGTGCAAACCCACCCTTACCTGGTTGTCAGTGGTGCATGAGAAATCAATTACGGTCAGTGGTGGGATTGATGGATACTTGGATAGTCTGAGAGCCGAATCTCATGCACACCTGCGACGATCTGGTGTCGTCATGAACTGATGTCACAATCGCTCATCAGTGCACGTTTGTTTGCATTCTATGGAATTGAATGTCTAACAGCAGTTGTCTGTAAAGGAGTAGTTATCGAAACGATGAAATTGCAGTGCGGACTCACGCCATGGCAGTCAATCCCTAAATCCCTAAATCCGACAGAATGCTACAGAACGCAGAAGATTTAAAGACGGAGCACAAATAGATTCTTCGAAAGCATAATCAAAAAAAGGAGAAACTGCAGAAACAACTTCAGCCGGCAGGCGAATGTACCAAAATCTACAAAAGAACGTGAAAACGATCTCCAACGAGGAAGAGCGCGGGGCAAGAATTTTGTTTCTGTCAAAAGCCAAAAAGAGATGAACCTTGAAAGGAGAGACGAGCTCGGCTTCTGCCATCGCAACGATGACACCACGCATGCTAAGACGCGGCTATGGCGCGGAGTCGGAGGTCGAGAGCCAAGTGCAATGAGAGCGATGGCTTCGCAACAGCAGTTACATAAGAAGAAGAGAAAGAGAAAGCGAGCGTGGTCGCCATAGCTGCCGCTTCGATGCAAGCAAAATCTAGTTAGCATCAAGAGACTCCATCAGAAACCGTGATTAGCAAAGAAGTGGTCGTTTTCCACACAATCCAACTTTCCCTTCACAAACATTTGTCACGTACAGGTCTGAGTGTGCCGTGGCGACCAGTAGAATATGGTGTATTTTGGTTGTATTTGGAGTGTTAAGTTAGTGTCCTATCTTAAGTCCTAAAGGTCTGAGTGTGCCGTGGCGACTAGTAGAATATGGTGTATTTTGGTTGTATTTGGAGTGAATGCACACCTTTAATGGGTTTGAGTTCAAAGAAGAAGTTGACATTTGAATTAATGCGGTTCTAGTGAGCTATTACAATTCCAGTTTAGAGTTTCTTGTTGGTAGCAAATCCTAATTATACGACAACGTACATACTATCCCCAAGGGACTTTTAAGGGTTAAGTAGGGGCAATGAATGTACACTAATTGGTTAATGTAAGTCCTAAAAAGCGTTATACTTCACAGTAAATTATTATTACAAACTAGGAAGTCCCCGTCGTCCCGACGGAGAAGCTCTTTATATGGAACTTTTGAAAAGTATCCTGTGTCTACCATTTCCTCAAAGCCTGTTTGTTTTGTTTTTTATTTTTTTATTTTATTTTTATTTTTATAGATAATCCAAAAAACATAAAAGAAGGTAGGTAGGTTTGTAGTCGGTATGTTGATAGGTTGGTAGGTTGGTAGGTTGGTATGTTGGTGGGTAGGAAGGATTGGCGAACAGTATTATGTTATAGAAGTAGATTTGCCTTGATACTTGTGCATAGATATCAATTGACCTCACTTTGTGTCAAGAGCACTAATTAAACTCGATAGTGTAGTTGGATTCTACATGATCTATTTGAGGCTCTTGTTTGTTATTATATCATTGACATTTTGGGGTAATGTATGTATTTGTAAATTATTTCATTAATTATTAAGTTAGTAATGATAGGGTTGAGTATGATATTTAATATCCTTTGGTATTCAATCTTGAATAATTAAGAAATTTATGAAGTCCTATATATGATATAGATGATGAAACATATAACTATTTGATAATCATAAAATTGGCGTGCATGTCTATTTATGGATATTTTAATAAATTTAGTTCTTAGGTGTTTCACATGAATTGATGCCTGATATTTTTTTTTTTTTTTTTTTTTTTTGATTTTTTTTTTTTTTTTTTTTTTTTTTTTTTTTATTTATTTTTTTTTTTAATCAACTTGTTTAAAATGTCTCAAATATTGGTTTTATTCTAAAAAAAGTTGGTTGTATGATATAGTAATAAGAGAATTATTTTCTATTTGGTTGGGTAGTTGCAATGTATTAACTGACAATTTCAGCATTTTAGATTTTTGGCTAATGGAAACGGTATGCTACAACTTCAAGTATGTCATAATCGAGATGAAGTTGAATACAAGAAATCCATGAGAAAGAGGAACAATCATTCTACCTTGGACGTTAATTTTTTCATTGTTACATTCACATATGTACATGCTACAATCAATGTAATACTTGAATATAATTGGGACTCGGTTAATGATTGAAAAATCGTGAGTGTTTTTGCATTTAAGTGTAGGATGTCAATTTTTCTATTTTCATTGAAGTTATCATTAATTTTATTAGCAAACTTAAGTTTCAAATAGGAGTCTTGCTAATTTGATTTTCAAACCTTTACATGTCCTAACTTACATCTTTAGTGTTTAATTGGTTTTTGAATTTCAAATTGAAAAGTTAAAATTAGTGTGAAAATTTTATTTATCACAAGCTTTCAGTTATGCATTGTTGGATTGAGGGACTTTTTACATGCGGAGTCAAGTTGTGCATGGAGCGAAAGAAGGGCAAAAATGCTCTCAACGTGATTGGCCATTTCTTGCATAAACCTATCATGTTTGAAGGATTTTTGTCCTCCTTCAAGTCTATGTACGCCTTGACTTCCCATGTGAAGTGTCATGAGCTATTTGTAAGAGGTGGTCGAAAAAGTGAGGTTGAAAACTTTGGATTACTTGAGTGCCAAGCCAACATCAAGGTTAAATAAGGGTGCGTTTGGGAGCCACCCAAAATCATGATATTGGCGATATCACAATATTCGTAGCCTAAATCTCTACATTGCAATATTATAGAGTGGTCTGAAGTGGAGCATGTTCCACAATGGAGTTTTAGTAATCTTCACTCACAGGTACATAATAACTTCTCTATACTATAATACATATACTCAGTAAAACATTACAGGGTGTCACATTAGGGCACTATTTTAGAAACACCTATATTTCCTACTTGAAAATTTTATAACTCATTGTAGAAAAACCCAAAAATGATGATTCCACTTGCTCTATTATTCTACTAATTTTTCTCATGCACCAAAATTGCTTGCACTAGTTATATCCAAATAGATTTTCCGTACTGAAAATTGAACGAGTATATTGGGCAGCTTACAGTAGAGAGGCTACACTATTCAACTTCGGACCGGAACCCTAAATCCCCTGTTTTCGGTCGTCTTTCTGCAATTGCAATCGTAATCGCGTGCGCTCCGTCAATTGCACCGGTAAGACTCTCCGACTCCGCTTTTCCTCTTCCACGATCATAGTCGTCGTCGATACGATCTCATTTTCAGCTCTTCACGACGACTTTCGTACGCAAACTTTTATGACTTGGTGGTGAAAATTTGGTGGAAACTATGCTTCGATCATCGTCACACCCTGTCCTTCATCTTGGATAATTCTTACGTTTCGAAATTTGTGTGATCAGGTCAACTGAATGTGCTCGTCGTCATTATGAAGGGAGCATTATTGTTGCTGCTTCTGGTCCTGTATTGTCAGCATGCAGTCTTTGCTGAAAGTGACGCCGAAGAGTGGGGATTGGAAGGGGAATTGAAGCGGGAGCTCGTCCTTTTGTCCGACCGCAATTTCGAGCACGATACACAAGCAGCTACTGGTCAAACCACTGGAGCTTGGTATGCCTAATCTCTCGATCGATGAATTTCTCGCTCATATTTGCATTGCTAAATGACAAGCAGATTCATCGGCAGTTTCACACATGGAATATATCATATCTGAGAAAGACTTTACAAAGCTCTGTTGTAATTATTCCTGCAATTTGTGACACTATCCCTGATGGACTATGTCTTCAAATTAGCAGTCGAGATAGGAACGTCATTGATTTCAGTATATCAAGGAGGTGTAGTGACACCTGTTTATTCCGGTAGCATGATCACAGTCATGCTTGCATTCCTCAATGACAAGCAGATTCATCGGTGTTATTCCAGTTACATACATGGAGTATATCATTTATGAGAAAGAGTTGACCTAATTTTGTTGTAATCGATCCTGCAAACGAGCGGTTCTCGACACTATGATCTGATGGACTATTTTTTCTCATAAGCAGTCGAGTTGGAAATGTCATCGTTCTTAGTATCTGACGAAATGTACTGGGGTATGTTATAGCTTCTCACTTTGGTGAACGGTGATCACTTCTGGCAGGATAGTCCTATTTGTAGACCGTCGCTGTGAGAAATGTACAATAGCCGAGAATGCCTTGTTGGAGGCAGCTACTGAGCAACAGCCGATCCCAGCACTGGTACGTTCTCCAGTCGTCTCAAAAGTTTGAAAGTTCTCCTTACACTTTCTCTGTGCAGAAAACTTAGCTAAATGTTCACCAATCCGGCCAATATGTGGAGTGCTCCAGATTCAAAACGGGCAAATCGATTGACCACTTACTTTATAAAGCGTCTCGCTATCTTGCTCCAAATAATAAGCGATTCTTTATTACGACTTCGTGGTTGATTGTGAACCTGCCCTTAGTCATAGTGGGATATTATTGTATTTTTCGATGCAGGTGAACGTGTTGGAGAGTCCCAAGACCCGAAAACGGTTTGGAATGACTCAGATGCCACAGTTGCGCCTCTTTAGAGACCGCCGCATGTTTGTCTACAAGGGAGAGTGGACTGCTGCTTCTATTTCAGCCTTCATTCAGGTCCTTTCTTCTTTCACTGGTGCCATTTCGAAAGACTGGAAACTCAGTGAGACCAATTATGAATAAGAATCGAGTATACAATCTCTCATCTGCTAATTCTCTGTCTGCAATCCAGACTGGGTGGAAGAAGACGGAAGCTCAAGAAGTGCCGCCTGAAGGATCAGCACTATCAGAGTATTTGGATGATCTCAAAAGTACCTTCAGCTCCACCCTCCAGGTAAGCATTCTAGCTGTCTGTGATACCTTACCCATTGTTGTGTCGATACACTGGAAATTCGATGCTTTTGCAGTTGGTTCTGGGTTACTATTTGGATCGTGCTTTCATGTATGTTTTAGTTTCTGTAGATCATATTGGTGTGGGGTTCCTTGTGCTGCAGTACTTGGGAAGAAGACCAGGACTTCTGATAGCTATCGGTTGTTTCTTCGCTACGGTAACTTATGCCGTCACTTTGAGGGTTTTAGGATTAAGCCCGAAGTCGAGAAAGGCTCCTCAACGAGCACGGGTTCGCCCAGTGAGGAAGCGTGCTGATTGAAATCTACAAACGGACAGGTTCTACTGGTTTATAGCACAGTTTTGTACAACTAGTACCTGCCGAGACAAGGTCTATCCTGTGTTTCAAGGAACAGATTTGAATGGAATCAGATGTTGCCGATTACCATTATTAGTGAAAGTTTGACTCGGGTTATACATAAGAGACTAAGTCACACTACTGAGTGCGGGTGAATTTTAATGGAATTGGTCTACAGATATTTGACACAAAAGTCTTGGTAACAAGAATTATTTGAAGGTGCCTATTAAGAATCACAGTGAAAATGCTCTTAAAAAACAATAAGATAACCAAATGACTCATTCTTTGTTACTGTAGATTGTTATTGTAGAATTTATCCAAATGTTGTAGACCCAATTCTTTGACTTGGGCCCAAAACTTTCCTTCCAAAAAACTGCCATGTCACACGCCATGTCACTTGCCACATAAGCTTTGGGAGAAGTGAGTCGACTCCTAATATAAAGCCTCTTCAGGCCCATTTGGGCAATTTAAGCATTCTCATTGGTTGATGCCTAGGGTTTGGAAATGGGCCCTAATATGAAGTGGCCCTAGGGCCCATTTCTTGGGCTTGTTTACAAACCCTAGGCATCAATCAATGAAAATCTATTTCTCTCTAGAATTTTCAATTTGGGCCCTCCAAATGGACCTAAGGACTTTATATTGCAAGGTCCACTCTATGACCCACTTTGTAAAGTAGAGCTGAAGTTAACCCTTAAACGTATAAGGTGACCCGAGGGGTCCGATTCCAACAGAATCTTCTCTGTAGCTCTCAATGTACTCAACTTTTCACTTATATTTTGATGTCAAACTGGTCACCTTCTTCTGATGCATTCAAAAAGTGAAAGTTTAGAATTCAAATCACAATTTTTATGAGTGATTTTGTGCTTTGAAAGGATTGTGGTAGGTAGGTTGGGGTTGTACAATACTTGTAGGAGGTTGCAAGCTCATCATTGATTGAATCATTCATGATGCCCAAGTTCAAAAAGTGCACTATTCATGATGCCCAAGTCCAAAAGATGCTATGATCCAATACCGGGCTGCCCAAATCCGTATAGCTAGACGTTTAAGGGTTAAGGCCCACTTCAAGTCCAAGTGGTCTCAACTTCAAATGGGCCGAACTCCAAATGGGCCGAACTCCAAATGGCCCCTAATATAAATCTATGCCAAAAATTTTCTATCATATTAAAAGCAATTGCGTCAAAGTACCACTTTTCGGCAGACATATTCTTGGGAGTCACGCCACCGCTAACTTCAGAAGGTCGGCATACGAAGAGTACCAGACGTGTCGTCACGAAGATGCCTTTACCGACTCATTCGGAGTAGATCCCCGCTATATTCTGCCATTAATGACTCTGCAGACGATCTCCGAGAACCCCTCTCATAGCTGCGGACACGAATTTCCCTTCACAACTAGCTTTCCTTTCTTTTCATAGCAAGCTGCAGACAATTCTCTCGAAACTAGACATACATCGATATAATCGAGGCTCAGCCATGCACTCCCCCGGATCCTTTTGACTTTTGATCAATCACTAGTTCCCCGAACCCCTTCTGATCGATCACTAGTTCTCCCGGACCCTTCTGATCGATCGCTAGTTCCCTCGAACCCTCCTGATCGATCACTAGTTTCCCCGGACCCTTTTGATTGCTCGTTCGGGAGTTGGGACCTGATCGGAACCGGTAGACATGGAAGTCTGTTATTCGGCCGCGAGGAAGATCGGTGAGTGCTCTGATGGTGGAATATTATACGCAATTGGCGAATAATTAATGTCGGACTTAGTGTGCTTTTGTCGTGGAGGATTGGCAATTACTAGACTTTTTCCATTTCGGATGGGTTTTAGATTTGAGTGCGGAAATGAGAGTGAGCGGCAAGATCAGTCGTGCCCATTATCGCGGGGTTCTGGTATTGGAGTTTCTGAAGTGACTGTCGGTAATTTGTTGGCGAGGTCAGTGAAGAGAGTTCGGAGGTCGAAAGCATCAGCAGCTGCGCCGGAGCCTGGAGAAGTTGATCGATCGCTCGATGATGAAGAACCTTATCAGCTTATATTCCCATTGACCAGCCAAAAAGGCTCATCGTCGTCGACGACGAGATTCAGACAAGCAAGACCTCCAGGTACAAGTAGTTCCATTATTTCTCCACCGAGCCTCAATTTCGCCTTGCCAATTTGTAATTGGTTTATATGCTTCTCTGTGCATCATAGGATCCATCGAACTAGCCCTATGATCCGTAGTAGTCTGAAAATCATCATCTTTTCTTGCACGAGCGCAAAATTCTACCGATTTAGCAGGTTGCCGACAATTTGAATCATGGGGCGTTGTCGTTTCATTCAATTGGAGTTCAACACATTCAAACATATGATTCTGCAGACCGATGCAAAAGGATTTTTACGAAACCAAACCCTATTGGTAACAATCATACATGCTTGCGATTACAGGAACCATCAAGTTGGTGGTGACGGAAGAGGAAATACTTCGGTTGAATGAGCTGGGAATCAATTTGAGACCTCGCGTCTCCTCGCTCAAAGAGTGCGCCATCTGCACAGAAAAATTTCCTCCTTCCGCATTCATCAGTACTCAAGGTGAGAAAATCAATGTTCTTGCTGCAGATTCAGAGCAACAAACAACTGTCTTTCTATGAATCCCGATTTGAGAATCCCATTATAACAACCAATTGTCCTTTTCTGAAGTGCCGAATCCCAACCATTTCTGTCAGAATCTACAATATCCCCTGCTCAGCTCATAAACTCTGCTCTAGGGACAACCACTTCTTGTGTTCATTGCCATGACCTGCTGATTCCGAGATTCAATTAATCACTCTTCAGAAGCTCCGCTCTATTCTATTTCACAATAGAAAGTACCAATTTTAGGTGTTCAGTCTGCCATTTCTCATGATAATCTGCAGATAAGTTCAATCGATCACTCTCGCCAGAATCTTCAATACTTTTTCTTGCTCTACTCATTTCCTACTCCGCATCCACCATCTTTTCGCCGCTGACGATTCGATTTGAATGCTGGGCCAGGTTGTAAGCACGAGTACTGCAGGGACTGCAGCAAGAGCTACGCAGAAGACAAGGTCACCTCCGGGAGCACGCAAATCCAGTGCCCACATCCAGAGTGCACCCACACCTACGACATCCGCCAATTAAACACCATTCTCCTCTCCCACTCGCAGATGGAATCCTTAAACATGCGATTAACGGAGGCCGCCATTCCAGTCTCGCTCCGAGTCTACTGCCCGGTCGCGAGCTGCTCCGCCTTCATGGAGAAATCGGAGGCCGATGGGACGTACGCGGAATGCGTGGTATGTGCAGAGTCCTTCTGTCAAACGTGCAATGTCCCATGGCACTCTGGGCAGAGTTGTGAGGAGTTTCGGGCTCATGAAAAGAATGCCAAGCTTTCGGGGGATCAGAAGTTGCTTAAGCTGGCGAAAAAGCACAAGTGGAAACATTGTCCTGCGTGCGCGAGACTTGTCGAGCGGACTACCGGATGCCGACACATGACTTGCTTGTAAGTAGCCCACTAATCCTCAATTCTGCATGTGACATTTTATGCTAAAAACTGAGTCATCATGATCAGTGAAATGGTACATGTGAACTCACCATTTAGAATATTTGCTATGGGGTGATCACAAACTGACCCTTTTTGCGCTTGCCATAGTTTCAGAATCATCTAGCAAATGAACTTAAGAATCATGTTGTGCAACCTAAACTTGTAGAGGAACCGCTCTGAAAGTAAATCACGAAGCAACCTTTTTTGGTACTTGTGAGACTATCATATCTCGCTAAATCTAACAGGATTGAAATTATGTGGTTTCGACTTTTTCTGACTTTTGGATTTATGGTTGGTTGGTGTGCAGATGCACGAACGAGTTTTGCTACACATGTGGAACGAGTTTTGTAAACAAGGTGTCAGTTTGTGACTGCTGATTGTCGGTGGTGACTGGTGTCCTTGATTAGTGGCGAGATTTAGCTTCCTTTCAGATCTCTGTAAACGAAATGTTTTCTTTCGTTGTTTTAGGGTTTGCTAGGTGAGCGAATGATGTAACATATGAAGCTCAACTTGCAACCAGAGTGCTTTTCTTCGATGTAGCTTGAAGAGCAAAATTTCTCGACTTGAGCCTCTTTGCAAATCTGAGCAAATTGGTATACCTTGAGAGATGGAGTATATTTATTCCGTATCATGATATTTGTTCTGTAAACTGCTAGTGGCAAGATTGTGCACGAAGGTGCCAATTTTTAGCGAAATGTACAAGCTGATGATATTGGGTATGGTAAGACCACCTATTGTCGGGGTAGTCGGGGAATTCATCCCCAGGTGAAGAATTGAAACGTTTACTAGGAAATACTAACGGCGAAGGAGTGTTTATATCTGAAGCAATATTGGAATTATTATCAGTGCATAGGGTATCTTCTTGGGATACTCCGAACTGTAGCGGTGGTCAAACAGTGCCCAAATCGATACATCATGTGAGAAAAACACGAAGAATTTAACTTTAGGGTAAGCTAACAAATCATGATCAGTTTCGAAACACGAAGCGCACATCGAAACATCGGTACTGAAACCTCAAACGAAAGCAAGAGACTGATAGCAAAAAGGTTGATAAGATAAAAGGCGTTGAACAGAACTGATAAGCACCAGGTCTAGTAAACATTCAAGAGTGATTTTTCCTCTATTGAAGCAACTCGTGCCCAAATTTCATCACCGAATTGAACACACTTTCATTCAACTTACGAAAGAGTAATAAACCCCTCTCCCCCCCGGCTCTGCCGATGAGGATGTGTAACAAGAAAAGTAATAAAAAAATCAAAACCATTTGTCGGCAGGACCTTGCATCATCATCATCATCACCCACCGACATGCAAGACCACAGTAATAAATAACACAGATAAGTGAACCCACTTCGCTTTAGTCTGCGCCAGATGCCGGTACATAATCTAATCAGTTGACCTTTTCACTTTCCACGTTTTAGGGTTTCGCCTGAAGTAGCAAAAAGCGTGTTCGGATTTGAGAGTTGGTTATCTAACCGTATGATCAGTCAGCGTAGCTTGATTCGTAAGCTCACATGTGTTATTCTATTAGCTCGCTCAATCACTCAATCTCTAACACAAGATGCTACCAATCATATAACATACTACTGCCAAACAAACATAACACGAATCAAACATACCTGAGCTTTCTCACTTCAATTTGGTAGATTTCAGAATGACAATTGTGTTACCAATCTAAGGTAGTGGCCACTTTTGATATGAAATCGTGAAAATATCGGCGACACTGACTGACTGTAGTTCCATTCTTCCTTTCGCCAACACTCTATCTGGAGAGTCAATTCGCCACTGTTTGCTTCGACCTGATTAAGATTATGCCCCCACAACGATTCAGTCTCCTTCTAGAGAACTCTATTCTATCCGTTTAATCTTCTCGTCCTTTGCGATTCATGAAATGGGTTGCGAATACGATCTTTTCGTTCGTAGTGCTCACTCACCGTGACTTGCAGTAATCTTCTTGAAGGATTAGTTTGGAATTTTGTAGCTAGCCAGCGATCATGCCTGGACATTTTCGTCGCCGCATGTTGGCAAAGGTGTCGCGGAGGATGGCAAGGAAGTATGGCTACAGTCAAGACTCAGCCGGGGACGAAGCTTTCGCGTTGCAGTTGCAAGACGAGGAGTTCGCTCGTCAGATTGAGCAACTGGAGCACTTACAAGTGAGTAGCAATCATAGCAATGGATCATCGTCATCATCGTCATCCGATTCCTCTTCATCGACTGTCTCCACTGCTTCAACTTCTTCCACTACTAGCAACAACAGCCAGACGTCACTTACAGGTACTGGCAACGACCATCACTCACCCTCGATTCCATCGAATGGGCTAACCTAATGCTCCATTCTTTATCTTTCGGCAGCATTTCATGTGCAAATTTGACATTTGCGTTAGAAAACGTGTGTGAGATAGCCATTTCGGAGCAATAAATGATACATGTGAACCATGGAGAAATCAACTAATGAATTAAAATGGTCGTTTTGAAACTATAGTAGAGCACTGTCTTGTTATGTGACGTTTCAAGCTACCATAAATTGCTGATTGAGGAGGGTTGGAACTGTTGAAATTTCTGGAATTCGATGATTTGGGACCCATCTGGATTTTGGTTTTCATATTTTACTCGTTTTGCTGATTGCGAAGGATCGGTGGCCCGATCGGTGGTTCGGTCGGTGGCCGTGACGGCAGAACGTGAATCGACATGGTTGCGATCGTTCGGCGTGAACCTGAGACAAGTCTCCAGAAAAGAGTGCGGCATATGCGGAGAAGCACAACCGCTCTTCTTCTTCATGAGCACAAGCGGTGAGTCCATTCTCTCGAACAAAAACTCTCGATTTACTCAATTTGAGAATATTACATGTACCATCCTGAAGCATATTAGTAAATTAGGGTGAAAAGCTTCAATCGACCATATTCAGAAATCAACTCACAAATTAGAACATGATCACGAATCAGTACTCTTTTGTGCAACTTGCATTAAAATTTAGAGGTTGAATCGCTAAGTCATGCACCTTAAGCGAGTAAGAAATCTTTCCGCAACTTTCTCAAGGGAAACTGAAGGTTAGAATCGCCAGACATTCAAACTGAGCTAGAGTTTCATTGACTGCTCGGCAGGGTGCACACACGAGTACTGCTTAGATTGTTGCAAGCAAAACGCGGAAGCCAGAATCTCAAGCGGACTGGCACAAGTGTCCTGCCCACACGAGGATTGCGAGAGCACATACTCAATGGAGCAACTAAGCAGCTCCTTACTTTCCCCACAAAGCTTCGAGATTCTCGACACTCGGTTGACAGAAGCAGCCATTCCGGAGTCGCTCAAAATCTACTGCCCCTTCGCAGACTGCTCCGCTTTCATGATGAAAGAGGACGAAGACGACGACGACGACGAAGCTACGTTCGCCGAATGCTTCTCATGCCACCGCGGGTTTTGTCAAGCTTGCAATGTTCCCTGGCACGGCGACCAGAGCTGCGTCGAGCACCGTGCGCAGGCCATGAACTCGAAGCTCTCGAGTGATCAGAAGCTTCGTGAGCTTGCCAAGCAGGAGAAGTGGCAGACTTGTCCGGAGTGTCACCGGCTCGTTGAGCGGACCGAAGGATGCAAGCACATGACCTGTGTGTAAGTTGCTGTAAAAAACCCACTTTCCAAAAACACCTGCTTTCCAAAACACCCGTTGCAATTGTTCGATTCCGAGCTCCAAAACACTTTCTTTGACTTCCAGAAGCGAGAAGTAGAGACATTGCACTAACTTCTGATAAGCTTGAATAGGATCTTACTTGAACAAGAAAGATGTCCCTGTAATGCTTGCTTTTGTTGGACGGTGCAAGCATCCCTCCCTAGTCCCTACCAATTTTTGTGGTTTGAACCAATAATCGCATTCGTTTGTAAGTGCAAGTTACAACATGCATTTGTACAAGTTGCAACTAACTTTCATAGTTTCTAACTTCTTAAAGGAAGCAACGTTTTATACATTTGTTGGTTGGTTTAGTAAGTTGTCTGGTGCGAGTATTAACTTTTGTTTTATCCTATGACCTTATGTGCAGATGCAAGAATGAGTTTTGCTATCTATGCGGAGAGCGATATGTAGACAAGGAGCCCACTTGCGAATGCTGAAGATTATGGGTCCAAGGCTCCCTTCTCCTGTTGACCCTTTACCGCTAAGAAGATCCTGACATGGTTGTGACAGTGTCGAGAAATGTTCAGTCGCTGTACATTTCAGAGCGATGGGTTAGATATAAAAGCTCAAACTTTTAGATTTTCAATTTTCTACAGAGAAGTCAGATTTTTGGTGTTAGTGAGCTAGTGATGTACATTACGTTATGATAAAATTCGATAAAATTTTGTATGAGATTTTTTTTATGTTTTGTTGTCAAGTACATTTGCAGAGCTATAACTTTGAGATGGGGCATTGCTTTAGGTTTGTTGTAATGGTATCAATTTGATTGGAGTGAAATGAATTTCATCGGTTTAGATATCAGGTGCTTGTAGTGTTTGAGTAACAAAGCTATTTGATTGTAAGTGGAATGTGAAAGAGTAACAAGAACATGTTTATCGTTATAATGAGAATATTCAGATTATCAAATTGATGACAATTGAGCTTGAGTTGAGTCAAATGTACTGTGTGGGTACATTTAGCTCGACTCAAGCTAAACCCACATTTCTCAAAATTAGTGAATAATACCATTATAACGAATTGCGTGTTCAAGGAATTTATCAAACCTCAGTGCCCAGTGCCCAGTGCCCATTCTAGACTGGTAGTGTTGTCTTATCAAACAAAAAATTTATTCATTTGTCAAACACAATTTAGATGATACACTAACGACGTCTTAGATGTACATCTCATTTACATTGTGTCTGACAAATGATATGTATTTTGTCTGGTTAGTGTTGATTAGAGTGCTATGCTTGGTGGAGTGATAAGAACCATGCTCAAGTTTGGGTGAATCTTTTGGTCCGAGATTCTTAACCCTAAATTCTTGCAATGCCAATTTTAGTCGAAGGGTTGAAACATTCAAGAGCCATAACGTCTTCAATTGATGTTTGATTTCGACAACATTTGTTGGATAAGAACTCAAATCAAGTTTTTCATTTGTTGTAAATATTGTAGATCCAACCAAGGTTCTATGAATGTGTGGTATGCAATTTAGTGCAAGCACCTTCCGTTTTAGGGTTTTGAGGCATAGGGCATGTTTTGTCGTTGCAAGCCAACTATTGAGTCGCGTTTATTTTTTGATTTATTTTAAAAAGAGTGATTTGAGGATGAAGTCCATTAGCATTTACTGATTCGAATCGTTTTGGTAATACATTCTCAATGATTTTTTATGATGAAAAAAATGCATGGTCACGGAAGAGTTGTTTCTCCTTTGTCCATTGTTAAATTTTAGCTTTATCTTTGAAATGGAAAGCATAATCCAATCTAAGATGTCTTGAAGACATGACATGCAATTTAGTGCAAGCGGTTTAGTTTTGAACAATTTTTTCTTTGTACTTCTGGAGCAATTTTCGACATTGCAAGGTGTTATTATTTGAGCCCAATTATCCTTCTATATTTTTTTTGTATGGTTCAAGAGTGTTATTAGGAGAAGGTGAGTAAATTTCTAGGTGATGATATCTTAATGTACAATTGATTTGTTGGTAGCATTCCTATTTTGAATGAAAATTGGTAAAAATAATTGGAGTCTGGACATTATTAGAAATTATTAAGATCTTGTAATCTACAAGGCTCGATGGTTCTAAATTTATTAATCACCTTTAATGGGTTTGTTAGTAAGTTTGAAATGTGAATATCTTACCTTTATATATATTATCAACACTTCAGTAAAGGTTTAAAAAATTTGTCATTCTAGATTAAAAATGGACGGGACATCTGGTAGGGATTAGATGCTAGAGTAGGCTTAATGGACATCATTTATTACTTTACCTCAACAACCTTAGTCATTTAACCCCTAAACGTGTTGAATGTCGAAAAAAGACATTGTGGGTGAAGGGAAGAAACTTTGAAGAGCCATAATTTCTTCATTAAGAGTCCTTGTTGCATAAAATCACACGGGTTGGGTTCCAAGTGAAGTCTAGTTTGTGTGGTGAAAATTGCCGACCCATAACATGAAGTATGAATAAATGGCATATATTTTGATGAAAGCAACTCTTGTTTTTGAATTTTCAAACATGGGGCATGTTTAATCAATGTAAGGCAATTACGGGAAATCAAAAAGATGTTTTTATGAAGCATTATAATAAATAAATTATAATTTTAAATGAATCGAATCTTCAGAGATCAAAAAGTTATTCAAATAAGAGGAATAATAACGTAGCGGTGAACACCTATGCTTATATTGTGGAAAGAACGACCATGGCTAGAGGAACCGCCCTGTATAACTCCAGAGATCAAAGCCGCACAAGTTTTGAGGCACCTCAAGCGCTTGTGAGCATAGCCACAAAGAGTTCATCTCGGAAAACAACAACGGCCAACCACAGTAAGGACCGGTATCTATTGTCACTTATATCAGGATTCCTTGACCAACTCGGTTAAGCAAAGATCTACACCAAGATTGACCTTTATGGAGCGTATAATCTAATGCGTATCAAGGAATGTGACGAATAAAAAACCACCTTCCAAAGAAAGTATGGACATTTTGAATACAATGTCATGTCTTTTTGATTTACCAACGTACTTGTCATCTTCCAGCACTTAATGCACGACGTGTTCCGAGAGTTTCTAGACAATTTTGTTGTTTGCTACCTTGACGACATATTGGTGTTCTCCAAAAATGAAGATCACACCAACCATGTCTGGTTGGTATTGAAAGAGCGAACATAGCCGGGGCATGAGTGTAGAGCGTAGAGCGTTCATGGTACAATTTTTGATTCTAGAGCGGTGAGACATATTTTTGTATTTTTAGTAAAACATATTCTAAAATAATTATTGACAAAAATACTTGAGAATATTCGGATATTATTGAGTTATTACTGTGGATTTTGTAACCTAAACCCGTAGAATTGAGAGATAGAATTCTGAAATTATGCATGCTTGAGATGCATATAGAGACATTTGTAAATTCAAAATATTAGATTACATGTACATGATAACTAGTTACAAGCATATAATCTGCTAAAGAGGAACGTAGGTTTTGAGACATGTATAATAATATAGAGATTTTCACTAAAATTGTGAAATCATATTACCTAAGATAGAAAGACACAATTTTATAGTAGAACATATAGAGTATGTGTAGAGACTCGTCTACGTCTTCTGGTTTGTTCCATGATCCAGCACTCCACTCTCTAGAATCTTTTTCACCTCATTGAAACTAAACGTAGGTGCGTGGACAAAGAGGTCTCTATCGGCATAAAAATTATACATGACTATCAAGACATAGTGTAGGTGCTTACACGGTTTATATAGACATCTTTTCCTACCCAATATAGCAATTGTGTCCTTTATGACTGGGCAAATGCAAATAGGCAACACACTCATTGAAAGTTTATAAATTGACTCCAGATCTGACTGTAAATCGGCAGTACAAGCAAAACAAGGCGCAATATGATGGTCACCTCGAGTATGCTTGTTTGCATCGCTCGAGCCGAATTAATTCTATCCATATGCTTCGGGGTTGCAGCAGAGACCCGCCAAGCATTCGTGGATTTTCTTGACTTAGGGAAGACTTTTGCATCGTCCGGCACCGGAATGTGTGACAAGTCCCGTGGAGGAGCAACATTATTAAATGTACAGTTGATGGAAAGGCGTTTCTTCAATGGAAGTTGGAATCTTGCATTCTCCAATGCCTCAATTTTGCTACGTATCAGATTTGTGCCTATTTTCATGGGCGAGATCGATTGGATAGGTTATAGGTGGTCGATCTTGGATTCGAAAGAATTTCTCAACGTACCTTCAACGAGTACCTTTTACACACTTTTCAATATCGTCTGCACAAAAAAATAAAAAATTGTTCTTCCAATTTGCGTTTGTATTGCGGAGGCTGCCATATTTCAGTGTAAACACGAGCCGGGGTAGGCTTCCCGTTTTAGACTATGCATAATTCACATTTCTTCTTGGACACATCCATATTTGCCCAACAAGCTTTAGAGGATGTCTTCATCAATCGAGAAATGTGTCGCAACCTCTCGTTCACTTTGGTCTGTTGAACATCGGTAGCGCATTGAATATTCGGTCCAAGAGAAGTAGATGGCTCTAGCGGGCATAATCCATGAATTTTGTCTTTCTTGTAGATAGTACCCAAACTCTCAGCACAAGCTTTGGTAACCCTTCTCCGATTTTGAGGACTTGTGTCTGATTGATGTGTTTCTTTCTCTGTTTCAATTGGAACACTGCATCATGTTTCTTGGAACCAAAAACCTCAGCTCCCTCGAAGTGTGCGTTACGGGTACAGAAAACTTGAGCTTTTGGAAAATTAATTATTGCCTTGTTGATATCTTATGCATTTCTGGTTTGATGAGCTTTGCATTGGGCAGTGCGAAGTCGAAGTTTTTCCGTAAATGGGTCAAATCTACCTTGTTGAATTGATGATAACCTACTACTTGAAGGAATGCGCAAAAGTAATCATCAATAGCCGCAACGTAAAGGTCCCCACCTTTATTGTCAGACGCTTGTAACCATTTGTTGTGTACCGTCTCAGCAAGGTTACAAAATGACATCTCCGCTAACACTTTAGAATTTAGAACTTTTTTTTCTTACATCGTATCAAATTATGTCAACTTAATACATGATTGAATATTGTTGTTTTTTTTTTAGTGTTTAGGATGGGGTAAAATTGCGGCACAGAAGCTATAATCAATAAATAGATTATTTTTATTTATTTATTTATAAATGTTCAAAATTGTACTAAAGTAATTGAACTTTTACCTATAGTATAGAAAAAGTAAATATAAATAGTATGATAAATAATAATAAATATATAGAAGAATACTAACTAATTTTATAGACCCACCCCACACTGTGTAGCCGAAATGCCAGTACGCAAGCCAATAGTCTAGGTGCTATAACCCACGTTACGAGGTGACGTTAGACATCCACATAAAGTTCCTCGACTCGTGCTTCCAAAGCCTCATGTACGCGAACAACACTGCATAGTGAAACTGCAACCCATGCTCTCAGCCCCCTCTAAATCAGCTATATTATTTTTTTAACTCATCACTGACAACACACTATGATTCTAATAAATGTATCCTGATTCGAAAAGACAGACACGCACGCAAGACTTTACACAGACATCCATGCGTAAAGTATACCCTTTGACTACTTCATTTTGCGGTTGAAGAACCACTCTAGTTGAAGTGTCTTGTACTTACCATGTCCCCGATCTAAACTTAGAGGCGCATGGGCCTACGGGTATCATCGTGCACACAATTTTAAGTAGATGGGACTAGTGAGAGACAACCTGATGAAGAACCACTTTACATTACATGTATGTAACTTACTCACCTAGTACGTTCACCTACCTTGCTGACTTCTCACCCACGCAATCATCCCTATCTTGAGATTGTCACATCTCTCTTGCTTCTTCCATGGCTGGTCTTTCGGCAGCCTCTTCATCTTCTCTTTTATTTTTTTCTTTCATATTTATCTTCATGATTTCTTTCATCGCGTGTTTCTTCACTTGCTGCTAGGTGATTCTCCACTCTAATCTCTCGGCAAGATTGCTCGTCGTCAGCGCTTGCATCGCATCATATGAGTAAGATAAGGACTAGGCTCGTAAGTAGAAACCAATGAAGAATTGATACAACACAAGAGCTAATCAATGGGTGACTTGTACAACCTCGTCTGACTGGTTTTGATCACCTTCGGAATCTGCAGCGCCAGTTGCGGTGAGCCTCTTCATCACGACGTAAATAGTCCTCGCACTCAAACCTCAATTCAACTCTAAGCGTTACGTGTCTCTATCAAGTGCTCGCAACATGGACTGCCAGAGCGCTTCTCTTTTAGTTGAGCTACAGTCTAACTCGGCCATCTTTCCTTGTGAGCGAATTGAGCTGATTACGAAAGAAATGACCGCTGACGAAAGCAGATTTAAAATGTGCGTCGAGGTTCGCGCCAGCCAATACTAACGGCCGTCCTATGCACTAATACCTTATTTCATTAACCCCTAAAAATCCAAGCGTTTTTTGGCCTTCCAAAACCAAGAATTGTGATTTTCTACCACCTTGTTCGAAATGAGATATGGTCAAAAAATTTATTGTTTTTCTGTACTTTCAACCGTAAGATCTCAAACCCACCTACTATTAGTACTACCATGTGAATTTTCAACCGTTGGATCTTCACCATTTGTGAGATCTTAACATTCAAAGTTGGTGCAGAAGTTTTTTTGGGCATTGCTTGTGAGACATTGTTTCCATGGAGCATAGGTTAAATTGAAGATTGTTACCCCAAACATAATATCCATATTTTTTTCCATGTAGATAATCAAGTTGGGTACGCTCATGCAAAATTTTGGAAACTCATTCCATTTGTATGACCTTCATGCAAATTATTTCTTAGAAGAAGGTCTAAAAACATTGATATAGTAAAACATGCATTTCCTTCGATATATTTGGTTTAATTAAAAATCCAAATGACGAGTAGGTGCCTTTATGAGTTTGTGAAATTTGAGGAAAAAAAATTTGGGAAAATTCCAAAACCTCAAATTTTGACAAATTTTGTAAGAGTTAATTCAGAAATTACTAGAAATTGTGAAGATTGTTTTTGTAATTTTTGAGGGCTGCCCTTGTGAAATTCACAAACTTTTTGAGTTAGCTCACTTTGGAACTCAAGTAGTAATTTGGTCATGAACATATTTCCAAAAAAAAATCTCAAAAAAATATTAAATTTAAACTGCCCCAGTTCGGCTCGCAAGCCAAGAATTGTCGTAGAAGACTCAAAAATTGGAATTTGGCTTTGCAAATTTTACCACATACACTTTGCAGTAGAGGGAGCACCCATTAAAAAATTTGGGCAAAAGTATTACTTTTAACCTATTCATCTAGGCTGCCCAAAATAGCAAAAGCCCGATTTGGTCCTCTTGGATCTTTAGGGGTTAAGTGATTTTCAGACGTATGTGTAATGTGCAAGATCATGGGATTGCGTCATGGAATCCTATGAGTCTTTCTCCCCCTTTTCCAAGCATATCTTTTTATAAATTGATAAAATCTCATTCGATCCTTTGTAAAAATATTCTTTTTTATAGTCATATCTCATTGGATTCTTCACATTAGGTTAAATTTCAAGCTTGAATGTCATTCTAATTTAAGATCGTGATTTGATTGATTGTAATTTCACTTGATACTACAAGTTTAATAACAGTGCAAATGTACGATTGCACAAGAGATTGGTTTTAAACGCAAGAGATACTTTTAGTCAAAGGTAATAATTGTTTCACTTCATACTCTGGCTTAAAATATTAATACGTCAAAATTTTACTTTAGAATTAGTAAATTTTATCTTATATTAAACTTCAATGATTATACATTATTTACAAACACGATCCAAGTAAAAGTTATTGTAAGTCAAGAGAGTTATATATTATCTCCTTGAAATACGAGATAATGATACAATTACAAAGTAATTACTACGAAGACAAACTTTATTATTACAAGTCTATACATATACTCAATATTCACTTTAGATTATTATATCTCGAAATACTTAAAACACAATAGTTCACAAACTATAAGAATATAAATGCCACAAATACTTACAAAATATGCTAAACCTTTTAAAATTAAATCAACAAAATAACATCTAAAATAGAATACATCCAAAACTAGTAGATTTTAGACTGTCTAATAACTCCGAGAGTTTTTCTCAAATACTTCACATGAGACTTTCTTTGAATTAGATTCACATTCAAATGTGCACATAGAGTCTCATGACTTTAATTAATATAGATATATGTTTCATACTGAAATATGTTGTCTTGAAAGTTATTGAGAGGGTGATATTACATAAGTTGTAGAGGTGACATCATAGAGGTTGGTGGGGTATGACAACACGTAGGTCGAAGAAGTGATATTGAAAAGATTAAGAAACACTCACCGTTTCTTATAAAGTTTCTACTTTAAAATGAAAACTAATACTACAAGTCTATGAATAAATAGATAATTATCATTGAATGTGTATATAGTTGTACACATTTAATTAATCTCATTTTTGGGTTTACTCGCATTTAGGGACCCAACTCATTATTCATTATTCAACATTTGTGAGTTACCTATTCAACTGAATTTGAACTTGATATCACATAGATATAAAAATAAGAGCTTCTGGTACATCAACATTGTAGTTACTTATACAAACAAAGTCCACATGCGAAAGGTTAACTTTAACCCCTAAAGGCCCAGGAAAGCCGAATCGGCGTTTTGCAGTTTTGGGCACCTTAGATGAGAGGTCAAATTTTGGTGTTTTGGGCTGTAATTTGGTGTGTGTGTCGGGAAACATAGTAATTGTGTGTGGTAAAATTTGCAAAGTAAGATTCCAATTTTAGTGCCTTGTAGAGCAAATTTTTGATTTGGAGTTGAGAAAGGGCAGAACGGGTTGTTGTTGTGGCCACTAAGGAACAAGGTGGAAATGGGGGCAGTTGCGAGGGTCACTCGAGAAAACTCCAGAGGGGCAGGGGTTCCAAGCAGGGTTTTGGAGGACCCAACATTCGGCAGAATTGAATGCTTTGGGACTGGCCAAAGATTGACGCCCCCTCCAAATACATGTCATAACTACAAACTTCGTGAAACTGGCGGCTGAGAACACACTGACATGGGGCGATTCAAATTTCAGAATTTGAATGAGAAACTCATGGAAAGATGTTGGGAACAACAAACAGCATACATCAAATCCAAAGCATATTTCAAAAGTAACAAAAATCCATTATGGCTAGTTTTGCAAATTCTTTGGACGGGGTTCCTGTGACTGCTGCCATCATTTCACTAGCAACTACCGATTCGAGAGAGGCGAGTGCAACAGTAGGAGAAGGATTCATCGAGGTGCCAGTATGGACCGAAAATGATCAGAGCACTGAAAATGGTGATTACGCAGTAGAGTCTTCGGCCAGGAGATCGAACAGCTCCTTCGTGGTCCAACTGTACTTGCCGCCGAGGTTGAGCTTCAGCGAGAGGAATCGGCGGCGAACTGTACGTGCCAGGGAGGTCGACGAGTTCCTTCGGAGGCGTACTGCAGCTGCCTCCGACCGTCCAGCTTCAAGGTCGCCGCTGCATCAAGTTCGGCAGCCTGCAGATCATCACCAACTTCGGCAGCCCATGCGCCAGTGAGCGATCAGATGATTGCACAGATCGAGGAGCGATCACATCAACGGGTTCGAATACATGAACATGAACTTGGTTTGCATGTGGAACTTGCATGGTAAACTGACATCACATCAACTGACTAATATGACCATATGCAGGAACCCAATACTGCGGTTGTGAGTGTCGGAAACTTGCAGCCACTTCTTATTTCGACATTGCCGCCTCCATCTGCCGATCCAGAAGCTCGCCTTCGTTCCTGGGCTGTACGCAAACACCTTCGAGCACATCAGATTCATGACCTCCTTTCACTGCTTGATCAAAAACATTTGCGCAGTTTACGCGTTCGTAAGAAGTCCAAAGCTTGGCCAAGAAATCCACAAGCAAATAATTTCCGACACCATTTCTACAGGCAAGCCGCACATATTCTAGGGTGGGTTGATCAACACGCTTTTGAGCAAGAATTTCTTGATATTGTCAAATCTACTTGGCCCGATACAAGCAATGCCTCCACGTCGATCATGGAAGAAGTCAAAGGAGGTGAGTATCTCTTGTGTAACATGTACCTAAATTTCATAGTTGAGAGTTATGAGTAATGTCTAACTTGGAGAATACAGATGGAGTGGGACAATATTCCAATGAGAAGGAGTTCACGTCTACAGACACAACCGGAACCAACTACGGTTCCTCCAAGCCCACCATCTAGTCCTGAAGCAATATTACCTCCTCAACATCAAGAATTGCCAGATCTAGGACCTGGAGTTGAGCTCATGACCTTCCCTGATACAGATGTTGGCTTCAACGGCGAGTACTTGAATTCGCAATCTCCAGTGCATGCGTATTACCCAAGCTCAGAAGAATTGTGTAATGAAGAAGGAGAAGATGATAGTGGTATGGAGAGAGCTGCAAGTCTTGAGGATATCCTCTGGCCACCTGAAGTCTTGCTTGCAGCAATAAACTTTGGCCGAAGAGGACGGAAGAGAGGTGGTGAGATCTACAATGCTGGACCTGATCCCGAAGAAGCAAGCGGGAGTGGTGAGATGCACGGACCAGCGCTGCAGCTAGGCGTCGACCAAGATTGCGGTGATGCAACGGCGTTGCGACTAGTATGGGACTCAAGCCGGCGGACTGCGGGCTGGCACAGCGCCGCGGCCACGAGGTCGGGCCACGTCGGCGAGTCAAGCGCGTCGGCTGCCAGCTGGGGTCCGGCGCCGAGCGCAGCGGGGCATCTCCAGCCGAACAGCAGCAACGGCCGGCACGCCTGCTTACCCGGGCACCAGGGCCTTCCTGTGGCGGGTGCATCGCCTTCTGGCCTTCCCCTTACAGGCCATACGCTTGGGCTACAAGGGCAACCAGTAGTTGTGACTTCAGAAGAAAATATTGGTCAATTCACATTGCAGCCAAATATTTTTATTGGGGAGAGAAGTACTGGTATTGGGCCTGGAGAATTCTATGGCAATGATACTGAGGGCGGTAATAATAATATGGAGTGGGATGATGATGTTGAGGAAGAACATATAATAAGAAGGAGAATGACACGCAATGGTGTGAGGGATGATTTGGGTGGGAATGATAGTGAGGACTTACCCAATTTTGAAAGTGCCTCTGATAGTGATGGAGATAATCGTAACGATGGGTTACCCCATCAACAAGAGGATATTAGGTGGCAATTTAGGAATGAGACTTGGGGAAACCCAAGTATTATGTATAATCCAATGCCGATATCATTTTTGGGGAAACCCATGGGTCCTTCTCATCATCATCGTGGTATGCCAAGTTTTATGGATTTATTTGGCCTCTTTTGGACTCCACACATGTTGGCCACTATTGTTCAAGAAACTAATCGGTATGCAAATGCTCCTTTAGATGAGCATGGAAATACCAAAGGTGGTCCTACTTGGGAGAATATGACAATTTCGAGCCTCAAAGCATTTATGGCCTTAGCCATATATATGGGGTTGAGGGTTCAACCTAATGTAAGAACATATTGGATGCGTGATGACCTCTTTGGATGCCCAAGTATTTCAAATATATTTACACGGGCCCGATTTCAAGACATTAGGAGATGTCTCCATCTTACAAACATGGAAGGACAAACTAGAGGGGACCCGGGTTATGACAAAATCGGTCAAACAAGATGGTTAGTCAATGCTATGAGAGATCAATGTAAAAAGGCATGGTTTCTTGGAAAATATTTGACCATTGATGAAATGATGATTCGCTATAAGGGGACATATTCACCGATACGTCAATATATGCCTAAGAAGCCTCAAAAGTGGGGCTTGAAGGTTTGGTGTTTGGCATGCTCGATTTCAAAGTTCGTATGGAATTTCGAGATCTATTGTGGAAAAGACAATATTGTAGCCCCCCTTCCCATAGAACAACCTAATATTGTTCTTGGCGATGCTCGATTGGCCCATAATGTAGTTATGAGGTTAGTGGATGGCCTTTGGAACTTAGGCCATTGCGTGACAATGGATAATTACTTCACTAGTTTTGGACTTTTCACAACTCTTTTATCACGGGAAATGTATGCATGTGGGACAATAAGGGCAAACCGGGTTGGTCTTCCCTTAGATTTGAAAAACACCAATTCTTTCAAAAATGTGCCTCAAGGCACAACTTTATGGAAAATGCATGACACCCGCACGATATCATGTGTTATGTGGAAGGATAAGAAGCCCGTGCTTCTTATTTCCACTCATTATTTGCCAATTCAACCCCCATGTGAGAAGGTAGTAACGGTCCCTCGGCGAAATGGTGCAAGTCGTGAAATGATTCTAACATCCCCGATTTTGAAAGAATATACAACTCACATGCGAGGTGTAGATGTTGCCGATCAACTCCGAGCATCCTATTCATGCCAAATGCGGAGCCACAAGTGGTGGCACCGTATTTTTTTCTTCTTATTGGATGTCTCGATTGTCAACATGTATATATATTATTTGGAGTGTGTGAAACACTATCGATATAACCGCACGCCGATGACACACCTTCAATTCAAGAAGGGCTTATGTGAAGCCCTTCTTCAAGGGTGGCCTATGAGAGATTCACACCCGCGGATATTCCTCGAGCAAGGAACACGCCATTGATTTGTGTACCCACATATACAAAATTACGACGTCGGTGTGTGGTTTGCCAAAAATTTGAACCACATTATTATCGCCGGAAGTGTGGAGACAAATGGATGTGTCTCAATCGAGGTTGCTTTGAGAAGTGGCACACGATATTGCCATACGACGCCAACGCCATATGTGAGTGAATGTAAGTATTTCTTTTTGCATACAAAGAGGAAGCTCAAGTTTGTTACCCCACATTTTGCGCATATAGTACTTTGCTTGTGAATAATAGTACTTTCCTTGTGAATAATACTTTGCTTTATTTCAACCCCACAAACAAACGTTAGTAATAATAATATGAATAGTACTTTGCTTGTGAATAATACTTTGCTATGTTTTTTATCCCACAAACAAATATGAATAGTAGTTGAGTTATGAATAATACTTTGCTTTATTTCTTACCCCACAAACAAATGACACCACAATAATTTGAATATTGCTTGTGAATAATTCTTTGCTTTGTTTCTTACCCCACATACAAAAGTTAGTAATAATACTATGAATAATACTATGCTTATGGATAATTTATTTTTTTATTAGTTACATTAGAATTCTTGTAAATTGATAAATTTTGGTGATTTTGTAGGTGTTCGGCAATCCCTGGAGTCCTTTCTCCAGTTAGGAGAATTCTATTTTGTGCCCTGGAGAACGACTTCGCAAAGGGGGCTTCAATCAGTGCGCCTACTGCACGGTACAAGTGGTGGCCAGGGACGGCAGCAAGGCGGGCCAGCTCCTCCAGCTCGGCTCTTTCCAGATCACGAAATTCCTGCCACCTCATGTGGCTCCCCAAGGTGCCAGTCAAATCCACTTTGTCGTTGCAAGCGTGGGCCTTTTTGTCAGATCATCTTTTTATAGGGAACTTATAAAGAGCTTAGGGAGCTTAGTAACGGTGGGGAGCAACGGGAAGAAAGCCCTCCCTTTATTGCAAGTGACACATGTCATAGCTATCTACATAGAATATTAGGCAAAGTATTTATGGTGGCAGTAGGCTATTCATAGCTCTGCCATATTGCCAGCAATGGGCCCGTAAGATTGAGAATGGGTTCCCATTCTTCTTTGTTGCCCGTCCATTTACTAATTTGCATATGTGTGTTTATGTTCTCCAAAATTGTCAATAATTGAGATTTTACTTTTTTCAAATTTTTTTCCCCCATGACTCTGATTTGTGTAAAGGAACATTTTCACCGTTCACTTTTGAAAAATTCAAAAAGTTGATGGTGGATTTGTATTAGAACCCCAATTTGTTCACTTAGAGTACTTTTTTGCCTCCTTCTAGAAAAAAAATTGTATGAAGGTCCAAAAAGTGGAATGAGTGTCTAAAATTTTGCATGGGTGTGGCCAACTTGATTTCTAACATGGAAAAAAATACTAGCAAAATGTTTAGGGTAACAATCACCAAGTCTCCCTTTGCACCAAGTAGACTATGTCTTTCGGGCAAGCCACAAAAAAATTTCTGCATCAACTTTGAACGTTATGATCTCACAAATGGTGCAGATCCAACGGTTGAGATTTGACATGGTAATCATGGATGAAGTTAGGTTCAAGATCTTACGGTTGAATGTTCCAGAATACAATAAAAATTTATGCCATACTCCAAACTCCACAATGTGGTCAAAAATCGCAGATTTTGAGATTGGAGGTTGCAAAAACGCTTGGGCCTTTAGGGGTTAACTTCACTTCAGAGACTTCTCAAATATTATATTAAACGCTCCATACTTCTATACATCTAATTTCAAAAGCTTCATTTTAATTTTACATATCACATATGCATATTGTTTAATACACATTAAATTGTCTGTAGTGAGTAAATAAACAAAAATAATTGAAATATGTGAAGAAGGGATAAAAATGACCAACGTCTATTTTGTCGTGCATGCCGTCGATTGTCATCATTATGCTATTACGTGTTTGAGGAACGTGTGTGATATAGCTATGACTATTGATTTCAAATTTGGGCGCCAAATTTCTCTAAGATTGTGCCATGGGGGGCCTGACGTGCCGGCGGAGCATGAAAGTGTGTCGCCAAAATGTGGTCAACGAATGCGTCGAAGAGCATTTCCTGTTGTACTTCTACCAATTGAGAGATATTCACGACCTCCTGGCCATTTTAAGCCACTTATCTCACCAACATAAGTCGCCCTGAATTCTAAGCACCTAAAATGTGCTCTCCTCATGGGGCCCGTGTGCAGTCTTGACGCAGAATTTAGGTGTCACGAATTTGAGAGAGCCTAGAGTGCAGGTGCGCCTCAAATTGCTCTGTATGCCGGTGTGCCTTGGTTACAATGGAGTCACCAGACAGATGAGGATCCGCGGGCACCGCTGTTATTGGCAGACCCTATTTGATGCACAACATGACAACTCGAGCTAGCTTGCACTCCTCGATTTAAACGTCGCAAGACCGCACGCGGAACCATTCCGAAGAGAATTCTGATTTATCAGCCGGGAAGTCATACCTCACAGGCAGGAGGTGAAAGATGTGATCGATGCGGTAGATGCGCTGCCAGGGTTAGCATTCACTTACTGCATGTCGTTTCCAGACTTCAACATTAGCTTCTGGCGATACAGACGAAGGTCCGCCGCCATTACTTCTACACGTGCCGGCGATCGGCACACGCTCCACCCACGCACCTGCCGTCGCAAATCGTCATCACCGAGTTCAGGCAAATCTTCGCGTATCGCTACATGGATGCACTTTGCATTTCTCATTTGAACTTATGTGATTTCATCTATTTTGCAGATGCACGTGAAGACGAAGATCAGAGAATGGAGCGCACAGACTCAAAGGATGCGACCGTTGCGACCAACGGCTATCCTGCTGACGAGTTTCCTGCTCTAGAAGAAACTGACGATGGAGCACCTGCAGAAGATGTGCTTACGGAAGCAGATGTCACCAAGGAGGTTAACAACCTAATTACTTCAGAAGCCGCTGTGATTGTCTCCAAAATTCAGAAGTTGCGATTTCAACTGGTTCACAAGTCCCGGATGTCTATCCCGCTCTGTAAAATGGTGGGGCTGCCACTGGTGAGGCCAGCCATGAAATCTGATAATGCAATGCTCTAAGATCACTTTCGTGATGTTGACTACATCGAAGGCCAAGGTGTGTTTTATGTGTCTATCGAGAACGACGTCAAAAAGAAAGATAATGCAAAGACAGTGGACGTGACAGCACATACAATCGCATTGTGGAGCCCGAACTGGGTAAAGGTGAATCTTCGGTAAATTTTACCTACCAACCGGACCGGTGTTTTCGAACAAGATGTTTCACGTGTAGGACGGAAACCAACGATTGCAAGCTTGGTACGCCTACATTAACAAAGAGAAGTCTCACGATCTCGCCTGACATTTTAAAGTTGATTATATCCTGCTCGAGCTGAAAGGTGATAACATGGCGGCATTGACCGCACTCCACGAGATCAACTGGTAAGCAAGACTACTCCTATCCTACAGTGATTTCCAACGCGGCGTTCACCTCACGTCTTTCACCGCCAAGTCGCGGCTCAATCCCCAAAATGGCGCGAGCGGCGCAGCGTCCCGACTCGACTCCGACTCTACGACCCGAGCCACTTCTTCGATGATGTGTTTTAGTCTGCCGACTTAAGTCGTGGCGTCCGCGGTGTCTTGAGTCCCATACGAGTTTCGGCAAGCAAGCAGACACTTGGTGTGCCTAACAGCTTAATTGAATGTACAATTTGAAGTCTTGTTGTCTATATACCGGCCGACATCTTTGTGATAGTGACGTGACGGGTAAGGTCTTTGCAGACGAAATAAAAATTCTCACGTTCAACTGAACTTGGTGCACAAGCTCTACCGGGCACAAAGGATTGGACGATTGAATGTTTTGTATTTCAAAAGCATAATCACTCGTGAAGAAGAAGTTGTTTCTATCCTCAAGCACCTAACAAAATCGACGGTGGTTGCTCGACAATCGTTATACAACGCCTTATACTGGGTATGACTTCTTTTCATTCTTTCATTCTCGTAGTTTTATTCTAAAGACATTCTTTATCCTGGGAATGATCTGCAGACGAAATTCGCTCAGGCCGCGACTGCTCGCATCAGCCACGCGATTGCGTTTTAAGCGCAGCTTCACCGCAACAACTATTCATGACAAATACAACCAAGAAATCATTTACAAAAATCGACGACATTGAGTGAGCTTCATAAAACAATTACCCATTTGCGACCCTAAAAATACGTGGACGCTTCTCGGAACCGTGAAGGAAAGACTACAAGACATTCTCATGAGGCCGAGATGTCGCGGGAGGTTGCTTTATTTCGCAACTTCACCATGACATGTACACAAAGGTGTTTTGTTGAATCACGAAACTACCAACAAAGCTTCGAGAAGAAGTTTTTTAAACTCTCGGTTTCACCGAAAGAACAATACGTGCACTTCTTTCACAAAGCAACGTGGTGGTCACAGGTAAAATTGTTCGCGGTCTCAGCCTTTAATGTATAATACTCTTGTACCAGAATATCATTGTTTCCAAAAGGTCTCAACTGCCACTTTACTTCTACCACCCAACTTGTAATGCAAGTCCTTGTATATTCCGTGAAGCGATTGCCGTGGTTTGAATTCTGTGCAGCTGTCAAATGCAGTGTCAAAGGAGTTTGAAGTCGGGATGAACATGATGAAGCAAGTGGTCAATTACAATCCTCCAGGTGCTATGGAGCCCGTCGTCACCGTGACGGAATACGTTGAGAGAATGCGGATTGCTTGTCGGCGCCAAAGTCTGTTCTTTGTTGCGGACATGACGGCAACTCAAAAGACAAGGCTGACAGAGAATGAGGAGGCACCGAATGGGGCCAAGAAAGACCAGAAATGAGGGGATTCCTCATGAGAAGGCTCAGATGATCTTGGAAGGAAGGCAAAGAAGAAGTAATATTGATAAGAGGAGGAATAGATCTATTTGGTGTTGAAGAGAGTGAAGAACAACGACCTTCAACTTCTATATCTTGAAATTTAAAGAAACTTCCGGAGTAAGGTCACCAGAAGGCTCTATGGAACCTTCCGGGAGGCTCGTGGGAGCTTCCGAATCTAGGAAGATCAGCGGAACCTTCCTAAAACAATTGGATCCTTATGGAACCTTCCTGAAGCTTTTGCAGGCTTCCGAAACTACTAAACTATCCTGGAAGCTCACAAGCTTCCCTAAACTACTAGAAGCCTATACGTGTTCGGCGAAAGCTTTTGAACTAGTGGAAGGTTCTAACCTTCCAAAAACTCAACTCGCAAAATATACTAAACTAGAAATCTTTGGTAAGAGGGTGATCACTAGAACTCACGGGGTGTGGATAATCACTGTATAAAGACGTCCGCGACAAATGCATTTCGCTTTTCAATCTCCCAACACTTACTCACGTATCGCATTCTTCAAGATCAATCTTGATAGATTCTCACGCCATGTCCACGCAGAACTCAATTCGCAACTTACATGACAAATCAAGATGTCTTATTCCTATTGACCTCTTGGGGTTCGAAGATCAGATTAACGTTATGAATTCCATAATGTGCACAATCCGTCGTTAGAGATTGACGAAATATGGCGTTTTGTCTACAATTGTAGATCTGCATTGCAATCACGCCGCAAAAAAATAAAACGTTCGTTAATCAATTATTTTTATATAGAGGCAAAGAGATGCCGATAGCTGATATCATTTATAATAGAATGGAGAACTCTAATGAAGATGACAAGGGCTGTTTCGTAGGATTGTGCATAACACATAAATTATATATAGTTTATTCATGTCCATTACAATTTGTAGGAAGAAGTTGTGAAGTTACAGGAAGGAGAAGTAATGGGGAAGGTGAAGAAGTGGTGACAATGCTTTGAGGCAAAGAGGATGTCGAAAGAGATTTGGAAAATGTGAGTTCGGAATCAACTGAATTCATTTTTTTCTTTGAAATTTTACCGAGTTTATTAATATGTTCCAGGAGAAGCAGTCAAAACACGTGCGGAGTAGGAGATGTTATTTTTTCCTATTCTGAGTGTGTATTCTTGATAAAACTCGATAGTCGCGCGTCTTCGTTGGATTCGTGTTATTTGTGCTCATCGTATTTGAGATTTGGCGTCTAACCAGGATGCTTCTCCTTTGATGGCTATGTTAAAAATGATGTTCTTCTTCGTTGAGGACGATAATCCTCTTAATGTCGAATATTAATTTTCCCAAAATTCTAATTTTTAGAGGGTGCTGTGGAGCTTGTCGAGACCAGTCTAGAACTGGTTGGTTATCAGAACCGCGTTGATGCAAGTTTAACATTTTCACCTCGAATCCTTCTTTAAAATCTAACTTTTTTACCTTGAAGCTTGTTCTCATTGTGTTTGCTGGTGTGAATTGTGTTTGCTGGTGTAAAAAAATGTTGTTGAGTACCTTGAGGCTGTCGAGGCCGAGTTGCTTGGCTGTTTTCAGCCAAGACGGAGCCTTCTCTTTCTTTTACCTGTAGATATTACAGAAAGTTTTGTCACTATCTCTGGTCATGTGGTTTTATAAGACCAAGTCATGTAAGCATTATTGATTAGTTAGAAATCTCTACACTAGAATTTCAGATTTTGATATATATATATATATATATATATATAACTATTTTTTGTTATATATGTTTGAACAAAATTCATAATGAATAAGACAAACCAAAGAAAATTACTTTTAAAGTGATGCACATGATGACTTTTTTGTAATATCATAGATTCTTTGTTTTACTTATGTTTTTAATCACATTAAATTGAATATTATTCTTTTCATTTATTATTATTATCATAATTTATTTTTTATAATAAGCATACTATAATTACTATAGCCCATTGAAACATAAAAAAGTTGAACAAAAAGGATCAATATAATAATTTATTTAGATGTGATTAAAAACACAATTTAAATATGTATGTTGTGTTTTTACAAACAAGTCATTATAGAGATTAGAGACGTCACTTGTAGTGTCGTTTTCTATTGGAGGTAATTATTAAGTTTCTAGCAATACTCAATATAGTGTTTACTCTCGAGAGGAGGAAGTAGTATTGTTCCAATCTCCCATTGTCCGATAGCCGTTGAGATATTAGTATTACAAACAGACACTTCATTCATGCCGGACCCTTACCAAGGACAAAAGTTTTTGTCTAACAACATCAAGTTATTTGCAAATTTACCTTTTTGAACCTCCTATACGATTGGTAAATATTCAAATCACAAATTCAAACTGTAAACCATTGATCTATCTATTTGGTCATGTCTCCAATAATACATTGTAAACAACAATGAATGTCTCCATAATACATTGTGAACAATCAATATCAAAGGACGCGTAGAGAAACATATACTTATTGTATTTTCTTATCAAAAAGGGTTAAGTTCAGAAGACTATAAAAAACTTCACCATACTAGGCAAGTATATTTAGTGTAAAGCATTGCCTTTACTAACATCACTCTAAGTAATAATTAAGTAATCAACCTACTTTTGTAAAGAGAACTAATGGTGGATTTCGACACTATTAATAATAAATAGTAACTCTCGACATAGTAATATTCTAAGATATGGATGAGTTAGTAAGGAGATGAAATTTTAGATAAAAAAAGCCAAATTTTAAAATGGATTGAACCAAACTAGATGAGAACTGGAATCATGGAAAGTAAAACAGGAACCAACTTCAAGTGCAAATGGCAGCTACAGAGAGAGGTGGCAACAGAATGCAGCCATCAACACTAATTACCCACAAATTGACAAAAAGTGTTGGAAAGGTAGCAGGGGTAATCACATTATTCATCACCTGATCACCCCATACAAAATACACTTCATACTAAATACACTATCCAGTGTAGTTGCAAAGGGTCAACAGCACAGTTGTCGGCAGCCAGAACGGACAAGATGACTCACCTTCCCAAAAGAAACAGAAAAGATTCCCAAAAGATTCTACCGACATTGGCTTGCGGGAGAAAGGTGCTTCCAATTTCTCAAGTACCGCCACACGCTCAACATCCGCAATCATCTCCGCAACATCATCGCCAAGCAAACCGAATCATCGCCACCATTCAATCGATCACCTACCGACTCGCAACTCCTTTACCGGAACTGACTCACTTTGCAGACATTCAAACGAATGATTTACCTTCCCAGCTGGCTAGCTTGGTGCCTTCCTCGATCGATCCCAAGAGTCAGTCGGTTTGACTTCTAGTTTGCAAGCCAGTTAGGGTTTGCCCACTTGTGTGCAGACAAAAGTCTCGTAGAATAATGGAGTTTGGTTTCCTTGCTATTCGAAAACTCGGTAAGCCCCCCACCGACAATGCAAGCTTATATCTTTGCCCTGCACCCCCTTCGTCTTCGTTGTCTCTTAGATCTTCAAGTTCGAGTACGGAACTAGACCTGGTAGGCTCCTGTGATGAAAGAATGTGGTCTCTGATTCTTTGTTCTTTGCGGAAAAGTGTGTGTATGTCGATCTGCTAGCAGTGGAGATGCTTGTTCAAAGTGTAAAGGAGTCTCTACTAGGTAGTCGTAGATCTTTCTGATTGATGCTCTCGTCGTTTGTAGCAAAGAAGATGTCGTCGAGGAGAAGAAACAAGAATGCGGATGAAGAACTGGCTCGGCAGTTGCATGACGAAGAGCTTGCTCGGCAGCTGGAACTAGAACTTCTGCAACTTGATATCGAAGAACTTGATCCGGCGGTCTGGCCGCACGCTTCTTCGTCTTCCGCAATTAACAGCAACAGCAAGAAGCCAATTCCAGGTAACAACCAACATACGTTTTTACATTTTTTTTTGAATCAAAGCACTGGCAACTTCTTCAATTGTTCATTGGCCAGAGTCCTGCGCAACCGATTTGAAAGCTACAGTAGAGATGAACCCTAAAGCAACCACGATGTTCGGAAATGGGTGTTTGTGGATATGGAATTCTTTTTACTGAAAAGTGCAATATTTGTTGTATTGTTTCTTGCAAAGAATCGATTCCCTTCACGGAACCAGAAGCAGATCTGTTGCGTGCATTTGGCATCGGCTTGACAACACAGCAACTCTCCACAAAAGAGTGTGGCATATGCAGCGACTCTCGACCATTGTCTTTATTCATGAGCACAAAAGGTGGGTCATACATATCATTGGATAGTGTACACTAGTTGGATTTAAGTAATCAACTTCATGAAGAACCAGAAGCGCAATCATTCTTACAGAGATAGTGTCCAGAGTTACAGTAGACATGACTGAGATCGAGAATGGAAACTATGATCTGAAAAGTTGAATGATTGAGACTTGAATACCATAATCAATTTCACTTCGCACAATTTGGAGTAATTTCAATTCAACCCAGCCTAAACCGATTCGCGTCTTTCTGACTCAAAACAGAAATTTTCTTCTTACAAAATTTTAAAACTTAGACTGAGTATATCGCACGGTCAAATTATAGAAAACTAGTCGGACAGTTTTGAACGATTATATCATGTGGTTGTAATTTTCGAAATCAAGCTCTTTACGAAAAAATCTGCACACTACTTTCAAAGATGATCTTTTGAGTCACTCACAGACTGATGGACGATTGTGTACCAGGCTGCAGACACGAGTACTGCACAGATTGTTGCAAGCAGCACGCCAAGGTAAAAATCCGTAGCGGTACCACCGAAATCAAATGCCCCCACGAGAAATGCCACCATCACTTCTCCATCGATCAATGCGGCTCACTCCTAACCCCGGCGTCTTTTGACATTCTTATGACGCGGTTGACAGAAGCGGCGATCCCGCACGCATACAAAGTCTACTGCCCGTACCAGGATTGTTCCGCCTTCATGGAGAATAACGCGGCTCATGGGGAGCCCAGCAACTCCTCTTCGGATACGTTTGCGGAGTGCCTCTCCTGTCACCGCGGCTTCTGTCACGCTTGCAACGTCCCCTGGCATGCTGATCGCTCTTGCAGTGAGCAACGGGCGCATGATCTGAATGCGAAGATGAGTGGGGATCAGAAGCTGAAGGAGTTGGCGAAGCAGGAACGGTGGCAGCAATGTGGGAAGTGTCACCGGATGATTGAGCTCCAACGAGGCTGCAATCACATGACTTGCTTGTAAGCATTCAAATCCTCAAATACTTGTTTGTCATTACCAATCAAATTGTTTACTGCAACTAGAAATGCAGATGTTTGTCATACTAATCAGAAGGTGTACTGCAACTAGGAATGCAGATGTTTGTCATTACCAATCAAATGGTGTCAATACTGCAACTAGAAATGAAGATGATTGCAATGTAGACATGAATAGAGTGACTTACATTTAATTTCAAGTTTTGTTTCAACAAAAAATCATAATTATTGAGGATTCTGTTATTACATAGTTTGTTTATTAGAATGTTCCAAGCATTCGTAAAGTGGTTGCCGTGCAATAAAACATTTTTATTTTATTTTCTTCAAACCAATCAATGTATTATCAATTGAAGAAATACATCTATTTCATAGTAGAACCCTGCCTAAAGAATAAACTCCAATAACATGTGTGCACCGAAATAATGGAGAGGAAGATAACTTAAGATAATGTTCAAGATAGAGCAGTTACTAGAGGTAGGTAAATTAGTAACTAGAGCACCATTCTTGCTCCTAGTATAATTGTGGACTATGACCACACATATTCTCTAGAATATCTTCTCATGCCACATTTAACTAAATCTGGACTCATTCACAAAATCTGAACTAGTATTTTTCTTTGGGTATTCTGATTTTTGCGAAGTGATAATTATGCTAATTGAGATTCAACTTCCGGGAATATTAGTATGATCTTTATAGTCTCTTGAAATCCCCCAAATTTAACTTTTAATTTAGTTTATTTTTGTGTTCACAAAGCCCGGATGTGTTACTTCTTGACTACTAAGGAGTTAAAAATGCGGCATTTTTCTGAGAGTTGCCATTTTGATTGCAGATGTGGTAATGAGTTCTGCTATGTTTGTGGTGCTAATTGGAAAAACAAAGCTGCAACTTGTGGGTGTCCAAGGTGGGATGAGACTCGCATTGTTACGCCAAGTTAGATATCATAAGTATTAGGGAAAGTTCATTAAATTAATTAGAGTCAAGATTCTCTTGTGTCAGAATCGGCATTTCTGCTGAAGTTTCTCGACTGGATTTTTAAATTTGAGGTACCAATTTTTTGTATTTTTAAAAAAAAAGTTGTTGAATATTTCTTGTTTCTTCTTTTGATTATTTACGAGTGTTTTGTGTCATTATGTATTTTGAGAAAGACAAGATTTTTGAAGTATTATTAGCTTGTATGTGTTTTAAATTGCCCTTGCATCAAGAGATAAGTGAAAGTATTTTGATCCTAAGAGAATTTTATTTCTTAGAATAACTTTCTATCCCTATGTAGAAATGGGGGTATGGATCAAACTTTTGTAATCATTGAGAACTTCAAACCATGGGATCTTGAAGCTGATTACTATCACAACAATTATCCCAAATTTCAAGAGTTGGATGTGCACCATTTGTGAGATCATAGTAATCAAAGTTGAGGCTCTAACTTATTTGGGATGGTTGGTGATAACATAAGGATTTGTCTAATTTCCGTGAATAAAATGGAACCGGATGGAGCTTGTCATATATGCCAATCTGCGATAGTACGGCTCCCAAAGCAAAATCCAAAGCATCAGTCTCCAGATAAAAGGCCTTTGTAAAGTCTGGATGTACTAAGATTAGAGCAATCGTAAATGTCACCACTATAGTCCACCCAACTATTGTGGGGGGTCTTTGGACCTTGTTGTATGGGTACCTCAAAGCCCTTTGGGAGGATACTATGTCAAGTATCTTCAAGGCAATAGTAACTAGGCTAGAAACTAGCGTAGTTATAGTGTCCACCCTCGAGAGGGGGAAGTAGTATTGTTCCAGTTTCCCCTTGTCCGGTGGCCATCGGGATATTAGCATTACGAACGGACACTTCATTCACGCCGGCCCCTTAGAAAGGGACCGGAGTTTCTATCTATCTTCTATCTTCCATCGTAAATGTCGTCTTCAAATCTTTGAAAGCCTCTTCTACTCTAAGTCCCCATTCGAGCTTGTCCGTGCATGTTAATCCAGTGAGCGGAGCAGCAACTTGAGAGTAATTCTTGATGAAGATTCGATAGAAGTTAGCAAAACCAAGAAAACATTGTACATCCCCAACTATCTTTAACCCCAATTCTGTTAAAATGGCACTATGCCATGTGCCATTTTGCCACACTAGATCTTACATTTGTGCTCATACAAAGTGGTGTATTCTGTAAAATCACAATTTTTTTTGTAATATCAATTCTTTACATACATTGTCACTCATTTTCCCTAATATCACCTCAAATTCTGTTATATCACATGGTTTTTGAACTGAAGTTTATAAATTTGAAGTGTGCCATTTTACCGGAATAATGCCATTTTAACGGAATTGGGGTTCTTTGGAACTTCCTAGGACACAATTGTTTCCACCTTCTTAGGGTCCATCTTCAAACCTTCCGTAGTCGCGATGAATCCCAAAACTCCATTTCAGTTTGGTAAAATAAACACTTCTCCAACTTAACATAGAGTTCTCGCTCGCGCAGTCTTTTAAGGACCAATAGAACATGCTCCACATGCTCTACTTCGTTTTTGGAAAATATCAAGATATCATCTAGATAAATGACAAGAAAATCATCAAGGTGCTCCCAAAAGGTGTTATTCATCATATGTTGAAACACAGCCGGAGCATTGGTAAGACCAAATGACATAACATTATATTCAAAATGGCCATATTTCATACGGAAAGTTGTCTTCTATTCGTCTCTTTCTTTGATTCGCACGAGGTTGTAAGCTCCCCTTAGATCAATCTTTGTAAAGATTTTTGCTTGTCCAAGTTGTTTTAAAAGGCGAGAGATCAAGGGTAACGGACTAACGGGTAACAATTTTTCTTTGTAACCTTGTTGAAGCCTTGATAGTCCACGCACATCCGTAATGAGCCATACTTTTTTTTCACAAATAAGATTGGTGCTCCCGCTGGTGACTTTGAATGACGAATGAAGTTTTTGGCTAAATTCTCGTCAATATACTTCCGCAACTCCGCCAACTTTGTCTGTGATAAGTTGTAGATTGGGCCAAAAGGTGGTTGTGCTACCTCCTTATAACCTAACACTAATTGACAACTCTTGTGTTAATTGCAAATTATTTTTTCCGGAAAATTCCGGAAAAGAACTCATTGACTTACTTATTCTGGTAGAGAATTAGAGGTTGCTACCTCCTTATGCATTTAGGCGTTTAGTTGAATTGGGTTCAAAATTGGAGATTTTACAGTAACTCGTGGTCTTCACTATACCTCACTAAAGTATTAACCCCTAAACGTCCCTAGTGTCAAAAAACGACATTTTGGATGAAGGGCAGAAACTTTGAAGAGCCATAACTTCTTCATCCAAACTTCGTTTTTGACGAGAATCACTTGGGTTAGGTCACAAATCAAGTCTAGTTTATGTGGTAAAAATTGCAGACTCATAAAATAAAGTATGAATAAATGGCATGGATTTTAGTGAAAGCAGCTTTTGTTTTTGGGTTTTCAAACATTTGGCATGTTTTCCCATTGCAAGCCCATTATGTGAAATCTAAAATAGTATTTCATGAATTTTTTTTCATAGGTTTGATATTTAGATGCATCCCAACAACTTTGTAGTTGGAAGTTTTTTGATCTAAATAACTTTGGTATTGGCTTTGCAATGATGTTTCTACGATGAAAAAAGTGAAAAAATGGATGATTTTTGAAGAGCTAGATCTCCTTCATCCACCGTTAGATTTTGACTTTATTTTTTGGGATGGATTCCAATTATAGTCTATTTTTAGTGGTAGAAACCTTGACCTAATCGAGTATATATTGAAGATAAGGCATGGATTTGAGTGCGAGGGGTCTAGTTTTGGACTATTTTTCCTTTGTAAAATTTTTTGGCAGTTCTCACGACTACAAGGCTACTATTTGAGCCAAGATTTTTTTTTGATGAATTTTTTTGGTACAAGAGTGTCTTTGAGATAAAGATGAACAACTTTCTAGTGGTTAATTTTTTGATTGCAAATTTCATGTTGGTAGTACTTTCACTTCAAAGTGGAAATGATGGTATTTTGTAGTCTGTTTTGCGCACTAATATGTTATGATCTCGCAATCCATGAGGTCCCATGAGTTGAGTTTTGGTCCACATGATCTACTACAAGTCTATTACAAGTTTGTACGGTTGAGATCTGAATAGCTTAACTTAATTTTCATCTATATCACTTTTTTTGAAAATGAGTTTTGGCTAAAAATACCCCAAGGACGTTTAGGGGTTAAGATTTCTTAATCCACTAAAAAATATAAATCCCTAATCCCTAAACATGTGTCCTAATTTTGTTGATAGATGATTTTAATGCGTTGAATTCACTATTTAACAAAAAATTATTAAAGGAGGCACTATATGTTTACTTGAAAGGGCAACAACTTACACCCAACTTAATTCCTAAAGGTCTTGGCCTATTTTCAATCTAGGAACACAATTTTGTAAAGTGTCATAGATGTGAATGAAGATAAGTTATAATAATCTCAATCATATAATTTTTTTGGTAAAACATCCCCACGTTTCAAAGCCCAAAAAACAAAAGTTGCCTCCACAAAAGTGCATGCCATAAATTCATATTATCCTAGATGGATTTGGAATCCAAGACAACAAATCTTATCAAAAATTGACTTCAGATGAAGAAGTATGACTCATTAAAGTTTTTGATTGTCATATAAAATTATGAAATTTGGTGCGTAGAGGGGTTAAAAAAATATTTTGAAGTTCTCTATTTGTGATCTAAGTATGAGACAATGCTTTTGGGCTTTGTGAGTGGCTTCGTCAACAAGTGGGATGTTAACCTTGGCCAACCTCAAAGGCTCAAACCCCATTGATCCTCAAAACTTAAATTGGAAATTTGGAATTTTGGTCACCTTAAGTGGAGTATCAATTCTCAACTCTACTTTCCAAAGTTGTTGCAAGTGTAGGAAATTCAAATAGTTTGTAAGGAATTAATTCTCATACATAGAGGAGTTCTTGTTTCGGAAATATAAAACATTTTAATCTTAGGACCCAATTTGGGCATAAATAAACAAATAATAAAAAATGTAAATAAATAAATAGATAAATAAATCAATATTAAAATACATATGTAATTATATATATATATATATATATATATATATATATATATATATATATATATATATATATATTTGGTAATTTCTTGAAAAACGAATTCCTACTCAGATTTCTAAGTGACCTAAGTTGAACTTTCACAAAGTTTTCAAGGGCAAATTCAAAGTTTTTAGTAAAATTACCCTTTTTTTTCTTTCAATTTTTTTCGAAATTTGAGATTTAATAATTTGTCAAAGAAAATTTGTCTAAAATTCACAAACTCATAAAGGTATCTAATCACCATCCAATTCTTTCCAAAACCATATATGTGATGCATGTTTTACCATGTTCTATTTAAACCTTCTTCTAGAAATTTTTGCAAAAAGGTCAAAAAGGCGTAGTGAGTCTCTAAAATTTTTGCATGAGCATACCCAACTAATTACCTACATGGAAAAAGATATGAGGAGAGTGTTTGGGGTAACAATCATCAAGTCCCCCTTTGCACCATAAAAGACAATGTCATTCAAGCAATACCTTACAAAACCTTTCCACAAACTTTGCATGCTATGATTTTACAATTGGTGCACATCCAATGGTTGAAAGTTTTGAAGGTGCTTGTGAATAGTGTTAGGTACAAGATCCTATGTTCATAATTCTCAAAAATATCTAAAAAATAGGCCTATAAGGCCCGGTTCAGACTGGGACGTCCCATTGTAGTGGAAAAAATGGGATGTCCACCATCTTGTCCATTACATTGTAGAGGGAACTTGCCATGTCATCACCTTTTTGTTCGTCCGGTGAATGGTTTCACACTGCTCTACTGGACGTCCCAAGACTTTCCTTCTTGTACCCTTCAATTACAAGGAGTAATATACATATTATTATTTTACTATAGAGTAAAAATCATATGAGTGTTCCATGACAACTCAATTGTTGTGCAACGAATAACAATTCATATTTCTACCCCAATAGGGTGATCTTGTCAAAGTAGCAGGGTCAAAATTATTAAATTTTTACTTGAGAGGGTTCTATACAACTTCACCCAAATTGCATTTCTATGCATTCTTGCTTTAAATGGTAGCCTTGAAAGTTAAGATGAATATGTTTACTCCGAACATTTTGTATCTTCCACTTTATTCTCTCAGTAATATTGTCATGATGTTGTATTTTGCCAACAACGCAAAGAACGGTAGGGGTTTATTACAATGTTGGTTTACATCAATCAATTAACAAACACTTGTTGCTTTCTCTTATGTGAATTATAAGCAAAATTTGGGATAATTATTGTAAATATATACTATCACTTATAATGGAATATATCATTTAATAGATTTTACTTTTATAATGTCCGCTGATATTATTAGTAGGCCACTTTGAAATAGAATTTTAATTTTCTTCTTTGGGAAACCGTAGAAGACTATGGTTCTCGGAAATTAACAAGATGCAAGCTATTACTTATTTATTAAGGTGTAATTCATTAGAGTATAATTCATTATACTCATTAATTCATTATACTCATTAATTCATTATAAACATTATTTTGTTATTGAGGGTTGTGGTTTTAATGCACTTGATAATAGTAGGGTTACAAATGAAAGGAAGTTGAACAAGAAAAACTCCTTACTTTTACTATGTACAACACATACTTCAAGTTTAGGGTTTTATTAATAAGTACTTATTTTTTACTTAACTCTAAAGTAAGTAGGAATTTAGTGGTAATACTATGGATGTGTACATTATATTACTATCAATAAGGTGGATTATATAGGGTATATATTGTACACTACACTTTGTTGTGCAATCACAATATATTAAATTATATATTCTAACTTTTATATGGCGACCATGGATCCGCATCGTAGAAAGCTTATTGTAGCTATGCTTTTACAATTTGCATCTTTTTATTGCATTATTTTTTACATCGCCAACTGCATTGGAAAGCCACTCAAGTTTACAACAAAGTGTTTTTATTCTTAATACAACATTTCTTACTTGAGTATAGTAGAGGAGGGTCTCTCCAAGGAAGAATCCAGTCCCACCATCGAGATCAACTCTATAGAGACATTGATTTAGTAGGATCCTACACCAATACAGTTTTCAAGCGAAGGTTTAGGATGTCAAAAGAAACCTTCAACTATGTATGTGAACAAGTTGGGCCACTGATATACAAAAAAGATACAAACCTTAGAAAAGCTATTCCCGTAGAAACACGAGTTGCAATTGCTATCACAAGATTAGCATCAGGATCTCTATTGTATATAATAGCTGATAGCTATAGGGTTGGTGTATCTTCAGTGCATGCAATTGTTTTAGAATTTTGTGAAGCTCTCTAAGAAACTTGTCGGGATATATTTATTTGTTGGCCCACTCATCACGCTTGCGAACCATTAGCGAAAGATTTGAAGCTCTGCATGGGATACCATACATTGCTAGAGCGATAGATGGAAGTCATATTCCAATTATTGCACGTGACAAGCACGCACCAGATTATTATTGCAGGAAAGGGTTTCACTCGGTTTTACTGCAAGGAGTTGTAGACCATTCATGTTGTTTTTGGGACTATGATGTAGGGTAGTGTGGTAGCATACATGATTATAATCTATTCACAAAATCTTACATAGGCAAATCTTGTCTCAAAGGTCAACTCAACCCTTATGCTCTATTAGGGGATGCTGCTTATCAACCTTGACCATGGATGCTAACACCCTATCTCGGAAGTAAAGATGGTTTTAATCGTGAACAAGAAAATTTCATTCAATCAAGCTCACGAATGTGCGTTGAACGTGCATTTGGAATTTTAAAATTATGTTGGAGGATTCTTCTTAAGCGTATGGATTGCAAGCTAGAGCATGTGCCAAATCACGTCACTGCATGCTTAATCTTGCATAATTTGACTATAATGCACAAGGATAGTTTCAATATGGATTGGGTTACAGAGGCTCAGAGTGAGCTTCGAGAATCGATGAATACGGCCTCGGATGTTGCAGCTGCTTCGACCGCACTCTACGAAGCTCAAAATGTCACTATAAGCCCAAATGAATATCACGAGCGTTCAGCATACGAGGCCGACGTCCCACCTTGGAATTCAACTCCGTCTGCAACTAGATTAGAAATGAGCATGCGTCAGGATGCTATAGCGAAATCATTGTTTTCTAGAAAACGACGTAGGGATTTTGCTGCGGGTGAAGATGAGTATCATTATGGGTTAACGTCTTCAGATTCAGAATGAATCTCATATTATAATTCAAATTGCAGCTTCCTAACCCCTAATGGTCTTGGAAAGCTAGAAGTAGTTTTAGTTGTTCGAAGGTGTTTACCTAAAAGACTTTTGTATTTCGGGCTACACTATGGTGTAGATGTGATAATATACAGAAAGTGTATGTGGCAAAGTTTGATGATACATGTTTTTCATTTTTGAACATCTACTGCAAATTGTTGTTTAGACATATAGCATTAAATACACAATTTGCCATTTATTGCATATAATTGAATGTTGTTTTAACCCCTAAACTACCAAGGCCTCGGATTAGGAGAGTTGCAATTTTGGGCAGGCTTAATGAGGATCTTAAAAGTAATCTTTTTGCCTAAGATTTTTACTCAATGTTCCCTACACTACAAGGTGTATGTCGTAATATTTGCAAAGTCAAACTGCACATTTGGAGTTTGTAAACGCAAATTTTAGTATTCAGCCTTATGGCGGGCAGAAAAACTTTTTCTTTTTACCTTTGTTTTAGTTCTTTTTTAAAAAAAAAAAAAATTGTTACTTAATTGATTTTGTACTTCGGTTTCCAAGTAACCAAAGTTGAAACTTTTACGAATCCTACAAGGGCACCCTTCAAAAATTACAAGAGCTAGATTCAAAGTTTTATGTGATATTACAATATTTTCTTTCAAAATTTGCCAAAATTTTAGATTATGGAATTTTTTGAAATTCTTTTGTCTTGAAATTCAACAATTCAAGAAGATATATACTCGCCGTTCATTTTTCCCCTCAACCATATAAAATAAAGGCGGTGCATGTTTTACCAAATCCTTGATTTCTACCTTCTTCTAGTAAATGAATTGCATGAAGGTTGAAAAGCAAAATGAGTGTCTAAACTTTTGCATGGGCATGCTTAACTTAGTTATATACATGTTTAACCCCTAAACGTCTGTAGTGTCAAAAAATGACATTTTGGATGAAGGGCAGAAACTTTGAAGAGCCAGAACTTCTTCATCCAAACTCCGTTTTTGACGAGAATCACTTGGGTTAGGTCACAAATCAAGTCTAGTTTATGTGGTAAAAATTGCAGACTCATAAAATAAAGTATGAATAAATGGCATGGATTTTAGTGAAAGCAGCTTTTGTTTTTGGGTTTTCAAACATTTGGCATGTTTTCCCATTGCAAGCCCATTATGTGAAATCTAAAATAGTATTTCATGAATTTTTTTTCATAGGTTTGATATTTAGATGCATCCCAACAACTTTGTAGTTGGAAGTTTTTTGATCTAGATAACTTTGGTATTGGCTTTGCAATGATGTTTCTACGATGAAAAAAGTGAAAAAATGGATGATTTTTGAAGAGCTAGATCACCTTCATCCACCGTTAGATTTTGACTTTATTTTTTGGGATGGATTCCAATTATAGTCTATTTTTAGTGGTAGAAACCTTGACCTAATCGAGTATATATTGAAGATAAGGCATGGATTTGAGTGCGAGGGGTCTAGTTTTGGACTATTTTTCCTTTGTAAAATTTTTTGGCAGTTCTCACGACTACAAGGCTACTATTTGAGCCAAGATTTTTTTTTGATGAATTTTTTTGGTACAAGAGTGTCTTTGAGATAAAGATGAACAACTTTCTAGTGGTTAATTTTTTGATTGCAAATTTCATGTTGGTAGTACTTTCACTTCAAAGTGGAAATGATGGTATTTTGTAGTCTGTTTTGCGCACTAATATGTTATGATCTCGCAATCCATGAGGTCCCATGAGTCGAGTTTTGGTCCACATGATCTACTACAAGTCTATTACAAGTTTGTACGGTTGAGATCTGAATAGCTTATCTTTATTTTCATCTATATCACTTTTTTTGAAAATGAGTTTTGGGCTAAAAATACCCCAAGGACGTTTAGGGGTTAAGGTAATAAGCATCACATTTTCTTTTGCACGAGAGGACTATGTTTGCTGAAAAAAAGATTGCATCAACATTGAATATTATGATCTTGAAAATGGTAAGGATCCAACGGTTGAAATTTCAACCACTACCTCTAATGGTAGTTCTCTTGAAAGTCGTACGGTTGAAAGTTTCAAAAAAGTTTAAAAAATATTCTCATACTCCAAGGTTTACAAGCTGGTATGAAATTGCAACTTTGGGGTTTCGAGCTCACAAAACACCATGGTAGTATAGGGGTTAACACATGATTACAATTTTGTTCAATGACACTTATATGTAGGTTCATATACATGACTAAAGCAACAATCTAGGAACTCAAATATCAAATCAAATCAAAAAACATAAATAAAACTCCCCTCAAGTACAGAAAACTCACAAAAACTCTAATCACAAATAATATGATACTACTAATAAACACTATAGTAGACCATTATCTGTAAGAACTAAGTTTACAATTTCTTGACTATTTCACCCATAGTTGCAAGCATTCCTTGCAATAGTGCTAACTTTGCTGCCTCAGATTCTTTCACCACTTTCGTCAATTCCTTGGACTGTTCTGCCATCACTGCAACGACATCTTGAGTAGCTACCTTCTCTTTCTTCTTCTTACCTTGTAAGTTTGAGGTGTCTGAAGAAGGTTCAGACACTTGAACTTCCCGCCACATCATCCTGTGTAGCATCTTCTTCGAAGTTGGGATTTTCATCATGAGCACTAGCATGAACATGCTTCATAACATTAGTACGCTCATGCATGTATCCATCAATCACATCATAATACTTGGACTTGGACGCCCTTGCATTACCTGATATGTCATTGAATTGGCGTTATAATCACCCTTGTACACGTCGTATGGCTTTTTCCATTTCTTTCAACAAGCATCACTGCTTCGGTCAAAGTCAGGACACGCAGCAACAAGGCGCGTGTGTAGTATACCCCAATTGTCTATACCTGCAAAAACCAGGAGTAATACAAAGTGGAAGTTCAAAATTGAGCACTTTAAAAAAAATGGTGCACAGAGGTAGAAAACCACAATTTTGAGGTTTTAAGCTCTCAAAAACTGAAGATTCTTCAAGGTTAACTCAGCAGAAGAAAGTGCAAATCATAAACCTAAAAACAAGTCATCAAATATGATCAATTGGCTTCATTAGTGCATATGTGGTCTGAGTAGAGGGGACAAGTATACCCCAAATGGCACAAAAGACCCAAGCAGCTGCAGCTTGGGTCTATTGGAGTACACTCGTCCCCTCTACTCAGACCACATATGCACTACATTGATAATGAAATACAAAGTTGCCACACTATATGATTAGGGTTTGCAATACCTTTTTACTTTTGATGATTTTTTTTACTATGACCACAACAACACCTATTACTTCAATGCGGACATCCATAGAAACATAGTTGGTAAATAAATTATGAATAATAAAAAATTATAGCATTTATAAGTTAATTAGTGCGGTTAACACTATATTTCATTATTAGTGTAGTGCTTGAACACCTATTTCCTAGTTAATCATAAAACATGGCTAATTCCAATTAACTGATATTTAACTAATTATGGACAAATTCATAGTCCAGAAATAATGTCGGTTGTCCGCCGATATTACCTTCAGACTCCATCAGTAATAATATTTGAAAGGTCATAACTCACTGTGATTTTTTCCAAATTAAACATATGAGGTGTTTTTTGATATTTACAAAAATGTAGATGTCAAAAAACATCTCATATGTTTAATTTGGACAAAATTTGAGTGAGTTATGGCCTTTTGAAAGTCGGCAGATATAGGGATGTATCGGCTGGCCATCAATAAAACCAAGGTTCTTCATTAGCTGCAAAAAGTCCTTAAGTTGGAAATAAGTCCATAATTTGTTAAATATAGGTTAATTGCTCAACTTCAAACTTCAAGAAGTGTGGTTTTTATCCAACCAACAACATTGACAATTTTGTGGCTCATTCCTTTTACACACTTTTACTTCAAGGTTTAGGAATAGACTCAAATACGGTTGTTCATGTTCTTCAAAGTGAGAACACTATAATTGAAATATATCTAGAATAGAAATTTCATAGTATAATGTAAACATCAGGGAAATATATTCCATAAAATCTTAAATAAGTAGAGGAAATAGTTAGATTGGCTTCTTTTAAGAAAGGTGATGACAAAATGATAAATTTAAGTCAAAAATTTATTTGTTCACAGTTCTATATTAACCCTTAACCCCTAAATGTGTCTGTCTATTTTTAGCCAAAAAACACAATTTTGAAAAATTGTCATAGAGGAAAATGAAGGCAAGCTCTTTAGATCTCAGCCGTACAAACTCGTAATAGATTTATTGTGGACCAAACTTTGAGTCATCAGGCCGAATAGATTGCGAGATCATAACGTATTAATTAGTACTCAAAGCATAATACAAAATTCCATCATTTTCACTTTCGAGTGGAAATACTACCAACAAACCAATTGCAATTTAAAAATTATCAACTAGAACGTTGTTCAAATTCATCTCAAAACACCCTTACACCAAAACAAATTCAGCAAAATGAATCATTATGTTGAAAATTAACCTTGCAATGGTGAATACTGCAAAAATAGTCCAAAAGTAGACCTTTTGCACTCAAATCCATGCCTTACCCTTGAAACACCTTTGATTAAGTCTTTCTACCACTAAAAATAGACTCTAATTGGAATTCATCTCAGAAAATAAAGTTGCAATCCAACAGTGGACAAATGAGATATAGCTCCTCAAAAATCATCCATATTTTCATTTTTTTCATTGTAGAAATATCATTGCAAATCTAATACCAAAAGTATTTGGATCAAACTTGTGCACACATTTTTTATGAAAAAGAATTTCTTGATTCTTGGAATAGTGAAACATGGCACATGTTTCAAAAAGTTGAAACTACTGGAACCGTTACAAGAATTCATGCCATAAATTTAAATATATAACATCTTGAATTGGGATAAGGCTTTCACCATAAAAAAGTAGACTTCATTTGGTATCCAACCCAAAAAGTTTTGGTCAAAAAGGGAGTTTGATATGGCTCTTTAAAGTATCTTTGGCATGGTTTGTGGTACCATGAGGTGATCAAAGGGCTGAAACATTATAGTATGGTGATCAAAGTGCTCAATTTTGAACTTCTTTGAAACCGATTAAGACATTTTGGAACAGAATAAAAAGGGCTTATCGATCTAGACAGTTTGGAAGAGAGGGAGTACTTTTAGAACGAAGGGAGTACTTTTTTAAGTGATAGCCTTGCATTCGTCTCTCAAACTACCCGAGTATTCACAAAAGAGTTATAGCTTAAAACTCTACCATTTGCACTAAAATACAATCTAAGAGATCAATTTGAATTCCAACTATGGATACAGAGAAAATACTTATCATTTGAAACATGGCCATCATTTCGCAGCTTAGCAAGGCATGAAAGCATATCTTACAATACAAGTAAAGGGATGATTATCTTTTTCCCACCCCTTACGCTTAGACATGTTCTAAATCCCTTAAATAGTTGAAAGGCTAATAGGTCATATTAACCAACTTCTCTTTAAGCCCTTCATACACATGTCTCTCTCGTCCTTTCTCAAATAAATGTATTATCGCATCTCTTCACCAAAGGTACTGGATTTTGAAACCTAACCATCCACTTCTCATCTTACTCACTTGGCCATCGAAAGGTAACATAAATCTTCCACGGAAGAAAGCTTATATAGAATATACAAAATTTTGTAGCCATTATTGCCCGGAGAGTATCACAAAAGGGTTGCCACGCTCTAAGAGATTGTATCGTTGATTCTATCAATGTACAATATTTGCGTCAATTGTGACAAGAGATGCATCCATGCCTGAAGCAGCTGTCGATAGATTCTGAGCTAGATCCGCCATTTCGTGCACCAATTCCAACGACTCTGACAACCGAGACAGAAAGTTCACCAACGCAATCACCTCATTTCGTTGCAAATCGAGTCCTTCTCCGCCGAACAGGATCTTCAGTGCCGTGCCCAGCCCAGAAATTTGGAGCTTGCCCCACAGCCGACACTTCTCGCAACCCACGCAGTCCATCAACGCTGTGATGTTTCGGAAATGCTTCTCCAATTGGACCCGAAGATCAACTGCATCGGGTCCACGCCATAGAGTGGCTTCATCAAACGGAATGGGGCATGCGCTACGGAGACGCTCACTTCCTACCAACGCCGTCATAAGCTTCTGAGTCACCAGATCCTCAGCATCGTTCCCCGTCGCGTATTCAGCTTCAGACAAGTAGCTCTCGGCTTTGATCACAGCTCGCAATACAAACAAATACGTGAAGTACAAGTTCTGCACTCGCTCTGGATGCTGCAACACGCGTTCATGCATCAACGAAGTGTTCTTCCCCCACGCGTTCGTGGACTCATCCACCAGATAATCAGCTGCAATGTGGGTCGAGATCGAAGTATGCAATCCTGAGATAAGGCGGTAAAACACGCGTCTCTCTGTACAGGCATCCTGGTCTCCGTTCTCGAAGCAGCTCTGCGCGTAGATGGCATCCCATATCCTCCGTGCAGACTCGCCTTTGTACCCTGTGTACTTCTCCGGGTTGAGGAGCAAGTTCACGTACGTCATGTCCCCGCTCACTGTTTCGTCATCGATAGTCCAGGGGTTGTTGGTGTCCGTCCAGCCCCGGAAAGCTTTGGCATCCACTGTGCGATCGACATTCCCTTGCGGTCGACCTTCTTGACAACTCGTGTGCTCGGAAGATCGAAAGACGGCTGGAAACTCGTCCTCGGGGCACTCACAAATGGAGCAATCACGAAGCTGGCACATGCCATCGTCAGGCCAAAACGGACAATCGCACCAGAGTTTCACTTTATAATACCGAAAGAACGGCGTCTTCACAAGCTCCTGGAGCAAGGGATGCAGAACCTCCTTGTTCAAGGAATCGACGGTCTCGTAGTTGCAGCAGCAATCCTCTACCACGCCATGAAATCCCTCGGAGCGCTGGCAGCTGCAGGATTGAGTGGTCTGTCCAGGCTGCTGTTGATGCAACAAGGAACCAAGTGACAGAGCGAGTGCTAGCACTAGAAGCGCAATGGCCACCGCCACTCCCCACGAGCTCTTCGTTTCTTCTGCCATAGCCATTTATATCTGAATTTGCCCCTCACAGGAGAGAAATGTTGGGGTCACTTTGCAGTTATGGCTGAGTAATTCTTGAATTGAACACAACATTGCACAATTGTGGAAGAGCTAGCACTTACTTACAAGGGAATGGGTATGAATAGACGTGGTTGCTACAAACCCTTGCATGACGTCTTCCATTCGTCTACCTTCACACAATGCCGCTTTGATCTAGAGGAAATATAAGTATTGAAAGCAAGTTTAGAAGAGAGGATGCAGAATGTTATAAAGCAAAGAGGGCCCTTAGAAAAGGTGATACAATTGAAGAAACAGAGAGGCCGCAAGAGAAGGTGGGAAGAGAAAGATGAAAAGAAAGTCGTGACATCACAAGGCATCAAGAGAGTTTATACCGAGCTAAATGGGTGGGACCCTAAAAATTGAAGGGAGAACGGTCAATGTACGTGTTACTAATGAACGTGTTATGAAAGGAAGAGGTCACTTGTCGATAGCACTCGCCATATTTGATTGCCAATAAATGGCCTTTTGACTCGCAAGAAGTACGACTCCTTAGGCCTTACTACCTTGTTACTCACCCAACCGTCAATCACCCAACCCTTCTGTGTTTAATTACCTTATCAATGGGGAGATTTCATTTTGTCTTTTAGAAAAACTTCAAAACATTTGACAATTTAGGAGAGATAATTAAAGATGTTCTTTTAGGAAAGGATATTGACTCCAAAAGGGGCTAGAAGTGACAATTGGTACCTCGGCTAGAAGTGACAACTGTTTTTTGGCTAAATGTAAGTTCTCAGTTCCATCGCTTGTCCTTTGGGGATTCTCAAACATAATAAGTTGAAGGTTAGTTATGTGTGAACGTACATTTTATAAATGAAAAGAATCAAAATTGAAGTACTAATACATGGAATGTATTAACACTCAATATATATTATAAAATGTCATTGTTTTCAACTAAGAGTGAAATTTAACAAGTTTACAACATCAAGAAAACTAGGATTTTGTCCACCTTCAACTAAAATACACTCTTGTATCAAAAAAAACTGATCAATTCCTGTGACGACTAAGTTTAGAGTTGGTTTAGTGTACACAGGATGGTACGTTCGTTGACAGGACAATTCTATTTTGTCACCAAGATAGTTCTGTTTTGTCTTGCCACCAAGACTGTTTTGAACATGAGGAGGAAAGTTCCGTTCAGTCAACGGAATCCTATCTTCGCGGCTAGGGTGGTTTTAAGGTTCAGGGCTCTGATGTTGCAGATAGCCATACTCGTTTGGAGCCGCGCCGGAGCAGCACGGGGTCCTTATGCTTGCAGAAACCATGGGTTGTGGCTGTGTTCGATTCTTGCTGTCATGATGCGGACCGTATAGCGCTTACCACCGTGAGATCAAGGTTGAAGCAAGAAAGTAAAGCAAAAGTAGTTGGAAGAAGATGGTGAATCGATCGGTGCGATGGCATTTTGAAAATCTTGAGCCAGATAAAGCTCTTCTTGCTAGCAATGGCCGCCTCTCGTCCCACGCCGGGGTTGGAAGATGCTCATGAGTGCGCACTTTGCTCGTGAGAGCTGTTGATGTTCTTGGTTATAGAGGGCGATTTAGCTGAGTTGTATTTGATTAGCTCTTTTGTCGTCCATTCTGTCGTTCTGTCATTAGAGCAAGGTTGGCAAGTCGTTCTGCCATTTTTCTAGAGAGACTGTGCGCTTCTGTTGGATTGTCTTGTTTGGATGGTTAATTTTGTTTTACAGTCGGCCAAGGCAAGAACGTTGGCCTTTTTTGACACATTGCGCGCGGAGGTGGGTGACACCATTATTTGGCATCACCGTTGTTATGAATGGATGGGTGCAAAGTGAAATCCCCGAAGGCAAGTTCATTTATCTACATGGCCAAGTTTGGACCGATCTAACATAGCGAGATGTACGTCTCCACCTTCCTCACTTTCCTATCTTGTACTTATCTAAAGTCCATAGATGATCGTACATATTTGAACAATAGAATCTTCATAAAATCTAGAGTCTAGTATCTACTTTGTGGCTAAAACATTGCGTATACCCCATATTTTAAAAAGAAAAAGAGTCTAAAGTACACCCCTTGTACTAAATGAATGTCATGTCTTCATTCATTTTTATCATTCATTAGTTTGTCTGTGATTTTTATGAGAGCCCAAAGATACTTATTTTGTACCTTCCAGTCAAAGCAAGCTTATTGGCAGGACCCTTATTGTATTAGCTTAGAAAATTATTTTAACTTAAGATCGAGTTAATGTAATATTGATGTGAGAGTTAGAGAATCAAGTTTAAATAGAAGTTAACTCGAAGTCAAATGTAAGTTTTATCAATAATATTGCGAATCTTCAATAATTTTAAGATTTTGAAAATAGTAGATAACCTTGAACTGCAAGGTATCCTCAATAGAGATTATGTTTTTGACTTCATACAAAGTACTAGTACTTGCTCAAAGGTAGCTACTCGAGAAAAACATAAAGAGTTTAAATCTTTCAATTTTTATGGGAAAATTATACAAATTTCTAATTAAACTTCTTGTAAAAGTAAACTACATAATCCTACTATTAGAATTATCCAGATCATCTTTTAGGGAACATAAACATCCTCATAATAACTTGTGCATTTTAGAGGAAAGGTCAAGCTTCCTTTCCCCTTGGGCCTTCAGGAGTCGAATTTGGATGCAAAGGCTGATAATTATCGAAAAAATAGGTATGTAAGAAATCTTTGTATAGAAAGTCCAAATTTCAAGAATATGTCTCAGAATCTAAGTTGCATGTACAAAATGGAAAATAGAAAAGCAAAACTTTAAGATTGATAATTACCAATATTTGGTGAACTTTCAAAAAATCTAAATTTGATTTCTTTCAAGGAGATCATGACACTACTATAAGGTGCTCAATAATGGCTCAGTATTCACTACTAGATATATATGTAGAGAAGTCGCCAGTGCAAGTAATGTTTATGCAAGGGAAAAATATGTGGAAGGATAGAGCAAGTAGAATCATCATTCTTGGACTCTTCTACAATTAAGTATGACTTTTTGAAGCTCAACTTATAAGTGTTGCTAATAAAATAGTGCCCTAAAATGGCACTTTATAAATGTTCACTCTAAGTATATGATACTGTTGGATTTCCAAAGCTATTAGTAAAGAGCAGTAAACTCTATTTCTTATGTTGCTCCAGTTTAGAGCACTCTACCTTACATTGTTATAGAGAAATTTCATAATATTTCACATTTGAATTTCGATAATGAATCACTCACAAAGTACATAAAAATTCAAAAATGGTTCGTTAGGAACATATAGGAAACTTCACTATTTGGACTGGTTCGTTAGGAATATATAGGAAACTTCACTATTTGGACGAAATTAAACAATATGGTGTAAAAGTTTAATGTGCAAGTATGAAAAAAGTCAAAACAACCCAACTTTAGCTTCACTTGAATAGAGTGGCTAAGTCATTGCAAATAAGATATTTGAACTTTTATCACCATAGTCCAACAATTCCCATTGCCTACTCACCTAATTATCATCCAGTACATTCATCCGAGAATTACCAACTGTAAGAAGCCGACCCTGAGTCAGCCACTACGAACCTCCCAATACCAACAACAGTGTCATATTCTACTCCTCCACCAATCAGTGCCCGCCACATCAGTACCATCCAGTCCACCTGTTCATGCCCACCCAGTCAACCGACCACCACCAATTGGTGACGTGTGCGACACGTCATATTATTATAGTCCCCTCCATTCCCCGACCGCCACGTGCCAAATAGTCTCCGCACAGTAGTCATCAATGTCTGGTCTTCCTTGGTCGAAACAATGGCATCGGGAGCGAGCAATTGCGGTTTCTGAAATTCGTGGAAAATTGGAGCCCCGGTAGCTTCCTCAGCTTGTCACGTTCGATCGAGCAGCAGTTTCCGCGTCAAATTTCGTGTAGAATTGAAAATTTGCGGGGGTTGGTATAAAGCAGGATGAAGCTGGGAAGAATTAGGTTTTGGTGAGCTATGGAGGGCGATTCTGTTGTGAAGGAGCAGCTGAAGGTGGCGATGGCGGAGCGGAAGCGGAGCTGGAAGGGGCTGGCGGTGGCATTGGCTTTGCTAGTGCTCGCGCTCGCTTTGTTATTTGGTTCCTTGTTGCCACAGCAACAGCAGCCTCACTTGCCCGGGCAAAGTAGCAGTTCGTGTGGCTGCCAGCGCTCCCAGGGGTTTCACGGCGTGGTAGAAGATTGCTGCTGCGATTACGAGACTGTCGATTCTTTGAATAAGGAGGTCCTGCATCCCTTGCTCCAGGAGCTTGCGAAGACGCCGTTCTTTCGGTATTATAAGGTGAAGCTCTGGTGCGATTGTCCGTTTTGGCCTGACGATGGCATGTGCCAGCTTCGTGATTGCTCCGTTTGTGAGTGCCCCGAGGACGAGTTCCCAGCCGCTTTTCGATCTTCCGAGCACGCCAGTTGCCAAGAAGGTCGTCCGGAAGGGACTGTAGATCGCACTGTGGATGCTAAAGCCTTCCAGGGCTGGACGGACACCGACAACCCCTGGACTATCGATGACGAAACAGTGAGCGGGGACATGACGTACGTGAACTTGCTCCTCAACCCGGAGAAGTACACAGGGTACAAAGGCGAGTCTGCACGGAGGATATGGGACGCCATCTACGCGCAGAGCTGCTTCGAGAACGGAGACCAGGATGCCTGTACAGAGAGACGCGTGTTTTACCGCCTCATCTCAGGATTGCATACTTCGATCTCGACTCACATTGCAGCTGATTATCTGGTGGATGAGTCCACGAACGCGTGGGGGAAGAATACTTCGTTGATGCATGAACGCGTGTTGCAGCATCCAGAGCGAGTGCAGAACTTGTACTTCACGTATTTGTTTGTATTGCGAGCTGTGATCAAAGCCGAGAGCTACTTGTCTGAAGCTGAATACGCGACGGGGAACGATGCTGAGGATCTGGTGACTCAGAAGCTTATGACGGCGTTGGTAGGAAGTGAGCGTCTCCGAAGCGCATGCCCCATTCCGTTTGATGAAGCCACTCTATGGCGTGGACCCGATGCAGTTGATCTTCGGGTCCAATTGGAGAAGCATTTCCGAAACATCACAGCGTTGATGGACTGCGTGGGTTGCGAGAAGTGCCGGCTGTGGGGCAAGCTCCAAATTTCTGGGCTGGGAACGGCACTGAAGATCCTGTTCGGCGGAGAAGGGCTTGATCTGCAACGAAATGAGGTGATTGCGTTGGTGAACTTTCTGTCTCGGTTGTCAGAGTCGTTGGAATTGGTGCACGAAATGGCGGACCTAGTTAGAGGCCAGAACAGTCTCTCCACTGTGGTCACGGGTGCTCCCCCGAATCAGAGCAAGTTGAGATGGTTTCTGCAGGATGACGATCAACATCCGAAAAGTCTTCCGAGCTTGTTTCAGAATTTCGGATTCTAGTGTTATTCTTCAGGTATTTTTTTATCTCATTTTTGGGCAAACACGCTGAGCTTGAGAATGGAGCTGATTCAGCGTTTGTACATTAGCAAGAGAGGTATTTCAGGCTTTAGGATCCACTCTATTGTAAGTTGTAAGATATTTAGCGCTAAAGCTCAGGCTGAGGCTCATTGTACTCCCATTCATCTATTTGAGCTCCATTGTTAACAGATCTCTAAGATACCTTCAGCGATGGCTTTTCCTTAGCCGAGGCAGTACACTTAACCCTTTCTAATTGTATTGGATTGTCATTCCTACTGTCAAATGTTTTCTCAGCAACTACCGTATGCATCTGTTTGAGTACCTTAGCAAGCATTTTCATCAAAAAAGTCACCGATAGTGCACCAGGTTTTTGTTGTAGCTGACTATGCCAGGACTGTTACAGCTGCTAAGGACCTTATTTAAATGCAGGTAACCTAAGTCAGCGAGTCTTGAGTCAGTAAGTTCTGGTAGACCATCAAATAGGCTGATTGAGTTCATTCATTCGTGGAAATGGCAGTTTCTCACTCTGCATATATTTATTTTAGGGTTTAAACCGAATCAGGTAGGACACCATATCAGATGTGTTTTCAAAACTCAGAGAATACTGCAGCATAATTATCTCGAATATGGAAGTCGTCCTATCATCGAATACAAGGGCATCCTAAGCTTCAATACATGCTTATACATTGTAATGAACCGAGGGATGTTCAAATCAATTCTCTGCAGAGCTGATTGTTATTTCCACAAGCACTGATGCTTTTTTAAACTGTTCTGAATGTACAGTACATCAAAAACCGGTTGAATGTGATATGAAGATCATACGACATACTCGCTTCCACTTACACACCCTCGTCGTCCTTCACACTTGAAAGCTGCCTCATATATCACAGAATGGCACCGCTTCACTGTACTGCAAATCTATGTTCCTCAACTTGAACGAAAGGCATCATAAGCCTCCAAGCAAAAGGCCCTCACTCTGCATCAAACATATCAAAATGTCAATACAAGAGTTTCAATCCAACATCATAATTGTAGCATTATAATGCATTCATACATAAGAGTAACAAGTTCATAATCTGATCACTCATTCTTTGGATGTGCAGTTTTTGGAATGGAGTAATGTGGAGGATTATGCTTCTGAGAGTGAAGAGAAGAGTTGAATCTCAACCTTCGAAGCGAGCAGGCATTGGGCATGATGATCGTTTCGGAGGGTTAAAGATTTAGCATTATGAAACGCGGCAGAGAGGAGGATGGTCAATGGAGCACCAAAGTGCGTGATCAGCTTGGCCCGTGTCGAGGCTCTTCGGAGGAGGAAGCTCGTCGCTCTGGTTGGTGTTGAGCGGGAGCAAAAATTCGCTAGATTCATCAGACAAGTAGTGCTCGGAGTCGCGGTCCATGGCCTCTTCGGAGAAATCGAAATCCGGGTACACGCTCGTCGTGGATGTCTCGCAGCTGAGCACGTCCAGTCCATCCATCAGGAGGTAATCTCGCCACGGAATCATATCTGGAATAGGACTTTCTTTCTCATCGTCCACGCTTGGACTCTCTGCATCGCCCGTGACTAGAACCTCATTCCACTCCTCCGCTGAACCTGCAGCTTCCGCATCAGCCCTGTTGGTTTCACACGGAGACGAAGCTGGATCGTCCGAATGCGATTCAGAGGTGATGGAGGACTTGCCAGGACTCGTCTCTTCAGCATGATTGCACGCCGGTTGGTTCTGGACACGACGACCTAATTCAGTGATCGTCTTGGAGCTCGCTGCCATTGCAGTTTGTCGAAGACGAATGAGCCGCGCTGCCTTCGAAGGGACCGTCGTGGCCTCGATGGCCAGGACGAAGTTGGTGCGCGTGTTCGCCCCTCGCAACGCCCTTGCAGCTGCACCAAAACTCATATATCAGCATCCCAGATCGGTTAAACCTTGGCAATAGTCAACATCATCTACTTGTTTGGGGAAACTGGAGCGCGATCACAGCTGGGAATTCCGCAGCGTACCACTGTCGTAGGCTATGGCGCCTTCCTCAGCGGAATCGAACGTGCCAAGCCATAACCGGATCTTCTGCGTAGTGTCTTTGATTTCTGCCACCCATCGACCAGATGGACGCTGCCGCAGGCCCACGAATCGTTTCTTGCTCACGGGCTCTTGACTGCTGTCTGTGCTGCTGTCGGTTGCACAACTCACTCGCCTCGCCCTCTTCATAGTCGTCTTCGTCGTCTCATCGCCGTTACTAGCTACAGATCTAACCTTTCTCGACGCATTCGATCCCGAATGCATGGCTCACACACGTAGCACTGATCGCACCCAAAGCCAATCGAAACAGAGACCCTCAAAACTCAAAATGCTACCTACACAACCTGGTCGAGTGTACTAGCCCCCACAACCTTTGAAGCGCCACCCAAAGTCTACGCTCAATTGACTAATCTGTACAGCTTCATTCGTCAATAGCTGTTATGGTATGGCTAGTTTGCTCCCAACTCCAATCACACATGTAGCACTAATCGCACCTCCCGAGAACTCAAAATGTTGCCTGGACAAGAGAATCATGTGTGAATTGTCAAAACATCTCTCCTCAATTGACAAGTCTGTGCAAACTAGCAAATGGACGGCTCTAGTAACCGGCTAGGGGATGATGAATGGGGAAGTGGTTCCAGCACTGCAGGTGGAGGGTGTGGATGGGCAAGTTGAGGGGAGAAGCTTAGGAAGGAAGCAGAAATGATGCAACGGGGGTGCAGAGTGCATGCAGGGGTGCAGTAAGCAACGAAGAACAAGTGAGGGTGGGGAGCGGGGCCAAAGCAACCGACAGCATGTAAGTTTGCCTGTTGAAAAGTCGACTTCCACGGGTACATGGATATCTGCAGTGGAGTTGCCCCCGCTAGCAACCAAAGAATTGAAGAATCTCTCATCTCAGCGGGCCGCGCGGGGCGGGGCGGGGCGGGTGGTGGGGGGAGAAGGCTAAATCCCCTGTAGTGGGGCAGCCCCGCGCGGTCTCCCGCGCCAGCGCGGTTGCGCGGTTTAGTTACCGCCGCCACTTTCCAGTTACCCCTCGGTAACTGGACCTGCCCGCCCGAGACACTGCGCCCGCGAAAAACGCTCGCCCCGCATGCCACGATGCGCCACCACGCCCCCATGCCATCCACATCCCCCATGCCATCCACGCGCTTATGTCACAGATTGGAGGGGCTAGGTTTAGATTCTGTGTCACAATAATTCCTAAACCAATAAGATATTGGCGGCGCTAGGTTTAGATATATCGCGGTACGATGTTTGTGACACAATTGTGCAGAATCCGGTTTTGGGCTCAATCGACTATTTCGGAAATCAGGAATTGAGACAGAGATTCAAATGTGCTTCTCCCCATCGCCGGTTACTAAAGAAGCCATAACTAATGACGTGACCTCGATTATGCGAAATCTAAATCACACGTAATTGAATCTGAGTTTTGAGTGGTTTTGTGTGAATCCAAGATTTTGATTATATTTTCTGCCCATTGAAATGATGTGATTTGACAACTTGATTGCAGTACTCTAATTTGACGTGGTGGGAGTAAGGATGTCACAAACGGCCTTATTTTGTACCTTAATGGCATTGGAGGTGCATTTTAAATGCTTAGACGTAGACGCAGCCCTCCGCGCGGTTAGACTCGCAGGAGTGATTCTGAACGGAAGGAGGTTCAGTTCAGTAGTTTCCTCAGGTACCAGCTCACCCATCAGCCGCATGTTCGAACTCGCTTGGAACGACCTTGTCGCCGAGGTAACCTCCTCACCTTCTCTCCTCCACGTTTTTGTAGTGGTTCTCAATAGCAGGATTACACAATGTTCTGTTTCGTCTTTCAAAATGTATCTTCAACTTGTTTTTGGCCGTTAGCAAGAGTGTAGGATTGTAAGCTGACCGGAAGCCGGTGGTGAGCAGGGGGTGATAGACAAAATGACGAAATTAATGGCGTTTCAACATTCCGATATTCTGCTCGAATGCGGACGGCCAAGGAGGGAGCGCGCATGGGGCGATAGACCCACGAGTATCAATTTTTTCCGCCATTAATTTCGCAGTGTGATCGCTCGTGCATTCGTCCACAACGTCGGAGGGGCGGTTTAAGGGATGGCTCTCCATAGGGTTGCAGAAATCTCTCGTTTAGGGTTTAAACTCTCGTGAGGTTCGTACATCTGCCATTTAGCCTCTCGAATAGTTGACAGAGCGTTGTTCTTACCGTATTTTTCATCATCACATTACGTCTTTGCTATCAAGATTAGAATGTCACAGTGTGCTCCGGTAGTTTTGTACATATCTTGTAAGGAATAAGTGAGCGTGTCACGATATTCTTAGGTACATGGTTTGTATATATGATTGAGCTGAGCGTCATGGCGGAGTTGTTAGTGAGTTCATCACCTGTTAGAGAAGTGATCAAATGTATGATACTTCATTAATCTTTGCCTTCTCGTCAGGCGATAAATAAAAATTCCAAGCTTCATGCAATCATTGTTGCGGTTCGTAGTTTGCCTTCGAATTTCTGTCCACGACGAAGAGCATACGAGAAAGTCTTGAGTTCTTGGTTTGATTCCTCTTCCCGGATGCGCTAGGCGTTGATGCAACAAAGAAATGCATGGTGGTGACGACTCAACAATTGACAAGCAAGGTGCCTTGCTGCTGGTCTTGAATTTTGCATCGCACACCTTATTGCACAATCCTGGCAACCATTCTTTGTGTTCATCATTTCGATGATATTCTAACGTTTCTGAGATTAAGTTGAATTTGCATTCAACCCTTTTCACCCATTACTAGAGTTGGTATGCTCTGTTGTTGTAGGCTTCGGAAGGTGGATGTGAAGACATTTGCAAAACTTGCGGACCGAACTCTCCAACCTGCTACTGGATCACTTAGGTAGTGGGTGACAATTATCGTTTGTGCCACTTGTATGATTTTGTTTCAGTACCACTAATACCATCACAATGTTGTTTCATCCCCTTCTTAGTCCGTATTTCATGCTTAGCTACTGATTTGTGAAAAATGCCCTGGCGGTCTGCACAGGAATCCCAGCGAACCGCCCCCATGGATGGGAAGCAAGAAACGGTCGACGCTCCTGTCAAAATATATGACAGAGCGTATACTGTGACATACCCGAAGGAATTGTATGAGGATTTGTGCATGGAGTTCGCACAGTACTCAAAGGCGGACCTCAAGCCCGGGAGTAGACGTCGATGTTTCTACTGCGTATACTGCGGTAGGAACAACTTCTCCAACAAGATGATGTTGAACGCGCACAGGTTTGAGAGCGGATGCCCGGTTGTGAAGTCCGCGGATGGAGAGCTCGCCACGCTCTACCCATATCCTGACTTCAAGCAAGGGCATGGGAAAATTGTGGAGGGATTTGCCAAGCATGGCAAGTCTAAGCGTGACACAGTTGGGGCAGTTGTGCAAGAAAAGGAGGAGGTTCTCCCTGCAGTACGTACGAAGAAGAGCAAGAAAGCCGTGGTACAGGGTTTTCGGGGGCAGCACGGTGAGGGTTTGCCTATCACCCCGGCTTTGATTATTGGGCCTGCACCGATGAAGAGGACAAAGAAAAATAAAGGGAAGGAAAAATTTGCAGATATGGATGAAGCTGCTTCTGCTGAATCCGAGGAGATGGAGGAGCCAAAATCTAAGAAGAAGAGACAGACTGCGGCGGTCCCGGAAGGAGGAGGTGATGTCCACGAGCTGGGGGGGGGCGAAGACTAGGACTTCGATGAGGAGGTCTTTAAAGAAGCCGACGGGAAGAGGCACTGACGTGGAGGAGACCCCCTTGGTGAATCGTAAACAACCGGGTGGTACTGGGCGCAGTTTACTGAACGTGAAGCGTGCATCAACGCCCGATTCCCTTCGTGGCACCGAAGCTGTGACATAGAGTAAGGAGGATCCTTCCTCTCCGCGTCCGAGCAAAAAAACGAAGAGAAAACGCATTAAATTTGCTGTAGACGCAGTACTCGTAGAAGACTTGGGTGCACCTTCGCAGAGCATACCGCCCATCGCTGGTAAGCTCCAAATATTATGTATGTTTTTGAATCCCATGTCTACACCACCCTCTAAGTTACTTGTTCCTGCAGGTGCTGTGACACTCAGAGAGGAACTCCACTCGGCAGGGCCCTCTCCGCACTCCCCTCCTGCTGCCCAGCAGTTCCATCCACCCTCCCACCACTCTCCTCCACCCTCCCGGCACGATCCTCCACCCTCTCAACACTCCCCTCCTCTTTGCAAAGACGAACCTCCACCTTCGATCAATCCCATCCACCACAAGCGAGCACCCCTCAGTCGGCGATCCAGATGAGCTAGCCAACGCGAGTGAGGTGAATGAAGAGACTCATGTTCGTGAAGAAGTCCCGTCAGCCGAGCCACGAGGATTGTCACATGAGGAAGATCTCCCACCTAGAGGCACGCGCTTTCTCTTCTCACCTTGGCGTTCCAGGAAATCCAACGTGGTAAGATACACTCCTTACTCTGCCGCCTCTCAGTGCCATATCAGACAACTAATCCGGCTCACCTGTTTCTTACAGCCTAAATCCTTGAGCTCAAGAGGACGTCAGCTGGATTTCACGGGATGCCCGCAATCATCACTGCCCCAAGAGCATGCATCGTCGGTGGCACAAGAGGCGGAACTACCCTCCATGCAAGAGGCACCACCGTTAGCCGTCGACATTTCAAAGATCTGCGGTGAAGTGGTGGAGGAGAAATTGAAATCATGCGCACAAGAGAAGGGACAATGTGCAGTTTTGGATAATGCAGTAGGGGCGTCTGTGGAGGATGCCGTGACACAGGATGGTCGTGATTTGGAGGTTCATGGGAATACGGCTGTGGAGGAGTCGGCGCCAGCGGGAGTCCTTCCCATTCAAGTACCAAAGATCGGCTCCGGTTGATGAATTCGGCGCCGTGTCGCGAAGATGATGAATCACTCGGAACCGCTTTGTAGTGGGTACAACTAAGCTTAAAGCGAAAGTGCTAATGTGGAGCTTAGCGACGGCTTCTACCCCCGACATGGTGAAGTTCTGGATTACGGGGAAGGGTGAAGCCACCCTCCCATTCGATTTCAACCCACACTGCGTGACATACTGCGAGAAGAGGCGCCGGCATATGGAACAGGCTGAAGAACAGTGGGTCGCAGCTTGTAAGTGTAAATTTGAGGCAAAAGTAAACGAATTGCCTTCTCGTGTTCCGCCACGACAACCTCCCATGCCAGACTTGTGGTGCTTGCGAATCATCGAAGCAGACGTGGCATTGCCGTGGAAGTGGGATTACCCATCTGTCGAAGAGTTTCGACGCGCTTGGGAGGAGTCATACAACACGGATGTGTTCCGCCAGCAGCCGGAGTGCGTGTTACGTGGACATTCAAGAAGGTGGGTGATCCTCACTTACTTCATGTCTTACATAATCTGATTACATAATTGGTTCCAAATGGGTTCTTGTCCTAACATACCGGATGTTTTGTATGTGGTGTCACAGAATGACAAGAATCTGAGAGAGGAGCTTAAGTCACAGCGAGATTCCATTACCAACGCATTGGAATCCCTCGTCTACGAAGTGTTCCGGAGAATCGTATCCCGAGCTTGATGCCGTCTGCGCATATCCGAAGTGGAACATGGACTACTCACGCTCAAGAAGATAAGACTAGGGATCGTGACACAATGCAAGCGAGAGAAAGACTCCGCCTTGGCACTCGCAAGGCCGGAGTTTCGGAGAAGAATGGCCGCCTCCTCGAGCGGATCGTGTGGGAGTGGTGTCCTCTCAGTACGGGTGTTGGTCGCAGCGTGTATCCTCAACGCCTTGCCACCCATGCCTTGGGTACATAATAGTGAGTGACGCCAATCCGGTTTGCATTGTGGCTTTGGGATGTAGTCTCATTTATACGTGGCCTTTTGTTGTCTTTGTGATAGGGGGGATTCATTAATATATTGTGCAATGGCGTGTGTGCGATTTCGAATCCGAGACGAGTTCGGTTGCGGATCATACACACGAGAGCGAAACGATTGACCCCACCACCTCTTCTATTGGTGTTCAAAATTGATTGGTATAATAGTTACGGGCGCACCGACGTGTCACGCGTGCGGATTATGGGTTGACAACCAAAGTTATTAGTTATGAGGTAGAAAGGCGTTCCTGGTCCCCGTGGAAGGCCCTCCACGATCTTCTCGCAACGAGGAGACAAACTTGTTCGACTTCTCCCGTGACGACCGTGACACCCTGGCGTAAACCGTGCAAGCCCAAATTGATAGAATCAAGGAGGGGAACGGCTCCGACATCATACGGTCACCGATGGACTGGGTTCATCGGTGCGATTCGGGGACTCAAGATTTTGCGGCTAGATACCAACACCGTTTCAAGAGGCTTGGACCACCACATGCATTGATGATTGGCGAAAACATCATCATATCCGGTCGATGTTATGCGGGTTCGCGAAGATCGGGACCTCATGTTCACAAATGACCGCCGGACTCGGCGTGGAGCACTTGGGTGGTGAACCTCTTTACCGACGTCTCGAAATTATATCGAGGGCTCCCACCGCCATCGTGGCGATGATGAGAATTGGTGGACAACGGTAGTTCAAAACGACATCGGTAGTGTCGACAACATCCTTGAGTTGCGATTTCGCACCCCCTTGCTCTTACATCGGCGGGGGGAGGGCGATCCGCCGTGTGTCACGATCGGTCTTGGAATCGGACGCGCAACGGTTACCATCGTGACCAAGTCACCTAGAGCCGAGGAATCGTACCTTTTTAAGTCCGATGCCCCATGCGCGACTAAATCAAGAAATACGTTGAATTTCATAGGTATGACATATTGTAATTGTTTTGCGGTGCTTTTCTATGTGACTCAGATCGAGTCTTCTGGAGCGCCCAAAACAGGGGATGTCGTCGGGTCGTGCTGCCGTTTAAGGGTGATCCTCACGAAGATGTGGGTCCTCCTCCGAATCAGGGAGGGGGGGGGCATTATCTGCACTGATGTACGCCAGGCACTACAGGATAAGTTTCCGACGCAAGAGGGAGAACCAGTCGTCACCGTGACACAGGTCTTCAGAGGGGTGCAGGATGTGCCGGCCGTGTCTACAAAGTTGGGTGACGTCAGCTTATCTCAGTGGTTGGATCCCACACAGGAGACTCCCATTAAGAACACGCCAAGTACGGTGGAACATGTGCTACGGTTGGATGAAGACTTCGATTCCTGCCGGAAGAAGTTAGAGGAGCAATTTCAAGACGAGCAAGAGTCTGATGCACTTCCTCCTCAGGTCGCCCGAAACGACTCGTTAGTCCCGGTCGTAGTTCCCACTGCCACTGAAGATTGTTATATTGCCGATGCATCATATTTCGTGGACTACGACATTCCCAGGGTTTACAAGGAGTCAAATTGATGAAGTCTTGAAGGCTGTTCCGAAGGGGACAGGTGGAAACCACCGTACCGCGCAGACAGTTATTTTCAACCACTTCGGGAAGGAATTAATCATCACCAACAAGATGATTCGTAAGTTGAAGGATGAACGGGGGCGACTCGGAATCGACATTGTCGACTTCGTACTGTCACGCTTGTACATGCAAGCGGAGGAGGAACGTCGGCGGAGTGTTCTTTTGGTTAGCTCGTGGGCTTGTGAGTCCTTCCAAAATGGCAAGAATGAGGAACGATTGGGACAAACCTGGCTCACTCCTCCGACTGGAGTGGGAATCGAGGAGGTTAAGGAATTAATACTTCCGTGGATATTTGAAGATCATTGGTCGGTGCTTGTATTTCGAGAGCGGCAGGTATTGCATATGGACTCCTGCAACGGAACGTTCCACCGTCCTGCAGATCGGCACAATCAGTTCTTGCGCTGGGTGTACATGGCTTGGCAGCGTCTCAGAGGAATGCCGTCGTGCTTTCGTGCCGAGGTGATCGGTGTTGGCGTGTGGCAACAAGATGACGGTTACGAATGTGGCCATCTCGCTATCCGTAACATTGTTCTGTACCTTAAGGTATGTTCATAAGTACTCAATGATTTATGGTGGTATGTTTATGTATGCTGAATATGTAAATCAGTGTCGCCCAAATTTGACGTGGTGTTGTGTCACGTCTTTGTCCCGTTTTAACATTGTGTCACGTCTCGTCACGTGTTGTCTATACTCTGTCCGGGAGTTTAACATGTACCACCGTGCGCCTTGGGCATTTGGAGTGGGAATAGCTTGAACCCGGGTGTGCAGCTTGTGTCCCGCAAAGATCTGCGCTCCTTTGATCCGTCGATGATGAACAAACAGATCCTCCTGCTGATTCGCAATGAATTGGACTCGGTGAAGAGAGACAGACGGTTCAAGGCACCGTTTTGCATAATGCGCTCGTCGAAAACAAAGGAAACTGATGCTGACGAGGAAGACCACGCGTGATTCTAGAGTCTCTCTCCCGCCAAGAAGAAGAATTGGATGGATTCGATTCGTGAACCAATATACTAGTACGGATGGTCCGGCGATGTAGCTTTAGATGTTGTGTCACAACTGTGACAACTTATATATTCATTTTACATCTTTGCTTCTTCTTGAAACAAACTCAAGGTGTGTGTGGCACTCAGTTAATGAGATATTCCTCCTTGATTACATGCTTGAGATTTGAAAACTTCACATAATTAACACTTAAGACGGCTGTGGTGTGAATGAATATGAATACTAATGAATATGAATATGAATATGAATATTGCCGCTTCTGTGGATAATCAAGGAGTTATCCTTTTGTGGGATGTGTCTGCGTGGTCTAGTCCCCGCGTCAAAGTTATGAGCTCACAAACTTTGGGTTGGAAATTGGTCGGTAAAATCTCGGTGTCGAACTCCACGCCTTCGTCTTACCATCATATTGCGTGGGCGCCTTCATCATTGCCTGAAGGCAAAGCTATATTACTTGTCGGTGACATCCTTAAAATCGATTGCTTCTTAGTTGGCGGGAGCGATTCACAACGGAAGGGTGTGACGTCTATAGTCTCCGACCACATGTACTCTTTACATTGTCCTGTTTTTTCGATGGAAACCACCTAAATGATCTAAATGCAATTCTAGTCGCATTAAATGGTCAACGGCAGGTTCTTTGAAGGAAGAAACTTCATTGTTTTAGGAATCGACAAGGGAGGTGGGGTATTAGCATCCTGGGCGGTGCGGTGTTCAAGTGGCGGCTCGTTCAAAAACTAGCGAGGACAAGAAAGCCGCTGCGAAATTAATAAAGACGGTTCGGGCCGGAGAGTGAGGAGGCCGTCTGGAAAAATCGGAATATACACTTTATGCAGTTCTCTTGTCTCTCAGCAGAGAATTTACATCAAAGACAGCCTTATAGGGTTTGTCAACTTCGATGGTGGACAGGTTGTGACGAGCACCACTGTCGTTACAGGATCAACCATGAATATTATCTCAAAGTAGGATAGGTTTGAATTATGACTAAATCATAAGTTAGGGATTCATCCAATTTTTTAAATGTTTAGGGGTACTTTCATCAAGAATGGCAACTATGAACTTTACCTAATAACTTGCATTAATAACATTCACCCTTGAATGCCCAACGGGGGTCCCAAGCATAGAAAGTAGAAACAAAATGTTTAAAAGAAAATTCATAAATGAAAATGAAGGCAAGCTACTTAAATCTCAGCCATACAATCTTGTAGTTAACTTATTATAGGTCATGTGGACCAAAATTTGGATCATGAGGCCTCATGGTTTCTGAGAATGGAACATATTAGTACTCAACAAACTACAAAATAACAACATTTTTACTTTAGAGTGGAAATATTACCAACAAAGCTACTACAATGAAAATACCCCCAACTAGAAAGTTAATCACCTTAATCTCAGTATGGCTCTAAAATCCAGAAACCTCATCAAAACAATTTCTTTACTCAAATAATAGCCTTGCAATGGTGAATCACATCAAATATCTACGTATGAAAAAAAGTCCTAATTAAAAACCTTACCCCAAAAAAATAAAATAAAAAATAAAATAAAAATCCTACATTAAATTTGTGAAGTCCCTCAAAACTAGAGTTTTTGACTGCAAATGGTCAAATTGCATAAAAAGTTCACATTGGATTGATTAATTACCACGTAATTCATTATAACGGTATTATCTACTAATTTTGAGAAATGTGGGTTTAGGTGGAGTGGAGCTAAATGTACCCACACAATACATTTGGCTAAACTAAATCTCAATTTGACAATCTGAATATTCCCATTACAACGAATTACGTGTTAATTGTCAATTAATTGTCTAAAACTTTGGTGTTATGTAATATTTTAGTACTTTTTCTTAGCCGAAAGTGCACTCACCCTAGTGTGCTTTCGCCCTAGAAATAATTGTATATTAACATGGATTGTATAAGGTTGTCTTACGTGACACACTTTTTGAATCTAAACTTCTGTTGTATATAACCTAACACATCATGCTATGTTTGAAGCTGTTAAGCACGCAGGCCGTTTGTCCCTACAATTAAGTATCATTGTTTTTGAGCTACGGTTCAAAAATATATCTGTAAGAGGTAAATATTTCTAAACAGCCGTTAAAAAACATTGTGTCACGTACAAAGCGGTACAAAAACCAACGTTATTTTTTTGATTTTAAGCACCCCAAATGCATATGTAACGTTTATTCGAGAACTTTTATTTTTTGTAGTGATCATGATTTTTTACTGAGTTATACCTTGAAACCATTCCTCCGATCAACCCTTTCACGAAGAATGCATCTTTCTGTAATACACCATTCTACCTACCGAGCGTCATGCATTCCATCTCTCGAGGTAACGTTCATCTCTCCTTGAATTCAAACCCATCTTTGATTATAATCTGATGACTTTTCAAATAATGGACACCGAAAATCGAACCAACATATGGTTCAACAGTATTGCCGATCATAGACTTACTATTGGACGTTCACTCAAACACGCTGACTTAGCAAATATTGTACAGTTTCAGTAGTGTGCATGATAATTTTTTTTTTTATATCATCATTACATCTCACTTTGTATAATTGCACCAATCAAAAATTGGACCGTCTTGGTATTACGGAGAACAACAATGTCACAGTTACGGTCAAAAAACCGGCAATCACAAACTCCTAACTACAGACTTTCGTCTCCGTTCCAGGAAATCCTTGCCTCGAAGAAGAGAGAAGTTACGGCCGTCTTCCACAACGCGTAGTACTGGAGAGGCAACCATAGGATGTACTGTGCCATGCCGAATCTCCACCTTGAGTGCGCGTATGCGACCAACAACCTGGTTTAGGTCGGCCACCAGATGCTCCATCAACACGGGGTTCCCGTGACCTCATCGTGCAATGAAACAATCACCGGAGTGATTCGGCTACATCGGGACAAAGATGATTCCTCCTCACTGAGTCTGCCTCGGAGTGGAAACCGGGAATGGAACAGGGCATGTCTTTGTATCGTCATCCGTCACGGTGAGTAACACACGACCCATACCTCCTTGGGCATTACCCGCCGGGCGACCGCAAAAAACCGGCAATTGTTCCTTCCGCAACATCGGGCGTATCATCAACAAAACCTTTACCACATGCTTGCAAATGTTACCTCACGAGCCCACATGCAATTGCAACCACCCTCTCTTCTCCGGGATTATGAACCACATACCGAGTGTCACGATTGCTCTGTGATGTTACAAGTGCATAGTTCCCAGGGAATTGATCCAGAGAGACATCGGAGTCGGGAATGTTGCGTGCCCTCAGAAGCGCAGATACGACAACATCCTGCATTTTCTTGTTGTCCACGAAACCCATCTCTTTTCGCAATCGCTTATACCAGAAATGGTCGTGGACATCCTCCGTGAGAGTGGTGATACTCCAATCGACGCGGCGACCAACCATCCGAGTTCTTTCGGACTTAAGCACAGATTTCAGAAATCCGTGATACCCTTCTATAGCCGCATTAGTGTCTTGGCCGGCATAAGGTAAGTTTCTGTACCCTACCACCCACATGTGGACCTTCTTCAACCACTGGACCTTCATGTACTCCCAGAAATCGACCTCCATGGGATACTTGCGACTAAGGTCGTCAATCCTTGTAGCTGCCCAGGTTTGGGAGTCGGGTCCTGATGGCGAGGTAGGGTCATACATCATTTGACCAATGTCACGTAAAACTGCAAAGACGTGTGTGTGCGCATCCTTGATTTTGTAACACGAATGTTTTTGCCAAGACGCGCGGACATGCCAAAGGCATAGGAATATTGGGACCATGGGCCGATCATATCAGTACACAACACATATCACTCGGTGTCGATGGCAAATACGATATGTGACTCTAATCAAAGAATAAAAAGATGACAAATTCGAACCACCTTATGTGGTCAACTAACTTTAAAGCGTTGATCTCGCCCCCGCGCGCCACGATGAATGAATGCAGAAGGCTCCCAAGTGGGATTAGCCGTCCTCATCCGGACATTCACGGCACGCATCCATGGAGTAAGGTCTTTCTCAGCACACCTAGACGTGAGTATCCAAGCCACCGGAATCCCTTGCTGCCACTCGTCAAAAACCATGATTGTGTACAAGGGGAACTACGAGGAAACAAGGATATGCATTAGCAAAGTGTAACACTCACACAATCTAACACCGATACATGAAAGGTAAGTAAGATAAACCTATTTCTATAACGATAACTTTGGAGTAAAGCTACCTCCAAATGGACGCAAGATCGAGTTATCAAGTCAAAAGCAGAATGCAACCACATCCTAGTCACAACACATGACACTGAGGAATGATAGCATCCAAGGCACGATGACTACGTACCTTTTTCTCATTTGTCCCGAATGTGGCGTCTATGGACACACCACCTCCGTGACCATACTTAACCATCATCTCTTTCTGCCACGGAGTTTGTATACCAATGGTAAACGGAATGTTGACTCCCGTCAAGCTGCCCTGCACAGCCTCTGGATTAGACAAATCCGTCTCACTGTAATGGAAGACCTTGTCCATGTTTTTTTGGACCCACATGCGTACACTCTGAGCGTCATTTGAATGCAACATCCACGTCTCCTTGGCATGCTTCCGTGCAATGTTTCGAATGTCCTTCGGGCTAATAAGAATGTCACGAGTGATAACCTTCCCATCTGCTTCCCAAGAGCTTAAGAACTTAAGATGTTTCTTCATTATCAAAGTGAGCAGTGTAGTTCTCACGCAAAGCAATGATCTATGAAATCGATTATCATCGGCGATAAGTGAGCCGATAACGCTCCACGGTCACCAACCTTCATTCCACCGTGAACCACCAAACCATGATTGTTCACATGCCGATCTTGAAGGACACACAACTCAGCAATGTGCGGTGCATGTAAAAGGATCTTAACCGTGAACCGAGCCTCGACATCCCCGCTTTATAGACATGCCCCACTTCTTCCTCGAGTCCCTTGTCTTGACCCCAAGAGAGCCCATAGGGTACAGTACCTTCGCAGCGATGACAGTGGGAGATTCGGATGTAGTATCCGGAATCGATTTAGGAACCAATCGCGTACTGTATCCACTTTGTAACACCAACACACGCGCGATGCAACACTCCATAGAACGATATAACAGAGGTTGTGACATTCGGTGAGATGAAAATACCGCGTTTGACTCATTGTTAGACGAGGTGGCGGTGGGGGGAGCGGGTGACACCGAGCATTTGAGGAACGCCAATGTGGCACCTACATATAACCGGGGCACTCATAATGTGAGAGTGACAATGCTACAATGACATCAGACATCGTAATCCGAAATGTCTTGGTTATGATGTAATACCACGTAACCAACTCCAGTATTTGTATGTGAAGATGAGAAAAATTGTAGGCATTCTTACCATTACCAAACTCCGCGAAATTAGAGAACACAGGCTCCTCGTTAAGATCAGGAATAGGCTCGATGATGTCTAAACCCATCTCATCAAGATGAATGACACATTCCCCATTCTCTACCGATCCTCTTTGACAATGATCCACATCGGGCTTCACCCAAGGAGAGAACGCAGACAGTGAGGTATGCGTGATACGGGGGGAATCATTAAGAACCCACCCAGGTTTCTTGCGAATTAATTTTTTTTTGGTCACAAGAGGTCCATCAACAACACTCCCATTCGCAGTACTTTTCAAAACTCTCCTACGCGATGGTTTCGGAGGATGTACATGAGTCACACACGCAGGGACTGCGTTGCAATCGATGTTGTTCGGTGGCTGTGGTTTAGGCATGAATTTCCGCGGGGCTTTTCGTCCAATTCGCTTCTGCTTGGCAGGAGACGTCTCGTGAGGTGTCCCCTGTGACACAGAACTCACCTTCGCAATGATCAATTTCTTTCTAGCCCTGGGGAGGAGATCCGGTGTGATGGTTTTAACAGTACCGGAGTAGTCTTGTGGACCATATTCGCAATGCCACCTGCGAGACATAATAACATTTCAGGTATTAGTAAACCATGACGATGAACAATGTTCAAAGCATTTTAGTTCTTATCATTTTCATCAGTAAACAACGCATGAACAAGGACAAAGGTAAGGAATTCCTGAAATTACTTGGAAAAACTAATACTGTCCGGCCAAATCAGAGGTAATCCTAAAGAGGGTGACTTGTGTCATCCTTACCTTATAATTGTCACGCATTATTGATCACAGTGAAATACTGTTGTGTTGTAAGACATAGACCCATTTTTCTGATACAACGACTCTACTTATAAAATATCAAAGTGATCCATGAACCAAAGTTTCGACCTTGAAAAATACAACGATGTGCGAGCGCCCTCCCTTGCATCCTCCTCGGGCGCTTGTGGTTCTCCTTGGTCTCGCGGTAAACGCATTGTGTCCCCTCGCTACCGTTTTGAACTCCAACGATGAAATCTTCTATCCTCTTTGCGGGCACATAACAATATCGAACTTCGTGATCCTTACCATGTTTCCCACGACGTGCCCGATGCTCCTTGTTCCATTGGAGATTAGTCACCCCAAATGGACCCTCTTTGGGATGTTGGACCATCGATTGGATGTGAGCCAGAATCTTAGCCTCAAAGACTCTCCGAGCTTGCCTCGGACAAGACTCTCAAGTGAGTGCACCACTGGAGCAGAATGGGGGGTTTGAGAAACCATTGCATCGACTACGTCGAACAGGACGGAAAAAACGACTGCATCACCCAACACAGATCCTCAATCTATTGAAACATGTGTCACTCACGTGAATGCAACGAGTAAGAATTTCAGCTCATCATGACTCTGAAGTGAGTGCATCAAGTAAGAATTTCAGCTCACCATGACTCTGAAGTGAGTGCATCGAGTAAGAATTTCAGCTCACCAGGCCGCAGCGGGGGAGTATATCGAGAATCGGGCGTCGTATTCGAAGAGAGTAGATTCGACGACCACTGATTTGGTCTGTAAGTGCGTAGGAGAGGATCTCCACAAACAATGCGAATAGTTATTGGTTCTGAATGCAATTGAAAGCGGTTTCCGGTTCGATGCAAGAGTACATAGTCCACGGCCGATATCATTGGAGATACTCTGGAAGGATGGAGCAGTCTCCGGTTTGGTGCAATAGCTTTAGAGCAAAACCTTAAACCGAGATGTAGCGGTGGAATTGAATATAATTGTGCCCTCTAGTCGCCCGAAATCGTTGGCAATACCCAAAACACTACGAGACTCACAGTACTTCGTGACATTGGATTTAGATCTAAAGCCGGCTCGAAAGTTGTGACACGAGAATATAAACCTAGCGCCGCCAATATCTTATTGGTTTAGGAATTATTGTGACACGAAATCTAAACCTAGCCCCTCCAATCATGACATAAGCGCGTGGATGGCATGGAGGATGTGGATGGCATGGGGGCGTGGTGGCGCATCGTGGCATGCGGGCGAGCGTTTTTGCGGGCGCAGATGTCTCGGGGCGGCGGTGTCCCGATTCTGAGGGGTAATCGAAAGTGGCGGCGGTAACTAAACCGCGCAATCGCTACCGGCGCGAGACCGACATGGTCGCCCCACTACACTCTGATTTAGCCTTCTCCGTGGTGGGGTGGGGTGGGTCTGGTGTCCTCACTCCACTTGTACGATATCCCTCTCCACTTCTCCTTTTTCATTTCTTCTCATTCTCTATGTCTACAATCGTACCCTCCGGAACACATCCCCTTGAAATGCATAAAAAGTCTTGGAACGCATACACCCTATTTCAGTACTTGTAAACCCTTGGAACACATAGAAGAAGAAAGAAGAAGAAAGAACACTAGAACCCTCCATGTTGGCATTAATATAGTGTCCCTTCGACTTATCCTTGATGATATTTCCTTGATGATATGCCCACAGGACATAAGACACAAAACACATACACCCTATCCCACTATTTGTGAACCCTCAGAACGCATACACCCCCGAGACGCATAATTTTTTCACTTCCGACTCTACGTTAATTAAGAGGGGCACCACTGTACTTAGCTCTTTTAGTTAAAAACTTCCATTGTTATTTAGTCGAACTTCCCTCAAGATTCCTCTTCTACCACTCTCTTTCTATCCCCTTGAATCTCATGGAGACACTCTCTTTCTATACCCTTGAATCTCATGGAGAGAAACATATTGTACGTTTGGACAAAGGAAATTGACAAACCTCATAGTTCCTCCCCAATCATACACTCTCATTTTCTTCAATGTGGTACTTAAGGTAAGATGTTTAATAACCGCACATAATCAGAATTTACACACTATGATCATTCAACAAGAAATAGGTACATAATAGCTTCTAGCTCCAAATTTCTAATGAACCTATGGTGTACATTTTAGGTTGTATGCTTTAACCTGTACACCTACCAAAATTCATAACTAATTGAAAATAAACCCAGAATCTATGAAATCTATCAAAGTGGCGGGGTAGGCCAAGGCTGTCTCGAAAGCAGGGCTCCATGTGAGTTGGACTGTTCCAACGGTGTGATATTCGAGTTATTCTCACGGAGAGCTTTGTCCGTAAGGACTGACATTAATTGTGCAATCTCCGACCGATTAGCTCTTACTACACTTTACTAAGGGTCGCTTTACACTATGGACCATGAAGATTGACCATGGCCTTCTAAAATATCTGATTGGAGAGTAAAGTGCTCTTTGTCCCATTTGGCTTTACACTATCTTGAAAAAGAAGAATGACCACTAACTATGAGGTCCCTAAAGTATGCTAAATTTTACATTGTGGATAATGTTTTCATGGTTTCCTTGATTAGAGTTGAGTCGAAGCAAATACCTAGACTCAACTATAATCAAGGAGACCATAAGGCTCAAAAATCATTGATTGGCTAGTGTTGAGTTATTTAAAAAGAAAGGAGGGAAAAAGGGAGGGTATGAGAGAGAATAATGAGAATTCATATCAAAAAGTTGAGCTTAACCCCTAAACGTCCCTAGTGTCGAAAAACGACATTTTCGATGAAGGGCAGAAACTTTGAAGAGCCATAACTTCTTCATCCAAACTCCGTTTTTGACGAAATCACTTGCGTTAGGTCACAAATCAAGTCTAGTTTGTGTGGTAAAAATTGCAGACTCATAAAATAAAGTATGAATAAATGGCATGGATTTTAGTGAAGGCAGCTTTTGTTTTTGGGTTTTCGAACATTTGGCATGTTTTCCCATTGCAAGGCAATTATGTGAAATCTAAAATAGTTTTTCATGAATTTTTTTTCATAGGTTTGATATTTAGATGCATCCCAACAACTTTGTAGTTGGAAGTTTTTTGATCTAGATAACTTTGGTATTGGCTTTGCAATGATGATTCTACAATGAAAAAAGTGAAAAAATGGATGATTTTTGAAGAGCTAGATCACCTTCATCCATCGTTAGATTTTGACTTTATTTTTGGGATGAATTCCAATTATAGTCTATTTTTAGTGGTAGAAACCTTGACCCAATCGAGGATATATCGAAGATAAGGCATGGATTTGAGTGCGAGGGGTCTAGTTTTGGACTATTTTTCCTTTGTAAAATTTTTGGCAGTTTTCATGACTACAAGGCTACCATTTGAGCCAAGATTTTTTTTTTGATGAATTTTTTTGGTACAAGAGTGTCTTTGAGATGAAGATGAACAACTTTCTAGTTGCTCATTTTTTGATTGCAAATTTCATGTTGATAGTATTTTCACTTCAAAGTGGAAATGATGGTATTTTGTAGCCTGTTTTGCGCACTAATATGTTATGATCTCGCAATCTATGAGGTCCCATGAGTCAAGTTTTGGTCCACATGATTTACTACAAGTCTATTACAAGTTTGTACGGTTGAGATCTGAATAGCTTATCTTTTATTTTTATCTATATCACTTTTTTTGGAAATGAGTTTTTGGCTAAAAATACCCCAAGGACATTTAGGGGTTAAACTTCTCCCGGTCTAAATTCACTTTACACTACAAGAGTGACGAAGCCACTCAAAAATCCATTTTTGATTTTAATTATCTTGATCAAGGCTCTGGGTCCATAGTGTAAAGGGACCCTAAAGACAATTACAAGCGCACTAAATTAGATTAGGGCTCTCGACCTATTATTAGCCCCTCAAGTCAAAATCGACCACACTGTCATCAATTTGCTCAAAAAATATAGGTTGTTTTTCCTAACAATGAAACTTTGACTGAATACAACTTAAGATCTGTGTGGTTGAATATGAGAGAAATTGGTGGGTTGGGTCCTATAGTTGGATTCGTCCTTTGGGCCGGAATAGTAGTGGGATGAATGACTTCCTAGGAAGTCCCGGTGCTGCATCCATTTAGAGTTGGTATGTCCGGTGGGTATATCATCAAGGATCAAGGGTAGCGGTTGAACGGGCATTTTATTCACGCCAACCCCACAAAAGTATGGTGTTCTTGATTATTTGGATTTGCCAAAAGTGAATCCAAACAAACTTCCATCAAGGATTTAAGATAACTATTGCTGTCTTGGAGGTTACTGTTGAGCTTCAGAGCACTAAATGGGTAATTTCGTCAATATTTTAGAGACAATTTTGACATGCCAAATCACCATTTCAGGTACCAGTCTGGCAGTCTGTCACAAACTGCCATTTGTTTTGGCATATTTGGTGAAGTATATCGTTGATACCATTATAGAGCACTCGTAGATTATCTCCAATATCACTAATCCTCTAATATCACCCACACTTAAATTATTCTTAATGCTGAAATTCTAACCACCGTAAGTTCCACTTTTGCGAAATATTGCCATTGAGATTACAGCCAGGTTACGATCATACACGAGATTGGTATCATGAGAAAGATCTTGCTCTGCACTCTACAGAATCCACAAAAGAGGAGCCTGAAAATCAGGCAATAAGGCGATTAGACACCGCGCATGGTTCAGCTCAGAATTCTCGTACTCCAGCATTGGTTATCGCCAGCAAAGATTCCTGCTACAGGCTAGAAACAGTGGACCACGCCAATCCTTCACCGCCACGCTGGCTGGTTGAAGCTCGAGCCGCAGGATCGGAGACCAGTTCAGCTGAATCTGATCTGACTCCAGCCAAGCGAGGGACAAACGACTGCGATCCATACATATCAGTTGTACGACGACTGGTCAGACCGTCGTCTTTGGAAGCTGTCAAGCTACGCTACGCAGGTCCGGAGGTCCAGGAAGTCGCGAGCTCTAACTTTGTAAGTAACTAACCTACTGCAAGCTACATTAGCTAGTATGATCAGTATATACAATTTGTCTTGTACAATCAACATATACGATTTGTCTAATATGATCATTAACCTCCGTTTGTCCTGACCATTTTGAGTTCAGTCACATTTATTCGACGGAAAGGTCCGAAAGCGTCAAGGTACGATGACTGAAACTCGTTCTTTTCAGTCATCTCGCTCTTTTCAGCTTCTCTCAGCGTAAGTTGCTTTACTCAGTTTTATTCTCTGCCTCAACAGGCCGCAGGTCTTTTGGGGACAGCGCTATTCCTGTCCATGTGCAGGTTCTTGGCCCACATTAATTTTTTACTCCTGGTTTCATCGAAAAGGGTCCTCAAACTCGACGTCATTAGTACGTTGCGGGTTCAGTGTGTTTTGAATCAATCGTAGGGTTAGAGTTACCCTCCAGGTGAGGGCTCGATCGTTGTTGATATTTCAAACATGATATTAAGTTGGATGGCCATTTTCTATTGAGAATTCATATCCAAACAAGTTTCTTCTCAGTTGCTCAAAAGAATGGTCGACTGTATTCATCAACTAAGACCTTCTGACATTGATTATTTGAGATCCTAAATATTGTGTTAAAGTGTGTTCTCCTCGAGGAAGGCGGTCCTCCCATTCTCTGTTTAGTGAATTTAAGGTAGACAGCTCCAACTGGAGCAGTACCAATGTAATCACCGCTACAATTCTGCATTGTTAGGACCACATACAAACTTGTAAATTGTTAGGACCACTTACACTTGTGCAATCCTAGGACCACTTACAGGTATAAGTTAAAAAACTCATAACATATTGTAGAAGTATAATTCTAGAATTACAATCTAGTTTAGTTAAGGAAACTTTTGGGACACATAGAAATGGGGGTTGTTGTGAAAAAAATCTTCATAGATACAAGCAAATTCGTTGAAGTGAGATTTTTTGACAAAAAAGAGACATCCTTGGTTTGGGAATGTTGAGTACCCATGATACTGAAAATGAAAAAGAGATTGCCAAAAGGTGAAATTTTTACCGGTGTAAATTTTTGTTAGATTGGAGAAATATAAGGGAGAGTCTTTAGGGACTTTTGAGGTCCCAGAGGATATTCTTGGACCAAGAATGTCTACTGGGAGACCAAAAGTTACTTTTCTCTCTCCCCAAATTGACAATAAACTTGTAAAAGTCTCGATTTAATGAAACTGTCCTTAAGTTCTATTTTATTTTTAAATGAGATTTCAAAATTATGATATGTCTTTTTTGAACTTGTGTCTATATATGTTAAAAATGATGAAGTTTTAAGGCAATTCCATGGGGAGTAGTATGTCCTCTTAACCCCATAAAAAGTTAAAATCCAAGCATTTTTTGAACTTTCAAAACCAACAACTGCTATGTTCCACCACCTTCTTGGGATTGAGGTTCAATGGACATTTTTTTTATTGTTATTTTGTAATTTCAATCGTAAGATCTCAATTAGTTAATCATTAGAAGTTAAATTAATTAGAACCTCAATTCCGTTAAAATGGCACAATTCCTTGTGCCGTATTGCCAAAGCCATGTTGTGCCAATTTGGTCGCGTTTCTTAAACGTGCCATTTTACCGGCATATTTTTGAACTCAAAATCTCAAAGATTTATGCTTGCAAAATGGCACATTTTTTAAAATCACCCACATCTTCCATTATATCAACAAATTTCTGTAATATCATCAAAAATTCCATAATATCACACTATTTGATGAATATTGACCTTCAAATTCTGTCGAAGGGTAGTTTTTTCTCAACGGCTGCTCAGAAATATCTCTGGTTTTGAGCGGCCGCTCAGAAAAATTTGCTCTATTATGTCAAAAAATGACAAAAATGAGTGTTGTTTTTTTCATTTTTTCCACCTTAAATCGTACCATTTTACCAGAATATTGCCAAATTAACGGAATTGAGGTTTTAGGTTAATAAACTCAAATAAGATACCCATCCCTAACAAAGTATGTCCAAGGCTAAGCAAATCACGCCATTGATATCTCCGAAAACTCTCAATTGATTTTCTACTTATAAGTGATAACCCGAAGAAGAACGCAAATAATTATGATAATCAAGACTTACAATGCAATAATCTATGATCCTCTTAGCATTGTATGTACTTAAGAAGTAAACGACGATAATCTATGATCTTCTTAGGATTAGAAGCAACTTAGATGTTAATAGCTGCAACTACCACGTACATATTCAAATACATATGTTCTAAGTTAAGTTAAACACCTAAAAACCAAGTAACATTGAGAACGACAAGTTTCTTGCTTAGTGGGCAAGGAAATTTTCTTAGGAGAATGTGAAAGGAATGATGCCAAATGATGAAGGCACCATAATTTGGACTTTTAAAGATTGAATTAAGAAAATTTGGAAGCTAATTTTAGAGATGTTCTAGAACCAATGTAGGTGTGGTGTACATTTGAGAGTGAACTTGAAAGCTAGAGTCTCTCTTATGGTAAGCCTATTCAGGTAGGTTACGTAAAGCTGCTCAATAATAAAATGTCACAATTACTACAAGTCCTCCATTTTGACTTATTATTGCGGATTGCACATATTATGATAATGAGAATATAAAGTTTTGTTTAGCACTATACAAATATAAAGGGTCGTTTGCCGAAGGCGAGAGAAATGCAAACATTGAGAAGCACGGAGAAGCACGGAGATCTTCATTTTTAATTCCTATGTCATATTATGATTTTGGAAATATCATGATCTTGTTTATCATATAATAATGATGTGCTACCAAACGGGTGCTCACGAGTGAATATTGTGGTTCCGTGAATATCTTTCTTGATTTCCGGTAAAAGGGGTGGTAAGCAGTGATTGTTATTATTTTGCGAATATCTTGGGTTTGGGTGAAACATCATGATATTCACGTGGCTGCTCAACACACCCTTATTCTTATTGGTGCTCACATTTGGAGCAGGTTAGATCATGCATCGTTCCTTTGACCCCACATAAGTAAATTAGTGCATGGTTAGAGTTAATATCAAGTGAGAATTTTTTTACGGCAAGTAATTAAACTCACAACCACGATGCAATAAAAGCTATATAGGTACCATACCACTATCATATCTCAGTATGAGGTCATTCTAGGCCCTCAAATATTTCTTTTCAAAAGTCATCGACAATGCACCACATCTACGTTGTAGCTGACCATGCGTGTATTGCAACAACTATTAAGGACCTTTAAGAGTTAACAATTTAGTTGAGAATGATACAACTTTAATCAAGAAGTCTTGAGTCAACATATTCTTGTACCTAGGCTATTGATTAGGCTGATAAAAATCTAATCATCAACATAAAGTATGTTGTGTATACACATTGAGAAAAATGACCTCATTCTTAAGGTTGAAGCACCTAAAATGGTGACTTTGCCAACATGCCTAATTATCTCTTTTGTAAAAAAAATCTAGTTTCTACCATGTACTTAAATAATTCCAATGCACCAAAGAATGTCTACTTCACAAATGTTTTCTTTGTGAAAGATACTGACAGTAAAAGTTTTTCATCTATAGCAACTATATAAGCTTCAAAACAAATATCTATCTTAGGACTGAAAACCAAATTAAAACATGATTATTCAAAGTGTGTACCTAAGATCTCTTTCAAACTCAAAAAGCATGGGGGACAAATGAAATTATAGTTTACATCAATGACACCTACAAGATTACCTACACCTACCCTACATTTGGTCTACTTGAAAGTTTCAAGTCTAAAGGGAAATGAGTCAATCTTGCCATATCTAATATATTAGATTCAACAAGAAAGATCCCACTTCGTACCAATGGAAAAGTTACCCCAATTGGCCAACCAACACTTGGCACATAAATATAGGGACAAAAAGTGATGCTCTAATAATGCTAACTTACACAAAACCCTTATAATTGAGAAAAGATCATATGCTAAGGAACAAAACTCAACATTTCATTCTTTTAGGAACGTTATTGTGCATGAAGTATTTGTTTGATTCAACTAATAAAACAATTTTATAGTACAACTTCTCCTTCAAGGGAGTAAAATTGATCAACTTGCTTCGAAAACACCCAACATGCAATTTTCTCTAACACAATAAAATCTAAAAAGTCATGAAGTAGAATACTAAATGCCAATGTTAAAATTTGGACTCACAACCATCTCCATGAGTCCATGGCACATTTGACTGCTTATGAACTACTTCCACTCGAGTCCACTCGAGAAGTAACACATTGAGGGCTCCCCCCAATGACTTTAAGAATTAGAGAAAACTCAATCTGAAAACGTAAATTGGGAGATCCCATAAGAATATAAAGATACTCAAATCTCTTGAAGTAAAATTTCAATTAGCATGAATAATAACCAATTCCCGAAACTAAAAATTCCAAAACATTTTTTAATTCAAACTACATGAATGAGTCCAGATTTAATTAAATATGGCAATAGGGTGGCATCCAAACCAATTGTAGCGTTCATTTTAGCTTCGGAAATCCAACCTAAAACGAATGCTACAGTTCAATTGATGCCACAATGGTAACGACTCATACAGAAGTCACGTAGGCAGCATGATATTCTCGAACATGGAAATCGTTCTACCATCGAATACAAGAGATTTAAGAACTTCCCAATGCTTCAATCAATGCTTGTACACTGTAAAGAACCGACTTTGTTAAATGATCAATGTCCAATCGATTCTCCGCAGAGCTGATCATTCTATTCATGTACACTGGGTCTTACTGTAACCGTTAAAAACCGGTTGAATGTGGTATGCAGATCATACCACATTCTCGCTTACTACCACTTACCGACCCTCGTCGTCCTCCACAGTTGAAAGCTGCCTCATATTTCAAAGTAATGGCACCGCTTCACTGTTCTGCAAATCTATCTTTCCCTCAACTTGAACAAAAGGCATTATAACCTTCCAAGTAAAACTCCGACACTCTGCATCAAACATAACAGAATGTCAATTGAAGAGTTCTTATCCATCATTAGAATGGAGTATTATAATGCATCCACAAGAGAGTGACTATAACAGAATCTGAGAAATAGAGTATGTGGGTGACTGTGCAGTTTATGAGGTGATGGAGATTTGAGCTTTTGGGATTTAAGAGAAGAGTTAGATGTCCACCTTCGAAGAGAGCAGGCAATGGGCATGATGATGGTTTCGGTGGAACAAAGATTTAGCACTATGAGACGCCGCAGAGAGGAGAAAGGTCTGGAACGGAGCTCCAAAGAGCTTGATCAGATTGACCAGTGTCGAGGCTCTTCTGAGGAAGCTCGTCGCTCTGGTTAGTGTTGAGTGTGTTGAGTAAGAATCCGCTGGATTCGTCGGACAAGTAGTGCTCGGAGTCGCGGTCCATGGCCGCTTGGGAGAAATCGAAAGCCGGGTACACGCTCGTCGTGGATGTCTCGCAGCTGAACACGTCCAGTCCATCCATCAGGACGAAATCCGGCCACGGGATTTCTGGCATGGGACTCTCTTTTTCATCGTCCGCGCTTGGACTCTCGGAATCGCGCGTGACTAGAACCTCATTCGACTCCTCGGCCGAACTTGCAGCTTCCGCATCAGCCCTGTTGGTCGCACACGGAGACGGAGCTGGATCGTCCGAATGCGACGAAGCTCCATCGTCCGAATGTGATTCAGTGGTGATGGAGGACTTGCCAGGACTCGTCTCTCCAGCATGATCACACGCCTGTTGGTTCTGGACACGACGACCTAATTCAGTGATCGTCTTGGAGCTCGCTGCCATTGCAGTTTGTCGAAGACGAATTAGCCGCGCTGCCTTCGAAGGAACCGTCGTGCCCTCGATGGCCGAGACGAAGTTGGTGCGCGTGTTCGCCCCTCGCAACGCCCTTGCAGCTGCACCAAAACTCATATATCAGAATCTCAGATCGATCACACCTTGGCAATAGTCAACATCTTCTACTTGTTTGGGGAAATTGGAGCGCGATCAGCGCTGGGAATCGGGCAGCGTACCACTGTCGTAGGCTATGGCGCCTTCCTCAGCGGAATCGAACGTGCCAAGCCATATCCGGATCTTCTGCGTAGTGTCTTTGATTTCCGCCACCCATCGACCAGACGGACGCTGCCGCACGCCAACGAACCGTTTCTTGCTCTTAGGCTCTTGACTGCTGTCTGTGCTGCTGTCAGTTGCACAACTCACTCGCCTCGCCCTCTTCATAGTCGTCTTCGTCGTCTCATCGCCGTTAATAGCTACAGATCTAACCTTTCTGGAAGCATTCGATCCCGATGGCATGGCTCCCTACTCCTGTCACACATGTAGCACTGATTGCACCTCCAAAACCGCTCAAACTCACCCTCAAACTCGATTGAAATGCTGCAGGCCTACACAAGATCGAGAGTACTAGCCCCCACAACCTTTGAAGCGCCACCCAAAGTCTACGCTCAATTGACTAATCTGTGCAACAACATTCGTCAATGGCTCGTTTGCTCCCTACTCCAATCACACTGATCGCGCCTCCCATCAAAACTTCTCACCCTGAAACTCTAAATGCTGCCTAAATATGAGACATTACTGATTCCAAGTTTGAATTGTCACCTCAATTGACTAGGCAAAGCAAAGCGAAGCGACGATCGCCTGAAGCTCTAGAACCGGGGGCTAGGGAATGATGAATGGGTAAGTCAGTGGTTCCAGCACTGCAGATGGAGGGTGTTGTTGAGCAAGTTGAGGGAAGAATGATAATAACAAGCTTAGGAAGGAAGCAGGAATGATGCGAGGGGGAGGTGCAGAGTGCATGTACGGGTGCAGTAAGCAACGAAGAACGAGTGAGGGAGGGTGGGAGAGCGGGCCAAAGCAACCGACATTGTAAGTTGTCTGTTGAAAAGTCGACTCTCACGGGTACATGGGGATATCTGCAGCAGCGGAGTGGCCCCCGCTAGCAACCAAGAATGGAAGAATCTCTCATCTGGCCGGGCCGCGCGGGCCGGGCGGGTGAGGAGGCCAGGTGGGGTGGGGTGGGGTAGGGTGGGGGTGCGGGACTGCGGGTGGGGCTCGCGTCCTTCTCACTCCACTTGAATGATATCCCCCTATACGTCTCTTTTCCCTTTTCTACCCCCATGCATTTTCTTTCACTCTCTCTATCTACTCAGCTCTTTCAGTATTATTTAGTATGACTTCGCACATGACTCTTTCTCTACCACTCTCTTTCTATCCTATTGAGGGAGAAACATTCTTACCCTATCCGAATTGCTTCTAGGCCTATGTACACAAGGCTGATATGAGGCAATCACAATCGCCTTGTATCTATCTCTTCATAAGTGATGAGAAAACACATTGCCCAACCCCGCTAGCAATAGCTCAGGTAGGCAACTATTTACCTTGACGCTCTAGTAAGGCAACGATCAAAGTCAATAGTGCCGCAAGTTACAATCGGAGGATACAAAGATGAGGCGGAGTCTACATTTATATTCCTGCAAGCAAACACCGAACTAGGCAATGACAAGTTAAGACATGTGCATGGGCCATGTACGGAAGGCATAAACTTAACCCCTAATAAAAGGCCCAAATTGACGACCAAATTATGATCGTTAACAAACTTTAACTAGTGTCGCCACGCCTAAAGTACGAAACAAAATACTTACATGAAGCAATTTGGACAATTTGGACCGAATTACAAAACTTCATATGGACTTCAACAATGAAGGAAGAACAAAGGAGATAGTAACCAGTACTGAGTGCCCTATAGCTTCATTATTGGATGGGTTCAGTTTCCTGCTGTTGTGGATAAGTTATGTCAATTTTGTCCGGCCTTATCATGTCGCAAGGAATGGAGATACTGTATCCTGAACATTTCATTTCATGTCCTTGTAAGCTGGCCCCACAAAATATCCCATCACTTTGCTTGACAGTCCACCCTCTATGAACTTTACATTTACAAGTGTTAACTCTCTATGACTGTTAACTTAAATTCATTCATATTGTGGATATATTGTGATGTATATCATCCGTTTGAGATTTATAAAGTCAAAATTACAAAGAGGGGAGTAACATCTTGTTTACAATTAAAAAGTTTAACATTTTTAATGTGCAATATGTGAGGAGTAGAAGTTCTAACGTTAACATTTAGAGAGGGTTAAAACTTGTAAGTGTAACATTAGAAAGGAAGCATGCCACGGAAGCGTCGATAAAGGAGATATGGTTATCGGCTAGTTTATCGGCCTACTCAATAATATTTCACTTAGAATGAGATGATAAAGTAGAATCACAGTTCTTTTCGGGTTAGCCTACCCTATAGCGAACAAAATGCACGCACGGAATTGCATGAACGAACACTATTATGCTTTCAGCGTGCCATAACAAATGTACAGCGTCAAAATTCCATTCCATAATTTTGAATCCCTTCCACAAGTTTGAATTTGTTAAACGTATACATATCATAAACATTATATTGTTTAAATTATGTTATTGAAATTGTTCACTTTCTATAAATGTTAAAATTTGAAATTTTGAAGTTCTTTTTCTTTGTAATTGTTAAGTGTTTTTGTTTTTGTAAATGGTAAGAAATGCTTACTCTTCAGGGCTAACATTTATAGAGGGTTGACTGTATATTCTGTACAATAATAGACGCCCAGGATCGTAGACTGTAACTATATACTATCAATAATAGACGTCCAGGATTATATAGTATCAATAATAGACGCCCAGGATCTTGTTTCCTCCTCCAGGGGGTCGAGTCACAGTGACACCAACATGATGAAGGTCGTGAACCCCAATTCCGTTAAAATGGCATTATTCCGGTAAAATGGCACACCTCAACTTTCTGAAATGTAGTTCAAAAACCATGTGATATAACAGAATCGTAAGGTGATATTAGGGAAAATGCGTGACAATGTATATAAAGAAGTGATATTACCAAAAAAATTGTGATATTACAGAATATACCATTTTATATGAGCACAACTGTAAGATCTAGTGTGACAAAATGGCACATGGCATAGTGCCATTTTAACGGAATTGGGGTTTGTGGAACTCATCTGAATTATGCAATGAGCTGTTTTGAATGGGAACTTTGTAGAACAACACATTTTAGGAGGAATTTAAAGAATCATTTACGGAAAGGAAGGGACTGGCAGTCAGTACATTGTAACCAAAAGATTTGAATATTTTTGAAAATGCTTGATTTAAATGTATACCTACAAAATAAGACTGATCAATATTAATGGGAACTTCCTTTTAACCCGTAAAGATCCACGATGTTTTGGGAGCTTGAAATCCCAACACTGACCTCTATGTACTAATGGGGGTACGTCCAATATTTTTAGAAATTTTTGATAATTTCAACCGTAGGATCTTGAAGTAGACTACCATCAGTAGTAGTGTGAAAATTTTCAACCGTTGGATCATCATTAGATGTGAGATCATAACATTTGAATTTGCCTGTAAATTTTTTTTGGCCTTGACGGTGAAAGCCAAATCGGTGGCCGTGGTCGTTTAGGGGTTAAATGAGTCATATTATTATTGTACTAGTAAGGTCCTTGTCATTTTGACGGGGAAGCTTTTTATATGGTACTTTTAAAAAAAGTATCCCGTGTTTACCATTTGCTCAAACAGTATTATGTTCAATACTTTTATACATGTATTTTTTATTATTTTTTCTTTCTTTCTTTTTTAATAATTTTTTTGATACATAATCCAAAAAACATAGAAGAAGGTAGGTAGGTTGGTAAGTTCATAGGTTGGTAGGTTTGTATGTTGGTAAGTTGATACGTTGATAGGTAGGAAGGATCACCCTACAATATTTTATTATCTTCATCATATGGAATACAATTTCCAGTGTGGTTGCGTCCATGACAATAGGAGGCCAATGGCAATTAGCCAATCACCTTTGCATTCATATATTTATAAAATGGTAACTTTCTGTAATATCACCCCTTCCTCTCTTTGTAACTATTACCCTTCCTCCCTACATAATGTTAACCCTTCCTCTCTCTCTCTCTCTCTATTGTCATCCCTACTTTCTCTAGAATGTCGCAATGGTTCTTGTTGACAAAATCCCTATGGTCGTGGGGATGACTAGCGTGCATATTGTATTTCTAATCATATAAGGAGACAAGTGAAGGTCCTCATCCTACCCACGGGAGGATCATGAAGAGTCTTTAAGAAAAATACATAGACTTCCCAATTTGTCAATGTAAAATGTCACCCATGTTCCTCTATCTAGACTTCCCTAAACATCCTAAGGTATTTTTAGCCAAAAAGTCATTTTTCTCAAAATTAGTAGGTGAAAATGAAGATAAGTTTTTCAAATATCAACCGTATTAAATAGTACTAAGTAGACTTATTGTAGGTTGTGTGGATCAAAATTTGAATCATGAAGATTGTGAGATCATTATGTATTAGTCCTCAAACCAAATTACAAAATTTCATCATTTCTGTTGACAAATGATGAGAAAATTTCCAACCAATAGGGTTGTTTACCTTTATCTCAATGACACCCTTTTATTTTGGTACACACAAGGAGCATGTTTAGGATTCACTATGTGAATTTTAGAGACCCTTTAAAATGTCCCTCCTAAAAAAGTCTCAAAGGGATATAAATTGTATTTGTTCATTTCAATGTAGGGAAATTTAGCAATATTTACCGATACACCAAGGAATTTCTTTAAAATTTCTCTATCTTACCTTTTCCACTGACATTTTTCCTCCGTTTTTATAAATTTATAAAGTCAAACAATTGTCAGCGGAAAATGTAAGACAAGGAAATTTTACAGAACTTCCTTGATGTATAGGGAAATACTACTAAAATTTCCTACAATAAATACAATTAAATACAATTTATTTCCCTCTGAGCCTTTTTTAAGAGGGAATTTGTAAAGAATTTTTGAAATCGATACAAGGAATCCCAAAAATGCTCCTTGTTATAGTTGTACATAGCAGTGAAGAGGAAAGAATTGAGAAATACGAATTCCACATATTTAAAGCAAATGTTTGTTTGGTTGATTGGGTAAGTGGTGAATTTGACAACAATATCTAGGGAGACCATTGATGTCGGAGATGGACACCAATGGAAATAGGGACATCGGCAAGCTCATGATAGAGATAGAAAGTACAAGATTCCAATTATTTGGATGCAAAGATGCGACACCTGAGAGGCATATTAGTCTAATATTGAAAATTGAAAGAATATTGAAAACTGGTACAAGTAAACTATAAGTGGTTGGGTAAGTGGTGGGTTTGACAACAAGATCTTGGGAGACCGTTGATGTCGAAGATGGACACCAATGGAGATAGGGACATTGGCGAGCTCATGACAGAGATAGAAACCACAAGATTCCGATTGTCTAGATGCAACGATGCGACACCACGGAGGCATATTAGTCTAGTATAGAATTTGAAAATTGTAAAAGTATTGAAAACTGTTACGAGTAGACCGTAACACTTGGACTTCAGAAACAGTTACAGTGAATTGTACTTCAACGATGTGTGGTTGAGAGAGTTAAACATGCAAATTCGAGTTTACGTAATGAGCTTCTCTCTCACTCGACCTCTTGTAATTTGTGTGATTATGTTAACTCGTTATTTTCAGGATTTCTGTGAGTGTTGACAATTTCTTGTCAGATTACTGCTCGCAACAAAAATAAAATAAAATATATAATCAGTTTAATAATTACGACATAACCTACAGTTGTACATAAAATTTCAGCTCATATTTGTCTTTGTCAAAAGATTTGATTTCCCAAGAAAAGTGATGTCAACACTCAACACAACCTTAATTTATAATATTTCAAATGGAAATTGGTATTAATTTTCATGACCAATAATATCTAAATCTTTTGAACATGCTCACTTTCAGATTAATTATGTACAAATATGAGATTCACACAAGGTTTGTGTGAAGACTGGGTTAAAAAGCTCCTGCACTATTTTGAAACATTCTGGTACACATCATCACCCTCTCAGGTTGCTTTTACAAGGGTGGACGATTTCAATAGACTTTACTGAGTGGTACCAGAGCTTCACTGCGGTGTCATGCCCCGGCCACACTGCAAACTGTAGCTGACTGTCCGGAACTGTGGGGTTAAAATAAGCCATTGCTTCCCTGAACATTCAGTTTCATCTGGCGTTTCAAGATGCAAGCCAAACTCACGTTGGGACAAAACAGTGAGAAAATTAGTTACATAATCCCCAAGTAAAGCTAGTGTACAATGTATTCTGCAATAGTAGGATTTTTGATAATTTTGTGACTAATATCGAGCCACTAATCCAGATGTCCCTTTTCAATGTGGCTGCTATTAATCGAACGCCAGTCCAACTGGGAAATTTCCAGTGTGGACTGTTAATTAACACACTGAGGGCAGTGTGGCCCCGGCATGAGAGAAGGTTAGGGTGGGCAACGTCAAGAGAAGGTAAGCAGCAGAGACAGTAGTCATTCATCTGAGCCTTCAGAAACGACTTTGCCCTACAACATCAACAAGTTAGACTACTTGGTGAAGAAGAAGAAGTACTTCACGACAAGTCTCTCATCATACAGACTGAGCTGCAAAGGGCGGTGGCATACCCTTCCAACGGCAAACTCGTCCGTCACTCCGTCGCTTTCCGCAACCGAAACTGCAGCTAGACCTCCCATTCACTCACTCCAGTAACCGATCATTCTCGTTTGAAAACGTCAAATTTTTAACGTGGCCACTGCAAAGTACGACTGGTCAGCTCTAGCGTCGTGTGTGAAGGCGTCAAGCCAAGCGTCCGGAGGTTCAGGGGGTTTCGGTTGAAAGTAACTAACTTACTGAGTGCTGGTATATACCGTTGCTGATATTTCAAACTGCATGAGCAATAAATCAGTCACATTTATCCGATGGAAAGAGAAAGCGTCAAAGTGACTGAAACCCGTCAATCATCAACAGATTAGTACGTAACGGTTGTGCTCCCCGGCTGTGTTTGAATCAATTAGAGTATATATACCCTGGCTCGATCGTTGTTGACAGTTTCAAACCTGATGTCCAAGTGTCCTCAGTTGTAAATCCGTCACATTTACGCGATGGAAAATTAAAGAGGGTGGGAAAGCGTCAAACTATGGTGGCCTGGCTCGATCGTTGTTAACTTGAAATTTCAAACATGGCACTGTCCAAGAGTCCTGAGTGAGCATTTTGATCGAGTTCTAAATCAGTCGTGGAAGTTAAGAGGGTGGGAAAGCGTCAAAGTATGGTGACTGAAACCCGGCCGTCGTTAGCTAGTACTTTGCAGGTTGTGTTTGAGTTGGTTTTGTGTTGTTTTCTTAGGATTGATGAAAGTGGGTGTGTGGTTTATCGTTCGAAGGACGTGCACACATGTCGAGATGCTCTCCTCCATTGATGCGTGAAGTTGTCTAAGGTCAACCACGGGTACTCAGCTCTGATTAATGTTGTCGTGTAATCTGTTGGAACCAGTTCACCTAGATCGTTCAATTGTTTCCATGCGCCTCATGATCACATCCTCGGTCGTCGAGGAAGAAAAACAATTGAAATCAGTTCGGGCTTGCAACAGGAAAAAGCAGAAGTAAGAAAATGGAAAATCTATCTTTGCTTCAACAAACGGACGTTTTCTTTGATTGGCCTTTTTATCAAAAGAAATGGAATCCAAACATTACATGATGTCATATTTCTTTCCGGTTAGTTGATCCCTAGAGAGTCGATTTGACTTTGTGGAGGTTTACATAGAATGATTTAAATTTTTTTTGTGTGAAGTTGAAACTTTCTGTAAATCATGGAATTCTCCCACAACTTATCAACAAGATTATTCATGTCTTAAAAGTCCTCAAACCTCATATTTTGAGAGATAATCACGCTTGAAACCCAAATCTTCATATTTAGAGAGATATTCATGGCTTTCATGCTTGAAACCCAAATGGCCAAATCTTCATATTCACAGAGATATTCACGCTTAAAACCCAAAAGTGAAGTAAGGGTATGGTGAAATTTGCCCAAGTTGCAATACACCCTCAGAATTTGCCCAAAAGAATAATTGGATCCAAAAAACTTCAAAAAAATAGCATTTGTATTTGAATTTCAGCATGCCTTTAATCCTGCATGTGAAAAATCAAGCATTTCATAAGGTTTTTTAGGTACTCTCACTGACAGTAAACATCAAATAGGCATGTACTAAAGAGCATCATGTACAAGAATCTAAAGAGCGTCATGTCAAACTCACTTTCAAAAACAACCTGAAAGTACTGAAAGTACACTCAGAGTAAGATTCACTTAGTCATCTACTTTATCCATCAAGAAACAAGAATGTGTAGAGTGTCATGTCAAACTCACTTTCAAAAATGGTTATGAATCATGCCCTTGAAACACTATATTTCAATTCTGCAACAAGCAAAAGAATATCTTTTCAGCTTAGAAAATCACAATCATTGTTGAAATTTGCCCAAGTTGCAATATACCTTCAAAATCTGCCCAAAAAATAATTGGATTCAAAAAACTTCAAAAACTCATTAAAAATTAAGGATTTACTTTTTTTCCAAAATTTGTTGTTTTTTCAATCACGTAAAAGAGGTACTAAAGCACGATCTCATTTTTTGAATTCTCAACCCAATATTGTTACACATGCTTTTTACATTGTTGAAAACTAGCCTTTGCATTTGAATTTCAGCCTACTCCTCCAATCCTCCATGTAAAAAATCAAGCATTTTATAAGGTTCTATAGGTACTCTCACTGAGAGTAAACATCACGTAGGCATGTACTTTATCTACCGAGGAACAAGACTTTGAATAGCGTCATGTCAAACTTACTTTCAAAAATATCTGAAGGTACTCTTGAGAGTAAGATTCACGTAGGCATGTACTTTATTCATCAAGGAACAAGAATCTCTAGAGCGCCACGTCAAACTCACTTTCAAAACTCGTTATGAATCACGCCCTTGAAACACTATATTTCCATTCTACAACAAGCAAAACACTACCTTTTCAACTTTGAACATCAAAATCATACAAACAGTAAGTTAACCAGAATTAAGATTTCACAAACATAGTACGAGATCCTCTACTTCAAAAATGCTTTGTTTCCAAAATTGACAACTTTTCCAAACACAAACAAGAATGACACCTTCTTCACAGTCCAAAGTTGTACATCTTACGTAACCGACCCACACAAGATACAAAGAATCCATTTAGAGTTTGAGCAATAGCCACATAATGAAGAGTTTAACTTAAACAAAGTGGGTGAGATGTGACTTCCAAAATGATACAATAGAATTGTTGCAACCGCCTAAGACATGTCTTAAACCCCACACAACAATATTTTACAAGTGAGGAAAACAACCCCTTGTCGTTTAGGATTAATATCAATTGGACAAAGTGTACACAAATAGACATGTGGCACCATGGGGAGTGCCATTCAATGACACATGGAAATGGTGAGGATACTCTCCCACATGTAAGGAGGCTTGAAAATTAATATCCCACAAATCATATTCTATGGGGGTTTTAAAGATTTGGATATTTATGATGGTGTTGCTTGGCCCAACAAATAAATTGTTTTTACTTGGTCAATGGCATTGTAGAGTGTACAATCATGGGTTACGAATCTTCCATTCCATTGTCGGTCCAAGCAGGAAAGTTTCCATTTGCATTGAAATGGTTGAATTGGACTCTAGATGTTGTTCTTTTTGGTAATTTTTTAAATTTTTATGTAGGACTTTGACTTTGTTTCACAAGAATTGTGCTCTTGGTTGATACTAGAATGATTCCTTTTTTTTTTCAAAAATCAACGGTAGTACATAAAAGTATGTGAAAATGATCTATCTCTAAATGAATTTTGTCTCAAAATTATTCTTCAATATTGTTGTGTGGGATAGAGTTCAAGATATATAAGAACCGGTATCGACTCTCTAATCCATGACTTTCCTTAAAACCCAAAACAGGTTTTGGAGGTTCTCACAAGAGAAAAATCAGCCAACTTTGACCATTATAATGTCACAAATGAGGAAGAATGGACGGTTCAAATTTGGTATGTTAGAAGAATGTCAAGTGAACTTTGAGATCATACGGTTGAATCTTTTAAATAATGCTTAGATTGAGATTTTGTTAACTTAATTTAAAGGAAGGTCAAATTTTGTGACGTAGACGGTTTTACAAAAAGGAAATTTAGGGGTTAATTATATTTGTTTCAATTAGATCTATTATAGGGTTCATTTGATTTGATTTTATCGAGAATTGAGTAAAAGAGAAATCACTCAACTTCCACTCTAATTGATAAATTCAATGCCTTTACAACTTTACTCTAGTTCTCTCTCTTCTTCTTCTACTTTCTTTCTTTTTTTTTCTTTTTTTTTTCAAAAATTTAGAAAAATGATTTTTCTTTTTCTTTAAATGATTAATTAAGACAAAATTCATAACTAGGTGCTCTTAATTTGTTGATTCAAGAATAAATTGTAAACCAAGCAGAGTTTTTCAGTATGGTAGTTATTAAGTTGAGGCGGATAGAGAATTAGCTTATAATATAGGAGTAAAATCTTTGATAGTGGTACATGATCGTTTAACAAATTATGGTTGTTTTTTGGTACAAGTGTTTACACAAAGCTATGTCAAACTTGTTGTTAAATCACCAAAGTAATTTATGAATCAAAAATCACCTACGCTTAAATAAGATATATATACATTTTATTTTAATATTTCTTTTTCTTACGTTCACATTTCACAAGCAATATAGCGCAAGAAGAAGGTTTGCATTAAGTAATAGGAACTCTTATAGCGAGAAATCATACCCACAACTTCCAAGCAATGAAAGCTACTCTTAGTACCATAATATTTTGAGTAAGGTCATAGTAGAGTTCAACATAAGAATGTAATGTTGAAATTTCCCAATACTTGATTTTACTAACCAAGGGAAGGGGGAAAAAAATAAAAATAAAAATAAAAAATAAATAAAAAAGAAAGAAAGAAAGAGAAAGAAGTGGTCTCTTCCTCAGAAGTTATATTATTTTTCTTCTATGGATTGAGGTCAAAAATGTGATTCTACTTGAAAAGCTATAAAACTCAACATCTATACTACATGATACCATGAGATGAGCACACACGCAATGACTCACATTACAATATTGATCCAAAGGAATGACTACCGTAACACCATAGCTGGTTCGTTCTTAAATAATTTCAGAAATAACAAACGAAAAAAAACTGAAATTTCATGCCTTCAAGAACGAATTTCAGGAAAAATAATCTCAATATAAACCGAAAATTGAGAAAATAGAGTATAATGATTATGGAGGAATTGTGGACTTATTCTGCCGCCCTCCAAAAATGGGTAAATGACGAAACTATGCATTGGCCCCACTGATGTAGCTGCCAAATCTACTGATTTCAAGTCTTGCTTAGTCTTGTCATTATGAAGCTCCATCCACAAATAAACCCCCTTCTCTGCCTCGAATATTTTTTCTCTATAAATATAGAAACGAATTTTAAAAAATTCGATTTGCAAGAAACAAACCTTATTTTTTCAAAAAAAATAATCATTCGTTCGGCAGAGAACGAACCAGCTATGGTGTTACGGTATGTTTACTTTCTTGACACTCTTGAAGACTTTCAATATATTCATGAATTTAAAGAATGCATGAATTCATAAGATACTCTTGACAAGTACACCAAGAGTCATAAGTATCACATTGATTCCTTAAACAACACTTCACACAAGAAACCAAAAAATCCACCATCTTAACAACACTATCATTTGCTCCTTTACACTTGAATATGCTATTTAATGTTGAGTGTTCCAAAGCCAAAAATTATAAATTCATTCCCTACTCGTTTGAATTAGCACAAAAAGATATCAATTATACACAAAATCCATTTCCATCGGACAGCTCAAACTATGATCAAGGCAATGAGAAAAATCTAAGAAGACCCAAAAAATTGTCCCGTTACAAACATAACTTACTATACATCGACTTCCATAATTCATAATATGTTAATGAGGAATTGATTCCTCACAAAACAACAACAATACATGTACTCTCTCTAGCAAAGGTATACTGATCAAAATTGATCTTCATAATCTTCCGATAGTTCTTCGGATGAGTGATTGGCTTCTACATACTCCAATCACTCAACAATCCACGATCATCACGATCATCAGATCTTCCTACTCAAAAAAGAACTCTAGATAATCTGCAACAGAATTGAGTTAATGCACCCATCGTTGATAACATTCTTCAACACTTCGATCGATCGGCTTTAGTACTGCAAAACTCTTGGACCAGACCAGATTGCCTTGATCCCGACACGCGCATAGAGATCGATCGAGGCGAAGCTCTCCGTAACAAAGATGGACCATGGACCGAGCATATTAGTGCCTGCCGGCCTCGCGAACCATAAAATCAATGGTCCTATTGAGCTTCCGAAGCCATGATACTCTTGTGCTGAAAGGGAAGCTAAGTTGAGGCAGACAAGTCTTTCAGGAGTATATCGAGAAGGTAGAAAAAGTATGTTGGCCATGGCCGGCCACGGGTTATATGCCACTTGCTGAGTTTTACAGAGGCTGCTCCTTACCTCCATCTCTCCTGCCGTTTGTTTGAATGCAAAATCACCATTTCGAGAGTTATGCAGAATCTCTTGTCGGCAGCCCAGGAAGCTGAGTCTGAGTGCTTTGGTCGTGAATTGATCTGTGCTTACCAGAGGGATGCGGTACTTCTTTCAACTCATGGGATTCATTCATTTACATTGAGAGGGCCTTCGCTTAAGGAGTTTGAGATTGAGCTCACACGCACTTCAATGAGGCGGATATGAGAACGTCAAATATACTCAAGTACCTCAGCATGTATATTAGTTTAATTCAAAATATTACGAAGAATGTTGAGCGATACACAATTGGCTGAATTGATGGTTAACATGATTTTGATACTAAACCACCACTAAATGTTGGCGGCAATTTTACTTTCGTGTCACATTCCCTGTGTATCTTGAATGATCTTCGATCATATTGAATATATCGAGCTTTCATCAAGTCCCTAAGCACCACAATACTAAACCAGTGACATTCCGAAGTTTTAGCTGCAACAACGATGCAATGCCGTTGTTCAACACATCACTGTTGCCATCACTTCCCAATGCTAGTGTCACATTGAGGATCTCTTTTGGCTTAAATCTGTGCTCAAGAATGACAATACTTGCTCCAAAACTCCCTAAAACTGTTAGGATTTTGTTGTCAAACCCAAGCTTATATCACTCCTCACCTGCATGCACATCAGCATTCAATCAAACCTTGTTCCATATGTCATGAACCATGTACAATGCAAGGAATTGAGCTTTTTTTCCCAAGACAAATCTCAACCACTCACCTACTCTCTCCTGCAATACTCTACACAATCGAAAGTCATTTTCCTTCCCTTCTTTACTTTCTACTTTGCAGTTCACCATCCTTCTATCACATTCTTAACAATCAAACTTGCACCATACAGAATTGAGGTTAGATGGACAAACCTAGCGATCGATGATTTAGAGAGTACGTCGAGATACATGAATTGATGTGTCGGTGGTGGCATGTTCACAACGTTGAGTATAAGTCCGAGAGGACCCTCCCAAAAGCCCATGAGAAGCCACACCTACAAAGGAGTAAAAACGACTACGAATAATATTGCGGCGAATGTAATGACCAGGAGGATAGCAATCACAATTCCAGTCACATTTCTGAATCCATTCAAACACGGTCTAAGTCGCTCATGTAGTGGTTTGGGGATCTCCAGTTCTCCACCACGACATTAAACTCCTCTTCTGTTGGCCTCTCACACGCCATACCAGACGACTCTTTGTATCCAATCAGCCAAAAGGAATCTTCTAGGTGATGAGATCGATGTACTAACTATACCTGCACATGTACGTATACAACGGCCATCATAACATACTCTTTCTTTGTGCAGGATCCCGACAGATTATGTCGGAGTCGGTCGTGACTATGTTTTCCGTGATCACGCAAACTCTGATCGAACTCGGAGCATACTTACTAAGTAAAGGGGGTTTGCAACGTTCAATACATCTCTTGACAACGTCGTGCATACGCAGTGTTACTCTAAATTTGAGGAATTTTGTATACATATTGTAACCACGTTGCTCAGACATATTTTCAGACCCCTTTGATCCTAATAGTGCAAAGCCCCTCGACCCAGTATGGGATGTACTTACAATTGCGTTGAAGGTGATGTTGTCTGAAAAATTCAGGTCGCACGAAAGTTCTGATCGATTTAGGGTTCCTGACAGTTTCATCGATCGTCCGCGCTTACAACCGCACGACCAGCATCATAACATTCTCTTACAGTTGCAGTTGGCACTGATGTTACCAAAATTCCAGATGCGCAGAGAGTTCTGATCAAATCGGTGTTTCATTAATCGCAGGATGAGTAAGGTGAGGTGTTGATCAAAACAACTGGTGATGTCAACTGGTGACTGTAATGTCTAATTAAGAGAGTGATTCGATCGATTTAAACAGTAGCTATTGTATACTTACAAAAGCACACAACCTTCATTACAACATACTCTTTCTGCAAATGGTCGACGAATCATTTCCGAGTGGGAAAGCGTGACGATTCAAGAGTCTTGGAGCAAAGTGAGTCAGATTGGAACTAACGTCCAGTTGGGGACTGCAAGGACAAAATATGATCTGATTGCCAGAACTACTTCCATAAAGAGCTCAATAAAGGGGCAATTCAAGGCGATTACCCCGACAAAGAAACAGAGACAAATAGAAAAGTAGGTTCCTTCAAATTTCAGGTTATTCACTAGAATTCGCAAGCGATAGATGCAGTAACTCTTTGAGCAAGTGACTGCAAATCATACCAACCATAAGAAACGCGTCACATTGTATATGCCAATGCAGTAATCCAAGCACAAACAACCAGAATACTGTCTCCTTAGTGTTCCAATTTCAGCATTCACTAGCTGCGTCTCTGAATTCTAGTTTTCTGATGTAATGTCGTGACCGCATGTATTTTGAGTTCTCAAGTCAGTTCATCACAGACAATCCGTAAGAACAACATCCGCTGCAGCAAGCATAATAAAGAAAGGAATGCGTGCTAGAAAAAGGCCGGTTTACTCCAATGTAAACTTTGATTCCAAGCAGGCTATGATTTGCATTATCATAACCATTATGGGCTTCCAGCTATTCAACTTCTGGTCTACTCGAGTACTTCACTCTCCTGCTTGCCATCCACTTTCACATCTTGTCACCGCCTTCAAGGAATGTGAACGTCTGCACAGCAATCATCGCCAACACATCTCTTAGAAACTCTCTAGTCCGCAAATGCCACTGTCATTCTTTCAACTGCATGCAGCGAAAATTGATGGAGGGTGATCATATACATTCTATGCAACATTGTGTGGAGTGGGGTTAGTGACTTACTGCCGCACTGGCGGTTACGGAGACGTTGTCCTTGTGCGCCGCACTTGCTGGGCACCAGAACGGCGTTGTTGATGTAGGCCTGCGGGATGTTGGAGCGCTGGCTCAACATGATGCGGCAGAAGCAGTTGAAGTCGGAGACTCGGCCCACCTGCGCGCAGCACTGGGGAGTGGGGTTGGTGCCGCGCGTCACGGCGCCCATACACTGGCTCAGCTGATTGATGCTGCACGGCTGCTGCTGCGCCGCTGCAATCGTGAAGCTGAGCGCCACCACCAAGCACACCATAGCGATCACCTGCACCTTCGCCATCTCAACGCTCCAACTATCAAACTCTCTCGACTGGTGGAACTAACCTCGATGATATGAAAGAGAGTAATGCAGCATGTAATGTTTCCGGAACAGGGATTTATTATCGATCTAGAAGTTCATTGAATGCTTCCCGAGACTGTTAGGTAGCAGCCACATTGAATGGCCTGGGTGGATTGCATTGAAGGAATTACTTGCGCCGGCCTTCGTGCCACGAAAGTCAATTTGATCGGTGGCAATCGATGTGACTCCCTGCGGCCCTGACAATCATCAATCCCCTCGGTTGTACTTGGTCTGTTGCGTAGCATCCTTCAGAATCGTGTTGATGTTGCCTTCAGATCTTCGTTGATGCTATGCTTGAACAACAGACCTGTATGAATGGCCAAGCTTAATTAGTTCAGCTAGCCAGTGGAAATGGCCAATTAAACCATTGGTGAAATTCTGATAAACAGTAGACGAAGTTTTCTGAGTGAAGTAGGTATGTGTAGAACTGGTTGAAGATGGGAGTCGAAGCTCAGAAATCTTTCCTCCGGCTCAGCCAATGACGGTAGGTGAAACATTCTTTTAAGTTACTGGTGCTTCTAGATACGCCGTACTTCTGGTCTCTGCTATTAATTCAAGCGTGAGGACTCACCAGCTTTTTGTCTGTCACTCACGTAATTCCAAGGTAGGATTATATAAGCTTACCGCTTCGCCACTTGTTTCCGAAATGATGACGATGAATTTTCTATGACATTGTCAACATCAAGTTGAAACAATTGCTTGTTATAATCAATGAGAAATCTAGTTTATGGGTACTTTCTGAAACTAAATAAACTTTGTTTCTTTTATTGTAAGAGTACAGAATTAGTTGGAAGTTCACTCAATTCTGGTCAGTTTGTAAGGGGATGCGTGTGCCAGAAGGTAGACACACTGTCCGTTCACACTTCACAGAGCAGCTTCTAGTACCGACCCCAGCAGTTTGGCCACATGATACATTGTCAAGCTGTCAGTGATATATGGTAGGTGGCTCAAAGCCCACACAGCACTACAAACTTCTCTGTCACAAGACCTATTCAAGCAGGGGGTATATTCTAGCTTTCAACTTCAGATTTTAATGTACTCCTGGTGTACATTTTAGGTTGAATGGTTTTGAGTACACCTACCAGTTCCATTTCCAAAATTCATACCAATTCAGTTTCATCCAAAATTAATAATTTCAATCTCTTACACACTTTGCAAATCTTCCAACATTCACTGAACCATTTTTATTGAGTTGGCCAAAGTGAAAGTTGAACGGTTTCTAAGCCAGTTACTATGTGTACTAATATTTTCTTATTTAGTTCATGAACTGGAATTAGGAATTATAAACTTCAAGAGCTGTAGTTGAAACAATTTTCACTTATTTATTGCAATCTCTACATCCATCGATTCCTCTAATTTATATCAATCAATAACATACTTATAGTATCCATGTTTATTTTGTGTTTTCATGTACAATTGCTCAATTGCTCAACTGCCCCATCTCGACTCAAATACTTCGAAATGCCGTACAAGAGGCTAAAAATTGAATTTTCTTTCAAGATTTCTACCACATGTTCACTATGGATCTATCTATCTTTGGTTTAAAATAAATATTGATTTTTATTACTTCACTTTCACAGCCCAAAAGAGCCAAAACCCGTTTCGGGTTTTAAGAAAAATTAGGGGTAGAATCATTTTTCTCTTTGAGAACCATCTCCATACACAATACACAAGCAAAAATATTTTCAATGAGGATACCGGTACTTCCTAAGTCGGAGAGTTGATGGGCATATCACCAAGGGTAGGTCGAACGGACACTATATTCACGCCAACCCATAGGGCTGGTGTTCTTCTTCTTCGGAGAGTTGATGTGCGTGGGTGAAATGCAGAGTGCACACTTGTATTTGATTAATAACTGAAACATGCAAAAAGCTGATAACGAAGCGGTTCAGGGCATGTTGATGAACTTGGAACGTACTTACAATCTTCACCTAATTAAGCAGGCATTAAGTGAGCCTGCAGCAAACCCGATCTCATAAATGCTGCTGCCACAATCAGCTCAGATTGGACAGATACAGGTACGCATTCACTTCACCCCAAAAGGACAACTGCCTTCACAGACACCCGATCACTCATAAATAGTCATGTATCACCACTCCACTGTAAATCATCTCATCGGAGTCAGTTTCAATCGTCGGTTAGTCTCAGTTTGTTCAGATCGATCGTCAGGCTTTGATTGTCCGAGATGGCGAAAGTGCAGGTGATCGCTATGGTGTGCTTGGTGGTGGCGCTGAGCTTCACGATTGCTGCGGCGCAGCAGCAGCCGTGCAGCATCAACCAGCTGAGCCAGTGTATGGGCGCCGTGACGCGCGGCACCAACCCCACCCCCCAGTGCTGCGCGCAGGTGGGCCGAGTCTCCGACTTCAACTGCTTCTGCCGCATCATGTTGAGCCAGCGCTCCAATATCCCGCAGGCCTACATCAACAACGCCGTTCTGGTGCCCAGCAAGTGCGGCGCACAAGGCCAGCGACTCCGGAACCGCCAGTGCGGCAGTAAGTCACCAACTCCACTCCACAGAATATTGCATAGAATGTATATGATCACCCTCCATCAATTTTCGGTGCATGTAGTTGAAAGAATGACAGTGGCATAGGCATGGCGGACTAGAGAGTTTCTAAGAGATGTGTTTGGCGATGTGTGCTGTGCAGACGTTCATATTCCGTGAAGGCGGTGACTAGATATGAAAGTGGATGGCAAGCAGGAGAGTGAAGTGCTCAAGTAGACCAGAAGCTGAATAGTTGGAAGCCCGTATTGGTTATGATAATGCAAATCATAGCCTGCTTGGAATCAAAGTTTACATTGAAGTAAACCGGCCTTTTATTAGCATGCATTTCATTCCTCATTATGCATGCTGCAGCGGATGTTGCTCTTACAGATTGTCTGTGATGAACTGACTAAAGAACTCAAGATAAATGCGGTCACGAAATTACATCAGAAAACTAGAATTCAGAGACGCATCTAGTGAATGCTTAAACTGGAACATAAAGGAGACGGTAATGTGGTTGGGTGTGCTTGCATTGCTGCATTGGCATATACAATTTGAGGCGAATTCTAGTGAAAATCTGAAAGTTTAAGGAACTTACTTATCTATTCGTTTCTGTTTCTTCGTTGGTCGTGATCGCCTTGAATTGCCCCTTTATTAAGCTCTTAAGCTCATTGTAGAAGTAGTTCTGGCGATCAGATCATATTCTGAGCAATTTATTATTAATTTTTGAGTAATTTTGTTGAAAGAAGGTTCACGGTTGAAAGAATCTGTCTACTGAACATTTAATATATTTGTACATTCACTACAAAAGGTGCCGTATCAAACCATAAAATACGTTTGAAATTATGTTTCTGAATCATGGTCCTTGACTGATCCTCATGATGGACAAAATTTTCCCGTACCTCATCATCTGAGAATATTACGAATATTACATATTATGATCATACACTATTCAATGTGGTGAGCTTGTTTGAAGTCGTATTGTCTTTCTTGCGTTGTTGATCACGGATATGATTGAACTTGTGGATAGGTGTGCTTGCTAAAACTCACTTTTACATTTCTTCACAATCCAGATGTACTCTAACTCCTTTCCTATTACAGCCTTATATCTTACATCTTCTCTATTGTTACAAGACCGTAGGGAACAAATGAAATAGTTCAAATCACCCCGAATAAGAAAGTACTCAGAAGGGAGCCGCCCAATTTTATTCCGGAAAGAGTTACCTGATCCTCCAAAATCAATCAAAAATCAACCATACTGGTGGCGTCCATGTAACTAAAAAGCCCACATACTCCACCATAAATAAGAAGTCGCTAAAAATAGGTCAAGCATCAGAAGCCGAAGCTGAGCCTATTTATTCTCTAACAAAAGGGAGCTATCCTTTACAATGTGGAATATGTACACTAGCAAAAGGAGAAAAAACAAAGGTGCTTAAGGAGTGTGAGCATGAGCGCCCTGCATCATGCCATCCCGGATCTGCTGAGTGACGTCGCCCACATGGCCGGGGCCATGCGGTAAGAAGACGGTGGTGTTCTTGGAGCTGGCGCCGATGTCCTTCATGGTGTCGAAGTACTGCGTGATGAGCACCAGGTCCATCACGTCCTTGGACGTCGTGCCGGGAACGTTGTTGGAGAATAGGAGGACGCTTTCGCGTAGCCCCTCCGTGATGGCTTGGCGCTGCCTGGCGATTCCGTGACCCGAAAGGTACTTTGCTTCGGCCTCACCCTCTGCGCGCTTTACTTGCAGGATCTTCTCGGCCTCTGCTTTGTCTAGTGCCGCTACTCTCATCCTTTGCGCTGCACACAAAATATTCCATCACGATATGAACATCAGCGCCCAGTTGAAAATGATGCCTAATTCACATTTCCAGGAGGATAATCGCAATGTCGCTTGTAAGAGGCGAACATGTTGATGAGTTCAGGGTAAAAGAGCTGACCTGCATTGATTTCATTCATGGCTCGCCGTACAGTTACGTCAGGCTCAACGTCAACGATCAAAGTTTGTTCGATACTGTATCCATACGCTCCCATGACCTGTAAAAACACAATGCAAGAGTTGAGCACTTTTCCTTTCTGGTTCTAATTCCGTACCAGAATAACTCAACAGATTGGTGGAAGCTTACTTTTTCCAACTCCTCGGAGACAGCTTTAGCGATGTCGTTCTTCTGCTCAAACACTTCGTCCAGTAACATTCTGGGAACACATGCTCGCACAACTGCACAACCGAAACATTTGTTAGAGTGAATCATGGATATGAAAGCAACGAGGTTGAAAGATGAGGTGACTAACCGTCAAAGACGTAAGACTGGATCTGCTCTCGTGGGTTTTGAAGCTCGTAAAATGCATCATCGGCATTCTGGCGTACCACACGGTACTGGATTGAGCATATTACTGACACGAACACATTATCCTGCACGAAGACGGTATTAGATTAGCAACGCATAGAATGAAACTAATGGAATGAAACGCAAGCCTTTGAGGAATGAAATAGTGGACGATCGATGATCACGTGCATGCGCAACTTCTTGTGAACAATGCTAAAAAGGCTGTCTATTCAGTATCGGAAGAAGAACTGCAAGTCTAAACTATATTTGTAACAATCCGACAACAGCTATATCAAGTTCTTCAATATGATGACTGAACCGAGTACATAGTTGAGACTTTCTGATGATATAGCTCCGAAGAATGCTCACATATGGCTCTCCAATGAAAATCATCAAAACCCTAACCCTCAAGCCCTCAGATTATTATTTTCATGTAACTACGACAAAACATGTTGCACCACAATGAAACGATAAACCTAAACTCAGCAATTGCCACCGACCATTCAGAAGTCCACAAACTAGGAAACAAAGGTTTTCTTTCACTATTTAAGCAAGGATCTTTGCAGCTTCGCTCCATGGAAACAATCGATGATCAACTGTATCGCGAAGGATAATTCTCTTCAATAGTTCTGAAATACAATACCCTACCGCTAGAAAATCCCAATTTCTCACCAGACTTCAGTCCTTCCCCTTAATGCACTACTTCAAGAAATCGCACAATTCTGAAACAAGACCATCACCGACCATGCAGAGATAGCGAGAGCTCGAATAATACAAACTAGGGCAAGGCTTGTTACAGCCCTGACAAATAAACTGAGGACTGAAACGACGAGCAATGCTAGAAGTAACTAATGAACGATCAATGTTGTCAGCTAGATCCGCAATCTATTAATATTTGTGAGCCTAACACCGACCACATTAAAGTATGAAGGTATGAAAGAGCAGGAATTAACGAACCTTGGTTTTGGTGTCGCACCGCACATCGAGAGATTGCACACGGAGGGAGAGACGGCCCGCCAACCACTCGCCCGCGAACGGATTCAAGCAGTGTAAGCCCGGTTGCGCGATGCCGGAGAATTTGCCCCACTTCTCAATCACCCCAACTGTGGACTGTGCCACACAAATCAAGCATCCGAATCCTGCCATGGCTGATTACCGCAACAGGATGCAAGCAAGAAAGAATTTATTGCGAGAGGAAGGTATTGCAAAACGCGGTGTCAGAGGCGGTGCACTCCAAGTCTTCATGTGACGACGATCGCCCAGTCGCAACGAGGGGACAAGCAAGACCCCCAGGGGGGGTCTTGGAACGGGGTCTTGAGCAAGTCCGCAAGTCGTGCTGTTCAAGGCAGGCTGCCAGCAAGTCAGCATGGAGTCTATTCCACGTCGAACCAGCGGTTGCAATACACGGGTTCACACACCCCGATGGTTTTGGTAATTAAGGCCGGTTTACACTACGGTGGAGAAGTCCACCGGTCATGAAAAGAAGGGGAATTCTTGATTGTGATTGGTTGAAAGCGTGCTTCTTGACCGGTGGGTGTTTACACTAGGTGAAGAGAGCAAAGGTGGTGAAAATTTCTCATGGATGATAAAATGACATGGCCGCCTATGTGGCGGCACTTTTTGAAGAAAGAGTTCTCCGGAGGTGAAGTTTCTTGTCCGGCCTCAAGAGGCCGGACAAGAATTCACCGTTCCAAAGAACATCAATTGAAATTTTAAAATATTTATTTAAAGCACATTCACTGTAGAGGGCAGAGTCATTATAATAAAATGAACACTATACAGAGGGAATAAAGTCAGATTTCAAGGACATCACTATTTTGAGAGTATAAAATATACCCCATCCAAGCATGATTGTTTGTATTCTTTTTCACCTCATGATGCCCCATGCGCATGCGGTTGCACTTCATGACCATACAAATATCATTTGTGTTGAACCATTTAATGAGTACATGATAAATTATTTTTTTCATCTCTATCTTTGTGAATTTTATTTATTAAAAATATAAGTGAAATTAGTAAATTATGTTTTAAATTCTTGATACATTTCTAATTGAATGTATGTTCTTGTTTGTTAAAAGAATGAGTTTCATTTAAAATGTAAAGTTTACTTCACCTTATGGTTTTGTACTGGATAATTGAAAGTTTATAATAAATTACCAACATGCACTTGAATATATATATATATATATATATATATATATATATATATATATATATATATATATATATATATATATATATATATATATAAGAACTCCAATCTCCAATAAGAGATTGGCGTGAATACAGAGTCTGTTCGTAATGTCTTTACCTCAATGGCCACAGGACAAAGTGGTAAAAGAACAAAACTACTCACCCCTTACGGGAATAGACACTAAACTACACATACGAAACTGACTACACAAAGTAACCGAGACGAGACTAAACTAAAGTAACCAAGATAGAACTATTTAGGGTGCGAGTGTTTGGCAAATGGATGTTTTAATTGGAATTTGGATGGGTTCAAGGTCACCAAGCCGTGCAGTCCTAGGGTGGTTAAGGTGTAGGACGTTTGTAATCGTCTTTGGTCCGAGTTCGAACCTTGTCGCCTCGTTTGAGCGATTCGCATGGCTTGGGGTCATGTCTCGCGAGTATACGGCAAAAAATAAATCAACCATCCGCCCCTACCCGAAAAAGTCGAGATCGAAATCAAAATCTTCTGTTTAACAACATGATGGTTTTGTACCACTACCCCCCTTTTTGTTTGTCATGGTGGTTCGAGATTGGTGGGGAGGGTTTGGTGGTTTTCTAGTTTGCGTTTATATAGGAGGATTAATGTTGCGTGTTGTATGGCTATCATGTTAATTGTTTTGAATGCATTTTTAATTTGTTTTTCGGTTAGTTTGAATGAAGTTTTCAATGAGGTCATTGATGGTGTGTGAGTAGTGCCTCTAGCACCTGAAGTAATGACTATGAGGGGGTTGACTTTCCAAACCACGGCGACTATTGAGTCGAGTAACGGTTGGTATTTATTGGTTTTATTTGTGATGGTTTCTTGTGGAAATCATCGTTCTGATATGTGAATTCAATATATTGAATGGCAATGCTATTGTTGGGGTGTTGTGGAGGTGTGCCTTGGTGTGGGAGGCCGATTACACAAAGTAAGTCAGGTCGAAATCTTGCATTGCAGTGGCATCTACGTGTGTCGCAAGTGCAAGGGAGCGACCAACCCAGGCACCGTGTTATTTGGGGTGCGGTGAGGTGCCTTCCGCATTTATAAGTGTGTAACATCTAGACTTGGTGTTGGACAGATGAGTTGTTTAATGGTTTTAATCACTGATTGTGCTGGTAACTCTAAGTGCGTGGATGTTTGGGTGTCGGCATTTAAGTAAGACGTGTAGCCATGTGTCTACGTCTGTGGAGTTGCAGATAGGACATGTTTTTGTTGGGAATCGTATATGTCCAAAGAATAGTTGTTTTCGTGCGTTACCCATGTATTGTCCTGTGCGGAATTTTAGTATGCTAGTTATTTGGGAGTCTGTAATTTTTGGGTTTTTCTAGAAGGCATTTGAAGATTTTGCATGTATGTCGAGATTGGAGGTCCATTTGTTTATGTTAGGAAAGTTTTGTGCTAGAATTGTGAGGTTGTTTTCACGGTCGTATTTGGTAAGGTATGTAGCTAGGTTTCTAACTGGTCCCTTATCCGTCCGTGGTGCGGTCCGGGCCATATATCTTTTTAGTAGTAGAAAGGGGTGATGTGTGCAAATTCGTGGTTTTTTCGGGCAAATTTATAGTTTTTTTCGTTTCCTGCTTTTGCTAGCTTATCTGCTTTTTCATTTCCGGATATGTTAACATGAGCTCTTACTTTGTGGAACATGGTGGGTTGTGTACGTATTTTCAAAGATATTTGTAATAGCAATGAGAGTATTTAGATCGGGGTGGTTGTTTTGTAGAGTAGGATGTGTTAGGTGTGTTTGTAAAACGTACAAGCAATTTATGCAATCTGTAAATATGTATGCGGGTTCATCTATGTACCTAGTTGTGAGGATTTTGAGTGTTTTGTATATGGCCATAAGTTCTGCCCTAAAGATGGTTTGTAAGCCCGGTAGTCTTTTTGATATTTGTATTTCTGGTTTTGTTGGGTTATAAATGCCATAACCGGCGGTTTCTGGGAGCATATAGCCCGCTGCTGTTTTTTGTGGTGGTATGAAGGATCCATCTGTATAATAGCTGTATTCTGGAGGGAATTTGATAGGAATATGTGTGGTGTATTGTGGAAGTGGGGGTGTGCTTGAGAGGTTGGGTGTATGTGTTGGGGGATATAGGAGTTTGGTCCAATTTTTGTTTTTGTTGACTTTGGTGTTTTCAGGTGTGGGGGGAATTTCTTGAAGGTGGAACTGGGTGATAGATAGATTTCTAAGAGTGGTTGTGAGATTATGTGTGTCTGTTGTGGTGGTGAGATGGTGTTGCTTGTGGTGGATGCAAAGGATTTGGATTGTGTTTGGTTTGGTGCGGGGTTTTTTGTGGTCAATGGGGACGGTAGGTTGTTCGTATGTTATTGTGTCAGCGGCAAAGTGTGCTAAAACGTGTGTATCTGGAAACTCAGTTGAGTATGGGGTTGGATTGTGGAACCATTGCTTGTCTGGCATGACCACAATGGTTATAGCATTGGGGTTTTGTTGTGCGGCTAACCTGGCCCAGTGAATACTTTGTTGCGCAGTTTCGTCGTTGTGTGGATGGGCATAACCAATTCCTTCCCATTTATAATGAAAGGCAGGGCCATTGGAGCCAAATATCTTGTCACGTGGGAATGTGGAGTAGTATTTGGTGATTTGTAAAGGGCATGTTATTGGGGAGGAGAAATACGAGTGTGTTATGCGGAATGATGTAATGAGAGTTTCTATAATGATTGTGGGGAGCGTGTGGTGGTCTGTTGTTTTGGGATTGCGTTTTGAGATAGTGTGGTGGTATCGTTTATATAGTAGGATGATTTCTGTTTCAAAGGGTTGGGTTTGGGGGGTTAGACCGTGGTTAGTGTTAAGGTATGTGTGGTATTGTTTCCATAACCATTTGAGTCTTGATGTAGGGATGGTAAGAAGAAAGTGGCCATTTTTATCGAATAAATGTGCTGTTTCATTTAGGATTTGTATTGTAGGGGAGTTTGTGAGGATGTCTTTGTCAGGGTTGCAGTCTTGTAGATGGATTTGCGTAAGGGGTATATTTGTTGGGGGTGGAATGAATCGGGTGTCTCTTGATTGTGGTGTTGTGAAGTTAGTATTGATGATGTGTTTATATAATGTGTGTTTTTGTTGTGTGTAGTATTCAGTTAGAAGGTTAAGGTTGTTTTGTATGACGGTTGGATAGTTGAGTGGGAATAGTTCTTTGGGGGATAACCAAGTGTGGTATGTGAGTTGATTGTTTATTTCCCAGTGGCACATGTATTTGTTTGTGGAGTGCGTGATTTTGTATTTGTCTTTTTTGGTGTCTATTTTGTGTGCGGATATGTGGTGTATGGGGAAGTCAATCGGGTTATTGATGATTTGTTTGGGCGGGGGTATTGTTGGTGTAGGTGGTGGGAGGGTTAAATGTGTTGGAGGTGGAGGAGTAGGTGGGGATATTTCGTGGTCATGTGTTATGTATTTGTTGTATAGAAGATGGGATGGTGAGTGTGAGTTGCGCGGTTGTGAACATTCGGGGTGCATATTTTTGGCAAAATAGTTGTTGAGCAAGATTGAGAGCGCTGCGTTCTAATTCTTGGGATTTTTATAGTATATTTTGAAATCTATAGGTGACATGAGGGTGGTTCCATTTGGGAGTGTGAGGTGGCTTATTTTGGTTATTTTGAGAAGCGATGTTTATGTAATAATTTGAGGGAGACTTTGGGATTTAGGTGGGGTAGGAGAATTGATGCCTGGGTCAGCCAATGCGTTTCTAATTCGGTGGCTTGGAGTTGGAAGTTGTCAAGTGTGCATTTGAGGTGTAGTCCACCAGCTTCTTTAAGTAGGAAGATTGTTCGTGTGATTGGGGAATGTATGCAATCGTTGTATTTTATTCGGGGGATTTCTTGGGATCCACCATATTTTGCTAGAATGTGTTGAATGAGACCTTGGTAGATTGGGCCAAGTTTACCTTTGTCATTTAGTGCATTTGTAAGTTGGTCTCCAATGCATTTGAGGTAAGCATTTTTAAGGGAGAAAGCTTCAAGGCCAAAGTCTTCATGTGGTAATTGTGCAATAACATTTGCCGTACATTTAGGTAGCCCACATATTGTTTTTTGGATGCTAGTGATTTTCTTGTCTAGTTTTTTGATCATTAGTAGTGAGTAGGGTACTGCGTAGAAGCTATATGCAACGCCTGCGCGTATGACTGTATCCACCATATTGATTTTTTGTTTCATTGTGGCAGGGCAGTTAGAGAGTTTTTGACATTGTTCAGTAAGTTTTTTGGTGATTATGTGTGTTTGGAGTTTCCACTTGAGAGTTGGTACCATTTGAATACCGAGTTAGGAGTAGGCTTCATTTTGGTGTAGTGTTGGTAATGGTTCATTTTTGTAATTGATGTTTTGTGTTTGAAGAAGGGTTTTGAAGGCGGTGGGTGTGAGTTTGGATTTGTTTGGGTAACCGGTAACTGCGCATTTTTGTGTACCTACTTCGAGTCCAGTCCAGTCATTGAATTTTTTCAATTTTATTCATTTGTGTTTGTAGCGCTTGAAGGGTGGCAGTGAGAGCAACTAGGTCATCAGCATATGCAGCAGAGTTAATTATTGTTTTTGATGTACCGAATTTGTATCCATGGTTTCCTAGTTGTAGCCATCTCAGAAGGGGTTCTAGGAATATGATAAAGAGATATGGGCTTAGTGTGTCGCCTTGGATGGTGCCCCGTTGGATTGGTATTGGTTTTTTTTTTTCCAAAGTGTTCTCCAGTGTATATGGTGGTGGAATGTGAGTAGATGTTTCCAATTAGTGCAACAACATCTATTGGGTAGCCTAGGTCAGCCATTATTGCCAGTAGTCTAGCATGGTCTAAGGATCCAAATGCATTTTTAAAGTCGATGTACATTATGTAAATGTCTTGGTTTGTGATTCTGGCATCTTCAAGTGTGGCCATAAGAAGTTGGATTTGCCTAGAGGTACTTCTTTCAGCTCGAAAGCCTTCTTGGCTGTCATGAAGGATTTGGTGGCGTTCGCCGTATGCTGATAGAATAAATGTAAGGGTACTAGTAAAGAGCTTGTATATTGTATTTGCGAGGGCAATGGGTCTATGGTTGGGGAGAAGTGAGGGGTCACCTTTCTTGTAAAGAAGTATAGTAAGGCTGGTTTCCAAGATGCAGGTATTTGTTTTTGTTTATAGCAGTGGGAGAAGAAGAGGTGTAGAAGGGTGTGGAATGAGTCAGGCATATTTTTGAGAATGGAGTTAGGGATTTTATCTGGGCCAGGAGCTTTGTTTTGTGAGAGATTTTTTAAGAAGATGTCAAAAGTTTCCCGATTGTAGTATGTGTGTAGCGGAGTTTCTGGGGTACCTCTCTTTTCAAGAATAAATCCATCTAAATCATGCCACGGGTATTGGCGGACTGCACATGTGCAGTTTTGGGGATGTTCTGGCTGATAATAACATGTTGGGATGGTTGGGCGGTTGGTGATGGATTGCTGCAAGAAGATTTCTTGGGCTATGTCGTCTGGGCTAGTTAGGATTTCATTGTTGTGAGTGGTGATGCAGTCTAGTGGTGGGGTTTCTAGGTTTTTGAAGACACGGTTGTTTATTTTCTTGGGGCTAGTGTTATAAAGTTGTCTATATTTTGTTATGGCCTTCTTGATGGATTGGCGGGTGTATTTCGTGGTTATGGCCCTTGCTTTTTTGTTTGCGGTTTTGGCTAAATCTGCTAGTGTGTTTAGCCAATCTTTTTTAGTGTCATCTGTGTCGGGGGGGGGGGGTGGTATGCTTGCATGTGTGTGTTGTTGTGTTTTTTGTATTATTGGGTGTGTTCTCCAAGTGTTGTTGTTGTTGGCTATGTAAATTGTTTTGCGAATTAAGTGGTATGTAGAGAGGTGTCTCTTCCAGTCTTTTTGTAATTTTCTTGGTAGAAATCCACCCTGATGGTTAGTTTGTGGTGTGAGAGTGGGGATAGGGGGGACGGTACAAGTTTTTAGCAATGTTTCTGTGGTGCAGTTTATGAGGAGGTCTAATTGTGTACATGCAGTGGTCCATTCAGTGCTAGTGAGTTGTTCTTGTTTTAAAATAGTCGTAAGGTTGTTAATAGTCAGTGCGTTTTGTTCAAAGAATGCAGTATTAAATGAGTCTAAGTTGGCTTGGGGGATGGGGTTTAGAATACGAGGGGTTGTTTTAATTGGTATTGGTGGAGGGCGGGCTATTAGTGTTTGTTGAGGTATGTGAAGATTTACTGGCGAGTGGTCTGAGTTAAGGTTTTGTGTGTGGTTGGTAGTGGAGGTGAAAAGATGGTGATTGGTGGAATTTATGTAGTAACCGTCAATAAGGCTCGATTTTGTATAGTTGTATCCGCCTTGTCTAGAGAATGGGCTGTTTGTGGGAATGTACTTTAGATTGAGGCTATCGGTGAAGGTGCGCCATTGAAGGTCTTCGTCTTGTGGTGGTGTTGTGGTATGTTCGTTTTGTCTCCCTATGAGTGCGATGTCTCTGTTAAAATCACCACAAAGAATATGGGTGTGATTTGGATGTGTTTGTATTTGGGTGGTGATTGTTTGCTGAATAGAGGGGATTAGTCCTATATCTTCGGGATGGAACGGCATATAGAGATGGATAAGAATCCATGGTATGAGTGGTTTGTTCACAATATGTATGATTTGTAAATATGGTGAGATGTTTGCTGGTGTTGGGATCTTGGTGACATTGCCTGGAGAAGCATATTTGTAGTGGATTAGGGTGAGAAGGCCGCCTCTAGTGGGTGTGTATCTTAATCTTTGTTGTATACATCTAGTGAGGGCGTGTGTATTGTTGAAGATGAGTTTATATTGTGGAAGCATACGTTGTATGTGTTTTGTGGATTTATTTGCAGTGAGTTTTGTTTCTTGTATGGTAATGATGGCGGGAAGGTTATCCGCGAGCTGGTGGATGTTGGGAAGTGCAGTATTGAGTGAAGCTGCATTCCAGGTAGTCATAAGTGTGCTTTGGTATGTAGTAATTTGGGGTTGGGGTTGAAGAGGGGGAGTGGGCGGAAGTGGTGGTGGGTGTAAGTACTCGGGAATGTGTGTTTTACATTTTAAGGCTTCGATTAGTAGTTCTTTTGGTATGTATGGGAATTCAACCTTTAATTTTTGTAGGTTTGCATTGTTGTTTATGTTTGTGATATAATTATATAATTAATTGTGTATCGTGCGAGAAGGTGTAATATTGTGTTGGTGTGTTTCTAAAAATTTAGTGTAGGGGTGAGGATTATTTAAGTGACGGGAGGGGATGTTTGGTAAACGGGAAAGTTTGTTAAGTAATGATGTAGTCCATTCAGGAGTTGGGTTTGATAATATATGTTGTTCACACATTGTTAGTAGAGGACCAATGGTGGTAATTAGTGCGTATAGAAAATTTGGCGGTGGGTATTGGGGGTGGTTATGTATGTAACGTGTTAGACATGGGTATTTGTTTATACTTGTTGGGTGGTCGGGGTGTGTGGTTTGGATTGTGGAGGAGAATATTTTTGCGAGGAGTTTGTATTCTGGATATAATATGATTGTGCTCGGAATGAAGTATGTGTTGATGTGTCGTCTATGTTTGGCGGGGTGGGTGTGTAGGATATTTGGCATGGGGCCTGGGTTTGGTTCGACGTCACCGCAAAGTAGGAGGAATAAATAGTTTGGGATGAATTTGCCTTTGGGAGTTTTGGATTTTGGTCTGGCAAGATGTGATATGGTGTTTGTTTTAGGATTGGGCATTTTAGGATTTTCAGGTTTTGATTGTGTTTGGGTATAGGTTGTATGTGTTTGAGAGGGGGACCAATTTGTTTTGTGTATCTTGGGATTTTCCATTTGTTTGGTGTATTTATCTTGTTTTGTTGGGTTGGTTTTTGTTGTATTATTTATGAGATGGGGTGTGTTTTGGTGTATTAATTTTTTGGCGAGGCCGGGAGGCCGAGCTCCGTTTGGTTTGAGGGGGAGATAGGTTTCTTTTAGGTGTAATGTGTAGATTTGTGTTCTTGTTGTTTTGTTTAATGTGTTATCCCCAAGTAGCCCAAGTATAAACTTGAGATTCCTTAGTAGCCATAGTATGAGCTTGGAGTTCCCAAGAAGTTCAAGTACAAAAATATTTGTATTTATGATTGTGTATGTATTTTTATGTGGATGTGGATGTGGATGTGGATGTGGATGTGTAATTGTAATTGTAATTGTAATTGTATGTGTAATTGTAATTGTAATTGTAATTGTAATCGTAATTGTAATCGTAATCGTAATCGTAATCGTAATCGTAATCGTATTCGTATTCGTATTCGTATTCGTAATCATATTCGTATTCGTAATCGTAATCGTAATCGTATTCGTAATCGTATTCGTATTCGTGATCGTAATCGTATTCGTATTCGTAATCGTATTCGTAATCGTAATCGTAATCATGCACTTGAATTTCTAATTGATAGGATTCTGTTTCGTTCTTAAAAAATTTATGATTTTTGAGGCCGTTTCGTTCTTAAAAGTTTTATGGTTTTTGAGGTAAAGTTTTTATCTAGTCCACTGTTGGATTCTAATGTTTTTGTTGTGACCAATTTCGATCTATTTTTTATAATAGAAACCTTAATAATATCCAAGATGTAAGAAAGTTACAACATTCATTTTTGTGCAAGGGGCCTATTTGTGAAAAAAATTTCATTTGTAAATTTTTAGAGCAATTTTCACCATTGTGGAGTCATTTCCGCAAACAAAATTTTCGCATGGATTTTTTTTAATACATTATGAGCTTTCAATATATGAGGCCTCATGACTAAAAAACTTACCCACATGATGTACAATATTTCTACTACAAAATTGTATGGTTGATATTTGAGAAACTTAAATTTTTTTCTCATTTAGGACGCTTTTTTTGAAAATGTGTTCTTTTTGCTACAAATGAGTCAAACCATTTAAGGGTTAACATCCCAAAAAACATTTTTTTCGTACACAAGTTTAAAATTAACAATTTTTTTGGTAAACTTTTTTTTAAAATTGTATAAACTTGAACACAATATTACCATGTGATGTCATCTTAGTATTTGAAAGTAATGATGTATCAAAAACTTGTTATTTACGGCACGATTGATATGCAAGTTGAAAAAATGTTGAATCAAATTGTCATACATATATATATTTCAATTTTTCAAGAACACTATTCTTGATCAATTTTTTTTAAACAAAGTACATGTAGTTTTTCTTATCATAGCTAACTTTCACCATTTGGCAAACTTCTCTTCACCGGTGGACTTCTCCGGTGGACTTCTTCGGTGAAACTTCTCCTTTAGGTGTTTAGACTACAACCGGTTAAGACTCCTTAAAAAAAAAATTATTGCCTTTAATTCTTCTCCGGCACATTCACCACTTGCTTTATATAACCATGTCTTGGCCAAGCATTCTTGACCGACCGGAGGCCTTCTCCACCGTAGTGTAAACCGGCGCTTAGTGTGACGAGTAACTTTTGGTAAATAACACTATCTCCTAACTCTTTCGAGATCAGTGTTTACTTTGGCCACCATTGCAATCAGTGTCCTTTGGCTTTTCTTCAAGTCACCAATTGCACCACTTTTAATAAATTCTTTCACTTGCAAAAAAGTTTGCATGCTCTCACATGCAGACTTTAGTATTATGGTTTGACAATTTATATTGTAACACTTTGTTGACATGTGACATTTAGTGTTACAATTTGCAATTATAGTTTGTAAAACTAATTTAAAATTCTTTTGTAGTGTAGAGACTTAGGGTAGAGACCATGGTTACTTGTGTACAAAGAACATTCCGTACTTATGTCGGGAATCTTCCTCGTACATGTGTTTTTCCATACTCTAAATCTTTTTGAATTTTTTTACTCTAATTATGAGCATTTGTAATTACAATTTGAGTTTCAAGTACACATCGTTTTAGGCATAAGTATAATACTGAGATAGGAAAGCACAAAAAAATTTTGTAGTCTAATATCCTTAGATTTGACACTCATTTCTTACTAAAGCCTTTTCCGAAGTTACTCATATCTTGCAAAATAAATTTTGTTAATTTTTTGAAGGTTACTTTTGTATTCAAAACTTATGAAGATTCTTTTGATAAATTTGAAAGAGAGTTCGCTCACCTAGCAAGCACACCTTTGAAAATCCGAAAACCGAAGGTAAGGGTAAAAATGTTATTTTACAATAAAAGAAAATTTGTTTTAGACCCTATGAATATATGGTTTAATAAAATCCACTCTCACTTGATAGTATAGAATAGTACAAAAAGGCTTTATGATTACAACACAAATAAACAAGCATTCAAAGTTTGATGTAAATATGTGTTACCAGTAGACCGCAACATCTGAATTGCAGAAGTAGTTATAGTGAATTGTACTTCCACGATTGAGACAGTTAGACATGCAGATCAGAGTTTACGTGTGAACTGTACTTCCACGGTTGAGACAGTTAGACATGCACATCAGAGTTTACGTATAACATGCTCGAGTGATGAGCTTCTCTCTCACTCCACCTCTTGTAATTTGTGTGATTATGTTAACTCGTTATTTTCAGGATTTCACTGAGTGTTGACAATTTCCCGTTGGATTAATGTTTGTAACAACATGCCACTAGTCCATTGCCACTCAGAAACTGGTATAAGTTTCTTAGATTTCAATACATAGAAAAGGAGTCTTGTCTTACAACGAATAAGCACAAAGCTTCTGGACTCTATTTCATTTTTTGTAAATCTATAAAAACTTAACAAGATTAACATCAAGGATGTCCTGCTCCCTTCAATCCCTTATAACAGTACAATCAAATTAAGGAAGTTCATCAAAGACTTATAGATTTATAAAAGTAAAATACTCATTTATTAGCATATTGACAATATTATAAGACTACATTTATTCTCAACAATCTAATATCCTAAATGATTGTTCTCTCTTTTACATTCCCGCTAAAGTCCTCGAACAATCGGTTTAAGGTGCCTCTACGGCATTACCTTCCTCTAAACCCTAATACCTCGTTCGTCTTTCTCGCTCCGATTGGAGAACCAAAGTTATGTCGACAGACACTTCATTGATTCCGTTGTAATGTTGGTGTTCTTCTACTGTTCTTGCTGTTGTTGCCCACTGTCGTGATATCCGTAAATTTATTGCATTTAGTTCATTGTAATCTGGAGCTGTAATATTTCAAAAAGCGCTTTATTCTGGAAGGATGAATACCACGGCTGGTGGTGAGCAATGGCGCGAGATACTTCTTGGAGGATAGTAGTATTACTTTCGAAGTCGATGCGCTAGTCTTCTTTTTCTGCGGGAACTCGATCCTTTTAGATAATGATCAAATTTTGCTGAGTTAGGGTTTTTCGCGGGAATACTCGAGATTTGGAGCAATGGATCCTCTTGGTGTGTTACGGGATTACAGTAGCCGAGGTCACATGGACAGGGTGAAGCTCGTCGGCGATGTGTACCACTTCGGAGACGATTACAGTTTCCGGAAGAACATTGAGACGGCATACAGGTCGAAGCAAGGCGGGTTCTACACATTGGACGCGCTTGTGTTCTTCGTGAAAAATATTCACATGCGACACACGGATTATATGAACGCAGCCCGCACTCAGAAGCTTCAATTCGCGACCTTCACAGACAGGAAGCCGCTTCTGGATTACTTAGAGGGACGGGTTTCCACAAATGATGCCATCGAGCTTATTGCACCTGCAGCAGGAGCAGCTCCAGCTACAGAGTGGACAGGGGGAAAACATGAAGAGGAGCCTGAGGTTGTCGGGATGGACGATGCAATGCACCATAGTGCTAAGAAGGCACGAGTTGAAGGGCAGGAGACGGCGGAGACCATGGTTGGTGACGACGGGGCTTCGATAATAGATGTGATTCGGGAACGAGAATGGCCAGTTAGGGATCGTGAGACGATCCTTCTCTGTCACAACAAGAGCTTTGAAGGTATTTTGGCTACTCTCACTGGGAAGAGAGAGGAGAAGAAGTCTGACATTGATGTCAGGAAGGAGACAGGGAAAGGAGTGGACGGTCCCATGCCTGCTCCAAACCCTGCTAATCGGTATGCCAATGTCGAGGAGAAGCGGTTTTGGAAGGAGCATTTGGGAACAGACGTTGCGGAGGAGTTAGGAATTAACCCTTCCCAGTCTTACATTTCGGATTCGAAGAAGAAAGACGCAGGAAGGAAGCCGGACCCGAAGGCTGGACAGCGTCCTCCGCATCACTTACATCACCGACCCTCGAATGTGAAATCCAAACCTGACGGCCCTCCTATCATCATCGTACCGAGTGCCTCCCAGACGCTCCTGAACACGTTCAACGTGAAGGAGTTCCTTGAGGATGGCGTGTATGTTTCTCCCGAGGTCAAAGTTAAAGGCATGGCGAAGAAAGTGGATATTGTGTTTGTGCAGCGGAAGATGGGTAGAGAACGACCTGTCCCTTACGAAGTCCGAGACAAGATTGTTGGTTTGACTTCTAAAGATTGGGAGCGCGTCGTGGCTGTATTCGTGTTGGGGAAAGACTGGCAATTCAAGGGTTGGCCGTTTAATAATCGAGTGGAAATATTCAACAAATGTAAGTATGTCTCCAGATTGTCCTACTTCAGGAACCGCGTCAGCTTCTGATTTGTGACTGTACCCGCTTCTTTTAGGGTTCGTAGCAAGAGTGTTATGCTTGTTGTTGCGAAGGGCAATTCACTAATTGCGTATTTGTTGCAACCTACCAGTCATGGGTGTATTTCTGCGATTTGAGGATGATAGTGTGGAATCAGCAAAGCAAGTGATGCAGTGGAATGTCAAGATTATCAATGTAAGCAATTTTTCCTGCATCTACTTCATCGCATGCACTCGACAGCATGGAGAAAGTTTGTGTTGAACAGTGTGTGTTGTTTGCAGGTATAGTGGCTAGTAGAGCTTTTAATGAAGTCATCTCATTAACTAAACTTTTTTGTATGTGTCCGGCAGCTTAGCAAGCACAAGCGGCACCAGGACAAAACGGCTGTTCTTAACTTCTGGCAAGGATTGGATCATCACATACAGAGTCGGAAGTTGAATCTATTGTACTAGTGTTGGTTACCTGACATCAGACTTTCGGTGTACTTACTCACAAGTGAACACAGCCTCCTTGACAAACTGCCCCTGGAAGGCAACAGTGTCTATGAAATGCAGGCCCTCGGTACTATTTTGAAGTTTGTACATGATGACCATGGGCGTGTACTACCATGGTGATATAACGAATGGTAGTTCGGAGGTTTAGCGGATACTGCTGCTTTGCAGAGCAGTAGTAATTCTTGTGAGTAATACAAAGAGTAGTGTTTCTGTCATTATCCTGATGCTGATTCCTCTTTTTATTGGCAGGGATGCAGCGACTAGGCTTTTAACTTCCAATTCTTCAGAGATTTCCAGGGCAATGTGTATAGTGTTTTCTGAAAAAAAAATCCTCATGATTGATGTGCCAACCATTGTAATCCAAGCAAGGTACCGAAACAAGTGCGCTGTCATGTGATATCTTTGACTTTGAATCCCGTGACTTGTCACCTGGGGACCAAGTAAATTTTATGAGTGAGTCGTTTCGCTGCTTGTCATGGGCATGGTTGTCTCGTGATTGATTTCTATGCATTGCATTTCGTACGTGTCGTTATAGTCAAAGATGAACTTGACCTTCGCAGTTTCAACCGACTATGCCATCTCCCAGCGAAATCTGTGCATTAAGTCTGCGTGTATGTTGCATGTAAAGCCTGGAACGTCACATGATGGAACTGTAGGCCCAGAATATGGCCAATGACTTCACGTTCTCGCCGCTTTCCTGAATCGTAATATTCGTGTCGACGAATGCTTTTGAGTATCTCATGCGCTGTTTCATCGATCTCAGCGTCATTTATTTCGAATATGTCCAGGAGAAATCGTTAAGATATGTAAAGGAGATCTCCTGAGTCAAACCTTGACGTAATAAAGGATGAGCTGGAAGTGGTCACTTTTCACTAAACAGTGCCAACGTTTATCGTTATTTGCTTGTCAGTGAGCTGCGGTGGTGCAAGAAACACCAACGACAAATTGGAGTGGCCAATCTCTTTTCAAGAGGTCCTTTTCTAAATAATTTCATTGAGACTTGCAAACTCCAATCAGAGGTAGGTTAGTATGCATCAACTCACGCTGGTGAAATGACGCTCAGGTTTCGAACATGGACGCAACTTGAGCTGATCGAGTAGTGAAGCTAGCAGCCTTGGTGCTGCACACTTACTGGCTGCAGTGTCTGTGTCCCTGTCTGTGCGTAGTGTCAGGTCGGGGCTGCACTTGGCTGACAGAGTGATGACCGTGGCCATGGGGTACCTGATCAAAGGCGTAGGTGCTGAGTGGCTGCAGTCTCTAGTGCCGTTCAGCGATACGACGATGTTGCCGTTTCGCCAGTTAAGGCGAACCCAACTCATGGCTTCGATTATAATCGCCTGCAGTAGCAGCAGTAGCCTTTGAAGTATAAGCGTGCCACAAGGCTTCCGTGATGGACGTTGACAGACACTCCCCGCTATCCCTATTCCGGCCACGCCCGCGCATTGAATACTCAGTTTAACGTAGTACTTCCCCGGCTGCTGCTGTCTGTTTAGTTGAGACTCCCTCCCTAGCTCCCTTAGCTTTCCGAACTACAGCAACAAGCATGAAGTGAAAGCCATAACTTGGCGAAGCTTGTGCTGCAGACAGGAGTCTGACAATGTAGGAAGGACGGGTGGTGGTGCCCTTCAAGTTTATCCGGGCCCGGCCCTTGGTTTGACAATGGACATCTAGTGCACTGTAGGGATTGACTAGACAGAATGCGTGTAATGTCGGACAGCTATGGCGGTGGGGTTCTCCCGCCGGGGTTTAGTTCCTGGTTCGCTCTCGGAGTTACTGCTCATTGCGAGCTAGAAAGGGCTGTAGTAAAAAGTTTACTCATCTCAGAGTGAAAAGGAGTTACAGCGGGGGAGAGCTCGCTTGTGTGCAGCGATGATGCCGCTGCCTAATAGGCGCTAGCTAACAGTGCGTGTCCTGCTCATGTTTGAAGCGCAGCTCAGGAGCAAGTCGGGGTTCTGAGAGCATAACTGCAGAGTTACGTTGTCATGGAGATCGATCGGTGATTCCAATGGGGAGTGATGAGTAGCTGGAGAGATTTTAAGGCTATGGCTGTGTATGACTTGCACAGGGTTGGATAGAGCTGCGATGTGGGGAAAGTAGTAGTACTCTCAGTGAGCCCAACGGCAAGATTTTTCTTGTCAACTTGGACCGCAACATGGCCTGGGCGCAGCACCGGCGAGGCCACAGCATGGGGAGCTCGGGCATGCGCGAGAAGGACGAAGATCTGGCGTTGTTCAAAGACATGGGCAAGCGTGACAAGTCGCCCTTTGTGCGTCCTGAGGACCAGCTCCTGGATCATGCCTCGCTTTGTAAGTACTCGTGTTTTGGATGGACTCCGTTCTCGCCCTTGGCATTTCGGTAGAGACAGTCACCTGCTTAAGTGCAGTCACAGTCGTATCCCGTATTCTATCTCTTCGTCGTCTACTTTTCTACTGCGTGGACGCTGGGTTGGTCCGTATCCTGTATCTCTGATATTTGATTTGGCTGAAGCTGGCATTGGAAAAATTTTCGTAGCGTTCGAACAAGGTCTTTCTAAAAATCACTGGAACAGAGAGTCTCCAATCGTAGTTGCTTGTTTGGCATGATGAGAGAGTCGCAGCTTCAATCCTCTTCATGTCCTTCAGTCTTCTTTGATCTCTGTAATTGTGTGTGGAGAAGTCCTCGTACGTTAACGGCATTGTGAGCATGGTGCTGGTCAAGCATTCACTCGAACACAGCAATAACCAAGAAGAGGGAATTGGGGTTTGTGTTGAGCAGCAACAGATGCTAGAGGGCTGTCAAATCCGCAGTACTCGGCACCCCCATTGCAGCGGAAGGGCATCGGTGCCGAGTTGCTGAACTCGGACGCGGACAAGACGGATTATGACTGGTGAGTAGATGCCTCAGTGAATCAATCTCTGCTCGTGAATCAACAGTGACTGATGGGAGAAAGAACATCTCACCCACCATGTATGTGGATGATTGTGTGCAGGCTGATGACCCCGCCAGGTACACCACTGTTCCCATCTATGGATGCTGACGCACCTGCGCTGCAACACGGGACGCTCATCAATCGATCCTTGGCTGCCATCAAAACATCACGAGTAAGTCTGGATGCAACCCCATTCATGCTGCACCTCATTGTGAGAGACGTGTCAGGGACCGTTTATAATGGCATACTGCTCCGTAAACTACGATTTCTCTAGGAAGTGAACATTCATGATACCTGCTTCGATGTAACTTTGAAGACGCACAAGATTAAGGCCTTTGGAACTTGATGATGATACTAAATCAGCAAGTCGAATCTCTCCTTGGTGGCTATAATATAGTTCCTTGCTTACATTGTCGATCAATTGACTGAGAACATATGGGACTAGATGATGAGATGTTTGATGTGTGGATTCACAGCCAGGGGCCCCGGCGGCTCGAGCGAAATCGCCAGCGCCGAATGTGAGCAGAGGAAATCCGAGCCCGAGTCGCAGACCTAGCACTCCTGAGAATGGAGCTCGACCACAAGTACCTGCGAAACAACCTAACAATCGGCCTGCCACACCCACAAGGTCAGCAACACCCACTTCAAGGGCATCCCCTCAACCACGGCCATCGACACCCACACGACAACCATCCCGACCCGTGACTCCATTAGGTGCAAGACCAGCAACTCCCACGCGAACAACGAATTCATCATCAAACAGGCCATCTACTCCCACCCTCCGTCGCTCAACCTCTAGTCCCACTGGAACCAGCCAAATCCGGAACCCATCACCAACACGGAGTACGGCTAGCACCGGTACTAGCAGTGTTGCTGCAGCAGCGAGAGGGCTCTCTCCAGCTCGTACTGGCCGTCCATCCCTAGAGTAAGGCTCGACCATTTACTCGCAGTCGTTTTTAAGGTACTCCTCGATTGGTTTCTGACATGTTTTTGACATTGCAGGAATGAGAAGAGGAATATTGCCAGTAGGGGCGCGTCACCTGCTCGAGGGGTGTCGCCAGCGCCAAGCGCGCGGGGACGGTCACCATCCCCGAGTTTGCGAGCTCCATACCCGGTGGATGCATCGGACGATATACCTCCCAACCTGCGCACTAGCTCCGACCGGCCCAGCAGTGCGCAGCGGCGGGCTGCTGCGTATGGGGCGGGTCCAGGGGAGGGACGTCGGACAGCCTCGCCTGCGAGGTCCGTGACGAGCTCAATGACGAGGACTGTGGAGCGGCCTAACCGAGGTGCCTCGTCTGATAGTGAGAGCAGCTTTGACACTTGCTCCCAGTCGGGTGTCAGTACGCATAGCCTTTTAACGCCGGAGCGGAGCGGAAGGTTGTTTGGAAGGGGAGCGGTTGATTATGGTCGATCTAGCAGCTTGCAGCACAAGTCCCGCTCCCCTCAACTGGGGCCTTCGGCGTCCAAGAAGTCGTTTGAATCTGCTGCCCGGGTATGACATCCATCTGCATAATCCTCCCATACTTATCAATCACTACACTACATTGAAGTATGTCAAATGATAATGTTGATACTTCAGGTGACAGTTCAGACACTTATTGGGTACACAATGTAGCGAAAGATTAAGTCGTAACCTAAATGATCCAGAGGAGATACTCATGCTTGGTGCCAAAGCCGGGCTAGAGGTAGACTTCGAAAGATGAGTAGCTCCTTGAAGTTCCACTAGAGGCATTAAAAATCTGGTATATGATGTCTTGTGGAGGCTGAGGAATAGTGGGATGATTAGAGAGAGGAACAATTAATGGAATTGGCTTGTTGAGGGGCATTCGAACACACTCGAGCAACTTTCGTTTCAGTGGGAGCGATGACCGAAAGGTATAGGGATGTAGAAGGGCAAATGAAAGAATACTGGTCTAATTGAACGTTCATTGACTTGATGCAGGAATACCATCGAGGTCAAGTGGCAGCATTTCGGCCCCTCATGGCAAACAGCTCCATCTCCACGTTCTACAGCAGCCGAGCAAGCGGTTTACTCCGAAGGCCACTGACACCGAGCAGCACAGCAAGCTCCTCCGAGCACGGGGCCACAGTGGCGCACGACAGTGACGAGGACGTAGGAAGCAGCCAGTGGAAGCCATTGTCGAAAGCCTCGGGAGCGCACTCACCTCTCCATCTCTTTGAAAACTCGCTCCGGGACCATGCAGGCATGACATTGGACGCCTCCTGCAGCATCGTGGACGACAACGACGAGCTCAGCAGCTTCTTGAACCGAACTCCAGAAGCTCTACAAGTTGACGCCATAGACTTCAAATCACCACGCAAGACTCTTCTGGGGTCACCGGAATTTGCAGCAGAGCTCAACTCCAGAAATAATGGACATGAATTGGACAAAGAGTTTCCAGTCGGCAAGCAGGATAACAAACAAGGTATGGTGATATAAATCAATAGTCTTGATGCCGAGATGGCCAATACACAAACCGGATGAGACACATTCCCAGAATCATGCATATCTTGGTCAAAAGTCAACGATATTGGGACGGAACTAAGGCTACATTTGATGGGTTAGTAACGAAATGAGATTCATTGATACTGGCAAGCTGGAAATATTTATCAATCTCGCGAGGTTGTGGAAACTTGATTATAATCTTATTAACTTCACTATGTATGTCATGGAGAGGGACATGGTGTATGCTGAGGCTAAACCAGAACAGGGATAGACAGTATTTATTGATTATAAGCTCAGTTAGGCTTGAATTGCTGTTAATTAAGTGGAGATTGCGTTTTTCAGGTTCGTCAGGTCTCGAGAAGATCCGAGACAAGTTGCGGCATCTGAAGGAATCTAATGACGATGCAGAGACTGCATCCCGAGTGCAACAAGCACAGAGTGTCACGGACTCTCATAGAACTGCCACTGCCCTGTATATTGGTGGAGACTTGGAAAATGACTCAATTCTGCAAGCAGATGAAGGAAACAGCGGAATACCGTCGTATTCCCCACTCATTCAAGCTCATGAAGGAACTGGTGGAGGACCCTCCCAATCCCCACCATATCAAGCGCATGAAGGGAGAAGTGGAAGACCTTCACTATCCCCACCATATCAAGCACATGACGGGAGCAGTGGAAGACCTTCACTATCCCCACCATATCAAGCACATGACGGGAGCAGTGGAAGACCTTCACTATCCCCACCATATCAAGCACATGACGGGAGCAGTGGAAGACCTTCACTATCCCCACCATATCAAGCACATGACGGGAGCAGTGGAAGACCTTCACTATCCCCACCATATCAAGCACATGACGGGAGCAGTGGAAGACCTTCACTATCCCCACCATATCAAGCACATGACGGGAGCAGTGGAAGACCTTCACTGTCCCCACCATATCAAGCGCATGAAGGGAGCAGCGGAAGACCTTCACTATCCCCAAATTTTCAGGCACATGAAGGGAGCAGTAGTAAAGTTTCATCTTCCCCACCATTCCAAGCACATGAATTGAGCAGCACAAGACCCTCGGTATCCCCACCCTTTGAAGCACATGAAGGTGGCAGTGGACGACCTTCGCTGTCCCCATCATTTGAAGCACATGAAGGTGGCAGTGGACGACCTTCGCTGTCTTCATCCTTTCAAGCACATGAAGCTGGCAGTGGAAGACCTTCGCTGTCCCCATCCTTTCAAGCACATGAAGGTGGCAGCGGAAGACCCTCGCTGTCCTCATCTTTTCAAGCACATGAAGCTGGCAGTGGAAGACCTTCGCTATCCCCATCCTCTCAAGCACATGAAGGTGGCAATGGAAGACCCTCGCTATCCTCATCCGTTCCAGCACAGGAAGGGAGTAATGGGAAACTAGCAACTCAAGGACACGAAGGAAGCAGTAGTAGACCGTTTGTAGCAGATGGAGCATCATCATCATCATCTGCAAATGTGGAGACCGATTATAAACCGGCCGACATGGTGTATGCCAAGGAGAGGGACATCTGGTACATTTACAGGCACTCTTCCGAGTACGAAATTCCGGTCGCAGGGTCTACGGAGACGAAGATGGAAATCGACCCTCCTCAGGTTCTTGCCAAGGAGGTTCATATGAGGGTCAGTGCACAAACATCCAATGTAGTCCTTGGAAAGAATGAGAACGGGGAAATGAAGTTGTTCATGGACGTGCCACCTTATATTCAGTCGGAATATGCTACTTCTGGTACTACGCAGAGTGGAAAGGAGTTTGATGCTGGGAAAAAGGAGTTAGAAGTTGAAAGAACGATCCTTTCCATGACACCGTCAGAGCAGAACCTTAAGCAGGTGTCCCACGAGCAGAAGAGAGCCAACGACATTCGAGAACATGAAAGTACGCAAGCTACTTGCATTCTTAGTGATACGGTGCCACCTCGCATGAGCTCTGAACCACCCCAATGTTTTCAAGTGCTTGCGCAACTATCCAGCCCTGCTACGAACGTTACCTTACAGAGTTCTGAGGCCGAGAAGAACTCTGAGGTCTTGGTGCAGGATACAAGCCAAGTGAAATGCAGGATTCATACAGCTGATGCTCAAGCCTCACCCCTGAACACAAGTCGAACTTTAGACGAACACAGTCAGATTATACATGAGACGCCATCCCGCTCAATTGAAGAGGAAGCAAGTGAGCAGGTGGTTGAGGATACTGCGTCTGTGATTCCTCAAGTCAAGAAGATTATTTGGCAGGAAGAGGATCTGCAACCTCCAACACTATCTGGGACACGGCCAGGGGCTGGTACAGATGAGCAAGAACGCAAATGTCGTGATAGTGACGAGGTTGCCGTCTTTGACATCCCTGTAGACTCAATGTGTCAAGCCTTTTAATCTCAAAATTGGAAGATAGTAATGCCTTCTGATCAAGTTTTGGTGCATTTTTCGTAGGGCTAGCATCGAGTGCTAATTGTTTTTTCCCTCCACAGGTCGAGTTGGGGGAAAGGATCAACAGAAAGTTGGAGAAAAGTTCTTATCTCCATGAGGATCATCCGGGCGCGTCTCTTGAAACTCAGGTATTCTTAACACTCCTCTTTATAGAATCAGTGTTCTCTCACAAGTTGACATGCTTTCAGTTTTACTCCACTGGGGTAATATACATCTCCAGTGTCATCCATTAGAAAATTTTGCGGTGCAAGTCTTTGCTCTCTTGTACTGTAATATGTAATCGCTATTGAATTCCATGCCGTCTTCTATTGCAGCACCATGGTGCACTTACTCATGGCCCTAAGTCCTCTCGTACTGATGACTCTGGTCCTCCTTTCTTCGAGGTAAATCGTGCTAAAATTACTGTGACTCTGATCCTTAATGCGTTCCCAAATGCTAGCATCTAATGTAGGATCTTTCGTGCTGTCCTGGCACTAGATTTTCATGATTGTACGTCATTGGCATTTATCCATCACATTTGACAGCTGCTCTCTGAAGTTTACAGCTCAAGAGTGATTGATGGTTTTCTGATCTTGCAGGCATTGGAAGTGGTTGGTGAGAAGTATTTGCTCACTGGCGAGGTTCGTATCGACTCTGCGCTTTACGCTTCCGGTCATGTATCAGACGAAGCTTTGGTCATCCATGTTCAGAGCTCCGATGATGGCCGCGTACTGTCACTTGACAATCCCGCTCGCCTCATTTCAGAACCTGATGTTGTCAATTCATCGTATGCGGTGTATGAGTATTCTCATTGGGCGAAAGTGGGAGAGAATTTAATCTTCTCTGCTTCCTACAAAGGGTATGACTAATGACTACATGATTGTTAATGCTGAGTGATTTCTCAATGCTTTTCATGCATTTTATTACTCGCCAGTTCAAGGTTCAGATTGCAGGTCCTAGTGCAGATTAGATATTTCCTTTCTCATCATAACTTCACTCACCAAAATAGCCACAATTCCGTTGCTCTCTGAATTCTTGCGTCCATGAGTGCATCCCACTTCCGTTATTGATGGAATAGAAATCGTTTCTCTTTTACATGATAATAGCCTGGTTGATCGATCAATCTAACCTGTGCTGTTGCCAGAGAGGAGGAGACTTCATCACCGCAGATAACATTCTACCCCAGAGAACATCACGTGAGCGTTCTTGTCACTAAAGCTGTTTGATCTTTTGCTACTGTAAACTGCAATTATGTTGATACGAAGAACTTGGGTGTTGTATTCTAGGTTCACGTGACTACAGATGAGAAGAAACCTCGAATTCCTGAGTTTCACGGAATGTATATCAAGAAGAGTGTAGCCCCCGCTCTGGATGGTGTCCAAGTTCCTGCTGTTGCGCAAAAAGACAGAGAGGCTGGAGGAACGAAAACAGAGAAAATTGCAGACGCTGGTGCGAATGGGGTTCATGCGACAGGCCCTCCTCAGATAAATACTACAAAGGTATGGCCTGCCTTTCTGTTTGACTCTTGCTCTACAATGCTTGTTTGTTTCAACTTGCCAACCATTCAATCAGAACAAACGTATATTGAAGATTCCACCGTTGAGAAAGGACTAGGGACCTACATTAAGTTACCCCAAATGTTCATGCGGGTCTAGTGCCCAATTTCACGACACCTCAAATGTGCATAAGGTTCTCTTAAACTCGACAATCTCGTAGCTTGTTCTAAAACTTCTTTCCCTTATTCGAGCCTTTTATGCTGCGGATACCTTAAATCTGTCTGGAAAGAATAGGAGGCTTAATATTGATCGTACCTAAGGTACTGAGTCTATCCTGAATATGACGTGCAGGCAGGTGTTCAGCCTTCAACAGAACGCAAGCCAGAGTTCCCTTCGAATGTTGTGTCAGCAGCCAACGCTCCCGAAAGTGTTGTGCAGGTAGGAGATTCAAAATCTCACGATAGTGAATCCGCAGAGGCCAATAATGCAGGGCTCTCATCTGAAGAGACGACATCGTCAACAGCAGGTCATATAGACTACGTTTTTGAGTGCAACACAAGTCATAGTCCGCAATCGAAAGAGCTTCCTGTCTCCACCACACGAACTCCTGTCAAGGCAACAGCAGCAGCAGCCAAGACTGTAACAAATGGCAAGAGTACTATACCTCCAAGGAGCCCGAGCTTTATGCGCAGCTCCACGAAGTCTGCAGAGCCTTCAGATACCTCTGGAAGGAAGTCGAAAGTGGCAACAGTGGAGGCCCCAGTTAAAGAGGAAATCGTGGAGAGTGCAGATTCACCAAGCCCAGGAACATCACGAAAGCACATGTCCTCATTCAAGTTCAGTCACAAAAAGCCCAGTACTACTCCCGAGCTTCAGCGATCTAACACCGCCAACAAGAAGAGTCCTATCACGCCCAACAACAACAACAACAACAAGGTTTCGAAACCCGCGGCTTCACCTTCACCGCAATTGAACAAAGGGAGGTCTGTGCGAGCTCCATCTCCAACGCCCAAACGAGCAGCAGCAGCAGCAGCCCCAACTTCATCAGAGCTTGAGGAGCCCAGCATTCACAGCCGCTTTTCCAATATCACAGTGCGTTCTGGCTCCGATACCGAAAACTTTGATTGGGGCCCTAGTTCTCTAGGTATCTACTCTGTTCAAAAAACTGTTTTAGCCGTAAAAATCGATATTTGAGTCGATGCTGAATCAATGTTTTTCCCTTTGCAGAAGAGACTAGCAGCAGGTGTGGCAGCAGCTCGAGCACAAACCCAGCGTCGATGGCCATTTTGAACGATGACGACCAAAGATCAGTAAATATGCATAATCCTCATTTTCAGCCCAGGGAGGTCGATGATACTCACACAGTACAAGATGAGAATAGTAGCAGTAGTAGTAGTAGTAGTACAGCTAGTAGCAGTAATAGAATGAATGCTGCAGTAGTGCAGCATCAACACCCGAGCCACAACAACAACAACAACAACTACGCCCCTAAGCAAAACCTTGACAAACTCAGTGAAAAGCTGGAACAATTAGAAACGTTTGGTGCCAGAGTGATGTTGCGGAATCCTCAACAGGAGTTTCTGCGCAGTCCCCCGGATCGTCAGCATCAAGCTCCTCTTCAGCTCACGTCCTCCAATAGTAAGCGTCGGTCCCTAAATCAAGTGACCAGTAATAGTAGTAATTCTAAGTCTGTGAGGTTGGACCAGTGCCGTTCTGCCAAGCAGATGAACAAATGCCGCTGCATCATTTTGTGATTTCTAATTTTTGTACTAAATATTATTATTCCGTCTTCTCACCTTTCATGCCTCGATTGAGCCACATGTGAGCCTAAACCTTGTAAGATCTGAGTCATTCGAAGTTTGATACTAACTGGAGGCTTCATTTTACAAACAGTGGTATGTGTGAGTTGTTATTACTGTACCCTTGATTGGATATTACATGGTCCTTAACTCTGCAAGGGGCTATGCAACGTTGTCTTGAGTATGCGATTATAATGTGACGACCTCAAAGTCTTGCAAGGTAGAAAAAGAGAAAATAATAATCATTAACATTGAGTTTAATTACTCCCTATGTTTCATAGTTGAGCTACTTTCATTTTGTCCCTAACTGTTAGCACTATTCACAACTCTTGAATATCACATCCAAAGCAGGAAAAGACCATCGGAAGCCTATGGAGTGAATAGGGTACGAGGGACGGTGCACAAGTGTTAACACGTTGTATTTCGTACGAGATGAGAATGTTAAAGCCCACTCAAGCCACGGCACCATGTACTACAATTCATATGGGAAACATGAACTTTGTTGATCATGTCCCTGCGACATTCATGTAAAACTGCTCCGGTCAAGGTGCAATGAATGGGTGAAGTACTCGAAGTGATTTCTCAAACGAAAATATTAGTATTCAAGAGAAGTACACCAGTTTTACAGAATCCGCTCACCCTGTTGCTGCGAAACTCTCGGTTCGAAAATGAAAAAGAAAAAAAGGGTCAGGGTGAAACAGCAGTCAAGCCAAAGCACAGGAACTAGTACACCTCAACAAATGGCTCTAGATTTCTGATGGCTTGTAACTTCTCTGAAAATTTAGGGCAAAATAATAAAACAGAATCCACCTTTCGAAAACCAACCCTCCTGGTTGGAGGGTGTCCAGCTACCTTTTTGGATTGACGAGTCCAACTTTTCGACCCATTTGGTAACACAAGTATTACAAAAGGATTGAAACCATGGGAACGGTAGCCAGACCAACTAAGCTCCAAGTACTTCTACAAGCAAAGCTCCAGCTTAGGATTCAGAGGAAGTTGTAGGTGCACCGAACAGGCGCAAATTGCGATCACTGCTCCCAACTGCCAAGTATGACGCATCTGGTCCGAAGCGTACAGCTGTAACTTTACCTGTCACACAAACAGCCAAAAATCAGTCGAATAGTTTAAATAGAGTGAACAGAATGCACCTAATAATTGACGAAACTCTTACAGACTTTGAAAGGAAGAATACACTCTGCAGAGCTGTACTGACTAGAAACTAAGGACTTGAGTTCCAGAAAAAGCGAAAGCTTAGATGCATTGGAACAGAGAAAAAAGATCACCTGTTCCAGAGAGGTCGGGGAAAACTTTGATGGTGTTCCACTCCTGTTTCACACTTGCGACTTGATAGATCCTGCATAACAAATCAACTTTTTAGCTCATTGAAATGTCTGACTGTATTACCTAGAGGAATACGACTGACGAGAACCAGATTACGATGCTTAAAATAGTGAACAGAAGTGAGAGCTTAAGCTGGATTGAGAAGAACCTTATGTCGGAGCCGCCAACAGCTAGGTAGCTACCACTGTAATCGAACTCCACTGAACGCACACAACCACATACATATCAGGTTAATACAGCTTACGATGCTGCACTCATCACTCTGTACTGACCATGTGACGCATGTAGAAAATCGATTGAAAAGAAAACAAGAGCCGAACTTCACATGTGTCATGTTCATACACCCACTTAAGGGAATCAGACAGAGCTAGATAAGTTGCCCACCTGTATTCGTTGGTGTGTTACTGTCGTAGGGGGCGAAAGAGCGGAAGTTCTTCAGTTTCCGCAGATCCCACAGCTTGACTCCATCTTGAGCAGCAGTCTGTTAACACAATTACACGCACTGGAGTGTGACTAAAGAGTGTGTAACATGGATTCCGGAAGAGAGATGGGAAACGAAAACAATGAAATCTTCACTGCAAGAAATCGAAATGTTAGAAGCCATTAAGTTCCGCGTATTTATCAACCGTTACTTGACGAGCATGCAGATACTTCATCAAGACTTGACGGAATGTACTTACAGCCAAGAAGTATCCATTTTCAGAGAACGAGATATCCGTCACAGGTCCTGTGTGTCCTTCGAACTTGGCAACATTAGCCTGGAATCAATCATTTTCAAAGCGATATCAATAACACAAGTTACCAGATAATATGAGGTTTAATATTCCAGTGCAAACTAAATTGTGTATCAGCGTTATAGATGAAGCTGGCCCGATGAAAGGGGAGGAAACTGAACCTGAGATTTCACATCCCAAATCCGGACCAGTGACTCGGCAGTTCCGGTTCCCAGAATAAGACCATCAGGATGGAATGAAGCCGATGTATAACCATCTTGCACACTTGGTTCATTCACCTGGTGCAGGAGTAGGTCAAAGCAAAGTATAGCACCAAGTCAGCAAAGATATCTCAAAATTTGAACATCACTTCGTAACAAAAGTATTGTAACTGCCCTTGGCCTCGATGCAACTTTCAGCACCAGATGCTAGGCCATGTTCATCAGTAGATTATGAAAATGTGGAACATACCTGTGCAAGACAAAGCCCGGTAGATAGATCATAGAAGTTCCAGCTCTTGTCGGCAGAGGCTGTAACGAAGTAATTCTGGGTGGCATGTACAGTCACTGCCCGTACCTGCAAACATGCACATAGAGAAGTGAGCCACCTGGAAGTGAGCCACTCACGAGCAATCGATCAATCCATCGCCCGCAAACTAAATTACCTCCCCAGAGTGATCCTTCAATGTATGTTTGCATGCGTAGCTCCCATCCTCCTGCCCCTGCCAAATTTTGACTGTCTGCAAGATTCCAAGACAAACGATTATAGAATTGCCCATCATACACAGTAGGACTGCTGAAGGAAGAAAGTTGATACGGAAATAATGTGCAAACAAACCTTATCGATGGAGCCGGTCAAAGCATACTCATCCTTTGCCACAAACTTCACGCTAGTGACCTGCAGATCACCCAATACCAACACAGCAATCAGTTCTATAGCCTGTAGCACGCTTTGATGTACGGTTAATAAATGGCACACAAATGTCAATCTAATCAACATAAGCTATCATCATACAAAAAATTTCCCTGACGGTAAATTATATAATTAAGCATGAATAAGTGACAACACAGCATTCTCTTACGCGTTTGCTATGACCAGAAAGTGTGGAGACAAGTTCTCCAGAGCTTCTATTGAAGACTACTGCTGTGCCATCAATACCCCCTGATAACACGAGATCCTGCAGCAACACCAACAATATTAGGCAGATGTTCATAAACAAGAGCTTTATAATTTAGAATGTCTTTCCACATCATCTTCTGTGAATAACTGGTACCTTGGTTTGATGAATATCAATGGACAAAATTCCTGGTTTCGAACTCGAATGCAAGGGATGACTAGCCAGCTGAGTATACTTCTCCAAAGCATCAGGTGTGGCCAATGTTGTCGCAATCTGCAGACATGATCCAAATGCACATTGAAATGCTTGACAGATAACTGGTAAAATGAAGAGGAAACAATAAGCTGCGCATTCTTGTTGAGAAATTCCGATGATCAGAACCCAAAAGCCTCTGAATCTGAAAAGCCTCTGAATCTGAAAAGCCTCGCCCATACTAAAATTCAATAGGCTCAACTGCTGTGACGCTTATGGATTGATGGTAGATGTGATACAACATGAAAAGCAGAGGGTACTAGATACAAACCTGCCGTTTTTTACGTTGACCAGACAGACGGGCGTTGCAATCTGTGAGCTCTTTGATAATATCAGATGTAATCCCTTGCCTAAGTTTCTTTCCAGGCCCTTCAGCCTCCGCGTCTGCTTCAGGAGCTGCAGGAGAAGTCGAATTCTTAAAGCACGAGGCATAGCTCATCATCCAACCACTATCATCAGCACTCTTGACCCGAGTAATCAGCATATCATTGTAAAATTCCACACTGTCGTTGTTAGATTCTTAATTGCAACGGAAATTCATATGCAAATGTACATCTTAATGATTGAGATACATAGAATAAGATTAGTCCCTCACATGCAATGTGGAACTGCTTATCTTAATTAAACTACGTAGGGTATGAGATAGTGTCATGCACTCTACACATTAAGTATTCCTTTAACCAGAGTGTGGAATCGACGATATGGTCCGGTACTTGAAGAGTATGAAACAATTACCTAAGACTAACAGACGGTCGGGCACAGAGGGAAATATTAAGACTGGTGGAGTATTAAAAAGTGTGGACCAATATCACAGCTGGTCAAGAACAGTCCTTCTGCTCGTAAAGAAGAAGTCAAACAAATAACGACAACTTTGCAAACCTCGTTTTCCATTGCTGACCGCTGGCAGTGGAGCAGCCACGGGGGTCGTTCCGTCAGCAGGTGCTTGCCTCTCTGCCTTCAAAAGCAGGTCTCTCGCCTCATCTCGCTCTTTCTTCAACCGAGCAATCACTCGGCAAGCAGCATCGTGCTATATAATGTCAAAGGAAAATGAGAACTTAGTTCTACGTTTGATTCAGGCGGTAACGAAGGAACATGTTGATGGCAACAAAGATACCATCACCTATAAATGTTAGTAAAAGCAGGATAGGCAGAAACGGAAAAGACTCAACTACATATGAATTGCATATAATGCAAAGACGCATCCAAGGAGAAACACTCGCACCTGATAAAGAGCATGACTCAACTCTTGCCGTGCAGTATGCAGCTGCTGCTCTAATGCATAGTTGGACAACACAACTGCATCCCACTCCTGTCTCACATACCAAGGCAGACAATAAAATCAACGCTTGTCCGTCGAATCTACGAACTTATCAGTCGAACACATTTAAAGATTTCAATGTAACTGCTTGAATTATCAGCTCACCAATCAAATTCAAATCATCAGTGCCATATCTCTTTCTTTACTGTCTACATCTTCTATAATGACAATTATATCATTCTGCTGCAATGTCCATAATCGAAAAGGAGCTTGTTAGACCCTCAAAAGCTTACATTTTGAAAGAGTCCAAGCATGCCCGGAATGCTTGCTGCTTGCAAAGGCCTTGGCTTCACAGCCTGCAACCAAAGAATGACAGAACCATAAATATTCCAACTTCACAAACAATAAAACTTCAATTAGGTCAGTCGTGTTAACGACCTTATTCGATTTGACTCCAATAAGGTCCTCCGCAGACATAGCCTCTCCAGTCACGGGATCAGTTCCATTATCCTGCAGAAAGCCGAAACTCTTGTCAGCTGCTTCCTGAAAACTACTCCAAGATTTTTACGATATTCAGCTTGGAAAAATAGTAGTGTATCACATACCGCGAGGTGCTTCAGTATCAACCTTTTCTCGAACAGCAAGCCAGATTTTCGTGACACCACCGGGTCTTCAGGTGTCACACCTGAAACTGAAACAACGAAGTAGACGCATGCTCAATATTCAATGAACTTAATTCCAACTAACGAAGCTGAAATAAAAGAGGCTGCAAATCCCAGTCTAAAACCCTAACAACCAATCGTGGATTAAGAACATATTTCCTCAATACATGCTTCATACTAAAACGTGATCAAACACCTTAAACCTAATCATCGCTGACATTATCAAAATCGCTAAATGGAGTTAAAAGGATGCTAATTCGATGAAACTTCACAAACTGAGCTGTACCAAAACACTGTCGCATTGTAAAATGAAATGCAGGTATAACTTCGGAGCGGTGCTCGCATTGACGTGGCAACGGTGTTTTTGGAACAGTGCTTATTGGCAGTCTAAAACCTAGCAGTTCTCGCGTTCAAAGTTGGAGTTAAAAGAGAAACAAAGAGGTGGAGTTTCATACTGGCGCAAAACATGATGACGCCGAGTCCGAGACAGGAGCCCTGATGAAAAGTTGAGTAAACAGCTGCAATGCTCCAGGACAACGAAAGCCAAAGGATGTGTCGAGGCGAACGACCATCAGCACCGAGTCATGGCGGAAGAGACGACGGGCAGCGGCCAAACAACAACAACTACAACAATGGCAATGCGAATGAAGAGACCGCAACGACGATGATCGTTGACGAAGAAGACGAACGTCTGGAGTTTCTAGGGTTTACCATCTCCTTCCACTTCAACCTATAAACAACATTTTACTTTTATTTTCTTGCATTCTATGAAATTAGGATTTGGTGGTGAATGTGTTTTTAAGTGTTTGTAAAAAATAAAATTTGTAATCAAAAATATAGTTCTGTTTTTTCTTGACACTCAAAAAAAAATGTGTCACAAGATTCAATATTAAAACAAGTACTTATAGTTTTTGTTGAAATAAATTTGTTTTCTCATATATTAAATTTTTTTAGTCATTTAAAGAGTTTATTATATTCAATAAATTATATATATATATGGTTTTGGCTCATCCAAGAGTTTTCAAGAGTAGTTAGTATAATGAGTCATAGCGTAAGAAAAAAAACTATCCATAGATTCTCCACATTATCAAACCTGACAATAATAAATTGCAAAATAATATTGTAATAAAAGGCGACCAACATTCTTCCTTGAATTCATTTTGGTTTTCAACACTTAACATTTTCAGAGGAAATAGGATATCAATGTCATTGTGTCACATGTTCATATCCTTTGTAAACATAATAAGTGTAGGCAAACTAGTACTAAGAGATTTATATTAGTACTTAAGTTGCCATACAAACCACCATGAGTGAGAACACGCACATTCATAACACTAGTGTTATGTGTTCTTTTCTATACATAGGGTTCAATCTCATTTGCCAAATGTGAAACAAATCAAGAATTTTCACACCATAGTCAGGTAGTTATACTAAACCGCAATTACTAACTCACATTTGCAATTGGGGTCGATTGGAATATAGGCGAAGTCTAATGGTAATGATTCCAATTTATTCAATTTTCCATGCAAGGTAATCTACGCCTGCTTGAGAATCAACCCTTACTATCAAGGTTAAAGAGCTCATATACCAACCAAATGAATTTATTTACTGAATAAGCTTCATGTACTTATACTATACATTGACACTCTTCCATGAGCATGCACTGGCTATATGCAAAAAAGGAGCACATGTGGGAGTCTTCCTTCTTTAACCCCTAAAGGTCTGAGCGTGCTGTGGCAATCAGTAGAATACAATGTATTTTGGTTGTATTTGGAGTGAATGCACACCTTTAATGGGTTTGAGTTCAAAGAAGAAGTTAACATTTGAATTAATGCGGTTCTAGTGATCTATTACGATTCCAGTTTAGAGTTTCTTGTTGGTAGCAAATCCTAATTATACGACAACGTACATACTATCCCCAAGGGACTTTTAAGGATTAAACCTACTAAGTACACAAGAATTACAGTGGTACTTATATAAGATCAACCTCGTTAAGATCAATGTTTAGTTAAGAACGTTGTCCTTGTCCCTTTATTATGCAAAGCGGCATTGTTTCATTATGGTCAACGCTTGGATAAGATCAACGTTTTTGTTTATCCAAAAACGTTTATCTAATCCAAGCACCACTGTATCATTTCTTTTCATCACCATGCTACGGAGTTTCCAATCTGAAATTACTGTGGTTAAGGAACATGTTACCTTACATCGCCCATGCACACAAATCTTCTGCGTAATCGATTGATGTCTCGAGTCCCGAGAGCAGTGTATTTGTGGTTTAGGGTTGGAATCCTCTCTCGTTAATTGAGCATTGCGTGTGTTTCTTTTTCCCATGTGTATCTGAGCTTCTTGAAAGAGAAGAGGCCTGGAATATGTAGGGATGAATTGGAGTATTGCATGTGATTGTTCTGTAGAATGCTTGTTGAACTCTGTGGAGTGTCTGTGGGATGTCCTGCGGGCGATTATCTGTGTGTGTGCCGTTCTTGATGCTGCTACCAATTGGTAGTGGCTGAATCCTACATCTTTTTCATGCTCTCGAGAATTTTGTCAACGCTTCTGTCTTTGCGTCAGGATTTGTTTTGTTTAACCCCTGAACGCCTGCTGGGGTCCCGATGTACAACCACGGGCCGTAGCTCTACAAGCAGTAAAGCAGTGCGGTGCTCTCTGTCTGGCTCAATTTGCAAATTCCAACTGTTCCGATGGAGCCGGACTACATTCTTAAACCTCTGGAATGATTCACACCGACTCTGGTGCTCGCGATGTCGAGATTTTTTGAAATCTCGGTGCAGCGCGATACCGTACGCAAGGAGGTCGGGTGGCCCGGAGCAACGCCAGGGCTTGCACGGCACATACGGTCTGTACGCTCACAACTCACCAACGTGTCCACTTCGGGACATGACACATGGTGCACTAGTGGCGAGAATCTGCGCGCTTTCTGGAATCAGGAGCCATGTTGGCACGCCAGCAGACACCCGCCCCGGCTCCGAGCAGTTATCTCAACAACACCGTACCCAAGCACATTCACTATGGCAAACATAAGACAGGGCGCGCATGAAGTCATAAAGCTGATGTATTGCAACAAGAAGTCATAAAGCCGATGTATTATGACATGGTGTTTAGGATGGCAGGGCAAGTTTTAGAGTCTGTGCAAAAAGCATCCTGCTACGACTGCTGTTGCCAAGTGGGCTGGGAACTACAGCCTGCATACTGCAACTCCCACAAGGCCGCGCAATGGGACACAAAGAGTTGCATAATAGACTACTGTCGCTGCAAGCTACGTCTGGTTTAGCCACAATTGGGCAGAATAGGAAGTGCCGGTACTCAAAAAACAAAAATCGTGATCGCTGGCTGCTCCCCTCAGACTGCGCAGAGTCTCATGTTCCGCTGCACCACGCCCTCGGATTCTACTCCCGTCGAATCTCACGCGGTGTCGTCGAGCCACGCAAGAAAGCCTACCATTTGTCCGCCAACGGCACCATCCAGACCGCTGCCTGAAATACCCACAACTGGAACAACGAGGATTAGTGACGAAGATTCGCATGGTACCCAGGCTGTGTATGGACAACGCGGTAGCATCGTCCCTCGCACATGAACTGCCCGGCGCAACCACCGCACATGCGACGCGTCCGCTTCTGGCATACCACGCACAGACGACGTAGTGAGCCGTGTGCCTCACTGACATGCAATCCTCCTGCGGCCAGGTTCCGAATTGGCCCGCGGATATGCCCTGGTCTCAAGCGAGGCCGGATCAGAGATTCAGCCAAAGTGTAGTGCCACAGTGCACGGCTACACAGTGGCAACCCCCTAGCACGTTGGTCCTCGGAGTACAGTACGTAGGCATTCAAGAGAGTGCTGTCCAAGATGAACATCAAGACCCGATGCCACCACTTGTGGGAGTGGAGTTGGGTGGTATACTCCTGCCGTTGCTGATCCACGACGTCTACACCCCGCATCCCGGCCTGATACTGCAGGAGAATAGGGGACGTTGGGAAATTGACCCGCTCTCGCCCCACCCAACGCCCTGCGAACGTATCACCAACACCGATTGGATCACAAGTTGTGGAGAGCAGGAACACGGGTTTGGCGTCCATCCAACAGATGGTGGCAATTTTTCTGCTACGATGCATCTTCACGACAAGATGTCCACGGTTGGGAAGCGCAGTCTTCGGAAAACCTGCCAATTACTCCAGGAAGCCTTTGCGGGTCTTCCTGCATGTACCTGTAGCCCAGAAACCCCGCTCCATCAACTTGATGAAGACCCGTAGGCTGGTGAAGAAGTTGTCTGTGATAATCACATGACCCCTTCCTTCCAGACCACGGATCGCTGTGAGAACAGCGTCCTCACCCACTGACTCGCCTTCTGCTCTCGAATCATCTGCATCGAGGTAGATTATGATGTTCGAAACATATCTGCAAGCCAAACCGATGGATGACTACAGAGCCGGGAGTTTGACTCGCACCAGAAGGACAAGCGGTGTGACAAAACGAAAAAATGGGGAGTATGCCAAGCAGAACGCATACCTGGACTGTGAGGATGCCAGCGCCCACACCTTCACCCCGAACTTGACTGGCTTGGCCTTCATGTACTGCCGGATATTACAATACCGACCCTTGTACGGTACCATGATCTCGTCTACTGTGCAGACTCGGTAGTTGTTGTACAGAGCCTGAGACAGAGATGCAAAAGACTCGCACAACCACCTCACTTTCGCAATCTTATCAAATTGGGGAGAGCTCTTGTCCGTTACCACATCGTCGTTGTTCACCAAGTGAATACACCTGATGATTGCCTCAAAACGACGCCTGGACATGACCTCCGATATCACAGGGCAGTTGTAGAATCGCTTCTTTGCCCAATAACACCTAATGTGTGGGAACTCCTTTAAACCCATCAGAATGAGCATTCCAAATCAGGCCAGCAGCTCTTCCTCATCGATGGGGGTCCAGTCCGACCTACCGTTGGTCTGAGTCGGGAACGCCTCAGATGGCGCCAAGGCATATCTGCTCCAACATTCACAAAGGGCCGCAGTCAATGTTCTACATCAGGGCACCGCATGTAACATGCAGGAAATCAAAATACTCACCTGTTCGTTTCTCCTACGATGCGCTGAAGCACTCCATCCGGCCAGTAGCGCCGGAAATACTCCTCTGCGGTCTCAGCAGGCTCTGAGGTTGGGCCAGGCAGTGGCCCTGTGAAGATGCTTGTGTCATGCACAAACGACGTGGCTTGATCCTGCCACTGGTCGTCTGCAAAGAGCTTGTCGAAGGACCACCCCGAGACGTCCTCCTCATACTCGTAGAGGCCCAATTCTTTCATCGGTTCTTCCAGGAATGAGGCAGTGTCAGAGAAAGAACTCTCACCTGATGCCTGCTCGCAACTGAAGTCCTCAAAACCAGCTTCCCACTCCGGATCGTCGTCGTCGGATTCCCCTCGGCCCATCTCGGTCCGCTGCTGTGTCGACCCATGTGCGGTTGATCCCCCGACCCCAGCGCGCTGCTCGCTTCCTCCACGCTGGTCCTGGAAGTGCTTCGTCATGTCAAGCTCCGTGTCGCAGACCCTCACAATGCGTTGCCCAATGCCCCCACCAAAGTTGACCTTGTACATAGGGAGGTTGGTCACAGGATGGTAGTACCGGGACTTCACAACTCCAGAGAATTTCTGCAAGTCCCCCCACAACATCTCGTCAATCCCCAACACCGAAAGCTTCACAAGCACATTCAGTGTTCCAGGGAAAGCTCGCTCATCGACCAGTGTGATCGCTTCGACGTCTTCCACGACCAGCATCGGACATGCTGGAATTCGGCACACATGGGGGGTGCCCTACTCCGCTGCTGTCATCTGGCGCGTCACAGCAGTGGGGGGTGTCGCCCCAGGCACAAAATCGCCCATTGCAAAATTGCAGATGATGCCATCCAGACTCCGCTTCTCTCTGAATTGCTCAGCTCGTGTGGGTGTAACCATACCCAAGTCGACCTCATCATCATCTCCGTGGATATTGCATAGTACCTCAACATCTTCGTCGGTTCTTCGATGGGGGTCCAGTCTTTTGCGAAGGCAAACTGGACTCCTCAAATTCGCCAAAATTGGTGGTGCAACCCATCTGTCCGGTGCCGTCAAAATTCGGGGTGGCTCCTCCTGCTGCGATGCTGGTGCGGTCGTTGACAGCACCTGAGCCCCTCTGCTGCGCTGCGCCCCACCCCTGCGGACTCCGCGGCCACGCTCCCTCTCAGTCCGTGCTGGTGCCTCGCCCTCCGTCGGGAGTCTGCGACGCACCCCTCCTTCTCATCTTCGGCCCCGGCCAATCCGCGCGCCTCTGATCGCCCTTTGCAATTCTTTCTGATTCAACACCAGGTTCAGCGCATCCCTGGACATCGGAGAGCCTTGGGGCGTGTCGCCAATGTGAAGGATGAACATCCCCGACGCCCTGCCCCGCACTGGGCTCGTCCGCTCCCAAGTGTACCCCACTGGATTGGGATTCTCCGGCTCCTCGTGCAGCAATTCCTAGCTCCCAATCGGGGTGGCAGACCCCATCACGGCGACAATGTAAGTCGTGGCAGGGCAAGCAGCCACCGCCTCCGCGTTTGCTCCCCCTAACTGCTTTGGCCTGACTGCTGCCTGCATCGCCACAGCCCCCAAGGTCGTTGTTACTTCCCCCCTGCCCCCTTGGTGGGGTCGCCTCGAGTGTGCCCTCGCCGCGGCCTTCATCCTCGCCATCAAGCAACGGTGTCTTCGGCTCCGGAAACAGGTGGTGCCGTATCAGGTCGTTCAGCCACTCGCCAAAGCCGTGCGGATCACTCTCTTGTCGCCTCGCAGTCCACTTCAGAACGTGCTGAATGTGGCGTCAAAATAGAAATCGTCCCCACTTGAAAATCAGGTGTTCCTGACTTCCTATGAGTGCGAGGTGGAAGCGGCAGGCGATGAAGGGCATCTAAGTCGAGCAATTCTACAATGCGCGCTGCTTGTCGAGCCGTTGCTCCATGCTCAATCGCCCAGGTGTAGAGACGAATTCTCGCCACCGCTAAGTACCCAACTGATTTCCGCCATGGCCACGCACCACGGGACTCCGTCCTGTCTCAAAACAGCATGCCCACGACCCTAAGCGCTCCTTGTAATGAGCACAATCGCCGTCTTCGCCCACTGAACCGCCTCCCACTACCAAAAATCACTCGGACTCGCAAAACGACCGCACGTATAGGGACGCCCACTATCTCGAACCCCGTACAATCCTTCACAAAACATGATAACCTTAGCCAATCCGTGCGCTCCCGTATGCACAAGCTGAAATTCTTTGCAAGACGCACACCACGGCAAAGATCAAGGCGACGCAGCCTCCTCCGGACAGCTCTTGGCGATTGGGGTTCCCGCCACGGCTCTCCCGCCATCAAACCTAACGGGAATGCCACGCAAGCCACAATCGACCCCACCAAGCATCGGGGAATCGCTCCCGTCACGCGTCTTCGTCCTGCACCCCAATTCTCATACAAGCCGTCGTATCTACCGGATGGCGCCACCATACGGGGCCTACCACACACACTCGAGATCGTCTTCTCGAGATACACAATCTTCCTTTTGGGCTCGACCGCATTTGAAGACCTGATTCTCAAATCTTGAAACTAAACTAACGCATACGGCCAGAAAGGGCCTCCAGGACGTTCAGGGGTTAAGTCTTCACCCGCAAAGGTTCCTAGGTAGGGAGTGTATAGGCAAGTCCCTATGCTCCAACCCAGCGGCTATGTTCCAAAGTTCATCTTGTAAACAAATTAAGAAATCCAAAAAGCCGTTTGTTCTCATGTAAGAGCTGCACCGTTATTTCTTCTTTAAATAATTAGCTAAATGCTCCATGTATTAGGGGAGATAATGCAAGATTTCTTTTCTAATTTAGTGTACTTTTGTGATGTACTGTTTATCAAGTGGGAGTGGGTGTCAATCAAGTAACAAAATATTACAATAATCATTACAGAAACACAAAACAAGATAGAAAGACAAAGAATAAAGAGGGGAACTTGGGAACGTAATCTCGCTTGATAGACACGACATGACAAAAGTATGTTAGATTAGAAAATGAATCTTCCATTATCTACCTTGAGGCACGGAGTATACACTACGGAAGCTAATTGTGGTGAAGATGTGCAAACTCTAATTTTTGGGAGGGTTGCCACCATCTCTTGACAGCCCCCAATTCGAATGTTTCCAATTTGCATGTATGCCACCGTCACTATCAAATTAGAACGGCTCGGCCCAAACATAAGCATAGGCCTAAAGGAAATTCACCTCTTCTATTGGTAGAGGTTAGAATTTCCCTATGAAGTTTTTGCTAGGAGCCAAAGTCAATATTATTTTAATAATCGCGACTTGCACCATATTTGTTTTATATTAGCATTTGGCATTCCCTCACATGGACTTTAGCGAAGTAAATTAGTAATTTTCTTTTCTTTAGGAGATATGTTAGTGATTCTCAAATGTTAATAGAGAACAAATATGATATAGGATCAGAATATTGAAAGATTGTTGACCCCTACTCGTAATCACTTTAACTCCAAATCCAATGAGGAAGTTCTATCTAATGCTGCCAATCCCAAAAAATGGCCTTGATCTCATACTTTGTGATCACCCGCTCGCAATTGGCACATTATGAAAAGACGAAGTTATCCCCTAAACATTATTTTTAGTCTAATAACACATTTTCAGTTAAAGTGTCATAGATGAAAATAGAAATAAGTTATTTAGATCTCAATTGTATAAACTTGTATTAGACTGATAGTAGATTATCTGGACCAAAATTTGAATCATAAGGCCGTGTAGATTGGGAGATTATATCAAATTAGTATTAGTATTACTATCAAAGAATATGACAAAGTCTCAACATTTTCACTTTGAAGTAGAAGTGCTACCAATGTACATGTTGCAATGAAACAATCCTTAGATACAAAGATCTTTAGCTTCATCTCAATAAAACCTTCACTTAAAAAAAAATTAACAAAAAATTGTTGGCTCAAATAATAGCCCAGCAATGGTGAAAATTGCCTCAAAATTTTCAGAGGGAAAAAAGTTCAAAACCAAACCCCTTGAATTGAAATGCATGCCATATCTTCTTCACAACTTTGACGTATTTAAGGTTTCTACGAGTATATCTAGACTCATATTAGAATCCAAGCCAATGACCAAAATTGAAATCCAACTGTGAATGAAGGAGAAACACTTTTCTAAAAACCATTAATCATAAGAAAAATCAAATAAGTATTAATAAATAAACGTTATTGCAAAATATTAAAACATTATTGCAAATCTTGTACCTAAAATACTCAAACCAAAAAGTTGTTGAATTTCATATTTAAATCATACTTATTTAGAAAAAAGGGGAAAAAAAAATAGAATCATGAAAAATCAATTTGGATATCACATAGTTGGCTTGCAAGGGTAAAAACTGCTCCATGTTTGAAAACCAAAAACATGAGTTGCCTTCACTAAAATGCCTATGTATGTGTAATTTTTACCACACAAATAAGACTCGATTTAGAAGTCAACGCAAATTATTTCATCCAAGACAGACTTCGGATCAAGAAGTTATTGCTTATCAAAATTGGAGCCTCCCATCCAAAATGTTGAAATTTTTTCTACATTCTGCACGTTTATGGGTTGATATTGAAATTTTCTCAACTATAACTTCATTTTCGGTAGATTAGTCATGCAAGGAATTATATGAATATCGCGATAGTGTTTTTTATTTGGAGTTTTGTCTTAGCCTAAATAAAGTGAGGGAAAATGAATGTGTGGCTTACACATGCACTTTATTGACTAATTATTAAATTTATATATTTTTCTCGAAGGTGAGCTACCTACAATGACTCCTTTTAAAAATTAAGGGTTGATTGAAGAATAGAACATCAAGTCGTGCTCTTCGAAAAGAGTAGCCTATAGAGAGGTCCAACATTCCTAGAAAATTTGTAAAGACACATGTCCCATTCCCATCACCTTCACAAAGTTTCCAAGAATGGAAGGCCGATCCATGGCCTAGAGGCTGTCTCTTAATTTCATTACAATATTATCATTTCACAAAAATATTTTATCGTAAATAAATCAAAAGCATAGAATGAAACGAATAATACAAATTGGCCTCATGGGCTTGTTTTTTCTTCTACACATCGATCCCAAGAGCTTTACACATGGGGGAATTGGCCTACACTTTATTGATTATTTAATGTATTCTCGAGGTGGTTCATTGATCCAATTGGGCTCAAAATGTGAGTGAATTGACTTTGAGGTTTGTTGGCCTTGACTCCCCATGCAAAGCATCTCTAATATTAATATCTTGATTAAATGTACTTTTTTATTTAGAAAATTAATTGAGTTATTTGTTCTAATTTAATTATTTCACTTTGAAATGGGAAGATGCACCTACCTTTTTCTGGTATGGAAAATAACCTTTTTCTGGTATGGATCTTTTTTTTAAAGTTTTTTTTACAATTTGATGTTGAGTTCATACCTTTAAATAGTAAGGAAATTAAGATTCAAGTTATGCACCATTTGACAATTTGCCAACACGTTCCATATAAGAAAGTATACAATTATTGCTATAGAACAAACTTAATCTTTATAGGCCTGAATGACCTTTTAAGAAAAAAATTAAGAAATTACGTAAGACTTTATAGGGCTCATTTTATAGCACATTTGAATTTATTTGCTAAACCCCTCCGCCCATTCGAGTTCAAACTTGACCTTTTGAACCAGTTCAAACAAAGGTTCTATTTATAAACTTAGGCTACCCTTCCTCCTATCAACATGGCCGCCTCTTGGGCCCCACTGCCACACTTGCAAGTTACATCTATATATTCTAATTCAAGGTGAGTTAGCTACACTCACACCTTTTGAAATTTGAGGGTCGATTCAAGTATAGGAACATCACATCACTTCAAGGTCCATTGTTCATACATTGTTTCTATATATCTTGAAATAGACTAAGATTACAATAAGAGCATATGTAAACGTCAAAATTATATGCGATGGGTGAATTTTGCTAGATCTACAACAAGGTCATTTTTGTAGATTTTGGTGATTTGAGGGCCAAACTACTTGAAAATTCAATATATCAGGATCCGTTGACCCCTTCAAGCAACCCAATCGTTTTCCTTAAATCTACATAAAAGCTTGCTTCCAACCACACCTTATGCAACATGATGTGGTCGGTTGTGCTCAAGATCATATTATCACTTTCAAACAAAACAAAACAATCAAAGTAAAGTCCAAAATAATAGATAACAAAAATCAGTCAAATTCATCAGAGATCATCAAAACTGAACATCAACTAAATGTGATAGGACTCTTCAAAGTTTCAAGTGCACTTTTTACTATGGACCAAGAGTTGTGATCAATAAAAGTCAATGATTTTCATGGTCACCACTCATGGTCAAGAGCCTAGATTATGAAAAAGGAGAAAAGATTTAAGTTGAAAAAAGAAGGCAACAACTTTAAAGAGCCATAACTTCTTCATCCAAGGTCCATTTTGGAAGAAATCACTTGGAATAGGTTCCAAATCAAGTTTAGGCTATGGTGAAAAATTTAAACCCATAAAATAAAGTATAAATTAACAGCATGCATTTTAGTGAAAACATATCTTGTTTTTGGATTTCCAACCATAGGGCATGTTTCTACTTGGAAGTTTTTTGATCCAAATACTTTTGCTATTGGATTTGCAATGATTTTTGTCAATAAAAAAGTGAGAAAATGGATAGAGTTTGAGGAGCTATGTCTCCTTTATCCACAATTGGATTTTATATTTATCTTTTAGGATGGCTTTTAATGAGATTCTTGTATTGGCGGTAGAGATGTGACCAAATCAAAGACATTTTGAAGATAAGGTCTAATTTTGAGTGCCAAGGGTTTTATTTAGACTATTTTTCTTTGTAATCTTTCTGGTAGTTTTCACTACTGCAAGATTATAATTTGAGCTAATAATTTATTTGTATTATTTTGTTTTGGAAAAGGGTGTTTTGGGATCAAGGTGAAGAACTTTGTAATCAGAGATGTTTTATTACAGATTGTTTGTTGGTAGAATTTCCACTCTAAAGTGAAAATAATGAAATCTTTTACTTTATTTTTAGTACTAATACCTTATGATCTCTAGATGAATGAGGCCTCTTGACTTAAAGTTTGATCCACATATCCTACAACATGTTAATTACAAGTTTGTACGATTAAAATCTTAATTGCTTATCTTAATTTATGGCACTTTTTAAGATTATGTGTCTTTTGGCTAAAAATAGGCTGGCACGTATAGGGGTTAATCTGCTTGGTCACACTCTATAATATAAAGTAGATATAATATAATATGTATCCTCCTCATCAACTCTCTCTCTCTCTCTCTGTCCTTCTTATTTTCTTTTAATATTCTTTGATACTAGCCAATCAATGAATTTTGAGTCCCATGATTTTCCTCAACTCAACCATAACTAGGAGACAATAACTCATTATCCACTCTAGAAAATTCACCATATTGACATGGCCTTAAACTTAATTGTCATTCTATTGTGTTCGATGTAGTGTGAAGCTCAATAGAATCAAAAGCATCTTATAAGAAAGTCACATCGTTAAGAAGGCCATGGTCATGGCTCTTAGTACATAGTTTAAAGTGCCCCTGAGTATATTATATAAAATATTGTACCTAGGGCCTTTGACCCATCTAGGTCCCTAGTGTCAAGAAACAACATTTTAGATGAAGGGCAAAAACTTCAAGACACCATAACTTCTCAATTTGAACATTTTTTATGACAAAATCACTTGTGTTGGGTCCCAAATGAAGTCTTGTTTGTGTAGTAAAAAATAGAGATGCATGCAATGGAGTGTAAGTTAATGGCAAGAATTTTAGTGCAGGCAGCTCTTGTTTGAGAGATTCCAAATGTGGAGCATGTATTACCATTTCTAACTAATTATGTCCAAACAAGAATATTTTTTCTTAAATTTTCTCACATAAATATGATCTTTGAATGCCTCCTAAAAATTTCTACTTTCAAGTCTTTTGGTATTGGTTTTGCAATGTATTGGTTTTGCAATGTATTGGTTTTGCAATAGTATTTCTACAATGGAAAAATGAAAAAATGGATGATTTTTGAGAAGTTAGAATACCTTCATCCATCATTAGATTTGACTTTATTTTTTAGAATGAATTCCAATCATAATCTAGTTTTAATGGTAGAAACCTTTGGATCATTGTTAATCAATGCTATAAGCGTTTTTTGGGGGCAAGGGAGGAGGAGGGGTAAAGAGCCTCCTAAATTTTTAATGTGTAGGCTTCAAATGCCAAGGAGTGGACATCCACAGGAAAATTGGGGGCGCAGGTCTCATTTTTTAATTCAAAATTATCAAAAACGGTATCGAAAGGGTCCAAACCAAAAATTCCATGGCTTTTGAAGAAAAAATCCCTTTCAGAGACGCCCGAAACCTTTACCTTATCTAAGATGTATGAAAAGACATGGCTTAGATTTGCGTGCAAACGGTCTAGATTTGGACTTTTTGTACTTTGTAAATTTTGGAAAGGGATGGCTATTATTTGAGCCAAGACATTCTTTTTATGAGTTTTTTAGGTACAAAAAGCATTTTTAGGATGAAGATGAAGGGATATCTGCTTTGTGATTTTTATACTGCAATTTTATCTTATGTTACAATCTTGACTTACAATGAGTTTATTACAATCTTGTACGGTTGAGATCAAAATTTGTGCTATCATTTCCATCTATAACAATTGTTGTTTTGCAATTGTTATAATATATTTTTTATTAGAAAATACCCCAAGGACGTTAAGGAGTGATGATAAACTACTTAGTACACCTTTGTTAAGACTATTATATCTTAACAATATATTCTTGATATAAACTAGTTAGAGATACTTTGAAGAATGCTTGGAGTTATGAAACCTTGTAGATTGCTAGATTACAATGTATTTGTATTGAAAGAAATTTCTAAAACCTCCACACTTTCACTTTGAATAGCATTGCTATCAATATACTATAGTAATTGCAATAAAAAATTACCAATCATAAAGTTGTTTTACTTCCATCCCGAAATTACTACTTTAGAAGAAAATCTACTTTAAATTTTTTGAGCCCAAGTATTAACCATCGTATGGTGAAAATTGCCTCAAACTTTACAAAGAAAAAGTAGCCCTTAATAATACCTCATGCAGTGAAATTCATGTCATGTATTTGATACACCTTCTACTGGACCAAACTCTATCTTACAAAAACTGGACTTGAATTGAATCAAAATTCAACAAACAAGGTCAAAAATCAAAGGTGGACGAAGGAAATACAATTCCTTGAGAACATTGCATTCTTTAACCCCTGAATGGTTTGACTCATTGGTATTAAAAAGAACACATTCTCAAAAAAAGTGTCATAAACGGAAACGAAGGTAATTTATTTAGATCTCAACCTTACAACCTTGTAATAAACATATTTTACATTATGTGTGGGTCAAATCTTGAGTCATGAGGCCTTATAGATTGCAAGATTGTGATATATATCAGTCCTAAAAAAATACATCATAAAATTTCAATATTTCCACTTTAAAGTGAAAATGGTACCAATACACTTATTGCAATAAAAAAAAAAAAAAAAATCACAAACTAGAAGACGTTAACCTTCATCTCAATAAAAAAAAAAAAAATCTATGAGAAAAATCTCTTTGCGCAAATAATGACTTTGCTATGATGAAAATTCCCAATTTTCTTAAGAAAGACAAGTAGTCCAAAACCCAACCCTTTGCTCTCAAATCTATGTTGTACTTTCAATACATCTTCGATTTTGTCAAGGTTTCTACTGCTAAGACTAGACTCTGATTAGAATCCATTCAAAAGAATAAAGTCATAATCCAACAGTGGATGAAAGATAAATATGTACCCAAATATCATCCATTAACTTACTTTTTTTTGGGTTAGAAACATTGTTGCTAATCCAAAACCAAATCTTTTTGGATCAACAGAATTTCAACTAGAAAGTTGTTAGCCTTCATCTTAAGATCATGACTATATAAAAAAGTTTCATGAAATCATGACTTTGATTTCACGTAATTGACTCACCCCGGTAAATCTTGCTCCATGTTTAAAAACTTACAAACAATAACTCCCTTCACTAAAGTATATGCCATTCATTCACACTTTGTTGTACGGGTTTAGAGATTTTATTGCAAAATCTAGACTTTATCTGGGACCGGATCCATGCCTTGACTAAAGTATATGCAATTTATCCACACTTTGTTGTACGGGTTTAGAGATTTTATCACACAATCTAGACCTGATCTGGGACCGGATCCATGCCTTGACTAAAGTATATGCCATTTATCCACACTTTGTTGTACGGGTTTAGAGATTTTATCACACAATCTAGACCTGATCTGGGACCGGATCCATGCCTTGACTAAAGTATATGCCATTTATCCACACTTGGTTGTACGGATTCAAAGATTTTATCACACAATCTAACCTGATCTGGGACTTGATCCAAGCGATCTCATCTGAAACAGACTCCAGATTAAGAAGTTTCCGCTTTTCAAAGTTGATGTTGTCACCCAAAGTGTCATTTTTTAACTTTCAACCTAGTTAAGGCTTATGTTCAATCTCCGAAGCCAATGACGTATAGGGGTAAAAAAGTAGGCCTTATTTTATTCTACTTTATCTTATTCGCAGACAATAAATATATTGTACTCTCTAAAGTATTCACGTAACAAGGTCCATGACCCTTTGCATTCCAACCTGTAAATACCATTCATTCCTAAATCAAAATTTGAAAGTAGATCATAAATCTTTTTGAACTTAGACATGATCAATAGTGTACCATGGACCAATGCAACCTCCTACAAGTTTAAATGCAACCCCAACCTATCTATCATAATAATTTCTAAGGACAATTCACTTATAAAGTTGTGACTGGAATGGTAAAGTATCACTTTGTCACTGCATCATAAGAAGGTGACAAAGATGATACCAAAAAATCAGTAATTGGGTGAAATGAGGAAGAACCAAAGAGAAGATTGTGTGGAAAACAAGCCTCTTGACTTCGCTTGGGCACTTAAGAGTTAAAATACTATAATAAGTGCTAAATTGGGATGAAGATTTGAGTAAACAACCTTTTTCCCGAGCACCACACCAAGGCCCCCAACAAGCAACAATGCCCAATGACAAACAACAAGCCAAATGATGTGATATTAGAGAAGTGGACCGAGAAAGGCGGGAAACTGCAGAACACAGCTGAGGTGGAGATTTCAAAGGGACGGCCCAGGTCCCAAGATTTCAAAATTTGCGGACGTGCAATCCCGCCCTTTCTATGCGTCAGCGCGGGTCGAGCTGTCGTGGACTAGCTCCTCGCCCCCCCCCCCCCGCCCAAGGCAAGCCCGCCCTTCCCTTTGTCCTCGCAGCCTTTTTTTTTTTTTTTGTTGGTGGTGGATTAGGGTTTTGCTAGATTCCTGCCCCTTCCCGTCAATCATTTTCCCTTCCCCATCATTTCCATGTGCGCCCCTAATCCCTCCATCTCCCGCACAGAAAATTTCCCACCCCCTTTTCCTGTCGTCATTCGTTTCCCTTCCCTTCCATTCCATTCCATTTGTTTAGTTAGTCACTGGTGCCCGGCCATTTAAGCTTAAGCGTAAGCTTACTAGTAGTAGTTTACCTTTACTCGGGAGTTACGCTGATTGCAGCAGGAACGGCGTAGTCCTTTGGATGGAGAATTGCACGATGGAATGTAGTTTGCAGTTTCTCGTAGTGCAGCTCTAAGGTTTGTATTTTGGGGGGAAAACCAAACGGGGAGATGCAAACTCCCGGGAGATTTCCCTTCCCACTCCATTGGAGCTGGAGCTAGCTGCGAGCTTCCTGTCGAGGAGGATTTTAGAGGTGTTATCGTTCTCGTCTTCTTGCAGAATCTCTCTTCCAGGATTGCTCTCTTCCTCTCTCTCTTCGGGGTTGGTGCTTTTGTTTCCAATAATAGAACATGTGTAATCATTTACCGCAATGGCGGTTAGTGCCGCGTGTGCTGGTCGAGTTTTTGTACTCAGCTAGGCGTCTTTTGTGATCGCTTTGTTCTTTGTGAGCGCAGGAGCTCTTCATTGGTTGGTTTTAGTTCTAGATGAAGGCTAGATTGTCGAATTTGGTTTTTTGCACTGAGAGGAATGCACACCTTTGCACTGAGAGGAATGCACACCTTTGCACTGAGAGGAATGCACACCGTCGTAGTTCCTAGTGCGGAGTGTATGCATCTTTGGCTTGGTAGACTGTCGTGGAATGAGTCTTGCGTGTAGGAAATTGACTCGGTTGTATGAGATTTCAGCTGAGGTGGGCATGTCTAGTGAATGGCGGGTTCTTTAGATTCTAAATCTTGCGCAATTGGTGGTTTTATTAGTATCAATGGCTTCGCAGATTCGATTGGGGACCCTTTCATGTGCAGATGAGGCTCTTATTACAGCTTTACTTATGGTGTTGCGTTCCTATCTCTCTGCAGGAAGCGATCGGGTGGTTAATTGGCGCGGGGTGTTAACCTATGACGTGGCTGTAGAGGTCTGTCTAACGAAGTTATGCAAGTCACTGATGCATCGCACGGGACTGATGATCCAACCCCATCAGCAGCTGGTGGGGTTGGGGACGGTCTGGATTCCGAGGCCAAGGGCGAAGACCTGGGTATGTGATGCTTAATGTCAAGTTCTAGTTTTTCGTGATTTTAAAATTGTCTTTTGATTTTACTTTTCGGCCTTCAACACTCTGATACCTCCACTTATTCTGTGTATGTTGAAAGCTTTCTTATTAATCGAAATTATGGCCGAGTCAAGACTTTTTAAATTGTAACCATTATGTTGATAGTACTAGCTTCGTTAACTCTATTAAGATGAACTCGTTTAGCAAAATTGCCCATTTTAAGGATGATGATCGTGATCAGAGGTACATGTAATGCAAGTGCAGATCCTGATTCAAGTCTCGAAGCCAGCAATACCGAAGCTGTTCACTGTAGCATGGTGGAAGACGGCGGCACAGGCGAAGTCAGCGTGCATTTAGTGACCCAGCCGCATGGAATCGCGAACGAGGGTCACGTGGCATCAGCCGATCCAGTGCACAGTATTGCCGACCCTGTTCCGGAGCATCCCTCCGCTAGTGGTTTGAAGACCACTTTCAAGTCTAATCAGGTGAGCTGTGAGGTTGTATCGAGCTTGTTTTTGTTCTATCACTTCGCTTTCTGCTTGATTATGATGTTTGTCTATACATGACTCGGAATGTCCAGCATATTAGAATCACGTCTGGCTGGAGATGACTCTTATCCTCGACGACAGTTTATTTGCATATTGGCATTCTGTATTTATCTTCCTTTGTCGTATTTGCTACAGAGTGGTAAAGCAAGTGGTCGACAAAGGAGAAAGAAGCAGAGACAGAGCGAGTCTGTCAAAATGCCGGTAAATACGTCTCTCACTAATTTTCACGGAAGTCCTTCTACTGAGCTTTGTATGATACTTTATACTGTAAGGTATGTCGACTAGGAGTGGTCTTAGGTCATGAACTTCATGAGAACTCATTATATATCCTGACACCGATATGGGGTGTGCTACAGGAGGTCCGTTCACCACCTTCCCAGCCAATGAAGCCGTACAACGACAATTTCGACGATCTGAGCTCCGAGGATAATGTGCGCATCCATTCTTGCTGAGTCCCTCATGCTTATAAATGCAAAAGGATGTATCATATGCTTGATATGAACTAAGTTCGTGTCAAGCATATGTTCCATCAACAGCTGTCGTTTTAGTCCTCGTGTGATGGCAACAATGCTGGGAGCACTCCACCAACACGGTTTCCTAGGAATTTGACGATTTGTTATGACCTTGCTGGTTATGGATGCAGACATTTAATTTCTTTCTGATAATGTGTAGCAGGAAAACAAATACAGCGCCACCAAGCAAACAAAGAGAAACCCTGCAACTACCGACTCTACCACAGCTAGAAGGCAGTTCCAGAGAGGTGATGGAGAGCGTTCCAGTGGAACGCCCAGTCGTCGCTTGGCTTTTGCCCCTGTTCCGGCCTCTGAGCTCAATAGACGCATGGGCAACACGCCTAATCAAACTCCTGAAAAGTATACACCCACCAAGAACGTGATACAGGTTGTTGCAACTGAGGAGGAATCTGTATCTCCGATCTTGTCTCTTCAGCAAGCAGGGTCAAACACTGGTCATGTCGTGGCAATTGAAGATGGGAGTGACCCTGAGTCGGAAGATGCCGAAAATTATACTTCAGGTTCAGCACTTTGTTTCTCTGAAGACGAGAGTATCGAGGCTGCCCACGAGAGTATCGAGGCTGCCCTTCATAGGCAATCTGTGCAGCTATACGGTGAAGATGATTTTGACGTACATCACGATTCAGACGAACATCACGATTCAGACAAGGAGAATGTGCCTGTCGGTTTCAATACACGAAGAAGGCCCCTTGGGACACTGTATAGTGTGCAATCTCCTCCAATGTACCAGAGTCCGGATAGCTTCATAACCCCCACTGCATCGCAGAAACTGGCTAGGGTAGGCCCTCAGTTACTTGCCCTTGCACCCCTATTATCTTCCGTACCAAGTAGATGCAGACCCAATATCTGAAGGAATATAATAATTCATTTAAAGATTTGTTTGCTACTCTTTGCATTGCAACATCACCAATCATGTTACACCATGCAGGCGGGGTGTCATTCGGAAGCGGGACGTCAATGGCAAATGGTTGTAGATTCGAAGTGTCTTCTGAACAAAGATTCGTTTGAGTCTCTCAAGCAGCTTGAAGGAATCCGCGAGACTCGCCTTGTCATTCCTAGTATTGGTAAGACCCTCTGACTTCCAAACTAGTCATCATTGTAATGCCAAGCTGGGGATGATGTGGATCTCTTCTTTGATTGCACTGTACTGAACTGTTTCTCTTCTCATCCATCTGATGAAAAAGGCATTAAGTGCGTACACAAAGTAAAATGTTCCACAACTAGCGTAATGATACTGGTGTCAGCGCTGTCAACGGCCAGGGTCTGATCGCATCCAAGTGAGTATAGTTAAAAATACCAAATTACTTTGGGATTTAGTTTTCAAGTTTTATGTCAAAGGTAAGAGTGATTTGGGGTCTCTGGTCCCACTATTGAAGTTCAACTACGAAAAGAAAATGGTCAACCCTGTCCAACGAACGCTATCTGTTTTCACTTGTTTTCCTACCTAATTGTAATACGACTCTGGCCGCTGTCTACCATTTCCTAACAGGTCATTTGCAAGTTGCGGTAAAAAATGAAGTGAATTCAACTGGTCATGGGTGATGTAAGTTCGTTGTGCAGAGCTGCTCGGCATAACAATCTTATATCCATGTACATGTGATGCAGTCGTAAGGGAGCTGGACAGTCTGCAGAAACAAAATACTTCGAAGGATCTTGCTTCTGCCGCACTTCAATGGATTGAAGCCTGCATGTTGAAGAAGCCTTTCTGGATCCACGTTCAGAGCGCTGGAGAGTTTGTGCACGTTGCTATGACTCCTCCTGTATCACCTTCCCTGTATAGGTAAATTTCTCTATGTTCAATTTTCATAGCGCGATGCACTCGGAAGTGGTTTGCTGGAATAGCAGAATAATCTTGTTCCGAACAGGACAGCGCGTTCGTCGTGCGTGGTTCGGAACTTGTAGCTTATCATTGAGAAGGATATCGTTCTCAACGTAACGATGTTATGTTTTCTGATGCAAAGAGGCCCTGCGAATTCACTTTGCTCGTCTTCATTCTTGTGCAGAGGGCCACACTCACATGTAGGTGAAAGTGACATGATGCCGCTCACTCCTCATGACCATGTCCTTGAGTGTGCGCTTTTTCAACAAACAAAGCCAGACGGTCGAGTTGCTATCTTGACAGATGATACAACACTCAAAATCAAGGCTCTTGCCGAGGTTATTTGCTAACTACCTGGTTCAGCTTCATGTGCATGTACATTGATTAACGTTCTAGAGGTATCCAAGTCAAAGCAACCACTAATATTACCCACCAGATAGGTATTTTCAGCATTACAGCAGCCATCGTTGGATTAAATTCATACATGTAGTCAGTGATACGGAGTGACTTTTGTAATCCTTACAAAGTCTTCCGCATTTTCGCAAGAACTTATCTTGATATGATCTTACAGTAGTCCATGTATTCGAATAGAGCAGTAGAACTTCCAGATTACATCACCAAAAACATCATGCCAAATACTATCATATCTATAGAAAGTGCTTACATGCCATATCACATCATAATCTTGAATCAGTTATCTTATGACAGGACTGATTCAAGATGCGGATGCAATCCTTGTTTTAGTGAGAGTAGAAGTAGGAGTAATGTCCATGTATGTGAGTAAAACTCTAACTACTTTGTGGCATGGCAGAGTCTTGTGGTGGACACTGCAATCAATTTCTGCGACAGTTTATTAAACCCCTACTCGGACCGCTTCGTGTATGTTGGTAGCACGCCAATTGGACGCTCATCCATTGGCCGTCAATACGAGAGACTACATGATGGACTCAGCACGCCAGGGACGGCCATCTCAAGCTCGAAGTGGCCAACACCTGCTGTTGCTCGTTCTCTGTCTCGGCAAGATACGCCTCGACCTAGTTCGAGAGCCAACTTTTCTATATGGCGGAAGAGCCAGCCGCTCGGCCTTCAGGCTCTTCTATAGTAGTACCGGACAGACCAAATTTTGAATTCCGAATGTCTACCCAATGTCTCTGGGTCTCAGAGATCTGACAAACTTCTCAGGTATCATTGTTGGCTCCTTTGACTTTGTCAGCTTGTAGATTTTCGGACTATATTTTTTTTTGGTGGTCAAGAGTTCGCTTGACAACAGTTGCAGTATGTGTATAGACCTTATTCTGTAACTATCTATATCGAGTTGCAGTAACTCTGAATGTGATAAGTCAATATATGAATCGTTTCACATGAGGGATTCTGGAGAGTTCTTTTGCATTAGCTTCTGCTAGGATTTGTGTTCATCTTATCAATGAACAAGTCGTAAGGATTCATTTTAAATGATACAAAATTTGTGCCCTTCCAAGTGTACATAACACATACATCGGTATTAAGTGCAAAATGAATCAACTCTTTGCCGTAAGACCTGCGGTTTGAGAAATTTGCTTTATACTTCCTCCATTGTTTTGCTTAAAAGTTGTATTCTTTTTTCATTGTTCATGTTTTCTACACAACAATGTTGATTAGTGTTGCAAACTTTATGTTTTCTACACAACAATGTTGATTAGTGTTGCAATTTTTATGTGTTCTACACAACAATGTTGATTAGTGTTGCAAACTTTATGTTACTGTAACATTAATTGTCACACATCAACTTAGCTCTAATAACACTAATCTACAAGATAGGATGGTAAATGTGAAACTATGGAAATTCTAGGGAAGATGAAGAAATTACTAGGATTGGTGTAATCCATGGTGCCAAGTAATGAAAAAGAGAAGTAATAGTGATCATGATCTAAGTCGAAGAACAATCTTAAAACTCTTGAGAAAAGGTGTTATATTTGACCTTTAGTGCATAGTAATGATCTTCATATAATACCAATCACATGTCTGAAGGTTATAGTTTTCTTCACTAATGATTGGAATTTTCAATTATTTTGAGGTGCAAATGATATGAAAACAATAGTTCTTGCCATTGTAAACCTTCTCATCTTATGTTCATAGTATGGACAATGTTACATGTAAATCTACTTCAACAACTTCAACTAAGATGTTTGTAATCATGTATGCACACCTTGTTGATGTAACACATTTTGAAGTGTAGGAAGCTCATAGCCCACAAATGTAAATTAGATCATGTCTCATGAAATGATTTGTGTACAATAAAGTAAGATGCCTGCCAAAAATTTGTTGGGTAGTCACTTTATTTGAGTGAGAAACAGGTAACACTTGAAAGGAAATTAGGTGAAAATGGGACAATCGTTACGCATTAGAAACTAGCCTATATATGCATTCGCGATTTAAGAAAAAGCTCAACTATAGTTATCATTTTAGCTTAGCTATTTTGTTCTTGTGTGAAATTTGAGCATATATGACTTGAGACTTAAGAAAAACTTTGAATAAGAATTGCATATTTTTCAAGTGGACACTGGTTGAAATTTCTTTGCTAATTTTAAGAAATGACTACTTGCGTAGGAACTAGTTTTGGAAGGGCAATGAGAATATTGGTTTTGAGTTGCTAATCCTCACTACTAGCAAATTGGCTTGAACAATCTTTGTTCCAAGTTTTATACTAAAGAGAAATTTGAAAACATCAATACCTAAAGGTCCTAGGGTCATTGTGGCTTAAAAACATCATTCTATTTGACATGTTACTTGTGTAATTATAAGTGAGCATTTTAATTCCAACGGTATAATCTTGTCATGGACTTGTAGACCATGTGAGTTGAATTTAAAGTTTTGAGTCCACATAGATTGCAAGAGAATAATGTATCAATATTAAAAAAGAACATGAAATTTTATCCTTCTCACTTCGGAGTTATTTTGCTACTAACAAACCTTCTGCAACATGAATCTTCCTACTTAAAACTTATCTATCTTTATTTAAGGACACCCTAGTACCAAGAGAAACATGATCTTTTATTAGGTTAAGATCAAGTTCTTGAAGGAGAGAGGAAATTAATCTATAACTTAAAATAATTTTGTTGAAGTTGCATTGATTATCTATACTCAAGATAACTATTGTATAAGAATTTGATAAAGTTTTCTACAAAGTACGTGTTTTTATTTATTTATTTATTTATTTTTTCTCTTAAAATTTATTATTATTGTTATTAAAGTTTCAATTTCCTCTTCAATTTCCTATCAAAAGCGGTTAATTGAATTCTCTAAATATCAATATTTAAAATAATTATTGAATCGATTCATATTACAATATGAATGTACTTGAAACTTAAAAAAAGGAAGAATGTAATATAGTATTTATTTTTAACTTAAAGATTAATGGTACCTGGATAAGATCAACCTTGTTAAGATCAACATCTAGTTAAGAACGCTGTCCCTGTCTTTTTATTATGCAAAGAGGCATTGTTTCGTTATGTTCAACGCTTGGATAAGGTCAACGTTTTCGTCTGTCCGAAAATGTTTATTTAATCCAAGGACTACTGTACTATATTACATTCTTCCTTTTATACTTTTGTACATCAAAAAATGATTGAATATAATATGTTGAAGCACCAAAGTTAACAAAACATATAAAAAAAAAGACATGAAATCTTTACCTTTTAAATATGGGGTTTAATTTGGATTACATTCTGACCCAAAAGTATAGAATTCAGAATATATAATAGACAAATTAGACAATAATTTTTCTTGAATTGCTTCATATGAGAAAAAGTAGTGAAACGTTTTTGTGTCCAAAGTATACTTCGTCAATTTGCTTGAAACTTCATTAAACAATGAGATGTTACTTCCACATCATGTGCATGCGTTCTAAAGTAGTGGCTTATCAACAATACCTGTTCATCTCCGCACAATATGCTACTCAGTGTACATTACTTCAAAGTCGGCCATCAAAGTTACCCCACCATAGGCATCACAATTTCTTCATGTTTGAAATCCTTAGCCTCAGTTAGAAAGTCATCTACACCCAAGTACCCCTTTACACTCAAGAACCCGTCGTTGTCACTCTAATCCAAAGAGTCTATAATATAAATAGTGTACAATTTAATAAAGTTGAAGGGAGTTCGAAAATTAAGATTTAAAAATCTCGCATGTTCAATAAATGAAATCCAATGACCATTGGAGGTGTTGAGTATCAAGATTGACGGCCATCTACAATGAAACGGCAAAACTCCCCCTTGGGCCTCATCAAAAAAATAAAAATGCAATCTATTTTTAAAATGCTGCTGCATTTAGAGCATGATATATATAACTTCAATTCTTATATCTAAAAGCTATTCTAATAAATGTGGAATTAAATGTTTATGATTTTATTTTTCTTGTTTTTTATTTTTTTGTTTGAAACTTTTATAAACATAATTTTTTTTGTGTTGAAGAATAGGTGGTACGAAGCTCTTTCTTTCCCAAATATCTAAAACGGGTTTTCTTTTACGTTCATTGCAGTGCAAGGAGTTACTTTTGGGCTCAATATCTTCTATAGTTTTGAGGCACTTGTCACCATTAGAAGGTTATCATTTGGGCCAAGATTCCCAACAAAAAATCTTCCAACTCGTTGAGAAGTAGCTTAGCATCATCTTGATCCCTCCTGTGATCGATGCATTACAAACTACTTCCAGCAAATCTAGTGGGGTCTTCTTCTCCTATCAAGTTAGCTTTAGTGGCTTCTTCTTACAAAAGAAGCCATTGTAACGCAACATGTGCAATGGGAGCATTAGAGAAAATTTGAAGTGTCCAGAAGGCAAGTACTTTTGCTACAAAAATGTGTTATTTTATTATTATTATTAATTTTTCAAATTTTAAATTTTTGGTTTTTAAAAAAAAAGAAATGTCTAAATTGGAAATAATGATACCAAAGGCAAGTTAACATTAAATGTGCCACTTGGAAGCAAGCGGCATGGCCGAGTTGGCAATGTGGTGGGCCAAATTGGCACAGTGAAAGGACAAAAATGGTTGAGTGTTGGCCGAGGTGGCGACGGCCGTACGTGCCGCACATGTACCGGCGTGGTAGTGAGTGGTGAATAAAATAAGGGAGGGTTACTACATTATATTATTATATTATTACAACTATATTATTAGCACCACATATTACCACTATGGTTTAAATGTAAACGTAAATTCATAAACATGTTTTTACTTGTTGTTAAGTGGGATCCACTACCTCAAATAAATGTACGAGCGCTGTAGACAGTGATGGAGAAGTCCTTTTGCGTGGACCTCAAATTTCACATTTTCTACTAATGACCAAGGATGCAAACCAAGTTTTAATATATGTATGAGATTGGGCGTGTATAGGAATTAAGTTTCTCATATTAAAAAGGTGAGGTCCTTGTATTGTGGTCCTTGATGTCATGATGTTTAGGAGGACAAAACAATTTAGAGGTTAACTTCAAATAATATCTAATACGTATGAATGTAGCAATGAGGCATGAACGTAGCTTGAACCACCCCTCAAACATTGCTCTTATAATTCTAAAAATGTAGATAATCGGCTCCCAATCTAGACGCATCTGACCGATGAAATTGACCAGTAATCATACCATCATTGCTCTACTAAGGTTCTCAATTTTCTACTCACTAGTTTGGAAGTCCATTATTCTGCAAATAAAGCATGGTACGACAACAACAAACATTCGTTGAGACTCCACACTAAAATTGCTGCGAGATTTTATATATTTCTATTACGACAAAAATTATGAGATCCATTCATTATTTAGTACTTGCAAACTCACACAAAGGAATATATTCTCTTGATCATATCCCATATTGAAACATCTTATCTTTATTATCTTTGATATAAGCATACGAAATTGTTCACTAAATTCCTTGTATTTAAAGTATAAACAAGTTTGAGAGAAATTTGTTGAGAAATAAAGTAGAAAGATTATCAACAATCTTTTAAACTTCGATAAACTGTAATAACTTTTGAAGCAAATGCTCTTTTCGGTGATGCAAGCGATGAGCAGATTTTGATTATGCTGGCTTTTAGGTGAACACAGCAAAAACACGCCCTCCGAGGCGAGTGTGCCACTTTCCACAGGCGGCAATTTTTGTCAGGACTAACATCATTCAATGCATCTCAACAGTATTCTTCTCTTCCGTTCCCTTCCACTGCATTGCATTCATTCTAGTAAGTTAAGAGCACCCACTCTACTCATGAGAGCTTGCGGCCCAGTCGCTTCTTCTGATCCGTAATGACACCCACTGCATTGCAATTATCAGTTGCATTCTTCAAATTCAAATCCTCCGGATGTATTACCGATTGTATATGTTACAAGCTTGTTAGGTTCCAAGCAACTAGATCTAACCGTGCAAATGTAGAGTCTGAGTCTAATTTCTTTTCGTTTCTAGCAGGATTTACATTATGATTGCCTGTTCAATCATGGTTGCTTTCGCTCAGTTACAAATTGACCATGTGTACTACAAGTATGTTACGAAACGCCTTGAAGAAGATTTGCATGTAATTCTGACCATAAGCTAGTCTGACAAAGTTAGAAAAGTCTAGAGACAACCATTCATGTACACCTGAACGTATGTATATTACGAGCATAGACCTAGAAACTGTATCGTTCGCTCTGCAACTACGGTTGCTACAGTTACGTTTGTATGAAACGAATTTAACGTCGTTCTGTCACCAGTAGGTGAGAAGTACGTCTTTGTTCGATGCTTCTTAGTTACAAGGAGAAGTATAGTCGCTCACATTGATCATGTCGAGATAGGTTGTTCGATGATCTTGAAACAGTCGGCATAATGAACGTAAAGATGTTCCATTAGACTTGAAAATGCTCATACGGCTGTAATCAAGAGTAACAGCAGAAGTTCCGTGATCGAACTGTGATTCATTTACACCTGTCAATCGATGAGTTCCAATTCAACAGTCATGGCACAACAGCATTGATTGTTGGAGTAAGATCATTTCAAGTGAGATATGAGGTTTTCGATAGTTACGTTACAGTACTGTAACATTGTAAATGTGTTGGTGGTGTTCAGTGGTGGTGATGATAGCTTTGCCTAGTGACCAGTTCGAGCTCGCCTCCCGAGGAGGTCTGGACGGATAACAACACTGACAGAAGCGAAGAAACTGAAAAGCGGATACTTATCAGGCTTAGAAGGTGGATAACCTAACTTCTCTCACGTAGTTGCCACCAGTCAGACATGATATGACCCACATGCATAATCATTACGAAATCGCATGGCAAATTTTTTATCAACTTGTAGACGACAAGCTTGCAGCATGAAGCGCCATTTGTTTTACTGTAGCACTGATCGAAGTGACGTCCCAGCTACCTGTACGATCGAAAGACAGAATGTCCAAATGAAGCTAGATAGATAACATCATATACCTGTTGCACAGTTCATCGAACCAGTAATTCTCTACTAGACCACCACTGTTCAGCCTGTAACAGACAAGCTATGACATGTGAGAAGATTGATACTGCTACTGCTTCTGAACCATTCAACTTCTTACTGCAATCACGACGAAGAAATATCACTCAGCACTCATAAGTCTGTAGTGGATGAGCTGATTGTGTTCAGAAAGTATCGATACGAAGCTGGACGAAGTATCAACGACTTTCCTTATGTCCTTGTGACATCCCTACGCAACATTAACTTCTAATAGTGCGACGAAAATGATACAGTAATTCGATTCACACGAAGAGGTTCTCCTGAATCAGCAAGTACAAGATAATCCGGTCGTATGCTCGGTCGACGCTGCAGTGATATACTAACTTCACGGCGAATTACACTGACGTTAAATCGAACTTATCAAGGATGAGGACGTCGATGAAGGTGGACGCAAATCAAAACGCGGTTACCACATTTATATACCTACAAGGATATGTGCATTGAAGTGGTTACGGGAATAGCACAATTTTCATTGATCATCCTTGAATCAGATATGTTACCAATGGAAGGACTGATCATCGGTACGTCAGTAATCTTTCCATATGCCGATTCCTGAGATTATTTCGAATGAACACTTTATCACCGTTCGGAAGAATGCATGTATCGTTCGTCTTGCTTAAGAGCTTGCGACTGCGTCGAGGGGAATGAAACCTGGTCCGGAGCTAAATAACCCAAACAGTACAACTGCTTCGGGCCACACATCATTCCTCACGGCGCAGTCGCACACTTCTAATGAATCGTCTTCAATCTTCAATCACGTGACTTCGTCAAGGGAAATGGAACCTTGCTTCTAATGATGAAGCGTCCGCAGTCTTCGGTCACGTGACTTCGTTAAGGGGAATGAAGCCTGGTCCGGAAGGACTGCATGCAGTTTCTTTCGTTCCAGGCGTCATTTCCCGCAACAAAGCCACATGTGTATGTTAAGCTTGATCGCCCTATTTCACAAGCTTCACTGTCATGAGACTTCGTTAAGGGGAATGAAGCCTGGTCCGACGCTTCTACCATCAAAGTATTCCAGCATCGGTCCACACGTCATTCCCCACAACCAAGTCTCATCAAACTCCAATCCTTCGTTGGACCGATCTCCCACAAGACAACCCTAGCAGTAGAATTGGTCTAAAGAGAAATCTGCTAGCTTCTATATCCCAGTTTTGGCCACAAGTGAAATGACCACCGCCTGTACGCACCGCCACTACTAACCTAGCCACTTACTAGGCCGTAGCTAGTACCAAGGAAGCAAGCAAGGAGATCCTGCCAAGGAGAAAAGGCTCACTTAGGTAGCTTGCTATCACCTTTCCGCCAGGCAATTGAATTCAAGGAGAAGGAAGAAAGAGCTAAGAGCGTCATTCATTGATGCAGACTCACTGAGGCCGGGTTGTAGTTACTAGCTAGCCGCAATGATGCGGTGGCTACCTGGTAGCTATCATCGAAGACTGGAATCGACTCAGGAGGCTCCCACAAGTGAACAATCGCCTAGCAACAAAATCTCGCACGGTTCTAGCTTCGCATCCTTCCCGAGACAGACAGACACAAGACTGTCCGGCTCACCCAAACCATCACATGTGCGAGTACTCTGCTCACGGCACCGCCTCGTAGAATCCGTCTTGGAGCACCAGGCCAGCCAACACCGGTATGTCTGTCTGTCTGCCTGACAAAGTCTAGACCCACAGACAGGAAAATAGCAGCACCACTCCCAGGTGAGAAGTAGTAGTAAATTGTTCTATTGATATCAGTTTCAAGACAAGTTACATGGGGAAGCGAAAGAAAGTGTGTATGATACAGAGATCGAGAGACAAGAGCGAACGCAAGCAGCTTCAGCACTCAATCGGGAGGACGGTTGTTGTACCCAAGAAAAGAGCTCGAAAGTGTTCGACTAATATAGCTGACGCCAAAGGTCACCACCGCACTTTACTGTCATTCCTGGTCTTTTTCTTGTTTTTTTCTGAAGCGCTAATTAAGTGCTCTCTAATTACGTGTGATTAATGTCTATATCAGCATCGACATGGCGGTTACTGGCTGGCTTCAGGTGTGCTTTGGACAATTTTATTCATGATTCCTACGGGGGAATCGATGCATCCGCTTGGCATTTGCTGTGCTGTTTATGTGTGTGAAAGAAATTACATCAGTTAATTTGAGAGTTACTTGATTCGGGAATGGTTGGCTTGTGTATTCAACAACATTGTGGCTTGCGGATTGTTTTGGATTAGCATGTGTGTTGCTTAGAAGAAGAACTTCAAACCTCTACATTCAAGGCCGGCATGAATAGAGTGTTCATTTGACCTCTCGTTGGATACATGTTTGAATGTCATGACACAGTGCTCCTTACGAGAGTCTCTATCCTCAATGAGTTAGTCTATACGTTTTCATGTTAGTCAAAAAGTTTGAAAGTTTTTTGTGCTTGAAAGTGTCTTTGACACGTTCTTGGTGAGTTATGTATGCTTAGTTAATGGCATCAATAATCAAAGATTAGTAGACATCTTTAGTAGGCCGTTACAAGAAGATTGAAGGAAAGTTTCAAGCTTGCTTTGTGACTACGTGGAGTAAATGAATGTTTGTTTGACCTATTCAAGATAAAGAGGTATGTATTCCATACCCTATGCCGACATGGTGCTCACTACCATAGTCCATTCATCCATAGTGACGGGCTCTTGGACCTTCTTATATAGGTATGTCCAAAGCCTTTTGGAGGAATACCGTGTTGGGTATCTCTAAGGCACTAGTGGCTAGGTAAGAACTACCTTGTGGTCAACCCGAAAGCGATTAGTATTCCCAGCACTAATCTTATGATCTGTGAGCATGTACTCAAAAATAGGTCGAATAGACAATGGCCTCAAGTAGAGTCTTAGTTTTTTGTTGTCATGCCTCCATCCTCACCCGTCTCAAAGACTTTAAAAGTAATTATAAAATGTACATGGACCCAATCTAGTTGAGTGGACTATAAGAATAAGCGTCATGCAAGCCAACATGAAACTCAAGTCTACAAACACTATATTAAGGCACGTGGTGCGAGATGCCTTAAGATAATCAATGCATATTACTGAAGGAATAACTACCAAGTTGTTTAGAGGGCGGTTAACTACAACATGTTTTTTACATCATTTTAAGTTGTTCACCAATTTTTGATATGGTCGAAGTTGTTATAAGGTTAGGATCATATTGATGGCATCTATATAGAAATATTACAACGAAACATGGTATATAGGAAGACCACCTTTCTACTACTGTACAAGAATCACGAGAATATCATGGGCAGAAATATACACTCATCTTGAGTAACATTCATAAATCTCCTGAAAAAAAGAGCGAGGAGGGGTAACACTAAGGGCCGATTTACACCTAGGGGACGGGCCAATTCAGCCCGTTTGAGGGCTGAAATCCTCACTCGTGATTGGCCGAAAAACAAAAATTAGGCCCAACCCCCTTACACCTAGAGGCCGGGCCAATTTGGTGGCAGAATTTTTTTAATCAAGAAATGCAAGTTCTGACATGGCCCGAGCTCGGTGAATTGGGTGCACCGAGAATGGAAGGCCAATTCTTGGCCTCCGGGCCAATGTCAGATTTGTCTAAAAAAACCTATTTTTCAAAAAAATAAATTTTTTCACCAAATCAAATCCGTCCGTCTTTTGAGAAGTGCTGAATTTTTTTGGACTTTATTGAATTGGCCCGGTTTCTTGGCCCGAAGGCCATTTACATATGGGAAAATCGGCCCCCATTCTAATCATATTATAATGAGGACTTGAGGCCGGCCTCAACCCAAAAGCGGGCTGAAATTTCAAGCAATTGGCCCCAAGAAAACTTGGCCCGGCCCCTAGGTGTAAATCGGCCCTAAATATCATGATTATAGCATCGTTTCAGTGTTCTAATTATACTCTCATTTTTAGCCTCCTCTTTGTTTGGCTCATTGGAAGGAGGGTTTAGGGACCCACTTGACGAAATGATGGGTCATGAGTACAATGCCATGTTGACAAAGTGTGGAAAGCAGGAGGAAGAAATTAGAAGAATGTCGTTATCCAAAGTATTTTGCTTAACTTATTTGCAGCTCAGCACAGTCATCATAAGTTGGGGGATATGAACAAATATAATCCTAAACATGATGTAACAAATGAATTAATGTTAATGTTGCCAATTGGTCTGCTTATTGAAAAGGAAGTTGGCCCTCCCACTTCACTATGGTCAGATGCTCATTTTTGTTATCATCAATGCACCGACTTATCTTCAGGTGATAAGTTATCCCCCTTAGAGCATACTCAAGCCTCCCCTTAGTCCGGAGGCTGGAGTCGCTTTTGCGGTAGGGAGAACCTCAACCCAAGCACTAAACCTGTAAGCTGGCTAAGAGGTTTGACGTTCCCTCGATTATAGCTCGTCATAATTCCAAGTTTTACAGTTCCCTTCTCTCACATTTGACGTTCCTATTAAGCATTGCAAGAGTGCCTCGTGGCAGCCCGTGGCTTACGGCGACCCTTTGAAGGCTTCTGCAGCCTTGCTCGCTGGCCCCCCCCGATGGCTAGGTTGGCTCACTTAGCAAGCACCCCGCTGGCTAGGTTGGCTCGCTCACCAAGCCCCCTGCTAGCTAGGTTGGCTCGCTCACCAAGCCCCCCGCTAGCTAGGTTGGCTCGCTCACCAGGTCCCGTTGCCACCTTCGACTCACCATACAAGCTTTCACCTGCCCGACCTAGCGAGCCGAGCTAGGCATGCTCTCAATGGGGGCCGGTTACACTACGGTGGAGAAGTCTACTTGTCATGAAATATAGAAGCACTCTCAAATGTCATTGGTTGAACTCAAGACTCTTGAAGCATGATTGGTTGAAAATGAAATTTCTTGACCGACCGGGTGGCCTTCTTCACTGTAGTGTAAACCAGCCCCAAATTCAAGTGCAAACTGCAAGCATATTCTTCCTTTTACTCCTAATGATTTTACCTCATTTGAATGATGTATTCTACTCAAGTTCGTGTTAATATATATCATATCCAATGTTGAATCAAAATAATCAAGTAAAAAGTCAATTTGGGTATTCGATTTTCTGCAATTTTTTGAATATGATTGATTCCATACAGTATGAGAAGATTGTAACCAGTGAATGTTTCAACAATGTAATCCTTTTTTTCCGAGAGAATGCAATATCTTTAACATATTATATGCCAATACAATTTACCGCTTTGATTAACATGAGCCAAAAGTACAAGTACTCGTTGGTTCAAGAAAGGTTAAACAACTACATAGAACAAGTACTAAGAACAACTGTGAAAATTCATTTCTAAGGTATGAGTGGATTGAATTTAGAGATCCCATCGTTCAAGAAAAAAAATTTGTCAGAAGTAGGTGATGTTACTTCACCATTCATCTCATCTCATAAAAATTCAATTTGTTAGTGCACTTTGACCGAGGTCATTTAATGATTCATCATTTGTGTTTCATAATTTTGCCAAAAAGGCTGCGTCATTAGGGCGAATCCCCTGCTCATAACTACACTGCAATTTGTGGAGTCACAACCATCATGAATCATGTTGACCTTCCTATATTCAAGTCCATTATAATAGGACTCGAAATTCCCCCATTCCAAGACCAGGACATGTCCTTTCACCTCACTTATTTATTAGCATGAATTCGCAGACTTGAATGTGAAGGACTTGGAACCCAAGGCTCAAGTACCAACCACTCTCATGCAGATTGACTCGTCCCGTTCTAAATTATTGTCCAGAGCAATTTGTAAATTAAAAATTAGGTTCTTGAAAATGTAGAAAGAAAAAAAAAAACTCTACTTACATGTAAGTAATAGATTTATAATATGAGTGTGTTTAATAAGACAATCATGGGATATTGCTCTTAATTGAGGTTTTAGTCGCAATTAAAGGTTGGTGTTGCTTCTTAGTGTATAATTGTGGAAGCTGAGTAGTACCCCAAAGGTGAAGTAGCCTTTGGTCCGTCCATAGGAACAATTGCATGGCTACTCTTCTATCAAGTTAGAGCATGCCTAGCCCTCCACATTGGGCCGAGACGCTAGGTCAACTTAATGCCGTGCAGGCGCCGTTCTGAATGGAGTGGGAATCTTGGCGACACCAAAGCGAAGGGCTAACTACAGGGCCGCCGCAATCTTTGGGTCGCCACGTGTTACCCTTCCACTCGTAAAAGGGAACGCCAAATCTACAAAAGCCATGGAAAGAGTTGGAATAATGAAGAACAAAAATTTAGGAGACGTCCACCCGGCTGATTGCGTTGCAGGATTGTTATGTGGGCTAGGGAACCTTGCCCCAGTAGAATTGACTCCACCTCCGACATGGAGGGCGAGCTCGGCATGCTCTCACGCCCGGCTAGTGATGCAACAATTTCTTACTCGACAATCCCAACACCTGCCGTGATTAGGAGAAACTAAAAACAAGGCATATCAAATTGAGGTTACAAGACAAGTGTAAATCGTGATAGTAAAAACATAGAAGTGGTTCGAACTTCGAAGCTGTAGCGCAGCTCCAAGGTGGCAAAGGTTCCCCTTAATGATATAAAACTGCATAAAAAAAAGCCTTGTCAGTGTCACGTCAACAACATGAGAGGGAGAGGACAAAACAAGGGCTTGTGGCATGGAACAGAAATGCAGGAAGAGAAATGGCGATGGACCCTAGTCCCGAAAAAGAGCGAGAGAGAGAGAAAATGTTGGCATGATAGGGGAACACACCTCATGGAGACATGGACTATGACTAATCACAATGCTTCCATGACCAAGGCGCCTTGTCTGGCCCAGTTTAGCAGGAGCACCTTCCCTTCCCCTCCCATTCCATTTCCATGACACCGGATTTCCCCTCTCTTCCTCATGCTTTCAATCCGGGGTTCACGATTCTCATGGAACTCTAAGTTTGGCACGTAATTTGCCTCGCCTGCAAAGACGAGCATCGGCGTCATTGCTTCATGTACCTCCTTACATGCATTCAAGGATAGGTTCTATGAGCCCTAACAGGATCGATTTGACTCTAGTCAGGCTCTCAGATACTAAATATAAATCTTATGAAGTTCTTACCAATTACCACTTTCAAAATTCCTCATATTTTAAGAGATATTCATGGTCAAAGTTTGAAAAAAATATTCAAAATCTACCCAAAACCATCCAAACTGTAGTTGCCCACTTTTTTTTTAGTATATCTAAGATTACATACATAGAAGAAGAGAAACTTCAACCTATTTAGAGGCCAACCTCTCAGGGTGAACACTATGCTAGTTCTTGCCTAGCCACTAGTGCCTGCCTAGTCACTAGTGCCTTAGAGCATCCCCAATACTTCCGCGCCATTGGGACGCGCTAACGGATAATGGCGAGGGACGTACCTGAGCGTGCGACGAAATGGAGGGTTTTGGCCCCAATGGAAGCTCGCTACAAAGCCCCCCAAACAGCCTTGATGTGGTGACGTGGCGGGGCCGGGCCAAGCAGCATGGCCTTGTGGTTGGGGAGGGTGGGGCCTTGCATTTGTGATCGGATTTGGCGTTGACTACGCAATAGAGTGTGGAAAATGTCTCCCTGCAACTAGAAAAAACTTGACGTAAGCGGGGCTGCAATAGAGTGCCGCGGAAAGGTGGAGGGAGGGGTGGCGCGGCCATTGGGGTACTTTACGAGTGCGGGCCTGCCAATTAGCATTGGCGAGGGCCGTTTGCGCAACTAATGGGGATGCTCTTAGAGATACCCAACATGGTATCCTCCCAAAGGGCTTTGAGGTACCCATTCGACAAGGTTCAAGAACCCGCCACCGGGCATGGGGAATAGAACCCACAACCTCATTGGGGGCCCTAACCTTGAAGCCAAGGCTTATAGTGCCTAATTTCATATACACATACATGTACAAGTTCGGTCTAGATCCAACGATTATCTACTCAAAAACCTCTCAAAAGTTGAAAATTTTCACTAGGACAATGACCAAGGGTTGTTTTGAGGCTTTGTGGCAATTTTGAGGCCTTACAACATTAGGAATTAAACATGCAGACTATTCAAAGAGAGCACTTGCTTTCACAGTCAACTCCCTTTCCAATTTACTTAGAGATGGAAACAATACATTGAGCCTTGACTATATACTCGACAAACACACTTTTCACACTAGACCTATAATAAATTTAATACCTAAAGATCCAAGAAAGCGAATTGGCTTTTTGAGAATGCCGCAAGAAAATAAGCTAGACAACTTTGACGGTTATAATCTTACAAATGAAGAAGAATCAACTGTTCAAAATTGGTATGCAACTAAAGTGCCAAGTTAACATTGAGATCCTATTGTTTGGATCTTTAAGGGAATCCTTAGAATAAGTTCTTTTAGACCCCAAAGAGAAGAAGGTCAATATTGATATTTTACCACTTTTGCATCAAGGATTGTTAGGTGTAAAATTTCTTCTTCGTAAAAATTACCCATTCCAGTCACAAACACAAGAATACTCAAAATTACCTTGCATCGAGTTAAGTGAGTTCTTTTGAAGTCATTTTCTTTTACACAAGTTGAAACCCACTTAACGGAATGCCTAAGTAAGTAAGGAATCATACTTTACCATAAGTTTACTCTTCTGTAAGTAAGTTTGTTAGAGAGGAAGAAATGCAAAAGCGGGGCCATGAATCTTGACAGTTGGGATCGACACAAATGCCCATATTGATTGTGTCGCAAGTGAATTAGGGTGTAAGTTAATTAGGCAGCAGCCAGGAGCAGCCCTAAGCCCTCAGTAAGTTAATTAGGTTTTAGGTAGGTACTTAAGCTACTGAATCAATAGCAGCCGAATCCCACTACGATGATTAGCTTCTGATCTTCATGCAGCTTCCTCCTATTGCAAATCTCTGACCATTATCTCTCTCAATGACGGCCTTTTCAATTTTTGCATTTTGTTCAACAACTTTCTTCATACCCATGTCTTGATTCTGTTGTCCGTTTTGAGTGAATTCACTTGCTGCACTTAACTTACTACTGTCAATTTCTACGAGTTCTAATGTAAAGAAATCTTTCAAGGCAGGTTTCGAAGATGTTGCTAGCTACCTTGGATGAGGATGCTTCAACTTCAACCCACTTTGAACTTTGTGATCTTGTGGCTATACAAGAATCGACCTCTAGTTCTTGATGTATTTCTCAAATGATTAACCCTTAAACGTCAGGCTATATGGATTTGGGCAGCCCAGTATTGGATCACAACATCTTCTGGACTCGGGCATCATGAATAGTGCACTTTTTGAACGTGGGCATCATGAATGATCCAATCAATGATGAGTGGCAACCTCCTAAACCCGTTCCAGGTTTTGAGGAGAGTTAGGGGTTAATACGTTGTTTGGTTAAAAAATAAGAAAGAAAAGACTTAACCATTTAAAATTTTGCATAGAAGTAGTAAAACAAGAGTTAACTCAAGAGTCTATGGTTGCATGAACCCTTAAACACCCAAGGGGGGTCTGGAGTCTGGAATCACAAGTTTTTTGCAAAGTGTCATATATGAAAATGGGGGTGAGTTATCTAGATCTCAACCTTGCAATAAACTTGTTTGAATTCATGTGAATAAAATTTGGAGTCATGAGGCCTCATTGATTGCGGAGTCATGACATATTAGTACCCAAAAAGATCACTAAAATTTCATCATTTTCACTTTGAAGTGAAAACACTGCTAACAAACTTATTGCAATGTACAATCCATCAACTAGAAAGTTGTTTGGCTTCATCTCAAGAACACTCTTGTACAAAAAATATTCATCAAAAAAAGTTCTTGGCTCAAATAATAGCTTTGCAATGGTGAAAACTGTCAAAACATTTATAAGGAAAAATGGTCCATAACTTTCATCCCTTGCACTCAAATTCTTTGCCTTATTTTCAAATCACCTTTGAAATATCAGATTGGGTTGAGATTTCTAACACTTAGACTAGACTCTATTTGGAACCTATCTCAAAAAAAAAAGAGTTGAAATCGAAGGATGGATGAAGTAGATATAGCTCCTCAAAAATCATCCAATTTTTCCTCTTTTTTCATTGTAGAAACATCATTGCAAATAACCTCAATTCCGTTAAAATGGCACTATGCCATGTGCCATTTTGTGACACCAAATCTTACATATGTGCTCACATGGAATGGTATATTCTGTAATATCACAATTTTTTTTATTTATGATATTACTCCTTTATATACAATGCCACTAACTTTCCATAATGTCACCTTCAAATTCTGTTATATCACATGGTTTTTGGACTATAGTTCATAAAGTTGAAGTGTGCCATTTTAGCGGAATAATGCCATTCTAACGGAATTGGGGATAAATCCAATATAAAAATTACTACGATTGAAAAATTCCATCTTAAGATCATGAGTATATTAAAAAAAATTCATGAAGAACTATTCCAATGTGTAATGAAGATAATAATGGAAGTTATTTTTATGCATGGGAAAAGTAAGTGAAATAACTGTCATAGTGCATTCATCATTTTGGGACTCTTATAAAATTTGATGTGAATTTTTGAGGGCAGTCTTATAGGTGTTTCTAGAACAATGCCCTGCTTTTGCCCCCTGAAATGTTTGCAGTGAGTACATGCAACTGTTGGGTGAAGAAACTATTATGTACCTCTCGATCAAGAAGCATAGTGCTTCATTATTGATATCGCTCCATCTTTGAGCCCTCTCCCTAAATTCATTGTTTGGTTTTAAAAAAATGAGAGACCACTTCTGACTCAGTCACTTCCTTTTCTCGAGCCCCCAAATGTTCTGCCCCGAACTGGTCTGCCCACTTGTTAAGACATCAAGTGTCTGACCAAATTTTCATTTTAAAAATTTCATTTTTTGCTAAAGTTAATTTGTAAAATGGTTTGTTTTTCCATCAACAAGGTACCATTTCGAATGATGTTGTATATGTGACTAGATGTTGTCATAGAAAAAGTGTGCCCTAATTTTCATAAATGCTCATCAAATTATCACTACTCTTGTTTACAAGCATGGTGTATAGAAGAGAAGAACATCTCCAACCCTATTTGAGAGTGACGTGAATAGAGTGTTCTTGGATGTATGTCTGGAGGTCATAACGCCAATGGCGAGACTATTACCTCCGGAGCGTTCTTGGAAGTATGTCTGGAGGTCATAACACCAATGGCGGGACTACTACCTCCAGAGTGTTCTTGGAAGTATGTCCGGAGGTCATAACACCAATGGCGGGACTACTACCTCCTCTTTGAGTGGACACTATGCTAGTTCCTACTTAGCCTTTAGTGCCTTAGAGATACCCAACGCGTATCCCCAAAGGGCGTTGAGGTACTCATACAACGAGGTATCACCATAGTTGGATGTATCATGGTGGAGAGCATGGTGTATACTTTGTACATACACTTATTGGGAGTTGACTCTCGTGGACAAGTATGGGTTCCACGAGGGATTACAAGTTATGTAGCAAGGCCAAACATGTGCATTATACATGACTCCATGTCAAAATGACACATAAAAGAAATCCGATGATCGAGGTTCTTCTTGTCTAGAAGTTCTATACAAAACGAACGTTGAACGGGTACATAAATAACAAAACTGAAGATGAAACGAAACTCCAACCTATTTAGAGGACATCGTGAATAGAGTGTTCGTTCGATTTACCTTGAATGTATGCCCAGAGATCATCACACCAATGGCGAGATTACCAATCCCTCTCGGGGTGAACACTATGCTAGTTCCTACCTAGTCACTAGTGCCTTGACATGATATCCCGAAGGACTTTGAAGTACCATACAACGAATTCCAAGAACCCCACCATAGTTGGGTGGTCTATGGTAGTGAGTTCAACTTAACAACTGCATTGTAAATAAACAAAGTGCTCGCACTGCATCAGAATGTTACACTTCCAGTACTGTACTGGAGCGTCAGAACCCTACAGTCATCGAAGTAACCAAGGCTACGGCAATCGAAGCTTCGGTTCAGATGTCCGAACAATAAGAATGATATCTAGACTCCTGTATGGCTATATATCAATCGCAAAGCTAATTCTAGTGCGACAACTACTCACTCGCTGGTTGATTGACAGAATGGATTTGTATTTCTGAGCTTGTAATGTGAAGCGGCGACCATTCCGTGTTGTGGCGCTTCGATGTACAGCACTCGTTACTTACCTCGGCGGCCACCAGGCAGGCACTCCCTGCCCTAACACAACAATCTGGCTTTACATGCATGAATAGACTCTGCAATTTCTGCAGTTTCTGTAGAATATCGTGTTCAAACCTGTATTCCAAAATATCATAGATCATTATAAAACCACGATCAGTATGACAACCCACGCATGATACCTGAAGTAAAAAATTACAAGGGTCCTTTGAAGTTCTCTCATATGGGAACTTCGAGTAATATGTACTCCTTCCCTCTCACTAGTATACATGATTGATTTCTATATTACAAGGGAATAAGATTCAACTTTCAGAGTCAGTCTTAATCTCGAAGTTTGAGTTGTGGTAACATATAAAGGTTACTGAATGAAAGAAAACCATATACTTACGGGTTGGCGTGAATGTGAATATAGTGTCCATTCGACCTACCCTTGATGATATGCCCACAAGATATAAATTACTGAATGACCTATTAGGATAGCTTGATATACTTAGCAGTTTAGACTAAAGAGGTTCATACAATGTTCAACATGAAGTGTTTCAACAAACTTTTCAAGCACAAGCACGGTATTTTAGTGAGACAGAGGGAGTAATTTCTAAGTGTTACATCAGGGACTCTTCCTTTCGCTCTCCTTTTACTTGCTAGTCTGATCAGATTAAATTGCAGTCCAGGGTAACAGCAGGAAATACACAAACATGCCAAACAGTGCGAGTCACCTCTTTGTCAATGCCAAGAGGCAGCTCGATCAGGGCACGATCGAGCCACCAGATAGAGTTGCAGAGGTATACAATACACACACACGCACATCATTCTGACTCATGAATACACTATATTTCGAATTATTCACTGTGAGCATGGAAGCGGATCTTGAATCATGGGCAGCTAGCTAGCTAGCTAGGGATGCGAATCATGTTGTTGGCATGGCGTGCGCTCGACTAGCCTTGTCGATTGATCGTTGTGGTCCCTTCCTTCGCACCCGGCCCGGCCGAATGTCTGCACATGAGACAACACAAGAACCAGGAATGATCGATATGCCCCTGGCCTGGTGGGAAATTTCCATGACTCGTTAATCTGAGACATTCCTCGTTTTCTACATCTACTTTTAGACCCTTCATTCGTTCCTCGGTTTCCACGACGCCTGTAGCTGGTTTTGGACGTGTATCCTCGTACGGTGCCTGCCTATCCGTGATTCAAGCGTTGAGGATTCTATAATAACATATGCATTGCATCTATTTTGGGATGGAATTGAGCTCAGAAACTTCTGTTTAGGTACATTTTTAGATAATCTAGATGATCTTCTTTGAGATTTTTCTTACAACTTGATTCTTGAGGTTTTCAATTGTAGAATCTTGTTTAACCCCTAAAGTCACAACAATAGAAGATCTTCAAAGGAACCTTCTTCTAGTGTGAGGTGAGAATTTTTTGTTTTTGACGTGTTGTGAAGTATGTAACATTATGATTTGGTACTCAACTTGTAAAGGTACAAGTATGCCAAATCTTAGGTTCGATTTCCTCACCGTTTGTGAGATCGTAATGTTTGGAGCTGATATTAAAGTATTCTGCCTTGTTGTATAATGGGAAAGTAATATTTTGGGGGCTTTGAGAACCATCAATATAAAATATACTTTTCATTAAAATTAATTGGAACTTATTTGGATTGGCTCAAATCACATATTATATGATAAAATAAAGAGAGGCTACCAATGACCTGCAAGGAACACCATTAGTTTCCCAAAAATAGTAAGTTTTCTATGATTATGAAACCTTGCCCCGTTTATGTATGAAGGCTTATTGTGCACAAACTATGAATCCATAAGAGGTTTGGAAAATGAATGTGGTTTCCAACTCATAACTCAGTAAAAAGATAATTCCAAATATATTTTTTTTAGCTAGGTGTATCTTCTCAAAATTTGGGATCCACCGTAAAATGGTTGATTAAGCTCTTAGGGGTTAAACAACTTTGTTATTTTGAGACTTCCGCGAGTCTCTTTTTAATTTTGCTCATTTGGCATTTCTCCCTCATTATGTGAGCGCGAGAATAGGTTTGCACTAATCATCTTGTTAAAAATCGAGTGAAGGGTTCCGTCCATGGGATTCTCAGAGCGAGAAAGTCCGTGGGCCAAGTTTTACCAATCATCTTGACAGCTCCCGTCAAAGGTCATCTTAGATTCTTGGACCACACGGTTCTATTGATAGCTGGCTTGAAGAGTCCCTCATAGAGGATTTTTGGCCCGAAAATGTCCGCTAAATCCAAGCCGTCAAAGTCTCAATGAGCGCAAAAAGCCTCAATTTAATGAAATTACTCATCTTAGTACCACATTAACATGTTTCTAAATAAAGACTAGAGAGGAGTTTTATAAATCTGAAATTGGTAAATTTTTGAAGTTTTTGTATGTTAATTTTTTTGGGGCACAAATTGATTATCAATGAGAATATATTTCTGTTTTGGGCAGATTTCACCATGCTCTAATAGATTTTTTTGAATTGAGAGTAAACATCTTCTAATGTATGAGAAATTGTTAAGTATGAAAGATTATGTTGGAAAGTCATGGAAAATTTTTACAATTGGCAAAAAATTTCAACTTCATACAATTTATTATTTGAGAGCTTGACCAAAGTATATGCAATCTGTTCTGAGCATCGCTTGACTTTACAAGTTAACCTCTAGACATACATGACACTTTTTAAACTAGAAGAACACAAATAGCCATGTTTCTAGGCACAAAAAGGATAAAGGAAAATGAAGATAAGCTATTTAGATCTAAACCATATACTCTTATAGTAGATTTCATCACTTTCACTTTAAAGTAGAAATGCTATCTGTAAGCCGATTGCAATCAAAAAGTTAGCAACTAGAAAGTTGTTCACCTTCATTACAAAACACACTCTTGTATCAAAAAATTATTGAAAAGATTTCTTGGTTGACATAGTAGTCTAACTTGCAATGGTGAAAATTGCACAAAAAATTTCAAAAGAAAAAAAATATTACACTGAGCTCCTTGGACTATATCATATCCTTTCATATGAGCTCCTTGGACTATATCATATCCTTTCATATCTTCATCACATCTTGGATTGAGCAATAATTCTTACCGCAAGAATTAGATCCAAATTGAAATCAAATTTACCAATTAAAGTTGAAATACAAGAGTGGATGAAGGGGATACAACCCCAAGGACAACGTCTACTTTTTATTTGGTAATTTGAATATAGAAAGATCATTGGAACTCTAACACCAAACTGTTGGATCGAAATGTCCAACATAGAAGCTGTAGAATATCATCTTAAGCTCAATTTATGTAAGAAAATTCATAAAAATTCTAATTTTGATTTCACATAATTAGCTTACACTGATAAAACATGCTCCATAAAGGCATCACAAGCCTTGGCTTGGTGGTTAGGGCTCATGGCCCCGAATGAGGAGATCGTAGGTTTTATTCCCCATGCCGGCATGGTGCTCACCACTATAGTCCACCCAACTATTGTGAGGGGTCCTTGGACCTTGTTGTATAGGTACCTCAAAGCCCTTGAGGAGGATACTATGTCAAGTAATTTCAAGGCACTAGTAACTAGCTAGAAAGTAGCGTAGTTTTAGTGTCCACCCTCAAGAGGGGGAAGTAGTATTGTTCCAATTTCCCCTTGTCCGGTGGCCATCGGGATATTAGCATTACGAAAGAACACTTCATTCACGCCGGCCCCTTCAGAAAGGACTCCGCTCCATAATTGAAAACCCTAAAACAATAGCTGCCTACATTAAAATGCATACCCTAAATTCATCTTAACCCTTAAACGCCCATGGGGTCTAAAATGGGCAGCCCAAAATTGGATCACATCATCTTTTGGACTTGGGCATCATGAATAGTGCACTTTTTGAACTTGGGCATCATGAATGAACCAATCAATGATGAGCTTTCAACCTCCTACAAGGTTATGTACAACCCCAACCTACCTACCACAATCCTTTCAAAGCACAAAATCACTCATACAAATTGTGAACTGAATTGTAAAATTTCACTTTTTGGATGCATCATAAGGAGGTGACCAGTTTGACATCAAAATATAAGTGAAAAGTTGAACATGATAGTGAGAGCTACATGGAAGATTCTGTTGGAATCAAGCCCCTCGGGATTGCTTGGGCGTTTAAGGGTTAAGCGGCATATAAACAAGTCATTGACCTCAGGTATCTGAAGCTCATCCATCGAGCTTGTATCGGAGCTTGGATACACATCTTTGTCTTACCTTATTACCCAACAAAAGAAGTTCACATACAAACAATGAAGAGTCAATAGACATCATTTCAGACACCGAACATAAATGTCATGAATTCCATAGTCATGTAGATCATAAACTCTATTATAAATGCTCTGAATAAAACTTCGAAGGCAGCAGAAAATGCAAAATTCTGATGTAGTATGCAAAAAATTACAACATTTCTGAGGATTCCATCTGACCATCTACCTCGATGAGACATGCAGATCCATTTTGTATGAAAATTACAAAAATGTACCAACTACTCACATTAGACTACGGTATTTACCAAAGTCTTTACGATAAATGAACACCAAGGAAAACTTCTCTGGTACATACGAAGGCTGTAATGAAACTGAGATGCTCAGAAAGATGGTGAAGATATCACAGGCACCACAAAATGCAAATAGATGTAATATCCTTTGATGAAATCAGCTTTACTTGTTGAATAATACATCCTAGGTGATTGCTCTAGACTTTCCAGGAAATGATAATCAAAAACCTCCCATGCATTCTAGATGTAAGTCTTGAAATGCACGAGCTCATACCCTTACGAATGGAATCATGGGCAGGAAAAAGTGCCTGATAAAAAACGGCAGTAAAGGGAGATTAATGATACATGGAGGTGGTGGTCTAGGGTTTCCAGAGCTTCATAGTGTTGTCGTTGCTGTACGTGACTAGCAAGTTGCGGTGAGGATGATGCGTCACTCCGATGATGTCCTTGTCGTGAGCCTGCCATACCCACACACCACATTGGCTCATCCCTCCATGCCTGCTTACACTTTTACAATCACTAAACAACCGTTGCATACAAACACTAGACGAGAATCGTGTCTCGTATATGGCTTACCGTCATCAGGTGCTCCAGCTTGCCTGTTTGGTTACTGAAGCAATATATGTTCCTGTTACCCAACCACACCCAGTCGTTAGCATTCCACCCGGTACGAAAAGCAACACCCTTCACTTAACATTTCTCAACCCATACAAGAACATCAATTCAACTTCATCTACAAACCCTCGAGCATTTCCAGCCTTCCCATTCACAAGAGCAATACTTGGTCATCGAGCGACACTCACCGATCCTCGCCTACACAATATATCCAGTCTCCTTTTGGAGATACTGTTGCTCCCACGAAGTCTCCTCCTTCTCGCTTTCCAGATGACAAACTTTTCACCACCTGCCATGCAACTCCTTCGTCAATCTCCATTCTTACAGACGAGTACCCGTGCCAGGTCGAGTGCATACTTAGCAGTTTACATTAGGTGAACGAGAAGGAGATGGTTGATGAGAAATATTAAGAGAGAGGACCAACCTGGCCCTGTAATGTCATCACGTAGATAGCAGACGCTCGATTGCATACCACAATGTGCTCCGGGTTCTTCGGCATAAGGTGCACGGAGTTCACGGTTGCATCGCCTCCCTGTTCCCATTACACCTCATAGTCAGACCATCCCGCCGACCACTCTGCATCTCATTCGACACCCAACAAGCCCTCACTCCTGTAAAGAAATGGAAGAGAGCGAGGAAACTCACTCGTAATGGAGGCGGAGGTTTGAACGTTTGTAAACAGTCCGTGTTTTTCACGTCCCACACCTGCCAAACAACCATGCACAATTCAACCCATCAACCGCCACATCCAAAGAAATAACCCACACGAAATTGTACATTTTAATGATAGTACGCATCAAGAAGGCGAAAACATCTACCTCACAAAGCTTCCCGGCATGAGTTAGCACTCGCGACCAAACGAAAAGCATACCTATGGACATTGACTTGCAAGAAAGCTCACCTTCACAGACCCATCACTCGAGGCTGTGATCACTCGACTGCCATCACTCGTGAAGATGGCGTCATTCACGTACGAAGTATGCCCTCGAAACTCTTTCAACGTTTTCCCAGACTTCAATCCATGCAGTCTGCACACATACAAACATATCTCAGTCGTGCACTCAGCGATAATACATGCAGCAGCAATCTCAAAATGGCACGTTCCATCCGTCGTAGACACAGCCGACAGCCACCTCCTTTATACCGAAGGAAAAACCTCTTTATTACACAATCAAAACAGGGAAGTTCCTCCAGGTCACTTGATCAATACCGCGCTGTGCCATCAAACGATGTGCTGAGCACTTGGGTGCTATCCCTTGAAAATGATACACTCGTCACACCCTGCCCGTGCGCTCTCTCGAACCTCCGCAGACATTGTCCCGTTCGTATTCTCCACACCTGCAACCCATAGAAAAATTCTCAATCCAGTACAGTCCCTTACAGAGAGCCGATGAGCAATATCTGGGCCAGACAGAATCGAAGCATTATGTACGAAGCAACACAAATGCTCCATGGCCATAGAATGACCCCGAAAGACGACTCAGAAGCAAGCTTTGCAGTAAAACGTATTCAATCAAATATCCATTCCTCCAACCCGGAATCGATCAACAAGTATTCTAACCTTAATTTTGCCGTCCTGCGATCCTGAAGCCAGCATCTCGGAATCCTTGCTGAACGCGATACACAAAACCGCTTCGTCGTGCATCATAAACGCATCCTGCACCATTCAAAATTTATTTCGAAGATCTCAACATTCGAGGTGCCTAACTGAAAACGACAAGCAAGTACAAACTACGGTAATAACAAAAAACACTCCAAGACGTACCACTGCTTGATACTGCAGGTCCTTTTTTAACTTTCCAGTCAGATAGTCCCAAACCTGCAAGAAATGAACAAAAAGACTACTCATTAGCGAACGCAAGAATCGCCCGCTCAACGATAGTTTACGAGACGAAAATTAAGCCATATTGACTTTTGAGAGAGCTCAGCTCGATTTAGCCATCCAATCATCTAGCAAACAGGCCTGACTAAACACCGAGGCGGATCTACATGAACCCCCATTCAAACACTAATTCTCACTTACAATCCAACAAGAACCAAATTTCACTGCTCAACTTCAGACAACATCCAGACCGGACAAGATAATAGTTCTTGAGGAAGAAGCACATAGAGAGGACCTCCGTGGTGGCGATAATATGATGCTTAAAGTTTCAAAGGGTACCAACCTCGATAAAGCCATCCACCGAAGACGACACCAAAAACTGCCCGTCGGGAGAAAATCGTGCGCACTCTGGATGACTTTGCTTTCCAAACTGCACCATTTCGCAAATTTCCCATACTTCAGTAATTCTACGAAAGAGAGTTCCGAATAGACGACGGACAAATCCAATTACATTTCTATCCAACCCCACATGGTCGTACCTTGATCGTATGCTCAAGCACGGTTGGATACATCTCTTCCTCGTCCGCCTTCACAGCTGCCGCACCTCTGAAAAGATCGAATTGTGTCCCTGGTGGCAGCAGCCCTGTTCACCTCACACACACCAACTTCATCATCTTCAAGTTCAAGCATATACTTAGATTGTTACAAGTTCAGGGTACGCACTCAACCAACACATCGGTAGGCTGAAAGCGAAGCACATACACTCGCCTCAAGACATGATACCAGACAACCACACACGGTCGAGGCAGCCTCTACTTACCCTGGTGTTGTTGCCACTTCAACGCTTGCCCGATCAAAGCCATCAACCTCGACGGTGGCACCACAGTCACCTCGTTGGCCAGAGCTGCACACTCCCCAAGCACATGCTTTCAACCAAAACCAAAACTAATGCCACTAAACAACAAACTCATTATACCACCAATGCTGCCTTTGCACTTCCCGACAACCAAACAAAAAAGACGAGAAAAACAGGGAAGGGTCCTCACCTTGCGCAATCTGTGTTCGTCTCTTCTCTTTCGATGAATCTGAATATGCCTGTCACGACCACTTCCGGCGTTACTTCACCTTTCCAAACCCTGATGTTGCTATCAAGCAACTGCATACTGTTTGCCATCACCATCTGGAGCCTACATCACTATCATCTTCTTCTGCTCCTCCAAACCCTAAAAGTTCTCAAAGATCACGCTGGATTGCATGTCATGTAGCCAATTGATCCATCACACATCCATCAGATACACTACATCATCAATCTCAGTACCTCACGCGGGTCGAAATACGTCCGGACCAGCAGATGCTCCAGCTTCAGATACCGCTCCGGCTGTTCTTGCTTCATGAACCCCATCGCTTGCGTCTGCCTCAATATGGACCTCGCCGTATCCAGCTCCCGAAGCTCGATCATTTCCAGGACAATCTGCCACCGAAGAACCACCCTTGATCAGGATCGTCATCGAGTTGGATGATCAGGGAGACGAGTAAGCCGCATTGGGAGACAACAACACGGTCCCCTGTAACCTAATATTGCCTCCAATGCCACTTCCAAAAGAGGGAAAAGGTGTCGTTACCTGCTCGTACAAGTCCTCGAGCTTCTTGCGCGGCAGCTTGAGCTGCGCCACCTGCGGCAACAGGGCGTCCCAGCGCCCGTTGTTGATGTCGGCCATGAACGTCTCCAGGCTGTCCACGGTATTGAGCGAGACCTGGCACTCATTCTGCAGCGTCTGGAATGTCTGCTGCAGCGAATTCTCCTTGCAGAACTGCAGCACAATCTTGATCACACTGCACCACAGCTCCCGCACACACATCACCCAATTCAGTCATCCCATCCCCGAGTGAGGGAGGCACACAGGGAGGCATTGCAGTGAGAGGATCACTTACTCCCGCGCTTCGATTTCGAGAGTGGACATGACCGATTTCGAGAGTGAGCCACAGCTGCAGGCAAAGAGATCGGTGCTATCGAGGAAATCTGCTAAGCACGCTCCGGAAGAATGCACGGTAGACTTGGAAGCGAGGCTGCGTCGTAGACGTCCCAAAACCTGGGAAGCAGATCAGTTGGGCCAGAATTAGGGTTTAAGGAGCGTGGCTATGGCGATGGAGCTTCTCCACTTCGTTGCGAAACGCTATCACAGGGCGCCGCAAACACGATGGCAATTGAGTTTGCAAGTATTACTTGATTCCGGGTATCATTTCTGAATGGTGCAGGTGCAGTTTATACTGTATTGTTCAGTTGGGTACCAAACATACAATCTCTTTTTTTCCTTCCTCACAAATCTAGGCATAACGTTATGTAATGGGATTGTTTGCCTTTAAACTTCTAGAATCAATCTTTACGGTATTTTTAAGTATCCATACGGTAGTTGCTTATACACACCTTGACACATCGAGTTATTAATTATTCTTGACGGAGTTCACAAAATCATGTCCAAGAGCACTGCAAAGTAGCAGGCACATATACTCTTCTTCCGGAGTATAGTAGTTCTTGTAGTTCAAAATATGAGCCAATCACGTTGAGAGAATTTTAACCCTTAAACGTCAGACCCAGCCCGAGGGGTTGGGTTTTTTTTTGAGAGAATCTTGCTCATAACTTACACTCCATTATACCAAATGGAATTTTTAAAATTCCGAACTGAGCACCTCAAAGAGATCTATACTTTCTTAGAATAGAGCTCACGCAAATTAAAAATAGAATAATGCTAAAAGTGGAGTTTTAAAAGAGATTTTGGGTGTGGTATCAGGACAGCATATGACGTTTAAGGGTTAACCAGTGATGTTGAGAGGATTTTGTTCTCCTTGGGTTCCATGTGAGCTTCACTCCCCGTATAAAACGTCCTTGTGCAAGTCAATGAATTCCTTCTTCAACCTTTTCAAAAAATGATTTGCAAAATTGTAGTCCAACGATCTCATAAAATATTGTCTAGTACGAAAAGTTTTATAATTTTTTTAAAGATTTTTTTTAAGGTATTGATTGAAAGATCAAATAATTTTTGGAATTAAAGGCACTCCAAAATTATTTTGGGCGTTGGACTTTGACTATGCATTACAACTTCATATTAATAAACGCTTTACATGAGGAGTCAAGCCGCATATGGGGCCGAAGGAGTGCAAAAATTCCTCATGTGATTTGGTCATATTTTTAACTTAGAGGAATGAACCAATTGCATGAGAATGATTTTTGACCTTCAACGGCCCCATATACAACTTGACTTCCCATGTACAGTGTCTCAAAAAGAAAAACAAGGCTACGGGTCTTGGAAAATATGTTCTAGAAGAGAGGTGCCTATCATTTATCTATTCATCTTGCAAGCATCGGAGGTCTAGAAGATCAGTAAAGAGGCTTGCAATATGTTGTAATAAAATCAAGAGTGTCTCAAAAGTTCAAAAGTACAAAGCATGGTAGATTGTTGAACAACCAAAAGCAAACCTTTAGAGGTGAACATGCACCAAGTAATAGAAGTTTGGGTAAGCAAGGGCCACATTGATATTTGAGAAGGTTTGAAAATGCCTTACATCGAACACTTGATGAATAATGTAAAGGTGGTCAACTTTTGTCGTGAATGAGAAAATGACATGGCGACTTAGGTGGCGGTACTTTTTGCACAATGGCTTTTGTACTTATGATGTGATTTCATGGCCCTTTTCACACCCTATCGTCGTAGTCCCCAAAATCTTTTAAGATTCGTATGCTGAGCACTACATCAGCATGCTGAGCACTACATCAGCATGCTGAGCACTACATCAGCATGCTGAGCACTACATCAGCATACAGTATGAAGAAGCAATACCACATCAAAAACAAAGTTCATGTATTCAATGCGTGGATCGTGGACTAAAATATGATCTGTCATACCTTTCTATAATTTTGCCGAGAAACCTTCTAGAAGATTATTTACTCGAATATTTTAGATTCATATTGATACTTGCTCTGCGAATTGTGATCGCCAACTCCGATAGAATGAAGCATTTTCTGTCCCCAATTAGTTTCTCATTCAATGCACCGCATTACCGATAAATTACATGTTGTGCACATATCAACGTTGTACAATCCTAGTGATCTAGAAAGATCAAATAGAAGAACAATTACACATTCTAACAAGATACGCAAATTGAAGCACACTCATTCTGTAAATCTATTCATCATTCTATACAGTGATGACTAAAAAGTATAATAGTTTATAATTTCAATACTCCTTATCATAAAAAGCGAAGCACTTCATTCAGCAATCTCAAATAGTAATAATATGTCGCAGGAAGAAATCACTGCGATTCTTTACTATAGAGATGACATTGTCAAAAACTATGTACACTGCGGAAGATCACTCCTACGAGACAACTTCGACCTTACAATTCTACGAAGCCATCTCGGCCTGTTACCGGCCAGATTCATCTTCTTATGCTAACATATTAAACTCGTGCCTATTCACGGAAGAGAGACTCATCTTCTTCCCTGTGCTAAATTCCCAGCTTCACTTTACTTGTGACAGTCGCAATCTGCGCACTTGCAGTCTGGCCCGCACTTGCAGTCGTTCTCGGTTCCGCACCTTCACACACAGAAACAGAATTCATCATCGGTGCTCAATTAAATCACAAACCGACTTCGATGAAACGACCTCAACCTGGACACGAGTAATAAGTCATTCTTTCAACTATGACGCACAGCTACACAGCAGCGTGTGCATGCGTACTCTTCTCTCCGGAGTGACAAGCACGAAACGCGATTTCTAAACCAAAGTTTCCTCTCTCTCACAGATGATTTTCAAACGCGATTTCTCAACCAAACTTTCCTCTTCTACAGAGGCTTTTCAAAGTTGAGCAACACACACGCTAATCAAAGACTTATGAAAAGAGTTCACAGCAAAAAAGAGTTAGGAACTGTCAAGCGTCTAATTTCGAAACAAGAAAGCACAGGCAGAGCGAACTTACGAGCAACTGGCGCAAGTGCAGTCATCGCCGCACTTGCAACTGGGGTTACCACAGCCGGTCTTCATGATTCTCACGCAGAACAAACAGAATTCTCACAACTTCAAAAACGAACCGACAGCAAAATCAAATTCTTGGCGCGAAGTGGAGGTGAGTTAGGCGATGGTGTTCCCTTTATACACAAGCTTGCTTGAAGAGCAAGAAAGGAGATCCGCACACCCGTCACGAATCTACGGCGAGCAAGGCTTCAGCCACGTCGGTGTTCTTATCTGTTTCTATTCCTGGCAAACGATTCCCTTGCCAAACCAACTGGAGTTCGCCATATGACCAAGCAACCCTAACTTACTTAACATGCAGACTTTTCTATGATATTCATGAGATGACCACTGTCCACGTTGCCTGCCCTCGCTGTGATGACGGCACTTGTCTCACTGGTCCCCCGCAGAACACCCAATCAGGTTGTTTCCATTGACAACTTGCACAACATTCGTCAAAGGATTCTGTGCCGTACTGATCAAGAATGTCGTGGAAAAAGCTCGAATCGTGATATTTTAACCTTTCGTCTCCGATCGAAACCGCCCTGGAAAGATATTGCCCACCTTTTCGAGGAGGCGGAAGGAGAGCTTCGAAAGCGACGCGTTTTTACTGCATTGCTTCAGCTTTCAACCCTCGTTGGGGATGTCGAAGCTGAAAAGTCCCAAATGGGCTGGTGACTGTGAGCAATGGTGCATTCGTGAAATATCTGACATCGCGTGAAATATCTGACCTTGCAGCTTCATCAGCGACAGGCACGTTCTTCCATTATCCAAGTAAGCCATTGAAACAGTTGAAGAGTCGCAACATCAGTACCTATGCTGTAATGCCTGCTGCGGGGTAATCCTCCGCTCTGGCTCGTACAAAAACATCTGCTCATAAAGCTCCGGGACCACTTTGCTCAGAGACTCAGCAGTGCAATTCCTGAACTCCTTGGCAGTTACGTGTGATTGCACTTTACTTTCAGCTACCAGGAGTACCTGAGCGACACCTCGAAATCCCAGGATAACGGCTTCGAAGTCGTGAGTCTGAAGTAGCACGCCAGTCCAAAATCGGCGAGCTCGAGCTGTCCATCAGGCCCGAACAAGATGTTATTGTATTTCACATCCCTGCAGCAAGCGTCCTCCAAGTGATGAGTATGTTGAGCCAGCATGGTGAATCGCAGTAGAGGAAAATCGAACCAAGTTGCTACCCGTGTTTTAAGGAGTTCTGGTGCAGATTTGCAAGTCCCTGCAGCAACATCTGCTTTTGAGACTTGCAGTTGGCTGGGGACAGGCTGATGCTGAGGTCTCTACACTGGTTTCCATCAACTCAAGAACTAGGTGATGCTCGTCGTCATGCACGTATGAGTCCGGGAGCTTGATGATGTTGGGTGTTCAACTTGGACAATATTTCAACCTCGTGCTCAATTGTCTTATCTAATCCATAGAATCTGTCATATTGTAAGAACTTCTTAATTGCCACTTATTTCTTACCCTGCAGTGAGGAATGTGCATAACACATATGGTAGAGCAGACAAAAATGGCGCAGGGCCCGAAAATGGAGCCCTAGTAATCTTCACTGTCACCTCCATAATAGCTTCTCCATACAACAGTACCATGTACACACTGCAAAGATTATAGGGCACCACTTTAGGGCACCATTTTAAGAACACCTATATTTCCATATTTAAAAACTCATTACGTACTATAGAAGAGTCGAAAAATGATGATTCCAATTGCTGTGACTAGTTTTCTACTAATTTTCCCCATGCACAAAAATTGCTTGCACTGGCAACATTCTTGTAAATTTTCTGTGCTGAAAATTGCGCCATTATAGGACACCTTACCATAATCAAGTACATGCAACCTTGCTAAAAGACATGCCAAATAACGGCATTGTTAGTTTATTCATTATTTTGTAAATAATATAACAAGTTGAATCAAAATGAGATTCTGAAAAGTTAGAGCTATAAGCAATCTTACCACTAAGTCGATAGCCTCAAAAACTACACTAGTTGAGTTGTTTAGCAAAGAAGTAATTAAAATATAGTTGAAAGAATTCTTCCTTTTGTAGGCTTGGAACTTCCAACGACTTTCGAGAAGCACATTACTTCTTGGTAGTTGAGAGGAAACTTTAATAATTTTCATTTACTTTAACTTTCTTTCCATGGGTTTGTAGAAAACATGAAGCTCACACTTTTGGGGCCATCTAATAAACACTTTACTTAGGCCTTCTCGCTCTTATTGTATTTATATGATTACAAACAATCCTAATCATTTTCGTACAGTAATATGTTACAGATTGATTATTGTTGATAAGCTTTCAAACTAACACGAGTAGGAAATGGTGTCCTTTACAACTTATCCACTAAAACTGTAACAACTTCATAGATCGTAGTTTAGTCATGCTTAAATTATGTAGGACAATCTTAAGGACGCTTAACACAAGGAGTCAAGCTACACTTGGGACCAAGTAAGAGCAAAAATTCTCACCACGTGATTGGTCTGTTTTTTATTATTAGAAATGCACCAATTACATTAAGAGGATTTTAGCCCTCAGTCCTATGGGTTTGACTCATTTGTACAAAAACAAACACATTCTTAACCCCTAAACGTCCCAGCCTATTTTTAGCCAAAAATCACATATCCAAAAAAAGTGTCATAGATGAAAATGAATATAAGCTATTTAGATCTCAACCGTACAAACTTGTAATAGACTTGTTGTAGGTCATGTGGACCAAAATTTGAGTCATGAGGTCTTATAGATTGCAAGACCATAACATATTAGTGCGCAAAACAAGCTACAAAATTTCATCATTTTCACTTTAGAGTGGAAAATCTACCAACAAAGCTACTCCAATGAAAAAATCTTCAACTAGAAAGTTGTTCATCTTCATCTCAATAGTACCCCTCTGGAAAAAAAAAAATCATCAAAATAATTACTTGGCTCAAAAAATACCCTTGTAATGGTGAAAACTACCCAAAAATTTACAAAAGGGAAAATAGTCCAAAACTAGTCCCAATGCACTCAAATCTACGCCTTATCTACGAAACATCTTCAATTTGGTCAAGATTTGTACTACTGAGAGTAGACTCTAATAAGAATCCATCCAAAAAAATAAAGTTGAAATCTAATGGTGGGTGAAAAAGATATAGCTATTCAAAAATCATCCATTTTTTCACTTTTTTCATTGTGGAAACATCATTGAAAATGTGATACCAAAAGTATTTGGATCAAAAATCTTCCAAGTAGAAAATTGTTAGATTTCATCTAAATACCATGTTCATGTAAAAAAATCATCAAAAACTATTTTTGGTTTCACATAATTGATTTGTAATGATAAAACATGCCTAATATCTGAAAACCCAAAACCAAAAGCTGCCTTCACTAAAATGCATGCCATTAATTCATCGTTGATTGCATGGCTCTGAAAGTTTTACCATACACACTAGACTTGATTTGGGACCCAACCCAAGTGATTTCATCCAAAACAGAGTTTGGATGAAGGCGTTATGGCTCTTCAAAGTTTCTGCCCTCCATCCAAAATGTAGAAAAACGACATTGGGGACGTTAGGGGTTAAAAAAAGTCTCATAAATGGAAACAAACATGAGTTATTCAAATCTCAACCATACAATCTTGTAATAAACAAATTGTACATCATGTGGCTCAAAATTTGAGTCATGAAGCCTCATAGATTGTGAGATCATATCATATCATATCAAATCACTTCTTAAAAAACATCACAAAATCTTAGCATTTTCACTTTGAAGTAAAAATGCTACTGATACACTTTTTGTAATGAAAAGCCACCAATTACAAAGATGTTTACCTTCATCTCAATAACACCCTTGAGCAAAATAAATCTATGAGAAAAAATTCTATTTACAAATTTTGACCTTGCAATGGTGAAAACTGCCAAAACTTTTACAAAGGAAAATTAGTCCAAAACTCAACACTTTGCACTCAAATCTATGCCTTGTCTTTGATACATCTTTGGTTTTGTAAAGGTTATTACCACATGAACTAGACTCTATTTGGAACCCATTCCAAAAAGCAAAGTTAAACTCCAACATTGGATGAAGGAGATATAGCTCCTCAAAAATCATACATTTACTCACTTTTTTCATTGTGGAAACATCATTGCAAATCCGATACCAAAGTTGTTTGGACCAAAAATTTCCCAAGTGGAAAGTTGCTAACCTTTTTCTTAAGATCTTGATTCTACTGAAAAGTTTTATAAAAACATCTTTTTGATCTCCCATAATTGCCTCACAATGGTGAGACTTGCCCCATGTTTAAAAACTCAAAAACAAGAGTTGCCTTCATTGAAATGCATGTCGTTTATTCATACTTAATTGTATAGGACTTCAATTTTTTGCCACAGAAACTAGACTTGATTTGAGACCCAACCCAAGAGATATCATCTAACAACGGATTCTAAATGAAGAAGTTAGGGCTCATCAAAGTTTCTACCCTTCATCCACGATGTCGTTTTTCAACATTAGGGGTTAAGGTCGTTAAAAACATTATGTATTCGGTTTTTCAATATAGGAAAATCATTGATATCTAAAACATCAAAATCTTTAGTTGGTAATAAAAGAAGATATCAACCAAAAAGTTGTTGAACCCCTTCCCATAAACACATTGGTATCTAAGAATCATGAAAAGTAGTTTTTGAAATATGAAATATGCTTCATATACAACACGCCTTAACCCCTAAAGGCCCGAGGGGTTTGAAGAAAAACTCACATGTGTTATAAAATATGGATTCAGTAACCCTTATGAAGTAGCTCTCCAAAGATAGTATAAAGACCCTAAACCCTAAATTAGATCTATACGGTTAAATTTCCTAAAACAAGTAAGATTTCTTTCATAATTAATCAAAGAGAGTAAAACTTTGAAAATCAATATAAGATGTAATTTCTATTATTAGTAATCAGAAATTGCCATGATTGGCTAAAATCACATATTATATCATAAAATGGAGAGAGGCCACAAGTAACCTATGAGGAACCTTATTAGATTCCCAAAATAGTAAGCTTTCTTACACTAAGAAAACTTTGCCCTGTTTGTGTTTGAAGGCTTCTTCTGAACAATCTATGAATCCAAACAAAGTTCTGTAAATTGAATGTGGTTTCCAACTTACCAAACTTCTAGAATGTTAAATAAAAATTCCAAAAATTCTTTTTTTATCTAGGTACAGCTCCTCAAAATTCGGGATCGACCATAAAATGGTTGATTGGGCTCTTAGGGGTTAACATAACCCTCTTTCAAACGTAGACCCCTTTGCACAAGGGTGCGGGACATTTCTTCATATTCTTGGCTTGATGATTTTACCATACATCTTCCTATAATTGCAATTCAATCCAACAAATTTCATCAAACACCATTAAATTTAAAAGGTATGAATCAAAGCTTCAAATTGTCGTTTAAAATGACAAGTCTTTAACACAAATTTTTGACACATGATGTTTGGGGGTTAAGGGGTTAAAAGCTTGAATGTATTTGTTATATCCATCCTAGTATCTTTCATGCAAACTCAAATTTCACCCGTGTTTGTGGGCGCCATGTGATAGCGTTTTGCAACGAAGTGCAAGAGCTCCATCGCCATAGCCACGCTCCTTAAACCCTAATTCTGGTCCAACTGATTCGCTTCCCAGGTTTTGGGACGCCTGCAGCGCAGCCTCGATTCGGAGTCCAGCGTGCATTCTTTCGGAGCGTGCCTCGCAGATTTCCTCGATAGCGTCGATCTCTTCGCCCGCAGCTGTGGCTCACTCTCGAAATCAGGGTCATGTCCACTCTCGAAATCGAAGCCCGCGAGTAAGTGATCCTCTCACTGCAATGCCCTCCCTGTGTTGCTCCTGCATTCGGTGATGAGATGACTGAATGAGGTGATTTGCGCGGGAGCTGTGGTGCAGTGTGATCAAGATTGTGCTGCAGTTTTGCAAGGAGAATTCGCTGCAGCAGACATTCCAGACGCTGCAGAATGAGTGCCAGGTCTCGCTCAACACCGTGGACAGCTTGGAGACGTTCATGGCCGACATCAACAACGGTCGCTGGGACGCCCTGTTGCCGCAGGTGGCGCAGCTCAAGCTGCCGCGCAAGAAGCTCGAGGACTTGTACGAGCAGGTAACGACATCTTCTCCCTCTTTTTGAAGTGGCATTGGAGGCAATTCTAGGTTACAGGGGACCGTGTTGTTGAGGCTGTTCTGGAAATGACTCCGACTGCAGCTTCGTTCTCATCGATGATGATCCTGATCAAGGGTGGCTCTTTGGTGGCAGATTGTGCTGGAAATGATCGAGCTTCGGGAGCTGGATACGGCGAGGTCCATATTGAGACAGACGCAAGCGATGGGTTTTATGAAGCAGGAACAACCGGAGCGTTATCTGAAGCTGGAGCATCTGCTGGTCCGGACGTATTTCGATCCGCGTGAGGTACTGAGATTGATGATGTAGTGTATCTGATGGAATGTTTAATGGATCAATTGTCTACATGACATGCAATACAGCGTGATCCTTGAGAACTTTTAGGGTTTGGAGGAGCAGAAGAAGATGATAGTGATGTAGGCTCCAGATGGTTATGGCAAACAGCATGCAGTTGTTTGATAGCAACATCAGGGTTTGGAAAGGTGAAGTAACGCCGGAAGTGGTCGTGACAGGCATATTCAGATTCATCGAAAGAGAAGAGACGAACACAGATTGCGCAAGGTGAGGACCCTTTCCTGTTTTTCTCGTCTTTTTTGTTTTCTTGTCGAGAAGTGCAATGGCAGCATTGGTGGTATGATGGATTCGTTGTTGGTGGCATGAGTTTTGGTTTTGGTTGAAAGAATGCGCTTTGGGAGTGTGCAGCTCTGGCCAACGAGGTGACGGTGGTGCCACCGTCGAGGTTGATGGCTTTGATCGGGCAAGCGCTGAAGTGGCAACAACACCAGGGTACGTAGAGGCTGCCTCGACCTTGAGTGGTTGTCTGGTATCATGTCTTGAGGCGAGTGTATGTGCTTCGCTTTCAGCCTACCGATGTGTTGGTTGAGTGCGTACCCTGAACTTGTAACAATCTAAGTATATGCTTGAACTCGAAGATGATGAAGTTGGTGTGTGTGCGGTGAACAGGGTTGCTGCCACCAGGGACACAATTTGATCTTTTCAGAGGTGCGGCAGCTGTGAAGGCGGACGAGGAAGAGATGTATCCAACCGTGCTTGAGCATACGATCAAGGTACGATAATGCGGGGGTTGGATAGTAACGTAGTTCGATTTGTCTGTCATCCCTTTGCACCGTGTTTCACAGAATTATTGAATCTATGGGAAATTTGCGAAATGGTGCAGTTTGGAAAGCAAAGTCATCCAGAGTGCGCACGGTTTTCTCCCGACGGGCAGTTTTTGGTGTCGTCTTCGGTGGATGGCTTCATCGAGGTTTGTAACATTCAACCATTGAGCAACATAGGGAGGGATCGCTCTTGGGGAAGATGTGCAGATTCTTGCGCATGTGGGATGGGCAGATATTATCAATCGACAGTAATTTTGGATGGTCAATTGTAAGTAGCTATGCGTCGCTATTTTGCAGGTTTGGGACTACCTGACTGGAAAGTTGAAGAAAGACTTGCAGTATCAAGCAGTGGTAAGCATCGTGAGCCAACGGCAGCTTGATTGTGGGATTTTATTGGCAATGTTGCATTGTATCGAGAATAAATGTGTGATGTGGTGGACGGTACAGGATGCGTTCATGATGCACGACGAGGCAGTCCTGTGTATTGCATTTAGCAAGGATTCCGAGATGCTTGCTTCGGGCTCTCAGGACGGAAAAATCAAGGTTGGTATCCTTGTGCATTCGATAGTGTCGTGCTAGTAAGGAATAGATGAATATGTTTGCTAATATGATCACTTGATTAGAACCGGCAATGCATTACTATCGTTTACTTAAAAGCATGGAACTTTTGCTCTGATATTATGATCAACTGGAATGGATCGGGGACATTACTTTTCAATGCAGGTGTGGAGAATACGAACGGGACAATGTCTGCGGAGGTTCGAGCGAGCGCACGGGCAGGGCGTGACGAGTGTTTCATTTTCAAGAGATAGCACCCAAGTGCTCAGTACATCGTTTGATGGCACAGCGCGGTATTGATCAAGTGACCTGGAGGAACTTCCCTGTTTTGATTGTGTAATAAAGAGGTTTTTCCTTCGGTGTAAAGGAGGTGGCTGTCGGCTGTGTCTACGACGGATGGAACGTGCCATTTTGAGATTGCTGCATGTATCATCGCTGAGTGCACGACTGAGATATGTTTGTACGTGTGCAGACTGCATGGATTGAAGTCTGGGAAAACGTTGAAAGAGTTCCGAGGGCATACTTCGTACGTGAATGACGCCATCTTCACGAGTGATGGCAGTCGAGTGATCACAGCCTCGAGTGATGGGTCTGTGAAGGTGAGCTTTCTTGCAAGCCAACGGCCACAGGTTTGCTTTTGATTTGAGTCGCAAGTGCGAACTCTGGCACTCATGCAGGGAAGCATTGCGAGAGGGTGTAGATGTTTCCGCCTTCTTGAGGCGCGTTGTCATTATATGGTATAATTTCGTGTGGGTCCTTTCGTGGTCGTTGGATGTGACGGTTGAGGGGCTTGAAATGTGCATGACCGTTTGGCAGGTGTGGGACGTGAAAAACACGGACTGTTTACAAACGTTCAAACCTCCACCTCCATTACGAGTGAGTTTCCCCTTGCTCTCTTCCATTCTCTACAGGAGTGAGGAGATTGATCGTTGATGTTTAGCAATGGTCGGCAAGGTGTCTGACTATGAGGTGTAATGGGAACAGGGAGGCGATGCAACCGTGAACTCCGTGCACCTTATGCCGAAGAACCCGGAGCACATTGTGGTATGCAATCGAGCGTCTGCTATCTACGTGATGACATTACAGGGCCAGGTTGGTCCTCTCACCTCATACCACTCATCAACCATCCCCTTCTCGTTTACCTAATGTAAACTGCTAAGTATGCACTCGACCTGGCACGGGTACTCGTTTGTAAGAATGGAGATTGACGAAGGAGTTGCATGGCAGGTGGTGAAAAGTTTGTCATCTGGAAAGCGAGAAGGAGGAGACTTTGTGGGAGCAACAGTATCTCCAAAAGGAGACTGGATATATTGTGTAGGCGAGGATCGGTGAGTGTCGCTCGATGAGCGAGTATTCCACTTGGAAATGTGAAAGGCTGGTAACGCCGGGGGTATGCAGATGAAGTTGAACATGAAGTTCTTGTATGGGTTGAGGAATGTAAAGTGCAGGGTGTTGCTTTTCGTACCGGGTGGAATGCTAACGACTGGGTGTGGTCGGGTAACAGGAACATATATTGCTTCAGTAACCAAACAGGCAAGCTGGAGCACCTGATGACGGTAAGCCATATACGAGACACGATTCTCGTCTAGTGTTTGTATGCAACGGTTGTTTAGTGATTGTAAAAGTGTAAGCAGGCATGGAGGGATGAGCCAATGTGGTGTGTGGGTATGGCAGGCTCACGACAAGGACATCATCGGAGTGACGCATCATCCTCACCGCAACTTGCTAGTCACGTACAGCAACGACAACACTATGAAGCTCTGGAAACCCTAGACCCCCACCTCCATGTATCATCATTGTCCTCATTAGGTTATATGGTTCCCCTTTGTGGCGTACATATCGTTGTCGTGGGTGGGCCGCCTCCAAGGGTGCATATCATTTCTGAAAGACTACCGCCTTCAATACGTGTTGGTGGGCGAGAGTTACATCATTACATGATTGTTCACTAACGAAGTATGTTCAGAAACATCACTTTTGTGAGGTTCGGTCAGTAAATACTTTGAAAAGAATATTAGTACAATCTTGTTCCGTACGAATTAGAAACAGATATTATGTAATTTATCAGAATTGTAGGTTGCAGTTCATTTTTATTACAATCATACACGTATTATTAAAAAGTACTTCTACAAATGAGCCGATATGTCGTACACACCAAATTTTGAGTACGCTAGTATGCAACCTCTGGCGAATCCTGTAGACCTTCAGAATACTTCCTTCGATCTCAATCTCGCAAAACGACGTCTTTCCGACTTTGGATATCTTTAGTTCAATGATATGCAGAAGTGACGTCCAAAACACATCACACGTTCGAAAGTAGTGATACTGTGTGTAGGTTATGGCTCGCACTATCTACTTTAATGACTAATTCGCAGATTTTCAAACTGAGATGCGTGAAGGCTCATTTGTACATTGAAAAACGTGTCCTAAGCTAAGCGGCAGGATGAAGGGCGCCCAGAATGTGGTATTCATATTAGGAAGTGGTGTACAAAATGTAATGGAAGGGTGAGAAGCAAATTATGCACTCTACAATTGAGGCAACACGGAGAGAGATCAGACACAAATAATCATCATTGTCTTCTACTACTCATCATCATACAAATCCTCAACATCGCACTCTCCTGTGTACACAGTGGCACTTCTTGGAGTTCCGCAATTACCTTCGGCAAATACAGCTCGATCGTTTGCTGCCATGTGGGAAATGATCTTGTACACCATCTCCACCTGCACGACAAATAGTTCAGAGCTCTGAAACTGGTTCTCTGTCATGTTGACTAGATTCATCTTCCATATTACCAAAAGTGCTAGTTCAAAAAAGGAAAATTGGGACTTGGAATGGACCTGGTGTGGGACTTGACACCTCTTCGCAATCTCTTCGACTGTGAGGGCCTCCACTGGATTCCTGCAACTGTTAATTACATGCGAAACCACTTCAGTTAGTGATAGATAGGTTTCCTGGTTCTAATTAAACTTACGGGTGACCAGCGTCCTAAAAAACAGAGTTCTTTGTAGCTTTGATTGCAACGAAGCGATAAGAATCAGACCAACCTAGCATCGTTTAACACTTTTTGAACTCGCTTTTGGAGTGCCAACACCTCCGCAGCAGCCTTCTTTCCTGCTTCCACGCCTGGCAACAGAAAAGCGAAACAAGAAACTTCAGCAAGGCTACCCATGTGTGAACGAACAAAACAGAACGCATGGAATAGGAGAGAGACCAGGTTATCCGATAGAGGACGTAGAGTTGTTTGCACCTGGTTGATGATAGGCGTTGATATTAACAATGCTGGCGTACAACCCGACAGCACGCTCATAGAGAGCAACCATTGCACCAACTGTCTTTGGATCCACTACCTCCACCGTCAACGTAATGGATTGTCGCTTGTTTGCATACAGTGCTGACCTAGTCCCCTAAAATCAGAACAAACAACGAGGTCAAGTTCCTCAATACTTTCCGAACTTGGCAATTACGCAATTCGGTGACCTTACGTCAGGAGAGGGAAGACGTGGTTTACCTGAAGCATCCCAAAAAGATAATCACCGCAAGTAACTCCAGGCTCCAGTTCCCAGTCGTGGCCGGGAGGCCTGTCTCGAAGCACTTCAATGAAGGTAGCAAAAAAGTTCGGTACACCTTCTCTCAGTTGCTGAATGTAGCTGCAAGTTCAACCATCTCCAATCATTCATGGGAATATATAAGCAAGAACTTTTCTATGATTCGAATTCGCCTTTATCGTACTCTAGACGTTGGAAATAGGTTATTTAAAACCAATCTTAGAATATTGTACAAACTCTTGTGAACGAAGGCCAGGTTCAAACTTCAGAACCAGAGTGGAAGACTTACGCATGCTGGTCAGTACTCCCTTTGTTCCCGTACACTGAAATTCCTTGATTCACCTGCGAAGTACATCACTTCAGATTAGCCGACACCTTACAATACGTACTATAGCATATCATAAGAGACCATTACGAACTAGTAACTTATTGAGCATTAACATGTTCCTGAAAACTCTAGAGACAAACTATGATACGCAAGATACAAGTAGGACCACACGGTCCTACTAAAAGCACGAAGTAGCTCGAACTGCTTGGCCCCAAGAAAAGGTTCAGCATAACCATAATCTCTAAAGACCATCTGTAAAGTCAACAAGCGTGATAAAAGCTGAACCAACCAATGCAGATCTAATTCTTACGAAGCACAAGAATCACCTTGTTTCCATCCAAGTCGAACTCCTTGCCCAAAGACTCCATGACCAACTGTTGCAAGTAACGGCTGAAAAGTAGCAGGCTGTCTTTGTAGGGGAGCACAACCATGTCCTGAAAGTGAGCAAAGCAAAGCAAAGCATATAAGAATGACTACCAAGCATACGCTTACTCAAACAAAAGCTCATCTAGATCAATACAAACCGAGTGACAACTTAGATAAATATTTATACCTTAGCGCCCACTCCGCCAGTTGCCCAATACCAGCACAGAGCCAACAGTGCAGCGGGGTTTTCTTTCACCTGTAAGCACACTTCGACATTGGAATCGTACAAAAACTACCAAAAGACTCCTCGTCAAAGAAGTTACTATGTTCGATAAAGAGATGATCAAAAATTACCGAGTTAACCAAAACAACTAGCAAATGAAGACACAAGAAGGGAACAAGGAATAGAACCGCCTCATTTGATAGTCTGTAGTCCCTAAAGATCCTTAAAACCGGTTAAAACGGGTTTAGGAGTTCCCGCAGGAAACTCTCAAAATTCAGCCAACTTTGAGCATTATAATCTCACAATGAAGAAGACTCAACGGTTCAAATTTTTGCTGTGAGTAGAAGGTCAAGTTAGCTTTGAAATCTTCCGGTTGGGTATTCTATATAATGCTTAGATTAAGTTTTTTGAGTCCTGAAGTAGAAGAAGGTCATTTTTAAGAATTTAGGCACTTTTGCATCACGGATCTCTAGGGGCTAGACGTACTGGCATTGGAAAAACAGAAAAGGAGATCGCAGAATGAGACAAACCACTGGGTTTCTCGTGTCTTCATCCATACGAGCGGCCCCCTCTAGCATTTCTCGAATGTTGATGCCCTGCAGATATGTTGAATGGTTAGATACAGAGGATCTATCGAATCAGAAGATGCAGATCGTGTAGAAAGCTGCTTACTTGTAGCGCCGCTGGGAGCAATCCAACAGCAGACATTTCGGATGTTCGCCCTCCTACCCAATCAAACATGGGAAACCTCGCCAGCCAGCCTTCAATTCGGGCAGTATTGTCCAACAAGGAACCCTCTTGTGTAATGGCAACCCCCTGTCAGGAATCGAGAAACGAGGATATTCTTACTCCCAAACTCATCTATGTGCTTCCAGAACTACTCACGCACTCAAAGTTAACCCTTCCAACCAGGCATGATAATGATATAGCCCGCAGAAGCGGCATATTCATACTGAAAGGAACACAAGTTAGCTAAATTTGAACTCGGCACTTAAATATATCAAAAAAAATATCATTGACTACCTACCTGCTTCGAGAAGTCAAGACCCGCATCTCGAAATGCCTTCTGAACCTCCAATAATCCGTTACGAGTTTCTGGTGTCCCTCCACTCTAAAAAAATCACAACAGTCGGAAAGAGCATCAGAAGCACGCAAATTTTGACACCAGATCAAAATGAACAGTTTCTCTACTCGAACCAAACACATAGAACGATTCACACCCAGACTTGCAAGTTCCACGAGGGAAGCCTGAAGTACAAAATACCGACCTTTGAGATCACAAGAACGAGAGTTGAAGAAAGCTCAGGACCCAGCTGAGCTATCTGATGATCGATGCCAGCAGGATCAGTGTTGTCGATAAAGCGTAACTGCATCGAAACATCAAACAGTTAAGATACAGGGTGACCTTATAATGAACCGTAACTTACATAAAGTACAAGAAAGACAAATCCTGCTCTAAGATGGCCTCCGCTACAAAATGGGTCTCCTATGCGAACCCAAAGTAAAACTGTACCAATTATTCTAACACTCACCTTCAGGGGCGGATTATCAGGAGCCAATGCCTCAGCAACAAATTGAGGGCCCAGCGCAGAGCCGCCAATACCGACCGAGAGAACTTGAGTAAAACGACCTACAGGTGTAGGGGGTGGCTTGATCTGAGAATCACACAGTACTAAATAGTCAAGTCCCTGAACCTCCAGAGTACGCTTCCCGAAAACGTTTCCCTCAAATCGAAAAATACTTCTCTGATGATACTTTATTCTATATTACCGTATATAGCCAGTACCAGTTACTAAGCTACACATGCAACCAGATATCAAAGGAGTCGAGACTTGGGATTCTGCACAAATACCTGCCGCAACATTCTTGGAACAGTTCTAAGAACTCACCTTCTCTACAGTACCGCACATTCACTGTAGAGAGCCCGCTCACAACTAATTTAATCTGCTCAGGAATGAAAGGGCAACTAACAGGATAGATGGTGCTCTCCTCACTGTTGATCACAGTGTGCAAGAAGGTTGCTTAAGAATGCAATCACTCCTGAGCAGCGTGCAACCTAAATATAGTAAAGTTGTGTTCACCTTGACCATATCATCAATTGAAGCTCAAAATTGCGAGAATGCGAGACATTCGAATCCTAAAGCGTGCGAGGAGGTCTTCGGATCATAGGAAGCAACAATACTGCGAAAAGGATGGCCGCTAAGGAGCTCGAGACATCGCGCGAGGTTACATGCAACAGAAAGATGTGAATCGCACCTTGCCACTGATAACATCATCAGCGAAAGCTTGAACTCTCTCCAGAGTGTCGATGATGAGCTTCTGGAGGAATGGCGTGGGAGCAATCTCAGGCTTTCGGAGCCAATAATGTCCAACCATACGGCCTTCATCGGGATTAGCAATTGAGCCGCCTTCGAGCTCCTCCATATGCTTGAACGCTTGCTCAAACCTCGGCAGCATCGCTTCGTAAAACTCGTCAGTGAAGCCAATTCGACTAATATCCAAGTAGAGCCCTAGCTCCTTGTCCTGGTAGAGCCAATCCACGTACCGATTCCAAAGCGCAATTGGATCTGTTTCCAATTCAGGCTCCTCCAGGGGCGATGCCGAGCTCACTTCCGCACCGATCTTGCTCGATACCGCCCGCAGGGGAAACGATCCCGACACAGGAATTGACGCTATTGCACTCCTCGCCAACTGCAGTGCCGCAGGCACCGAATAGCTGCTTGCACATCTCTCGCGCCCTTCCTTAATTGATCCTCCTACACTGCACATTGTCGCAGCCATATGGAGCGACAATGACGCCATCGCTGAAACCTCAAAATATGCTCTCCTCCTACCTCAAAATCTCCCGTCCTTCCACCTCACAATCTGACTCCTTCCACCTCGAATCTGTCTCCTTCCACCTCCAATTTCACAGACAGCGGCAATGCGGTAAGAGATGAAATGAAAACCTAAAGCAGCAGTGCATGGAAAGTGCAGTAAGCCATACTGTGAGCTCTGATTTGCAAAAAAGTGTGAGATGAGAATGTGAGTTGTCTTCAATTCGGACCAGCACAGGGTCCCATTGCGAAAGGGAAAGTGAAGCAAAGAGGAGCGAGGAAAGTGAGGTGATAGGGAAGGGAATGGGGAAGGGCGAGAGAGTAGAGGACGAGGGGCGGGCGGATGCAAGTGTTGATAAATTGGAGCCCCACAGCCAATTGTTGCTGCTGCGGTGGAGGGCAGGGGGGGCCGTCTCCGCCCGGGACTTTTCTTTTCTATTTGCTCCTTTCCGGTAAGGCCCTCCGTCTGTGTGGCTCTCAAGCCGCCATAGCCGAGCCGGTCACCCCCGTTCCCGTCTACCGCCTATCGCCCGTGGCTTGAGGAATCGGAACACAATCCCGCATCATTCCCTGGCCCATTGGAACCCACAATCATGGATCATCATTGGAAAACTTGTAAAATAATATATTTATTAAAGATAAATGAGAGATAAGAGATAAATGGTGAATAGTGTATTCAATGTATTTGAACCTACATGTTGTATATTGCATTTATGGTATTTATTGACATAATCATAGAAAATGTGAGATGGTTTCTTGAATTTGGTTAAACATCTATATTCCTATCTCTATGGGGTATAGAAGGCGATATGTTACAATTGCCTGAGTCACAAGTAACTTTTGAAGGCTATCTCTAATCACCCTTTATTATCCATTTGCGTAAAGTCGTAGAAAATCGTAGTTGGAGAATTTTAGTTTACAAAAACTCAAGAATGTTTAGGGGTTAACCTTTTTTTCGAGATGTATTCATCCTCGAGATGTTCAAAGGGAAACCATTTTCATATGATCCTTTCCGCTTTGAACCATTTTTGGTGAAATTCAAATACATCATTTTAGTACCCAACCTTACAAAACTAAGCTCAAATCATGTGTTCGACTCTTCCAAGAAGTTGCACAAACAACCAATGGTTCATAAAAAAGATTATAATGTTCAAAGATTATATGTGATAGTCAAACTGGTAATTTTTAGAGGATGTACTACTCTAACCATCAATAATTTTTCTCACAAATGGAACTGGTTCGCATGTGCACTAGATGAATAGCTTTGCACTGACATATCACATATGACAATATCTTCATACATAACCAATGTACTTGAAAATTTACGAAAGTGTTCAAAAATCATACGGATAAAATGGGAAGTTTTGAATGTGAAGAGAGATTAAAACGCACCAAACAATGAAGAATGTATTGATAACAAAGTTTGATCACAATCTTAAGCTCAAATGAGTATCCATGTGTGTGATATACAACATAGTATATTGTATGGCATTCACTATAGTTTAGTTTGATGTATTTGAGTTCCATTATCAACTATTCCGAGAGTTATACTACTCCAAATTATCATAAGATTGTTAGAGACTGTTAGAAACCAAAGTACCAATCAAAACCATTGATGGAATATATCACATGAAGCGACATGAATCGATAAGATTTTATAATTGTAAATGTCGCTTCATTTACAATAGTTAATGGTATCATTGATAGCTTGAATTCTTTTGACAAAATGATGTGAACATAACATTATTTTTAAAAATACATGGAAAAATATCCAAGATAGCTCATCTATAGATTCCAAAAACTTGTGAACCGATATCCTAGGATTGCAATTTCGAAGGATTGAAGATGATATAAAACACACATTATCGTAACACAATAATTTCCAAAGATGGAAATACCTAAAGATCCACAAATTCTTGCAGCCGCAGGAATTTTTATCTTCATTGCATCTTTTCTAATTCTAAGAAAATATCATCAAACTCGTAATGCGAATCGTGGCTACTTCAATAGTGAATAATCATGTATATCACTTCTTATATACAATCGTAATTATGCATGAACACACACTTTAGGTTTCAAGATTGCTAGAAATATGTGTGCATGTAGCTTGTTCAATATTTTTAGGAAAAAAATTAGGTCAAGTTAAATATCCATTAGGAAATACTCCTCTATAATTAAAAACACATATCATTATTTCCGTTTTTTTCTTTTTTTTTAATTACTCCGAAGATTTTGATACCTTTAAAATTGATTTGACTAGTGGTATATCTATATTAGGTACCAATCAAAAACATTATGAGAACTTCTCAAAGCTCAATAATGGGTAGCACTTATTGTCTACATCCGTCATTAAATTTCTTGAAGAATGAAATTATGATGGATGTAGAGGTAATTCAAATGTTCAATAAAAATAATTCTTGTTTTGGCCATATTTTATTATTACAAGATAAAAATAAAAATCTTAGTTTCTCAAACTCTTGCAACCAAATCATTAACTTTAGAAATAAAGATTTTCTTTGCAGAGCCACCAAAAATATACTTATATAAAACAATTTTTCATAGACCATAACTATGTAGCAAGATTTTGAATTTTGAGATATTAGGGTATCCAAAACATGATATCCAAGTCTTATTTTATCAACAAGGTTTTTGTAGTTTGTAGATATAAAAAGGGACTAAGATAATGGTGTAGCAATCCTCTAGCTTTAATTTACTTCTTTTTGCAATAAAGAAGCTACTTGAATAAGATATAAATGTTTTAATTGATCCAAACCACACTCTCAGTATACTTGGTTCATGATTATTTTTGAGGAGTGATTTTTTTATCTTAGTTGTGTTAGAAAGCATAATAGTATATTCAAAAGTACTATGTAACTTTTGTATATTCTATATATGCTTAAAATACCACAATATGGGTTTTATAAACTAAGGCACTTTGTGGATTTGCATTAAGATCCTATTTAGTTCATTGGCATGACTCGATCCCCTCCATTGATTTATCTCAAGAGCATGGTGTAATGGTTTTTATTAAATTGCATTTTCAAAGAATTATTACTACTTAGTAAAACTTTAATTCTTGAATATTTGTCTTCTTGCTAATTATACTTGTACAATTTCATTGTTGGCATTTTATTTTTGTCCACAAAAGAGGAAAACTCTAAGTCTTGTAGATTCTAATGACTCTAATAGTAAACAAGTGTAGATTTGTTGAAAATTTGTGAGCAATCAAACTTTGGAATAAGGCACTTTGTGAAGCGGTTATATTATTGTGAGTTTATTTATTATTCATGAATACATACATTCACGACAATTTCTAGTGAAATATTATTTGTAGTCTAAATGTATTGTTCATACTTCTTGGTATATAAAATACTTATGTAAAATTGACATCTATAGATTCTTTTGTAATCATTGGCCTTTGAATTTTGATCAACTTGAATATGTACAACACAAAATTTATCTAGATTATTTTTTGTTGATTTGTCATTGTTCAATTCATCCCTAAAAAGTCCTTATCTATTCATAGTCTAGAAACATAAATTTCACAAATTCATCAATGCAAAAATAAGTAAGCTATTTGGATCTCACCATACAATATTCCAATGGACTTATTATAGATTATGTAGATCAATTTTTGCATAAAATGCAAGATTATAGTGTTAAGTATCATACAGACTCGTCAAATTTGCCATGAATTGATCATTTTGAAGTAAAAGTGATACGGTCTTCTTGGATTTATTACTAGTATACCCTCAAGGCATTGCTACACCCACATAAATACCTTCACCATGTCCTTTTTGATTTTTTCGCTAGATCTAAAATAAGGTTATTGTTGCAATTTCTCCTAATCTGGGGGCCATAAATACTACAAATTAAAATATTTTTGGACTCGTCGACCCGTTTCGCAATCCAATTGCTCTTAATAACCCTACAAATAAAACCAACATCCATTAACTCCTAAAAATCCACGGCCACCATGCTGGAGGTTTCCTATTTCGGGCAGCCTAGATGAAGGGGTTTAACCCTTAAGCGGGCCGAATGTTGATTTTCGACATTCTGGATGACACCGGGGATGTTTGAAGTCTTCCCGTCTTCTCATCCTCGCGATTTTTCACCCGTCATTTTTTGTAACCGGCTGGTAAATGGGTTTAGTTTACTATGAGCTTTACCCCCGTATTATATGGGGTTTACACATTTTCCAAGCGTGATTTCAGTGGAAGTCATTCTTTGCATGGAGTATATTTCTTCAATTTCTGTGTGAAATTTTGCCATTTGGGCATTGGAATGGGGCAGTTGGGCATTGGGTGCATTTTGCAAAAGAAAATAAGTTGGAAAGACGGATTACATAAGTAAGTCATTATTTGGAAAGAAGTGGGGGTGATTAGTGAGTTATGAGGACTATCATGGTAGTTGAGCTGCCATTTTTGACTGCATCTCCAACCAAAAGGGTCCAGCCCTTGGGCTTTGCTTACCAATGGCAATTTTCAAATGCAAACATGTTCCAAACAAGTATTGATGAAGCAAATTTTGGGATATAAAACCATCCCATCATCAATGCCCTATTGGCCAAATGTAACACAATCTCACATCCAAATTTGAAACACCCAAAATCTTACCTAGAAAATCACAATCCTAAAACAATCCATGATTGCAAGTTGTTTGAAATTCAAAAATGTAGCATATTTGAACATGCACCATGTCACATTCAAATTTCAAAGCCACAAAATCACACCTACAAAATCACTCCTAAAACAACCCATCAATGCCAAAGATTTGAAATTTGAATTTCAAAGTAAATAGAGTTGTCAACAAATCTGCCCCACTTGCCATTGATTTGCTCAATTCCTACCTTTCTCTATCACCCATAAAATGGCAACACAAATGGAGACCTTGCTTTGCGCTGCAAAAGAGGAGTTAGTGAGGTGGGGAAGAGAAGAGAAGGGTTTAGGAGAACAACAATTTGTCTTTTTGTTAGAATTGTTGAATAGGGATGTGCTTTTGAGTTTGCCATGCTCTTCCAAGGTGGAGAAGTGTGACACACCCCAAGGCATACGCCATTTGTTTTATCACCATGTAAGCAACATTTTGGGGTGGAAGGAGAGAGTGTCTGAGGGAGACAAGAGAGGAATTAGTCCATTGTTATATGGTTTAGTTAGGCAAATTTGGCCTAATGAGCAAAATGCCAACAACCAAGAGCAAATCAGCAGCTCTATCAAGGGAGATGGAGGGGGCTCTATATGTGCAAGAAGAAGTCAACAGTTACCAGGTAAGCTCCTACTCACCTCCTCTTTGCACACATCCAGATTTTCAAATTTTGAGTCCTCTTCACATACTAATTTACCAATTTATTGCATGGCCATGAGGTTTCATACTACTTCATAACTTGTAGAGGAGAAGATAACTTACATTTGGAGAACAGTTGGTCCCTTCATCAAATCAAAATCCATGTCGCATTGCTTCCATAACTTGGCAAAAATGCTCCCTTGTCATGCATGCTGCCTCTGGTATCAATCAAGCATAGGAGGTTATAATGAAGAATAGTAAATTGAACTCAACAGCCTAGATCTAGCAATTCAATCAACTAAGTTGAAAACTAAGCTTGTAATTGAAAACTAAGCTTGTGATTGAAAACTAAGCTTGTGATTGTAAGCTTTTTATTACCTGATCAAAGTGATTCGGTGGGGGCTCCAGGGAATCCAGGGACTCCTGGTCCGGCCAAACGAAAGCGCCTCCGTTGCAAGCCTCTCTACCGGCGGAGGCAACAGAGGTCACGATCAAGCAGCAGCGAAGGTAGCCAAGGTTGCACCGCTGGGGAGGTTGGAGAGCATACTGGAGATGCCAAGGGAGAGACTCAATATCACGAAGATCATGATGGCAACACCCGCCGACAGGGGAGGAGCTCAACCTGTGTTACGGACGACAAGCCAAAGTCAGGAATCACAAGGTAGGGGGCGGATGGCAGTACGACCGCCGTGGAGGCCTATAGGGCGCCGCAGCACAGACAGCTTGATCGGGACGGAGATCACCAGGCCCGAGCGACATCAGACTAGCGGAGTCGGGGCAGCCGGGACCTCACCATCCGGTGTAGCGGCGTCGAAGGGGCTGGGCCACACGTCGGGGACCTCCAGATTGGGTGTAGCCGCCTTGGGTATGCCGATGGCGACGGGGTCTTCAAAGTCGGGGACCTCAAGATCGAGCACCAGGGATCTGTCGACGGCCGCAGTGCCTGCCAGGGAAGCGGGACCGGCTGCTTCAACAAGAAGTCAGCGCAGCCAAGGGACGAAGACACATCAACAACCAGCAGAGTCCACTGCGTCCAAGAGGCGGAAGGGACTATCAACCTCGAAGTTGCCTGTAACACACATCAAGCACCCGAGAAGGAGAAGCACAGAAGTCATGAAAATCATAAGTCCGCTAGTCCATGAGAACTTACCTTCGAGACTTGCTCCAAGAAAGAGAAACCGTGTAGATCTAGGTCGCGGCAGACGAAGATCAGGGCTCGGATCTGGCAAGGATCCGAATTTGCCACGTCAAATTGTTGACCCTGTAGAAGTTAGAGTACTCTTGAGAAGTCTCGATCGAGATTCTAATGTCATAGAAGAAGATGACGATAGTGTGGAGCAGTGGGTGAGAGGAACAGCCATCAGGAGCTTTGTGTGTCCTGTGTCATCTAGATTAATCTATGTGGTCGAAATTGACGATGAAACTAGGGAAATTCATTTTGGTGAGATTGCAAGCATTTACGCTCATTATCACGTGCAGGAAGGTGAAGAAGAAGAGAGTTTTGAAGAACCTGGAGATGAAGCCGTTGGTAATGAGAGTGAGTTTGAGGACACCGATTCAGAAGATGAACTCGATCTTCTGCTCACCATGGACGATCTTGGCAACGGGCAATTGCAACAACACGGTCACGACGGCGTCCACTTGCAATAATGCACGGGCGGGGCTACACCCCAGACGGTGAGTGCGGACGGCGATCACGGTGAGCAGAGTCCGCAGCACTTCAGCGGAGGGGGCATCGTGGGAGCCAACCTCAACGGCACCTTATCGAGATCCAGTGGATGAGATCCGCGCATGGCGGATCCAGCCAACTCAGCAGAGGGCGCGCCTTCCGTGGCAGCGTCACTTGACTCAGGCGCCGGGCTCCAAGGCGGGCCCCATGCAGGCCGTGTGGAGCCACAAGTCTCCGAAGCCAGGAGCCAGCAGAGCCCAGTGGGGACTGAGCCCGTGGGTAATGGTGGGCTAAGGGTCCGCTTAGAGAGCCCCCAGTGCAGCATGGGTGTTTCTGAAAGGGAGGGGGCATGTTCTTTGGATACTTCCGAGCGTATTTCTGAGCCCCAACCCCTGCGTACAATGGTAAGTGAGCCCTCTAATGGGGAAAGGGGCAAAGGAAAGGAGGTTCCAATTGGGCCAAGAGATTGGAACAATGGGCCAACGTTCAAGGAGTGTTACAAGGATGAATATTGGGGCCAGTTTGTGTCAAAGTATACCCATGATGATGTTGTGTTCACGGGTCCTAGTGAGGGTCCGCCATATGTTTTTAGGAAAATTTCCCCCGTATTAGACTTGTTTCACAAATTCTTCACAAAGAAGACTTTGAGGAAAATAATTAGAGAGAGCAACCGTTACGCCTCCTCTATTGATCCGGCTACCGGTTTCACTAGAGGGCCCAAAGAATGGTGGAGTTTATCGGTCCCGGAGTTGGAGGCGTGGTTGGGAGTTTGCATACTAATGGGGTTGAAAATAGAGCCTAACCGTAGGTGCTATTGGAAGAGGAGTGTGCCTTTTTACTATTGCCATACGATTGCTAACACCATGAGCATGAAGAGATATGAGGGTATAACAAAATGTTTACATATCCATGATGACTCTATGGCCCCTACGGATAAAAACGATCCTACTTATAACAAGTTAGTGAAGTTGAGGTGGCTCATAGAGGAGGTGAGACTTCAATGCCTTGCAAATTGGAATCTTGGCCAATTTGTAACCGTTGATGAGCTCATGGTTAGGTACAAAGGAATGTATGGTCATGGCATGAAGCAGTATATGCCAAACAAGCCGGTCAAATTTGGAATCAAGGTTTGGGCGGCGGCGGATTCAAAGTCCAAGTACCTTTATGTCGTACGTAAATTTGGAACTTTTAGTGTAGTTCCAACCTTTCATGTGTTATAAATGCAATTTACTTTTCATTTTCCTTTCTAAGTGTGAATTGGAGTTTAAATAAGATTAGAACGGGAACTAAGCCAAAAGGTGGATAATGAAAAGGCATGAGCAAATGAAAGGTTGTAAGTCTAAAATTTGAGAACCATAAGTAGGGAGAGAAGTGGTTATTTTCCTTTGAACACATAAGAGCGAAATGTGTATCCCGCACTCAGAAGAAGTGTGAGTTTGTGAATTGTGAAGATTAAGTTTAGAGTTGTGAAGTAGTTTGTAAAACAAATTGTTGTTTTAACAACAAAGTATGTAATATATAAATGATACTTGACGAAGAATCAATTAATATTAAAACACAAAATTGAAACCATGAATGTTGAATGAATTGGAGAACAAGTTCGGAAATTGTAAACATTGAATTGCAAACCAATTGTTTGTATTGAAATTACAAGTATACTTGTGTGTAGGCTTTGAGTTGTTTTGAGCATATAAATTGTGAAGACAATAAACTTTGAATAATGGAATACATGAATACTTGAAACCGGAAATATACATTGAGTTGGAAGAAAGTGGTAATGAATATAGAATGAGTTCTTGTAATTATTTCTAAATCATTGTTGATTTATCTTCTATTCGTGACCATAATTGCATAACTTTGACCGACTTAGACTCTCCCGACAAAGAACTCCCCTATCTACATTCCTTGGGTTTCTTTTAACCCATTGAAAAACGCTTTACACTTTACAACTTCCAAGTCTACACGGGGGCCGATTTGAAGAAACATCTACACACGGCGAAACCGGGAGAGGCGAAAACGGGTTACGAAGTTGTGATGGGGTTGATGGACGGATTGCACGGGCGGGGCCATGTGGTCGTCACCGACAACTTCTTCACATCCCCAAAGCTTTTTGTAGATTTACACGACTTGGAGACATATGCCACCGGCACCGTGCGTGCCAACCGAATCGGCTTGCCAAGCGACTTGGTGGACAAGCGACGGTGGGCGAAACAACCCCAAGGGAGCTCCGATTGGCGCATGCATTGCACCGGTACGTTATGCTCTCTTGTTTGGGTGGACAAAAAACCGGTGTTGTTGTTATCAACCCATGCCCCGCCTTTGTCACCGGATCCCGATGTACATCTTACGGTGCCTCGATATTCCCGGGGGAGGACGGAACACATACCCACCTCTCCGATACATTTGGAGTATACCCGTATGATGCGAGGCGTGGATGTGAGTGACCAACTTAGAGGAGTTTACACGGCGATATCCAAAACCCATAAGTGGTGGCACCGTATATTTATGTTTTTGGTAGACCCAGCGATTACAAACTCATGGATAATTCATAAACGGGAGAGCTTGGAGTTGGGAAAGCCTCCCATGGATCATTTGGAGTTTGTGACGGCGTTGGCATTCTCACTCATGGAGTGTTGGAGACAAAACCGTATGGGTGTGGTTTCTCTATGTTCATACACCCCGGGCACTCATGGGCTTGAGAAGGTTCAAGGCGGTAGACACCAATGTGCACATTGCAAAGACCCAAAAAAACTAACCAATCTTGTGTGCAAAGATTGTGGCGGCCTATGGTACCATATGGGTGATTGTTTCACCAAATGTCACTTCACCGTAAGGAGATGAATATGTAAGTTTGTCTTCCCAACAATCTTTGTGTTAGTTTATTTCTTATTTATTTTATCCTATTTGTGTTAGTGTTTGTATGAACTACAGTGAGCACTCCAAAGACTACTGAATTGAATTTGGAGTCACTCCAGTGATTTTTGGTCATTTGCAGTCACTCCAGTGATTTTTGGTCATTTGCAGTCACTCCAGTGATTTTTGGTCATTTGCAGTCACTCCAGGGACTAACTTAGTGGCTCAAATTTGGAGCACAGGGACTCTTGGTCGATGGAGTACAGCTCCAATTTTTTGGAGTCACATTTTTTGCATCAAAGGGAGGTTCACAAGGGACGAGGGCTGTAGAGGATAAGGGGCGACATCCGGCCTCAATCATGCGGCCAGCAAGGCAGCGGCTCCACCTCAAGGGAGGGCAGGGGCATTGAACCAAGGGGGGTGGGGCCTCCACATCGGGCCCTTTACAAATGCCGAGCCTTCAAGGCATCGGCCGGCCCATGCGGGGCTTCAGGCGCCTCTGCCCAATTCGGTGGGGGGGGGGGTTTCAACCTCTTACGGCTGACATTTTATGTACTTTTGGACCCCTTTCCATCTGCCCCAATGGAACGAAACGTTTAGGGGTTAAAATAATATTTTTTCCTAAATTTTTTACGGGGTGCTCCTTACACCGCAAAGTGCATGTGGTTAAATTTACAAATCCAAATTCCAATTTTAGAAACTTCATCTAGAAATTTTAGGTTTGAAGTCCAAATAGGGCAGTTTAAATTTAGTCTTTTTTTGAATTTTTTTTTGGAAATATGTTCATGAACAAATCACTACTTGAGTTCCAAAGTGACCCAACTCAAAAAGTTTGTCAATCTCACAAGGGCAGCCCTCAAAAATTACGAAAACAATCTTCATAATTTCTAGTAATTTTTGAATTAACTCTTACAAAATTTGTCAAAATTTAAGGTTTTGGAATTTTCTCATTTTTTTTTTCTCAAATTTCACAAACTCATAAAGGCACCTACTCGCCGTGGGGATCTTTAATTAAGCCAAATATATCGAATGAAAAGCATGTTTTACTATATCGTTGTTTTTAGACCTTCTTTTACAAAATAATTTGCATGAAGGTCACAAAAATGGAATGAGTTTCCAAACTTTTGCATGAGCGCACCCAACTTGATTACCCATATGAAAAAAAATATGGGAATTATTTTTGGGGTAACAATCTTCAATTTTCTCTTTGCTCCATGGAAACAATGTCTCACAAGCAATGCCCGAAAAAACTTCTGCACCAACTTTGAATGTTATGATCTCATAAATGATAAAAATCCAAAGATTGAAATTTCACATGGTAGTAGTGATAGTAGGTAGGTTTGAGATCTTACAGTTGAAAGTACAGTAAACAATAAATTTTTTGACCATGTCTCAATTCGAACAAGGTGGTAGAAAATCGCAGTTTTTGGTTTTGGAAGTCCAAAAAACGCTTGGATTTTTAGGGGTTAACACCCCACACGGCCTGATCCAGCCACTGGTCCTTGTGGTTATAAGGTCACAAAACAAACTAACTGCCTTAAATAATAGACAAAGTGAAATAATCCTCTCATAATTCCTAATTTGAAATTGGATACAAAATAGGATATAAAATTCTGTCATTTTCATTTTGGAGTAAGAATGTTACTAGAAAACCTAGTGTACTATGAATGTATAAAGAACATGTAAAGACCTTTGCCGTCGGGACAACGGGAATCATACTAGTATATATATAAAATAGAACATGTTCTCGCAAACAAGCCGATCTCCTAATCGAAGCTGATTTTTTCACTCGTGCATTTGATTGAAGTGAAGATCCCCCAAGCCTCGCAATTTCCAGTTTTCGCAAGTACTGCTGCATCTCATACTTCGATCGTCTGTCAGTGATTAGTACAGAGCTTTTATTTGTTGCTGTTGCATAAGGAATGTTAGAAATGTAATGCTTTACATAAGCTAGATGAGAAAAGACATTAACCCTTAAAGGTCCCTTGGGGATAGTATGTACGGTGGCGTATAATTGAGATTTGCTACCAACAAGAAACTCTATATTGTGATCTTAAAAGCTTAGTAGAACCGCATGGATTTATATGTCAACTTGTTCTTTGAACTCAAATCTATTAAAGGTGTGCACTCATTCCAATACAACCAAAATACGCTGTATTCTAGCAACCAAAATATGGTTGTTCAGACCTTTAAGGGTTAATCGCCCAGAAATAACCCAGAATACACCATGTGTTGTTGTCATGGAAAAGTGGGATTGCCAGAAGTTGAACCACCACCACAGTCATTGCTCATTGAGTAGACTTTAGAATCAAAATGATTATGTAAAAATATTTGATTTTATAACAGTGCATTGGCATGTACATCAGTTGGAGCAAAAATTGACCCACGCTTTGCTTAAGAAGGAATTTATACCTATTGCTTGCAAGGTCAATTGTATCGTCGAATAAACACTTTACTTTGGGTAAGTGAACATGCTCCAAAATACAACCAACTATATACCATAGACTGTACTAGTGTTTTAAACGATCGATTGGCAAACTTGGAGCAATTAAATAAAAATACGTTAAATGCTATACAAAATATGATATAAAACTACAATCCATATGCAGCCTTGAACCAAAACACCCGTGAACAAATAACTACATACCCAACTGCTATGTCATGTATCCAGTTTGTAGCGGTACAAAATTGCGATAGACAGGAATATAATACTCCAACAACAATAGATGAAGTTGGAGGATTTATGAATAGCGATAGTAGTGATGATACGAGACGAGATGGTGACATTGTAGTCATAAGCACTGCTACCCTTTGCAAAGAATATATGCCTTACATGTCGTTGCAATGTGTACTTCTCTTTCCTCATGGATGTGACGATTGAAGTGCTGGACATACTTCTTCGAGGATTTAGTTGGGATGGACATAGTTTTAGAGTAGATAATGCGGGAGAGATTGCAGGTGGAAACAACCCCTGGTTGGTGACCAAACATCAGTATTATGCACACTTCTTGCATACTAGCAATCTTATGGACCATCTTTTCTATGCATGTCATCTACTACATCAATTTATGGTCAATGCTTATGAATGCACGGAACAAAATTAATTACATTACATTTGGACAAACCATAGAGAGTTGGGCACGGATTTATATTCTTGACTTTCAATGCATTAGACAAAGACAATCACAGTGCAAGTGTTGTTGGCAAAAGGCTTATTTTGTTGTCGTTGTTTATAGGTAGTCCGAGATCTATGGTACAACTTTATTTGGATGCATTGATATTGGTCCAAAAGCTTGATTGCCCAAATTTATTCATCTCTTTTATGTGCAATCCTAAATGGTCCGGCATAACTAGAGAGCTATTAGCTGAAAACGACCAAATAATAGACTTGGTCTCACGTGTATTCCACTTGAAATTCAAGCAGATTCTAAAGGATATTAAAAATTGGTGTAGCGGTTGGTACATTATGGGTGATAGAATTCTAATAACGGAGTTTGCGACATGCGCAAATTCTTCTCATTCTTGTCGAAGATTTAAAGAGGATGAATCCTACAAAATATAATACTATGATTTTTGCTAAGGTTCATGATCAAAATCTTTACACTGAAGCATTTGAGACACTTATAACTTCTATGGTTCATGGTCCATGCGCAAAGGAGGATCCAAGAACCTTATGCATGGAAAAAGGGAAGTGTACAAATGATTACCCACATATTTTTTGCGATGCAACAACTATTGGTGAAGATGGGTACCGAATTTATCGTAGAGAAAACGATGGTCGCATATACACCGACAAGAACCGAGAATACAATTTTGTACGACACATTCCATGACACATATATGTCATTAGGTCTATATGAAATAAACGTGGAATAACACCGATGCCTTACAAAGGCTAGCATAATGCAAACATGATCTCAATTGCGGAAATTGTTTGTAATTATGATAATCAACGGTACGCCCACCAATCAAAGGCAGTTATGGGACGATCATTCGGCAAATTTGTTTGATGATTGTGCACACGGAGTTAGGCGCGATGGGCACTTAAATCAAAGCCAAGAACAACTACACAACTTAGCATTGAGTTTGATAAGTAATGAACTATTAAAGTTTGAGAAATCACTTTAAGATTTGTCATTCCCAAATCCTGCAGTTTTTATGGATGACATACAAGTAAACCGATTCTTGAGAGACGAATTGATTTTAACATTGAGCAACTACAAAAGGAAATTATGCGATAAATAACAATGCTAAACAATGAGCAATTACAGACATATAATATGATACTAGACTCACTTCGGAACCCAATTTAGGAATCACCAAACATATTCTTCACATAGAGTCCCACGGGCGTAAGAAACATATTTACGGAAAACTTAATATTGAAATCTATCCGTGCCGATGAAAATGTGGCTCTTGCAATTGCATTTTTAGAAGTCTATGCGTCATTGTTACGGAAAGGCAGGACCGCTCACTCCAAATTCAAAATTTCAATGGACATAGCTTTGATTTTGTATGCAATATCAAACGCCAAACGCACATGGCCGAATTACTACAGGAATACAAGCTAATATTGTGGGATGAAGCGCCGATGATGCATAATTTAATTTTGAAGCGGTTGATAGAACGTTACCACACATTTATTAAAAAATCTCTGATTCAACGAAATTATGTTTGTTATGTCGGGAGATTTTCATCAAGTTCTCCTACTTATCTTAGCAAAATCACGGGCAAAGATTTTCCGTTCATCTATATAAGAATCTGGGCTTTGAGGACAGGTTACTATGTGCCGCTTGATTGGAAATATGCAAGTGATGATAGCTAATATGACATCTTTAGAACTTTAAACCATGACGTTTATAAAGTGGCTTTTTGCAGTTGGAGATAACAGACTTCCGGTTGTAGACACTGGATACATCACATATCCTAAGAATATGCAAGAATGAAGACAAAATTTCTTTAGTTTCATTAATAAGATATATCTTGACATAGGCAATATTGCAATGACTGTTACCAAGTCACATGGGCAAACACTAACAAAAGTTGGCATATGTTTGATTAAAAACGTATTTAGCCACGGTCAACTTTATAAAACATTTTCACGAGTTACAACACTTGTAAACATTTCAGTACTTTTAGAATCTGGTTGATGCCATCATCCAAAATGATGTTTATGAGGATTAAGAAGGAAAACAAAAGAAACTCCAACCTATTTAGAGGGCAACATGAATAGGGTGTTAGGCTTTAAATTAATATTTACCACCTCCTAATTCTCTTTTTTTTGTTTTTTCTTTTCTTTTCTTTTCTTTCTTCTTTCTTTTTTGTTCCGTAGATTTCTTTGATTTAACAAAAAATTCAAAATAAATTGCAAATTCACTTTTTTAGAGTAAGTGTCAAGAGAACACTGGTCCTACAAACTAGTATATATATATATATATATATATATATCATTATATATATATATATCATTATATATATATCATTTAAAAGTTGTTCACCTTTATCTCAAAAACACCTCTGAACCAAATCAAATTGTGCGAAAGCATTAATAGTCAAAATAAAAGAGGCACCACAAGACTTGGCTTGGTGGTTAGGGCTTAGGGCCGGTTTACACTACGGTGGAGAAGTCCACCGGTCATGAAAAAAAGAGCGTTTCTCAATTGTGATTGGTTGGAAATGCTGACTCTTGGCCGGTGGGTGTTTACACTTCGTGAAGAAAGCAATGGTGGTCAACTTTTGTCATGGATGATAAAATGACATGGCGGCTTACATGGCGGTACTTTTTGAACAAGAGCTTCTCTGAAGCACATATTTCTTGTCCGGCCTCAAGAGGCCGGACAAGAAATATGTGCTACAGAGAAGCCCAATTCAATTAGATAATGATATATATTTATACTATATATGGCACCAAGCCCTTCTTTTTCTGCTTCAACATGCACATTAAATGTCCAAAATAGCAAATCCTTGTGTTGGCTTCCTCATTTCTAGTTTCACTTTTTATGGAGCTGCAGTGCAAGTGAAGTTAAATGTAGTGCAAGTGAAATTAACCCCAACAGGTTTTTCTTTGTCCTACTGTTTTACTCACTTTAATGGCATACATTCGGTATTTCAAATACCCCTCAAGGGGGTGTAAATAGCATTGTAAATCATTTTCAATTTTATTTTTACCTTCGAAAGTGGTCTAGAACTGAAATGGTATCATTAAGCTTAAAAGCGCATTTTTCTGCAGTCACTAGTGGTGAACGATACATTTTGAGAGGTAGTACTTCAGAATTATGTGTACAAAAAAATACTGTTATTTCATCGCATGGTTTGGTAAATAATTAGACTTGTAGTGTAATGGAATTAAAGTTGTTACTGATATTTATTTTTTGAACATTATTATTTTCTAATTTTTGAACATTATATTGGTACAAGCCTTCATTTCCACCAGACAAGGAAATAATTATTTCATAAATGAGTCAAATTTGACAATGCATTTGGAGATTCCCAATTTATTTGCATAAGGTTGAACACCATAGAATATTTATTTTGATTTTAAAGTGAAAATCTACAAAGGAAGTTATCATTCCATAGCATAATGTGATACATAGGCATATTGATTCGAGGTTTAATAAAATTGCCATATATATATATATTATAATTCTTCATGAAAATTTTTTTGTTGAATTTTTTTGATACAATGTCCATGTAGGGAATATGATAAGCTTCTCTTCACCGGTGGACTTCTCCGGTTAAACTTCTCCTCTAGGTGTTTAGACTACAACCGGTCAAGACTCCTTTAGAAATTTTTTATTGCCATTAATTCTTCTCCGGCACATCCACCATTTGCCTCATATAACCATGTCTTGGCCAAGCATTCTTGACCGACCGGAGGCCCTCTCCACCATAGTGTAAACCTGCCCTTAGGCCCCCAATGAGGAGGTTGTGGGTTCTATTCCCCATGCCGGCGTGGTGCTCACCACTGTAGTCCACTCAACTATTGTGGGGGGTCTTTGGACCTTGTTGTATGGGTACCTCAAAGCTCTTTGGAGGGATACTATGTCAAGTATCTTCAAGGCACTAGTAACTAGGCTAAAAACTAGCGTAATTATAGTGTCCACCCTCAAGAGGGGGAAGTAGTATTGTTCCAATTCCCCCTTGTCCGGTGGCCATCGGGATATTAGCATTACGAACGGACACTTCATTCACGCCGGCCCCTTAGAAAGGAACCGGAGTTTCTATCTATCTATCTTGAAATAAATGCCTTAGGATGGGGAAATCCGCCTCAATTATCCAAAGATAAAAGGGGTCCAAAACTAGACCCCTTGTGCTAAAATCAATGCCATACCTTCATCACATCATCAACGATGCTAGGAAGTGAGCCTAGAAATGCGAGCTTGCGAGCAATGAGCATGACTTTGTGAGCTTGAGGGAAAAAGTATGTTTTTATAATTATATTTATAGTGAATAAAAATGTATATCATGATTAGATAAATTTATTATGTTGACAATAGATAAGTTTATTATTTTAAGTAGAAATATACCCTAAAACCGTGGGTCATGGTTGTACCTATAACCGTGGAAGTAGACAAATTTTGTAGAAATAAAATAAGATAACTGATTGTAATGATTGTAATAATTTGCTAAATGCTTCATTTTACAGATCCACTCACCTCAAATGTAGTACCTAAAACCGTGGAAATACAAGGATAATGTAGGAGACAAGTGACATATTTGCTATGTCAATATTAAAGAGAATATCACATACTCATACTTATAGAAAAAAATCAAGGAGTAGATCTCCTCAACATGTAATAATAAAATCTAAGCATTTAGTTGCTAAGTATATAAGAGGTAAGGCTATGACTCTAAGGCTATAGCTGCAATACAAGAAATAAGGCTACAATTTCAAGCCTATGAAATAAATATAAATATTCTCTATGATGATTTGGGCGCGTAGAAGGAGTTGCTTCACTTCGTTGAAACTCAAGCTTGGGTAGTGGATGAATGTGTCATCCTCACAATTCATCTTGCAGAAATAGCGAAAAATGTAATAAATATGTTTACAATTAACATATTGCCCACGTTTTCCAATCGATGACACAACCATGTTTTGGAAATCTGGACACGTACACTCTGGAAAGTGGCTGATAGAGATTCGATAAACCTTTTTGTTTGGATCTGATCCAGATTCCAACGAGATTATTGCACCAAGACCTGGAAATGGAAGAAGTGTCACACTTGTGATGGTACCTTTGATGTTGCGTGCGCTTTCCCACTTATTCCGGTGTTCGGATTGGAGCGCGCGTCCGTTGCGGCGAATGGACTTACTATTCCGAGTTGTTGGAAAAATGTCCGGATTTACCGGCTTGGATGATTAAAGACATGTGCGTCAACACACACCAATGAGAACATACGTCGAGTGACATCTCTTTATGATCTTGAAGTGTAAACCACGCTCTTGTAGAAGAAGAGTTTCATGGCGCGTCAAGTGAGTGCCACTCAAAACAGGCCATACTTCCGGAACATGAGGCCAATCTAGAACCCAAGGTTGTTTACTACCCTTTACACAACGCTCAATATCGTGCCGGATGAAACAAAAATCGGTAACAATCTCCTTGTTTCCACCGTCTTCGAGTTTTTCTACCTATGTTGGTGCGGGGGTTCCCTTTGAACCCTTTGCAATACGAGCACTACACTTAATATTTGTCGATGCTTGTTGGGCATGACATTTACAAACTCGATTTGTGAGAGATCCTAGCTATATGCCACTGTGACGACATCATCACAATCGACTCTAATCTTTGTCGTCACATGAGGATTATCTTCGTGTGTTGTAAGAAGTGTAGACCCTTCTCTCAATTCTCTATGAGATCTTTGCACCTAGTTTGTATCCGGGGTTGTGAAAAGTTTACCTTGTCGGTCTATGTGAGTCTCCATCATCACCGGGCGGAAGATCTAGTTTCCTTTTTGTGCTACCAAAGATTTCTTCCCCCTCCAGATGAGGAACCCGAGTACTGGCAACCTCAGCACCCGGAAGTTGGCCAACTGCTTCAGCAATTTTTTTTGGGTCACCAGAACCTGCTTCACCTGCACGTAACTTTAGTTCCTGCTTTGATGGACCCGTACCTGACAGATTGCCCTTCTTCTGGTACGCCCTGTAGTTGGTCATTTGCATTACTGCTCGGATCATATCGTCGCAAGTGGCCACATAGAGGTCATTGCCACGATTCCCTGACTGTTGCAACCACTTGTTGTGAACAGTTTCTGACAAGTTACAGGATGGCATGTCTGCCAATTCTTCAAGGCTACGTCCCTGCATCAACACATACACAAAAATTTAACATAAATATTGCATATCACTGTATATATATGCAATTATGCAACCATATGAATATCCAAACAAAAGATGAAGATTGTACCATTTGCATAAAGCCTCCCCATTGACGGTAACGAAAGTGCCAGAATGCTAGCCAAAGATTTAAATCTCGGATAGATTCTTCAGATGAAGCTCCTGATGAAAGCCACCACGCCCGAATAGCTAGGTACTTTGACTGCGCATCGTCAAGTGTCTTGAATCCTTATATTGCTTACAAAGGCGGTTGTGTTGCTCCTGCATGTTGGGCTTGATGTACTTCGAGTATGCCGAATAAGCGGCGTGGTCCAATGCAAAAGGCATGTTCGCTCTCGCCCTCCATAGGTATCTTTGGATCGCCACTCCCGTAAATAATGCGGATCGCGTTCCAATTAGCTTGTCTTCATGTCGGCCATGAATCCCTTGAAATTGGTTTTCCCACACCGTGACGTTGCATAACTTCATTGAGCTCCCTCCACATGATACATTGAACCTTAGTGTCTTCCGATTGCATGTCACAAACAAAGAATCGTCATAACTTTGCAATATTTTGTGTCATACACATGACACGCCATTGTAGTCCGATCCTCGAACACGTTTGACATGGTCAAACATGAGCCAAGCGTTACAAGATCACCTCCTGGTTGCATCGTTCAACAAGGTTGACACCACCGCCCGGACCATCTTCCAACATTTTGAATAAGTAAACCTTGTCCTTCCCTTGGCCCGAAACACACTACTTTGTATGTACTCAAGTGTACTATACCTCTTCATTGCAAGAATGATATCAAATGCACCGCCCTTGCCCCGCCTATTCAATGAAATCGTGTTTTCTCAAATTTGGGAACTGAGGTACTCAAACTTATCCAACACATTCTCCAAGTCTTTCCCTCGAAGCATCTCTTTTGCTCCGGATCCACTTTGTGAATGAGGTACTTATCTAAGAACTCTTTACTTGCGACCATAGCTATCGCTTGAATTCTTCGCAGATTGGTGTTTTTGCGACTTCTTTAGCAATTAGACTGGATATTGTACTTTCGCACCACGACAAACACCGGTAGACACCGGATGGGTATGCATTCCTAAATGGATGCACGCCCTCGTCATATCGTTTGTACTAAGGGCGTAGTATATACGACCGTCGCGAAAACTAAGACATGTTGGAGGAACTTTGCAAACTTTGCAAACTAAAGTAGATGTAAGAGGACGCGTTGACCCAACTTTAAAAGGAGTGTTGGTTTGGCGGACCACTCTGTTTCATTCTTCTTTCCCCGCTCTTGATAAGAAATCGCATGCATCATTCTCACGAGACCAAATGACCGACACAAGAAGACTTTCTAAAAGTTAGTCGTTCTTTGTTGTGAATATTAGTTGTTATAGTTCGACACCATGCATGACCATCATATCGCTTATCCATACCATCCATTTGATTCCTTGAACCAGGTATGGAAGAATGACTCGGAGGCAACTCAAAGATGACATCTCCATTGTATACTGGAGGGAGAAATTGGACTTTATGATACGTAATCTTGTCATAGTCAATAGACGCAAGTTCAGTTCTAGAACCTGGAAGAGAAGAGAGGCGTCTCAAGCATTGCATAATACTCGGGGGTTCTCGAGTATTAGGATGACATGGAGGCCGAGAAATGTTAGAATAACCTGAAGACTGGCCTAGAGTATGAGCAGAATTAGACTGATCACTAACAGAACGTATAGTTGTAGGTAAAGGGACATCACGAGAATGAACTACATCGTTAGGAATTTGACCTTGTGATGAGTCACTTGACAATTCCACTGCATCACCATGACACTCTTGTTTCACTCTTGATACACTTAGACCAAACGCCCTGTATCTTCCGCTTGGAAGAAGCCAGTATTGTTCATCTTCGTCATGACAACTCAGTTGCAAAATAGTTCTATCTACAACACTAGATTCAGAGAACACCTCTTCTTCAATAAAAATTGAAGAGAGTTGTAATCCGAAGCGCACGTGTAGGATTTGGGCGGAACACTCTCTAGCACGACCTTGTTCTCCAACTTGGAAAACAAGGGGGATTGGGTGACGGATGCTCGAACAAAAGCCATATTGTAAACCGAACAGATGTTGTAAACAAGAAGCGGAAAGAGAGCATAACATAATCTTAAGAAATAACTATCAACAATGGAAGTTAAATAGAAAAAATATCGGAATTATAGCATGCACTTTAAAAAATTGAATGGTATTTTATTAGATTCTAACAAAAATAGAAAGCGGCGCAAACCGAACTTTAGGTGAAGTATATGTTATTAATAATGATTGTTTATGATTAAATAAAGTAAGGAGAATTAGAAGTAGGTATGCGTATGTGTGGTAACATGTGAAATGTCAGCAATCATATTATAAATAGGGAATACAAGTATATAACGCCGAAAATATATTTTTGGTAAGACGCCAATATGATTTTAGAGTAGCCGTCAAGTTACTGACAATATCTAGATATAGAATTAATTTTTTGAAATTCAAATTATGTAGCCGCATGTTGTTCCGCGGAAATTCCGTACTCGTTTTCTGACAATTAATGCGGATGACAATATCTGAGTACCGGTGTTCAATTGTGAATGTGGTAGAATGTATTGGAGCTTGGAGTTTCAGTCATTCTCAAATGCTTCGTGCAGGCACCACTTAGCGTAGCCTTAGCCGTCGTTGTGAAAGCTATTGGGGACACATGAAAGAGGGTAGTCATATTGTTAATCAATCGACGGAAGCAACACGGAAGCGGAAGAAACGAAGAGGTGGCACTAGTTTTAGTGGCTCTAAGGAGAGGAGGCGTAGGGAGTTAAGGAAGAAGGCAGTTTTGAGTGAGATTTGTGGGGAGACTATAAGAACGGTATGTGAGATTGACAACAAGAGGGTTAGATCAAGTAGAAATTTTAAGAGTGGTACACTAGATATCGCGGTTGTTGAGGAAAGTGAAGAGGAGGAGAAGGGAGTGCGATTTAAAAGATTGTCAACAATGAGTTCGGAAATTGAACGTGCGCCATAGAGCTTTGTAGAAGAGAGTGATTCTGATGATGAGACGGCAGGCGGGTCCATAGCTACGGTAAATAGTCTTCTTATTCAGTAAATTGCATGTCATATTGACAATGTATTCTTAGATCTTGTGTACATGAAGTGAATCATTAAGTGAAGTGATTGTTTTCAAAGAAATGGTAGCTTTATGAAAAATATTAAAGTTTTTGTGTATCTTGTACTGCACCTTTACTTTTGTAAAGGGAGGTGGCGGAATTATATGCGCCCAAGAGTACGACATGGAAGAGTCGGATAATGACGAGGTGAATAAGGATGATCAGATCAAGACTATCGAAGCAACAACAATGAAGTTATTGCCTTCCAAGAAAAGAGCTCATCTGTCACACGCAAAGGTAGAAGAGACTTTCTTTATTAAGGGTTAAATAAATAATCGAAGTTTTCTAATAATTTAAAGCGATGATACTTGAAGTTGGCTTAGAGTATGGAAAAGTATGATACATTTTATTCATGGATTGAGATTTTATTTCATTGAAATGTAATATCACTATTATTTAGTTTGTAATTACTGCTTGCATTGGAAAGTCAAAGCAAATTAATATCTCAGTATTCTACAAAATGCTCATGTGTTATATTCTTGTATTCCAATGAATTAAAAAAATTAAATAAAAAGAATTGGCTCAATTAGAAGATATTCCATTAATGCACTTACGTACTCATCCACTTTCCTAAGCACCTCCCAAACCCCATCCACCAATCATACTTTCTCAATAAACCTAATTTTCATATTAGATCTAGGATTGGCGGCTTGGCGGCTTTAGGGTTTAGGAATTTAGGGTTTAGGGATCAAAGGTGAGGTGAAGCTTGTTCACTTCTTGGTTATCTTGTTTTGAGTTTTGAGTTTTGAGTTTTGAGTTTTGAGTTTTGAGTTTTGAGTTTTGAGATTTGAGTGTGTGCTTATTGAAGGAGAGGAAAGAGATGGAAGGTGAAGATAGCGTGGTTATGGCAAGCGTGGTTATTACACCGGATGAGACTCAAGAGGAGCATGAAGTGGAGAGAGAAGAAGCTGCAACACCCAAGGTTAGTAGTGAACAAATAGCTACTATATGAACAAATTTCTAGTACAAGATGTGAGCTTTTTAAGAATTGTGAGTCGCGAATCTGGAGCCTTTCGTTGACGAAAGCCTCCTTCAATGTCTTTGTCGGGCGGGACAACGCCCGGTCAGCGGGTACGTGCGTGGGCCGGGGTAATTGGCTAGGCGTGGGTCGAGAAGGGGCTGGCTGGGCGTGGGTCGGGAGGGGGGCTGGCTAGGCGTGGGCTGGGCGTGGGCCAAGGGGCGACTTGGGTGGATGTGAGGAGGCGCCTAGGCTGGTCATGCCCGCCTGGAGCATCTTCTTTGCCATGGCATCTTCTTTGCCATGGCATCTTCTTTGCCGAGGGCTGCTAGGGGCAGACTTGCCGAGGCCTCACAACCACCCCCCCTCGGTTTTTTTTTTTTTTTTAATTTTTTTTGGTTTATTTTGGCTTTGTTTTTTTTCTATTTCTCTTCATTTTTTCTTTACTGTATTTCTTTTTGTAATTTCTTTTTGTATTTGCATTTTTAGGCATTTTTAGGCATACATACACATGTTTTTTTTTTTTTTTTCTTTCTTCTGATGTGATATAAATTCTTCCATTTAGTTGTCAAATTTTGTAACATCAACATTGTTTCATTCTTATGCATATGTGCTTTCGTTGACGAAATGCAATACTTTCTGTGTGTTTTGTGGCATTATAATTTGAGGTAAATGAATGTGTAAGTCATTGGGTTGGTTGAATTACATGTTGTAGAGCCTTTCGTTAACGAAAGGCTATCTATGTGAGGTTTGTTTAAATTTGGTTTTTTATGAGTTATTTTTTTATGGAATTTTATTTTACATGTCGTAGAGCCTTTCGTTGACGAAAGCCTCTTCTCATGATTTGATCATTCTAATTTTTGGTACTAATTATCCTTATGTTATGGTGTTTTGTTATGTTTTGTTAGGATGGAGGTCCAATCCTTCATATACCCGAGTGCCCAGACACAGAAAATGACCCTGATGTGAGTGAGATCGCCCTCCGCAATATACAGAAGGTGGATTCGATCAATGTAATCAATCGGTTGCGAATCAAGCCTTCATCTAAATCACGGTTTGTGATTCCATTATGTCGTTTATGTCTTCCTCTTGTACGCCCTATCGGCCAAGTTTAACGTGCGGCGCTTGGAGAACGATTTCGTTATGGGATATCGAGATGGAGATCGAGTCCTCTATGTATCCATATACAATGGTGGAGATCTTTGAGTTGACGATTCTGAAAGAAATTTGTGCATCTTGGAGTGCCCATTGGAAAGCAGCAAACGATGCATTTGAAAACTTTCTAGCCTGCAGATGAAGATCTCAAGGTTTTCAAAGAACAAAATGTTTTTTTGTGTATGAGGAAACCATCGATGTCTGCATGGTTTCGCCACATCAACAAACATCATGGGGGCGATCTGCATGGCATATAAGTGTTGATTGCATCGTTCTAGATGCACGGAAACAAAGTGGCATTCTTCTTAACGCCATGAGCGATATTAATTGGTATGATTTTGTACTTGTTTATGTATTATAAATCTAATTGAGTTATCATTCACGTGGTTATTGTTTAATAATTTTTTGTATTGTTTGTGAAGGTCTTCTGAAAACGATCATGTGAAGGCCGACTTAACATCCAGATTACAACGTATTCGTACGTTTGGTAATTTGAAGCTTGAGGATTTTAAAGACCTTATTTCAAAAGAAGAGTACGCCATTTGTAAAAATGAAAAAGAAAAAAATCCAACATAGTATCCATTGACAATTGATATTTTTGTTGCATTTCTTTACAAGGTACAATTTTTCCATTCATTTCCTCTTTCTTTCATGACTATAGTTGTATTTTTTCATTTTTTGATACTATAAGTCATGTACTACGCTGTTGCAGAGAGAGATTTTTGCAGCTGCTGATGAAGCTGCTGCAAAGTATCGGGAGAATACACCCTGTGAATGAAATAACAACCCTTGGAGTTTGGACAGCAATGACAGATGCTTCTAAGTTAAAGGTGAAAAATCTGCGATCAAAAGCTTTTGACAAATAATGTAACAGGGCAAGAACTAGATTTTTGTGTTTGCTAGAAAAGTAGATAGATAGTTGAAACCATTTTAGGAGTTTTTAGAAAATTTTAGAATTTGAGGAAGATGGCCTATGTGGGACCCACCATAGAAGCTTCGAGATGGTGGGGCCCACCTCTAGAGTATTCTAGAAGGGCGGTTATCTAGGTGGGGCCCACCTCTAGGACCTTCCGGAAAGTTCCATGGTGGGGCCCGCCATTGGAACATTCTAGAAAGTTCCAAGGGCGGTTAGGCAGAGTATAAATAGAACTGGCCGGGGCCATTTGGAGGCATTCGGTCAGGTACGCCTTAGTCCCTCTCTCTCAGTAAAGTTTGGTTTGTACTTTGCTTCTTTAGTTCTGCTTTGTTCTGTTCTGTTCAAGTCTATTCGGTCTTGTTTAGTCCGGTTTTCTCAGATCTTGTTAGGTTAGCGATGTTTGAGTTGTGACCAAAGAGAGAATTGATCCCGTTTCATTGGTATCAGAGCGAGTGTCAGTCTATCCTTACGTTAGGTGCTATTAGCAAGAGTCTACTTGAGAGTCAGTCATTGTGGTTTCATCAAGTCTTGTCCTTGGATCTACTTGGAGTTACTTTCAAGGATTTGGCTAGAACGAGAGAAGGCGTCGCGTGTAGCAGAGGTTGTCGGAAGAATTGCATCATGGGAGAAATGGCGGAACCTAGTCATATGGAGACTGATTCAAAGACCTACTAGACCAGATTGTTTGCATTACAAGGACAAGCGGACGCTTCTAGAGCTAGAGAATTGACAAGCTGCGAGGTGAAGTTGAGCAAGCCTCAAACATATTCGGGAACTTGAAGACAAGATGATGTATCTCAATGGCTTTTCAAAGATGCGACAATATCTCCAACTGTCCAAGGCGAACTCAACCGACGGAATTATATATACAAACCCGACTATTTGAGGGGTGCGGCCCATTTGGTGGCGACTTGAGCTCAAAACTATGGAGCTCAAGGCGGATTTCAAAATTGGGAGGAATTTGAGACCGAGCTCACAAACCGCTTTCGGCCCATCAATGCGGAGAAGTTAGCGCGCGATCGGTTGGCCACCTTGACACAAATGGCTAAGGTCGGTGCAAGAGTATGTCACCCGGTTCAAATCCATATGTCTCCAAATACCCAATGTTTCAGAGGGAGAGATGATGGATCGATTTGTTCGAGGATTGAAGCCGATCGTTCAACGAGAAGTGGAATTAAGAGTCCCTCAAACATTTGAAGAGCGGTTAGGATTGCAGAAAGAGTTGATGCCATAAACTTTAGAAATCGTGGAGTACGACCTGCAGTATGGAACCCTACGCCTCCACCTACTATGGTAGCCCAACAACCGACGCCAATGGAGATTGACGCCCTACAAGGACCATTGACGCCACAGAGACGACAATTATTGGCACGGAAGGGATTGTGCTTCTCTTCGTCGGGAGTCGAGCCATCGATTGGAGAGTGTCCAAAACGTCGACTCGTGCCAACAAACCAAGGCGGATCCACAACCTCGAGGTGACCAAGATGATGAAGGAATGGAGCAGGGAAACGGGGCTCCCGATAAGGGCACCGGGACCAATCTCGGGGATAGGCATTGTCTCTCGTAGTCAAACAAAGATGGCCTCGGGCAACACTCAAAAAGGTCACCGATATGTCTCACGGTCGACTTAGAAGACAACCGTGTCGAGTACTAGTGGATTGCGGTTCTACGGAGAATTGCATCTCGACCGCAATTGCCAACCGACTTGGGATCAAGACTAAGGTGATCGGCGGAGGGACTATATACCTCGCAGACGATCGGAAAATGATTTAAGTGAGACATGTGAAGAAGAGACCTTGAGATTGTGTGATGCCTATGCGCTCTACGAGGAAAATTTAAGGTAACGAAGCTCGGATATGATGTTATCCCAGGAATGCCGTGGTTGGAGGCGGAAATAAGCGATTGACCGGTGGCAAGAACCATCTCTTTTAACGAAGGTGGGCGCAAGATAATTCTTCATGCTTCAACATCAAGTGGATTGAAGAAACGACAGAACAACTAAAGGCATATTGGTGGGGATGGCCTTCATGAAGAAAGCAGTCTGGGGCAGCGGCCGGTGTATGTGGTGGTTCCAAATATTGCTTCAATGGTAGAGAAGAGAGCCGAAGGAGCGAACGAGTTGAGCAACTTATCGGCGAGTTCGAGATGTCTTTCCCGCCGACTTACCTAGTGGTTTACCACCGATCGAGTGCTCCCTTCCACATAGACTTAATGCGGAAGCTAAACCAAAGAATCGGCCAATTTATCGCCTAGCACCAAACGAGCTTGAGGAGGCGAGGAAGACGTTGGACGAGCTTTTGGAGAAGGGCCTCATTCGGAAAGCACATCGCCATGGGGGGAGCACTGTCCTTTTGCACCCAAAAAGGATGTTGGATTGCGGCTATCATCGATTATCGGGGCCTTAATAAGCAAACCATCAAAAATGCTTATCCACTCCCACGTGTGGATAACCTTCTTGATCAACTTCGGCGCGCGCAACCATTTTTAGCAAGCTAGATCTTGAAGTGAATCTTGGCGGATACCAATTGCAAAAGAGGATATTGAAAAGACAACATTTAAATGCACGCGCTATGGACATTTTGAGTGGCTCGTTCGCCTTTTGGTCTCACCAATGCCCTGCTTCCTTCATGGGTCATGAACAGGTTGTTCAGGGACCTTTTGGACAAGTGTGTAGTTGTTTTCATTGACGACATTTTGATCTATAGTAAAACCCCGGAAGAGCATGACCAACATCTACGGGAGGTGCTACGTCGGTTACGGGATAGTCACTTCTATTGCAAGCAATCAAAGTGTGAACTTTGGAAGTCCGAGGTCACCTTTTTGGGGCATGTAGTATCATTCGAGGGTGTGTACTGTTGCGGACGGCAACTCAAAGACAAGACTCGACAGAGAATTGAGGGGAAACCTCAAATGGGGACCAAGACAGACTAGAAATGAGGGGATTCCTCACAGAAGACTCAAGATGATACTGGAAGGAAGACAAGAAGAAGTAATATTTATAAGAGGAGGAATAGGTACAACTGGTGTTGAAGAGAGTGAAGAACAACGACCTTCAACTCTCTATATATACTAGGCTAGAAGAAACTTCCGGAGTAAGGTCCTAGAAGCTCCTATGGAACCTTCCGGAGACTCGTGGGAGCTTCCGGAATCTAGGAAGGTCAAGCGGAACCTTCCGGAAGTTTATGGAACCTTCCGGAAACAATTGGATCCTTATGGAACCTTCCGGAAGCTTAGAGAAGCTTCCGGAAACTACTAGAACTATCTGGAAGCTTGTGGAAGCTTCCGGAAACTACTAGAGCTATACGGAAGCTTGAGGAAGCTTTTGGAAACTAGTGGAAGGTTCTAGAAGCTTCCAGAAAACTTGAACTTGCAAAATATACGGAAACTAGGAAATCTTGGAGAAGTAGGGCTGATCACGGTAAACTCATGGGGTGTGGATAATACCCTGTATGGCATGTCCGTGACATGTACATGGAACAAGCTAAGGTGAATGCAGTGAAGGACTGGCCAACTCCCAAGGATGTTTCTGAAGTTCGTTCTTTCTTAGGCCTCGCCGGATACTATCGTCGTTTTGTTCGGCAGTTTGCGCACATTGCTGCTCCTCTGACAAATCTATTGGAGAAGGGCGCTCCATTTGAGTGGAAACTACAACAATAAGGCGCTTTCAATAATTTGAAGGGGGCACTCACTACTGCTCCAATTCTGCAACCATATGATCCTGACCTTCCGTGTACGGTTGACATTGACGCCTCCGACTTTGCTATAGGCGCGGTCCTCCAACAAGACTTCGGTAGGGGCCTTCAACCGGTGGCATATGAGTCACGCAAACTTAAGAGGGCAGAGCGCAACTATTCTGCACGTGATCGGGAACAACTAGCAATTGTACATGCTACCAAAGTATGGCGGCACTATCTATTGGGGAAACCTGTGACAATTCGGACTGATCATCGGCCCTTACTACATGATCTGCATTAGAAAATATGAAATCGAGACACCACCGCCTTGGAAGAAACGATTCTGTTGTTTGATATTCAACTTCAAGATGCTGGCAAGGCGACAACATATTGTGCCAGGCGCTTTATCTCGGAGACCGGATCCAAATCAATCGGAGGACACGAGGGAGATTGCTACCATTAGTAGTATTGTTCCGGATCTAACCAGGAGGAGAGAATGGAAGGAAGCCACCTACCGGGATGCTTACTTCACAATGGTGACCGATCGAGTAGAGGTAGGTGATGTGCAATATCAAGATTACAACCTCGTTGGCGGCCTCCTCTATTTTAAGAAGCGGGTTTATGTACCTAACGATGCTAAACTTGAACCCGCATACTTCAAGAAGGGCATGACATTCCTATCTCTCTCCGGACATCTCGGACGTGAGAAGACCTTAGAACGGATTTCTAGAACATGGTTTTGGGTGGGCTTGGATCGTGATGTTCGAGCTTTTGTGCGTTCGCGTGAGCTATGCCAACGGAACAAGGCACGCACATCGCACCTCTTGATCTGCTGCGGCCGATTCCACTACCTACGATGCGATGGGAACAAGTAACCATGGATCTCATTACTTGTTTGCCACAGACGCATCGTAATCACACTGCGGTTCTTTGTCTTTGTGGACCGCCTTTGAAGCAAATTCATTTGGGCGCGATGCGCTCCGATATTGATGCCCCAACACTTGCACGAGTCTTCTTCGACAATCGTCTTCCGTCATCATGGATTGCCTCGTGTCATTATCTCGATCGGGATCCGCGCTTCACAGGGAGTTTACGCAAGCACTATTCAAGCTTCTCGGCACACGACTTGCTATGTCCACGACCTTTCATCCTCGGGATCGATGGACAGACAGAGCGTGCTAACCGACCTTTGGAGGATATCTTTGCGGGCGTTTGTGGCAATTCACCACAACGACCGGGTGAGTATCGACCCCTTTGAGTTCGCCTATAATGATAGTTCCCAAGCAAGCGGGGTCATCACCATTCTTTCTTAACGCCGGTCAAGACCCGATTACGCCGGCAACGCTCCACCGCCCCATCAACACCAACAACCCTACAACGGAGGAGTTTATACAACGACTAACATTGGCGTTGCAAGAGGCTCGACAGCGGCTCCTTACTGCACAGAATCGACAAAAACAATATGCAGATAACCACCGGCAACATAAGACCTTTCGAGAAGGTGACTTGGTTCTGCTCTCAAATGCCAACCTTCCGTTAGCTACATCGACTCAAGTCCGTAAACTTGCACCCGGTGGATTGGACCTTTCCGAATCTCTACGGTCATATCGATGTTGCATACCGCCTCGAGCTTCCGCCACATATCCACATCCATCCAGCTTTTTCATGTCTCATGCACTCAAAGAATTTCATACTGAATCGGAGCGCTTTCCGTGCCGACATCGGCCTCCGCCGCCACCGGTAGTGATTGAAGACCGGAGAGAATATGAAGTGGATCGCATTTTGGAACACCGCTATCTTCGTCGTGGCAATGGACGTCCGCAACTACAATACAAAGTCCGATGGAAAGGTTACCCCATCCACGATGCAACATGGGAGCCCGTTCACAACCTTACCCATTGTCAAGAAACCATTTGGAGATATCATCGGGAGCGAACGAGGGGCGTTCCGCATTAGCGGAGGATTAATTGTAACAGGCGAAGAACTAGATTTTTGTGTTTCTTTAGAAAAGTAGATAGATAGTTGAAACCATTTTAGGAGTTTTTAGAAAATTTTAGAATTTGAGGTAGATGGCCTATGTGGGACCCACCATAGAAGCTTCGAGAAGGTGGGGCCCACCTCTAGAGTCTTCTAGAAGGGCGGTTATCTAGGTGGGGCCCACCTCAGGACCTTCCGGAAAGTTCCATGGTGGGGCCCGCCATTGGAACATTCTAGAAAGTTCCAAGGGCGGTTAGGCAGAGTATAAATAGAACTGGCCGGGGCCATTTGGAGGCATTCGGTCAGGTACGCCTTAGTCCCTCTCTCTCAGTAAAGTTTGGTTTGTACTTTGCTTCTTTAGTTCTGCTTTGTTCTGTTCTGTTCAAGTCTATTCGGTCTTGTTTAGTCCGGTTTTCTCAGATCTTGTTAGGTTAGCAGTGTTTGAGTTGTGACCAAAGAGAGAATTCAGTCCCGTTTCAAATACCTAGCGGTGGCTAACAAAGACAACGGAGACGCCTTCTTTGATGAGGTATTTGTTTATTCATTTGCAATTCTCTGATTTATATGTACTTGGTTATATATATATTGTTCTAACTTAGTGTTTTCTAAATGTGTTATTTGTATAGATAAATTATCGTTTTGCACCCATGACCAATCCGGAAATGACTATTGAGAAGTTACAAAAGATAGTAACCACTCGGGTTGAACCAAAATATAAGACACGATGGTTGAAGTGGTGGAACTCTTCTAAGGATGCTTGAAGAAGTTTCAAATTTCCTGATACAAAATCTCTTAAGGATACAACTCTTGATACATGGCTTATCAAAGCATCCTTTTGGGCACAAGTGATTTTTTATTTAATTTTTATGTTCAATTGTTTTGTCACTTATAATACTTTGGTTTTTAATAAAGTTTTGATTTATTGCAGTTGGAAGAGGCGATTGTAACTGGGTTTGTCGAGAAGGAAAAAAGTTGTGTTCGTCCCATTCAGAAAGACGTTTCTGGAGGTCTTTTTAGCCCTGCTGAATTTGTTGATCGGTGGCGTATTATTTTGTGGGACAAAGCTTTTTTGCCATTGATTGCAAAGTTTGCGAAGTCTACAGTTCTTACGACATTTAAGGGTGGAGACATGGCTATCAATCGTGTGATGTACCGGTATGATATGGCATCACCTTAAGAAACAATTAATTTTCCTTTTTCTTTACTTTTGAAATTCTAAGTGTTTCATGTCGATATCTTGTCAGGTATTTTTATCGTGAAATCGTGACGAAGAATGCTCTTTCAGCAGAATTCGTCCCATCCATTCTTCAAACTTTCTTGGATTCTACATCCGAAGAATTCATGTATACACCTTTTCAATCTCGGAAATTTCCTGTTTTTCATCTACGAGCAGGAGGGTGGTATCTTGATTGTGTGGACGGATTTATTCCTCCTGGCGAGGAAAGCCTTGTTCAATCTCTTGACGAAATTCCGGATCTTCATTTGGAGAACTTGAACACTATTCTATGTGATGTGGAGAATGAAGATTTGGAGGAGCAACCTAAACGAAAACGGTCCAAGAAGACAACCAACACATCTCCTGCCGTTGCAACTCGCTCTACAACAAAGGCAACCTCACGAGACTCTCCAGCAAGTGCTACGGTAGGATGCTCAACAGCTGGTCAGTTAGCCATTGTTTCAGTACCTTTACAGCCTACTTTAGGCTCTGAGGTATCCAAGCGCAAAGTGACTGTACCCACTACAACTGTTACTTCTTCTAGTACAATTCGTTCTTCCACTCTTCTTGAAAATGCAGACTTGGAGGAACTTATTGAGTTCAAGCATATGAACGGTGTTCATGATCCTATTTACGAGCGCATCCAGAAATTTATATCGGATGTGAGTTACTTATCACCTCTTTCTACTTTATGTATTGCAATCTACATTATTTAGAAATTGTGGCTAATAATTGTTGTCTTTTTAGGTTCGTACATCGCGACCTCATGGTACATCAAACATGACCGCAAATCATTCCGGACTTGACCTCATTATAGCGGATGTACCAGAAAACCTGCCAGTGCCACTTGTGTCAAGCACTACGGTACCTGAATGGAACAAGCACTCAGAAGGTTACTTTGAGTACTTATTTTCATTTGCTGCTGCAAACTTGCATGACGATGCAATGTTGCTTGTAGTTCATCCAAATGATCCTGCTTTGTTACTTGATTTGCGAAATTGGGCTTATACTTTTGAGTTTGAACTACTACGCGATTGGTGGGGTCTAAATAACCTCCATCTTTTTTCTTCGGTTGATCGTTCACAAAAGGTGCAAAATTCATTCCATAAACTTCTATTATTCTTATGTCATTTTACTTCAATTTTTGTATTTCTAATACTTACAATTTTTTTTTTTTTAGACTTTGCGATTTTTCATCAAGGTTTATACTCGCACTGGTTCCAAAGCTTCTATTCAAGAAGCAAGTTCTTGGTCGGACTTGGGATTTTCTCTCGAAAATGATGGCTACCTTCAGAACTTCACAAATTCAAAGTGTCAACTTATGAATGATACAATTCCGTGGAGAGGGGCCCGCGAGAAGCATCCTAAGTTCATGCAGATTCTTATTGAGTCTCTTACAAAAGAAGGAGACATTGTTCTTGACTGGCAAACCAATACAGGTACTGTTTTTTTTTCCCAACTAATAATTTTTTATATGTTGATTTTATTGTTTTTGTTTTAGCACTTTAATTTATATCTTGATGTTCATTTTATACAGGTGCCTCAGTTTTAGCGTGTCGTGACACTGGTCGTCATATCATTGCTCTGGAGAAAGACATTGAAATCTTCAACGGCCTTCTCAAGGGATTTGAAAAACAAGAAATCCTCCCCTCTATTTCTATGCCAACACGCCCTTCTTTTCAGGAACCTCCTCCACAAAAGAAGCAGAAGCGTATTGCTCTTTGTGCGTAAGTTTGATAATCAATGTTAATAATGTTAACTTATTATTTATATGATACATTTTTATTCTTGAACATTAAACTTACACAATATCTTGTATTTTTTGCAGAGGTTCATCTTTAAGAAAGAAACGGATACTTACAAAGGACATGTTTATTAGTCCTCCAAAAGATTTTTACCTACCTTCTTACGCTGAGAATCTTGCACAAGAATTTGTAAACGCACCTTCTCCAGTTCTTTCCTATCGTAAACGTTTCAATCCTATTGTTGAGACGTTTATTGATTTAGAGGTGGAAGAAGATAATAGGAGGTTTTCAGGAAGTGAAGGTAGTTCTAGTCCAAGTATTTGAAATGTTTTGGATTTGATTTTGTGATTAGAGAAGCAGGCTACATTCTCAATCACTCTCATGTTAGGTTTGGTTTTTTGGTATTTAATATTAATTATTCATACTATTAGGTTGATTTGTTATTTTCTTCTGAGTTTAGTAGATCCGTATCAAATATTTTTCTCCTTTGTATTGGTCTTATTTTTATGAAATATTTTCTTTAACATTGTCATTCACTTGTTAGTTCATGAATTGATTTGCACTTAAATATTTCTGTTTTTCTTGCATAGAGTGCTGTCAGCCCTAATTTAATTGGCCTTGCTAATACAACAACAAAATTTTATAATCTTTTTTGAAACCATAATACATAACTTAATCATATGGTTGTATTATTTGTTATTGTAATAGATGAGTACTAAATAGTAACCAAACCACGGTCTTAGGACACTTTTTTTTCTTTCATGCACAAAATTTCTAACATGATTTCCACGGATTTAGGGTACCCATATAAAAATATTCAACTTTTATTTCAAAAAAATTAGTTACAACTTATAAACTTTATGATTTGCCACCCACGGTTATAGGTCCAATCCACCTTTTATTTCCTAGTAAATATTTGGGTTCATATGCTCGCAAGCTCACAAGCTCACACTCCTAGGCTCACCTACTAGCAACCCTGATCACATCATAAAGTGAGTTTAAATCTTTACCAGGAAAAAAATGATTGAAATTGGAATGCAATATTTAACAAATAACATAGAAATCCAACAATGGTTGAAAAGATACATATGTGTATGTTCAGATCTTTCTGGTCTCGGAACAAGATTTGAAACTCTCCTCAATGTGTTGAATGTCAAAATTTGACATTTTAAATAACAAGCTCAAACTTTAATTGAAAGACATGTCAAATGAGGGCTTTCAATATGATCATGGTAAGATAAAACTATCCTACTAACTATTAAAACCACAAAAACGTCCAACTTTGTTATCTTAAAATTTCCAACAAAATTAATAAATAAATAAACCTTCACAAGAGACAACAAAACATCATAAGAATGTGACGAAAAACTTGCTAGTAAAGAACTCATCCTTTTTCTTCAAATTCCAAATTTCCTTGATGCTACAAGTGCCTCACCACCAAATGCAAAATTATCACAAATCTCAAGCTTTTTGTGCATAATAAAAATAAATAAATAATAATAATTTTTTTATTAAAAAAAAATCAATAGAAAAATCAAGACTAGATAGGCTCAAAGGACAGGTCCTTGAAAGGGGAACCAATCAGTTGAGTGATTAATAGACCGGTATCCTGAATCATTGAAAATAAATTAATATGATGAAGAGATTACAGCCTCAGTAAATTCAATTATTAATGGCTACTGTACAATTTGATTGACCAATAAAAGAGGCTGACTTCCACTTAATTAGATTTTATATTTTTTAAATTTTTTAACCAAATGATAAGATTATTTTGATATTCTTACAATAAAAGTAACAGTTTTCATGGGTTGGTCAAGCATCTATTTTATCAATTATGAAGAAGGTCTTTGTCAATCATTTTCATTTTTATGTGGATGAATAGTATAGGTATATAGGTGTATATTAATCTACTTCTATAATAAAATATTGTACGGTGATCTTTCCTACCCACCAACGTACCAACCTACCTATCTTTTTTTATGTTTTTTGGATTATGTATGAAAATTTAAAAATAAAAATAAAATAATAAACATAATATGAGGTAATGGTAAACACGGGATAATTTTATAAAAGTACCATATAAAGAGCATTCCCGTCATGACGACGGGTACACTGCTAGTATAGGTATGTTTTGTATACCGTAGCCTACTAGCAGCTTCGTTCATAAATAAATAGAAAAACAAAAGTCGAATTTTTTTGGAAATTACACTTGGAGGCTGCCGAAACAAAGAGTTATTACAATATAAGAATTCCGAAATATTCAAAATAAAGGGCAGCCACCCGTCTTTAAATGAAAGGAGCAGCCACTAGTCTTTAATGCATACTGTACAAAGCGCCCATGAAAAATGAATAGTATTCTGGATGAAAATTGAACTTATGAATATTTATTTTCCAAAAAAATCGATTTAAAAAAAATTCATTTTAGAGGTGTGGAACATCATTTTTTCAAAATAATTAAATATTCGACGGGGCATGGTCGAAGCTGCTAGTAGGCTACGGTATAGTGTAAGATAAGGTAGTTGATTTCAGATTTTAACTCTTGAATGCCTAAGAGGTTGGAAAACAACATTTTGGATGAAGAGTATATTAAACTTTGAAGAGTCATAACTTCTTCATGTGGACTTCGTTTTGGACGAAATCACTTGCGTTGGGTCCCACATCAAGTCTAGTTTGTGTGGTAAGAATTGTAGATCTTTAGATAGATAGACACTCCAGTCCCAATCCAAGTGATTTCGTCCAAAACGAAGTCCACATGAAGAATGAAGTTATGACTCTTCAAAGTTTATGCTCTTCATCCAAAATGTTGTTTTTCGACACTAGGGACGTTTAGGGGCTGAAAGGTGAACATCTAAAGAAAGTGGCCTCAAAATTGCCCAAAATTTCCCTTTACAGATGCAAGATGCAAATTTTCAATTTTTGACAAGTTTGAAAGTATGTTACCGTTGGATGTAGTAGCTGACTTAAAGATTTGCATGTACACCTTTGTAAGAACGTAATGTTTAGAGTTGAAAAAAGAGTTTTATTCTCCCATTGCAATAGGGATCAAGGTATTTTGTGAGCCAAAAAAACCAATTTCAAGAGAAAATTTGAAATGTGTCTTTTCAATTTCTTGTTCTTGCATGAGTTAGGTACATGTTTACATAATTTTTACCCTCGTAGGACCTAAGAAACCTACAGAAAAGCTTGATTTTTCCATGGAGGTATGTTGAAATTCAAATACAAAGGCTTGTGAAGAATTCTAGGAAATCTTAATGGCGATGTAATGCCTTGATACTACTTCTTTGCACTCAGAAAACAAAACTTGAAAAAAGTAAAATTTAAACTTTTGGTGGATTTTAAAAGTTTGTGCGTTTTAAGTGGTTTGAGGGCAAAATTTGAGAATAAATGGGCATATACCAGAGTTTGGGCAGTTTTGGGCCGTTTTCAAACTGTATTTTCAATCGTTGAATGTAAATATCTCCTAAAGTATGAGGAATTTTGAACCAAAAAATGACTTATCAGAAAGGAATGAAAAAATCTACAATCCTCATAAAGTTCCAATTTCATACTATCTATATTCACTAAGTGACTAGAGTCTAGATGTCATGTTTTATTCTTCACTCTCCTTTAGGAATTAAAAATATTTGTTGATTAACATATCAATCATGTAACAATGGTTTATTATTATTATTTTTATTATTTATTATATATTTTTCAAAATTTTCATCTTTCTTGAGCTCAGAGCCAATTTAACTACGATGGAGAAGGCTGTTAGGCGGTCAAGAATTTAATTTTCAACTATTTATACTCCAAGAGCTTCAATTTTAATCAATCACATTTTAGATCTTTTCCTAATTTCTTGACCAGTGGACTTCTCAATCGTAGTGTGAGCCAACCCTCAAATAGGATGGGCACTTTGAAAGGATTCTATTGCACTCTAAATGGTTAAAGGCGTGGTAAGATCCACCATTTACTTTTGCAATGTCTTGTATTGGTTTCTTATTCTTATTTGTGAGTTCTATAATTTGAATATTTTTTTGCAAGTATACTACAAATTAATCCCTACTAATGTCCATGGTATTTTTTTAATCCAACCTGTAGGTATTTGGGGTGTCATTAGTGAAATTGAAAGTGAGATATTCTTCCATTCCATAGATCTTGTAAAAGATTCATTAACCCCTAAAAATCCATGAAATCTGATTTGGTTTTTGAGATTTCGGGCAACTCATTTTAAGAAGATAAATTGATAATTTTGCCTAAGATTTTTACTGGGTGCTCTCCATATTGTAATGTGTATGTGGTAAAATATGCAAAGCCAAATTTTAATTTTAGACCTTCATCTAAAAAATTTAGGTTTCAAGTCCTAAAAGGGCAGTTAAAATTTAGCTTTTTTGAAGTATTCTTTTTGGAGACATGTTTATTACCAAATTATTATTTAAATTCCAAAAAATCTGAAGTCAAAAAGTCTACCAATTTTACTAGGGCAGCCTCCAAACCTTTCAAAAACTACCTTCACAATTTCTAGTAATTTTACAATTTTTTCTTTCAAAAATTGCCAAAATTTAAGATTTTGGATTTTTCCCAAGATTTTTTTTTCAAAATCCACACACTCATAAAGACACCTACTCACCGTCCAAATTTTTCTTAAACTTAGGGGCACTTCACACTATGGCCGAAGGTTGAGAGGCAGTCGATTTCAGCCAATGAAATTGCAGGAAACCCTAGTTTCGACCTCTCGAGCCTTCACACTAAAAGCCAAAGTCCACCGGCCGTCACTATCCAAATGGCCTACGTGGCAGCATTTTTTGACCAAGGTGACGGCCTCTCGACGTTTGTTTGGGTCTCGCATTTTGCAAGACCCAAACTATGGTCGAGAGGCAGTTACATTTTTTTCATAAAAAAAATTCAAAAACTGACAAGATCTTGGCCGTTAGATCAAAAGGATGCCTTGGACAAGCAATAAAGTGATATGGGTTTGGACTTTGGGCTTGGCCTTTGGAGGCTTGATATTACGGCCATCCAAGTTGAGAGGCCATGGCAGTTCATGGCCAAAGCTTTGGACTTTGGGCTTGGCCTTTGGAGGCTTCACACTATGCCCGGCCAAAGGCTCCAATTACAATATTTTATTGGTTATTTTCAGTAAATTCCTTTGGACTCTCAACAAAGTTTAGACTCTCAATTCCACGGCCTCTCGACTTGGACGGCCATAGTGTGAAGCGCCCCAAACATTATATGTGGTGCTTGTTTTATTGTATTGTTGTTTTTAGACCTTCTCTCATAAAATAATGTACATTAAGGTCAAAAAGTGGAATGAGTCTCTAAAATTTTGCATGAGCGTACCCAATTTGATTACCTACATGAAAAAAAAAAAATGAGGGAAAAGTGTTTGGAGTAACAATCATCAAGTTGCCCTTAGCACCATTTAGACAATGCCTCTCGGACAGCGGCAAAAAAAAAAGTGTTGGACAAACTTTGATTGTTATGATCTCACAAATGACAAACATCCAATTGTTAAAATTTTGACAAGTCCTTTGTATACAAGTTAGGTACAAGATCTTACGGTTCGAAGTCTATAACCAGAAAAAAAAAGTTTCTCCTTTTCCCCATTTCCCAACAGAGGTGGAAAATGGGAGTTTTAGGTTTCGGAGGTTGAGGAAACGCTTGGATTTTTAGGAGTTAAAAACAACATGAATGAAATTTGGAGCCTTTAGGCCTTAACCCCTAACTTTCCTTGAAAGTCAAAATGACTTTTTCTTGTTTTGAGCAGCCTAGATGAAGGTGTTAAGATCAATATTTTTACTTGAGATTTTTACTGGGTGTTCATGATTGTATAAGTTGTGTGTGTGTGCAACAAATTGCAAAGTCGAATCCCAAATTAAGACTTCTTTCGACATCTAGCGGTCAAAAAAAACCCTTAATTTTATTTTTTAATTTTACGTCGGGCTCCGCCCTCCTCATCGAGAGATTTATTTTCATTTCACCCTCCTCGTGGGTGATTTGGGTGATTGCCCTTAGCGGAGAGTTCACCGGCTTTCATGATTCAATAGACGGTATTTCCGTCTAAAATGGGAAGGCACCACAAGCCTTGGCTTGGTGGTTAGGGCTTAGGCCTCCAATAAGGAGGTCGTGGGTTCTAATCCCCATGCCGGCATGGTGCTCTCCATTATAATCCACCCAACTATTGTGGGAGGTCCATGGACCTTGTTGTATGGGTACCTCAAAGCCCTTTGGGGAGATACTATGTCAAGTATCTTCAAGGCACTAGTAACTAGGCTAAAAACTAGCGTAGTTATAGTGTCCACCCTCGAGAGGGGGAAGTAGTATTGTTCTAATTTCCCCTTATCCGGTGGCCATCGGGATATTAGCATTACGAACGGACACTTCATTCACGCCTGCCCCTTAGGAAGGACCGGAGTTTCTATCTATCTATCTATCTAAAATGGGAGAAAGAAAATAATGGACACATCAATTATGCTCTTGTTCCCTACCCTACTCAACCGCCGTACAGGCAGGCAGGCACGCACCGTCCCCGCAGCAACCTACCAAGCCACGATCCGGCCAAGTAGGTAGGTAGTTTTTGGTAGGGTTCCGAAAACAAACCCCGTTCACACGTTGCAGCACCATCAGGAAGAAGGAAGGAAGGAAGGGCCTCCTCTTGCTCGCCTCCCTCCCTCCTTCCACCCCCCCCTGAGGCTCGCCACAGTGTTGTTCTTCTTTCGGAGCTGGCTGGATGATTGCCCTTCTTTCGGGGCCCCCGCTGCTGCTGCGAAGCCGCGCTTCACCTCTCCCTTCCGGTCGCCTGTAAGTTATCTTGGCCGCCATAGCCGCGCTCGCTCCGATCCACAACTCGCGAGGGAATAAGAGCTTAGTGCGCAAGAGCCGTGCGCACATTTTTGTGGGTTTGGTAGAATTATGTAGTTTTCCTCGCATTGCAGCCTTCGCATTGTGATTTGGTGCCATCTGAAGCGTGGTTCTCGTTTTTGAGCAAGGTTGCTGAATCTATCTTTCTCCCGGGATAGAGTTCGAGATCGTGGTTGAGGTCCTTCTTTTGGCGTTAGGGTAGAGAGTGTGCTCAGTCTTTAGGTTAGATCTAGTGTCGTCGTTTTCTTTAGGCGTTTAGATTCTTGTACATTCTTCTTTCAACTGCTTGGAGGACGTGATCGTTTTCTTGAAAATGTTTTCTTAACGGCGTTACAAGCGTTTCTTTTTTTTGGCAGTTGTTTGTTTATATGTTGAGTGTGATAGTCGATCTGCATTGTCTGAGGAAAAAACGTGTAAGGCATCATTCTGTTGTCATTCTGTATTAGACTCGGATTTCACATCTGGCATGAAACTGGACGTTGAGTTTACAGGGAGTTTTTGAGAGTTTTGAGTATGAGGTGGTTGGATTTGCTACGAAATTTGTCCGTACGGTGAGAAGTTTAATCGTGAAGTGGAAAAATTTAACCTTGTGGTTTGGTTATTGTGATGCAGAACTTGAGTATGTGACTTTTCTGTGACATCTTTTGTGATTTCTTCACTCAAAAGAAGATCTTATCTGCTGATAATGGCACTCTGAGACTTCACCACCTCAGTGAATGACTGGATCTAAGGCGGGACAGGAGTTCATGGCAGTCTTTGTCAAGTGACGAAAGGGCAGATAAAGGCCCGCACCATCTGTCGATACACAGTTGAGGAATCGGCCACTTCAAAGCAGCAATGATGACTTCAGTAAAAAGTATGTCGGAGAAATCCGACAAGAAAGATGATAAGAAATCAGGTGGAGTTTCTGATGTTGGAGCTTGGGCAATGAACATCATTAGCTCCGTGGGGATCATTATGGCGAACAAGCAAGTTATGTCTAGAGGTGGATATAACTACAGATACGGTAAGGAAATGAAAGAGCTACTACTTTTGTATCTACTGATTAGTCGTTCATCCTGAGGTCGGCTTTCCTTTCAAGTTTTACACAATTTGAGTTTGTAAAGTGTTTAATGACTACCCCTTGGAACCATTTCTTTCCACTGATGATGGGTACCCTTTTGTGGATACATGATGCAGCAACGACGTTGACGGCAATGCACTTCACAGTGACAGCTGGAGTGGGTTACCTGTCCTCTGCTTTAGGCTACTCCGTCTCCAAGCATGTGCCTTTCAAGGACTTGTTCTTGTTCTCTCTGGTGTCAAACACATCGATTGTTTCTATGAACCTCAGTCTCATGCTCAACTCAGTTGGTTTCTACCAGGTGATTTTTCTGCTTGGGTTTCAGCGAGCACCTGGAGCACCTATTGGATCATGAATTCTTATAATATTTCCTGTGGGTTGCTTGTATCTGTAGTGATCAATCAGAACTAATTTTATGGACTTGAGTTTGCCTCGGTAATGATACGTGCATGGCGGACTATAAGAGTATTGTGGTACACTTTGCAGATGTACAAAGTATGTTTGCCATGATATTTTTAGATCTGCTTTCTTTCCGAACGGCCGATGATGTCTGAATTGAAGTCATTGGCATTAGTTCTTGTACTCCTCAGTTCCGAATCGTTTGGCTGATAATCGAGTGGTGGTCTTTTTTACAGATCGCGAAGTTGAGTATGATACCGAGCGTCTGTGTGTTAGAATGGTTGCTGCATAGCAAGACTTACACAAGAGAAGTGAAGATATCCGTGTTTGTTGTCATGATCGGGGTAGGTGTGTGCACCGTGACAGACGTAAATGTAAACTTTCAAGGGTTTATGGCGGCGCTGATAGCCGTTATTTCTACTTCCCTTCAACAAATTGTAAGTACTCCGAGATGCTTCATTGATCCTTGTCTTGTGATTGCTACTTTGGGTGTCGATATATTACCATTGCTCCTACTTCATTACTTTTATCTTGTTGTTTGGTAAATCTCTTCACAAAAACCTGACGTTATCAGATTACTCACGCTTCTTGCAGTACATTGGCGCGCTCCAAAAGAAACACAGTTGTAGCTCGTTTGAGTTGCTGAGCAAGACAGCACCAATCCAGGCAGCATCACTTGTGGTTATTGGGCCCTTCGTTGATTACATTCTGACCGGAGAAAACGTCATGAAGTATGCCTACACTTACGGAGCCATTGTAAGCCACTGTCAACAGGCTAATATGCTCCGGTTGTTTTGTTTATCAGCTAAAAGGATGATCGTAATCGTTCCTGTGGATCTGGTATTAGTGAGTCCAGTGGACTAACGACTCGCTGTGGGTATGTTTCCAGCTTCGTCCTTTCTGCTCAATCTAACTCTATTCTCTTGTGGACTTGTGTGCAGTTCTTCATATTGCTTTCCTGTACACTTGCAGTTTTTTGCAATGTGAGCCAGTACCTGTGCATTGGAAAATTTTCCGCCGTGACGTTTCAGGTCCGTAACTCCTAATTCATAGGAATCTTACTGTATACATCTTCGTTCTTATGAAATAGTCAACATTCCTTTGTAGTATTCAGCTCTTGAATGTACTGAAGTATATCGGTTTTTTATCACAGGTGTTGGGGCACATGAAAACGGTTTGCGTCCTGACATTGGGATGGATATTGTTCGACTCGGTGCTGACGGGAAAGAATATGATGGGCATGGTGATGGCCATAATAGGAATGATCACATACAGTTGGGCTGTCGAAGTCGCGAAGACCGAAGCAGCTAAAAAGGCAACCATCAAAGTGAAGGAGCCCTCTTTCAGAGAAGAGGATGTGTCGCTTTTGAATAGCGACGCAGACCTGGAATATGGCAAGTCGGACAAGGAGTGAGTGAGCCTGCCTGCATGCATGAGGTTTGAGATGCGTAGGATCACTTTATTCGTTTTTGATTAATTTACATGCTCCTTTACATATTTTTTTTATTAGTGAACTAGTTTACGACGATCGACTGTGCCTTGTAGAAGCCCAATGATTTTCGTAATCATTATTTGAAGGGGCTCTATTGATATAAATTGTCCTTAGTACTTGGTGAAGAGAATAGGGTAAGGTTCGTAAGGCTTGATCATTTTTGTTCTTCTCTTCATCACAGTTACTGTATGACTGAGTGAATTATGGATATGATATCTAATGTACTCACGTGATCAAGTACAAACAAGCAGTGGGACCAAAATTGCAGTGAGCTCCAAACTTCATCATAGGTTCATAATAACTTCCCGATTCTCGATGCAACAGTAGCATTGCAGGGTGTCAAATTAGGGCATTAACCCTTAAACGCCCTTGGGGTCTAAAACGGGCAGCCCGAAATTGGATCACAGCATCTTTTGGACTTGGGCATCATGAATAGTGCACTTTTTGAACTTGGGCATCATGAATAGACCAATCAATGATGAGCTTGCAACCTCTTACAAGGTTATGTTCAACCCCAACTTACCTACCACAATCCTTTCAAAACACAAAATCATTCATATAAATTGTGATTTGAATTGTGAATTTTCACTTTTTGAATGCATCAGAAGAAGGTGACGAGTTTGACATCAAAATATAAGTGAAAAGTTGAGTACAGTGAGAGCTACACGGAAGATTCTGTTGAAATCAAGCCCCTCGGGCTTGCTTGGCCGTTTAAGGGTTAACTGCACTATCCATGCAGAATTTCAAACCATTCTAGAATTACTTTAAAGTTCACCTCCAAAAATTCTCCTTCTACTTACTTTTCCTATGCACAAAAATTGCTTACACTATTAACTACACTACCCATGTAGAAATTCACTGGAAACTCCGCGTGCACTCAAAGATGATCTAATTTTGAATATGTTGAGTTGCTATCAAACTAGAGTAGATATGACAATTTAATCTACATTGACTAATGAGATATGATAAATATGTAAAATCACTTCACACACTTTTTACTGTTGTACTTCTATAATTTGTTTAAATTTCAAGCTAACCAAAGAAGCATAAGTGACATGAGGTTAAAGATTGTTCTTGAGATACTTGAGCTTATTGCTGTTAAATGATTTTTATCACTTCCTCTTTGTGTTGCAACCTGAAACAATTTGCACTCCTTTCTTAATGACACTTGGTGACTTGTAGTTTGAAAATCTATACGTACATCTCTTGGTAGAAACAAATTAGACTTTTCTTAAATGTGAGCCGCGTACAAACAAAAAGCATCTTGACGATGACTGAAGTTTTCTTTTCTAGCATGCCTCAACATTTGAAAGCCATGATAACATTTAAACATCAAGATAAATATAATGTGAACTAGTTCTTATATACAAACTTAAATTTTATTGAAAACAAGTCCTTACCCATGTCCGGAGGACATGGACATTGAAAAAGGTTCGGCAGAAATTTATAAATCATGTTAAGATTCCAGACCTAGGTATAAAAAAATACAAAGTTGAAGGCTTTTGGTAATGTTGAAATCATGTGATATGCAATCAATATGCAAGTTCCCTGCTTCTTGGTTGTCCATACTCTTTAAGATTTATAGCATATCCTCTGTTCCCATCTTTTTGTTTTCCCGTGCTTTTTAAGATTTGTAGCATGTCCTTTGTTTCCTCGTTCCATTGTTCCCAATCCCCCTACCTCTAATATGGTTCTCCATTCTCCATTTTTTTCTTATTCATTGTTCCCAATTCCCCTATGTTAGCCGGGGTCAAGGTATGGAGGTGTCCGAGGTACGGGGAAGGGGACGTAAGGGGGCAGGGACGTGCGTAGACCGGGCGCATAGCCTTTCACCACCGTTATCCCTGGGTGAAGGCAGGGTATACTTAGCCGGGGCACGGATATGGGTGTGACCTAGGGGTAAGCAAATAGGGAGGGCAGCAAGGGGAGGAATTATCCGGAACCACGGCCTTGGACCCTGGGTATACTTTAGCAGGTCCGGGTAAGGCCGATCGGTCGGTGACCGGTCAACGCAATCGGGGAGCTGATTAACTTCGTCAGGGAGTCAACTGGGGTTGAGCCTTGAGCAGCTCGAGTCCTTGGGCTGGCCTTTCTCCGACGTCGTTCTTCTATCAGAGTCCTCCGCGGCCCTCGTTCTTCATGCCCTGGGAGGGTGCTTCCGTGGTGTGACAAAGGTGGCGACGAGGGTTTCACAATCACGTTTACGGTCTGAGACACACACACTGCGATCCAAGGAGTTCCACGGCGTCACGGCGTGCACAGGAGTTCAAGCGAGGGAGAGGGGTTGGGAGGACAGATAGATAGGAGAGAGGGAGAGGAAGGAAATGAGTCCTGGGTTTTGTATTGAATCAGTGAAGGCCTCAATTGGCTACAGCAATGTGTCGCTAACTATTCGTGGCTATCACAATACTTCGTAGGATGCAGAACTGCTAATGTGTAATTCCCTTCTCTACTTTATAATAAAACCTAACTTCCTCGCGCCGGCTTTTGCCTTAATTCTTCTGCGTCCATGGTCTCGATCCGTGGTTTTGTCACTGCTCCTGCAGCCTCGAGCCCCGTGGTCGCTGTTACGCCTTGGTCTCCCCGTGGTTCCCCTGGTCTTCGATAATGATACCCGCGATGTCCTGGCGGGTAACACCCTACCTCTATTATAGTTCCTAATTCTCCATTTTTTTTCTTATTGGTTCCCTACCTTCAAACTCCTATTCATGGTTCCCATCTTTTGTTCCCATTCCTGAGTTCCCCGTCCTCCAACTTCCCTTATTGGTTTCCATCATTCGTTTCCGGTTCCCATCATTCATTCCTACTTCCCATCAGTCATTTCTAGTTCTCATTATTTGTTCCTGGTTTCCATCCCCCGTTCTAATTTCCTATCTTTTGTTCCCTATTCCGCCTAGTTCTCCTAAGATATACCCTTGATCTCCGGTTCATTCTCTTCTTCTTTGCTCCCATTTTCATTTGCCACATTCCTTGTCCCCTCGACTCCTTGTTATATTATAAGATCTAAAAAACTCTTAATAACAATCACATACCACTTACGAAAAACCTCTAAAATCTTTTAAATCCTTTGTACCATGTATCCATGACCAAATGATGATGATGACCATGACCATGCATGTATGGTGGATCACCAAGAACAGACAAAGAGACTAATTCCAAATCGTGTTCTTTTATATATAGAAATGCTTAACCACCAAAAGTCCTTGGGATGTCCTAGTTCAAAATATTGCCACGAATGTAAATAAATGTATGATCTCATCTGCACAATCTTGCAATCAACCTATTTTTGGGATTGAAACCGCTATCAACAAAAAACCAAAAATTAAAAACGGCTATCTTACAACCAAAAATCTCCATCCACGAAGTTGTTCAATTTCATCTCAAAAACACACTCTTGTACCCAAATAATTTCACTAAAAATCTCCTGCCTTACATTATAGCATTGCAATGGTGAAAACTCGCCCTATGTTTGTCACAAAAGTCCGCTAAACCTTTCGCCCTAAAATGTAAGTCAAAGATGAGCTTCACGCCGGTTATATGCTGAGTGATGAGCTGGAAGGGGAAGCAAGTGAGCCGGTGTGGGCGGTGGGGCACTCGTGAAATACCTGACATTCCAACCAGTATTTAACTTCATCATCACCATGCACGATCTTCCATCAATCAAGCAAGCCATTGAAACAACTGAATCGTAAGAGAAATTGCTAAATCAGTTCATACCTGTGCTCTAAAGCTTCTTGCGTAGTAAGCTTCCGTTGCAGAAACAAGTGGTCATAAAGCTCCACGAAATCCTCACTCGCCTCCGGAAAGATCTCTCTCAAAGGCCCATCAATGTCCGTAACCACGTTTGCTTCTGACTGACAGTCACTTGTAACCATTGAGAGTATTACGTTAACGATGTTTTTAAGACGGTGGATGTCATGTTCTGGTCCCAGGAAATTCCTATCGAAGAGAGCAAGTCCGAAATCCGCTAGCTTGAGCTGTCCATCAGGCCCGATCAAGACATTTTTGATATTCAGATCCCTGCACCAAGCGTCCGAGTATTATGTTGAGCCAACATGGTAGTAAGATTACAGTAAAGGAAAAGTGAACGAAGTTGCTAGTACCTGTGTTCGATGGAGTTCTCGTGCAGATATGCAAGTCCCTCCAGTATCATCTGAATGTAGGCCTTGCAGTCGGCTGGGGACAGACTGATGGTTGGGTCTTCGATGATTCCATCTAAATCGGTTTCCATCAACTCAAGAACTAGGTGATGCGTGTCTTCATGCACGTATGAGTCCAGAAGCTTGATGATGTTCGGGTGGTCCAACTTGGACAAGATTTCAGTCTCGTCCTCCGTCAATCCAGCGATCCAGCTTTCTTCATCGATATTGCCTTCTTCGACGATGACATCAAGCGGTTTCGACTTCTTCACTGCCACTGATCTCTTTGTCTGCACACGATGAAGATCGATCATGCACATGTTTTTGAAGTGATTGTGCTTATTTGAATTTCCTTGAGCCTCACATTATCAAGAGTCACACTACTAACACATAATTGAAAATCCACATCAGAAAAATAAAGTAAAAAAACATCTATAGTAAAGAGGAACCAAGATGCAATCATGTAACTAATGAGAGAGTCAAACAAGTGATGTTGTAGGTTTTTGTTGTTTCCATTGCCTTGCATAGCACTCAAGATTCAATTACAATTCCATGCTAACTGTTCATGACTTGTAATATGCAAGCAAGTCTAATCACTAGGGAGCGCACAAGTGAGGGTGTAAGCAATCCTACCACTACATCTATAGCCTCAAAAACCCAAGCATAGTAGCCATCGCCTATGCAAGGACCCAACTTGTATCGATCGATGCCTTTGGGCTCTTGGAGTGCCATGTTTTGTGATCTTGAACTAAGCCTCCAAAAGTAATGTGGATACAAGGATAGACTGTAGCTCTTTCGTGAGAGTTCAAAGGTGATAACTAATAAGAGCTTGACAAAAGGAAGTATGTAAAAACCAACTGGAAGATGTGGATTTTATAGGCTTGGACTTGCGAGACTTCGAGAACCAAAAGAATTTGGAGTCTAACAACATATAAAAGTATGACTAATTGATCACTCTGATTGAATAATAAATTTAATCAATTGAAAATAAATGGAATTTACAAGCCAAAAACTTAAAAGTAATGACAATCATATATATCGGTACATGTATTTATAGCTCGAAAATAATTTCATAAAAGCTTTTACTTTTCAATTAAATCAAATAAATCCAACCCCAAGTTTGTGCTATTGGTTGGAGTTTATAACAACGTCACATCTTCGTTCGTCGAACGGACGAACGAAAGCAGTTTAACGCCTCCATCCGTCCGTCCCACCACTCGTCCATCATTCATCCGTCGTTTCCCAGTTAGAAAGTATTCATCCAGAGTTCATCCATCTCGGAGAGGACCCTCCCTTCACCGCTCTTCAGGGGCTCCACTTAACAATCGAAGCTTGGTGCGCGATTTCTTCCTTGCAAATTTCTGAAGCTCGGAGCGATGGCGTCAGGTTTGAAGGCTGCCCTGGGAAAAATCACTAACAACAGCTTCCTCGCCACCTTGAAGGAAGCCAAGAGAAGCGGCAACCTGTAAATCTTCTTACACCACCTTTTGCCCTAATTTTTCTTGTTCCTGATCACATGCCGCTCTTAGTCCTCAGACGCGTTGAGAAATGCTCCTCTAGATTTCTATTAGCTCTTAAAATTCTAGATTCCGAACTTCAGCAGCAGTAAATTTTGGTTCCAGTATGCGCCTCGCTCACTTCACTCTAGGTTTTTTTGTTGCAAGCAATGATCCTCCAACTTTGCAGCCGTGGTGCTTGTTTTCAATAATTGCCAAATTCCTTAAGACTCGGTTTCTCGTTTCTAGTAATGATCCTCCAAGTTTGCGATTCTAAGAATCCAAGCGAGATAGCTAAGAATTGAGTTATAATTTTGTCGATTCCGTTCGTGAGCTCCAAGTGAAGATTGAATTTCAGTTTGAACCGTAATTGATCGAAAAACGGAGGCGGACTTAGTTCATTCTAACCGCGGGCTGCATGATCTGCTTTTTGTTTACTAGGTCTGTTGCATATCATGTCTTGTTTAGTACTCCCATTATAATTGTCCAGTAGGTTCTGTCATATCTACCTTGAGAGTTAGATTTTGAGAGAACCTACTGGACAATTACAATGTGACGGAGGGAGTACTGCCGTATAGACGATCTCTTAAAGCGAATATGAGCTAGGTCGAGTTTCTCACGAGGTTTTTTGTGGCGTCTTAAGTACAATATGTGTAGCCATGTTGCTTCTTTCGCTACTTGTTCATTTCTTACGCGTGATTCATGCTCTGGTACAGGCTTAGGATTCTTGTCGATGGCAACTTGCTGTAAGTACATCGCTTCATACCTTATTAGTGTTGTTTTTTTTTTTTATTGAGATCAATAGTAGTGTGATAGGTGCAAATTACATTGCTGCGTGTACCTTTACCTTCTTCGGAAAATTGTGAAAGCAAGCACTGACGGACGTTTTTACACAGGCACACAAAGTTGAGAGAAGGTGGTGCTACTTTGATTGGAGAAGATACTCAAGGAAACAGATACTATGAGAACATGAACACTCAGTCTGGTACGAACTTTGTGGTTTATTGTTTGCCAAAGAAGTACTTATTAGACGATATACACAAGTTATGGTAGACAGTCTGCAATCCATTCACTGGAATTTTCTAGTCATTCACTGACTTGACTCTGATGAAAATTTTATACCTCTCTACAGCAAATTGACAGCATCTCTCGAAGTCAGTTATCTCTTCAGCATCATTTAGTAGAACACCATTGACACAATTTGATTGTGATCGTCGTTGCAGGAAGGCAGAGATGGGTGGAGTACGCTGATGCATCAAATTATAATGCCTCCTCTATTCCACCCGAGTGGCACGGATGGCTGCATTACGTTACTGACCATACAGCAGAAGAGGTTCGTCTGACATTTCTTTATAAAATGTCACGTTTTTATGATTGATGCTTAGCAAAGTAGACATGTTTTTGGGCGCAGCTACCTTCTGTAACTTGGAGGTCTCTTTCTTTTGGCAGGTGATGGCGTTGAAGCCCACGAGATATGGTGTCGCTCACAGGGAGAACTTGACAGGCCGTGGAGATGGCATGGTCTACCACACCAAGGGACATGCACTCAACCCAAACAAGCGTGATTGGAAACGTTACCAGTCGTGGCAACCTGAGAACCCGGACTCCGAATCCAAATCAAGTCCATCGTCTCCAAATTCCGTTTAAGTTTGCTGATTTGAGTACTAGTCTTTTTTAAGTGCAACCGCTCATTGTATCCATGTGCGGTGCTAGAAGTGAGTTGGCTTGCTTCCGCACAGCTCGAGTTCAGCTGAAGCATTTCATTGAAGTAGGTGGTATTGACGAACTTGACAAACTCTTGTTATTGACGGACTTTCACAATAATGGTTTCATAAGAACTCCATGATTCATTCGTTTTTCTAAGGTGTGGAAGTCGATTGTATGTTTTTTTTGGATCATGTGTTCTCTGGAAGAGTATGCAACAGAACGTGTGCAAGGAGAAAGTAGTCTGTTCAGGGTGAACAAGATCAATGTCATTGCGATCACGGGAACTCGTGAAAAGGATAGTCCAGAGTACTCCTTGACTGATGTCATTCGCTATGATTCATTCATTTTCCACAAACAGGCATATAATTTAGAGTGCAATTCAACAAACAAGAAATGAACTGAACGATTGAATCAACTAATGTGGGTTTACAATTCGCTCTGTATTAGTATAATAATGAATGTTACAAAGTCATACATGGCATATGACATGAGGTATCTACAAGAAAAATACAAAATTCTGATACGGAAGTGGTCTTCCGATCCACGCAGTAAAACAGACCAGCATATCCAACAGACAGTTAGCCTGCGCACATGAGCCATATGGCCCAGGCAATTTGCTTGGGCTGGCGGGCTGGCGGGCCCCCACCTCCCAATTAAATGGGGCCAAGTGGCAGTCTTGAGAGCCACTTTTCTTTTACTTAAGGTTAAACCTTGGGGTCCCTGGAATCCTCTTTTCTCTCCCACTGGAAGTTTCAGAGAGTCTCCGCACTGCGATTGGTTGAGCGATTCGGGTGAGAGGTAAACAAACGGGAGTGGCACAGAGTCGCACGTGAAATGCGGACTCTCCCGTCTGCCTGGGTTTGATCAAACCCGAAGAGTTCGGAGCCGCATACACGGTTTCAAACGGAGGCGTTTGCTTCATGTGCGCAGGCTAAGTATCTACTCAAACGTTCCCTTGACACATACACTGGATGATTTTACTACTAGTTATACGAACATATTGGGACCCATATCCTAATCTTTCTACTCATTTTTTGCTCCACTTCCACCAAACTCCTCAAATGACCATTTCAATGGAACATGACCAATTCAACAAACATTCTCCAACCGTAAGCGAGAATAAGAACGGCTCCGACTGACCCAGCGTCTCCGACAATCTAATGTTTGCATGATCGAGAGACCCTGTTGTAATCAACTTGTTAGATAGGAACTTCTTCTGATCTCTCGTTTTATTGTTGCTTACCAGCAGCTTCACCATCAGGAGCAAGGTGACATTTATGTTTTTGGAAAGTAAACTAGGCAGGCCGCTCGCCCGGGACAACTAGTCCGCCCGATTTGCCCGCCTGATCACCTCAGCACGCCCGATATGACAACCTTAAAGTATCAATCTCTCCTCAAGGTAATATTTGTTACTATGATGCAGAGTTGTTCAGTAATGACATTCTTCTTTTCACTATGCATTTGTATATCATTCTTTCGATTGTAAGCATTGGGTATCTTGTGCAGGTCTCACGGAATTCACCACCAATCACAACAAAAAGAGATGCGATGCTTTTGAGTTTATGAGTTTTTGTTGTTTACAGAGTATAAATCTTAAGGTGTAACTTAAGTTTAGAAGTGATAGCAAACCGTTTATTTGTGAACAATGGGTGGATTTTTTTGGAATATTTCACACAAAAACATTTGTAGTCTTCACAATGATAGGACATACAATAGTACTTTTTAGTTGTGTTTACACTCTTCTTAATGGGGTAGTGAAGATTCCAAAGGTGATTGTCTATTTATGGAAGTTGGAGCATTGCTCCTTGCTTAGCATCCTTATGTTTGTTCCTATGAAGGAATTAAAAGAAACAAAACATGGTGGATGGAGGTTTATTCTTCATACGTATCTCAAAGGTTCCTTCAATGATTATGGACATAAGAAAATTTTATCTTTATAACCTAAATGTTGTTCGTATTGTGACTTCTTCTCAACATCACTTGCTACAAGAAGTCTCAATCTATTTGTTTTTGGAAAACAAACTTTAATAGAGTTTAATAGAGTCATTATACAAGTACACTGAAAGAAACCGGCCCATAGAGTTTTTGTACTTGCATCCATCTTTGTTTTAAAAGTCAAAATATGTGTAAAAAAAGGTTGGTAACAAAGATAGACTGAAGGTGTGAAATAAGTAAAGAAACGGGGGCTACCATACGAGATGTTGGAATACCGAAACCCTATACTTTATTTGACATACAATTTTGTACAACTCACTTCTGAAATCATACCCCCTGACTACAATTTTTTACTGGTTTAATGTACATGTGCCCATGCATATTTAGATATACCTTCAAAATGGCACGTGTTGTTTTATATCATGCACGTTTTTCATGATATCATCTTATTTTTGTAATATCACCAAACAGTTTATAATATCATACATTTTTACAAGTTTTGATCTTTGAGAAGCAATGAAGGGCAAATATTTCTCAACTCCCATTCACAAACATTGTTCTTCTTGAATGGCTGTTGGGAAATATCTACCCTTCAACAATGGTCAATGGCTGAAAACTAACAAAACTTATGCTATTTGTGACTTTTTGAACACACCAGAAGTTGCCATGTTGGCAGAAGAACGTCATTTTAACAGAAGTGAGGTGAAGATACTTGCACTAAAATGCCTACCCCATTGTAACATGTAACAACTTGAATTGAGCTAACATTTATATTACCAAAAGTAGACTTGATTCAAGATTTATCTTAACAATTTCAATCAGAAAGAAACATCAATTGAAGGCAACACCAATCTTATAAAGTTCAATTTCTCACCCATTTTGTCAAATTTTTATTTTCAACTCGTTAGGGGGTTGATCAAGGTTGTCAAACTAGATAGGCATGCCGCCCGCCCGCCCGAGACAACTCGTCCGCCCGGTTTGCCTGCCCAATCACCTCAACACACCCAATATGACAACCTTGGGGTTGATGAGTCCGTGGTAGGACTGTCGAAGGTGCTCGTGTAATCGAGATGCTCACTTAGAGTCATCTCCCAAAACAAAGGCTGGTACTGGTGAACAACAAGGCATAAAAATTGAAATTGTTGTTATTAAATTTTGACTTTGTGCTTCTAATTTGATCTGATTATTCATGGTGAATCCTTCCTTGCAGAGCCTGGTGATCTGTTGAATGGCCACTTTTAGCTCATTACTGATCTCAAAGTGTTCGAAGTGGATCAAATTCACACTGGTTCTTGTGAAAGGAAGCATGAAAGGAAGCAGGCAGCAACTGCATGCAGCCTAAGATCGATAGTCAAAGTAGAGAGGAAATTAGTTTACTGATGTCGACAAGGGATGTTTCAAGTCTACATGGTTGTGTTTAATCAACGTTTATGGTTAAATTGTTACAAACCATGATGACTGTGTAGTCAAATCTGAGTACGAGAAGAGCCGGCTGGAATCAATTCGGAAGGGACGTGTCTGCGACTACGAGGCCATTGCGGCTAGCATTATACGCTCAAGCACCCAAGTCCATGCTTATATGAATGCATTTCTTAAGTTGCTCATGCAGTGTGATTTTTTCCATCTCAATTCAATTCGTGTGTGAGTTCGATTTCCACTACTACAATTTGAGGGGGTTTGCAATGTTTTTTTCTCAAACGTTGCCCAAGTCTAGCAACGTTTTGGAACTTGCTTGAGCAACGTTCTCACAAAAATAAGCAATGTTATCTAATCACCAAGTAACATTATCTAATCACCAAGCAACGTTATCTAATTACCAAGCAACATTAATTATAATCCAGCTGAGAGCGTTATTTTATTGAGAACGTTGCTCAAGCAAGTTCCAAAACGTTGCTCAAGCAAGTTCCAAAACATTGCTCAAGCAAGTTCTAAAACGTTGCTCAAGCAAGTTCTAAAACGTTGCTAGCCTTTAGCAATGTTTACTTAAAAGCGACGTTTGTGGCGTTGCAAACCTCTCTCCTTTCTAGTAGTGAGCTCGTTTGAGTGTAAGATTACTTTCTACATTGAGCGGCAATGAGGCCACCCAGAGGTTCTACTCGGGATAACACCTACATATCAAAGATCGAGAGGATTGTGGCGCATTTCAGAGGTGACGATGCTGAGATCGATGGTGGCGGAAGTTCTGAATAGGCCAGGCTGCTCTTATCTCGTATGTTTATCTGCAACGCTCAGGTTTTTCATTTTAGTAATGTTGTTGTTCTGAGCATTTCTTCATTACCAATGTTTGAGTGCGCCATGGAATCTCTCATCTTCCTTCCTATTTGACGAGCAGGAGTTCCCCAGCAGGTTTGTGCAGGAGCATGGAGATTTCTTTCCCTGGCGTTGCAGTTTCCAGTTCCTGGATTTTGATCTGACGATGCCAATCCATACTTGGCCGATTAGAATTACCGTGCACCATGATAACGACACTAAGAAGAAAGGAATGGTAGCATTCTGGTCTGGTGGATGGGGGAAGTTCGAAAAGAAAAACTACATCAAACTTGGCGACCTTTTGTTCTTCTCAATGATGGAGATGTCTTGTGACGAAGCTCGCTTGGAAGTCTACATTTTCAGGAAGCTGAGCAAGGAGCAGCCAGTGGACCTGCTCCCTCTGCCCATTTCAGTGGCGCCACCTATGAAGGAGCAACCAGTAGACTTGCCCCCACAATTGAGTACAGTAATGCCAATCACACTACTAGAAAGGAGGGGGGTTTGCTACGCCACAAACGTTGCTTTTGAGTAAACATTGCTCAAGTCTAGCAACGTTTTAGAACTTGCTTGAGCAACGTTGTTAAGAAAATAAGCAATGTGCTCAACTAGATTTTTAATATTGTTGCTTGGTGATCAAATAACGTTGCTCAAGTAAGTTCCAGAACGTTGCTAGACTTGAGCAACGTTTGAGAAGAAAACGTTGCAAATCCCCTCAAATTGTAGTAGTGGATCAATCCGAAAACAGTATGGCATTGCAAATCGTGTGGACTTCCGAGGCCTCCAAATTTCGTCGTCTCAATTCACAAGGAATCACTAGTAAGTAAGTTCAAATGATTGCTTCTGAAGTCTTGCGCTATTCTCCATATGTCTCATTTAGTTTGCCTCATGCTTTACATGTCGGTATGCAGAAGGTTCCAAGACGCTTCTCGGAGGAGCATGACAAACTGCTGCAAAGTGACGAGGTTAAGCTTGAATGTCCAACTACAAAGAAAGTGATGGTGGTGCAAGTGAAGAAGAATTATGTGTGCGAAGAGCAGGTACTCACTGGTCGTTTGGAGATTGGGTGCATTTGTAGTTGCAAATCATCTCTAAGTTGGTAAGAGCATCCAATTTAAGCTTGTTGGGCCATGATGCTTCCAGGTGAACTTCTGAGATCCATTGTAGAGGCTGAGTTGTTTGAAGTGGAGCTCAGTTTGATCTATGTTATTGTTCACGTAGGAAGGACTTAATGGACAGATGCACAAATGAGTGAGAATGTGGTTTCTTGAACATTTGAAAGAATCTGCTGTTACTCTTTTTTGAAAATGAAGCTTTGGTCGGCATTGAGTTGTTGTACGACTCATCATGGTAACCAGCGTTACATCTGTAATGTGCACAATTTAAGCCTTATGCATTACCTTATTCGCAGTTCAGTAGTCACATGTTGAAGTGCTCCAAAAGAATAGACTTTGAACTTGATAGAAAAAAACATAATGAAGTATGCAAGATATCATGTAGACTAAACTGAGTCTTTTGCTTACATTGACTCGAATTCTCATCTTTGGGATGATGGTGGCCATTACAAACGAGAATCACTATTGTTCACAATTTGACATTAAGATTCATCGTTGAGGCTGAAAATTTATAGCGTCGTTAATAAATTCTGTACTTAGAGTAAGTCTAATTGCGCATTGGGAAATTGAACAAGCAATTGTGATGAGAAACATTCAATTTGTAGTGAAACCTACTTATGATATACATAATACTACTTCGGGTGCTGAAAGAAATGTGGAACCTGGTTCACGAATAGGAATTTCTTACCTTTGTCTTAGATGTGATCAAGTAAAATGGTGGGACTTTGGTGAGAAGCGAGTTGAACTCTTTTAGTACCAAATGTATGTGACATTGGTTCTGCAAAAGTTACCACTTGAGAGTCATCAAGGACCTCACTCCCTAGAAATTAAATTGGAGACACTACTAGAATTGAGGGCACTTGCCAAATTTAAAAACATTGTTGAAGAGAGGAAGTGTTTTACTACGTGCTTCAGCCAAATTCTCGAAATGAAATCTATAAAATTCCAATAACGTTGTAGATCAATATAATTATGTTGCTAGAGCAAGTATAAGGAAATAACTTCACCTTAGCAACGTATAGCACAATGAAATTGTTGCTAGCCTTCTACAAATTTGTACGAGGGATAATGGGTTAAAAGTGACTTTGAGAAACTCAATCAATGGAGAGTCTTGGGAGGACTTTGTGAATCAAATAGGCAATTTCTCTCCTGCTCCTGCGCGCATGTTCGAGTATGCTTGAGAATTAATTTGGTCTTCCAAAGCAGAAAATAGTTATTTAGTTACCGCTGATCCTTTTGATGATAGGAAGTTGTCGAGTATAAACTACTAGACTTTACTAAAGTACATACTGTGTCAGCAAAGTCATTTCAAAGCTGATCATTGGAAGTGTATTGTTGGAGGAAGTTGCAAGCTCTAAAACAAAGGAGATCCTACTTGGTAATTCAGGAGGTTGAGCAAAGAACTTGGAACTACACCACCATCAAGTTTAAGACCTCTTAGAAATGTACTAGAATATTGTAGAGTTTGATGATTCTTATTGCGTAAGATCTCTACAGTGTTTAGGTAGTAGTTCCAAAAAAAACTTGTATAAGTTGATCTTCTCACTTGCATACCATTGGCAACATCAAGTTTCCTAAATTGGTGTTACACCTTTGACAAAGTCAAGCTTGTTAAACTGAGATCATACCTTGAACCACATTCTATGAAATATATAGTATTGAATCCCTCATATTTGAATCAATTAAGAAACGTCATATTTGAATCAATTAAGAAAGTTTAAAGCTCTATATTGATCCAATTTTGCGCTTTGTGTCATCAAAAGCATCCGCCCATCAACCCATTGAACTTACTGTAGAAATGCTAAATTTTGAGAGTTTGTCTCGACTGGTAAGAGTACCTAAATACGACATCCATGTTTGTGAAAGAAATTCAAAAAGAATCGTGAGTATTATGTGTTTCAAACACAAGATGCAAGCTGCAGAATACAAATGGCAAAATCTGCAGCGACTTGGAATTTCTGAACATACTGCTGTACATCAGAGACCACTACTAAAGAACAAGAATATTCTATAAAACAATGAATAAGCTAGCATATTGACAATGAGTCAAGCGGCTGCAAGGAATCCATCCCGCTTACAACAAAGAAAAGCCTAAAAACTTGGCTACACTAACCTGTACACCTCAAATCTAAAACCTTCCAACGTACACCTTATTACACGAACAAGCAAAGAGACCTTTCATTGACAAATTCTTCAGTTTATCATGCTTAGATGCAAGCATGAGCAAATGATGAAACTGTCAACTACTAACTACAGAAGGGTTATGCAACAAGCCCTCATTATGTACAAGATGGCTGCACAAGTCAAGATCTTCCATGGATAATGTCATACTTGCAACAGAATCTAAATGGATACAGCTTCCTCGTCAGCTTCTTCAGGCTTGATGTACCGTTCGTATTCAATTTGTGCCATTTCGCCGCCGTTCTTTCCATCGAATGTACACCTGTAGAAACTGCAGTTAACCGGATCGTAAGATTGATTTCGGGCCTCACCCCGATAAAAACTAACAAATCATTGCTACATAGACTGAAAATTTGAGTCTGATTCAAAGCGTAGTTCTAAAACTTCGCATTCAAGGGAATTTAGCACGAGAGATATTTACCTTCCATTTGCACATACTATGACGATTGAGTCCGGCTGCGCCCCAAAAGATACTATTGCCCTGGTCTCCTCAGGGACACGGAACTGTGCAAAGGACCACTCTGAACTGAAGTACTTGGGCAGAACACCTGTCACAATGATTCTATGTTGGTTAAATAACAACTCTTGACAATAGTGCATGTACACATAGTCAGCTAACCGTAACAATAACCTCGATTATCACAAAGAACGGAGAACAGTCAACACTCTCAACTGTATCCAGCAACTCTGTGAGATGAAAACAGTCCAGTTCTGTACAAGTTTAGCAGGATAATTAGATAACACAGACGGCAAAAAGAACTCGCCCGTCCAGTGATTGTACGGAGGTCTCTTTATGATATACACAGGGAGGCTTCCATTTGATCATGCGACCATAGGAAAACCTCCCCTGGATCATGAGGAAGGTGGTGTTCTGGAAACAATCCAATGTGATTGGGACCCCTTGGAAATGTTTGTGAAGAAAAACTTGTTAAGAAATCTCGAAAGATTGAGGGTACAAAAGCTTACCTTTCATGAAAGAAAGTGACGAGCCAGCATTCGCCGATGCAGATGACAACAAAAATGAAGTACCGGCTCGTAGGGGACTGTCATTGCGACCAGCGGGAGACGATCCACCTGCAGAGGGTGAGCCGGTCGCAGTCTCGGTTCGTGTTTCTTCAGAGGAAGTTGGTTTCACTGTAAAAACATGCACCGTCCCTTTAGCACTGGAGACTGCTAACCACCGAAGATTCGGATGAAAAGCGAGGCTGTATATCTCAGCTCGCTCTGCTCCTCGTCGAACCTGTCACAATTTGTGAATGTACCATTTAGCTTCAAACGGATAAGTCCATCCAAAACCTCTGATGGGAAGGAAAACGTGGGAGGACTACCGTATTGATCACATTGACCTACGGGTATTACAAAGCTTAGAAAGAAATAGGACTTCGTAGGCTTCAATATCCTGCAGAAACTGGGATCCTCTATATTACTCCTGTCTCAACAGAATCGTAAAGAATATGCTGATAACCCTTGACTGCAAACACCTTACAGCATGGGCAGATTAAGAATGTTGATGATCGGACCGAAAAAAAGTAGAGAAGTACATCACATACCTCTTGCAACTTAGTGCCATCTGCCGTGTTAAAAATCCGAACAAGAGTGCCTTTATTGCTTGCAGTCGCCAGGAGAGCTCCATCAAGAGAAAGTGAGAGGCAAGCAAGGGAAGAATCATGAGCCTGTATGAACCTTGTTTTCCTCGTATCATAAAGTTCCACGCGCACTTCACCTTTCCGCTGGCCAGGGCAAGCGAGAACACACGTCTTTGGTGTCGGAGAGAGTGCGCATAATCCCTTGCTGTTAGACAGGGTCTCAATTTGATGCAGCAGCTTCAAGTCTGCGAAGTTGTAGACGTAGATTCTAAGCTCTAATACAACAACAATCCTATCCCTTCGAAGCCGGACAGCTCGCACTTCACTTCGAAATGAAAGCTCTCCTATACACCGGCTTTGATGATCGTCCCATATCATGACCTTGTTCGGCGAATACCTCGGTGACTTTCCTCCACCAACCAGAGCCAGAATGTTGCACCTGCGACTTCGCAATCATCATATTATTAGTCAGTTGCAGAGCCCAACACAGCAAGAACAATCAATCATGTGGACTTGTACAAAAAACATGTAAAAGTCTCCCCTTCATAAACCCTGAAATATTTATTACCATCTATCCCAAGAGCTCACATTGCTGCTTACCTACGCGATCAGGAGGATTGGTTTAAAAGTTACTGCAATGAGCTATTGACTTCTTACTTTTGCCTTCAGCACTTAAGAGAATGACGCAGATTCACTTCATGAACACCGTCTGTAGAACTTTTGAAATAAGCAGATCAAATGGAGGCGTACCTGAACAGCATCTCAACAATAGCAATGCCAGCGCCATCGAATTCTCGACGAAATGTTTCCTTGAAGGGATCGCAATTGTAGATGCGAAAGCCTGTCTGTGTGCCACATGAAAAGCATCCATGGTCCTGATTAAAAGCGACAGAGAGCAGAGACTGCTCCACAGCCTGGGGGACATCCAACCGGCTCGAAATTTGCGGAGAGGCGGCGGTTGAGGCTGGTGAAGAGGGCATCGAGTCATCGCTCGGGTACGGGCCGGCATTGAAACGATCATGAGCTGGTGACGGCACAGGAAGCGGCGGTGATGAAAGAGACATGACGTCCGATTCCTGAAATGAACAACTATCAGCACTGACCTCTACCGATAAGCGTAACTCAAAATCTCTCATATTAATCCATTCTGAAAAAGAGCTCAGCAAGGTTGTCTATCCTTCTCAAATATCACCACAGGCAGCAGTCTCAATATTATTAACATCCAAAACAATACCTCCATAAAAGCAAACCAAGAAATGGAGCATATTTGTAGTCTAACAAATAGAAACACTTCTTTACTTAAGCTCCAAAGAGGCAACTCAAAACTACATTACGAGAAAAAAGAGAGAAATCTCACAATAAAGAAATCGTGAGCTCACACCTCCAATTAAGAATTCTCACAATCTCTATCCCGTCTCCAAATCCAATCACGCAAAAAACTCAATTCCAGAACCTCGTCGCCACTGCGTCCACAAACGCTGAGTTCAAGACACCAAGACTGACGAGATTTGAAAACTACACAAGAAAACTAAGACGATTCTGAAGCTAAATTCCATGAAAAAACTTCAGAACCGCAAACTCCAACAACAACAACGAAAGTACAAGACTATCACCTCTTTCTTCAATGTGAAAAGGCGACCTCCAACACGAAAACAGACACGAGCTAAAAATTGATAACGAAATTCAAGAAAAAACGAAAGTATCACCTCCTTGCAACCTCCGATTTAATTATCGAACCGATCTCCTTACGAAACCCTAAAGTGGCACTCGATTTGAAGCCAATGCAGGCGATTCAGTCCTTAATTGCGATCAGAGATCGCGACTACAATACCGCAGGGGGGGATCGCGATCGTGAAAAGTAAATTATGGGAAGGAAGGCAGATCGAGCAAGAAATTGACAGTGTCAATTTCATCAATTACTCATCAGATCAAGATTCCATGCACAGAAGGCCAGATCCTCCACGGCAGGAGCTTCCACCCCTGGAGTCTAAGATAGTCTTGGGGCTCCGCAAGCTCTTGGCTATGGCGGAGGCTCAGATCATTTCTCTGCAACTCAAAGCTCCGGCAAAGCAACGCAGACTCTTTCCGAACAATAATGAGCGTTCCTTATTCCCGTGACTTTCAGTTGCTGGCTGTGCTTTCTAAAGTAACCTGCTAGCTCCATAGTGGCAAAAATTTGTAGTGAAATTAGCAAATTAAGTGAAAATTTGGACTCTTTTACAATTTGGTATGAATTTTTGAAGTTGGACTTGTAAGTGTAGCTGAAGTGGCACAATCAGATGTACACAATGAGCACATTCATAATCAAATTATATACCTATTATGTATCTCTTTCCAAGTTCACCCTAGTGCATTATTTTTGGAATTGTACTTTTATCAAGCAAGCTACGTTATCATTTTAACCCTTTTGTTTTGGGACAATTTACACTTTGGGGTCTTGAAACAATATTAACCCCTAAATGTCTCTAGTGTCGAACAATGACATTTTGGATGAAGGGCAGAAATTTTGAAGAGCCATAACTTTTTCATCCAAAATTTGTTTTGGGCGAAATCACTTGAGTTGGGTCATAAATTTAGTCTTGTTTGTGTGGTAAAAATTTCAGACTCATACAGTGAAGCATGAAAAAATGACATGCATTTTTGTGAAGGCAGCTTATGTTTTTGGTTTTTTGAGCATTGGATGTGCAATTATGTGAGATCAAAAATAGCTTTTCATGAATTTTTTTACGAGAGTGTGATGCATCCTAGCAACTTTGTAGTTGGAATTCTTTTGATCCGGGTTACTTTGGTATTGGATGTGCAATGATGTTTTTACAATGAAAATTGTGAAAACATGGATGATTTATGGGGAGCTACATCTCCTTCAGCCACTGTTGGATTTTGACTTTATTTTTTTGGTTGAATTCACATTATATTCTAGTTTTAATGGTAAAATCCTTGATCCGATCGAAGATGTATTGAAGATAAGGGAGTGCAAGGGGTCTAGTTTTGGACTAGTTTTCCTTTTGTAAAATACTTGGCAGTTTTCACCATTGCAAGGCCTCTATTTGACCCAAGATGTTTTTTTGATGAATTATTTTGGTACGATAACTTTTTAGTTGGTGATTTTTTTATTGCAAATTTCAGGTTGGTAGTATTTTCACTTTAAAGTGAAAATGATAATTATTTGTAGCCTATTGTGCACACTAACAGATAATGATCTCGCAATCTATAAGATCCCATGAGTCAAGTTTTAGTTCACATTATCTACATACAAGTCTAGTAGGGCATTTAAACTTTTTGGCACTTTTCACCATTACAAGGCCATTATTTGCGAAAAGAAAAATTTTTCATGGATTTTTTTTCTTCAAGGGTGTTATTGAGATGAAGGTAAACATCTTTGTAGTTGGTGGCATTTTCATTGTAAGTTTATTGGTAGCATTTTTACTTCAAAGTGAACATGATGAGATTTTGTGATATTTTTGGAGTACTTATATCGTATTATCTCGCAATCTATGAGACCTTATGACCCAAGTATGAGCCACATGATACTTAATATGTATACTACAAGATTATACGATTGAGATCCAAATAACACACCTTAATTTCCACTTATGACACTTTTTTTGAGAATGTGTTCTTTTATTTACCAATGAGTCAAACCATTTAGGGATTAAGAGTATTTGAGGTTGTGCGGAAGACAACCCAACTGTTCGAATCACCTCATTGTTTTTGGTTTCTAGCAGGCCAACTTGCACAAGATGATCATAATAGCACATTCATGTGTCCCAAGCACAACAATCATTAAATGTATTTAATAATCTATTCAATAAGTGTAAACCTCAAATCACTTCGGAACAAAGTAGTGTATTGAAAGCATATTGATGAACACCTACCACAACCTAAAAAAGCAATTCAAGGATGGTCTCTAAGCGCATCACCGTGTAACAAAAGAGAGACTTCCCATTCTACGAATTTAATACAGCGGTACCTGGATAAGATCAACCTCGTTAAGATCAACGTCTAGAACGATGTCCGTGTCCATTTATTATGCAAAGAGGCATTGTTTCATTATGGTCAACGGTTGGATAAGATCAACATTTTTGTATGTCCGAAAACGTTTATCTAATCCAAGCACCACTGTATGTGCTCATAAACTGCCTCCTTCATGAACAACAAAACATTTGAAAAGTGTGCATTGCTACCCTTTCTACGAACATCACAAAATCACACTTTGCATGTACTCGAAGAACTGCCTCCTTCATGAACAACAATATAATTGAAAGAGTGTACATCATACTGATAGCCGAATAAGAAAATGGACAGGATTCAGAGGAAAGCTCGCAACCGAACCTGCCCTGCAGGTCCTGCATCGATGATGCCAGCCAAACGAGCTTCCATCTAGCCAACGGAAGAGAAGCTGCAAAAGGTACAAGTATGCGGAGCTTCTCACACTAAGCTCAAGCGCATTAGAACGGCGTCAAGGAATTAGCAAATGGCATGGATACTACCTCGGAGATACTGTTATTTTTGACCTAGCATCAATCACTGAGCAGAACATTCGTTTCTCGCCCATTCGTCATCAGCTTCCCGATAAGATCTACGGAGAGAATCCATTCTGATGGCAAGCACAAGCATCAGATCACAAAGCGCCATCACCTGAATCCTCCAAACATCGCCAACCCTGCACTAAAGAGATTAATCTCTGTCACTAAAAGCTTGGCCTATCAGTATGACGAGCAGCAATAGTAACAAGTATCAGGGAGATTCACACTCGCGAATTCTTGGAGCACAAACAGGTCTGCAAATCGGCTTGCAAAATATAGATACTAAGAATGCGCTGACGTCTTTGTCAAATAAGCTCCATCAAAAACCTCATACTCTAAAATTGCATCAAGCAGAATTGCATGATACTCGTCCATGCCAACCATTGAACACTCGATCCTCGTACATGAAAACAGCAATTTCTAATGGGAGACGGTCCTATCAATCTGTATGGCGACCGCATGAAGTGAGCATAGCACTGAATTAACATTGATATTCTAGTAAAATCAATAACACAAATAGTTCTGTACACTTAGATGCGGGGCTTACAAAGAAGAGACCAGCCACTTTTCCTTACTACAATATCCGAAAACAGAGGAAAGACGAGATTTCTTGAAATTCAAAGAGTGAGCTATCGGCGGCTGCTATTACTAGGAGTATCGCCGGCTTCAAGGTCTTCATTCTCCTTATCCTCATCGTCCCCGTCCTTGACATCGTCGTCATCCACATCGTAATCGGGATCCAGGGACTTGTCGATGGCCCGACGGGCGGGTCTGAGAATAGGCGCCAGAGCGAGCTCAAAAGCCGCCCACGCAAGGAGAATGCCCGCCGTGGCCACAATCAACGTGCCGAGCAGCCCTCGCCCTCTCTGTTGGTTCGCCATAGCCGACGATAGTGCTGCAACCCTAACAACAATGATCTCCTGGAAAACACAACCTCGAATCGATAGTAAGGTGGATTGAGTGGCGAGAGGTCCCCCTTTGCGTAAGGGTGCCTTTCCTTTGCTCGGAGGATAATGGATACTTCTAATCTAAGATGCTCTCATTGGACACAAATTGGATTTGATTTAGGAAACATCAATTTCTTGAGAAAATATTTTGGTCGATAGTTACGGTAAGACTTTAGTAATCCTTTGTCCCATTATAATTGTTCAGTAGGTTCTCTCAATCTACTTTGAGAGTGGTAGATTTGAGATAACCTACTGAACAATTATAATGGGACAGAGGGAGTACATTCTTTTTATACACTAGTTGTTTCTTACAAAATCTGTTTTGGATGGAATTACTTGGGTTTGGTCCCAAATCAAGTCTAGTTGGTGTGGTAAGAGTTGCAGACCCATACAATGAAGTATGAATTAATGGCATGCATTTTAGTGAAGGCAGTTTTTGTTTTTGTGTGTTCAAACATTTGGCATGTTTTACCATTGCAAACCAATTATGTGGAAATCAAAAATAGTTTCTCATGATCTTTTAATAAAAGTGTGATATTTAGATGCATCCCAACAACTTTCTGGTTGGAAGTTTTTGATTCAAATACTTCTCCTATTGGTTTTGCACCGATGTTTTGTCAATGAAAAGATTGATGATATTTGAGGAGTGATATCTCCTTCATCCACCGTTGGATTTCAACTTAATTTTTCGCGGATAGCTTCCAATTAGAGTATAATTTTAGTGGTAGAAACCTTTACAAGATCCAATGTGTTTTGAAGATAATACTTGAATATTCGTGCAAAGGGTCTAGTTTTGGACAATTTTTCCTTTGTAGAATTTATGGCAGTTTTGACCATTGCAAGGCTATTATTTGAGCCAAGAAATTTTTTTGATGGTTTTTTTTTTTTTTTTTGAGCAAATTTGCTATTGAGATGAAGGTGAGGAGCTTTGTAGTCGCTGATTTTTTGATTGCTATTGGTTTGTTGGTAAAATTTTCACTCTAAAGTGAAAATGATGAAATTTTGCATTTTGTTTTCAATGCTAATACGTTTGTGATGTCCTGATCCATGAGGCCTTATGACTCAAGTTTTGGTCCACATGATCTACAACAAATCTATTATAAGTTTGTATGGCCATGATCTTCATAGCTTATGTTCATTTTCATTTAACACACTTTTCTTGAAAATATGTTTTTGGGCATAAAAATAGGTTGGGACGTTTAGAGGTTAATACTATGAAGTTGGAAACTTTTACACATCATAGAGTTTTCTCATATCTTTCAAAAAAGATTATTCATGTTTTATAATATCTTGTATCTTATTTATTCATTCTTGAAGTTATATAAAGTGCGATTAGATAGGATGAAATTTGCCCGAAACCACTTTATACTCTTACATATGCTCAAAATTTATCCGAAGACAAATAGATCTCAAAAATTCACCAAGATTTGAGATTTTATTCTTTCTAAGGTTTTGGTTTGTTTGCATCTTTGAAGAAGTTACCGAGGCATGCTTTCATTATTGAATTTTTCTATTTTTAATTTCTATTTTCAAATGCCTTTTCTACCATATAAAGGAAGGCCTTTGTATTTGGATTCCATCATACCCTCATGCAAAAATTCAATCTTTTCTCTAGATTCTACATATCCAATGAAGGTCAAGATTTTATCGACACTCATTTAACTTGCCTAGAAAAAAGAATTTAAAGAGCCTCAAGTCACATCTCCTTCTGAAAATGGTCTTTTCAGCTCCAAAAGCATTACTTTCCACCTTTGAATATTACGAGCGTGAAATTTGCTATACATATTAACGTGAGGTATTGGAACTCATGCTTACAATCCTCAAAAAAAGTACACAAGAGTTGTTGATTAGTGTTACATAAGGATTAACCCCTAAACGTCCTTGGGGTATTTTTAGCCAAAAACTCATTTTCAAAAAAAGTGATATAGATGAAAATAAAGATAAGCTATTCAGATCTCAACGGTACAAACTTGTAATAGACTTGTAGTAGACCATGTGGACCAAAACTTGACTCATGGAACCTCATAGATTGCGAGATCATAAAATATTAGTGCGCAAAACAGGCTAAAAAATACCATCATTTCCACTTTGAAGTGAAAGTACTACCAACATGAAATTTGCAATCAAAAATTCAGCAACTAGAAAGTTGTTCATCTTCATCTCAAAGACACTCTTGTACCAAAAAAATTTATCAAAAAAAAAATCTTGGCTCAAATAGTAGCCTTGTAGTCGTGAAATCTGCCAAAAATTTTACAAAGGAAAAATAGTCCAAAACTAGACCCCTCGCACTCAAATCCATGCCTTTTCTTCAATATATCCTCGATTGGGTCAAGGCTTCTACCACTAAAAATAGACTATAATTGGAATCCATCCCAAAACATAAAGTCAAAATCTAATGGTGGATGAAGGAGATCTAGCTCTTCAAAAATCATCCATTTTTCACTTTTTTCATCGTAGAAACATCATTGCAAAGCCAAAACCAAAGTTATCTAGATTAAAAAACTTCCAACTACAAAGTTGTTGGGATACATCTAAATATCAAACCTATGAAGAAAAGTTCATGAAAAACTATTTTAGATTTCACATAATTGGCTTGGAACGGTAAAACATGCCAAATGTTTGAACACCCAAAAACAAAAGTGCCTTCACTAAAATACATGCCATTTATTCATACTTTATTTTGTGAGTCTGTAATCTTTACCACATAAACTAGACTTGATTTTTGACCTAACCCATGTGATTTCGTCAAAAACGAAGTTTGGATGAAGAAGTTATGGCTCTTCAAAGTTTCTGCCCTTCATCCAGAATGTCGTTTTTCGACACTAGGGACGTTTAGGGGTTAACATTCTTTACCAAAAGTTACCCATATTATTAATTTTCAACCTTTTCGAGGTTAGTGTTGACTTTGGGCCGTCATTACAATCAATGCTCCATGTCTTTCCTTCCATCAAATCACCACTTCCAATGATTTCCTCTCCTTCCAAGGAAGTTTCCATGCTCTCACATTCAGTGTAATGTTTTGAAATTTAATGTTGTAACATTATGGTGACATATGACAATTAGTGTTATGGTTTGCAATTGACGTTTTTAAGACAAACTAAAAACTCTTGTGTAGTGAAGTAAAAATCTTTATCTTGTACCGAAAGAAGGCACATTTGAGAGTTAAGCATCCAATCGAGGCCTCTTGTAAGGTGCTCAATAATGGCTCAACTTTTGTCATAGGATGTAACTAGTGGAAGCAATTTGTGTGCACGGGGAAAATTAGTAGAAAGATAGAGCAAGTAGAATGATAATTTCTGAACTCTTCTACATTGAATCATTAACTTTTTAAGTTAAAAATATAGGTGTTTCTAAAATGGTGCACTAAAGTGACAACCTATAATATATGCAGTGAATACGTCGTACAATTGTATAGCGAAGCCATTATGTTCTTGTGAGTGAAGATTAATAGAGCTCCATTATGGGACTTGTTCCATTTTAGACCAATCTACTCTAGCAACTCTAAAGGTTATTTATAGACAGAGACTCCAGTCCTTTTCTAAGGGGGCCGGCGTGAATAAAGTGTCCGTTCGTAATGCTAATATCTCGATGGCCACTGGACTAGAGGTTATCCAATCAAGTAAGTGGAGTATGCAAAGCCTTGAAAGAAAATGATAGCGCATAGGACCTTCCAACTTTCAAGGTGTTTACTAAATTTCCAATTAAGTGGGTCCTCGTAAATGAAACCTCAAGGGGACCCAATTGGCTAATGAAACCTCAAGGGGACCCAATTGGCTAAATAAAACCCAAATAAAAAACAAATAAATCAACTATCTTTAGTAAAGAATTAAAAATGAATGCCGTATCAGCATTCAACGATCCCTGCAATTTTGTATTTGAATATCCCCGCCATATCTTTTTAATTTGCATTTTAAATTAGGGTTCATCCCTTTGTCGGTTGGACAAAAACCCTCGAATTAGGGGCTTATCTAATAGTTTCTAGTATCTTCTTAGAGTGAACATTTCAGAAAATCACCTCTTAAGGAATCTGAGAGTTTCTTCTGGACTTAAGGGGGTTATTTTGATGGCCTCGACCAATTAAATGAACCCTTCGATTACATGCATTTTCATGTTTTGAGGGCCATAATTACTTATAATTTCAACGTGGAAGTAGTATTTCTATTGCCTGATTTATTGCAAGACATTAAAGTAAATAAGAAACATGAAGTTTCAAGACTAGAGATTTTTGTTTCATATATCATATCATAAAGGAATATCTAAATATTTTGTTTCTTTTTTAAAAACTGGAACTTTGACTTAATATATGTTAAGATCCATACGGTGAAATTTGAAAAAAATGGGTGGGTAGACTAATTAGGCAAGATCCTACAATTGGATCTCTTAAAACCAAATTTTGTAAAATAAATTGTTCACGGATTTCAGATATGGCCGTCTAGAGGTGCTATGTATTGTAGAGCTTCTTCTTTAGGGGTTATATTGATCTAGTATAGATTCAATATGCAATATATAAAAATTTGGTCGAAAATTTGAAACTTTAGCCTCGTTTGATCTATAATCGGAGTGCATGCAAAGAAAATCATGCATGTTCTTTGTAGCTTTCGGTTGGGCCACACTATTTTGAGATGTCCTCAAGTTTTTAAATCTTAGATTCTCCAATTCTTCTCTAAATCCTTTAACTCTTTAATAATCGCTCATGGGGTCTAAAACGGGTAGCCAAAAATTGGATCCCACCATCTTTTGGACTTGGGCATCACGAAAAGTGCACTTTTTGATCTTGGACATCATGAATGAACGGATCAATGATGAGCTTGCAACCTCGTGCAAGGTTATGTACAACCTCAACCTACCTACCACAATCCTTTCAAGGCACAAAATCAATCATACAAATTGTGATTTGATTTGTAAAATTTCACTTTTTAAATGCATCATAAGAAGGTGACTAGTTTGACATTAAAATACAAGTCAAAAGTTAAGCGCAGTGAGAGTTACAGAGCAAATTCTGTTGGAAAAAAGCCCCTCCGGCTTGCATGGGAGTTTAAGGATTTACCTCCAATGCAACTCTGCCGCCCAGTGTTGCAATGATATATAGCCTTCTAGTCAACAGAGACCTACAACTAATGCATACCGAATATCTTGACTTCTCTTGATCATTCCTCTAGAACCTTCTAATATATGTTTAACCCTTAAAGGAGAAGCTCAACAATGACCTCCAGAGACAACCTAAAACTGAAATTCATGAACAATTTATTTTTTTTCAAATTTGATTTTGAGAAATCCAACCATAGGATCTTGTTTATAACTATCTAATTAGTCTCCATGACAATTTTTGATCAAATTTCACCGGAAGGATCTTGAGATACATTCGGTCAAAGTTTCAGTTTTTGTAAGAACAACCTATCTTTCTTTAGAAGATTTGGGCCTCTCTCTCCTTTCGGGGATAACTTGTAGACATAGAAACACCTCAACCCTGTAACCAATCAAAGTTCTTTCATGTATTGGTGAACAAAGACTTTTGCTACTTATACATGAGGTATGAAGACAACTATAGTCCACCCAACTATTGTGGTGGGGTCCTTGGACCTTGTTGTATGGGTACCTCAAAGCCCTTTCAGGGGATACTACGTCAGGTATTTTCAAGGCACTAGTAACTAGCTAGAAACTAGCGTAGTTATAGAGTCCACCCTCGAAAGGGGAAGTAGTATTGTTCCAATTTCGCCTTGTCGGGTGGCCACCGGGATATTAGAATTACAAACAAGCCACCGGGATATTAGAATTACGAACATATACTTCATTCACGCCGGCCCTTTAAAAGGGAGCGAAGTTTCTATCTATCTATGAAGAAAATATTGAGCTTGAGTGGTATATAAGGAGAGATTCAAATAACTTAAGTGTCTCATTCCCGATCTCATTGTGAGTTGGGGGTAGGTTATAGGCGCACCCCATAATGACCGTCCGAGATCGGGTAGGTTAGTCGCACCCCACAACGCCCCTCCGAGATCGGGTAGGTTATAGTCGCACCCCATAACGACCGTCCGAGATCGGGTAGGTCAAACACTTAAGAGACACCAAAACGTCTAGACTTTTCATGCGATTGAGAAAATCTAGACAAGATCACCGCATACCAAAGAAAGGGGCAAAATCCTCAACAAAAGGGAGATCGATCAAAGATCTAGGAAATCAAATCAAGGGGCAGTCAAAGGTCTACCCAAAAAAAAAAAAAAAAACCCAATTGACACAAACCCTCTATATATTCTTTAATTTTTCAAAAAAGATTTTTTTAAAAATTCAAACATACGTAAAAATGACATATACGGTTGACTTTCTCCTCGTGGTCGCCGCCACCAGAATCAGTCAATCTGGTCAGGCGGCTTCATTCTCTTCATCATTTTTGCATATTAATTTATTATTGGGAGGTTTCCACTTTAGGTACTTTGCTCTTCTTCCTCCTCAACTTCCTTCCTATGGGTTCTAGAACCCCAAATCATTGTTCAGAAATTGTAGAGGTGGAGACAATTCTACAATTTCTGAACAATAAGGTGGTGGTCCCAGTGTACAATTTTTTATAGTATTTAGTACGGTCCTAAAGTTGAGGTAGATGCCCTGCACGCCCTTGAATTTTTTAGTCAATAAAGGACTGTAACTAGTAGTCCCTCCGTCCCATTTATATTGTCCAATAGGTTCTCTCAAATCTACATTGCGAAGTAGATTTGAGAAAACCTACTGGACGATATAAATGGGACAGAGGGAGTACAAGACACAATTGCAATCATTTTTGGTGTGGTTTCTTAGTCCATAGAGTGTGCAATTTCTACCACGTTGAAGTGACTTATTCCACTAGGATTTGGTAGGATGAGACATTCTTGGTGGAGATCTTGATGGAAATTGCACACCTTTTTCCTAATGTAGTGGCTATATTTTTTTTTGACACTATCACTATCTTGATATAGCATACAATCATACATTGCGTAATGTTCTTTGCATTAACTATGGACAAATTGATGATTGTAAAAGGTGACATAAATCTTTCCTTTGCTAGATTAAATTACAAAATTTCATTACATTTGGACCATGAGAAAAATATCCACCCAAATCCTTAACCCCTTCACATTGTCGTCAATTTGCAAATCTAATATCAATAGTATTTTGGATCAAAATTCTTCCAATTAGAAAGTTTTTAGATTTCATCTTCACATGATGGTCACTTAATTTATTTATTTTCTGAAAAGACTATTTTTAAAATTACATGATAGGCTTACAATTGTAAAACTTGCCAAAACCAAAAGTTGCCTTCACTAAAATACATGCCATCAATTTATACTTCATTGTATGGGTCAGCAATTTTTACAGCACAAAAGAAACTTGATATGGGACCCAACCCAAGTGATTTTGTCCAAAACAGAGTTTGGAGGAGAAGAAATGGCTCTCCAAAATTTCTGCCCTTCATGAATCCAAAATGTAGAAAAACGACATTCAGGAGTTAAGTTGTCAAATTATGGTTGCTCTCCATGCTACTCTCACCCTCCCATTAAGGTAGGAGTGGTGAAAACCGTCGAGCCCCAAAAACCGCACGGTAGGTTCACGGGTAGGGTTTGTAGAATCGTCCATCCTGATTCGTAAAAAAAACCCAAGTTAAAAAAATTCATGGTAAACTGGCCAATTTTGAGAACATTTGAGGTCGGTTCACGTCATGAACTTGGTGGATTAATTAACTGTTTGTGGGTGGAAATGACCCACGGTATCACCATACACAATTGTTTCAGCACTTGTGATTTTTGTTACCATCCATTGTTTTTAGCTCAACCATGCATACTGAACGGTTTTGGACAACTCCTATGTCAATTCGTGAACCTTTTTTAAATTTGTTTTGGGACATTCAATCCACAGTTTCCGGAATACAACCTTGGGAAAAAGCCAGCACTCTATGTTCGGGTAGTGGGAATCCTAAGACTCCAAATTCAAAAATTTATAGGAAATTACAGGATTACTCAAAAAAATTTGTTTTTTTTTTTGGAATGGATTTACACTAGCTTTGCAGACCATCTAAAAATAATCAAAATTTTACATCACTATTCCAAGTATGCAAAGCTGAAATTCAGACGGTTTTCACCACTCCTACCTTAGTGAAAAGTGTGACAATTTCCATCAAGAATCCACCAACACCAACAACTCCCCGAAACAATCAAAACGAGCAACACTTTCTTTCGCACCTTCCGATGTTTCCGACTAACAGCCACCCGTACTGTACCAGTGTACCTGAAGGTCTTTTCTTCTCTCCTTCGATTCTTCCTTGAGGAGAGACGTAATCAGAAGCGGAGCCTGCAGGAATCCAACAATAAAAAAACAGACACAATGAATCAATAATAGAAAAGTAGTACCCTGGAAGGAAGGAGCGCAGGAGACTACGTTCTGTCGAACGTGGCCCGGAATAACATACAACCGGATGATTCATTCTCTCTCACCAGGTAAGTTCGTGATCGTGAGTCGACGGAGCATCCATGATGAGCAGCAGGTCTGTGTAGCAACAAGCCTGCTTGCTATTTAGTCTTTACAGTAATGGCATGGAATGTTGGGTGTTTGCAGTAAGCAATATGTGCATGCATGAGCTCTGTTGTTTCTGAGGTTGTTTCTGCAACCAGATTGGTGACGTTTTCGTGTTGGCTGAGGACGCGAGGCGGCTCGATGGTGCCCTAAACTTTGTGTGAGTGTCTTGTTTGTCGATGTCGATGCATAGTTACTAGCCAGCTTTCTCTTCAATGGAATGCTTGTTTGCTTACTAGCTAGCTTTTTCTTCGATGGAATGTTTGTGTGTGGAGACAGTTGCAATATCATGAGGTGTGTTTCTGAAACTTGTGTGTTTTTGAGTACGAAGATAGTCAAGGAAATTTTTTGTAGTTGTTTGTGCTGTCGTGAATTTGAGTTCGCTGTGGACCTGGTTTGAATGTCGATGCATACTAGCTAGATTTTTCTTTACGGGAATGCTCGGCAGTGTGCTGTTTCTGCAACTTGAGTTTGTGTGAGGGTGATGAAGAAAGTTGCTAGTTGTTGGTGGAGGACGCTTCCGAAGCTCTGGTTGTGATCGGGTTCTTGCTTGCTAGATGGGTGATCAGGGGGTAGTAGTGTTGCGAAAATTGCAAGTGTAGATTTTTGAGTGGGACTGATGAGAAGGTTGTGGGAGTGGTGCAGGTGACGGGGTCTGAATTTGGAGTCAGAGCAGTGGTGGTGGAGGGGGCTATGGAGGGCGACAAGATGGATAGTAAAGAGGATGTGGAGTTGGGGAAGTTGGAAGCGGAGGGGCGAGGGCGCATGAGCAATGCGAGCTCGCGGCGACACTCGATATCACGCAGCATGCGCGCCAGCAGCGCGCGCCACAGCAACGGGTCGGTATCGTCGGTGCGGGGGCTGGGGCTCTTCGGCGGCAGCAACCCGTTCGAGGGGGAGCAGTCGGCGGGGGTGCAGGACGAGGAGGAGCTCAAGTGGGCGGCGCTGGAGAAGCTGCCGACGTACAACCGGCTGAGAACGTCCTTGTTCCAGAAGGACACGGGCAGCGTCCGTCACGTGGACGTGAAGGATCTGTCCACGCTCGACTTCAACCGGTTGCTGCAGAAGATCCACACTGTCGGAGACGACGACAGCGAGCAGCTGCTGGCCAAAGTGCGCAAGCGCCTCGACCGCGTGGGCATCGAGCTCCCTACCGTCGAAGTCCGCTACGAGAATCTCACCATCAAAGCCAACTGCCATGTTGGCAACAGAGGCCTGCCCACGTTATCTAATGTCGTGCGAAATATCGCCGAAGACGTGCTCGACACGATCAAAATCCTGCCCTCCAAGAAACAGGTGCTCACCATACTCGAGAATGTCAGCGGCTCCTTGAAACCCGGCCGAATGACGCTCCTGCTCGGCCCGCCGAGCTCCGGGAAGACTACACTGTTGCTCGCGCTCGCGGGTAAGCTCGATCGTGGGTTGAAAGTCAAGGGCAAAATCACTTACAATGGCCACAATCTCAACGAATTCGTCCCCCAGAAAACGGCAGCGTACGTCAGCCAGAACGATCTTCACGTCGGCGAACTCACTGTCCGCGAAACGCTCGATTTCTCCGCTCATGTCCAAGGCGTCGGCAACCAGCTCGGTTAGTACACCCCAAATCAAAACTTTCCGCCATACTCCATCTTTCCATGCTCGGGTGTTGTATTCATGAACACTCCATCAAAGTGGTAAGAGAATTTGCATACACTGACTTCACCCTCGTCGGCGCAGAGATTCTTGAGGAGCTTCAGAAGCGGGAAAAACAAGCTGGGCTTCGACCGGAAGCCGACGTCGACACGTACATGAAAGTAAGTTTGACCTCAATTCCCGTGTCCTTTTGTCATTACCCATTCAGCTAGTCTTTTGTCATATATTCCATAAACTCGAGTAATTTCCCTTTCTTTGGACACTTGCTGTTCTAGACCATTTTGCTACATGTAAGCTACAATTTCACAGAATTGCGGACCAATTCGCAAGTCTTCGGAGAGTTACAGAGTGTGGCACTGAATCGAAATTGCTGTATGCAGGCATTGGCGCTCCCAGGGGACAAAGGAAGCCTCGCAACGGAGTACACCTTACGGGTACGAGCTTCAATCCATTAAGCAATCAGTCGCTAACTTTGAATGCTTTCATTCTGATGAGAAATTTTCTGCCGCGCGGTGCAGATGCTGGGTCTAGACGTCTGCGCCGACACAATAGTCGGCGATGAAATGCGGCGAGGAATTTCCGGAGGCCAGAAGAAGCGCGTCACAACAGGTACCGATCCCAATCGATTCCTCGCCATTTCCCATGATCATACTTCTTCCGTGCCATTCCGCTACTCTATCCTGCCATACGTTACAGTAGTTTCCTACGTTGATTTCACCATTTTGCAATGTGGTGGGTGCAGGGGAGATGATCGTGGGGCCGATGAAGGTACTCTTCATGGACGAGATATCGACAGGGTTAGACAGCAGCACGACATTCAACATAATCAAGAACTTGCGGCACTTCACGCACGACTTGTCAGCAACAGTGCTAATCTCCTTACTGCAGCCTGCGCCGGAGACGTTCAACCTCTTCGACGACGTACTCTTATTATCGGAGGGGCAAGTGGTGTACCACGGGCCGATCGCGAACGTGGCGGAGTTTTTCGAGCAATGTGGGTTTAAGAGCCCGCCGCGGAAGGGCATCGCGGATTTCTTGCAGGAAGTGACGTCCCGGAAGGACCAGGAGCAGTACTGGATGGACAAGCGCAAGCCGTATCGCTTCGTCCCCGTGAAGCGCTTCGTGGAGCAGTTCCAACGCTTTCACGTCGGTCTACAGTTGAAGGACGATCTCGCTGATCCGTTCCCGCGGGAGAAATCCCACCCCGCTGCCCTCGCGCACCAGAAGTACACCATCTCGAAAGTCGCGCTCTTCCGTGCCACCTTCCAACGCGAAGTCGTCCTCATGAAACGAAACTCAATCGTCTTCGTCGTCAAGGCTTTCCAGGTGCCCTTCTCACTCTATCCTGCCTGGGGGCCATTGCGCACAAAATGACCTCGGGCCATTTGTACTTCTTAAATCAAGTTCTTGTAGTTCAATTACCAACAAAATTATGAATCATCATGTATGCAGTTGATTTGAAAGTAAGTATCATATATATAAAAGTGGATTCTTACAGAAACCTCCAACAAAATAGGCCACATTCGTGAAATTGAGAAGGTTACATTCAAGTGAATGTGACTATCAGTGTTCATATTAAGTTTTGTAAATTCTGTCAGTAGGATAGATTTTGTTACATGATAGTTCGATCGCAAAGTTCATCTCAACTCAAAGAATGTGGTCAGCCAACGTAATGAACTCAGTTAATTCCACAACCTATCTATATTTTCTTTTGTCAATGAATTTCCTTAATGGAAGCATTGAGAAGTTCGTGGTCAAAAATGGGTCGGAGTGTTTACACAATGTAGAAAGGGGAGAGACCAAAGATTAGCTCAGACAAGTAATTTGCTTGGAGAAGTGGTTGATCGATGCTGATTCTGGTTCTGATCGATGAGTGGGGTGCATGCAGGTTACGGTGAGCGCGTTCATATCGATGACGGTGTTCTTTCGGACGCGGCTGAAGCAGGATTCAGTAGCAGATGGGCAGCTTTACCTGAACGCGCTCTTCTTTGCCGTGGTAGTGTTCATGTTCACAGGATTCGGCGAGCTCGCGTCCACAATCCAGCGATTACCCGTCCTAGTACGGCAGCGCGACATGCTGTTCGCACCGGCGTGGACATACTCCATCTCAGCCATGGTGCTGAGCATTCCCGTGTCGATGTTCGAGTGCCTCATCTTCACGTGCATGACGTACTATGTGACCGGGTACGCGCCGGCGGCGAGTCGCTTCTTTAAGCAGCTGCTACTCCTATTTCTAATCCAGCAACAAGCTGGTGGCATGTTCCGATTCATTGGTGGCTTGTGCCGCACCATCACCCTTGGGTACACCCTCGGCTGGATCGTTCTGCTCCTGCTCTTCATGCTCGGTGGGTTCATCATGCCTCGCCCCACTCTCCCCGTCTGGTGGCGCTGGGGCTACTGGCTCAGCAACCTGAGCTACTCCGTGAACGCCGTGGCGGTGAACGAGTTCACTGACCCCCGATGGAACACGCCGGACCCATCGAATCCGAACCAGAGCATCGGTGTCGGCATCCTGCGCGCATTCGGGCAGCATGTGTCGGCGTCCTGGTATTGGATCGGCATTGGCATACTAATCGGATTCTACGTTCTGTTCAACATCGGCTTTACTCTCAGTCTGGGATTCATGCCTCCGTTGGGGAAGCCGCAAGCAATTATGTCGGAGCAGGAGCTTGCGGAGAAGGAAGCCAACAGGACGGGCGAGGTGTCGGGTCGGAAGTCTCACAGTCGCTCCAGGAAGTCGATTGGGACACGGTCGCTGGTAGAGATCATGGGCGACAAAAAGTCCGGGGCCGTCACGCCCAACAGTCGCAGCCGGCGCGGGTCCGTGGACCAGCGCAGCGAGTCGGAAGCGGAGACGGAAGCTGATCAAGAGATGGAGACCGCGGAGACAGGCGGAGCCCCTGTGCAACGAGGAATGATTCTTCCGTTCGAGCCACTGTCCATCTCCTTCGACGATGTCAGTTACTTCGTCGACATGCCCGCGGTGAGCACCGACCCACCCAACCACCCAACTCCCTCACCCCCATTCCAACAATGCTTCCTCTCAAATGACTGATTCTTCGCCCACTGCAGGAAATGCGGTCTGCGGAAGTGACAGAGACCAGGCTGCAGCTTCTCAACAAAATCACGGGCGCGTTTCGACCGGGAGTTTTGACAGCTTTAGTTGGTGTCAGTGGAGCCGGGTAAGAATCCTGTCGATATCATTGTCCTTTCTCCCCCAAGGACGCTATGAATGCCTCGCTTACGGATTGTTTGTTTTGTTTTCTTGCGTGCCAGTAAGACGACACTTATGGACGTGCTTGCGGGACGCAAGACGGGCGGATACATCGAAGGTGACATTCGCATTTCCGGGTATCCGAAGGTGCAAGAGACGTTCGCTCGAATCTCTGGGTATTGCGAGCAGACCGACATTCATTCCCCGCAAGTCACAGTGCGCGAGTCGCTCATCTACTCCGCGTGGCTCCGTCTCTCTTCTTCTATCGACGCCGAAAGCAAAATGGTAAGAACACCAACACCCAATTCCATGACAGTGTGCAACCTCAATAATGAAAGCTCCATTTTGTGGTTGAGATTCTGGAGTGAGATTAACAGCTCCCTCAATCTTTTCCGTAAGCTGTACAATCTAGTTCATCTTCTTCTATCACTTTCCACCGCAGAGCCCACCCTTGTTCCTTCCTTATAGTGCACCATTCTCTACACCTTCACTTTCCTCTACAAAAGTCACCACCTGAAGCCATTGTGGTGTACCTCCACGCACTTTTCACTACAAGAGTCCACCATCTTTCCTTCCTTTCATTTTCCATCCCTACACTCACTCTCTACTACAGAATCCACCATCATTCCTTCCTTTCATTGTGCCATTTTCTGTATCTCCACTCACTGTCTACCATAGTATCCATCATCTTTCCTTCCTTTTCTTATGTAAACCACCAATCGACAAATTATCACACATCGAAGCATCATGATTGACAAGATCAGCGATTATAGACTGAGATGGTAGGGTTTAGGGTTTAAGGAATTTTGATCACCTCCGATTGAGATGCATTCCAATTGTGTGAGTGCAGGCGTTCGTGGAAGAGGTGTTGGAGTTGGTGGAGCTGAAGCCACTAGAGAATGCACTCGTCGGACTGCCAGGCATCACAGGGCTGTCCACGGAGCAGCGGAAGCGGCTGACGATCGCAGTGGAGTTGGTGGCGAACCCGTCGATCATCTTCATGGACGAGCCGACGAGCGGGCTGGATGCGCGAGCGGCTGCCATCGTGATGCGTTGCGTGAGGAACACTGTCAACACCGGACGCACCGTCGTGTGCACTATCCACCAACCCAGTATTGATATCTTCGAAGCTTTCGATGAGGTACCACCCCCACTTTTCCACAAGCGATTTCCACCATCATAATGACTCAAAATTGGATGACTCTCAACATCGACATAATGCCAGTGTTGATGTTGATTTCTGTATGCTTGTGTTCCCGAATGCAGCTGCTGCTGTTGAAGCGTGGAGGTCAGGTCATCTACGCTGGCGAACTGGGTCGCCACTCTCATAAACTGGTCGAGTATTTTGAGGTACTCCTCTTCTCTCACATTCTAATATGCAATTTGAACGATGCCATAACTTAGCTTAGTCTCCAGCGCTTGAGAAACATACAGTAAGACTTGAGGTTTTGAGAAGTTTTCACAAAAGTACGAAGCTTCACCTTTCATTTTTGGATTGTCGAACTTGATATCACACTAAAAACATGTCACGCTACAATCGAATAACCGTCGACAATATTTATATGTGGCACTGGGACTTCGATAAGTGGAGTGGAGTTGCGCTTTTTGGTGCCAAATCTTAACTGTTAAGCTACTCACTCTCGCCATAAGGAGCATTAGTTTCTCCTCCTCTGCTTATATTTTATTCTCAAGAATCACCATCTTCCGTGAGCCATTTTCTATAATGAACCACCTAATGAAAGGTAAATGCACAGTCCACTTTTAGTAAAGTCTCGAAGAATGCATGCTGATTGTGGATGTGGGTGTGATGAAGGCCGTGCCGGGAGTGCGCAAGATCACGGAAGGGTACAACCCTGCGACATGGATGTTGGAGGTGTCGAATAACGACGAAGAGATGGAGCTGGGTGTGGACTTCGCCGACATTTATCTCAAGTCCTCACTTTACCAGTAAGATTTCTCACAAAGCAACTTTAACCCCAACTTTGGTTAATCCAAAACGAGCCATTTCTCACAAAATACTGGCAGTATGAAAATGGTTAGGTTAGAGTGAACACCTTAACGGCAGATGAGTACGACAGAGTTTCTCACTCTACATCTCTGAATAGCACTTGTAATACTCTTTTTCATCATAGGAATTGATAGTACTCATCCTGTAATTCAGAGGTGGCAGTCAAGAATGTAATGCGAAATGGGTGTTGATGAGTATTAAGTACTCAGTCTTGTGATGATGTTGATGTTGATGGTGGCAGGCGCAACAAGACTCTGGTGCAAGAGCTGCGAGTACCGGCGCCGGGATCGCAGGATTTGAGCTTCCCGACCAAGTTCCCGCTCACGTGGCTGCAGCAGCTGCTGTGCGTGCTGTGGAAGCAGAACTTGACGTACTGGCGCAGCCCGGACTACAATCTCGTGCGCGGCGTCTTCACTTGTGCCACGGCGCTCATCGTTGGCAGCATCTTCTGGGGCGTTGGCCAAAAATAGTAAGCCTCCTCCGCTTCTCATCCTCAAATCCAAATATCAAAATCTCACATCAGTAGTTTCGTTAACAGCTTATGGATTCTCCAATAAAGTCTTCAGCAATCCCCGCTCATCGCTCGAGTATCCCTGCTGTTGATACAGAAGGGATCAAAAACATCAAACTCATTGGTTTCCATTGTATATACCAGTAGTTGAATTTGTGCGGAGTCTATTGTTCCTTGATCTGATAAAGAGAGCAACCTTGTGATAGAATTCTCTGAGGTTAAACTTAAATCTTCTATGACCATTTGGGTTCTTCCTGAGTAAGGTTTGATTTATCTATGAGAAGTGCTCCTTCTGCACTTGAGATCCCTCGGGACTTTAATTGCGAACGTTGCAGAAGAGGCCAGTAGTTGATATTGCGACGTGATTTTGTGGGGTGCAGTAACACGTCTACGGATTTGAACATTACGATGGGATCATTGTATGGGGCGGTGCTGTTCATCTGCTTCAACAACTCCGGCACAGTGCAGGCCATGATTAGTATCGAACGAACCGTGCACTACCGAGAGAAGGCGGCCGGCATGTATTCGCCCACCCCTTACGCTCTCGCTCAGGTACCACGCTCATCGCTCACAAAACCCATAATCACACTAAAATGCTGCTCGAATTAGTTCCTAGAACCACGCCATCTCTACTCATTTCTGAGATGATAGCTACTCACATAATGTGATAAAGTGAGTTTTCAACGAATTGATACTATAAAGTTGAGTAAGTAACTTTGTATTCAGCGGACTGTTTTAAGATTTGGTTGAAGATTGAATGCAAGGGCGATTCTGACATGTGGAGATTGAACTGGAACAGGTGCTTATTGAGTTTCCGTATGTATTGGTGCAAAGTACGGCGTACGGGCTGATAACGTACGCCATGCTTCAGTTCGAGTGGACGGCGGCCAAGTTCTTCTGGTACTACTACATCTTGTACATCAGCTTGCTGCTGTACACGTTTTACGGCATGATGATGGTGGCCCTCACTCCCAACTTCATCTTGGCTTCCATCGTCAGCTCCTTCTTCTACACGCTCTTCAACCTCTTCACCGGCTTCTTGATTCCTCGTCCCGTAAGTTTCCCATCATCCTTTTCTCATTCTCAACACCAAAAATCCAAGTACCAATGCTTTTCATTCCATCCTTATTTTCTCATACTTCAATTTACAACACCAAAAAACCAAGTCTTAATGCGTTTGGTAATCAATTAGAACAATCATCGGAACTCAAAATAGAAGAAAATTGAAGTAAACATCTAAAATATTTTTGTTGAGAAGAAATTTACATTTAAGGTGTTGGATGTTGGCCCTTTGGGCGATGCCATGTCAGGTATCTTTGAGGCATTAGTGGCCAGGTAGGAACTAGCATGAGATGGGTTAGTAGTCCCGTCATTGGTGTAATGATCTCCGAGCATACATCCAAGGATAGGTCGAACGAACACTCTATTCACCCTAAATAGGTTGGAGTTTCTCTTCTTTTGTTGGATGTTGAGTTGAACAATTTGGGGATAAAAATTGTAGTCATGAGATATGGAAGATAATAGTAGATTTGGAAAAGTCATAGAGAGATCTTCCAAGATATGATCCGTATATATCATGTTGAATTGGAATCCCTTGTTTTTTGGGTCCAAAATCTGATGCTTCTATGAGTCGAATCAAGGAAGTCCCTGGATGTGGGGACAAAATCCATCAAACTAGATACTTTGAGTTTATTGTATTTATGTATATTGCAATGTTGGTGTTTCAGGATATTCCTCCGTGGTGGATATGGTACTACTGGTTTTGTCCTTTGGCATGGACCATCTACGGTCTTGTGGCGTCGCAGTTTGGCGACTTAGACACGCCATTGCAAGTCATTGGTGATGCCGGTGGCACTTACACCGTGAAGTCGTTCCTCCGCTCTACTTTTGGATTCAAGCATGAGTTCTTGGCGGCTGTTGGTCCTATTCTCTTCTTGTGGATGCTGTTTTTCGCCGCTATCTTCATCTTTGCCATCAAATTCCTCAACTTCCAACGTCGATAGTAGAGAGATCAAAGCCAAGCTATATTACTTCTTGGTTGATAGAATGTGGTGAAGAAGTAGGAGTTTTTATGGCATCATTGCCTTGTATGATAGCTTTGTACAAATTAGAGAGTGATGTGAACCTTGAAAAATGACAATACGATGCAAGGGAACTAGATAGGATGTGGTTTTGAGGCCATTTGTACCAAGAATGTCTTGTTTGTTCTAGGAATGTCTTGTGTTGACTTTGATGAAAGTTTTAGTTCGATAAATTGGCATCATCACTACAAGAGCTTGAATATTTTTGACTCTAAATAACAAGAGAGGAGGTGTTGCATCAACTATGGCCCCATCTATGCTAGATGGGATTAGGCTAAACCTCACCATGATTTATTTGCTATTGCTATACCTACTGGTTAATTCAGACAAGGTGTTCTTGTGATGCCACAGGTTTTGAACATTGATTTGTGTTGTATAAAGTAGTTGCACATCTTGAGCTTATTAATGACTTGTTCCAAATCCGACTTTAGATGGAACAAGGAGGAGGTGACTTTAGTTAAATCTTTAATTAAACTCCAACATCACCTTATCCAATAAGCATGTTGTCTTGTTTTGCTGTAATGTACTTCCTATGGCATTGAGTCAATGCTTGTTGAAGATCCTTGATTCATGTTAGTTGGCAAGTACTTGGAGTTCCGTTTTGTGGTTTCATGTGCAACGACGTTGTTCAGCATAATGTGTACAAACATGCCAAACAAAATTGAAGTCAAAGTTTTCAATGTCAAACTAGAGATTGTGCAATGTGATATAGCCTTGTATAGCTTACATGACACCCATAAAGATGATCAGCCTACAACTTAAGGTTGCATATAACTCCAAATTGGATAAGCACAAAAATAAACAAGAACATTACAATCCGAATGTTGTTTCCTACTAAAAATCATGTAAAGTGTAGCCACACTATTTGATAAGGGTTTGTTGTAACTTTTCGCTTTTGATGAATTTTTCTATTGGACAAATAGCTACATATAGTACTCAAAGGAGCACAAGCACAAACCTATGACTAAAGTTAATAAAGTCTTTGATCAAAAGTAAAAAGTTATAGCAGTTATATATCAATTAGTGCAAACAACACTAAAATCCACTAGCAAATGCAATGTAACTTGGTTGCGTCAAACTGAGTAGACCCTGACTACAAAGGGTCTGTGTAATTCAACAAGGACAATAGAATCACAATTCGAGCTGGTAAAAGAAAAAGGAAAGTGATTCTCCGTCTTCTTGTTGTGTAGAATGGGGTCCAATTAAACTTCAAGGAAGCTCACTCACAAAAGTATGACTTAACAACGAAATCACCACTTGCAAGTGGACAACCAAGTCAAACTCTTTACAGTTTTCTTTACAGTTAATGTTTTTCAGTGACAAAACCCTCCTCACTAACAATTAAATGGCACAAACCATGGAATCTTAAAAGACATTCAACAATCACTCACTGACGAAAGCCTCCTTGAAAGCACCACCGAAGTAGCCATCGAAGAAGCCTAGTGGCTCGGAAACAAAGCAAGCAATGATATCTCGCAGCGTGATCACTCCCAACAATCGGCTCGTGTCGTCCGTCAAGTAAATGCGGTACTGATTCTTGCTTGATAGAATCTCGATCACTTTCATGAGCGTGTCCGTCTTCTCGCATGTCACTGGTGGTAGTGTGCCCGTCTGTGCCTCGATCTCCGCTATCGTCTTCATGAACTCCAACACCGTCAAGTGGCTGCCACAACCCCATCCAACAAATGTCAACAATACTTGATCAAAAATCTCTTTCACTGTGAACAGTCATATACCTACAGCGAAGAAGAGGAGAGTATGTTCAATTCAGTGTTGGAAGAACATGGTCATTCTAATCCTTACTGTTTTTAAAGAATTCAGTCCTAGTAAAATGTATGTGATTTAACGACAGCTTTCTGATGATGATGAAGCCTTGCCTGCGTCTGGCAAAGAGATGAGATTTCAACAACAAGAACCGAACGTCACGAACGCTGATGCTTCCAACGAGGTGATGATCAGGGCCTGCAACAACTGGAAGTCCTCCGATTCCCTTCTCTTTCATCAATTTGAACGCGTCTAACACCAACTTACTTGCGTCCACCGACACCACCTACATCAAAAGAGTATGTAAGCATCAAAGGAGTATGTAAACATCAAAAGAGAGCTCCAAAATCGATGATTATTCATATGCTTAGACTTGTACCTGATCAGGCTGCATCACAGGAAGGCCGAGTTGGTGAATCGTTTTGCTTGAGAGGCTGTCGAACCAATCACGACCTTGACATTGTGAGAGTCCCTTGATGACAGACGACTGAGAAATCATGTTCTGGACGACGCCCTGGTCGATGTCGACAACGGGAATGCTTCGGAGACGAAATTTCGACAGAAGTAGGAGCACTGTAAGCATTGAATCGTCGTTCTGAACTGGTAAAAACGGAGCCCATCTATATGACCTTGTGATCTCCTCCACCTACGGAAAGTCGAAAGAGTTTCTTATGAGTCTTCCAAAGTTACGGGTGTTTGAAAGATGAGAATCAAGCATAGATGCTTACTTTGGTGGATTTGAAAGGCTCATTCTCAAGGATTAGCTTGTAAAAATCTTCACCGAGGCTGTCCACTGCCGAGGATGAGTCCATGACTCCTCGTTCTGCCGCTACACCACCTGCACATGAACACCCGAAAAGAGCGATGAGACCATGAAATTGGTCATAGCATGAAAGAAGCACGTACCCTTCCGACGTAACGGTCCTCATGACACTATTGAAAACTCTTCTCATTTGCAGTTAGCAGTTACTGCGTTTGTAGCTTCATACATGTATTCTTTACCTTCATATGCAAATTTAGCACAATACTTTACCACCCAAGCAGCATTATATACTCATCACCATGGTTTCCAGAGTGTGAGGAGAATTCAGGTCTCTTTCATACACACGTAGTTTCTCGTTTTTGAAATGTTCAGAGTGAAAGTACAAGAATTAATCGGTCAAGATCTTGAAGTAAAAGCAGGTAGCTGAAAATTGAAGTGCAGAGAACATTCTCGTAACCTCACTCATCACCAATATATTGCTGGAAGGTGCTTTTGCTCACGGAGCTTTTTCTTTCGTTGCTCATCACCCAATACATTGCTGGATGATGCTTATGATTATGCAGCTTCTTCTTTTTCCAGTAAAGATTATACTCCAGATGATAATGTCGGGGCAACTATAGGTAGGGCTACTCTATTTTGAGGTTTCCATAGTTTGAAAGTTTCAAAGGAAGTGAAGATTGACCTGCTAATGCGGCTCCAACGGCAACAGTTGCAACGCCAGCCATGGCAATGGGACCCGTTAACCCAAGCACGAGCGCTCCAAGAGCGCCCAACGCGCCAGCTCCCATGCCGGCCGCGGTGGCTGAGCCAGTGGCGATGGCAGCTGCAGCGAGCTCCGCCTGCTCCAGCACCCACAGCACTATCGATGCGTAGTCCACAATACCGATGTAGCGCACTGACCATGGATCACTCGCACTTGCTCGCGGGTCCTTCACTGGAGCCGAGAATATGTTGTTCTCTGCCAGCAAGTTCAGAGCGTCTGATACGGACGCGTCCCCTGAAATCTCCAACACTGCAACAACAACAACAATCACCATAGTCAGAGAATTGAACCTTCAAATGCCTACTCTCAAATCCATTTCGAAACCGTTACACATTAAGCGACTGCTATTCAATAGCAAGGGATTCAGTTCGGAGAATGGGTGGTCTTTAAATGCCGATCTTTGAGTGAAGATTGGGTTGTATACTGTCAATGATTGAATAAGAAGGCTATTAAATCGTGAGAGAAAAAAGCTCCCAAAAGTGATCGATCTACCTTAGAATGGCCTTCAAATTTCGATCTGTGTATGGAAGTTGAGTTGTCCACTGTCCTTTATAGTAATCTACAGTCTTACAATATGAATGATCATCATTGAAACTGATACTCAATCTCAAGGAATTTCAATCAGCTCTCGAGGGCTGAATTAGGATTAGTCGGTATCATCAACCTTTCAACCCTCTTCGAAGATGATACACCATCACACACTAGGTGATTAATATTCAATCTCAAGAGCTTCTTGATTCTCAGCAGTGAATCAAATGACCTAAAATGGGGTTGATCTTTGATTGGAGATAACCAGATTACCCAAAAAATGGGGTGATGAATGGAACGAAGATGAGTACCTTTGCCACAAGGAAGTTTGGGGAAGGACGACACCGGAACTTTGGTGAATGCCGAGTTGAGGAGCCGTTGCACCTCGTGAGGCACGCCTACATTCTCTCCTTGCTCGTCCCACAACCTCTGCAACTGCTCCTCCATCGATGTATCATTGTGACCCATTCTTCAAATGGTGCACCTTCTGCTCAATCACACAGACAATGAATTAATCTCGGCTATTCAGCTGTCGGTAGCACGAGAAATGAAAACCCTAAACCCAACAATCTCCTCACTCGCTAAACCCTGACCTTTCCAAACAAAATTCTACTCCGAAAGTGATGAAAATGGAACAAAACGAAGAGAGGAAACAGATCTGATACTTCACTAGGCAACTATGCTGGGTGCCTTCAACCCCAACTTAAAAAAAGGTTCCTACAGCAACCGAATTAGGGCAAGGACTATCTACTACTCTAAATCCGATGAAAATGCAAGATCGGTGCAACTCTATGCTCGGTGTCGGTGATTATCTTGATCACTAACTCTTATTCTTCCACTGGAGATTTGTTCCTAGAGCAACCCAAATAGGGGAAGAGCTTCTAAAGCTGATGGAAATGGCACAATCAGTGTCGGTGATTACCTTGGAACCCTAACTTTTTAATTCTCTACTGATGACTTGTTGCTACAGCGACCCAAATAGGGCAAGAACTATCTACTACTCTTAAGAAGCTTGAAATTACAAAACGCACCTGATTGTGAGAGTTCAGTAAGCAACTATGTGTCCAGTGTAAGTGATTGATCTTATTGTTCTCCTGCAAAATAGGGCAACAACTCCAGTAGGGTAAGTAGATGTGCTGATTTTGAACAATAGGAAGGTGGGTATGCTAGTGTTGATGCATCGTAAGCAGCTGCGAAGGTTTGAAATCTGCGAGAAGATGAAACGGGATCGGAAGCTCACCTTTTGCCTGTTGTGACAAATCGATGAAGGGGAAAGGTAAGGTAGGGGCGATCGGCGTGGTTGCAGTGTTTGTTTGCTTGATTGCATCGTGGAGGGGGTTTGCTTTGGGTAGGGGGAAAGCAAGTGACACGTGGGACGAGCAGAGGCTACTCAGCAAGGGACACGTGGCGTCACGGACGGACGGCACTATTCACACTACATACGGATGGTGTTACCTACACTAAATAGTGGAATTTGGTTGCACCCCACTATTCAAATAGTAAAGGCCCCTTCCCACCTGGCCTTTGCTAAGAGTATGCATTCAAATTGAACACCTCTAAAATTTTGGGAGAAGCCCCTTTTTCTTATGGATTAACCCCTAAAAATCCAGGAAAGCCGATTCGGTTTTCTGAGATTTCGGGCAGCTCATTTTAAGCATTTAAACTGATATTTTTGCCTAAGATTTTTATTGGGTGCTCCACATGCAGTAATGTGTATGTGGTAAAATTTTCAAAGTCAAATTTTAATTTTATAACCTTCATCTAGAAATTTTAGGTTTCAAGTCCAAATCGGGCAGTCTATAATAATTTTTTATTTTTTTTTTTTTTAGAAATATGTTCATTACCAAATTACTATTCAAATTCCAATGTGTCCGAAGTCAAAAAGTTTACCAATTTTACAAGGGCAGCCTCCAAAACTTTCAAAAACAATCTTCACAATTTCTAGTAATTTTACAATTTTTTCTTTCAAAAATTGCCAAAATTCGAGATTTTGGATTTTTTCCAAGATTTTTTTTTTCAAAATTCACATTATCATAAATGCACCTTCTCACCGTCGAGATTTTTCTCAAACTAAATATATCATACGTGGTGCTTGTTTTACTATATGGTTGTTTTTAGACCTTCTTTCATAAAATATTTTACATTAAGGTCAAAAAGTGGAATTGGTCTCTAAAATTTTGCATGAGCATAACCAACTTGAATACCTACATGAAAAAAAATGAGGGAAAAATATTTGGAATAACAATCATCAAGTTGCCCTTGGCACCATTTAGACAATGCCTCTCACGCAGTGGCAAAAAAAAAGTGTTGGTCAAACTTTGATTGTTATGATCTCACAAATGAAAAACATCCAACGGTTGAAATTTTGACCAGTCCTTTGTATACAAGTTAGGTACAAGATCTTACGGTTCAAAGTCTAAAACCAGAAAAAAAAGTTTCTCCATTTCCCCATCTCCCAACGAAGGTGAAAAATGGCAGTTTTTGGTTCTGGAGGTCGAGGAAACCCCTGGATTTTTAGGGGTTAACGAGGCCTGGAAAAGTGGCTTGAATAGTAGCCTCAATTACATAATGGCTCCTTGAAGGTCACATTAACTAAGACCACTCTTAAGTATTCAAAACTTGAGAATGTTTCTAATTGTGGTACTTCCTTGACAGTTGCCTACTAATGTGCAATAATCTTCTCTTCTCGCTAATGTTTTTTTGTTTTCCATGTTTTAGAGTTTGCCATGTGGGCATCTATGTAGGATTGGTAATTACTAAAAAATGTGGGTGGGAACACACACTCTTTTAAGGAGATGAGAGCACTTGCTAACACTATCTCTAAGGCCAAGTGGAACCATATTTTTATTACATAAGAGTTATTGATTAATAACAAAAACCACTAATACTCTTTAGAATAGAGTTGACAATTGGGCCTCTCAAATGTCACAAGAAGGTACATTTCACTATCCGCGTTGGACTCCCATTTTTAAATGCTTAACATAGCAAAAGCACTAACGGATGACCAAACAAATTATCTTATATATTCGTTGTAATGAGGATTTTTTTTAGTAGTATAGTCAATGCTCTTGATATACATTTTTGTGAAGAGTTAGAACTTATTCTATCTTCAAATCTTAATAAACAATTAACAATAATCAACAATTCTTGTGTAATATTTGGAACTTCCTAGATTAACTTAATCATCTAAGATCTTTAAAAAGGTCATACACTTCTCTTTTTTATCAATAATTAACTACAAAATAATAGTACTTGCATACTTCTGCTCGTACTAGTGTGTGTTAATAGTGACTCATGGAGTAAATTAGGTAATTCTTCCTCAGTTAGACAACCAAATTCTCATGGCACCCAAATTTCCCAATTTAGTGTAAGATTTGGTTCATACAATATATTGGTGAGAAAAATTATATTTATGTTCTACTAAAGTTAGGTTGCATCTCCCCACTTACTCATAAACATCTCACCTCTCTTTTGTATAAAAAAAATAGTTTTTTCTAAAGTGTCATGAATGAAATTGAAGGTGAGTTATTTAAACTTCAATCATACAATCTTGTAATAAGCTTATTCTAAGTGATGAGGATCCAAATTTGAGTCATAATTCCTCATAAATTGCAAGATCGTGATATATTAATTTTCAATAAAACATATTAGACTCCATCATTTTCACTTTGACATATGAAGGTAGTTGCAAATTTCTATAAAAATTGCTCAAAGGTTGTACAGTAAACATGTTTTTTTAGGAGAGACTCATGGGAGGGGGAAACATATTCTCCATTCAAATTGTCACTTCCAAGGACATGTGAACCAAACTAAGAATTATATTTAGTGTTGGCAACACTAAATACAAACAACAACACCATTTGTCAATAACACTAAGTTATGGCAATCCTACATGCCAATTGCAACACTAATTGTGAATAATAGAATGAAGAATGGGTAAATGATGAAATTGACAATTGTGTTGGAATTTTAAATAAAAATCTAAACTTTGACTAAAAAATGTGGAAAATTCACAAAAGCACTTTAACCCTTTCATGACCACTCTATTTTGGAAGTCGAGGTTTTTTTGAGGTGTCTGGATGTATTCTGGAGTGCATCGAACAAATGAAGGGTCAAAATTAAGATCTGACCGTATAAATGTGTAGTGAACTTCATATACATGCTAGTGGCCAAACATGGGTTAGATCTACCGTATGAACTAGAGTATTATGATGTTCCGAGTCAAGTGTAGTACATAGCGTATACATGACCTCGAAGCTTTTTACTAGAATTAGAGACTAGAATATCCAGATTTGGGCAAAACACATGTAGTCAATATTGTAGAGAGTTTGAAGATCTATCCAACAAGACCATGAGCGTTGCATTTCGAGCATTTATGAAACTGAAATTGTGAAAAGAGACCAAGAACCCAGTTCCTTGTATACGGTAGCATACGAGAAATACATGGGATATCGTAGCAAATATGGCCAGATTGAAAAATCAGACATGGTCACATTCATCAGACGCCGAGCCTTGACGTAGAATCAATGTGCAAACAACATGTTGTTAATTCTTTTTGGAGAGGATTTCAGGTTGTACAAACGTATACGCTTTGATAGACGGTGTTGGGTTGCCAAAAGAAATCAACTCTTCTTTTGTCGACGGAGCCAATTGAGTAGTCCCCCCCATGTTCCCAAGGGACCCTTAGAATTGGTGTCATGTGTCCTCGACAGCCGTATTTCCTGAATATTTCTCACTTCTTTCCAGACCAGCTACCGTATCGCATACTCATCACCATGTATAGACAGCTCTACGAGGCGGAGTACGAGTCCAAATGCATTGTTGTTTTGTGTAGTAGATCCAGCACACACTCCTCTTCCGGCGTTGTTCTCTAACATTTTGCTATTTCTACACAGATTTTACTCAATCATGAAATAACCACACTTCAGTGACCATATTTGGTTGATTGGTCATGAAAGGGTTAATTGTGCCAAACTTGGAAGGAGATTTAAAATTATGGAAAAATGACAAAAGGGTTGAACTTGTGGGAATAATTGCAATGCAAAGTAAGTTGTGATGTGTGTCGAAGGGCACACATTGGTGATATTCTGACCAATTCAAGAGTTTCAATTCTGGGTGAGCACAAGCCTGCTAAGTACATAGCGTTGCATGGACTGCGACTTCCTCCAACAACTTCGGCTTTTGAGCTTATGCGGCAACTTTGACTCTAGCTCTAACTGAACGAGGTGGTCCTTTTAAGAAGCAACGGAGGGATTGTGGACAAAAAGATTCCAATTATCCTGCAATGTTCTTTGTTGATTGATGATTGAGTTCTCTGGGAAGCAATCAAGCGTACTAAAGGCATTTATTTGTGAGGAATCTCACAAAACAATTAGGGTATTTCAAAAAAGAAATAGAGAACTAAAGCTTGAGAGAGAAAGGTGTCGACTAGAACGAAGGCCCCAAACATTAATTGGACACTATGTGAACATTGATGTTTGAGGTGAGTACACTATTTGTCATCCAACACTAAATATAATAATTAGTGTAGTGTAAGTTGTGAAATCTATTTACGGTATCTTTTAAAATTATGCTAACTTCTTCCGCACACCAAAGTTTTATATTCTTCTTGCCAAAAATAAAATAAAATGAAAATGGATAATAAGGACTTCAAAGCCTAAAAACCCCTTAATCCTCAATTATTTCAATCACCCAAGGAATCAAGCCCAATTTTCTTAGACACTATTTTAATGCTTGAAAAACAACTTAAAACATGGGCTCGCGCTCCAAAAATTGGGATGACAAGAACAAGAAGCCAACTCTTGCCTTATAGTTTCCTACCTCATTTTCTTTCATTGTAAAACTATACATAACATATATCATGATAAAATCAAGAAACAATGATAGAGTTAAGCCAAAAGTAAATTTTCATTCTTAGCCAACTCAATTTAAAGAAGCGCGAGCCATACAATAACTTGTTCTTCAAGCATCAAAAGAACATCTAAGCAAAATGGCCTTGACGCCTGCAAAAATTCCTGAACACATGACCCACAAGTGTGTCCACCCTGATAGGGGTTAGTAGTCCTAAGTCATTGTTGTTATGTCCCATGGCCATATCATCAAAGGTAGGTCGCACGTGCATTTTATTCACGCGAAGCCTACAAGGGTTTGGTGTTCTTATTCATTTATTGACCCACAAGTAACTTCCCGAGCCTGCTAGTAAATGAATATTCACCAAACGAAACTCCATTCCTTTAAAAAATCAAATAAAATAAAATAAATCCTTGAATCGTACACATTCTCTCCGAGGGTTTAAAAAATCAAGAAAAATCGCACTTTTCGAAGATTCGATACTGTTCCTCCTATTACTTTTGTAGGAATCCAATTTACTGTTTGACCATAAATAGCAAGTGGCTAAAGCTAAAAGGCTGCCGATCTGAAAAGGTGACTGAAAAGGCATGTTGGTGGTTGCAAGTTGGAAAAATGGATTTCGTTCAGAGATGATGCATGACTAGTTGCCTAGTGGGGCTCCCTCTCCACCAGCCAAGTTGCGAATAATTGATGGCAATACTGTTCCTCAAGTGGAATCGTCAATGATGTTATACTAGCTAGTACTGTACAAGGAATGAATGAATGGATCCTAGTTCAAAACGTAATTATGCTCTAAAAGGTTGAAACAAAAAAACTCTGACACGAAGCTCCTGAAGAGGACTGCGTATCACTGACTTCCTCAAGTTCCTCGTAATACAGTAGTAAAAACTTCAACAAGCCGAAGCTAAGACAAGGACGATGACTCACAGACTCATGGTCTAGTGCGCTTGAGTCCTAGTAAGTACTACGAGACGAGATATTTGGAGCTCGAAGGTCACAAACCACTGATCTCTACTTGAAGACGTCGCAACTCTCACCCAAAAAACCGACTTCTTCGTGGAAAGAATTCGAAGGGACTAAATGACGAGTGAAACAGACCCCAGCAACCATGACAACTTACTATATCACTTGATCAGTCCAAGCTTGCACGTTATCGAAGTTGACAGAGCTTTCTACTTCACGATTGCACGATCCTAATCGTATCTCGAACTAGATGCATCTGTTGAGCGAATTATCCACAAGCTTCAGAACTCGTAGTGAAAGACCAGCTAGCTAGACACTCACTCTGCTGCTCTGGTTCCAGAAACGATATGAGTCTAAGCAACATCATCCTCAGATTCAAGATATATGGAACGAAACACTCTGCTGAAGAAAGATGTGGAGGAAATGCATAGGAGCTCTAATTCATGCAAGAATTGGGAACATCGCGTGAGCGGATCTAATCAGTGAGGGAGCTTCTACTCGTCCATTTGATACTTCACTCTCTTCCACTAATTGTAGCGGAAGTCGGGGGAGGATTCGATTCGCAACACCCACGCGGAGCAAGCCCTGCAACTGCGGAAGGGCCGATTCTGCCCCTACGAGCACACAGGGTGGAGGTTGCCCTAAAATTAGGGCACCATTTAAGATTGCCTGTAAAAATTCATAACAATTTGTAGAAGAGTCCAGGAATGACGATTCCATTTTGACTATCCTTCCATTTACTCTCACAATGCACAAAAAAATTGCTTAAATCGTTAATTACAGTGACAAACAAAACAGAGTACAGTTATGACTCACTTCCATTCAAAAAATCATATCATAAGCATAAGTGAGCCAAATTCAAATGTGTCTAAACAAAAATTGTAGTGCATAATGTATCACACGATGCTAAAAAGTTTGAAGTAGAGTTGAATTGGGGTTTGGAAGATATCAAATGTCAAAGTAGACTAGCCATTGACTCAGTTTTGTTCGAAGTTGCTTAGAAAGCTTTCAAAATTTGCACAATTTAGAATGAAGCCAACTTTCTTGTGCATTGCCTGTAAGGTAATGCCAAACATCACCTTGAACATGTATATGCCTTTCATCAACAAAAATCAACATTTGTGTGCTTAAAATAATATTCAAATTAAGAAAAAACATATGATTATTGTAAATATGACACATAATAATCCTCTATGGAATTGATAGCACACAATGTTAGTGGGCTTTACAAATGACCTATACAAATCAATATTGGCCATTATTGCATGTATTTCATTTTTTATTTGAAATGTTTTCAATCTTGAATAAAATCCTTTATAACTTGATTGTTTATATTGGGATGATGTGATGATTTTCTTATTCAACCCTATTGATGTTCCAATGATGATTGATGAAAGCTTTCCATCTACTACAATGATTTCACTTACTTGCATTTTTGTGAAGCCATTACATAAAAATTCTAATGCCTCATTTTTCTCCTTCTTTAATTTTAATGCTAAAAGTTCTTACAATTTGCATTTCTAGCATCAACAAACCTTTCTCTTCTTACTGAACATGTACGCACCAAAATTGCAAATAACAAGTATTTTTATTATAGGGATTAAATTTGTTCTATCTAGGGGCTTGTGTTTATAAACAGGAGTGAGTAAAAATTTACTCCAAAGGATTTACTCTTGTTGACCCCCTAGAGGCCCAAGAGGATCAAAACGGTTCCATTTTCAGTGTAATTTGACAACCTTGGGTCTTTACAGGTTAAATCCCACAACAATGACTAATACACCACCTTCATCTTCAGTCGTACTAGCACAATGTAAGGCGGACACTTTTCCACACTCATGATAGTGATAGTAAAACAAGTGAATCTTGAAAGATGTGGGAAAATCCCAAGTGATGAGAAAATCCGCTAAGTAGTCCCGAGTTGGTCCCCATTCCGTCTTTTCGTGCCTTGTTTTTAGTTATCTCCAAATTAGGTGGATTGGGGACCAAATGTACCAAACTAAGACCAGATGTAAACTAGGGACCTTCACACACAAATGAACAACAATCGTGTTCCTTCGGTCTTCTGGGCACCAAGTTGAACTGAGACCAAACTGCATGCATTTTTGAGTTTAGTCCCCATTTCGATCTTAGAGTAAATGTTTGGTGCCCAGTTTAACATTTGGTCCCCAATCCTACCAAAACGGGGTGTTTTGGTCCCTAGTCTGTCGAACTTAGCGGATTTCTCTATTGGAGCTACAGAAAGTAAGCCCGAAGAAAGGGAAAAATAAGTAATTCAGTGATCTACCCAACAACGAGAGAACTGAAGAAATAATATGAAGCTCCCATCGATTAGCCGCGGCACAATTGGTAGACTGGGCCCGACTAGCAGTCGGCGACCCCAGAACAGACAACAGAACCACAGCAATAGAGAATATATGTCCCAGAGCGAATCTCTGGAAAGTGAAGGGGCATTCCCCAGATTTTAAGGGGCGGTAGCATCATTAAGAATGGAAATGCACACGTCTTTAGATTTGATTGCATTCCGAACTCACTCACTTGCATGCCTTGTCTTTCTCTCTCTGCATGTGAAATGCTCATTATACCATTTTAAAAATTCCACACGGATACAAAAAGAGACAACAAACCCTTGGGCCCCACTTCCAATTCCATTTGCACACTCACTTCGTTACACTGTAGTCCTGTTGATAATGTGAGTATTTCACTTTCATCATCTCGGTGATGGTTGAATTTTCTAATCTGTTGACGAGATTTAAAGCACCATCACCTCATATGGTGCTTGTTCCATGAATTTAATCAGCTTCAATTCGCATGTACCTCACAGTTACTTTAACCCCTAAAGATCCACAATGTTTTGGGAGCTTGAAATCCCAATAGTGACCACCATGTACTAATGCGGATACGTCCAATATTTTTGGAAATTTTTGATAACTTCAACCGTAGGATCTTGAAGTAGAGTACCATAGGTAGTATTGTGAAAATTTTCAACCGTTGGATCATCACTGGATGTGAGATCATAACATTTGTAGTTGACTGTAAATTGTTTTTGGCCTTGACTGTAAAAGCCGAATCGGTGGCCATGGTCGTTCAGGGGTTAACCATTACATGCCAAAAGAAGAATAATAAATTGATAAAAAGAAAAATTCGTGTTTTGTGAAATTCTCAAGTCTCTGGCTTTGCTTTATCCATTTCTGAATGTTATAATTTCATCAACTTGACCTTCATTTGTTCGATCACCTCTATCTTACGGCCTCACGATAACTTCATTATCTCTCATTCGACCAACTTCACCGCACCGTTCATTTGTTTGTTTCAGATATTCTTATTTAGTCAACTTTCACCTCATGAATATCTCAAAGGTTACTTTGTTATTTTCAGATCTATTCATCGACCAACTTCACCTCATGAATACTCCATTCATGTGGCACATATCATGTTGTAATTGACTTTAAGCGACATTGGCCAATCACAATCCTATTTGGAAATTAAACATGTCCAATACTGAGCACAAAGTAGGGCATTGGAAGGAATTCATCCACCTAAGTTCTAATTGTTGACTATTCAACATCTACCCAACTGAGTGGAGAAGGTGAGATTCTGGCGAAAATTCGGTAAGCAAAAAGGTGGCTCATGGCTGGACTGGTGGCCCCAGCCAGGCAGCAATGGCAGGAGCAGCTTCGGGACAGAAGGGCCAGCAAACTACAGTACATGTACAGAATGCTGGCTTTTGATGCTTTTTCCAACTTGACAAATGGGCAGGCGCGGCAAATGCGCGAATCCAATCGAAGGGCGCGTCGGTAATCCCGTACCGCAACAGCGCAACACAAACCTGGGGCATGGGCATCCCGGAGCAGGGCGAAGCAGCGGAGCACTCACTCGTTCTACCATAATGCCATAGATGGCAGTCAACGGGTCTCTTTATTTCTCCCCTACGAGCGTGGCTCGGATGCCAGGCTCGGTGGGGATCAATTTTCTGGCCCTTCCCGTTTCCCCCATTTGGGGCCATTTTTTGAATTTTTTTTTGCAAAATTTGGGGCCTGGGGCCCCAAATTACCCTTGGAAGCCCCCTCTGTGTTCAAATGGGGCCTAAACAAATTAAAAAATAGGGGCAGATTTTACCCCACCCTCCCCACCCCCACCCGAGCCTGGCATCCAAGCCACGCTCGTAGAGGATATTTAGACACTCCCGCAGTCAACCCTATCCAATCCAATGCTGCAAGTACGGCATCCCGGGAATCATGGCCTGGGCGCAACGCACACGTGATAGCGCTCGCCCCCTTCGCCCCCACGCGCTCCTCAGCCCGCGTTCGCCACATGGCACCTGGCGCGTCTGGTTCCTGCCCCCCCCGCCCCGCTCCCCCCTTTGCCCCACCACTCCCCCTCTTAACACCCTGGCCCTCAGCTCCTGCTCAAAACCACCCACACTCCTCTCTCAAACTCACAATCAGAAAACAGCGCACTACTCAAGCACAACCTACAATACAGAACTGCACTCTCAGAGCTAGAATTGCACTTTGAGAGCGAGAATTGGATGCTTTGCAGGAAACAGAATTTGGAATCTGAAGCTTGAAGAATAGTTTTGGGCAGAATTTGGAGTGAGAATTCGGGTGTTGTGTTGGCAGTTGTGAGAATTTGGAGTAGGAGATAGTGGTAACAGAGAGCTGCGGGGATGGTGGAGAAAGCGCATTCGCAGGGGCTTCATGCGAAGCGAGGAGGGAATTTGTTGGCGCCACTGAGGAAGGGTGGCGCCATATCGAAGAAGGGAGGTGGGGGTGGGTCGCCGAAGGCGCTGAATCCGAGTGGGAATGGATCGCTGTTGAGTGCGAAGGCGTACAAGGGGGTGCGAATGAGGACGTGGGGGAAGTGGGTGAGCGAGATACGCGAGCCGAACAAGAGGTCGCGCATTTGGTTGGGCTCATTCCCGACCGCGGAGATGGCCGCGAAGGCGTACGACGCCGCAGTGGTGTGCTTGCGCGGGCCCGCCGCGCCGCTCAACTTCCCCAATTGCCCGCCCGCGGACCTGCCCCGGTGCTCCACTCCCCGCGACGTGCAGGCCGCTGCCGCCGCGGCCGCGGCCGCCTGCGCTCCCCCCTCGCCCGTCGCCGAGCTCGAGCCCAAATCCCCCACCACCACCGAAGAAGACGACTCTGCCTCCGATGACTCGTGCCCCGAGATAGACGAATCCACCATGGAGGACTCCAGCAGCTCCGCCATGGAGGAAACCAACAGCTCCGCCATGGAGGATTGGATCAACGCCGAATTCGGATACGAGCCCGAAACTCGCCCATTGCAGCCCTTCCCAGACTTCGAGTTTCTTGAGCTTCCATTCACTTTCTTCGAGGCACATTCCCCACGCAGTGACGCCGAGGATCATCAGGCTCTGTATGACCAGAATCTCTGGTGCTTTTAGATGGAGCTGCTGCTTTTCTTTCTATTGTAAATTAGTTGGTAACTATCAAAATTTCCCCCGGACTGTTCATGATCGAGTTGCGATCGAGTGATGAAACATGCTCGTGGCAGAGCACATTGCTCTAGCAAACTCTCCATTTTTGCAGCGATAGAAAACAACAACAACACAATGATGTTTTAGGGTTTGATTGTCAGAGTTTTCCACACAACAAAATGGAGGGCCAGAATCTGAAATCTCTACCAGGGGGAATCTAGTAGCTTTTTGAGAGTTTGGGGGCTCAGAACACTTAGACAAATTTGCGCTCACTATGACTACCCCCCATTACATTTCCTTCCTTCGTTTGGATTGTTATATTATCTCCTGAATATATACATATATAAATATATATATGCGAAAGCGACTTCCCAAGACTCCTCCTTCTGTTCATTATTTCGTGATTTTGTTGGGCTCTGAGGTTTAGGGTTTCTCAAACAATCAATTTTGGGTTCACTGATCAGCATTCTGAGGATAAAAAGCTTGGATGGGCATGAAGCTATCAAGGCAAAGAATGTTTGAATCGGCAGGAATTTCATTTTGTTTTTGAAGATTTTTGCGAGGACATCTCAACATATGCTCTTTCTATGGAAGAGTCGTCGAAGGATCAACTGACAAAGGTAGTTGGAGTTCACACAAAAGACAGAAACTACCTTTTCGGCAAATCTGGATGATCGTCATCATGAATTAAGTGAAGGTACAGTGCACACGGAATCTTAAATTACCAATGCAAGTGGCAATTTTTATAATTTATGAACGAAGAACAATAGTACTGCCCAAGTTGCTTCGGCAAACGTACGGTCCTGAACAAGTTCTCCCATGCAAATCATAGAAAATTGGGCTTTCCTGCAATAAAATTTAACTTTCATATAAACAATATAAAAATAATCAATTCGGCTTCTGATTGAAAATGTGAACAATACTGAACCTTATTTGTTGCCTTTCTGAAAAACGTAAAGAATATTTGTGTGAATGCTATTGGCGTAGCTGCACGGGTTTCAAAAGCTCTGTTTAGGTTGTCTAATTAATGCCTCCAAGTGTTGTTTGAATAGCAAGTTAATTTTCTATATAGATTTTGATATGGCAGTTCCAGACGCTAGTTGACACCATTTGCTAACTTCTAGTTGTAAGCAGTTAATGAAAATTAGTTTCAGATTTCGTTTTAGACAATCCATAATTAATCACTATTATGAATAGTGGAATGAGGTTATAAACTTGAGAAAAGCAAACAACCAAATTTCAATCTTATTGGTCTGATGTGGCAATTGTGAATTGAAATGAAGTTTTGGAAGTTGACTTGGAGGTGGTAGAATGGGAGTAGTATGACTTGGATATGAAGGTTGCTATACAGAGGGAGTCAAGTTGTTTATGAGGACAAAGAAAGACAGAGTCTTATCGCGTGACTAGGTTATAAGGGTCAAGGCCAATTTTCTATAATAAACTTCATAAAAACAACGAACATAGCCTGTGCTCCAACAAATTTTGGAACTACAAGAATGACTGGCCTTGGAACCACTTGCTTGAGTTTGTTAAAGAATTTATTTTTTTCCAAAACAATTTGATATGGACAAATTAAAAACATGAAATGTAACTATAAAAACGATTTGGAACCATGACCTCCTTCTTCCGTAGGAATGGAAGAGAACTGACCCAAGCCGCAACACTGGGCTCAATAGTTGGGTGACAACCAGAGTTGAGACGAATGAGCATCCAGTATTGAGCATGCAATTTTGAGAAGAATGAGCATCCAGTATTGAGCATGCAATTTTGGGAAGAATGAGCAACCAGTATCGAGATGCAAGCAAGCATTGAGAAGAGAGAAGATTGAGCATCCAGTATTGAGAAGATTGAGCGTCCACTATTGAAAAGAATGAGCATCCAGCATCGGGATATGGTAAAGAATTCACAATCGGCAAATGTTAAACAGACAGAAAAATATTTGCGAGATGTAAGGAGAAGCCGCGATATACACATTCTAGCAGAAAATCATGAGATGATGGGAAGGATGTGCGCACCAAAGACTCAGTCATTCCTTCAGACAACTCCAATTCCACCTTGTTTTCTTCATTTTTAGGTCATCGGCTAGTTGCACTGAACAGTGTCTTCGATTCTTGCGGACCTCCCTACACATCCGTAGTCAACCAACAAATGCCGCGATCTAGAAAACCAAGAATGTGCGCACCAAAAACTCAGTCATTCCTTCTGAGTAAGTGCAAGTCATCGGCTCGTTACAATATTGAACACTGTCTTCGATTCTTGCGGACTTTCCTACACCAGTCAAGTCAAGGATGGCCCAAACGAAAACCGCGACCTAGAAAATCAAGAGAGAGATGACGAGAAGAATGTGCGCTGCAGAGACTCAGTCCTTCCATTCAAAATGCGGCAAGTTTTCTTATTGTGAGATCATCAGCTCGTACCACTAAACAATGTCTTCGGTTTTTGCACCCGAAGTTTAAGGATGGCCCAGGAAAAAAATATGCGGGATCCTCGAGTAAGCAATTCTAACTAAACTAACAATGTCCAATTACAGTTGCATCTCCAACACCAATATGGTGCCGCCAATTCGAAATTCAGTGTCAGGAGAAAGACCAGAGCTCATTCCGGAAGCAATCGAAAGCATCTTCATTGTCGTCATTTGCGGTTTCCGGCCATGGCAGAAACGCTTGCTCAACGGAATCCGAGATTTGGCGTTTGAAAGGCTCGATGGGCGCGTCTTCGTCATCGTCAAATTCCGCATGGATCCAATTCTCCACATTCGCGAAGCATTGTGGGGGATCCACCGCTTGGGGGATGGCGAGAGGGGTAGCAGCGGGGACGGACGCGGTGGCAGCAGCGAGCGCGACGGCTTGAATCTCTTTCGGCGAGGAATTCGATCGCGGGATGACGAACGAAGGGATGGAGTCTGGGAAGTTGACTTCAGGAGCGGACAGGCCTTTCAAGCAGACGACGGCGGCGTCGTAAGCGCGTGCAGCCATCTCCGCAGTGGCGAACGAGCCGAGCCAGATTCTCGTCTTGGTCACAGGATCCCGGACCTCCGTCACCCATTTGCCCCACACTCGCATGCGCACTCCCTTGTAAGGCGCCCTCCTGAAGCCACATGATGTCTTCCTCTTCGTCTGTGCTACCGCGAGCTGCTCCAAGTAGCGCCCCCCTCGTCGCACTTGCAGTGGAGTCGACCTCCTGCCGTTGTCCACCATAGCCAGCTCCAATTGCTCCTACAATTGCTCACTGCCGAATCGATCAAGCTTGTAATGGCTCGTTGGATTGATCGTGAGACGGGGGATGGCATGGACTGGAGTGGAGTGAGTGGTGGGGTTTATGAAGGGGCGGTAGTTTAGATTCCCGATGAAGCGAGTGAGTGACGATAAAGTGCACGTGGTGGGAGGAATGTTCCCTCAGGTGGAGATAATGGGCACGTTGCTTACTGTTATTAGACTCCTCCCTCGTATTTAGACTTTCATGAGCTTAAGTAACCGTGTGTGTTTCCTTCTGTTTGCCCCCTGTATACCATTTCTGTATACCATTTCTTACACCAATTATGCATGAAATGGTACATGTTAAATGTTTTTGAACCAAACATTTTCTTAGAATCTGCACTTTTCACTTCACACACATTGGAGGTTTTTGAGCTATTTTGACTTTTTCCATCTTGAATTGTAGGTGTGTAAAATTCAAGATGGGAAAAAACAAAATGAAGGTGAGAAAAAGACATCCCGAAACTGATAGTCCTCTCCTTTACCCAAGCTCGAACTATAGATGGCTTGTAAGCGATTCCTGAAAAGAAACTAAAATTATGGAAGTGAGAATGTTGAATATTTTTACTTGATTTTTCGTTCTTCAACTCCACGAGGGTTGTTGATTATTGTTGCAAAATGTTATTGTAGATTGACAAGCACGTCAACTTTACAGTGTCCTAACACAAATTTTCAAAAAATAGCACTAAACGTGAAATCATGGAAATCCAAAAGAAGAGGGAAAAATTTACTAAAATTGACTTCTATGTAGAAAAAACTAGAACACTGATTGCAATGGCACCTAAAATTGAACAATAATCTCAAAAATAATAACTTCTGACTTTTCGGTGGATACCACTTGCTACGTTTACACTCCCTGTTGCGCCTGCTGGGCAGCCCCAAATTTGGTTTAAGTTAAGCAAGCGGATTTCGCGCCCAGCCGATAGCCCAGCAGGCCGGAACAGCCATCTTCAACCAGCTGGCACAGTAGGCAAGACTATTTTTCCACCATTTTTCCGCAAAGATTGAATCTCATTGGTCAGCAGGTTTAGCAAGATGTGGGAATGGAATTGAGCTGGTGGCTGCCTGCCGAAGCTGCTGGCGACAGTGTAAACAACACAATTAATCCTTCACATAACATTAATCAACAATTCCTTTGTATTCAGTTTCTTTTCTTCAAACCTACAAATTGAAATCTTAACCCTAAACGCCAAAGGGGGGGGGGGGTAAAGCTCCTAACACTTGGTAATAATGCTGATTTTTTCAAAACTGCGTAAGAACAAATAAAAGATGAAAATGGAAAATCCAACCGTAGGATCTGCTTTGGAGCATGGCAATCATTATGACCGTCAAGTTGCATGCCATTTGGAGGTATGGATTTCAAGATCCATGCAAAAAAGGGGTGAAGATCACACCACCAAAACTTTCATGAAAAATCTCTTTCGCCCACTCTCACAAATTAAGGATCAAGATTTTTACTATTTATCCAAGGAGGGAGTAGAGTAAACCCACCGAGGAGTTAGGCAAAAAAAACGGCGGATGAAAAATCGATGGGATGAAAGCGGGGCTTTGCACCAAAGATGGAGCCCCACATCCAGAATGTCGAAAAACGACACTATGGGCGCTTAAGGGTTAAAAAAAATCATAAACTCCGATAAAATTGATTGTCAAGACACTATTAGAATATTTAGTACTCCCTCTGTCCCATTATTATTGTACAGTAGGTTCTCTCAAATCTACCCCCTAAGTCTTATGACATCCAGGTCCAATGCGAGAACCTTCAGCCCTTTCACTTGAGCCATTCACAATGGCACCAGTGAATGAAAATACCTTATTGGCTGAGCAATTTGGTCCCAGTACAGTAATACGCTCCGAGAATAGTGTTCCAGTGCAAAAGATTCTTCAGGCAAGTAGGGAATATTCTTCAGGCTCGAGGTGTGACTGGTTCCTCCCCCTCCTATTCAACGTTAATCCAGTTGATCTTTTCACACGAGTGGGAAGAGTGCATCCGAGTGGGCACGCTCTCCCAGAATAATGTTGAACACGCCCAGGCTTCATGTTCCTCCCTTCCCTGCACTTTCGGGTAACTGGTAGGGGACTTCCTGTCTCCCATTCACACCCTCCCCGTCCTGATTGCATTCCAGGAATTAGTGCTTTTCAATCTTCATGCAAATTACAACTTGAGAATCATGCAAAACAACCCTGTGGAGCATCAGAGACTAGGCAGCTCAGTGCGCACATCATGAATTATATCTCCCGATGGAGAGAAACCAGGTTCTTAGATTGATTGAACACTGAGAGAGTGCACAAGGAACATAGGATCCTTTCCCTCCTGGAAATAAGTAAAAGTATTACCTCTCTTTTTCCCACTTCATCTAATTGTCGACATGGTAAAAATTGGACCATTCCCACTTTGAGGAATAGAAATCAAAATAAGAAAACGCAATTTACCATGTGGCAAAGTCATTTTCCATGTTTAAGGAGGGAAATTCCTTAGAGCATCCCCACTAGTCCCTTAAACCTTTAAACCTCCATCCATCCTCATCCAAGTTAAGGGGTTAAGGGTCAAAATTGTCTCCCACTAGTGACCTCTAACCTTAAATTTTAAAGTTTTCATCCAGGCCGTCGCCTGTAAACGAGCAAAAACCTGAAAGTTTCAGGTCGCCCGTAAACGCCCGTAAACTCCATTTCTTTCTGCTTGGCGCAGCTCATGCTGTAGTTTCTCGAGGTGTCATCAAGGCCACGTTTCTGTACATAAAATTCCGCGTTTCAGATTTCAGATTACGCAAGAACGAATAGGGCTTTCAGTATTCACCTCTACGTTGATCGGTGGAGCTCGTTTCCGGAGATGATCCTCCGGCATGGAACCTGGAGATATACTACTTCCGAGTACAGGTTTCGTTGGATAGTGAACCCTGAAAACGTGCGCCACCTTCGGTTGTGTGTTGTTGATAGGATAAATTACTTTAAATCTATGCACAGTCTTCGGGCCCATTTGCAAGCGCGTTCTGTCCAGATTACTTTCTACATCAGCAGGCCAAATATGATGGAATGCAGGAAGGCTGGTGTCTGAAACCTTTATGTAAATGGACAATCAAGTTACAGACTCCGATTCACGAGCAGTCTAGGACTGGGCTTAAAAATACACTTGAGATGGGCTTCCGGAGTGGAAACCAGGCTCGCTCATACATACAGGAAAACGCCTACATTGTCATGTTCTACGGTACGCAACAAAGCAATTGCAACTGATGTACATCTACACATCACTCCCTCGTCACTTCCTCCCTCGTGGCGGGCGTCACCTCTCCAGCTCACGAATCCTCCCTTGCTTGACGGCTTGCGAAGTCATCCAGCCTTTCGCGCGCTGTAAGAGTGACACTCCTGGACACAGATCATAGCGAAATAGTCAGAAACTCATGCTACATTTGCTAATAATCCAGTCCAGTGATGTGTGCAACTATCCTCCGACATGGTTTAAATAGTGTTGGAGCAGTCACAATAGAGAAGAGGGTTGTGGGTACCTGAATTCTTGCGTGATAAATTACGGTGGAGGGCATGTCCATTGGACATGCTACGCAGGAAATATTCCTTCACTGCGGCGGGTGCGCACTTCGGTAGCGGCGTGTTCTCCTTATCAGTATCAGATTCAACTGGAGCACGTGCTGCGGGTTTCACAGGTCCGATCTTTACAATGGGGGTGGGCTTAGGTTGTGAGTGAGATACTCTACATTGCACTTCCCCGACATTGTCCTTCGTGCTGACGTTGTTGGTCTCAAGTAGCTGCAAGCGTCTGCGGCCCGAGATTGGCGACTTCTCTTTGAGCACATCTTGCATGGTGAGAACGGAGGTATTCTGAGGCACCAACTCAAGGACCATTGGCAAGGCGCCCAGCCGGGAGGGCCTTCATCGATGCTGCCGTCGCCACCAAGTAGGCAGTTTGAGATAGGTCTTGTTTTTTATGAGATTGATATGCTCGATGATTTCAATGAATGATTGGTTAATTGCAAAATAACTCTTCATTCTTTTAGAGCTTTTTGTCACTTTGATTCTCATCGTCGATTTGACGAGAATATCATACTACGCATATTGTAAACGGAAGCCAGGGGTTTGTGATGTCAATTCTGACTTATTGTAAATCGTTGAGCAGTTAACGAGAAAATTTTATATGTGTCGAGTTCCGTGGATGATTATTTTACTCGCTTTCGAGGTTGTTGGTCGGGTTAGGAACTTAGGATGTAACCTTCTCTTCGGAAGATTCTGTGATTTTACGTTTGGAGTCTAGGAAATCGCTTCGTTACAGTAGCAAAGAATTGCCACTGTCATATTGTCGACGTGAAGATTGCATTATGGAGCTATTTTATCGTCGGAGGGTTTGCTAAAGAGCGCAACAACAGAAATTCGAGACTTAGAATTCAGTATTTACGAGAGATTGCAAAGCGTGTCATCAAGTAAGCTCATCTTCATTACCTTCACAATTCTTTTAACTTTTCCTATTACTTATTGTAACATAATATCTTTGCAGGTACCGCTGTGGTGCAAGGAGAAGTTTCCCAGTCCGTGTGGAGACAGAGAAAAGTTCTTCTTGGGAGGCCTTCCTTACTTGACTCGATATGAATCACTTATTTTTGAGGTACCTATAACTCCTTTCATTCTTTCACATTCAAATAGATTCTTGTTGTGCTGGCAGATTATACCCTTTTGATACTTTTTGATATGAAGCTGTGGTGATGGTATGCAGACAGTGGTGCTCATCATATTGGGAGTGTCGACATTCTTCCCGATTGTTATCATTGGGAACAAGCTGTTCTGGAAGAATAAAATTGAGACATTGAGACAAAATTGTCTCTGCAGGACATGGAAGGTGCAGGTGCATATAATAGCTTAAAGAAATAGCTTAAAGAAATAGCTTTGAAAGAAAAGAAAAAGCTTTAAAGGACTCATTAAGGGTGGCACACTTTGCCTTCAACCTTTAACCTTAACCTCAATCATCCGTCCACATGACGGATTAAAGGTTTAAAGGCTTAAAGGTTTACGGGACTAGTGGGGATGCTCTTATGGATTTCCATTTGCGGGAAGTGGGAAAGCCTCCTATCTCCGCTGCGGTGAAATTATTTTATCACTGGACTGATGAACGAAAGCATTGCAATGGAGAGTTTCAAGCATTTCATCAGACGTTCAAAAGGGGATGAAATGAAAGTCAGTTCTTGAAGCCAATCTAGCTAGCAACACATCTGCAGTAAGGTTGTTGGTCTTGCTTAAAATAAGACATCAAGTATCCAATATTCCTTCCTCAATGCTCCAAGATTTCGCAGATAATTGTTCAACGACTCAATATTCTTATTTGATCACCTTCTTCGAGCAACGCCCTTTTCAATCAATCACCTTAAACCACCTGAAACAGAAGCCTTCCTTGAGCCGTCATGATGAATCATTGTCCTTCTTTGACGATATGCGCGGCAGTCATGGCTTCGAATTATCCTTCCCGTCCAGGATAGCCAGTGAGAGTCTCCCCGCACACGAGTCGGAGTACCAATCTAGAGCTGCAAGTACTCGCTGATCAGTGAAAGCAAGCCAAGTTGCAAGTGATCATCCGACGCCAGCCCCGGCTTCGCCTGCACCTTGCGATAAGAAAGATTGACACGAGTAGATCACATTTCCCCTCCACCTCCTTCAGCTCCTCCACAAAGTCCTTCATCTCCTCCACAAAGTCCTTCATCTCCTCTTGGAGTTCGGTTCTCGTCCACCGACTCTAGCACTTCCTCCATCACCGTCTCGATCATCTCCTTATCTTCCAGCAACTCCAGAGATTCGATCTTTCATCACCTTCTCAACCGACTCCTTTCCCCCAGCTTGTCCGCTGGTCCGTCATGAAATTGCAAAGACTGATGTCCAACACGCAAAATATCAGGTCAAAAGGAGCTCTCAGTGAAGTCCATCTCCATTTAACAGTGCGGATCCGGATAAACAGTGTAAGGAGCGACCCCATTCTGCACCACGATGCAATAGGTCCTTCTCCAAAAGGAAACCCAAAGGTAATCCGCGATCGGTTTGGAAACACTTCGAAAATCTCCCCGAACACTGACTCAACATTTGTCGCGCAACGCTCAGATTCTTCACAGATGAATCCGCGATGGTAGGCATAAAGAATGTACAACCTTCGTGAGTTACACCTTTTTTCTCCCTGGGTTCCACCTTCCTCACATCCTGATGCTTTATCCTCCGCGGGTATTCTTCACGACGTTGCAGTCCTAAGAAAGGTGTTTACCGCACAACTTCAGAAGAATCTTCTGCTTCGATCAAAGGTGCTTACGGAATATCACTACTTCTTCTGCCTCAAAGGCAGCTCACTTGCATCTAATCACAAGTTCTCTCATCGTTTAGCATCGCCCAATTCGATCTGCTCTACTTGTAATCAATTACTTCTAAAGTGGGTGGAGGTGCTTGAATTTCTGCAATATTTAGATTATGTGGGCAGGTGAAGCAAGGCGTGGAGAATCGATTTTGATGGCCTGCCGGACAGTGGGGGCGGCCACCACTTACGCTGTCGAGAACGTGTTTGAGCACAGGCATGTACTTGGCAGCACACACGGACAGCCTGCTTGTAGCACAGGGCTTCCTCCTCGTCTATTGTCCAAGAGTCAGATGAACTTGAATGTCCAGTGCACATAACATTTCCTGTTAGACCTCCATCCCTAGGAGTAGCCTCTTTCTCTACAGCACAGGTTTCCAAGCTTTTGCAATTTGCGCGCATGTGTAAGCGTGCACCCACACAAAGCCTTTGTCACTTCTAACATTGAGGAAACGTGTATGAAGGCTAATTGTGAATAATTATTAATTCAAACGAGATTATGTAAATTGGATGTGGTGTAGCACACTCACCCGGAATGTGTAATTGTGTGACCCAACCCTTCATGTTCCTCCCTTTCGTGCACTTTCGCGTAACCGGTAAGAGTATTGGCAACGCAACACCTCTAAGCAAGCCCTCCAATGCAATGATTGAGGGGTTCGTTGAGGGAGAAATTTGGAGAACACAATGTAGAGCCCCTACCCCCCAAATTGACAAGATTTACCCTTATCCCAAGGTGGCAGTGCCAAAATAAGCCTTTCAGAAACCCAACTATCAAGAAAGTTCATTCAATACTCACTATAAAAAGGAAGAATCTTATTTGGAAGGAAACTTTTGAGTATAGAGGGACCCCTAGATTGATTGCCAAGGCCTTTGGAGGGGTAGTTGCCCCTCGAAAATAGTGTTGACGGGACCAACAAAGAATGGAGTGGGGCATGTTTCTTTCAAAGACTGCTGGACCATAGCGTTGGCAGGCTTAAAATGGTCTATTGTGCGGACGCTCTAAGTGAAGCAGAAGACTTCATGTCGCGCTTTCATAGCCTTGCGGACGCTCTAAGTGACGCAGAGGACTTTGCACCGTGCTTTCATAGCCTCACCATTTTTCACTCACATTCTAATTGCATTTCTATAATTAGGGCAAATTTGATATGCTTTGATCTATGTGATCTAAAAGTTTGCAAAAAGCATATGTCTTCTATTTGGGTTTGGTAATGGCATAAGAGGAGAGAGAGATAAATATATTTACATGGTTAGCTTGTATGTAGTATTTTGTTTATTAAAAGGTAGACATGCATTGTAAGTGTTATGATTGTGTGTTTGAATTTTTGGATATTCATAGACTTGTGTGCACAAACATACAAGTTAGTGAAGGTAAATAATTTATTACAAGATATTATTTCATTTTTGAGAACAATAATTCTAACTCATAAATGCCCAAGATGTTGAAAAATAACATTTTGGATGAAAGGGAACAACTTTGAAGAGCCATAAGCTATCTTTGGATGGATAGCTCTCTCAAAATTTTTGTAGCAATATATAATTTGATAACATTTGCTTAACCCCTAAAGATCCTTGGGTGTTTTTGGGAGCTTGAAACCTCAAAACTCCAATTCTCTACCTCTATGCACTTCAAGGGGTGCGAAACAAATTTTTATTTCTTTCTTTAATTTCCAACCGTAAGATCTTGTACCTAAGTCAATTTTCAGTATCTGATTCAAAAATTGACCGTTGGATGTTTACCATTTGAGAAATCGTAACATCCAAAGTTTGTTTACGAAGTTTTTTTGGGCATTGTTGAGATTATTTTTGACACTTTTGGAGGCTGCCCTTGTAAAATTGGTACTTTTGTGACTTGGGGGCCTTTGGAACTTAAGTAGTGATTTGGTCGTGATCATATTTCCAAAAAAAAATCTCAAAAAATACTAAATTTAAACTGCCCTAGTTCGGCTCGCAAACCAAGAATTACGTAGAAGACTCAAAAATTGGAATTTGGCTTTGCAAATTTTACCACATACACTTTGCAGTATATGGAGCACCCATTAAAAAATCTAGACAAGAATATTACTTTTAACCTATTCATCTAGGCTGCCCAAAATAGCAAAACGGCAATTTGGAGGTCCTAGATCTTTAGGGGTTAAGTAATCATAGAGTTTTGGCACGCCAAAGTTTGGGCAAAATTTGACATATGATCTCTATTAATCATAATGAGAGGTGTAATGATAGTGAGTGGATAGTACTTACCAAAAGCATTGTAGAACTATATGATTTCATAACTTTTGCTTCAATAAGCAGAAAGTTTTGGCATACCAAAGTGCAAAACCCAACCTACCAAGAATCACGCACCCTAAGCTCGATTGATGATAATTAGAGGCGCAATGATAATGAATGATAACTCTCACGAAGACCTTTGTGAGATATGATTTTAAATATTTTCTTAAGTGATAAAATAAAATTAGATTGCCAAAGGTTGGGCAAAACTCCTTCAACCATGTTCAAGTTATGTATGTTGCCGGTTGGTATTATGTTCAATTTTGTTATTTTCAAAATAATGCACAACCATAGAACAAGTAGTATTATGAGGTGGTGAAAGGGTTCAATACATTATACTTTGGTGATCAAAGTGCTCAATTTTGTACTTGTTTGAAACTGATTAGATATCTTAGGACAAAATAAAAAGGGAGTATTGATCAAACAATTTGGGACAAAAAAAAAACAAGTTAGAATACTTTTAAACAAATACTTAAGAGTAACTTCAAGATACACATAAGACACAAAGGAAGTGAGTGTGTTTTCTTAAAACTTACGCAAAACATCTCCAAGGTTTTAGAACATTTCCATTGATATTGTCACTCTAAATAAACACGCAAAAATGAAACTCCACGTATGCATCTTGTGGCAATTGTTCTTGCTAAGAGTTGTAGTTACAGTAAGCTATGGTGAAGTGTCTCGCCAAACTCTTCATAAATCATACATATGGAAATAATAGCCAATAATATTTTCAAGTATAGAGTATATGATTAAATAAAGAATACCAAAAGTCAATAACAAAACAAACAAACAACATCTAACTGAATAGTTGAAATAAAGAAAACTAAAAGTCACCATGTAAGAAATTTTCTAAACGAGTAAAAGTCATCCATCTAAAACTCCTGAAAAGGCGCAATAGAGGTAAGCCAATACATGACCAAGCCTTGGGAACCATGAAGTGAACTATTTGGTGGCCCTTAGTTACACTTTTTTAATGTAGTGTGACTTGTGGCTTTAAAAATAGAAAAGTCACTTAGAGGGTGTGTTTGAAAAGTCCCGTTGGAATTGCTCTTAGAGCTTTTTGTAATATTTTTATTTTATGTTAGAATACCTCGGAGTATTTGGTAAGGTGCTAAAGAACTTAGGACACACATTTGAGAATAATAAGATTATGAATCTAACAAAACTTGCATACCTTGTAAGGAGATTAAACTACTATTGAATTTTTGAAGATATGACAACAAGGGTATCTAGAAACAATTTATCATGGAATATTCATTTTTGGTACTTTAGACTTTAAATGAAATTTTTGAATCCTGAAGAGCTCTTTAAACGTGAAATTTATAATCTTTCCTACATGAGCATGAGGAACAATACCTAGCTCCTAGTTATTATGATTTATAACTAATCATTTTCTCATAAATGTAAATGAAGGTAAGCAATTCAAACATGAACCAAAACAATCTTCAACTTTTTCTTTTGTTAATATGAACCAATATTGATGTCGTGAGACCAATATTGAATTCCAATTAGTCCACAATTTGGCCTCCAAACTTGCCCCAAACAAAAACTTTATCAAATTTTGTGTTTGAAGAATTATAAAATCCAATAACCCACTAAAGCTCTAGAAATTGCATAAGAGACAAGACTCACCAAAATTTTACTCTCCAAAATTGTCATGGGCTAAGGCCTAGCTGAAAGCATAGATGTATACTTGCTAGTTTAAGATAACTTCAATTCAAAAATAAAAGTATACATGAGTGTTAGTTGTGTGCAATTTCTAATTTAGTTTAATGTAAAAACCAACTATTAGTTAGTTAAAGTAAAAGCTAGACTATGTAAAAGATATTATTATATAAATAAGTTAAAGGACCGTATGTCCCATTCGGCCAGTTTATGAAGATTTCTTTTGAGCAGAATTGGCAGCTGAGGTGGAGTGCCGATTCTGCCCGTTCATAATCGGCCAGCCTTGGTGATTCTGGGATTCTAGTCCTTTAACGCTAGAGAAGCGGCAGTGTATTGCCGATTCGGCAGTACACTGCCGCTTCTCTAGTACATAATTAATCATTGTAAACTTAATTCTTCATTTTCCTTTGTATATGATTGTTTTGTTTTCCAAAAAAACTCTAAATTAAGGCTCCGGAAACCTTCGAAATTCAAAATCAACCCAAAATTGGTCGTTTGGGCCTTCTAAAGGTGAAAGTGTTCAGCAAAACGTGCCAACGTGGACATCAATCTTAAATTGCAGTGTGAACGGAAACGGGGGAAAACAGGATCCAAACCCTAGTTAGGGTTTGGCGCTTGGGTACATACCTGCAACTCCTGCACACCAAGAGCCCTCTTTTGGAAGTCTGTGTGCAGCGCCGCCTGCCTCAGCTCTTTGTCTCTCTCGTTTCCTTATTCTTTGCGTTCCTTCTCTTTCAATTTCTTCTCGTTTCTAATCAACAATGGCGGAAACTTTGGTGCCACGCGGAACTCTTAAGGGCCATGAAAACTGGGTGACGGCCATCGCCTGCCCCATCGACAACCCCGACCTCATCTTGTCGTCGTCTCGCGACAAGAGTATCATCGTCTGGACGCTCACCCGCGAGGAGGGCAACTACGGCTTCGCGCGCCGCAGGTTGACAGGCCATGCTCACTTCGTGCAGGACGTCGTCATCTCGTCCGACGGTCAATTTGCCCTCTCCGGCTCCTGGGACAGCACTCTGCGTCTGTGGGACTTGAACACCGGAACCACCACCCGGCGGTTCATTGGCCACACCAAGGATGTGCTGAGCGTGGCGTTCTCCGTTGACAACAGGCAGATCGTGTCGGGCTCCCGCGACAAGACTATCAAGCTGTGGAACACTCTGGGCGAGTGCAAGTACACCATCCAGGACGTGGATGCGCACACCGGGTGGGTGAGCTGCGTGCGATTCTCGCCCGTGACGGCGAACCCTATCATCGTGTCCGGAGGATGGGACAAGGTGGTGAAGGTGTGGAACCTGACCAACTGCAAGATCCGCACCAACTTGGTGGGACACACCGGGTACGTGAACACCGTGACGGTGTCTCCCGACGGTTCGTTGTGCGCCAGCGGTGGCAAGGACGGAGTGGCGATGTTGTGGGACTTGGCGGAAGGCAAGAGGTTGTACTCTTTGGATGCTGGTGACATCATCCACTCGCTGGTCTTCAGCCCCAACAGGTACTGGCTGTGTGCCGCCACCCAGACGTGCATCAAGATCTGGGACTTGGAGAGCAAGAGCATCGTCGATGAGCTCCGCCCCGACTTCCAGATCATGAGCAAGAAGGCGCAGGTGCCATACTGCGTGAGCTTGAACTGGAGCACAGACGGCAGCACTCTCTACAGCGGTTACACCGACGGACACATTAGGGTTTGGGCCGTAGGTCGCGCTTAAGTCAGGTAATCCGTAGGAAGGGTCCTGTGGAGATGTGAGGTTGGTTGGATTCGACATTATTGTGTAATGTGACGAATCGGAGGAATGCAAATTCAATTTTGCCTGCGCATGTCTTGTGGTTGTCCCATGTGGGTGTGTGTCGACGATAATGCATCATTCTTGTTTTGTTAATCACCGAGTGTAATTGAAGTAATGAATCATATTGATTGAGTAGACAATTGAGATTCTAGCTTTCGATAATCGTAGTAATGTACGCACTCCTGCGATCTCACTTAATAAATTTATCATTGACGCTCAAGTCGAAGTTTTCGTCTTACGTGACAACGCGAGATGTCGTACAGTGTAATGCACCAACTTGAGCCGATCATCAATCAGCAATATATTAGGAATTGGTGGCTGTCCCATGTTCCATTTTGAAAGACTTCTCTTCCCCGATCGTTAATCTCGTCCGATCGGCACGTCGCACGGTTACTACGGTTAAAGTTGCCGTGGGCATCGATCCTCTTGAGAAGAGAAAGGAGGTGCACAATTCGTGTTGGCACATGTTACGAATTTTACTACATTGGGAGGGAAGTTCATTTCTAAGATTCTGAAATCATCACCAGAAATTTGTGACAGGGTACGTTCAAGAAATCACGTTAGAATATGCGGTCATGAACAGTCGGGTACAATGGGCATGTACGAACTTTAAAAATCTGTAGAAGGTGCAGAATTGATCCAATTTGGGATCCGGAAGTTGCGTTGGAATCGCAGGTGAGAAAGCTTCGTAACTATGATAAATGTATACACGTATGATATATTTGTATGTAAAAAAAAAAAATGAGATTCCTTTCTGCATACTATCATTTGGTTCTTTCACCCTTTGCCTTGCAACGAGATTGTGCAATTGCTCCATGGAGATTTCATTCCATACTGCTTCAATAGTTAGCATCATTTCTTGTTTATTTCTTCGTCGGTTGTGGTGACTCCTTGACCAATTTCTATAAGTTTTTAATGAGGTTGATGTCTGGTGAGTTTGGAGGCCACTCTAATTTTGGGACACCATAAGCTATCCTCCATTGTTGTGCGAGTTCGCTACGGTGGGTCGGTGCCCCATCTTCCATGAGTGTGAGATGGTATGATGATCATGCATGAAATTGAAGGCACTTAAAGTGTCGTCATAGACATTTTGAATGAAATTCTTTGCTGTTTGTTCACCCTGAAGCATGAAAACTAATGGGCTTTTGTCAAAACCAGAAAAAGCTCACGAAACCATGACTGAAGACCTACTGGATTTGAAAGTAGGTACTAAATATTTAAAAGCATATTCATGTGGCTTTCGCCATACTCTAATTTGTCGTGACATTTTTCCAAGTTTAAAGAATGACTCATCAGTCCAAATCACATTTTTCCAATCATCTTCAGTGCAATGACGATGTTTCTTTGCAAAGGTTAATCTCTCTGCTTCGTAAGCTATGGTCAGATAGGGTTTTTTATGAGCAACCCTGTTGCGAAATTCTAGTCTACGGACATAGGTGCGTATGGTATTTCTATGCGAACCGAAATGGTCAGCAAGCATTGCAAGAGTTTGCCGGCGGTCATCACGAACAAGCCGAGCTAAATCACACAATTCTCGGGACGTTAGTTTTAATATAGGGTGACCTCCTGATTCAATTTGCATTCTAGAACCTGTCAGTCTATATTTTGTGAGGACAGTGGAGATAGTAGAGCGAGACATGTGCAGCACATCTGCAATGTCTTTACATTTAAGTCCTTTCTCCCGCATTGCTACAATGTAAGATCTCTGATTGTTTGTCAAAGTTAGCAGCCGCATTCTAAGAACATACTTAGAGATTTGAAGATTACTATTTGTCGAAATGATTAACGAGATGGGACAAGAGAGAAGGATAAAAATGAAGGATGAAACAGATGCATAGAAATCGGAAAAGAGAGATGCGTATAAGAATCAAGAATTGACTGTGAATTTAAAGTAGATTAGAATTTAAAGTAAGTTCAAATATAAGGATTAGAGCGGATTACACTAGTAGAAAATGGCAAAAAAGTGACAACCGTAATGACTTGACCGGAATGACACAAAGTGTCAGTTTTAATTATGCTTCTAATAACGTCAAAATAAATTATTATATTTGTCACTTTAGTACTTTAGTTTTCTTACTGATCTATTAGAGTGTGGTATGCTTATTACAAAAAAAAAAAAAAAAAAAATCTAAGAAATAGTGACAAAAATCATAATCTATTTTGACGTTATTAGAAGCACAATTAACACTGACACTTTGTGTCATTCCGGTCAAGTCATTACGGCCGTCAATTTTTTGCCATTTTTTACTAGTGTTAGAATAAAAAATAGTTCAGATGTAAAGAATACAAGAAGCTAATGAAATTTGAATGAAACTAATTGATTGTTTTTTTTTGCTTCGAAATTTGCTGCAATATATAAATAACAGTTCAACCTCTCGCTCTCAAAAAAGAATCATCAATATTTCTTTTGTATGAAAAACCTTACAATGAAGATAATATTCTAATCTGCATTCGCTTTTTACTTCTTAAGAAGAGGGTGTATATCAGTGTGTCCGGTACTTCATGTTCTGCAAACAAAGAACAACAGATCCTCCGGTGATTGGTGAGCATCAATCTCAAAAGAAAAATAACAAATACTGCTGTGATTGGTGAACATGAGTTTTACAAGATGAAACAACAAAACACAATGATTTAAAACATTAGTGATTGGTGAGTATCAGTAATTAGTGAGCATCAGCCTCAATGAGCATTAGCATCTTCAAAAATCCAATACAGACAGAAGGGAAAAATACAAACCAGTGACTTAAGTGGGGAGTACTCCTCATTGATTGTAGGTGAGTGGAGCTTGGCAAGGACTGATCCGATCGACAATGAGTCCCATATGCAAAGAAGATAGCTGTGCATGCAAGTATAAAGCCTCCTCGCAATCAAGTTCCGACATTTACCAACAAAGCATTAGGAGAGAACCCCGTCACAGTGAGAAATGATTGAATTGCTTTCAACACGAGTCGTTTAAATTCCTACTCCCAACAGGATTGAATACCTTCGATGTGGGTAATGTGCCACATGTGTGAAAAGCGGCCGATGATAAGTATTCCGGCCATGTAGGATTGAGCACTTTTACTGTGAAATATGGGTACCATGTGAATTAAGCGGCCTCATTGATAGTAAGGGCTGCGATAAAAATCCAAAAAATTATATGTTGGTAGATGACTAGAATAGGAATGTCCCTACAAAATTTAAGTCCAATAAGTAGGCTGTGGAATTAATGTGAAGCTACTTAATGAACCTACATATGCAAAATGGGGGTTAAAAATTCGTAATCATATTGTACCTGACTGTACAGAAATGGAGACGACACATTAGCGACATCTCGAAAGCAATGGAGACGGCAAATTAGCGACATCACAAAAGACGGGCTAATGTCTTTAGTAGCGCACCTTCTCTCTCCCCTTCCATTTCAAAAGTGGGAGTTTTAGATCTTTTTTTTGCGTTTTTGCATTGCGCTTGTTTATGTTGTCTTTTGTTGCGATACAGTTGTTGTTTGTGAGATGGCCGTCGACGCGAGAGAGGGTTCACGCTGATCCTAACGTTGGAGTTTGGAGGCGCGTGGGGTTGCGGGTCGCCTGTTGGAGGCGCTGGGGTTGTGGATTGCGTGTTGGAGGCGCTGGGGTTGCGAGTTTTAGGTTAGAGGTGCTGTTTCGAGGGCGGCGACGTCAACAACAACTGCAACGTGAACAATGTCAATCCCAACAACTTGTATTTGGCCGCCTTCCTTGATCGTTGTTGCGTGACCTTTTTTTTCATTTCGGAAGTTCTCTACTCTTTGCGTGAAAACATGCAGCTTATTGCAGCAAATTTTAGCCTATTTTTCGCACATTCATATCACTTACCACACCGTTGTAGTCTTGAAGTTCTCAAAGAATTTCGGCGAGTTTAGATCTAGTAAGTAAAAGATAACTGCGCTTGGAGGTTACAAGCTTCTGAAGTGAAATTCAAGTTCGCATCACATTTTCTTAGCAAGTTTTTGTTATTGCAGCAATTTTTAGCCTGTTTTTCGCGCATTTATCACATTTATCACACTGCCGTAGTCTAAAATTTCTCAAAGAATTTCGGCGAGTTTAGTTCAAGTAACCTGAGATAAGTAGACTTTGCAGTTTACAAGCTGCTGAAGTGAAATTCAAGTACGCATTGCAATTTTGTTAGCAAGTTTTTGTTACGAGGTAAGGTGATAATTCATATTTTTTCTTAAGCATCTACTATTTAGTAAAAGGAAGTCCCTTTGAAGGTTTAAAGTCCAACACCTTCACACTAATTCTTGAAACTTGGTATTCACATAGTTTAGCAATAGTGGCCTCTCACCACAAATAACAATATCGTAATCATGTAAATGACGATTTTCAAAATGTATGCGGCCTGTTACAATCTCATAACAAGTTATAGCATAACTATAAACATCTACCTTGGTAGTCCATATTTCTTCATTTGAATGCAGATTGGGGACACTATTTTTTTTTCCAAGTAATACCTGAGACTCTCTCCAAAATTGGGTTTGTACCACTCTTTAGGGTTATCAAAATTTGTTATTAGAACATAAACTGAAGAATAATTAGAAGGCAACGATTAAAAGAATATTTGTTGTTTTCAAATCTTTATTAAAAATCTCTCTACCATGTAGTTCCTTTATTTCACTGACAGTATAAGACAACATCTCCTTGTTCCATCATGTGTATAGAGGATTTATTTGTTTTATTTTGGCAATTTTTAGATCAAAAGCTGTTTGTAAGTGATTCGAATATCTTTGCAAAGTAAAAGCAAAGCTCCTATCTTGCAATAATGTACCACATATAATAGAACAATAATAATACATTACACTTTAATTGTATTTCTCTAAAAATTAAAGATCTGCAAGAGAATGCTCACTCTTGAATACTTTTAGCATTTTTCTATCAATGATTGCTTCATATATGTTAGTTTGATCTCTTTTACTAATCTTCAGCACTTTTTCCAATGTGTTTTAACAATCACAATAGAAAGCATAATGAAATTTTTGTGTATCTTTTAGGTGCTGGAAGTGAATTCGGATCTCTTTGAGCATACATTTTAAGTCTGCGGAAAGAGGAAAATCCAAAGTGCACGATGACGAGGATAAAAAAGAATGTAACAACCTTTAAGTATGGTGAGTGTCGTGAGGGAATTAGGGCGTGAAAAGAAATTCATGTACTTTAAGGTTATTAATATTGAGAGATCTGGTTGAAGTGTTGAACGTGCCAATTTAAAGCGAGCTTATCTTTATGGTTGGTATAGAGGCCCATGCCCGTGTTAGGGTACAAAGAGCTACGGCGTGACGCCATGCGTGGTGAGGACGTATGAGCTTCGTTGGACTAACGTGTAAAAGCCGTGTCTCGTGTTGTCTAAATGTGGAATCTTGTGGGTCAAATTAAGAGAGAGTTACGAATTTGACCAACTCAACTAGTCAATTTGCAAGGTTAATACTGCACAAGTATACGGAACTGACAATGTGCTTGTCTTGTTGAGGCACTAGTTAGCAGCTAGTGAGACAACTTAGAGTGAGCTCGTCGTGGTTCGACTTAGGGCGAGGCTCGAACGCTCCAACCGAGCTATTATGTTCCAAGATTCATCTTCAAGCCATGAAATAAATTAAGAATTACAAGAAGTTGTTTGTTCTCATGTGAGAGTCGGCTCGTATTCATTTTAAATATTAGCTAATGGAACATATGCTCTATGCATTAGGGGAGAAAATGTATGATTTCTTTTCTAATTTATTGCATATTGTCATATAATGTTTATTAATTGGTAGTGCGTTCCCAAGTTCCCTCTTCATTGTTTGTTTTTATTTCACGTTTTGTTTTTATTCATTGATTATTGTTATATATTATCTACTTGTATATAATGCAAACGCCTTCCATCGCACTGTTTTTTATTTTTGCATTTTAGAGTCGGAGCTTTGTATTATTTTATTTCGATTCTTAAGTTTGTGGTAAGAACACTTTCCATTGTTTTGACTCTTTTGAGTATGAGATTCACAAATGTCAATAATGAATTTTTTTTTGCATATATTCACTATGCTTGTAAATTGTATAGAGTATACTTCTCTTAATATTTCAAATTTTTCATGGCTTTTAGCTAGAATGAAGTTTCATACCACAGAATGTATATGACTCGAGTATATATTAATGCAATGGAAGAAGATTGATTTATTTCACATCATATTTTAAACTTTGTCATTGAGATTGGAGTTAGTACATGAGTATCAAAGACATTGTTAGTTTTTATTTTTGTTCTCAATGGTCTATTCACTTGGTATTAATATGAAAAAATTATCTTTGAGCATGCAGATAAATGTAAGTATTTTGAGACATATATATTATTAATTATTAATTTCTCATTGTTAGCCAATTCACTTAAAATTATTATAAACATTCTGTTCTTGAAATTTTGCAAGAACAGGGGCATTTCAAGGTATAGTTAAATTATCGGCACGAACGCATAAGAAGATTGCACGCAGCTTGTCGGAAATTCTTGTTCTCCTTGATTGTTATAAGAGCGATTAGATTTCATATGAGCCCAAAAATCTAAGAGCCGGAGCAATACATTTGCTTTTAAATCAATGATGAATCGTAATTGCTAACAAATGCTGAAATCAACGGAGACCATAAATTAATGCAACAATGTGTTGATAAATGAAATGTTATACGAAGTAATTGCCAAAGTATTTGAGATTATGAAAAAAATTATTCCAACGGTGCGAAAATCTTAATGGGAGATAGACTCCAGTAAAAAAAAAAAAAAAAATTGTACAGAAGAGATTAATCGTTCAAAAAGAAATTTTTGATAATAATGCTCCGTAGTTGCCCGCCTTATCGCGAAGTATTGAGCTCCTAGAAATTATAGACAGATTAAATACCAGAATGTTATTCTTCATTTATCTTCTGTTAATTTACAAGTCTAAAATTTTTTACAAATTTTTTTAAGTTATATGCAGTTTTCAAATTAGTATTGTTAAATATGACATTATAAAAAGTAAGAGTGAGTGTTTGAGGATGATATCATGTTTTTCCATTTTACAAATAAATGATTGTTTCATATGATTTTACAATTTTCTAATACAATTAACTCTTCATGTCTGGATTTGTTGATTTATTATATAGAAGACTAAGGTGAGGGTTTTACTAGGTCATCAAATCTCTATAGTACTGGTAAACGGTGTCGATCGTTGTCAAGGATAAATGATTCACTAGCCATTTTACTTGAAGCTAATAGAAAAAGAATCATACAAGCGATGAATGATGAGGAACTTTAAGCAGACAAAAGCCACAAAGAATTATTTAATTATGTAAAAAAAATGCAAAGTCTGATATTTGTGAGGGTTGTGACCCCTCATCTCTAAAGGCGGGCCAGTGTGGGGGGAACGCGCACCCTGCCCGCCTCCAAGCTTCCCGATAACGAACGCATGAGTGAACGAGGCCTGCCAGACTTCGCCGTCATTGCTGCCGCAGGTCATCCGCGGTAGTGATGACGCTCTGCGACAACCTGATATTGGACCTGATACCCTCCTTCGATGCTCACCGATAATATTATGTTGGCTCGCTAGACTCCTTAATGCACTCTGTATCACCAGTCAGGAGGTCATTTTGACGACGAGATTACTGGGAGCATTTCGGCTCATTTTTGAGAGGAGCTGCGTACGGCTACCACTGCAAGACAAACATATTAAGGTATGTTCAACTCCCTTATCATCATGTATTCAATATAATTGCATGCTCTACATTGGTATTAATGTGTGTATTGTATTGTTTTTGCAATTCAATATCTTCAAGATTCAAAATATTTAGGGTTGAGGATATTTGAAAACTAGAGTGTTATGTACATATTTAATTTTAAATGGGGATTGGGGGAGGGGATTTACATGTAGAGTTTGGATGAAGTCTTGGTGTGGAAAATGGGATAGAGACTTCATGGAGGATGATAATTTTTATCCCTCTGATTTTGAAAATCATATAAATGAGATGGTGAGAGTGGAAGAATTTTTTCAAGGTGTACTTAAAGATGGTGATTCACAGATGGGAAGTTCAACATTACAAGAAACTTACTTCTTGATATCAAATGGAAACTCGGATTTAGAGGAGAAGGATAGTAGTAAGGAGATCTTGGAGCCTTGGAAGGGTTTGTTGGTAGAGGGAGTAGAGCTTGTCAACATTGGAGGTTCAACACCTTCATCAATATTTGAGGACATTCTCATTGGGACATTCTCCAAATATGTGCACTTCAATATCCACTCTCTTGTTCTCTTCATTGATGCTATAAGAAGAGGATATTTTCCCTCTTATGAACAAATTTATATGGTAAATATTTTCTTTTGTCTTCTCTCCAATCTTCTTAGGATAATCACTCAAAAGATTGTGGAAAGCTGTACGATTGAGAAGTGGCAAAAGTTTCAAGGAAAATTGTGTTGGCTACTTTAAATGATACAAAGAGTAGGCAAATCCTGCCAATAGAGTATTGGCGATTTAATGTGCATGGAGGACAGATTGACAAAAACAGAAAACATTTGTCAATATCCATGACTACGAGTTTAATTCAAACCAAATGGAGTACGGATTTCTATGTGCGAGAAATTCAACACTTATTCATGCAAAATTGTATGAACTTTTGTGATGCATGTCATGAGAAGAAAAAGTGGGATAGAATAATCAAGGTCTCATTAAATGACTTTAGTGCTACTATCAATGCACTTTGCATAAAGTACATTGTGCTTAAACTGCGTTTTGGATGCCGTATTTGAAAATTTAAAACGATTTCCTATTACCGTTGCCATCGTAGTGGCAACAAAACTATCCTTATAGGAGCACGGTTGATGTGAAGCCCATAGATGACAAAGACTCTAGGAGAAGTAAAACTTCTCAATTATGTAACTGTGAATCTCAAATGAAGGTTAAAGAGTCCAACGTGTCCAAGTGCTCAAACATCTTGCCTCTTAGTGAAATCCAAGTCACAATTTATGTTCATAATACACATAGTGATCATACTCCTGATTCCGACTCTGTCATTTTTTTCCTCCCGATCCACCCATATGTTATCTCGTAGGTTATGAAGAACTTGAAAATGATGGTTTCTTGAACATGCATTGAATGCAAGTCCTTTGAATCTTAAGAGAGATTCTCCAAAAATGTTCCAGAGGTGAAGCGTGCTACTTATCAGTTTTTTGTAATAAAAAGAGAAGTCGAAATTCTTGCGTACTCTTTAAGATTCAATGATAAGTAATTAATTTTTAATATATATATATATGTTATGAAAGGGTTATGGAAGTTTAAAACCATACTTATATTTATGAGTTTTGTAATACATTACTTATATAATGATAAATTATTCTCAAATATCTCAATGTTTAAAATTATTGCATGTTTCTTATATTTACTATATTTTTTTTTATACTTATTTTCTATGTTTTAAATTATTATTACAAGTATGGTTTTAAACTTCCATAACCCTTTCAAAAATGCATTTTTTAATTTAATTTCTCTTTTAAGAAATAGAGTTACGCAAATCAATATAACTTTTATTCAAAGTTTTAAACATTTCATCATATCAATGTACAATAATGTACTCAAAAACTACCATTCTAACTGTTTTTAAAGGGTTTTAATGTTTTTAATTTGTACTTAAAATCTTCATTTGCTTTGTGTAGATGCACTTCGGAAGGACGATTGGGATCTAGCAGAAATCAAAATTTTGAGATTGCAAGAATGAAGGAAATTTTTTGTTCTATCAACCTTATGCAACAAAAGACAAGGACCCAAAGAAAAGACTATTTCTGGTTGTTATTCAAGATGAGTTTATGCGCACATTGATACAAAGATTTTCTAGTAATAATTTTTGGGTCTTAGATTCTACATTCAAAACTAACCAATACGGTTTGTCGTTTTATGCGGCAATTGTCCTCAATCAAGATGGGATTGGAATCCCGGTCTTCTACATACTTTGTAGTAATGAACCTAAAGAAGGATATGAAGGTTTTGTTATAGAGATAGCATTATCCCATGTGTTTGAGTCTTTGGGAATGATAAGACCGGCCGCACTCATTATTGATAAGCACATAACATCTTTTAATTCTATTCAAGTTGTTGCGAGCAATGATGCTCCTTGTTTGATAATTGTGGATGGTGCTAAAATACAAGTTGGTGCATAAGTTTTGTCGAGTCACTTCTATGTGATGAAAGCATGGAGTGAAAACCTATTGATCTGTGTCCCAAATGAGCGCATTGTATGTTCTATTACTTTGCCCTAGTGAGAACCATTTTGACAAAAATCTAAGAAGATTTTGTGTTGGGTTCCAATACATTTCAACGTTTGCCACATATATGAATTCCGGGTGGGCCGGTGTCAATTGTCCTTGGAGGAGGTTGTGGCCTCGCTTTGAGAGGTTATTTTTCTGTAGGAGTTTGGATACAATTAACCATGTCGAAAGACATTGCGAGTTGATTAAATACACCCTTTTACAAGGAAAATTTAACCGGTCCCTCTGAGACTTTATAGTGATAATTGTTGAGAGTGCTCATGATGAAACTCAAGTGGACCAACCCACATTATTGGGTCAATTTATATTGACTCAACGTTTATGTAAGTTTTTCATTTTTTTCCATAGATTTGTAAGCTTACTTCATTGTTATCAATTTATTTGTTTTAGAAGTATATTTTGAATATAATGATGAATTTACGTATGTATGAGTGATTCCGAGCGATATATACGAAGAGTGAATCATAATGCCCATAGGCATCAATTGAAACAAGGAGAACAAATTTTCAAAGCTTTCTAATCATGTCCTTTGGAAGTCCTGAAAATAGTTGATAAGGAGAATCTATTTTTTTATGCGAAGAGTGAGACTTTCCGTAACCTATGGTATAGTGTTTCATTGAGAACACATTATTGTGATTGCCCCAATAGAGTTTCCACTTGCAAATATATTTTTAGTGCGCAATCCATTGTGAAAGAATGTTTTGAAGGGCCCAAAGAAAATGAAGAAGTTAAAGAAACATTTTCTACACAAATCAACATACAAGACATGGAGTTTTCTACTTCAAGTGAATCGGATGGACGAAAAGAAGAGGTTTCTTCAATTGATGTAATGCGTGAGAAGTCATTCAACATGGTACGTGCTAGTGAGTCATTATGTCAAACAATTCTTTATGAAGACAATTATGAAAAGGTGAAGCGGAATTTCCAAGCCCTTCAAGCTTGTATTGGTATATTATCAAAGCCTTCAACTTTTAAGAAACCCGATACAATTACTTTACCTCTCCAGGTTTTACAGCTTCCATTCAAGAGAATGTAAAGCGTACAAGAATGAGACATAGGAAGAAACTCGATCTTTTGGAGATTTGTGAAGCAAGTGTTCCACGCCCCCCTTAACCCCTTTGAAGCGCAATTCGCATGTGCTTCTTTCACAATCGAATTAAAAGAGAGCGATTTTCCGTAAGCTTCCGAAGATCACTTGTGACATTTGCGCTACAAAGACATTGATAGAAGGAGGAGCAAATTCTATTTTATGCAGAAATTGTGATCATGAAATATTCGTGAAGTAAAGTTTATGATTCGCGTTTTTTCATTGATTTTGTGACCACAATTTAATTAAATACTTTGATGTTATATAAGTTATTCATGAATGCCTTAGTATGATGATGTATAATGAGTTCCCTTCATATACCCATTTGGGTCTTATGTACATGTAGAGATTGAAACACAATAACGAAAAGAGAGCTTTGAAACAATTAAAGGACTTAGATTTATATTGGAGCCTAAAATTGGTCCTCCACGACGCTGCTCATAGTAAACTCGTCGTCGAAATGGTCTCCTGACTGATGATACATAGTGCATCATGGGGGTCTAGCGAGCCAACATGGTATCGTTGGCAGGTATCGAAGGAGGATACCAGGCCCAATATCAAGTTGTCGAAGAGCCTCGTGACTTCTACGGATGACCTACGGCATCAATGACGGCGAAGGCTGGCAAGCCTCGTCCAATCCTGCGTTCGTCATCAGGAAGCTTGGGGGCGGGCAGTGGGCAGGGGGCGCGTTCCCCCCGCTCTGGCCCGCCCTTAGTGACGAAGGTTGTCACCATCCCCTTTATTTTTAACAAACTATAATTATGTTGACATAATGAGTGTGTCCAATTTGCATCTGAGTCACCTTCACTGTCATATTAGAACAGCTCGGCCCAAGCATGAGGACATCCTTAAAAGAGCGTTACAAGAGTCCATCTCTGTCTAAATTAAGTTGCGACCTGGCCGTCTGGAACTCTTCCTCGCTTCCGCACTCCCTATGTAACCTTACCAACCACATCACGCGCCCCCTCCTTGCTTTCTTTACTCTCGTGTTGTTGTCCTCGCGCCTCCTCTCCTCCGCATCGTCCATCATCGTCACCTGCTCTCATGGGCGATGGCGGTCACATCTCACTCCGAGGTCGGGCTGGTCGGCGTCCTCTCGACTTTCACAATCTCGTGAGTCTCTCGTCCCGCTTTTTCTGCGACTATTTCACTACTCTTTGACCCCGCCATTCGGCCCCGCTTTTGCACCCTCTTTCACCTGCGAGGTAAATATATGGATTTAGCAGCCTGGTTCACCGAACCCGAAAAGAGGATACCGCCACAAGTCTTGGACTCTTTGACTGCAGACAGGGTAATTTAATTAATTCCATATAACCTAGCTAGGAACAGAAGCAGATTTTGCCGGATCAAAGCAAAGAAAAACCTAAAACGGGTCGTGCAGCAACTTAGGCAGATCCCACACAGGACGAGCAAGCAACACACCTTCACTCGTGACTCCGTTCTGTGAGCACTGCTATGACGCAAGGGTCTGCCGCTCCTTACTTCGTACACTTGATGAACGAATCCTCACTCCCAAGACTGTCGGCCATGAACTAATTAAGTGCTCCTGGAAACAACCATCTAGACCTTAAGGTAACATTCAAGAATGTACGGTAGAATGATACCATTGTTCCATATCTGACTTAGACCTAGCATGCATGTTGTGTGGTAGAGTATGGTAAACTACTGTAGACAATCCTCCAACAGCCTTTCAATCCATCTCTGTAACTACGAATCCGGACTATACAAGTTGCTCTTCAGTTACTGACTACAGTACATGAAAGCCTCGAAGATTATTCAAATGTGCAACCAGATATTTATTTGTGCTGCTCCCTCTCTGTGTGCTTAGAATTGAGTTTATGAACATACATATCGTATCCAGCTCTGAGCAAGAACACAGACAATGATACGTCCTTTGAGTACCGCCGTTGATGTAAGGCGATGCAAAGGTTATCAACATTGAATTTATGTTTTGAAGATGATGCACTCAACGTTGGAATGTGAAAATCAAGAGTCCAATTGTTCTGGTAGCAGTTAAATTTGCTCAGTAATTTCATCGGCCTGCTTTTACATCGAAGTCCATCGGACCTTGCTGAAAATTGACGTGATTCCATGTAAGAGAGCATTGTGCACCAGGATTTTTTTTCTACCTGATCTAGGTGGGATTGACCGGATAAAAGAAAGTCGGATCCTCACTAAAGTGGACGTTGTCGACAGAATTGCAACACAAAAGGAGTGTAATCCAATTCAAGCGGAAGAACAGAGCTGCAGTCTATATCATGATAATTGACCAGTGTGTTCCACGTTCATCTGCAGCTCAGTTGAAAATCTGGAAGCTTTCTAGTCTCGAGACTCACAAAAGTAGCCAATGTTTTTTCGTGAGACTTCTCGTAGAAATTGCTGTTTATTTTTAGATTGGTTCCCTGGGAAAGGGAAGAGGGTTGCGCCAGCCAAGGAGGTAGTGCGATACCAAGGCGACACGCGCGGGTCCAGGCAACAAGCTACCAGGCAGACCCGCTCCCAAGAAAATTAGATTAATATCATGAGGCTCGATGAGCCTCGTATCAGATATTAAACTGATAAGAACAGATACTACACTTGATCTTAGCCGAAAGGCCGAGAAAGGTATACCTCGCTGACCACACCTTGCCCTTCTTATACCCCCGCTCTGTCTTTGACCATCGCCAGAATGTATGGGGCAAATCAACTTTACAAATCAATTTCGTCGTAAGTGTATTCTCTAGCCTTGCAATCTCGCAAAAATGAAGCACTCGATCGTTACATTCTGATTTGAATCGATCCAATGAAACCAGGCAGTTAAGAAACCAGCAATTGAGGGTGAGCGGTGAGAGCATCCTTCCTTCATAATCGTTTTCTGCTTGCACCAGAAAAATCATCTCTGAGGTACCTCGACGGATGTGCTGTGAAAGAAAATAGTGGAGCAGGGATGAAGCAGCTTCAGCAATTGACCAATTTCTGTATAGAGGATCGATTGTTTATGTTTTAAGAGCAATCGTAAAAAAACTCAGAACTGCCGCAGAGCCGATCGATATAACCAACAAAGAATATTTGCATTCAATGGAAAAACCAGGAGACCAGTCATTCCTGTGAGAGTTACAAATGTACAGTAGGCATCCTACAGAAACAACAAAATTGGCCTAATTCCGTGAGAGAGAGAGCAATGTGCTCCAAGACTTTTGTCTCTGGCTAATCTAGATGAGATTGACTATCAATGGATCTTCAGTATTATATCACATTCCGGTTCAGGTGAAGGACCAGAGCTCCATGTCGTGATGAAGAATCGAGCAATCTGCAGTATCGTCGAAGTCCTCCGAAATGGGCCATGAAAGAAACGGTTGCTCCATCAAGTCGGAAAATGCATAATATAAAGGATCGTCCTTCGCATCCAAATCATCGAACTCTTTCTTGATCCAATCCTCCACATTGCATTTCAATGGAGGCTCAGGCGAAGCAGCGACTATGGCGAGAGGGGCAGCTGTGGGGACCGAGGCAGTAGCAGCAGCGAGCGCCACAGCTTGGATTTCTTTCGGCGAGGAGTTCGATTGCGGGACGACGAACGAAGGGATGGAATCAGGGAAATTAACTTCAGGAGCGGAGGGGCCTTTCAAGCAGACGACGGCGGCGTCGTAAGCGCGCGCGGCCATTTCCGCCGTGGCGAACGAGCCCAGCCAGATCCTAGTCTTGGTCACGGGGTCGCGAATCTCCGTCACCCATTTTCCCCACACTCGCATGCGGACGCCCTTGTACGACGCAGCGCCATCGGAAGACAAGCTTCTTTTTCTCTTAAGCTTGAGGAAGCGGCCTCCTCGTTTCACTTGCAGCGGAGTGGACCTTCTCTTTTCCACCATAGCTCACAATCAGGCTTCCAAACCCTGGATGTAATTGATCGGATTGCTGGGTCCATGGCGGGGAATGTGGGAGTAAGAGCTTATAAGCGATCGAGAGAATGACAGTGCGACGAGTAAACGTGCGAGCTCTGGGTGCGTTATGCAAAAAGGTAGTGACATCGAAGGTGGGGCCGACGCGCCCACAGGTGAGGAGCTCAGAAGCTGAGGAGGAACGGAGGGAGTCACGAAGTGTGGATAAAGCGCACATGCTTTGGGGCTTTGGGGCTTTTCTGATACCCGCCTCATACCTGGGTGCACTGGGACATGGGCTCAGCATGCTCTCGTACTTGGTTGGCAAGGGGAATGCAGTTGTGGGGGTAGGTTAGCCTCATGCAAAGCTTCATGTTCTTTTGTCCGAGTGAGGTTCATAATGTACCCTGCTCGGTAAATGAGCTATTGGGGGTGAACTTTGTTAGAGCGATGTAATAGTTTTTGAAGGTTGGTTTTCAATGTACTCATTATAGAAAAATATAGACTACTAAATTTAAGGAATGCATATAAATTTAATCTTCAAAATTCATAAGTAATCTCAAAAGATGATTTACACAAATTTCGCACAACTAACTTCACTATAGATTTTTCATGTTGAAGTTTGAGCCATTACTGTGTAGAATTTTCACGTTGAAGTTTGAGCCATTACTAACGAGGTTACCTTAGTCAAATGACTAATATGTAATGTTCTTAATTTGTGTATCTAGTTAAAAGCTTGGAACATATGATGTTTTTCACATATACTCCATGTTTCTCATTAGTCTTTTGTGAAATTTTCAATTTTGTAAAATGACCATCACACTAATTAAAAATTTACATCAAGAGATGTAGGTATCTTCATATTCTCCAGAGGTTCCCCAATTTCCAATTTGTGTTCACACGGTATCTTGTTCACTTGAGCATGAGGAGATCCCCGATGTCTTACCTCCGAAGTGCTTCCACTCGAGAACTAGTTAAATGTGTCATAAAAGCTAATCTTCGCTATACAAACAGTAGTATGATATTAGAATTCGAACTCCACTGACAGAAACACACATAGCTCTGCAAAAAAGTAGCAACAATCAGAGTGATGAAGTGCTCATGGCCTGGGCACACCAAGGTGCACCCGGCCACCCGATTCGGCCGGCATTGCTTTGGTGGTGCAACAACCTGTTGGGCGGTGTGACCTGCGTCAGGCAAAGAGGTCGGTCAGTCCAAAGGTGAGGGGATAAAAGGGGGCAGCCGGCCCCCTTTAAAAAAATTCAGTTTGTTTTAAATTTTTTTTTCAAAAAATACCTCATGGCAAATAAAACAAATTTTGAAAAAAATTAAAAAAAAATAAAAAAAATAAAAAAATAAAAAAAAGCGATTGCCCACAAGTCGTGGGAGGCTCAGTGGGGCAGGAGGCCCCCGTTGGAGGTAAGGCGGGGCCTTACCTCCAACGGGGCCTCCTGCCTGGCCGAGCCCCTCCGCGACGCAGCATGGGCGCTTTTAATTTTTAAATTTTTTTTTATAAATATATATATATATATATATATATATATATATATATATATTTTTTTTTTTTTCTCTTACCTTTTTTTTTTTTCAATTTGTAATTTTTAAATTTTAAATTTTTAAAATTTTTGGGGCTAGTCATTTCCCCCTTTTTATAGCAACCCTGCTTGGACCAACCTTCTTGATGCGAGTGTCACACCGCCCAACAGGGTTCCAATCCCCACCAAATCTTTGCTTGGATGGTCGGGGTGGTGGGGCTTGGTGTGCCCAGGCTATCAGACAAGGCGGCTTGAATGTGAACAGAAAATCAGATCAGAAGAGTTGCGCCAGAGGAAAAAACAGCGGAAGGAAAAAGACGAACGCCTTTCTCCTGAAGCGGAGTTTGTTGGCATTGTCTTGACCCATGAAATCTGGCAAACTCTCCGCAAAGCATAATTGCACACAGATGGAGCCATACTCGATCATTGATTTCAGGTTCAAGTACAACTATGCTTCATGGCTTTTCGACTGATGAGTGGTGTGAACATTCTGAATCTCTCACATTCCTTTGTCTGGAACCTCCAAAGGAGGTATCACCAGTTTTGATTTATTGTCACTTTATTGGCCTATGCAAAGGTAGGAGGTGAGCCTATGCAAAAGGGTGGAGCTGTCTTGCTCTGGTGCCTTCGGAAAATTCTCGTCATTGCCGGAATAAAGGACTTTTCCAGTTTGGACTTGGACCACGTCCCTTTTTGGGTACATGAATTTTTTGGGTACATGAATTCGAAATCAAGAATATCCTACAATTAGTACGTCATTTTGTTGAAAATGGGGCATGTCCAAAAATTTCCAGAATTATTGGAGTTTGTATTCGAAATCTTTCTAGTTTGAGTTTGTGTTTAAGGTAAATTTGAAACCCAAGTGTTAAAATCATTGGAGTGCAAAATAGACACTACTTGGGAGTAATACGCCATATATAAGTGAAAATAATTTCTAGATTGAAAGGGTTGCATGTTGTAATTGACGAGATCTTCCTCTACTATTCTGAAGTGGGCAATCATAAGGTTATGTACAGTACCCGGCAAGAGAGATTTGGATAACTTGCAGAATGCCAAAAACAAGGTGAACTTCAAGTGGATGCCAAAAATTATGTTTCTCATAAAATTGCATGGGGCTCTAGGAGCAGCTACATGTAGGTGTTGTTTCCAAGTAGCAAAGGTTAAACTAATTTATTTGAATGAATAACAACATATCAAATTTTGGAGTTGTCACAGGGTTCTGGTTCGGAAATGCATGTGTCCATATCTCTCTTGCCGGGTATTGTACTTGCAAATTTCATCATGACAAATTTGTAGTGAAGGTAGCCGTGTGAGCAATTTATGTGCTTGGGCAAAGTAGGTTGAATTAATTGATTGGAAACATTGTGTTAGGAATTCCTAAAAAATTTGGTATAAAACTTTGAAGTTGGCCTTATAGGTATTCTTAGATTGACACAATCCATGATTTTGGAGTTGATATGTTAAACATCAGCCTTCAAAGCCATGACCACGTACCTCCTACATAGTTCACCTTGGTAATCAACTTTTCGGTATTGTACCTCCTGCGAGTTCACCTTGGTAATCTACTTTTCGGTACTGCACAATTATCAATCATGCTAGCTTAGACGGTAAAACTGCCTCTATGCTCTGGCTTGCCACAGTGGGTATACTCCATCACGAGAGATTTCTTCAAAACTTCCTGCAAACCTCGCACAAACTATCTTCCTTCACAAATACTTTTGTCCTTCCAATTGCCTAAAAGGTGCCACAATAGCTGAAAGGTGAAGCTCTCTTCAACTCTTGTCATTGTCAGGTACTATAACTATGTGTTCAAGAGTGTGAATGGACAAAGACATGAAATCATGGAATTTGTTGGTTTGACATGGTCCTTGATGCCATGAAGTATATAAACTTTGCTTGATCACTTCCATGAGTCAAAGTTATTGGTAACACCATATTCAATTTTTTGAAAAATTTCCAACTTTGCAATTAATGACAAGTTAGCTCAAGTCGAGCTAAACTGTACCTACAAATTGGGTAATTCACTAGAACCGAACAAAATGACCAATCATTTACATTTTCAAATGGTCATAACTTACTCAATTGTTGTCCAAATTGGGCATATGAGGTGTTTTTTTGACATCTACTCTTTCTATAGATGTGAAAAAACATCTCATTTGCCCAATTTACCACGTCATTGCAAGAATCATGTCCTTGGATATTAAGAGCCAGTTTGATCTTGACACGTGCTTTCTGCAGCGAGCTGTTTATGCTCATCATTGTAAATTGCCTAACTTACATGCTCATTCTCTATCCAATATGTTGATTCCCTGGAAACTTCCTAAAGGTAGGACATTTTATTTTGACCAATTAATGTGAACAATTACCAAGAGTGTATAGGATGTCTTATAGTCGCCCATGTTGGCGTTTCGGGAGCATTGCTGGGATGGGACATACATCAACAAAGTTCAAGTATGGAGAATATAGGATTTTGAACTCCGAGTCTTTAACATTAAATCACCCTTTGCTGCCATGATGTAAATATTTAAAAATGATGGACAAATTTCACTTGAAGAAGCAATTTATGGAGTATTTGGAGCTTCGGAGGGATGCAGAGACAACGTATGTTTGACGTAGATCGCGGATTATGCATGGCTAGGTCAGAGGCACAATATCAAGATGCTCGTCCTAGCTCTAGTTGAGAATGCTATCACTTCCTCTGCTATAATTCCACTTTACTTGGAAGTGGAGATGACTGCACAAGGAGGATGGTCCCTGTATGGCGAGGACAATGAGCAATACGATGAATGGAAACTCAAGCAAGCCTCAAGAAAACCAAATTCTTCTAATGACTCTAGACATCTTAGCTTAGGTAGCGGTGGCCCCGTGGTAGATGTATTTGATGGATTGGAAATGGCCGGGTGTATCCAAGAGAAGCACCTCGGTAAGAGAAAAAACTCAATAACAATTAGAGAAGCTCAAGAGCACTCTAGCACTGCCGTGGCAGCAAGGTGTGAAGGAGCTTCATCGGGTGTACGATTTTGATTGTCTGCCTTCCGGAAGAAGCTTTCCTTTGATAGTGAATGGTCACTAGTGAAATGTTGTTCTTTGCTCCGGAATTCCCCCTTGCACACTTTAGCTTCATTTTAACGTCATCAATTTTTTCTAGAAGTTGATGTGCATCTTGGTGAGCTCAAAGTGAAGCTTGAACAACCTTATGATTTTTTTGCAACTTTGAATCCTCAACACCTGTATTTGATGTCTGAGGCAAAGTTACATAGTACAATATTGTCTCATTGAATGGTTTGAAGTAAACTAATTGTTAATGATTATTTAATTAACCCTTAAAAGTTATTTTTAGATACAGAGTGCAACCCAACTAATTTTAGAAGAATAAAAGAGGAATAGCTCCGAAGAGATTATAATTCCAAACCAAACAAGTATTGAACAACGTAACTATGCTTCAAACCAATACTTACAATTGAGCTCTACAAGGATTCTTAAGCAAACACGAGCTAAACTCACAAAAGAAGGGAGAATCTTTAACAAATCCCTCTTACAATTTCCTCAGCAATTAATCACAACCAATTAATGTGTACTCCAAACATCTTGCTCGACTAGGACGTTTTGCCAAGCACGGAAATATCACCAGTGAACGAGTCCCGAAGTCTTCGTTCGTGTCTTCGTTCGTGGGGGGACAGCGACAGCGAAATATGGCGACCTTGACACCAGCAATGTGGCGCACCAAGGACACCCAAGTGAGAAACAGTGTTCTCATCAACCAAGCTCAACAAACATGTGCGCATTCTCATCACGGATGCAGAGGAGCCCTGGCGCGTCTAGGCTAGGCCCCCATGGTGGTCCCAAGTGTAAGCAACCACTGTAGCACTCTGTCGCCTTCTATCCTGCCATCGCTACAGACAAACTCTCCGCATGCTTCACTCGTATCAACTCGGGGCCTTGCCCACGAATCTGCGCTCCCCTACCGCCCCCTTTATAAACCCACCTCGCCTCCATTCTCCCCACTCAAGCCTCACTTGCCAATTCAAGTCTCTCAGAGAATCAATTGCGCAAACAAAAAAAAAAAAAGAGAAGTTTTGTGTGTTTCAGCCATCATGGTGGACAAGAGAATCTCGACTTCTGAAGTTCGAGTGAAACGAGGAGGTCGTTACCTTGGAGTAAAGCGATCGGGTAAGGGAATAAGGACTGTTGCGCCTTTCAGAGGCGTGCGGATGCGAGAGTGGGGCAAATGGGTGACGGAGATTCGAGACCCAATTACAAAGACTAGAATCTGGCTGGGCTCCTTTGCCACTGCGGAAATGGCTGCGCGCGCTTACGACGCTGCCGTCGTGTGCTTGAAGGGGCGGTCGGCGCCTGAGGTCAACTTCCCGGACTCCATTCCTTCGTTCGTGATCCCGCTATGCAATTCATCGCCCAAGGAAATTCAAGCTGTGGCGCTAGCTGCTGCTACCGCCTCGGTCCCTGCAGCTGCCCCGCTTGCCATGGCCGTTGCGCCCGAGCCTGTACGTGTCGATGCTGAGACGCCCCAGTGGTCCTCGAGCAGTGTGGAGAGCTGGATCAATAACGAGTTGTGTGCATTCGAGGACGAAGAGGCGGTAGTGGAGCCGATGAGACGCCAAATATCGGATTCAGTGGAGCAAGCATTTCTGCCATGGCCTGTGATGGCAGATGAGAATGAGGATGCGTTCGACATGCATCTTTGGTCGTTCGCCTGAAGCAAGTCAACAAATATTTGAACTGTGAAGGCGGCCATAGCCAGATGACAATTTGCTTCAATTTTTGCTTCAGCATCTCGCACATTTTTTGGGTCAATCTCATGTAGAGTAGCGGGAGCTGTAGTTATGGATATCCTTTTTTATTCAAAGAGGGTTCCAATGAGATACGAATGTGTTCAAGCTGAAGAGCAGTGTACATAATGGAGAATCTGGATGATGCACATTGCATCACTTTACGTTTCGTGCAGTTTACTTTTGGCTACTCACACTGGACATCAAATGAAATGAAGAGCTTGTCACCTTCAATTTGTTGCCCTATCTGGCAGGCTAAATGTTGTGCTCTTGAATCTGAACAATCACTTACACGAATTCGTGGCTAGAGATGGCTTTGCGATGGACAGTGAAATGCCTGCGAAGGTCATTGATTCATGACTCACTGGTGTCTCTGAAGTGTCATTGAGCTTTCACGTACAATTACGCGTGCTGGTTTGGTGAGCGGCATTCACTTTTCATGTACTTGTCTCTCACTGATTGTCCTGTACTTCTGATCATTGCTTTGGTTAATCCTACCTGGACATTATCCATTACATCATTCACCAGCAAACTACGTGGAGTCGTTTTCACAATGCACACTCCTGGCACAAATGTGCTTGAACAAATTGCTTCAACCGTGAATGGCCATGTCAAGTCGATTGTTTTTCCACAATGTGTTTTAGAACAGGAAATATGGGCCTGTTCACGTTAAGTGCATGATATGTATGTTAAGTTATCAAGTGACTGGTACTTGTCACAGCCGCTTGTCCTTCAGTCTGTTTCATTTAAAGCCTTTCCGGGGGTGATTATAGATGAAACAGAATACAAACTGCCTCCTTCAGTCTGTTTCATGGATTTTCACTTTCAATTGCGGTAACGTTCAGTCTTAAGAAGCTGCGGGAGGTCCTGTTATGCATCATTCTTTGAGTCAGGCTTTCGTGGAGTAGCACTAGTTTTCCTTCTCTTCCTGTATGTACTTCGACTACTATTCTTATCTCTGACATCAAGCTCTGTATGTAACTCAATTTTAATTGCTGTTGTGGTTGTTGAACGGCAGTTCGTCATTCAGGAATCAAAAATATGTTTACAGCGAAGTCAACGGTACACAAGGAGCATCTTCCTTCACACTCAAAAACCAGACCTTCAGACTGTAGCCGCCCACGGGCTGTGAATGTTAAAGGTGATCAACGAGAGCTCTAGCCACCCGATTAACAACAACGACAAGGGCCTTGTTTGGTGCAGCCAAACAATGCACACTAGAGGAATAATTATTCTTGCCAGAGCAACAGAAATGAAAGTGCATCGAGTTCCAGTTCAGAAATACTGCTCACACGCAAAGCCTTGGAGGACAGATTAATTTGTGAAGCCCAATACACGCTGTTGCCATGAACCGTTAGCTTGAGAAATCTGCGTCATGGTGTTCACGAGCGTGTGTGGTACCCTTGCGCAGGGTTTCGACACATATTACGGAATGTGGCAACCATTCCAAGCTCGAGTGACTGCTTCAGAGGAGCAACAGTTAATGCATTTACTGGTTCAGCAAAAAAGGATAAATAAAAGCAGCAAGAGTGTTCATAAGAAACATGTGCGCTTTCTCTGCGCTCTCCGCACATCACGGATGCTCTCTCTCTTAAAGTAGGGTCGCTGGTGGCCCATGTGTCGTCCTTTAGCAGAACAGTGTCTGAACAACAGTATCACCACCCACACGTTCACTTGGTTCCGAGGAACCACCCCGGGACGTGCTCGGGAATCTGCGCTTCCCTACCGCCCCCTATATAAACCCATCTCCCCTTCATTCTCCCCCCATTCCATCCTCACTTGCCAGTTCAAGCCTCTTCAACTTCTTCTGCAGGTCTTTGAACAAGATAGCCATGGTGGAAAAAGCAATCTCCACTCCACTTCGAGTGAAACGAGGAGGTCGCTACTTGGACACAAAGCGATCGGCCCCTCGTAAGAAGAATACAGCCGGATCTGCTGCTGCGCCTTTCAAAGGCGTGCGGATGCGAGTGTGGGGCAAATGGGTCACGGAGATTCGAGACCCTCTCACCAAGACCAGGATCTGGCTCGGATCGTTCGCCACTGCGGAAATGGCCGCGCGCGCTTACGACGCTGCCGTGGTGTCCTTGAAGGGCCTGTCCGCTCCTGAAGTGAACTTCCCGGAGTCCATACCTTCGTTCGTGATCCCGCAGTGCAACCCGTCGCCCAAGGAAATCCAAGCCGTGGCACTCGCCGCTGCTACTGCCTCGGTCCCCGCAGCTGCCCCTCTCGCCATGGTCGCCACTCTCAAGCTAGAATCTCGCGATGCTGAGGTGCCGGAGTGGTGTTCGAGCAGTGTGGAGAGCTGGATCGACAACGAGTTGTGCGCATTCGAGGACAAAGAGGCGGTAGTGGAGCCGATGAGACGCCAAATCTCGGATTCAGTGGAGCGAGCATTTCTGCCATGGCCAGTGATGGCAGATGAGTTCGACGGTGCGTTGAATTGGTTCACAAATGTCCCCGACATGCAGCTTTGGTCGTTCTCCTGAAGCGAGCAAGTATGCCAACATGAATACGTACTGTGAAGGCGGTCAGAGCCAGATGACGGGATGCTTCAATTGTGTGATAGACTTGCAGGCGATCAGCATCCCGCACCAATTTTGTAGTGAGTATCAAGTAGAACAATGAAAGCCTTAGTGGTGGACTCCCTCATTTTTCACGAAGAGGTCCACCAGTGAGATACAAGTGTATTCAACTGACATTCAAGTTCAAGTCCAGTGTACATAATGAAGAGTCCGAAAGATGCAAATTGCATCACGTTAAGATGTTCAACTTTTTCTCCCTCTCTAAAGTGCATACTTTCTGTTACGTGGAAAGAGTGATTTCACTTGTATTGTTAGGTTGTACATGCTCTTGGGCTGTTGATGAAGCAATGCTTGATCGATTTCTGTATCCTTGGTGTCACACCCTACACAAGTCTGATCTGCATTGCGGTTCATCTGGTAGCTCCATATGATCGCCGTGACAGCTTTCTGATCAGCAGGCCTGTGAGTTATGATCCTCCAACAAACGTAAAGGAATGTGGCAGATATTCCAAGCAACGACGTGGCCAATGAGTACATTATAGGAGCGACAGTGTCAAAAAACATGTGCGCTATCTTAGCCATATCCGCACTCCACGAATCCTCTCCTAGAGTAGGGCCGCTGGTGGCCCCAAGTGACGAACTGTAGCAGAATGTCACGCACGGGCCGGTCTGTACAACAGTTTGTCCTTTACTCGTTTACTGCTTTCCGAGAAACTACTCATGGGCGTGCTCAGGAATCTGCCCTTCCCTACCGCCTCTTTATAAACCCCTCTACCCCTCATTCTCCCTCCTTCATTTCATCCTCACTTGCCAATTCAAGCTTCTTCAACCTCACCTGCGGAGCTTTGAACAATGGTGGAAAGAACAATCTCCACTCCACTTCGAGTGAAATGTGAAAGTCGCCACTTGCAAGTGAAGCGATCGGCACCTCGTCAGAAAAGAACAGCCGGGTCTGATGCAGCGCCTTTCAAAGGCGTGCGGATGCGGGTGTGGGGAAAATGGGTGACGGAGTCCGAGACCCTCTCAACAAGACCAGGATCTGGCTGGGCTCTGCCGAGATGGCCGCGCGCGCCTGCGACGCTGCCGTGGAGTGGTTGAAGGACCTGGCGCTCCCGAAGTGAACTTCCCGGACTTCATTCCTTCGCTCGTGATCACGCACTGCAACTCATCGCCCAAGAAAATTCGAGCTGTGGCTCGCTGCTGCTACTGCCTGTCCCCTCAGCTGCCCCTCTCGCCATGACCGCTACTCCTCAGCTCGCTGTCTCAGAGTCTGTCGACGCTGAGGCGCCCAAGTGCTCCTGGATCAGTGTGGATAGGGGTGAGCAGGCCCTCGACCCTACCTGCCCGCCCGATCCCCTGCCCGGCCAGAAAATCCATTTTTTTGTTTTTTGCGTTTTGGGATGCCATCTTATGTTTTTTTGAAATTTTTGAGTTTCAAAATGGGGTCTATGATCCCGTTTGACTACAGCAGGTGCCTCATGGATCTATGAGTGACATCGACCATTAACAATTAGGGGACAAATATACCTCAATTTTTATTTGTTGGGCAAGGATTATTTGCCCCACGAGAGGCTCCATGACCAGCTCGCTGGTCTCATTTAACCCCTAAAGTCGAAAGCCCCCAAAACTGTCACAACTCCTCAAAACCACCCTCTTTCAATGCAACATGAAATTTTTAAAGGTTTGTCTTAATCTCAAGTTGTAACGGTAAGATCTTGTACCTAACTTGTCCATGTATGTGTGTACCAAATCTTAGTCTCAAATTCCTTACCAATTGTGAGATCATAACATTCAAAGTTGAAAAAAAAAAAAATTCCCTTGTTGCAAAATGGGTTTGAAGTTTTTGTGAGCCCAAAAAACCAACTTCAAGAATAGACTTGAAATGAGGCTCTTCAAATTCTTGTTCCTAAGTGAGTTAGGAACATGCCTATGCAATTTTTACTCTCATGCGACCCATAAAACTAAAGAAATGCTTGATTATTCACATGGACGTATGCTGAAATTCAACTTCAATGGCCCCTCTTTGACGATAAGAATGGCATGTGAAGAATAATTGGATGAAAGATCCAAACGGTGAAACTATGCCTTAAAACCTTATTTCCAAGTACAAAAATCAAAACTTGAAAAAAAGTCAAATCTCAATTTTTGGTGAATTTCTGAAGTTCATGCGATCTTATTTATTTTGGGCAGATTTTGAGAATAAACGAGCATATACCTCAGTTTGGGCAGTTTTGGGCAGATTTCAAATAGTGTTTTCAAACTTTGACCGTGAATATCTCTTAAAGTATGAGGAATTTTGGAGCATGAAATGACTTTTCGGAAAGGTATGAAAAAACTCTTCAACCTGCAAAAGGTCTTAATTTCACACCAGCTAAATATAGTAAATTCAGGCCTGACCAGACCCCAAACAACCCGATTTGGGTTCTTTGGGACAAATGTGGAAACTTTCTGTACTTGATTGTCAGTAAGGGCCCATTCTCATGTGAACCTTGCACCCGCATTTTCACTGTAGCTCCCGTATTCTTTCACAGGCCATTTTTCAAGGTGCAAATTACAGGTCGCTTCCCCTGTAAGACCAGTCATGGTTGAAAATAAGTTGCCACCCCAATCTTAAAATGGGCCCATCAACTTGTTCCCATGGATTTCTCATTAGGGTTCGAGAAATAATTTCATCCTTACTAGCTGATATCGTATAGTTCCCTTGTCCAATCGATTTGAGGTGAAACCATCCCGGCAATTATCTCCTTTTATATTGAGAATATAAAATGTCTTGTATTTTCATCGGCTTATAGCCGATGTTTTCAAGAATCAACCAGCTAATGGGGTATTTCCATCAACTAATGGGGTATTTCCATCGGCTGATAATGAACTAGCCGATCATCGGTTCTCATAGCTGCCACCTCCTCTTTCTTCTGTCCTTTTCTTTCTAGATCTAGAATAACATTTCCCTTTTGCTACAAACTCTTCTAGACTCCTACTCATTAATTCACTCTGGACGAGTGTCTTCACTCTCTTTTGGAACTTTACCAACGTCAATATTGTTGAAGCTAGTAGAATTGTTGGAGCATTTTGTTTTTTGAACATTTCTTGGAACTTTGTATTAAATCTTAATTTTCATTACCCAGGGGTAAGTACTTTGTCCCACGATCCACTCTTTTGCGTGCATCAAGTTTATCCATTATTTACTATAAAATGGATCTGTTTTATTTTCTTGATGTTTGAAGAGAGGGGTTATGAGGATCTGTACTTATTGAGCTAGATCTGGTTATAAGAAGGTGTTCTCAAGATCTGGTGATAAGAAGGTGTTTTCAAGATCTGGTTAAGGTGCAGGTTATCAGAAGAACTTTCCTGCTCTTCCATACTTTGATTTTAAGGAGGTCTTATAATCACATGCATGTGCCTCATATTTTATTAATCAAATGCCCGTATAGGAATTAATATTTATTTACATATTGTTCATTGTGGGTATATTGATGAGTTCTGGAGGTACATACAAAAACCTTGACGAAAGGGCCACCAACAGGGGATGATTGGTGGACAGAAGCATGCAGGCTTCTTGATTGCATGGCCATGATATTCCTATGTCCCTACACCTAGAGGGTTAACTAAGTAATTAAGAGAATTAGTGTTGCAAAATCATGTGATTGCCGATTAATGCTTCATTTGGGCACAGAGAAGTGAGCGACGATAGATACTACACTAACAATGCCTTCATGAGTTGAGTATGACCTACCAGAAAATCATTCTCGATCCATCACATCATTCACCAGAGAAGTCCCGGGACTTGTTCGCAGATGCACAGCATCGACCGTTGTGTTTAGAAGGACACTGGGGTTCATACTGATTGCTGTTGTGGTCGTTGAACGAAGAGTTTGTCCTTCAGGGCATACAAATATACTCACAGCAAAGTCAACTGTCCCGCTGTCAACTCTCTTGAAATTATAAGGCAGGAACTTGAGACGCAAATCACGAAATGAAAGGCTAACTGTTTTCACATGATGAAAGAGAGCTACGGCCACCTGTTAGTTGACAGCGAAAGTCAATATTCCTTGTGATACCACCACAAAATCCTCACAAAATGGATGTAATTTTTGCCAGAGCAACAAAGTAGAAACTCCATCACGAGTTCAAGACCAGCAAATATGACCACAGTTCAATGCTTGGAAAGAAACTGTGAAGCCGAGTTGACACGGAAGCCATGGGCATGTCCCATCAGCTCATGGTACTTGCATCCTGGTGTTCACGAGCGTGTTGTGGTACTCCTGGGCAGGGCTCCGAGTTTTGATAACTCAACAGACATTGTGGAATGTGGCAACCGTTCCAAGCGCTACTGAATGCTTTAAAGGAGCAACAGTTGATACAATAATTATTAAGTCGACAAAAATGAATAAAGAAAAGTAGCAACAGTGTTCATAAGAAACATGTGCGCTTTCTCTGCGCTCTCCTCACTTCGCGGATGCTCTCTCTCTCTCTTAAAAGTAGGGTCGCTGGTGGCCCCATGTGTCGTCCTTTAGCAGAACAGTGTCTGAACAACAGTATGATCACCACCCACACGTTCACTTAGTTCCGAGGAACCACCCCGGGACGTGCTCGGGAATCTGCGCTCCCCTACCGCCCCCTATATAAACCCATCTCCCCTTCCTTCTCCCCCCATTCCATCTTCACTTGCCAATTCAAGCTTCTTCAACTTCATCTGTAGAGCATTGAACGAACCAGCTATGGTGGAAAAAGCAATCTCCACTCCACTTCGAGTGAAACGAGGAGGTCGCTACTTGGACACAAAGCGATCGGCCCCTCGTAAGAAGAATACAGCCGGGTCCGATGCTGCGCCTTTCAAAGGTGTGCGGATGCGAGTGTGGGGCAAATGGGTCACGGAGATTCGAGACCCTCTCACCAAGACCAGGATCTGGCTGGGCTCATTTGCCACTGCGGAAATGGCCGCGCGCGCCTACGATGCTGCCGTTGTGAGCTTGAAGGGCTTCTCCGCTCCTGAAGTGAACTTCCCGGAGTCCATACCTTCGTTCGTGATCCCGCAGTGCAACTCGTCGCCTAAGGAAATCCAAGCCGTGGCTCTCGCCGCTGCTACTGCCTCGGTCCCGGCAGCTGCCCCACTCGCCATGGCCGCTACTGCCGACCCAGAAGCTCACGACGCTGAGGTGCCGAGCAGTGTGGAGAGCTGGATCAACAACGAGTTGTGCGCATTCGAGGACGAAGAGGCGGTAGTGGAGCCGATGAGACGCCAAATCTCGGATTCAGTGGAGCGAGCACTTCTGCCATGGCCAGTGATGGCAGATGAGTTCGATGGTGCGTTAGATTGGTTTACGAACGTTCCCGACATGCAGCTTTGGTCGTTCTCCTGAAGTTAGCAAGCACGCTAACAAGAATGCGTGCAGTGAAGCCAGATGACGGGATGCAAATTCGCTTCAATTGTGTGATAGACTTGCAGTCGATCAGCATCCCGCACAAATTTTGGGGTCAGCCTCAAGTAGGGTTAACCCCTGAGCGCCCCCTCCATATCAAGCAAAATTAGGATGTGGTGAACCTTGATCTGTTTAAAATGACGTGGCGCAAAGAAACATGGGATCAAGTAGATCCAACCGTTGAAGTTGGAATATGATTAGGGTATGAATGTGTGCTGAAAATTTGAGTCAAAATGACCGTATGGATTTATTTATTATACTAGTCAAAGTTGGGTTGACTTCTGATCGGACAAATTCTTGGCGGACAGATTTAGTCCGTTGGGGCGCTCAGGGGTTAAAGGAAGCCTCAGTCGTGGACTCCCTGATTTTTCACGGAGGGATCCCAGCAAATGTATTCAACTGACATTCAAGTTGACGAGCAGTGTATATAATGAAGAGTCCGGAGGATGCAAATTGCATCACGTTGAAGAGTTCAATTCTTTATTCCACATCAAACCGCCTGCTTTTTGTTTAATTTATGCGAAGTGTGGACATCATGTATATTCACGTGCAAGTCCTTGTCATCTTCAGATTGTTATTCTTCCTGGCAGGCTGAATGTTGTGTTGTTGAGTGTTTTACTTTTCGACTCAGATGAATACTACTTTCACTTGGGTTGTTAGGTTGCACGTGCTCAAAGTCATAGCTAAAGAGGCCTTTGGAACAAATGTGAGATCTGTTTTCTTTGAAATGCTTGTGAAGGTCATGAGTTAGCCCTACCAGGACATGATTCTTTATCATTACATTATTCACTACGACACTCCCTTGACTTGGTCGCACAATACTTTTAGTGCATGATGCAGGAAATGGGCATATTCAGTTATCAACTGCTGACTGGTACGCGAGAGAATCATCAATGAAAGTGCATCCATTGTTAGCATCACGAGTTCCAGTCCAGCAGAAATGCCCACGGAGGACGGACCAATTCATGCGAGCTTCGGTGAAGTTGTGGGGAAGTGAAGCCGAGTATACACAATTGCCATGGAAGCCGTGGCCTGCGAGTTTCGATCCTCGGACGGACGTAACGGAATGTGGCAAATGATCCCAGCCAATGACTCCTTCAAAAGTAACAGTACAGTGTCAAAAAACATGTGCGCTTTCTCTGCCTTGTCCGCAGTACACGAATCCTCTCCCTTGGAGTAGGACCACCTGCGGCCCCAATTGTCGTACTGTAGCAGAATGTCACGCACGGGCGTTCTGAACAGTGCCACACTATCCTCTACACGTTTACTTCTTTCCGAGAAACTACTGACGGGCGTGCTCAAGAATCTGCGCTTCCCTACCCCCCCTTTATAAGCTCCCTCCCCTTCTTTCCCTCTTCACAAAAGCCAATTCAATTCTCTCAAATCTCAACTCCACAACTTTGAATGAACCAGCCATGGTGGAGAAAACAATCTCAACTCCACTTCGGGTGTATCGAGGAGGTCGCTACTTGGACACAAAGCGATCGGCCCCTCGTGAGAAAAACACAGCCGGATCTGATGCTGCGGCGTGCGGATGCGGGCGTGGGGCAAATGGGTGATGTAGATCCGAGACCCTCTCACCAAGACCAGGATTTGGCTGGGCTCCTTCGCCACTGCGGAAATGGCCGCGCGCCTACGATGCTGCCGTCGTGTCCTTGAAGGGACTGGCCGCTCCTGAAGTAAACTTCCCGGAGTCCATCCCTTCGTTCGTGATCCCGCAATGCAACTCATCGCCCAAGGAAATTCAAGCCGTGGCGCTGGCAGCTGCTGATGACTGTATCCCCGCAGCTGCCCCACTCGCCATGGCCGCTAATCATGGTTCAGAATCACACGACGCCAAGGTGCCACAGTGCTCCTCGAGGAGCGTGGAGAGCTGGATCAACAATGATGCATTCGAGAGCCAAGAGGCGGTAGTGGAGCCGATGAGACTCCAAATATTGGATACAGTAGAACAAGCATTTCCGCCATGGCCAGTGATGGTAGATGAGTACGAGGATGCGATTGACATACATCTGTGGTCGTTCGCCTGAAGCAAGCAAGCATGTTAACAGAATTCGGCATCGAGAAGATGGCCATAGTCAGATCTGAGCTGAGATGTTGTCTCCGAGATCATAACACTCAATGACAATGACCTTATTTACAGTAAATTATGCTTAGAGACCCTCAAGTAGAGCTCCACATGTGAGGCATATAGCGCATTCCGTACTCTTCTGAAGCTACTCTCATGTACAAGATATCTTCATCTACATAGATGTCATTCGGATCTAACTGAATAAGCATCATGTCGACCTCATCATCTACTACTTGATCATACGCTCGTCCTGCTCGTGGATCGTACATTTCTACCTCGTTGTTGTGCATTGTTTGTGAGGCCTCGGCGTCGTCCCTGAATTCCTCGTTGTTGATCCACTCTTCCATTTGACTCAGCTCTGCGTCGGTGCACGACTCACCGACAACAGCTTCGTCGTCGCATAGCTCAAACGCACGAAGTCTTCGGGCAATATCCTCTTCAGCTAGTCTTTCGACCATATCCTCTTTAGCTAGCCATTCTACCATATCCGCTTCAGCTAGCCATTCTACCAAATCTTCTTCAGCTAGTCTTCCGAAACTACCCTCTTCAGCTTGTCCTGCGGCATCCATGGATTCCTGCGCAAATAAGGTAGTCCGACTGCGAGGGCCTGCTGATTGAATAAACTGGTTGCGGCACTGACCTTAGCATGAAATGTAACTCTTCCGCCTCATCAAATAGTTGCCCAAAACGTCTTGTTCTTATCGATCACTTCAGTTTGCACTGAAGATAGAGAGCTACTCGAGTAGACAATAATCTTCCCATGTATAGTAAAAAAACCAATCTTCCCATCTTCCCATGTACAATAACAAATATAGAATTACTGAAAAAATCAATGAAAAACATAAAATCAAGGTGATTAATTTGAGACTATGGCCATACCATAGTGAATATGGCCACACCATAGTGAATATGGCCATACAAGCATATTAACGTAGAACTGTAGAAGTGAAGATAGGAAACATACGGTTTGAAAATGATACTGTTCTATTCCTCTCGATTGGGAGGGTGAGATAGCTCAAAGCTATGTAACGTAATGTTTACGATGTGTAAAGGTTGAGATAAATACGGTACATATGTCATTTCATTCATGTCTTAGATACATTCAACTCCTATCTTCAACATTGAAAGAAAATGCTGACATGATGAACCATATATTTAAGGTAGGAGAATCTAAAGGCCGCCACCCCCTTAAAACCGTGCATGTTAGATTCTTGTTTCGATGAAGAATTGAGCATCCTATAATTACTTTCAAGGGGAATAAATATATAGGAGAACACTTTTGTAAAATATTTTCAAATAGGGGAAGAATCTTTAAATATTTGCAAAGATAGAGTCGCAATATCGAAGTGTCGTTCGTCCAAACACATCGGACGAAGAACAGGCAAGCGGTCCATGCATCGATGAATGCCGACATGGATGGAGCAAGAATACTCTCATCAACGAAGTCATCATCCTACCAGTCACACCTCGATAAGTGTTACCTCGATAAGTGTTAAAACTTCATATTTGTTATGGAGATTTCTACTCGGGCCTTAAAATTAACACTAGGGACTCTTATGTATTAGGTGTTATGCAATGTTGTGCTCCCAACTTTGTTAATTTTACCTCAATAAGTAATAACTTTCTAAAAAAGAACTTTTTGTAAGAACCATAGTTTGGAGATGGATAATTTTGAGGTCATTGCATTATTCAAAGCTCAATATAGGAAGTTATTAATTCAATATCAAATAGATTGTATTTCAAGATTGTTGTGTACCAAGCTGTGACCATGCTTGAGAAGGCTTGGCGTTACGGAGTGACTCTAGCAACAATTCCGAATTGTTGGTTGGAGACACATTGTAATTCTTTTAGTTTCTGTGGAAAATGAAGTCATTGAAGAGCAACAAAAGAAAGATGTAGAGGAGGTTGTTGCTATACTGGAACAACTACGTTTGATATCCTTTGAGACCGAGACTCCTAATATAAATGTTCAAGAGTATTTAAATTATGAGCTTTGATTAGATTTGAATAACCCTTATCAACGCACTGATGAAGAAATTAGTGAAATGCTTTCATTCCAACAACAAGGTAGTGAGGAGAAAGATATTGAAGATCTCGATGAAGATAGTCCTTGGGATATAGTAGAAGAGGTTGAGGACTTCAGAGATGTAAATAGTGCTCTTCCAACCGTAAAGAAGTTTTTGGAGCAAAGACCTAATGACACCATGTTATTCATTAGAAATATTGATGCATTAGAGAAGGAAGTGGATCTTGGCGTGTAGCAGAATCTCGCCAAACTATTATTGATTCATTCTTTCAACAGACTTAGATAAATAATAAATGAGTGTTTTGTAATTTCATCCATTTTGCTGTAAATGTTATGTATTTACTTTTTAAGTTACTCTAAGTGTTATTTTTATAAATGTTACAAATCATCACCCTCAATAAGTGTTAAGTGTTACTATTCCCTAAGTGTTAACCCTTAAACGCCCATGGGGTGTGAAATGGGCAGCCCAAAATTGGATCACAACATCTTTTGGACTTGGGCATCATGAATGAACCAATCAATGATGAGCTTGCAACCTCCTACAAGGTTATGTACCACCCCAACCTACCTACCACAATCCTTTCAAAGTACAAAATCACTCATACAAATTGTGATTTGAATTGTATAATTTCACATTTTGAATGCACCACAAGAAGGTGACCAGTTTGACATCAAAATGTAAGTGAAAAGTTGAGTATAGTGAGAGCTACGGAGGAGATTCCGTTGGAATCAAGCCCCTCGGGTTTGCTTGGGCGAAAAATTTAACAAAAAGTATGGTCGAACTGTTAACACTTATCGAGGTGAGGTGTGACTTGTAGCTTGAGGAACATGTGCGCTTTCTCTTTAGTGTCCGCATCTCACTGATGCAGAGTAGGGCTGCTCGTGTGCCCCAAGTGTCTCACTGTAGCTCAATGCCCCAGAAACACGTTCACTCGCACTGAAAAGCTTCTCTCTGAAGCAGCCTCCACTACGGGCTTCGCTCGGGGATCTGCGCTCCCCTTTATAAGCTCCTCCCCCTCCATTCACTCTTCACTCAAGCCTCTCTTTCTTTCTCTCTCAGATCCTAATTCAAGCCTCTCAGACTCCAATTCGACAACTTTGAGTGAGCCAGTCATGGTGGATAAAACAATCTCCACTTCATTTCGACGGAAACGAGGAGGTCGCTACTTGGAAGTTAAACGATCGGCTCCACGCAAGAAAAAAATAGTCGGGTCTGATGGAGCGTCTTACAAGGGCGTGCGGATGCGAGCGTGGAGCAAATGGGTGACGGAGATCCGACACCCTCTCACCAAGACCAGGATTTGGCTGGGCTCGTTTGCCACTGCGGAAATGGCCGCGCGCGCCTACGACGCTGCCGTTGTGTGCTTGAAGGGCATTTCCGCTCCCGAAGTGAACTTCCCGGACGCCATTCCTTTGTTCGTGATCCCCCTGTGCAACTCATCGCCCAAGGAAATCCAAGCCGTGGCGCTCGCTGCTGCTTCTGCCTCGGTCCCCACAGCTGCCCCTCTCGCCATAGCCGCTACTGATGACGTCCTTGACTCCGAATCTGTGGGTGCTGAGACTCCAGCACCACAGTGCTCGTCGAGCAGTGTGGAGAGTTGGATCTACAATGAGTTGTGTGCATCCGAGGGCCAGGAGGCGGTGGTAGAGCCGATGAGACGTCAAATCTCCGATTCAGTGGAGCGAGTATTTCTCCCCTGGCCGGTGATCGCAGATGAGTACGAGGATTCGTTAAACTGTCCTGACATGCATCTTTGGTCATTTGTCTGAAACATGCCAGTACAAATCTGAACTGTAAAGACGGCGCGGATAGCCAGATGAAGGGATGCGCATCTTGCTTCAATTGTACAATAGACAAGTACTCACTCACCATCCCGTGTAGGGTTCAATCTCTAGTAGATTAGTCCCCGGTTGTGGGACCCTAATTTTTCCAAAAGGGCTTACAAAGAGATACAAATATTTTAAACTGACAATCCAGCTGAAGGCCAGTGCACAAAAGATGAATAGTAAATTGCATTGCATAGCTGAAAAGCTCGACTTGTACATTGATGAGGCCGCTCATTGTGCCATGGAGTAATAGCACATCCTTCATAAATTGCTGCCGTCCGCATCTGTTTTGTTTTGACTTCTGCTGATTCTTTTACTGGCTAAGGAGGGTGTCGTCAACTCGACATTCTTGTTCTTGCGGTACAAATCAGAACGCTCTCAATTCCCGAGATATCTGAGAGAGTAGGATCTACCTGACTATTGCAACAAGTCCATACTTTTAGTGGTTACGAGAAATTCTAGGCTGTACCATACATTCCTGGTTGAGTGAATATAGGACTTCAATGAGAATGATCTAAGCGACAGGACTGAAATGATCACAACAGATCATCCACGACGTACCGACTCGCCACGATGTGTGAAAATTCACACTCAAATTCAACTCTGACCACCGCATATGCGCCTCCTTTCAATAAAAGAATATAACAATTTTCAGCTCAGTGATTCAGTCAGGAACAAACATGCAACACACTTGAGTAAATCTAACTTGATTCACTTGGTTGCAATGATTCATCAAGTGATCCAAGTTTCGTGCGTGCCTCGTGGGCCATGTCGAAATCCCCAAGATCTACTTGTAACCATTGTGGCGAGTCAGGGTGATTTTGTACTAACAATTTATAAGTCTAGAAAAAGGATAAAGAAGAGGATTTCTTCTTTAAATAATATACATGGAATCACATAGTCAATAAAATGAGAGATTGGGACCCTCTCAAAATAGGATCATTACATTCAAGTAGATGAATGGGAGTTAATGATGTATATAAAAAATAAATGAAACTCGAAGTTTTCATTAAATTGAGGGTTTTATACAGAAGTGGACTGTCAAACTTTTGATTTTTGGGTGCTATATGTCTTATACAAGATCTAAACTATTCTTGTTCACATGGGTGCAGTCACAAAGGTGCTGTTAGCCTTCCTTACCGTTAGGGCATGCCCACCCATAGGGGCGCCCTGAACTGAATCCAACAACTGAATTCATTAAACCCATCGCCCTGAATAGTAAGGGCAGAGGAGGAGCCCCACCCATGACCTCAATCACCTGAATGACCCGAAGTGAAAAAGGAGGTTGAATTAAAATCGTGACGACCTAATCCTCCATGTGAGGCCATTCCGTGGTGATGACTGAGCGAGCGGCGTGGGACCAGAGCAGAGGCGCATGTTTCGCAGCAAAAGCAGGGGTACAATGCGGAATCAAAGTCGGCACGCGGCTGCCTAGTCCTCCGCAAATAGATTAGCCTTTGTCTTTTTGTGAGTTTTATTGTGAGTTGAGGTCAATGCACTTCCCTGCAAAAGGGCTTGGTTTTGCAGGTCACATTGAGAAAAATGGATGAATAGTAGTTCAGTTCAGGGGTTTTGCCGGTTGGTGGGGCATTTCCGCCCTGAACTGAACTACTATTCATCCACTATTCTGTTCAGTTTGCGATGGGTGGGAATGCTCTTATGTATGCTTTATCCACTGCATACTTCACCAGGAAACTCCCTGGACTTGTTTTGCGCAATGGCCAATCAAGGTCTCAGTGGTTTGTCGTGCACTCTGTTGCATGCAGTTGAACTAATGATGGCTTGAACATTCTCTGAGTGTGCCCTCTTCAATCTCCAGGAAGCTCCCCCAGGACATGAATCACATGATATGCCATTCCTTTGTCCACAGGCTACAGTCACGAGGCCGTAACTCCTATGAAACAAGATTTTGCAAAAGCTAGCATGCAGAAAGAAGTCATCATGTATTTGCACTCAACATTCTTGGGCTGCCTTGCCTTGAAGCCCCTTCTGCAACTAACTGCACCTAATATTTGCAATTTACACTAAGTGGAGTGGAAATTTACAAGTTTTGAGTGTACTCGGTGAATTTGCACTTACCATTTTCAGTGTTGATTGAACATGTACTAGCACGAATCAATACTAGTATCCAATGAGGTTACTACTTTACTTTGAGGTGTATTTGTCAATGAAAAACACCTGGATACTTTGAAAAGAAAAATTAAAATCGATGTGAAATATCACATGAGGCATGAAACAACTGCCGGACGGAGTCGCAGTCTCGTTCGTCGAATACCTGACAGAAAACCCGGCAAGCAGTTCATGGATGTCAATGTGGCGGGCAGCTACCACTCAACACGGAGCAACAGTAACTCTCGTCATCCCAGAACCTGGACTGGGCCATACCACCACTCTCATCCCAGCTTGAGAAACATGTGCGCTTTCTCCTCAGAGTCCGCACTGCCCGCTTGCAGAGTAGGGCCGCTCGTGACCCCCAAGTGTCGCACTGTAGCACAATGACGAGCTTTATCCCCATCCCAAACGCACGTTCACTCGTGCTGTGCCTGACGAACCAGCGGGGGCCTTGCACGCGAATCTGCACCTCCCCACCCCCACTATATAAGCTGAGCCTCCCTTTCATTCCCTCTCCACTCATGCCTCACTTGCCAATACAAGTCTCTCCGAGAATCGATCAAACAACTTTGAGTGAGCCAGCCATGGTGGACAAAACAATCTCCACTCCACTTCGAGTGAAAAGAGGAGGTCACTACTTGGAAACAAAGCGATCGGCTTCTCGAAAGAAAAAAACTGAGACGGCGCCTTTCAAGGGCGTGCGGATGCGAGCGTGGGGCAAATGGGTGACGGAGATCCGACACCCTCTCACCAAGACCAGGATCTGGCTGGGTTCGTTTGCCACTGCGGAAATGGCCGCGCGCGCCTACGACGCGGCAGTCGTGTGCTTGAAGGGCCTGTCCGCTCCTGAAGTGAACTTTCCGGAGTCCATTCCTTCGTTCGTGATCCCGCAAAGCAACTCATCGCCGAAGGAAATCCAAGCCGTGGCCCAGGCTGCTGCGACTGCGTCGGTCCCCGTAGCTGCCCCTCTCGCCATGGCCGCTACTCTCGAGGTCGCTGACTCAGAATGGCACGATGCTGAGACTCCAGCTCCCGAATGCTCGTCGAGCAGTGTGGAGAGCTGGATCAACAACGAGTTGTGTGCATTCGAAAACCAAGAGGCGGTGGTAGAGCCGATGAAACGTCAAATATCGGATTCAGTGGAGCAAGCATTTCTGTCATGGCCAGTGATGGCAGATGAGTACGAAGATTCGTTTCCAAACTGTCCCGAAATGCAGCTTTGGTCCTTTGTCTGAAACATCCAAGGATGCCAGCACAAATTCTGAGCTGTGATAGCCAGATGAACGGATGCGCATCTTGCATTCTTGCTTCAATTGTACGATAGACAAGTCTCTTTACTCACCATTCCTTGTAGGGTTCAATCTCGAAAGGGGATATTAAGTATTTTGAGACAATTTGCAATCTCAATTTAAATCAGTGGTTAAAAATAGTAAATCTGGTGTCAAGTAAAATTAGACTTAATTGAAAATGAGACTCGAATGAACCCAACAAAAGAATGTAATTTGAACCCTCGATACCAAAAATTCTATTAATATATTTGTTGATCATTAATATTCATTATTTTGAGACGGAAAGTATATTGAGACTACTTCACATCTCATTACTTGAGTCATAGATTGCAAGCTTGAAGGACCAAAAAGTATTATGCATGATGAATATTCTTACTTTAAAGAAAAATATATATAAGAAGTAATCCGATCTAAGGACATATTAATATCTATAGAGAAATAAAATTATCACAACACCAATGGAAGGAAATAATCCCATGGAAATACATTGAAATGGATATACCATCTTACTATAAATAGATAAATCATCTCTAGAAGTAGTGTCATACTACTCTAATTTGCATTGGCTACATTGCAATGAGAAAGGGTGTACCATTGAAACTAATATAATCTAATATAACTATATATTAACATGAAAACTACTCATCAAACTCGATAATTGAGTCCTTAATAATTGAAATTTGTAGCTCCGGTATGCACATCTTGGGATTAACGGTTTCAAGACGAAATCTTGGCTTCCAAGCTCCCATGATCAATGTTGTAGCCACCCAAGTTGGATCATAATCCATATCTTTACACCAAGAGTTACCTCTTCTTGTATCCCACCCTTCGTAAGTGTCAGGATTGACATGTTTAGAAGATACTGGCTTCCAATACTCAATGTGGATTTCTTGAGGATGCTCTACACTAGCATTTGGGTTGCTCAAAGCACGAGCTATCCAAAATTTCTTAAGATCTCCATCAGCCGGACGTAGCACAAGTAGGTATCCCTCATAAACATCCCGTCCAACTCTGAATGATGCTTGTGGACGATCTTGTATTTGTCCTACGAACGGAGGATCAACAGCAAATTCCTCGCGCAATTCTCCGTTATCTTCAAATCGATCCTCTTCACTTGGAGAGTACCTAGAAGTAGGCCAAAATCCATCCCTAAACGTTGATGGAGCAGGGACGGGTAAATCTAAAGCCTCACGAACTGCTTTCCAATAGTAAATGAATTGTTCATGATGTCTACGATAGTCGCCTGTTGGATCAGCATCCGCCAAGGACTCCCACAAGCTCACAAAACCACTAATTCCCTTTCGAATATCTTCTATATTCTTCATTTCGTTTGGAACTAGTAACGTAGGATCTCCAAGAGGAACCTGAGGTTGACCATTTGGCAAAACTTTCCACAACCTAACCCCTGCACTATCTTGAGGAAGCCACTCGCTATCCGTACACAGAATTTTGTACTGCATCAAAGGCCAGCCGGAAGCATCTCTAAAAAACCTAAATTGTTGGGCACTAGTATGCCCAGATAACGCCTCGTCGCCATCACAAAGGTAACCTTTGATGAACGTCTTAAAATCCGGAACTTCCTCAATTAAGTGAGGAATTACCGGCTTATCCTCTGTGTCCATGAAAGATCTCATGAGAAGGGGAACAGTAGGGTAGTTGTTGGTCTTGAGCTTACTACTCCATCGCCCGAAAAGAGCATCAATATCTTCATGAGTGTGACCCACAATAAGGAAGTTCAAGTAAATCTCTCGAAATACGGCCTTGTACACGAGCAGTGAAAAGAATGCAAAAACAAATCGATTCTTATTATCCCCGCAAGCATTATCTAGCTGCATGTGTAGCACCGGAGGAAGAGTCTTTCCCGGGATTGGAGCCTCTGGGAGAAGACCAAGCGAATCCAAGCACATGTCCGCCCCATCCAAAACAGCCTCAGAGAGAGGGCTACTTCTACCACCACCAAACAACTGCCTGGAAGAGCACTTCGGAGGAGATTCCAAATCTCTTAGCAGCTGAGCAAATGAACCGATAGTATGATTAGAATCCGTGGGATATATATCGAGGCCGTAATGTGCGTAACGTACATCTCCGTGTCCATGAGCAATCATGCATGTGATGGAAACCGGCAATTTCATGAAGGAATCGGTCGATTTACTCTTGTGTGAGAATTGCGGAGAGGCTGTCTTGGAATGATCCATTTTGTCATGAATAATACACAAAGACGATTCGGGCCGTGTCTCAGACTCTGAGCGGTTACTATAATAGAGCAACCTATGCGCCATTTGAGAAGTATTATGGCGTTTGAATTTGGCATCATGAAGAGCCCATGCGCGACTGCCTCGCGTACTGGATGCTCGAAGTTGTTTGATTTTGTCACATTCACCACAACGAGCAAATGTGTCACCCTTTTGCTTGGAATAGTACTCTTGGAATGATTCTTGCCGGATCCTACTTAGAGCAGATTTTGATATAGGAGGAAGACCGTGGACGACATTGATGGCATTCACCTCTGGTAAATTGTCCCTCCAGCGGAAGGAAGAGGGCAAGCACTTAGACACAACCTTCTCGCCCGTATCAATAGTCTTTGTTCGATGCGGCATGAGATCCGCAGCATTTTCCACAATGGCTTGAAGGGATGCTGTGGCTTGCAATGTCTGGATACGAGGTTTCTTTGAACCACAGTTTCCATGGTCCTCCGCTTGCTGTCCGTCTTGATAGGCATACCTCCACCGGAAGAATGTGGCACGTGACACGCCCATAATCAGGTACCACGCCACGCAACACACCTCAATACCCTCCAACATAATCATGTCATTTCCGTCCGCCGCTTCGTGGACTTGACCATGCACACTAAGGAGACAATGTTTTCTGAAGTAAACATCACCGCGAACATAGAACTGGAACCTCAAATCTTTAATTTTGCCTCGAGGATAGGGCTGCACACAGTTCTTTGGACAACAATAAGTTGTTGAAACAAAGTTGATGGACTCCGGTGTAAGAAAGTACTCCTTCTTAGGTGGTGAATCCCGAAGACGCCTTTGACGTTTGTTCTCGTACTCGCGTAGACCAACTCGTGGTGGCCGACCAAAAACCTTGCAAGCCGCATTGAAGATGGCGCGTTGGTCGTGGTCGTAGAGGCTTGCTCCGTTGAGAAGGACATGCGTGATTGGCCATGCACGCAAAGAGTAGATCCAACTGAAAGGAACCTCTGCTTCTACTAATGACTCTGCTATCTGTACGCAGACAAAGTCGGATCCAAGAGGCCGACCACCAGTCTCTGGGACGACGCTAGAGTCAACGGATTGACAGACAGCTTTTGCAACTTCAACACCGGCGTCATTCAGAAGAGTGACTCGTTTCGACACCCATGATGAACGGCTAAAACCCTCGCACTGTGCAACTCCTTCAGGTAGAACTGGTGGACGGAAATCGACACCGTTGACAACGAAAGTCTCCATCCTACAAAAAAGAAGAAGATTAAAAACATAACTTAGTGCTTGTTTAATAGCATACAAGATGATCGAACATGAAAACCGAGGCAAAAATTCCGCCACAATTATCCCTGGCCCGTAGATACCAGACTATGGTTGGATATTATCCACGCACCGGGTACAAAAACGAACTCTACCTGTTAATGTAAATTATCTCCGACCCGGGGATAATGCTTTTTCTTGGGCCAATGCAAGGTTATCTCCGGCCCGGGGATAACTGTGTAACCGCCCACAAAAAACAGTAATCCCCGAGCCGGGGATAATAATTTGTGGGAGGATGCAAGGTTATCCCCGGCCCGGGGATAACTATGTTACCGCCAAGAAAATATTATCCCCGGGCCGGAGATAACTGTCTTTTTGGCGGTTACATAGTTATCCCCGGGCCGGGGATAACCTTGCATCGGCCCACAAATTATATTTTCCCCGGGTCGGTGATAACTGTTTTTTGTGGGCGGATACATAGTTATCCCCGGGCCGGGGATAACCTTGCGTCCTCCCACAAAAAATATTATCCCCGGGCCGGGGATAATATTTTTTTGGTGGTAACAAAGTTATCCCCAGACAGGGGGTAACCTTGCATCCTCCCAAAAAAATATTATCCCCGGCCCGGGGATAATATTTTTGTGGGCGGATACATAGTTATTCTCGGACCGGGGATAATGTTATTATCGTGGGCAGCAGAAATATTATCCCCGGGCCGGGGATAACTGTTTTTGTGGGCGGTTACATAGTTATCCCCGGCCCGGGGATAACCATGCAACTGCCCACCAAAAAATATTATCCCCGGCCCGGGGATAACCATGCAACTGCCCACCAAAAAATATTATCCCCGGCCTGGGGATAATATTTCTACTGCCCACAATAATAATATTATCCCCGGGCCGGGGATAATGGTTTTCTTGGGTTGATGCTAGGATATCCCCGGGGCGTGGATAACCATAATAGCATAGATTCCAGGAATAATCCCTACAGACAGTAGAAGTTATCCCCGGCCCGGGGATAACTTGCATTCTATTAATAGTAAGTGCTGAACACTGTCATTCATGCCTTGAACTCAATTTGCGAACATCGCTCACCGCGAATGCGACGAATCGAAAGGAAAGAAGGGCTCATAAATCGAAAAAACCAAGCACAAAAATTAGTACCGAATACAGAAGTCGAGAAATACATGACGAGCAATAGTCTTAACTTGAATCATTATCAAACTAATGCAACAATACTGAAACCTCTAAATGCGAAACTACATCAGACGCACTGAGCACCAACTGAAACTTCTTCGACACACACGCAACCTTGAACCTACACACCGGAACGCAATATGAAATGGAGCGCACCTTGAGAGCAAGAACGAGGGAGAGAGGAAAATGAAAGGACACTTGAGAGACAGAGTATGCAACCCGAGCCCGACCTCAACGGTTACATCGTGAGAGTATCTTTACGCCCGAAATCGTGCAAAAAGCCGACAAATTTTGTCGCAATATGGATCTTGTCTTGATTAGGATTCTAAAAACGATTCCACTTTTTAAAACAGAATTTTGAAAGTATTAGGCGGCAAAGGAATTTCGGCGGGAAACTGATTTTGGAGGGAAACCCATTTCTAATTATCAATTTTTATTTTTTACAAACAATATTGTCTTATATTTTTCTCTATAAAATTGAACAATCTTTACATAACTATGAGAATTGGAAAAAAAAATACAAATTTGTATTAATGAATTCATCGAATAAACTATAATAATACAAAATTAGAGTAACATATATTATATTTAGTATATTATATTATAATATATTATATTATAGTATATTATATTATAGTATATAATAGTATGTTGTATTATATTATATTAAATTATATTATATTGTCCTATATTATATTATATTATATTATACTATATTATAAAATTCTATATTATAAAATACTATATTATATTATATTATATTATACTATATTATATTATATTATATTATATTATATTATATTATATTATATTATATTATATTATATTATATTATATTATATTATATTATATTATATTATATTATATTATATTATATTATATTATATTATATTATATTATATTATATTATATTATATTATATTATATTATATTATATTATATTATATTATATTATATTATATTATATTATATTATATTATATTATATTATATTATATTATATTATATTATATTATATTATTTTATTTTATTTTATTTTATTTTATGTTATTTTATTTTATGTAATATAATTTTACATCTTCAAAACAATATATATATGTTATTATCCTATAGTATATTTCTATATGATATTCTTTTATTATTCTATATTCTATTATATTGTACTATGTTTGATTATACTAGATTATACTACATTATAATATATTATACTACATTATAATATATTATAATATATTATAATATATTATAATATATGATAATATATCATACTAATTATTGGATAGAATATATTACTAGATAATACTATGTGATACTATATTAAACTATATTATTTTGTATACCATTGTGTTAAGTTATGTTATATTAGATTATATTGTACTATATGATTAAAATTTATGTGAAATAAATATTTATTATTTTGTATTCTATTATACTATATTATACTATATTGTACTATGTTATATTATAAAATACGATCTTCAGACTTTATTAAACTATATCATACTATTATTTACTATAATTTCCTATAATTTCCAATAATTCCTATATTATACTATATTATATTGTACTATATTGTATTATAAAGTTTTTCTTATATTTTATAAAATAATGAAATTGTTACTTTATATTATATCATATTCTAGTTTGATATATTTTCCTATATGAAAATGAATTACATTATTATATGTTATGTTATATTATATGATATATATTATTATGTTTTAGAACATATTTATATTATTGTTTTATATTCTATTATAATAAAATATACTATGTTCTACTATATTTTAGTACATTATACTACGTTATACAATATTATGCAATATTAAATTGTATACCATTATGTTAAGGTATGGTATGTTAGATTATAATTATTACATTATATGTTTATAATTATTGTACTATATGATTATAATTTGTCAATTCATATTGCACGATTTTTAAAGTTATTTCTTTTTTAATTTGCAATCATTTCTAACTTGATAATTAGTGGGATCCCCTTTAACTCTGGAATATAAAAAAAAGGAAGAAGTTTGTTATATTATAGTATATTATACTATAGTTTACTATCTTATATTAAAGGATATTAAGTAAGATTTAATATATACTATTAAATTCTATTATATTATATTATAATTCTTTATATGTACCTAAACTTTTTTTTCATAATAGCAATGACAACTAGCTTGAGAGAATTAAAATTACGCCTTTGAAGGCTTGGTTTGAATGACTCACACATTAGAAATGCTATTTAGATTTAGTTCAAAAAAATCTTATTATGATATCAAAGAAGTAGAAAGGTCATGACGCTTCCAACGACTCCGACGGTGACGATTAGAACAACTCGGACTATCGTGCGGGTTATCAGGCGGCGGGCGAGCTGGTCATGCAATATTCGCAGGCATCGCCCACTGCACCATCAACTGAGGCATCACCAGCAGCACCATCAGCGGAGGCAATGGAGACATCTCCTCCTAGTTTCACTTCAATGAGTGAGGAGCAGCACGCGCAAAGGCCTGATACTGAGACCCGAGGCCTAGGTAAACAACCTATGCTAGTGATGCCGTCGAGGTTCGTCACGACGATGATAGTGCCTGTTCAATCATTTGCGGGTGTGGTGGTCGTATCATCAGGCAAATAAAGCTCCATTGACTTATACATATATAACATATAATAGTTGAATACAAAAATAACCGTTAGTATAGAGTCCTTGAATAATGTAAGAGTACATTTTATGGTACAGAAATAGTGTTATTTTATTTTTATTTTTATTAAGTACATGAACTCTATGGTTGTATTGCAGAAGAATATCAAACACAATAAATAAATGTTACTTTCCTTTCAAAGGTCTATGATACCTTCAAATTTATTTTAATACTTGGTGCCATCATCATATTGTAAATCTTTGGAGAATTTTCTTATTTTTTGATTCCTTATGATTTATACTCTACTAAAAGAGCAAATGGAGATTAGTAATAATGTGTATTTGTTATACATTAATTGGATGAAATATCAATTATTTGGTAATAAATTATTCCATACCTTATTTACAATATGTTTATTGCATCAATGTTTACCTACCATAGATCAAATAGACCAAAGTTTCAGTTACATAATTACATTGCAATAGTATAACATGTTCTAACTGTACATTCAATACTCACATAGCTAAGTAAGGTTTTTAAAATACACCTTAGATTTGAAATGAAATTAGATTAAGAAATTTCATTGACATAATTGTACATACTTATTTGACATCGATTTTGTTTCCTAACATGGAAATTTTACGTAATTCCTATCAAAAATTACACTCATATTAAAACTTAGAATGCTTCAGAAGCTTCTAAACTTAGCATAAAATACATAGAATTCTAATCTACTTAATCATAGGATCATAATTGTCAATGAATCTATCTTCAATACATAGACTTTTTGAAATTTTATCTTCAACTTAATTAGGAATATATGTACAAACATAAACGTATAAAATTTAATACTAAACCTTTGGAAAAATCATTTTGGAAAACAACAAAGAATTTGCATTTTGTATACTAGCATATATTTATAAAACAAATGTCTTTCACATACTAAAGTTAGAAAACACTTTGTAGAACAGACCAAAAATAGTCTTCAATTCAGAACTTAACCCCTAAATTTCCTTGTTGCAAGACGGTCTAAGTCTCAAAATTTCACTTTCAATTTCAATCTAACTATTATTTGAAAGATTCAACCATAAGATCTCAAAGTTCACTTGACATTGTTCTCACAGATTAAATTTAAACAGTTCATTCTTCTCCATTTGGGAGATTATAATGGTCAAAGTAGGATGAGTTTCTCTCCTGCGGGAACCTCTAAAACCCATTTCAGGTTTTAAGGAAAGTTTGGGGTTAAACATAAACTTCCAAGGGAATAAAAGTGCATGTGAATAGGAAACCAAGTCAAATTCTCAAAAAAAAAAACAAAGAATAAGTACGCATTCTAAACTTGGATTAACCCTTAAAAGTCCCTTGGAATAGTATGTACGCTGTCGTATAATTAGGATTTGCTACCAACAAGAAACTCTAAATTGGAATCCGAATAGCTCACTAGAACCGCATTAATTCAAATGTCAACTTCTTCTTTGAACTCAAACCCATTAAAGGTGTGTATTCACTCCAAATACAACCAAAATACACCGTATTCTACTGGTGGCCACGGCACTCTCAGACCTTTAAGGGTTAAGAACAATAAAATATTTCAAAATACTTTGCATTCCAAATTTATTCAAAAAAACTTTGTAATGAAGTAAAAAAAGTAAAAACAAAAAGTAAGCAATGATTTTTAAAATTTTTCATTTCATGGCCATGACTACCACACATGTACATGGTCATGTGCATGGCCATGCACATGCACATAGCCATGCGCATGACCATGCGCATGCGCAGCAATGATGGCGGGGTCATGATGACCCCTGCGCCGTCTTTCTCACATTCTCACAGACAGCTTCTCTACTTTCCTGCGCGCTCCTTCTCTCCGCCGTTTCCGCTCGTGTTATCTGCCGCGTCTCTCAGCTCCTTCTCGTTCCTTCTCGTTCGCGATTCCCTCTTCGCCGGCGCTTTTTCTGAGGCTCTCTTACGTGCGGTTCTGTCACCTTTTTTGCCGCTTTCTGCCACCGTTTTTGCTGTAGGGTCCTTCGTTACCTTCGACGCCTCTCACTTTATCTTTTGCGCTCTGTACATTCGACGAGCTGATGCTTCTCAGCTTTTGGTTTATACCTTTTTGTTCGCAGTGTAGTTTCTGGAGTGTTTTGAGTGTGTTTCGAGTGAGATCCGAGTTCTGGTGATTTTTTTGGCTGCAGTTCAGCGCCCTCGAACTTGGAGCTCGTTGAAGTTAGTTGTTTTTTCAGGTCGATTTGCTGGAAGTTGCAGAAGTGCGGACTGGAGTTTGCATTTCAGTTATCACGTGTAAGTACCTACAGGTATGCAATTCATTTGGTTCGTTGTTGATTAGGTTTGAAGTTCCTCATATTGATGCTATGAGCAAGAGTACTATGCTTAGTGTTCAGAATTTCAGACTTCAGTTTTAGGTTTTCAATACAAGCACTTTCGAGCTTCATTTTCATGCATCGATTTCAGTTCAGAACGGTTTGTAGCTGATGTTGCTTGAATTTCTTGTGTCTTTTAGGTTTTTTTCTTCATTTCCTGCTGCTGGACCGTGAGGCTCCAACGATTGCTTCCAGTAATAGAGTTCATACCTTACACTGCAATTTACATTGGTAAGCCTCAACTTTTAGGTTTTGATGATTGCTGTTGTGAATTGCGATTCAGCTATGATTCAGACTGTGCTATTTTTGGTGTTGAAAGTATGAGAAACGCTGGAGCTTATAATCACGGGTTGTTGCTAGATCTACACCTGTCATAGATTTTAGGTCTTTCAATATACTCGGCGAAATGATGTTGTGATTCCGTATTAATAGCGGAAGCACAATTTATCCCCGGGCCGGAGATAACTTGTGCATGCAGAGCAGCATTGTCACAACTTAATGCGGAAGTTATCCCCGGGCCGGGGATAATCTCTGCATTAAGGGCTGCATTTTGACCTCTGAATGCAGAAATTATCCCCGGGCCGGGAATAATTTTCTGCTCTGAGCACAGAATTATCCCCTGGCCGCGGATAATCTCTGCATTAAGCGCTGCATTGTGACCTCTGTGTACAGAAGTTATCCCCGGCCCGGGGAGAACTTCCTGCTCAGGTCAGCTTCTTGACCGCTGCATCAAGAAGTTATCCCCGACCCGGGGATAATTTCTGCACAGGTCGGCTACGTAACCTGTACATGCAGATGTTATCCCCGGCCCGGGGATAATTCCTTAGCCTTACCGTTGAAATTAGGTAGACTAGACAGAAATTATCCCCGCGTCGGGGATAATTAATTTGTTAAGGCACCAGTATTAACGATTTGCCATTTACGATTGCAGACAAAACGATGGCTCTCAGCGCAACAAATCCCCTCGACATGACCTTAGACAAGGTGGAGCACCCATTTGGGTTCAACCCATTCCTCCGCGATAACGACGACGAAGGCCTTGACCTCTGGCTCTTCAAGGATGTGGTCGTCAGCTGGTCACTAAAGATCGTCAAGAACCATGTCCTCGTTATGACCAAGTTGGTCATGACGGACCCCTTTCTTCCCTTACACCAGAATGTGAGGGTAACAGCATTCGAGGCACACCGGCAGAAGTATATGATGCTCAGGTGTGTCCTTCAACAACAGGACGAGGGTAGGGATCCCTACCACTTTGGAATTGTGGTAGAGGTGGGTGAAAACTGCGGAGCGCAGTTCGACCCGCATGGCTTCCTTGCAGAGCTGCGCAAGATTCGGCATGGCTTTCTCAAGTTCTGGGAGGACAAAATCGACAGCTGGGAGAACATCAACCAAGAAGATACAGTTCGTAAACTTACGACCATGCTGTCAAGGCTGTCACAGACGCATGAAGGGTCAAGCAGTAAAGCGGCTAAAAAGAAGAAGGCACCCGTCGCGTCTGCAGTTGTCCTGCATACGGAAGCTTCAGCTCCGCAGTCTAATGGTGCTCTACCGGCACCTCCGCGAGTGCCATCGAAGAGGCTGATGAATGATGCGATCGTTGCAGGCGGTGCCGCCCCCAAGAAGAAGAGACAGCGTACAGCTCCCCCTGCAACCGCAAGTCAAGGATCGGCCTTGACTTCTGTAGTCGCGGTGCCTGCCCGACAGAAGAAGGAATCATCGAAACCTTCTGCTGAAGTGGCAGACTATGTGAGGTTTGCTTCTGAGCAGACAGTCTTCAACCAAAGCTTCAAGGACTCTTTCTTGTTCAAGAAAGAACAGAAGCTGGTGCCCATTTCCCAGCTTGAGAGGGGAAAGGACGCATGGGTTGTGCGAAGTCTCGAAAGGGACATCGTTACGAACACCAAGGCATACCTCGCAAGGATGGGAGATGTTACCCGGAGGCAGACGATCATCATCACGCCCATTGACGCCAATGGAAACTTGCTCCCTAGGAGGCCGAGAACATGGGAGGAGATCAAAGATGGGAAATTTGCCATCATTGATGGCCAGCACTCCGTGGAAGCCTCGAAGGAGCTTCAGATCGAGCCCGTGACAGAGGACAGGAAGAAAGAGCTTCAATCGTGGTATGCCTACATTCTTTACGAGACCAACCCAAAGCGCCTTACAGCGATTTCGGCATTCTACAACACCACGAACCCTCTGAAGCACGCCCAGCCGACGTGGGGCAACCAAATAAAACCTGGAAAGTCTATTTGGATCGAGTGTGGGCGTCCATCCGCAAGCGTGGACGAGAACGCGACGCGGAATAACGACTCGGTCTACAATCCTACCAATTTTAAGGTAAGACAATACACTATTCCCAAAGATTATCCCCGCCCCGGGGATAATCCACCTTTTGTTTCAGAGTTTGTTCCAGACGTATTCATTGTTCCTTCACTCATCGCATCTAAACTTTTTTTCTTGTTTTCTCAGAAATTCACGGATCTTCTATTGATCCGGTTTCGCAACATCGATCCCAACAAGGTCGGGAAGTTGATTTTGACAACATCGGACCTCAAGCACGAGATCCAGATTATCACATTTCCAGACAGCATGTACGATAAGTTCGCAGAGTTCCTCGAACTTCATTCGCTTGGAAATCTGATCAACCCCAATACAGGCGCACCTTATCGAATGAATCCAACGTACTTCACGCAAGACAAGCATCATGTGAGCAGGGAGCTCTTCAGGAAGTTTGGAAATCTTTCCGACGACGACATCGACAGGGTCATCACTTACCTTGTCCACGTCGAAACCGCCGAAGGTGCGCTGAAGTATCCAAGGTTGTCCTTTCACAAGACGAAGTACTTCCATCGCCTGAGCCACGCCTGTGGTGACTGGATTATTCGTCAGAAGTGCAAGGGTGTTGTGTACCAAGAGCTGAAGGCGATCAGGCCATCTCTTCCATTCTTCCTTCCCAACGACGGAGCAGTATGCCCTGAGAAATGGAAGGTATGGAAGTCGAGGAAGGGCTTCTCGACGGCGTCGTGGAACATGCTGCTCAGCCACGTCGAGGCAAAATTTTACTCGACCAGACTGCAGAATCAGGGGAAGTTCAAAACGGCGGGGGAGTTGAAGTCCTTGTACCCCAACGTTGAGGACTTCTTCAAGGGCTTCTTGCGACAGAAGTCCAAGCATCGGGAGTCCACGAAGGCTTTCGATCTTCGGACCTTCGACTCGAAGGCCATGACCATTACTGGCCAATGGTCAACCCAGGCGCCTGAGGGAACAGTTTCGCTGGGGCTGTTTGACTTGCGTGACACAGCCTTCTCGCTTTGCAAGGACTCCAATGCTGCAAAAATGTTCTTCAAAGCATTGGTAGCAAAGTTCGCGGTTATATCAAGTCCAGCATACACCGACCCTACTGTATGGGTCTGGATCGTGAACGGCGGTACTACGAAGAAGCTTGAGAAGCTGAAGGCGATGATTCAGCTCAGCCACCCCACCTACACAATGAGCACATCCAGGTACGTGGTGGCGAAAGCTGAGAGGATCTTCAACGCGCCAGCCATAGAGAGATCCGCAAACGACGTGTTCATTGTCTTCTTGTTCAAGAAGACACCAGAAGGGGAAGCCTTCATCGGCACAAACCCGGCGGAGTTCAAACCCGCCCATCTACCGTATTACATCGATAGTGGGCACTTCAACGAAGCCAAGTGGTGTGCTAAGTACTCCGAGCTGCGGATGGAGTTCTACATTGGACTCATCCGCCAGTACTGCAAGAAGGGTGACTCAACACTCGGGATCTTCTCCGGCTCCAAATTTATGGTCGCCTCCCTGGTAAGCTCGACACCCAGTATCCTCATTTGGCTTGAAATAGACCCATTATCCCCGCCCCGGGGATAAATAGCTCCTCTTCTTTTATAACTTTCAGTGTATACCAGTGTATTCCTGTGTTGTTGGTAATCCTGCAAATTTTCAGTTTCGCATTCTGTTCTATCAGTTATCCCCGGGCCGGGGATAACTTTTCCCTTGTGCATCACCGTAATTGATCGCTTCTTTTCTTCCCATGCAGATCCTGAAACATGCCTTTTATGGCCTGATTGACAATCACTACTACGGGGGATACTTACTCTCTGCGGGTAAAAGGACCAGGGTCGACTATAGGGACTTCATCCACGATGACTGTCCCTACGTCCCCAAGAAGAGCTCTTCGTCTGACAAAATGCAAGACCTCAGCCTCGTAACGAGGGCTTCATTCGAAGGGAGCCAACCTTCATCTTCTGCAGCAGAGCCGGTGTCCGACATGGGAGCTGAGAGCCCGCGGTCCCCTCAAGCTCAAGCTCCAGATACGTCTGCAGACTCCTCGGAGAAAAGGAACAACGATGCCACATCCAACGACTCCGATGGTGACGATTCTGACGACTCGGACTATCGATCGGGACGTCAGGCGACTCGGCATTCCCCGGTCAGGTCATCCCCGCATGCATCGCCAACAGCTCAATCAGAGCCGACATCGCCCATAGTACCATCTGCGCAAGCTTCGCCAACCGCACCATCACCGGAAGCAATGGAGACATCTCCTCGTATCTCCACTCCGATGGGTGATGATCACCAGGCGCAGGGGCCTGATACCAAGACCCAACGCCCTGGGAAGGAGCCCATGCCAGTGATCCCGTCGAGGCTCGTTACGTCGTCAACCATGCCTGTTCAATCATCTGCGGATGTTGTCGTCGGATCATCGGGCAACCCCGACTCGCGAAGGCCACTGAAACGCCGGCTCGATCTCGCAGCTGAGACCGTGGCTCCGAGTCAACCATTGGATGGGGCGTCTTGCGCCATGCCCTCTTCTACTGTGGCGCCTGCGGTGGACACAACCCCTCAGAGTAAAGTTCCTAACAGACGGGGGAGGCCACTCTATGCACTCGTGGCGCCCACCCACGTATTCATAGATCTCAGTGACGAGGAAGGCACTGATCCGGCGGATGAATTCTATGTCGTCGATGTCGCAGCTCCTGAACGCGAAGCCATCGAGCTCCCGACATCGACACCTTCGAGCTCCCGTCGGCGTAACCGGCCCCTTGATGATTCAGACCAGACATCTCTGGATGAAGGCACGCCTGTGAAGAAGGAGAAACCTGTCGTGGTGTGCAACCCCTCTACTGACCCAATGGCAAATGCAGCAGGAGTTGCGCCTCCTCCAGGTGCTCCGGGTGTGAAGGTTGAGGAACACTTCCTGGCTAACAACAGAAGGCTAGCCGAAGAGGCGAGGCAGAAAAAAGAGAAGGCCCAGAAGGAAGCAGAGGACGCAAGGAAGATCGCGGAGGCTAACATAGTCTTCGAATGGCTGCGAACTGGCACGCCGATGCCACCCCACGTTGCTGAGATAATCGCACGCCAGAATTCGGATAATCCTTCCACCTCGGGCACCCCGAGTTCCGAGCCTGCTGCAGATCATCCCCGGGCCGGGGATAATACTGCCACAACCACCGCGTCTGTACCCAGCAGCGAGGTGGAGCCCTTGCCGCTGTCCGCGGGCACGGCCACACCAGATTATCCCCGGGCCGGGGATAATCTTGCTGCGACTAGCTCCGACGCCCAGGCGCAGCCCATTCCCGCTGAGAGGGAACCCGAGCAGGTCGTGTCTGAAGCTGTTGCTGTTTCCGATCAGCCCGATGCCGTTGCTGAATCTCAGGCTGCTGCCGATCAGCTTCCTCAGTCTGGAGATTATCCCCGGCCCGGGGATAATGCAGACTCTTCTGTTGAGGTGTCCCCTCCCGCCGACGATCCTGCCTTGGGTCCTGATTCATCGAGTCTGGCACCCGCTGCTCCAGTGGTTGAGTCTGCTCAACCACCCGATTCTGGTCTAGAACTATCTCAGTATGACCAGCTGGTAAGTTATCCCCGGGCCGGGGATAATGCGGAGCCAAGAGTCGAAGTGGAGGAGACCAATCCTGAGCCCGTCGCGGCGCCGGAGTCCGAAGACCAGCAGTTGGTGGACTATTCGTCTAGCTCGACCAACGCGATTCAACCGCAAGAGCCACATGAAGATGTAAGTACTTTCACCCTCCTCCGCATGTCTGCAATAACTCGTCGTCGTCACAACCGTCATGATTTTGTCGCTTGGCCTTAACCTAAACCGATTCGCTTGCCTGAACTTCGCTTATTCGTCTATTTTCTCCTGCAGGAGATCGATGACCCTTATTCGTTATGATTTTTCTGGAGTTGTCAACGTTTGCTGTGGCGCGTCATGTATTTTAGATTTTCGGTAGTATTAGTACCCAGCGCAGTGTTTCGGTCAAAGTTGACAAACACATCCCTTGTACATGATTGATGTAAATAAACTTATTTTTGATACCAATGTTTTTGCCTTCAAAGTGGAGTGTGATTTGATTTTCCTCAATGTCTTTCTCAGTTCACCTCTGTGGGATTCATTCTGCGCCCACGGGCCGTGAGATTGCATCAGAATCCGATCGATCTGGCCCCAATGCCACGGATGCAATGCATGCCGTCATTGTGGATTTGCTCAGATCGCAGTGTCTCTGCTTTCAATCAGGTATCCTCAACATTATCGTTTCCTTTGATGCCAGGTAGAATTGATTTCCCAATTTGAGTGTGTCCCGCGGCGAGGTCTCCGCACTCGGGCGGCGACGCGCCGCCTCGATGGTTGAATGTCATCCTCGACATCAACGGGATACTTTGTCGGTGTGTGCATCGCCATCGTTCGGGAGGAATTCTCCCATGTGCTCTCCTCAAGGACCGGCTCTACGTGCGGACATCCCAAATGAAGGTGCCTCAAAAGGCGGTCTTCCGCCGCCCGGAGTGAGAAATTTCTTGGAGACCATGTCCGCCCATGTTGCGAGGGTTGTGATATGGAGTTCGATGAAGAAGTCCACTTGTTGAGGCGATCATCGACTACCTCTTGATGAGACTTCCTAAGCCTTTGAGATCCTCGGACAAGAGTCTTGTGGATTGGTTGAGGTTAGCAGAGGTGTCTATTTGTCGTCGTCCGACCAATGCTCAAAAGAGGATATTTTTTGAAAACATTGTCCTCTGCGGTGTTCCCGCTTAGTAACTTGTTGTGTGTTTGGGTTGGATAACACTCTCCTTATAGACGACAGATCTGAGAAGAGTATTTGCAACCACACCAACGCCATTTTCCTCCACCTGACAAAATCTAGCCGGGAGGACAATACTCTGTCCGCCGTGCTTACTCCATGGCTACTCGCTCTTCTTGCCACTTGCAGGCCTGGGAATCTTCGGTCCTATGTAGACAATCATAGGATTGGTATTCCGCCTATCAATAAGTATAGCAATTTAGGTCGGTTTATTTTAGATGGTATGGCGCAGTCGCATAGGAACTTAGGGCGTACTTACGAAACTCCTTCATTTCTTGAGTCATTGTCCAGATGACAGTTAGGGCGCTCTTTATTCCTTTTTGAGGACATAGTAGATAAATATGTAAATGAGTTGCTATTGTATGAATATTATGGTTTAAATAAAAAAGCCGATTATTTTATCATCCTTTATGTAGCACATCGCAATGTGATCAATTTCTATTACGTCATTTGTGGATGCTTGTTCACTTAGGATTGATGTTGATGATTGTTTCTGTTTTATGACTCTTTCTTTGTTGTCAGTTAGGAAGTCAATTATGCCCGGCCCGGGGATAATCTTTGGAGGTATCAGCTTGTATGCATTGAGTCATATGTTCTCTTTATGTCGAGTTTGATTTCACTGGTTGTTTGCTTTATGTTCTTGTATGCTTTTTTCTTGTGAACAGGACGTTAGTTCTCCCCGGCTAGAGTTATCCCCGCTTCGTGGATAACTTTTCCATTTTTCTTGCGTCCATCTTTCCTGACCGACTCCTTGCATTTCTGGGTTTGTTCTACAGGTCAAGGCGCCTTCCACCGTCGAGGAGTCCGGTGAAGAGTATGATGTCTCCAACCAGACCTCCGTCCCGGAATGTTCTGTTTCACTCTCAGCAAGTGTTGCCGCCTCTCTCGCGTCGAGGCATTTTGATATGTTCACGGCTAAGGACGCAGCATCCGCAACGATGGATTTTACAAGAGATAGTGTTGATGACAATGTTGTTGACAGCCCGCCGAGTCGTGGTCCTGTTCGGACTCCGGTTTGCTCTCCGTCTCCCCTGAAGCGGCTTTGTACATCACCATCGCGGAGGCGCTCTATGTCGCCCGATGCTCTAAATTCGAAAACACCTCAGAGGCAGCTCTACTCCGTTGTGGGTGCTATGGACGTTCCTTTGCGAGATTCAATTGTTCCTCCTTCCACTATTAATGTGGGTGGGACGTCCAATACATCACAACCCGCGTTCCAAGTCAACAATTACAACAGTAGCAGAACAACAAGATCCCTCGGCGGTGCCCCGCGACATCTTCGTTCAAAGGGGGATTTCTTGCCTCTTGCAAAGCCACTAGCATCGCGACCCCCACCATCAAGGCGAGCTTCTTGCACACCCCGGCCGTATCCTGCGCATGGAGAATCGGCAGCTCCTTCATCCTCTCGTCCTTCGCGTTCTCTTGACTCCCTTTGTAGGCGTGATGGGGAATGTTTTGACACCTGGTTTGCCCGTCGGAGTGAAACCTTGGGTACTAATTGCTTGCCAAACTCTCGTCGCAATGATCTTATTCGCGCGCTTATGAAACAGCACGAGGCCGAAGCCAAGTTGTTGGAGAATTCAACCAAGCAGAATGGCTCTAAATCTAAAGAGACCTAGCCTTAATGTTCCTCCTTTCTATTCTTCCTCCTCCGGTCTGATATCCTTCATCAGCGGGATATATTCAACATAATTAATGTGTTTCGCAGATTGGTGGAACCTAGTACATCTAAGATATCAGGGCTTAGCTAGTTGTGCTTACTTGAGGATTATCCCCTTCGTGACTATGCATTTATAGCTCTTCTGTGATTAGTATATTCCGCGTATATTCCTCGTATATTCTACAAACATTCTTTTAATTACTCTTTTTTTAGTATTATTATAGGCACAACATTTAATGCCTCTACATTCATTCTCTGATTTCATTCTTTTACGATATATACCAATGTCAAAATATAGTGTACACTTGTACAATTGTACGTATTCTTCATACTTCAATACAGCCTTTACTATGTGTAGTAACTATTTATAAACATTTATAGAGTTATTTTAGAAAATTTTTACTTTTTGGATAGATATAATATTATAGATGCGAAAAAGTATCAAAAAGTTACTTAAAAAGCTATAAAAAATAGAAAGCTTTCAATAAAGGTAAGCTGATAGAAATTAGTAAAAGTAATTATAATTGATGGATGAAAAAAAAGCCGATGGATGAGAAATCCAGGTTGGATGAAGAAGTCGCGTCGCTCGCAAACGGGCGCGCGAGTCTGTATAAAACTGTTCCAAATTTTATAAAAAGCACGGCATTTCGGAGTAGATTTGCGCGTCTTCTGTTTCTCGTCTTCCGATCTTCCTGTGGATTTAGTTTTCTGCAAACGTGTATGATGTTTATCGTGCGATAGTAGTTGTGTGGTTCTGTTGTTTGGTGGTGCTTAATTTGACGAGCGAGGGTTACGGTAACGCGCCTGGTGGAGGCGGTAGACAGTGTGAGAAAAGAGATCAGTAACGAAGTTGATGATCAAGCAGGAAGTGGCGCTGTGAACGGGAGAATTGCGGAACAAAGCAATTCGGGGTTGGGGACGATACCAACCGTGTGTGCGTGGTTCACGACACCGAATATGGCGATATCACTGAAGGTTTTCACATTCTGAGTCTATCCCTGAAAGCACTTTTAATATCCACGTCCTCACATTCTCTAAGTGCTCGTTCATTTCTCTTTTTGATTTGTCAGAGAGAAATGGGAGAAGGTGGAAAATCATAAATCTCAAGATTAGGCCACTGCTTTTAATCAGTTGAATGGACTTGAAATTGAATAGTCGCTCATGATACCTGGATTGAGAGGTACAGCCATGATTAAGTAAAATAAAAACGAGTAGAGTTCCTTGGAATGTGATTGAGATGCGATAAGTGAAAGGAAACAAACAAGATTCCGTGAATATTGACTGAGATGCTCCAGCATGAGATGAGAAAAGTGAGAAACTGTAGCAGGATCTCAAAGTGCAGGTTCTACTGATCTTGAGAATCATCGAAGGCTAATTTACCAATTGAAGAGCGCAGTACCTGTGAAGGCTGTGTTGGGTAGAGTTTAGGGCTGACGGATTGAGGAATGTGCGGAGTCTCGATCGAAAACATCTGCTTGGTGATCGTAGTCCAAGCTATTGCGAGGCTTCTGATCGGGGACCGCATCCAGTTATTGGTCTGGCGTTTGAGAAAAGCATTGCTTAGCGGGTCACTGTGAGATCATCAACATTTGTGTTCAGTTGATTACCCGTTCTTCCTTCCCTGGTTGACAATCGAATTGAAGAAGGGAAAAAGGAAGGTCGATCGAAAAAGCTATGGTGAAGGCGAGGCCGGAACGGTGCATGAAATTAGCGATTGACGGAACCTAGAGAGTGAGCATTGGTTATCGAGAATCGAGTGAAGATGGTCATCGAAAGATGTGATCGAAGTCTGCGATTGGATGTCATGCTCGAGTGCCAAAATTGAAGTGGCGTTTGCTAATCAAAGCGAGCAACAAACAGCAGCGAGAACGAACGAGGAAAGGGGTCGAGCGGTTTGGAGGAGTTTGTGCATGCGGATCAAACTGAGGCGGGATTGATCAAGAGTTAAGTGATTTCCTCAAGGTCGTAGATTCGGTGGGTCTTTGTGAGCAATTGAACAAGACCGGGTATTCATTCTTCCGATCGGCCCGATCTTTGGAGTATCGATTGATTGCGAAGCGATTGCGGAGTTGGAGTTACATCTTGTAGATGGATTAGAAGTTTGAAATCTTTTTGTATAAACTTGATCATAAGTCAGTATAGCTTGAGTATTGCATTGCATCCGATTGTACATGAATTGGGTCGAATTTGAAAGAGTTTCACTCGTCAAGTATTTCGGTGAAATTAGGGATTCCTGTCCTGCGATCACTGAAAATCGCACGGTCTTGGGGTTCCTTCGGACGGCAGTAGGGTCTGCTTGTCCACGGCTTTAGGACTTATTTGCATGGCAATAGGTCACAGTGCACGGCCATAGGGTCTGGAGTCCGCGGCTTTGGGTTAAATCGCGTGGTAATAGAGTGCCGGTTTAAATTCAGATTCAAATTCTTTTATACTTTGATTGAGTATAAATCAAAATCCGTACGGTCAAAACTTGTGAAAGTCAACATACAAACTAATTGGACAGCTCTAAGCAAGATCTTACGGTTGGATTTTCCAAATGCAACTCTAAAATTGGAAGATCAATTTCCAAAATACCCCAATTAGACAAGTTTGTTCGAAATTTGTTTGAAAACTAAGTGTTGAGTTTTGAGTTTGCCTTTGGTTTTGGAGTAAGTAATAGGATTATTTACAGAATTTGAATAATAAGACCAAAATTTGAAGTTGAGTGAGACCTATTGACATAAATTTTAGGGTAAGTTCACTGGTTTGGGGTTTGACATGTTTTTGGGTATTCTTGGAGTTTTAAGCTATTATTGAGTGTTTGAACATGAGATTGAGTGAGTGTGTATTTGTGCAGGGCATATTTGCATACATACTGCATGTGTACAAGACCTATTGACTTGAGAGACTTGGAGAGGCTGCGAGAGGTAGCGATTCTAAATCATTCCTTGCACCCGGATATATTGACACACCGCCCGATAGGCATATTGTAAATAGTATCGTATGTAATACACTTTTGGGACTGGACCTATTGACTAAATATTTATGTGTATTATTTCAAAATATTATATCGGCATTTTGACTAGGTGATAGTCTGCATTTGGGTCTATTGACATAACCTGAACTATTGACCAGAACTATTGACTTCCCTTAGAATACTAGACAGGACTGGGACTGCATTGAGTCTAGATCTAGTGCATTGGTAATGACAGTAACCCAAATTGAGTGATCCCTGGGTATAAGAGTGAATCGCCGCAAGACAAGCCCTCAGGTACGTTTATACATAGTTACACTTATACCGCGAATACATGTGACCTTAGTCACAATACGACAGACTATTTTGCTTTTCTACCGTTGAACCACACTATACTGAAAGTAGTTTAGACTAGGGCAAAATCCCTACTACATTTTTGGCGCCGCTGCCGGGGAAAAGCCTTGGCTGTCGGTGTCTAAGATGTGAGCGGTTGTCTCAGAAATTTTGTCTATTAAAATTCTAATTATGTTTGGATAAAAGAAGGAGTGTCATAGAAAATGTAACTCTTTTCCAAGAATTAATGACTTGGAAAGGATGACATGTATGACAAGCTATTAGAATTCTTTTAAACATACACAATATTTTAAACAAAAATTCTGAGCTTTAATCTAAAACTTTAGAATGAAATTTTAGAACTTTGAGAGTTAAAATTAAACTATGTGCCTGCCAACATGGAACCAGAACCCAAAATTTCTATGGAACTCATTAGAGAAATGTTGGAAGACGTCTTCACCATAGATTACAAGTGTAATTATTGCCGAAATAGAGCAAACAAAGAAAAACCTAGTACTAGTCGAACACAGAAACCAAAACCTAGAAAACCTAAAAGCGAAAGACAATACGTTTGTTTCTTTTGCGGACAATTAGGACATATGAAAAAGAATTGTATGAGATAACAAAAATTTGAAAAATCAAAAATCAAAACTTATGTCCCTAAACAGTAAACATTGATTTGAAATTATTAAAACTTAATTTGGCAAAATTTATCCTAATGAGGCAAAATGGAACGATTGTTTCCATGGGAAATTTGTAATGAATTAGAAGATAAATTTACTGGACCATACTTATTTTTGGCCCTACATAGGTTATACAAAAATGCGTATTTTGGGAAGGGATTTAAACTAATTGGTAAAATTAATCGTGATATAGAATTAAAAGAAAGAATTGAACAATTACCCGTAGACGTGAAACGGATAATTTTTAGCAAAATTTGGGACGAAGGGAAGTTATACGGTAGTTTCACTGCAAAAGGCGAAGACTTGCTTTTAGATCTCACTTTGCTATATCTTTTAAGCCAATTTGGGAAATTAAAGAATGAATTGAATAATCAAACTCCAATTTACTACGGGGGTTGGCACGGAGTTAGAATATCGAGAAAAGTTTATACATTTACCTACGGACCTGTAAATCCAAGGTTAACACCTCTAATTCCAGATTTTGAATGTAGGGACGAGAGACATCCCATGTGTATCTCGTTCGGGTTAGTTTGCCCTTGAAATTAGTGTCATGATAGAATGTATGACATGGACAAAATAAATGTCAGAAAGTAGGGACAAGAATATACTTAAACAAGCATTACAAAAAATTCAAAGAGACGAGAGAGCAAAGAGTAGAACAACCCGAAAAAAGATATCTAATCCAAGAAAATCAGCCCCAGCTAGACATACCAGCCCAGAAATAGGAACTCCAACAAATTTGGTATCTTTTAACCCAGAGTCTAGTTCTAGAACAAAACCCTCTGAAGTTGTAAATCCTAGTAATTTACCGGAAGAATCAAGTGTCTCACTTGATTCAAATCAAAACTTGTCTAGTGTAACACTTGAATCAGGACAAACTTCGAGTAGTTCTCCAATAACTACAACACCTATTGAGTATTTATTCTCCCAACCGAAAGAACTTAGTTTCCAGAATCCGATCACAGAATATCTTAGTGACAATTGGCATCAACAAAGTCAAAGCGTTCAGGAGAGATTAGGTCAATTATTACATGGTGAAAATTCTTCACCAGAAGATTCTAGTAGTTCACCGCACTTAGAAATTTCTACAGGTCAATTCCTGTTGAACACAGGTAAAAGTGAATCTAGAACCTCATCTGATACAAGTGAGGTAGAGGATATACAAATTTTACTAGCTGACGAATTAAGAGAAACTTATCAGCCAGAAGAAATTGAGGTTAACCATATAATGGCTCAACCGAGGCCATTGAATTTGGTACAATTACCTCAATTTGTAGGTCAAGCGGATACAGACCCAGATCAACATATCGCCCGATTTGAAATTGTCTGCGCAGCAAACTTAATCCCTCAAGCAAGCTTTTTGCTCACATTCCCAGCAACCCTGGTTGGAGTAGCCCAAGAGTGGTATAGAACCCATGGACCCTTTCCTGATTGGAATGAATTGAAAAATGCTTTCTTAGTACGTTTTCGACCTCTAGCTTTCAAAGAAAGTCTACAGGAACGATTAAGAACAATAAAAATGGGAGTTCAAGAAACTGTAGATTCTTATTATGGTAGAATGGAATATCTATTGCAACGGTGGAATAATCACCAAATGCCCGATGATTATCTCACTGGAGTATTCATTGGAGGATTATACCCTCCTGAATTTAGAATTGCGATGAAAGAAAAGAGTCCACAGGATTTAGCAACTGCATTGAGATATGCAAAGGCCTATGAAGAAGCTAGAATTAGCGACGATAGGCAGTTGACAATGATGGATCCAACTATTTATCCTTCAGCAACATATTCCCAAAACCAGTTGTATAACCCTAATGTTCTACCGCAAGTACCTTATTATCCACCAGTGCAATCTCATGTTTACCCAACTTTAGTACCTCAACAAATTGTTACGCCAATTCCTGTCAAACCATCTGTTCAACCAGATCAAAAATTTGGAAGTGAACAACAAAAAAATGATCATCTGCAAGATGAACTTACTAAATTAACCAACGCCTTGAACGAGTTAAGGGTTCAGGTTACAAATGCACCTATAAAACGTCAAAAACCAACCAACACCAGGATAAATGTCTGGTGTGCAAATTGTAAAGGTCATGGACATATGGCAACGGAATGCCCTTCTCCTCCTCAACAAGGACCTAAGTGTTCGTATTGTGGTGGAAATCATGATATCACTAAATGTTGGAACTTACAAAGTGTCCAACAAGTAGAGGCTAATAGTAATCCTCGACCGTGGATTCAAAAAGGACCACCTAACCCTAACAAAAGACCTTTCACAAGACCTAGAGTAAATCCACCATATCAGGAGAATGATAATCGTCCTAGATGGAACGATACATACAATGCTCCTCCAGTTTGGAATGGTCCGCCAAGTAATCCAAATACTCAACGTTATGGTCCGCCTCAGACACATTGTATGCTTCAGATGTGGGGATTTAGGGCATTATGCAAATGAATGCCCCAATCCTAAGAAAGCAGAGGATTATACACCCACTTGTGGTAGATGTCGCCAAGTAGGCCATTTACCAGAAGATTGTACTGCTCCACCTAGGAAATTTAATCCCTCTGAAAGGGATTACCCACAGACTAAACAAGTCCAGTTCCAAGACCAGGATAATTCTCGGCCTTCAAACCATATTTCTCATAGTATACCACAAAGGCCATTTTATCCCGAAACTGTCTTTGTAACTACCAGAGCTGGGAAAGCCAAGATGAATCCTCAAGAAAGTGAATCACAAAGTGATACTCAGAGTGAAAATCAAAACCCAGAGTTTCCAGAACAAAAATCCCCTAAAGTAGAGCGGGGAGAAACTAGTGAACCGTTAGCTCAACCAAATAAAGAAATAACTTGGAAAGAGAGACAAGAAAGAGCTAGACAACAAATACCTAGTCAGAATAACCGGTCTAACTTACAGAAAACTAATATCCCAGTAGATGTATCACCAACCTCGATTCCACAACCTTTACCAAGTTTTTATCAAATACCAGCTAAAAGAACCAATGCTAAAGCAAACTCTCAACATCCACCAAAACGGATGATGAAATTGGCCGACGGTATGAAATCTTATGATTTGTTAGCGAATCTTGACACTATCCAACCTCAAATCACTATGAAACAGTTATTAGCAATATCACCAAAATGCAGGAGTGATTTGAGTACTTCGTTGGTTAGAAAGAGAGTTAAACCCGCAAGTATTCACCAAATCTCTATAGATCCCGGAGCCCCCATAGTTGATGTCATGATAGATGGATCTTTGATTCATGGAGTCCAAATTGATAGTGGCTCTAGTGTTAATCTTATGACAGCCGAAGTAATGGAAGAATTGGGATTAAAATCAATGAATCCAACTCCCATTATTTTAAGAATGGCTGATCAAAGAAGAGTAAAACCCTTAGGCATATTGATGCAAATTGTAACATCCATAGGAGGAATCGATTACAAAATAGATTATATAGTATTCAAACTTACGGAATTTATTTCATCTTATCCCATTTTATTGGGAAGACCATGGTTATATTCTTCAAAAGCTAAAGAAGATTGGGGTAAAGGAACCTTAACTATTGGAAATAAGAAAAACCGAATTACCCTACCCCTTTATCCAACTGTTTATCATGGGGAAACCCAGGAAGAGAGTACTGGTGTAACCTCTGATTATGGACCATATAGTGAAACCGATGAGGAAGAACAAACCCAAAAAGTTTCAAAAGAAATACCCTATAAAAATATAGGTTTTGGAGAGTATTTCACACCTTTAACAAACGTAGAGGATTCGGACGATGCAATACTTGCATGGGAGAATTCTGGGGTATTAAACATAAATGTTGACGAGAATTCAGAACTAAAACCTGAATTACAGTCAGATCTTGGAGAAGTAGAAGATTTGTTAGCTTATAGTGATAATACCCCACTGAAAAAGAAAATGTTTAGAGAGTCTTTGAAAACTCCCTTACAAGATCTAAACTTAGGAACAAACAAAAATCCAAAAATTATTAAATTGTACGATAAAATAACAAAAGAAGAGTTTGACTATTGGAGTAAATTCTTTTTGAAACACAAAAGCTCGTTTGCTTGGAGTTATGAAGATTTGAAAGGAGTTCCTCCTGAAATCTGTGAACATAAGATTGATTTGGAACCCGATGCAAAACCTGTTAGACAAAGACAATACCGAATGAATCCAAAATACTCACTTATGGTGAAGGAAGAAATTGATAAACTTTTAGCATGCGGATTTATATATGAAATACCATACAGTGAATGGGTATCACCTATAGTCATAGTTCCTAAAAAGAATGGAAAACTTAGAATATGTCAAGACTATAGAAAATTAAATAGTGTCACGAAGAAAGACCATTTTCCGTTACCCTTCACGGACACGCTTTTGGATAGTGTAGCTGGACATGAGTGTTATTCAGTCATGGATGGATACTCAGGATACAACCAAATTCAAATTGCGGCAATCTATAGACCATTAACAGCATTTACAACGGATTGGGGAATTTTTGCTCACAATAAAATGCCGTTTGGTCTTTGCAATGCTCCAGCAACATTTCAAAGATTAATGACAATAGCATTTCAAAAGTATTTGAGAAAATTTATCGAAATATTTTTAGACGATTTACACAGTATAGTTCTAAAGATAAACATGCAGAGTGTTTAGAAAAATGTTTTATCCAATGTGAAAAATATGGAATTTCTATAAATGCTGCAAAATCTCAATTTGTGGTACCATTTGGAAAACTAGTTGGACATATTGTCTCTAGTCAAGGAATTGCTACTGACCCAGATAAGGTCGCAAAGAATTGTACAATTATCTGAGCCTAATACGGTTACAGAGGTTAGAGCCTTTCTAGGCCATGTTGGATACTATAGACGTTATATTTATAAATATGCCAACATAGCAATTCCACTCACAGAATTGACTAAGAAATCGGATATTACCCCAGTTTGGACAGAAGCTTGTACTAAAGCTTTTGAAACCTTAAAACATAAACTTACAACTGCACCCGTCTTAATTCCTCCTAATTGGGACAAAGACTTTGAAGTGTACGTCGACGCTTCTAATGTTGCCATTGGAAGTGTATTAAGTCAAAAAGACGAGAAAAATCGTGATAGACCAATATACTTTGCAAGCAGACAATTAGCTGCTGCTGAAAAGAATTACACTGTAACAGAAAGAGAGGCTTTAGGCCTGATCTTTTCTGTGCAAAAGTTTAGGCACTATTTGTTAGGATATAAGTTTACTTTTCACGTTGATCATGATGCCTTGAAGTACATGATAAATAAACCCCAATTAAGCGGAAGAATAGCAAGATGGGTCTTGTTGCTTCAAGAATTTAATTTTACAATTCAAGTTAGACCCGGGAAAACCCATGCTAATGCTGATCATCTTTCTCGTATTAACGATGAAGAGGGGAGTGAACCTATTGATGATAGTTTCCCTGATGCCAATTTATTCCAAGTTGACATCATTCCCGTAGAATATGCGGACATTATTCATTTCCTATCTATCGGACAATTTCCTTTAGAATATACCGAGAAACAAAAGAAAAAGTTAGTCTATAAAGCCGGACCTTATACATTGATTAACGAGGTCTTGTATAAGAAGGGAAAAGATGAAATCTTGCGAAGATGCATTCACCCGAGCGAAGCGTCATCTATTCTTGAAGGATGTCATAGTGAAGTGTGTGGAGGACACTTTGCAGGATTAGTTACAGCTCAAAAAGCATTACAGTCAGGCTATTGGTGGCCTACCATGTTTTCTGATGCAGTAAAGTTTGCAAAGAAATGTGATCCTTGTCAAAGAGTAGGGAAACCTACCGCAACATCATCGATGCCTTTAACACCAATTTTAGCTCAAATACCTTTTGAAAAATGGGGGATAGATTTTGTTGGACCTATTAAACCACCAAGTAGGCATGGACAGAAAAGATACATATTAGTTGCTACAGATTATGTAACTAAATGGGCAGAAGCACTTGCAACTAAAACAGACGATGCAAACACGGTTGCTAAATTTATTTATGAAAATATAATTACCCGATTTGGTTGTCCTAAAGAACTTGTTAGTGATAGAGGAACACATTTTCTAAATGAAACAATTGCAAAATTAGCTGAAAAATATTTTATTAAACACAGATTGACTAGTCCTTATCATCCTAGAGCGAATGGTCAAATAGAAAAGACTAACGGAATTTTATGTAAAATTATTACCAAAACTGTTCAAGGTTCGAATATTGATTGGGATGCTAGAGTTCTTGATGCTTTATGGGCTTACAGGACAGCTTATAAAGTCACAACTAAACATACACCATTCCAATTAGTATATGGTCAAGAAGCTATCTTACCTGTTGAATTGGAAATCCAATCGTTAAGAATAGCCATAGAACATACACTTGGAAATGAGGAATCTTTGAAAGAAAGATATTCTATGTTAGAAAAACTAGATGAAACAAGAAGGCAAGCCTATTTAAATACATGGGCAATACAGAATCGGAGAAAAAGTTATTATGACAGCAAATTAAAACCTAAGAAATTAGAACCTAATGATTTAGTATTGTTATACGATAGCAGATTTCAAAAGTTTCCTGGAAAATTCCGAATTAGATGGTTTGGACCATACAAAGTCCTTAAATCCTATCCAAATGGATCTGTTGAATTGCAAGATTTTGAAGGAATAATCCATAACACACGATACAATGGTTATCGCCTCAAACCATACATAACTTGAGGACAAGTTATGAATTAGTAGGGGGCAGGGTTATAAACATTAAAATAAATAACTAAATAAATATTTATTTATTTTTTTTTAAAAAAAAGGGAAAAAAAAAAAGAAAGAAAAAAAACAATATAATTAATTGATAAAAATTAAATAAAAATATGTTTAACGATATATATATGTTAGTCTAGTGCATATGATAAATGCACATGTCTACAAACTAGTGCATTGATGAGATTATTGCATGAAAATAGGTTGAATTAATTGTCATAAGTTAATTCATGCAGTTACAGAGCAATCATAAAAGAAAGCATACATTTATTGCCAAAATCAGAAGAGAAGTCAAGAGTCTGCAAGCATTCAGGTTCAATTCATTGACAAACACGTTCTGAGTATAAAATGCATATGATTGTCTTATATTATGCAATTGATTAACACTACTAACTGTATTAAAGTAAAATGCGGAAAACTAAGAAAATTGCCAAGTAAGAAAAGAAAAATAAGAGAGAACATGATAAAGCCAGAGGGTGCTTATATTTGTATTATTTCTTATGAATAGCTGAAGGATCTGAACAAAATAAAGGTTGAGTGAAATTTTTTAAAAATTGCAAGTAATAGAAAAGAGAAAATTAATTTATTGCTTAGTCAATGTTGTTTTGATAAGTTTAACTTGAAAACATGATAAAAAGGAATAAAAATAAATAATAATGAAATAGGAAAGAAAGTTAAACAAGTCTATAAGTCAAAACATGATAAAAAAAAAAAAAAAAAGAACAAAATTAATAACAATAAGAGAAAACACTTGCACTTGAAAATGAAAACATGATAAACAAGAATTTCTTAAGAGTCAAAGAAAGGAAATCAAAATATAAGATCAATGCCGAGAGAAGTGCATATTTTGATAAAACTTGTCTATCTCTTGAAACAGCTGCTGAGAAGAATATTCATACACAATATTTGTCTCCTGCATCATTCAAGCATATCATCCAGATCTCAAGTAAGAATGCATGAACAATTTTTCTGAAAGAATACATACTCAAATGCATCTATTGCACATAAATAATATTAAAAAAAAAAAAAAAAAACTGAATAAGTTGAGCGATAAAGTGAGATATATTGATATACTACAAAATATAAAAAGCCCTTGAATGAGAGAAAAACATGAATGATAACCGAGGGTATTGAGAGAAAAACATGAATGATAACCGAGGGTATTGAGAGAAAAGTAAGGTCTGAGTTCTGGTAAAGTAGTGAGAATGATTGACTGGAAATAGGAATAAAAATGAGAATGACAACACTTATTGAGAGAAAATGAGTGTCAGAGAAAATGAGCATGATTGTGAGATGGAGAGTCTGCCAAGTTCACACTAAAAGCAAGGATTTTGAAGCCAAATTGGAAGCATAAGAAAGTTAGTAGATATGGGCGGATTTAAAAGATAAAACAAAAAGTTCAAGCATAAATTTTAGTCAAAAGTCTAGTAACGGAAATAAAAATCCAAAGAACAAGCGTGTATACATGGTCATTTCAATATAGATCAATGTTTAAAAGAACAATTAGGCAGCTCCAATACTTACCTTTGATCATGCCGAGTTCTCAGTAAAATGGTGAACTCCTAAGTCAAGTCAATAAAAGAAAGAACAATTAGAACCTTTTCACTCTCATGTCATCAGTATGAGTCAGTTTATATCTCCAGTTATACTCCAGCTATATTCCCCTATACAGTGTTAGGTATTATATTGTCTCATCAGTACTATGTCATGTTATATTGTTACAGATTCACATTATGGGGAGGAAGAGACTTACAGTTATTCCAGTGCCGCCATATGAGTTTCCAGACCATATTCTTACACAGCTGCCAGAGCCCAGGAGAGAGTTACTCATACGGGCAGGAGTATGGGAGAGCATCACTCTGAGATTGCCTACTCCTGATGTAGAGCTGATTCGAGATTTTATTACTATCAGTGATTATGGCAAGCTCACACATGTGGTGATGGATGGGAGACCAGTGAGTTTGACTTCCGAGATGATAGCAGGAGCTCTTCATTTACCAGAGGGTGGGATCCGCACTACATTATCAGACAGACTTTCCACAGAAGTTAAGACTCCTGTGTTCGGACTTGAGGCAGATACAGCCAAGTCTGGTGGAGGTTGGGATTTGAGACGGATCAGACAGGAGGATCTAGCGGTTTGGATGACCTATCTAAACCAGAGGATTTTCTGTGCATCTCAGACACACATCGCTACCGACGAGGTTATACATGTTGGATGGGCAGCCTGGGGTGGCGAGCGTTACGATTGGTCTGGATTGATTTACGATTTTCTTCTTCGGGAGTTAGCGGCGAAGAAGAAACGTAACCCCATTACTCTGTTTCAGCCCGATTTTATCGATGATTTGTGCTCGAGCTCCGACATATATTACATTGAGCCCTTGGCGATGAGGCGGCCAAGATTGATGACATCACCGAGAGATAGTTCATCTATTCCCGCATCCATACCGAGTCGGCAGGAGAGAGTGCAGTGCCTATTTCAGTTACACCAGCTAGCGGAGGATCTATACCGAGGTCACATTTGGACCCGTCTCAGGTTGAGTTATTACGACAGATTTCTGAGTACAGAGAGATGCAGAGATCTATGAGACTGGAGATTGATGCGTACAAGACCAAAGAGATTGCTTGGGAGGTACGAGCCAGAGAGTTGGAGACTGCCAGATTAGAGGCTGTCAGATTATCTCGGGAGATGTCAGATTCTTTGGTATCAAAGACCAAAGAATTCCATACTTTACATCAGAGGCATAGAGACTTCGTGGCTGAGAGTAAGAAGACCAAGGAGGCCCTTGCTTCTATGTGCACACAGAGGGAGAAGCTGGAGGCAGAGATTGAGTCATTACGGAGTGAGCTCAGTCAGACTCAGGCCCAGTTGAGTACATTGATGACTTCGAGGTTTGCTGAGATTCCTGCCAGCAGTGAGACCATTCAGAGATTGGAGGAGAGTGTACGTCTGTTGGTGAGTTCCAACGACAAGCTACACGAGAGATTGGAGACCGCTGAGACCACTATTACTGGTCTACGACACTGTATGTGGCAGCACCATCGTGATTCAGCTCCGACATTCTCATTATTCAGAGCTTATGAGCTTCACAGAAACAGTTTCTTGAGTATATTTACCTTCACGCGAGGACAGGTGATATCAGCAGAGCAGTTTGATGAGACATGGGAGACAGCAGATGGTTTTGCAAATATGCAAAACCTGATTTGTGAGATGCTGGTACGAGGTGATCTAGTATTGACAGATTGGTCGCCGTTATTCTACCCTATTGGAGATTTGGGAGTCAGAGCCTTACTCTACTATGTGGAGTTAGAGAAGGAGCTTGACCATCGGAGAGCAGAGGATTCAGGTGCCCAGCTTCAGAGACGGGTAGTTATTACAGATCATCGAGAGCACATTGATCCCGAGATATATTGTTCCCAGTTGACTCGAGAGAAGTGGAAGGCCGGACTTACAGAGTTGCAAGAGCAGGTGACGAGCATACCTAGTAGGAGGACTCGCCCTCAATCCCTTATAGCGGCTGTGATAGAGCGGGAGGCAGTTGCTCGGCGTGGAGAGATGACTGTGAGTCATTATCTATATCAGATGCACCAGGCTTTTGTACGACTGTGTACAAGTCTGGATTCATATGCGAGGGAGAAGACTATTACACATCATGATACGAGAGAGATGTCTATATTCAGACTGCCTGGACCGACCTACAGGCCACCTGTCTGGATGTGCACGAAGGTACCGGTCCAAGGATCTCCACTCACTTGCAGATTCCTAGGACAGTATACTAACATGTTTGAGAACATGGCGGTAGAGAAACCTGTACCTTCTTGGAAGGCTCTGGAGTGGTTAGTGGAGGATTATGGATTATCAGTGATGGAGATGGAGCCATATGACAGGATGTATTCCAGGATTTCGAGTGATTGGAGGGTAGACCCACCACCTGCAGTAGTGACCAATGGTCACTTTTGTCCTTGTGAGAGGAGACACAAGTGGAGACCAGACGCTACTATTGACTCGGTGGAGTATAATTGGCCAAAGATTCCAGGATCCTTTCATACTCATGAGGCTTGTGCAGCAGCTTATGGAGCATTCGTTGAGAACATATTGCTCACACAGAGTCACAGACCCAGTCTGCTTCAGAGCAGCAGTATTTTGTGGCTTCCTGAGGATGATGTGTGCGACCCATAAGGTCGTGATCAACGTCAACCAGTTTGATGTTGTCCGACCGGAGTTTATTATACAGGCTAAGCTACACTACCACTGTACTAGATGGGTATGTGTACTGGAGATCATGGCCATTACCCATTTCTTATCAGGACCTCACCATTGCTTTATCAACGAGTTTCCCGATACTCGTTATCTTCCAGTGACTACTTGGTTGCAGAGTCAACGAAAAGAGAACCTTACACTGCTGAACCAGCACGAGGATATAAAGAAGATGACAGATAAGGAGTACAAGAAGAGGATGCGACAGATGGATCATACTAGAAATACTAGACCTAGATACTATTGACGAGGGCGTCAATAGGATTAGTAGGGGGCTATGTAGTAACTATTTATAAACATTTATAGAGTTATTTTAGAAAATTTTTACTTTTTGGATAGATATAATATTATAGATGCGAAAAAGTATCAAAAAGTTACTTAAAAAGCTATAAAAAATAGAAAGCTTTCAATAAAGGTAAGCTGATAGAAATTAGTAAAAGTAATTATAATTGATGGATGAAAAAAAAGCCGATGGATGAGAAATCCAGGTTGGATGAAGAAGTCGCGTCGCTCAAAAGCGGGCGCGCGAGTCTCAGATAAAACTGTTCCAAATTTTATAAAAAGCACGGCATTTCGGAGTAGATTTGCGCGTCTTACTTTCTCGTCTTCCGATCTTCCCGTGGATTTAGTTTTACGCAAACGTGTATGATGTTTATCGTGCGATAGTAGTTGTGTGGTTCTCATTGTTTGGTGGTGCTTAATTTGACGAGCGAGGGGTTACGATAACGCGCACCGGTGGAGGCGGGTAGACAGTGTGTGAAAAAAGAGATCGATGAACGTTGATGATCAAGCGAGAAGTGGCGCTGTGAACGGGAGAATTGCGGAACAAAGCAATTCGGGGTTGGGGACGATACCAACCGTGTGTGCGTGGTTCACGACACCGAATATGGCGATATCACCAAGGTTTTCACATTCTCGAGTCTATCCCCAGAAAGCACTTTTAATATCCACGTCCTCACATTCTCTAAGTGCTCGTTCATTTCTCTTTTTGATTTGTCGAGAGAAATGGGAGAAGGTGGAAAATCATAAATCTCAAGATTAGCCCACGCTTTTAATCGATTGAATGGACTTGAAATTGAATAGTCGCTCATGATACCTGGATTGAGAGGTACAACCATGATTAAGTAAAATAAAAACGAGTAGAGTTCCTTGGAATGTGATTGAGATGCGATAAGTGAAAGGAAACAAACAAGATTCCGTGAATATTGACCGAGATGCTCCAAAGATGAGATGAGAAAAGTGAGAAATCGAGCAGGATCTCAAAGTGCGGGTTCTACGATCTTGAGAATCATCGAAGGCTAATTTACCAATTGAAGAGCGCAGACTGTGAAGGCTGTGTTGGGTAGAGTTTAGGGCTGACGGATTGAGGAATGTGCGGAGTCTCGATCGAAAACATCTGCTTGGTGATCGTAGTCCAAGCTATTGCGAGGCTTCTGATCGGGGACCGCATCCAGTTATTGGTCTGGCGTTTGAGAAAAGCATTGCTTAGCGGGTCACTGTGAGATCATCAACATTTGTGTTGATTGATTACCCGTTCTTCCTTCCTGGTTGACAATCGAATTGAAGAAGGGAAAAAGGAAGGTCGATCGAAAAAGCTATGGTGAAGCCGAGGCAAAACGTGCATGAAATTAGCAGATTGACGGAACCTAGAGAGTGAGCATTGGTTATCGAGAATCGAGTGAAGATGGTCATCGAAAGATGTGATCGAAGTCTGGCGATTGGATGTCATGCTCGAGTGCCAAATTGAAGTGGCGTTTGCTAATCAAAGCGAGCAACACCGCAGCAGAAACGAACGAGGAAAGGGGTCGAGCGGTTTGGAGGAGTTTGTGCATGCGAGATCAAACTGAGCGGATTGATCAAGAGTTAAGTGATTTCCTCAAGGTCGTAGATTCGGTGGGTCTTTGTGAGCAATTGAACAAGACCGGGTATTCATTCTTCCGATCGGCCCGATCTTTGAGTATCGATTGATTGCGAAGCGATTGCGGGTTGGAGTTACATCTTTGTAGATGGATTAGAAGTTTGAAATCTTTTTGTATAAACTTGATCATAAGCTGTATAGCTTGAGTATTGCATTGCATCTGATTGTACATGAATTGGGTCGGAATTTGAAAGAGTTTCACTCGTCGAAGTATTTCGGTGAAATTAGGGATTCCTGTCTGCGACTGCTGAAAATCGCACGGTCTTGGGGGTTCCTTCGGACGGCAGTAGGGTCTGCTTGTCCACGGCTTTAGGACTTATTTGCATGGCAATAGGTCACAGTGCACGGCCATAGGGTCTGGAGTCCGCGGCTTTGGGTTAAATCGCGTGGTAATAGAGTGCCGGTTTAAATTCAGATTCAAATTCTTTTTATACTTTGATTGAGTATAAATCAAAATCCGTACGGTCAAAACTTGTGAAAGTCAACATACAAACTAATTGGACAGCTCTAAGCAAGATCTTACGGTTGGATTTTCCAAATGCAACTCTAAAATTGGAAGATCAATTTCCAAAATACCCCAATTAGACAAGTTTGTTCGAAATTTGTTTGAAAACTAAGTGTTGAGTTTTGAGTTTGCCTTTGGTTTTGGAGTAAGTAATAGGATTATTTACAGAATTTGAATAATAAGACCAAAATTTGAAGTTGAGTGAGACCTATTGACATAAATTTTAGGGTAAGTTCCTGGGTTTGGGGTTTGACATGTTTTTGGGTATTCTTGGAGTTTTAAGCTATTATTGAGTGTTTGAACATGAGATTGAGTGAGTGTGTATTTGTGCAGGGCATATTTGCATACATACTGCATGTGTACAAGACCTATTGACTTGAGAGACTTGGAGAGCTGCACAGAGGTAGGCAGATTCTAAATCATTCCTTGCACCTGGATATATTGACACACTGCCCCGATAGGCATATTGTAAATAGTATCGTATGTAATACACTGGGACTGGACCTATTGACTAAATATTTATGTGTATTATTTCAAAATATTATATCGGCATTTTGACTAGGTGATAGTCTGCATTTGGGTCTATTGACATAACCTGAACTATTGACCAGAACTATTGACTTCCCTTAGAATACTAGACAGGACTGGGACTGCATTGAGTCTAGATCTAGTGCATTGGTAATGACAGTAACCCAAATTGAGTGATCCCTGGGTATAAGAGTGAATCGCCGCAAGACAAGCCCTCAGGTACGTTTATACATAGTTACACTTATACCGCGAATACATGTGACCTTAGTCACAATACGACAGACTATTTTGCTTTTCTACCGTTGAACCACACTATACTGAAAGTAGTTTAGACTAGGGCAAAATCCCTACTACACTATGTCTTTCAACTATGATCTCACTTGAATCAATTGTGACTTCTCTGGGAATTAATATGAACATGGTTCCTATATGATTCTTTACTATGTATTGTTGAATGTCTATTTTTAGAAATATTAAATTGTCAAATTGATCTCTACTTCCTTCTATTTATAGTAAGATCTCATTTTCAAATCTATTGCTTTGTGATTGGACCCTTCAACTCTTTCTTTTTGCTTAGCATGTTAATTTAAATTTCATATCTTTGAAATACTTCAACAACTTTTTCCTAATCCCCCCTGCGCGTACGTTTTTCAACATCTCAATATGTCCATTTTGTCTCAAAATAACGAATATCCCCTTTCGAGTAGATTAGTCCCTAGTAGTGGGACCCTAATACTCTCCAGAAGGGATCCCAAAGAGATACAATTGCATCCAACTAACATCCCAGTTGGAGGCTAATGTACATAACTATGAATTTTGATGATGTGAATTGGATTGCATACATTAGCTGAAAAGCTCAACTTGTACATTGATGAGGCCGCTCATTGTGCCACGGAGTAATCGGAATAATGTACATTCATAGGCACATCCTTTTCGAATTGTTGCACTTCGTGTATAACAAGTTACAACTTCTGCTGATTCTCTTACTGGCATAGGAGGTGTGGTCATGACATCTCGATACATTCTTGAGAACATTGTCAATCTAAGTTCTCGAGATCTCTAAGGGACAGTGATTCGTGCCTGCCAATTGCAACAAGTCCCTACTTTAGCAGTTCTAAGAAACTAGGCTATGTTTATAATTATCTTAGTTGAGTGAATTCATGACTACAATGAACTTGAACTGAGAGATGAATATGATATGATATCAATAGAAAGCTTTTTACCAATAAGATCATAGGCATAGAGCCTACTTAGCACGAAGAAGACGCCAAGGGTGCACGTGCCCACCCCCTCCAGATCCTCTGCACAACAGATCATCCACGACTTACCGACTCGCCACGATGTGCAGGAATTCACATTCATGTTCAACTTTGACCAGCACACACAATCTTCCAATCAATCATATGATATACTATCTTCAGCTCGGTGATTCAGTCAAGAACAAACATGCACACTTGGGTAAATCTAACTTGATCCAGTTGGTTGCTGGGATCAAGTGATCGAAATTCCACAGTTCCACAGGCTCATGAGTCATGTCGAAAGCCTTAGAAATTACTCGTGAGTACCAGATCTAGTACGTGCTTGTCACACATGGATCGGGAAGTACCATGCATGATTTACAATATGTCCCTGTACTTTTTGTCGCCAAATCGACGGAACTTCTTACCGATCAATCAATACTAGTTTGTGATGTAGAATCTAGAATACTGTAGCTACTATCTACTATACTAAAATTCCCATCTAAGCGAACTAAAGTGAACTAAAGTGAGTTGTGCCAAAATTTCCATCTACATTAGTAGAAGTCCTACTAAGAAGAATGTAGTTATCACCAAGCTCTCCTAGAATGTCATATTCCACCACATTCACGTGGAATAAGCTACTTTGTGATGAAAATTGCACTAGTGACATAAATATTATTGCAAAAGGGGGTTCTTGTGAGCATAATTGGTAAAATAAGGGGGTTCTTGTGAGCATAATTGGTAAAATAACTTATAGTAAGTATAAACTTATTGTAATTATTGTTGCAATCAACAATATTTTCTAATTTTCTTGTATGTTGTATACTTGGGTGAATGACCAATATTAGCACAAAACAAGAATTAGGATATACTGAGGAGCCAAACCTTGTGTGCTAGCACAGGGGTTGAGGTTTCACGGCACTTACAAAAATATTCCACAAATCTTATAAGTGACCACAATAGATACAGTCTTAAACAAGCACTCTACTTCATGTAAGGTAGAGGAACCCATAGTCGATAAGTTAAGGCGATTTGCATAGTAGAAGTTGTATTACTCATGGGGAGAAATTTTTCTCGTATAAGGAAATAAGGTTAAGGTAGAATGCACATTTTTCCAAATTTTTTTCTCAAAATTGAAATTACTACAAATTAAAAAGGTGAATAGTTGATCCGGACTAGTTGCCAATATGTAGCTTCACCTGTAATCGATAACTATAAGACTAGTTCACAAACACAAATTCACTAATTCCAGTGATGGAAACTGATGTATTAACCCTTAAACGCCCATGGGGTCTGAAACGGGCAGCCCAAAATTGGATCACAGCATCTTTTGGACTTGGGCATCATGAATAGTGCACTTTTTGAACTTGGGCATCATGAATAGGCCAATCATTGATGAGCTTGCAACCTCCTACAACCCCAACCTACCTTCCACAATCCTTTCAAAGCACAAAATCATTCATACAAATTGTGATTTGAATTGTGAAATTTCACTTTTTGAATGCATCAGAAGAAGGTGACCAGTTTGACATCAAAATATGAGTGAAATGTTGAGTACAGTGAGAGCTACAGGGAAGATTCTGTTGGAATCATGCCCCTCGGGCTTGCTTGGGCGTTTAAGGGTTAAGCTAACCACATAACTAATAGTTGATATTGTCGTTCAGTAGAGGCCAGTCATGCTTAAAGCCGAGCACAAGGCTAACAATAACCAAGCAGTCCGAAGTTGGAAAACCAGCACACCATGGCACCTAATTTTGCTGCTTAGTTTATTGTTTTTTTGGCATGGTAGTCATTGCTTACCAATCTCGAGTGCAGCCATTCTAAACTGCTGAATACCAAGAAGCCACCATGTCGACATTTGGTCAATCAGACCGCAGCAATTGGGGAGTCTACAACTTGGGCATGGGGACCATATCGACTATGGGTTCCTCTACCTTATGCATCCATGTACCCATGAGGTATGTGCAAGGGTGATGAAAATTTGAAAACAATAAGAATTTAGGGTGTCAGCTATCACAATACTTCCCAAAAAGGACATTCAGGATATGCATGTCAGTCAAGGTCAATGATGTGCTCGTGCACAATGGCAACACAAGTGAATTGCCTTCAGTTGTAATAACTTACTTAATAAGAACACCAAACCCTTGTAAACCGGGCGTGAATAGAATGTCCGTTTGACCTACCCTTGATGACATGCCCGCGGGACATAACAACAATGACGTAGACCTTGTTTTGCATCTATAGGAAGGTGGCCAATTCTGCAATTTGCAACACGAAAAAGCTATAGGGATATTACTTGTGCAAACAATTTTTTTATGTGAGAAAAATCAGAATAAAGTTAGAGCAAGTGGAATCATCACTTTTGGACTTTTTTATAGCGAGTTATAAATTTTTGAAGTTGAAAATATAGATGATCGTAAAATGGTGCCCTAAAGTGACATACTATAATGTTTGCAGCAAATACATAATATTGTTACATGAAGAAGCTATCATGTACCTCTCAGTGAAGACTACTATAACTCCATTGCGTCATTATTGACCGTTCTACCATAAGGTAGACAGTGCTAAAGCTGTGCATCTCCTTAAACCACTCACTCTAGATTCTTGCCTACTTTCTAGATTTCATGTAGAAGAATGTACCTCATGTGCATCTCCTTAAACCACTCACTCTAGATTCTTGCCTACTTTCTAGATTTCATGTAGAAGAATGTACCTCATGTGCATCTCCTTAAACCACTCACTCTAGATTCTTGCCTACTTTCTAGATTTCATGTAGAAGAATGTGCCTCATGTGCACATGGAGCTTGTGAACGGTTTTAAGTAATGTGATACATGACATTTCTAATTTTTTTTATTTATTTTTATAAGTGCTTAAAAAATATTGCAAAAACATGGAAACTTCTTCAGTTCTTCATATCTATACTTGAAAAATATTGTTTTACATATTCCCAAGTTTTTAACTATATTGTAGCCCTTAAATGCACGATTTAGCATTGTCTACCTTACCACCAGAAATGATCAATTAAGGTTTTGGTGGTTTGTCCTACACTCTGTTGCACGCATCTGGGCACATGATGAATGTGAACATTCTGTGTGTCCTTTTCAATTCTGAGGAAGCTCCCACAGGACCTGATATGCCATTTCTTTTGTCCACCTACTAGAGGCAGTGAATCCTATGAAGCAAGATTGCAGAATTTGCAGCACAAAGTAGTCATCATGTATCCGTGGTCAACATTCTTGGGCTCCCCCTCTATAATAAACTTCCAGATGCCTTTTTGTGGCATCCTCTCCCCAATGAAGTCTTGTCGCCATTTATTCTCCAGATCCCTTGCGATTTGGCATTTTCCAGTCCACCAGATTCTACACTTCAGAGCAGAGTCTCTAGTATTTACAGTTCACACCAAAGTGAAGATTCCATTAAATGTATTGGGTGTACATGGTGGATGCGTGCTCTTCGCATTCTCGATGTGTTGGATGTACATGCACTAATTCAAGTAATAATGGAGGACACTACTTTGACTATTGATGTAATTGGCAAAGGAAGCACATCGTTTTTTTTTTAAAATGGAAAAGGTTTACATCGATTTTAGATGTGAAGTATTGTCTGAGGCATGGAATTACAGCAGGACGGAGTGGCAGTCTCGTTCGTCGAACACCTGACAGAGAACCCGGCAAGCAGTTCATGGATGTCAATGTGGCGGGCAGCTACCACTCAACACGGAGCAACAGTAACTCTCGCCATCCCAGAACCTGGACTGGGCCATACCACCACTCTCATCCCAGCTTGAGAAACATGTGCGCTTTCTCCTCAGAGTCCGCACTGCCCGCTTGCAGAGTAGGGCCGCTCGTGACCCCCAAGTGTCGCACTGTAGCACAATGACGAGCCTTATCCCCATCCCAAACGCACGTTCACTCGTGCTGTGCCTGAGGAACCAGCGGGGGCCCTGCGCTTCCCTACACCCCCCTATATAAACCCCTCTCCCCATCATTCCCTCTCCACTCAAGCCTCACTTGCCAATTCAAGCCTCTCAATTCCCAATTCCACAACTTTGAGTGAGCCAGCCATGGTGGAAAAAACAATCGCCACCCCACTTCGAGTGAAACGAGGAGGTCGCTACTTGGAAACAAAGCGATCGGCTTCTCGAAAGAAGAAAACTGAGACGGCGCCTTTCAAGGGCGTGCGGATGCGAGCGTGGGGCAAATGGGTGACGGAGATCCGACACCCTCTCACCAAGACCAGGATCTGGCTGGGCTCATTCGCCACTGCGGAAATGGCCGCGCGCGCCTACGACGCGGCCGTCGTGTGCTTGAAGGGCCTGTCCGCTCCTGAAGTGAACTTCCCGGAGTCCATTCCTTCGTTCGTGATCCCGCAATGCAACTCATCGCCGAAGGAAATCCAAGCCGTGGCCCAGGCTGCTGCGACTGCGTCGGTCCCCGTGGCTGCCCCTCTCGCCATGGCCGCTACTCCCGAGGTCGCTGACTCAGAATCTGACGATGTTGAGACTCCAGCACCCCAATGCTCGTCGAGCAGTGTGGAGAGCTGGATCGACAACGAGTTATGTGCTTTCGAAAGCCAAGTAGAGCCGATGAAACGTCAAATATCGGATTCAGTGGAGCAAGCATTTCTGCCATGGCCAATGATGGCCGATGAGCACGACAGTGCGTCGGATTGGTTCGCGAATGTCCCCGACATGCATCTCTGGTCGTTCTCCTGATGCAAGCAAGCATGTCAACATGAACTCCAATTGCGAAGGCGAGATTCGTATCTTGCTTCAGTTGTACAGTAGACGAGCACCTACTCAGCATCCCATGTACAGTTCAGAGTCCAGTAGATTCGAAGACAACACTACTCGTGGAAGCCAAATTTACCAGGGATTCGAATGCCTTCAACTGACATTCAAGTTGAATGCAGAATCTGCATCATGTAAAGAGCATCATGTTTAGAAAGCTTCACTTGTACGCCAATCTATGCCGATCTTGGAATAATAGTATGTATGTGAGTTCCTTGCCATTTCCAGATTGACATGCGACATGTTGATTGTAAGTTTAGGTTTTACGGTGTCCTAAACTTTACATTACTTAACACGGCTCATTCTTAGTCGTGCAGTCTAAAAAATCAATTAATTGAATTCTTGGAGAGAGGCTGACTGTGACGGTCAGAGTTACCTGAGAAATAGTTCTGATTCACTTTCAACAAAGTAGATTTGCAACGGCAATGGGTCCACTTGCTAAGAAATAGAATCTCATGTTAGTCTGTAGATTGAGGGTGCACTTGTACACATCCACCAGATCCTCTTTCCCCACGACGTACCGACTTGTCAGTTGTCACGATGTGTGAAGTAAAATCTCAATTGAATTCAGCTTTGACCAGAGTGACAACGAATTGTATCTTATCAAGAAAAGAGCATATAATCTTCACCCCACGAATCTAGTCAAGAAATAAAGTTCTGTACACAGTTGAACGATTCAGAAGGAGTTTGATGCTTGAAGCTCATAACCCACTTGAAATCCTCAGATCCTACTCCAAAATAAAAGTTAAATACTTCTGCAGCAGCTATCACACGCTAAGCCTGTGGCCATTTATGAAGTAACCAACGATCTGAATTCATTGCGGGAGCCAAGCCAAATGCACACCGGGAGGATCGTCCTAAGTATGTCTTGAAGCTTACTGCAAAGATGAAGCGTCTTGAATGATTGTGCAGACTGAGGTTTCGTTGTTGATCGATGATCATGGTCATGTGGGACTCTGTAGAGATGAAAATAGAGTTCTGTAAGTGCTAAGTACTGAGTGTGATGCTTGTCCATCAGAAGTGCCGTCTTCTGCTCGACATGCATGTAGATTCTTCATGTGAGCATTTTGTTAGAGTGTTGCATTCGGTTGCTGCCTGGTTATTGTGCACTTGGGTTATCTGGTTACGAAGAGTAAATGAATGATCAACTATGGTGCTAGTTATGAGGTGCGTCCCTGGATCGAACCGCAAAAGCGATTGATTATCGAAAGGTACATTCACCAGTAGACTGTGAAGAGGAAAAGCAGCTTAACTATCGGGCTCTTACTGATGTCCTCTATGGTTACTAACGATCTATATAGATCCAATAGTAATTGCTGGTCGATCAGCTATACCGCAAGGCGTGCACCAAATCAATGCACCGGTGGTTGCCGACGACGGTCGGTGGTCGAGTTCGGTCGTGTCGGTAGTCCTAGTCGGTCTGCAGGTCCTGTCGTCGTCGTCGTCTGTCGGGTGCTTGGGTCCCTTCAAAATGCTTTCCCTACCGAAGCGTTATATGAAGTCGCTCGAGGTTGCTCATGTCCGCCGAGGCTAAATGAATATGCTTTCACTACTGAGGCCTTCCCTCATACGCCTGGATAATCAGATTGAGAACCTCTTTCACGTCATTTCGCGTCAGTGGTTGAGAAGAAGCAGATTAAGGCCATGCGGTATTCGCTCGATCTATTACGAGGCCATGTATGCAATCAATCGTTGCTACTCTACAAGAGTGTTAAAAATAGATGAGGTTTTTTACTCTATCAATGCTATTTTTTTCCAGTCTACCTAGGATAAAGTTTTGAGTACCTATAGTAACTCGGATTAAGATATATCTCTCTCCCTCTCATTTGTGTTTCTTCTCACTTCGCAAGTGATCCTAATACCATACAATTTTGTCTCACCTCGTTTGTTCAAAAGCTGCCTATTTTCCAATAAAGAGTTCTTTTGGTGGAAGACTGCTCTGAGGAGTATATGTAGAAAGCGAAATCTAGCACAGAGGGAAAGTGCTGTTCGATTGAGGTGCAGGAAGAAGAAATATCTCGTCAGGCAACAAAAACCTGCTTGTTTCTGATGTCGATCACCTCCGGCACAGGTCCAATAGTGGAAGATGAGGACTCCGTGTACGAGTGTCACATCTGAATGGAAGTCCCAAGCGATCCAGTTGCAACAACCTGTGGTCACGTATACTGTTGGTCCTGTATTTAGAGGTGGCTAGTGACGGAACGGAAGCCGTGCCCAGCCTGGAAAACTCTCCAGCGGACAAACTACTGCATTCTTCCAATTCATGGACCAGGAATCGAGAGACAACACTCTCCCACTTCGCCCCTCCAGTCCACTCTTGCTCATACTTGACGACCTGGACCAGCCAGGTACCTGGCAAGTTTATTGCAGGGTAGCCAAGGGAATCCCAATATGTTGAGATTCGAACCAATTGAAATCATGACTTTTTGGATTTATCTTCAATCAATTAAGAATTTTGGAAGTGGAACCTTGGCATAGGGGTATCAGGAATTGTTCACCTGGAGTACACCTTGAGTACATTGAAAAGTGTAAAATGAAGATGAAAGCTAGAATGTATCTCCTACTTTCATAGTTCTTGACGCCTAACAGATTTCGAGCACTCTACTTTACCATCGAGGCTTGAAATGAAGTCGCTCAAGGTTGCTGAAAGCTCACCGAGGCTAAACGAGAACGCGTCTACCACCGAGGCCTTCACCGCATCCTTGTTCATGAGTAGATTGAGCGCCCCCATGCACTTCACACTCGCTGCACTCGACACCATTTTCAGCTTCAGCATTTGTGAGCACCGTTGGAGAATTTCTAGCCCTCAGGCTTGTGATCGTACTTTTTTTAGTTTCTCAAACCGTTTCAACATTAGAGAAATCCGCTAAGTAGTCCCCAATTTGGACCCCAGTTCGTCCCCAATTCGTCGTTTCGTGCCCACTTTTCGGTTGTCCGCTAAGTAAAGAAAATTGGGGACCAAATGTACCAAAATGGGGACCAAACTAGTCGAAGTGGGGACCAAACTCAGAAAACCATCGCGATCGGTGCATTTCTGAGTTTGGTCCCCAGTTCGATTCTAGTGCCCAGTTTAGTCCCCAGTTCGATTTTGATGCCCAGTTTGACGTTTTGGTCCCTAGTCCGACAAAAATTGGGTGTTTTGATCCCCAGTCCGCACTACTTAGCGGATTTCTCTATTGAATGCGTTCAATTTGAGAGGACTTCCATGTGCGCTGCGTTGACGAACTATACAGAGCAACATCCAGCTAAAAGCAACTGAGGAAGTGCGCTTCGATCGAGGTAGAAGACAGTAGGTAATCTTAACGCTGTAAAGAACCTTGTCTATGATGTCGATCACCTTCAGCGCTGAAATTGTTGTAGAGGATGAAAGATTGAGTCTACCACTCTACCATCTCAGGAGGTGTTTGAGTGCTACATTTTTATGGAAGTCCCAAGAGATCCAGTTGCAACTCTCTGCGGTCAAGTATTCTGTTGGCAATGTATTCAGAAACAAAACAAACATCACTTGAAGGCAACGTCAATCCTCCAAACTTCAATTTCTCACCCAGTTTGTCAAATTTTCAACTCGTTAGGGGAGGAGTGATGAGCCCGTGGTAGACAGCTCCAAGCAGCTGGTGTATCCGAGAATCTGAGATGATAACCCAGAATCATCTCTTAATACAAAGGATGGTATCGGTGATAAAAATGGCATTTGAAATTGTTGTTATTACAATCTATACTATAACAATATGATTTGGTACTTCTAATTTGATCCATGGACGAGTCTGGTGATGTGTCGAGAGTTTTAGCTCATTAATGATCTCAAAATCTTCGAAAGGGATCAAATATTCACCAGTTCTTGTGAAAGGAAGCATGAAGGGAAGCAGGCAGCAACTGTATGCAGCCTGAGATCGATATAGTCAAAGTAGAGAGGGCCTGAGATCGATAGTCAAAGTAGAGAGGAAATTAGTCAACCCATGTCGAGACAAGAGATGTTTCAAGTCTACCTGATGACATGATCGTGTTTAATCAACATTTATGGTAGGATTTTTACCAACCATGATGACCGTGAAGTTAAGAGTGAAGTTAAGAGTAATGTGAGATTCAAAGCTGTGAGATTGGCTAGACATCAAAACCGAATTTTTCCTACTTTGGCTCCGTTCTTATTGTGTGGTGGAAGTTCTTGTTGCGCACGTTGTGTATCTAAGTAGCTGAATCTTCTTGCACGTTGTGTAGTGTATCTAACTAGCTGAATCTTTCTTGCCGTTTGTTCGTATCACAATGCTTTGGATTTTTCGTGCTTTGGGGACTTTGAAGTTTCAGTGCGACCGGTACGCTCGTTAGACACACAACATGTCTTCGGGACCGATACGCTTGTTAGACACTCATCATGTATTCGGGAGAGACGGAGCCTATGGTATTGCGGCTAGCATTAAGAGCTCGAGCACCAGAGTCCATGCGAATTGACTCCATCTCAACTCGTGTGTGACTTCGCTCTCACTTCAGAGTGTGAGAGTTTAATTTCTAGATTGAGCAATGACGCCACCCAGAGGTTCTTCTCTATCCACGGATGTTCGTATTAAACATCCAAAGGTATTGAACATCCAAAGGGCTGTCCTGCATTTCAAAGAGGAGAGCCACGTTCTTCTAGAAGTCTTCTAGAAGACGGTGATGAGGTTGATGGTGCCGGATGTTGTAAACAGGCCAGGTTGCGCCGCCGCTTCTCTCGTACGCTCAAACCAAACTCACCAGAGAAGCAGCGCAGGCTGTTCACAACATCCCGGCACCATCAACCATAGCACGAGTCATTTGGAAGAAAGTGACTCTCCTTACTCTGAAATGCGTCACACCCCTTTGGATGTTCAATACGAACATCCATGGATGTTATCTCAAGAAGAAAACTTTGGGTGGCCTCAGTGCTCAATCCAGAAATCAAACTCTCACACTGTGAACTGACACAGGAATTTTTCTGGGGATTAGCCCCTGGGGCTAATCCTGAAGAGGGGGGCTAACATGAAAGTGGGGGGGGCTAAAGTGAGGGGGGGGGGGCTAAAGTGAGGGGGCTAAAGTGAGGGCTAAAGCTAAGGTTACTCCTTGCCCTTCGATTCAGGGATGCATGACGACACGGCCTCTTCCGGATTACTGTTGCGTCTATCCACTCCCTTATCCACTCTCTCGCTTCCTGCTTGCACCTGCTTCCTGCTTGCACCTGCTTCCTGCTTGCACCTAGCTCGAACATTTCGCAAAACACTCGTGAGTCATGGCAGCGTCGACGACGAGAACTCTGGCTCTGCTGGGTCTGGTGATGGCCGCGTTCCTCGTGGCTGCGTAACTCAAGCTGCTGGCATTATGTGTGGGACGAAGTAGCACAGAACAAAAGGCTGAACAAGTTCAATCACTCCATCATTGACGAACAGTTCCATTCCTACCAGCGAGAAGGACTTCCCCGCTTCAACAAATCGTATCCAAATCATTACTTGCCAAGTCGTAAGTCTTCGAATCAGTTCAAGTTCCCTCTTTGGATATGCCCTTCGTATTACTTTTCAGAAAATGACTACACCATTGTCGCGGGAGATTCTACTTCCTACATTCCACGGTTTCTTCACACTGCCACTGTCCATACATGATGTCCAATTTGTGTTCATGATCAATGCAAGCATGTGATTTTTTCACGGTTTTTCATGGTTGTGATTTATAAGGTTGTGGTGATAACGTGGGGGTGAGGAATGTACATTATTGTCATAAGTAACTACTTCCATGAGCTCGTAATGACCTTCGGAAGAACAGACAATGAACTTCGGAAGAACAGACAATGAACTTTGGAAGAACAGACAATGAACTTCGAAGAAACAGAGACAATCTTTGCATGCATTCAGTTATCATCTTCAAGTAGCATGAAAAGCATGTTACCCAAAAGGTCATCACTGCATGGGTCCTATATAGCGTAGTGATCTGTTTGTTTCGTGAGGAAAATCAAGACTTCAAGCAACCTTGTTGAAAGCTTACATATCACTTTGTTGCTTGATCTCAAAAGTGGCCATTTGTGTGGATCGTTATAAGCTTACATTCCACTTGTTGCTTCATCTCAAAAGTGACCATTTTTTTTGTGTTGTGCAGAGGAAGGGATTGTTTATGCCAGTGAGGGTGCTACTCTCGGGAGGAATGAAAGGACCTGAATAAAACTTCAGAAGCAAAGTAAGTTCCAAAGGCAAAAGTAGATTCAAATGGATAAACGATCATCTAGCAAGTATTGTGCACCTGATCTCCACACAAGTTGCGCCAAAAGTTGCAACACATAAACTTCAATTGAGGGAAGCTCTACAATAAAAATGTATCTGTAGGAGTATGAGTATATCTCCAATTCCGTTAAAATGGCATAATGCTGATAAATTGGCACCCCTCAACTTTCTGAACTGTCAATAAAGGAGTGATATTATCAAAAAAATTGTGATATTATAAAATACACCACTCCATGTGAGCGCATATGTAAGATTTGGTGTGACAAAATGGCACATGGCATAGTGCCATTTTGACGGAATTAAGGTTGTATGTAGCAAAAGTCGCATACGATAGTTGTTTTTGTTGATGTGCTAATGAAATGCATAAGGAAAATTTGCAGTTAGCCTTGTTTCGAGGTAGTTGGGGAGGAACTTCAGCGGAGGTTTGAGTGCAAGCAGGCGCCCTGGTCGATTACTGCGATTGCGTCATAGTGGGCCTTAAGTGCTTGGAACGCCCTCACGAGGTACGCGGGGCAACAAGGTGATGGCAATTTCAATTTCAATATTATTTTTTTTTATGTCGAGAATGATTGGTATTTGTGTTTGTAGTAAATAGTGGCTCAGTCACTCGTTTGAAAATTCACTTTTAATATTCAAATTTGAAATTTATAATCACTTCTAACGAAGCCCTTATTTATTAACGTATTGTTTGACTTTGTGGATGTGGATCATGGCAGTTCAATGGCGTTCTCTCCATTCTGTGAAGAATGCGGTACCACTTTTGTGAGAGACAACGCTAAGTTACGCGCGAATGCGAACACCAAGAGGGACGCGTGCGGAGGTGGCCAAGCAAATAAGGAATTGGCGGTCTTGGATGGAGGTGGCAAGGAAGGAACCAACGGAGATACCAATGGAGGGTCTATCGGAGCCACCATCAATCATTGAAGACTTTCGAGGCCCTCCTACAAGACAAGCTATTATGGGGCACAAGATGAGAAAACCTCCTACCTATAATATGATCTTTGATCCGCCTCGTATGCATAATAGAGTCAAAACTAAGCTGTATGGTAGAAAGTGTCTGAGAGAAGATTATGCAATTCAGCACAAGTGTTATACAAACAATCAAAGAACAATCCACAAGTGGATTGAAGAAGGTCAATCTAGTGGAATTCTTCCACTAGGTGAATTTAGCCTAGAGGATCCTTCAGTTCGAAGTGCAGTGAAAAAAATTATTAGAGACAGAAAAGATGAATTGATGGATATCAATTTCGGTAGTGGGAAGAAATATGCTTGGAAAGAAAACGATGTCTTTAAGAAATTGAGAAAATATCTCAAGTACAAGAGATATAGAAAAAGGCAATTTGAAAAGGTTCAAGCCGTTAGTACTAGCGAAAATTTGGAAACAAACACGTTATCACCTGGTCCTCTTGAGCGAGTAGATATAGGTGAACAATTAGAAAATGTAGAAGAAGAAGATGATGACGTGACTTTCGTGATGCGTTGTTTTGAGTCAGAAAATGTTCATGAAATGTATTCGAATTTGTCCAAGTTTATAACGGTTGAGAACAACCTTGCTAAATCCGCTAAGAGAAGAATTCCATTTCCATTAAACATGAAGGGTTCTTCAGATGCTGAGAAACTTCATGTAGTTGCGGAATTTTTTCGTCAACAAAAAATCGGGTTGAAGATCAACAACATGGAGTAAGCATATTTTTACTTTCATAGTTTGTATTTCTTGCATGTTTTGATGTTGATTTGTAAAAGAAGAGCATGTTCTTAGGTGGTACGTTTTACTTTTGCATTTGTGAAAAGCAACATTTTTTAGCTCCATTTTCTTTTATAGATGACTAAGCAGGTGAGAATAGAGCGTGCAAGGAATGCTTCAATTTGATAAGGATTCTATTTTGTTTCTCAGTTTTGATTCTAACAAAGATTGGTTTCCATTTGCCTTTTCCGATCTTGATGGGTACAAAGATTACTTATCCTTCAAGGTAACGGAACTTAAACCCAAAATGCAACGAGGTTTATGCTATATAAGAGTTGATGTTTCCTTTAAGTATGCTTGATTCCTTCGACTTATGAATGTAAGTAGCTTATTTCTGACATTAAAACGTTAAAATAATCAGGTCAGATCCAGAGGCAGTGGAAATACTACCCAAGATTTGCGACTTGAGCCAATGGAGTTCCTAAATGATACTATCATAGATTTCTACATCAAGTAAGTGTTTTACTAACTACACTATCATGACTGATAATTGTTCGCATGTCTTGATTGAGGATAGTTTGCATGTCTTAGCTAGATTGTATTAGTATTATGGGACTTAGAACTTACACTCGCTTGTGCCTTTTTCACTTCATGGTTCTTTTAATTGAACATGGAAAGCTAAATGGTCTTTTGTTTTATGATAATCGCTATGGTCAAGTCTACTCATGAGTATGAGGGTCATGGTTGAGTTTGGAGTTATTATTCGTTGTTTGTTCGGTACATTCAGAGACCGGACTTCCTTGACTCTAATGAAAAAGAACGCTTTCACTTCTTCAATAGTTTCTTTTACAAGAAGCTTAGTGAAGTAGTTAGTGCCGAGGTACGCGGAAACTTAGAAACAAGCACTTAATGTAGTTAGGGGGAATTTAAATTTGTATTTTGTAAGTCCTTTGTTTGTGGAATTGTGGCCCTCTTTAGTATTATTAAACAACTGAATATGCTTAGTTTATTAAAATAAGGTTTTATTACATGATTTGTTTGTGGTTCTAAGTTTTGATAAATTTGACTTGGTTATTTAGAAAAAGAAAGGCGGCGCAAGATTTTCCAAATTACGAAAGTGGACAAAAGGGACGAAAATATTTGAAAAAGAATACCTTTTCGTACCTATCCATGACAAGTAAGCAAATCAAAGTTTGTTTGAAATGTTGTTGTGAATTCCTTTTGTGAACGTCTTATGTATTTCCTGCAAGCCGGTTGCAGTATGCACTGGAGTCTTGCAATTATCAGCTTTCCAGGCGCCGACAAGGGGGGCGATAGTGAACGATGCATTATCCATCTTGATTCTATGACCCACGGTCACGATAGCCAACAGGTTTTCCGATTGCTCAAAAGGTTAGACTTTCGAACATTGCATTCATTTGTAAGTAAATGTGCCAATCTTTGCTTCTCAAGATGTTTCCAAGATGTATTAAGTTCATGTGGCAATTTGCCACTAAGTTTAAATAAGAGAATCATTTTTGTATGAGTTTGTTACATCTACTTATCATTTATTCAATATAATAATCATTGTATATCTATTGGCAGGTACCTAGTCGCCGAGTGGAAGCACAGTGTTCAAGAAGAGGTTCAAGAAGAGGCTGTTGTTTGCAACCCCTCAATGCCGATCTTGAAAGTCATCAACATTCCTTGTAAAAAGTCCCTTAAATCTTGTATATTGATTTGGACCATTTTGGCTATATTCTTTCTATTGAGATAAATTCGATGTAGATATTTGTTGTATAAGAAGCTCTCTCTAGACTTAGGTTAGCAATAGAGCATCTTGATTGGAACTTACTTTTTATTGAGCTTGATACCTTGTAAGTCTTTTAGTTTATATTTTACTTGTAACCTATTTGGGCGATAATTTGTTAACAACAACTACCATTGTCAAATCGGTACCATTGCAAGAGAATGAATCGATTGTGGACTCTTTTTGCTATACTACATTTCCAAGGTTGTGGAATGCGCACCTAGGAGCTTGAATTTAAGTAGTATGGACGGAAAATGGGATGATCTCGGCACAGTAAGCAAGCTCTTCAATCTTGCATTCATGTTTTTAAACTATTCGCTCTTTCTCTTACTTAAAAGTTCTTTTTCTTTTTCTTTTACCTCGGTTTTAGTTTGGTGAAGATTGGTTTCTTCCTATGAAGCATCGAGTCTAAGGACAACAATTCAAGAGGTACTTTCTCGATTATTTGATCAAGAAATTCGAGAGCAGAACAAGTTATGATACTAGATGGTGGCGGCACTGCAGGAGTGTGTAAAGTTGTTATTCCTTTAGACGGACTAGAGCCTTGTAAGTAGTGCAAGTTGTTGACTTGTTGCTCCTCATATGGAGCATTTTATGGAGCCGTGGTGACGTGCACTTTGCACGTGCATGATTACTCTTATGATTTATCTTTTTAATCTTTGATGAACCTTTTTAAAAGATTGTTTATTTGAAGTGTAATATATTTGTCTGCATGAATGCTCCGAAATGCTTCAAAATTTTATATTTGTCCTTACGGTACATATGTTTGGGCAGATTGTTCTTCCTACATTTGGCGTCAAAAAAATGGGACCAATTTTATATATTGAGAGATTTTTATATTGAGACAGGAAGTTTTGGAATGATTAGTCGCTGGGGCTAAAGCTGACTGGTGTTTCTTTTGCCCCAATTTAGACCCCTACAGCTTAGGTAGGTCTAAAGAGCCCAGGGAATCTTCACGGATATGTATCCCCTTACATCATTCAGTCTCAGCCCTCAATATTTTTCTCTTTGACATGGTGAAGTTAAAGGGCTTCAGTCCTTGCGAGTATGACGAATTTGTAATATTTTATAATTAGAGTACAATTTCGTACATGAAGTTTCGATTTTTTTTGTTGTCAGTATTAGTTATTTTAGTTACAAAATCCAGAACAACATTTTAAAAAGAGGAATGAATTGTTATTTGTACAAATCCATTTCATAAGATGAATGTGTTTTTTAATTGAAATTGAGCCATTCAAAAATCTACAATTATTATACATTAAAATTAGTACTTTGTGAAGAGTATAATTTCAAATCCTTTTTCACGCATTCGTGGAAGGATGCATATTCGTTCAGACTGAGAATCGATAATTTTTCAAATGCCTTTTTTATAGTAAAAAAGACGCCTTTACATTCCAATTTTAGCATACTTTCATGTTAAAAATCAAGCACTTCTGTAGGTCTCATAGGTACTATGTGGGTATAAAGTGTGTACACATATTCCTCTCTAACCTAAAAACAAGAATGTGAAGAGCCTCGATTTAAATTCACTTCAAAAATTGTTAAAATTGGCCCTCAAACCATTGCTTTCCATTGTCACAACCTGGAGAAAAAAACGTTTTTTTTCGAACTTTGAACATTATGATCTCACAAGCGACAAGGAATTCGAGCATATGATTTGGTATACACAATCTTCTACAAGTTGGGTACCGGATCCTACTATTACATACTTCAAAGTACGTTATAGAATCAAAAATCTCACTTTGCAGTGAAAGAGGGCAATTGTGAGGGTAAAGCATGCAAATAGTGCCTAGAAACTTTAGGTGTTAAACCCTTCACGCTTTTAGAGCCCACGTAACCACTAAGTGGTCACTGGTCACTAGTCACTAGATGATTAAAAAATGAAATGCTAGAGAACCTCCGAATCATTGCCATTCAAATGTTGAAGTTCTTATGTGAAACTTTTGATATTGTAGATGTTGCAAAAAAAATTTAAAAAATTAAAATTAAAATAATAATAATAGAAATATGACTTTCTTAGCTATTCAAATACCTATGTACTAAACACCATAATATAGCAAATACTTACAAATATGACACATATACCATGTGGTACTTCTTGTGTTTTCAAGTTTGTTGTCTTGTATTCTTTTCTTCGATTGTGTTCTCTTGTTCATGTTCTAGTATTGTATATATTCCGGTCCTGATAAAATAACCAACTCTATTCTTATTATATCATATAAAATAATTTACGGAAAGTAGGATTATTACTTGTTGACATTGACAATTATTTTCACATAGAGGTTCTATAAGGCAAAATATTTAATAAGATTTATATGATAAGATGTAAACTTTGCATGGTGACACAAAGGTACATTCCAAACGCATTACCAAAATAAAATCAAATAGTACCTCAAATAAATGGAGAAAGCAACCTGTTAGACTTATGCATTGTCAAAGTTCAATTGATAAAAACCACTTTTACATGGTGACTTTTCCATTTATATTTGCATTATTTCATTCTGGAGGATAGTTCAAGTTTTGATAATCAATTTTACCTTAGTTTTAAATTTTGCAAGTAGTAAGACCCAAAGCTAATGCAACATACTTTGCTTTACTTTATTATTATTAACCAATATTTGGTTTGTACGGTCAAGTTATCTTATACAGTTTGCTTAACCCTTAAACGTTAGACCCAGCCCGAGGGGTTGGGTTTTTTTTTGAGAGAATCTTGCTCATAACTTGTACACTCCATTATACCAAATGGAATTTTTAGAATTCCAAACTGAGCACCATAAAGAGATCTATACTTTCTTAGAATAGAGCTCAAGCAAATTAAAAATAGAATAATGCTAAAAATGGAGTTTAAAAGAGATTTTCGGTGTGGTATCAGGAAAGCATATGATGTTTAAGGGTAAATTATAATAATGTTGCTGAAGTTACTTAAATTATATTGACTGATCTTGGTTTTATTTTCCATTTTGGAAGTATTCTCTCTCCTAAAAAGTTAAAAACATTATGAAAATATTTTTTATCTTGGTTTTATTTTCCATTTTGGAAGTATTCTCTCTCCTAAAAAGTTAAAAACGTTGTGAAAATATTTTTGGTGTTGTGACATTTGAATGATCTTTGGTTTCTTTTTAGATTCATTTTGCGTATAGTTTAAAAATAATATTCTTCCATACACATATATTTCGTAGGTTTGCTTACTAAAAAAATAAATATTCCATGAAATATTTTGAATCCTTCTTTTGAAATCTAGAATCATGAAAACTTTTATTTTTACCTTTTCTACTTTTATTTTAGCTTTTACATTTTTGTCATTAGATTTGATATATATATATATATATATATATATATATATATATATACACCATAATATAAGACAAGTTATTACTTTTGAGGTTCTAAGATTATTTGGCCACGATTTTGTCGTTCACAATGGCGCGAATCCGTCCACGCCGTAATCGACAAGTTAAGTGTAGGTGCAGTGCATGTATCGTAAATAGTGGAGGGCTTGGGTTTAGATACGTGGATCAACGAACTCGACATAATCATCACAGAATAGACGCTGAATTACTTGAAAAGAGAGATGCTGAAGCAAGATTGCCCTTACAAGACCAGAATGAATTTCCTGAACAAACTGAAGCACCTAGGCAAGATGAGGCTCTTGAATTAGAGCTTGATCGCGAGCCCGAACCTGTACAAGGTGGTGAGATGGAAGACCGGACGGAATATTTATTGAAAAAAATAAAGAATTTGGTAATTAGAATGCAAGCAGAGTGGGATATCAAAGGTGTTCCATTGGAATGTCAAGATTGGACCCTACATCAAATTTTTGGAGGATTATCAAACGCGGTTGATGATCATCCCGGAGTTTCAATTGAAGATAGGCTTGCCCCATTAATCAGGGCGATGCCCTTGGATTGGGATGGTAGCTTGGAAGGGCCTGCTTCTATCCCTTCTTCATTTAAAACGTTGCTTCGATTATATAAAAGGTGAGTGATCTAGCACGTTCTATGTCGAAGCATCACTTGAACTTTCATTAAATTTGTTTTCAAAAGTATATAAATTACTAGTAATCTACAATAAAAATTTCAAATGTCCAATAAATTTAATCTAAAGATTCTAATTTCAAAAATATTTTTGACCCTAATAGTTATATTTATTGTGCACGTTTTCACATAGATGGGGTCTCGTACAACCGAAGAGATGGAGGATGTGCTTGGGTACAAAATCATTCTCTCATGAACCTTTCATTCTACCACCAGCTGAGGAAGATGGGTATGATGGGAACAAGTTTGTAGCATGTTCTTGCGACCCTCCTAATGATAAGCGCTCATGTGTTCAGTGTGCAAAAACATGTCCACATTGTAACAACTCTAGATTTAAAATGATATCTTTTGATTATATCAACATCAACATCGACCAACTTTCGAGTGCAATGGCTTCTAGAACATTGTGCCACGAAATGCTGACTATGTGGAGGGCAAATACGGAGTGGTTAAATGTGCATGGAGCTCCTCCGTCTATTATAAATTTTTGGCATGGAGCAAAAATCAGGGAATACCAAGACTTTTGGAACCCGGAGGTTCAGTGGGAAGTCCCTGTTATATGCCCAAACAAAATGTGTAATAGACCATATTGTGCTTTTCCAGTGAAATGCAAAACACTCCGCAATTTAGATCATTGGGATGCTCAATCAGGATGTTACAAATTCATGTGTAAAGAATGCAGGAGGCAACAGGTGGTACCAAAAAAAAAAGTTATGGGGGACCCTCGAAACTTTGCTCTTGCTGGTCATTGGGACGGATTTCAGGTATCTGGGAAAAAACAACGCGGATGTTGGGTTATGGAGATAGATGTACTCAACGCAGGGACATCTTCGAGCTTATCACTATTACCCGTGTTGTTTATTCCTTTAAGCGGTAACGAACCTTATCTTGTAGAACGAATGAAACAAAACATTATAGCTTTCACAAAGCCTTTTGTTGAAGAGCTGGAAACTTTATTCATAGACGGAATGCATTGCACATACAACTACCCAGTATGTAGGATCAGCAACCTCTTGCCTCGTTCCGAAACACCAAATATAAGGGCAATGTTAATGTTGATGACAGGAGATCATCCAGCTCAATGCAAGATCTCAAATCTCAAATCATCAGGAAAATCGGCTTGTCGGAGATGTAAAATGCATTCAACATTGGTTGATGGCCGATACGTTTATGGTGAGAATGAAGAGCAGTTTACACCCCTCCGGAGAGCGCACGACTAAGGAACTAAGTCATAGTGTGAATATTTTAACCAGGCTAAAAAATGATAAGGTGGCTAGAGATGAATACAGCATGGATTCTGGAGTTTCTGGAGATTCACAACTATGGCGACTATATTACTTACACAAATTTGATATTTCTCGGGACTTGGTGTATGACGTTATGCATGTAGCTAATCTTAATATGTTTAAGAACTACATGATAAAGTTTTTCGAAGACATTCGTGAACATCCAAAAGCAAATATCTTGTTAGAAGTTGTAGATACTACTTGCACCTCCGTTACCGAAGCGCGCACTTGTGAATTAAAGCAAGGTCAATGGCCTCGAGATCCCATTAATGACCACAAAAGCTACACTGCAGAAGAATGCCAACTTTTTGTAATGTGGATGTTGCCTATCATCCTACACAAGTTGGCGCCTAGTAGATACCAATTTTCGGACCAACGGTCTATGATTGGTCGTTTGCTTGTCGATATTGCACATTTCTTGTTCAATTGGACTAGAAACAAGGGCTGGAGTGTAACAGACTTAGATGTTGTTCGCCAGCTGTTCCGGAAGTGGCGTGTTCTTTCAGAAGAACTAGATGGGCCAAATGGAAGACCACTAGAGCATGTCGCAGGTGCCGCCCATATTTTGGAAGATGTAGTACGATTCGGCCATTCCGACGTTTATTGGTGTTTTCCTTATGAGAGGGAAGTAAAAAGATATAACAATATAAAAACAAATCAGAAGAATGTAGAAGCAACATTTGCTAAATATACTACACGTAGGTTATTTCATAAAGTTCAACTCTGCATTGCAAGTGAGGCTGACGGTTTGGATATGAGGGAAAAAGCTCTAGTCGAAGTTCATGAAGCACTTATGTACCCACAAGGTATTACGCATACTCATAACCAACAATGTCCAAAGTGGCATCTAAATTGTTGTTTGAAAACATCATCTAAGAAAAAGGCATCATATTTGTTAAAGTTGTTGGAGCAAGCATCGGTTCCTATTGCGATGACGAATGCAAAATCCAAGGGCATTGTCATTAGTCCTATCAATAACACATATGAACAGGCTTCAGATATAGTTTGGTCTTATTTAAAACATCGTTTTGAGGGAATAGACACCATGCACGCACCATATATACTTATTCACAAAGTTTGTGTAGTAGGAAGATATCACTATGCAATTGGAGATGACGTGGTGGTGGAAAACGACGAAATTGGGGGAACCCCGTATAAAGCCAAACTTAAAGAAATTTTTAGCTATGACCATAACATGCATTTGGAAACTTTTTTCACGGCGGATTATTACCAACATATCCAATTTCACCAAACAGACGTGGTGGACCCTATTACATATATGAATGTGATAAAAAAAAATTTCTTTGTCCCATTTGATGACACATGCATTCGCCCAATAAGATGCCTTAAACACAAATTTTTGTGCATCAAAAATCCAACACAAGGAAATGGTAGATCTCTTGCATATGAGACGGAAGACAATACAATGCGTAATCAATTAATCATATAGTTTAGACTTCAATTTTAACATTGATTTTATAGAATGTATGCATAAAATATTCATAACTATATTTTCCATATAAGGCACTTTTTGGGGAGAACATTATAAGGAATGGCTAAAAGCCACCATTTCATAATCTTAACCAAAAGATCTTGTATCTAAGCCTTTTTTAAGTCAATGTTCTAGAATGACCAATAAATGTTTACCGTTTGCAAGATCATAACATTCAAAGTTTTTGCCAAAAAAATTGGGTAGTGTAAAAGTGTATTATTAGAATAAGGAAGGCCGTACGCCTCCTTTTCACTTCTCTCCATCTTATTTTTTCATTCTAAGTCTAGTACTTGAATTGAGCTTTATGTGCAAGGTGGTGTTTTCTTCTTACTCCATGGACTGTTCTTCATTGTTTTCTCCATCACTTCCTTGTTTATTGTCTAAGTAAAGGAAGATTTAATGTATTTAGGGCCAATATATTTTCCTTCATCATTCTCGGTGTTAACTTTTTGTGATTTTTGTCTTGCTTAGTTAGATGTGTTGTATTCTTATTAGGATGTGTGCGTTTATTATGTTGTTGTGAGGTGTAGTAATTGTTTGTGTGACGTGGGTGTGCTCTTATGTATGAATTATACTATATTTATGTGTTTAATTTGTTTATTGTAATTCTACCATGTAAATTGTCTTGCTTAGTTTTGTTATTTTCCGAGTGGCGGGCGGGGAGGCCAATCCCATTTTAGTCTATAAGAGGTAGATCGAATAGACATTATATCCTTGTTAAAGTCTTATTTTTTGTGGAAATCAAGACGTGTATTCTTAGCTCGTTATAATGAGAAGCATATTTTTGGTTTTTATGATTTATAGGATCGCAAAGAGCATGTTTAATACTCTCATAGGTGGTTATTAGTTGTTGGAAGAACCTTAAAGATCATTGAGAATTTTAGTATCAAAGGTTAACACCTTTGACATTGCCAAACTTACTCCATAATAATGGGAGAAATGTTTCTCTTTGGTAAATTTGGCTAAGTTAGTCTGTGGTGCAAGTGTTAGAGGCTACAACAGTGAGATTTTAGCGTCACAAGGGTTTCGGGAGCACAAGGGACAGAAGCCTCATGTGCGAGGCGCGGGCTGTTTGATTGATCCACGAGCATGTCCAGAACGCGACGTATCACCTCCAGCCTCTTTACCATGTGACGAGCCCCTCTCTTGGTACGCGTACTGCCAATATCGTCGTCTGCCTGAACAAGCAAGAGCTTGAACTCTTCTTCGTTGATAATTGTCACACCGCCTGCTCAAATGAGGGAATGGGGCTCTGATGTTGCACTGGGGCTGTTGTGAGCAGATGCAGAAGAAGCTCCTCAGCTTCCTTGGCTGACGTCGTCTTCGATGACGCAGCTGCAAGCATACACTCTGTAACCAGAGCACGAACATCCTCCGTCAGGATCAGGGTCCTCACCAGCCGCTTCAGTTGATCCGCGGAATGGCCGGATAATCCATCCGACAACAAGGACTTCCAAACCGTATAGGACTAGCGGTGAAGTTCGAACGCCAGGTAAAAGCATATGGAAGTTATCATATCGTCACACCCGAGCTGCGTTGCTGATGGAAGGAGCTTTGCACTCTGTTCCAAGCTCTCATGACGTATCAGAAGTGGGCTGTACATCCTGGTAATAACGAGAGCGATGGGGGGCTCTAACAAGCAGCAGACGGAGAGGGCCGCGCCGGTGAAGCGCAAGTCGAAGCACTCGTTGGACGAGGGCCGCCGCGATGGCAAGAATGGTACCGGACGTCCGCCACCGTGCGGCGGCTCAAGATGTATAAGTCGCGCCCCGTGCGCAAATGCGAGGGCCACGTTTTGTCTAACGAGTATCAGTCCCACGCTCTGCCGTCCACTCGCATACTACCCGACCGTCGCTGGTTCGGCAACACTCGCGTGGTCGGGCAGAAGGAATTGTAGACTTTCCGGGAGGAGATGCCAGAGCGAGTCACAGATGCGTACACTGTCATCTTGAAAGACAAGAAGCTGCCGCTTGCTTCGCTTAACGAACGACAATTCAAAGGTAAGGTTCGGTTACGTTAGGGTTTTGGTCACCGGATTGTGTCCCGAGCTTCCTCTTGCAAATTTTGTGTCCTTTCTTCTTTCAAATTATTCTTCTTGATCAGCAGTTGTGAACAGTCGAGATGAGCAGTCAAGCCTCAAGGTATGGTGGGCAGCGAGCGTTTTCATCCCAGCGTATGATACATGCGAGCAACTTTGTGGTGAAAACAGCGGAGACACGCCCTAAATCGGCCGTCTTCTATTTAGAGGGACCTCCGAGTGGTGTTGATTTGTTCGTGTCCACGATCTTGATCAAGCCTGCCAACTCTTTCGAGTCTCAAGGGTCTCCGCTTAAGAAACAGGCAAGAACACTGCACATATTTATTCTACTCCAAGCATTGGCTTTTCTTCCAATCAGTCGATCACTGTTACTAGGCTTTTCTGTGACAATCGGAATTAGTTGGAAGAGTTTAACAAGAATCTTCAGTAGGATGTCTCCTTATCATATAGAGGCCTCTGCATGGAGAGCATCCTCTATTTGGTACAATCCTGTGATTGACATAATCTAACATTACTTAATTCGTTACCGTCAGGATCTTGAGCTGATTTAGATAGACCCTTTTCGTTGCTGCTTCTTAGTCCATTGTTAACAGGCTATACTGATGGTTCTTTATTTTGCATTGGCTCTGAAGGTAGAAGAAAAAGCGCCAAGAATCCGTTTACCTGAAAGCATTGTACAGAATGCAAGTTTTGCAAATGGGCTTGAAGGTTGGAATTTCAAGGGCTGCAAAGGCTTCGTTCGCAACTGCTTGGAGAACCCCAAGATTCTTCCATTGGAGGGGAAGTCCTTCGCTATTGCAGCTCAACGTACAGACACTTGGTGTGGTATTGAGCAGACCATCACGGATCGGATCTAGAGCTGGAAACTATGTATGATGTTACGGCTGTTGTTCGCATTATCGGCCCTTGTTCTAAGGCTACAGTGTTGGCCTCTATGTACATACAAGAAGCTGACAGAAGCGAGCGCTACGTCACCATGGGAAGGTCAGTGATTCTAGTGACTTACTGTTTGATTTTGAAGTTCCACTTACTAAAGAAAGCCAAGTAAGGCTTACGAAACTCTTTCGAGATACTTAGAGCTGAGGAAACCAGTACTAATTGATAGGTGTATTTCTTAGATTCATGAATGTCATGTTAGCAGATGAAGGACGATCTTAGGCACCATTTCCATATGCGAAAATTGTAAAGTTTTTAGCACATGGTGAACTCTTACTAATGATACCAGAATCTGATCGGGAGGTGATAAAACTTTCATCTCTAAACAAATCTGTTTTGAGCACCGCAACATGCCAGTCATGTTTTACAAGGTTTCCGCTTTGGGTACTAGTCTGCTCTATCAAACCTATTGATACAAGATTCTTCTTCTTTTCTCTTATTAATGAGCATGTCATTGGGTGCAGCTTAGAGGCAAACTCTACAGAGTGGAAACAGTTGCAGGGCAGGTTGATATTGCTGAAAGCACCATCTCAAGTGTCTGTTTATTTAGAGGGTCCACCATCAGGAACCGATATTCTTATGGACAGCTTCTACGTCCGACGTGCTTCGAACCCAGAGCCAGAAAAGCCACCAGTTATCACAGTAAGTGGTTTTAAACGCTTCCAAATTCGCTATATATTAATCAAGCAAATACTTTGAGAATACTAAGAGCGTGGGTTTTGTGGCAGGATCAAAAATACGGCGTGAACATAATAGAAGTACACGATTTCCACTCTTGAAGGCCCAAGCTGATCAGGTATGTCAACGAACAGAAGATCTTACATTGAATGTTATATGACGTGTTAATCGTTCACTGTCATGACCACTGATCCTGCTCTGATCGTGGACTTTTTCAGATTCGGCAGCGAGATGTGATTATTAACCTGAAGAATCGATCCAGACAACCTGTTCCGGCTGGTATTTCTGTGAGGTTTGAGCAGACAAGTAGGAGCTTCCCTCTCGGTGCTTGCATCAGCCGCTGGAACCTGGACAATAGCAGCTACAAGGAGTTTTTCCTGCAGAACTTCAACTGGGCAGTTTTCGAGAACGAGCTCAAATGGAATTGGACTGAGCCCCAACGCGGCAAGGTCAGTGCATGATGATTCTCACTAATATCTCATAGAGGCATAAGTCACAGACTAGATTAATTTTGAAATACTACTACGACTGAGGCTGACACCAGCAAGCAGAAAAAGTATTGCTTTGTTTGAGGCCAACGGGGACTTGTGGGCAGTTCAATTACAAGGACGCAGATGAGATGGTGGACTTCTGCATGCAACATGGGATACAAATGCGAGGCCATTGCATATGCTGGGAAGCAGAGTGCAACTGTCAAGACTGGCTCAAGACTCTCACTTCTACGGAGCTTGCAGATGCGTTGCAAAAGCGAGCAGTGGACTTGCTCACTCGCTACAAGGGCAAATTCCAACACTACGACGTCAACAATGAGATGCTTCATGGATGCTTCTACCGAGAGCGGCTGAGCCCCACCATTCTCCCTTACATGTTTAAATTGGCTCATCAGTTCATGAGGCCACTTTCAAACCTAAGAAGACACAGCGGCGACCTAGAATCGCTCCTTTTTTGTTCCGCGCTTCCCAGTTCCGCTCGCAATTGCACCACCCACCGAGCGGATGGAGCCATTCCTCATTGGCGAGTGAGGTTGTGGCATCGAGGGGGCCAGGCCAGGCCAGGGCTGGGCTAGGGTTTGGAACACGGACGCTTCCACATGGCTATGTCATCGGCGCCTGCCGTTCAACGGCTTTACGACGTTTGTAAGAAAATTTTTACGTCGACCAGTGTGCCGTCTTAAGCGCAGGTTTCCAACGTCTGTCTTTTTACGCTCCCTCTTTTTTGTATTTCACTCAGCAATCTTTCGGAACTTTATTCGGCCCAGCTGTTTGGTACCCTTCACCTTAGGTTGTCTTTTTTGATGAACGTATCATTGGTAAGTTATCCTTGGCGATGCATAGAATAGCACCATGGTGTGGACTTTTGGAACTTACTACAAGGAGAGAAGTTCAGGAAAGTTGAGTGTCGTGGGCCTAACAAGCATTGCATCGTTCTGCAGAGTACCGTACTGTTTCAGGTGTGGCAGGTCCTCTGGTGATTTTTGAGAAAGTGAAGGTGCGTAATTGCGCAGCCCTAGGCTCTTTCGTAGATAAGCATAACATGGTTGAGAGTGACGGATGTTATTGGATGTGACAGGGTCCCAAGTACGAAGAGATCGTGAATCTCCGATTGGGGGATGGCACACGCCGAAGAGGCCAGGTACTGGAAGTCGACGGTGACCGCGCTGTTGTGCAGGTCTGTGGCAGTCTTTTGTTTCATGCTATGAAGGAGGGCGTGCAAGTCTTCATATCCTGTGTTCTGATGGTCATCGTAAGCACCTGACAAGAGTGTGCGCATGGGGTACAGGTTTTCGAAGGAACGTCGGGGATCGACAATAAGCACACCACCATTGAGTTCACCGGGAGGTAATTTAAAGCATCCTGCATCTTTGGCAATGCTATCAACGATTCCGTCCTTGACATTGCGACTTCCGCTTGTGCTGCATATGAGATAATTCGCTGCTTGCGTGCTTATGTTTCCCAAATGCTTTCTAAAAGATTCGGTTTCCAAAGGGTGTTGGGCCTTGCTTCTCACCTTTCCCTGTGCTGAATTAGGTGCTGAAAACGCCGGTTTCGTTGGATATGCTTGGACGTATCTTCAATGGATCTGGGAAACCAATTGACAACGGGCCTCCGATCTTGGCAGAAGCTTATCTGGACATTTCAGGTGCTTGCACTGGGCCCAGTTTGTGTCGCTGTTTGGCATCGTTTTCAGTTGTAAGGGTATCTTCGTGACATGGAACTGTTGGAGCTTACTCGCTCTGGAATGACGCCAGGTGCTTCGATCAACCCCAGTGAGCGAACGTACCCGGAGGAGATGATCCAGACAGGAATATCCACAATCGACGTGATGAAATTTACAAGCAGAACAAGTTATGATATTAGATGGTGGCGGCACTGTAGGAGTTTGAGGAGTTCTCATTCCTTTAGGCAGACTAGATTCTTGTGAGTAGTGTATGTTGTTGACATGATGCCCCTCATATGGCGCATTTTATGGAGCCATGGTGACGTGCACGTGCGTGATTACTCTTATGATTTACTTTTTTAAATCTTGGATGGACCTTTTTAAAAGATTGTTTATTTGAAGTCTAATGTACTTGTGTGCATGAATACTCCTAAATGCTTCAAAATTTTATATTTGTCGGTATGGCCTTATGGGGCATCCGTTTGGGCACGCTGTACTTCCAAATGCATTAGCCGGGGCTAACAAAAGATGTTTCAGAAGGGGCTAATGTAGCAACTATTAGCCCCAGCTAAATTACAAAACTTTAGCCCCAGCAAATGAATGTATTGTTAACCGGGGCTAAAGTAGAAATCATTAGCCCCGGCAATGGGACCAATTTGGGGGCTAAAGGCCAATGTACAAAGAAAATCTCAGATTTTTCGATGCATGTGTAAAGGGGGGCTAAACAGGGGGCTAACGTACATTGCATTAGCCCCGGCTAATGCAGTGAAAACTTCCTGTGTGAGATCAAACTGACACACAAATTGAGATGGAGTAACACTGCATGAGCAACCTAAGTAGTGCATTCAAATATGCATGGACTCGGGTGCTCGAGCTCTCAATGCTAGCCGCAATAACCTGGCACAGCCGTATCTCCTGAAGACATGTTGAGTGTCTAATGAGCGTACTCCTGAAGACATGTTGAGTGTCTAATGAGCGTACTGGTCGCACTAAAACTTCAAAGACCCCAAAGCACGAAAAATCCGAAGCGCTGATACGAACAAACGGCAAGAAAGATTCACCTAGTCAGATACGCAACATGCTCATCAAGAACTCCCACCACACAATAAGAACCAAAGCCGGAGCAAGAAAAATTCAGTTTTGATGTCCAGCCGATCTCACAGATTTGACTCTTCTCGTACTCTTGACTTCACGGTCATCATGGTTGGTAAAAATCGAACCATATACGTTGCGCTACCTAGCATGCTTGCGGGGAGGTGGCCTAAACACTTTCCTACGAGTTTTACAGGGAGGTGGCCTAAACACTTTCCTTAGCTTTCTCGAGATCGTATGGTCAATCTGACTATCCAATTCCCGTTGTGGAAGGTCTCGATTCTCCATATCACTCTGCAATCACCACAATTAAATATCATTACCTTGAGTTAGGTTCTAAATAAAAGTCGAAAGCTCCAGCCCAAATTCTACACATGCATGAGCTTTCGACTTTTATCTTCAAGCATGGGTTGGCAATAAGCAATGATTCTCACGTAGTCAATGTAGATTTTGTGCATGGAGCACCAACATAACGAGACAATGAAGTCAAAAACAAAACTGCTCAAGGAGGTTATTAAGCTAACATGCGTAGCAGAGGCTAAAAGAAGTGGCAAAGTAAACCAACATCTATAAAGAGCATGATGAACATGGTACAAGTCCTCACAGCGGCACAAGTCCACATACACGCCTCCACCGCACCAGGCTTGAATGTGGATCTCAAATGGCGTGCGTGCCATCGTGAGGACTTGTGTTGTGCGCAATTAGGTTACGAGATGAGAGTTCGGAGCGTAGTCTTTACTACACTACAGGGGAGTTCAACGGAAAATTGTTGCTGTAGAGCAAAGTTTGCGCCAAAAGAACGTGCAATGACTGTGCACTGAGTTGGAGAATGGGTAATACTGGCTTCTCAGAAGAGGAACTGCAATCGTTCATGCTTCATTTCATGCCTGAGTATCACCGTCTACAGTATCAATCTTGTTAAGCGCATTCATTTGCAGTTCTTGTGTGTGGAAGTACCGTTCGAAGTTAGATATTGCCGATCTCACAGAAGAGCCATTGATATTTATGGGAATGAAAAGTGCCTTGAGTTCCGTCTTCCTGTAACTGCAACCTGTAGATCTTCTGCGGAATGTAGACAGCCGTTGCAACGTTCAGAATACTTTCGGCTGTTTGCGATTGAAATTCTGGAAGATGAACTCTTCTAGCATTCTAAACATTCTAACATTCTCCGAAACAAATTGCTTGAAAAGGCCTTAAAACCACAGAGTAGGCTGCCTAGACCTTACCCATGAGTGCACTCATAGCATCATGCATTTTTCTACACCTTTAACCCCTATACGTTCCTACGGTCGTTTTGATACATTTTAGATGAAGGGCAGAAACTCTCTAGAGCCATAGCTTCTAGATCCAAAGTCCGTTTTTGACGTTATCACTTGGATGAGGTACCAAATCAAGTCTAGTTTGTGTGATAAAAATTGCAGGGTGACCTATACAATAAAGTATGAATTAATGGCTTACATTTTAGTAGCAGCAGCTTTTGGTTTTGAGATTTCAAACATTGGGCATGTTTTACCATTGCAACCCAATTATGAGAAAAAAATAAAAATAAAAAATAAAAAATTCATGAATTTTATTTACATAAAGAATGATCTTAAGCTCGTTCCTAAGAACGTTTTAGTTGGAAGCTTTTTTGATCCAATAAGTTCAGTGTTGGATTTGCCATATTGTTTCTTCAATGAAAAAAGTATAAAATGGATGAATTTTGAGGATCTATATCTCCTCCATCCACTGTTGAATTTCAACTTCATTTTTTAGAATGGATTCCAATTAGAGTCTTGTTTTAGTGGTAGAAATCATGACCTAGTTTTTAGTTTTTTTAGTTTTTTCCTAGGCTTTGTAGGTAAATCTTGCAAACATATTTCTGACTAACTTAGGAACAAGAATCAAAGAGCCACGAGTCATATCTACTTGCAAATCAGTTTTTTCCTTGCCTACTCAATACTACTTTTTTCATTTGACAACAACAAAGATAAGTATTTCTTGATTCTTTTCAACTTTGAGCATTACGTTCTCACAATCTCACAAGCACTCAGGAATCTAAATCTAACATTTGGCATACATGTACATGTAGAATAGTCCAGGTTCTAGATCATATGGTTACTTATGTTAAAAAACAGTCACCTTTTTAACCCCTAAAGTCGAAAGCCCCCAAAACTACCAGAACAACTAAAACCACCCTTTTTCAATGCAAGATGAAAGTTTTCAACTTTTGACGTAATCTTAAGTATGTAACACTAAGAACTTATACTTAACTTGTCCATGTATGTGTACCAAAACTTAATTTAAACTTACCAATTGTGAGATTGTAACATTCAAAGTTGAAAAAAAAGGGTTTTTTCCCTTGTTGCAAAATGGACTTAAAGTTTTTTGTGAGCCCAGAAAACCAATTTTAAGAGTAAATTTGAATTGAGGCTCTTCAAATTCTTGATCCTTAGTGAGTTAGGAACATGTCTATGCAAGTTTTACCCTCATGCAACCTATTAAACTTAAAGAAATGCTGAATTTTCACATGAAGGTATGCTGAAATTTAAATACAAAGGCCCCTCTTTGATAATAAAAATGGCTTGTGAAAAATAAGTGGATGAAAGATCCAAACAGTAAGATCATGCCTTAAAACCTCATTTCCAAGCACAAAAAACAACACTCAAAAAAAATAAAAAAATAAAAATAAAAAAATAAAAAAAAATAAAAAAATCTCAATTTTCAGTGTATTTCTGAAGTTCCTGCAATCTTATTTGTTTCGGGCAGATCTTGAGAAGAAACAAGCATATACCACAGTTTTCAAACTTTGACTGTAATTTTCTCCTAAAGTATGAGGAATTTTGAAACATGAAATGACTTTCCGGAAAGGTATGGAAAACCTCTACAACCTACAATTTTATACAAGCTAAATATAGTAAACAAGGGGCTGACCAGACCTCAAACGACCGATTGTAGGCTCTTTTCGACTTTAGGGGTTAATTGAAATCCTCACCTTGCTTGGGAAGATGATACTTTTTTAGAGTTTTTGGCACTTTGCGATGAATGTGCAAGATGGAGCACATACAAAATTGTAGAGTAGATGCCAATCATTGATGCTGACCTCAGAGGGTTGTCATTCACTCTGTTGCATACACTTAATGTATTACATAATTGAACCAAGGCGATGGTGATGATGAGCCTGGACATTCTGTAGGCCCCTCTTCAGGTTTCCAGAAGCTCCCACCTGGACATGATGTGCTACAGTTCTCCTTTTGTCCACCTACGAGCGGCGGTGACCCCTACGAAACAAGCCCATGCAGAACTTGCGACAAATTAAAGCAGCCTCACCATGTATTCATGCGTCACCACATTCTGGAGCTTCGTTGCCGTGGATCCCCTTCTGCACTTTTTTCTTTTTAGTGTGGTGAACTATAACATCGAAAAATATACATTGATACTCATCATCAAATGAGAGCAAATTCTAAACGGCAAAAAAATTTGTATAAAAAACATAAAGCAGATTAATATACTTATTCGACATCCTGATAGAAACACTTGTTAAATGACCCGTGCAGTAGTAATACAACAAAGTTCTCTTCCTTGTGGTTTATGTTTAGTGTTAACTGCAGGTTTAAGTAGTCAATGAAACTTTCAATTTACCTCTAATCCACAAGTGGGTGTAATTAATGGAACCCGATGTTCGGTTAGAATGGATAAAACTGTTGTCTTGATAACTTTGACCGGTCGATGGATATCATTCTCTGCAAAACGAGGACTTGTTAGTTGTTACTGCAGTAATTGGTACTTTTTTTCTTCTTGGAAGTATCGAGCTTCTAGAAAGTGGCGGTGGAAGAGGACTAGTTCACGACTACGTTATACTCCAGCCTCAAAATGTCGCAAACAAGTGCAATGAATTGTTCCACAACCTACCACTGTCTAGCTATGTTCTGAAAACGAAAAGCTAGGCAGACGGAGAAGTAGGCGATATTCTCGAACTCGGTCGGGGAGAGCTTCGTTTCCATACTGCACTTCGTCGGAAAGGCAGGCAGCGTGCACCTAACAACCTTCAACAAGTTTGAAGGAATCTGGCAGCGTGTTCATGACCAAGTCACGCGGCATGTGACTGCCCCACAACTGGCACTCCGTCCTTCATTCTGTGACGCTTTCTATAGAGTACTGAATGGATTGTTGATGCTCGTCTGCTTTATACTGTAAAAGAAGAACTACGGTGAGTACCCTTTACCAATTACGACCTGGAAAAGGAGAACTGTCAGTGATACAGAATGTGAGATTGAAGTCCAATTTTGTTATTACACGGTACTGATCGCCAGTATATATTACAACTCCTATAGAAATGGCACAAATTGGTAATATTCTCTCAAAATCTAATTTCTTTCACGCACTTGAACGTAGTTTGAACAGAAAGTAGACGAAGTTTATTAGGTGCAGAAGTTGGACGCAGTTTATCAGGAACAGAGTTTGGATGAAAAAGCTTTGGTAGATATATTCGCGCCATACGGTACTGTTTGAAAAATGGATAAGCTAATCTTGGATGCACGACAAAGTCTCGCATCTACACACCCGATCTTGAGTCGGTACTGTTTTTTCCAGACCGTGAATGCTCTAGTTGTGATGTGACAACTACAAGATCGTGTGTTAACTCATTCACCAGTTTCAATTGTGTCATTTGAGCCTGGACTTTGGATCGCACCACCAAAGGAATCAGGGGAGCATTCTCACAAGATTCAAACACCGCGAACTGCTCAAAACCAAGAACGAAGATTCATGCTTGCAGAAAGTGATACAACTGTGAAGAAATGGTAGTTCCGACTGGATCCAAAATTTATAGCAGTGTTGAACATCGAAAAATAGTACAATTGGACAACAAGGAGTCCTCATATGACGAAATTGAAACTGCTGGAAAAAAACAGGAGACCGAATTGGGACCTGTAAAAATTATCTATGTACAGCAGTCAACAGCTTGAATGAGTATACGAGCTGCAAACATCGAAAAAATGGGTGTGGACAGTTGCTGCCTTAAATCTAAGAGAGCAATGTGCTCGATCTAAGCGACAGATTTACTGTCAAAGAATGTGGGATCCTCAATAAAAGTGAACATTGTCGGTATCGCACTCCCAAAGTGAGTGCATTCTGGTTCAAGCAAACGACCAGAGCTGCATATCATGATGCAGCATCGAGCAATCTGCAGTATCATCGAAGTCGTCCTCCGTGGGCCAAGACACAAACGGTTGCTCCATCAAATCCGAGAACTCATCATGACTCAGAGGATTGGTCTCACAGTCGATCGCATCAAAATCATCGAACTCTTTGTTGATCCAATCTTCCACAGTGCTGCAGCTAGAGGAGCACTCCGGTGGTGGCAATTCCGGAGCTGCAGGAGGAGGAGGAGGAGCAGCGGCCATGGCGCTAGCGACAGGAGCCGCGATCGAGGCAGTGGCAGCAGCGAACGCGATTTCTTGAATCTCTTTCGGCGAGGTGATGCTCTGCGGGATCACGAACGAAGGGATGGAATGGGGAAAATTGACTTCAGGAGCAGAGGGGCCTTTCAGACAAACGACAGCAGCGTCGTACGCGCGAGCTGCCATTTCCGCAGTGGCGAACGAGCCCAGCCAGATTCTAGTCTTGGTCACAGGATCGCGAACCTCGGTGACCCACTTCCCCCACACTCGCATGCGCACACCCTTGTAAGGTGGGGCAGTCGTCTGCAAGCGATTGAGTTTCAGATAACCCCCGCCTCGTTTCACCCGAAGCGGAGTGGATTTCCTCTTGTCCACCATAGCGATCGACTCTATCGATACTGGTTTTGAGCGATGGAGTTAGAAGAGTGTGCAGGTGAGGGCTCCATGGAAGAAGGAATGTTGGGGTGGAGGAGCTTATAAGGGACCGGGAGGGAGCAGAAGCGTGTGCCTCTTGGCGGATCAGGGTGGCTGTGGGACCGTCCGGGGCAGTGGGACGCGCGGGATCGTCGGAGTGTTCGAAGCCTTGGCTTTTTGCTCCCGCAGGTCGAGACGAAGCAGGTGCGGGAAGGCGGAAGCGGTAAAGAGCACATGTTTCCCTTTACCCTGCCTTGCCCTCTCATCCCGCCAGGTTTCTTTTTCTTTCCGTGTCACACTGAACTCCGGTCTCCGTTCACATTGCTCCCTTTCCACACATGCCCTCTCAAGAGGCAACCTGGTCTATCCGAACTCCTCGTGCATGTTATTTTAATGAGAAAAGTGACAACTTATGTGTGTAGAAGTGGATAATTGGAACTCAACAAGTCGATTTAAATCATTATCCATTTTAACCAATGTTTCGGATCAATGGTGAAATATAACATGATTGGAAGTAAATTCAATAATTGGATTACAATGAATGATATCTAAAAGTGCTAGTATACCTTCTTGGACAAATTTTGAAGAAAGTCTATTATGAAATTTACATGATATCATCTTCATGAATTGTTTTTGTGGTACATTGTATAGTTTCAGATAAAGTGAATATTCAAGAAAGAATAAATCTTGAAAAATCCCAAGGGAATATGTGTTCCAATGTAGATTATAAGTGTTTCCAAACGATGTCTCATGTAATTGGTTTATGATATGTTAATAATTTTCTTTTTCACATAAAGTAATCATTATACATTGATGCTTAGAGATTTGAATATAATGTATTTTAAAATAAAAAAATCAACTCGAAAGGAAGTTAAAGTTGATAAAGAAACTTTTAGAGTAAGAAATGAAGGGCTCTATGATTCAAAAGAGAGTTTGTCAAGCCCCCTTAATAACCTCTTAAGTACAAATTACTACTCTATTACTGTAAAGTCGCATAAGCATCACCTTCACTCTAAAGAAAGCGGCTTTGTTTAAGCAGGGAAACAAACCTCTGCTTATGCAGAGGTCATAATTGATATTCAAATAAATATACATGTATGGACATAATGTATGCTACATGGGCATTTTAAACATACCTTTTAGTATCTACAATGTGTAACAAACATTTAGTAAGTTTGCTTCAACTTCGCACATCAATAAATTCCCACTTATAATTTGACAATATAAACTCACTTTCTCCGTTTTCTCCAGATTCCGATTCGGGCCAATTTAATGCTAATATTAATAAAAAAAAAATCTATTTCCAGCTTGAAATTCACAAAATGCTATATTTTATCAGCATAATGCTTAGCCCCATCTTTAACACTCCGCACAAACTTGGTCTACTCTTTAACATTTTTCATGTCCAAAATTATCTATCTGATAGCTTACAATATATTATTGGAAGTAATCAAATTGAAAAGAATTTTATTTTTTTGGCTATATCAAGCTTGAAGTAAACTTTGCTCAAATAATCAAATGCAAGTGAAAACAATTACTATATGCAAATTCATCCAAATGCAATTACTTTTCTAATGTACTAAAGATGTATTATGCATGATGAAAATTTACAAGCGTAAGCAAACATTAAGTAGGGCTAAACAACCCCAGATTGGGAACATGTGCACTAGAAATAGACAACTCCATATTTAATGCTTAAAAGGATGGAAGCTAAACATCCCCTCCATAAGTTTACGAGAAATGGAGTTAGACACTAATTCTTGTTCGACCTATCTTTAATGATATGCCTATCGCATAGCAACAAATGGCGTAGGACTACCAACCTCTCTTGGAGTAATTATGTTCAGTATTTCTTACCAACTTACAACCTCAACAAAGTTACATTTAGAGATTCTATGAAATTATTTTTTGTTAGGGACTTTATATTTGAAGTATCATAGTTACATAAAGGAAGCCGCCTTGATCCAAAGACTTGATCAATTTCTTACATTTCAAGCCCTTCACCTCCTAAACGAGCCTGATATTGAATTTGATCATTTTGGATGACAACCCAATACTTTAAAGAGCCATAACTTCTTCCTCTGAACTCGGTATGTGACCAAATTTGTTGTTGAATTCCAAAAGGAGTCTATTTCCTTGTAGTGTAATCCTATTCTCTATCCAAGATGTTTTTAAATTTTTGGCATAAACTCTTGTGACGGTTTCAGTGGTTTTGCTTTTCGAAACATGTAGCATGTTCTACTATTCCAATCCCTTCTTTTGAATAAAAAAAATTCTTTTTTACATAAGTGTAATCATAAGATGATTTCCAACAACTTTCTTCTTATAATTTTTTAAATCCAAATACTTTTGTTATTAGATCTGCAATGATGTTTCTACAATGGAAAAGTGAAAAGTGGATTATTTTGAATAGCTATGTCTACTTTCATCCACCGTTGAATTTCACCTTTATTTTCTAGAATGGATTTCAAATAGACTCTTGTCTTAGTAGATTAAACCAATTGAAGATGTTTTGAAAGTAAGGTATAGATTTGAGTCCAAGAGGTCTAGTTTTAAACTATTTTTTCTATGTAATTTTTTTTTGTAGTTTTCACCATTGCAAGGCTATTCTTTAAGTCAAAGAATTTTGGCTCATACAACTATGTTGTTGAGATGATTATGAACAACTTTCTAATTGGTGATTTTTTTATTGCAATTCATCTATTGGTAGTATTTCCACTCATAAGAAATAATGATGAAATGTTGTGGTTTTGTTTTATGTACCAATCTCGCAATCTATGCAGCTTCATGACTCAAATTTTGGTCTGCATGGTTCACAATATTGTACGGTTGCTCTAAATAGCTTGCTCTCATTCTCATTAACAACACTTTTCTCAAAATTGTATTTAAGGCTAAAAATAGCCAAGTAAGTTTAAGAATTTAATAGTTTCAAGAATTGTACATATTGTATAAAAATTTCAGAATTTTTTGACTTTTAATTAAATTAAAATTTTATTGATAAATATAAATAAAAAATAAATATCTAAATCATTAGATTTTATTTTATTTTAAAGAAATACAAGATTTCAAGATTCTGTTAATCTTCAAAGTTTTTTTTTTACTTAGTAACTTCATGTTTCTCCTCAATGACTTATAATTTACACCAATTTAATAAGGCACACACCTTGAGAAGTTTCCAAAATAGATACTAACTAATTTAACCATATTTTAAATAAGTAGATGATAAGTAATAGACTGGAAATATACTTAGGAATTTATGCCATGTGGTTTCTAACCTCCAATTCTAATAATTATCAAAACTTATCTAATCTTAAGGAACTCGCAAATTGAAATTAAAGGATTGCATAAGTATATCACTGATTCACTTGAGCAATAGTATTTACAAATTAATGACCTAAAGGATGATGTTAACCAGTATGCGTGATAAAAGGCTGAGTTATGAGTTGAATTTTCTTTATGAAAGCCTAAGCCAACTTATTCAAAAAATATTCATATGAGATGCTTAGGTTGAAAAAATTATGATGCTTTACAATACTATTTAAAAGCATTTGACTTAAATTTGTGTGCATTGTCCTTGTCATGCGTGCGACCCGTTTCTTAATCGCGTTTGCGACACGAGAAGGTGCTCTTAGGACAAGGTGCATTTTGTGCCACATATTTGTGCACAAACAACGCGACTACCAAGAAGTATGCATGTAAAAATATCTTAGTGCTTAGGAGTAATATACAAGAGCAAGTAGGAGTCAAACGTGAAGTAAATATTCTTTCATCCCTTAAGTGCATCAACCATCCATGTAATGGAGTACCGTTATCGGATAGTTTACAAGAAAATAAACTCAAGCACAATTATCCCAAAATATTTTTTGATACGGTATGTGATACTAGAGCCTACTACTCTAGTAAGATTTGGGGAAAAGACAAAATGTAAGAATTTATTTTAATGTCATTCGAAGTGCAATTTGATCAACATTTCTGCATCATCACGGACAAAAATATTTGGCGTAAATTCTGTTAATGAATCATATTATAATTAAATTTAATTGTATTAAAATATAGAGATGTAAAAGTGCACCAGTTAAAAATTTCAGTTTCGTTGTAAATATACGTGAACACATAATTTTTATATAGAGTATTTTCATCACATTTCTTTCCTTAATTTTGATAACATTTTATAAATATCATAATTGGATAACACTAAAAAAAAATCTACAAACCTTGCATTTCACATGAGTTTATTTAATTTTGAACTACTTTAAGGTTTAAAAAATTGGTCCTTAAAATTTCAAATATACAAAAATTAACTCAAATGTGTTTATAAGCATTTTTGTTCTGAATAAAATATATGCTTTGTTTAAATATACAAAACTACAATTGGTTTAAAACTAGAACAAGAAGGGCTGATCTTTTTGCATTGTGGACAAGATGAACCCAAAATTGGAAATGTAAACCAAGAGATCCTGTGAAGTATATAAAGATACTGTAATTCCATTGTGATAAAATTTTCAATTAGCATGATAACCGTTTTACTAAATCAAAAAGAATAATAATGGTTTTTGTCTTGATTCCAAGATTTAGTCTGGATTTAATTTTTAATGACATATATTCATTCCAGAGATTATGTTACATGGCACACCAATCATCTCTACATTTCTTCACCTTATAAACAATGGTTTCTTTTAAAGTTTCATTAATTTGATTCCAATTAGGCAATCTTATGATAAACTTATTGTAAATCGTATAAATCAAAATTTGTGGTCATGAGGCCTTATAGATTATGGGGTCATGACTCATTATTTGGTACCCAAAACACAATAAACTTTCATCATTTCACTTTCAAGATGAAATGCTATAATAATCCACACAAAATATACACAAGTCACGCCAAAAGAACGATATTACTTATAACAAAAAAATTTAAAAAATAAATAAGAAAATCATCAATATTTCAATCTTAAATTATTTAGACTATGTTACATATGGTTGCATTCTATGAATAATATCAATGGTTGTTTTCTCTTTCTCTTTAGTATACAAATACCAAATATCATCAATTAAACAACATACCATTCTAAAAACTTCAAAACAGATATATAGCTTGGTTATTCCATGATTCTATCTAACCTTTTAACTAACACCTCATTGTTTGAAACATCTCTAAAATGTTGAGATATCATTAAATATGTTCATATGTTACTAAGAACACCCCTACACAATTTCTGCAAGAAAAGAATTAGCACCAATTTAACCCTTGAAGTAGAGAATTCTGAATTCTGAATCCACTCGATAAGTTGTTTTTACAAAAGTTGAAACTTTGACTCAATATATCTCAAGATTGATGTAATGAAGTCTTCTAGAAACCAAATGGTGGACTAATTAGACATCTATGAACAAGATCCTACGATTGGATTTCTCAAATTCAAATTTGAGAAGACATTGTTCAAGGATTTTAGATACGACCGTCTACAGGGTCACTGTCGAGCTTCTCGTTTAGGGTTAGAGCTTCTCCTTTAGGTATTAATAGAAGCATCACGAACTTCAGAAATTTCAGATATCCACACAGACTATGATCGATAGCACGGAGCACTGTTGAATATGCGACGAGATTACTTCGAAAGACAGCAATCCAGCAACTAACACCGACTCAGCCTTTCTCGCTGGTTCTATTAACTCAAACAATTGCACGTCCCTGCAAATTTTTACACAATTGCAACGCCGAGCCATACACTCTCACTTGCATCAAATACCGACAAGCATTCGCAGCTACTTGTTAGCACAATGAAAGATCGGCAGTCACACCAGTTGGGAGCGAAACAAATGGTTCAAATGTCTCCACAGTACCACAACAAGTGTTTCAACCACCGTCTACTGAGTAACAAATCGAAGCAGAGACCCAGTCCAGAGTCCAGCTCAAGAATCACAAGCGAGATCTAGCCCCAGTCCCGCTAGCTGCTCTCCGGCACCACCCATTGGGTCCAATCGAAAGCCTCGAAAACGGTCGAACGAACCTCCGGAGAGCTTGCAAGACAGTGCAAGATGAAAACGAGACTGAAGTGTTACAACATTTATAAGAGATGTACACGACCTGGAGTTACTGGGTCGCGTGGTCGGACATGCGGCGGTGACGAGTGACCGACAGGGAGTCGCCGACGTCGAGGCAAGTGATGCATTTGATGGCCCTCCCCGTGGTCGTCGGCATGCCTGGAGTCAAACAGTGGGACCACGCAATTACTGCAACAGTGTTTCTTTAAGGGTTGAATCATTGCGGTATCTTTTTAAGCAGCAAAGCATCACCACGTGGAGTTATGAACATCGATTACTGCAGTGATTAGAGCATCCGCACCCCTACTCTACTCGCACAGGGTTTGACACACGCAATAAGTGGATGAAAAATGCTCAGGGCTCTTCAAAAATGCCTCTTGACTCTCTACTATGGCGCGTCAAGAAATGGCCCTCCAGTAGCCAGTTAACTAAATCTGACATTCTACTTGCTATTGGTGCATTGAGTATTTCACATGCACTTTTGGTGCTTGAGGGGCCTTTAACGGTGGGGGAGTTTGATTTCAAGGGCTCTCCAAATATAGATGAGCATTTTTAGCGAGTCACCTTCAGCGAGTAGGGGTCGAGATGCTCTTACCCCAACGAGGAGGTTGGAGAGGCAGTGGGCTCTATTCCCCGTGCGGGTGTGGTGTTCACCACCTTAGTCCACCCAACTATGGTGACTGGGGTTTTTGGACCTCGTTGTATGGGTATATCAAAGCCCTTTGGGGGATACCATGTCGGGTATCTTTAAGGCATTAGTGGCTAGGTAGGAATTAACATAGTGTTCACCCTGAGATGGGTTAGTAGTCCCGCCATTGGTGTAATGACCTGCGGACATACACCCAAGAATAGGTTGAAGGAACTCTCTATTCACGGTGACATTTATACAAGTTCACTTGGAGTTTCTCTTCTTCTTCTTTATATGCATTCTTTTTTGTGGCTCCTTTCTTCCTTGTTTGATTTTGACACAAATTGGGCAAAATTTAATATGGGTTGCTTTACATTAGAAGTGGGAAGTCAAGAGAAAAAATAAATTTTTGCAAATAGCGGGTCCAAGCTGAAAATTTGAGACACTGAACTTCAATTCAAGTTCGAGAGATAAATATATTTTCTAAATCATTATTTTAGAAAATTTCCACATGGGAGCTTTTGGCCTTTTCTCACTTCACACCACACCCAAAGCTATGGCTTTTCAAGTGATGGCTTTTCAAATATGAGCTATGGCGGATGTATAGTTTCGCCAGAGACTTCTCGTTTGTAGTATAAAGATGACTTAAACTGTTAATGTTTAATATGAATGAGGTAATCTTGTTGAAAGAATGCATTAAGAAAGTTTACTTGTTTATGCCAAGTGTCGAAGTGTAAGATTTGGCGAGTGATTCTAGAGATTTGACCTTAACTTCATGGTTGGTATTCTTTTCTACTTAACATTTAATGATGCTGTAAGCTAAAAATATGCTTTTTCCAAGAGTTTACAAGTCTTCACAATTGAAAAGAGATAGTCTCTATTAAAGTATATGTCTTCGCAATTATTAATCCCATATAGCTAAATTCAATTCCGTTATTAGTGCAAAATGACGCCCTAGAAAGAAATAAAGATGGTAAATTCTAGATCAATTAGTAGCTTATTTGAGGTGAATAAATTTGTACTACATGAAAAATTGATGGTAGAGTAGCTAAATGGTGAGATGTGGTACCAATAAAACAATCACTTGCAATATTTGACTCTATGTTAAAATTGCACATGGATATTGTAATATCCTAATATCCTAATATCCTAATTCTTCATTATTGTGTATATATTTAAGTATAAATTAGCTATAGAAATTGAAGTGCCAAAAGTCTAGTTTGACATGAATATTTGAGTCTAGATTTTTTTGTAGAAATCTTGGTCCAATCCAACATGTTTTAACCCTTAACCCCTAAACGTCCCTAGTGTCGAAAAACGACATTTTGGATGAAGGGCAGAAACTTTGAAGAGCCATAACTTCTTCATCCCGACTCCGTTTTTGACGAAATCACTTGGGTTGGGTCCCAAATAAAGTCTAGTTTGTGTGGTACAAATTGCAGACCCATAAAATAAAGTATGAATTAATGGCATGCATTTTAGTGACAGCAGCTTTTGGTTTTGAGATTTCAAACATTGGGCATGTTTCACCATTGCAAGCCAATTATGTGAAATCTAAAATATTTTTTCATGAACTTTTTTTACATAAGTATGATCTTTAGATGTATTCTAACAACTTTCTAGTTGCAAGTTTTTCGATCCAAATAACTTTGCTAGTGGATTTGCAATGATGTTTCTACAATGAAAAAGTGAAAAAATGGATGATTTTTGAGGAGCTAGATCTCCTTCATCCACCGTTAGATTTCGACTTTATTCTTTGGGATAGATTCCAATCATAGTCTATTTTAAGTGGTAGAAACCTTAACCTAATTGAAGATGTATTGAAGATAGGGCATGGATTTGAGTGCAAAGGGTCTAGTTTTGGACTATTTTTCCTTTGTAAATTTTGAGGCAGTTTTCACCATTGGAAGGCTACTATTTGAGCCAAGATATTTTTTTGATGAATTTTTTTGGTACAAAAGTGTTTTTGAGATGAAGATGAACAACTTTCTAGTTGGTGATTTTTTGATTGCAAATTTCATGTTGGTAGTATTTTCACTTCAAAGTGGAAATGATGGTATTTTGTAGCGTGTTTTGCGCACTAATATGTTATGATCTCGCAATCTATGAGGTCCCATGAGTCAAGTTTTGGCCCACATGATCTACTACAAGTCTATTACAAGTTTGTACGGTTAAGATCTGAATAGCTTATCTTTATTTTCATCTATATCACTTTTTTTGAAAATGAGTTTTTGGCTAAAAATACCCCAAGGACGTTTAGGGGTTAAACGCCCACGATGTCGAAAAACGACATTTTGGATGTACATCAGAAACTTTGAAGAGCCATATCTTCTTCATCCAAGGCCCGTTCTGGATGAAATCACTTGGATTAGGTTCCAAATCAAGTCTAGTTTGTGTTGTAAAACTTTCAAGCCCATACAATAAAGTATGAAATAACTGAATGCACTTTAGTGAAGACAACTCTTGTTTTTGGGTTTCCAAGCATGGGGCATGTATTACCATTGCAAGCCAATTATGTGAAATTAAAAATAGTTTTTCATGATCTTTTTTTCATGGTCATGATCTTAAGGTGATTCTTGACAACTTTGTAGTGAGAAGTTTTTTGATCCATATGATTTTGCTATTGGATTTGCAATGATGTTTTGTCAACAGAAAAAGTGAGAAAATGGATGATATTTGAGGAGCTATATCTCCCTCATCCACCGTTGGATTTCAACTTAATTTTTTGGGATGGCCTCCAATTAGAGTCTAGTCTAAGTGGTAGAAACCTTAACAAGATCGAAGATGTTTTGAAGATAAGGCATGAAATTGAATGCAAAGGGTCTAGTTTTGGACTATTTTTCCTTTGTAAAATGTTCGGTAGTTTTTACCATTGCATGGCTTTTATTTGAGCCAAGAAATTGTTTTGATGAATTTATTTTTTTTGGATAAAGGACTTATTAAGATGAAGGTGAACATCTTTCTAGTTGGTGATTTTTTCATTGCAATAGGTATATTGGTAGCATTTCCACCTCAAAGTGAAAATAATGAAATTTTGCAGTTTGTTTTTGATATTAATATGTTATGATCTCCCAATCTATGAGGCCTCTTGACTCAAATTTTGGTCCACATGATCTTCGATAAGTCTATTACAAGTTTGTACGGTTGAGATCTTAATAGCTTCTCTTGATTTTCATCTATGACGATTTCTATGGAAATGTGCTTTTCTGCTAAAAATAGGCTCGGGGCGTTTAGAGGTTAAAGACATGGCTTGTATTGTAGAGCAATAGGTTTTAATATTGGACTATTTGTCCTTTATGAAATTATAGACATTAGTTTCCATTGCGAAGCTAATATTAAGCTCATAAAGTTTTTGATGATTTTTGTTTGGTACAATGATGCCTTTGAAGTGAAGGTGAACAACTCTCGAATTCGTGAGGTTATACTGCAATTGGCTTCTTGATTGCATTTCCACTTCAAAGTGAAACAATGAAATTTGGTAACTTGTTAGAGTACTCATACATTATAACCATTATTCTAGGAGGCCTCATGAGTCATGACTCCAAACTAATCCACATGACTTCAAATAAATTTACTACAAGATCATTCAAATGAAATCTTAATAGCTTTATTAGATCAATTTACATCATTGATTTTTTGAATTTTGAATTTTTCAATTGACTAACTCCCATATGCGTAAAAAAAAACTAAAATATGCTCTAAGATGTGCAATTTTTAACCCTTATAAACTTTTGCTCGAGAAACAATAATTATAAAGATCTTAATGCTTAGGTTAGATCAACACTGTCAAATTCCTCAAAATACCAATCATTTATTTTGTAATGGATACCGTACAATTGAAATCTCAAAATCAATAAAATTACACTTTCAAATATTTGTAGTTGAAAAATGATATACTTGGTTATATGAAACTTTGAAAAGGCTACTAGTATCCTAAAAAAAATACTATTAGTTTTCCCAAATAGTAAGCTTTTTAACACTAAAAAAAATTTGTCTTTGGTAGCATTTGAAGGCTTGGTGTCAACATCTTATAATTCTAAACAAGGTTTTGCAATTTGAATGTTGCTCTCAACTTACTAAAACTCTAGACATTAATAAAAAATAAAATAAATATTTAAATAAAAATATTTGATTTTTTTTTTCATTTTTAATTATTTTTACAAATCAATACAAATCTCCCAAATTTATAAAGAACCATAAAATGGTCGATTTTATGGAATAATATACTTAGACATTTAGAGATTAAATCTTAAGATCTCAAGCTAGTAGAAGGCTTAAACTTTCTTCCAAATTTTGCAAGTAACTATGAGAAGTTTTAGTTTATTAAAAGGTGATTTAGATTTATTTATTTTTAATTGTAAGAGCCTGCATTATACAAGCACAAAACTTTCAGCGTAATATTTGATATTATTTGTCGTACAGATCCAAGCATCAAATTAAAACTTCAGTTGGTAGTTAGATTTGTCTCGCGCAACTTTCTTCGTAGAAGCACTATGATTCCTTACATTGTCAATAAACCATTCTCTCTAAAGAATATAATAATATAGAGAGTATTGCATCACCACGTTTAGTCAAAATCATATTGTTATTGGAGGATTATAATCAATTATTGGCAAACCTCGCAATATTCTCTACAAATTCAAAAGAAGGGCAATGGTAAGCTTGGGGTATCACTTTTTGGACACAATAATTAGGTTATTTTTATTGAAAGCCTCCAAAGTTTGTCTAATTTAGTCACTTTAATCAAGTAAAAAGACCCTAAAATAGAAAATAAAATATCATGCACCTCACTGAAATCAAAGTATATATGCCTATAGATTTTCTCTTAGATTTTTTATTTTTTTTGGATCCATTCATAGATGAGGGAAAAAGTGTTGAATTTGGGGATTTGCAGGCATTATAGTGCACAATGAATTAATTTTTTTATTATCACATAAATTATTTTGTATTCTATACAAGAAGATGTAGGTCATATCCAAAAATTATATTAAAATAAAAATGGTTGATATTCCATTTGCTTGATTCTATGGATTTTAGGTTATTGGGACACGACTTACTTTTTCAACTAAAAAATCAAATAAAATTACTTCAAAATATTTTTCTTAATTTTTAATTTTTTTTCTTGATACATTATAAGTATAGACAACTAAAACCACATCTAATGAAGTCTTATTGTATTAGAGTTTTAAAATGGATATGTTTGTCACACCAGCATAGAGTGCAATTGTTCATGGGACAACCTTTTTGGGTACCCCAACCAGACCATCACCCAGAAGATACTCATATTAAACACAATAAAAAAAAGGGAGGCCGATAGGTTGAGCCCTTTATTTTTAGATTCTTTAATAATGGTTGCAAAATAAGGATCATTGCTTTTATGAACATGAGAATGTCAAAAAGTGCATGAAGAAAACATTATTGAGTGTCCGTCAAAGCCACCTTCGCCAAATCCGAATTTGAGAGAGTAAAAATGTGTTCATTTTATTTCATCCCAAACGTAAATTTATCTTCCTAGTTTTTTCAAAAGTATCAAACATGAGTTTCCCATGCTTTCGCACGTTGATTGAATCAAAGCATAGAGAATGTGCCAAGGATGCAATTGCCACAGCCCATGTGTGCATTTGTTGATTAATTTACACATCAACTGGTTTTTAAAAGAAAATTAAAATTCTAAACTTTGAAAAATAGAACAAAGTATACTTTAAAATCACTTTAAATTTCACTTTAAAGTATTTTATTTCATTTTATTATTTAAAACTTAAAAAGGAATGTACAGTCGGTGACGGTTGTATCCTGGTCAACGACAACGAGGAACAATACTGAAGGTCCTGTGCTCCTAATCATCCAATCAACTCAATCGTCAAAGTCAAAGGGTGTCGGGGACTCGAACGTCAGCAGACTAGAGTCGGTCACCCGGTTCCACCGAATATTCCTCACCTTGCGGCCTCGATTGCTCCACTTACATATACGCCTCCCATTGCTTCAATCGAGGTGGTCTTTCTCATCGATCACGACCTACTGAACTGCTTCATAGCTCAGCGACTTTGCACCCAGTCAACACAGTCCATGCATCAACTTGATTGACTCCGCAACAGAATCAGAATGCAATACTTGGCTTTCTCACTGTAGGTAGTGAAGAGGGGAGCTGCAATTTAGACTCTGGACATCCTTTAGTCTGTGGCGGTGGTCAAGCTTTCATTGCGAACTACATACATGATTGACTCTCATTTTCTGGAACGAGAGTGAGTTGGGCGATCACTTGATGAGGAGAGAGTATCGTTTGAGAAGAAAATTACGGTGCTTAGAAGAATTGTGTCACGATCCGCCACTGGCAGCCCACTTCGACGATGGCAGCCGCACAGTTTCGTCAGAAGGAAGTTGGAGAGAAGTTCCTGCGGCGCGATGGATATGCTCACGTCGGCGAGTCACGACCCGGGCATGCGAGTCAAGTTGAGGCCTGGATCAACGAGGAATTCGGCGACGACGAAGAAGCGTCACAGATGATTGACAACGACGAAGGGGATTTGTACAGGTCTCAAGTCGTCGATGAGTATATAGAAATGCTGGATTGTATACATGACACCACCTACTCGATTTACGAGGAGGTTGTAGATGTAGACGTCTTCTTCTTCTCGAGAGTAGATTCAGAGGAATTCGATATGTGCTATGAGCCTCAACTGTGGAACTTCAATTGAGGGTCTAAACACTTCAAGTGTACATTAGGTCGGAGGCATGCAACTGTTTTGACCACCAAGTCGAGCATTCAGCTCAAAATCTCCCCTAAATTTAAGCATTGCTCAGGTGTAGATTGTACTTGTAACACGATAAATTACTTCGGGTGTATGAAAAATATACAGAGAGCAGCCAAGTCTGCAAGGAAATTGAAACTTTCAATTCACTTTATTCATTATGTCCACTGTCCTTCAACTTGAATTTCACTTGGATGTATTTTTACCGCAGGGATCCATGTGGAAATTGGAGTAGTTTTACTGCTAGGAGAACGTCTTTCACGCAATTCAAGGAAGATGCGCATTTCCACCTCTGGCAATGCGAACCGTCTCCTCGATTCAATTTCGTGTTGGCATGCTTCCAAATTTTGCGTGTCGGGGGAATTTTCGAATGAATACTCGTACTATGCATCTGACCACGGCAAGAATGCTTGCTCCGAGATTTGGTGTCTCATCGGCTCCACTGCGGCCTCTTGGCCGTCGGATGCATACAAGTCGTTGTCCATCCAGCTCTCCATTGAGTCCATTCTGCTAGAAGTTTCAGTAGCGACAGATTCTGAGTCAATGCGCTCGGGAGTAGCGACCATGGCCAGAGGAGCAGCTGCAGGGATCGAGGCAGTAGCAGCTGCCTGGGCCAAAGCTTGTCTCTTCTTGGGGGATGAGCCGCACTGCGGAATCACGAACGAAGAGATGGAGTCCGGGAAGTTGACTTCAGGACCGGAGATGCCCTTCAAGCACACAACGGCAGCGTCGTGGGCACGCGCGGCCATTTCCGCAGTGGCGAACGAGCCCAGCCAGACCCTGGTCTTGCTGTCTCGAATCTCCGTCACCCATTTGCCCCACGCTCGCATCCGCACGCCCTAGCAAGGCGACCTAGCTGCTCTTCTCTTACGAGGAGCCGGTCGTTTGACTTCCAAGCAGCGACGTTCTCGTTGCACTGTCAAGGCAAGGTTCTGTCGATCATAGCTAGCTCACTCAACGTTGTGCAGTTGGGATTTGAGAGGCTTGATCACTCTGAAAAGGGGTTTACAAGGTTTGAATAGGCAATCGAAGCGGGGGCCCATAAACAGGGCGGTAGAGAATTGCAGATGTCTGAGGAAGGCCCCAGGTACTGCAGGAGGCTAGCTAGGTACAGTACGAGTGACCGTGCTAGTTGGGGCTACAGTGAGACACTTGGGGCCACCTGCGGCCCTACTGTACTGTGGACGCGCAAGGAAAGTGAGAGCAACCGTGGAGTGATGAGAATACAGACAGAAGCGCACATGTTTTTGAAGCAGGAATGATGAGAATACTGTTGCTTTCTCATTCCGAGTTGAAGCGGCTCGCCGCATCGCCATCCATGGTTGCATGGACTGCTTACCCATCGGATGAGTTCCACGTACGAAATTGCCAACTCTGTCCGGCAGTGATTTCATGCCTCGCGTGATACTTCACATAAGGGAGAGTGCCCAAAAATGGTTTTTTCTATTTTATCTTCCTTTCGTGACGTCATTTGTATACTTTCCGTTCATATGCTAAGATGTCAAATAAAGACCTCCTTGGCGGGATTCGAACATGGTTACAGTAGTAGATAGATAGATAAAAACTCCGGTCCTTTTTCAGGGCCGGCGTGATTAGAGTGTCTGTTCGTCAAGCCAGTGTCCTAATGCCCACCGGACAAGAGGACTTTGGTACAAGACTACTTACCCCTTTTGGGATTAGACACTATAGTAGCCAGAAGAAACAGAAGTAACCAAGAAATAGTCAATATTATCTTACAAGGTTACAGTAGTAATACAACCAACACCTAGGAAACTGAGCAACAAAACCTGTAGGAGGGGACTTGCTATCATTACAAAGTTGAAGAGAAGGACTCCAAACCCTAAAAATCCAAGCGTTTCCTCGACCTCCAAAACCAAAAACTGCCATTTTTTACCTTCGTTGGGAAATGGGGAAATGGAGAAACTTTTTTTTTCTGGTTTTAGACTTTGAACTGTAAGATCTTGTACCAAACCCGTACAAAGGGCTGGTAAAAAATTCAACCGTTGAATGTTTGTCATTTGTAAGAACATAACGATCAAAGTTTGTCGAACACTTTTTTTTCCCGATGCCTGAGAGCCATTGTCTAAATGGATCCAAAGAGCAACTTGATGATTGTTACTCCAATCATTTTTCCCTCATTTATTTCCATGTAGGTAATCAAGTTGGGTACGCTCATGCAAAATTTTAGAGACTCATTCCACGTTTTTGATCTTCATGTGCATTATTTTATGAAAGAAGGTCTGAAAACTACAATATAGTAAAACAAGCACCACATATGATATATTTAGTTAAAGAAAAATTTGGACTGTAAATAGGTGCCTTTATGAGTATGTGACTTTTGAAAAAAATACTCTTGGAAAAAATCCAAAATCTCAAATTTTGGCAATTTTTGAAAGAAAAAATTGTAAAATTACTAGAAATTGTGAAAGATTGTTTTTAAAAGATTTGGAGGTTGCATTTGTAAAATTGGTAAACTTTTTAACCCCAGACACTTTGGAATTTGAATAATAATTTGGTAAAGAACATATGTCCAAAAAAGAATAATTCAAAAAAGCTAAATTTAAACTGCCCGTTTTGGGCTTGAAACCTAAAATTCCTAGATGAAGGTTTTAAAATTGAAAGTTGGCTTTGCAAATTTTACCACATACATACTACAGTATGGGAAGCACCCAGAAAAAATCTTCTGCAAAAATATCAATTTAAATACTTGAAATGAGCCCGAATCTCAAAAACCAATTTGGTTTTCATGGATTCTTAGGAGCTAAACATGTTTCAAGATGTGAATGGAGTTTTTGTGTAGGGTGATGGTATGCTTGGCGTACCCAAATAGGATGTCTCATGAACAATTGCACTCTATACTAGTGTGTCAAACATATCCATTTTTAAAGTGTAATACATTAAGACTTCATTAAATGTAGTTTTAGTTGTCTATACTTATAATGTATCAAGAAAAAAAATTAGAAATTAAAAAATATATTTTGAAGTAATTTTATTTGACTTTTCTACTTGAAAAAGTAAGTTGTGTCTCACTAACCCAAAATCCATAGAATCAAGCAAATGGAATATCAACCATTTTTATTTTAATATAATTTTTGAATATGACCTACATCTTCTTGTATAGAATACAAAATAATTTATTTAGTTTAAAAAATAATAATTCATTGTGCACTATAATGCCTGCAAATCCCAAAATTCAGCATTTTTTCTCACATCTATGAATGGATCCAAAAAAAATAAAAAATCTAAGAGAAACTCTATAGGCATATATACTTTGATTTCATTGAGGTGCATGATATTTTATTTTCCATTTTAAGGTCTTTTTACTAGATTGAAATGGACAAATTAGACAAACTTTGGAGGCTTTCAATAAAAGTAACCTAATTAGTGTGTCCAAAAAGTGATACCCCAAGCTTACCATTGCCCTGTAACCCATCCTTATTTGAAGGAACTTACTAAAGGGTTGGTGATACTTCTATGCTCTTAGCCATTGTATTGTGTTAGAAAGCCTTGAGGTAATTTGATTCAAGAGATAATGAAAATCTACGATGGTGGTGCTACTTGGAGAAAGCAAGAAAATCCAAGGCAGTCCCAGAATGTCGGAGTATGAATCCACGGATAAGAGCATCTCCACCCATACTCGCCAAGTGTCTGACACTCGCAATAAGTGGATGAGAAATGCTAAGGGCCCTTCAAAAATGTCTCTTAGCTCTCTACTATGGCGCGTCAAGAAATGGCCCTCCAAATCTAAGTTTAGTTGACTAAATCTGACATTCTACTTGCCATTGGTGCATTGACTATTTCACATGCACTTTTGGTGCTTGTGGGGCCTTCAAGGGTGGGCGAGTGTGATTTAGGGCTCTTCAAATATAGATGAGCATTTTTAGTGAGTCACCTTTGGCGAGTATGGGTGGAGATGCTCTAATGATAGTGCTTTTGCTCCAGAGAATGCTGCTCTTGTTTCATAAGGGTCACCGCCTCTCGTAGGTGGACAAAAGGAATGTCACTTCCTGAAAATTCAATAGAAACACACAGAATGTCAACACTCATCATCGGCCAAAAGGCATAATAGATAGATAGATAAAAACTCCGGTCCTTATTACAGGGCCAGCATGAATAAAGTGTCTGTTCGTCTTGCCAATGAGCCGGTGCCCACCGGACAGAGGGCCATTGGTGCAAGACTACTAAAAATGGATGCAGCACCAAGACTTCCCGGGAGGTCACCCAAAAGGCATAATACATAATGAACTGGACAAACCTTTTGAGAGTAGCACCAATCACTGCACATCTATATACCTAAAAATCAAGTTTTCTTCATTTTGAACTTGATGTAGACATCTCGTAACGACTTGTCTCTAGTTGTAAGAACTTTCCTTGAGAATAATTATATTGGCTTGGAACCACCATAATATTTCATTTGCTTAAATTTTTGTTTACTTCAGAGTGATAGTTACCAATCTATAGACTTGGTTTGAAATCACACCGTATGCTTCAAATTTAAGGAAATTTCATCACGTTTTGATTGTCAGATATTTGTGCTTGTAGATCTAGTTGATTTTAGAAGAGTTTGGTTAATGGTTCTAATTCCTTTATGCTTTGTATAATTGTGAGATGTATAGTATATGCGGGATAGATAATTTATGAGGCAATTGGTCTTCATCATGAACTCTATTTCATATCACTTTCAAGTGGTTCCTTAAGAATTATTTTAGAGCTAGTTAATGGTGAATTCCTCATTATTTTTCTATAGTAGATGAAATACCAATTTAGCATAGGACTCTTACTTTAAATCACCACATCTTAGAATGTTACATGTAATATGCCGAATTTGACAAAGTTAAGATTCTTCACAGCATCTATTGGCAGCCTCCATGAATATTATCTAGTTCCTAGTGTACTTTCCAACAATGTTTTTGATGTTTTGTTTCTGTTTGTATTTCTAGGAGATCAATTAATGTATTCATCAATTAAGGTTGAAAGAAAAAAATAGTGGATTTTGTGTTTCAATTGAAATCATATGCACTTACAATTCTTAACATTCTTTATTGTTGTTCAGAAGGAGAAGAACACCAGACCCGTGAGGGTTGGCGTGAATAAAGTGTCCGTTCGACCTACCTTTGATGATATGCCCACAAGACTTATCGTTGTTCACATGTGTGTCTCAACGATGACTTTGATAACCATGCATGTGAATGTGCCTTGAACTTGTAAGTTAGATTCAACAATATTGTGTGTTGCAACAAAACCAAGGTTTGAAATAAAAAAATATATATTATTCTTTTAGGTTATAACATTTGTGCTTCTAAATCTTATGATAAAAATATATATATATATAAACTAGTGAAGGAAGTTACTTAGATGGCAGTAATTTTTTATACAATTGCTTACATTTGTTAACTATATTTTATGTCACATGCCATAAAAGAACAAATCGTATATTTTGAGACCACTTAGGTGCAGGCTTAAACCTCAATTTTTAAAATTTAGTTCTAAGTTGAGAGTAACTAAAAAAGAAGAAAGAAAAATTGTGACCTATTAAGAGGCCGGCGTAAATAGAGCATTCATTCGACCTATCCTTAAATGTATATATGCGTGGAGGTCTGGATGTATGCATGAAAATGGCACTAAAAGTGACGTTTGTAATAGCTTGTCCGTATTGACAAATAGTCCTTGTTTTAATTGTGCTTTTAATAAATTCTAAAAAAAGTAAAAAAAATAAAAAATAAAGAATTACATTTGGTAACCTCCATCAAATAATGCTTCCTAGCTCAACCTCTTTCACACTTGCCAACTTTCTTGTATTGCCGGATTTGTAAGCAAGTACATACTCGGATATCACTCGTAACCTTTATCCTCAGACATACTACCTAGTTCATGACTTAAGGTCCCCTTACACTATGGACCATGAAGATTGACCACGGCCTTCTAAAACTTGTGATTGGAGAATAAAGTACTCTTAATCCTATTTTGCTTAACACTACCTTCAAAAAAAGGAGAATGACTACTAACTTTGTGGTCCCCAATGTATGTTGAATTTTCTATAATCAACTTTTGAGCCTCATAGTCTCCTTGATTACAATTGAGTCGAAGCAAATGCCTCGACCCAACTACAATCAAGGAGACCATGAGGCTCAAAATCATTGATTGGCTAATGTTCAAACATTTAACCCCTAAAAATCCAGGAAAACCGATTCGGTTTTCTGAGATTTCGGGCAACTCATTTTAAGGAATTAAATTGATATTATTGCCTAAGATTTTTACTGGATGCTCTCCATACTGTAATGTGTATGTGGTAAAACTTGCAAAGCCAAATATTAATTTTATGACCTTCATTTAGAAATTTTAGGTTTCAAGTCCAAAACGAGCAGTTTAAAATAAAAAAATTTTAAGTATTTTTTTTTGGAAATATGTTCATTACCAAATTACTATTCAAATTCCAAAGTATCCGAAGTTAAAAAGTTTATCAATTTTACAAGGGCAGCCTCCAAAACTTTCAAAAATAATCTTCACAATTTCTAGTAATTTTACAAATTTTTCTTTCAAAAATTGCCAAAATTCGAGATTCTGGATTTTTTCCAAGATTATTTTTTTCAAAATTCACATTCTCATAAAAGCACCTACGTATTCACCGTCCAGATTTTTCTCAAACTAAATATATCATATGTGGTGCTTGTTTTACTATATGGTTGTTTTTAGACCTTCTTTCATAAAATAATTTACAGTAAGGTCAAAAAGTGGAATTGGTCTCTAAAATTTTGCATGAGCATACCCAACTTGATTACATAGATGAAAAAAAGAGGGAAAAATGTTTGGAGTAACAATCATCAAGTTGCCCTTGGCACCATTTAGACAATGCCTCTCAGGCAGCGGCATAAAAAAGTGTTGGTCAAACTTTGATTGTTACGATCTCACAAATGACAAACATCCAACGGTTGAAATTTTGACCAGTCCTTTGTATACAAGTTAGGTACAAGATCTTATGGTTCAAAGTCTAAAACCAGAAAAAAAAAATTAAAAAAAAATCTCCATTTCTCCATTTCTCAACGAAGGTGAAAAATGGCAGTTTTTGGTTTTGGAGATCCAGGAAACGCCTGGACTTTTAGGGGTTAAGGAGAAAGGAGGAAAAACTGGAGGATAAAAGAGAGGATGATGAGGATTTATATTAGAGAAGTGAGCTTAAACTTGTGCCGGTCCTTGAAACACTTAACGCTACAAGAGTGACCAAGCCACTGAGAAATTCATTTTTGATTTATCATGGTCATGGCTCTTGGTCCATAGTGTAAACGGACTCTTAGCACCCAAAATAGGATTCATGAGAATTACGGGCTCAATGAAATTGCTCTATGATAGACGAACTTCAAATCCTTAACCCAGATTGATTAGATTCTCAAAAAGAACTCACGCACCAGACCTATTACAATGAATATATATAATTTTATTATAATATATATAATTTTATTAATTTTAGTTTTATTCTATTTTTAAAAAAATTAATCAATGTATTATCATTTGAAAAATACATCTGAACCATGGCAAGAGAATCTGCTTGGCAAAACTTCAACTAAATTGTGAGTGTCCAATGAATGGTGGAGAGGAGGGGAGAACTCGGGAAGGTGATTGAAAGAAGTTTCCTAGAGGTGGCTGGGTGAGGTGGCACTCCAGATAAAACTCTACTCTACTAGTAAATAAATTAGTAGGTAACTAATGAGAGTCAAATCTATATAAAAATCTAGAACTATGTCTAAGTTAGAAGTGGAATAAATTGGTAGTATGTAATGATGTAGCTTGGGTGGCTTCTACAAAAGCCTCCCAAATCTTCTGCTTACAGAGGTCGTCACGCCATCTCTCCTTAGAGATACAAATTGCATTCTTCTCTCTCCTCAGAGAAACAAATTGCATTCTTCTCTAACCATATCAGCCACAGTGTAGAACCCATAAGAACAGTCCAGATCTTAGCCACAGTGTAGAACTCGTAAGAACAGTCCAGATCTTGACTGCCTCCCTCACTTTTCTAGGCAGTTGAGATCCTGGAAGGCATTGCTGCCAGAGGAGTGCATGCCAATACACCTTCAGTTGGAAATTTGAAGACTTGAAACAACCAATTAACCTACTTTTATAGTAAACGTCAATATTAATTTGATTTTGTATTAATGAAACATTTCTAAACTAGACTTGATCTCTTCAAACTTACATGAATTGTTGACCCATACAAAAATACAGAAAATGTTGATTGAGGGAACCAATGTGTCATTATACTGATACTTGTCTCACATGTAAAAGACATTCATGGAACTACTTTTAATTGTTTAAGAAAAACGCCTCCACTCTTGCATTGTGGTCCACTTCCTGAAGGTCTATCTTGCAACTTTGCTGCCAACCAAAAAAATCCACATTTCTAAGTTTGCCTCCACTTGTCTACACAAATACATCAAAAGCTTATTCCACACCACATCCATTGGAATCCTGCTGATCCTAAGAATTCTGCAGAAAGCATTTGAATCATAGGGTGCACTGAGGACGCAGTAATAGGCACTCACTACCCACCCTTATTTGTAGTTGCCTGGTCTAACTTGGTGAAAGTGAAGAGTGTTGCTATTTATCACTGTAGACGAACACACATGATCACATTTAGACATACCTCTCTATGTATGAAGTATTCTACGGTTCTCAGTTTGAGTCAAGCAGCTTCACAACGTGAGGCTTCCTCTCAAATCATAGCAACTTCCACTCCCCATTGGGTACGTAGAAAGAACCTGTGAAGAAACTCGATGTATCTATGAGTGCTCACCATCTTCATTGATTTCACTCTATCTTTCGGAATTTTTTCTTCAGTGTGCGTATGGGTGCTTCATTGTGACCGTAGTTCTGTAGGCGTATAAGCGAGACTGCAATGCCAGAAAGCGCTCATATGACGAAGATGTTGTGTGAAGTTCATATGCTCCATGCATTCTGGCGATTGTCAAAGAAAGCCTTGAAATATACTACGATTCCCGAAAAACTAATCACTGACGGGTCTTCCATGGGAATGGGCCTAAATCTGAAAGCAGGTACTTTATGCCGTAAATCTGTTAACGTCCGCTTTGCTGCAGATCAATTCATTTTATCCGGTGAGACAACGGCATCACTTGGAATTGGAGTCACGTGTGTTCAAAAGCCTGCTGACCGACATTTGTTACAGTTGCCTTGATGCTCACATACTTCTGCCAAGCCTACCCGCAATTAAAAGGTGCTGACAAGGTTAACAACAACACATAGAATCGTACAAAACGCGATGATTGAATGTGACAAGCTTCAACTATCGGAAGGACACCGCATCCTTGTCCAAGAACGCCGGAATGATATCCAGAAAGAAGACATTGTCAAGATAACAATTTAATTACAGATATGATGAAAAAAAGGGTAAATGTATGTTAAGTCTGTAAATAATCCCACTCGCGTCAGGAGTCACATTCCTTATTGCATCGTGATCAGTACTACATTATCAAACTCAAGAAGCATCTTCACTTAACAGTACACTAATAACTTCCAACAGTGCATGTTGTCCTAAATTCTTCAAAAAGCAGAAATTCCATGATGTACTCAATCCACATGATTCAATATTCGAACTCACATTCAGTGATGAAAAGTGCGGATATAAGAAACATTACCATCGACTCAGACTCAGAGCACGTGGAAGCAGAAAAAATGGCACATGTGCTTAGACAAAAATGAAATTGCATTCCTCCGATCCGTCACATTACACAATAATGTCGAATCCAACCAACCTCACACATCTCCACAAGACCCTTCTTACGGATTACCTGACTTAAGCGCGACCCACAGCCCAAACCCTAATGTGTCCGTCGGTGTAACCGCTGTAGAGAGTGCTGCCGTCTGCGCTCCAGTTCAAGCTCACGCAGTATGGCACCTGCGCCTTCTTGCTCACGAAAGTGAATTCAGGACGCAGCTCATCGACGGTGCTCTTGCTCTCCAAGTCCCAGATCTTGATGCACGTCTGGGTGGCGGCACACAGCCAGTACCTGTTGGGGCTGAAGACCAGCGAGTGGATGATGTCACCAGCATCCAAAGAGTACAACCTCTTGCCTTCCGCCAAGTCCCACAGCATCGCCACTCCGTCCTTGCCACCGCTGGCGCACAACGAACCGTCGGGAGACACCGTCACGGTGTTCACGTACCCGGTGTGTCCCACCAAGTTGGTGCGGATCTTGCAGTTGGTCAGGTTCCACAACTTCACCACCTTGTCCCACCCTCCGGACACAATGATGGGATTCGCCGTCACGGGCGAGAATCGGACGCAGCTCACCCACCCGGTGTGCGCATCCACATCCTGGATGGTGTACTTGCACTCACCCAGAGTGTTCCACAGCTTGATGGTCTTGTCACGAGAGCCCGACACAATCTGCCTGTTGTCTACGGAAAACGCAACGCTCAGGACATCCTTCGTATGACCGATGAACCGCCGGGTGGTGCTTCCGTTGTTCAAATCCCACAGACGAAGAGTGCCGTCCCAGGAGCCGGAGAGAGCGAATTGTCCGTCAGAGGAAATCACGACGTCCTGCACGAAGTGAGCATGGCCCGTCAACCTGCGACGAGCGAAGCCGTAGTTGCCCTCCTCGCGGGTGAGCGTCCAGACGATGATACTCTTGTCGCGAGACGAGGAGAGGATAAGCTCGGGGTTGTCAAGGGGGCAGGCGATGGCCGTGACCCAGTTTTCATGGCCCTTGAGAGTCCCGCGCAGCACCAAAGTTTCCGCCATGGTTGATTAGAACAGGCCTGGAAGGCTTGAAGAAATTGGATAGAGAAAAAATGCAACGAAAGAAAAGGAAAACGAGAGAACCAGAGCTGAGGCAGGCGGTGCTGCACACAGACTTCCAAAAAGAGGCCCTTCAGTGTGCAGCGATCGCATGTAAGTACCAGAGCGCCAAACCCTAACCAGGGTTTGACTCGTATTCCCGTCTTTTCCGTTCACAATTCACTTTTGGATTGAAGTCCACGCTGGCACGTTTTGCCTGGTACTGGAGCGTCTGCCCAATTCCTACAATCAATGACTCTTCAGTTGTACTGTGTAACAGTTGTACCGTTTACACAGTCTGCCGCTCCTGCTGGGCCTCCCGAGCCTGCTAAACAGGGTTCGGGGAATTTTTTGGCTTTTACTGGCTAATAACCGGCATTTCCCACACCTAATCGGTTTTTCAGAGATTTCTTCCGGCAATTTTCTCATTTTATACTGAGAATAGAAATTTATTTCTAATTTTCATCGGTTTTTAGCCGGTGGTTTCAAAAATGGACCGGCCAATGAGCTAAATCCATCGGCTGATAATACACTAGCCGTCGGTTTTTCCCGATCATTGCTGCTAAAGCTGCTGGCTGGCTTCGTTTACACAAGTTTCCAACAGGAGCGACAGGAGAAAAGTGCCACGGCGGAAAAGGAATGGATCGAATTAAATTCCACTCATACCACGAGGCAAGCAGCAGTTGCGATCCGGTGGCTGGAGTGATGGGGCCGAGGGTATAAATGAACAGTGATTGAGCGCATTCTCCGGGGGAAATACGCAATTGGCGAGTGATGTTGTCAATTGTTTTTGGACTATGCGGGAGCCTGCTAGGTCTGCTGCCGCAGCGCGGCAGCTCCTAGGACGTTGGCTACCTGCCAGCCAGGTAATCCGGAGTCACGGAGTCAAGCTTGAAATAGTAACGGCCAATAGACCCGGCAGACATTGTAAACGTACTAAGTGTTCACTGTGGTGTGGACATGACATCCCTCAAGCTGGGACTTACCCCAGCGCCTGCCCGTCCATACTCCCTGCCCAGCCAAAAAACGGCATTTTTATTTTATTTTTCATTTTTCGAGACCTTTAACTACTTTTTTTGAAATTTTGAGTTCGGGTATGGGATCTAAGACCCCATTCTTCCCTTGGAAGCTTTTAACGTGGTATCATGGTTGACATCAACAATTAAAAAATTGGGGCCAAATTTACTCCCAAATTTTTACATGGCCAGGCAAAGTTTGAGGGCTAGGGAGGCAGAGATGCTGGTAAGTCCCAGCTTGGCGGATGTCATGCCAAATCGGTTCACCGTTCAGTTCCATTTACTTTTGTCGTATGGAACTAGGGAAAATTTTGAGGCTCTCTTTATGTTGCCCTGCTCGGTCTTTTTCTTCTTTAGTTTATTTCTTTTAATTTTTGTCAGTCCGTTTCGCCCTTGTGAGTGAAAATGAGATAAAATATAATAAAACTAGTAAGGTCCCCGTCGTCCCAACCGAGAAGGTCTTTACTGTACATGGTACTCTGAAAAAAGTACCCCATGTCTACTATTTCCTCAAACTGTGTTATTTTTTTCTTTTTTTTTTCTTTTTTTCTTTTATATATAGGTATATATTCTTTTTATACATAATCCAAAGAATATAAAAGAAGGTAGGTAGATAGGTTGGTAAATTGGTGGGTAGGAAGGATCGATGTGTTATATATATAGATTTTACAACCAACATAGTGAGTAACCTATACTTACAAGTAAATAGTGGGATGTGATGTAGTACTATTTTTGGAAATTTCAAAAAAATGCGTATGTTTTTTAAAGTTATGTGTGTTTACAATGTCTCCACCATTGCACCATATGATGCCTCATGGCCTTCCAAAGCCCAGTGGTGCCTTTCGAAGCAGCACCTCAAAAACTGCAAGTCTGTCACCACTCTAATAATCAAAAAGTTGAAGCTCACTCTTGATATGGGAGCCCCACTTGTACACACAACTCTGTACCAGTGTATGGTCAAAAAACCAATTTTCTTCTCCCATACAAGGATCGACTTTCCTACAATGTCAGCCAGTCACACATTTCATGCAACATTCGCAAGAGCCACATGCTCAAGTTGTAAAACACGTTTACAAGTATTTAAAAGGAACTTTGGACCTAGCCTTGTTCCATCGTAGGGGGAGGAAAACAAAATTTATGGATATACAGACGCTAATGCCTATGATCGCAAGTAAACAACTAGCTTCTTTTTCTTCATTGAGACAATGCTGATTTCTTGGAATTCTTGCAAAGAATCATCATCAATCTCTCTCACAACCCAGTGTACCATCGGCACATTAAGCATAGACGTGAGGCATCACTTCATTCGCGAGAAGATTGCATTCGAGAGATCTCGTTAGACTAAGTGCCAACTACAGTGCAGGGTGTTAATATACTAACCAATGCTTTAGTTAAAAGGCTCAGAGACAGGTTAGGACTTGTAAGATTAGAGCCAAAGCAAGAGTGACAAATTTGCACAAAAGTCTCACATTGATTGAGAAAGTTGCTTACAAATCATAGTAGGAGGGACATTCCTCTACACTCGGTGGACAACCCTCCATTGATACATAGAAAGGTTAAATCCTAACCGATCGATGCCTATCAATCTCAGTAGCTTGCATTCATCCTCTACTATTTTCATACTCTCATAGACTAATTTTCTGAATCGAGAAATCTCAAAGCCTAATCGCTGTGAAGACGATCTTTACTCTAGTCGATGCCTCACGGTGTAGCGATAGTAACCTGAAGAGTCTAGCAATATAAAGGAGAACGCATGCCACTCTACAATTTCTTCAACAAAATGATTATAGGTCGTGTCAATTGATGAAGGCTCTATTGCAGCGAGACAAAGGGAGACTTCCTCAAGACTGGCTAGATACGCTCACGAAAGACGGCATCAAGCAACAAAGGCTAAAGCGATTTGAAAAGACTCCACTATAACAAAACTGCGAAGGCTTCCGCAAGCCTGTGGAGCAAGTGGAAGAGAAGCCATAGTACTAAAAGGAATGTTTGTCAGGTCGATAGTTTCTTGACTTCAACGGCACAAATTTCCTTCATCATCATCCTGACACGATTCGCCATTGCAAATCAAGCATCGAAAGGAGCGCCCCAAAAATAGGAGTGTATAAGGCGAGGGATGGTGTTAGCGTAAGAGTCTAGGTGGTACAATGGTAACTGGACTGTCCTATCTTGCGACAGCCGTCTTCTGCACCTAACCTACATGCAACAGTCAGGATGATTAGCTTTAGTGGGGACCAGTTGAGCTGAGCTGTGAGGACTACAGGAGCAAACATCTCATTGATGCATGGGCCACAGCGGACCCCAGTAGCCCCAGCAGGCTCCGAACACCACCATGTGGCTGACGCCGGAGCAACATGGGCCCTTTTCCCCCTGTTGGGGCTGCTTGGTGTAAGGGGAGTGGCTTGCATCTAGCAGGCCCCCTTCCTGCCCAGCTAGAGCCCCACCGACTGGCTCGGGCTTTTTTTTTTTTTTTTTTTCCTTTTTTTTTTTTTTTGTTTGTTTTTAAACCTTTCTTTACCTTACTTTATACAAGTTAGTTTGTACAAAAACATAAAAGAATGTAGATAGGTAGGTTGGTAAGTCTATAGGTTGGTACATTGGTACGTTGATGGCTAGGAAGGAAAACCGTACAATATCTTATCATAGAGTAGACAAGGGCTCTCAACTACCACCATTTTGCAAATGCCAATGAGGTACCTAGGAATAGTTTATATTGGCACTATGACGCGAGTTAGTGAGGTACATCTAATTTAAGAATGGAAGTTAACAAATGGTTATCCCACATAAATCAAATGTAACAAATAGACCATACCAAAGTTTAATCTAATATGCCACAAAATATATTTCATGTCCCCCAATTCCTCAAACGATATTATGTTTATTATTTTCATGTATGCATGTGTTTATTTATTTCTTCATATTCATAGTCCAAAAAACACTAAAAAAAAGGTATGTAGATAGGTAGGTTGGTGGATAGGAAGGATTGCCGTACGGTATTTTATTTTATATATAGATTAGAATTTGAATATGTTTTGAAGGGGGCTAGCCCCTTTTCTTCGCAGCCCGCGCTGGACCGGCCTGCTAGTTCAAGGCCACACCAACTAGCAGGGTTCCAAGCCCGCCAACCCATGCTGGCTGGAGGGCTGCACCCCTGGTGTGGCCCATGTATGAGCAAAGTAGTGGGCTGCACTGTCAGTGTGTGTATATATGGCATATGTACAGTGCAAGTAACTTATCTGTTTTTGATTCTCTGCAATACTGGGTGTGTCCTCTTGCTCGTTCATTTTTGACTCTTTGAGGACCTTCCCGGTGGTAGAGGATTAAATTAATAGTTGAAGACCTTGATTCCTTCAGGAAAGCAGTAACATCTAAGCAAATGAAGAACCAAAGCTTCAAAAATGGTCGAAGCAGCAGGACCATTGTTCATTGTTCTTTAGACCCGTTTTAGAAAGGAGTTTAGCTTACTGCAAATACATGATTGTCTGCTAGTTTCAACAAGTCAGCTTCAACTCAATGATAGAGATCGGACACTCAGCTCACATTGAATTTAAAAGCTGCGCATCATGCACAATCATATCGAAGCCGCTATCTTCATTGCGATTTACATAATGAAGAGCAGTAAATAGTACCGCGTCTATGATGGGTGAGTCGATCGGTCCAGTAATTGAAGGAGAGCAGCTTCATTTAAGTGCACACATCAACTTCTCTCGGAGGTCTTGTAGCTCGCACCTTTGCAAATTTGGAGGTTACTTTTGAAGTCGATGCTTGCGCGAGCGATTGTTTTATAAGGCGGACTCAGCTGGCATGTATATTTCATGCTCAGAGATCAATTGGTTCGAAACATACCAGACTGTGTAGAGTTAGTTCAGTAGTCATATATCAGCTTGAGCGGCATGCATATGAGTCAAAACCAAGAGGAGAAAATGTCAAGGCAGAGAGTGACCTACTCATATGTGGATGAATGGAGGCGCTTGTGGGAACCAGATTTGGAAGCCATTGGGTCAAGAAGTGGCCAAACCACGGATCCTACGAGAGTGGATCCCAAAGTGCTGCAATGGGTGAAGGACCACTGTGCGAGCATGCCTCACTTCGTTAAAATTATCAATCCGAATGCTGCATACGGTCGCCCCGGGCTCTTGTCAAACAACTGCAACGCTCTGGTACGGGATATCTGATTCATGAGCATGTGCACTAGAATTAGCGAAGATACTACATTTGCAGGATATTTCTGAGTCTAGAATTGCTTGATTTCACTGCTTTACCTTCTGCAGGGTGTACCAGGGCTTTTCGTGAAAGAACACTTCCAAGAGCTCGACCGGGTGATCACTTTGGAGCAGAGTGACGGAAGAAAGTGGAAAGTTGCATTCCAAGCCCCTCAGAATTATCCGATATGGAACCAAGGATGGAAACGATTCGCCAGAGACCAGAAACTCAAATGTGGCGATGTTGTGGTCTTCGTGCTAGTGCGACAATCCTGCTTCCGCTTCGCAGTGTTTGATGCCGACGGCAGCATCAGAGAGAAGAGCACGTCGACACAGATCAAGGACTCCGCTGTGGGCTGTAAGAGGGAATTTGCCAGCAGCTCTTCTCCGGAGCAGCCTCTCGTGAGCAATCCAGACAGAGAGCAACCTCTAATAACAAAGAAGCGCTTGTTCTCGAACCGTGCCAGGACAGCACCAATACCTGATGGCACTGCTGCAGATACTCTTCCTGCAGATGGAAATTTGGAAATGCCCTCGGCAAAGGAGCAAATTGCGTTTCCAACTCTTAAAGAGAGAAAGCAAGAAGCATTCCAAGAGGAGTTCGGAGAGGTCAATATCAGCGAGAAGAGCATGTTGACGCTAAACAACGACGCTCCCGCGCTCTGCAAAAAAGTAATTCTCAAAAGCTCGTCTCAAGATCAGCCCTCCGTAACAAAGCAACCGCAGAATACGAAGAAGCGTCAGCGCACGGACTATCTCACAGGTGAAACTCTATCCAAATACAAAGAGCTTGACAGCACTGCAGGTGACTCGCTTCCTCATCATGGACATGTAGAACCCGTTCCAGTCAAGGGGCACACTAAACTACCTGCTTGGAGAACCAGCAATGTGCAGAAGGAAATCGGAGCTCCCAGTCAAGGCTTGACCCTGGCGATGAAAAACGAAGTCGCCATAGCTGAAAGTCCTCGATCCAGCACAATTGCGAACTCGCCAAAGCGAGCACCTGAGAGCGGCAACTCGAGGCAATTCTCCTCAGCGCAAAAATTTCCACAGTTCGAGTCCCTCGACCCTCTCGCCTTCACTTTTAAGTCCAAGAGGAGGACGGTCGAGCCACTCGAAAGGCAAAGAGCACGAGAATTGGCTATGGCGTATGCCGGCAACATCGTCGGGCATTATTTCATGACTGTGATGTCGGAGACGCACGTCTACCGCGATTTTCATATGGTGAGCAACCGCACAGGACACTGCTAAATAGATCGGTTTCCTAAGCTTGATTTCAGAAATCAACTGCCTTACCACAGAAGTCAAAGAATAATTTCCTTGACACCGATCGACTCGAAGCAATTTCTATAAGTCAATTCCTTGATTAAGATTCTAACGATCGATCGCCTTGCCTCATTCCTCACTCTCTCGCATCATCAGATCCATAGTCTTCGTGCGATTTTTGGTGATCGGTTGAGGTTTTATACAGATCTATTGCCTTCTCCTAAGTACCTTTCATGTGCTGTAGGTCCTGCCGAAGACTTTTGGAGCGGCAATGCTCTTACCAGCGACTCCAACCCGATTAAAATTCCTCGACAGTGCGGGATACTCGTGGGAGATGTTCAGCAAGAAGAACACTATGAACGTACTCGTATTGCATCGCAAGTACTGGGCAATATTTGCGCTTCATCATCTTCTGGAAGAAGGCGACGTGTGCATCTTCGAACTCAAAGAAGAACTAAACCTCCGCACTGTCGTCGTCCACATCTTCCGCGTCTTGCCGCTCGCTATGGCCGGCGTGTCCTCCATCCATGCTCACTATGAAACGCACGAGAAAGACACAAGTGCACAAGAAATCTAAACTTGCTTCTATTTCCCGCTTTTCCTCTTTTTAAAACAGTAGAATCCAGAGGCAGATAACATTTTCAATGCTCGTGTACATAATCCTGGACGAAAAGTTTCAGATCTCGTCTTGTTGACCCGCTTTCACAGCAGGATCATCAAACGACGGGCAAATGTTCAGCGTTTCTCTAGCACTCTTGCGTCCACGATCGCTGAGAATCGCAGGAGATTGATGCAAGTGCACTATGGACCAAAACTAGTGTCTCTTTCTCGTTGACTGTTTTCTTAATTTTTAAAGACTGTAATCGAATTGCTTTTCGAAGCGATCGTATACATAATCTTGTACAGACTTTCAAATCTGGTGTTAGTGATCGGCTTTCGGCCAACATTCTGCATTGATTTCATACTCGCTATCAATGTAAGTTTCGCTGCTAGCTAGACTGAATGAAAACTTGAATGGAAAGATCATGAATGGATATCGACGGATGGAAACAAAGCTGTTGTGCGAATCCAGATTGCGTGCAATTCAGGCAACTTTTGAGGGAGAAGTAGGAAGTACAATTGAGCACGGCCACTCAGAAGTCAAAGGCCTAGTCTAAGTGATCCTCTATCTGTGCTTCCTTCATGTTTTCAACTTCTCATTGTCAATCAAGTAATTTACATATTTCTTGAGTTATGGATAAATCAATATAGATAACTGATATGTGAATCATGTAACTATGGATTTGAACAATGCAAAGGCCAGCTATAATCAAGTTGCTTCCTTAACCCTAAAGATTCAATTATCTGATGATGCTAAATTTTGAAAAGGATAATGTAAAGTTGTCACAAGTAGAATCAGTGTACTCTTGAAAATGAGATGAGCAGTAATGTACTTTAAATATGAGAAATATACATTGGTAGTTTGGTAGAGAATTTGGATTCGTAGATTTTGTTTATTTGTATTTAACACGGCAGGGCAAGATTAGCTTGGTGTTAGTACACTTACTGGTTTGGAAACTTGTGATATCTTCTATAAGTTACTAGTACACCCCCGCAGTCCCGCACAGTTGTCACGCTCATATAAATAATTTCCAATATTTTTAGGGTCTATACTATTTTGAAATTCAAAATCTTGTCCAGCCATAACTATTTTAAAATTCAAAATCTTGTCCGGCCATAACTATTTTAAAATTCGATATTTTGGGATTTGCCGCCTGTTTTGCTATCACATCCTTTTCCATAGTTCTACAAAAAACCGGCTTCCAACGACACCTCATGTGCCCACATCCAACCGGCGGTGCTTGAGATCATAATGTCACGTCCAAACAAACTTCCTGCCTTAAATAATTATAGATGATTACGGTAGTGGCCTTATCCGTTTTATTCTGTACTATTTTGGTCAATTGAACTAATTTTCAATGAATAAAAATAAAATTTTACTTTTTATGGGTTTCCACGGTTTTGGTTCTTTTTAAATCATTACATCAACTCAAAGACAAGAGCAAACGCAAGATTGGGGGAGAACTCAAAGAGAGATTGAGATAAAGCAGAAGCAAGTCGATTCATGACATAAGACTTGGAAAAAGACACCTAGATAGCCCAAAAGTGAAGGAATTTCATACACAAGACTTAGAATCATACTCTAAGCGGAAGAACAGAAGATAGTATTGATAGCTGGAAGAGTAAGTACAACCGGTGTTGAAGAGAGTAAAGATTAACGACCTTCAACTCTCTATATATACTAAATTAGATTACGGTAGGTGAAAGCTTTGAAGGTTGTTATTAATGACGAATGTAAACCACCGAATGAATGAGGCTTACTGATGAGAATTAGTGAATGATCTATGGATAGAGGCCTTTCGCTACGTTGGTGTGGACGCCTATGGATACTACTACATGAACCCCTTTGGAGGCAAATACTTGAGTCTATTTTGGACTTACGATTGGTTGAAAATCGAGGTTGTGAAGGAATATGCAACTTACTTGCTGGCGAATGTGCGTAGCTTGTAATGACTCAAAATGTTTGGCAATTTAAACAAAATTGTAATGTCTATGGATAAAATCTTAGATTTGGCGAGAGCAAACGCAAGGTTTACTAAAATCTTTGCCAATTCACGTATGGATATTGATAGAACTTTTCATCCGGTTTATTACTGGCTTAGCACCAAGTGACACTTATATGAATATCTTAGTTGTGATCCACCATTTGTCTAAATCAATTGTTGATGAGCTAGTGAAGAAAATTTGTAGTATTGATGTGGGTCAAAAACTCTTAGAGCAATTTTATGAACATCACAGATTGCCGACCACAATCGTTTTGAGCTGCGGAAGTGAATTTGAAATATGATGTAAAGAGAAGGATGCCCGATTGCCAAAGATTACAGAGAGATTGTTGATAGCCTTTCATCTAAAGACGGACGGGTGCAATGGAGCATGCTAATCAAAAGCTCAAGACATACCTTCGCTCCTTCATTGCATTTGAATAAGACTATTGGGCTATTCACTTGCCAATAGCATTTATAGTATTAAATAATTAGGTGACGTAGTCCACATTTAGGTTTTTCTTTAAGAGCCTTTAGGGGTTGAGTTTTGTAACAATGAAAGATGAGTTGTACATTTCTAGCACCTCCTCAAAATTCTCTTGAAGACAAGCAAAAATTTCTTTGGAAAGTTTCTCCCTACAACATCCAAAGAATATTTTGGTTCCAACAACTCCTTCTATGCTTCCGTCCTCCCAACTCTTGTTGAGATTTTACCATACATACAAATGTCTTCTCCAATAGTGTAAAGACAATATAAGTACTTTTTTAAAAGCTCATCAAAAGAAATCAATAAATTGTGATGACAATCAAAAACTCCCAATTATTCTCAAATGTTGTGATTGACAACTACGAGATTAAATTCCCAACATATGATACCAAATAATAGTTAGAAAATACCGGTTGACAACTAAATGAGATACTCAATGATAACTAGATGGGTACTTCTACAACTACTACATGAATATTCTAAAATTGCAAAGAACATTCCTAGCGGAGGCTTAGCATAGCGAGGGACGAGGGATTGTTAAATGTAGCACTCCTCTGGATACACACTCTTCCACAACAATCTTGCTAAAAACCCTACTATATTCCACTCTCCTCCATACCATGACAATATTTCAGAAGTACTTGAAGTCCTAAAATTTGAGGTTCACCTAAAAGGCAAGATGAAATCTCTCAAAACTCAGGTTAAGCCAAAATATGTGGCACGTATGAGGAAGAGTTGGATTGGTAGGAGGGTTGTGGCGGGTCGCTATGTTTGGCAGTGTTAGGACCTCTTCTTGGTCAACTGTCAAAGTTGACGGGTCAAATAACCAATCCTTTCAGGGGGGAGATTGACCTTTGCCTAGCAATTCTGCCAATCTCTTTGGTACGTTGCAAATAATATGAACAACCCTATTTTTCAAGTTCAAAAGTCCAAAAAATGACGTTAAAAATTACTTCATTTCAAAACATGACTAGAGAGCAAAAGGGGTGAGCCGCCCTAGCTACCAATAAAGATATACCAGAACGATATTTAAGAGGAGATTCGGGGGATCTGGACAAGAACACATAGCGGCTTAGAACACAAGTAACAAGGCGAACATATGTAAAGAGAGAAAGTTGTGAACCAAATTGCCTGCACACTCGCCCCGTCGTCGTCTTCACCTCCCCATCGCCGCCTCGAGTTTGCATTTCAATTCGTAAGCTTCTCTCGCAGCTCGCCTCTACACTCTCCTCTCTTTCCTTGTAACGCTCGCCTCTCTTCTTTTTGTGCGAAACCAGGTTTGTCGGAGACTGTGATTTCGTAATTCTGTTTTCTCTCCCCTGCTTTTGAAACCCTAAGTGCGTCCGCCTCTAACAATTCGGAAGCTCTCGGAACTTATATTTTTTTCGTCGTTTTGAAGGCCTGCATCGGGGTTTAAACAGTCGGTAAAGATGCAGATATTTGTGAAGACGTTGACGGGGAAGACGATCACTCTTGAGGTCGAGAGCAGCGATTCCATCCAGAATGTGAAGACCAAGATTCAGGTACTTTTCGTCTGTATGTTGCTTTTCAACTGTCTGTATTAGTAGCTTGTATGCGATTTTTTAAAAATAGTTGCGGGCACTGCATATTGCTTTTTAATTGTCTGCAGTAGGAGCTTGTGTGCAATTTCGGAATTAATTAGAAGGTGTGGTGTAGGATAAGGAAGGAATTCCACCCGATCAGCAGCGATTGATCTTCGCGGGTAAGCAATTGGAGGATGAACGCACGCTGGCTGACTACAATATTCAGAAGGAATCAACTCTGCACCTGGTACTTCGACTCCGGGGCGGGACGATGATCAAGGTTAAGACCCTGACGGGGAAGGAGATCGAAATCGACATCGAGCCGAATGATTCGATTGAGCGCATCAAGGAGCGCGTTGAGGAGAAGGAGGGAATTCCTCCCGTTCAGCAAAGGTAAAACTGCTTTTTGTTTCATTTTGCACTTCGGTAGATGCCGAGGTGATAGTGATTATCCTTGTTTATGACTGTTTTTTGTACTTGCGTTGTCATGTGTGGCATCTAACGTCTTTGTGGCTTTCGTGGTGATGTCGGAACAGGCTCATATTTGCAGGAAAGCAAATGAACGATGACAAAACAGCCCGAGACTACAACATCGAGGGAGGATCTGTGCTGCACTTGGTGCTTGCTTTGCGTGGAGGGTGCTGACCTTCATGGATGCGGTGGTCATTTGAATCAAATAGTATGCTATACAACACGTGGTGTAGCTGATATTGCTTGGGTGAATGTTCACTCAGAGAAGTGCTTATCTGTTTTCTGCACTCGCGTTCTCGAACAGTTTCATTTAGCGTTTCGTATTATGTTTCCTACATGCTGAAGGTTTGGAACTGTAATCTTGAGCTTTAAGTGTAATCCTTCTGTGAGGAAGTTGCGTGTAAATATTTCTGCATATCTTGAGACTCTGAATGCGTGTTGTTCACTTACCTGTGTGAAAGCTACATGACATGGCATTATTTTTCTTCATGAATTTTGGTAACAGGTGCGTTTGTCCTATTTGCATGTTGTCATGCTTGCTAATGATCATATTCAGTCGTGGATGGTAATGTAGTGGGGAATTCATGCACTTAGATTGCTTCTGAGTGCATCAAGGAGGGCGTGCTTCATTCGTAACATACATCTGCGGATTTTCTAGCGGGCATACGGATTGGTTTGGTATACTCTTGATAACATAACTTATCCTCGTTTTTCTTAGGCCTTGATCGATCATGAAATTGAGGCAATCTCTTCCCTTTTGCTGGTTTGTTGGTAGTTTAAGTTGACTCGACCACTGTAATGCACGACTAGGATGTAAAGCTTGTTTTGCATCTGCCAGCCTTTGTAGATGACGCAGCACCTGATTTTAGTTAGGATCTTACTGCGATTGCCAATAATATTCTCTTAAGGATCAGAAATGTTGTCATGGTATTGCATGGCATGCATGGACACGTACCATCGGACGTACCACCTCACATGAACCGTGAGACGCCGCCGACCGATGGTTGTCCCAAGTCGGTCGTGCTAGGGCCATACTCCTCGTGTTTGCACGGCCAACCGGCGGTCGAAGGATTCCACCGTTCGATACCATAACCGTGGCAGAAAAGATCAGCAAGTGTGGCTAACATGTTCCTCACCACAAGGCTCGCATGTTCATGGATTGCCTTCTCTTTGCAGCATATTTCGTGCCTCTATGATTTATCCCTATTGTAGGATGGAAGTGCTGAAGATTCGGTAGAGTTGTATGGAAGCACAAAGAGTCCGTGTTGCTTATTTAGAGTAATGTGCGCTTTGATTCGTCATTTGTGGGTGTAGCAGGTTTAAGCTCCACATTTGTACGGGGTTAGCATTGTGAGCCAGAGTATCGAATCGTCATCGGCAACGATGTTGTGAAGATGATGTCATAGGAGAGATTTCAACCATTGTGGTCCTCTGCGATTTCTTATCATAACCTTGGTTATATTCTTGGGGCGATCATCGTCACAATGCAGTAGTGTAACGGTTCCTTGCAGGTCAACCTGTTTGAGCCAGATGGTGATGAGAGGGAGAGTGAGATCTGGATGTTCGTGTGGAGACTTCTGCAGGAGATGAGATGTTTTGAAGCGTACTTGGTATCGATATCTGCATCGGAGTTTTCGTTGAATAACCATGACCAGTAGTTCGTGTCCCATCCACGGAGGCATGTGGGTGTTGGTGGCTGGGTTGTTGGTAGTTGGAAGGGGTGCTTGTTAGGACAAATTCTTCCAATCATGCCGGGGGTTGATGTCATGGCTCCAGTGCCCGTGCCTTTGGTGGAACCTGCTCCTTTGCCATCCCGGTGCCAGGTATGTGATCTCCTCGGTGGTCATCTCAGGAAACCAGCCTCTTCGTTTGAGGGTAGCATGAGGGATCGTTTCCTCACTCCAGTTCAATGTGTCGTATATTCCAATCGCAGTGTAGAACAAAGTCACTCGGATGGGATGTTGGATAGTGCAGAGCATTAGCTGGGCTGGTAGTTTATCTGGTAGAGAAACCGTACAGTAGCTTTACTTGCAAGAAGGGCGATGTTCTTAGGAAAGTGATTATCAGCTGTTATTCCAGTAAACCGAAATTATCAATATGCGCACGGAAAACTTCTTGCGAATGTAGGTTTAGCATTGTTTCTGCTTAATAAAAGGGCATACACGAGTGCAAGAGTGGTATTGATCTAAGACTTTGTGGATTACGGTTTTGGTGGTTGAAAATGTGAAACAGAAGCACAGCGTAGGCGATCAGTATATGGTCTTGGAGAATGGACGATTTGCGTACTTGTCGATGCCGCCCCAATTCAGTACAGTCGCCATGGCCGCCAAGCTGTGTGTGCTTGATCATCGAAAGGACCTTCGAGCCAGCTGGGACCCCCTCGCTCTTTGTTGCCTTCAAGAAGTTGGCCACGTTCATGCCCATGTACATCATGGAGAAATCACCCAAGACATCTTCCTGGAACAGGTCGGAGTTGATTCGAACCTTGCCTACTGAGACAATTTGCAACGTCATATCACTTTATTGTCATTGGAGTCTACTCTGTTGATGCTCTGTTTATGTACTTGTTGGTTGAAACAGTGGTTAAACCAACTTAAGGGAGTCATCTCCAACGAACTCCACTTATTTTAGGTTAATGGCCGATGTACGAGATGATCTCGTTAATGCACTATTGATTAAAGGACTGGACGCTTGTCTCATGTCCTTAGATTTTGTCGCGGAGCCTGCAACGTTGATCAGTAAATACTGGTACTCATTACTGTCTGTAGTATTTGAGCCCGGCAGTTATTGATATACCCTTTTGTGTGTTTCTGCAGTGTTTGGAAGATGCCGGTTGTGCATTGCCAATACTTAGAGATGTGCCAGGATCTATTAGCAAACCTGTGCAGAACGAGATCAATCATCTCAATGACACTGAGAATTGCGGTCATGATCTGATAGCACACGGTGACCACTTTGATTGCCTCGTTCCTCTGATGGATGGCTCCTACATGCTGAGCCATGCGCAGAAGAATGAGACTGGCAGACTGGAGAAGTTCATTGAGCATGGGCGACTGGTCAAAGTGGGCGAAACCCTTGGCAAGCTCAAGCGCCGTCCCAAGCAGTTGGTGGACCTTTTCAGTTACGAGAGTACTAAAAGACAAGGATACGAGACTTTACCCAGCACCGACACATCGCCCCGAGCGACACATCACAATGAGAAAAAAATTAGGAAGAAGGCAACCCATCATCATCATCATCAACATAATTTGTGCAAGTCTAAAACTAAGCCAATACCAACCCCAGTCCATCCTGAATGCTGTTCCAAAGTGGAAGAAGCTCACCATCACGACACCAAGGTCACAATCCCCAAAACTTCTAAAAGCACGGGGTTTGGCAAGACCACTATTGATGTCATGGGCATCTGTTGCCCTAATGAGGTTCCTCTCATCAAGAAACTACTGGAGCCGATTCCTGGAGTGGAGGAAGTCTCTGTGAATGTTACTTCCAAGACCGTGACTGTCTTGCACGACCAACTGTCAGCCTCATCAACCCAACTTGGTTAGTGCTCATTTCATGAAACGCATCTTTTGCTTGCCAGCATTCAATGCAAGAAAAGTCCTCTTCCTATTGAGATGCTTTATGTGCAGCTCTCAATTGTTCTCGTTCACGATGTGTGTAACAGTGAAGGCGTTGAATGACGCAAGGATGATAGCAAGTGTGCACCAGAGGGGGCAATGGAAGGCTGGCCGGAAGTGGCCAAGTCCTTGGACCATCGCCTCGGGCATCCTTTTGGCAGTGTCCTTCTTCCAATACCTCTATTATCCACTCAGGTGGATGGCCATAGGATCGGTGGGTGTCGGCATACCTCCTTTGGTCATTCGAAGCATTGCAGCAATGAAAAGCTTCATCCTTGATATCAACATTCTAATGCTCATAGCAGGTGACTTAAATTGATTATTTTCTGGCTGCCATTTGACCTGCTCATGCGAGTTGTGCGTCTCCAGCGTGTCATCGTAGTTCATATAATCTTCACTGAGCTTGTTAATCAAGGACAAGTATGAGTAATTCAATGATAGAAGCATGCTGAGAACTTCATACCATATCGTCGGCGAGATGAAATTTAGGTCTTCTGGAGTTGTTGCTATCAGAAGATTCGAATCTTCATCATTGGCTTCGTAGATTCATGGTTGCAGTTATCTTGCTGCAGTGGGAGGTGCTATTGGTTTGGGTGACTACTTGGAGGCTGGATCTATTGCATTTTTGTTCACTCTGGCTGATTGGCTTGAGTCTAGGTCAAGTGATAAGGTATCTTCTTTTTTAACTCGCATACTGAAATGGTTCAGAAGAGATTTGGTGCTGTGAGGAATTCTGGTGTTCACGATGTTGATGGGCTGAATTAACTTCACTCCGGCGATTTGTTTCAGGCTCGGGCTGCAATAGCGGCTGTGGTAGACCTTGCTCCTCGAAGTGCAACTCTTCTTAGTAATGGAATGCGTGTGCGTGTTGAAGAGGTGAACGTTGGAACGTTACTGGCCGTGAAGGCTGGAGAAATGGTTCCAATCGATGGGACAGTGACATCTGGAAAATGTAGTGTAGACGAAAGTAGTTTGACAGGCGAATCTATGCCTGTGGAAAAAGATGAGGGATCCAACGTCTGGGCAGGAACTGTCAACATGTCAGGTATGTTCATTCTTTAACCCCTAAAGGTCCTTGATACAAAATTGTCTAAATTATCAAAAAGAACCTTCTTCTACTTCAGGTGCAAAGAAACTCAATCTAAGCATTGATTAGAAGATCCAACCGTAGGATCTTGAAGTTAACTTGACCCTTTTCTCGAATGTCAAATTTGAACCGTTAATTTTTCTCCAATTTTGAGATTATAATGGTCAAAGTTGGCTGAATTTTCTCCCTGCAGAAATTCCAAAAAGCGATTTCCGCTTTCTTGGACCTTTAGGGGTTAACCTGGTTCCATTCTCATGTCTTCATATGCAAGTCTTCCCTTTTCTTATTGTCCTTGAAATGTTTTGGAAGCTTCATTTCTGTTGTAATTGCATAAATCAAAATCAAATCATCATCGCCTAAGTATTCCACTTTCCAGACCATATTTCTTGCAATAAAATTCCTTAAAATGCTTGATAAAGTTTGTATTGAAAAGGAGAAAAGATTGTAGTGCACATTGTTGCACTTATTTTTTAAGAAGACGGATGCAAATTTAACCAACAGTACACGTTGGATATTCAGGGCATATGACTGTGAAAACTACTGCTTTAGCGGAGGATTCAGCTGTGTCCCGAATGGTCCGGCTTGTGGAAGAAGCTCAAACTCAAAGATCTCGTACAGAAATGCTTGTGGAGCAGATAGCCAAGTACTATACTCCAGGTAGAAGAGTTCTTAACTTCCATATTTTCACATCTACAAGATCAACATCTGTTTCATATTTTGTACCGGTCAAGTGCCTTATTACAACAGTAAAGACATCTAGTAGGAAATATCGTGTGCCTTCGTGAAAGGAATCTCTGTAGGTGTTGTTTCGGATTGGAGTCTAAATTCTCGTTAGCAACATTCTGCATTGTGTGCAGGAATTGTGGTGGCAGCCATAATCATAGCTGTGGTTCCTTGGGCACTTCACATTCATCAACATCGACACTGGCTATACCTTGCTCTGGTGCTGCTTGTAGTTGCGTGCCCATGTGCACTCGTCATATCAACTCCTGTGGTTACAACGTGCGGTATTGCACAAGCTGCAAGGCTTGGATTGCTCGTGAAAGGTGGCAGTTACCTAGAGGTTCTTGGCAAGCTCAAAGTAGTCGCCCTAGACAAGACTGGGACATTATCTGAAGGCCATTTCCGCGTCACAGATGTGTTGGGACTGGACGGTGGTTCAAACATCCACCATATCCTACACTGGTATGTATATTGCGCATCGATTTCTTATTCATTTGTCATGTGGACATAGTTTTTCGCAATTTCACGTTTCGTGCTAAAACAAGATGGCAGCAAAGTAGACGAAACCTAGCATACAGGCCTGAGCTGCTAGAAAATTCTTTAGGGTGGCTATTGAATGGAGCTTTTGTTAAATGATTGGTTGAAATGCAGGGTTGCATCTGTGGAAAACAAAGCAAGTCATCCAATGGCATCTGCCTTGGTTAACTTTGCTGAACTCCATGGTGTCAAGCCTGCGGAGCATGTCACAGACTTCGAGGTGATTGTAGGCGAAGGGGTCACAGCCAACGTGAATGGTCGCATCATTCACATAGGGAACTCCCGCATGGCCAGTCGTCTTGGATGGGAGAAAGGTCCTTGATCTTCTTTCCACACGCACTAAAATTCTTGGTCCCACAGCCTCCAACTCTTGTTTAGTGTCATGTTGTGTTCATAGTCCTATCTTGCAACGTGAGTTTGTGAAAGCTCACTATAGCGTACGTGTACATATATTCATGTTCTTGGATGTACGAGGTCATTTCTTCTATGGTATCACCTTGATAGAGATGGAGAGAGATGAAACAAGAGTAATTTGGATGCTCTTCTGGCTTTAAGTCCTGATTTTCTTAAATATAGTCATCCAGGAGAATTTTCTTGTAATTGTTATAGATGCTCTTTTAGCTGATATGGTTGCATGACTTCACATGTACAGCTGTTGGCAAGGAGATAGTAGATTTATGGAGCAGCCAGGGTGCGACAGTGGGTTGGATTGGTGTGGACAAAGTGGCTGTGGGTGTGTATGGTGTTGCTGATCAGCTACGAACGGAAGCCATTGAAGCTGTTCGCAACTTGAAGGTTTGTACTCATTTGTCACCTGGAGACTCAAATCGTAATTGTACCAATACGGGTACACCATAGTAATTACAAGACTCCTCGATACAATGAAATTCTTGTATCTATTGTGACATGGTTATCACTTCGGAAGTTCCGAAGTTGTCCGCGACCCCTTGAAAGTGATTCGATAGACTACTATGATCTCTTGAAGTTTTGCAGAATGAAGGGTCATTTCAGTGTACTTATTTTAGGGTTTATGTTGATCTCGACAATCTTCCTCACTCTTGCAGAATCATGTTCATGATAACATGAAAAAAAAGAACTGTTAGAAATTGCTAATCTCAGCTTTTCTCAAAAGTGTGAACTTGCCATCAACAGAGATTGGGAATTCGGGTTGCTATGCTGACTGGAGATAGCGCATCTGCAGCCTCTTTTGCGCATAAAAAGGTGATATCAGAAGGTTACTGTATGCCTTACCTTTTGTGTACTTGTCTTGGTGCGCTGTAAAATGAGAAATTGTTGTTGGTGCATTCCATGTCTAGAAGTGATAAAATCTGCACCAGTTTTGTGCAGTACGTTAGCATTCGGTGAAACAATCGTAATAAAGGAAACATTCGCTTCTGTTTGCAGATTGGAGACATTGAGATACATTCCCAACTGCTTCCAGAAGAGAAGGTGCACATTCTACAAGAACTGAAGAAGACGGGGACAACAGCCATGGTAGGGGATGGTATCAATGACGCTCCTGCACTAGCAGCAGCGGATGTTGGAATTGCAATGGGAGTTGCAGGGTCGGCTGTGGCCATGGAAACAGCAGACGTGGCTCTCATGACGAACGATCTTCGGAAGTTGGCCATTGCTGTAGAGTTGGGGCGGGACTGTCGATGGAAGATAGGCCAAAACGTGACGCTTTCCTTCGTCACCAAGATTGCCATCATTGGACTTGCTGCCAGTGGCTATGCGTCGCTATGGACGGCAGTCTTGGCTGATGTTGGTACATGCCTCCTTGTGATCTTCAACTCCATGAGGCTCCTCAAACAAAAATCATGCCAGGATCATTGCTGTACTGCAACCAAGAAGGTTAAGAACAGCAACCACCACGCTATGCAGTACCTCTCAAGTGAGCCTGCAGTCAACATGGTTAACCTCGAAGGAAGGTTGGTTGATCTCTGCAACGAGGCTTCCATCAGAGGTCCACTCATGCATGCTCACAGGGGCAAATTCTCATGGTTGAAGAACTGCCACGGACACTCTCATCACAGTCATCTCAATGAACTCGATCAGCATGAGCCTGGGATGCCTTCCAACGGCTTCACTTCTTCCTCTAGCTCTAGCAAGGAGGTTCTTTGTGGAGCTCAACAACACACAGGAAAGGATATGGAGCAGCGATCGTCTTCAGTTGAAGAAGGAGGTTGTGGCCCCAAATGCATGTCAGCTGGACCACATATAACAAGGATGCCAAAGCTTGCATGTTCTTCACGGCCAGATAAAGCTGCTATTACCGAGACGCCCCATATACGGCTTCCGAAAAGCAACAGTGAAGAAGAATGTTGCAGGCAAGAAGACCTCTGTTCAATTGAGCAGTATCCTTTACCCGACATTCGTTGTGTTAAAGTGCTTCCATCGTATAGTAAGCTGGAGCATCATCACCCTCCTGGCGGTGACGAAGGCAGAAGATCCCCGCGTGGATTTCCGTTGAACGAGAGCGCTTGGAGAGACGCTGGCTTCACAAATCTCGACATCAACGAGAAGAGCTCCACGTATGAACCAAACAATCCCACTGAAGTTAATATTGCTCCCAATGGTTTGGCTGTTCTTTCATCCCTGGAGATTTTTGCCATGAAGCTTCAAGCAGCAGAATCGCATGATTTGAGGCCTCTGGTTCTACATGCAAGAGAATCATGTTGTGGATCCAAGTTGGCGCCGATCTCCACTGGGAAAACTATTGACCTTACCCCCGTTGAAGACATAGCTATCGTAACTCCTATCTTGGAGCTAGACAGAGGCAATGACGTCGATGCTGCCTCCGGAGAGCAAGTGTTGCAAGCTATCAACACTACTGCACCTCCTGAAGTAGAGACAAAACCGTTAGCATCCTCGTGTGAGACTGCTCCAAGCAGTCTCGCAACGTTGAATTCGTCAGATAAGAACTTGATTGAGGAGTTGGAGAAAGAAGACTCAGAGGAGGGGCCCAAGAAAAATACTCCGAGACACCTGTCGTTGAAGCACTCAGCAAGTGACACGGACTTGCCAACACTTAACTCAATCCGACACACTCACCCAACTGTGGAGTAACACTCTAAGTTGAGGTTCGTATCATGAATATCTCAACTATGCACATGAAGTTGTAACGTCTTAAATATATATTGAGGTTGTTTGATACCTTCATGTTAAGTTTTTGCGGCTTCTAATGAATCTCCTTGCAGGTGTCTTAACCGATGGGATCAAGCAATCACAATTTTGGAAGTAGTGATTGTCAACTATGCAAAGGCCATATATGAATCAGTCCGATAAACTGCAGGAGAATTCAGATGGTATTTTTTTGTTGCTTGTAGAAGCAATTTGGAAAGTAGTAGGTCAATGTTTTGTTCATGGAGGTAGAAATTCAGAGGTTATTGAATTTTCAACAAATTTTTGTTCGTAAAACTCTTTCACAATTCTGGAATCTTGTTCAAGAAGATGGAGCGAGCTTGTTTTGTTTCTCCACGGCTAAGTATATCTAATTGACAAATGTAAGCAACAATTAGAGCCGAGTCTTAACGGAAATATCACCTGTTACATGCGTGTGAGTTAAGTAATGCATGCTTGTTCGTATGATGTGCTGGAGGCTCTAAGCAATTAGATTCATAAAAAGGTGTACAGCATTGCATGCACACCAACCTGCCATTGATGTCCACAGTATGGCGAATGATATTTCTGTAAGTACGTTAATTCGATGTACAAAACAGAAGTTGATTGTGCAGGTTAGAAGCAACGTTTTTCAAAAAATCCAAGATAGGCAAAAGACCTTGTTCGAGCAAAATACTCCCTCAAGCTTTCGAACCTCGCTAACGTTATATTACATTGTGTCAAGAGTGAACACTTTCATTAATCCTATTTCATTCCACTCATCAATATATCTACAGAAACCTACTCTTGAGAGCCATGAACTTCGCCTGCTCCAAACTCCAGTTGGGAGCTTTCTGAAGCCTGAACTCGTATCTTGAAGGGGTATTCCTTCATAAACTCCTACTCTTGCGATCTGACTGCCGAATCAGGTACTCTAGACTCAAGACGGCGGATCACAGCATCGATTCCTTGTCCATCTTCATACTTCGGCTTCTTATCAGCCTCTGCCAATTGTACCTCCTGTTCTTGCACTGGATTCAGCTCTGCTTGTAGTGTACTCTGCAACCAACCTACACATAACAATCAAACGCTGAATTAATATCCCGTCTCAACAAAGAATCAATACAAGCCCTACGGTGAGGCATTCGAAGTAAATAGGGCTTATGTGCGAACTTTTCGCAATCGGATCACTCTACAAAATGGACTAGGGTTGCCATGTAAAACATTCGAAACGCTTGTCAACTAAGTGCCTTCCCTGAACAAGTGTGGACCAGTTCTGAACTTCCGAGTTTAGGTTCAAGCAATGTGCATGGCAATTTTAAAAATAATAAAAGCCCAATGGTGGCATGAAGAGTGAATAGGCTTACTTGTTTCATGTGTAAAATAAGCACTTCACAGGTTCAAGCAATGAGCATGCTAATTAACAGATCAGAGTTTTTAGAACCCTAAACAAACACCATACTCAGTGCTTGAACAAGTATGTGAAAGTACGTAGGCTAAGTGGTGTTATGTGTGGCATTCGGAGCGCTCTACAAAATGGACAAGAACACAAATAACGAAGTGTTGCCATATAAAGCATCCATGCCAATGCCTGATGCCCATTGATCGATTATATAATAACGAAGTGTTGCCATATAAAGCATCCATGCCAACGCCTGATGCCCAATGATCGATTATATAATCACCATGCTCAAGCCAGTTCGAGAACGCAGCAAATTGGTTCACACATGTACACTTTATGATTGGATATGGATGCTTCACATGACAACACTTCGTTGTTACTGATCATGTACATTTTGTGGAGTGCTTCAAACGCCATCTGAACGAGTTCCATAATCAGCAATATGCAAAAGAGGTAACGAGAGAGTACCTAGAGGGAGAGCCACAGAAGCACCGAGAAGAGTGCCGACAGCAGCGGAGCTGAATCTTGACAGCAGCGACCCTGGCACTGTCCGTTCATACAGTACCCTGTCAATACATGATGATGTTGCAAGCCTTGGGTAGACGAGGAACCAATTCATGAGAGTGGAGCATTACATGTGAGGCTAAAAGCTCCTCCAGTGAAGGCTCCAGCAGCAACGGTGTTGAACGCATCATGCGTGCTGCGTTGGACAGCGAGACCATGCTGAATGCCGCTGAAAAGAGCAACGAATGCACCCAGCTTGGCGCCTCCCAACACTGTCCCTCGGGCGATTCGAAGCACCTTGTTCTCTGTCATCTCTCTGATCGCCTTCCCTCGCAGAGGCTTCTCCTCCCCTGGGATCGGTAACCGCGATTGCTCCGTTCTCTGCCAAACCCTCAAACAATCCCAATTCTCCTCCAATCAATCGATGCCCCCACAAGCTCTCGAATTGCTAACTTGTGGCAAAGGGGCTTACCGCAGCTGTGGCAGCCTCTCGGGCTCCTCCGTATAGCATCCCGGCCAACACTCCGCCCGTGGTCTTGGTTCCCCATTCCTCGAACTCCGCTTTCACGGCGGGTGATATCGCATGGTCCTGTGCTCAAAATGCAAACAATCATCATCGCCCCGTCGCCACAAGATGGCATATCCATTGGGACTGATCGGGAAGAGTACATAAAAATGGGTATGCAGTGAAGGGATTTTACCTGCGGGGGTGTGGGAGCCTCCATGACGCAATTGTGGTGGGAATTGAAGGATTTCTGTTGTGAATCTGCTTGAGAGCTTAAACCCTAAACCCTGATGATGGTGAACCGGGGAAGCCAGTGGGTGACCCAAGATTGACCGGAGGTTGACCGGTGGTTGACCGGATGGAGTTGAGCAATCGGGTCCGTAGAAAGGCAACGGCGGGGATGCATTGACTTTCAATCTCAACTTCACAATTGGCATTCATATTTAATGCTTCCAATATGCAAGTAAAATAGATAAGTTTCTAGTACATAGGTTTTGAAGTAGATAAATGGGATGAAATTTGAAGTATAAAGAATTTGAAGTAATCTTGATGTATACAAAGGAATGTACTTACTGTTCATTAGTAAACGCTTTTACTCACCCCTAGAGGTTCTAGAAAGCTAGTTGTGCTTTTTGCAATTTGGGGCAGCCTAGATGAAAGTAATATTATTGTCTAAGATTTTTATTCAGTGCTCCTACATTGCAAAGCATATTTGGCAAAATTTGCAAAGTCATTTTTCAATTTTTAAAACCTTCATCTAGAAGTTTTAGGTTTTAAGTCCAAAAAGGCCAATTTAAATTTAGAATTTGTACAAAAAAAAATTAAAGATTTTTTTTTTTAAACAGATGATTATTCAAGTCCTAAAATGACCGAAGTCAAATGTTTGACAATTTCACAAGGGCAACCTCCAAAAATTATAAAGACAATCTTAGTCCACAATTTCTAGTAATTTTTGAATTATTTCTTACAAAATTTGTCAGATTCAAAATTTTGGAATTCTTCTAAACATATCTTTCTCAAAATTCACAAACTCACAAAGGCACCTACTCGGCGTACAATTAAACTAGATATATATAACGTAATGCATGTTTTACTATATTGTTGTTTTTAGACCTACTTCTAGAAAATGATTTGCATGAAGATCTAAAAAGCAGCATGAGTCTTCAAAATTTTGCATGAGTGTACCCATCTTGATCTCCTACATGGAAAAAAAATGAGAAAAATGTTAAGAGTAACAATCATCAAGACTTTCTCGGCACCATTTAGACTATGTCTTTGAGGCAAAGCCCAAAAATACTTTACAGTGAGCTTTGAATGTTATGATCTTATAGTTGGTAAAGATTCAAGGGTTGAAATTTTACTTGGTATTAGTGCACGTTCAAGATCTTATCGCTGAAGATACAAAAAAAAAGTCAATTAAATTGAATCACACCTCAACTTGTACAAGGTAGTTAAAAATTGTAATTTTTTATTTTAGAGGTCCAAGAAACACTTGGACCTTTAGGGTTTGAACTTGTAAATGTGTTTTTTAGAATTGACCTTTTACATCTTGTTGTTTTGGAGGGAAATAGAAGAATCCTTTAGCTTTACTACTTGTTACGTTTATGTGTGGATTCAAGAGAATGTGCTTAATCGAAGGTTCCAAGCCAACATGACACCTATTTGTTGACAAATGGAGTACTAGATCATATATGTATATGTTATGTTAAATATACATACCGTAATTTATGTAACTTGAAGCTTGGTTAGTTTATGTTTCAAATTACTGAATTGTGAATTTTGAGTAAACAACACATGAAATCTAAAAAATTGAAGATATTGATACATCCTATTGTTGTTGCTTTCAACTTATTTGTACAATTCCATTTGTAGAAATTCATTCTTGCGTTTTTAGACTCATAGCCCACATAGATGAGGATGATACAATGCAGAGCCGCCTCTTGGTGGAGGTGCATCTGCCCTTCCATAAGCTACGGGAAAATACATAATCAAGTTCTGCCACACTTTGCTAAGTCTAGCGGTACCATGCCTTGATGCTTCAAGAGCTTGGCTACACACACCAAAACAATATAAAACAAACGCAAATGCAATTTTGCGCACCCAATAGAGAACCAAGGCAATCGAAGTATTGAGTCGTAACGAGAAGCCTCAACTGGCAGCAATCTATTTTGGGAAGGCGAGTAGAGCGTGGCCATTTGAAAGCAACCCATTGCCAAGGGCTATCATATATTTTACTTGATTTTTACTTAACATCAACTATGATATTTTAGAACTAATCAATCACAAATTGATTATGTGTTATTTTAAGAATTTTGAGAAGATAAAAAAATTATTTATTTGCTTAGAAAACTTTGACCTTTTTAACTAGGAAATACAATGCCTAGGATAAAACACGTAATTCATTATAATGGTATTATTCACTGATTTTGAGAAATGTGGGTTTAGCTCGAGTCGAGCTAAATGTACCCACACAGTACATTTGGCTCAACTCAGGCTCAATTGTCATAAATTTGATAATGTGAATATTCCCATCATAACGAAATAGGTGTTAATTCCAATCTATGATATTATTTAACTTCCATCAAATTGAGCATATAGCTAAAGTATTCTTCATGTCATTGGATAATGTTCTTACTAATTTACTAATTTTGAAAATTAGGGTTTCAGTGTCTCTGAGTCCCTGATATCAATGCCTCCAAAATAAAGCTCAAATTCTACTATGAAAATATCCAAGCAGCAGCATTATCTAAGGTAGATCTTATAGAGTATATTGCAGTTGGTGTGCACCTATGTTGATTCTTGAGTTACATTGACTTCAACAAAAAAAGGAAAAAAAAAAAACTAAGAAAATTTGGAGATTTTGAAATTCAATATATTATGGTTGAAATATGAAAGACATTGAAGCAATAAGGAATTTAATGAGTTGTAAGAACTTAGGTTATTGAATGTTTGAGTGAAAGTGGCAGTCAAAAAGTCCGTGAATTCTATTTTTTGTCACAATGTTGGTAATTGTGAAACTTTGCATGTGGCTACTTTATGATTGAGATTGACATTATCTAGGTAGAAGGACTTCCAGTTTTTTTTGAGTTTGACGTGTAAAGATTATATGTTTGACCTATTCTTGACATATGCCTATCATTTGGGTACAAGAAAGGTTGGAGGTTAGATGCATGGATGGGTAGATTCAGAGATAACTGCCATTTTGTTTGCATTGGTTGTTATTGTAGTTGTGTCATTGGCATTTGCACATCAAGTAACTTCAAAATCCAACTCTAAATCAAAGAAAAGTACAAGGTCACGGACTGACTTCGAGAGAGAGGAGCAAGTTGAAGCGTACTACAGGTCAATGTTGGTCACTCATAGCACTTGCGCCATATGCCAAAATCCAACCACTAGAAGGTGCTCAAGATGCAAATCAACAAAATATTGGTATGAAAGTCAACTGGGTTCTATAGTCGTTTTTCCTTCTCTTTGAGTAACATCAACACATCAATCTTTTCTATAATGATAGTATTTAGTCGCCTTTGCCTTGAATGCCAGTGACAGTATTAAATAAATTATAAGAGCTATTGTTTGTTATTTCTTGTACAACTTCAAGATAGCAATTTATAGTAAGTACAATATTCTTTTACCAAAGGCCCATTGTCTTAACAGTAAATTAATTCTTATTTAATTTAGAAGGAAAAAAATCCTTAATTCAAATTAGAAAAGTTTGAAGTAATTTGTACCTATGTGAAGTAGATCTGAACTTAGAAAATTATAAAACACACATGCACAAATTTACCATAGACCTACTATATACATTAGTCTGTATACTTTTGGAGGTAATACAATTTGTATGTATTAAAAAAATGCTACAAACAAATGTTATCCAATGTTTCGAGAGATGTTATGAAGAAGGATATTGTGTCAAAACTCTTACTTTTACCAGCAACATAACAATTTGAGTTTACATGATGTACATCTCACAACAAAACTTGCAAGAAAGATTCTTAAAAATTTGATATTGTTAAAAATTTAATGATTGGCATTAGATACTCAAAAGGACAATGTGAAAAAGAATTTATCTTGTTTCAATCATCTAAATATATGGTACTTTCAATCATCTCAATTGTCACTTCTAAGTTAAGGCTTGTTGTTGATGCACAGTTCTTCACAGTGTCAAGCGGTTCACTGGAAAGAAGGCCACAAAAACGAGTGTCAAGCACCTAAAGTGCATAATTTTCATAGCTTAACAAATAAAAGTGGAAATATGTGCAATGGTGAGGAATCCGAAAATTCAAAGAGCATAGATTCAACAATTGCATTGAACCCAATAAGTTTGGGATTTTTTAAGAGCTTCAATAATAAGGTTAATGAAGAAAAAAAAACAACACCAAGTGAGTTGGTAAATGATACCAACAATGATATTGCAACATCAAGATGTATCTTAAGACCAAAAACAGTGAGTTTATTGTACATTGTTTACAAACATTAAATAAATGATAACATCTCTAATAATATAACAAAGATATTTTATCTCTATACATATACATATACATATATATATATATATATATATGCTTGTGTATATTAATCTCTAATAATATAAATTAGATGTATATTTTTATTTTTTAAAATTTATTCTTTTGTTATTTGTTTATGATTCTATGCACTTAAAAGAAGATGTGATTATAGCTATTTTATGATGACAATTTTTAGATTTAAACATAATCTCTCCAAAGGGTACTTAATTCTAAGATATCTTGTTTTGTTCAGTTTCTATTTCCCTATAAATATTTTATGAAGCTGTTTGAATGGGAAGGATTGGACGAACCTTGTGGCCTAATAAATTGTGGAAATAGGTACTTTTATAGGAAAACTCATATACATGATTATGTTGTACTACATAATAGTAAGCAGATTCACTAGAACTTGATACAAAAGTTTGCGTTTTGTCAATGAAGTTCTTAGTTTGTAACTTAAAACAAATAAATCAATATAAGCTAAATCAAAAACTTCAAAGATTTAGTACCTATAATGAGAAGGAAATGCACTTAGGAAGAACCATGTAACAGTAACATGTTTGTATTGATGTACTTGGTGTTGTCATTTTTATATTCCTATATACATGTTTGTATTGATATAGGTACAATCTTTTATCATTTGATTCTACAAAAAGCAATGTTAATTATAGAAAGCATAACCCAATATTCTACACATAATTCTTTCATACATTAATATTGGTACTTTTCCTGAAATTTGTGCAGTTGCTTTGCGAATGTAGTTCTTCAATGTCTTACATATACCCGGCCACTTACCGCGTACCTTCTTGATGGTTGTCATGGTGAAAACTGTAAGGGCTAACAATATTTTTTTATAAGAAATACACTTATTGAATCTTTTGAGCTATTCACATTTCTATAGTTGATACTTTATCTTCTTATATCATACATAAGTCTAATACCAACTTTAACACTAGGTAGAAGAAATGATTGGTGTTTCATGTGTGAGCTTCAAAATCATGTATACAAAGTGAGGCATAATCAAAACCCATTTTCACCATTACGCATACTTTCTCGCATTCGAAATATTAGCAACCACCTTGGTTATGGAAGGCAAGAAGATGCGCATGAATTCATGAGGTGATATATTTATGAGGCACATACTTTATCAAGTTCTACTGATATCAATATATGAGTATGAATAAAATATTGTTATTCATACTTAGATATTGATGTTGTAATCTATCCGCAATCCATTAAAGATATAAAGTGAGATTTAGAACAGTCTATTCAAACTTCCATGTATTTTCTATATTCAACTTTTCTATCCATATACAAGTATTTTAAAGTTTAAATAACAGGTTTGCCATTGATTCAATGCAATCAATATGTTTGGATGAAGTTGGAGGAGAAAAAGTTGTTGATCCTATCACTCAAGAAACCACACTTATACATCATATATTTGGTGGTCATTTACAATCTCAGGTAGTATCAAATTTATTCTCATAGGATTTATGAGATTTTTTCTTTAAAATTATAATTGTATAAGCTACCACTATTCAAAAATGCATCATTATATATACTTTAATTTATATTGATGTAGTGAAAACTTTAAAAATTGCAGTTATTAAAATTGCACTATAGGTAAAATGCATGCAATGTAAACATGAATCAAATCGTTATGAAAGTATGATGGATCTTGCCGTGGAAATTCATGGTCTTGTTGAATCCTTGGAAGATGCCATTGCACAATTTACTACCATTGAAATGTTGGATGGTGAAAATAAATACAAATGTGATAGGTTTGCTTCTTTATCCTATATATTATTCTTCTTATGTTTAATGTGAACAATTGAATATACTTTTATCGGGCTTAAGATCAGTTCCTCAAATGAAGCATATGTATGACATAATATTGTGCTCTATATCTCATTGTTATTAAGGATATTGTCCTTGTACAATTCTGATTCCTTGTAGAAGAGAGATTCATTTACTCATATAACCATTGAAGTCAAAATTATAATGATCTAATTAGCTTCTTTAAGTCATTCTATAGATTTTGTAACTTTTTATTGCTAAAAATTGGTCAAATTGTATGCAGATGTGATGCTTATGTTAAAGCTCAAAAGCAATTGACATTATATGAAGCACCAAATATCCTAACTATAGCATTGAAACGTTTTCAGGTATCATGCTTATGTGAAGCAACATGTTTTTAAAGTTTCCTACTTTATTTTATTATTTTAAATATTCGAATAGCTTTGCAAAATATTTCAATAAACCCAACATATCTATATTTCAAAACCACAATTACAAGTTCAAGATGAATATTTAATAAGATTCAACTTTCTTTTATTAATGTGTGATATATTGTAATCTTTTGTTACTTAATATATATCTAACTACATCTTATAATGATTGATATTAGAGTGGGAAATTTGGAAAATTAAACAAAAGGGTGACATTTCCTGAAGTATTGGATATGTCTCCTTATATGAGTGAGAAGAAAAAGAGAGTTCCTCTTTATAGGCTTTATGCAGTTGTAGTCCATGTGGACATGTTGAATGCTTCATTTTTTGGACATTATATATGTTACGTGAAGGATTCAAATGGATTGTGGTATAAGATTGATGATAACAAGGTATATTTATAAACTCGATCCTAACTCTTCAAACAAAATTTTGTCTAATATCTTGGTGCATATGATAATATACAATGATACGTTACTATATTGAATAGTTTTATAGGTTAATTCAATGATGGAATCTTAATACAATATTGAAAAAATAAAATAATCAAAAGGGTTCTTATAGTACTTCTATAATAAACTAAATATGTCCATATTCATCACTTTTAGTTGAAGTGTTAAAATTAAATAAGTAGTATAGCTAATATGTATTGTAAGTTATAAACTTACGGAGTTTTCATTTTAAATCATTCTCTATATTAGACTCAATCTAATACTTACAATTACTTTGGTAGGTTAAAGAAGTAGATTTTGAAAAGGTTTTGGTACAAAGAGCTTATATGTTATTTTATATGAGGTAGCCATAATGTTATCATTTGAACTTGAACAAAATTTAATGTAATTCTTGAATCTGCAAAGTAGCTCATAGTTATGCTTGTAATCATACAAAACCACATAACATGTATAAAATTATGAAAGTTAGGAAAATATTTATGAAAATTGATACTAACCTATGGTATACTACTATGACACAAGACTTTTGTCACTATTATATAATTAAGTTTCAAAATTGATGCAGATCAGAAGTGCGAAAAGAACCTCTTGTAGAAGAACAAAATAGTAAATCTCTAGCTTCTCATCTACCTTCCAAAATAACCAATTCTCCAACTATAAAATCTCAAAGAAGCTCAATTTTTCCACCTGCGATTGGAACATTATCTGTTCCAACAGATTATCCGGAAGATGATTTATATGACAGACAATTAGCTCAAGTCAATATATCTGAAGAAGAAACACTTTATTCTCGAAGTAAGACCGATTCTCATCTCTATAAATTCAAAATTTATTTTTTATATAGCCAGTGCATTAGTATTTAAAAAAATGAGTATATGGATATTAGTCTTAGAACTTATACATTTACATAGAGTGGGCTTTTTCTTCAACTTATAAAAGTAAAAGGTAACCAAATGGAGACCTTTTAATAGATTCTCAAGTAAAATATGGACACTTACTTGCCGATGTTTAGAGGAAACCAAAATGGCTTCTTGCTACATTTTTGGCAAGGCACAAAAAATTGAAATTCTCTTCAACTTTGTAACCAAAGAACAAAAAGAAAACTAATAAATAAATAAACTGACCATACCTTAATCTCTATAAGATGGCCAAATATTGCAGGTTTTAGAGGTCTAAAACACGTATAGGTCTTTTATTTTAGAAAAAAAATAGGGGTACATTCTATGAAGTGTATTTGTAATTGTACATTCTAAAAACCATGATGATGTTGAATCAAAATTAAGTATTAACATGATGGTGTATGATCACAAAATAGAAGAATCTTCTTAAAACTAAGTATAGCAACTCTTACATTAGGTAGTTTTCAGAATAGTTTGAATACATCTTCTCTTTTATATTAGAAATAAGTATGGTTGGTTACAAATTTTCAAGGTGAATATAAGTAAATTCATAGTGCCAATTTAAACTTATTCTTTATCATAAGTTCAAAGAAAGAGCTCCGGGTTCTTGCTTGTTACCTTTAGGGAGATTTTATTTTACTGAAAATATTTAATAATAGTATTAATATATTTATATAATAATTTCAAAAATATGATTTTTATGGAATCATTTATTTAATCTTGGAAGCCCTCATAAGTTGTAATGATCCAACAACAGATGGTTCACAAAGCTTAAATGATATTATGAATGAAATTATTGATAAAAATGTTGACAAAGAAACAAAAAGTGATACTAAAGTAATTCCTACTCATATCAATTTATACAAAGAAGAGCTTCCAATAGCTCAAAGTCCTTCAAATAGTCTCACGCCCTCAAAAAAATCAATGGCGTGTGATCTTACAACTAAATCTTGCGTATCAGAAACAATGGATAGCAACTTTTCAAGAAATGAGAAACTTGGTGACCCTAAAATACTTGTTCAAAAGAAAATTCCTCAAGAAAGTATTGATGATAGTTCCTCTCTATATAAGGTAGAAGATTGTGATAAAATGCTGCCATTTTCCAGAGAAAACATCAACTACAATGTGAATCCACTTCAAGTATCAATTCAAGATTATTCATCGTTGTCGTCAAGCTTAGATTGTTCTACATCTTGCAATTCATCTATTAATTTTGTCAAGTGTGAGAGATCTAGTTTGAATAAAGCAACAATATGGAATGACATTGAATCTCAAAGAGCAAAGAAACAACACATTGAAGATACTTCAAAAAGGTTGCAATCAAGTACAATTTCAAATAGAATAACACCTCATATAGACACATCGAATATTGAAAAGACATTGAAGTCAAAAGAATCAAATTATTCCTCACCAAATGACAACTCTAGCGAATCATGTGAAGAATCAGCAAGAACTTGCAAAAGTTGTCAATCTTCAAACAATTTATCTAGTTCAAAAGATTATCATTTTTTTGAGCAATTTGTGGATTCAAAAAAACAAGATCCGGGATCATTACATAGGATCCATAATGCTCAAAATAGTCCAATTGAGCCAAGGTACAAAACAAAAAGTCTAGAAGAAGGTTTTGGGAGAGAACATCGTAAAGAAAGTAGTAATCCTTCAAATAGGTGTTGTTGTGAAAGGTATGATCCAATAGCCAAAGAAAAGTCCCATGTAAATGATTATAATGCTACATATGGTATTAACGCTCCAACACAAACTTGGATTCAAAATTCTTGCAATGATAGGAATATTCTTGTAGATGAACATAATTTGAAAAGATATAATCTCGAATCATCTCAAGAGGTGAACAGAGTGGATTGTGATCTTACAAAGAAGATAGAAATGTTGAAAGAAAATTCTTCAACTAGAAACTCTCATGAATCTCAAATAATCGTTGATGAGCTTCCACCTTTGATAATACAACCTAAAAAGGAAACATCAATCAAGAAAACAACTAGAAGTGGTATAGAGATATATGAAGAATCATACGATATAAGACCCGTTGAAGATGATATTTCATATGTGATTGTTGAATCACTCCCTAAGGAATCAACTTCTATTGAATGCAATGATAATCAATTCTTACAACAAAACAACATGCCAAAACAACGAAGAGAAGAGTATGCAACTGAACCCCAAAAGAATGTGAAGGAAGATCTTTATGGTGAAAATTTGAGTGTATGTGCCTCCAATAATAAAGTCTCACCCAATGAAGTTCAAAGTAAAATTGAACTTTTTTCTTCAGATACAAGATTAAGAAAACAAGCTCTAAAGCCATTGTTTTTTTCTGGATTTTTGAATAAAAGTCCAAGATCCGGCTCTAAAAGTTCTTTAAGTAGAAATATTGATACTAATGGTAATTGTAGTAATAGTGAGGAAGACATTGAAAGTGTTTGTTGTGAAGGAGGTGAGAGTTTATTGAATAGAAGGATTACATCAACAACTATTTTCAAAGGTGGTGAAAGTGATAATCAAAGGTCAAAATGCCATACCACCAACAACTATACACATAGTAATGGACGTCAAATGTCAAAAGATCTTCCATTAGACATAAGAAAACAGAATGGTTTCTCCATTGTGATATAAATGTACTGTACATGGAATCACATGTAATTGTAAACTAGGTAAGTGTGTCTTGGAATGAAGTGTTTAGATGCAATTGAAGTGATTGGTTTTTGATAAGAATCAAAGTATGAGCAAGTGAAAGCATTAATTCTACACAATGTTGCTATCTTGATGTAATAATTTTTCACAATATCAAACTTGAATATAAAAACCTCAAAAGCATATATTTTCTCACTACATTGGCATTGAAAAAGATATTATACAAACTTGAGAAAATGATGATCTTGGTTATCATACTTTACTAGACTTGTGAAGAATGTCCAGATAGAATTTGCGACTTAGAATGTATTTATCCCAAATGTTTGTGTCTGTAATTGAAGGGCAGATATCTCAATCTCAATTGTACAAATTCGTAATGAACTTCTTGAAGATGATGTAGATTTAATTTGGAGTCACGAAGCCTTATAGATTGAAAGATCATACAATATTTGTACAATAAGTAGCCTTGCATATGGTGAAAACTACTCCAAAATATCCTTTTAAAATTAAAATTTAAAAAATTAAAAATAAAATAAAATAAATAAATAAAAATCTAACTTAACCCCCATACATCCCGGGCCTTATGCTGGCTGAAAAGTAGTCCAAAGAGTAATTTTGTCAAAGTTGATGGGAAGTGAATGAGAACAAAGTCTTGATATTCCAAGGAATCAATTTCATGAACCGATCTACAATGAAACTTGTTCTAGAAAAAGTCATTCCCAAGTTCCCGATGCGGATCCCAACGAGAAAGATAGAAACTCAGGTCTCTTTCTAAGGAGCCGGGGTGAATGAAGTGTCCATTCGTAATGCCAATAACCCGATGCCCACTGGACAAGAGGAAATTGGGATAATACTACTTCCTCCTTTTAAGAGTGGTCACTATAACTTCGCTAGTTATTAGTGCCTTGAAGATACTTGACATAGTATCCCCCCCAAAGTGCTTTAAGGTACCAATACAACAAGGTCCAAGGACTCCAACCATAGTTGGGTGGACTATGGTGGTGAGCACCATGCCAGCATGGGTAATAGAACCTACTCAGTGGGGACCATGAGCCCCAACCACCAAGCCAAGGCCCGTGGTACCTAATCCCAACGATCTTGGATCTCGTGGGTTCTATTGCACTATTGTTGCTTGCCTAGAAGTTGCTGTAGCAACTCTAGAGAAGAGGGTATGGTGAATAACATAACATACAAGACAAGTCCTAACCCGTGTCCTCCAGACACGGACATCAAAAAGGTAAGATCGAAATTTATGAAAACATGTAAAATATTCAGACCTAGGTATAAAAAATAATTATACCCTATTGAGAATCCTCCAACTACGTATTTCTTTTTATACCTGAGTTTAAATTTTTAGTTTTTTACATGTTTAAAAAAAAAAAAATTGATCGGCCCTTTTTGATGTCCTAGTCCGAAGGATATAGGTTAGGACTTCTATATACCAATGTCCTTTGGACAAAAAAAAATAAAAATAAAAATAAAAAAAAGAAAAAAAAAGAAAGTATTCAATTAATTAGTGAGTAAGTTCCCCTCGTCCCATGGGTAAGCACTTTATTTGGTGCTCTTCAAAAACTACACCCTATCTTTGGTTCCCTTGTAAATGGTCTTCCTACTTTTTAAGATTTATAGCATGTCCTGCGTTCCTATTTTCTGGGTTACCCATGCTTTGGCCTGTTCTCCGTTCTCATCATTTCTTTTGTCTTTCAACAACTTTCCTTTTTGGTTTCCGTCATTTGTTCCTAGTTTCCATCATTTGTATGTAGTTCCCATCATTCGTTCTTGGTTCTCATTATTTGTTAGTAGTTCTCATCCTCCTTTCGTAATTCTTATCCTTTAATCTCGATTCTTGGTTCCCCTCCGATGTTCCCTTGATCTCCCCTCAAGTGACTCTTTCTTTGCTCCCATTTTTATGTGCCATATTCCTTGTCTCTTTAACTCCTTGTATTTTTATTATTGGGATCTAATAACTCTTAATAACAACCACATACCATTTAGAGAACTCTTCAAAATCTTTAGAACAATTACTCTTTATGTCGTCTATACATGACCAACTGATAATGGCCATGACCATGCATGTCTTTGATTAATTTCTCCCCCTCATCCGGATGGATGAGCTTTTTATTTGGTGCTCCTCAAGAACGGACCCCTATCCTTGATTCTCTCGTTGATTGTATCTCCTTGCTTTATAAGAATTTTAGGATATTCTTCATTCCATGGATCCCTACTTCCCAGCTGTCCTATGTTCTATTCTGGTTCCCCATTCTCTTTTTCTTTACTAATCACTCCCAACCTCTAATTTCCCATTCGTGGTTTCCATCTTTTGTTCTCGATTCCGGCTCCCCCATCCGGCCATCCCCCAATTTCCCTTCTTGGTTTCATCATTTGTTCCCGATTTTCATAATTTGTTCCCAGTTCCTATCATACATTGACATGTGGTTCTCATTATTTGTTTTTGTTCCCATTCTCCGTGCCCAATTCCTAGTTCTTGTTCCATGTTCCGTTGATCTCCTCTTTACTCCTTACTTTGCTCCATTTTACATGTTCCACATTCCTTGTCCCTTCGACTCTTGTTATGTTAATGAGATTTAATAAATTCTTAATAACAATCAAGTACCACCTACGGAATTCCTTCAAAATCTTTAAAACTCTTCATATCGTATATACTCTCATGGGCAAACCACCCTACTACCGGGAAGGATCACCAAGGGCAAACAGAGTAAACCGGCTGCATCAGGTCGGGCAACCTGCAAAGGATCGCTAGCAGGTAATCGTGTTCTTTTATATATATAGATAAAAGGTGAGTGTGAGATATAGCAAATGAATAGTATTAGAAGATAGGCTACAAAGTTAAGTATATATATAAAAAAAGGTAAAAGGGGATGTAAGATGTGAGATAATATTAATAAATATAAAACATAGTGTGTTCTAATAATTCATAACATACATTGACTTTGTTGCAATTCATTTGATCGAGTCTCTTACCACCTTCATCATGAGTTTATCTGAGTTGCCAAGTGGGCATATCATCAAGGGTAGGTCAAATGGACACTTTATTCACGTCAAACCTCACAGGGCTGGTGTTCTTCTTCTTCTTCTTTATCTAAGTTGCCTCCCATGGCATCAAAATAGAACGAGCAAATTTTGAGTGATGGTAAGTGAGTCATTGTTGGCTAATAGATTAGGTGTGATTGCGTTTCTTTTCATTTGTTGCCATAAGGATCTAGAGGTCCTCTTTGGTGAACAAGATCAAAGATCTTCGACGGAGACGGTCATATTTGCATTGATACGGGACAGTTGCAGCGATCCAACAACTAAGTAGTGAGGTGCAATGGTCTCGGCCTATTTCCAAACCATAGGATATTCAAAATGCGTAACTCATTGAGGGTGTGCGTAGGCAAACACTATATGTGTTTCCTCCAGCTTCAACCGCGTCCCTCCGACGTCTCACTATTGGTGTGTCCAAAGTGAGCTCCTCGCATGTTTGTTGCTCCTTGTTGCCATGTTGTGAGGGGCAAATCCTTCTAACTAAGAAGCATAGTAGGTGCTTGATTGCTCATTTCTCTCCCTAAGCAACTGGTTCCTTCTACCCTATAATTGAGCTTACGTTGTGATGAAAGATATGCCTTCTCTACTGTGTTTCTCCTATGCACTTTTTTTTAAAGAGAGAGGTGTGAAAGAGTGTCCTTGTTAAGTAGAGCCTTCAAAAAATTTGTCTCATTCTCTCCCAACCCATGGTCTTCTTTCGCCCATCTAGCAATTATAACATTAGCTGGTTCCACTAACTCCATTGTTGTCTCTGCAACTTCAAAAGTGAGAGTGACAATGTCTTGTGGATTTCTTGCAACAATTGGTGTTGTTTTAAGAATGTCATTACATGCACAAGTTTTTGATGAATTTGAATTTGAAATTGCGTTTATTACAAATTGTTGTATTTGAGGCATTGGGATGTACCAATTTAAATTTTGGTGTGATCTTGAGTTTGTTACTTCTTGCATTAAATAGTGATTTTTAGTTTTAAGGTATGTGTAGGATAGTTGAATTTAAATTGGATGCAATTTCTGGGCATATAGCCATGCCACCATCACCCGGGAGAGGCTAGTACTATTTTTTTGGCTCAAATAATTGCCTTGCAGTGATGAAGAATGCTCTAAAGCCTACAAACAAAATAGAGTCTAAAACTAAATTCCTGTAATACTCTTCCTCTCAATTGATTAACACATTGATTAGTCAAATCATTCTAAAATATAAAAATACAAAAATGCATAAAAAAACTGAATTCCTTGCACTAAAATGCATGCCATGTCTTTTTCACATCTTGGATGGAATCAAGCTTTCCATCACAATAATTGGAATTGGAGTCCAATCCAACAAACAAAGTTGAAATCTAATGGTCGATAAAGGAGAAACAACTTATGATAAACAAATTTGGGATCTTGTTCATTCGTACTTGATTGTATGAGTCAAAATTCCTTGCTTTACAAATTAAACTTGATTTTGGTACTCAATCCACAATTGACTACGGATGAAGAAAAATTGACTTCTAAGTTTCAACTTGTCTTCCAATATGTTGTTTTTTGACATTCGCCGTGTTTAGAGGTTTAGAACCATATGTAATTTGAGTTTTTTTTAGGTAGAAATATTATTCCAAATGTACCAAAATTACCAGAATTTATCCAATTATTAAACTTCACTTACAAACTTCTTGAGCTTCATCCTTAATCCAAACTTGGCTAAGAGAGTCATATGAAAAAAGAAATTTGATACATATTTTGGTTGAGTTTGAGCTAACAATGGTAAAAAATGCCCCATGTTTGAGAAAACAAAATCTCCTTGCGCAATCATGCTTGCAAATATTTCATACAATCTTGGTTAACCTAAGATTTCAACCACTTAACCTAAATTCAATTTGGACCCAACTTAACAAATTTTGTCAAAAAGGAATATTGGATGAAGAAAAATTGGCTCTTTGAAATTTCACCCCTTCACTCAAAGTGTCTAGTTCTGACATCAAGTTCACTTTGGGGTTAAATTACTTGTCTAACTAAGTTGCATCGTAATTTTATCAAAGTTTATGAGATTTTAAAATATCCCCTTTTAAAGGATTAAGTCTAATATTAATACATATTATGATTTAAAAAACCTCTAAGCTTTCATGTCATTGAAGCAATAGCTTCTGTTGTTCATACTAACAATTATGTATGTTTGTACATTTGAATGAATGTCTCTTTGAAAATTGATACATCACTATGTCAAATGGAATCTATACTAGTGTAAAGTCTTTAATTAATTTTAAAGATTCTCATTAAAATACAAATACTTTTACTAATATACTATGTGATATGAACTTATTCTACCATGAATTAAATAAATCTTATTTAAGTGTAGGTTCTTGCAATTATGATTCGAAACAAATATGAAAATTCATATACTGTCAAGATTTGGACAATCATGATAAGATAAATATGTTCTCACTCTTTCATACATGGATGTAGAAGATAGGTAACTCAATTCTACCTACACATTGTAGATCAAACAAACAATTCAAGTAGAACACTCTTATATAGACTGAGTGAAATACTCTTGGATTTTCTAGTATAAAAAAGAGATCATATACATAGTGAATTTTTCAAAAAAACATTATGTAATCACTTTCAAGACTACTTGGAATTACTAATGAATATAAATTTTGATATCAGATCAAAAGTCTAAATATTTATCTTTAATTTGTTTTTGTTTCATTCGATAACGTTTAATTATTCGATCAAGGTTTGACTTTATCATTGTTATATTCAAAATACTTGCATTGTGACTTTCTTCACTTGATTTTGATCCCAGTGAACCATCATATTCAAGGTTCATTGATGCTCTAGTATCAAAATCAAGAGTTGTAGTATCATATGGTTTATCTGAAGTATTACGAATTCTGTCTAATGAATTCACAATATCTAAAGCTTCAAAATTCTTTTTGTATTTCACTTCATCAATTCCAATATCATTGTCATTCAATTTTTCATTTTGAAAGGTTACTTGTGGTGGTTGACCTTCAAATATTTTGAGGTTGTCTACTTTTCGTTGTGCACTTTCTACATTCTTAAAAAACGGATATTCTTTTATAACACTACAATCATATCTATTTTGGTGCCTTTCATTGTAATTGAATCTATTTAAACTTACATGCCTATGTTTAGATGGATAATCTACATCATTATAACTATAACTATCATCACTGCATAGGAATTTTGGTTGATTTTTCATATTTTGTGTAGTATCAACATCACAATTTAAAGTATCCTTATGGTTTATACTCAATTCATCATTTTTTTCATTTTTGTGTGGATGTTCTATGTTGTCGTCAATTGCAAATCTTACTCGCTTTCCATACTTTCTACGTTTATCAGTGATACAATTAGACGATTCTAACTTCTTCTCTACATGTAATTTATTTCTTACATGCGGTAATGATTCAGAAGATCCTGAAAAATACAAGACAATAGAAAGTTAGTTTACACATATGATAAGATAATTTTTTTAAGATGAATTGTTCTCTATAATTTCAACAAATGAATCTAACTATATTGGTATATTACCTTCTCCTTCATCAATATCCATAGCTTCTCCATCATTGGTGCTTTTATTGCAGATACTGTCGGGCATATTAGAGTCTTCAATATTCATAGGGTTTTTATTTATAACTTGGTAATTGAGACTAATTAAAGGTGATGATGGTTTGAATTATGAATTTCCCTTGGGCTCATTTTAGACTTTGCAATGAGATTTTTACAAGTTTCTTTTAGACATTGAAATTTGAAAGATTTTCTTTCAAGGTGAAGTTTCCAAATCGTCTATCCTTATTTAAAAATTGATTGTTGTTGATGTCTGGTTAATATCTAATATTTATACTACATCAATTATAGATTCTATTTTCATTCTTATAAAATGTTTACTAAAATCCAAAATCCATTGATCATGTTTTTATGGTATTAACTATAATATTTTTGAGACATAATGTTCATAATTACTGCTACCATATACATATTATTTATATTCCATTTTTGAATCTTGATGGGAGAGAGTAATTTTTAAAAGTGAAAAGTGAAACAAGTTAATCAATAGGGGCTAGTACATAAAAACTATGGATACATAGAACTCAAAATAAGATGAGAGAGTTCAACAAGGTATGAAATCTTTACAAGAATAAGTAGATTAAATTTAATCCAAAATTAGCCACTATTATATCTCATTAATCTTCAAATCTTGCTACTTATATCAAAACTTGTTTTTGAGTTTTAAAGATAATATTCATTTATTTGAACAAGATCAAGCTTAGAAAGCTAAAACACAAGGATATATATATTTTGCCAAAAGAATATTGCAAATGGCTTTGCACTATTATTTTGTGATCCTAGATGGATTTTTTCTTGACACAACACCTATTTGAGGATAAAATTTTAGTGTGATTGAACTCACATATATGATTTATTGAAGCCAATTCATGTGCTAAGATTCTTTCGCATCCAATTTCCAATTAAGAAAAATAGTGGTACATTTCTATATAAAAGGAGATAAAGTATTTAATTGTTACTCAATAATCTTGATAAGTATTAAAAACATGTGATATTAAATTAGAGTCACTAATATTTCATGTATAATATTTCTGTAAAAAAATAATAAATTTACTTCTTGTTTGTGTGAAGAAGGCATTTCATAAGACTCAAAATTTAATTTAAAAAAAAAAAAAAAAAAACAAAGGTATTATTGTAGTATGATACTTCAACTTGTACAAGTCTTTGGGTCTATATGGTTTTAGGAAGACCCAAATTTGTAATTGCACATGAGTTGTTTAGATCTTGACCATATAATCTTGCAAAAGACTCAATTGATGATGTGAACCAAGTCTGAATCTTGGGGCCTCATAGATTGTGAGATCATAAGATAACAATTCCAAAAAAGACTACAAGATTTCATCATTTTTACTTTGAATTGGAATTGCTACTAATGTGTGCATTACTTTCAAGAACTAGAAAAATGCTTACCTTCATCTCAAGAACACTCTTGTACCAAAAAAAAATCATGAAATTCCACTTTTGCAAATGTACCTCCCCACTTGATGCATAAAAACCTTAAAAAATTGTTTGCTACGGTTCTATGCCGGTACGCTCGTGTGCAAATTTAAAAAAAAAAAAAAAAAAAAAAAAAAAAAAAAAAAAAAAATGTTGGCTTAAGTTTCCTTGAAATGGTGGAAATAGTCACAAGAATCATAGAGACAAAAGTGTCTAAAAGTAGACCCCTTGCTCTAAAATGAATGTTTTATGTTCATAACATCTTGGATTAAACTATACTCTCTCAGATTTGTAGAAAATAGTTTTAGAGTGAAAATCTTGCCCAACATATAGAGTAAAATTCACATGGTGCTGAAGGAGATACAATTCCTCAAGAACCATGTGTTTTCAATATTTTTAGTATTTCAACATCACTACAAATATAATACCAAATTATTTTCAATCACAATCTCTCAACTAATAAAATTGTCGAACTTATAGAAAATATACCTTGACGACTATTTTTGATTAAAATGATTGGCTTGAAATGGTAATATATGCACCATGTTTTGAAACCCTAAATTAAAAGATGTCTTCACAAGAACGTAAGCCGTGTACTCTTCTCATACTATTGTGGATGGATCTACAACTACTTAACAAATACTAGGCTTGATTTGGGATTTAACTCAACAAATTTAGTTTAAAACAAACTTTGTCAAAAGAAGTTATGGCTCCCCAAAGTTCACCAAAGTCATCCAAATTGTCAATTACAACATTTGGCACATTTATGCGTTAAAACCACATGGCTATATGCAAATATGGCCACCTTAGATGGAGTGACAAATTTGATTCTCCAATTTCAAGAGCTTTGCAAAAACTAATATTCAAAAAAGATTTTACTTTAGGGAATCACCTAGGAAAATTATCAAGACCCCTTTTACTCCCTTCTTGCTTATATATTTGCGTACGCCCCCTTACTTCAAACCCTGCCAATTTAAATATTCCCACATGAGCTCAAGCACAAAGTTCCTATTCTACTATGATTTTATAACTCTGTGAATCATTTTAGATTTTGAGTCAAAGTCGGAGAGTTTATTTTAGATTTTTTGTTTCTAAAATTTTTCAGAATTTTTGCGCAATGAAGTTGAAGTTTTTGTGAATTTTACAAGAGCAAGGTTCAAACTTTGAAGTGATTGTGAAAAAAAGTGGGATACAAAGTTTTTAGTAATTTTATTTCATCGAATTTCAAGATTAGATTTAAGTAAGACTTTTGTATCAAATTACAAACTCATAAATGCACCTCTTCACCAATTTATCTTTCCCAAAACCAAATATACTCAAGATAATTGATGTTTTACTATATTGTTTAATAATTGTCGAAGTCATACTTTCTTCTAGGAATAAATTGCATAAAGATTAAAATAGGAAAATCAACCCCAAAAGTTCCTTGTGTTTTTGAGAACTTAAAATCTTAAAATCGCAATTTTCTTCCTCTATGCACTCCCAAAGGTGTGAACCAAAATTTTTTACTTCTTTTAGTCTCTCAATCGTAAGATCTTGTACCCAAGCCTATTTATAGTCATTATTTCAAAAATTGACCATTGGATATTTATCATTTGCAAGATCAAAGTTTGTGCATAGGCTTTTTGGAACTTTGCTGGAGAGCCATTTTTTCTTGGTGCAAAGGGGAACATAAGGCTAAAGAATTGCAATTTGGCTTTGCAAATTTTACCCTATACATCTTGGAGTGAAGGAAGCACCCAATAAAACTGTTAGGCAACAATATTGCTTTTTACCCCTTCATCTAAGCTACCCGGAATCTCAAAAGTCATTTTGAATTGTAAAGAAAATTTGGGGTCTATAAGCCTTTAACATTTCGCACGTGCTTCCTCAACTTAGTTTACTACTTGGAATAAAATGTTTCCAAGATAACATGGTTAACTCTAAGGGTGTCACCGCTTGTATAAAGTAGACTATGTGTGATGAGCAATAAGAGATTTTAGTATTAACCTTGAACGTTATGATCTTACAAATGGTGCACATCCAATGGCTAAGATTTATTTCGGTACCTATTCCTATGTACAATATTAGGAACACCTACAAGTCCATCTTCATAAATTCATCACAAATCATAGAAAATCTAAAAATGATGATTTCAATCAGTCCAATCGTATAATAACATTAATTCCATGCACACTAATTCCTCTATAACTAAATTCATTGTAGATTTGCCATGAGAGTATTGAGCAGTATCCGCATGTACAATCACCACTACAATAAATTTGATAATTAGTGTTAGATACACTAATTTACATAAACATGTTATAAGTTTTTACTGTTGTTCAATAATTTTACCCACTATATTGGCCAAGATGGGGGTCCTTATATAGTATCAGAATCAATGCTCTTGGTAAATTTTTTTAAACAAAAGTAAAAACTTATAGCATTTTCAAATCTTATAATAATCTAACACTAAATATCAAATTTAGTGTAGTTGTTGTAAAAGTGATTAAAAAAACTTAAAGCATTCATGTACTCCATATGTTCATTATAATTGTCGAGTAGGTTCTTTCAAATCTACCTTAGGAGATAGATTTGAGAGAACCTACTGTACAATTATAATGGGACGGAGGGAGTAACAAGGACGGAGGGAGTAACAAGGAGTTGTCACCTCCCCTACGCCTGTACGAGTGCCGTGGACATCGGAGGTGCATGGATTGCTTACAAGTGCCTCTTCCTTATCAATGCAGATTGCAGACAGTCGGAGAAAGATGCGAAATTCTCTGCTAGATTCCGAATCTTTCTCCGACACTTTACTCTCGAATCTTCGAAGAACTCGGCCGTCGGACAAGCCTACCGACAACTTGCATACAAATTTATACCCATCCTCCTCCCAGATGCATCCCCATCTTCAGTCTTACCTCGACCTCTACGATCGATGCGCAGTGGAGTATTCGAAACAAGCTAGCTTGCTTTCTTCTGGGGATTGGAGTCCAATTGGGGCTGGCTCTGCTCGAGATTAGTGTTGCGATACTTTCCATTTCCGTCTCACCCCATCTGCAGAACTTACCTCAGAGGGACAAAATCTAGACCGCGTGTAGGAGCTAGAAACCACGTCTCGGGGCCATGGCGGGGCAGTACTTTCCCGACCCCCGGACGCTTTACTTCGTAACTGCGGATCAGAAATACTCCTATTTAGATGATGTGAGAGCCTCAGACTTCGTTCTGTGATCCTTGGTATATTACGTGAAGTCCTTTGGCTTCTAAATGCATGCATGTGTTGATTTGTAGTGTTTTCCTGGAGGAAAGAAGGACGGTGCTACCAAGTTCCTCGACGATGTCCGGAAGATGACTGAGAAGGAACCAGCCGCTCCCAAGAACGATAACAAGAGTCCCGGTGAAGCCGAGAAGCCAAAACCGGAGCCGAAATCCAAGGTAAGGAGACTTATCATGCAGCTATCATCCAAGTCGGTGTTTGAATACACAAGTAATACTTTTGTGGAGTGACGCAGACCCAGACAATCGAGCTGAACGTGGATATATGCTGCGATAATTGCGTGAAGAAAGTGACAGATGCTCTTGACCATGTGCAAGGTAATTTGATATCCTATACTTGACTAGCCTTTGAAGAGTACATATGGTGGTGATTCTCACTTGTGGGGTTGGTGTTACAGGGGTGGAGAGCGTGAACTGCGACCAAGAGAACAGGAAGGTGTATGTGAAGGGGAGCGCAACGAAGGAAGTTGTGCTGAAGAAAGTGAAGAAGGTGAAACCTCGTTCGGAGGTGGTGGACAAGAAGTAGAAATAGGGACTCACTTCTGATTTCAAAACGTTAAGGGCGTCGAGTAGTTCGGGCTTTGAATCTCATAACAGGGGAGATAATCTTGTGAATAGAAATCATGCACAAATAGCGCTATATGAAGTGGAATCAACGGAAGAGTAGCAGAGAACCTCATTTTTGCACTACTGTATAGTTGAGAATGCAAAATTGTGTAGCTTAGAAGAAAGAAAGATGGTAGGTTATATACTAAAAAGTAGAAAGGAGAAGGAATCCACTCTCGATTATGCAACATAAGCATGGTAATAGAGCAGCTAAATGGTTGAAATTGGACAAAACTATTTCCACTCGTGCTTTTATTTACAATGGCATGTCAAAATGGCACATGGAATAACACCAACTTATCAGTTTGAGTACAATATTGAACATCATACATGGGTAAAATTCATATTAACAATATTAAGCCGATATTCTTGCACCTCATGATTTATCATGACGTGATGACCATGTTTGATGAACCTCATCCCAGTACAAGAAATTTAACCTTGACCAACACTTCTCTAACTAGTAGTAGAGAAGTTGTGACCTTGCTATATAAGTACCTTCAACACATTCAACCACTTGTCCATATTAATTGGGTAAGGAGTACAGTGTCCACAGTGTCCACACTTTCTTCCACCTCCTGGCCCTTTCGATAGGTCTTCGAACTCATCATCTTCCAAATCTTGAAGCACATATGTAGAACAAACTCCTACTTATGTAATATTCGATCCAGCCTTCACACTTGTTAATCGATTCGCCAGAGATTTGCTCCTTCTCCGGCGGTTCCACCACTTCATCCTGTACTCGAACTTGTGATTCACCGTGGCGCTCCAAGTTTACTTCAGCTGCGTCCACCGCTTCATCATGTTCCTGAACCTCAAATTCACCTTGACACTCCACACCCACTTCATTTGGATTCACCACTTCATCGTGCATTCGAACCTGGGATTCGCCGTGAAGCTCTTCAGCTACTTTGACATTTGGATGCAGTTGATGATCCTTAGTCTTTTGACTTTCTTCTGAGCTTTCTGCGACATTACTCAGCACAGTTTCTTCTTCAGGTATACACCCTCGCTCCTCGACAATCGGGCTCTCGGACAAGCTCATCACCCGTAACGCCCACTTCAGGTTCACTAACGTCTTCAACCTCCTCGTGCCAAGCGTCGACTTCACCTTCTCCAGACGGGCCACTTCATCAGCTGCGACTTGTTCGAAGGTGGTCTTTTCAGTTGCACGAGCTTTGCGTATAGCCTTCTCCTTGAGAGATCGGAGATGGAACTGTAAATCTTTACTTAGACCATTCAACTCGCAGCTCACAGAATCGGATGGAGCCGAGAGATGAATCTCTGGTGATTGAGGATTATGCTTTGAGCCAGGGCAGTTTTTGCTCATAGTCTCAGAAGTGTCTCTTGTAAGTGTACTTAACGTTGTATCGAGTATGATTGTCTTCTCTTTCCAGACGTTCTTCTCGCTTGAGACTTCGATCTCCGTTGGGCTTGCACTCATAGTCTCAACGATGTCAGCATTTTCTTCCTTGTTAATCTTTTCACCAAAAATTTGCTTCTTCTCCGGCGCGTCCACCACTTCATCATGTACCCGAACCTCTGAAGATACACCGTGACACTCCACACCAACTTCATTTGGATCCACCACTTCATCCTGTACTCCATCCTTAGATTCACCGTGAAGCTCTTCACCCACTTCATCTGGACGTTGTTCACGATCCTTTTCCTTTTCACGGATTGATGTTGTGGCATCTTTTAAGCTTTCTGCAGCATCACTTGGCACGATTTCTTCTTCAGGTACACTCCCTCGCTCCTCGATAATCAGGCTCTCGGACAAACTCATCACCCGTAACGCCCACTTCAGATCCTCTAGCTTCTGCAACTTCTTCGTGCCAAGCGTCGACTTCACCTTCTCCAGACGGGCCACTTCATCAGCTGCGACTTGTTCGAAGGTGGTCTTTTCAGTTGCACGAGCTTCGCATATAGCCTTCTCCTTGAGAGATCGGAGATGGAACTGTAAATCTTTACTTAGACCATTCAACTCGCAGCTCACAGAATTGGATGGAGCCGAGTGATGAATCTCTGGTGATTGAGGATTAGGCTTAGAGCCAGGGCAGTTTTTGCTGATAGTTTCAGGAAAGTCTCGTGCAAGTGCACTTATCGTTGTGTCGAGTATAATTGTCTTCTCTTTATAGACTTGATCGTTCTTCCTGCTCGAGACTTCGATCTGATCCGTCGGGCTTGCACTCATAGTCTCAATGATGTCAGCATTTTCTTCCTTGTTGATCTTTTCACCAGAAGTTTGCTTTTTCTTTTTCTTTTTGATCTTCTTCTCCGGCGCGTCCCCCACTTCAGCATGTACCCGAACCTCTGAAGATTCACCGTGACGCTCCACACCCACTTCATCCTTTACGCGAACCTCGGATTCACCGTGAAGCTCTTTACCCACTTCATTTGGATGTTGTTCACGATCCTTTGTCTTTTGACTCATCGATGTTGTGGCATCCTTTGAGCTTTCTGCAGCATCACTCGGCACGAATTCTTCTTCAGGTACACTCCCTCGCTCCTCGACAATTACGCAGTCCCACAAGTTCATCACCCGTAATGTCGACTTCAGCTTCTCCAACTTCTTGATCCCCTTCGTACCAAGCGTCGACTTCACATTCTCCAGACGAGCCACTTCATCAACCGCGACTTGTGCGAAGGTGGTAATCTCAGATGCACGAGCTTTGCGTATAGCCTCTTCCTTGAGAGATTGAAGATAGTGCTGTAAATCTTTACTTAGACCATCCAACTCGCAGATTACAATATCGGATGGAGCAGATGGTAATTGGGCGTTCTCCTTTGGTTCAGAGCAGTTGTTGATTATAGTCGCAGAAGAGGCCCTTGCTATCGCACTTGTAACTTCAATTATCGCTGTATCAAGTATGATTGTCTTCTCTTTCCAGACTTGAGCGTTCTTCGAGCTCGAGACTTCGACCTGTATTGAGCTTGATGTCGACATCTCATTGACGTGAGCGATTTCTTCCTGGCGAGAAAGAGGTATTTGATTCTCTCCAGGAATTGGCAGAGAAGCTTTGGCAGCTTGGCAGTCCGGAGGCAGTCTGGAATTTTGTAACGCTTTCTTCAGCAGCCGCAAGAACCGCAGCTTCTTCTCGCCCAGCTGCTCCTTGATCTTCTCTAAACGCACCACTTCATCAGCTGCAATTTGATACAAAGACGTCTCCAAATCGCCACGACCTTGACGTATCATCTCTTCCTTCAGACATTTGAGCCGGGCCAGCATGGGATCACTCAGCCCTAAGTCCTCTTCGTCATTGTGCACTGCGGAGACAGTCATCTTCGTCACCTGAGATGGTTTCGTGGTAGAGTGGGGATTCGTCACCTTGACACTGCCGCTATATGAAACGCTCGACTTTAGTGATGATGATGTCGATGTCTGTGTCTCGGAGGTCTTCATATTCTCCTTGTCAAACTTCACTTTTGTCGCCATTTCCAGCGCCAGCTTCGTCTCCATCTCCACCTTCTCCTTCACGACCCTCTCGTTTTGCTCCTGCTTCTCATTATCCAGCTCCTTCTCCATCTTCTGCTTCCCCAGACGAGCCTCATCAATTGTGATATCTTGTTGCAATGAGCTCACTTGCGGTGTGGAAGCTTTCATTACTGTCTCCCCAACGAGAGGCTTGAGAGGCTCCGGCGTCGTACTGCTCAATACTCCCACAGAGTTCTTGGCGAGTGCCTTCCTCTTAAGAGATTTGGGAGGGGCTAATATTTCTGAGAGCTCACTTTGCAAAAAGAACTTCGGAGGTGGCTCCTCGTCCCTGCATGGCAATTATCATATTATGAGAAGCATGTGAGTCAAATTTCAATGCAACCATTGAAGGTATTTGGAACGATGCACCTCCACATCGGTCTCAACTATGAGGCCGCATGAGAACGCCGTCTACACTTCATTCGTGCATCACCTCTCAAAAGATTATACTGGTTAGGACAAGATTTGATGCTCCGAATAGGCAGGGTGGATGGAATTTACTTGACTGCGAACATGTACGTGTCGGCACCTCCGTCCAATGAGAATGACTCGCCAGCTCTTTTTTTATCTCCGCGGCAATTCTGGTACCCTTGAAACTCTTGAAGACGGAAGGGATCTTGCCCCAGAAGTTTGAGTCCAGTCGTGTGCGCAAGTTCTTCTAGGTTCCACGCATCGTAGACTGGCCCCCGCTTATGCCTCACGTGCACCTGGCCTCCAGGCAATAACATCTCCTTCGCGTTTGCGAAGAAATTACGCACAAGTTCCCGATGCTTCCTGAATGACATATTGTGCACACGTACGGGTTCATTGGATGACCAAGTCAAGCTGGGATAGAATTGTTTGATGTCAGACCTCAATTTCGTTTAAATCGGCAGGTTGGTGGGTTAATGGCTGCTGTCGCAAATGCTTATGATCACTTTCAAAAAGGGTGTCTACTCTGAAAGATTGTTTCTCACAAGGATTAATTAGGAATCGTGGCTTGCTTTGTGAGGTCACAATACTCGTCAGTTCACTTACTGTGCTGCTTGATTTGTTGATTCACATGTCTCATAGAAATTTCAGTTATCCTGATTGCTGAAGCATTCACTTTTGTATCACATTGGCACATTCCATCTCAGAATGACATGTGATATTGCCATTTGCCAGTTTAAATTTTGTAATTTGAGGTTGAAAAACGGCAAGAGGGTGCTAACCTCAACATGCGTGGATCTTCTTCTTTGAACCCCAGGAAGCCAGCGTGGGGGAAGTTGAAGATGATGCAATGGAAACGCGACGACTGAAAGCCATTTGACAGGAAGTATCTACTTTGGATGGCCATCTTGCAGGCATCGAAACCGTGGACGACCAGTGCACCGCGGTGCATCAAGTTATTCGTGTTCCACTCGGCCGTAGGGCCGTACTTCTTCAGCAACTCATCTGCTCACAATCATCCCATATCACAAACTCGGATATACGGCAAGCCATGGGTACCTTAAAAAAGCGAGACAAGAATGTATACCTCTTGAGTCGAGGGATGTGGCCACCATGTTGGCGGCAGAACCAAAAGCATAGGCCAGGGATGCAGCAAAAGAGAAGTCCCCCTCCCCAACTAACAAAATCAGGTGCTGGCTGGAGTAGTTTGATATCCACCTCCGTTCTTGAAACGTCGGCCCGTTTCTTGACCATTGAAAGTCCATCTTCGTCTCCACCAACCTCACTGAATCTCTGCAGCAAAAACTGCATCATCAACACCAATTGTGCCACCGATCATCGGTAAGAAGTTGTAAAGCTACTGACAGTGGAACTGAGCAGTCTGTACCTTGTAGATCTGTGAAGCTCAGACCTCGATCTTTCAAATTCTGCAGAATCAAGCGTCTGTAGAGCTCATTCGGAGTGCATACTGAGAGAAAAGTCTATTACCGCATTTGGCACTCAAAACCCACATAGCTGGTGCAATTAAAAGCTTGATTCTAGCAAATAGTTATGCTACGATTCTGGAGGGCACACTTGTCGGTGGATCGATCGAAGTAGAGTTCGGAAACATTCGAGTGAGTGTAAGAAGAGGCCCTTTGCACAGCCATTCTCGTGGAGGTAGCTCAAGCTACGCGATCAGTAGATCGATGACTTTCGATGTAGGGATGTCTGTAAGTTGTATATTTCCGGTAGTTTAAAAAGACATGGGTCCGCCTTCGTTAGTGTACTTTACTGAGTTGGGTTGAAAACGTCAATTTACATGGAAGTGCGAGCCTGATTCATGCATTCGAGTTATCTGTAAGATACCAAAAACCTTCTTTAATTCCTAAAGGACAAAGGGCTTTGCTGAAAAATTTAGACATGTTATCTATGGAGTGTGCATCGTGGAACTTTTATGAAGTCCTCCTCTCTGAAAATCTTATTGCTTAACTTCTAAAGAACAAGATGGACATAAGTGATTCACTTTCTCAAAATCCAGTCCTTATGGCCATGTTCTAGTGAGTGACTATCAAACTCAATGACCACATATTTAACACTAAATGGTCAATATGGAGGAGGGTAGATTGGAGTTGAGCTATGTAATCTCATTGAATCAACCCCCTTGTCTAAACGCAAGTTGTGTATTTCCATTGAGATTCCGAGTTGCAAGAGTTTTCATTAGTATTAGTTACCTCAACATAGAGAGTGTCTGAGCTCTCATCTAGAGCCCAATCCTAGATTGCATAATCGATTCACTAACGTGTGCACCCTCCTTGGGCCAAGCTTCAACTTCAGCTTCTCCAAATGGGCCCCGTATTACCCGCAACTTGTTGATGGGTGGTCGTGTTAGATTCAAGACCTTTGCGAATCCTTGAGACTAAGAAGATGAGCCTGGGGAGGGTCATGCCACACAAGCATGAAATCGCAGCTTTCGGGTTGGGTCACAAGATTGGTTGGAGAGCTCCTTTGGTGATAGAGAGATTTACTTTGAGCCAAGGTAGTTGCTGGTTATAGTCTTAGGAGAGTCTGTGATCTTTGCAAACCCATTTGTCGTTTTATTAAGTATAAGTGTCTGAAAGACGTGACCAAGGGTCCTTGCCTCCTTCGTCATGTAAATCTTAGATTGATAGGTAACTGGTCGTCTTAGATTCATGTCCTAAAACTTTTAACATAGGTAAAAAATTGTGTTTATAATTATATTAGGGTACCCTAAACCCTAACAAGCTCCTATGCTTCAATAGTGACATACAATTCAAAACCACACAGGTATGCTCTCTGACTACAATTATGATACTATTTTAGTGTACATTTACCCTTTGACATTCGCGTCACTTAGGGTTTATCCTTCAAATGTCCATACTCTGTTAAGTCACTCTAAAGCCTCTTAAAACTTGATTGTATGAATTCAAAGAATTGTTTTTAATTTGCAAAGATCATAAGATTGACAACACATATTTCTTACATAATAATTGTCATCAAAAAATTGTTGATGAATATGGTAAGCCAAAAGTATCTCAAAACTACAATGCATAGTAGATAAATGGGGTTGAACGGGCACCAGAAAACTTGGTTATATATAAGAGCCACATTGATGTGTGAGGACGTGACCAAGGGTCCTCGCTTTTTTTCGGAAAAAATATGAAAAGTCGTTAAATGATGTTGTTTAGAGGTTTTATAGTTAATGAAGTTAACATATGATGAAAAGTCATCAGTGTAAAATGGTGTCCAAAATTTGTCTCTATGTCTCGAATTATGTACATAGAATTGCATGTTTTTTCTATAACTTTGTGTTCTTCAATCAGTTATTACAATTGTCAGTTTTCATAAAAGTTTTACTAATTCAATACTAGCCTGTGGGTTGGTCTACCACTAATAAAAATCTACAAAATATTGGTAGTTTTTTTGATTGATTTGAGGATATGAAGTTGTAAGAAAATATAGGTTTTTCTACAAAATTCTGGACATGTAAATACGGACAAATTTCTACTAGTGATTGATTGAAAATAATTACATAGGCGTTTAACAGTTGATACATTATGTCTTAGATGAGTGTGATTGTGATATTTTCAACATAATTAGAGATATGTAAAATTGGTTGAAGATGGAGAACCAAAGATAGTAGCCAAAATGTTGGTCTTATTGTAATCACATGTTGCAAGAGAGTCCTATGGGCACCCATGCATAGGGTCCTGATAAACTCAATGATGACTTTGACTTAGTTCGATTTCACTTGTGGAAGAGAGAATGACTTTCTCTCATAGCTATTGTATTGCGTTTGTTTTGAGTTCATGATACTAGTGCATCCAAGCAAATATCAATGTACGTCTTCATTAGAAGAATTGTGTAAAATAAGACACTATCTCACACATATCAAATTAGATGGTACACATTTACTTGCTCACCCAAGTGTGTCTAGAACTTCATGCAAATTATGCAAATACTAGTCGTCAAATCTTACCCGTAATATTTGTAAGAAAATAAACACTCTCTTTAAATAAGACATCCACAATCCAAGGGTTTTTTTGGAGAATTTGTCCTTTCACAAAAAATATCAATCAAGCAATCTCAATGCAAAGAATACTTGTGAGAAATTTGTCCTTTTGTTACAAGTTTCTAAACTTACAAATTTGGCTAAAGCAAAGAATGCATGTAATGTCTCACTAATCATAGAGTGACCATCCGAGACAAATTCTTGCCACAAAAATGTATGGGTTCTACAACTCAAGAAATAGCTTACCAAAGACTCAGGTTAATGGCATATCTCATTTATATATAGATTGATAAAGAAAAAAGCGAGTTTTAGGAATAATAGTTCATAAATTAAATCATTTTTGAAAATATGGCAACCATTCAAACGTTTTAAAATTTGTCCTTGGTTTCTCATATGAATTATGGACTATGGACTTAACATGTGAAATACACAAGAGTCTGAAAAAAGGGATGATGCCTTGTCTACCTCACTCAAAGCTGACTTCAACAACTATAGTTCTTTGATCCCCTTTCTTCTTCTCAGTCCGTCAAAATCTTCAAGCAAGAAAAGAAAAATACTCCCCCAAGTTTTTCTACCAGAGTTTGCTTCCTCTCCGTCATATCCACCGCTTCATTCTGGAGCGAAACCTTAAATGGATACTAGAATGAATGGAGGTATTCTGTTGATGATCCTCTGCCTCTTGACTGATCGATGCTATGCTAACTGTTGGGCTATTATATATACATCGTCTTCGCAATTTCTTCGGTTCTTCAGAGCATTGTGGCAGTTCAGCAGCCGTAAGTTCCACCTCAGATACTGTAACGTCTGCAGCTTCTTCGGGCCAAGCGACAACTCCATTTTCTTCAAACGGCCCACTTCATTCTCCGCGACTTGTTGCAAGGTGGTATTGTCAGATGCACGGCCTTTGCGAATAGCCTCATCCTTGAGTGATTGAAAGCGAACCTGTACAGTTTTATTTGGACCACATGAATCGCAGCTTACAGAATCTTCCGCAGAATCGGTTGGAGCCGAGAGCTGAAACTCTGGGGGTTAAGAGGCCTGCTTTGAACTAGGGCAGTCTTCTGAAAGCCTCGATCCATAAACAAACTATACTGATACAAAGCCAAAGGCAAAAACCAGGGAGCAAGCAATTGGCAAGCAAGAGCCTGGGCAGTCAGAGACTTCACTCCGGGAAGAGACCTCTGTTGGGCTTGCACTTACAGTCATCTTCGTCACCTGCTTCTGCTTCTTCACCTTCTTCTGCTTCTCCACCTCCTTCTGCTTCTCCACCTGCTTCTGCTTCTCCAACTGCCTCTGCTTCTCCAACTGCCTCTGCTTCTCCAACTGCCTCTGCTTCTCCACTTGCTTCTGCTTCTTCTTCCGAGAACGAGCCTTAGTTTGCGTTATCTTTGCAGGTGGCTCCTCGTCCCTGCATGACAATGATCATAGTATTATGAGAAGCATACGAGTCAAATTTTAAAGCAACCTTTAAAGGCCTCAAAATAATCGATAAACTTTTGGAACAATTCAGTGCCACATCCATCTCTAGTTCTCAACTATGAGGCCGCATGAGTGCCATCCAATACACCGTCAGCATAATGCATCACATCCTCGAAGAATGTGTTGAGGTCTTGATATGAACTATGCTCTGAAAAAGCGTGGAGCATGGACATTACCTGGCTGCGAATATGTAGGTGTCAGCGGGGCCCAACTTGAATGACTCGTCAGCTCGGAAGCCATCCCCTCGGCAGTTCTGATACCCTGGAAACTGACGAAGACAGAAGGGAACACGCTCCACGAGTTTGAGCCCAGTCGACAGCGCTAGTTCTTCTAGATTCCACTCATCGTAAGGATGCCCCAGCTTATGCCTCACATGCACATGGCCTCCAGGTAACAACATCTCCTTCGCATTTGCGAAGAAATTACGCAAAAGCTCCCGATGCTTCCTGAATATCACATTGTGCACACATACGGGTTCTATGAATGATGACTGGCCAATCCAAGTTGAAAGGCACTGTTTGATGTCGGAAGCTTAAATATGCACCTCAATCTCGATAAATCGGCGGATTATTAACTCACATGGCCCCTATCGCAAATGGGTTGGCTTATGAATAATCACTTCCAAAAAGGATATTTCATCGGAGAGACTGTTTCTCAGGTTACTTAGAGGTTAATAAGAATACGCGGCCTGATATGTGAGGTCACATTACACGTCAGTTTACAAACTGTGCTGCCTGCTTTGCTAGGTCACAAGTGACACTTTACGCTTAGTACTACTAATGGCTGAAGGCAATCTTTATGTGGTTCAAAATGTCAAATTTGAACAGCAAATTGTCACAAAGTTTGAACTTCATCACTCCACATCGGTAACTACATCTCAGTTCACAATGACACATGTAATACTGCGAAATAAAGAGGGCTTAATTACCTCAACATGTGTGCATCGTTTTCTTTCCCCAGGAAGCCAGCGTGGGGGAAGTTGAAGATGATGTAACTAAAAAGAGAGAACTGAAAGCTCCCCAGGAGGTTCTTCTGTTCGATGGCCATCTTGCAGGCATCGAAACCGTGGACGACCAGTGCACCGCGGTGCATCAAGTTGTTCGTGTTCCACTCGGCCGTAGGCCCGTACTTCTTTAGCAACTCATCTGCTCACAATCATCCCAAATCACAAACTCGGATATACGGCAAGCCATGGGTACCTTTGAAAAGCGAGACAAGAATGTATACCTCTTGAGTCGAGGGATGTGGCCACCATGTTGGCGGCAGCACCAAAAGCATTGCCCAGGGATGCAGCAAAAGAGAAGTTCCCTCCCCAACCAACAAAATCAGGTGCTGGCTGGAGTAGTTTGATATCCACCTCGGATCTTGAAACAACAGCCCGTTTCTTGACAATTGAAAGTCCATCCTCGTCCCACTAACCTCACCGAAACTCTGCAGCAAAACCTGCATTGAACAACTGCTACATAATCAGCACCATAGGGCCATCGATAATCGGGATTCGTTTGAAAGTTGTAAACCTTCTTACGTCTGACAGTAGAACTGAACCGTCTGTACCTTGTAGATGTGCGGAGCTCAGACCTTGATCGATCAAACTCTGCCACACTAAGCGTCCGTGGAGCTCATTCGGAGTGGATACAGAAAGAATACTCTACCGACACTTGTCACTCAATATCTGCAGCACTGAAAACCTTCCAGCAACTAACGTATGCTACGATCCAGGAAGATACACTTGTCGGTGGCTCGATCGATGTAGAGCTCGGAGACATTAAAGTGGGTGCAAGGAGGGGGCGTTTCTACAGTCATTATCCTGGAGCTAGCTGAGGATACTGATCAATAGATCGGTGGCCTTCATCAATGGAGGAATGTTTTTCAATTTGAATGTACCGGCATTACTAAGAGATCATGGAGTCCAACTTCTTGGGTGGAAAGTATCTAATTTAATCATATGGAAGTGCGAGCCTGCTGGATACTTTATGTCCGAGATCAATGTAGTTCTGATATTGGCGACTATCGAATGTGCTGCAAGAACTGGCGGTCAGTGCATTTTCATGGAGGTAGCTCAAGCTACGCGATCAGTAGATCGATGACTTTTGATGTAGGGATGTCTGTAAGTTGTATATTTCCGGTAGTTTTAAAAGAGATGGGTCCGCCTTCGTTAGTGTACTTTACTGAGTTGGGTTGAAAACGTCAATGTATATGGAAGTGCGAGCCTGATTCATGCATTCGAGTTATCTGTAAGATACCAAAAACCTTCTTTAATTCCTAAAGGACAAAGGGCTTTGCTGAAAAATTTAGACATGTTATGGAGTGTGCATCGTGGAATTTTTATGAAGTTCTCCTCTCTGAAAATCTTATTGCTTAACTTCTAAAGAACAAGATGGACATAAGTGATTCACTTTCTCAAAATCCAGTCCTTATGGCCATGTTCTAGTGAGTGACTATCAAACTCAATGACCACATATTCAACACTCAATGGTCGATACAGAGGAGCGTAGATTGGAGTTGAGCGATGAAATCTCATTGAATCAACCCTCTTGTGTAAACGCAAGTTGTGTATTTTCATTGAGATTCGAGTTGCAAGGGTTTTCATTAGTATTAGCTACTTCAACATAAAGAGTGAGCTCTCATCTAGAGCCCAATCCTAGATTGCATGATCGATTCACTAACGTGTGCAACCTCCTAATGCCAAGCTTTAACTTCAACTTCTCCAATCGGGCCACGTATCACCCGCGACATGTTGATGGGTGGTTGCCTTAAAGATTCAGGACCTTTGCAAGTCCTTGAGGCTAAGAAGATGAGCCTAAGGAGGGTCATGCCACACAAGCATGAAATCGCAGCTTTCGAGTTGGGTCACAAGATTGGTTGAAGAGCCCCTTTGGTGATAGAGAGATCTACTTTGAGCCAAGGCAAGGTTGTTGTCGTTTACAGTCTTAGGAGAGTCTCTGATCTTTGCAAACTCAGTCGTCATTTTAATATCAAGTATAAGTATCTTTGCCTCGAAAGTCAGTTTGCGACATTAATTATAGGAGATGGATGTTTCGTTCACCACGTTCATCTATTGTTACTCGTTAGATTCTCATACTTAGTCTTGCTACTGTTTCCTTTCTTGTTTAATCTCTAATAGTTACAGGTAGTATTTACGTAGAACTACATTATAGAATCCATGAGTTGGGCTAAGACTGTACAAAATATCTTGCTCAAAAAAGTATATTTTTGTCAAATCCAAAATTGTGACAAGTATATGTTGGTATATAAATATACTCTTTGTGTTCACTTGAAGCACAATTCATTGATAAAACTTTTAACATAGGTAAAAAAATTGTGTCTATCATTATATTAAGGCACCCTAAACCCTAACAAGCTCCTATGCTTCAATTGACATACAATTCAAAACCGCACACCTATGCTCTCTGACACTAGTTTAGTGTACATTTACCCTTTGACATTCGGGGCACTTAGGGTTTATCCTTCAAATGCCCATGCTCTATCAAGTCACTCTAAAGCCTCTTAAAACTTGATTGTATGAATTCAAAGGATTGTTTGTAATTTGCAAGATAATTTAAGATTGACAACACATATTTAGTTCTTGACTAAAGTAGGCACCTAAGGATTTGAGGATTCAAGGCACAAAATGAGTTTGTTAGAGTCGTCAATAATATTTGACTCCAACTAATGAATGATAATAGAGATTCATGTAAGGCACACAAAATTTGTATTTCTTATATAAAAATAGTCATCAAAAAATTGTTGATGAATATGGTAAGCCAAAAGTATCTCAAAACTACAATGCATAGTAGATAAATGGGGTTGCACGGGCACCAAAAAACTTGGTTATATGAGAGCCACATTGATGTGTGAGGACGTGACCAAGGGTCCTTGTTTTTATTCAGAAAGAATATGAAAAGTCGTTAAATGACGTTGTTTCGAGGTTTTGAAGTTAATGAAGTTAACATATGATGAAAAGTCACTACACTAAATAGGTAGATTAGTGTTAGATACTCTAATTTATATAAACATGTTATAAGTTTTTACTCTTGGTCAATATTTTTACCCTCTACATCCGTCAAGATGGGGATCCTTCCACAGTATTGGAATCAATACTCTTGGTAATTTTTTTTAGTAAAAGTAAAAACTTACAGCATTTTCAAATCTTATAAAAATCTAACACTAATCTACCTATTCAGTGTAGTAGAAAATGGTGTCCAAAATTTGTCTCTATGTCCGGAATTACATAGAATCGCATGTTTTTTTTCTATAACCTTGTGTTCTTCAATCAGTTATTACGATTGCCAGTTTTCATCAAAGTTTTACTAATTCAATACTAGTGTGAGTTGGTTTACTACACTAATAAAAATCTACAAAATATTGGTAGTTGTGTTGATTGATTCGAGAATATGAAGTTGTAGGAAAATGTAAGTGTTTCTACAAATTTCCGGACATGTAATTATGGACAAATTTTGGACACTAATTTCTACTAGTGATTGATCTAATGATAATTACATATTAACAGTTGATACATGTATTATGTCTTAGATCAGTGTGATTGTGATATTTTCAACATGATTAGAGATATGGAAAATTGGTTGAAGATGGAGAATCAAAGATAGTAGCCAAAATGTTGGTCTTATTGTAATCACATGTTGTAGTAAAGTCCTACGCTCATGCATGGGGTCCTACGCCCATGCATGGGGTCCTTACAAACTCAATGATAACTTTGGCTCAGTTCGATTTCACTTGTAGAATGACTTTCTCTCATAGCTACTGTATCGAGTTTGTTTTGAGTTAATGATACTAGTGCATCCAAGCAAATATCAATATATGTGTTTATTAAAAGAAGTGTGTAAAATAAGACACTAACTCACACATATCAAATTAGATGATACAAATTTATTTGATCACTAGCCCTAAGTGTGTTAAGAACTTCATGGAGATGCAAATAAGATGCAAATGTCAACTCTTACCCGTAATATTTGTTAGAAAATAAACACTCTCTTTAAATAAGACATCCTCAATCCAAGGAATATTTTGGAGAATTTGTCCTTCCACAAAAAATATCAATCACACAAGCAATCTCAATGCAAAGAATACTTGTGAAAAATTTGTCTTTTTGTTACAAGTTTCTAAACTTACAAATTTGGCTGAAGCAAAGAATGCATGTATAACTATAACATGTATCATGCTATGATTGCATGTATAACTATAACATGTATCATGCTATAAATCTTAGTGAAGCAAAGTGCCCTTCCCAGACAAATTCTTGCCACAAGAATGTGTGAAAGAGTGTATGACTTCTCCAACTCAAAAAGCAGCTACCAAAGACTCAATTTAATGACATATCCCATTTACATATAGATTGATAAAAAAGGAGAGTTTTACGAAAAGTAGTTCATAATTTAAATGATTTTTGAAAATATGGCAACCATTCAAACATTTTGAAATTTGTCCTTTGTTTCTCATATGAATCATGGACTATGGACTTAAACAGGTGAAAAAAGGGATGATGCCTTCTCTACCTCACTCAACGCTGACTTCAACAACTATAGTTCTTTGATCCCCTTTCTTCTTCTCACTCCGTCAAAATTTTCAAGCAAGAAAAGAAAAATACTCGACCAACAGATTCTTTCGTTTTTCCACCAGAGTTTTGCCTCCTCTTCGTCATATCCACCGCTTCATCCCGGAGGAAAACCTCAAATGGATACTCAAATGGATATATTCTGCTCCGCCTCTGACTGATCGATGCTATGCTAACTGTTGGGCTATTAAGTTATATATACAGTACATCGTCTTCACAATTTCTTCAGTTCTTCAGGGCATGGGCATTCTGTCGCTTCTGCCAGTTCTGGCAGTTTATCAGGTGTAAGTCCGACCTCAGAACTTGTAACTTCTGCAGCTTCTTCGGGCCAAGCGACAACCTCACTTCCTTCAAACGGACCAGTTCATTCTCCGCGACTTGTTGCAAGGTGGACTTGTCAGATGCACGGCCTTTGCGAATAGCCTTATCCTTGAGTGATTGAAGGCGAACCTGTACATTTTTATTTGGACCACATAAATCGCAGCTTACAGAATTTTCCGCAGAATCGGTTGGAGCCAGAAGCGGTTGAGAGGTCTGCTTCGAACTAGGGCAGTCTTCTGAAAGCCTCGATCCATAAACATACCATACTGATACAAATCCAAAGGCAAACATCAAGGAGTTCAATTGGCAAGCAAGAGCCCTGGTAGTTAGAGACTTCACTCCGGGAATAGACCTCTGTTGTTCTTCCACTTACAGTCATGTGCGTCACCTGCCTCTGCTTCTCCACCTCCTTCTGCTTCTCCACCTGCTTCTGCTTCTCCATCTGCTTCTGCTTCTCCACCTGCTTCTGTTTCTCTACTTGCTTCTGCTTCTCCACCTGCTTCTGCTTCTCCGCCTTCTTCTGCTTCTCCACCTGCTTCTGTTTCTCTACTTGCTTCTGCTTCTCCACCTGCTTCTGTTTCTCTACTTGCTTCTGCTTCTCCGCCTTCTTCTGCTTCTCCACCTGCTTCTGCTTCTCTACTTGCTTCTGCTTCTCCACCTGCTTCTGCTTCTCCACCTGCTTCTGCTTCTCCACCTGCTTCTGCTTCTTCTTCCTAGAACGAGCCTTAGTTTGCGATATCTTTGCAGGTGGCTCCTCGTCCCTGCATGACAATGATCATAGAATGAGAAGCATACAAGTCAAATTCAAAGCAACCTTCAAAGGCCTCAAAATAATCGATAAGCGTTAGGAACAATTCAGTGCCACATCCATCTCAACTATGAGGCCGCATGAGTGCCATCCAACTGTACACCGTCAGCATAATGTATCACATCGTAGAAGAATGTGTTGTGGCGTTGATACGAATTATGCTCTGAAAAAGCCTGGAGCATGGACATTACCTGGCTGCGAATATGTAGGTGTCAGCGGGGCCCAACTTGAATGACTCGTCAGCTCGGAAGCCATCCCCTCGGCAGTTCTGATACCCTGGAAACTGACGAAGACAGAAGGGAACACGCTCCACGAGTTTGAGCCCAGTCGACAGCGCTAGTTCTTCTAGATTCCACTCATCGTAAGGATGCCCCAGCTTATGCCTCACATGCACATGGCCTCCAGGTAACAACATCTCCTTCGCATTTGCGAAGAAATTACGCAAAAGCTCCCGATGCTTCCTGAATATCACATTGTGCACACATACGGGTTCTATGAATGATGACTGGCCAATCCAAGTTGAAAGGCACTGTTTGATGTCGGAAGCTTAAATATGCACCTCAATCTCGATAAATCGGCGGATTATTAACTCACATGGCCCCTATCGCAAATGGGTTGGCTTATGAATAATCACTTCCAAAAAGGATATTTCATCGGAGAGACTGTTTCTCAGGTTACTTAGAGGTTAATAAGAATACGCGGCCTGATATGTGAGGTCACATTACACGTCAGTTTACAAACTGTGCTGCCTGCTTTGCTAGGTCACAAGTGACACTTTACGCTTAGTACTACTAATGGCTGAAGGCAATCTTTATGTGGTTCAAAATGTCAAATTTGAACAGCAAATTGTCACAAAGTTTGAACTTCATCACTCCACATCGGTAACTACATCTCAGTTCACAATGACACATGTAATACTGCGAAATAAAGAGGGCTTAATTACCTCAACATGTGTGCATCGTTTTCTTTCCCCAGGAAGCCAGCGTGGGGGAAGTTGAAGATGATGTAACTAAAAAGAGAGAACTGAAAGCTCCCCAGGAGGTTCTTCTGTTCGATGGCCATCTTGCAGGCATCGAAACCGTGGACGACCAGTGCACCGCGGTGCATCAAGTTGTTCGTGTTCCACTCGGCCGTAGGCCCGTACTTCTTTAGCAACTCATCTGCTCACAATCATCCCAAATCACAAACTCGGATATACGGCAAGCCATGGGTACCTTTGAAAAGCGAGACAAGAATGTATACCTCTTGAGTCGAGGGATGTGGCCACCATGTTGGCGGCAGCACCAAAAGCATTGCCCAGGGATGCAGCAAAAGAGAAGTTCCCCTCCCCAACCAACAAAATCAGGTGCTGGCTGGAGTAGTTTGATATCCACCTCGGATCTTGAAACAACAGCCCGTTTCTTGACAATTGAAAGTCCATCCTCGTCCCACTAACCTCACCGAAACTCTGCAGCAAAACCTGCATTGAACAACTGCTACATAATCAGCACCATAGGGCCATCGATAATCGGGATTCGTTTGAAAGTTGTAAACCTTCTTACGTCTGACAGTAGAACTGAACCGTCTGTACCTTGTAGATGTGCGGAGCTCAGACCTTGATCGATCAAACTCTGCCACACTAAGCGTCCGTGGAGCTCATTCGGAGTGGATACAGAAAGAATACTCTACCGACACTTGTCACTCAATATCTGCAGCACTGAAAACCTTCCAGCAACTAACGTATGCTACGATCCAGGAAGATACACTTGTCGGTGGCTCGATCGATGTAGAGCTCGGAGACATTAGAGTGGGTGCAAGGAGGGGGCGTTTCTACAGTCATTATCCTGGAGCTAGCTGAGGATACTGATCAATAGATCGGTGGCCTTCATCAATGGAGGAATGTTTTTCAATTTGAATGTACCGGCATTACTAAGAGATCATGGAGTCCAACTTCTTGGGTGGAAAGTATCTAATTTAATCATATGGAAGTGCGAGCCTGCTGGATACTTTATGTCCGAGATCAATGTAGTTCTGATATTGGCGACTATCGAATGTGCTGCAAGAACTGGCGGTCAGTGCATTGTCAGAGCATGCCTAGCCCTGTGCTCCAGGCCGGGCCGCTGGAGCGGCCTTCGATACCCAGCCCAAGCAGGGAGGTATGGCACTTCAAAAGGCTACTTACCAATCAAAGTTTCTGGAAAGTGAATATAATAGGAAAAAAATTATGCCAATAAAATTTTTGCTATGTGTCACTCTCCCATTTGTTATTGAGGACACCAAAATGTGAGTGAAGGCACAGAATACCTTTGAGTTATGGTGTGCGAAAATTTAGGTCACCCCAACCCTCTTGACCGGGTTACAGGGATAGTGTGTGGGATGGGGTCCCTCACACGCCAAACCAGGCTCCCTCACACGCCAAACCAGGCTCCCTCACACGCAAAAACGGGCTCCGGATAGTGTGTGGGTTGGGACGCCAAACCAGGCTCCCCTCTCCGGCCCATAGTGGAGGCATGCTCTCAGCAAGTGAAAATGACCAGACACGGTAGCCGGTTTATTCTCCAAATACTATACTGGGAAATCATTATTCTTGTAGCATACACAGGAAATCTACAAAATAAATAAATAAGAATACAAAACCCTTGTAGGCCTGGTGTGAATAAAACGCCCATTCAACCTAGGTACCCTTGATGATATGCCGACGAGACTGAGACTCACGAAATCTCCAAATGAATGTATAGTATGATTGGAGTTAAGAAGGTAGTGTGCTGAATGACCGTTCAATTTTCGGATTTGCTAGCTCATTAGGGGCATCCGAGGAAATCAAGTTTAGTGTACGTGCAAAATTTGTTGAATCAAATGAAATCATCAATTCTAGATATGTCTCGAATTAGTAATGAATTTTGGAAGTGGTAGGGGTACCAAAAATCATTTATTCCAATGTGTACAATTTATATACATTTAAATTGGATGTGGAAGCTGGAATGCACATCATCACCTTTGATAGGGCTAGTGTGTGGTTTTTGACACTTTGACGAATTTTGAGCAATCAGACTAGGGTTGTATAAAGTTGATTGAAGATGGAAATTAACCTTTGTTGTTGAAAATTCTCAAATTATTCATAGTTTTTGTGGCATTCTCAAGTTTATAATTATAAGATCTAGTACTCAATGTGTACATGTATACCAATTATTCCATTTATAATATATATCCTAGTGTTTGAAGTTGAGATAAAGTTCTTCTTTCTTACAAAATAAGTACTTTTTTGAGTGCCACACATCCATTTTTGAAAATAGATATGACTTGAATCTCTTCAAGATTTTGTTCTTCAAAAAAGTCTTTACCTACATAGTTTTTACCCTCAGTATTGGACCTATGTAACCCAAAGAAAAACTTAATTTGTCACATGGGAGAATAGTGAAACTCATATATAAAAGCCACTTTTTACAGTTAGAACAATCAAGAAATTCCAACTACAAGCCCAATTGTCAAGAAGCTGAAATGCTCAAGGGGTATAAAACGATAGGATGCTTAAATAAATAAGTAACTTACAAGGTGGCTTGTCCTTAAAATTTAACCACAATTATCTCACCAATGAGTTGTTAAATCCTTTCTAGGTAACTGAATGGAATCAATGAAGTTTGAGAAGCTGAAAGGACATACCCCACTAGTCACCACACGCATCTCATATACCTCAGTATTCATCATAGTCATCTCACATACCTCCATATATACCTCACATACCTCAGACACTCATTCCATGCCTCATTCTCTCAATTAACTCATGTCACACAGCATCACTTGTTTCTTTCATCAATCGACATAAATCCACCTCCTATGATGCTTCATTGCAAATGCAAGCATTCTTGTTGAGAGAAAAAATCTTCTTCATACATGTATGGTCTCCAATTTTTGAACATGTGCACTTTTTGAGATGTGACAAGTGCACACAACTAAATTTGGCTATCGTTGAATTTTTTGAGAAGCATCTAAAATTAGAGATTGCATCATCTTGAAAATTTCAATCTAGAAGCATGATTGAATGACATACTTCGACCATTTCAATATTTTTGATAGAAGGTATCTTACAAGTACACACATCGGTAGATTGTAAATGTTTTCTTTATATAAATTTTTTGATCTTGAAATTGGGTATAAATGTTGGCATCATAAAGAGCATATCGTGCCAAAAATTTCATGGTAAATAGACAATTTCTCAACCGTGGGGAGGGTGTCAAACTTGGTAGCAACAAAATGGTTTCCCCCATTTATTGCCCATAATTACACATGGTTGGTAGAATGTGAATCTTTTTTTGCATTATTATTTTGGCCTTGAATTCTTTTGCATATGTTCTTAACCTAAAGAGATTTTTGGTCCAAGAATTTCATGGTAATAAAAAATTTATTTAATCTTTGGGACGTTGTCAAAGTTGGCAGCAGTGAAAAAATTTCCGTAGCTACCAGTGTTGGTAGATTTTAAATAACTTTTTCTCAGTGAAACGTTTGGTCTTGAAATTTGGCATACATGTAATTAACTTACAGATAAACCTTTGTTAACAATATCATGGTAAAATATCAATTTTTGAGCTCTCAGGAGGCTTTCAAAGCTGGCAGTGCTGAAATTTTTCTCGCTGCAGAGTCAAAAACGACATTCTGATTGGTACCCCACTATACTGAACACTCAAGTACTCAACCTCACTAGCGGTGCCTTAACCGACTCCAGAGTTTTCATCCCTCTTAACCAATAACCGAGACTTCGTAATAAATTTCAAATCAAAAGAAAAAAAGACGCTGCCGTTTGAGATCCTCAGGCTCAACGGATTCTTTCAAAAAAATTCCAGAGTTTGCTTCACAACAACCTCTTCATCTTCTAGCAGAACCTAACATGGATGCAGTTGATGATCCTCTGCCTTTTGACTGATCGATGCAATGGTAGCTGTCGGCACATCAATGACTCTACTCGAGCTTGTGATCGCCTTCCTGATTTCTTCTTCACAAACACTCCCTTGCTCTCGCTATATCATGTTTCAATATCCAAAATTCTGACTTTAGATTCTCTACCGTCTACAAGTCTCTTCGGAGATAAAGAACTAACCTAATTCTACTACCATCACTTAACAATTCTCTAGTCATCCTTAGAGCTCAATGTGCACTGCACATTCTTTCTCCTACTCACAGATACTCTCTAAATGCAACAAACAAACTCACATAAACAAAACAGGAATATCAGACTATATACTCGAAATCGAAGGTACCGATGATAGATGAAAACCCTACGTAGAATATGGATGATGTCGTCCACCAATAGGAGACAAGCCTCAACTGAACTTTTCCAAACGGGCCACTTTATCCCGCGACTTGTTGGTAGCTGATCTTCTGAGATGCTCGACCTTTGCGAATAGCTTCTTTCTTGAGACTTAGAAGATGAGCCCAGAAAGTGTTATTCAATACAAGCATGGCTCACAAGATCGGTTGGAGTCGGAGCTGAACCTCCGGTGCTTAAAAGACTTGCTCTGTGTAAAGTAAAAGCAACAAAATACAGAATAAACATAATGTTATTTATATATCTATTATGTATCAGCAAAACATAGTAATAATCGGTATTGTCCTCTGTGGAGAAAAATTAGTGAAGGGAAACTAAGGACTACTCAATCTACGTGATTATAATCTCAATACTCTGAGCCGGGAAACTGTTCATCATACTCTCTGAAGAGTCTGTAATCTTTCTAACTTCGGTTGCGCTCTGTAAAGTCTAAGTGCCTTCTCCTTAAAAGCTCAAACTTGCGAAATCGTCTCACGTGGCTCCTCGTCCCTGCATTACGATGTTTATATCATGAGTGCAACTCCAGTGCAACCTTCGAAGGCCACAGATCATTCGTTGAGTGTTCGAAACAACTCACTGACAGATCTGTCGCATCAATGAGGTCGCATGAGAACGCCATCTAACACTCCATTAATGTACCACATTCTCTCGAAAGAATGTGGTGTGGATTTGATATTAATTTGGGCTCTAAAAAAGCTTGGTGGATGGAGATTACCAGGCTGCAAATATGAAGGTGTCAGCAGGGCCCAATCTGAAAGACTCGTCAGCTCGGAAGCCATCACCTCTGCAATTCTGATACCCTGGAAACTGATGAAGACGGAAGGGTATTTGCCCCAGGAGTTTGAGCCCAGTCGAGTGCGCTAGTTCTTCTAGCTTCCACTCATCATAAGGACGCCCCAGCTTATGCCTCACATGCACTTGGCCTTTAGGCAATAACATCTCCTTCGCATTTGCAAAGAAACTGCGCACAAGCTTCCGATGCTTCCTGAATATCAGAACGTGCACACGTATGAGTTCAGTAGATGAACAATTCTAGTTGAAAGGGTACTGTTTGATGTCTGAAGCTTGCACATGCACCTGAATTTCGTTAAATTGGCGGATTATGGAGTTAAATGACCGGTAACGCAAATAAGTTGGCTTGTGATCACTGTGGTCCCTAATTTGTTAGTTCACATGTGTTATTGAACGTTCACTGACCTTACTCGCTAGAGCTCTCTTTTATGTAGTACAGAACGTCAAAATTGAGCATCAAAGTTCAATAGTGGGACTGTGAAAAAAACTGAAAGTTTTTACTCTAAACTGGTACATGTCACATCTCAGAACGAGACATGTCATATTGCCAATCAATCGAAACCGTGCTGAATTATTACACTTTGAGACTGAAAGACGGCAGGGGAGGGCGCACCTCAACATCTGGACATCGTTTTCTTTCCCCTGGAAGCCAGCGTGAGGGAAGTTGAAGATGATGCAATGGAAAAGCGACAACTGAAAGCCGCTTTGGAGGTTCCTCTGTTGAATAGTCATCTTGCAGGCATCGAAACCGTGGAAGATCGCTGCACCGCGATGCATCAAGTTGATCATGTTCCACTCGGCCGTCCTCCCGTACTTCTTCAGCAACTCATCTGCTCCCATTCAGAAACTCGGTAATTATCACAGTCAAGCCTTTTGTACCATTTTCTAACAAGAACTCGACAGTATGTGAGTCACAGTACCTTTTGTGTCAAGAGATGAGGCCACCATGTTGGTCGCCTCACCAAAGGCATTGCCCAGGGATGCAGCGAAGGAGAAATTTCCCTCCCCAACTAACAATATCAGATGCTGGTTGGAGTAGCATGATATCCACCTCGGTTCTTGATACAGCAGCTCATTTCTCGACCGTCGGAAGTCCATCTTCGTCGGTCCCAACAATCTTACTCAGTCAAAGTCTGCATCACACAACTTGTGCATAATCAGCACTATTGTGACACCGATGATCGGTGGCTTTCGATGGAGGAATTATGTCTTTAATTAAGTTGAATGTACCGGCATTACTGAAAGAGATCATGGGTCCGTCATTTTGGGTGGACAGTTTCTAACATAATTATATGGAAGTGCGAGCCTGCTGAATACATCATGTGTGAGGTCACTGTGATTTTGATATCGGCGTCTGTTCAATGTGCTGCGAGAACTGGCAGTTAGTGCATTGCCAGCAAGTGAAAATGGTTTATTCCTCAAATAATATTGGGAAATCATCCTGGTAGCATTTACGAGAAATTTTCTATCTGAAGTATAATTGGAGTATGAAAACTGAACCATTATTGAGCACACTGCCTTATTACCTCCAATACGGAAATGTGCTCAATAATGGTTCAACTTTCATTTTCGGATTGACAAGCCCTTTGGGGGCAAGAACTGGCAACCAAGGGAATCAATTTTGGTACATGCGCATTATATGTAGAAATATAAATCAATTGGAATCATTTAATTTAAAGTTATCTTGAATTAATTATGAGTATTGGAAGGGAAAGTCGTACATGTACTAAAAATCGTTCAATCCAATATGCACATGTTGAGTACATTGAAAATTGGATGTGGAAGTTAGAATGTACATCTTGCTTTTGAGAGGCTAGTGTACATGTTGAGTGCATTGAGAATTGGATGAAGAAGCTAGAATGTACATCTTGCTTTTGAGAGGCTAGTATGCGGTAAGAATTTCGAACAATCTACCTGCATGGACAAGGGGTATATAAAATTTATTGAAGATGGAATTCAACCTCTACAACTGAAAGTTCTGAAGGTTGCTAAGGAGCCTCAAGATTGCCCTCGTTCACTACAAGGAACCTCAATTCCGTTAAAATGGCATTATTCCGGTAAAATGGCACACCTCAACTTTCTGAATTGTAGTTCAAAACCATGTGATATAACAAAATTTTAAGGTGATATTAGGGAAAATGAGTGACAATGTATATAAAGAAGTGATATTACAAAAACATTGTGATATTACAGAATATACCATTTTATATGAGCACAAATGTAAGATCTAGTGTGACAAAATGGCACATGGCATAGTGCCATTTTAACGGAATTGAGGTTAAGGTGAAATATGTTAGTTATATTGCATTCTCAATCGTTCATTGCAAGGTGAAATATGTTAGTTATATTACATTCTCAATCGTTCATTGCAAGGTGTTCAAATATGTTAGTTATATTGCATTCTCAATCGTCCATTGCAAGGTAAAATATGTTAGTTATATTGCATTCTCAAATATGTAACTTTAAGATCTAGTATCCAAAGTATACATGTGTACCATATTATTCCGTTTGTGAGATTGCACTGTATAAAGTTAACATAGAATTTATTTTCTTTTACAAAAGAAGAAAATAGTGCTAAAATAGTGTTGTAAGGACCACGAATCATATTTGAAAATAGACGTGACTTGAGTCTCTTAAAATTCTTGTTCTCAAAGATATGGAAGGTTTCTATTTACATAATTTTTAATACCCTAAACATTGGACCTATAAATGTATGAACTGTAAAGAAAAACTTGATTTATCACATGAGAGAATGCACTCAACATGTACATGTACACTAGCCTCATACACAAAGGCCCCTTTTTACAACGAGAAATTCTAACTAGAAACCAAATTGTCATGAAACTAAAATGGTATCCAAGGTTGCCAACTCGACCTCACTCAACGTTGCCTTCATCGACTCCAGAGTTTTCATCCCACTTGACCAAGACCTTGTAATAAAGTTCAAGCCAGAAGAAAAGTCGCTGCCGTTCGAGATTCTCAGGCTCGAAAGACACTTTCGTCTTTTCCCCAGACTTTTGCTTCACAGCCACCTCTACCTCTTCTAGCAGAACCTCAGATGGATGCAGTTGATGATTCCCTGTCGTTGTAACTTCAGTTGTTGCTGTATGAGGTATGATTTTCTTGTCTGTCCAGACTTGAACAATCTTTGCGTTTGAGACTTCACTTCGGGGATCGACCATTCCTGCACTCCCAGGACAGGTCTCATTCATGGGACCATTCCCAGTGAACAGTGACTCCAGCATCCGCAAGGTTCGCAGCTTCTTATCGCCCAGGTTCTTCTCTATTGCCTTCAGATGCCGCATCCGATCAGCTGCAACTTGATGCAACGGCGCCGCCCGAGATAAACGCCCTTTTCTTACATCCGTCTCCTTCCAACTTTGGAGTCGGGCTCTTACGGCATTATTCAGCCGAATGTCCTCTTCGAACTTGTGAGCTGCGTAAGTGGTCTTCTTCATCACTTGTGGCGATGTTGTCGTGGTAGTGTGGGTTTTCGTCGCCTTGACACTGCCGCCATTGGAAACGCTCGTATCATGTACAGTCGACGACGTCCGTGTGTCCATGGTCTTCATCTTCTCCATGTTGACCTTCTGCTTCTCCGCCTGCTTCTGCCCCTCTACCTGCTTCTGTTTCTCCACCTGCTTCTGCTTTTCCACCTGCTTCTGCTTTTCCACCTGCTTCTGTTTCTCCACCTGCTTCTCCTTTTCCACCTGCTTCTGCTTCTCTACTAGATTCTGCTTTTCAACCTGCTTCTGCTTTTCCACCTGCTTCTGCTTCTCTACCTGGTTCTGCTTTTCGACGTGCTTCTGCTTCTCCACCTGCTTCTGCTTCTCCACCTGCTTCTGCTTCTCCAATTGCCTCTGCTTCTCCACCTGCTTCTGCTTCTCCAATTGCCTCCGCTTCTCCACCTGCTTCTGCTTCTCCACCTGCTTCTGCATCTCCACCTGCTTCTGCATCTCCACCTGCTTCTGCATCTCCACCTGCTTCTGCTTCTCCACCTGCTTCTGCTTATTCTTATCCACTTGCTTCTCATTCTCCAGATTCTTCTCCTTCTTCTGCTTTCCCAGACGAGCCTCATCATTTGTGATATCTTGTTGCCATGAGCTCACTTGCGATGATAAAGCTTTAAGTTCTGCCTCACGTACGAGAGGTTTGAGGGGCTCCGACGTCTTGCTGCTCAATACTCCCGCAGAGTTCTTCACAAGTGCCTTCCCCTGGAGATATTTGGAATTTGGGGCCAGAACTTTTAAGAGTTCAATTTGGGAATCCATCGCAGGTGGCTTCTCGTCCCTGCATGAAAATGATCGTAGTCCGCAAAGCATATGAGTCAAATTCCAGTGCAACTTTCGAAGGCCTCACAACAACCAGCGATTGTTTGAAACAAATCACTGCCACATCCGTCTAAAATATGAGGTCGCATGAGTACGCCATCCAACACTCCCATGAATGTATCATCTCTCAAAAGTAGTGGTAGTTTCAATAAAAAATATATGCTCTAGATAAGCCCTGTAGGTGGAGTTTACCTGACTGCGAATATATAGGTGTCAGCAGGGCCCAATCTAAAAGTCATGTCAGCTCTAAAGCCATCACCTCGGCAATTCTGGTAACCTGGAAAATGATCAAGACGGAAGGGAATTCGCCCCACGAGCTTGAGCCCAGTCGACAGCGCAAGTTCTTCTAGCTTCCACGCATCGTAGGCTGGCCCCAGCTTATGCCTCACATGCACTTGGCCTCCAGGTAACAACATCTTCTTCGCGTTTGCAAAGAAATCACGCAAAAGCTCCCGATGCGCCCTGGAAATCACAATATCCACATGTACTCAATCAATGTATTTTCACATCGGGACTGTATGACGTCGGAAGCCTAAATAATCAACCAATCAACCTCAATTGCATTGAAGCAACCATACAATCTGGCAATTTCTCAATAGAATTGGCCATTTGAAAGTCATCACACGAAAAAGCTGGTTTGTGATCACTTCAGTGCCGTCGTCCGTACGGAAAGAATATTAGAGTACGCAAAGTGCTTAGTTGGATCAGGTGTGTCATTATGTGTAGATTACCACTCACATTTCAAAATGTCAAAAATGTACACAATATACCATCAGCTTAGCGTAGTACCCAGCCAATGTCACAAAAAGGATCTTCGCTTTGTTTTAGAGGTACGGTCAATCTTCACAATTTGAGTTGAAAAAATGCCAATAGGGGGCTTACTTCAACATATGTGCATCGTCTTCTTTCCCCAGGAAGCCAGCGTGAGGGAAGTTGAAGATGATGCAATGGAAAAGCGACAACTGATAGCCGCTTTGGAGGTTCTTGTGTTGAATGACCATCTTGCAGGCATCGAAACCGTGCAAGATCGCGGCACCGCGGTGCAACAAGTTGATCGTGTTCCACTCGGCCATCCTCCCGTACTTCGTCAGCAACTCATCTGCTCCCATTCAGAAACTCGATAATTATCACAGTCAAGCCTTTTGTACCATTTTCTAACAAGAACTCAGTATGTGAGGCACAGTACCTTCTGTGTCAAGAGATGTGGCCACCATGTTGGTCGCCTGACCAAAGGCATTGCCCAAAGATGCAGCGAAGGAGAAATTCCCCTCCCCAACTAACAATATCAGGTGCTCGCTGGAGTAGCCTGATATCAACCTCGGTTGTTGAAACATCGGCCAATTCCATTGAAACTCCATACCAGCCTCACCACGGCGACTCTGCAGCAAAACCTGAATCGTCAAACCACCTTCTGCATAATCAGCACCAATATGCCACCGTTACGAAGTTGAAAACCTTCTGACAAAAGAACTGAACCGTCTGTTCCTTGTAGATCTCTGGAGCTCAGACCTCGATCGATCAAATACTGCACAGAATCAAGCGTCTCTGGAGCTCACTCGGAAAAGAAAACTCTACGTCACTCTAAACCCTACACTTCATAGCTGGTGCAATTGAAAGCTTCCAGCAAACGTATGCTACGATCCAGGAAGACACACTTGTCGGTAGATCGATCGATCGAAGCAGAGCTTGGAGACATTCAAGTGGGTGCCAGAAGAGGCCGTTTTCACAGCCATTTTCCTGGAGCTTACTCAAGCTACCCAATCGACATATCGGTGGCTTGTGTTGAGTCACCGGCACGATGAGAACAGTGCTAACATTTGTTTCGAGAGTACTGTTACAGTGTACTTTTTGAGTGTTCTTTAATCAGTGGGGTGGACAAAGTCTATATGGAAGTGCGAGCCTGTTTGATAATATTGTCTGATATCACCGCGATAGCGGTAATTGGGGTCCCAGTGTCAGGATATTCTGCTGTGAGGCCTTTTTTCAATGTACTTTGTGTCTCGAAGAACTGCAAGTTTGTTTTGGTTCAGTTGGATTTTCACATCTTGCAACATAGAAGTATACTCTGCGTTTCATTATTATTGTGTGCATGTGAACGGTTGATATCTATTTTGTGAAAGATCGGTGTTTGCTCTTTAAAATCCTTGAGAAGAGCTATTACAATAAACACTAACATTCCTTAACCCTTAAACGTCATATGCTTTCCTGATACCACACCCAAAATCTCTTTTAAAATCCATTTTTAGCATTATTCTATTTTTAATTTGCTTGAGCTCTATTCTAAGAAAGTATAGATCTCTTTAAGGTGCTCAGTTTGGAATTCTAAAAATTCCATTTGGTATAATGGATTGTAAGTTATGAGCAAGATTCTCTCAAAAAAAAACCCAACCCTTGGGGCTGGGTCTGACGTTTAAGGGTTAAGTTTTCATTAAGAAAGTTTCTATGCATTAAATACTTAGGACACTAAGACACCTAGACACTAATTAACCCACCAGTGTGATTGTTACTCTATTTTCTATGGGTGAAATGGAGAGTAGGGTGTAGGTAAGGAAGCCTCCTTGAATGATAGTAATGGCTCACTTGTTACCAAAATGGCCAACTAGCTTGAATTTTGCAAGAGGTACATAAGCTTCGAAGTGCAATTTTGAATGTACTTAATCTCAACATTTTCAATTGAGACATTTTTTGAACATCCTCAAGTTTGAGTTTAAGAATCCATAACTCATTTTAGAAGGGTCCAAAAATGATGATTCCATTTGGTTCAATCCTATGCTTACTTTACTTAAAAATTTGCGCAGTTTGAGCAAGATAGCTCAATAGTCCTCTTTCTATAGCTACACTCTTGAGTTTGTACAATATTGTCCACAACACTAATTGTGAATAGATAATGTTTATATCAATGAAGAGAGAATGATATTGAGGTAGGTATTTGGTTCTTCGTATACATCAACCCCTAAAGGACCAAAAAACCCAAATCGTTATGTACAATCTCCTATATATTGTGTATTAACCTCAATTCCGTTAAAATGGCGGTATTCCATCTGTCATTTTGCCAAATTTTCTATGGGCCATTTTGCACCCGTTATAAAACGTGCCATTTTCCAAGCATTTTTTTTTTTTTTTTGAACTGTATTTTAGAAGTATTTATACGTGAAAAATGGCATGTTCATTGATATCACAAATGTACTCCATAACATCAAGTGATTCCTCTAATATCACCAAATTTTCCATAATATCACACATTTTTTATGGTTTTTGACCTTTGAACATAGTTAAAGGGCAAAGGGCAATATATCTAAACGGCCGTTCAAAAACATTGTTGTTTTTTTAAGAGCCATTAAGAAATATTTACCCTATCATGTCAAAACTCGACAAAAACCAAAGTTATTTTTTTCATTGTAAGCACCCCAAAAAGTGCCATTTTACCGGAATAACGCCCGTTTAACGGAATTGAGGATGTATATATAAAAAATCCCACGTGTATGTCCCACGTACATGGTTTCCTTGAAAATGTCATAGACTCCAATAGTGGTTTTGCATAGAAGTCTAGATACAACCTCAATTACGTACTAGTCTTCAAAACAGTTGTAGTTGAGAATTTAAATTGGCGTAATAGAAAAGGAACAAAGTTGATTTTAAAGTAGAATTTGACTAAGAGAAGGGAAGCTACTCTAAATCATGAATTGTGCTGAGGAAAATAACCATAACCAATTCATTGGTTAGGGAAAGCACAAGCACTTTCATTTCAAATCACCAAATGCAAAACACCCATGAATAAACGCCCACTTCACATGATGGAGGTTCATACAATAACTGCACGCACCAAGTCCAATGCTTACATTCATTTCTGTAGTTGCTTCTTCAATGGTCCAAGCTTGTTCATAGTTGCAGTACCGATCTCAGAGTCTCCAAAGTCCTTAACTTCTTCGTGCTCAACTTGTGTGTCAGCTTCTCCAAACGAGCCACTTCGTCCGCCACAACACGCCGCAATGGGGTCACCTCTGATGCACGAAGCTTACGAATCGCCCTCTTTTTGAGAGCCTTGATCTGGACTAGCACGGCACGACTCAACATTTCAAGCGCTTCATCCTTGAACTTGCTTGCACGTTGCTTCGTGTCCCTGCATCACATGAAACTCTCAATGAAAAATCATTTCTTAAATCGAGGTTTTTGGGATTACTTTATGCACATGCATGATGTTTTGTTGTGCTGTACCTTCACTCTATAATTAGATTCACAAATGCCTTGGTTTAACAAATATGGTGTCACGGTTTGTAACTTATACAGAGGAAAGTGATCGAGGACCTGGGTTTGAATATGTAGGTGTCCGCTTCGCCTAATTTGAATGTGCGCCCAGCTTTGGGGCCTTGACCGCGGCGATTACGGTACCCTGGAAACTGTTCCTGATTGAACGGAACACGCTTCAGGAGTGTGAGTCCACCGCATTCGGCTTGCTCTTCTAGCAACCAGCCATCGTAGGGGTGCCCCAGCTTGTGCGAAACGTGGACCTGGCCTTCAGGTAACAACATCTTCTTCGCATTCGCAAAGAACTGTCGCACTAGCTCCTTGTGAATCCTGTTTGTGACACAATATCAACATGAAGCATACTTCTGACAACCTCTATTTCATTTAGTTGGCGCAGAACTTGAAAACACAAAATGACTGAGGCAAAGTTGAGTTAATAAGCAGGAAAGATAGCGAATTCTAGAGTTGGGAGTGACTAAGGGAACGGTGACGTACTACTAATATCAAGGATATGACAAGATACAGTAGTTCAATGATTAGAATCTGGCATATGAAAAGTGCAATCACTTGCAGATCTGTGCAAATTAAGTGGCACATGATGAAAAAACGCCAATTCAATGGAACAGAGATTCTGACCAACTGATCAGACAGCAATAGGACAGAAAATTACGCCATCATTGTTGGATGGTATTCTCGGCGGCCGCACAAATACCCGGCATGAGGGAAATTGAAAACGATGCGATGAAAGAGGCCGGTGAAAAGGACTTTGTGTCGGACAGCCTTGTCGCAGGCATCGAAACCATGCACCACGAGTGCATTGCGGCGAGTCAAGTTAGATGTGTGCAACTCCGCATCCGTTCCATACTTTCTCAGTAATTCACCTGCTCCAGTCAAATCGCAACTGGATTAAACTGCCAGCGGTATAACAGTCCTGGGCTATTCACGAGACTAAACAGAGACAGCATAGTACCTTCAGAGTCGAGAGATGTGGCCACTATGTTGGTGGCATCACCAAATGCAGTGGCCAGAGACGAAGCGAAGGAGAAATCTCCCTCTCCGACTAACAAAATCCGCTGCTGGTTGGAATAATGTGATATCCACTTCTCTGGATTATCCATCTTTGCCTTCAGACCCTGAACGTTTACTGTTCTGCAGACAAAATTGGTCGTACTCAGTCACCAACGGTTAACTCAATATGGAAAATACGGTACCACGGAGAATGTAGCTACTCAAACCTCGTAGTTGATGAAGTCCCCCTCGGTCACTTCAAGCTGGATATGCACATTCGTTACTCCATTGATCTTTCAGCTGCCATGAGTGCATGAATCGATACCGACATGTATCACTTGGAAAGTCTGCTCGGATTACATGACCCCGGAGCAAGCATGCATACTTGCTGAGAATTTGCGATGACTCAGGAAGACAGTGAAGTGAAACTTGATCGGATTCGTTTCGAAAACTAGAGTACAGTTCAGTTTATGTGCAATAGAAAACGTCTTCTGGAGTACAGTACTGGGTCACTGAAATCATGGTTCATTAAGCTCACGTCTCAAAGTCGGCTTGCAGAGTAATGTGCTGTGGGCTACCAAGCGTCTCTGAGACCTACCTAAGGGAGTCTGGCTGCTCAGAATCCAAGAGAATTTCAGTGTGATCAATATGTGGTGAGTTTCGCAATGGAAGAAAATTGTCTCGTTTTGTGAAGTTACAATTGGAATTTGGATCATTTTTTTGGTAAACAAGGAATATTTTGAAATAAAAGTCTTTAGACGTGTGCATAGGTGTAGATAGATAGAAACTCCGGGTAGGGAACAAGAGCATAATTGATGTGTCCATTATTTTCTTTCTCCCATTTTAGATAGATAGATAGATAGAAACTCCGGTCCTTTCTAAGGGGCCGGCGTGAATGAAGTGTCCGTTCGTAATGCTAATATCCCGATGGCCACCGGACAAGGGGATATTGGAACAATTATACTACTTGAGTTCCCCCTCTCGAGGGTGAACACTATAACTACGCTAGTTTCTAGCCTAGTTACTAATGCCTTGAAAATACTTGACATAGTATCCCCCAAAGGGCTTTGAGGTACCCATACAACAAGGTCCAAAGACCCCCCACAATAGTTGGGTGGACTATAGTGGTGAGCACCACGCCGGCATGGGGAAAAGAACCCATGACCTCCTCATTGGGGGCCTAAGCCCTAACCACCAAGTCAAGGCTTGTGCTGCCTTGTGCATAGGTGTACCATAAATTGAATGATCAAACTAGTGTACGTTTGAGGTTGAGTTTGGAGGCTAGAATCTTCCACTGTCATGAGAAGACTAGCTTGGAGGCTTGAAAATTGTGGTGTTAGCTTGGAATTTGAGTAGGTTACTCCCACTCTCTAGTAAAATCAACAAATTGGGATGATTGTCACCTAGTTTTTGACATATCCTAGCTTGAAGATGTCTTTGCTTTTGAGATGTGATGATTTGGAGAACCATGTCGTATTTAATTACTATGTACAATACAATTCAGTTCACTAAATCTCAATTCCATGAATTTGTTGTTATTCCATAGGCCATGATGAAGTTTTTTTTGTGTTGTTGTACATGGAGTCAAGTATATTGCACAAGATTGTGCATTTTATCTTAAAGCTCAACAATTGAGCTACTCAATCATTCTTGCCTTAAGGTTTGCATAACCTTTCACTTTGTATTAATTAATATTTCCTCTCGAGCTGCAGTATTGTCCCTTTCACAAATTTGTATATTTTTGTTTCATAAAGTATACTAGTGCATTCATGCGGCGTTGCCACTCATACAAATAATTTTTAGTACTTTTGGGGCCAATAATACTTTGAAATTCAACAACTTAGGATTTAGAGGTCCAATTTTTTATTTGATTGTTATTCACAAGTGTGCAAAAAACCCGCATTCAACAACACCTCATGCACCCTGGTTCAACCAGCGGTGCCCGAGATCATGATGTTACGTTCAAAACAAAACAAACTACCTACCTTTAATATAGGTTCTTGTACTACTCCTTTTGTTATGAGAAATTAGAAGTTAAAGAAAATTAAGGAAAGAACCAAAGTTCAGAATTTCTTCACAAATTTTTAAAGAATTATGCTAACAACCGTAGATGTTTGGAAGAACCATATTGTGCTCAAGGTCTATAAACAAAACTTTAAATTTTGTTTGCATGTGTGTATATTTACATATTTATACCATTTTATATCATTCTTTAAGTTTCGACAAATATTTTATTGAGATAGTTATTGAGATTGAGTATTGGAATTTATACTTGTAGATAGACTTTTTCATTATTCAATGATTACAAAATTCAAATATAGCTAAATCTCAAAATACTTATCTTTACAACCATTAGTAGAATATTTTCTACAACTAACATATTGGTTCGCAATTTAATTATGAAATTCTAACTATGTATACATGGAAACCTAACTATAAGTGAAGATTTTCTTCACCATTGACATACCATCTCATAACACCAAATTTACTAACACTTGTTTGAATCTCCTTGATTACCCTAAAACGGGCGTCCCAAACCTCCTACTCTAGTTGCATATGTACCTGCAAATGCAGCTTGTCCAGCTGCTTCTCGAAGTGCAAGTCTCCATTGACGTTGTTTTTCATCTCGAATCTTTTTCTTTTTTTCTTTTTTCTTCTTTTTCTCTTCTAAGCGTTTCTTTTCTTCTTCTTCCTTTTTCTTATTTTTAGCTTCATTAGTTGCACCTTCCTTATTACTTGAACTACTTGTACTACTACTTAAGCTTCCACTACTACTACTGCTACTACTTTCATCTTCTTTGGTTGCCTCGGTTTTTGTTTCCATTTCTTCCTTTGGCATTGTCCATTTTGGAGGTATCCAATTTGGGCTTGGGCTTGGGATTGACAAGTCACCCGAAAGTTTTCTAAACTTTTGGTTAAAAAGATCCTTTGAGAATTCGTTAAGAAGAGTGTGTGGGTGGTTGTCTTCTTTCTTTGTTGTTACAATTGTAGCTTGCAATAGAGTTTCTCGTACGAGCTCGTATTTCTTGGACTTTTGCAAATGTTGATGTTTAGGACATTTGGGGCTTGGAGCTATTTCATGAAGTTTAAGTGTTTGGCGTATGGGCTTCCACCCTTTTGGTTTCCATACTTCTTGTTTGGCTTCAGGACCAAGAATAGGAGGAATAAGTAGAGGCTTTCCTTCAACTTCTATAATCTCTCCTTCTTCATCAATTGCAAAACATTTTAGAATAGGAGGTTTACCTTCACAGTTCGTTTGCACTTTGATAAGCCAAGGTCTACCAAGGAGTTTTGTAGATGATGGACATTTCCGGAGTGCAGATGGTGGCAATTTCGAAACGGCTAATGAATTTGGATTGCTAGTTTCTAATATTGATCCATTCACAATGTTTTCGTGATCAATGAGATTCTTTTCATCTTCCAATTGTTGTTTTATGAGTTCTTGTAAAACTTTGTCATTATTTGTCATAAATGCATTTGAAAATTGATAATTTACTTCGACCCGATATTGCCATAAAGGATCTTGTTGAAGTCTGGATACACAAAAGAATTGGAAGTCATAAAAAAATGCACAATTTTTGAAGTATTTCTCAAAACTAATAGAATTATAGGTATCTCTTTTCAACTTGCCCCTACCAAATATTTGTTGGGTGAATCCAGCCATATTATTACATGGAGTAAAATACTACCACTATTTCAAAATTGCAACTTGTAGTAGCAATTTATGAAATTTGAATATAGCTGAGACTTACAAACATGTAAGGTCTACAAAATTTCTTCATGAGTTATGTTGTAAGGAAACTTTTGGTTATTTAAAGCTAACTTCTGTCTTTCAATATTATTGCAAATTATAAACTTAACAAACAGTAATGATAATCTCTTATAGATTTATATTATACATGAATGTATCATACACCTATACATATAGTTCAAGACCATGTAATTTCAATTGATATTGAAAAAAAATACACATTTTTAACAACTTTCTCAACCAAGTTTATAGCATTACAACAAGGTTCCATTTATTGTGATCTTAAAAAATTAGTACAACTTACAAAATTGATTGTCATTCTGTCTCGATTAGCAAAGTTGTAGTATGGAAATCCTACATTGTATTTCTAACATAGGGCTTCAACTCAATCCAAGTTTTTAGGTCATTGATATGGAAAAACCTATAAGTATCAAACATCGATCATGTCTCAACTTTGAGGTCTTAACTTGATGAAAGACATTAATTTCCGTCCCCAAACTTACTACAACCAATAATAAAGTAGTTATAATCTACATAGCAAAGTTTTGTGGCAACTTCAACAATATCCGTTCACACATACATAGAGTTGTAATTTTACAAGATCACTTATAATTAATATAAGTTTGAGCAATCGTAACTACAGTCCAAGTAATATATAATTTGGAACAAAGACTTCATGATTTAAACCCTACAAGGATGTAAAACTAGATCATACTTTTTGATTGAAGAATAATGGTTATTTATAGTTCAAAAAGGAAGTTGTATACAATTATTCATACACATTTGATAAGGTGTATTCAAAAAATTGTACTTATTGGATTTTGAATTGGTTATATCTTCTATTGATGCAATTACAAAATTTGCAAGATTAAGGGAAATACGTAATTTTATATCACATTGACTTTGTTGTTTTTCATGAATCAATTACTGTTTTTCAATATAACATATAGAAAAGGTCTACGTCAATCTTAATGGAGACAATTTGGAGAAGATATGGAAGAAACATGTAGTATTATAAAAACCCATAAATGGGTAGGTGGTGTTAGAGGAGCATGGATGTGGAAGGAGAAAAAAACCATAGCAGAAAAGAACGATCGCGACAACATTGGAGGTCTATGTCATGGACAAGTGGGCGAATTGGTTGCTTTGACCCCTCCAACTTTGCTTTTGATCATGATGTAGATGGAGTAGAGAAATCTACACAAAAATCAACTTGCATAGGCAAAACAATTTCTGATGATCCTATCACTGAAGAAGTTGGAGGTGGATCCAATCACACTTTAGTGACTCCTCAAGTAGCACTATGTCCTCCTTTACAATCTCTATCAGTTTCGCCAAGACAAGTTGAAGTATCAAATGTTGAAGATTCAATAGGATCAAACAACAAAACGCCCAAATTAATGCGAAGTGGGACATTAAATATCAAATTGGATTTAAAATCAATGCCTGAGCAAACTTATGAAGGTGATGATAACGGCGACAATGAAATTATACAAAAGCGAGATAAATTGTTACAGTGTGATAAACAATGTTCTCGAGTTTCACCTCATGTTTATTTTGGAGGCCATACGGTGGCACAAAATTATGATATACTACATGAATGCAAAATTACCCACATTTTGAATTGTGTTGGTTTTGAATGCCTTGAATATTTCACTAAAGATTTTCACTACAAAACATTATGGCTACAAGATCATCCAAGTGAAGACATTACCTCCATTTTGTACAATGTTTTTGATTATTTTGAGGATGTACGTGAAAAAAGTGGACGGATATTTGTACACTGTATTCAAGGTGTATCAAGATCTGCATCATTAGTCATTGCTTATCTTATTTGGCGTGAACACCAATCCTATGAAGAAATTCTTGAGAAAGTTAAAGCAATACGTTGTGTGGTTAGCCCTAATATGGGTTTTGCTTTTCAACTTCTTCAATGGCAAACTCGAGTTTTACCAGATATATCAAGTAATTCTCGAAATGCAAATTTCATTAATAGATTATATCGCATAGCACCTCATTCACCCTTTGATCCACTTCATTTGGTTCCCAAGTTAGTTCTAAATCATGACATATCATCTCTTGATAGTCGTGGTGCTTTTGTTTTATTACTTCAACAAGGTATATTTGTTTGGCGTGGAAAATCATGTGTTAATATTCTAGTGACTGCGGCTAATAGAGCTGCATTTCAATTTATTCATTACGAACATGCATCAGGTCCTATAGTGTCAATATGTGAAGGAAATGAACCTCGTGAAGTTTGTAATGTATTGCACTTAAAGAATCCACGAGACCATACAAAACCCAACAATGATAACTACAATAGTGAATATTCAAGTGATTTTGACCTTATTCATTGTGTACAAGCAGGAGTATGGGTAGCCCCTGTTCTAAAAAATGGCCAATTACCAAGTAGGGATGGAAATTGGCGCATTCAGAATAACCATAATAGCAAACACAAAATAGAAAGTTAAATTGAAATTGTGATTGTATGGTTTGTACATATGAATAAATTATGAGATTGAAAAGTTTTGTGTAAAAGCATGTTGTCATAGATATTTTGAAAATGACAAAATTGTGGTACATTCTTTGGCGTGTTTAGTAGGAAGTTGATATTTATGTTTTGTGTACAACATTGTGCAAGGGATGATAATGAATCACAATGTTTTCCAACAATATCAAAATGGTGTATTTATTCCATAACAATTATTATACTTACTTACATACAAATTTGACATCTTGTTTTAACTCTCTTAAATTGACAATGTTATATTAGAGCTTCTCAACATAGAGTTTTTGATAATGCTATATACTAGATGACACTGTTCTTAAAAAATTCATCTTAAATGGTAAGATGAAAAATCATATCTAATACACAAATTTTGATTTGGACTCAACTAATGAATTTGTATTTTTGATGTAGGCATTATAGATAAATGTCATTGTAGTTGGAATTCTAGAATCTAAGATAGTTATAAATTGTTCCTCTTTTCTTGCAATCTATAAATCTCTTCTAAAAATTATGTTACAATCGGAACCAAGGTTTTAGTGTTGTTCATATTTTCTCAATTTGATACTCATAAGTTGATTTCTTGTAAACCATAGCGATTATGTAAGCTGTATGGATTCACCTATATAATAAATGTAATCAGTATAGTGACAACACATCTCAATAAGAGAATTTAATGCATGATAAGGAAAAAATATCTCACTAAAACAAACTTCAAACTTCAAGTCAACGTTCTAAGCTTGTGAGTATGAGTATCTTTGTTGTTTGATAGAGTAAACTAATAAAAACTATAGAATACTGACAAAAAAACATGTCTCTTTGATCCTCTTTGCCTTTATATTTCTATCTATCAAATTGAGTTGACTTTGGAATACTTACCTATGTAGAAAATACATCCGGAATATATTATGTGAAATCATTCACTTACAAGACTATGTTAGTTCTTAGAAGTTGGTCATCTTACTTAAGAAGCAAGTTGAACTTTTGTTATTTTACTTTGCATGTTAATTTGACTAATCAAAATATAATGCATACTTTGCATATCTATTTAGTTAAATTACATTTTGAAATTAATATGGATATATATATATATATATATATATATATATATATATATATATATATATATATCACCAAATATTTCAGATTGTATGCTTGATATCATTAACTTAAAAGACTTTTGTTAATATGGTTTTATCTATTGAAGAATATTCAGATAATCTATTTCTAAAAACTTTAGTATTTATGATAAAAAATGAAAATTATGAAGAGCTAGTAAATTTTCTATATAATCTTAAAAAATAAAACAAAAGTCAATTTCAAGAATCTAAAGAGAGTAATCATTGTCTTTATCTATGTACTCAAAGTAGATATTTGTTTACTTGATGCTTCACGGATGAGATCCGAAGACCAATAGGTTGATAGGGGCATAGTAGGTATTATTAGAGGTGTGTATTTTTTTGAATGTCAAGGCACCAATTGAATCGATGTGCGGACTCCCACCTATTTATTCTTGCAACCATGGATTCAACAAGAACAACAATGGGGTTTGAGACGCGGTTGAGACAATAACATCAACGATGTGATTCAGGACATGGTTTGGGATGGGAACATAAACAAGAACAAGGACAATCATGGATTAGAACAAGGAGGATGATAAAGACAAGGTTCAAGACACGGTTTGGAAGAGGGACATGAACACTACCAGTGTTCTAGATTGGACTAAGGACTACCAATTTTTAAGTTTTTATTTGAGTATGGCAATGCTAAAGGAGCATGCTAGTAGATTGAAAGATTTTTTGTGAGATCCTTTTCATCAATCCATAGATCCTACTAGGTTTTTCTTTTTTAGCCCTGAACGTCCGCATTGTTGTTTTTATACATTTTAGATGAAGCGCATAAACTTTCAAGAGCCAAAATTTATTCATCCAACGTCCAGTCCGACGAAATCACTAGAGATGGGTCTCCAAATCAAGTCTTGTTTGTGTAGTAAAAATTGCACAAGCATAGAATGAAATATGAATCAATGGCATACATTTTAGTGACAATTGCTTTTGGTTTTGGGAATTCAAACATAAGGCATGTTTTACCATTGCATGCCAATTTTGTGGAAACAAAAATAGTTTTCATGAATATTTTTACATAAGTACGATCCTTAAGTGGATACCAACAACTTTGTAGTCAAAAGCTTTTTGATCCAAATAAGTTTAGTATTGGATTTGCAATCATGTTTCTATAATGAAAAAGTGAAGTAATGGATGAAGTTTAAGGAGCTGTATCTCCTGCAACCACCGTTGGATTTCAACTTCATCTTTTTGGATGGATTCCAATTAGAGTCAAGGTTTAGTAGTAAAGATCATGACTTGATTGAAGATGTTCTGAGGATGAGGCTTAGGTTTAAGTGCAAAGGATTTTTGGCTTTCTTTTGTAAGATTTTGGCACTTTTAAGTTCTTTCACCATTGCAAGGCTATTGTAGGAGCCAAGAAAACTTTATATGAGTACTTTGGTGCAAAGATGTTCTTGAGTTAAAGGTGAACAAATTTCTAGTTGGTGATTTTTTTGATTGCTATATGTTTGTTGTTTTGAATTCCACTCTAAAGTGAAAATGACAAAAACTTTGGAGTTTGATTTAATACCAATACGTTATGGTCTCCCAATCTATGAGGCTTCATGACTCAAAAATTGGTCCACATGGCCTACAATTACTCTTACTACTATAAGCTTATACGATTGAAATCCGAATGAGATACCTTAAGTTTCATTTATGACATTTTTTGGGGAATATAATTATTAGCTAGAAATAGACTAGGACATTAAGGATTAATCATGTAGTCATACATTAATAATAATACCTTCAACCACTTTTAATACTTTTATAGAATTCCTTTTATCAATAAGTTTCTAGTTGCACATGCTTGGCCCTTGATATCACTCAATTTGGTGTGAATAAGTGTACCTTATGAAATTCTTTCCCTTAAACCCCTAACCATTTGTGTGTATTTTTAGAAGCTTAAAACCTCAAAACAACAATTTTCTACCTTTATGCACTTCTAATGGTGTGAACCAAAATAAAAACTTTTTTTTAACACAACCCTAAGATCTTGTACTTGAGACTATGTTTAGTTAATTTTCCAAACATTGACCATTAAATGTTAACCATTTGAGAGATCATGAAAATTTCTGACTAAGGGCCCTTAACTAGTGATTCGGTTATGAACATATATCCAGAAACGTAATTTTGAAGCTAATTTGTCTACCCCATCTTGGCTTTCATTCCAAGAATTGCCTTGAAAGATTCAAAAATTAAAATTTGACTTTACAAATTTTACAACACACACTTTGCAGTATACGGAGTGCACAATGAAAATATTAAACATAATTTTACTTTTAACACCTTCATCTAGGGTGCTCAAAATTGCAAAAACTCATGTCGGGCTTCAAGGACGGTTAGGGACCAACCTCCTTACTTAAAATTTTGCACAAATTTTGACCCCAAGGATTGAAAGGCTTCTTGACTACAAAAACGCCTTTTTTTAAGACAAGGTGCAGACTTTTGATCTTCGACGAGTTTTAAGAGAAGCAACCGTGGGATCTATTACCTTTCTTGTACATAAAGATGTACCCTAGATCATACACCAATAAAATTTACAATTTTTGAAAGTGATTTTGACTTAAGTTTGTTCAGATTCTTGTTCCTAGGTAAGTTAATATGTCCCTATGCACTTTATACCTTCATAAGACCTATAAAAGCTTATTAAATGCTTTATATTTTTCAAACTAACTAATAATTTGGCTGAATATAACCAAATATCCAATCAACCTTTGGTATACAATGTTACCCATAAGACTATACTCAATTTGGACTCCAACCCAATGAATCGTGTCAAAATGGATTTCCCATGAAAAATTTAGTCTCTTTTAGGTTTCAACCTATCATCCAAAATGTCAAATTTCACCACAGGAAATCTTTAGGAACTATACAATGTGCCTTCACAAACATTTCACTTTGTATGTTGACACATGTGTGTTCAATATCCCCAACACGAATCCATACATCTCAATTGTAGATTAGAGGTCATACTAAATACTAGTTTAGTTGCAACCCAACTTTTCCACTCGAAATTATCCTAAATACCAAATTATCAATAAATTCCCATTCCATATGTTCCCTATCCTACAGAAGTGGAGAGTGTTAAAAAATGGAGCGCTAGGCTTCTTCAACCACGGGTACATATTAGCCTTGCATTCAACATGACCATGTACTTATCCCAAACATAATAAAGTGTCAAATTAGGGCACCATTGTAAAAACACCTACAAGTCCATGTTCAAAATTTTACAGCAAATTGTAGAAGAGTCCAAAAATGATGAAATCACTTTGATCATCTCTCCACTTACTTTCTCCATACATGAAAATTGCAATCAGTATTATCTTCACTACAGATTGGAAAATCTGAAATTTAAGCCATTTTTAAGCACTCTTTATCAGAATAATTTTACTGCTAAAATTCTTAAATGATCGGCTATAGGTGCTTCTTCCCGACCCGCCGTGAAATAATGTTGGCAGCAGTTGTTTTCCACAACTCCAGATGTCGGAATGCACATGCCAGCGAGCCGCGCGTGTCAGCCCGTTCTCTTCTTCCGTCCCGCCCCAGCCTCTCGGTAAAGGACCGATCACGGGCCGGGCCCGGGCGCCTCTCGACCCGCGCCCCCCCCTCCCCCCGCAAAACACTCCCTTCTCTTCCTCTTCCTGGCAGTCGCATTGATTTGCGGCTGTCGCTCCTCTCTGTCGTTGTTGTCCAAAAATCAGAATGCTCAATGCCACAATGCAGGAGCAATCAAACCCAAGCCTGGCCATAGATCGGACCTCTGCACTCTCATAACATCCGCATTCTGTCATTTCTGAAGTAAGTTAAGTTGCTATGGCGCTATGGCAGCAACCGTCTCTCAGCGGCTCTTCGATCATGTTCGTTGACACATCGCATTGCTGGTTGAGAGTATGAGCGGATGATTTAGAACGAAGACGGGGAGCTAGTAATGGCGTGGCGAGCTCTGTACAACCGGAAAGAAATTTTATTGATCTCTTACTTCCTTGAAGGCTAAGGAGTTGGTGGAGGAGATTTCTGCATTGCGCGAGCTAGTGCGGGATCCGAAAACGCATTGTTGGCGGTTTTTGAACAGGGGAGGTGCTGCTCCGGGTCTCTACAGGCATTGTGCGGTTGTTCGTTGTAATGTGGCGTTCGTTCTTGAGAATTTTTTAGAGAATATTAGACTGCACATTCCGTTTCCACTCGAAGGTTGACTAGTGTGATACTGGAAGCGTAGGAAGTATGAAGTGATTGCAGCGGTAGTGACTAGCGATTGTCGCATGGGTAATGTCGTGTAGCAATTATTTGTGTTCGCTGGAGAATGGAATCTGCGCTGGAAAGGTTCACCAGCTGCGTGTTGGAGTGTAGACAGAGTGAGCCTACATCATTTGAAGGAGTGAGGAGTTAGGTCTTTTGGACGAGCATGGAATTATTTGCTGCTGGTTTACTAAGGCCCTTGCAAGGGCACTCTTCATCTCATTTTAGAATCATTTTCTGTAGTGGTTGAGCGGTGGAAACTCTAGATCACTAGATCTCTTGCAGTGTCTTCGTTCTTTCCTTGTCTCCTAGTCTGCAACCAGTACCTCAAAACGAACACTTCGCGTTTGTAAACGTTCTTGAGCACAATGATCATCTGCGCATGAAAGCATCAAACCGAAGATAACATCAGTGTTACCTCCTCTAAGTCTGTCCTACCTTGATACTGGCTTCTGCCACTAAACACGTAGTACACAGTCATCGAAAACTCTGTTTTGAGAACGCTCTGCCCTTAAATCGAAATAGTTCGACTGCAATTGCTTCACTGGACCGAGTAATTCCAGGAGATCCTATTCAGTGACAAATAATAGTCCTGTTTCAGCAGAAAGGAATAATGAAGATAAGCGACATTGAAGGAAGTTACATGGTAAGCTACTGCCCCTCATTTGAGCCGAAAGTTAGTGCGCTTTCAGTATTGCCAGAAATTAGCAGGTTTCAGTGTTGCATGCCGAGGCTCCCATCGTACTCTTCAGTCGTAGTCGGAGTGACTTGTGAGCGTGTCCGTACCTGTGTCGGTTGGAAACTCTACTTTGTACTCCATGTTTACGACTATCTCGCTGATAATCTCATATACATGCTTGCTAGCCTGAGAGGTCCTAAGAGTCTGCACGTTCTGTGATTCTTTCAGGATTCTTACGAGGCTGACTACACCAACGGGTAAGTTGGTGAACACGTGCGACAGCTTCGCTGTGTACACTTAAAAGTACTATATCAGCTAGTGTGAGGACTTTGGTTCCGGATAAAATCTTCTCATTTGACGCCAGGCTGCAATTAGAGCAAATGATCTCTTTAGTGTTATTTCCGTAGAACCTTTCTGTATCTTCTAAAGGTGGTCAGTTTAGCTGAAGTTCCCGTTAAATGTTGTGACGGAGAAGAAGTTCAGCGTTCTGGTATATATGAGAGGTTCTCTTCCTATGCTGAGCCTTATGAAATTCCCGTACTTCGACCTCCTCTTTGCAGGGAAGATATCTTTGCAGATGTACACAACTTGGATCATTGCATCAAGTACTTGAACCAGTCGTTGGTAACCTTTGGATTTCCTTCCGGGCTCAATCTATGTTCAAGCGATCCTGTAAGAATCATAGAAACTCGATCGTCCTATTTGCAGAATTTTCTAAATGCTCGTCAGTGTGTTTGCTCTGGAATATAACAAGCTTCAAGACATTGTATGATAGATGAAATATGACGTTTCTCAGGGTGCTCATGTGTTCTAAATATTGACCTGGTTCTGATTCAGGTGTCTATTGCGAAGACATGTAATTGCATATATGCAATGATTCAGCAACGGCAACGGGATATCAAGGATCGTGAAACCGCTAATGACACCAGACAGAGGTATGCAAGCGGTCAACGTTATTTATTTCCTTAACAGACACTAGTACATGATGAAATGCTGCATACCGCCGCGTTTGAAAGGGCTAACGGCAGCGACCTTAGACGACACTTGGGCATGAAATACGGTCACTCTGCCAGTGGTTGCGGTCCACCTTTTAGTTCCTTTCGTTAGGAAAGCTCGAATGGGGAAATCTTCATGAGTATATTGTACGCATAGAATTTGGCCCAAGTTAGCCTGGCTAACTGAGTATTGTCTAAATGGAACTCACAAGAATCAATTTTCGTGCAGGCTGATGTCAGATATGTCCAGGCTAGAGACCAAGATGGAGAGACTGGCTGACCAGCTCAGTATCAAGGAACGTGAAATGCAAGCAATGACGAGCAAGGTAACCTATCGAAATGTATATGCTAGTAGTGGTCTCCTGTCATCCAAGTGGAACCGATTATCCGTTGCACCAGGGTATTTATGAGGGGCTTTACCCTAAAAGTTGGACAAGTACAGGCTCAGGCACGTACAAAGTTGACAGTGAGATTGGTGATGGTTATCAGGAGCAAAAGTTGACGGCAGGTTTTAAGACGCAGTTGGAAAAACTTCAACTAGAGAGGGACGAGTTTCAGCGTATGCTGATTGCCACTCAGGTATGATTAGCATGTTCAGCTATTGCAAGTCAGGCGGAGTCCAAGTTTTAGTAATATTACTCATCCAGCAGAAATAATTAGCTCAGTTATTCAGCAGAAAAAAATAGCTCTTTTCACTGAGCCATGTATGGAGGCCCATTGTAGGCATTCTTATTGCAATCATGACGGTTCGCTCTTCTATGTTCCATCGCTTATGGAATTTCGATTTTTTAAATAACTGGATCGTTTTTCTATTACTCAACGCGGTATACCGTAGTCAGTTGGTGACATCTGTACTGAGTTCATGAACAGCAAGTAAAATCACAGCAACACCATGAAATGAAGAAAAAGGAGAAGGAGTACGTGAAGTTACAGGTGCTCTTCCTCCATTCTTTCTGTATTTCAATTGTCCTCCCGATCTTAAGCTTGTAAAGTGTAGTTAGAAATCCTGCTGTTCAAATCATCATCTTAGGATGTAATTTGGAAGTATTGATTAAGTAGGAAGTGTGACAGATAGCAATACTTTCTAGGGCTAATATTGAAGTCGTTGAATACAGGAGCGACTCAATCAGGTGGTAATGGAGAAAAAGAAGGAATCGAAGAATGGCATAGAGGTCATGAACCTTCTTCAGGTATAGCGGTATACATTCTATAAAATTTAACAGGTCGTGTCTGCAGTTAAATGTCAGGATACTGTCCATTGTGCAGGTCGTCCTTTCTCTAGCTCTTAGATGTTCGTAATAGTACACTGAATTAAGCATTGAAGTTTCGAGATTTGCTGCAACGCGAAGTTTCAGCAGTTATCGCTTTAATGCATCTCTATCCACACAATGTGTTAGTTGCCCCCAACTACCTCTCCTGCAGCAGTTTTATCAGGGTTTCTGGTTACAATAGGTCTGAGGGAAAGATGACAGGATCTGAGTGTGTGCCATGTTGCTAATCAGAAAGAAGGGAGGCAACGGGGTACATGGAATGCTAAGAAAGCAGATGGTGACTTTTACAAAATGATTGTAAGTTCAACTTTGTCTTACTGTCGTGCAGTGATATCTCTTTTTCGACTTTGTGAAAAGCTTTTCCGCTCTGGTATCCTTGGTCTTCTGACTGCTTCTCAAAAAATCCAAATGTTGTGGTTGAAATTAAATACAACCTACTGTTTTATTGTTTGCATGATGACAGTTTAGCTTGTTGAACCTCTTCCTCACTTCAACTTCGATTTTATTTCTTTCAACATTGCAATAGACCTAAGTGTCTGGTATATGTCCTACTTGAAAGGATAGGCATCTTTATATGACAGCTGCAAATGGGGTACATTTGTGCAGGTCGATGCTTATGAGGCGAAGAAACAGGAGCTAGTTGCTGAGAATGCGGATTTGCGTGCATTGTTACGGTCTATGCAGGTAGGATATCATCAGACGCGAACTCTCGCTTATCAAGACAAAGAGTGAATGCTGAAATTACATTCTTTGCCAAGAATGTCTCAACGACAGACATCATGATCCTTTTATTATATCTGCTTAACACTTCTCATGACAAATGAGGGTGAAGAGATTCTCATCTTTCTGAATGACAATAGTAGGTTGGCATTCATCTACTTGAAGCTCTAGCTTGTAGCTCTGCGTTTGTTCGTTGTCTAAATCTCTGAAAATTTATTCTGGTTATATTTTGCAGTCTGACATGCGAGATTTCTTGAATACATCAAATGGCACTAGTAGGCCGGGAAACATTGCGAACGGAAGTGTGGATCTGGAGCCACCTCCGACACCTTTAGGAGGCCGTACTGTAAGTGCACTTGCTGTGATCCCCATTAGCTCTTAAGTGACTGAGGTGTGATTTTCCAGCAATTTCTTCTCTTTGTAACAAATAAGACGTTGCATTTGCAGGATGTCTTTGACTTACCATTTCATATGGCTAGAGATCAAATTGAGCAGAGCTTGCGAGCCAAGATGTCTTCTATAAAGGTTCACCATTCTTGAACATTCCTGCCTCAACCTGTGCTTTGGAAACTGAATTTCAAGAGTTCTTCTATCTCATTACCTCCTGGAAACTGAATTCCAAGAACTTCTGGCTGCATTATTTATGTAATATGCAGGCTTAACTTGTTGTAATGATCTTATTGGACAGGAGCGTCTGATGCAACTTCAAGAAGGCCAGCATGGAGGACAAGCTGGTGAGTCTAGTGCACGTGAGTTGCAGCTAGAAGAACAGCTCGCTGAAGCCCGCAGCATAATAGATGAACAGGTGCAACAGAGGACTGTGTCGGAAATCAAGCTTCTGAATCCCTTGCTTTGGTTCCCTTCGTATTTATCGCCATTTACATTCTGTTCCATAGTTTCTGAAATATTTCTCCACCTGTGGTACCCCAGGCCACTCTCATGACCAAGCACATCCCTGAGTCAACAGAAAACAGGTAGTGAGAGCGTTTCTTTATCCCGACTCTTACGAGCTCATTAAATTGTACTCAAAATCTTCGATTATCATTTATATATCTACACTGGCATTGGACAGTTGCACTCGCCAGAGAAGCATGTCTGACGTTCTTGCTATTAATATTATACTGATTGTGTGGGCAATATGATCATGGTCACAACTGATATCTTTTCACCCTGGGACTGTCTCCAGTGATGATCCAACGGAGTCACAGCTGAGTGAAGAGACCAACGCCGTTACACGTGAAGAGGTACCTTCTTCTTCTACAGCCTTCTTGTCTTTCTAATTGGACATGCTCGAGGATTCAACCCTGTAACCAGTAACTCAAAATGACATACTCTATACTCTTTTAACTTTCTCTTAGTCACTCTTTTTCACTCTTCACAGACATCCTTATTTTTTGTCGACTGATTGTGGTTTGGGTATTGGTCTTATTTTGTGAGCCTGCAGAATACTACTGGCCATGAGCAAAAAGCTAACAGAGATTTTAGTAGAGAGCGTCATGAGCTTGCCAAGGCCCAGCAACAATTTGCGGTTGGTTTCCGACCGGATTCTACATTGTCTTTCATCCTTCAGCTAGTCAGCACAATAATCTCTACGTAGTGCAATATTAGACCTGCGGATTGTATATATAGATGTTTCTTCTGGAACCATACTTTGCAGATAACTGTTTCATGTGTTTCGCAAGCTTAGAGATGATATAGAACAGTCCGTCAGCTGAATACTCGATACTGCTTCCAATTCTGTGACATTGTAGAATGAGCAAGCTTCATGGACTTCTGCAATCGCGTCAATGGCTCCAGCATTACGAGGCCATTCGGGGCAGGTATCGTTCTCGAGACTTTTCAATCTTCTTCACATTGCGGGTCGACTATGAATCTTACAGGCCTCACACACTCCGTTAGTTCTCTTGCTTACATGAAAAAGCACGAGCGTGTAGGGTTGAAAGCTTGAAATCGTCTCAGCCTGCCACAATTTTTAAGCAGTCGTAATCCTAATGACCCTTCAGAGTATAAACATTTCATGGGTCGAGGGTGTTTGATACTTGAGCGGATGTCGCGTCTCAAACAAGTTATGACTTGAATCATGTGTCCAGTTTTGTCACCTGTGGTTTCTATATAACTTTCCCTTTTGCAGAAACAGGATGAACCTGAAGTTGCGATTGCGTGTCCTGAATCGCTTATTAATGATAAAGAACCTGCTGAAAGTAGAACTGCTATCATCACGCCAGAAATTTTCTGTCCTAGTATCCTGGACATCTCGCAGAAATCTGAAGTGGAATCTCCACTTAATACAAAGCTAGCTGATTTTGTTCCCCATGTCAAATACTACGAGAATCCGTGGCTTGATCCCCTGATATGGGAGAAAATTTGTGCTCCGATAGAGACTTCTAGCAGCCAAGATGACCATAAGAATCAGGAACTTAAACCTAAAGCTCTGGACGTGGAGTCATCCTCTCTATGGCCCAAGTTTACTTTTGAGAATATGCCCCCTTCCATACCCATTTAACGAAGTCTAGAGTACCTCAATTTCTCGATACTCGGTTCGTAGTATAAGCATTACTGTTCTACATAATACTCTACAATGAGTACAAGAAGCTCATCATTCTGTTTTAGGGGCGTCCATGTACTGTAGATATAAATGTATCTCATCTCCTTAACAGGTGAGTCCTTACATTTCTGTGAAACTAAGACTGCGAATAGCTTATCTTCACATCGAGTCAGCGCGGATTTGAAGACGAAACGTAAGCAATGAGGTCTATTTTCTTGTTCTTCAGGAAGTCATGTGTCACATGGAAGTGTCCCTTCGTCTACCCTTACCCTGTCTGTAGACGAGTGCGCAAACTTCGTGATTGCAAAGTATGAGTGAGAGGCTTCGTTTTCTGATTCTTTGAGACGTTCGTTTGTTTATCGTAGGGAGGGGTCAGTGATCCACCTCGGTTCGAGAATTATGAAGAGTTTGAGCATTGGATTGCTCGCTCGGCGTTTGGTGGACGGCATGATGAGACGATGGTTATGCTTCAACGTACACAGACTGTTGCAATAGGGTCAACGGTGAGTGCATGCTTACTTGAGTGATTTCGTGATTCTTTCTTCATTATTATGAGCATTTCGTTCTAAGATAGTGTCGAATTCGTGCTCATAAGTGATTCTCGGGGAATTTTGCATCAGGTCTCTAACAACGAGTCGAGATTTACCGAGATTTCGTGAATTGTTTATACACACCATCTGGGATGTATCACTTTCAAGCAGTCAGTCTGCTGCTTAACAGCAGTCAGTTTTTCACTTCTTTCGATTTCGAGTTAAAGTACCCTTAATCATGTAGGATCTTGTTACTGGTACAGGTTAGAAATGGTGTCACCCCGCCCCTTCATATCAGGCAATTAGTGAAATCTTGTATAGCTTCTCATGAAACTTTCCAGTTTTCGTCCGACTGGCCAAAGTGGTTAACATTTTGGTAAAAGTGATTTGATCACCAATTTTGAGCTTCGGCGTTCGTCATTCATTCGTGGTTTCAAACACCTCAAAACGAGCTTCTTAGAATATATTATGCCTGCATATTGCAACCGCGTTGTGAAGGAATATGATAGGACTAAGAGACACTTCGTAAATGACAAAAGCACAAACTAAAACACATTATGTGCATAAAAACTGAAGTTTGTCACAGACAACTAGATTGTTCAGGACTACAAAGAAAGTCATATGAGGCTTATTTACTGTTAGTGATATACTCTTGTCCACTAATGTAAAAAATTTGAACAAATTATATGAGAAATACTTTGTGCCAATGCCTCAAACAAGTTCCTCATTTGTTTTGGGGGAATGCTAGGACATGAGCGATGAGCCATGAGCCATGTGCCGTGAGCGCGATTCCATGAGCTGTGAGCGGATGACTTACTTTATTTAGTATATGCAATTCATCCATCAATGAGGATGAACTCATCCAGAATGAATGAATAATTTGCAAATGAACAAAGCATTCTTCAAATGAAATGATGATTTGTATTCCGACATGTCAAATTAAATCATTACGATTGGAAAGCTTAGGTTAAAAAAACGGCTAATAAAACCTCTAGAGCCACTTGCAAGCCATGGCCAGGGATATCTCAAACATGGATTTCTGAATGGCAGCCAGTTAGAGTTTACGAGAGTTTGTGGTCAGGTCCTAGACTAAAGGATACCAAATTTGAGGCAAGTGAATCTGTAGATTGCAGTGATGGAGAGGGGTGAAGTGGAGAGAGGGAAGGAGCCCTGGTTTGCATTGGAGGTTTCTTTGCCCAACTGGGGGCTGGATCCTTCAAGAGATTGCAACCATGTGCAAAATTATGAGGTGGTAAGAATGTTCGGTGAGAGACAAAAGAAGAAAGGATATAACTATCTAGTAGCGAAGTCTGATAGAGTTAAACAGCGTGTGGAGGAATTGTATCCTACCATTTACCAGTGTAGTAAGATGCCCAAAATGAGTGTATCTCGGAGAGTTTAGCAAGAGCTATTGTGTTTGAGGTTTGCTACGGCCATCCAATGAACTGGGCACAGTATGCGTCCGAGAGATGGAGAGTAAAAAGAAATGGGAAAAAGGAGGCGGTGATAAAGTATGGAGGAAAAGAGTCCAAAAATTCCTATTATCAATTGGTAAAGGCAAAAGTTGAGGGAGAGTTAGCAAAAACAGAACTGCAACACAGCGAGGTCGAGGCCGAATATAGCGATCGACATGTTTTCATTAGTAACCTGATGTCATCGCCGAAGATTCCAGCCAGTGGAGCCGAGGAAGAGAGAGTGAAGATACGGATATCTAGGCTCCGAGAACAGTTGCAGGTTTCAGAGGGTAATCTAAATACAATCGTGGAGAGTGGTCAACACGTGGATGAAGGATCAAGGAGGATCTAGCGACTTCAATCTATAATGCAGGACCTACAAGAGAAATCCGATCGATTGAGAGAGAAACTTTTGAAGATGGCCGAGAGACTCAAGATTCCCTTTACCATGCGCGCAAGTCAACATGCTGAAGATTATCAATCGGCTCGGAGCACATCCCAGGTGACAGTTAAAGCATGTGCATTGTGTAATTCCAATTTCCGTCACATGGACATCATAGTTGCACCATGCAAATGCACATACCACCCTTGGTGCGTGGTCATGCAAAGCATGCAAAGCATGAGAAGACCACAGCAGTGCGACAAGGAATGTAAGGAGAAGTTCACGACAATTGGATGAGGAGTCTCGGCCTCGACAAAACGCTAGGTATTTAGAGAAAACCATCTAAACTTCGAGCCAATGACATCATATACAAAATCATGCATTGGTATGTTTGCATTTTCTCTACTGCATTTGAATAAATAACAAAGCAGCTGAAATAATGTATGGACAGAATATTACTTTGAAACGCAACCATCTGAAGGTCAACTGCCCCAGAGGAAGCGCAAGCATCTCAGCTCAGACATTGGAGGTGTTAACTTTTCCAAAAGGAAAAATAAAAAATAGATGAGTCGGATCCAAACCGGTGAGTTTAAATTCCATCTGATTAAAATTATTCTGTTTAGTAGGATATAAACAATCAAAGCTAACTCACGTATTAAAATGCGGCACGACATGGTAAAATATTTCTCAGATTCGCAAGATAAGTTGTTCCAAACTAGACATCATAGGCTGTCACAAGGATCAGAATGGACAATGTACAATTTCACACAAACTAGTACATGTTAAAAGTTGTAAGTAACATTTTGTAGCAATATTATTCTATAACAGAGAAATCCGCTAAGTAGTCCCCAGTTTGGACCTTAGTTGATCCCCAGTTGGTCCCCAATCCGTCGTTTCGTGCCCAGTTTTCGGTTATCCGCTAAGTAGAGCAAACTGGGGACCAAATGCACGAAATTGGGGACCAGATGTTCGGCGCTCGGCGCTGCCCCTCCGAAGTCTTCACTCTAGCTTCTCGGTGTGCTGCGGACTGGGCATCAAGTCGAACTAGGGACCAAACTCGGAATACCATCACAATCGGTGCATTCTTGAGTTTAGCCCCCAGTTCGATCGTAGTGTAAAAAGTTGGTGCCCAGTTCGACGTTTCGTCCCCAGTCCGACCAAAACTGGGTGTTCTCGTCCCCAGTCCGTTGTACTTAGCGGATTTCTCTAACATCTAAGCATTTCCAGTGTTGGACTGTTTATATCTAAAATTTTGTTTTTGAATCAATTAGTGTATGAGGTCGGAATTGTAAATTACTAAAGTAGTTAATGATTTATGTGCAGATCATAGGATTTGAAGAGAAAACCTGAGAGTACATGGCTGCCTAGGAGGAACATAAATTTGAATCATTGAATAGTATGATGATGCCTTCAAGGAATCAATGCAGGATTTAGTTCTTAACTCTTGAGAGAAACAATTCTACATAACTGGATATATGTCACTCCTTCACACATCGCGGTGAACAAACTTTTTGGAGAGAAGTGTTGAAAAACTAAACATCTTCGATTTTATATTCGTAGGATATGGTACTAAATGCAAGAACCTGAAATGAAGGTTAAGTTGCTACCAGTGGCACTAGTGTAGAACACAATGAAATTGTATGAGTAAATATTGAATAGTAATATTGAACTCAAATAAGTTGCTTTGTATCCAAATCGGCACGAACGCCTCATACACAATGGATAGCCAATGTTAATTGAAACATCAAAGTCGCAAATATTCTAACAATGTGTTCTGTGGAGCTATCAAAATCAATATAGTCTACATACCCATTCGGCACCGAACGGGGTAGGCCAACCCAATTGTATGGGGTTGTTTGAATTGAGGGGAACGTGCTCTTTGCATGAAGACTATTGGATGAAATACACTGAGGACACCCATTCGGCACCGAACGGGGTAGGGCATCTCAATTGCATGGTGACGTCTCCTCTTTGCATGGAGACTTGTGGGCCAAGACATAAAATACATGTTAGTTCGGGAGAGTAAACAACCCCATTCTGTACCGAACACTACACTCGGCCATAATTTGTTTGAGGTATTGAATCCATATTATCACGATGGAGCCTTCTCGAAATTGAGCCTCACTGTAGCTGTTCTTGCCGAACAGCTTGTACAATACTTAATTTATTCCTAAAACATATAAGTTAATTGACGTAGACAATAATTTTAACAAAATGAATAACACTATTTATTTTCATAGAAATATATAAATTTTTATTTACACTCTAGGAAAACACAATAAATTCCATGTAAGTATTCACTATATTGAAGATCTATATAAATTGTATAAAGTTTGAAAGTGTATGAAAAAATATTTGGGATGTATTTGAATAAAATGATCTTAATCAATCAAAATTATGTGTTTATTTAATTATACTATGAGCTAGTCAAAGCTATCTCTATATATAAAAGAACACGATTAGGGTTTTGTCTGTCTGTCCTTGGTGATCCTTCCGGGTGGTAGGGCGGTTGCCGGTGAGAGTCCGGTTTGCTTATGTATACACGGTATGAAGAGTTTTAAAGATTTTGAAGGATTTCCGTAGGTGGTATTTGATTGTTATTAAGAATTTATTAAATCCCATTAATGTAACAAGGAGTCGAAGGGATATTGAATATAGAACATGAAAATGGGAGCAAAGTAAGGAGTGAATGGGAGATCAAGGAAAAATCGGAGGGGAACTATGAACCAGAAACAAAAGATAGGAAATGGGATCGCAAGATGGGAACTATGAACAAATAATAATATCCAGGAACAAATGATGGAAACTAAGAATGAATGATAGAAACCAATAAGGGGAGGTGGAGGACGGAGAATGGCGAAAATAATGGGAACCGGGAATGGGAGTTTGGAAATAGGGAACCATTAACAAGGAAAAGGAGAACAGAGAACTAGCACAAATGAGTGGGAACTAGGAATATAGGGACGAGGGAATAGAGGACATGCTATAAATCTTAAAAAGCGGGGGGACCATCGACGAGGGAACCAAGGATGATGGGTAGTATTTGAAGAGCACCAAATAAAGAGCTTACCCATGGGGACGAGGGGGACGTTACTCACAAATTAATTAAATACTATTTTTATTTTATTTTTGTCCAAGAGACATCGGTATATAGAAGTCCTAACATGTATCCTTCGGACTCAGACATCAAAAAGGTCATATCAAAATTTAAAAAAAAACATGTTAAAAATCCAAACGTAGGTATAAAAAAAATAAGTAGTTGGAGGATTCTCAATAGGGTATAATTATTTTTTATACCTAGGTTTGGAATTTTGCATGGTTTCATAAATTTCAATCGAAGGTCAGGTTTAGACTGGGGCCAAGGCCAATTGAAAATGAAGGCCAATGCATCCTATGTGGCATGCACCAAAGCCCCCACTCCCTCATTAAAGCATGAGCTTTAAATGGCCTGACATGGCCCCAAGGAAATGGAAAGAAATGCTCATTTTGGGAGCCCTCTTTTGAGAGGCTTGGGGCCATGTCAGTGGCTCTTACATGCTAATAAAAAAATAAAATAGTGTAAGAAGGATACCATAAAATACTATTGGCCTCCATTCATGTATAAACTCAATGGGGCTGGCCTTAACTTCTACACCAATGGGGCAGCTCCATTTCAGTGGCCCCAACCTTAAAAATTGGCCTTCACCCCAGTGTAAACCCGCCCTAACGTTTTTGATGTCTGTGTCCAGAGGACACGGGTTACGACTTGTATGTATATAAAGTCTTCATATGTAATTATTTATTTAATATGTATAAAACATTTGGAATACAATAGAGAAATCCGCTAAGTACGACGGACTGGGGACGAGAACACCCAGTTTTGGTCGGACTGGGGACGAAACGTCGAACTGGGCACCAACTTTTTACACTACGATCGAACTGGGGGCTAAACTCAAGAATGCACCGATTGTGATGGTATTCCGAGTTTGGTCCCTAGTTCGACTTGGTGCCCAGTCCGTAGCACAGCGAGAAGCTAGAGTGAAGAGTTCGGAGGGGCAGCGCCGAGCGCCGAACATCTGGTCCCCAATTTCGTGCATTTGGTCCCCAGTTATCTCTACTTAGCGGATAACCGAAAACTGGGCACGAAACGACGGACTGGGGATCAACTAAGGTCCAAACTGGGGACTACTTAGCGGATTTCTCTAATGTATAAAACTACCTTTTAGATATCTATCAATGAATACATCTAGATATATAATAATATATCAACATATATCTACATTTATACTAATGACGACAAAATTGGAAATAGAAATACATTTGTAACATATGTCGTTGAATATATAATTAGAGTAAAATGTGGAATCATAAATATATCCATGTATAAAACTAATCTAAAATTTATAAGGTTAAAAAATTTATATATACCATATTCAATATAAACATATCTGATGTTAGTATTGTGTAATTGATAAATACATGATATAAACTTGACACTCGGAACATTAATACACTCATACATTCGAATCCATTGTTTTTGAATTGTGCATGATGGTATAATATCTCAAAGATCAAATTACTCATTTTTGAAATGTGTTTACAGAATATTTAAAAACAAATATCACAAATAAATTATATATATATATATATAAATTATAATTAGTATATTGTATATGCATATATTTAATATAATCTATACCATATAATAATTTTATGCATATATATACATATATAATTATAAATATATGTGTAAAAACACATAATGATTATCTTGTCCATGGTTGAATGAGTAATTACCTAACATTATTAATGAATTTAAATTTACTTCTAATATTAGGAATAATAAGACTTGAGTTAAGTTTGGACATAATGAATTTGGCCAAAATTGATTAGAAAAGTGTGCACATTACGAAATTTGCACTGAATTCATTAGAAAATTTGGCACATTGTGAATTTGGAAATAATTCATAAGAAAAGTTTGGAGATAATGAATTTGGAAAAAAATTCATAAGAATAGTTGGTACATGTAGAATTTTGAATGAAGTGATAAAAACTTTTTGTACATTATAAGTTTTGCATCAATTGATAAACAAGTTTTGTACCACTTTGAAGAGAAGCATCAATTGATAAGCAAGCTTGTTAGAGAATATAGTTGAAATTATGTAAGGCATTATGAAGAGAATAATTGCATTAGGCATTATAAAGAGAAAATTTCGTACACACATGCCCAAGTACCCCAAGTAAGTACTAGGGATGCCCAAGTAAGTACTAGGGATGCCCAAGTAAGTACTTGGGATGCCCAAGTAAGTACTTGGGATGCCCAAGTAAGTACTTGGGATGCCCAAGTAAGTAGCACCATACCTTCACTTTCATGCGTCTTGTAATGGAAAGTAGGGTACAATGACTTGAGTTAACACTTTGAATCATTGATCCTACATCATTAAAAATTAATGCCCTTACTACGCACGCGAGCCCACGTACGCTGATATTGGCAAATTAAGTCGGTGCTCAAATTCGACCGCGCTCAATGGATACAGCTATTGGAAACTGATAGTAGAATATTCGACACCATAGTTACTAACAAAATATTGTGCCTTCACCCGATGATTCAGGAGTTACCAAGTCTACCGTTCTACTTCCAGACTCGGATTCGGAAGCTTCGTTGTCCACGAAGATGTTTCCTCTGTTGAGCCTTCCTTCTCTGTGGAAATCATCTTTGGATGAATCTTGGTTCGCAAGTACATGTGCCATCGCCGCAGCCGGGGGGGGGGGAAGGGAGTAAGTTGGAGACGGACTTCTGAAGAAGTCTGGATCCGCATAAAATGGTCTGAGAAAGGTACAAAGACCTGCAGAGGACCGAATATGGTTCGATCATGGACCATGTGACAACATACAACAACGACGACAAGATGGTTATCGAATGACTGCAATTGCAAGTGAATGGCAACAACGACTAAAATGGTTCCTTCATCTAAATCTACAATAGACGAGGTCAACTATGAACCAAAGTCAAAGGCGAATATCCAATGTTTACTTATAGGCTCAGGTGAACCGAATTACAAAAAACGGCGACCTCGTAAATGTGCCATCAAAGGTAATAGAATTCAGGGGCTCAAGAGCACAGCGTCCATACCCCTTCCGTTGCGTGGCTTTAGAGATTCAGGTGGTTTTGCCATTGGCATCAAGACTGTCTGGAACATATTGTAATCCTCCTCGATTCCGAAGAAGTGACGACCAGAGGCACGGCAGGCACGGAGCGAAGCACCTGTAGATGCGGTAAGATCAACCACAATGTCCCCTTCTTTGGAGCACATATCTATGAGTGTTTGAAAGAAGACGTCTGACTTCTCGTGTGGACCTCGCATTGGTTTTCGGTCAGCTCCGAGAGTGGGTGCTTGAACATCATTTCGGAGGCTCAAAAATCGCAACGGATCCTCTGGAGTGTTGGCTAACAAAGGGTCTGAATTGAATTTCAGAGGCTTCGGAATTCGGTCCCAATCTGGTTTTCCTTGTGCTCGGCCAGTCTTCAACAGCAAGAGCGCCGAGAACATGTAGGTCTACAAATACAAAACAAGTAAATGTTAGATTAACTTCTACAACCCCTCCTAGTTCAGTTTCCATTATACGATCACATGCTATATGGATTTAAAATTATTGACACTAAAGAGAGTTAATAACCATACCATCATATCATCGTAAAGAGGATGTGTGAGGGGTTCTACTTGATGGCACGACCATTCGCATTTGGTCTTCAATCTATGCTTCTCAATCCACCGCATAATCTCCCAGTTCATTCCCGAGGGCATGAAGATCAATATTCCTCCATCGTCATGGAGGAATCGAGATGCAAATTCGAAGCGGATGGTGTACCATTCTTTTGGTTTCCCACCCATAGAGTTCCACTGAGGGACTTGATTGCCAAATCCCGAGACAATGGAGTCAAACGGAGTATCAATAATGATCAAGTCAACACATGGGAACATTCCCCTTTTGCCTCCAATGTAAGTCTCCTCATTACCGCGTGCCTACATTTTACATATAGAATATGTTATACAAGATTCATTCAAGTATCCAAATGAAATTTGCAAGAAATGACGGCATTGAGCAAGAAGTAGGTCGTGGCTCACACACCTTTTGTGGCAAATTCTTCGAAGACCCCAGAATCAGACCCAAGGAAACTAGCCACTGCCTTGTTCTCAATCTGCTCATGGTAATCTGCTCCATGTGGAGCTCGACTAATCAGGCTGGTCCTTTGGACCGATGCCTGCGCTCTACCGAAACTACGGGCAGTGTAGGAGTGGGATCGAGAAGACCGAGCCTCTGATTGAGTCACCTCAACCAATTCGGTTTGGTCTTGGGCGTCCCCTTCAATGTGCTTACCTCTTTTTACGATCTCGTCTTCGAGTGGAGGCTGTTGTGCGCTGCGCTTGTTGCTCTTGGGAGCAACATCTCGAAGTGAATCCCGAAGTGCTGGTGCCGAACGTGGACCCTTGGCGACTGTCGACAGACCAGTCCTCCCCTTTGCTTTATGGACTCGACCAACCACCACATCATGGGCTTGAGACTTGCCAGCACCTGGAATTTGAACTGGCGCTTGTCGATGGAAGGTAGGTTCAACTTGCTTTCTTAATTCGACAAGATGAGGTGGAGTTTCATTCGGGTCCATTTCAATGTACCAATGGCAGGCGAAGAGATGGTCTTCTGACCAGTCGCCTGCCTGGTCCGCCATAAACATGGTCTCAGCATTGTGGATGTCTAACCACGAGGCAAAGCATGGATGAGCGTCCTGCACAACTCCTTCCTTGAGCAGATTGTGCGTCCAATACCTGGACAAAAAACCACCACAAAATGAGCACATTCTGAAAGAAATTTGCATGTAGTATGGACTAAACATGAGAATGGCTTTGAATTTTTATGATCCAATCACCTGTAGATGAGTCGGTTCATTGCTGGCTCCCCGTGCGGTTGTTTCGGTGAATCCCATTCGGCGGACTTGCTTATTTCCTTCCTCATAATTGGGAGATTAAATGCATAGTCCCATTGGTGAATCTTGTGGTAATCAATGTACTTCTCCAAGGACTGGGAGCATGGTTTTCCCGAAGTGGGGTAATCCATCATAATGGAATTGAACAACTGTAACGATGCTACCTTCAGCTGATACCAAAAGACATACTTGTGAAGGTAATTAGTGAATACGACGTCATTGATAGGGGATATAGGAAATTTTTTCATCTTACGATCCGATTTTGTTGAGTTCCAAAGCTTGAGTAAATACTCCTTCTCCGATGGTGGAAGGCACGCCGAAGCTAAGTTCTGGAGCTTCTCTGTAGTCATCTCCGCATTGATATTGGTTGACCAGTGCTTTGCTATCTGCCGTGTTATCCAAATGTACATGTTAGCTAAACTTGAATAAATCAACATAGAAAATCAACTCGAATAATAACATAGGACAAGGAGACTCTGGGACGCCGTTCGGCAATGAACGAGGGGTTCAGGCCTAGCATCGGCCACATCAAAAATTGCTGGTCTTAGGGAACAATGTTAGCGGAGTGGCAGTCCAATGCTGACGGAGAATGGAATGAACATGCCGTACATCCAGATTTTTAACTTCTGAGTCATCGTTCGGTACGGAACAGTCACTTAAATTGTAGCCACTGGGTTTGTACTTGGCTTGCGAAAATTGACCATACTGACCCTATTCGGCACAGAATGACTATTACAAGGACACCATATTCTAGATAATTTCCTAGTAAACATCTTGAAAAGACCTTACCTCAGCCAAGAAGTTCTTCCCATTTGCAGGATTAGCAATCGCCAAGTGCTTATTGAATGGAGTCGTAAGAGCCTTCCTCTTTGCCTCCATGGCCCCGTTAATGGCCGCATTGAGCCCTTGAGCTGTTCGACGTCTTCTTGGAGTATCTTCTTCATACTTTCATTGGCCCTCATCTCCAGCCTCCATGATGTCTTGCTGTCAATACGAACAAGGATGAATCAGCTTAGGCCGATCAATGATACCCTCAAACACTATAATGAAATTGGGAGATGGCTTACAGTGTGGATGAAGTCAAGAAACTTTGCCCTCGAAATAGGATACCATGGCCTCTTCTCAAGTGGGACATCTTGTTGTTTTCTTGCAACTACCATCTCGTCGTAGCTGAGAATGTCTTTAAACTTATCGAGCGATAGAGATCCAATCTTTTGAATGCGTTGCAGCGTATGCACAAGATTCTGCTTGACATGGCTGTTTTCGTTCGACTTGTTTATATCATGCATGGCTGTTAAAACGTCTGTTACGTCATCAGCAGTCCGGAGGACGATTGACCGAACCCGATAATGCCAGTCCAAGTCGTGCTTATGAGATCTCCGAATGAAATCATACCATGCCACAAGTCGATGGTTACCGTCCCACACATAGAAGAATTTGTTGGAAAGCGCGGACAATTCTGGGTCTGCCTTCAGGAAAGCTTCAAACTCCCTGTCCTTTGTGCGCCAGTGTGTACTCCACTTTGCTCGATCCGCTTCAGATACCGTTTTCTCCTGGCCCTCGAAGTTAGTGATTGATACATAGAAGACCGACGCTCCATCCCGGTACCCATGCGAGAACTCAGCCTGCATCTTGGCGACATCATGCTCTAAGGCAGGTCTCACAACTTGAAGCTTGCGCATTCGACAGAGCGGAATATGCATCTGTGACTTCCCGGGACCAAACATCTCAAGCCTTTTGAGTATCTGGATCGAATTGACACGTGTCTTCTGATGGGCCACGATCATTCCATATTCCTCCTTCGGGTCTAACGGCATTGGTCTCGGGCCACCATCTCCATTTGATACGACATCGTCTTCATCGTCATCATGTTCTTGATTGATGTCATCAAATCCACGACCTTCCGGATCACTTAGTCCTTCCTCATCATGGTCATGGTCAGAATCTTGCTCGTGTCCCTCGTCCATTCCAGAGCTCTCACCTGACTCATCATGCGTACTGGGGACTGCACAACGCCGGTGAACACATGAGATTTTTAACATAGAAATTAATCAGTCAGAAGGCACAGATCAAATCAACATACATCCAACGTTCGGTGCCGAACTCGTCATTCACCATGATACGAATGTAGATGCTTAGTACCTTGGATAGCATTGGGTGCAACTTGCAAATCTTGATCTTCGATATTGTTGCCATAGTTGGAGTGCTCATCATCAGCTTGCGACCCTAGAATAATCGACCACTTAGTTAGGTTTCTTTGAAATGAATCCATAACTCAACGAAAATTTAGATAGCTTCAATGAATAATCGAACCTGCCGCATGAGTTGCATTGGGGTCGTTGTCGTAGTCAAAATCTTCAATACGCAGCTCTGGTCGGTCATTCCCTGAAAAGGATATGCAGACAATGATTTAGAAAATGGAGTTCGTCACAGAACTTCATTCAAGACTCCAATATGAAGCTGGATATCTTTACGGATCTTACCGTAATTGTTACCAAAGTTCAAGTTTGACTGTCCAGGCGATGCAGAGACACCCCTCATATCACCTGTCGGATTATGCCGCGCCATTGGATATGCTCTCTACAAAACCAATAATACATCGTTGTCAGGCACTCTTAATTACACAAGAAGCACCTATTCGGCGACGAATTCATATTGGACGAATACTTTTGCGTGATTACAATGTTAGCATGATCACCTGTTCCGTACATAACATGACCCTATTCGGTACAGAACATGACCCTATTCGGTACAGAACACCGTTTTATTTAAGCGCATCGAACCCAATAGGGTCACACCACTCACACTGCTATACATAAATATACTTATTATAGCAATCGTATTGAGTAATCGAGCAATTCACATGGATATAGTCCAATAAATCAATCAACTCAACTAATTATTTCACAAGTACTTGTCATTCGGTACAGAACTCCATAATTCACCCATAAATATAGAGGAACTAAGTAGATCAGCTGTTGGTGTTCGTCACATAATGGGTGATGTAGTCTACTAGCATGCAATATGAAAGAATAAGGGAATGAAAACTCATTAGACACAGTGAAGGTGTTCATCACAAAATCAGGGCCGAATAGAGAATTTGATCATATATCAAAGCCATGGAAAGATGGTCGTAGAAAGTTAATCGATCCTACAACTGATACGATATCTTGAGTTCGGTGCAGAACGTGTCACTTCTCTCTAATCTACCAGCCCACACAAACAAGTGACTGCACAAACGGCATAAATTTCGCATCAAGATTAATATCAATCCAATTAGACGTTCGGCACAGAACTAGATCTGAACATTGAGATCGACCTTCATATTGAGATCGACCATCATACATTGAGATCGACCATCATACATCAGAAACTCACCAGAATGCAAACTCGGTTACAGCTACTTCACAAACATGTAATACTTTGGCCTTCTAGAACTGATATATACACAGAGGCCACTCATTGTGGTTGCCGTTCAGAATTGGAACCCTAGCACTAGTAGCCGCCAAATGTATTTTTCGGCAACCTAGCCAATGATTACCATTCATCCAAGCATCCAATTGCCGACGAATGATGTGATAACTTCCTATCATTCCTAGTGAGCTACATTCCTTGTCGAGCCTATTCAGTTACTCATCAGTGTAATCACTATCATTGGATGAGTCACCTCTCCATGCATGTCCGGATGCAGCAGGATTAAACCGGATCTAGAATCTGTAAGATCGTGGATTTTGTTTATGAGACATAAGAAACGAAAATCACATTCAGGACGATTACTGTAGGAAATAATAGTTTCATACAGAATAATACATTAAAGTTCGAACATGAAACAAACTTACCACTTCGTTTATGGTAGAGAATGGTTGAATCTCCCTCCGTTTGTAGGTATTCGTGAAGAACTCCAAATCGCCTCCTCTTGATGAGAGTGGGTCGCTTTCTCTATTCAAACTCTCAGCTAAACCATCTAACAACGCCTTTGCTCTCCTAACTGCTCTTGTCTCGACCATATCTTAGAAGACAATGAAACTATCATCTTGATTTGAAGAGAGGTGTGGTTTGGTGCCCTTCTTATAGGGTCGGGGTTGTTGTACACATGTCCGAGTTGGCACAAAGGTTTAGCTAAAATGAAAGTTTTCGGCGCCTTCAATCATTAATACTATAATGTTTTGAATTAAAGTGAAAATGATAAACGCGGCCGATTAATAATGGACAGTTACGCATAAAGTTAGAGCATTTTGTAAGCACAACTTTGGTGGCATAGCACACTGTTGTGCTCTAGGACGGCGATACCCCAAAATATTTGATGCCATTTGTCACTATTTAATTCAATAGATGCCCATATTTGTTTTATTCGCTTATCACACCTATTAGTAGTACTAAATATCACCAGGCTATAGCAACCTCTAACAATCCTATCTAATATTGACTTCTAATATATTCCACGTCGCATTCTCAATTATTAAATTACACGTCACTATTTTTAACTATGCCTTCTTATAGTCCTGACTCCGTGAAAGGCCATTCTGTACAGAATGCCAAATTGGTTCATAATTTTTACAGACGTCCTAAATGTAGACTTCCAGCCGCCATCTACCAGCCCACACAAATTTGGGGTTCTGACGTATCTATCTACCTAGCATCACAAAATAAGCTCTATTATCTGGCCATTGTTTTGTAAGTTCCAAGTACTATTAAATGGCCTCGTCCTACTCCATACTCACTCATTGTAACTTCCACAATGGCATCCAATGTTGTTTCCTTCCGTCTCATGTCTTCGTCTCTTCCCTTTGTACTCCATGTGGACGATGATGGATTCATAGTTGTCGATGAGAGAATTCTTTGTCTTAGATTTCAACTGCAAGAGTCATCTTTGATTGTTGAGAAAGAGGAGTTTGATAGGGATGGAGCTGTTGTACGAACTATATATCAGAAGCCTCATGTCGTGGATGGCAAGACCACCTATAGACTTACTGCAGGAAACTATACAATCATTGGTGGCCTACAGTCACTACATTTGTCACAGTCGTCTACTGCGACTCCCCGAAGAATGTCATGTCCAGTGCGTCATCTAAAGAGTAGATTACCCACGGTCAGTGAAACTCCTGAGAATGCAATTCATATTGTAAGTTCTGACGATGAAGACAGCGAATCTGATGGATATCTTCAGGGTCCATCCCGGTCTAAGGCTGATGGAGTTAAGAAGGAGATCGACAACGCATTAAAGGTGATCAACACTCCATCCTCGGACAGCTTCAGTGAAGATTCGTTTTTGAGAGCAGATACGTTGTCCAGAACAATTGATTCTGAGACTCCATCACGTGACACCCCTCGATCTACTTCCTCAAATTGCAGTTTCTCAAAGGCACCATCGACTAAGAGCCCGCTTTCCATTTCCACAGATTGTGTTGTTCCCAATACTCAATCTCAGGATCCCCATCCGTCTGTCTCATCAGAAGGCATTGTTTCAGGGACTCCATCGCCTGCCATTGTGAACAACGATTTGAGAGACTATACGACCAGACTCTCTCCTGACTCTCAGAGATCCATACCAGATGCAGTGACACCTATATTAGATTCTTCTGAAAGGAGGTCTAAGAGTCTGAGCTTGGCGGACACCTCACTATCATCATTCGTGAGCATTTACGATTCGATTGTGGCATTGGGGAATCAGCGGATGTCCAAGAGTGACTTGAAGTCTGCCGATCTTGCTTCATTCTCACACCACAAGGTGAAGTATCTCCCTGTCAAGTTCAATGGAAATGTTATCTTCGAGTTGCCAAATTTACCTGCTGTGAAGGAGGGAGGAGCTGGATTGTTGGACGGAATGGATCGTAGAAGTGATGGGCATGCGTGGACTGAGACAGCTACTACAAATATTTCAGATCCTAAATCCCAGCTGTCATTTAAATATGTGAAGTGTCTTGGGCACTTACGGTGTTTGAATAGCACTTGCCCTCAGATTGAACGGACTGGAGATTATAACGACCTGTATTGGGAAGGATCTACTCCTGAGGTTCTTACCCCAGGCCCTAACCCTCAAATTCCAAAGAAGTGGTCACTTGTTTGTCGTTTCTGCAAGTCTCCACCATCATGTCTGAAGTTGTGCTTTTGCAAAATGTACTACATAGTGTCCAAAAATCCTGCAATGTCAAGAGCGGCTGTTCATTTTGGCTTCCATGATCATCCCGTTGCTACAGGAGATTGTAGGGAAGCTCTAGATCTAATTCGTGAAGAGATTCTAACTCAAGTGTCCCGGACACCAAGTGCAAAGGTTAGTGCCATTGGCTTGGCAGTTGGTCAACAGTTGCTTTTGAAGGGCCTTGTGGATGAGAGTTGTGAAGGAAAGAAGTTATCAGAGGATGAACTGAAACAAATATTTGATAAGTGGGCAAAGCTGAGCACTCCTAGTATTCGGAATATGATAGCTGAGGCTAGGAGTTTTTGTGGTCAAGGTGGATATATTGACAACATCTTGAAGTTGAAGAAGTCGTCGACTTATGACTATATTCACGACAGCGTTTTCCCTGGGCAAGGCAAAGACTTGGTCTACCTCTTCAAGATGTCAACGTGTGGTGTTGGAAGTGGAGTTGACCTTGTTAAGAGGATGCAAGCAGGTGGGGACTTGGAGAACGAATGGGTAATGTTCGACCACGTGAAAAGAGTGAAGGAGTGGACCACTCTTGGCATCCACGTTTACGATCCGGACTATCGAAAAGTCATGACCATTGCTGTTTGTGATGGTCCAAGAAAGGATGTGGATGTCCATGTTGAATATTCTAGACAAGCATGGTGTCACCAACGTTAATTTCAAAGGGTTTATGGCGGACTCTGCGCAAGCAAACTTTAACGCTGTTCGTACGATATTCGGATCGAGAAATCCAAAGGAGAAAATGGAGGGGAAGGAGCGCACTTGTCAATTCCATTGGTCAATGGCTCTTGACAGGCACACAAAGCAGCTTATCAAACCAGAACTCCAACAAATCCATGTGAAGCTTTGTCAAGATTACCGGAAGTCCCGATCAAAATCGGACGCTGATGCTGCTTTGGCCTCTATTAAAGCTTGGTGGTTTTCTTCCGGTGCTGTTGCGGAAGGGTCCTTGAAAGGGCTCAATGACTGGATAACTTTCTGGCATTTTAGATTTCACCAGTGGGGCTCCCATGTTTCAGAGGTAAATCACCGAAACCCTTGAAATTCTTTTTTGTCTTCCAAATTTCCCCGTTCCACAAGTTTGCCCTAAATTTAGGCATTCGTTACAGAACTACTACAATGCAAACCCTAAATTGTGTCGTTCGTTACCGAACTGCTAGACTTGGAACCCTAAAAAGTGTAGTTCGTTACAGAACTACTATATTACAACCCCTATTATTCGTAGTTCGTTACCTATCAGCTGTATTCCATGCCCTACTTTTGTAAGTTTGATACCGTACGGCTACAATCAACCAATACCTTATAAGGTATTGGTTGATTTATCATGGTTAGAATTGGACCTTGCTCGGCGATTTCTGTACAGAACAGTGTTCCATTGCATAATTTGCCCTGCTAGTTCCATAGCATAATTTGCCCTTGTAAATGCTGTTCTTTACAGAATGACATATGATTGCTAATTTGAATATTGCAATGCATTTGTTTGCCTCTCTTTTAATGACATGTTTTTTATTTTTTTGATTACTCATGTATTCGACATGTACTCTGATCGATTCATTATTCTGAACTTAGTTGAATATTCTCATACTATTGTAGATTTTACTTCTCGTACTTAAATTTGTCGTTTGCCCCCTCTTGCAGTTCCTCTCTCTTGAAGAAGAAGCATCTATGCCCACATGTAATTTGTCTGAGACTGTGCATAACAAGTGGCTGCAAGCTTCAGGCAACAATATGGTTGACCTCTACGACGCTACGCTGGACGATTACTGTAGAGCGGCTTTACAGTCGACTCAATTCCACAACTTTTTGAAGGGACACCTTGGAGGATCTGGGCCTTGTAGGAATGTCCTGAAGTTGCGCGCAGCGACTCGAAATGGTAATCCAGTGAAAGTAGCTCAAATTGTTGGTCAGATCTCAGTTGATGCTGGTTTAAACTCACGGGTTCCTCATCTGGAAGGTGAGAGTATTTTTGGGTCAGCAAAACGTAAGTTGGACCTTCCTCCTGGCGATGACGATGATTCGCATCGGCATGATCGAATCAACTTCTCCATTCCAAAATTGGGAAAACATTCGACACTAGGGGCAACGCGTTGCTTGAAGCGATCTCCAAAGACAACCGACGTTGTTTCAGATACTATGCCACCTGTTGTAGCAGTGGTAACTCGCAACAACTTGCCTATCCGAGAGTCACCATGTACTAATCTTTTAGAATGGCGCATTGAGCGTATTTCGCCACAATGCAAGGACCAGTGTAGGGGATACAATGGTGATGGCAAGAGGTGCAACGCTCGCATTGCCAAGTACAGGCGACCTACTGCTGCTCCTACATTTACTGGAATTCAAAGGAAGTTCAAATCGAATGACACTGAGCAGAAGCAATTCTGGTTTTGTCCCACTAACCTTGAGGCTTGTGTGATGGGTGGACGTTCGAAATACATCATGCATTATGCTGATGTGCCAGAAGTTTGGCCAGTCATGATGGGTACTAATTTGTCCCGGATTGAAATTCAAGGTCTAGAGTCCGCTGGTTTTAAGCTTGATGAAGGATTTGTGAGCCACGTCAAGGAAAAAACTGGTTTTAAACTTGAAGGTCATGCACCGGCAAACCGTGGAGGAACACCAGTGGACCGCTTTCAGTGGAGTGATCCAATATACTCTGAGAGCGATGTCAACAATGTTCCCAGGCCCCCCAAGTCATCTAGGGATTATAGGCCCACAATGCGAGAAGGTAAGAAATTCAAGAATGTTGCAGAGCCATCATCTGAGCATATTGCAAAATTTAACAGATCCAAGACAATCGAGTGTTCTCTCCTGAAGGCGAGAAAGGTCCCTCATCCTGGTTATGGATATGTTTTTACTATCCACACTCCGGGATCTATTGCTAAGAATCAGCTATACGAAGTGACCATTGGTGATTTTCCAGCATGCACGTGTCTCGACTTTGTCACAATGAAGACCAGTGTCCTAGGCCGTGGCCAGAAGAAATGGATCCTCTGCAAGCATCTTTACTTCTGCCTGCAGAAGTTCATGGATTGTACGGTGGAGGATAAGTTCATCCATCGCCCTGCTTGGACGTTCAATGAAGTCAGTATGTTGACAGATAAAGCTGATTGGTCTGGTTACACATAGGATTTTCAGCTATGATGGTCTTCATTAGATATTTCAGCAAGGGTGCACTACTATGCTATAGAATTCTATACTTCGGGATGTTCAAATAGAGTAGTTTGATTTGTTACTTTTAGCATTCCTATTTATATTGGCAATTTGCATTGCTTGGTTTTGATTGGATTTATGCCAATTAAATAAGCATCCTCTATTTGTTTGTTAATTTAATATTAATATATATTTTTACTTTATATCACTTATTCATATTTACTTAGTGGCACCTTCTGTATTGTACATTTCTCCTTCCAATATGAGATGAATGTCATCTATGACAAATATTCTGTTCCATTTCATCCACAGTCTACATCCGGGAAAAAAACGTGAAATTTACTAAAATTAGAAAAATTACATGAGCCATGAGCGCCCATGGCTCATGGCTCATGGCTCATCGCTCATGTCGTAGCCTCCCTCTTTGTTTTGGGCCTAGAGTCTAAAATGATCTACGGCACGAGATTCACTTCGGCCATATCCTTCAGCAATCACAAACTTGAGAAAATCACTTAATGTGACACCTTTGTACATGGGTGGATTTGTGACAGGATCACACATCTCCGTAGCGGGTTGCATGAGAACATCAACACCCGGAGCCAAGAAATTAGGAATGCTAATACGGCTTGTATTGTGCACCACGGCTCTATGGAGCACACTCTTGAACCTCCCATTGCTTATTATCTGCCACCAAGCCAAATAATATCAAGAAGAAATTAGGTCATTGTTAAAAAGTAAGGTACAATCTTGCTAACATGTTCATGTACTTTGTTGTAATTCTTATACAACTTCAATCTCGTTAAATTGGCGGTTTATACAGAAATAGAAGGAATATGGTGATTATATACCTGAAGTGAATCTCCAATGTTGACAACAAACGCATGGTCAAAAGACGTAGGCACAGGAACCCATACGCCATCATGCAATAGTTGCAATCCCGGCACTTCTTGTTGCAAAATAGTGAGAGCGCAAGCATCAGCATGAGGAGCAGATCCCATCACTAGCTCTGGTTGTGGACACGGCGGGTAATAGTTGAACATGGTGCGCATGAATGCCTTGTCATCACCCAGTTTCGAGTACAAGAACCCTGATGGAAATCCCAACTCCTCGGAGATGATGCCCAACAACTTCTTGTGAAGCTCATACACCGCTTTCCCATACTCATCATACATTTCCCTGCAACAATTAAACATAAACTCAATGATTAAATCCATGTTCCATCCTCAATGTTTCATGCACCCTTAAGCTGCTCTATCATGACTGTCATTCGTCATATAATCTAGAATAATCTCCCTTTACTCGGTCACTTTCTACTCTTGAATCCACCATCTTTCCTTCTTTCAGCTGTTAGCAATTTGGCATATGTGATTACACCATTTTGCCATGCAGAGTGTTGGATTGTGCGTGTTGTGGGGATGATGGATGGACTTACTGGAAGCCCGGGGGGTTGTTGACGACAAGCCAGGACTGGGACGGATCTCTGGCGGACGATAGATCGAGAGTCAATCGATCAAGCCACTCCTTCACTTCGTCAGGCTTTCTGTACTCCTCGAAGATCCGGCCATAGCCCACCGCGCCACTGGCCGCTTGATGCTTGTACACTTCCTTCTCCTCCGCCGACAACGCGAAGAACTTCTTCGCCATCGCCATCGCTGCGTCCATCAGAGTCTCCGGTACCCCGTGATTTATCACCTACATGCCCATTCACATATTCCATCTTCCAGTCCGGTCGATTCTAAACAGATGAAATGGAGGAGGAAACCTTGGCAGCATGTGTATATGGAACCTGTAGTTGGGAAATGGGACAAGCGTACCTGGAAGAATCCGTATTGCTCGCAAGCGCGTGTGATATCGGCATGCACTTGCTTCTTTCCTTGGGGACCTGTGTTCAGCAAGGCCATGTCGATAACGGGGATTTGCAGGTCGAGATCGAGGCTCCTGGCAGCGGACCGCATGTGGGGCGGTTGGATGAACGCTTCCGGCACCTGGTCCATCACGCCCTTCTCCACCATGTGTTGCACCCGCGTCAGCCCCTCGAACAACTCGGGGTGCTCATCTGGAACCCCCATGATTGCTTGCTTCCTCGATCGGTACCAGCTTGACTGCAGGCTAGAGATGCGATCACGAACCGAGCTCTCTCACCTAGGGAACCTGAAACAACTCAACAAACGGAGGATGAAACTCAGCACGTAATCCGAACCAAATGACCAGCACCTCGATATCTATTACGTGCGATCGAAGAATTGGCTGAGGTGGGTGACCGATTAGCAGATATCTGAGTCTTGATGACGAATATTTAGTAGCAGGATTCGGTGCTTGAGTTATGGTTGCTTTCGACTGATCCGGTCCGAGGTATCATCTCCGAAGACTGTAGTCGGTAAAAGAGGACAAGGACCCGGGAGTCACGGACGGTAGGGCCTCCCCGGAGCCTGTGTGGTGAAAATATCTGATTGGGTATCTGAATAACAACTTATTGAGATGATTCCAGAAATTTGTTCACCAGATTTTCAACCATCAACTAAATTATAGTTTACGCACCACATGTTGAATTTGATCATTTTAGATAACAACCCAAGACTTTGAAGAATCATATCTTCTTCATTCAAAGGTCACAATCGACAAAAATTTGTTGCCTGGGTTGGATTTCAAGGAAGTGTACTATCTTGTGGTATGGCCTTATCCCATCTTAAGATTTTATAAATTTATGGCATGAACTTTTGTGGCAGTTTCTTTATTTTGTAAATGTACGGTTTCAAAGAAAAAGGGTCAAAATAATATTTCATTTGAGTTAATCCTCAATACATAGATTGAATCCTCAGAAACGAAATCAAACCTTGGACACAATTTTAAAGTCCGGTTCAATTGAGGGCTCAATTTGAAGTAGAATTTATGATTTATACATTACAATAAAATGGGAGTTCTTTAAATTCCGAGTCCTAATCCATAACCCAATGCCCAAGTCAAGACCTAATGCTAATCCAATTGGGCCCTGACCCCAATATAAAGTACACTCACTGTCAAAATTGATCAAACATCTTCAATCACTTCATTCAGTTCTTTGTAGACAAAAAATGTACATATGAAAATGGAGCACGTAATTTTACTAACATTATAAAACGCCTCCAATTTTAAAGCTTGAAAAAAACCGAGAAAAATCCAAAGTCCACCTAGGCATTTGATTAGTTTAGCCAACCTATGATAGATGATCTCTCAAAACTTTGTTCACCTCCCTTTTACTTCTTCTGTGACAATTCTATGTGACATACTTTCTACAAGCCTCCTACAATCATTTGGTGTAATTAAACAGAAAACCTCTACCACATGATCCCATAATTTTAACAATCCACTTGGAGGTCTCTCATACTCTCTCATATTGATTGAGTTTCTCTTTGAGAATTGACTGAAGGTGTTCAATGGGATTGAGTTTCTGAAGGTGTTCAATGGGATTGAGTTTCTCTTTTAGAATTGACTAATGGGTGTTCAATGGGATTCAGATCAGGCGATTGAGCAGGTCAAGGTAGGAGAGCAAAAGATTGACGTGAGAACAACTTTTGAAGCATCTTTGTTGTGTGAATGGGAGCATTGTCTTGTTGAAAGAAAATACAAGAAAGGTCTAAGTTGAACTTGGAAATTACCATGTGGACATTTTCTTCTGTCACGATAACAAATAGGATTGATACGCCCCTCTATTTTGCATACTAGTCCAGCTCCATGCATGTACATACTCCCCCAAACCATGATTCCCCCACCTCCATGTTTCATTGTTTGACTGATAGTTCAGAAGCGGCAGCGCCTCTTCTGTACAATACAACACCAAAACGTTTCCATCTGAGCTGAAGCAGCAATTTTACTGAGAAGATTACTTGACTCCAATCGGCCTTGATCGACACGAATCATTAGTACTCATCACTTACCATAAAGAGTATGGTGAGATATGGAAAGGTGTGGTTACAATCGGTGAGTCCTGTAAGAATTGAGAAACTGAAGTATAGATCTGTTACATGGAAAGCAACAGCAGATGTGATTATTCCTGTAAGTAAATGGTTGACTGTACAGAGGCTGCATTCATACATTCTCTCGACAAACGAGTTCCTATTCTACAGTGTGCACTACCAATTGAATGCTGTGGGAAGCCCTGGCTTGTTGGAACCATAAATGGAGAGTGGAGGACGTGATCCCGTCGAGAATGTGGTGCCCTTCACAATATACACTTATCAACCTAGAGTGAGTTCTGCGGCGGCGCCCATGGCGGAAGGCCCTCCGCGTTCCAGCAGCGCCACCGCCAAGTCGTGCTCATGCCAGAACCTCAAACCCGTTGCTAGCTTCCGCAGTATCTCGATCTTCAGCTCCAGAATCCAGGTCGGCGTGCAAGTCACCATGAGTGCCAGAAACCCCACCACGTACGACCTCCATAGACCATGGTCGCAACTCAATGGCAAATCGCCACCCAAGCCCGACGCCAGAAACTCCATGTGCAACCCCAACACGTACTGCCTCCGCATCGTCAATGGCACCCCGGAATTTTCTCCCGTCGAGCTCGACACACCCCACGCCAGTGCCCCGGACAAGAGCGCCAAGTGAGCGATCGCGTATCCCTGCAGCACCTGCCCCCCTGACGCTTGGCTCCCCTTCGACAAGAACCACGTCGGGATGCTCTCCGTGAACAGCTTGGCCACCAGTGTCGTCCCTCCAGACACGTACAGCAGCGATGCTCCCAGCGACGAGGCTTGCACTGCTCGAGACATCGAACTGGACAGAGTCGCCTGCACGCTCCGTAATCTGGACGGATTCTCCCCGTTGCTGCCCTGTGACCCCAACTCTCGCACTGCGTCCGCCACCAACACCAGCGTCTCGTCGCTCAGAAACATGATGTCGTGCTGCATGCAGTAGGACCGCAGGTACACCACTCCTGGAGAGTACGTTGACCACGGTCCGTGACCCAGAAGCGCGCCCACCCCGCCGTTCACTTGCAACTTTGACCCCGGCGCTGACGACGTCGACAGCGTCACCGCGAAGCAGTTCCGTAGCAGCTGTAGTAACGCAGACTTATTCTGCTTAAAAACGTGAATCAACCCCATGAACACGATGTACTCGTGCCACCGTTTCACTTTCTGTGACCACAACGCGGCCACTACGTGCATGCTGAACCACGGGCCTGCGCTGGCGCATGTCTCTAGTCCTGGTCCTGCAACGCTCAGCACAGTGTCGCCGTTCTTGTCCAACTTGAACGTGATGGTTAAGCCTATGAGAGCCGCCAGTGGTAGCGGCAGTGACAACGGCGCGTTTCCTCCCCCTAAACCTGTTCATGTTCATGTCAACTGGTGAGATTTGAAACTGACTGAATGAAAGCGATGCCAGATTCGGAAAGCGGCATTACCAGTGGGATTCGTCGTGTGAACACCAGCGGCTGCTAGAATATCCTTCACCTCGCCTTGTATGGCGAGAAGGTTACCAGCTGGGCTGGGCCAGTCCTGGCCGTTCATTGAAGCATACTTCCATAGCCCCCGAGTGACCTCCGCAAAGCAGTAGCTCACAATGGTTGCGATCGTTGCTGGAAGGTAATCCACTAATTCTCGAAGCCCTGACAGAGCACAAGCAACCACATGAATCACTACCAACCTCAAATTGACTATATATTAGTGAAAGAGATTGACTCAGGAGCTTTTAGACAACATCATCGAAAGATTCTTCTCAATTCTTCTCAATATATTAGTGGCGAGCTATTCGCAGTCACTGTGATCATACAAAGGCCACCCTCTGTACAGTAAGGACGCTTCCATATGAAACATGTAGAGGCCTTCACAGTGACCATGAGAAAACCTCGCCACGACATATGGAGAAGAGTCTCTCGATGATGTTGATTAAAATCTTCTGAGACAACCTCAATTTGCATCATATAATGCACGATCTAAACATTTTCTGTGCACAAAGCTTGTTACGATCATACCTGTGGTTAGATCATGAGGAGCGAGAGTACTGTGAGAGCAAGCGGTCAGCGCATACTCCAGCACAATAGGAACGGCAGCAATGATGTCCCACGCACACAAGATCGGTCTTCCAGCAGCGTCCTCGCTCGGGCTTCCAGAGCCAGCTGTAACGGCAGCGCTACTTTTACCCACTTTCTTGAACATCATGGAGAGCAAGCGGTCACCCACTTGATGCATGGGGTTACTACGAACTAGCCCTGAAACAGTCGAAGATATGCACGCTTGATGCTGCATGTACCACACTCGGAGTCGGGGGAACGCATCCAGCGTGATCACACCGCCTGGTGGAGAGTACGTTAGCCCCGGCAATGACATTCGTTGCTTGAGGCTGGAGGTTGGCGAGGCCAACTGAATGGTCCGCAGCTGTAGCAAATACTCTAGGCTCAAGTCCGCACCCAAACCGGCGCCGCTCCCCAGCAGGCAATGCTCCAACGGAGGTCGATGAAACTTCCACAGCTTCACGAGCTGCAGGAACGCCACCGTGAAGACCATGTGCGCTGTCAGCTCCTCTCCCATACTCGTTGCCACGGGCTTAGCATTTGTGATGGACCCGAACACCTCGCAGATGGGCAACAGAGACGCAGCCATCTCTGGAAACTGCACCCACCACACTCAGTACATTGCTATAGAAATCAATAAAGCACACGAGAAATGTATGGCTGTCAGTAGTACCATGCCGAATAGTGAGAGGATGTTGATCGCATCTGCATTTGTCATGCCTTGAAGTGCAGCATACAGCATTGCTGCATGCCCGAGCAGCCCGTTCATATTGCTCACTGGCGGAGACAACAATTGCACCGCGAAGTGCACTGCATATTCCTGTCACATCTACAGCTGCTTTACAAAAGTTGCACGAAAAGATCCACAGAATCTTTCACAACATCATGCAGACGAACCAACAAGTACATATGAAATATAAGAACTCACCCCTAATCTAATCTAGAGAAATGAAAACCTCCACTGGTTCAGATCATTCATAATTCAGGCCCCGATTAAATACTAACACCAAAAAAGAGAAGGTGAAGTTTCGGACCTGCACCGTCCAGCTGCGAATGAGCGAGGCCCCACACAGGATGCTGGCGGCTGCTGCTCTTTCCTCTTCAGGTCCAATAATCGCCGTCTTGTAGATCTTCTCCAACTCTGCAACACTTTCATACATAACACACCATCTTGAGACCAGCAACATACATAACTCATGTTCACTCAGTTTCTTACTAGTTTCCACTCCGAAGCAAGGTGGATTTCAAAAGGTATGTAAGTTCTGGGTTACTCTTCTGTGCATGTACATGAGTAACAATTTGATCTGTCATGGTAGAAACGAGAATATGAGTAGAATACCTTCCAGCAGGATGTAACATCATAGCGGACCGCAAGGGACCAGAAAGGGGAGCGCCGTCCATGAACGCTGACCACGGCGAGGGTTGAGAGGGCGCCGCGGGGATGCTAGTCTCCACACTCCGTCCGGGTCCAAGCCAGAAGTAGGCGGATGTGGAGAGCAGCTTTCTAGCAACACATGCTTCCACGATCAAGTGCCGCATCGTTCCAACTGATACATGCACACACTGTCAATATTAACTGCACGTTAACTACACGACGTTGTCTCACATCAACCAAGGCTTCCACAACAGCACTAGGCTGACTTTCAAATGAGAATGAGCAATATGATCAACAAGCACGAAGTATCATTGAGATTTAATAACAAACTACCCCCGACGGTGCTATAAACAATGGAGCCACAATGAGCCGTAAAGGACGAGACTTGTCTTGTGATTCCCACAAGCAATAAAAATGAGCAGTCAAAAAAAGATTGATGTGTCCATGAGACGACCACAGGTACTTACAAACCTGAAGATTTGCCGGAAGATTTTAGATCCGCGCTCATGGTTTGTCCGCCACTACTTAGGAAAGCAGCCACCTTCGTTGCGACCTGATTTGCGGCAGTGACTGCCACGGCGGGAGGAACCAAGAGAGATTCGAATTGCCCAAGAACCTGCATACAAGTTTCCAGCGCCGCGCGCCGACCACCTGCAACTTTTCGTTGCTCTTTGTCGTCGCCCTCGTGGTGGAGCTGCCCTTTCTCTTCTTCCTCAATTACAATGCCTGACGCTATTGGCAGTATGGACAGCAGCATACACAAGCGAGACTCCACGTGTGGGTTCGGCCCTTCAAATGACTCACGATCCTGCATCAACATTGTCAGCATTATGAGCATTAGAACCTGGAAATGTAACACTAAAATTGCCATGGAAATGAGGTTGTTTCGTCTAACTTCAGTACTGAGAAAAACATGTTCAGTGGGAGTAGCATTACCCTCCTCACTAATCGCAAAGCCGCTGTCCACGCACCCAGAAATAAATCTACCCAGTTCGCGTTATGTACAGATTGCATGGATTTCATCACATCTGCAACCAACCCAGACCCCCGCTTTTAGTGAAGCTCACAACATGCACTTTCTCTGAAGAAGCAAGGTTACAAATAGAAAAACAGGCCCGTTTCAACAAGAACAATATATACTACAGGATTTGCTTCTTTACTCTTCAAGGTAAGAGAAGGTCGAACCTGCCAAAATCTCTGCATTGGAAACTGAAGTAAGACGACGTCCTTCCATTGCAGCTTCCATGTAGATGTCGAAGGGAAGCCATGGTGAACTGCAGCCCAGCCCACCTGCCACATAGGTTAAATGCATGAGACAGGGAACAGCCCCAACAACATAACACAATGTATACACTTTTACTATCGTCTCTGCTGAACCCGTAAACCAGCAACTAATTAGTACTGTGGAAATGGCCACATGTCTACATCCGTTTAAAAAGAGCCTCCTCAGTAGTCTTCCAGAACTTCTCACGTTGGTTTTAACACCTCGTCGGGCAGGTATGAAAATTTATGAGAGCAAAGAGGCGCTGTACCTGCATTGCCGAAGGACCAGGAGCTAGAGGAGGTGGGGAGCAGGGAGCGAATGACGGGCATCTGCGTGGGGCGCCACTCTTGACGCAAGCCCTGTTGGATGGCCGTCGCCAAGTGTCCCAGTGCCTCCATTGCCTCGTTGGGCGCCATTGACGACGGGTCGTTCGTCAGCGATTCCAGCAGTTGCAGCCTTTGCACAAACGCCGTCCACTGCTCCTGCCTGCTCACCACTCACAGGTTATCAGCATTCTTCGCTACACGTAAGAGCATGCCTGCCAGACCCTTCTAATGTCGAAACCGTATGCATGAAATCTAGCGTACAAATACCATAAACCCCTCTCACCAACATCTAGGTCTAAGATTCAAGAGAATGTGGAATTTCCAGAGCTTATGTCAATGTGTCACGGTGACCAGATCTTAGACCGAAAACTCTCCAAAAATCTCAAAGAATCGTCGTTATGCCCTTACCTCTCTCCTCTCTTCTACGGAAGATGCATCCACACAAATGCTGGAGACTCTACACTTCAAGTGATCGGATTATGGTGTTTCAAGTTTGAGATGTTCGAACTTTGATGGCTGAGACCCAAAACGTGTGGGAGGTGAACAGAGAGACGTCAGTTGCTGAGAGGAAGGGATGGGAGCGTTACGCACGAGTTGCGGCGGGCGATGCGAAGAAGGCCGGCGGTGCGCTTATTCTCCATCAGTTTGGCCATGAGGTGCACGGCAGTCAAGCTATTCTGCTTCCGCACCTGCTCCATCGCCACCTCCAGCTTCTCGTCGTGGCCAGCTACAGCCACGCCTAACCCCCCGACCATCTGGCTATGCATGGCGCCTCTGTTGGAGACCCAGTCCTCGTACACCGCCTCCGCCAGGCGCGCCACCAGCGTGAACAAGAACTGCACTATCACCACCCCTACCTCCGTGATGGGCGCCTCCGCAGACTTGGAGAGTTGCAGAGCCTCGTCCACTGCCTTCACCACCCTGCACCATCCCACACACCCGTGCTATCAGCCAAGTGCCTTCATTGCTGATATTGTAGCTTGCACACTCTAGTTTCTACTTGCTCCGAAGTCGAACTATCTTGCTGCCTGTCAAATAAATTTCTCTTCCAAGCTTTGTGTGACCTTGGTACAATAAAACGGAGTACTCACCTGTCTCGACATGGCATGATCTTGGTGGATGAGAGCGAGAATACGTAGGAGCTCGTCAGTTCCAGGTACGTTTTGTACATTTCAGGTTGCTGTTGCCGATTTGGTAAGATCCTACACACCGGCACAGGCTCTTCGTGATCAGTTTATGAACATTTAGAGCCACACCTTCGATTGAGATCAGTATGTTGATTCATTTCTACGCTTTGTATCATCACTACATTGAAGATCGAAGGGATCGATTTTGGCTAGAACCCTAATGAACACAGACAATCGAGCATTTGAAACAATTGTGCTGCGACTGAATAATGATCACTCAATCTTGTGATCACTGCACTTTCTGATAACTGCAATCAACGAGTGAACCTTTCTGAAAAATCACACAAGATTGATTGCTCTCTAATTCCAGTAACAATGCATTCTATTTGATGAAAATGGACGTCTTGAGTCTTTTGAAGAGGAAAGAATGTGACCAACGGAATTTTACTGGAAATAACACGATTATTCGTTCTCTACGATGCTTCACAGATCCGGATGCAATGCAAATTCTTCTACTCTAAAATGATTCCTAGAGTCTCTTTAAGAGGAAAGAAAAAAACATATGATCAGAGTGGATTGCCTGAAAACAACACACGATGAATTGCATTCCATGATGCTCAACAGTTCCAGAACAGTGCATTCAAGAGTGGAGTATTTGAATGTTCAAAAATTTCAACCTGGCGGTGAGGAGGGCGAGCATGTGGAGAGCAGAGACCATATGGACGGACATGGCGTGCTGAATGTAGCTCCACAGAGAGGCCATGGCGCCGGGGCTGGTGGAAGAGCCATTGGTGGTGGTGGTGAGGAGGCAGTGGCACAACACCTGCGCAAGCTCGACGCTGGGCAATCCCAGACTCTCCTCGTGGATGCACACTGCCACCTCCGTGCCCCACGCCAGCGGGTACTCATTCTGCGCCCACGCCGTCTTCGTCACCTCCACCAGCGCCTTCCATGACGCCGCAGCCGGCGCCGAAGCAGCAACAGCCCCAGTGGATTGCATCGCTCCCACTCCCACTCCCACCTTTCCTATCGATCAACCCCTCAAAAACTCCACCTTGAAGCAACCCATCGATCCAGAATCCAATAACGAGATTGATCAATGCTGCATTGCAGGGGGAATCGATGGGTTCATGGGGGGATTACAGAAGTCGGCATTGCTAGAGGAGTGAAAGTTAGCATGTGTTAGATTGATCGATCATGCGGGTGCTGGTTCCGAGGAGGTGTGGAGTGCGCAAATCTATGTCTGGGCTAAAATTGGAAACCTAATACACTTTATTAATGCGGGTACGCAACTTGAGGATTTGACCTGCCGCTTGACCTGATGCGGAGTGCAGAGGGGTCTCTTTATTTCTCCCCTACGAGCGTGGCTCGGATGCCAGGCTCGGTGGGGATCAATTTTCTGGCCCTTCCCGTTTCCCCCATTTGGGGCCATTTTTTGAATTTTTTTTGCAAAATTTGGGGCCTGAGGCCCCACATTACCCTTGGAAGCCCCCTTTGTGTTCAAATGGGGCCTAAACAAATTAAAAAATAGGGGCAGATTTTACCCCACCCTCCCCACCCCCACCCGAGCCTGGCATCCAAGCCACGCTCGTAGAGGATATTTAGACACTCCCAGTGCAGAGTTGTCTTTTGTCTAGCACCTTCTAGAAGCCGAATCATTTCGGTTGATGTGCCAAAGTGAGGTCATCCGCTATCAGCTCACCTACCATAATGGACACTTTGCATGGGGAGTCAAGGTCAAGCTAATTCACTCACATTTTTAGCTCAATTGGTTTCATGGGCGACTTGAAGAACACATTAAACAACTAATTAAGCCTGGGCATTTCCCCCATGTGTAAAGTCCCTCAAGTCTATTTGTAAAAGGGAAAACAAGGCCAATTCGTATTGTTGATTACATTCCATGCTTTTGATTTGTTTACATTGAAATGATGACTTTCAAGCAACGGCCTCTAGGTCATGGATTGGCCTTCCATTCTTGTATCTTACAACTTTTAGAGTGCAGGCCATGTCATAAGTTGTCCCCCATCCATTATAATATGATTTTAAAAAATTGACCTTGACTCCCTCATATAAAGTCCTTTGCGCCAAGTTCAAAAATTGAACTAATTACAAGAGAGGTTTTGGCTAGAATGGCACGAATTTCAATTTAGGAAATCAATGATGGAATTAAAAATGTGAGTATTTTTTGTGCAATTGGAAAATAAGTGTAAGTCCAATGCAAGTGAAATCATCAATTTTAGGCTCTCTTATAATTTGTTATTAGTTTTTGAAGTTGGATTTATAGAGTTTCTAAAATAATACTCTTAAATGACGCCCTAAAATCCTCATTGCCGGTACATGTCCAATCTGGCTTCAAAGCTATAATGTACTTGTGGGTTGTGTACCGAATTGGTGTCTGAAAAACCGTAGAATCAATGTATACCATATCAAGAAAGTGTACCAAAAAGTTGAGTGTAAAGTCATTACATGAAATTGCCAACAAGTATATGTTGAGGATAAGAGGTACATGCATAAGAAGCAGAAAAATCACAAAAACAAATAAGCAATTGTATCTTGACGAGGAATTAAAAATTGGGCAACTTCAATAAAATTGTAAGTAACACTATTTTGTAACTACATTAGAAACATATCAACAAGCTTGAGAAACAAGAACATCTTGTGACAAGAGAAAAGATTTCAACCGATTATTCCATGGCTCACCAAAGAGTATTTCTCGGCCTCAACATGTATATAGTAATCATACCAAAGAATATAAAAAGGGAATATTACGAAATTGGCTCTCAAAGATTGCATATTTACTAAAATGGCCCTTTTTATGAAGAAATTACCAGAATGGTTCTCATTCTGCATGAAGCTCATTCAATATTGTCTCTTCACACTACAACTTCAAAATTTACAGTCGCATTTGCAAACACAACATTAGATTCACATTTGCATTCGCAAGTACGACATCAAGATGACACATTCAAGGATTAGAGTCCTTGGAAGAAATGACAGCTGCTTGTTTGAGCGTTGAAGAGTTGGGGAAAAAACACCTACAACACATGTGTTTAGTCACTCTAGTGTGTGTAGAATACATTTTGAAGGATATATTGCGAAGTGACAATATTGAATCAGAAGATGCTTATCTTGTTGTAGTGCTTGCAGATGCGAATGTGAATTTAATGTCGTGTTTGCAAATGCAAATGTCAGTTCTGAAGATGTAGTGTGAGAAAGCAATATCGCAAGACCTAGTTCTGAAGATGTAGTGTGAAAAAGCAATATTGCAAGACCTAGTTCTGAAGATGTAGTGTGAAAAAGCAATATTGCAAGACCTCAGGAGGTTGTGAATGTCATGATACTATACATAGTGTAACATTTGGTTTTTGTAACTTCTTGACAAGATAAGAAATGATTCTCTAAATAAATATATAGATCTTATCAGGTTGAATTCGATACAAGTGATAAAAACAAGCTGGTGTGGATGATCACTACTATGAATCTACTTCAAAATACATTGATTCAGATATATTGTCAAATTTTGTATACTTAAGTAAGTTACAATAAAAATAATAAGTACAATAAAAAAGATTATAATTAGGTCATTTTTGTAATTTCTAGCGATTCGGGGTTATTAATACTTCCAAATTCAATATCATCAGCCACAACGACCCATTTTGAATTCCAATTATTCTCTACAACTCTCCAAAACATCGAGCTTCCGACAACACCTCATGCAGCTCCAACCAACCGGTTGTTCCCAAGGTCATAATGTCACTCGCAAAACAAAACAAACTACATGCCTTGTCAGAAATAGATATTATATATACTTTTAAGTCCATGAGAAGGAGACAACGAAGACAACGAAGCACTAAGTTCTTTGTTGGACGAACGTCACTTCATTACTTCAATATTCTCGGGACTTGAAAGATACAAATTCTGAAACGCAGTCTCTGCAATATTTAAGTTGATCGGAGACGAAATTCTACTCTCATCGGGGCATAACATGAAAAAACAGCCCCAAAACTACATCCACACGATGCTACGATGCACAAACTCCTGAGCTCTTAACGCCCAAATTGTATATGCAAATTCCGCTATAGATTCAGTGGAAAAGGTGGGCTGGCTACTACAAAAATAAAAACGAGAATAATTACTCGTCCCAGACATCAGCAAGTTCACTAGGCTCAAGCTGATTGTCTGCTTCATAAGTCTTGCGCCTCTGTTTAGCTTTGACCTTTTTCTGATACTTTCCTGCTTTCTTTCTCTTTGCTTGCGAACGCTCCTGTACAAACACTAAGTTTTAGAACAATGGACACTTTAACCATTAAGTGAGAAGAAATCAAAGGTAGGTCAGTCATACCGCATTGGGCGATACGTAGAATGGATTCTCAAATAGGGTCTGTCCACCGAAACTACCGCTGAAGATCTTGATCGGGTTCATGGCAAACCTCGGACCAGCCTATGATAAAACAAATGGCAGGAATCAGTACGTTATTGGTTGATGTTATATGTCAACTTTATATAGAAGGAACTAATGATCAGAATTGAAAAGTATTGTACCTCAACAAGCGTCATCTTCTCTAAGGCAGAGCGGTCAATCTTGGTAGTGGCACTCTGAGTAGGCACTGATATCTGTGTCCACAAGAATCACGACGTATTCATAAGAAGCTGAAAGTGAATAATAAACTAAGCAACGACGAGAAGGCAAGTACTGCAACTCTTAAGTCCTAAAATTGATGTACAAACCTGATAATTGCGAAACCAAATGTGATTATCAAGGAAGGAGAATGTGAAGACATGATCGAAGAATGGTTTTGACTTCCGGTGGTCCTTCGGAGTGCAGAAAACCTACATGGCAGAGGCACAATATGAGTTTCATCACGACCACATTGAGCTGAATGTAAGGCAAAAATGGCAACCGCATTAAGCTGAATTCAAGACATACAGACAGAAGACTTTCTTGAGAGGAGCTTACCTGCAAAAGAAGCTCTTTGAGGAGCTGTAGATGTGGATGCATCTCAAATTCGGCAGAAAAAGAAAGAAGAGGTCTAGATCCTTTCAAATGATTTCCTGTGAGCTTCAGCTCTTCAGTTGTGTGAACTGCAATTCAACAGCAACAGGAAGGTATTCGTTTAGCAACTACATAAAGACAATAGACGAAAGACGTTTATGCGCACCGAGAGTGAGTCTCTGATTAGTGTACACACCTATGCGAGTACATCAATTGTACGAGGATACGTACCTGCTTTTAGTAGAAACTTAGCAGATGGGCCGCTTGGTGATTTTGATAACCACATGTACAAATCCTTTTTCTTTCTACACTGCAAACACAACCGAATCGAACGAGCGAGTTCAGCTGTATATTCACCAGATAAAGCAAAACGATTTATGAAAATCTGATGATCACCTTAGCCCTAAAGTGTTTCTCAACACAATAAAAGAGAACTCTCAACAAAAGCAAAGGTACCTCAAAGAGAAGGCAGCTGGAGCAGCCTTTCAAATCAGCTAGCTCATTAAGCGTGTCGGCTTTATTGTCTTTCGCCTGCACCTTCACATCCTTCTTGCTATGCGGCAAAAGCGCCATGATATCCATCATCAAGTGCCGATACCTGGACATTCACAGACCTCTACAACGATCAATTCTTAAATACTCCGACACGCTCAAAATTCTATAGCCTCAACCGTTGTCCCTGTAGGATTCAGCGACAAAAGCATTGCCAATGTAAGTCACCAAGTGCCGATATCTGAACGTTCACAGACCTCTACATCAATCAACTCTAGAATACTCCGACATGTTCAAGTTCTGGCGCATATAAATATCGGAATAAAAGCTTCACCGATTCACGTCTGCAGTTTGGCTGCCAATTTAGGGTTCAAGAAATATTCGCTCCAATGCAACACTAGCAAGCCCTTCCTGTAAATGTAAGAGCGATTGCTTCTGCTTTATTCAGACGGCCAGGTGAACTGACGGTTGATAGTCACAGGACTTGCCGCTGGACTTATACTACTCGGCTATGTAATCTAAGCTCTTGATGAAAGAGCACGCGTGATGGCCACTTGAGCCTGTGGAGCAAGTTCATACCTGAAGGTGATGCGCCGGGAGCAGAGCACGAGAGTCTTTTCCTTGTTGCGGAAGGGCACGGGGGCTTTAGGCGCAACTTCTTCGATTGCGGTGGTGGTGCCATTGGCTTCGACTTCGGCTTCGGGCTGAGGCTCTGGCTTCAGGCCCAGCAGGGTGCGCTTGCGCGGAGGCTCCGCTTCGGGGACGACGGGCTTGGTTGGCGGGGCGACCACCTGCTGCGCCTTGCGCTTCTTCCCCATCCTTCCGAATTGCAATGAAATCAGAAGAAGAAAATTGCAGAGCTCTCGCTTTCGTGTGAGAAAGTCGGATTCTGGGTTTCTCGAGAGTCGAGGTTTCGCATTAGGGTTTAGGGTTTTAGGGTTCCTATGGTTCTCGCCTCGGTCCAGGTCACGTTTGAGCAATTGCTGGGCGAGCTGTCAAATGTTTTGGGACCGAGGTGCCCGGCTTTACGGGTAGGCAATCGAAGTCAAAACTGATCAAACATTGGATAATTACAAGTTTATTTGTCATTAAGTACAATTTGGCAAGTGGCATGTTCTAGTGCAATGGCTAAATACCTCTTATTTCAAGCTGAGATACTTTAAAACATAATTGTATAGATGGCAATGCATTTGTGTGGACGGATGGATGACTAGTGATCATCTCCATCATTTGATCACTTTTGACAATCCTTGAGATTCAAAAATTCATGAAGTCATGTGAACAAATTCGTGAGAGATCTTCCACTAGCACTCATAGAACTTTGAATTCTCAAGTCTTTGATGGTTGTGTACACAATTATTGTTACTGTGTAGGCCTTCTTCTTTAGTGTTTCAAAGGCCACAGACTCAAGATAATGTAGTTTTGATGCTCTTCATAGAATGTTCTCATACGGTAAGTGTGGAAAGTTTTCATTATCTTCGTTAACTACATGTTTTAAATGTTTTAGACAAAAAGCGGCTTGAGTGGAGGTAGACCTCGAAAGTTGGATAAAGCACATAAACGAAGGTGTGTATTAGAAATGGTGAGTATTTAGTGCACATTTAGCAAGGTCTTTGCAAAAAGTATTGAGAGTGAAAGTGACCTCTCATACTATTAAATGTGCACTTCATAGAGCTGATTTACGTTTCAAACCACTTGCCCTTAAAGCATCCAGCATAATAGAACATTCTCCACAAAAAGCACCACAAATGCTTCACTACAAGGGCTAAGTAAAAACAACGCATGTCATCTAGAGAAGCAATTAAATTGCAACACAGGCGATAATCTGATTACCGTGCTGAAAAGGGTCTCCGTCCGTTCTTCATTAGACCAGAACACTATAATATACCTCTTGCATGATAGTGGTATCTATCTGCCAAGCAAAATAGTTTTTTGGAATTCCAAACTTTGTATATGATATCCTACAAGTAGGAGATATGAAGTCGTAGTTTTAAGTCGCTTATTTCATGTCAAGGTTCCAATTCGAGGCAGCAGCGATGTATGGAAGCTTGAAAGAGTCTATCTCCAAAAGGCTGATACTGCCTCTCTTCCTAAAGAAAACTAAGATTTGGTATAAACACTTGTCGCACAAATTATTCAAGACTTGATATTACTAAACATGTCCCTTCAAGAAGGATACAAATCCTAATGATATTTTAAGACTCACATTCTAAGAGCCTTGTTTCTATGTGTCACACCTCGTGCGCCCAATTCAAACAAGTTGAAGAGACATGTTGTGTATTCCTTCTCCAAAATAAAGCATGCGTTTATCCAAATGCGGAACCTTATAAGCATTGCCCCTTGTATTTTTGATAACTTAAATCATGCAACTTTGCCACGTTATGAAAATATCAAGAAGCTTGTTTGAGCTAAGTGTCCAATATGCTTTTCTATGTTAGATGAGTTCGTTGAGTCTGCTCCGTAGCAATTGATGTTGTGGGGATTGAATCCCATGAAACAATTCGGGATGAGGGAAATTCATGTTTGAGCTATTCGGAGGTTGATTTTTTGATTTTATTATAAATCCATCCTTCATCATCTCAATGGCCAATTCACGAACATTGTTGTTGAGGTGTAGACCAACATTTTCCTATTGACTATAAATACTACGAGATGTTTTCTCACTCCACGAATGCAGCCATTTAGATTGGATGGTGGGGAACAATTTTTCAATGAACATTTTTTGTGTCTCCTCATTGTCGATAAATACGATGCACTTCGTCTCCAAAGTCTGTGCTACACGGTTTTTGCTATTTTGCTTTGTGCGCTCCCGGAAGACAAATGGAAAGATTTTTCTTCCATGTCATCATCAAACACAGGGTACAACAATTGCAACAAGAAACATCACTTTGCTATTGAAGCTTTTGCTTTTTGTAGTTTGATAAGTGGCTGCTCGTGTGTCTCTAATTAAGATATTGCTTTCTGCTCTATAATTTAGAGCCACTCCTCTTTGACGTGAATTAAATTCGCCATGTCTTTGGAATAGTCGGAATCATCTCGGTTCATACGGTTTATTTGCATTTGAATGAGGCTTGGTGGATCCATTCCTCACAATACAATGCACACTGCCCTTCCACACACCGAAATGAACAATCAAGGATCACATGTTCTGACGGTTGGCCAAGGAATGGTCTTAAAAACATCCATATGAACCAAAAGTTTCTTGCAACTAACTTTGTGGGTACAGAACTCTCGATAAGAGAGGAGGAAAGTTGAAGAGCCATCGTGAAGATACAATAAAAGAATTGTGGATAGGAAAATTGGAATACCTACTTTGATAGCCACCAATGTGAGGCCAAATTTTGGATAAGAATAGAAATGGCGTTCATTTTAACCGTTTTTAATCAAATGCGCCTAGCTATTTTTGGCCAAGAAATACAATTTTGGAAAAGAATTCATAGATGAATATGTAGGCAAGCTCTTTGGATCTCGAGTGTACAAACTTGTAATAGACTTAGTGAAAATCATGTGTACCAATATATGGGTTGTGAGGCTGCATAGATTGCGAGATCATAACAAATTAGTACTCAAAACTGACTATAGAATTCCCCCATTTTCACTTTGGAGTAGAAATACTACTAACAAACCAATTGCAATCACCAGATCACCAACTAGAAAGTTGGTTACATTCATCTCATAAACACCCTAGTATTAGGGAATCAACCAATGAAATTGAATGTTAAAGCAAGAGTGTGTGCATAGGATTTCTAAGCCTACTCAACATAAGTTGGCAACCTTCTACGATTAAAAATACTCCAAATCTCCTCTTTATGCATAAACACTCACTATTTGTTAAGTGACGTATACCATATCTCTCTGCCTAACATAATGGTCGACCTCTGAAGAAACCAACCACATTCTCAAGTGTAATTGGAATGCAAAATGGCAACATCTTAATAAGAAGTTATTTGGATTCAAAAGAGAGCACAACTTCAACAAATTTTATTACTCCATTCCTACACCGGAAGAGGGATTTTGGGCAGGCAGGGGTTTTGGGCGGGCAGGCTGACGACATCCCAAAAAGGAGGGGGAGTTAAGGACAAGGCACGCCCAAGACTCGCAGAATACGTAGGGTTTAGGGTTTAAGCAGCTTAGCTTCAACAGTGATTTTGCTGAGAACAGAGATTCTGAATGCCTGAGACCCCTCTCTGAATTGTGAGGAGGTTAGGGCTGGCTAGTGTAGTTGGAAATTTGTCGTTGACCAGAAGCTAACTGAAAATCAATTGTGAGTAGCCGAGATTGGTTCCTTGTGACTCGTCTGGGAAGAGACTGCTGTGAAGGCTTGTTGTCGATTATGTTTCAAAAGCGGTGATTATACGCTGCGGTGATTGTGCGGGTGCAGCCATGAGTCGCTTGCAGGGCCGCCCGGAGGTGAGTCCTCACAAACAGTCGATTATAATTCTACAGTCACCATTTCATGAATACGACTAGAATCAGTCATGTCCAAAGAACAGAATCCTGGAAGCGAGCCAGAAACCTTGACTGTAGCAGAATCAGTTGAAGCAATTGGATTTCAGGTGGACCGGGGCACGATCAGGCGATGGTGGTACCTGAGTCTGCTGGTTTCGGAATCGTAACCAGGTTTCGGGTTTTGGCAGGTGGTCATGAACAATGTGGAAGCAGTCGGTTTCTCGTTCTACACAGACGAGGAGAAGCACGCCATAAGCGTGAGGCAGATTGTGAGCCCTTTGCTTTTCGACAATTTAAAAAACCCTGTCATAGGAGGGCTTTACGACCCGGCACTGGGTCCGTTGAATCAACAGGCAACGTAAACATCTGACTCTTCTGTGGCGATCGTGGATTTTGCTTCATCATGTTTTGACGGCTCTTTCGAGTCTCTGACACACGTTTTGATGTGTCAACCAGATGCACAACATGTCGGCAACCGCAATTGCATTGCACAGGTCATTTTGGTCATATCGACCTCGTGCTACCTGTTTACAATCCTTTGGTATTCAAGGAGCTCGTGAAGATTTTGAAGTGGATCTGTGTTTTCTGTCATCATTTCAAAATGAGCGAAGAGCGGGTAAGAGTCTTTGGGCTTGATTTCATTTTCTAGGGTTTAGGGTTTAAGGATGGTGAAGTGGGTTTGTGATGTCTGTCATCATTTCAAAATGCACGAAGAGCTTGGGCTCGAGTTCATTTCTTAGAGTTTAGGGTTTTTTGGTTCATAGTTTCAGTGATCTATGTCATTTGCAGGTTAGGTTATTTGCAACAAAATTGGAGCTCATTGCCGAAGGCAGGATGGTTGAGGCTGCAAGGGTACAACTTCCGAGCAAAGACGGTGACGAAGAAGGTCCAGGCGAGAATCTTTCTGACGAGGATGTCGAGACAATTTTGAGCAAAGCATCACTGACGAAGAGTGGAAATGCTAGAACTCAATGGACTTCTGCTCAGCTAGCAGCCGCTCGGGCCGTCATTCTTCGCTTCAAGGATGACATGCCGAAAACCAAGTGTGAAAATTGCAAAGCCCACGTTCCAGCCATAAAACAATCAGGAGTGGGAAAAATATTTCAGGTGAACATCAAGTTCAAGTAGCTTTGCATTTAGAACTACCTCCTGGGATAATTTACGGGCATTTCCGAACTCATGTAATTGTTGGTTGCCGAATGTAGGAGCCGCTGGGAAGCAACTACCGCAGTAACAATCTGATGCGCGGCATAAGGAACGCCGTGTCATTGCGTAACCTCCGAAAAGTTGACAGTTCAGATGATGTAATGGACGGTGACAGGGAGGGCGTGGATGCTATGGAAATCGACATGGATTTAGTTGATGGTAGCAAGGGAGATAAATCTTCTAGTGGGAAAGCGAGCGGCATGTCATCAAGTGATTATGAGCTATGGACAAAGAAGAGGTTCCTAACCACGAGTGAAGTAAGTTTTCTGTGACGTATCTGTATTTGTTAACTTGACAGCATTTTGAAATTTCGTTAATTTCGATAGATGAAGCGCTCTAATGATTTGGTTGAAACTGACGATTCTTGCATCAGTAGTACGTCCATAGAGCCCATCAGGCGCTTCGGACCTCGATTTTGATCAATCTTGTTTGCAGGTCAGAGAACACATTCGTTTGACCTGGGAGACAGAAAAGACGATCTGCGCTCTTGTGTGGGGTCTGGGTGCAGTTGGTGGCCATGCGGGTTTGGATGCCACTTCGAAGTCTTGTGCCTCGATGTTTTTCCTAGAGACTCTTCTAGTCACTCCAAACAGATTTCGACCCCCAAACGTCATGAATGGCGATGTAAGTATAATGTGCCTAGTGTGATTGATTGGCTGAATGCTCTCTAATTTTCAGGCTCCTTAGGTGGAGTTGTTTGGCGAGACTTCAAGTTGCTACAATGCACGAGTTTCTTGGTTTTATCTTACATGGTTGTGATGCCTTGCTAACACGTTCATGACTTGTTATTGAAAGTGATTTTTCTCGTTACTGTTCTGTTTATTGCAGGTTTTGGAACACCCACAGAATGTGATTTATGGTCGTGTGATTCAAGGCAATATTGCACTAACGGAGGCTTCTAGAGGCAAGAAGCTGGCGGACGGAACCACCCAGAAACCTGACATTGGTCTCTGTAGCAGGCTTTGGTTGGCTTTGCAAAACGAAGTTTGCGCTCTTCTTGATAGTAGCACTGGTAATCCTCTCGTTTATCACTGTTCTTTGGCAGCGCATTAAGAAGTATGGCATGGTTCGGCTTATTGGTCAGCAATGTTACTTAGTAATCTTGTGACACCACTCGGATCCAAGATCCCTCACGACCATCCTTGTGAGGTTGTCAGCCTCAGTAGTACACTGTCTGAGATGTTAACCCCAATGGCTTAGAGTATTTGATACCAAGATTATCAAATTGATTCGTTCTTGTTTTTGAATGTAATCAGCAACTGACCTGGGAAAGAATCAGCAAAGCGGAGGTGTTCGACAACTACTTGAGAAAAAAGAAGGATTGTTCCGAATGAATATGATGGGTAAGCGCGTCAACTACGCGTGTCGATCTGTTATCTCTCCAGATCCTTACATCGCGGTGAACGAAATTGGCATTCCGCCATATTTTGCGACGCGCTTAACGTACCCGGAGGTAAATTGTGCTGCTGCTGAAAACTTATCAAGTACTCCCTCTGTCCCATTATAAATGTCCAGTAGGTTCTTTTGAATCTATCTTGAGAGGTAGATTTGAGAGAAGCTATTGGACAGTTATAATGGGACAGAGGGAGTACATCTGTAGCTGTGCAAGTGTATTGTCCGTCAGTGGAACATCCTTATGCCGATTGGTAATGCTGAAAGTGTTCAGAGATGCACATTATCCTAGTCATTTCGCTCTCAACCTGCAGCGCCTTTGAATCAGGGCCTGATGGTAAATGACAAAAAATTGTTCACAGAGAGTGACACCTTGGAACGTTCATCAAATGAGAGAGGCAGTTGAGAATGGCCCCGATTTGCATCCTGGTGCAACTCATGTGGAAGATGAAGCGGGACGGATTATTGGGTTGGATAAACTTCCGAAGCACAAGCGTTCGGCACTGGCAAAGACGCTCCTTTCGACTCCTGGAATGGCAGTAAGGGGCACGAATGTTGGTGCAGGCAGGTCAGTCGGAAAGACAGTGTACAGGCACCTTCGAGATGGGGATGTGTTACTGGTCAATCGCCAGGTGGGCCAAATGTTGAGCATGATTTGTGGACTGCCAGATGTTAGGAGTACTTTATTCACTTCTTAGAACTGGTCGAATATGCATGTACTATCAAAATTGTACGGAATCTTGAGACGTTGTGTCAATGTCTCAATCTGTTCTTGTGATCCCTTTTCAAGTATCTGGTGATTAACTTCTATAGTCCGTTGAACAGCCAACACTGCACAAACCAGGAGTGATGGCCCATAAAGCGCGAGTGCTGAAGGGAGAGAAGACCTTGCGTTTGCATTATGCCAACTGCAGGTGCAGAATGCCTGAACTTTACATTTCCATGGCTTATTACGTCAAAATTACAAGTTGATCTCCGAGTCACTCAGGAATCATGTAATTCTTTATTGCTTTCACCCGGAACTGCCTTCTAATAATTATGGAATGATGGGGCTTGCAGTACTTTCAATGCAGATTTCGATGGTGATGAGATGAATGTCCACTTTCCACAAGAGGAACTGGGACGGGCAGAGGCTTATGAAATCGTGAACGCTGACCAGCAATATGTTGTGCCAACTAGTGGCGACCCAATTCGTGGACTTATCCAGGTAGAGTATTCACAAAATTCAATTCGAGCTGATTAGGGAGCGTTGTCGTTGAAAGTGCACTTGGTCCGAACATCATGTTTTGAGTTGACGTACATGGTAGCCCGTTGTGAACCAAATTCGATTATTTTTTGCCCATCATTTGCTTGCAGGATCACATTGTAAGTGCGACGTTACTCACGAAGCGAGACACATTTTTGACTAAAGAGGAATATCATCAGCTAGTTTACTCGGCATGCGTAACTATGACTGTTCCTGGTCTTAAGCGAAAGACGCCGAATGCTGCATTGAGTGTTCTTGATCAAGAGGCTTCGATTATCCCTCTTCCTCCCGCAATCATGAAGCCGCAGCCTTTGTGGACTGGAAAGCAAGTAAGATTTTACTCAATGTGAATTTTGCAGTGTTATGATTTAGATTGTTGTTTATTATGCGTAATAAACTATCCAGGACATTTCCATCTTCTCCATGTTGTTTGTGGTCGTGAAACAGCCACGAGATAATACACTTCATTGTTGCTTTGATGTTCCTGCCTCCTAATGCGATGATACTTTGTCTGTTGAAAGTCGTGAGTTGGCGGATGCAGTATCTAACATACAGTGTGAATTTCCGTTTTACCAGTTGCGGCTTTTTTCTTTTAGTGACAATGAGCAGCATGTACTTGACAGGTTTTGACCACAGTTTTCAATCACATAACTTATGGGCTCCCGCCATTCACTTTGAAAGCACCTATTAAAGTTTCTGGAGATTATTGGGGGAAGAATAGTGGCGAACTTGACTTGATTGTGAAGGATAATGAGCTCGTCTGTGGAGTAATTGACAAGGCTCAGTTTGGAAAATACGGTATCGTACACAGCTTCCAGGAACTTTATGGGCCTGGGATGGCTGGCCGTTTGCTATCAGTTTTCAGCCGGCTCTTCACTGGTTACCTTCAGGTGAGCTTCATGGTTCCAGTCACTGCTTTCATTCGAGTCCACTGATATCTATTGATTCTTGTTCGTTTCAACCAGGGCAGTTCCTTACTACAAATTGTATATTTCAGACACTCTTAGAAGTATTCCAAGATACCATAAAAGACCTATAAGAGCTTCATTGCGAGTATGTGTATCAGTGAACATTTCGGCAACCTCTGAATTCTGACGCCGACTCTGTGTTATGTGAGCCAGACGCATGGATTCACATGTGGGTTTGGAGATCTTTTGGTTGTTCCAAATGCTGAGGAAGCTAGACGTCAAAAGTTGAGGTTGACCGACAATTTAGGTGACAAAGTCCATGCGAACTTCGTTGGTATCAACGAGACCGACAAAGGTGATATTCTCATTCATGGCGAATGTTCTTGTAAATGCACAATTCAGAGGTTTTAGTAGTAAGAGAATTATCGTGGGATTCTACAGCAGGTTGTCGTTCTGTAACTATTTTCATATTTTCGTTTCTACGTATTGCCAGCTTTGTGGGTGATCTTTTTAGTTAACCTTTCATGGTCTGATGAGCAGAGTTGCACTTGGAGGAGATTCGGGATGACGTTGAAAAGATGATGCAAATGAAAGAAGACAAAGCAAGTGCACGGCTTGATATGCTTATGACCAGTGCCCTGAATCGCATTACTTCTGACATCAACAGCACCATCTTCCCGAAGGGGTTGATGAAGCCTTTCCCCGCGAATTGTCTTTCATTGATGACCATCACTGGTGCTAAAGGAGGACTTGTAAGATTCATCGCCTTGTTAACAGATGCTACTGCTGGTGCTATTCGTACATACTCATGATGTCCTTCAGGAATAGACTGCCTGAAACATCTACCCCTAACTGTCTTTGTGTTGATTTTCTTTTATCATTATTTTTTTATCTTCAGAAATGATGTTGTTGTGAGAAGTCACTTAAGAATCTGATCAATGACGCAGGTAAATTTCACCCAAATTTCGTCATTGCTTGGACAACAAGAACTTGAGGGCAAGCGTGTGCCTCGTATGAGTTCTGGGAAGACGCTGCCTTGTTTTTCTCCTTGGGACCCTAGTGCTCGTGCTGGAGGATTCATCGGAGATCGCTTCTTGACCGGTCTTCGTCCACAAGAATATTATTTCCATTGCATGGCAGGACGAGACGGGTGCGTAACGTCGCTTTCCATGTTCTTCCTTCTACTGACTGTCGTCGATCTCACGTTCTCAAGTATTGTAGACTTGGCTCTTTTAGCCCCCGGATCGTCTTAAGCTTTTACTGTATCAAACTGAGCGTCTCACTCTTATGAATGAACGCGAGCATCAGTGAATTAGGTTGACCGGCGTTCCCTTATCTAAAACTTCGATGATTATATTGCTTTGAGCAGCTGGCTGCTGTACTTTCGAGATCTATATTACAGTTCTTGCATTGTCCTAAACGCTTTCGTGTTCTTCATTTTGTGACGCAGATTGGTTGATACTGCTGTGAAAACGTCTCGAAGTGGTTATTTGCAGAGGTGTCTTATGAAGAATCTGGAGTCTTTAAGAGTTCACTATGATTTTACAGTCCGCGATTCCGACGGTTCAATAGTTCAGTTCCGTTATGGGGAGGATGGTGTTGATGTGACGAAGACAAGTCATCTCTTGAAATTTGAGCTCTTGGCTGCTGTAAGCTCAATATCACTATCTAAAGCATGTGGTCATCTTTTCCGAAGTTGTACTAATGCCTGGTGAGGGCCTCTATAGTACTTTCTGCCCATTTTCCGAGGATGTTGATTTATTCTTGTATGCTTTGCAGAATCGAGACCTAGTATCTTCTAGACTGGGCAAAGACATGATTCAGCGACCTAAACAACGAAAAAAGTCACATGCAGTTGAGAGTGAGGAGAACGAAGAGGCAGGAGCATCACTTGGGGCTTCTTCTAAGGCTTTTGATGAGAAGGTGGAGGAGTTTATTGCTGGTGCTAGTCGAAGTATGAGTGAGAAGAAGCGGTTACATCTTAAAGGTCATAAAGCTAGGGAAGACTTCAGATATCTAATGTCGCTAAAGTTTGCTTCAAGTCTCGCTCAACCAGGTGAACCAGTTGGATGCCTGGCTGCACAGTCAGTGGGAGAACCTTCGACTCAGATGACGTAAGGAATTGCAGTCCTTTTCAAACTCTCTACATCGGATTTTCTTGATACTGTTCACTAATCATGATGTTTGATTACCGATTGATGTGTTTTCTGCTGTTGAGCGTTATCATGTTGAGGCTATTCTCGAATTCTCTGGCCGGTTTCGAAAACTTTTGACACTTGGCTGAATTTTGACATCTTTGTCTTGATGTTCAGATTGAATACTTTCCATTTTGCTGGGCGAGGTGAGATGAATGTGACGCTAGGAATTCCCAGGTTGCGAGAAATATTTATGACAGCGTCATCAGATATTTCCACACCTATTATGACGTGCCCATTGTTGCCCGGAAAAACCAGGTACTATTCAGTTTTGATTTGAAGTGGACTTGCTGAGGTGTGCTTTTGAATAGAGAAGGTACATCTGGCTGATTGCACATCTGAACCCGTTTGGTCGTGGTCTAAAATGTGTCCCTTGGATGTCTATTGGCAATCGATCATCCGAAGCTTACTCCAAGACTCTTTCGAACTAGCATTTTCTCGGGTTAACTCTGATGACTGTGTTGATGAATCACTTTCTTTACAGGGAGGATGCGGAGAGACTTGCAACTAAGTTCAGGAAACTGCGTTTATTAGATATTTTAGAGAGTGTAGAGGTCGGCGAAGTTCCGTTTTCTACTGACAACGGTCAACCTTCAAAGATTTTTAAAGTGCGGTTGAAGATCTACGAATCTCACCGATTCCCACCACACTCTAATCTCGAGCTTGAAGAGATTGAGGTAGTTGTGCGGGAACAGTTTATACCTAAGTTGTTGAAAGAAATTGAGAAATCCGTCCAGTCAAGATCTGGAAAGAGGAAAGAAGATGTGGTCCATGTCAAGCCCATACAAACAGGAGCTTCTGGAGCAGAAACTTTTGATGACGGTATCTAAGCTCTCCTTTGTTTGAGTTCATCATTTGCACTTGTCAATATTCGTTCCACACACCCAGTTCTACCTGGCTTTCTTCCCCTTTGATCTTTAGTTACTCTGGCACAAAGGCAGGTCTTAATCGTGTAAAAATTTCTACTGTGTCAGGTGCTGAAGATGGGGATCGTAAGCGACGGAAAAAGGGGAAGGATACGGAAGTTGGGGAAGCTGAGGAAGATGAAGAAGAGGAAGAGGGCGGTGATGAAGAAGGTGCCGATGCTGAGAAGCGGCGAGGTCAGGACAATGATGAACGAGGTTACGATGATGACGTTGATGATGCTGAGGAAGAGATTGCTGAAAAAACCAAAGAATCCGATCTGCAAGAACAGGTATAATTCGTTCTCGTCATTAATGATGGATCACTGATCATGGTTTCTTTCGAATACGAATTTACTGACACAACTTCTTGGCTACCCACCATTTTATAGAACCTGAGTACAATTATTAATTTTAAATCAGTTACTGAAATTACTTGAACAGGCAATCTATGAAGACGACGCAGAAGATGATCAAGAACCAACCGAGAGGGTAGATGAGGATTCTGCAACTCCTGTGACACCTGATGTGCCAAGAAAAAGCTCCGTGACGAAACCTCCTTCTGGCAAGGGGCAAAAGTCACAGAAGGTGGTTGCTGGAGCAGATATGCTGACCGTCACTGAGGACGGGTTTGATATGCAATTTAGTTTCCAACGCTCGACTCCCCATATCATTCTCGCAGAGGTAACTAGCTGAACTTTGCTATTGCTGTGCTCTTATCTTTTGATGTGAACATTCCACTTTCTAGTTGGTGATGAGACACCTTTCTTAAGATGCACACTCCATCTGCTTGGGAGTATCGGAGGAGTTTTACGGCACCCCGCTTTCTGGATCAGTGCTAGTGAACTGGCAGCGTTCCGTTCCTGGCTCTCAACTTTTGATGTGGAGGCAGCAAGCCCTATCAGCTCATAAAGTGGGGAGCCAGGATATTCTCCTTATTAGAGATTTCTACTCTTTTTGGTTTTTGTTGTGCTCTCTGATCATTTCATTCGTTCCATTTTATCATAAATCAACGTTGCAAGATATTAGAAGAAACTAAGTGCATTATGATGACTCGCAGATTGTAGAGAAGGTGGCATCCCAGGTGTCTGTCCGAGCAGTGAGCAATATTGAAAAATGTGCCGTGATCGACTACAAGGGAAACCCCTCTTGTCCCGCATTGCAGACTGATGGAGTGAACTTCGAGGGCATATGGATGCTCTTCGACGACCTTGATCTGAATCAGCTCACAACGAACAATGTGGCATCCATGCTCAAGGTGTGTGCTCGCTACCAATACTGGTCAGAGTACTGTTTGTCGTAGGGGTCTATTACTGCAATTGCTTGACAGTTTCAACTAATATTGTGAGGTTTGTGCAGATTTATGGAGTAGAGGCATGTCGGGCCACAATTTTGTCAGAAGTACAGGCAGTGTTTGGATCATATGGTATCTCAGTGAATCCAAGGCATCTGGCTCTGATAGCCGACTTCATGACGTTTCAAGGCGGTTATCGGGCCTGCAATCGGATGGGTATCAATTCATCTGCATCGCCGTTTCTGAAGATGAGCTTCGAAACCGCCACTGTGTTCCTTATGGACGCCACCCTGCAAAAGTTCTCAGATTACTTAGAGTCGCCGTCTGCCCGGATTGTTATGGGAAGAATTGTCGAGATGGGAACTGGGTCATTTGACCTTCTCCAGAACATTGATCAAATGATAGCAGCACAAGGCTAAATGACTTTATCATGCCATGTAGGTTTATCCAATGCACGAATACTTTAGTGTTAGCGCCGTAGTAATCGGTTGAGTCTATCTTAGCATTTTTCCCATTTAAAGAAACTTAGACTAGGTACTACATTCTGTGAACGTGTATTACTTGAAGCACACTCATGACAATTGGAGCTGCATTTGTGGTTGTAGCATTTGTGGTTGTAGCATTTGTGGTTGTAGCATCTGAGGATACGACCATGTCTAATTGTTTTAAGCACGAAGATTCAGAGATTGCAATTGGAAGCAACACACAGAAGCCACTGCTGTGTGACATTGACGTAGAAGAGGTTGAATGGGACTTCATTGCATGGAACCGAATGGTTTCCAGCCTGTTCACTTCTGCTCCGTGTAAAGTGAGATCCGTGTTGAACCCTAATGTCGACTAGCAACAAAACAGCCAAACAGTCTCAAAATGCCGAAAACCACCCTCTTCAGGTGAAAATTTCTAGGTGCCAAGGTGAAATTATTTAAAAATATTTAGGTGAAACTTTTAAAGATTTTGACATACTTTCAGGTATGCAAGCGTAATCTAGTTCGTAACTTGTATGTGTAAATGTATATCAAATCTCAGATTCAATTCCTTAACATTTGTGAGATCATAAAGTTCAAAGTTGGAGAAAAAGTTTTTCTCCTTATGTACAAAGGGTAACTAGTTTTGAGGGCCAACAAATCCATTTTGGTAAAAACCTTTATATGAGGCTCAACACATTCTTGTTTCTAGATGAGTTAGGAACATATCTATGCAATTTTTAACCTCATACGACCTATACAACCTAAAGAAATACTTGATTATTCACATAGATGTATGCTGAAATTCCACTACAAAGGCCAATGAATCTTTGATAGTAAACATGCCATGTGGGGAATAGTTGGATTGAAGATCCGTATGGGGAGATCATGCCTTAAAACTTTATTTACATGTAGAAAAAACAAAACTTGAAAAAAAAGTAAAACCTCAATTGTTGGTGAATTTTTGAAGTTTCTGCAATTTAAATAATTTGGGACACAATTAGAGAATAAATGAGCATATACCGTGGTTTGGGCAGTTTTGGGCAGACTTGGGATAGTGTTTTCAAACTTGAACCATAAATATCTCCTAAAGTATGAGGAATTTTGAAGCTCGAAAGAACTTTTCGAAAAGGTATGGAAAAACTTTCCAACTTGGAAAAGGTTTCAACTTCATGCAAGTAGATGATGAAGGCTGACCAATCCCTAATCAACCAAAGTATGGGCTTAGTTGACTTTAGGGGTGAGATGCTTCCCTATATCATCCCTGTGAGTAGAAAGGAGGAAGATGCTAGTTGCATTATAATTGCTTTTGGCCAAGCTTGCGTCTATTCGATTTTGACTCGTTTGAAAAAACTCCAATCCATCCAACTTGCATGCATACCCTTGTTTGCCCATGCATATCAACGTGCATTGTGCATTGTGAATTGTGCTTTTTTTTGTAAAGGATGACTTCTTAATACTCACTTGTGCTCCTAATCCTTGTCTTTGATGTTGTATACAACACGCACTTCCTACTTGCATCTTAACATTATTTATAGTATAGAAACCTATGAACAAAAATTCTCATTTTAACTAAGTGTTGTACATTACCTTTTTGGTCTCAAAATTAGTCCCATTTCTTGTAGTAGACCTAATATCATCAACATCTATTCAAGTCCTTTGCCAATGAGGAACTATATAATTTACAATTGTATCCCATTGTCTACACACTCACCTTTTTATCGTGAAATCTGTAGTCTTTACATCCTTTTATTGCAACAATTTCTATGATACAATGGTGTTTATTGAGACTATATGAATACTTTATATTGCTATATACGGCAACATTACAAACACTATATTTTACCTCCAAGCCCACAGAGCAAAAGAAAAACAGAAGGGTAGTTCCGAAAGTGAGGCAATCACCACTTTTGAAGACTATTTCCACTTCTAGAACATTACTTAGGTCAGCCTGCTAATTTCCACAAGTTTGAAGTTACAAAATTTTAAGCAATTCTGTAACTCAATGATGGGATAAGGGTGGTTGGACAGCTCTTCTTAAGGGAGGCGACATCATCTAGGTCGGTTGCGATATCACTGATGTTACAAAATAACAGTGATATTACATGGAGCGGCAGTGATAAGAGTGATCGTATCATCAGAAAGCCACCATTCCAATCGCATAGGAATGTAGGTTTGGTATGGCAATGTGGCGCTTGGAGTACTTTCATTCTAGCAGAGGTGCAATACATTACAATTAGGTCACAATGGTTCTTGTTTGGCAATTGTGAAGGTAATCTGGGAACTTCGACACACTAAAGTATGTTACATGGCCTCCTCAGGAACCACGTGCTGCAGCTACCAGTTCGCAAGCAACGACCAGACTAAGTTAGCCATATTCAGGTTGAGAGTCTGCATGTTTCAGCAAACTAAACGATACTGCTGGAGAATGTCACGCTCTCAGACGGAATGTGAATATAATGATTACGCACCTAATGAATGTCTCTCTTAGAATGTTCTGAGCTTGAAGTAGTTTATGTTAACCTCCTGAACTCAGATTGAAAGTGCTCAAATCTGTGCGGTGGACGGTGAACCTTGCGGACAACATTACCGTCGCTGAAGTCATGCTGTGCGGTGGTTAGAATTCTCTGGAGTTGCAAAAGACTCGAGATGACTCGTTGATCAACGTCTGTTATTGCGGTTCGCATGCTGTGACTTCTGCTCCACTTTGATGTGCTATGTTCCTAAATGATCTATTGCTCCAATGAAACTGTACTTCGCAGTGTAGGTTGCTTTAAATATTGTGCGTTCTACTTCCGCCGGTCAGTATACATCACACCGTTCTCACACAGGGATATTCTTGCTTTCAATTATGTGAATCCACAAACGTGACGAGTAACGCTCCACCAAACAGAAGATTCTTGTTTCACTTTTGTCCTGTCCAGGAGCGCTTTCATGAAAACGAAATCCCCTCGCATCTATCTGTCAATGGTATCACTAACGAAAGTTTCCTTATTATTGATTCTCTATGGTTGAGCAGCCCAAAATGGCGCAGTGCCGAAAATGGAGCCCTAGTAATCTTCACTGCCACGTACATAATAGCTTCTCCATACAACAGTACCATGTACACACTGCAAAGATTATAGGGCGTCACTTTAGGGCACCATTTTAGGAACACCTATATTTCCATCTTTAGAAATTCATTACTTACTGTAGAAGAGTCGAAAAATGATGATTCCACTTGCTCTATTTTTCTACTAATTTTCCACATGCACAAAAATTGCTTGCACTGGCAACATTCCTCTAGATTTTCTGTGCTGAAAATTGCGCCATTATAGGACACCTTACCATACTCAAAGTAGTGGTTGAGCGATCACATACACCAAAGCGGAACCCAGGCGGGCTCGAGAGAGACTGAAGAATCAAAGCCTGACAAGGAGCAGATAAAGAACAATAAATGCCGACAAGTTCGAGTCATCTTGTCAGCAAGAGCTACGCTACAGTGCCTGCCAAAAGAAAAGGGTTCAATGACTCTAAAACTCACCCTAAAACTCCTTCAACTGAAAAACCCTTGTGTGCACAGGGCCGACTCACCATGAAACCAGCAAGCGCTTGCAAGTTGCAACATGCTCGAAGTTGGATTCAACCTAAGTTCGTCGATAGCAGGAAGGTACGAACCACGAAGACTAAGACTGCGATGTTCGCGATGAAGCTAGCGGGCCGGGGTCTCCAAACAGATAGAGGAACTTGCGTAGATACTGTGCATGGGCCAAATACTGTCTCATGAGTGGATATGTTTCAAGCACACACCCATCATTCGAACAAGCCAACATCTGACCCTGCACACCATCCACGCCAGTTCCGATACATGTCAGCTCGATCGTCCTCAGCAGTCACAGTGAGAGAGAACTTCTGACTATCCTGCAAAGTAACTGCTTAGCTAGCAAGGACAGACAGTACGTAAATGTGTGAATGCGGGCGGCAGTGAGAGAAGTCTGACTGTCAGTTTTTCTAGCTAATGTATGTGTGTCGAAGTAGAAGGTGGGTGTTGATTGAAGCTTTTTATGCAGCGGAAAGAGGAAAGGGGCACAGACTGAAGCTGTGCTTTGAGCACGCAGAGCACGCACAAGGTCAGGCTGGGGAGTGTGTGAGGGCGTCGCTCTGGAAGAGAGTGGTCTGCCTCGGTTGGCGCGACGATGACTCGTGAGCCCCTTGCCCCCTCCCCCTTTGCTCCAAGCCTCCAACGCACTACTCTACCTACTAGACGTCGAAGTATTCCACTTCTTTTATTATTTAGACTAGTTGGTTGTAGGTTTTCTTTTAATCAAATTTGGTATCAGGCGAAGGAGGTTTGTTTTCATTGACATTTATTGTTTTTTATGTGACTATGTATCATACCTGTTTTACTCCTGCACTTATATGTCATATACTTTCAATTGGTTGCATTTTGAAATGCTAATTTTTCTAAAGACATCGTGGAAAAAGTATAGAGGAATTCTTAAGTGAGTCTTTGTTGTCAAAATTTTACGATGTAGGTAGTGTAGTCAATGGATGTGTAGGTCTTAAGTTTCTCTAAATGTACCACAACTCTAGTTATGTAGTCAAGTTACAATGAGAAATTTAAAGAAGTATGATTTGAAGTTTTTGTGTGATTAAGATTACACAATTCATTTGAAAGGTAAGTGTTTGGATGTATGTTTCTGATCTCACTGAAAATCTACCGTTGTCAAATCGATGAGGTTAAATGTTTCATGAGTTTAGTTTTGATCTTGCAGCTTTCTCTACTTAGAGTCTGAAAATCAATCGCTAAAGTCAAAAGGCCTCAAAACCACCAAAAACTTTCAAAACTACACTATTTTGATATAAGGTGCAAATTTTCAACTGTTCAAAATAAAGAGGAAACAACCTTAGGTCTGGCAATTATGTACATGTACTCCAAATCTTGGGTTTGCGCTCTTTATTAGTTGTGAGATCATAATATTCAAAGTTGGAAAAAAAGACTTTTCTCCCCTGTTGCAGAATAGATTTGAAGTGTTTCGTGAGCAAAAAAACCAACTTTAAAAGAAAATTTGCTCGAGGCTTTAGTATTCTTATTCTAACGTGGGCAAGAAATATATACATGCAATTTCTAGCCTCATAGGACCTAAAAAAGCGATAGGAATGCTTTATCATTTGTATGTAGGTATGCTGAAATTCAAATACAAAGGCTCGTTTATGAGAATAAAAAAGCTCATAAAGAAATATTGAATAGAAATTCAAATTATGAGAATATGCCCTAGAACCTTATTTACAAGTACCAAAAAAATGGTGTGTGGGGCGATAGAGGGTCGAGCAAATGGCGACCGCCGGTCGGCCTTTGTCGAGTTGTCAAAAAAGACAACTCTGGTTGAATACCATACATCAATACTATTCAAAATATTGATCCTTCAGAACGTACACATGGTTGGTAGGGAAGGACATATCTATCCTAAAAGAATATGAAGTCACTAGTAAGCAACAATGCAATGATGCCAAATAGTTGAAGTTTCTCACAAAATCTACGATGTTGAGATTGAATCAACCCCTTCCATGCGATGAAATTTTGTTATGAATCCAATCAGTAAACTTTGTTGACATTTCTTTGCTTTCCAAAGTCATAAATTTCTAAATTACACCCTTGTCTCAGTTGCCCTACTAGCATGGCCCGTAGTGTTGTCACACCTACATGTATATTTTAACCATGCATGCCCGCTTCATCCTTGTTCCGTGTCTTCTCTCCTGTTCTTTCTAGGCTCATAGGTCTACGTTTCTATTCTTAGTAGATTATTTAAGACTCCAAACAACGTGATTTTTGCACTTGTTGTGTTTTTATTGCTTATCTGCTCCATCAAAAATTAGGTTATCTTTTGTAATTTTTGGTATTTTCTAAATAATCATAAATACTCTAAGGTTTAATATTTCGGAATCTGCAAGGCCAATTGGCAATCCAATCGTAACAAACAACTCTTTTGAGTGACGAGCTTTCAATAACAACTTCCACATCTCAATTAGACCGATGGTGCCCAAGATTTTGGCATTGTCACAAACAAACATATGCTTCAACCTACAAAAGTCCCAACCTATTCTTAGCCAAAAACCACATCTTTGAAAAAATTACAACATGGATATATTGTCGGTTAATTATTCAAATCTCAATCGTGTAAAGTTTTAATAGACTTATCATAGGTCATGTGGATCAAATTTTGAGTTGGGAACCCTCATAGATAGATAGACCTGAGTATATTAGTACTCAAAAAATTACAAACTTCATTGTTTCACTTTGAAGTGGAAATGCTACCAATAGATCTATTGCAATGAAAACACCACCAACTAGAAACAGTAGAAAGTTGTTCACCTTCATCTCAATAACAACATCCTCATACCAAAAGATTCTCCAAAAGAATATCTTTGCTAAGGTAATAACCTTGTAATGATAATAGGGCCCTAACATCTACAAAGGAAAAGAAGCCCAAAACAAGGCCTATTGCACTAAAATGCGTGAAATTTAAAGCATTCAAGTTTCTAGGACTAAAAGTAGATTCAATTTGGAAAGTAACCCAAGAAACATGGAAGTGGACTCACATTGTATTGGCCGATCTATCCAAAAATCTGATTTTTTACCTCTAGAATGTACATGTCACATAGATAAGATTTCCCAATTTCAACCTTACTCCAAATTTATCGAATTCGGCCCATGCAACCACCGGTGGGTGAGCCTAGAATCAAAACCAAAGTGAGTCTAAAAGTGATAAACTCAAGATCCAGATTCCTCCATGACCAACAACCATTCGCCACCTACGATACAGTACCCAAGGAAGCAACTCGAGAGCCTCTTCCAAGGAGTAAAAATCAAAACAAGCTTCTACACACCAAGGAGTACAAAACCATGATATATCTTGAACCACCCATTCAAAAGCTCAAAGGACAGAAGAAAGGGGGCTTCGGATTATCAGCTATCATGGCAAACATTCCAACTTGTAGCTTCTGAAGGAATCAATGCAAAATTAGGCTGCAAAGTGGAACTAGTACGGCAAGCAGTGGACACACTGAGCAAAGCTTTGAGCACACGCTCACCACACTCATCACAAACTTGCTCAATTGATGAACACACTCTCACATTGTGGCCTTTTCTCTTCTGAAACGGCGACCTCCATGGAACTACACCTGGAATACAAAACAAAAACAACCAGAATTATGTAAGCTGACTTTGAGTTATTCATATTTTACAGCAAGAACTACGTAAGTTGACTTTGTGATATTATTATGTTACAGTTTTCTTAGACATAATATGCAAGTAATGAAATTATATCCAATTGTACTTAAAGGAAAAGAATCTTCTGCCAATGGAATGTTGACTTTTTAAAATGATATATTCTTGGATGTCATGTCAACTCCAACATTCCCAGCCTCTGACGTCTGCGGATTGTCGCAGTGGAATGTTGATTTTTACGTGTGCTTCACTCATTCAGTTCTCATTTATGAAGCATTGAAGCATAATTACTAGAATTTTACACAATAAGAAAAAGTCTCATTTATGAATCATATTAGAATTTTACACAATAAGAAAGGAAGGTATAGTAAGACCTTCACTATGTAACAACATTGATTCATCTAGGGCCTTTCTTGCCACATGGACCCCATGAGTGCATTTAGTACTAAAATTTTAGTTTTTGAGTACTGCCCCCAGACCTCTTGTACTTTCTCAGGGGAGGAAGCAACTACAAATGATATGGGGTAAATCCTCTCCTCCAAGACTCCCCGCCCCCAAGACCCCTTGCCCCCAATACCCCTTCAGCTAGAGTGGTGGACCCCTCCCATACCCCCTCTTCTCCACATTTTCAAGTGTGCTTTGCGGCCCGCATTCCAGGGCGTTACTGAGATTTTGAGAGATAGTACTTAGATGATTGTAGTAAGAGCTTTGGATGAGAGTTGAAGGGTTTACCCCTTCTGATTTTGCAATATTCCATGCTTTGAACAAATAATTATCTCATTAAGTATTCTAAGTGGTTGTATTCACATCATGTAATCAACCTACAAATCAACACCCAAAAGCACAAAAAAGTCATGGTACATATCCCAAGTTAGTCAATCAAGGTTATAAATTGATTCTGGCTTTCTTGGATCTTTAGAGGTTTAGAACGAGTTATATATACTTGTTTTCAATATTTACTCTAGGATATATCAATAAAATCATTTGCAAAAGGTGAATCTGAACATCACCAAAGGTTTCTAGTCAAGGCCCCAAAAGATTCACCAAACTCGTGAACATAAAAAAAAAAAAAAAAAAAAAAAAAAAAGAAGCTTTCATAGTAATTGGGGTAATAATTTTAGAAGGTTGACAAAGTTTTCTAATAAAAAAATTAAATATGTCAATGTGGGTGCAAATTGAATGGGTTATAGACTTTTCAGGTCGTAGATGTATTAATAACATCCTAAGGCTAATATGAGCACCCTGGCTACATTCAAGTTACGAGAAGAGCCCTAAAATGTACATCTTGGAACCATGTTGTTCTCAGTGCTGGGCAAATATCAACGGTCCATCAATGGTATATCAAACTGATATCTAGGTTGTACATGAGTGATACTCATGTAATATACATGTCATACTTGGGTATCTTTTAAGATTTTTAATCAGACAAAAACTTGAACTTCCAAATTTAAATTGGCAACTTGAAACTCCATTATGTTTAGGTGTAACTGTATGCCGGCTCTTCCCGTACGATGGTCCGGCCCGTACATCGGTCCAAATGAGGAGACTGAAGACAAAACTAAGAGAAGTAGGAAGGTAACTGAAGATCCAAGCTGCAACTTGAAACAATAATACGGAAATGCTGGAGCCACAGGCAGGCTGGAAGGGGTAGAGGTCAACGAACAATAGCCATCCAAGCTAGTACAGTATGAACAATTCCGAAATGAATCGGACCAGGCCCCATGCAAAGAGGGAAATGGCTTGGACTGGGCTCCGGATCTTCAGCGCACGTGACGGCCATGCAACGGCGCCCGCCCGCACACGCCCCGCCCCTGCCGCGAGCGTGCCGGCCTCCGCCGCTGTGCGCTTCCCTGGGGTCCCTGCCTGCCCCCTCATTTCCGCGAACCCCCCGTCCATGGATCAGGCATCTATTCCCACCCGGTCACTATAAAGCACGACGGGGTCGCTCCATGCTCATGTCAGCGTCTTCCAGCCACGCTCTCAGCTCCCGTACCACTTTTTGCTGCATTGATCCTTCAGGTATCATCTGGGGTCCGGCACGCTCTCATCACAGGTGTGCCTTTTGTTGCATCAGAATCATGCGTGCATGTCAGGCACGCTCTGATCTGATCATGTTTGTGTGATCAGGTGTTACTGTATGTCGCTAGCAATCGAGGTTGACTTTGACATGTGACTACTGTTAAACTGCAGTAAGTAACTGCTGCATGACTTGGAGCTAACCGGGTCGACCATGAATTCGCAATTTGGGAATGGTGGTACTCCTGGTCGTGTTCACGAGTCCGGAGCGATGCCTGATCGACGACCACCCTTGGCCGTGAAGGTTCTCAAGGTGCTACTGCTTCTTATCGCATGGGCCGATTTCGTGTGGTGGATTTCGCTCTGGTACCGAATGCCTAGCCATGAAGGAAAAGCCTTCAAGTCAAAGGCTTCGAAAGCTCTTGCGAACACTTTCTGGGGGAAATACGGTAACTAAATTTTCATGCCTGGGAAGTCGTGCAACGAATTACACTACATGAATGATTCGATGATTCTAAGCAGGTGTTTTGCATCATTTTTTAAAAGTGTCGTTCAATTTTTATTTCTGAACTCTGCATTGTGGGTTGTGCATGCAGCAACGGCTTACGTGTTATACGTGGTTCCAGTCATTGGCTTGGCTATCGTTGCCTTGCTGTATTTGGAGCTTGAGGAACGATTTCCTGAAAGGTGCCGATCTCTCGCACCACTCTGGCTCGCAGTTTTTTCGGGTAAACGACGATGAATTGATGGGAATTAACGGGTACGTTGAATTGCAGGCCGAAGTGCCCGGCTTCCGGCAGGCAGCCATTCCTGGTGAATCTGTGGCGGTCGATTTGGACGCAGCCTTTGTTCGTGAAGACACCCGTGGGAATCATCACCTTAATTGACATTGCTGTCTTTTCCATCGTCGCAGTATGCTCTCTATGGATATGGTTCGAGCTGATGTCGGGTCAGTTTCACACCATCGAACATGGCAAGCCCAAGAAGGGAGCGCCATCCAAGTAAGAAATGATCATCTTGGATTAACAACATGCTGTTTCAGAGCTTCCAGTCGCTCAGAACTGACAAGGGATTCATACATTGTGCAGGACGATACAGAAATGGGACAAGGCTGGAGCTATGCTGGGACGAGCACTGCCATTCACGGTAGCTTGTCTGTTCATGCCTGTGTCAAGAGGCTCTCCAATTCTGAGGTTGATCGATGTGCCGTTCGAGCACGCCATCAGATACCACCGCTGGTTTGGCTACTTCACGGCCGTCCTGGTTTTCGTTCACGGGGGAACATTTGCCATTTCTCTCGGCCTTAACGATAAGCTTCACCTCGTGCGTTCTCTAAAACTTCGCGCTCTGTGATTGGTTCGTCTCTGTAATGCGTTTCTCACATGTTTTGTGGTCGTGCAGTTGAGAGAATGGCCATATAGCGGAAACTCCAACTTCCCTGGCGTGATAGGAGGCATTGTGACGATGATCATGGCCTTAACGTCGATTCCTTGGGTTCGTGCACGGCACTTCAACTTCTTCTTCTCGATGCACCACCTCTACATCCTCTTCTTCATGTTCTACGTCTTCCATGTGGACTGGAACCACGCCGCTCCGTCCATGGGTCCGATTCTGCTCTTCTTCATCGACCGCTTCCTCAGGATGGTGCAGTCGTGGAGGGAAGTCGACGGTGTTAAGGCACGCATGCTTCCCAGCGGGCTCGTGGAGCTTAAGATTCCAAGGCAACCTGGTCAGTAATCGAACACGTTATGAATTAAATCTGCATTTGAAATTTCGGGGTCTCATGAATTCTCACTGGAATGCAGGCTTCAAGTACAGTCCTTTGAGTTTCTTCTTCGTCAACATCCCTGGAATTTCACGTCTGCAATGGCATCCGTTTAGCACGACCTCCACTACACTCGACGATGCGAATGAGGTGACCCTCTGCATTAAACGTCTCGGAGATTGGACTGAAACTCTACACGACAACATCGCCGCACAATCTGCTAAGACTTCATCTGCATGCCCCTTCGCTGTCAAAACCGAAGGTCCTTATGGCCACGAATCAAACTACTTCCTCAGGTCCATCTCACTCCCTGCAATTTCACTCAAGTTGCATGAATCTTTTCCTCAACATGGTGTACTTATAAATCTCACATTTGATTTAGTATTCTGAAAAGTGCAACCACGCTATGTCGATGAACAGATACAAGAATCTGATGTTGGTGGCTGGAGGAGCGGGAATAACGCCATTCCTTGCGATGGTGCGAGACTTACTGAAACGCCATCAATTACAGCAAGATGGACTTCCAACAGACGTCCAGTTAGTGTGGTGCGTGAGGAGAAGGTCGGAGCTAGCCACACTGAAAACCATCAAGCCCGGTCAAATATTCCCGGGGTACTCGGCCACCAAGTCGGGGAGCTTGAACGTCACCATCAAAGCCTACGTAACAGGAGATGAAGCCATAGCTGGAGAATCGGTGGAGCAGTTTACTGATAAAATACATGCAGCACCACTCCTTGACAGCCCTCAGAAAGGTGAACAGCCCCTTCGCAGTGGGATGCAGACGGTGAACTCGTCTCAGAACTTGTGGATGATCGCTCTCATTGTCGCATCATGCACCGGGTTCGTGCTCATGCACGCACTGCTCTACAACTACGTTTCCTCTCCCACGCTCTTGAAGAAAGGAGAGAAGTTCCCTACTGCGGAGGAAGGTGTCTTGCATTTCGTGGCCTTGTTCGTGGGAATCGTCATCTGCGGAGGCTCGGTCATCTTTTTCTGGATCGCTAGTACTCGCTCTGGCAAAGGACGCAGCGATGGACTAGAACCGATGCAGATGAGAGACCTGGAGGGAAACGATGAGAGTGACTTTCTTGATCATACCAGTGTCACTGAAGGCAAGAGGCCGCAATTTCAAGGTACCATCCGCTCTTGTACACGTCCTCAATTCAAGTCCGGTTTGCATGTACACTGTAAGCGAATGAGCTTCTTATTTTGCACCAAATGTCATCTATTCATTTATCCTACCATTCGAAACACAATCTATAGTGATTTTCTTTCTCTGAAACACTTCCTACTCTAGATCCCACTATCTTTCTTTGGATTCTAACGAAGCCATTTTGCGGCATAAAGCGCCAGATTGTGGTTGCCCACAACTATTTCTGTTTGTGGCGGAAACATTCACTAATCATGGGTTTTTTGGATGCCGCAGATATCTTCGACGACGTTGCAGGGAGGCACGAGGGAGAGGAAGTGGGAGTGCTGGTCTGTGGACCTGGAAGTCTTCAGGAAAGCGTGGCATCAGCCTGTCGAGCACGGAACTTCGAGAGCCTCATGACGACGCCGTTCCACTACCATTCCGTTAGCTTTGATCTCTGAGACTTTCATCGCCGGGACCTAAGAGTGCAAGTGAAGTCAGCACCTCCACTGGCTCGACTAGCAAGCCCACCAGGTAACAGAAACATTCATTTCTTGTGTCGATATAAGAAATATGGGTGCATCCGTGCATGTGAACAGAGTGGTCGGTTGAATGAGATTCTAATATGATTTTGATGTGCAGGATGATGCCTGATCCACTCAAGAGAGGCGGGTGCAGTCGGACGGGTGAAAGCATGGTGCCGATTCGGTAGTTCGAATGTTGGTGGTGATAGATAGGCAAGTGTGGGTTTTGACATGATTGGCTCGAAGTGTAATGTCAGTACGGTGGTCGAAAACACCCCAACTATGTGTATATACATGTCGAGTGTGAGTTTTAATAAAGGGAACAACATATTCGTTTATGTTGGGAATCTTCACAATCTCGTTTTCTGTTCTTGATTTCATTCTATTCAACAACTTCCATTGCAATTGCTTTAGATCAAAAAGAAGTCTCAACATGGCATTCAGTGTGCAATTTGTCATGATTGAATATATATCAATGGAAACCTGCTTTAGCTACGTGCTTTTTGCATATCAGGGGGTGAGCTGTGGAGTATAATGTAACACATGCAAGGCAAGATGAACAGTATTTAATGGAAGGCATTGTGTTAACATCCATGGATCCATTGGAGAGAAACCACGGATGTGCAACATAATAGAAGGACACTGAAAATCCTTTGCACAAAAAACCTCAACTCTCATGGGACATTTCCTCCACTTTTCTTTTCACTCAATTTGATATGATCCACGTGATGGAAAACAAGCATACACATACTGAGCCTTAGAGAAAAGATAAAGAGACAATACTAGCCTAAGACAAATTATACTTCAGATGCTTTATTTACCAATGCAACTTTGTCTTCCTTTATAGCTCCTAAACGTATTCTGATTGGTGCATTCTGATCAGAATACACAGATCAGAATGAACACACAGATCAGAATGAATACAGAGATCACATGTACGCACTGTAAAACAAATCCTGTGAACAGTGAGCTTGTAAGTCAAGCCTCCGCGAGCCGTGAGTTATCAATACAAGAAATATAACTGTACATAATTCCAAAAAAATCAAGGAAAATACTTTTATAAGCTGCCATTTTTCGACTTGAAAGTTAAAATTTCTAGATGAAGGTTCTAAAATTGCAAACTTTATAGCATACACTTTACAATAGAAGGAGCATGCTGTAAAAAGGTTAACTAGTAGTAAGTCAGAACTAGACCCTTTATTTTACTTTTACAGAGATTTGCATTCTTGGACCAAAAATGTCTTCTGCTGCCATTATAACTTTGAGCCAATGAAAGGTGAGCAGCTTGCACCAAGAGCAATAGCTGGCATGAAGAGCACTATTCTCGGACCGAGAATGTCAAGCAAGCACCAAATTGCCAATGAAAGGTTGCCAGCCTCGCATGAATAGTCCCCCCAGATCATTCTTCGACCAAAATATCGAGGTATAGCCATTTTGCTCTATGGTGCATGCCATGAATTCCTCGCATCTCCAGTGGATGGGATCTTGATTTGTACCACATAAACTCGATCCAAAGTAGAATCCGATCCAACAAAATGTTGAAATTCGACAATGGACTAAAGAGAAAAAGCTCTTCAAAAACTTATTAGAATATTTACTCAACTCAATTACCTACATAAAAAAGAATGTGCCCAAAATGTTCAGGGTAACAAACTTCAACTTGTCCTTGGCACCATTTACACTATTTGTCCCGAGCAATCCAAAACAGCTTTTGCATCAACCTTAAACATCAGGATCTTACAGATGGAGAAGATTCAAAGGTTGTTAATTTTAGCAATAGCTCAAAAACAAGTAAGATACAAGATTCCACAATTGGAAGTTCAAAATTGGAGGAAAATTTGATTTACATGTCCGGGAGTGCACATGACTTATAAAAGGTAGTTCTCAGACTTCTTGCTTCCACAACAACAAGGAAAATTAGGGGTTAACTGTAAGATCTTATAGTTTGATATGTCATTGAGAAAATTTGTTTTCTATGCATAGAAAAAAGGTAATAAGCCATGATCGCACCGTTCGGATTTTCAATCCAATAATGTTTTACATGCCTTTTTAATTGTTGAATATGAACCATTGTATTCGAATTTTACCATACCTCCATGCATAAAATCAAGCATTTCTTCAAGTTTTATAGGTCCTATGAGTGTAAAAATTAAATATAAACATATTCCTAACTCACGTAGGAACAAGAATTTGAAAAGCCTCATGTCAAATTTGAAGTCAATGAAGTGCCTCTTTTAGAAATGGTTTTCTTGACCCCAGAACATTATTTTACCATCCTACAACATGGAGAAAAACTTTCCTTATGAACTTTGAGCGTTACGTACTAGGTAACTCAAAAGGAGCCACTGGTTATGGAAAATAACAAGTGGTACATCCTTCCGAGCCGCGGGAGCGGCGAGGGAGGTGCCCCACTTGTTATTTTCCATAACCAGGGGCTCCTTTTGAGTTCCCAAGCATAACCGCATTTCAAAATTTTTCAAAAAAGCTAATTTATCCCTTCCCGCAAACTAAAAAAATCATTCAAAAATCCAACAAAAATTCGTTAATTCTCAAAAAAAATTTAAAAAAGTTGCATGAAGTTGGGAATAACTCAATGGTCATCCTCAAAGAAAACCAAAAAAAAAAAAAAATTGAAAAAAAAGTGATTTATCCCATACTAATTGCAGGTGGAAAAAGACAAGTTGGCACATGAAGACCATTGATCTTGAAGATCAATGTTGGTTGAGTTAGCGTTAAAGGAAATGACCACACTTCCCTTGGCGAACGCGGAGGTGCCACCTCTACAGTTTTTTCCTGAACTGCAGTTATGGGTTGGAATACGAAGGAAAGAAAAGAAAGAGACCAAAAATAAGGGAAAGCATGTCTTGCAAGAGAGCAGATCGTTATGTTACAGAGGGAAGTGGTGATATTACACAAACCATCGGTGACCCGAAATTTCGACGTGGAGGCTGGAGGGCACTTCGGGGTTGATAGAAGACCACTACAGTGTTCCTTGACCGGATCCTGGTACTCTGGTAGCACAAATCGGAAGAATCTTACCGACAATCCAGGTATTGTGCGAAAGCATTACAGCAACCGGAGCAACCGAACAATCTAGCTGAACAGGTACTGTAGCTGAAGTCAACGGGTATTGTGCAACAGCAACAAACTGAAGGCGATCATGCACGATGCTGCACACACGTACGTATAAATACTCCACCCGTGGAGATATTAGATATCACCACATTCCTTGACAAGCTCTGTTCAAGCCTCCGCAGTACCTCTACAAGCCTCCATCGACAAGCTCTGTTCTTCGCATTCCTTGAGTACCTGCAGTTGGGCGCATCACTCACCCAAACACGGTTAGCAGTAACCGTGTGGACATATACATCCCCGAGCCGCTCAGAAATGTCGGTGTTCGGATCTATATGAATCGTTGGGGGCGAACCGCACTTGTATCGCCTTTGTTGCTGCTCATTGCATGCATGACGGCAATCGATACATGAGCGTCTCCCTCAGCCATTCATATGAGTCCTTACATCGACTCGATCCTTCCATGTCCGTAATGCTAGCTAACAAGTCGATGTTTTTTACGGTAATAGAATCAGATTCAGTTCTACAGAGACTTGCAGGAACGATGGAGGCTTACACATCCTGAGCTGAAATGTCTGTCTCGGTGAGAGGGTCTCGAATTTCTGTCACCCATTTGCCCCACGCTCGCATCCGCACGACCTTGTAAGGCGACCTAGCTGCTCTTCTCTTACGCGGAGCTAGTCGATTGACTTCCATGCAGCGACGTTCTCGTTGCACTTGAAATGGAGTAGGCAAGGTTCTGTCGACCACAGCTAGCTCACTCTCATTTTCAAATCTTATAAAAATCTAACACTAATCTACCTATTTTGAGTAGTACGTGTACCCACAACACCCTAACGTGAAGCTAATGAGAACCACAGAAAGACACCCCGAGTGAGATAGAGTTCTGCATTGACGATAGTGGTGTCGGTAGTGTGTCGAGACTGAGTCAGGCATCAGCGAGTATGTTCAAGTCATGAATTTTTTAAGCGTCGTGGAATGCCTGCATATGGATGGCTGAGAGAGACGCCAGTCATGTATTCAGTGAAAATCCAGCAGACTTGCAGCGAAGGCAACAAAAATGCGAACCATCTCAGCCACCCATATGAAGTCAAACCGCGACATTTAAGGGGGACATGTAAGTCTCCATTGACCTTGCAAGCCTGTGTAGTAGACTCGATCACTCACCCGACCCAGGATAGGCTGGAAGTACATGGGTGCGTGACGGGTCAAACTGTAGGTAGTCAAGGAATGTAGATAGAATAGCAAGTCAACACTTACTGAGAACAGGACTATGGAGAACAAATCTAGCCAAGGAACGAGAAAGCCAGTCAAGGGACAAACGCAGGAAACTTAGTCACAGAATGTGGAGAACACACATTCAAGGAATGATGTCTCTAATCCCTTGTTAACTTTTATACATGAAATTAGCCTGGAAGCGGTCTCGACTGACATGATTGTTGGGTTCAATCGAAATGATTCTGAGTTCGTAGATAGCAGACTCATGATTCTTCCGAATCGGTCTCGACTGACATGATTGTTCGTTTCAACGGAGATGATTCAGAGTTCGTAGATAGCAGACTTATTCTTCCCGATTGTCCCCGATGATTTCCTGCAGTGATCCTGCAAGCGAGGTATGATGCGGTACGTGCTCCAGACTGCAAAAGGCAAACTCGCCTCGAGCGGGGATCTCTCTCTGAAAAATCGCCCGCTCTTTTCATCACGGTAAGTCCGTCTCACATGCCACTCTGTCATCATGACTGCTTTGTCAGAAATATGGCCAAGTCTATTAAGAACGCCTAGAATACGGATACGGGAACGGGGGGAAGGGTCGGTTGCTGACCCGGCATAACTGGTAACCGAGGTACTGAGTACCAATTATAATCATCTACCCTCCGGAGTGAAATAAATTCAAAATTTATAGAGTTGTGGAAAAAAGTTAGCAATTTCATAGGTTTACAAAATATGTTTTGAAAATTTTAAGTTTTATAGTACATTCATGGAGGGTAGGTTACTCTCAACATCAACGTGCCTGTATAGTTGTACAGGCTGAAGTGAAAACTGAAAAACAAATTTAACAAAGTTTTGTCCGTCATAAGGACGTGGTCTTTCTATACCTGTACAAAAGGACGTGGTCTTAGTACACAAGAGTTGTGAATTAGTGGTACAAGGAGATTAATATAATAGGTAACTTTTGGTAATTAACACTATTTCTCAACGCTCTTAACCCCTAAAGATACTTGTGTGTTTTTGGGAGCTTGAAACCTCAAAACTTCAATTCTCTACCTCTATGCACTTCAAGGGGTGCGAAACAAATTTTTTATTCTTTTTTTTAGCTTCTAACCGTAAGATCTTGTACCTAAGCCAATTTTCATTATCTGATTTAAAAATTGACCGTTGGATGTTTACCATTTGAGAGATCATAACATCCAAAGTTTGTCTACGAAGTTTTTTTGGACATTGTTGAGATTATTTTTGACACTTTTGTAGGTTGCCCTTGTAAAATTGGTACTCTTTGTGACTTGGGGCCCTTTGGAACTTAAGTAGTGATTTGGTCATGAACATATTTCCAAAAACAAATCTCAAAAAAATACTAAATTTAAACTACCCCAGTTCGGCTCGCAAACTAAGAATTGTCGTAGAAGACTCAAAAATTGGAATTTGGCTTTGCAAATGTTACCACATACACTTTGCAGTATAGGGAGCACCCATTGAAAAATTTAGGCAAAAATATTACTTTTAACCTATTCATCTAGGCTGCCCAAAATAGCAAAAGCCTTATTTGGTCCTCTTGAATCTTTAGGGGTTAAAATTATTGTTCACTTTGTGCCACCATTTTGACCCTTAAACGCCCGTAAAAGCCCGAGGGGCTTTTTCCTAATAGAATATGCTTTGGAGCTCTCAATATATTCACCTTTTCATTTATATTTTGATGTCAAAGTGGTCACCTTCTTGTAATACATTCAAAAAGTGAAATATTACAATTCAAAACACAATTTGGACGAGCGATTTTGTGCTTTGAAAGATTTGTGGTAGGTAGGTTGGGGTTGTACATAACCTTGTAGGAGGTTGCAAGCTCATCATTGATTGGTTCATTCATGATGCCCAAGTTCAAAAAGTGCACTATTCATGATGCCCAAGTCCAAAAGATGTTGTGATCGAGTTTCGGGCTGCCCGTTTCAGAACCCATGGGCGTTCAAGGGTTAATTAATGTGGCTTTATCTTTTCTTCAAGCCACCAATTGGACCATTTCCAGTAGATTCTTCCACTTGCAAGAAAGTGTGCATGCTCTCACATTTAGTGTTATGGTTTGACAATAGGTATTGTAACATTATGGTAACATGTGACATTTTAGTGTTATTGTTCGCAAATTTAACGTTTGTAACAGAATCGTAGTGAAAGCCAATTTCATATGTAACGACTAAGTAAGAAGAGGACATCCATACTTTCAACGTGACCTACCAATAAGTTCAGGCAGTACAGTACCCGCTGTCAAAGAGACGCTTCAAGAGTTCAGTTTTTGAATTAGATTAAAAATTGAGGAAAAAAAAACAAGGTACTAAATGTTGGAAAAACATTAAATAAGGTCGCTGAAAGTTAGAAATAAATAAAGAAGGTCGCTGAATGTTTGAAAAAATCAAATACAGAAATAAAAACTAAGATAAAGTAAAATAAAAAATAATAAAGTGGATTCCGAATTGATTATACCTGTATGATTAAATAGGTCCACCTGTAACACAGAAAATTTGTTGTGTTCTTCTGAATTTAAAGCCGGATCTCCTTACAATATTAAAGACTTAGCATGGATATTAACCCCTAAACGACCATGGTGTTTTGAGAGCTCCAAACTCCAAAACTGCGATTTCATACCACCTTGTAAACTTTGGTGTATGAGAATTTTTTTCACAATATTTTGAAACTATTAACCGTAGGATCTTAAAAATAACTATCATGAGCAATAGTGTTTAAAATTTCAACCGTTGGATCTTTTCCATTTCTAAGATCGTAACATTCAAAGTTGATGCAAACTTTTTTTTAGCAGACATAGTCTACTTTGTGCAAACAATATTGTGATGCTTAATACCTCAAACATCTTGCTTATGTTTTTTTCCATGTAGGTAACTAAGTTGAGCATTACCATGCAAAATTTTAGACACTCATTTGGTTTTTTGAACCTTCATGCAATTTAATTACTAGAAGAAGGTAGAAATCAAGGATTCGGTAAAACATGCACCACATTTGTCGTATTTGGTTTAGGGGGAAAATGAATGGTGAGTAGGTGCCTTCATGAGTTTGTGAATTTTGAGAAAAATGAAATTCAAAAAATTCCTAAATCTCAAATTTTAGCAAATTTCGAAAGAAAAAATTGTAATATTACAGAAACTTTGGATCTAGTTCTTGTAGTTTTTTGAAGGGTGCCCTTGTAGAATTAGTAAAAGTTTTGACTTGGGTCACTTGGAAACGTAAGTAGGAAATCAGTCAAGAAAAGAAATTTTTAAAAAAAATCTCAATAAAAAGTTAAAAATAAAAAGTTTTTTTCTGCCCGCCCCAAAGCTGAAAACAAAAATTTGTGTTTTAAGACTCCAAAAGTGGAGTTTGACTTTGCAATTTTTCCCATGTACACCTTGTAGTATAGGAAACATCCAATAAAAATCTTAGGAAAAAATATTGATTCTAACACCTTCATCTAGGCTGCCCGAAATAGCAAAACAGCCAAATTGGAGGCCTTGGTCGTTTAGGGGTTAAAGTTCTACCAACTAATTTGAACATAGAGTCAAATCTACATCCAACATGTAAACCATAAGTGGGCAATTTGTTGAAGAACAACATTTTGGATGATAAGCAGCAACTTTGAAGAGCCATGATTATTTGACTCTTAAACGCCCAACCCCTCTGAAAATACACTAAAAAGCAAGCCCGAGGGGCATGCTTGGGCGTTTAAGGGTTAAGTCTAAGATTGTTTTGGACGAAATCACTCAGGTTAGGTTCCATATCAAGTCTAGTTTGTGTGGTAAAAATTACATTCCCATCCAAGAAAGTACAAATTTATGGCATGCATTTTATTGAGGCAGCTTTGGTAGTTAGGTTTTCGAACCTAGGGTGACCAACTACGAGGATGTTTACCTTTAACTCAATAAAACCTCGAACAAAAATAAGGCATGAGGATTTATTCTTTGCGCAAGTAGGGGCGTTGCAAAGGGTGAAAACTGCCTTTAAAATGTCCAAATTAGGCCCCTTGAACAAGTACTAATGCCATAGCTTTCACACATCTCGGATGGAAATTAGGTTTCTTCCACAAAATTTAGATTCAAATCGGTATCTAACCCACCAATTCAAATCAAAATCCAAAGGTGGATGAATGAGAAACTTCTTCTCAAAACCATGTATTTATTTCAACTTTTTCAAGATGGTTTCTGAGTTTTCAAACATGGGGCGATACAAGCCAGATATGTGAAATCCACTGTAATTTTTCATGGACTTTTTATTACATAAGTATGATCTTGAGAAGAAAACTCGCAACTTTGTAGTTGGAAGATTTCTGATTTGGATATCTGATTTGCAACAATTTTTGGATTAGTGACTGAAAATAGACTTATCTATGAGATCTTACAGGTGAAAGTCCAAAATGAGTTAGAAGATTTAGTTCACGCTCCCTGAAGTGCATAGAGGTAGAAAATTGCACTTTTGAGGTTTCAAGCTCCAAAACACACAAGGAAATTTAGGGGTTACAACAATGATCTTTTTTTGACTCACTATCAAATCTGAGAACATTTTTCCATTGACACGTAACTTATTTAGTAACCATCAAGCTCAATTTCGTGCAGGAAGCTATTGTTAAGTATGAGATTCTATTCGGTTTAGAGTATGAGACTTCAAAGAAGTTTAAAGTCGAGAGTATTCACAAACGTGAAAGTACTTACTTGGAAAGTATGCTACTTGTACAAATATCTTAACCCTTAAACGCCCACGATGTCGAAAAACGACATTTTGGATGTACATTAGAAACTTTGAAGAGCCATATCTTCTTCATCCGAGATCCGTTTTGGATGAAATCACTTGGGTTGGGTTCCAAATCAAGTCTAGTTTGTGCTGTAAAATTTTCAAGCGCATACAATAAAGTATGAATTAATGGAATGCACTTTAGTGAAGACAACTCTTGTTTTTGGGTTTCCAAGCATGGGGCATATATTACCATTGCAAGCCAATTATGTGAAATTAAAAATAGTTTTTCATGTTTTTTTTTTTCATGGTCATGATCTTAAGGTGATTCTTAACAACTTTGTAGTGAGAAGTTTTTTGATCCAAATGATTTTGCTATTGGATTTGCAATGATGTTTTGTCAACAGAAAAAGTGAGAAAATGGATGATATTTGAGGAGCTATATCTCCCTCATCCACCGTTGGATTTCAACTTAATTTTTTGGGATGGCCTCCAATTAGAGTCTAGTCTAAGTGGTAGAAACCTTAACAAGATCGAAGATGTTTTGAAGATAAGGCATGAAATTGAATGCAAAGGGTCTAGTTTTGGACTATTTTTCCTTTGTAAAATGTTCGGTAGATTTACCACTGCATGGCTTTTATTTGAGCTAAGAAATTTTTTTGATGAATTTTTGTTGGGTAAAGGACTTATTAAGATGAAGGTGAACATCTTTCTAGTTGGTGATTTTTTCATTGCAATAGGTATATTGGTAGCATTTCCACCTCAAAGTGAAAATGATGGAATTTTGTAGTTCATTTTTGATATTAATATGTCACGATCTCCCAATCTATAAGGCCTCATGACTCAAATTTTGGTCCACATGATCTTCGATAAGTCTATTACAAGTTTGTACGGTTGAGATCTTAATAGCTTCTCTTGATTTTCATCTATGACAATTTCTATGGAAATGTGCTTTTCTGCTAAAAATAGGCTTGGGCGTTTAGGGGTTAAAGAATCTGAGTGATGAGAAAATTGTCAAAGATATTGCACTAACACCTATCCTTCTTACGAATTCTTCAATCAAACTTTGTGAGATTTTAAATATTGAGTATGTTGGAACTTATATGTGAAATGGTGTACAAAACATTTTGCAATGACCACCAAATTCTATTGAACTCAATTCTATAGAGAACGTGTAGAAGCAATTTAATACAAAGAAATAAATCACAATATAAATACTTATTGCGGGCATTAGCCAATTTTGCATAATTAGGAGGTTGTATCTCAAGGAATTATTCATTTGAGAACTTGAATTCTACAACACTGAACCAAATGGAACCATAATAGCAGTTCAAGGTGGTAGAACTTGGTGGTAGTAGGTGCTTTACTTTAACATTGAATACGAATAGTTGCAAATTAATGAGTAAGACAAATAATAACTTCATATCATGTTGGGCTTCTACATTGCTCTAGCTTCGAGATGGTACCTTCTTTGACTATGTTAATCACATATAAATTTAATAGATGAGTTTGATTGACCTTGATCTAGAATTGAACAAAAGGAAATTGTAAATATACATTACAGCTACATTGTGGAAAAATTTAATACAAAAGTGCAACTCTGTAATACTAAAGATTTGAACAATGATATTACGTATATATTGGTGCAATGGACTTTTACAAAATCACCAAATTATATGTCTCAATTACGTTTTGTAAAAATAAACAACAAATACTCCAGTCAACCGGTTGAAGTATGACAGCCAGTTCTGACCATAAACAGAGAAGATCTTCATGATTTTACACAATTTGCATGGTAGATAGCATATACGATACGGTGCAATTCACTGCCAAGAAGTCATGAACACAGGATATTCTTGCCAGTCAAATCTTCAAAAGCAGATTGGAAGCTTGGATGCTTCAGAGAAAGTTAAATCAGCAGTGGATATAGCCAAATCCTGCGAAGTCTCCTGAAACCTCGTTTACATTACTGGAAACACAGTGATTATTCAAGCCCATGTGAGCACTGCTCATCCGCTACAAATGTATGGAGGGTTCCCAAAACAAGCCAAAAACAATGTACTAAGTTACAAGTCAGCATTACAAAACCCACACTCCTTATCTACTCAAAAACTAATATCTACATTGTGTCATGTCTGTTCGAACACACAGGTTTCTTCAATGGGCATGGGGCCTGCTGCTGCCAGCATCACCCTGCAACAATCCATTCCTGATCTGATCAGCCACATCACGGGCACCACCCACTCCGTGAGGAATGAAGACCGTAGAATTCTTGGAATGAGAGCCGATATCCCTCATGGTGTCGAAGTATTGAGTCACCAACACCATGTCCATGACTTCCTTCGGTGATGTCCCGGGAACATTGTCGGAGAAGGCCAACACGCTCTCCCTCAGACCATCCACAATTGCTTGCCTTTGACGTGCAATACCAACTCCTGACAAGTACTTGGATTCGGCCTCCGCCTCTGCCCGTTTCACTTGCAATATCTTCTCTCCTTCTGCCTTCTCGAGCGTTGCGAGCCTCATTCGTGCAGCTGAATTTCACGAGCAAGCAAACAAGTTATTACCGACTGCATAGGCCAATCGGAGCCTCCTTCTGAATAAACATCTCCCAGAATGAACTCAGCTTGTCCTACTTAGTAACTGCAAACTAAAGTCACGATGGCGGCAACATTCTTGTTTCACACTCTCGATTCATACCTGCATTGATTTCGTTCATAGCACGCTTTACAGTTTCGTCTGGCTCGATATCAACGATAAGAGTTTGGACGATCTCATATCCGTATGTCCTCATTGCCTGCAAAGTGTTCGAGAGGAACATATTATTCATGCTGCTTTAGAAATCAACCTGTTAGCGGATACAAAATCATAATACTCTACATAGTCGTTCACCGACTTCTAGAATCTGTATTCAATTCTTTGAGAAGCATATCAAGAAATGTGATGGACTGACTGTCTTCTATGTACTTCAGCTTTGTAAACCATGTTAGGAATGCGACGCTTGTGGCATGCTGGATAAACGACTGAATAAGTAAGCTTATTGAGATTATTTGTTTTGCGCGTAAGTACCTTCTCTAGTTCTTCCTTCACGCTGTTGGCAATCTCATTTTTCTGCTCAAAGACGTCGTCCAGACACATCAAGGGGACGCTGGCTCTCACGACTGTCATCACATGATCAAGTGCGGTCAGTCACTTCCGGTCCCACAACACGAGATTCTTGCACTTCGCAAAGATATGACAGTCACGATTATCAAATAAAAATGCTACATTCTCTTACCATCAAACACGTATGCCTTAATCTGCTCCCGGGGGTTCGTCAGCTTGTAGAAAGCATCTTCAGCTGTCTCGACGTGAGCACGATATTGGACGGAGGCAACGACAGTCACGAACACATTGTCCTGAAATACAACACCACCCAAACACATCGTATAAGAATCTTACTAACTTGCATCGAACCAAGACATGGCTTGGGGAGTAGCATGACATGTACCTTCGTCTTCGTTTCGCAACGAACATCAAGCTGCTGCACACGAAGAGATAAGATGCCAGCAATGTTTACTCCAACGCACCAAGGTACGCAATGGCATCCAGGGCCCACAACATCCACAAACCGTCCCCACTTCTCCTTCACAGCAACCGTGGACTGATCCACCTGAATAAGTCCAATCGAATTTCCCATCTTTACCGACTCTTAAACCCCTGCATTCCACAAGAAGAAACGTCAGAACAAACAAACCTGACTAGCGGAATCAACAAGAAAAAACACAATCCATCATATCAAAGCGTACACCGCAACGGTACCATAGATACACAACTCTAGCAACAATTCGCCTACCGAAAAGAATGACAATCAAGAAAATTCACTCTCCTTGAACCCAACTCATCCGTAAATCCAAACGGGCAACTAAGAGCAGTAAGTCAAAACAAAACTGAAACCGGCACACGTAAAATCCATAGATCTTGCCACAAATTAAAAAGACACCGTTAAAAAGAACGTCACCGCAATTTTCTAAAGAACAAGAAATTTCAATCTGAGCCTTAAACCCTAGGATTTCAAAGCAAACGAATTCAAAGAGATCATGCTCCAAGCACGCAAATCTCAGTTCCAAGGAGCAATCGGAAACTGCAAAACAATCGCTCATCAAACCTGATCAACCGACTTCGAGATTACCAAGAAACAAACAAAAGCGGCAATGTCTGTTTGATGAATCGAATACAAACCCGAGAGAAGGAGTTGTGAAAAACCTGTTTTATCGATGCAGAATTGGGAAACTTGCGGGACAAGCGAATTGTTGGTGAAAAGATGGGGAGACCGCAAATCGAATATATACTACCGTAGAAGCAATGGAGTCGGAGCCTCCCTGGAAGTGGGCTTCCTTGGCGCTTCAACGCGGTGCTTCTTGATCGGACGGCTGACAGCGGGCCACCATCCTGATCTAACGGTGGTCCGTAGTCAGCCACGTCGAGTAAGGTGCTGTTATACAGCCTGTCAGTCAATTTCCTGGCAATTCAGTCGGTAGAATTTTGCCGACGAAGTGAATACCGAAAATGTCGGCAATGAAATGTGCAGTAGGTGGTTGGAAATTTGTTAAGGGCAAGCTTTGGGCTCCGGGACGGAGAATTAGTGTTAACCCCTAAATTTCCTTGTTGCGAAACGGTCTAAGTCACAAAATTTGACTTTCCTTTAGATTAAGCTCAGAAAATCTCAGTCTAAGCATTATTTAGAACATTTCACCGTAAGATCTCAGAGTTCACTTGACATTCTTCTCACATTCCAAATTTGAACCGTTCATTCTTCCTCATTTTTGATATTATAATGGTCAATTTTTGGCTGAGTTTTCTCTTGCAGGAACCTTGAGACCCCGTTTTGGGTTTTGAAGGAAAGTTAGGGGTTAAGGATTACGAATAATTTTAAGTTTATTCTTTTTATTGAGTGTGGATAGAATCTTTCTTGGAATATTGATGTTGAACTGTTAATTAATTTTGGATGAATTATGTTAACTAGAATCTAGTCACTACAAGAGTTGTTAATTAGTGTTACATACGTTAATTGTGAACTGTAAGAGTAATCATCACATGTCATCATAGAGATACAACAGTAATTCGTCAAACCAGAACTCAAAAAGTTAGAGCAGGCGAACTTTCGTGCAAGTGGAAGAATCTATTGCAACTCGTGCAATTGTTGGCTTCAGTTGTATAAAAAGCAATGGACATTGATTGGAGTGGTGGCCCAAAGTGAACACTAATTTCAAGAGAGTTGAGAAATAGTGTTCTTTACCAAAACTTACCCATTACACTAATCTCCGTGTAACACTAATTAACAACTCTTGTGTACTAGTGCCCAAGAGATGACGAACTATATTATACAGGTCTTCAAAGAGCTCTGATACTACCTTTACAGCGAGGCTAGGAACCTACAAGATAATTCAAGAAATGAACCATTCCCACGTAAGGAAGTTTGGCCCTCTTAACCCTTAAAGGTCCATCTACTCCTCAATGGGCAGCCCGAAATTGGATCTCAACATCTTTTGGACTTGGGCAACATGAATAGTGTACTTTTTGAACTTGGGCAGCATGAATGAACCAATCAATGATGAGTTTGCAACCTCCTACAAGGATTTGTGCAATCCCAAACTACCTACCACAATCCTTTCAAAGCACAAATCACTCATACAAATTGCGATTTGAATTGTAGGATTTCACTTTCAGTTGTAGATGCATCACAAAAAGGTAACCAGAATGATATAAAAAAATAAGTGAAAAATTGAGAATCAAAAGAGCTACAGGCAAGATTCTTTTGGAAAACAGCCCGAGGGGCTGACAGGCGCCTTTAACCCTTAAACGTCTAAGGTGACCCGAGGGGTCACCCTCCAACAGAATCTTCTCTGTAGCTCTCAATGTACTCAAATTTTCACTTATATTTTGATGTCAAACTGGTCACCTTCTTCTGATGCATTCAAAAAGTGAAATTTTAGAATTCAAATCACAATTTGTATAAGTGATTTTGTGCTTTGAAAGGATTGTAGTAGGTAGGTTGGGGTTGTACAATACTTGTAGGAGGTTGCAAGCTCATCATTGATTGGATCATTCATGATGCCCACGTTCAAAAAGTGCACTATTCATGATGCCCAAGTCCAAAAGATGCTGTGATCCAATACCGGGCTGCCCAAATCCGTATAGCGTGACGTTTAAGGGTTAAGTCTCATCAACAACTCAACTTTTCATGTAATAAAAGCTTCACACAAAGTGGAACAAGTTCCTTAGGAGTAACTTTAGTTTGGAAAGTTGATATGATGGGCAATGTAAAAGCACGATGAGAAAGTGTAGTGGAGATAAGTTGCTCAAGTACGCCACATAGCTGTAGATAGACATGAAGTACTACTTCCTCGCACTTCTAATGTGATTGTACTGAGTGCGGAGATCCTGTTACTGCAGAAAGTAGCATGAAATGCATAAACGCAGCAAAGCAGCAGCTCCTCACGAAGCATTTGTGAAAGCACCCCACTGCTTAAAAGTGACTGAATTCCCTCTTTCGGAAGCGGTAGGAAAATACTTGGCCAAGAGTCAAAAGGCATTTGTCAAAGCACCCATCTGATTGTGTCCGAACGTGACCCGGGCATGGATCACATTGCGAGACAGTCGGGAGAAAACTTGGACAAGATCGGGAGGCGATCGGATGGAAGTTTCAAAGAACCTGGAGCTTCAGTGGACTTTCATTGGATCATACGGTATTATACCGTAAGTATGCAGTACAGGAACTCCAGTGTAGAGTATTACGAAGTTGACCCTTAGGAAGCCCGAGGGGCTCGTCTCCAACAGAATATGCTCTGTAGCTCTCACTGTACTCAACTTTTCACTTATATTTTTATGTTAAACTAAGGTATACAGACCCAAAACCGACAGGCGACCAATAACCGATCTAGCCCAATTCCTAGATTTTGAAAGGACAGATGTACCTCATTTGTATATTTGAGCATGAGGTCGGTTTTAGGTCACAAGCAACTTTTCACTTCAAACAATTATAACTATTCGAATAATGCAAATAAAATCACGAAACTTTTTGCATTCAACAAGAACCTTATGTTTGCACACATGAAAAATTCTAAAAAATATATATACCTTAATATCATGTGCTAAAATCCTTAAGTTGTCGGTTATAGGTCTGTCTACCTTAGTCACCTTCTTATGGTGCATCCAGAAAGTGAATTTTTTTCAATTTGAATCGCAATTTGTGTGAGTGATTTTGAGCTTGTGATAGGTAAGTTGGGGTTTTACAGATGGGTGACATTCAAATTGGCGTTTTGGTGATTCTAGAGATAGTGTCCTATGTACAACTTTGACACACTCCATAGGGCTGGAAAATTGTTAGTTTCCCATGATTCTTTGGGGACAACATTATCTTTATGGTGAAAAATGTGTGTACCAAATCTTAAGTCCAGAAGATTTATACAAAAAAAGATATGCAAGATTTACCAACATGCATGGGGTAGCTGTGAGAAAAGTTTCATAACTACCACACAAAAAAGCATATTCCTTACAAGTAGGAGGTTGCAAGCTCATCATTGATTGATTCATTCGTGTTGCCCAAGTTCAAAAAGTGCACTATTCATGATGCCCAAGTCCAAAAAATGTTGTGAACCAATTTTAGGTGTTCGTTTCAGACACCATGCGTTTAAGGGTTAAGTAGCAAGGAGATATACATTTTTTTAAATAAGTTTTTTCAAAATCCCGACTAAAATAACGTGTTTATATCACCAAAACAGTTTTGTGCTTGACTTTTTTATCTGATTCATTGCACCGAGTCTAAATCACAACTTGGGGTAGGATGTACTCGGAGAGGCAGGACCTCCATGTAACCATATAAATATGGTGGAGTATAAACTTGGGGTAGGATGTATTCGGAGAGGCAGGACCGACTAACTAGCATTATTTATCCCGACTAACTAGCATTACATAAATATGGCGGAGAAGTAAGTTGTTTCCGACTAATTCATTTGGCAATTCTATTTATTACCTTCCTTTCCCAAATTCCCTAAAACCCCTAATGTCAAAAAGAGCCCAAAACGGGTTATTTGGATCTGGTCAGCCCCTTATTTACTATATTTAGCCCGTGTGAAATTGAAACCTTTGGTAGGTTGTAGAGTTTTTCCATACCTTTCCGAAAGTCAGTTTTTGCTTTTAAATTCCCCATACTTTAGGAGATATTCACAATCAAAGTTTGAAACACTATTTGAAATCTGCCCAAACTGCCGTATATGCTCCTTTATTCTCAAAATCAGCCCAAAATTAATCAAAAACTTCAAAATTCATCAAAAATTGAGATTTTACATTTTTTTCAGGTTTTGTTTTTCGTACTTGGAATTAAGGCTTTAAAGACATGATCTCATTGTTTGGATCTTTCATCCAATTATTCTTCACATGCCATTTTATTAGCAAAGAGGGGCTTTTGAGTTGAATTTTAGCATACCTCCATGTAAAGATTGAAGCATTTTTTTAGGTTTTAAAGGTAGCACGAGGGTAAAAATTGCATAGACATATTTCTAACTCACTTAGGAACAAGAATTTGAAGAGCCACAATTCAAGTTTACTCGTGAAATTGGTTTTTTTGGGCTGACAGAAAACTTCGAACCCATTTTGCAACAAGGGAAAAAAACTTAAATTTTAACTTTGAATGTTATGATATCACAATTGGTAAGTAGTTTGGAATCAATTTTTGGTACACACATACATGCTCATTTATTCTCAAAATCTGCTCAACATCAATTAAATTGCAGAAACTTCAAATTATCACGAAAATTTGAGATTTTATTTTTTTCAAGTTTTATTTTTGTACATGTAAACAAGGTTCGAAGGCATGATCTTGCCGTTCAGATTTTTAATCAATGTTTTTTTCACATGTCATTTTTGTTGTCAAAGACCAGCCTTTTTAGTTGAATTTTAACATACCTTCATGTGATTAATCAAGCCTTTTTTTAAGATCTATAGGTCGCATGAGAGTAAGAATTGCATGGACACGTTCTTGGCTCACCTAAGAACAAGGATGTAAAGAGCCACAAGTCTATTTTTTCTACCAAAAATGGTTTTTTTGGCTCTCAAAAAACTAGTTACCCTTTCAACAATAAGGGTAAAAAACTTTTTCTTCAACTTTGAAGATTACGATCTGACAACTGGTAAGGAATTTGAATATGAGAATGATGTGATATACATATTTACATACAAGTGAAGTATTAGATCCTACAAATACACACCTGAAATTTTGTCTAAATTTGAAAACTTGAACATACCTCAAAAGTGAGATCACAACATATTAGTTCTCAAAGCAGAGTAGAAAAAATTTCATGATTTTCACTTTAGATTGAAATTTCTATCAACATAGCTACAACAATGAAAATTCTCCAATTAGAAAGTTGTTCATTTTCATCTCAATGATACCTTCGTACCAAAAAAGTTCCTCACTCAAAATGATAGCCTTGCAATGGTGAAAAATGCCAAATACCCTATGCCTTATCTTTAAAAATCTTTACATGTCAAGGTGCTATCCTCAAAAACTTAGTCAAAATCCAACTGTGGATGAAGGAGATATAGTTCCATTAGTCATTTTTTTCATTATAGAAACATCTTAGTAAATCTAGTACCAAAAGTATTTGGATATAGAGTACCGTACGCCGTGGTCAGTTTCAACACACTAGAGATGAAATGAATTACTTCTAACTCGGCAAAGCTTTCTGCAATAGAAATAGAAATATTTTGGATTTTGAACTTCGGCAGCATGCTTATTCTGCCCTTTCGGCATTTTGTGGGGTTACTATTAATGGTGGGGCCAGGCTTGAAAGAGTGACAAGAAATACGCTTCACAAAATAGTTTAGGTATGCATTTTGAGATTTGAAGATTTGATTTGCTAAAAATTAAAATCATTTCCATGACCAATGAGTTTTAATTATGTGTTTCATGTTTTGAATTACAGTGCAAAATGAAGACAAAACAACATATGGTGGTTGTAGAGTAGGACCATTGTGATGCTCCATCACCATGCACTATGAAGCAACTTTAATATAGTATTTATCATTATCATAGTATTTGTATTGATATAAGATTGAGACTTTTTATTTTGGTTTGAATATGAGTTGTATTTTTAATTTGAAGCAATTTTTTTTCTATATCTCAAATTTTATATTTTTCCACTTTAGATTTTGAATTTTTGCAATTTCAAACAACTCTAATATTTTCAGAAATTAAGCAATAAGGCTTTATAATTTCTGCACTTTCAACAAATCTAAACATATAATTTTCCAAAACATTCAGTTTTCTTGGTTTGAATTTATGACAAAACTGATCACGAGGTAGGGTATTTGAACTAAAAACTTGTTCAAAGACTCTTTACATGGAGAGTTAAATCGAACATGGAGGCCCCAAGAGAACATAAATTCTCTCAATTTCGTAGGTCCGTTACTTCCAATTCAACAAATGAATCAATAACGTTGAGAGAATTTTTTCCCCATAAACAACTTGACTCCCATGTAAAGCGTCTCTCAATTTCATCTTAACCTCTAAAAATTTAACAAAGTCAAAACGACTCTTTACTATTGCACGTAGCATAGATGAAGCATCCTATACTCTAAAGTTTATATGTAATAGTTGCAAAGCCAAATTCCAATGTTGGAACGTTTTTTTTAGAAATTTTAGGTTTCAAGTCCAAAACAAGTAATTAAAAATTTATTCTCCTTTTGAATTTATTTTAAAAAAAAAAAATCTTCATTACCAAATCACTAATAAATTTCCAAACTAATCAAAGTATACCAATTTTACAAGGGTAGTCTCCAAATATTACAAAACAATCATAGTTCTGGTAAGTTCCGAACTATAAATTTTCAAAATTTAAGATTTTAGAATATCTCCATAAGATTTTTCCTTGAAATTCACAGACTCATCACAAAGGCACCTACTTATCATTCAATATAGTAGTATATTTTCTAGAACTAATGCAATACCTATTTTCCTATATTGTTGTTTACTTCTGTAGACCCACTCGTTACAATGTATATTAATGACATGCATTTTAGTGAAGGCAGTTCTTGATTTTGGGATTGTCAACATCGAACATGTTTTACCATTGCAAACCAATTATGTGAAATCCATTTATTTTTTTTGTCTTCCAAACCACTTCGCCTTCTTAACAACCATAAATATCAATCTTCAACATGAGATTTTTAACGATCAGACCGGAAAAAAAAAACTTTCTTAGAATCGTGTCAGTGGCGCGCACACTCCACAGCAGGAGCCAAACCTTTGCGGAGCTCACGATAAGCTTACGACTCGCGGTGCGCAATTCTTCCCCCATTTTGCCAATTGGAATCCGAATCCTTCTCAAAATCATCTTTACAGTCCAATTCTTCGTACTCTGACAGGGTCGGAATCTGAATTCGGATGTAGTAGCCGAAAGAATCAAACAAGAAGTAGTAGGCCATGGCGATGGCGACGGCGATGGCGGTGTCTTGCACCAGTCTCAGAGTAGAATGTACAACCACCAGTTCCAGTTTCCCCCTCCGCCGCCGAGCTGCAAGGCTTGGCTCCTGTGCTAGTGGCGCATTGCCACTAGGATTGGTGGCATCGCGGCAGCAGCAGACAGCATCCAGGCGACGGACTTTCGTTCTTTCCACTCGGTGCGAGGCTTCCGAGAACGGGGAGGCTCCAGAAAAGGTGCAGTATCACCAACATTGCTCCAATTAAGCTTCAATTGTATCCAGTTTCACTTGTTGAATGAAACCCTAATGTTGAATTCCGAATCTCAAATTGGTGAAAGAGTAACATAAATTTGTTTCTTGCTATTTGACATCCTTCTATTTTATATGACTCTTTAAAAATGAATAAGTGGTCATTCTGTCCAAGTTTAAATTCCTCAAACTTTAGAGTATATTCACATTTATAAATTACGCTTGAACTTGTAAAAATATTTGTAACTTTACTTCAATTTTACTTTTTTTGAACTTATGATTACAAGATTTGTAATATAAATATATGTAAAATATATAGCAATGTCATATGTTGACGATTGTTTAAATTTCCCAGGTTTTCTACAATTATCATCATTTATATTATTTATTTTCACTAGTTTTTTGAGCATACACACTTTTTATACGAGAATCATCTTTATATAGCATGTCACAAGTTCTAGCACGTTGCAATAAACAAAAGAAGTGTAGATGTAGTAAATGTAAATTTAGCTATGAAGAAGACGGATTTAAATTTGTTACTTATAAAACTCCACGACGACATCATAAACAAGACGTTGAACGACATACGGTTTCTCAACATATACCAAATGTAGGACGTGAAATTGAAATTTCTGAACAAACGATCAAATTTCAATTCCGCCTCTACTACTTTTAAATCGTTTGTATGTTTATATAATAGGGAGAACTCTATACAACCTGAAAAATAAAGGATGTATTTAGGTACTCAGGATTATTCACACTAGCCTTTTATTTTTCTATTTGTAGCATATTTAACTATCTTAGCAGTTGTAACCAACTTTCAAGTTCAATGATCTCTCAAACTCTTTCCCATAGAATGCTAACAATTTTAAAAATTCAAAGAAGTACGTATACTTCTTCAGTCTATTTTAAATATTTGACATTAGAAAAAAATAAAACAATATCATAACTTTTGGAATTTAAAGATATAATGAAAACTTCCAACCATACTTACCAACTCAAGATGTCTACGACCATATTCAGCTTTTCAAAAAGAATGCAAAACACTTCAGAATACAAATAATCATAAATCTGAAATCAATTCATATAGATTCAAATGCAAATCTTGTAAAAGATTAGTAGTAGCTTACATAAAACCTTTGATCTTAACTGTCTACTCGATTGGATACCAAGTCTCCTCCGAGAAACAACGTGGAGCTTAGGTTATGGAATGGGTATGAAATTTAACGTACTCAGTGCAGACACAACCTCAACTTTATCATTATTGCCTGTATTATTCATTTCTTTAGGTGAAAATTTTCCGTACGTTGTGAAACGCATGAAGAGTAATTTTTATGCCTTTAAAACCTTTTTTGTTGAACAACTAGAAGTTTTTTTTTTTTTTATGAATGCTAAGTTTTTTTTTAGCAACCTTTAATCCCTATTTAAAACGGTTAATCAAACGCAATCTTTATATTTATGAGTGGTGACTATGTTGATATTCTCAAATCAAATAATTACGTAAGAAAAATATAAAAATGAACACGAAGCAATAAACAATATTTGAATTACAAAAATTGAAAAATGTTTATTCAAATAAAAGACAAGTGTGAATTTTGTGCTACTTATACAATACTAAAATTTTATAATCTGAAATCTAGTATTATACTAGAGCAACCTCTAATACAAATATTAGTAGTAATTTTTGAAAATAATTATGAAAATTAAAAATAGGTTAACAAGTTTTATAGTTGAATAATTACTTATATAATAGCTAACCCAAATGGCAAGGACTAGTAAATATAATACAAATTTATCCGAAACAAACTACAAAATTAGTGCAAACAAATAATTTCCAATCTATACAATTCCGCTCACACAATTAAAAATTTATGAACCTATTATTGAGTTAAAATTTTAGACAAATCCAATTACCAAAGAATTTGAATTCTCACCTAAGTCAAGTAAAAAAAATTGTTTACAATTGGAAGACTAATGCCTATTCAAGAACGAATCTTGCAAACAAAAAATTAATAATCTAAAAATATTATCAAAAAAAATCAATAAATGATATTCAAGTATGACATGATTATTGTCGTATATTGTCACAAATTAGTGTATACTAAATTAAATGGTTCATTTACTATTTATGAACCAGTTATTTTAAGCTATAGTAAAGTTTCTACTATCCTCCTCTTTTATTATTTTTCTTTACGTTTTTAATTTTCAAGTTTGCGATATTCAAGTAATGTTTGTAAATTTTCTTTATTTTTCCATAATTGACAATACCGATATGACTCTTGAACATATCGTAAAATTTAAGAATGTCTTCACTAAAACAATGAGTTAATTTTGTTGATCAAGAGATTACTTGAATTTATTCTCAAACTTTGTGGAATGAAAAAATTACAAAGAAAGTTTAAAAGAAGCATTTAAAATTTTTGAATAAGAAAAAAAAAAACCACAAATGTCTTTCAAATTTTATCATATCATTTTACTTGATTAAAATTTACATGATATCATTTATTTGTATGTTTACACATACTTAAATATAAGAGAGTTGGTGAGTGTATAAGTATTTCATAATTTTGTAAAATGAATCAGTGCGCCATCTTTGTCAAATTACTTGTATTTGAGTTTGAAAAAAAATATTAACATCGAATGTCGAAGACGCTTATATTTCGATGTCAGAGAATCATCCTGATGGTTGTAATAATTGATGAACACGTAAGTAAATCAGGTTAGAGAAGCGGAAGTGAAAATGATATAAATTGAAGTAGAATGACGATATCGCACTCTTCATTGTTCAATGTATTTTTGGGCGATTATATTGGAGACAATTTGATTTATGTCCGCTTATTCATATAGTGTTGAATTAGTGTTGACTGTGTTGACGCAGTAAACAACATTTTAAAAAAATTTAATGACGCTGTGTGTAAGTGTAACTATGCATACGGTTTGGGATTGTAGGAAAATGCTAACTGCATCTGGTCCAATTGAAAGCGATGGAGGCGTTAAACGAATGACAATGAGAAATGCGAATGCAAGATACGAAAGAGGATCCGGACGAGTTTCGCGTAATATGTCTTATTAGATATCTTCTGCACCATCTGTACATGGATGGATGCCTTCCAATCGCATGCAAAGTGACGATCTCATTAATCCGAACACGGGAGTAAAATGGAAGGAAGATGTCGGCGCGGAAAGCGCTAATAGGCGGTCGACTTAGGCGTTTAAGTGTATCCGTGGGATGGAGAAGTTTGATTTGACCAGAACGCGTCGCAAATAACAGCGTGGTTTAGAGATTAACGGTGAAAACTGCTCCAACGCCGGAGAATGGAGAACAAGTTAACCGCCCAAAGTTTACGTTGAGTCGAATAGACCGCGGAACAAATCTCACATCTTGTATGAAAGAGTGGGTGACGAAGAAAAGCGCTCTTTCTCGCTATCTTTGGGTAGATAATGACGTAAATCGGAGGGCTGTGAAGCTTCAAGAGACGGAGACGGGTTTTATTTCCGCACACACGGACGGACGAAGTAATCGGAGCGATAATAAGATCTACCATGAAGTTAAGAGAAATAGTAGTGACACGAAGCGCTTGAGCAGAGAGCCTCCATTTTGTTTTTAACGGAGATCGGTCGTGTGCGAAAGAAGAAACATGTCTTCTAAGCCCATCGTTAGAGACTTCAGATCTTGCCATCTTGAGAAAATCTCAGAAATTCAGGAAATTTTCGAAGATTATTTAAGGGGATAACCAAGATGAATGGAGTAAAGTATCTTATGAAGATTGGCAAGCCAAACTGTCGAAGGCATTCATCATCGGACGTGACATTTTAGACTTCCGTCCTATCGACGAATTCCAGGAAAAGGAGGATTCGAGTTTGATGCAATAAGTGGGCGTAGTTAGAAATTCATGTTGGACGTGCTGCTGAAGCCCGCAGATGTGTTACATCCTCCACCACATTGGTTGTTGATCTGACACTATAACAAATCTAAGGAAGTGGAGCGCGCGTTCTTAGCGTCTATGTAGAAGTATACAAAGCGAAATTTGAAATCTCATGATTAAGAAGGCAGAAGTGACCAATAAACTTACGGAATACGGAAAAAATTTCAGCGAATTCAAAGAGACGATTCTTATAGATGATGAAATGATTGACTCGTTGAAATCTCAGCTTGTTGCAATAGCTGCTTCATTTCATGAAGTGAATCGAAGACACAATTGAAGTTGTAAAATATGGTGTCGAAAAAATTGAAAATTAAAGGATGATCTTTGCGGAAAAAAAAAGAAAAAAAAAAGTTGCGCCTTTCCAAGTTTTTTGGCATTTTACTGGATCTTCTTTTGAGTCTTCTTTTCCTACAAGATAAGCGTCATTTTTAACGGATTAAGTAGGAAGAATCGACGGCCGTTTTTTCGTCATTAGGGATTCAAAGATTAGCGAAGACAACAAAATGGGAAGATCTCTTCTTCATTTTATTTACATTCTTGCAATTTTTTTATATGATTTAGTGTTTTGGAATCTTTAGTAGTCTTAACAATGAAATGGTAACGTAATTGTCAACAAAAACTTTTCTAAAGGGCGATGTCGTTTGATTGAGTCTTGGCTTAAATAAGTTGTCTTTGCATTTGATAATTTTGGTTTGGTTCTTGAATTTGGGCAGTGAAGAGAATGCGCGGAAGAATTTGCTTGGAATCTGGCCTTGATTGATTTTTGCGTTAGTTTGTATTTGTGATAATTGGTAGGGTGCGTGTTTGTATAGGAATCAAATTTGCGTGTATGTTTGAATATCTTGGGCAAGTCTAGATTTAAATTGCATATTATATACGTGGAGTTGATTGTTCCATTGATTGATTGATAAACAATTTGTGTCACACCATCGTCCGACCCAATCTTTTTTTTTTATTTTCTTGTAAGAAGAATTCGGTGTCGCATTAAGAAGAAAAATAATAAGGATGAGAGTAGATCTAACAACTTTAAAGCTCCAAAACGAAGCGCATTGCAAAAGATGAGTGTATTTTAGTTAAATGAGGATGAGCGGCGTTTGAAAGCTTAGAGAAAGCGAGAAAAATACGCTTTATGAAGTTCTGGGCGTGTTATGAATCTTATCTTGTTCTTCTAATTCCACATACTTCCTCTCTCTTGCCTCAACTATCGCTCGTTGTTGTTGTTTTAAAAAAATGAAACCATGTCTTTGCGTTAGTATAGATTTGCCAAAAAAAATTCGGTGACGAGAAAAAAATATTTGTCCAATTTTGGCGTCCTTCGTCGAAGCTTCCTTTACCTTCTTCAATTCAAGATACCTCTATAAAATTACCTTTTTCTTTTATCCCGTCTCCACAATCTAAAAATCCAAAAAATTCTACATCCTTTCTATAAACTCGGTTTTATGCGTGGTAACAAAACATTTTTTTGAAAATATTATTGTTCGGAATGAAGGTAATCTTGAAACCTCCCAAATTTCACTTCAGCTAGAGACAATTTTTGAAAAATGTAAAGAGTTAAATTGTGATGCCGTAAAACAACGTGTCTACACTTTCAGATATTTGCGCGGGTATTACATTCTTGATGGGATGACTAAACTCAAAGAGTTAGCAACTGGGCCTACGTGGAGTACGTCCAACGTATCATGTTCCGGGGGCAAAGAAACAAATCTAACAACTCAGTTTAAGATGTCTGAAGTCGGCAATGGTAGCCGTGTTGACCTCGTCGACCGAATCTACAAGGGCAACCTCCAAAACTTTTAATACGAATCTTCACAATGTCCAAAAAGTTTGGAAGATAAACTTTGGATGTTATGATATCTCAAATGGTAAACATCCAATGGTCAATTTTTCAATCGGTCACTAAAATCTACTTAATAATATTTGATCATATTGATTGTTTTTTTTCTAAATTCTTAGAACATAGCATTTAGATCACCATTTAAAACTTGATATGCTTTGTATTGCACACATCATTTTAACTCATATACTCTTCGAAAACGGTCCAAAATCATCATATTCACTTATCAAACCAAACACTCAAAATTTATTGACATATCACTAACACTTGTAATATTTACCTACACTTATTTGAATTTTCTTATTATACTACAGGTAGTAATTTCATACCATTGAAAATGTCTTACATCTAGATAACTGACTAATTTCTCAAGGTATTGTTAGAGATTGATTTGATTGTTGTTGACTTATTGTGTAATGTTGAACGTCTCAAAAAAAAAAATTAAAAAAATTAAAAAAGTAATGTATATATATAATTATTAGTTTTATTTTATTTTATATGACATGATCTAATGCATCAAAACATAAGTTCATTCTTGAAGTTTTTTAAGTAACTTGTGAAATCATGTATGTTGTACATGGTTAAACCAATTTTCTTGCAAGTGTCATGTACAAGCTTATTTTGATTCAATTGAGGCAAATTATTTTAAAGTGAATAGGATTTATTATAGGATAAATCTCATAAAAAACATGTAAGTATACGCAATTTTAACATTTAATTTACAACTAAGATACACTTGTAGAAATTTTAGGCTACAACTATACACATCAAATGTTTTCAATTACAACTAGTAGATATCAATTTTACCGTAGGAATGGATATTGTATTTTCATGGTCATATGAACTATTATTAAAAGAGCCTCTTTATGTATTAAAAGTGCATAAGTGATTTGATGTACAAAGATGTCAAGATACTTAAGGATCAAACATGTTGAAAAAGTTGAAGGTGTAAACATAGACTACTTTATCTTGAGATAATAAACAATTGAATTTCCATATTGATAAAAGTATCTAATCATCTTTGTTAAACAAATTGAAATTGTCAATCTTATGAGTAAACATTTCATTGAAGTCATCAATTTTCTCAAAACTTCAACCAAAACTCCATTCATAAACACGTGAAGATGCAAAATTTGTAGATTAGGTTACAACAAGTACATTTCAATCTTCTTCTTCTTTTTTTTTTTTTTTTTTTTTTTTTTTTTTTTTTTTTTAGAATACAAATTCCTTTAGCTTACAACAAGTAAATGTATCAACAACAACAATTAAAGTACTCATGATAAAGAAGTATCAACAAGCATAATACACATAACAAGTATGATATGATAATAACTACAATTACAATTCAAAAGATATTCATTTCAGTTGCATCTTCCACTGAAAATACCTAACATGTTGGACACCAAAATTTGAAGACAAACAAATAATCAAATATCAACCTAAAAATATGATTATTTTGTAAATAGAACATACAAATCATCACAATTACAATTTTAGTATACAACTTATTTGAAATGTATTTTGTCATAGAAAAGGAAATCATGATTTTTGAATAAGCAACCAAGTTTATTCAAGTAGAAGAAAAAATTTCAATTCTTTTTGTGAAAAAAATTAAACTTCTTCATTCACTAGAATGTATGAGTTGGCATAAAAGAATCAGGGTATCATACCCCTCAGAAACGAACGGTGCAAGAGAAGTTCGCTATCCGTTCCCTGTCGTTTTAGAACGCGTTCCCGAAGCAGCCATCAATACCAGATGAGGACAAAGGTAACTAGAAAAAGTAAGAGGAAAAAGCAAAAGTAAAAATGAAAAAAGTAACTAGTAAGTCACGCAGTCCAGATTCGCTTCATTATGCGCCACATACTAAACTTCAGCATCAGATCGCAGTCGAAGAACGATCCGTTCGCTTTGTTGTTATCTGTCCCGTCAGTCCCTTCGAGATTCTGCTGCTGGTTCGCAGTTCCCTCTCCGAATTCTCTTTTCAGGCATGCAAAATTCGGCAGTTTTGATGGTCTTTTGAGAAAGTTCGGGGTTTTTTGAGGTTTTGAGGGGGATTTGTGCTGTTGTACAGGCGACGATGGCGGCCGCAAGGGCAATGGTAGCAGGCTGCGTGTCGCATTTGCCACAATGCGTGGGTTCGACGGTCGCATTGGCGTCCTCGAGCGTCAGGGCTGCACCTTTGCGTCAGAGATCCTTCTTGAGGTTGTCTGTTCCGTCGGTGCAGCAGAGCCGGAGAGTGCAGAGCTCCAGGGTTGTGGCTGCGGAATATTCTACCTCGGAGGAGGGCGATGCCAATTCCCTTGAGTACCGGATGTTCATCTCGGACAAGTCCGGCAAGACGGTGAGCTCACCATTTCTAGGTTTACTCATCGCTAGGGTTTGGTCAATGTAGCTCAATTCCTCACCGTTCTTGCTCAAATTTCTGTCACTTGAACCCTCGCATTGTATGTGAATTGGTGATAATTTACTTATCCTTTGTGCTGGCTCATGACTACACAACCTACTAGCGTGGAAGTGCACACAGAACGAACTCATTTTTGACACATATAGCCCGTAGCTTATTGTCCTTTACCGAATGTGATATCGAAATCAGTTTAATACATTTTATCGCACATTAGGTGCAGTATCTTGAGCTTGGACAACGATGTAGTCAACTGATCGTTTGTTGTTATGGAGTTACAGGTGTCGCCATGGCACGATATCCCACTCCACGCAGGAGATGGACTCTACAACTTCGTAGTGGAGATTCCGAAGGAGACGAGTGCTAAGATGGAAGTGGCCACGAATGAGCCCAACACGCCAATCAAGCAGGATACTAAGAAGGGAAAGCTTCGTTTCTACCCGTAAGTGTCCAATTTTAGCTCTGAGCTTTGTATGTGAGGAGTTGGCAATAAGCTTATGTAGCATTCTTACATCGTGTGCTTGTTCAGCTACAACATCAACTGGAACTATGGACTCCTTCCCCAGACATGGGAGGACCCTTCTCACTCCAACAGTGATGTGGAGAACTGTTTCGGTGATAATGACCCAGGTATGTGCTATTTGCGGCTTTACTTTCAATCCACTAACCAATCAATCAAGTTCTTTCTTGATTCATTAATGCTGTTACGTCACGTTTTTCATGAAAAGTACACCGTTTACAATCATACTTTCAACTTGTCTTTGTTGTTGGTAAATTGATTCATAATGTGTGAAATGTCATAGCATTGGTAGTGCGGGGAAATTTTCGTATCGCAATAATGGAATTTCCACATGGTTCATTCTGTAGTTTCTGAAGAGGTTTTGGTAGCTTGATCCTTGCTAAGTGTTGGTATGTACAGTAATGTGAATGGTCAAAAGGCAGATTCAGGGAATGGTCATTACAGGAGTAGTATACATAGAAACTACTGGTGGTTCTGTTGTTCCTCTATTTCCTCACGAGTCTTCTAGTGTGCAGTATTTGACTGAGGTGTCTGTACGTGTGGCAGTGGACGTTGTCGAGATTGGAGAGAGGCAAGCTAAGATGGGTGAGGTCCTGAAGGTGAAGCCTCTAGCAGTTTTGGCTATGATTGACGAGGGTGAGCTGGACTGGAAGGTTGTGGCCATCTCCGTGGATGATCCTAAGGCTGATCTGGTCAACAATGTGGCTGATGTTGAGAAGCACTTCCCAGTAAGACTTCAGTCTGCTCTACTTGGAATCTGAGCATACCTCATCTACTGACGTTATAGCATCGACTTGAATCATGATGCCTTGTGTTTTGATATACGTGACTAGATGTACCAACTTCCAATCGATTTGAAGTATCACAATAGCTTTCTTTGCTTAGTGAACTTAAGCCTTGCATGGGGAGTCTTACACCTTTTTTTCTTTTGGTGCTTATCTGCAGGGAACGTTGACAGCAATCAGAGACTGGTTCAGGGATTACAAGATCCCAGATGGCAAGCCTGCCAACAGGTTCGGACTTGATAACAAGCCCGCCGACAAGGTAATATATTCGTGTTGATCTCTATTGGCTAAAAAAGACATCTTACTTTGTGCCCTTCTTTTTCTCATGAGAATTAGGGTCTCGTGTTTAGAATGCTTGGATTACCTCATGATTTATCAAGCGGTTTGCTAAATTTCGATTCACTTTGTGGCTTTCTTGTTTCATTCCGCTTTGATACTATCTGAATCATCCCAGTTCATGTTCTAAAGGCCTCCATTTCGATGAATGTTAAAATCTTCGTGATTGGATTGTTAATAGTTATGTACTTTAGAAAACCGTACTAATGAATGATGCAAGGCAATTTTTGTTCCTTAATAACTCTTATATGGCTTGTGAGGGGTTAACAACCTGTCTGTATGTTTTTTGTGTTGCAGGAGTATACACTGAAGGTTATTGAAGAAACCAACGAAGCATGGGCAAAGCTGCTGAAGAGGTCCGTCCCAGCTGGAGAACTCTCCGAGAACGGCGAGGCTTCCGAGAACGGCGAGGCTTCCGAGAACGGCGAGGCTTCCGAGAACGGCGAGGCTTCCGAGAACGGCGAGGCTTCCGAGAACGGCGAGGCTTCCGAGAACGGCGAGGCTTCCGAGAACGGCGAGGCTTCCGAGAACGGCGAGGCTCCAGAAAAGGTGCAGTATCGCCAACATTGCTCCAATTAAGCTTCAATTGTATCCAGTTTCACTTGTTGAATGAAACCCTAATGTTGAATTCCGAATCTCAAATTGGTGAAAGAGTTTGTTTCTAGGGCACAATGAGAACAAGGATACTTAATTGCTATTTAATTACTTTTTTTTTGGTGTGACTGAACTACTATTTGAGAATTACTGTATCGGTCACTGGAGCTATATGTAGTTCACTTCTTGATTTGTAGTGTTTTAGGGTGTATACTCTGACTACTTCTCATTTGATCAGAGTTTTAAATTTTACTTCAGAGAGCTTATTGTTGAAGTTTTTAAATGTCGGTTTCTGCTTTAGAAGATTTCAAGGATGGTCTGTTTGATTCTTATTGTTCATGCTTCGTTTCCTTCTTTGTGGGGCAGATTCCGTTTGGTTACACTAGGAAGGATGTGATACTCATCGGAGTGGGCATCACCGCTTTGGGCGTTGGTCTTAAGTACGGTTTGGAGGTACTGTACTCTCTCTTTTCTTCAAGCTATTTCCCTCATCTGTTGCTTATCATGAATCAAAGCGGGTGTTGAATTGCTACGTTGTGGTCATGTATGTTGCAGGCGTTCGGCGTGGATTCACTGAAAGCTGGCAACGTTGTGCAAATCACAATGGTAGCTGGTCTCACAATCGGTTGGATCGCCAGTTATGTCTTCCGAGTTTCAAATAAGGACATGACATACGCCAAACAGTTGAAAGACTACGAGAATAAAGTGATGGAGGTAAGTTGCAAATTCCTTGCTGGCATCAGAGTTATAATCTTGTCAAATGCAATGCATTACCAGTTTCATTGCATGTGGTATGGAATGAAGCAAGAAGAGGGAGTTCGTTGTTTAGTAATGGAACCTTTTGGGGTTGGTTTGGATGTTTAGAAACGGCTGGAGGAGCTTCCTGAGGCAGAGCTTGAATCGATGCTGGCTCAAGTGGAGGAGGAGAAGATTCGATTAGAGCAACGACGGAGATAGAAGAATGCGCCTTAAAAGTTTTTCTAATCTCAGTAATCATGTGTACATTGGATACAGGAGCAATGAGGTCTGCAAGCTTCTTGCGAAGAGTGTGCTTTTCATCATCTTCTGCTTACCGCATGCAAAGTTGTCAATATGTAAACCACATTCATATTCTAATTTTTTACAATTTTGAGTGATTACCTTCGGACGTGGAAATTTCTTCAAAAATTGTGCCATTATGCCACATTTGATCAGTTCAAATAGTTTTATCTGGTATGCAGCCGAAGTGACAAGATACTTAAGCTTGAAAGTATTGTTTTACGAACTTAAGTGACATGGTTATGTATAAGGATATGCACCAGGAAGAGGGCTCATGGAGGGTGGGAGCCTGACTTCTTAGACTGTGCTTTCTCATTGATGGATGCAAAGCCCGGTGATGTTAGGCATATGGCATTCATCCAATTTGAATGTCTATCTTTCGCTTTTCATCAAATGTTATGTATGGAACTGTGTTTGAATGTCTACCATTCGATCTTCATCAAATGTTCTTCATAGAACTGTGGTTGCACAATCACGGGAAAATAACAAAATTTTGACTGATCAAATGTGAAAATGAAAATGACAAATTTTTGACTATGTCACTTTAAAACTTGAATGATGATTTTGTATTACAAATATTTCTAAAAATAATTTCAAAGAAGTCTAAATGTAAAGTGCCCTATTTAGACTTGAAACCTAAATTTCTAGGTGAAGGTTCTAAAACTGAAATTTGGTTTTGCAAATTCTACCACATACACTTTGTAATATAGAGAGCACCCAATAAAAATCTTAGGCAAAAATATTACTTTCAACTCCATCTAGGTTGCCCGAAATTGCAAAGAGCCATTTTGGCTTTCTTGGGCCATTAGGGGTTAGGGAGAAAATCTGACTTACTGCTTAATGCTAACTTTAAATCACCACCCTATGACGTATTTAAGACTGTACCGTGGGGTCCAATATCAATTCAAATTTCTCCATTAGGGAGTTTTTGAAAAAGTTTGAAAATTGCAAGTGTACTAAAAAATGATTGGTTTTGGAAATCATAAAGCGTGTTGTAATCGCACCAGAGTGTACTATAATAGATAGATAGATAGATAAGAACTCCAATCTTCAAGTCGAAGATTGGCGTGAATACAGTGTCTGTTCGTAATGTCTTTACCTCAATGGCCACAGGACAAAGAGGTAAAAGAACAAAACTACTCACCCCTTATAGGAATAGACACTAAACTAGTGTACTATAATACCTTAGAAAACAACCAGAGACTCTATTTGTGATAACACTCAAGAAGTTAGGACTTCTATGTGCATCATCTGACGTCAACAACTTCTATTTATTACTTCAATTACAATGGTGATTTTTACTTCTAGATTTGATTTGAGCTTCTAAAGTTGTTCTCAAGGTACTTGAACCCATGCTTGTTTTTTCATTAACTGTGAACGCGCATGGCTATTTTAAGCCAAAAACACAATCTTGGAAAAAGTGACATAGATGGAAATGAAGACAAGCTCTTTAGATCTCAACCATAAAAACTTAAAACAGAATTACACCATAAAAAAATCAAAACTTTTTCAAAAGAGTCATGTATCAGAATTCCTTGATTCTTGTGTAAAATGAGTCATGTAAAACTTCAGTGCAATTACAGAGATATGAGTCACTTGGATAAACTAAAAAGAGTCATGTAAAACTTCAAGATAAAGTGCGATAAGTACACTTGGATATGCATAAGAAGATTACCCTTGGATCAAAAAACTTCCAACTAGAAAGTTGTCAGAAATCAACTTAAGATCACAATTGTGTAAAAAGAGTCATGTATCAGAATTCCTTGATTTGATTTGAGGGATTGAAATAGCGGAGAATGTCGCATTTTTTAAATACAGAAACTAACGAAACCATCACAAAAATTCATGCCATAAATTTATAACATCTTGAATTGGGATAAGGCTTTCATCATAAGAAAGTAGACTTCAATTGGAATCCAATCCAACAAATTTCGTTAAAAAACGGAGTTTGGATGATAACATTTTTTAGTTTTGGGGTTGTCGTCGACATTGATCACATTCAACATTTGGCGCGTTTAAGGGTTAAGTGATAGGTTGTTAAAGGTGGATTGTCCTATTAGACAATTCTTACAAACTGTCCTTTGAGACAAGTGACAACCAAAATGACAAAATTCTTGTCTTTATGGATGACACATGTATGCATTTTCCTATTAGTGTTTGTCTGGTAAAAATTGCACATCTATAGAGGAAAGTGTGAACTCATGGCATGCACTTTAGTCAAGGCAGCTTTTCTTTTGGTTTTCAAACATGGGGCATGTTTTTACCATTGCATGCCGAATATATTAAATTAATATTAGTTCTTCATGAATATGTTTCAAATATATAGGATCTTAAGGTGGGTTCTAATAAATTATTAGAACCCATCTTAAGATCCTATATATTTGAAACATATTCATGAAGAACTAATATTAATTTCAGTGTTACAATATTAATTAGATATTTCTAGTGTTAAATTTGTCATTATGTTTTCTGGCTGAGAAAATTGAAAAAAGTACATGGTTCTTGAGAGTTGTATTTCCTTCATCCACCATGTTTGTTGAATTGAATTTCAATATGAGTCTAGTTTATGTGATAATAATATTTTTATGATCCAAGATGTCAAGAAGATATCGCATGTGTTCACAATTTTAGTGCAAGGTGTGATTTTGAACTTACTTTCCTGTGTAGTTTCTGTGGTGGTTTTCACTATTGCTAGGCTATTATTTGAGACAAGATTATTATTATTATTATTTTATTTTTTAAAAAATAAATTTGAAATTTCTAGAACTAATCTTTGAATTACAAATTGTTTGTTGGTAGTACTTTCGACTTTTGAAAATAATGGAATTTTGTAGTATGTTTTGAGTACTAATACGTAATGATTTCCTAATCTATAGGGCTTCATGACTTGAATCATGGTCCACTTTACATTTGACATATATCAAGTCTACTACAAGTTTGTACGTTTGAGATTTATAAATCTTATCTTAATTTTCATCTACAACATTTTTTCTGAAAAAGTGTTTTTCTGACTAAAAGTACCTTAAGGATTTCTAGGGGTTAAAATTCAAATACTAAAAATACCGTTTTATCTCCAATTAGTTGTAAATCTTCAAAATAAGCAGTTATAAATTAAAAGACAACTATACTTAAAATACAAAACATATATGATAAGTGTGTTGAAATTCAAAGTTGGAAGCTATAACAAACCTCCTCATAGGATGCACCTAAGGTTGAGTCACCTAAAATCGACCATTTAAGAGTACTCCCACCAAAAGGGAGATGTAATACTGGAGAGTGATTTTATCTTCAAAGAGAAATAAATGTTATAAGGAATCCAACTTCAATGTTTATGTTTGCTCAAGTATATAAGTTACAATGAATTTTGGAAGCCAAAATGTCACTAATACACTTCACCATTATTTAGGTTTATCTAAAACCAATATTAAGGAAACTAACCATGTTATATATCTTTTTTGTTTTTTACTCAACCAATCAATGTAAAAAAAGATTGAGAGAACACAATCATGAACCTAAGTAGCACGGCTACTTGGCGGGAAAATTTTCTTTTCAAATTTTTCAAATTTTTTAAAATTGATCTTTTAAACAATCACTGTATTAATCATTCAAGAGAAATACAATCATGAACTAGAGTAGCAAACTTCTTGGTGGGAGGAGGGGGGTGTGTTATAACTGATAGACCTCATTGCGACTTGAATCTAAGTAACACGTTGCTACTTTTGTTGACCCATAAAGTCGAAAGCCCCCAAAACTGCCAAAACTGCCAAAACTCCTCAAAACCACTCTTTTTCTATGTGAGATGAAAATTTTCAACTTTTGACGTGATCTCAAGTAAGTAACCATAAGACCTTATACATCGACAAGTTAGGTAAAAGATCTTACCACCTTATAAAACCTAAAGAAATGCTTGAATTTTCACATAGAAGCATGTTGAAATTCAACTTTAGAGGCCCCTCCTTGATGATAAAAATGACATGTGAAGAATAATTGGATGAAAGATCCAAATTGTGAGATCATGCCTTAAAACCTTATCTCCAAGTACAGAAAACAAAACTTGAAAAAAAGTAAAATCTCAATTTTTGGTGAATTTCTGAAGTTTCTCCAATCCTATTTATTCTTTGGACACATTTTGAGAATATTCAAGCATACAACGTAGTTTGGGCACTTTGGACAGATCTCAAAGATTTTTTTACAACATTTGACCGTGAATATCTCCTAAAATACGAGGAATTTCAAAGCATGAAATGACTATTCATAAAGGTATAAAAGAACTCTACAACCTACACAAGGTTTCAATTTCATACAAGCTAAATATAGTAAACAAGAGGCTGACCAGACCAGACCTCAAACTACCTGTTTTGGGCTCTTTTCGACATTAGGGGTTCAGTGGGGACTAAGTACTGTAGTACCCCATGCCTAACCCGCATTGAGAGACCCTGGCGCCTTTACTGGCGAAATCGCGGATCGCTGAGGCGCCCGAAAATATGTACCGTTACCGGTGCCGGTCCTACGGTGTCCATCCCGCGCCCCCAGCGCGCCCGCTTTCCGTCGTCTGGCTGTGTCGATGCAGCGCCTTCGACGCTCCTGCGCCGGTACAGCCTCCGGTTACTGTGGGTTGGCCGGTCACCACGGCCGGGCCTGCTCCCGAGCGGCTTCCCCGCCACCACGGGGAGATTTTCTGTGAGGTTGTGGATGAGTGGTCCGGTACGGGTGTCTCGACCTTTGAGCCCAATGCAGACAAAGAAATTTTCCCGAACACTCTTTCAAATGCTCAGTCCTGCATTTATTCCAAAACATGCAACTGTCTTTGACTTCGCCCTCACCAGAATTCCCGACGAATCAACCGGGCCTCCTGACCATCGTTCATCATATCGTGCCAGTAAATGTTTCTAAAAATAGTATAGAAGGCCATGAACAAGAGGGATAAGCTCCTGATCTCCAGGTCATTGTACGGGGACTTCATTTATGTGAATTTCTCCACCGAACCCTGCTCCGAGTATATCAGTACACCCTGTTCCGGGTATATCATTGCAGGGAGGCAATTGTGCACAGGGCACACACGTATAAATATTCCGCCGTGGAGACAGATATCTCCACATTCCTTGCATTGACGAGCTCTGTTCATTCCTTGGCTGGCAGTACCTCTACAAGCCTCGAGAAGCTCTGTTCTCCGCACTCCTTGAGTACCTGCAGTTTGGCCCATCACCTATGCAAAGCAAGTCTGTTTTGGGTGAGTGATCAAGTCCACTACAGGGGCTCGCTAACCGTGTAGACATTTACATCCCCGGGCCGCTCAGAAATGTCGGTGTTCGGATCTATATGAATCGTTGGGGGCGAGCCGCACTTGTATCGCCTTTGTTGCTGCTCATTGCATGCATGACGGCAATCGATACATGAGCGTCTCCCTCAGCCATTCATATGAGTCCTCACCCCGACTCGATCCTTCCATGTCCGTAATGCTAGCTAACAAGTCGATGTTTTTTACGGTAATAGAATCAGATTCAGTTCTACAGAGACTTGTAGGAACGATGGAGGCTTACACATCCTGAGCTGAAATGTTTGTCTCGGTGAGAGAGTCTCGAATTTCTGTCACCCATTTGCCCCACGCTCGCATCCGCACGACCTTGTAAGGCGACCTAGCTGCTCTTCTCTTACGAGTAGCTAGTCAATTGACTTCCATGCAGCGACGTTCTCGTTGCAATTGAAATGGAGTGAGCAAGGTTCTGTCGACCATAGCTAGCAGTTTGGCCCGTTACGCACCCATTCAAGCCTGTCCTGGGTCGGGTACCCGAGTGATCGAGTCTACAACACACGCTTGCAATGTCTATAGAAACTTACATGTCCCCCTTAAATGTCGCGGTTTGACTTCATATGGGTGGCTGAGTTGTTCGCCTTTGCTGGAAGTTTGCTGGATTTTCATTGAATGCATGGCGTCTCTCTCAGCCATCCATATGCAGCCATTCAACTTTCTCTGTGGTAAAAGGCATCTTTTTACAGCAAAGGCATCTTCTTACAGCAAAAGGCATCTTTTTATGATAAAAAGCCATGTACTTTCCTTCAAATACCTTGAACTTGCTCTTTGGAGAGGGTCGTTCACAACTTATACAGAGACCTATTAGTGTTACCTATACAGAGACTATTAGCAAAATTTCAATGCATGTGGAAGGGCTTCATGAAGGAATTTACATTGATGTCGCTCAAAAGTAACGTCCTCCCTTAAAACTACAACAATGTCAACTTAAACCTCATCAGAATAATTTCGTGGAATAAACCACAAAAGAATACAACCCCAATTCCGCTAAAATGGCACTATGCCATGTGCCATTTTGTCACACTAGATCTTACATTTGTGCTCATATAAAATGGTATATTCTGTAATATCATAATTTTTTTGTAATATCACTTCTTTGTACACATTTTCACTCATTTTCCCTAATATCACCTTAAAATTCTGTTCTATCACATGGTTTTTGAACTACAGTTCAGAAAGTTGAGGAGTGCCATTTACCGGAATAATGCCATTTTAACGGAATTGGGGTTATATGTCCTAACCACGACACTTCCAGCCAAAGAATGAAACAAGAAAAACGAGAAATCACAGCACGCTCGTTCTTTAACAATGGAGACACCCTCAAACTGATGGTTAGATTACCTATGAATGGTCCACTTCAGGAGTCCCTACAACCAACCATTTCTGTCATCACACTTACATTCATCTAGTTAGGGTTAGCAAGAAGTACCCATAACCACGGATCTATGACCGTGTATATCCCAGCTATATAGCTGTGTCCTTAATCTTAATCGGTCTCTCTAAGCATGACTCTAAGTACCAACATGGTATCAGAGCCCTTCTGAACGCTACAGAACTAGATCCTCACAGAACTAGATCTTGTTAGATAAGTTAGATGGACTCCCTACTTAGAGACGTGTCTGAGTCGACGAAGCTCGATCGACAACGAAACTATCTGCTATGGAGTTATAGGGTGAAGATGCTTCTTATGCAAGAAAATTTGTGGCGGTACTTCACTGTATCTTCGACGTCTGGAGCCAGCAGTTCGAACACCATCTCCTCATCCACGACCACCACAGATGCAGACAAGATCCGCGCCTGCCGCATACTTATTTCTACGGTAAAAGATCACGTAATCCTTCATGTTATGCACCTCACGGACCCTCTTGAGATCTGGGAGACCTTGAAGAGAATGTATGACATTCAATCTCCCTCTAGAAGATTAGCTCTAAAAGAAAGGCTATATTCTCTTAGAATGACTGAGGGCAAGTCAATGGACTCACATCTACAAGAAACCAACTCAATTATCACTCAACTGTCAAGCTTAGGGGTAGCTGTCCGAGATGAGGATCTTGTAGATCTAACGCTTGCTAGTCTACCTCGAAGCTGGTCCACCCTCAAGGCTATTCAGAAAGGGAGAGAAAAGAGCCCCACCTTTTCCGAATTGCAGGGACTATTGTTGCATGAAGAGAACTCGCAAATCCTTGACAAGGAATCGGAGGAAGTACTGTCATTGCAGCGCAACTCCGATCGATTCTACAGGCCGCCACAACATCGTGATCAACGCGGAGGACGCTCCAATTGCAGGGGCCGAGGACGCGATCGCTTAACCGCATCCACCCGCATCTGCCGGGAGTGCGGCCAGAGCGGACACGGAGACGAGGACTGCGAGGTGACCAAGGTCAAACGGCAGATCAAGGATCTTCAGATCCAGCTGTCTAAACTCAAGACTACGGCTAGCACCTACTCCGCCATCATGGACGAACACGACGGCGATGAAGATGATGCAGACAACCCTAGCGATGAACAAACAACACTGAATGCCTGTCTCGCCGCTTTCTCCAGCGATGAAGAACCCTGGTTCTTGGACTCAGGCGCGAGTTCTCACGTCACTACTAACAGCAACCTTTTCTCGAATATGTCCAACTCTTCCGTAACTAGCATACGTACTGCAGCGGGACAAGTCCTACCTGTCGAAACCAAGGGTACTGTAAGATTTCCAAATTCAAAAATAAAGGAAGTGACAAACATTCTATACGTCCCTGGTGTTCAGACTAACTTGCTCTCTGTAGGAACTCTCGCAGATCTAGGATACACTCTCATCTTTACATCTAAACAGTGTCTCATATTTGACAAAGCCCTTGAGAATCTTCTGCTCCAAGCCTCACGCGACCCTCGCACGAAGCTATACAAGCTTACACATGCCACAACTTCCCCAGAAGTTTCACCTACCTTTTCAGCCACGCACACACCACAAGTCTCGGTGGAGACTATCGTCCTGTGGCATGCTCATCTTGCCCACATCAATCGCCAAAGTCTTTACCACTTATCCAATCGCAATCTTGTCAATGGTCTCCCAAAGCTTCCTTACCTCAAGAAGCATTGTGATAGCTGCACCTTCGGTAAAGCTCACCGTGCCCCATTCCCGAAGCTTCGCTCCACGTTCACATCCCAGCCTCTGGAACTAGTGCACAGCGACCTTTGCGGGCCGTTTCCTACACCAACACGTTCCCAATGTAAGTATCTACTTACATTTATTGACGATTTTTCAAGAAAATCATGGATATATTTCTTGAAAATTAAATCTCAAACCTTTGCTTACCTTAAAAAATTTAAAGCCCTAGTGGAGACTCCACTTCAAAAAATACAGTCAATTCGAACTGACAGGGGCGGCGAGTATGTTTCCACTCAATTTACCGAATTTTGCGACTCTCACGGCATCCATTATCAAATGACTGCCGGCAACTCCCCACAACAGAACGGAATCGCGGAGAGGAAGAACCGTTACCTTCTTGAAAGAATTCGCAGCTCCGCTTCAGGTACATGCATTCCTCGTTCGTTGTGGGATGAAGTAGCGAAAGCAGTCAACTATGTTCAAAATCGTTTACCTTGCAGAGCTCTTAATTTGAAGACTCCAGAACAAGCTTTCACCGGTACAAAACCAGATATCACACTACAAGGAAATAGGGCCCGATATGACCAATAGTTGACAAAAAAATGTCCAAAATGATGAAGTCGCAGGCTCGCAGCCCAACTTCTGTCACTTTGGAAATTATAAATGTTTTTGTCAACTCCTTGTCAACTTCTTGTCAACTTTTTTATTTTTGACCAGCGTGGAATTGCTAAAACGGGGGCACTTAACCCCTAACCGTCTTTGAAGCTCGAAATGGGTTTTTGCAATTTCGGGCAACCTAGATAAAGGTGTTGAAGGTAATATTTTCTGCCTAATATTTTTACTTGGCGCTCCTTATACTGCAAAGTGGGTGTGGTAGAATTTGCAAAGTGGAATTTCAATTTTTGAATCTTCTAGGGCAATTCTCGATGTGCGAGCCAAGATCGGGCAATTTAAATTTAGGTTTTCAAAAAAGAATTGGAATTACGTTCATAACCAAAGTACTACTTAAGATCCTAAGGGCTCTTGGTCAAAAAGTTTACCAATTTTACAAGGGCAGCCTCCAAAGTTTCCAAAACAATCTTGACAATGCCCAAAAAAGCTTGGGAGACAAACTTTGGATGTTATGATCTCGCAAATGGTAAACATCCAACGGTTCATTTTTTGAACATTAACTAAAAATAGTCTTAAGTACAAGATCTTACGGTTGGAAGTTTCAAAAAAAGAAATAACTTTCGTTTACAGCCTTGGGAATGCATAGAGGTAGAAAATCGCAGTTTCAAGGTTTTGAGCTCCCAAAAACACACACGGACGGTTTGGGGTTAAGAAAACTTGAAAAATACCCAACATTTACATGTCATCCTATAATTCACAACCCAAGAACCATAATTTTCTCACTTTCTACTTCTAGAAGCTGCATGGGGGCGTGAAGGTCATTTAGGGATTTAAACAAAATCAGCAGACTTTAGCAAGAATTTTGTCATAGTAGAATAGTTTTTTTCAAAAATTGTTATGATAAAAAAAGCTAGTAAACCAAGTAAAGTTTCATCTCCAAAAGTTCGTTTGTCATTTAAAGCCTCCAATCAAAAGTTATAAACAAAATTCAAAGACGGGTAGTAAGGAATTTTCTTTTTTGATATTTTCAAACACCCTCTTTGAATTTTGTCTATAACTTTTGAATGGAGGCTTTAAATGACAAACAAATTTTTGGAGATGAAACTTAACTTGATTTACCAGCTTTTCTTAGTCTAAAGGTTTTTGAAAAAAGTTGTTTTACTATGTCAAAATGGCCGCCAAAGTCTGCTGAGTTTGGAAACAACAATTCTATATAAACAAAACAAATTATTCACTCATCATCGAGTTGAATGGAGGGCGGGTTGGTAAGGTAACATGTTTGGACTCACGAGGTCCCGAGTTCGATACCGGCATGGATCAATAATTCCGAAGTTGCGTGTAATCAGTGAAAAGCTTTTTAAAAATAACTATTGCCCGAAAATTTCGGGCAGCGGAAAAAAAGTTTTTTTTTTTTTTCCTCTCACCGTAAGAACTTGCTGACGTGTATTCTTGTCCGATTTGACAGCCGAATCGACATGTTTTTGTTAATAAGTGACCGAATCAGGGTCTCCTAATTGACGGGACAGTTGACTGAATTACGTCAATGTCTTGTCAATTAGGTCACATATATCCTTGTAGTGTCACTCATCTCCGTGTCCTTGGTTGTATAGCTTTCTGTCATATTCCACAGGAAAAACGAGATAAGTTAGACTCTAAAGCCATAGCAACTCTTTTCGTTGGCTATGATGAACAATCCAAAGCATATAGATGTTACAACCCTCTCTCTAGAAAAATCATTCTCAGTAGAGACGTCACCTTCAATGAATCTAGTTTTACTCTTCCATCTTTACCTCTGAAAGATCCTAGTCTTCTTGATAACCCTTTCTCTCATTCCAGTCTTCCCAAACCAGATTTTCACCCTACACAAGAGTTTTTACCATTTCCCGAACTGCCGAACTCACCTACACCTGCCTCACCGATGTCACACCCCGACCTACCTCCCTTACCTTCAGTCGATCAGCAGCTCTCTCTCTCACCTAGCTTGCATCCTGATCATGTCTCTACTAATTCGGCAGATAAAGTCCAAACTTCCTCTCCGTCGTCTGTAGCGCTACCTTCACAGGCAGACCACTGTCAGCCTGATCCGTCCTCCCCGAATGCTCTAGTCGATCTGGGAGTACCTCCCAGACGTAGTCTTAGAGCCCGAACCCTAAACATTAAACTTGGAGATTACTTCGTTTTTCTTTCTTCTCTCACTCCCGATTGCCACAAAGTCCCCGCAGATTCTATTACCTCTGCTGATCCTTGCAATTCTGAACATGGTGAACCAACATTCCAACAAGCTATGCGTGACCCTCTCTGGCAACAGGCCATGCACAATGAGATCACTATCATCCATGAAAACAATACCTAGCAGTTGGAAGACTTACCTACTGGAGTCCGCCCCATCACATGTCGATGGGTTTACCGAACTAAGCTTGGCCCTCCTGGATCTTCTCCAATCTTAAGGCGCGATTGGTTGCGCGTGGTTTTGAACAAAAGGCGGGTATTGACTTCGAAGAAACCTTCGCTCCCGTCATCAAGTGGGTGACGATACGGGCCTCTGTTGCTCTAGCTGCAGCCAGGGTTGTCTTATTAGACACAATTTTGGGAATGTCTGTCTGAATTGTCGTATTGGACATGTCTGTTAGACGTCGAGTCGACGAAAATGTCGACGGTACCAAAAATTACATAGTAAAAAACTTGCTGAGATTTACCTTGAGGTAAAAAGCTATTATCCTACGTGGCGTAGGGTTGATAATGACGTGGAAAATCAAAAAACACGTCACAGTGGGCGACCGGCGGTGGGCGACCTCGCTAGGCGACTGGCGGTCGCACCGGGGCGATCGTCGGTCGCCTACTGCGACCGCCGACGCCACGGCCGCCATGAGAAGGCGACCGGCGGTCGAAGATGGAGACCGGCGGTCGAAGATGGAGACCGGCGGTCGGATATGAGACCGTGGTCGCCTAGCGATGCTAGGGCGACCGCGGCCGAGCATTGGCGACCGACGATCGCCCGGGCGATCGTCGGTCGCTTATAGAGATCGGCGGTCGCCCTGGCAACCGCTATTAGGCGACCGCCGGTCTAGTACTTAGCGACCGACGATCGCCTAGGGCGATCGTCGGTCGCTTATGGCTATCGGCGGTCGCCCTGGGGGTAGCGCCCATGTGACCAAAGACTATGGTTGTATATGAAACAAAAAAATATATCCATAGTGGTACAAAATGAGCTTCAAAGCATTTTTATGAATACGTTTTTAATTGGAAACAAGGTCAATGGTGCATTTCATAGTACAAATTTGCGCATGTCTATAATCATAGTATTCATATATATGATGTAACTATTACATATACCAAACTATATGTATTATACTCCCGAAACATACTAGGATACCAAAGTATTGTAAGCTAATAGTTGCCCTACTTGCAGTACATTGTAGTATTGTACCGTACTAACAATGAACTTCGTGCTTCCAATCCAAAATAACAAAATTCTAATAACCCGTCTTTAGGTATCCTTCAATGTATACGTATCGTCGCTTGACACTTCATCTGCGTTTGGATCGGTTTCACCTAGAGAGTCATCGGTGCTTTGGTCGCCATCCTCGTCTTCATCCTCTGTCTCATTGCGAACTTCACACTCAACCTCACTCGCCAAATTGCGCAATTCCGTGTCCGTGGTTGTTTTCTTGTTCATCAGAATGAGGCGCTTCAAGGGCCGTGAAGCATTAGTGATCCCGTTTGCGTTCTGTGGTAGATGGCGCATTGTACGTGTATTCGGATTATTGGATGAAGCAATCTCAGCATGGACTTCTTCATGTACACGTGCTCCTTTCCGACATCGTCGATCGTGTGCCTTCCTCAAACGCTTCTGGCCTCGTGTAATACGATTGCGAGGTTGTGTAGATGGCCCGACGTCTCGTGCCACTGCCAATGCCCGGTTGCATGTTGGACTTGTTGGTTCTATCTTGACCTCCATCTTCGGCAATACCATACGTGTTGTATGGGCCCCTTTAGGTTGGGTAACCGTTGGGAACAATTGTTGTAGAGGTACATCGGAGTCATCTCCGTTAAGAGTTGAATTCCTTGATCGAATGGTTGAAACTCTAGGTGACCCCACTTCCATGCAACCTGAATTGGATACATCGTTAGGTTCCACTTTAATTTGGTCCATTTGAACTCCCCGTCGTAACCGTGCCTTCACACTCTCAAGTTTATCGTCGTTGTTAGAGTGTGGGCTGCCTTTAAGTGGACCAATGTTCTCTTCATCCATCCGGTTTACCAAGTCTTGTTTCGCTAGGCAGGTACTCTCTTGGAGTTGTAAATTTGCCACTCCTTCTCCTTCCTACGTCATTGGCAAATACCGCAAATCAAGCGGCGAGGCGGTTGTGGAACATCCTGGTCGTCATCGAACTCAAACGGGTCCTTGACATGAATAGTCATGTTTCCTTTGTTGTCGTTCCAATTCTCTAGGTCGTCGTGTTCGAAACCGTCGTTGACATAATTGTCGTCATCTGCCTCCGAGTTATCCATGAATACACCATCATCCCATTCATTGTCGGGTACATAGTCTTCTTCGTCAGAGTCCTCTTCTTCTAAGTAATTTTCGTACCACGTTCTCGCGATCCGTACGTTTAAAGCGCTCGAGTTTGGCGTTCGCATAGATGTACACAAGGTCCTCTGCTTTGGAAGTTGACAACCGATTCCTCACTTTGTTGTGCACGAAAGAGTACATGCTCCAATTCCTCTCACATGATGAAGCTGAACATGTCAATGCCAAAATCCTCTTCGCAATTTTTGGCAAAGCATTCCCCCCGACTTGATGCCACCATTGATGGGGTAACAAGTCACAGTGAGCTGGATCAGGGGCCTCTGAATTGGTGTTAAATGGACCCGTCCTCTCCTCATATTGTATGAGTTCCCGCACCACTTCCTCATAGACCACTCCCATTGGGGCGCTAAGCTTCCTTATGACCCGGTTTAAAGCTCTTCTTGCTTCTCCATTGTTTTGAATTGCTCCAATATTTGTCAAATAAGGGTTCAACAAAGTCACCTGCATAGTGGAGGTCTCAGAGCATCATCTCCCATCGTTTTTGAAATGCATCCTCGTATTTTGTAGCAATGTCGTGGGATAGTTCGAATGGAGGTTCACGCAAAGAGAACACGTGTTCCTTAAGGTCCGACATGATCACATACGCCCGGGCATGGCATGGTACTTCCCGTCGAACTCCCGAAGAGCTAGGAGTCTTGGTTCAACTACGTTGACAAACTTCGTACAATTCTCCCGAACTCATCGCTCCTAATGCTAATCCGCACATTCCTTGCCTTTGTCTCAGAATCGTGACTGTTTTGCTGTTGAACAATGTTTGGACAAACGCATGCCACCCGGATCGATCACCATGTTGTTCGAGAGGTTGTTGTAGCTTTAACAACCGCTCTATCATCAAGTAGTTTGTTGCAAATCGAGTCCGAGGTGGTACCTTGAGCCGCACTTTCGGCGAGTACTTCCCGAATAGAGCCAGGGGACGTGGGACCCTTAATAAATGTGCACACTCTCTTGGCTTGCTCCACCAATTGCTTAACCCACGCCTCTTTCCCCCAATCTTCGAGAAGGAGGTCTAGAATATGTGCCGCACAACCTTGTCCATACAAGTGAGGATAGTCTATCTCGCAACTTCTTCACAAAGACCTAACATGGAGCTTGCATTGTCGGTGCATATCTCGCACGATGTTTTGTGGTCCAACCTCCTCTATGTACTTCGCCATTTCATTTGCCACATAAGCAATGTCCTTTTTCTTCCCTGTAGTATCCACTCGATCCCAAAACACCTCTCCCACTGGGCAAACAAGCATCATGTTAATGAGTGGTGCGCTTGTGACATCGGACCACCCATCTCGAGCATATTGTTCCTCCGTATTCTCGATAGAAATTTTTGTTCAATCCTCTACCGACCTTTGCATGCACCCGCCTTCTTCGCATCGAGCATCGTAGTCCTAATAGCATGATACGAGGGTGGTTGATATCCACCAATACCGCCTTTCTTTGTCTCTTGAACGGCACTTATGAATCTTTGGATGTCGTGCGACATTGAATGCAATGTTTGCCTCATAGAAAAATGAAGCCCACTTTGCATCCAAATTTTGCCTAATGGCAAGATCAAAACTATCCTCCATACTCCTTTGCCCATGTCGCCGTCCACTAGAGAGCGTAGAGATCCTTTGTCCATTCTTTGCCATGACTCCCCTGTTAGAGGATGGCACCTGATTAGACCTTAGGTTAGGGGATGGTACTTGTACAGAGTTGATGTGAGGGGTATCTATGTTCTCCGTAGTTTCCCTTGCCGCATATGGTATGCCCGCATCCACTCGTGAGTCTGGAACAACATCCGCATAAGAAATGTTGTTCTTTGGAACTATCCCTCCGCAGTCACGGAATAGCTCGAGAACTCCACGGGGCAACCTCGTACACCGGGGTAATGGGGAATTGTGAGGATATCCGAAATGAGCTAATGCTCGTTGCCTTACAAAGACTGTGCTTTTCCCACAGAATAAGCACACGCGAGTATTTGGCTTGTCGTTCCGTTCCGTGGATACTCGTAGCCACTCGTCCCATTTGCGAGTGTCTCTTCTATTATCTGGTACCCCGTTGGATTGGGAAGAATGCTCCATGTTCTGGAACCGCACCTCCGCCGCTGCAAAGAAACCGGTGACGACAACACGCACTAGAAGGGCTCAAGTTACTCTTTGCACCTATAGACCGAGCAGGGGGCTTCTCATGGGGAGACCCAAGACAACGGGCCAAGCGCAAAGGAAAGTGACTTCCGAGCCCGTGAACGACTCCTTATATACTGCACAGCCAGATCGGCGGTCGCCACAGCCAGATCGGCGGTCGCCCTAACAACGCTGTCGCGCCAAGTGAACCGGCGGTCGCCCTGGCGTTGACTTCATCGCGCTAGCTGGACCGCCGGTCGCCCTAGCCCTACCCACTTGGACCGCCGGTCGCCTTAGCGATGACAGATGGGTATCTTTATTTCTCCCCTACGAGCGTGGCTCGGATGCCAGGCTCGGTGGGGATCAATTTTCTGGCCCTTCCCGTTTCCCCCATTTGGGGCCATTTTTTGAATTTTTTTTTGCAAAATTTGGGGCCTGGGGCCGCAAATTACCCTTGGAAGCCCCCTATGTGTTCAAATGGGGCCTAAACAAATTAAAAAATAGGGGCAGATTTTACCCCACCCTCCCCACCCCCACCCGAGCCTGGCATCCAAGCCACGCTCGTAGAGGATATTTAGACACTCCCAAGACAGATTGCTCGGACGAAGAGCACTTTACTCTCCAAGTCAAATTCCATGGTCCACCGTCCACGTAGTAGAGCTATTAATAACTAGAATTCCGGAGACCATGTGGCTCAAAAATGTTTGATTTGCAATAATGCTTTTCTTTTGAAAAGAAAAAAAATTAATAATAATAAAGGGAACATGCGAAGGCAAGAGAGAGAACAATAAGGACTCATATTAGAAACTAGAGTTTTAACTTCTCTTCCTCCAAATCCAAAAAATAAAGGGATGAATATTGCTCAATCCACGTTTCCTAAATAATTAAGAATGATAAAAATTGCCATGTATCGATGATGGTACCTCGGACATTGAAGGTTTTTCCTTTATGCTTATACCACATGCAATAGTGAGATTGCATTCACCAAGAATATTTAAATTGAAGAAAATCAAAAAGTTCATATTCACATTCAACGTTTTTGCATACAAAATGGCAATTGCACTTAGTGTTTGGTATCGAGTACACTACTTTTCTACAATTGCTAAAAAAACGTGATTAACTAACTACCAGTCAGTCTTCGCTTGGGCCCCCTTCATTGTAAATTTGGCTTGGCCCCCCTTCTGTACAAACTTGGCTTGGCCCCCCTTCATCAAAATGTGCCTGACCTTCCTCCATCGTTTGGTTCGGCTCCCCTTCATCCACTTCTCGACTTTCGGTCCCTTCTTCTTCCGAATCTGACCAAACTATGTCCTCATCAGGGATTCCTCCTTTGTAACCCCTAGGTGTTGTAAGCCCTTCTCGTGGGTTGGCCGCTGGGTAAGGAGCTCGCGGAATATGCGGTTCTTGTGGCTTAATTGTTTGAGGGGATTTTTTAAACGTCCTCCAATCCACGTCCCTCTGCAAAATTACCTCCGCGTACACCATTTGTGCTATGTTGTAGGAAACCTCGTTGCTCACCACATGCACACCGGCGTAGAGGAACTTCCACACTTCAATGCATCGTTGCACAAATTCATCGTGATGGCAATAGTGCAAATTTGCGCAATTCAGGCGGCGATGAAACTCGTGACGATAGTGTGGAAACAAATGGCCGATGTGGCACCAAGCAATGTACCACTTGCAAGTCTTGAGGGTCCACGGTTCCTCTACTTGCGCCCACCCCGGAAAAGCCTGTAGCGTGGGATCTATGAGAATCTTGTGAAATCTCCTTTGCATCTTTCCTTTCCTCTTGCGGTCCTTGTCTCTCGCTATCTTCCGCTCCTGGCTAGGCGTCATGGTCACCGAAATGCTAACGAAGGAAGAAAGTTTTTAAACTATTTCAAAAAAATAGTTATATGTATTCCGTGGACTAACACAAAATATAGAAAAGTCGAAAATCGGGCAGCATGTATGTGTGAAATGCACACGTGTGGCACGTGTGTGCCAATCACCGCACGCTCTAGCGCTCGCACAAGCAGGTGGCAACCCGAGGTCGACACCAGACAATGCGCAAGGCCCGACACGTGGACGCGGTGAGAAATGGCGACTGGCGGTGTCCGCCCGCGTATATGTAACCCTGGTTCTAGGGCGACCGCCGATCCAGCTGAAAGGCGAGCGTCGATCGCCAGGGCGACCGCCGATCCAGCGGACGGGCGACCGCCGGTCCACCGGGTCTGCGACCACTGGTCAGAGGTCGCGACCTCCAAGTGGGAGGGCGCGACGTTTGCGTGGGGCCGCGACCTCTGGATCGCGCGACCGCCGATCCAGCTGGTGGGCGACCGGAGGTCACTGGGCGACCGCCGGTCTACCTGGTGATTAAGTACTTACCTTCTTCCCAGCGTGTGTGTCAGAATTATCAGAGTAGTAACGATTGTATATAATGACTTTTGGTGGCAAGTATTTGGAACCATTAAAACTAAAAACAAAAAAAAATTAAAAAAAAACATATATATATATATATATATATATATGTGGGGCAATAATGTGATTTTAATACTTGGACTTCCTAATAATGACCCTATGAAAATGATATATGAGTAAAAAGGGAGTAGAAGGGGTGTTGATAACTTTCCTAGGTGATTCATATTGTGTACAAAATATAATATAAATCTTAGGGGCACAGCAGGAATGAAAGTATTTTTCCCGAATTTCCAATAATTAAATAGTCATGTGAAAGTAGGCTTTGTGCGCACATGCATACGAAAACAAAGTGGGGAATGTAATTTGAACATTTGGATTACACTAAATAGGTACATTAATGTTAGATTTTTATATGATTTGAAAATGCTACAAGTTTTTACTTTTGGGATAAAAATTTTACCAAGAGTATCGATTCCAATACTATGTAAGGATCCCCATCTTCACCTTTGTAGAGGGTACAAATATTGACTAATAGTAAAAACTTATAGCCTATTTATGTATATTAGTGTATCTAACACTAATCTACCTATTTAGTGTAGGTAATATGGATCATATAAAAATGATGGAACCATCAAAAGTATTATAGGACAACCTGTACTATTTTTCCCAAATTAATATAGAATTTTCGAAGTAAGTAGAGCTTTAAATAAAAGATAAAAAATAGTTAAATGGAGAGAAAAAATATTTTAAAAAGAATTGGACTATGTAATAACTACCTTATGAACATGATGGAGCTATGAAAAAGAATCGTTGGAGTAAAGGATCTATAGGTTGGATTTTGGTTGGAAGCACTTAGAAACACCAAAACTTCAAAAAATAAGAAAAATTAGATAAAGGGGGTAAGAGGATAATTTAAACCCTTACACTACCTAATGATGACCCTATGGAAATGATGGTGTTATTTAGAAAATCGTGAGGATATGTCACCTATAGGTCATCATTTGCTTGTAAGTCATTTGAATGAGTAGAATATTGAATGATGTACGGAAAATAGATTTGTGGAAAGAGATAACGATTTTAAAACTTGTGTTGACTAAAAAAGACCTTATAAAAATTATGGAAGAACAAAATTTCCCGTAAAAGAAACGTATCTACATGTTATGATTTACTTTGACTTTGTAGGATGCTAAGTAATAGAGGAAGTTATACTAAAGGGGGGAGGAGGTGGTTTTATTATTTTCTCTAACCGTATTAAATATATTAAATCATGAAAGAAGCCACATGGAACTTGGATTTACATGGAAGGAAATACTTGGTGTTAATTTGATTCAACCTTGGCATGGTGTAGGTCTATAGAATACTTGGTGTTAACTTCATTCAAAACCTCCAAATCCGCGCCCGCCGCAATACAAATGGATGGGCGATCGTCGGTCGCTAGGGCGACCGCCGATCCAAATGACCGATCGCGCGTGGCGACCGGCGGTCTCACGTGATGGGGTGCACCAAGGAGATTAGTGTCCGCGAGCCTCCTCGCACCCTCTCTCGCTCGGCGATCGCGGCCCAGCGATGATGGGCGATCGTCGGTCGCTAGCGATCGTCGGTCGCTAGGGCGACCGCCGATCCAACCGACCGATCATGATGAGGGCGACCGGCGGTCGTGATGATGGGGCACACCAGGAGAATAGTGTCCGCGAGCCTCCGCGCACCCTCCTGCTGGGGCGACCGCCGGTCCAGGCGATGGGCGATCGTCGGTCGCTAGGCGATCGTCGGTCGCTAGGGCGACCGCCGATCCAGCGAACGACGGTGACAGGGCGACCGGCGGTCTACGCGATGGGCGCGAATATCTTCCCCCCTTTTGCTACAAATCATTTTCTGCATATTTGAAATCATGTACGAATCATTGCCTTTCGAGGTTTTGGGGGGTTTGTAAATATATTCATTGACTCTAGATACTTGCAACTAAATCCCACCATATATTTATACGTAACTTTTACAACTTAGGTACGATTCCAAATTTTTACAAATTATTTATCATTACTTCATCGTGGATTAATACTAATCAAAGCTTTCCAAAATTCAATATCATTATATATACATATGGAATGGTATACACGACATAATTTTCTAAAAGACCACTGTCCAAAGTATCCACCAACCTACCAACATACAAACCTACCAACTTAAATAATTACGAACCTACATACCATTCTAAGAACCTCCTTTTAGATATTTCCAAATCATGCATTTCAAATAAAAATAAACAAATAAAAAGAATAAACAAGATGATTAAAATAACACCGTGCGCATATATACAAATAATAAACATAACATCGTTCAACGGGTATCTTACTAGTAAAAACATATCATATAATCAAAAAGATACATTGTATAACATCCAAATAGCACTTATCTCCCAACTTTCATTTCACAAATAAAATAAAGTAAATGGATATAACCAACACACCAACGTCTTTCTAAAACTTGATTCCGCTTACTCTAATCTTCTTCCATTGTACTTTAGATTTTTTTAGATGGTACCAGCTCCGACATTTCTCCTTTGTCTTATTTGCCATACATAGATCTTCGATCCTTGCATTTAAGAACCTCTCCTCTTCTCATGAGCACAAGTAGCTTTTTGACCAACTCCTCGGATGTTTCATTGCGCTGTGAACTTTGACCCTCTTCTACAATATCCACGGTTCCATCTATTCCATTGAGGACTAACTTTTCCTTCTCCCCCTTCAATCTTATTGATGCTAGGTTCACCCTTTCGATCTCAGCTCTCAAGGCATCGCATGCCAAAATGAGTTCCTTTAGCTCCTTCTCAAAATGACCTTGGTCCTTGGCTCCTTCAACCATAAAATCCTTCTCGCGACCCCAATCATTGACCACAAACCATTCGTCGACATGTCTGTATCTCTTAAGCACATCCTCGAAATGTTTCGTCTTCTTTATGAGCTCTTCCTCATAATCGACTTGATCTGATGCAACCAGAGCTGGGAGAACATTCGTCGCCTCCTCTTGGATCTTCTTTTTTGCATCCTTGATTACCTTTATGTCATGTTGGAGTTCAACACACTTTGCCCGTTCGTATGACAAAGCATGAAACAAATATGAATAATTCTCAAAAGCCTTGTTCAACAACTTCATGTACGAATCATCGTTTTCATTCGGGCGTTTCGCTTTGAAGACTACTTGAACTTCCTTCTCCAGCTCTACTTCTTCATTTCCTTCTCTTTCTGACTGTTCAATCGTTTCCATTGGATATTCTAGAGTCCCATCCTCTACGCTAACATTTGTTTGAGGAGAGGCGCTCATAACGGGCCGAACTATAACTTCGGGTGTTCCCAAAGTACAAGCACCAAACATTGCTTCAACCTCCATGTATTCAATGCCATCCGCTTCTCCTTCTGTTCGTAGGTCCTCGATGTGCTTCACAGGTGCATCAATCACATCCAAATCTTGCACGCTTGTTTCACCCACATGAAAGTGTTCGACGCCACCAATAGAACCTTCTACAAGAGGAGTATGATGCTCCCTCTCCTTAACCTCTTCTTCATCAGAATTAGGATTTACCCAAACATACACATCATCAGCATCCCCATCTTTCCGATACCTTGCTGCCGTAAGTTCTTCTCGTGGGTTTTCTCTCAAAGGGGCTCTTGGAATATCTTGCTTGGTTGGAAGGAAGAATTGAGGCGATTTTTTCATTGAGCTCCAATCCACCACTTTCTCCAATATTACCTCTGCATACACCATTTGAGCAATATGATACGAAACCTCGTTCTTGGTGACATTCTTGCCTTTATAAAGGAACCTCCACACTTCAATACATCGTTGCACGAATTCGTCATGCTTACAATAGTGCAGATTTGCAGCATTTGATTTCAAGTGCGTCTCATGTCGAAAGTGTGGAAACAACTTGCTGATGTGGCACCAGGCGATGTAATTCTTCACTGTTGTCTGACTCCACACACCCTCTTCGGTCTCCCACCCCGGAAAAGCGCGTTGAGTGGCATCTTGGAGAATACGGTGATTCCTCTTCTGAGTTTTCCCTCTCTTCTTGCGTCGCTCCCCAAGTACTATTTTACGTTCCGCAATTGTAGTCATTGTTACCTCCGATCACGGTGATGGCGCTATGATGTGATGTTAGATACAAAACACCAAAAATGGTGCAATCCACGTTGGCCTCCAATCGAGCAAGCAAGTGGCAACTTTGAGTCGACACCAGACAATGCGCAATTCCACGGCACGTGGACTGAAAAGTGACGACTACGGCCTATTACGATTGTATTTAACCTCCTGTGGCAGGGCGACCGGCGGTGTCCCGGCGACATCGTTAGGGCGACCGCCGGTCCAGTGTTTCCTGCAAGACTCGCTCCAGGGCGACCGCCGGTCCAGCTACATGGCGACCGCCGGTGCAGCTTCAAAAGAGTTTCGATACAGCCAGAGCGGAGCGCTTCGGGGCGACCGGCACTCTGCAGGGGCGACTTCGCGAGAGCTCCCGCTCTTTTTCTTGGATCCTCTTTATGCAATATTCAAATTTTGAATTAACGGATTCAAGCATCTCCCCCATTCCCCCCTTCAATCCCCCTCATCCCCCTCATTCCCTCTCATTCCCACTCACATCTTCCTATATCTCATTCACAATTGAAAATGATTCTCATGGTCATGGGCATTTTGCCAAGAGCGGTGACCATGATACATGAAAAATGATTTTATTCTCATTGGATACTCTTGTGGTGTAATATGGATTTAGATCGATACAAGTTTAATCACAATTTACAAAATTATAATTTTCAACATTCTCAAAATTCTCAACATAAAATACTCATCAAATATTGGTTCCAAAAGTACCCTCATTCTTCAAGTTGATAAGAATGTCCGCAAATCATTAGTCTTCTTGACTTCAAATATTTACCTTCATATAGTGGTCACTCATTTTTTCTCCAAACATATAATATGTCATGATATATCACCTTTTAATTTGGTAAGCTACTATTTCTCTCAGTGCTTTCTAGGGTATATGCACTAATCCCATTCACTTAATTGTATTTCGAGGCCTTATTATTTGACTTGCCAAAATTTTCAAATTCCTCCCCCACTCAATTTAAAAATTTCATAATGTTATGAGCCCATAAACTCATTGCAAGGATAATCTATCAGTCGGATATTATATACGGAGATCTTATAATATATTAAAGGCTCCACTGATATAAAAAGAAACTAGAAATTGTTATTGAATGTGATGTTAAAATAAGAGGTGCAGTTTTGTACAGAAATGGTATCTTATTTAGATGCTACGAATTGACTACCTAGGATTACATGCTCAGATTGTAGGTATTGAATCGTTAGATTCATTAAAGTGTTTTCATGCATTGAAGAGGCTGATGCTCTATAAATGATTTCACATTTTATCAATTATTATAACTGATTAGGCACGATATGACTTCTTAAAATATACAGCATACAAAATAATATATACCATTCATGCCTACAAAGAGGACGAAAAACTCTCACCCCATCCTTCCTCCCATACATTATTATCCATTTACACATCTCTTGTCCATTTCTTAGGAATTCAATGATCATAAAATGGGAATTATGGGACCCACGATCCGAAATTCATACCCTATGCATACATTCCTAATTTTTAAAATTAATACATTATAAACTAAAGCGCTCTTTTATTCCTCCCCCATCCAATATTCATCCTCATCTCATGATTTTCATCCTCGTAGGAGCTGCTATGAAACCTGATGCCCTCGCATTCAACATAAATAGGTGAAATAGGGCGACCGCCGATCCAGCTGATGGGCGATCGTCGGTCGCTAGGGCGATCGGCGGTCCAGCTTTGGGCGATCGTCGGTCGCTAGGGCGACCGCCGATCCAGCTGATGGGCGACCGCCGGTCCAGCTTTGGGCGATCGTCGGTCGCTAGGGCGACCGCCGGTCCAGTTCATGGGCGATCGTCGGTCGCTGGGGCGATCGGCGGTCCAGATAGGGCGATAGCTGGACCAGCGGGCGACCGGCGGTGCACATTTCGTAGACCGCCGGTCGCCTTAGCACTCTGCTTAAGAACGCGACGGGCAGTCCATTTTCACACTTTGCGAGTTCCTCCTTTTCGCGCATTGACTAGTATCGACTTCAGAGTTGCTGCTTGCTTGCTCGTAGAGGGACTTTGCGTTTTTCTACGAATTTTTGTTATGGAGGCACTACCCGTTGTAGCGGGCACATCCATGGTGCGCCATGACCGAGGTCGGATTGCGAAGAAGCGCAGGGACATCTTGAAGAATCCAAAGATAGTAGCGTTTAGAGGATGGGAGGAAGAGACGGGGCCGTGGTCTTTTGCCATATGTGAGAAATATGTGGAGTGGTGCCACATCAACAAGCTCTTTCCTCTACATTGGCACAATATTCATCGGCACAAGAATGAAGCTAACCTCCGAGAGTGCCATCATTACGAATTCAAAGCGAGATGCATCTATGCTTGGCATATGATATACGGTAACAACCATATTTTTCAATATGAGGTTCCCTACTTTTTGGCACAAATGGCATATGCGGAAATGATTCTCGGGAAGGAGGTGCATTGGTGGACGCATCCACGTTTGCATATACAAGAGAAGACCGAACCAATAGAGGTTGGAGAGACATCAAAGACTATTGAAGGAGATGGAATTGGAACGGTACCTATGAGTCCTAAGGCCGACGCGGAATTTTACACAGCAGGGTCGTCTTCTGAATCCTCGGAGGATGAACACACACACGAATACGAGCTCGATGAACCAAGTCAACCAACTAGTCCTCCACTGCATTGGTCTGAAGCAGTATCCTTTGAGGTAAATCCATTCCGAAAAGTGGGTGGAAGAATATCGGAAGCCATGGATACTTTGATCCTTGTGCACAATTTAGGTAGAGTCACATGCATCGAATTGGATTTAGTACTGCAGAATAGAAAGGAATTGGAAGCCCTCAAAGAAAGAGCCCTTTCTACACCATACGATGTACAAGAAGAATGTCGGGAGGTTTTCGAAAAAGCTCTAGACTGCATAGCTGACATGGAGACCATGCTTGTGCTACGAAAAGAGGCTAAGGAGAAGTTTTTCGAGAAGAAAAATTCAAACAGCCTTTCCGTAGAAGACTACTTAGAGTTCTGGACAGCTAAACATAATTACCTGGAAGAGGTCCTAGCTGAGAGGAGGGATAAGTTGACGGATATTGAAGAATCTATTGCTCTAGAGGTAGATAAAGAGATGCTACGCATTCGGGATTTGGCATTAGCGGGTAAGTATGGCAAGACTCCAGAGGAAGTTGACAAATTAAAGAGCCTGGTGAAATGGAGTGAAGACCAGAATGTAAAACTTGCAAAGAAACTACGTGTAGCTGAGGAGAATGCTCGATTTGAGGACGCATGGGCAGAGTGGGCTCATCGTAAAAGTAACGCAAAAGATGACATCAACATAAACGCAATCGACGTTGATTTGGAACCGCAACGATCACTTTTTTCAAAGGGCAAGGAAAAAGTTGAAGATTCTTAACGTAGAGGCGATGGACTTACAACCCCAACATTCACCGAACGATATTTGATTTACGTTATTTAGGTGTAGGGAAAGTGTACGTAATTTCTTCTATGTACTTTTCTCGCATACTTTTTATATATGGAAGTTTGTTTTTACCTTTCATCATGCGTAAGTACGTGTTTGTGCATTGGTACAAGGGGTTGGGTGGGTTATATGGACTATGAAAATGTAAGATACAATAAAAGCTGACAAAGTACAATCGATAGACCACAAGCAAAGGAGCGAACCAAATACATACCATTGATTTAATCGATGCAAAAAGTAGTACAATAGGAAATGAGATACATTGTTGCGCAAAAAGCTACCACTCGATAATACTATAATGGAATATAGTCCTATATAGCTAAAACCATACGCTATGCTCGAGTGTATGGATTCACAATATCGTAATTATCATTCACTAGGCTGAGGGTTGGAGCATTCTCCAACAAGAAGTTTGCGCTTTGCACGAGTTCGATTGAATGGACCATCTGCATTTAAGATCAGATCTAAAACTCTAGAGTCTTTCAACTCCTGCAAAGTCCTTCTTGTGAGGGGACTATGTACATCCAGTAAATAGTCTAGAGCTTGAGACTGTATCGTGGCCCCCAAGTAGACTCAAAGATATTGACACTCTTCCAAATCTTCCATGGAGGCACGACCTTCACCGTCGGTTACTCTTTTCCCATATTGATTCCATCGATGTCCCATTGGATGGGGCCCCCACTTGAATGTATTAGAGCTCACATCAAAATAGCCTCTAAGGCATTGGAAGAAGAACATCCGATTACCCTCATGTTGTGGACCATGTCCGGCAAGTATTGGAGCAACTCTTAGAATCTCGTTTGGTCGGTCTCCCAATTCAATTGGGAGCTAGGAGTACTCTTCTCGAGATCATGTTCACCTCTACGCCAACTCCAAATAAGGTCTTTACCCCGAGAATCGAACCTCGTCGATGAGTCCCGAGCATTGTGTTCCCAAGAAGGCGGCATATAAGTTCTTAGATTGAACATCTCGTAGAACCGCTCGTGAAAAGGCGCTTTGCATATAGCACAACGACTTTGAGTCAAACAATGAACTAAAAGACACTGCGGATGATACATATGGACACAAGAGCCTAAAGCCCATCCACCCTCGGGTCCAAATGGATTTAGGCATATGGGACACGTAGAGTGATCCAATACAAACTGCGGAGGGTTGGGCCACAATAATGTCTTGGATTCTACATTAACATGTGCCGACATGTGGTGTTTGAAATTCCACCCGGCCTTGCTCCAATCTACAACCTCTGTAGAAGTGTCATCTTGCATCTTGATGTCCATCATAGGAAGATTATCAAACAATGTATCTACACTCGGCCACGAGGTCATACCAAACGTTCGCCGACCAGCTCCACTAGTAAAATTCTTATCGATCTTCTCGAGCTCCGCTGCAACTTGTCTCCCTCTATCCACCGAAAGTATACATGCCACCTTCCAATGGTAGTAAGTGGCAGACAATTGCTCCAAACGGGCTTGCAGTTGTAGCTTTTCCTTTAATAAGGAGTTGTATCCATCAGACGGCATGAAAGGGGGATTACGGATAGGGGGGAACAGCGGTAAAGATAAAGAATCTTGAGAATCACATCGTACATCTTCTTCTCGTTCGAGGCCCGACATATTAACAACACATGGCTGAGCTTTCACAGGACGATGCAATGTAGGGCGTTGCGGGGACATTTCTCCAAATGCCAAGTCCTCTGTAAGGTTGAAGACAACTCTATCAACATCCGCCATGTCAGATTTCTCTACGTCTCCACGAATGTTACGTGCGTGAAATAGTTCTTGCATCTTCTCGCGCATGCGTGCATATTCCACGGAAAGCTGCTCCCCTTCTTTCACTTTCTCCTCATACATTGCTCGTGTTTTTTCGAGATCCGCTTCCAATCTTGCTATGACGTCGTCTTTACTCTTCAGAAGAGCTTTGAGATCAGAAGATGAGTCAAGTTCTTCCAATGGTAAGATGCAAGTACCATGGGGCTCTACTACGGGTGGATGATTACTTGCTATTGGAGGGCGAGAGCCACCTATTTCAGGAACGCGGCCAGGTAAATTACGACGATGATCCGCATCAATCACAACGCTAGCGGGAGGAAGAGGTTGTCGAACTTGACGCACCGCCTTACGAGGCCGCGAACCATCCGAGTCATCGTCCTCTTCCGAAGTAGCACTATGATGGGCTGCCTCTTCCATAGCCTTGCTAATAGACCTCATCACCGCCATGCCACCATTAGGAGCGTCAGGAAATCTTAGAATGCCTGTCGGAATGTCACTCGTTGAAGGTCGTGTTACATGCTTCCCCTCTTTGATAGTTGTCCAATCCACTCGTTTACCAAGCGCAACCTCGGCGTATAGTCCACGAGCAAGAAACAATGGAACCTCGTTGCGCTCCACACATGGCATGCCATACAGGACTTGGTAAACCTCAATGCATCGTTGCTTGAAGTTTGGTCATTCGCAAAACTTAAGATTTGCCTTGTTCGTGCGCCGGTGAAAATAGTGACGAGAGAGAGGGAATTTCTTGTCAATGTGACACCATTCAATGAACGATTCGCAAGTGGCCATCGTCCACATATCTGGTTCATCTTCCCAACCTCTGAAGACAAGCTTATTTGGATTTAGAAGCACGTGTAATCTTTTCCGTTGTGGAGCGCCCTTCCTCTTCCTCTTCTTGTCGTTCTCTTCCTTCCGAAGTTGGCCGAGAGTAGCCATGGATGAAATAGCCAAAAATGGCAAATAGTTATTACCTACCCCGCACGAGCATGCAGCCAATTCAATGGATGTAAGACAACGCGCTAGGCCAGTAAACCCAAATAACAAGTTTAGGTACTATGGGGAATATATACGCGGGGCGACCAAAATCAAGCGACCGGCGGTCCAGATAGAGTATCGCGTTGCGTGGCGACCACGGTCCAGTGAGAGCGACCGACCGCCGGTGCGGCTAATCGCGACAATGGGGGCGTAGGGCGACCGCCGGTCCAAATTGCTCGCGATAGCGGGACGTAGGGCGACCGCCCGGTCCAAATTGTTCGCGATGGGGGGACGCAGGCGACCACCGGCCCAAATTGCTGCGATCATGGGGGCGAGGGCGACCGCGGCGCAAAATTATCGCGACAATGGGACTGGGGCGACCGCCGTGGGCGATCAGAGGGCGACCGCCGGTGGGCGACTGTAGGGCGACCGCCGGTCTCCAAGGATATATAAACCCCAACGCGCGGGTTTGTTATTACTTTTCCCCAAACCGCTACCGAATTCTCTTCCGCCCTGTGTCCTTGCTCGTCTTTATGATGCGCACTGCCGGGTCGTCTGAGGAGTTTTTGGGGTTTGGTGCACATTGATAGCAAGGGGGAGATTTTTTGCCGGTTTTTTCAAGATTTTCGACGATGACTAGATCCAAAAAGCACGGGAAGGGACAAAAAGCATGGGATCTGGATGCCCCCGAAACATTTGCACCAGACGTTGGAGGGGAACAACCTAGTGGAAGTGGAGGCCATAAGAGGAAGAGGAGACACCCGAAAGAAGACAGACCCGGATTCCCAACAACAGATTATACTAAGTTTGCGGAAAAAGCATGCATGGATTGGTATGAGGAAACGGAGGCTCAATTCCTAGAGCACAACTACCTCAGGAATGTTAGCACGGGCAAAGACAGACTGAAGAAGAAATTGACGGCAGTAATTTTGAAGGCCATGGAGGAAACGGAGAAATACCAAGATGTGGATTATCATTCGCAGTACGACTTGTGGATGGATAATACAGTTGAACAATGCATCTTCAATGTCAAGGAGTTGTGGAAGCAGCGATTTGGAACGAGGCATCTAACACAAGAAGAAGAGCAATTCAAACGCAAGATGGATTGGTGGATACACACAATCGGAAAGCTTAGCAAGAATAAAACCCGGGGAAGTCATGGGAAAAAACGCTTTGCTCGCCACATTTGAACGAGACACGGGGGTCGGGGTGGTGTGGATTCCTCAAGACGCTACGATAGAAGCTCTATCGGGTAGCAATATGGAGGGAGGCCATGGACTAGTGCGGAAGGTGAAGATAGTTGGAGTAGACTACGTTCCGGACCATGTCGAGTTTGCGAAGAAAGCTTTCCAAGAATATGAATCTTGAAGAGAGGAGGATAGAGATCTGCTGCGAAGCTCTTGTATGTCCTTTGAATCATCCAGGAATTATCAAGTTTTGGGCGTTGCATACAAGGACATTCGAAGCTTACTCGTACTGGTGGAATGGGGGATCACTACACGAGATGTTGAAGTTGGATGAGAAGGTCGGCGACAAACATCTTCACTGGTCGAAAGTGAAGGAAGTTCCGGGTCTCACTAAAGAGGAGGCTTTCAGAATTACCCTTTTCCGTCAGCACATGATGAAGTTAGCTTGGGGTTTAGTGTACATCATGAATCTCTTGCATAAGACGGGAGTTCTTCACAACGACCTATCGCCCTCGAACATACTATTGCACTTCCCAAGTATGGGAGGAACCAAGATTTGTATTGGAGTGTGTGACTGGGGGATGGCATCTCGTATAGTAGAACAACAGCCTTCACGTTACGGATACCAGAAGACGGAAAAAATGAAAGAAGATATGACACGTCGATGGTGGGTGGCGCCCGAGTTGTTCTATACTTATGGACCTGAAGGTTCAGATACAAATTTGAAAGTCCAGGAACTTCGACATCCAACCACGGTAGCATCAGATTCGTATGCGGTTGGCAAGCTCATCCAGCTCATTGGTGTGTATAACGAATTCGACGAAGAATTATTACCGAATTCGACGGTGCGAGATTCATTCCTAACGAAGGTGTTCTCAATGACCAGGCATGAGTTAAATGAGAGAATGACTTGTTCGGAGGTGGTGAACCGCTTGATGGCAAAACCATATCATATGCTTCCACCGGAGCTTGTATTTAGAGAGGACAGTTATTAGTTTATAATATCAGTATATCATCTTGCAATTCATAGACTCCTTTGGATGACCATCTCACGTCATTGAGTGCTCATTTAGCCATGTAATTCACATTTCATACTTGCAATATATACAATCTACTTTTTGACATATTGTTCCAATTCTAATAGATTTTTGCAACTCTTAAAATTATGCTCCCTTTTTACACTAGTCACGTATGTATGTCACCACATTTTGTGTTACATGAGTTTCAAACCTCATGGTAGATGTTAGCCTTTCCTGCAGGGGTTTGTGGGTTGTTGTAATTTGTTTCATCTTGAATTCTTAATGCTTCATCTATGTTTAAAAACGTGAAAAGAAGAATTTTGGATAATGTGCGATAAAAAAATTGACTTATTATACTTGGGGGAAGCCTCCAATGCAAGGCCAGCCTAGGCGACCACCGGTCCAGGGGCCAGAATAGGCGACCGCCGGTCCAGCTAAACCGCCGGTCCAGCGAGACCGCCGGTCGCCATGGGCGATCGTCGGTCGCTCATGGGCGATCGTCGGTCGACCATGGGCGATCGTCGGTCGCTGAGGCGACCGCCGGTCCAGCCAAGGCGACCGCCGGTCCAGCCAAGTAGACCGCCGGTCTGGCCAAGGCGACCGCCGGTCTAGATGACACGACCGCCGGTCCAGTCCTACGTGGCGCGGTCGCGAACCGTATTGCTGAGCTGTACATGCCACGTGGCAGACACGTAGGATGCAACGTGGACAGGGTAAATCCAGGGTAAAAAAAAGATTCTGTAGATTCTATTAGACATTCTGAGGCTCAATGTCTGTCTGACATGTCGTGTCTGTCTGACGTCCGTCAGTGTCTAGCAAGACAACCCTGGCTGCAGCCAACCATTGGGACATCCATCACATGGATGTCCGCACGGCCTTTCTCCATGGCATCCTAAAGGAAGATGTCTACATGAAACAACCACCAGGATTTGAAGCTAAAGGCCAAGAACACAAGGTTTGCAAGTTTCTACGATCTCTCTATGGCCTCAAACAATCTCCCCGCGCATGGTATGAGAGAATTGACTCTTCTCTACGTAGTATTGGCTTACTTCGTAGTTCATTCGACTCTAATCTATACTATCTTCATCAAGATAACCAAATTCTCTTTGTCATGCTCTATGTCGACGAACTTTTTATTACAGGAAGCTGCACTCGCCTCATCAACTGGATTAAACAGTATCTTACAAAAACTTTCTCCATGGCCGACTTAGGGCAAGTTCAGAAATACCTGGGAGTTTTGTTTGAGTACTTCCCTGATGGTGTGTTTCTTCACCAAACGGAGTATGTTGTGTCCATTCTGCAAGAATTTCTTGAGTTCCTTCCGATCTTCATGCAGCAAAAGTACCTCTTCCTGCAGGACAGTCATTAGTATCCGAGACCGGCACCTCCCCAATTGACTCATCCTTCTACTCCCAGTTAGTCGGCAAGCTTATCTTCCTCACAATAACCCGTCCCGATATTTCCTTTGCAGTTAACCGAATAGCTTCCTACATGTCAGCACCACAGCAAGCGCATCTTGATGCGGCCATCCACATTCTACGCTACTTAAAAGGCAATGTCAACTACGGCCTCATCTACAAGCGAGACAAATCTCTGAAACTTGCAGTCTACACAGATGCGGATTGGGGAACCTGTACCGATACACGTCGATCCATCGAAGCTTACCTATTCACTGTTTCCGGCAGTCCAATCAGGTGGATGAGCAAGCGGCAGCTCACGGTATGCCGATCTTCTACAGAATCGGAGTACCGGGCCCTCAGTGACGGAGTACAAGAAGGAGTCTGGATTTCCAGACTTTTACAGGAACTTCAGGTTCTTTCCCCAACTCCTACACTTGTTCATCACACCAATTCAGACATTAGTTCTTCTCTTACCTCTCCCGTTCAGATCTTTTGCGACAATCAAAGCGCTATAAAGTTAGCCAAGAACCCTGTATTTCACGCTCGTAGCAAGCATATAGAAATCCATCACCATTTCATTCGTGAGAGGGTTGTAGAGGGGAAAGTAGTTCTCAAATTTATAGGAACCACATTACAACCTGCTGATTTTCTCACGAAACCTCTCGGAAGAATCAAATTTGAACTGCACAGAAGCAGTTTGAACCTGTTCAGTTTATCCTTTCTACGGAACAGACTACAAGCCTCTTAGGTAGCTTTCTGCCTCTCCTAGGGTTTTGAAGGACTTATACTGCGCTCCACTGAAACCCAGTACATATTCTCTACACTCCTCCCAAGTCTCAAAGATTCCAACTCTCCTACCTCTCCTAACTGCATACAACCTAATTCCTCTACCTGCTAACCTCTTCTTGTTCATTCTCGAAGTATTTCCACTGCTTGATTCTAGGTCACGCCCACAGTATTCAGAAGCACCTTCACGGTGCCAACACGAGCTTCCTCTTTCATTTGAAGCCATTGCAACGATACAGTTAACAAAGACCAACAAGGATTATCCAAGACAATCAGCAAACAACAAAAATACCAGCAAAACAAATTAAAGCGTATGATTCTGGAGAAACTCGGAGCCAACCATACCTAGGGTTGCAGAAAACAAATGTTTTTCCTTCGAAACCGCTCCGTCTTCCTCAATTGATCGATCAGGACTCGCGACCCGACGGGGCTCCCGACGCCTTACGAACGCTCTCTCAACACCTCCTGCAATAGCGTTGAAGAACGAAGCTACCGCCTCCGCTATCGCCCACACCAACAACCAGATTACTTCCACAAATTAATACCTGCCTTCAACATCCATCGCAGAAAGAACAAACGGACGCACTCCCACCGACTCTCGACAAAAACTACTGCATTAAAACAACCAATCCGACAACCAATTAGGAGGGGGTGTCAGATTGAGGAGGGGTGTCATCACAGTTACATTCATCTAGTTAGGGTTAGCAAGAAGTACCCATAACCACGGATCTATGACCGTGTGTATCCCAGCTATATAGCTGTGTCCTTAATTTTAATCATTCTCTCTGAGCAAGACTCTAAGTACCAACAATTTCTACATATTTATAAGACATGCCAAGTTATAAAAAGTGTCCCATCCAAAGCAACTAATAATCTACGCCATCCTCTCATGTACATATTAGCCTACAGGTACCCCAAAATGAATTCGTTAGTATCAAAACCATCATTTGAAGCTGAGGCTCCGGGTCAAGAGCAAATTCTTAGCCGCAGTAGAAGCTCGCTTTTGCGAAGGCTACGACACCTTCTTGTCTTTAGCAGCATTTTGGTCAGTGATAAATAAATTTAATCTTTATATGAACTCTTTCAACTCCATGATGAATGCATTGAAATGTATTTACAAAATGAGAATAAAAATATGAATAGAATTGTACGATGGTAATTAATTATATGACAATGAACATTCAAATTACGTCATATAGGTAAGTTACATGGGGAAATTTTTTCTATATGGAGAACTAGAATAACTTTCACTCTAAAGAGAGAAAAACTACATGGTCTATTGTTGTCAGAAGTAAACGTAGACCCGTTGTTCCTACGGAGGCAAAATGGTTTCTGTTGGGCAAGCCCTTGAGTGTTAAAGGGTAAACCTATACCGTATTGTATGGGTCAACTATTTTGACCGCACAAAAGAGACTTGATTTGAATTCCAACTACGGTCCTTCAAAGTTGTTATCATGTGTGTTGTTTTCTAACACACGACGGGTATAAAGTTTAAGAACCTATAGCAATAAATGATCTTAATAATTTTATCATGTTTTCTCAATTATGAAATAAGAAAAAGTTTTAAAAATCCAAGATATGCTTTTCAAAGATATTATATGATTGAATTTTTTGTTGAATGTTTATTTCACTAATTAGAGATAATATGCAATGAGAACCAATAATGTAGCACGCAAACTAGATTGAACAATCACATTGCATTTGTAATAGTGCAATGACTGTCATTACAAGCTTCTAAAAATTACTCATATAGCGGAAGTTTGTCAAATCTAGAGACCCTTGTATCCTTCATAAGCTAATTACATTATTATAAGACAAGAAATCAGCTGATAAAATTTTGAGCTAATTGGTCGTCTTCTTTTCAAAGTTGTTGCGTTTTTCATCAATCAATTCCTATGAATTTACAAACCAAGAATGTCACGATACTACAATATATGGTGGGTGGTTGAACAATAAAAAACAAAATTCTGGACCTTAATCGAGACGGATGATTAAAAAAAGCTTGATCTAGCAAGAACCACGTTGATGTTTGAAAACGGGTGAGGAAGTTCCCAAGAGTGCCTACTCTTTCCAAGAACATGATTATTTTTGGCTTCCAAGAAGTAGATATCCAATAAAAATTTATCACTTGCATTACAAAGTTGGAACTCATATTCAAACAAATGCATATGGTAATATACTTAAAGACTATACTTGAAGACATATACATGTATAATGAATTTTCTCAAAACATTAGAAAATTTTCTTTATTATTCATTTTGTATCATTCCTTCTTACAAACTTTTTTTTCGAAATTAAATATGACAAAAATTAAGAATAAATTTGAGTCTACATATGGAACTATTGGTGGAACCAAGGTTTCAAGAAGAATTTGGTAAAGGGGTAAATGGTATCCCTTCATGAATATTTTAAGTGTTTTGGAATGAAAAATTACTCTTAAGATTCTCTATCCTTCTCGCTGAGAATCATCATAAAATATAGATAATTTTTGTCGTGGAGTTTATGAACACATGCAATATTAATTTGAAATTGATGTTCGGATTTTAATCCACCCGGGACTCGCCAATCGGTTCATGTACTAAAAACATTTCAAAATAAATTTTGCAGAAGTTTACGTCAACATATTAATTACTTCTATGATAAGCTCAACAATCTTATAGTTTAAAGAAGCTCATAGCATAAGATTGTTATATATTGGATAGTGTTTAAGGTAGTATAATTCTTTCTTGAAACACTTTGGGCATTAACCCCTAAAGGTCCACGAAAACTGCTTTTTGTTGTTTTGGGCAGCTTAGATGAAGGTTCATATCTCAATATTTTGGGCTGTAATTTGGGGGAGATGTGGACATACATACAATCTTTGAATGGCAAAAATTGCAAAGTCAAATTCACAATTGAGAATTTTTTACACCAAATTGTAGTTTTACATCCAACTTAGGGTAGGACGGGCTGGTTGCTTTGCCAATGAATGAAGAGGGTGTCAGAAGGGGCAGCATTTTGGGCATAGCAGCAGATTTTGACATGGGCAATGGGTTCAGAATGGGCTCAACAAAACCCACTATTGGAATGAAGTGAATGATGCCATGGAGCCATGCTGCCATGAAGTAAATGCTGCCATGAAGTGAATGCTGCCATGAAGTGAATGCTGCCATGAAGTGAATGCTGCCATGAAGTGAATGCTGCTATGCCCAAGATGCCATGGAGCCATGCTGCCATGAAGTGAATGCTGCCATGAAGTGAATGCTGCCATGGAGCAGAATATTTCCGATTCTGACAGCTTCTTTACACTAGACCCGGTCGGGTGGAAAAGATTTTCCAGTATTGCTTGTTGCCTTCCATATTTTCATAACATATATGTGTGTTGTCTTTCAAAAAATTCACGATTCGAGATTTTAGATTTTTTGAAAAAAAATTTCACCCAAAAATTTCATTCATGTAAACCTATATTTTCACCGTTGTGATTTGTAAAAAGAGTTTTTTTATGGTACATCTTCAACACCACCCTCATTTTGATAAAGAAGAAGCTTCTAGACCACCTCCTACAAAGATATTTGCATGAAGGTTGTAAAAGTTGAATCAAGGTCTAAATTTTTTTAGGCAGGTGCCTAACTTAGTCACCTACATGGAAAAAAATATGAGCAAAATGTTTGAGGTGAAAATCATCAACTTCCCCTTTGCACCATTTTGACTATGCCGTTTGGGCAGACGCCAAAAAAAAATTTCGGTCAACTTTGAACGTTATAATCTCACAAATGGTAAAAATCCAATGGTTGAAATTTGACATGGTGTTAGCGCAGGTAGTTATGTTGAAGATCTTACGGTTGAATACACAAAAAATGTAAAAAACTTTCAAACATACATAAACCTCTACAAGATGGTCAAAAATCGCAGTTTTTGGTTTTGGAGCTCCCAAAACACCTTGGACGTTTAGGGGATAAGAGATCAATTCATGTTAAAGAGGAAAAACATGCTCTATCTACCACTAAGGTAAACATGACATAAGAGCCATTGCAAAACATGCATAATCTCGATGTGTCTGACCACACAAGAGGATATTTTCTTATAAGAAGGAGATACAATAGAAAGGTCAACGATCTACATGTGAATCTGGATTCACATATGGATCTAGATCTGGAATTGGATCTTGATCAAGACTAGGATCTGAAGCTGGATACAAAGTCTAGTCGACTGGCAAGTCAGACAGGTCGAATCTGGGGGCAAGGCGAGTCGACCGGTATAATTTTCGTCGACTAATACTGTCGGGTTGACAAGTACTGTCAGGTTGACCATGACTGTCGGGGTTGATCGGTACTGTCGGGTTAATCAGTATTGTGACGTCAGGTCGACTATCATTTTCTGAACAAAAGAAAAGCACTGATAGGAATGATACTGATTACAAGAGATTCTAATATCCCGTTAACAATTTACAAAAAAAAGAATCATAATTTACATAAAAGAAACTTTCTTCATAAAAATCTAAACAAACAAATGTACACTTTAATTAAGCTACAAATGCAATGTTGTAAAGAGCAATGTTTAAACCTTACATATAACCCTTTCATGTGTCCACATTCAACAGTGGATTATTTTTGACGCGTCCCTTCATAACATACAATAATGTCCACTATAAAATTCTAAAAACAATTATTCTTGTGCGAGTTCAATACCTTTCGTATGGTATAGAGAAGCAAAAAGAGATAATATGAATTTTGAATTTAAGTGATTTATGTCATGTTTCAATCTTAGTTAAAAAAAAAAGGGAATTTTACCCCCTAGACGTTTGTGGGTAGTAGCCAAAAACACATTTTTGAAAGAAAGTCAGATGAAAAAGCATACAATGTTATCATAACATTAACATTTGCAACTTTTTTGTACATCAGCTTCATTTATAATTTTCTTTAATATTTTATAACAAATTTTGAAGCTAGTGTTGAATCAGAACGTTAAAGAGCAAATTTAAATATTTTTTATAAGAAAAGAAACTTCTCGAACTGCACTCATTTCTAATAAAAAGGCTTATATAATTTTTTGTATAAACTATGTATAAAATAACATAAATTAGTTTCCTGATATTTGTCATCCTTTTATTTTATATGACTTTTTAAAAATGAATAAGTGGTCACTCTCTCCAAGTTTAAATTCCTCAAACTTTAGATTATATTCTCATTAATAGATTATGCTTAAACTTGTAAAAATACTTGTAACTTTACTTTAATTTTACTTTTTTTGAACTTATAATTACAAGATTTGTAATATAATACATGTAAAATATATGGCAATGTCATATGTTGTTGATGATTGTTTAAATTTTTTAGTTTTTTTACAATTCTCATCATTTATATTATTTACTTTCACTAGTTATTTGATCATACACAATTTTTACACAAGAATCATCTTTAAATAGCATGGCACGAGTTCTAGCACGTTGCACTAAACAAGTGAAGTGTAGATGTAGTAAATGTAAATTTAGCTATGAAGAAGACAGATTTAAATTTGTTACTTATAAAACTCAACGACGACATCACAAACAAGACGCTTAACGACAAATGGTTTCTCAACATATACTAAATGTAAGAAATGAAATTGAAATTTCTGAACAAACGATCAAATTTCAATTCCACTTCTACTTCTTTTAAATCGCTTGAATGTTTATATAATAGGGAGAACTCTATACAACTTAAGAAATAAAGGATGTATTTAGGTACTCAGGATTATTCACACTAGCCTTTTATTTTTCTACCTGTAGCATATTTAACTATCTTAGCAGTTGTAACCAACTTTCAAGTTCAATGATCTCTCAAACTCTTTCCTATAAAATCCTAACAATCTGAAGATTGAAAGAAGTACGTGTACCTCTCCAATCTATTTTAAATATTTGACATGAGAAGAAAATAAGACAATATCAAGAATTTTGGAATCTAAAGATGTAGTGAAAACTTCCAATCATACTTACCAATTCAAGATGTCTACGACCATATTCAGCTTTTCAAAAAGAATGCGAAACACTTTAGAATGCAGATAATCATATATCTCAAAACAATTCATATAAATTCAAATGCAAATCTTGTAAAAGAGCAATAGAGGCCTACATAAAACCTTTGACTTTAATTGTCTACTAGGTTGGATTCTAAATCTCCTCCGAAAAAACAACGCGAAGCTTAGGTTATGGAATGGTTATGAAATTTAACCCCTAAAGATCCAAGAGGACCAAATCGGGCTTTTGCTATTTTGGGCAGCTTAGATGAATAGGTTAAAAGTAATATTTTTGCCTAAAGTTTTTCATGTGTGCTCCCTATACTGCAAAGTGTATGTGGTAAAATTTACAAAGCCAAATTCCAATTTTTGAGTCTTCTACAACAATTTTTGGTTTGCAAGCCGAACTGGGGCAGTTTAAATTTAGTATTTTTTTGAGATTTTTTTTTGGAAATATGTTCATGACCAAATCACTACTTAAGTTTCAAAGGGCCCCAAGTCAAAAAGTGTACCAATTTTACAAGGGCAGCCTCCAAAAGTGTCAAAAATAATCTCAACAATGCCCAAAAAAACTTCGTAGACAAACTTTGGATGTTATAATCTCTCAAATGGTAAACATCCAACGGTCAATTTTTATATCAGATACTGAAAATTGGCTTAGGTACAAGATCTTACGGTTGGAAGTTAAGAAAAGAATAAAAAATTTGTTTCGCACCTCTTGAAGTGCATAGAGGTAGAGAATTGGAGTTTTGAGGTTTTAAGCTCCCAAAAACACCCAAGGATCTTTAGGGGTTAACGTACTCAATGCAGGCAGAACCTCAACTTTATCACTATTGCCTGTATCATTCACTTTTTTAGGTGACAATGTTTCGTACGTTGTGAAACGCATGAAGAATAATTTTTATGCCTTTGTAACTTTATTTGTTAAACAACTAGAGGTTTTTTTTTGTTTTACAAATACTATAAAGATTCAACTATCCGAGTTGCAGAATCAGCAACCTTTAATCTCAATCTAAAACTGTTAATCAAACGCAATCTTCATGTTTATGAGTGGTGTCTATGTTGATAACCTCAAATCAAATAATTACGTAAGAAAAATATAAAAATGAACATGAAGCAGTAAACAATATATGAATTTCAAAAATTAAAAAATGTTTATCTAAATAGAAGGCAAGTGTGAATTTTGAACTACTTATGCAATACCAAAATTTTATAATTCAAACCCCAGTATTATACCAGAGCAACCTCTAATACAAATATTAGAAGTAATTTTTGAAAATAATTATGAAAAAAAAAAATAAGTCAACAAGTTTTATAGTTGAATAATTACTTATATTATAGTTAACCCAATTGGTAAGGACTAGTAAATTTAATACAGATTTATCCAAAAAAAACTGCAAAATTAATGCAAACAAATAATTTCCAATTTATACAATTCTGCTCACACAATTAAAAATTTATGAACCTATTATTGAGTTAAAATTTTATACAAATCTAATTACCAAAGAATTTTAATTCTCAGCCTAAGTCAATTAAAAAAAAAGATTGTTTACAATTGGAAGATTTATGCCTATTCAAGAACGAATCTTGCAAACAAAAAATTAATAATCTAAAAAAAATTATCAAAAAATTCAATAAATGATATTCAAGTATAACATGATTACTATCGTATATTGTCACAAATTAGTATATACTACATTAAATGGGTTCATTAACGATTTATGAATCAGTTAAAAATTAAGCTACAGTAAAGTTAAAATTTTCGACTATCGTTCTGTTTATAATTTTTTTTCTGTATGTTTATTAATTTTTAGGTTTACAATATTCAAGTAATCTTCGTAATTTTTTTTAATTTTTCCGTCATCAACAACATTGTTATGACTCTTGAACACATTGTAAATTATAAGAATGACTTTACTACAAATAATGAGTTAATTTTGAAAATCATGAGAGTACTTGAATTTGTTACTCATGGAATGAACAAATTATAAAAAAAGTGTAAAAGAGGCATTTGGAAATCTAGAATAAGATGCAAAAACCACAAATGTGATTTACAAACTTTATCATATCATTTTACTTGATTAAAATTTAAATGATATCATTTATTTGTATGTTTTTGACATACTTAAATATGAGAGTTGGTAAGTGCATAAGTATTTGATAATTTTGAAATAATGAACGGTAGCCATCTTTGTCAAATTATTTCTATTTAAGTTTGGAAAAAATATTAACATTGAATGTCGGAGACGCTTATATTTGGATGTCACAGAATCATCATGGTGTTTGTAATAATTGATGAACACGTAAGCAAATTAGGTTGGAGAACGGTGATGAAAATGGTATAAATTGAAGTAGAATAACAATATCGCTCTCTTCATTGCCAATGTGTTTTTGGGCAATCATGTCGGAGACGATTTGATTTGTGTCCGCTAATTCAAATAGTGTTGAATTAGTGTTGACAGTGTAGATGCAAAAAAACAATGTTTTAAAAAAAATCTAATGACGTTGTGCGTTAGTCTGAACAGTCGATAAGGTGTACACTCGTGGAAAACTACTGCTTGTGTGTGAGTTCCAATTGAAAGGAGTGAAAGCGTTAAACGCAATGACAATGAGGAATGCGAACAAGACTGCAAAAGAGTATCCGGGCGAGTTTCGCGTAATATGTGCGCTGGATATGATGCACCATTTTCTTATGGATGCCTTACAATGGTACAAAGTGACGATCTCATTAATCCGGACACGGAGAATAAATGGAAATAAGAAGTGAAGCCCAGGGAACGCAAATACACGGTTGCTTACATGTTGAAATGTATCCGTGATATTCGGAAGTATAGTTTGAAGGAGCTCGTAGTGCGAAGAACACAGGGCCTAGAGATTAACGGTGAGGTCAATCCGACGCCGGAAAATGGAGAACATGTTCTTCCGCCCAAAGTCTACATTGGATCAAACAGACCCTATAACAAATACTGCTACAATTTGAAGGAGTGGACTGACAGAATGTATATTACTCGGCTATGCTTTGGGTAGATGATGACGAAATTTTGGACGCCTGACAAAGCTTCAAGACAGAGACAGGTTTCTACTCCGCCCACGTGGACGAGCTAATTTGAAGGGGTAATAAGATCTACCTCGCGAAGTTCATGATAGCCAGTGACAACCCGAAGCGCGAGCAAGAGAGCCCTCCGCTTACGTTTTAAGCGGAGATCAGTTGTGCGTTAAAGAAGAAACTTGTCTTCCAACCCGACGTTACACCCCATGTGCCCTACTAGAGAAATCTCAGAAATTAATGAAGTTTTCGAAGGTTATCCAAGTGAATAACCAAGACGAATGGGATGAAGTATCTCATGAGGATTGCCAAGCCGAACTGTCTAAGGCAATGACCATCGCGGGTGGCATTTTAGACTTCCGTCTCATCGAAGAATTCCTAGAAGAGGAGGATTTCGAGTTTCATGCAGTAAGTGAGCGTAGTTACAAATCCATCTTGGACATGGTGCTCAAGCCCGCATATTTGTTACATACTCCACCACACTGGTTGATAATCTCGCACTATAACAAATCAAAGGAAGTTAAACGCGCGTTGACAGCGTCTAGACAGAAGTATATAAAGAGAAATTTTGTAATTCCATGATTGAAATGGCATAAGTGACCAATAAACGTATAGAATACGAAAATAAGTTCAGCGAATTCAAAGAGACGATTCTTAAACATAACAAAATGATGGACCCGTTGAAATCTCAGTTTGTTGCATTAGCTATTTTATTTCGTGAAGTGAATCGAAAACGCAATTGAAGATGCAAAATATAGTGTCAGAAAATTCAAAATTAAATGATGATCTTGTGGAAAAAAAAGGAAAAATGAAAAGTTGGCTTCGGAAGTTTTGGGGCTTTACAGATCTTCTTTGAGTCTTTTTATCTACAAGACTAGCGTCATCTTGAACGGCTCAAAGAGGAAGAACTGACAGCCGTTTTTGTGGCCAAGAGACCAGTACTGGCGAGGTATAACAAGGAGGAAGATCTCTTCTTCATTTTATCTACATTCATACAAATTTTTTTAATTTGGAATGGTAACATAATTGCCAACAAAAAACTTGTGTAAAGGCTTGATGTGATTTGATTGAGTCTTGGCTTAAATAAGTTGTGCTTGCATTTCTGTAGTTTTAGTTTGGTTGTTGAATTTGGCTTAGTGAAAAGAATGGCGCGGAAGCGCTGTTCGGAATGCACAAAACCTCGATTGATTTTTGCATTAGTTTGCATTTGTGATAATTGACAATGTGCATGTTTGTATAAGAAGCAGGTTTGCATGTATGTTTGAATATCTTGGATAAGTCTAGATCTAAATTTTATATTGTACGTGGAGTTGATTGATCCGTTGCTTGAAAAGTAAACAATTTATGTATACACCATCGTCCGACCCAATTTTTTGCCCTATTTTGTTGCAAGAGAGATTCGGTGTCACAGTAAGAAAAAAAAGAGGAAATATGAGAGTAGATTTAGCAACTTTAAAGCTCTGAAACGAAGTGCATTTCAAAAAATGAGTGCATTTGAGTCAAATGAGGATGAGCAAGCATTTGAAAGTTTAGGGCAGAAAAATATCGCCTCTATGAAGTTATCGAGTCTGTCATTTATGCTAGTACTGTTCTTCTAATTCCACATACTTCCTCCACTATCTCAACTGTCGTTCTCGTCGTTGTTTATGTCAAAATGAAATTAGGTCTTTGCTTTAGTATAGATTCGAAAAAAAAATTCCGGTGACGAGAAAAAAATATTTGTTTAATTCCGTCGCCTTTCGTCAAAATTTCCTTTACCTTCTTCAGTTCAAGACACCTCTCTAAAATTACCTTCTTGTTTTATCCCGTCTTCACAATCTAGAAAATCCTCAAAAATTCTACATCCTCTCTATAAACTCGGATTTATGCGTGGTAACAAAACATTTTTGAAAAGTATCATTGTTCGGAATGAAGATGATCTTGTGACCTCCCAACTTTCATTTGAGCTAGAGACAATTTTTGAAAAATGTAAAGAGTTAAATTGTCATGCTGTAAAATACCGTGTCTACACTTTGAGATATTTGCGCGGGTATTACATTCTTGATGGAATGACCAAACTCAAAGAGTTAGCAACTGGGCCTAAGTGCAACGTAGCACGTTCCCGAGGCAAAGAAACAAATTTGACAACTCAGTTTAAGATGTCTGAAGTCGGCCACGGTAGCCGTGTTGACCTCGTCGACCGAATCTACAAGGGCAACCTCCAAAACTTTTAATACGAATCTTCACAATGTCCAAAAAGTTTGGAAGATAAACTTTGGATGTTATGATATCTCAAATGGTAAACATCCAATGGTCAATTTTTCAATCGGTCACTAAAATCTACTTAATAATATTTGATCATATTGATTGTTTTTTTTTCTAAATTCTTAGAACATAGCATTTAGATCACCATTTACAACTGATATGCTTTGTATTGCACACATCATTTAAACTCATATTCTCTTCGAAAAAGGTCAAAAACCATCATATTCACTTATCAAACCAAACACTCAAAATTTATTGACATATCACTAACACTTGTAATATTTACCTACACTTATTTGAATTTTCTTATTATACTACAGGTAGTAATTTCATACCATTGAAAATGTCTTACATCTAGATAACTGACTAATTTCTCAAGGTATTGTTAGAGATTGATTTGATTGTTGTTGACTTATTGTGTAATGTTGAACGTCTCAAAAAAAAAAATTAAAAAAATTAAAAAAGTAATGTATATATATAATTATTAGTTTTATTTTATTTTATATGACATGATCTAATGCATCAAAACATAAGTTCATTCTTGAAGTTTTTTAAGTAACTTGTGAAATCATGTATGTTGTACATGGTTAAACCAATTTTCTTGCAAGTGTCATGTACAAGCTTATTTTGATTCAATTGAGGCAAATTATTTTAAAGTGAATAGGATTTATTATAGGATAAATCTCATAAAAAACATGTAAGTATACGCAATTTTAACATTTAATTTACAACTAAGATACACTTGTAGAAATTTTAGGCTACAACTATACACATCAAATGTTTTCAATTACAACTAGTAGATATCAATTTTACCGTAGGAATGGATATTGTATTTTCATGGTCATATGAACTATTATTAAAAGAGCCTCTTTATGTATTAAAAGTGCATAAGTGATTTGATGTACAAAGATGTCAAGATACTTAAGGATCAAACATGTTGAAAAAGTTGAAGGTGTAAACATAGACTACTTTATCTTGAGATAATAAACAATTGAATTTCCATATTGATAAAAGTATCTAATCATCTTTGTTAAACAAATTGAAATTGTCAATCTTATGAGTAAACATTTCATTGAAGTCATCAATTTTCTCAAAACTTCAACCAAAACTCCATTCATAAACACGTGAAGATGCAAAATTTGTAGATTAGGTTACAACAAGTACATTTCAATCTTCTTCTTCTTTTTTTTTTTTTTTTTTTTTTTTTTTTTTTTTTTTTTTTTTTAAGAATACAAATTCCTTTAGCTTACAACAAGTAAATGTATCAACAACAACAATTAAAGTACTCATGATAAAGAAGTATCAACAAGCATAATACACATAACAAGTATGATATGATAATAACTACAATTACAATTCAAAAGATATTCATTTCAATTTGCATCTTCCACTGAAAATACCTAACATGTTGGACACCAAAATTTGAAGACAAACAAATAATCAAATATCAACCTAAAAATATGATTATTTTGTAAATAGAACATACAAATCATCACAATTACAATTTTAGTATACAACTTATTTGAAATGTATTTTGTCATAGAAAAGGAAATCATGATTTTTGAATAAGCAACCAAGTTTATTCAAGTAGAAGAAAAATTTCAATTCTTTTTGTGAAAAAATTAAACTTCTTCATTCACTAGAATGTATGAGTTGGCATAAAAGAATCGGGGTCATACCCCTCGAAAACGAACGGTGCAAGAGAAGTTCGCTATCCGTTCACTGTCGTTTTAGAACGCGTTAAAAGCGACCATCAATACCGGATGAGGACAAAGGTAACTAGAAAAAGTAAGAGGAAAAAGCAAAAGTAAAAATGAAAAAAGTAACTAGTAAGTCACGCAGATCCAGTTAAACCATTATGCGCCACATACTAAACTTCAAAGATCGGATCGCGATCGAAGAACGATCCGTTCGCTTTGTTGTTATCTGTCCCGTCAGTCCCTTCGAGATTCTGCTGCTGGTTCGCAGTTCCCTCTCCGAATTCTCTTTTCAGGCATGCAAAATTCGGCAGTTTTGATGGTCTTTTGAGAAAGTTCGGGGGTTTTTTGAGGCCATGGCGATGGCGACGGCGATGGCGGTGTCTTGCACCAGTCTGTCACGGACATGCCATACAGGGTATTATCCACACCCCATGAGTTTACCGTGATCAGCCGTACTTTTCAAAGATTTCCTAGTTTCCGTATATTTTGCAAGTTCAAGTTTTCTGGAAGGTTTTAGAACCTTCCACTAGTTTTCAAAAGCTTCCTCAAGCTTCCGTATAGCTCTAGTAGTTTCCGGAAGCTTCCACAAGCTTCCAGATAGTTCTAGTAGTTTCCGGAAGCTTCTCTAAGCTTCCGGAAGGTTCCATAAGGATCCAATTGTTTCCGGAAGGTTCCATAAACTTCCGGAAGGTTCCGCTTGACCTTCCTAGATTCCGGAAGCTCCCACGAGTCTCCGGAAGGTTCCATAGGAGCTTCTAGGATCTTACTCCGGAAGTTTCTTCTAGCCTAGTATATATAGAGAGTTGAAGGTCGTTGTTCTTCACTCTCTTCAACACCAGTTGTATCTATTCCTCCGCTTATCAATATCACTTCTTCTTGTCTTCCTTCCAGTATCATCTTGAGTCTTCTGTGAGGAATCCCCTCAATTCTAGTCTTTCTTGGTCCCCATTTGAGGTCTCCCCTCAATTCTCTGTCGAGTCTTGTCTTTGAGTTGCCGTCCGCAACAGTTTGAAGAGAGTGGCTAACCACGTTCTTGTCTCTGAGATTCTACGTTTAGTATTTCCTAGAGAAGTTCTGTCTTAGAGTTTTCATGAGAGTTTTTGCATGGACTTGAATCGACTTCATTTATCCCCAAGTCCTGTTGTTCTAGAAGTGCGTTTTCTCTTTAGATCAAAGAGTGAACTAAGAGATGTTCTTATCTGACAGAGGAGTGAAGAATTCTATTTGAACCTCTTGAGATCACCTCTCCCGGTCATTATCCCTAGAGTACACAGCGGAAATCTCTGTTACTTCATCTACTTGTGAATCTCCAGGCTTTTCTAATCCAAGATGGGCGACGTTTCAAATCTCGAGATGCACGACATGGTCGCCTTGATACGACAACTACAGCAAGAGAATGCCAACATACGACATGCCATGGAACAACACCAAGCGACTCCCGCTCAAGTCCACGTGGCAGCCCCTGTTGCAAGTCAATTGTCACATCCACAAGCACCTAAGGAGCCTCGAGTGAGCTTGCCAGACAAGTTTGATGGAGATCGCACGAAACTTCGAGATTTTGTGAATCAAATTCGGCTCGTCTTCCGTCTCCAACCTCAAAGATACTCAACGGAAGAAATACAAGTCGGATTCATCGGGACCTTGCTCACTGGAACCGCGTTATCATGGTTCTCATCTCTGCTGGAGAAAAACTCTCCACTCTTGACAAGCCGTGACTTTTTTGAAGAAGCTGGCGAAACGTTTGGAGAAAGGGATCGAGCCCAGTAGCGACCGCAAAACTCCGTTCCCTACAACAATGTTCACGCCCGAAACATGACCTACGTTGCAGAGTTTCAACAAATTTCTTGTGACCTTGATTGGAACGATACGGCTCTCATCACTATGTTTCGATGGGGACTTCGTGACGATATCAAGACCTTGTTGCTGAACTTGCCCAAGCCAACCACGTTATCGGAGGCTATTACTCAAGCGATCGACTGCGACAACCGATTGTTTGAACAGCGTCAAGAGCGACGATTGCTCTTTGGATCGTATCGAGCGAACTACACAGCTCCATCTCGCCAGACAACACTCAACACTTCGACGGTAGAACCCATGCAAATCGACTCTTCAAAGGTCAAGAAGTTATCCGAAGAAGAGAAAGAACGACGTCGTAGAGAACATCTATCTTTATCTTGTGGAGAAAAAGACCACGGCCGGAGGAATCGCCTGTTAAACTCGGAGATCGAAGCCGCACAAATTTCGTGGTACTATAAGTCTTGTGAGCGGAACCACGAGGAGTTCATGTCGGAAAAACGACAACGGCCAGCCACGAGGGACCGTGCGGGTGACAAGTGTTTCTACGTCATCGTCCTATCTTATCCTCTCGAACCTCTCGATGTTTTAATATCCCGCTTATAATAGATTTCCATCCGCATAGTATAAAGGTTAAAGCTTTGTTAGATTCGGGAGCTTCCGCTTGTTTTATTGATAGAGACCTTGTCAAACGTCATAACCCGCCTCGATTCCTAAGAAATATTCCGTAGCAAGAGAGAGTCATTGACGGTGAGGGCGATTTCGGAGATGTTACCCACGAAACTAAGCCTTAAAGTATTATCTTAGAAGGACACCAAAGTACTGTTGTATTTAATATCATTAGCTCTCCCTCTAATCCTCTTGTCTTAGGTCTCTCTTGGTTAGAAATGGTCAATCCAAGTATAGATTGGAAGACACGAAAACTTACATATCAAACTATAGCTCCCTATTTCCCTTCACAACATCCTAAGAATAACCTCTGATCTTGCTTTCCCAAGCCCAAAGTCCTGAGGTCAAAACTCCGCTCATGGTCGGTGCCCGAGCCTTTATGAGGGCTGCCAAGGACGGGAATATGTTTGCAATTTATGCAATTCCGTCATCACAACATATCCAAGGACCAGCCAAACTACCAGCTGAGTATGAAGAATTTTCAGACGTATTCGAGAAGAAGAATGCTGACACACTTCCTCAACACCGACCCTATGATTGTGGCATCGAGCTTCAAGAAGGTGCACAACCACCATTTGGCCCGATCTACAGTCTTTCGCAGAACAAGCTTGCTGCATTGCGAGATTACCTTGATGAAAATCTTGCAAAGAATTTCATCCGACACTCCAAGTCACCTGCCGGAGCTCCTATTCTATTCGTCAAGAAGAAGGACGGTTCCCTTCGGATGTGCGTGGACTACCGCGGCCTGAATAAGGTTACGATCAAAAATCGGTATCCATTACCACTCATCTCGGGACTCCTTGACCAACTCGGTCAAGCAAAGATCTACACCAAGATCGATCTTCGTGGAGCGTACAACCTCGTACGTATCAAGGAAGGTGACGAGTGGAAGACTGCATTCCGAACGAGGTATGGACATTTCGAATACAATGTCATGCCTTTTGGTCTTACCAACGCACCTGCCATCTTCCAACACTTAATGAACGACGTGTTCCGAGAGTTCCTGGACGACTTTGTTGTTTGCTACCTCGACGACATATTGGTGTTCTCCAAAAATGAAGAAGATCACACCAACCATGTCCGATTGGTATTGAAGAAGCTACGCGCTGCCGGGTTATACGCCAAGTTGGAAAAGTGCGTCTTCCATCAACCTCAAGTCGAATTCCTAGGCTACATCATTTCTGGAGAGGGTCTATCCATGGACCCAAAGAAGATTCAAACAGTCGTTGATTGGCAGAAACCAACTACCGTTCGAGACGTACAATGTTTCCTTGGTTTTGCCAACTTCTACCGAATCTTTATTCGAAATTACTCTAAGATTGCTGCTCCGTTGACCCGATTGACTTGCAAGGACAAGCTCGAGTGGACTACAGAAGCAGACGAAGCTTTCGAGGTTTTGAAGAAGGCGTTTACGACAGCGCCTATTCTCACACATCCTGATTTCCAGAAGCCGTTCTTCCTAAAACGGATGCTTCGATTTTGCCCTTGAGCGGTCCTTTCACAATCCGACGACGACGGACGCCCCATCCCCGTCGTGTTCCACTCGCGAAAATTTATCACGCGAGATTAATTACGAGATTCACGACAAGGAGCTTTTAGCTATCGTCGACTCTTTCCAAGAATGGCGTCACTTCCTTGAAGGTGCTCAGTATCCCGTCACAGTTCATACCGATCACAAGAACCTTGAGTATTTCATGTCTGCCAAGGTGCTGAATCGTCGACAAGCCCGTTGGAGTATATCGTTGTCGCGATTCAACTTTGTAATCACGTACCGCCCCGGCTCTCAACAACAACGTTCCGATGCACTTTCTAGGCGAACATACCTTGCGCCTAAAGAAGGTCATGCAGCATACGACCAACAGAGGACTACCCTCATCAAGCCTGAGCAACTTCAGCTTAAGACCGTGCGCACCACAATTTCAGTGGATGCATCTTTTCTCGAAGATATCCGAGTAAGTTTACAATCTGATCCTTTGGCCTCGAAAGTCAAGAGCAATCCTAGCGTCTCCAATGTTGAAGAATCTCCATGTCGGGACTCTCAAGTCTCAGATCCAGAGGTTATAGATTCGGAATCCCCGAATCAACCTGCTTCTAGTTCACAGGCTTCCACGTCGCGTGAAACTCCCCAAGATGATGCAGATCCAAGATTCCAGTTTCGAGATGGGCTACTATATTATCAAGGACTACTCTATGTCCCTGAAGGCCCATGCCGACTCCGAGTCTTTCCGTCTCGACACGACTTTCCATCGGCGGGACACTTTGGTTACAACAAGACCATGGAGTTGTTATCCGGAGACTTTTGGTGGCCTCAAATGTGGAAAACCGTGAAGGACTATGTCACAACGTGTGACATCTGTTCTAGATCCAAGATCCTCGTCATCGGCCGTGCGGGTTCTTGACCGTTGCGATTCCGAAAACCCCATGGACATCCATATTCATGGACTTTATTGTGGACCTTCCAATGTCCAACACCTTTGATTCCATCTTCGTTGTTGTGGACCGGTGACCAAGATGGCTCACTTCATTCCATGCCACAAGACAATTCTGGGAGAAGAGACAAAGAATACTCTTTGTAGACAATGTCTACTGACTCCACGGCCCTTCCCAACGACATCATTTCCGATCCTCGAACGCACCACATCAAAGTTCCGGCGTCTTTGTTCAAGATTCTAGGCGTGGAGATCAAGCTATCTTCAAAGATACCATCCTCGGGATCGACGGACAAACCGAAACAATCAATCAAGTGTTGGACCAAGATTTGCGCGCACCATCAACTACCATCAAGATAATTGGGTGGAGTTGTTGCCGCTCGCCGAGTTTGCCTACAACAACACGCTGCGCGGTCTACTCAATGCACCCTTTCTTTGCAAACTACGGCCATCATCCTGCGATTGATCAATTCAATCTAAACATTTCTCGAAATCCACCGCCACGATCTTGCTACTCGATTGTCGATATCCGTAAGCAGATGAAGCAGAGCCTCCGCGGCCCAAGAGCACCGTAAGACAAACGCCGACAAGTCTCGTAAGGAACATCCAAATATCTCTATTGGTGATAAGGCATAGCTCTTTGCGTCGCCGCATTTGAGGACTTGCCGGCCATCCGACAAACTCGACTACCGTCGCTGGACCATTCAAAGTGGTCAAACAAATCAACAAGGTGGCTTACGGGTTGGAGTTACCGCTTCTATGAAGATTCATCCAGGTTTTCCATGTATCTCTCCTCAACCGTCTGAGGAATCTACGTTACGGGCGGGATTCAAGAACCTCCTCCACCGATCAAGATGAAAGCGATGAAGAATTTGAAGTCTCGGAGGTTCTAGACTCTCGCATCCACCGTCGACAACTCGAATATCTTGTGCATTGGCAGGGCTACGACGTCAGCGAAAGAACCTGGGAGCCTGCCTCAAACCTCAAGAACTCTCCTGAGTTAATTCAAGAGTTCCATCGCCGATACCCTCGAAAACCTAAAAGCGTTTAGGTTCAATGCATCAGAATCGCTACCGGCACCAAGTCTGTAAGTTTCTTCTTGGTGCAGGTGCAGATGCAGAGACTTTGAACCAAAACGGTGGGGGTATCGACGAGGCGACGACGCACTTGTCTAGCTCAGTTTTACAGGGGCAGGCCTTCGAACTCACGTCGGCCGAAAATTTGGTAAGGCCGCGAGCGCCACCTCGCCGATGTCTCAAGTCGCCAACCACATGGTTTTATACCGGTCCGTTGCTTTGCGTTCTACCACGTATCTGTAAACAATTCACGACTTTCCGCCGCCAGCGCCGACATTCGATTCTCACGGTATTCGTATCCCGTATATTTACTCTTTTTGTCTAGTTCACGTGAAATCCACGTGAACATTCTCGTTTTATGTTTTATTACTGGTTCGTGTGGGAACTCGTGGAACTCGTTCCTTGAAGGGGGGGTGATGTCACGGACATGCCATACAGGGTATTATCCACACCCCATGAGTTTACCGTGATCAGCCGTACTTTTCAAAGATTTCCTAGTTTCCGTATATTTTGCAAGTTCAAGTTTTCTGGAAGGTTTTAGAACCTTCCACTAGTTTTCAAAAGCTTCCTCAAGCTTCCGTATAGCTCTAGTAGTTTCCGGAAGCTTCCACAAGCTTCCAGATAGTTCTAGTAGTTTCCGGAAGCTTCTCTAAGCTTCCGGAAGGTTCCATAAGGATCCAATTGTTTCCGGAAGGTTCCATAAACTTCCGGAAGGTTCCGCTTGACCTTCCTAGATTCCGGAAGCTCCCACGAGTCTCCGGAAGGTTCCATAGGAGCTTCTAGGATCTTACTCCGGAAGTTTCTTCTAGCCTAGTATATATAGAGAGTTGAAGGTCGTTGTTCTTCACTCTCTTCAACACCAGTTGTATCTATTCCTCCGCTTATCAATATCACTTCTTCTTGTCTTCCTTCCAGTATCATCTTGAGTCTTCTGTGAGGAATCCCCTCAATTCTAGTCTTTCTTGGTCCCCATTTGAGGTCTCCCCTCAATTCTCTGTCGAGTCTTGTCTTTGAGTTGCCGTCCGCAACACAATCTCAGAGTAGAATGCACAACCACCAGTTCCAGTTTCCCCCTCCGCCGCCGAGCTGCAAGGCTTGGCTCCTGTGCTAGTGGCGCATTGCCACTAGGATTGGTGGCATCGCGGCAGCAGCAGACAGCATCCAGGCGACGGACTTTCGTTCTTCCACTCGGTGCGAGGCTTCCGAGAACGGGGAGGCTCCAGAAAAGGTGCAGTATCGCCAACATTGCTCCAATTAAGCTTCAATTGTATCCAGTTTCACTTGTTGAATGAAACCCTAATGTTGAATTCCGAATCTCAAATTGGTGAAAGAGTTTGTTTCTAGGGCACAATGAGAACAAGGATACTTAATTGCTATTTAATTACTTTTTTTTTTGGTGTGACTGAACTACTATTTGAGAATTACTGTATCGGTCACTGGAGCTATATGTAGTTCACTTCTTGATTTGTAGTGTTTTAGGGTGTATACTCTGACTACTTCTCATTTGATCAGAGTTTTAAATTTTACTTCAGAGAGCTTATTGTTGAAGTTTTTAAATGTCGGTTTCTGCTTTAGAAGATTTCAAGGATGGTCTGTTTGATTCTTATTGTTCATGCTTCGTTTCCTTCTTTGTGGGGCAGATTCCGTTTGGTTACACTAGGAAGGATGTGATACTCATCGGAGTGGGCATCACCGCTTTGGGCGTTGGTCTTAAGTACGGTTTGGAGGTACTGTACTCTCTCTTTTCTTCAAGCTATTTCCCTCATCTGTTGCTTATCATGAATCAAAGCGGGTGTTGAATTGCTACGTTGTGGTCATGTATGTTGCAGGCGTTCGGCGTGGATTCACTGAAAGCTGGCAACGTTGTGCAAATCACAATGGTAGCTGGTCTCACAATCGGTTGGATCGCCAGTTATGTCTTCCGAGTTTCAAATAAGGACATGACATACGCCAAACAGTTTGAAAGACTACGAGAATAAAGTGATGGAGGTAAGTTGCAAATTCCTTCTTGGCATCGAGTTATAATCTTGTCAAATGCAATGCATTACCGTTTTCATTGCATGTGGTATGGAATGAAGCAAGAAGAGGGAGTTCGTTGTTTAGTAATGGAACCTTTTGGGGTTGGTTTGGATGTTTAGAAACGGCTGGAGGAGCTTCCTGAGGCAGAGCTTGAATCGATGCTGGCTCAAGTGGAGGAGGAGAAGATTCGATTAGAGCAACGACGGAGATAGAAGAATGCGCCTTAAAAGTTTTTCTAATCTCGATGTCATGTGTACATTGGATACGGGAGCAATGAGGTCTATGCTTCTTGCGAAGAGTGTGTGCTTTTCATCATCTTCTCGCTTACCGCATGCAAAGTTGTCAATATGTAAACCACATTCATATTCTAATTTTTTACAATTTTGAGTGATTACCTTCGGACGTGGAAATTTCTTCAAAAATTGTGCCATTATGCCACATTTGATCAGTTCAAATAGTTTTATCTCGGTATGCGGCCCGAAGTGACAAGATACTTAAGCTTGAAAGTATTGTTTTACGAACTTAAGTGACATGGTTATGTATAAGGATATGCACCAGGAAGAGGGCTCATGGAGGGTGGGAGCGACTTCTTAGATCGTGCTTTCTCATTGATGGATGCAAAGCCGGTGATGTTAGGCATATGGCATTCATCCAATTTGAATGTCTATCTTTCGCTTTTCATCAAATGTTATGTATGGAATCGTGTTTGAATGTCTACCATTCGATCTTCATCAAATGTTCTTCATAGAACTGTGGTTGCACAATCACGGAAAATAACAAAATTTTGACTCGATCAAATGTGAAAATGAAAATGACAAATTTTTGACTATGTCACTTTAAAACTTGAATGATGATTTTGTATTACAAATATTTCTAAAAATAATTTCAAAGAAGTCTAAATGTAAAGTGCCCTATTTAGACTTGAAACCTAAATTTCTAGGTGAAGGTTCTAAAACTGAAATTTGGTTTTGCAAATTCTACCACATACACTTTGTAATATAGAGAGCACCCAATAAAAATCTTAGGCAAAAATATTACTTTCAACTCCATCTAGGTTGCCCGAAATTGCAAAGAGCCATTTTGGCTTTCTTGGGCCATTAGGGGTTAGGGAGAAAATCGACTTCTTCGCTTAATGCTAACTTTAAATCACCACCCTATGACGTATTTAAGACTGTACCGTGGGGTCCAATATCAATTCAAATTTCTCCATTAGGGAGTTTTTGAAAAAGTTTGAAAATTGCAAGTGTACTAAAAAATGATTGGTTTTGGAAATCATAAAGCGTGTTGTAATCGCACTGCAGTGTACTATAATAGATAGATAGATAGATAAGAACTCCAATCTTCAAGTCGAAGATTGGCGTGAATACGATGATGTCTGTTCAGAATGTCTTTACCTCAATGGCCACAGGACAAAGAGGTAAAAGAACAAAACTACTCACCCTTATAGGAATAGACACTAAACTAGTGTACTATAATACCTTAGAAAACAACCGGAGACTCTATTTGTGATAACACTCAAGAAGTTAGGACTTCTATGTGCATCATCCGACGTCAACAACTTCTATTTATTACTTCAATTACAATGGTGATTTTTACTTCTAGATTTGATTTGAGCTTCTAAAGTTGTTCTCAAGGTACTTGAACCCATGCTTGTTTTTTTCATTAATCGTGAACGCGCATGGCTATTTTAAGCCAAAAACACAATCTTGGAAAAAGTGACATAGATGGAAATGAAGACAAGCTCTTTAGATCTCAACCATAAAAACTTAAAACAGAATTACACCATAAAAAATCAAAACTTTTTCAAAAGAGTCATGTATCGTAATTCCTTGATTCTTGTGTAAAATGAGTCATGTAAAACTTGATTGCAATTACGAGAGATATGAGTCACTTGGATAAACTAAAAAGAGTCATGTAAAACTTCAAGATAAAGTGCGATAAGTACACTTGGATATGCATAAGAAGATTACCCTTGGATCAAAAAACTTCCAACTAGAAAGTTGTCAGAAATCAACTTAAGATCACAATTGTGTAAAAAGAGTCATGTATCAGAATTCCTTGATTTGATTTGAGGGATTGAAATAGCGGAGAATGTCGCATTTTTTAAATACAGAAACTAACGAAACCATCACAAAAATTCATGCCATAAATTTATAACATCTTGAATTGGGATAAGGCTTTCATCATAAGAAAGTAGACTTCAATTGGAATCCAATCCAACAAATTTCGTTAAAAAACGGAGTTTGGATGATAACATTTTTTAGTTTTGGGGTTGTCGTCCACATTGATCACATTCAACATTTGGCGCGTTTAAGGGTTAAGTGATAGGTTGTTAAAGGTGGATTGTCCTATTAGACAATTCTTACAAACTGTCCTTTGAGACAAGTGACAACCAAAATGACAAAATTCTTGTCTTTATGGATGACACATGTATGCATTTTCCTATTAGTGTTTGTCCTGTAAAAATTGCACATCTATAGAGGAAAGTGTGAACTCATGGCATGCACTTTAGTCAAGGCGACTTTTCTTTTGGTTTTCAAACATGGGGCATGTTTTTACCATTGCATGCCGAATATATTAAATTAATATTAGTTCTTCATGAATATGTTTCAAATATATAGGATCTTAAGGTGGGTTCTAATAAATTATTAGAACCCATCTTAAGATCCTATATATTTGAAACATATTCATGAAGAACTAATATTAATTTCATGTTACAATATTAATTAGATATTTCTAGTGTTAAATTTGTCATTATGTTTTTAAATTTGAGAAAATTGAAAAAGTACATGGTTCTTGAGAGTTGTATTTCCTTCATCCACCATGTTTGTTGAATTGAATTTCAATATGAGTCTAGTTTATGTGATAATAATATTTTTATGATCCAAGATGTCAAGAAGATATCGCATGTGTTCACAATTTTAGTGCAAGGTGTGATTTTGAACTTACTTTCCCGTAGTTTCGTGGGTGGTTTTCACTATTGCTAGGCTATTATTTGAGACAAGATTATTATTATTATTATTTTATTTTTTAAAAAATAAATTTGAAATTTCTAGAACTAATCTTTGAATTACAAATTGTTTGTTGGTAGTACTTTCGACTTTTGAAAATAATGGAATTTTGTAGTATGTTTTGAGTACTAATACGTAATGATTTCCTAATCTATAGGGCTTCATGACTTGAATCATGGTCCACTTTACATTTGACATATATCAAGTCTACTACAAGTTTGTACGTTTGAGATTTATAAATCTTATCTTAATTTTCATCTACAACATTTTTACGAAAAAGTGTTTTTCTGACTAAAAGTACCTTAAGGATTTCTAGGGGTTAAAATTCAAATACTAAAAATACCGTTTTATCTCCAATTAGTTGTAAATCTTCAAAATAAGCAGTTATAAATTAAAAGACAACTATACTTAAAATACAAAACATATATGATAAGTGTGTTGAAATTCAAAGTTGGAAGCTATAACAAACCTCCTCATAGGATGCACCTAAGGTTGAGTCACCTAAAATCGACCATTTAAGAGTACTCCCACCAAAAGGGAGATGTAATACTGGAGAGTGATTTTATCTTCAAAGAGAAATAAATGTTATAAGGAATCCAACTTCAATGTTTATGTTTACGCAAATATATATCTTTTTTGTTCTTTATATATCTTTTTTGTTTTTTTATTATATATCTTTTTTGTTTTTTACTCAACCAATCAATGTAAAAAAAGATTGAGAGAACACAATCATGAAACTAAGTAGCACGGCTACTTGGCGGGAAAATTTTCTTTTCAAATTTTTCAAATTTTTTTAAATTGATCTTTTAAACAATCACTGTATTAATCATTCAAGAGAAATACAATCATGAACTAGAGTAGCAAACTTGGTGGGAGGAGGGGGGTGTGTTATAACTGATAGACCTCATTGCGACTTGAATCTAAGTAACACGTTGCTACTTTTGTTGACCCATAAAGTCGAAAGCCCCCAAAACTGCCAAAACTGCCAAAACTCCTCAAAACCACTCTTTTTCTATGTGAGATGAAAATTTTCAACTTTTGACGTGATCTCAAGTAAGTAACCATAAGACCTTATACATCGACAAGTTAGGTAAAAGATCTTACCACCTTATAAAACCTAAAGAAATGCTTGAATTTTCACATAGAAGCATGTTGAAATTCAACTTTAGAGGCCCCTCCTTGATGATAAAAATGACATGTGAAGAATAATTGGATGAAAGATCCAAATTGTGAGATCATGCCTTAAAACCTTATCTCCAAGTACAGAAAACAAAACTTGAAAAAAAGTAAAATCTCAATTTTTGGTGAATTTCTGAAGTTTCTCCAATCCTATTTATTCTTTGGACACATTTTGAGAATATTCGAGCATACAGCGTAGTTTGGGCACTTTGGACAGATCTCAAAGATTTTTTTACAACATTTGACCGTGAATATCTCCTAAAATACGAGGAATTTCAAAGCATGAAATGACTATTCAGAAAGGTATAAAAGAACTCTACAACCTACACAAGGTTTCAATTTCATACAAGCTAAATATAGTAAACAAGAGGCTGACCAGACCAGACCTCAAACTACCTGTTTTGGGCTCTTTTCAACATTAGGGGTTAAGTGGGGACTAAGGGCCATACTACATGGGAGGAAAGGCAGTGAGATGGAAGTTTCGTATTGGTTCTAATGAGCAAGTGGTTGCCACATGAGAGGAAGAAGGAAGAGTGGCAAGAGTGACATGGAGCAACTTTTTAGCTTTGGGTTTGCTTTGGTTGTTGCTTTGGGATCTACATGGCAATGACATGGCACATGGGAGGCACTTGAACACTACCAGGCACTAGTGCCTGGAAGTCGACCGACAGTGGAGAAAATTCAGGGGAAAAGACGATTATCGCTGCTACAGCGGCAGCAGGCAGGGGCGGCCTGCCGATGGTGTGGCAAAGGCCTAAGTACTGTAGTACCCCATGCCTAACCCGCATTGAGAGACCCTGGCGCCTTTACTGGCCAAATCGCGGATCGCTGAGGCGCCCGAAAATATGTACCGTTACCGGTGCCGGTCCTACGGTGTCCATCCCGCGCCCCCAGCGCGCCCGCTTTCCGCCGTCTGGCTGTGTCGATGCAGCGCCTTCGACGCTCCTGCGCCGGTACAGCCTCCGGTTACTGTGGGTTGGCCGGTCACCACGGCCGGGCCTGCTCCCGAGCGGCTTCCCCGCCACCACGGGGAGATTTTCTGTGAGGTTGTGGATGAGTGGTCCGGTACGGGTGTCTCGACCTTTGAGCCCAATGCAGACAAAGAAATTTTCCCGAACACTCTTTCAAATGCTCAGTCCTGCATTTATTCCAAAACATGCAACTGTCTTTGACTTCGCCCTCACCAGAATTCCCGACGAATCAACCGGGCCTCCTGACCATCGTTCATCATATCGTGCCTGTAAATATTTCTGAAAATAGTATAGAAGGCCATGAACAAGAGGGATAAGCTCCTGATCTCCAGGTCATTGTACGGGGACTTCATTTATGTGAATTTCTCCACCGAACCCTGCTCCGGGTACATCAGTACACCCTGTTCCGGGTATATCATTGCAAGGAGGCGATTATGCACAGTGCATACACATATAAATATTCCGCCGTGGTGACAGATATCTCCACATTCCTTGCATTGACGAACTTTGTTCATTCCTTGGCTGGCAGTACCTCTACAAGCCTCGAGAAGCTCTGTTCTCCGCACTCCTTGAGTACCTGCAGTTTGGCCCATCACCTATGCAAAGCAAGTCTGTTTTGGGTGAGTGATCAAGTCCACTACAGGGGCTCGCTAACCGTGTAGACATTTACATCCCCGGGCCGCTCAGAAATGTCGGTGTTCGGATCTATATGAATCGTTGGGGGCGAACCGCACTTGTATCGCCTTTGTTGCTGCTCATTGCATGCATGACGGCAATCGATACATGAGCGTCTCCCTCAGCCATTCATATGAGTCCTCACCCCGACTCGATCCTTCCATGTCCGTAATGCTAGCTAACAAGTCGATGTTTTTACGGTAATAGAATCGATTCGATTCTACAGAGACTTGTAGGAACGATGGAGGCTTACACATCCCGAAATGAAATGTTTGTCTCGGTGAGAGAGTCTCGAATTTCTCACCCATTTGCCCCACGCTCGCATCCGCACGACCTTGTAAGGCGACCTAGCTGCTCTTCTCTTACGAGTAGCTAGTCGATTGACTTCCATGCAGCGACGTTCTCGTTGCAATTGAAATGGAGTGAGCAAGGTTCTGTCGACCATAGCTAGCAGTTTGGCCCGTTACGCACCCATTCAAGCCTGTCCTGGGTCGGGTACCCGAGTGATCGAGTCTACAACACACGCTTGCAATGTCTATAGAAACTTACATGTCCCCCTTAAATGTCGCGGTTTGACTTCATATGGGTGGCTGAGTGGTTCGCCTTTGTTGCAAGTCTGTTGGATTTTCATTGAATGCATGGCGTCTCTCTCAGCCATCCATAATTATGCAGGCATTCAACTTTCTGTGGTAAAAGGCATCTTTTTACAGCAAAAAGCATCTTTCCTGGTAAAAGGCATCTTCTTACAGAAAAAGTCATCTTTCCTGGTAAAAGGCATCTTTTTATGGCAAAAAGGCGTGTACTTTCTCACAAATACTTTGAACTCGTTCTTTGGAGAGGGTCATTCACAACTTAGTGTTCCCTATATAGAGACTATTCGCAAAATTTCAATGCATGTGGAATGGCTTCATGAAGGAATTTACATTGATGTCTCTCAAAAGTAAATTCCTCCCTTGAAAGCTTCAAATCTGCAACAATGTCAACTTAAACGTGGACAGAACAATTTCGTCACTTAGTGTTATAAACCACAAAAGAACACATCTTAACCCTGGAACGTCGGAGCGGCCATTTTATGTTCGATGAACAGAACATTTTCACTGTAACCTATTATTTCGGGATGAATTTCATTCATGATTTTTGTAATTGGATTTATGGATGATAATAGCATATCATGGAATTCATTTGAGGTCATTTAAGGTATTTCCTAAGATCACATGTGGTATGAAAGTTGAAAGAATGGTTAAAAACAAATCACCACAAAGTGCATTTCTGCAACTTTTTCCTACTTTTATTAAGTCTCAAATTTAGGCAACTAAATGATCTCTTTTGAGTTCAAGCTCAATTTATAAAATGAATCTTACCAAGTCTTGTTTCTACTCCAAGTTAGAATTTCAAGAAATTCCTAATATCTAGTGATTTACTGACACCTTAAGTTTACATGCCTATAGGGTCTCTTTCTCAATTTTCAAATATAGCAGGACACGAAACCATGGATTACACCATGCTATTCTTCACTACAATGTCCCCTTATTCTAAAAATTTCAGATTTTTTGAAAGTGATTTGTATTTGATATGAACTATTTTTGGTTTTTCTTTGAAAATTCACTTGAATTTCAAATCTTCCCAAAAAAATCTGAAATTTTTACAGCATATGAAAAGCATGTGATCACATCTACGAAAAATAAAATAAAATATTTTACTTTCGAGTAAAGTGGCGAAATGGAGGATTCAGTGTAAGACATATCAAAGTTCAGGCCACGGTTATGGGCTCCGACGTTCTAGGGTTAACCAAGACACTTCCAGCAAAAGAATGAAAGAAACGAGAACTCACCGCACGCAAGTCCTTTAACAATAGAAACACCCTCAAACTGATGGTTAGATTACCTATGAATGGTCCACTTCAGGAGCCCCTACAACCAACCATTTCTACATATTTATATGACTGGCCAAGATATAAAAATTGTCCCATCAAAAGCAACTAATAATCTACGCCTTCCTCTCATGTACAAATTAGCACGTACCCCAAAATTAATTTGCTAGTATCAAAACCATCGTCGAAGCTGAGGCTCCGGGTCAGCAGCAAATTCTTAGCCGCAGTAGAAGCTCGCTTTTGCGAAGGCTACGACACCTTCCTGTCTTTAGCAGCATTTTGGCCACTAATAAATAAATTTAATCTTTTATGAACTCTTTCAACTCCATGATGAATGCATTGAAATGCATTTACAAAATGAGAATAAAAATATGAATAGAATTGTACAATGGTAATTAATTATATGACAATGAACATTCAAACTACGTCATATTAATAAGTTACATGGGGAAAATTATTCTATATGGAGAGCTAGAATAACTTTCATTCTAAAGAGAGAAAAACTATGGTCTATTGTTGATGGAAGTAAACGTAGACCTATTGTTCCTACGGAGGCAAAATGGTTTCTGTTGGGCAAGCCCCTTAGCGTTAAAGGGTAAACCTATACCGTATTGTATGGGTCAGCTATTTTGACCACACAAAAGAGACTCGATTTGGGTCCCAACCTAAGTCATTTCATCCAAAACAGACTTTGGATGAAGAAACTATGGTCCTTCAAAGTTGTTATCATATGTGTTGTTTTCTAACACACGACGCGTATAAGGTTTAAGGACCTATAGGAATAAATGATCTAAATAATTTTATCATGTTTTCTCAATTATGAAATAAGAAAAAGTTTTAAAAATCCAATATTTGCTCTTTAAAGATATTATATGATTGAATTTTTTGTTGAATATTGGTTTTACTAATTAGAGATAATATGCAATGAGAACCAATAATGTAGCACGCAAACTAGATTGAACAATCACATTGCATTTGTAATAGTGCAATGATTGTTATTACAAGCTTCTAAAAATTACTCATATAGCGCATGTTTGTCCCATCTATATAGCGCATGTTTGTCCCATCTAGAGACCCTTTTATCCTCCATAAGCTAATTCCATTATTATAAAGCAAGAAATCAGCTGATAAAAATTTGAGCTAATTGGTCGTCTTCTTTTCAAAGTTGTTGCGTTTTTCATCAATCAATTCCTATGAATTTACAAACCAAGAATGTCAGGATACTACAATATATGGTGGGTGGTTGAACAATAAAAAACAAAATTCTGGACCTTAATCGAGACGGATGATTAAAAAAAGCTTGATCTAGCAAGAACCACGTTGATGTTTGAAAACGGGTGAGGAAGTTCCCAAGAGTGCCTACTCTTTCAAAGAACATAATTATTTTTGGCTTCCAAGAAGTAGATATTCAATAAAAATTTATCACTTGCATCACAAAATTGGAACTCATATTCAAACAAATGCATATGGTAATATACTTAAAGACTATACTTGAAGACATATACATGTTTAATGAATTTCCTTAAAATATCATAAAATTCTTTATTATTCATTTTGTATCATTCCTTCTTACAAACCTTTTTTTCGAATTTAATATGACAAAAATTAAGAATAAATTTGAGTCTACATATGGAACTATTGGTGGAACCAAGGTTTCAAGAAGAATTTGGTGAAGGGGTAAATGCTATCCCTTCATGAATATTTTAAGTGTTTTGAAATGAAAAATTACTCTTAAGATTCTCTATCCTTCTCGCTGAGAATCATCATAAAATTTAGATAGTGGAGTTTATGAACACATGCAATATTAATTTGAAGTTGATGTTGAGATTTTAGTCCGCCGGGAACTCGCCAATCGGTTCATGTACCAAAAACATTTTAAAATAAATTTTGTAGAAGTTTACGTAAACATATTAATTACTTCTTTGATAAGCTCAACAATCTTATAGTTTAAAGAAGCTGATAGCATAAGATTGTTATATATTGCATAGTGTATAAGGTACTAGTATAATTCTTTCTTTAAACCTTTTAGGCATTTAGAGATCAATTCACGTTAAAGAGGAAAAACATGCTCTATCTACCACTAGGGTAAACATGACATAAGAGCCATTGTAAAACATGCATAATCTCGATGTGTCTGACCACACAAAAAGGTATTTTCTTGTAAGAACGAGATACAATAGAAAGATCAAACATCTACATCTGAATCTGGATCCAGTTATGGATCTAGATCTGGATATGGACCTTGATCAAAACTAGGATCTGAAGCTGGATACAAAGTCTAGTCGACTGGCAAGTCAGACAGGTCGGATCAGGGGGCAAGGCGAGTCCACCGGTATAATTTTGGTCGACTAATACTATCGGGTCGACGAGTATTGTCAGGTTGACCCTAACTGTTGGATTGACTACTGCTGACGGGTTGATCAGTACTGTCGAGTCAATCAGCATTGTCACGTCAGGTCGACTATTCATTTACAAAACAAAAGAAAATCACTGATATGAATGATACTGATTACAAGGGATTCTAATATCCCGTTAACAATTTACAAAAAAAACAATCATAATTTACATAAAAGAAACTTTCTTCATAAAAATCTAAACAAACAAATGTACACTTTAATTAAGCTACAAATGCAATGTTGTGAAGAGCAATGTTTAAACCTTTCATGTGTCCACATTCAACACAGGATTATTTTTGACGCATCCCTTCATTGCATTCAATACTGTTCAATATCAATTTTAAAAACAATTAATCTTGTGCGAGTTCAATACCTTTCGTATGGTAAAGAGAATCAAAAAGAGGTAATATGACTTTTGAATTTAAGAGATTTATGTCATGTTTCAATCCTACTTTTTAAAAGAGGAAATTTTACCCCCTAGACGTTTGTGAGTATTAGCCAAAAACTCATTTCGAAAAGAAAGTCATAGATGAAAAGCATACAATGTTATCATAATATTAACATTTGCAACTTTTTTGTACATCAACTTCATTTATAATTTTCTTTAATATTTTATAACATATCCTGAAGCTAGTGTTAAATCAGAACGTTAAAGAGCAAATTTAAATATTTTTTATAAGAAAAGAAATTTCTTGAACTGCACTCATTTCTAATAAAAAGGCTTATATAATTTTCTGTACAAATTATGTATAAAATAACATAAATTTGTTTCTTGATATTTGACATCCTTCTATTTTATATGACTCTTTAAAAATGAATAAGTGGTCATTCTGTCCAAGTTTAAATTCCTCAAACTTTAGAGTATATTCACATTTATAAATTACGCTTGAACTTGTAAAAATATTTGTAACTTTACTTCAATTTTACTTTTTTTGAACTTATGATTACAAGATTTGTAATATAAATATATGTAAAATATATAGCAATGTCATATGTTGACGATTGTTTAAATTTCCCAGGTTTTCTACAATTATCATCATTTATATTATTTATTTTCACTAGTTTTTTGAGCATACACACTTTTTATACGAGAATCATCTTTATATAGCATGTCACAAGTTCTAGCACGTTGCAATAAACAAAAGAAGTGTAGATGTAGTAAATGTAAATTTAGCTATGAAGAAGACGGATTTAAATTTGTTACTTATAAAACTCCACGACGACATCATAAACAAGACGTTGAACGACATACGGTTTCTCAACATATACCAAATGTAGGACGTGAAATTGAAATTTCTGAACAAACGATCAAATTTCAATTCCGCCTCTACTACTTTTAAATCGTTTGTATGTTTATATAATAGGAGAACTCTATACAACCTGAAAAATAAAGGATGTATTTAGGTACTCAGGATTATTCACACTAGCCTTTTATTTTTCTATTTGTAGCATATTTAACTATCTTAGCAGTTGTAACCAACTTTCAAGTTCAATGATCTCTCAAACTCTTTCCCATAGAATGCTAACAATTTTAAAAATTCAAAGAAGTACGTATACTTCTTCAGTCTATTTTAAATATTTGACATTAGAAAAAAATAAAACAATATCATAACTTTTGGAATTTAAAGATATAATGAAAACTTCCAACCATACTTACCAACTCAAGATGTCTACGACCATATTCAGCTTTTCAAAAAGAATGCAAAACACTTCAGAATACAAATAATCATAAATCTGAAATCAATTCATATAGATTCAAATGCAAATCTTGTAAAAGATTAGTAGTAGCTTACATAAAACCTTTGATCTTAACTGTCTACTCGATTGGATACCAAGTCTCCTCCGAGAAACAACGTGGAGCTTAGGTTATGGAATGGGTATGAAATTTAACGTACTCAGTGCAGACACAACCTCAACTTTATCATTATTGCCTGTATTATTCATTTCTTTAGGTGAAAATTTTCCGTACGTTGTGAAACGCATGAAGAGTAATTTTTATGCCTTTAAAACCTTTTTTGTTGAACAACTAGAAGTTTTTTTTTTTTTTATGAATGCTAAGTTTTTTTTAGCAACCTTTAATCCCTATTTAAAACGGTTAATCAAACGCAATCTTTATATTTATGAGTGGTGACTATGTTGATATTCTCAAATCAAATAATTACGTAAGAAAAATATAAAAATGAACACGAAGCAATAAACAATATTTGAATTACAAAAATTGAAAAATGTTTATTCAAATAAAAGACAAGTGTGAATTTTGTGCTACTTATACAATACTAAAATTTTATAATCTGAAATCTAGTATTATACTAGAGCAACCTCTAATACAAATATTAGTAGTAATTTTTGAAAATAATTATGAAAATTAAAAATAGGTTAACAAGTTTTATAGTTGAATAATTACTTATATAATAGCTAACCCAAATGGCAAGGACTAGTAAATATAATACAAATTTATCCGAAACAAACTACAAAATTAGTGCAAACAAATAATTTCCAATCTATACAATTCCGCTCACACAATTAAAAATTTATGAACCTATTATTGAGTTAAAATTTTAGACAAATCCAATTACCAAAGAATTTGAATTCTCAGCCTAAGTCAAGTAAAAAAAAGATTGTTTACAATTGGAAGACTAATGCCTATTCAAGAACGAATCTTGCAAACAAAAAATTAATAATCTAAAAAATATTATCAAAAATTCAATAAATGATATTCAAGTATGACATGATTATTGTCGTATATTGTCACAAATTAGTGTATACTAAATTAAATGGTTCATTTACTATTTATGAACCAGTTATTTTAAGCTATAGTAAAGTTTCTACTATCCTCCTCTTTATTATTTTTTCTTTACGTTTCTTAATTTTCAAGTTTGCAGTATTCAAGTAATGTTTGTAAATTTTCTTTATTTTTCCATAATTGACAATACTGATATGACTCTTGAACATATCGTAAAATTTAAGAATGTCTTCACTAGAAACAATGAGTTAATTTTGTTGATCAAGAGATTACTTGAATTTGTTACTCAAACTTTGTGGAATGAAAAAATTACAAAGAAAGTTTAAAAGAAGCATTTAAAATTTTTGAATAAGAAACAAAAAACCACAAATGTGCTTTACAAATTTTATCATATCATTTTACTTGATTAAAATTTACATGATATCATTTATTTGTATGTTTCTGACATACTTAAATATAAGAGTTGGTGAGTGTATAAGTATTTCATAATTTTGTAAAATGAACGGTCGCCATCTTTGTCAAATTACTTGTATTTGAGTTTGAAAAAAAATATTAACATCGAATGTCGAAGACGCTTATATTTCGATGTCAGAGAATCATCCTGATGGTTGTAATAATTGATGAACACGTAAGTAAATCAGGTTAGAGAACGGAAGTGAAAATGATATAAATTGAAGTAGAATGACGATATCGCACTCTTCATTGTTCAATGTATTTTTGGGCGATTATATTGGAGACAATTTGATTTATGTCCGCTTATTCATATAGTGTTGAATTAGTGTTGACTGTGTTGACGCAGTAAACAACATTTTAAAAAAATTTAATGACGCTGTGTGTAAGTGTGAACTGTCTATACGGTTCAGACTTGTAGGAAGCTACTGCTTGCATACGAGGTCCAATTGAAAGCAGTGGAGACGTTAAACGCAATGACAATGAGAAATGCGAACAAGACCGCGAAAGAGGATCCGGACGAGTTTCGCGTAATATGTGCGCTAGATATGCTGCACCATCTGTCTATGGATGCCTTCCAATCGTACAAAAGTGACGATCTCATTAATCCGAACACGGGGAGTAAAATGGAAGGAAGATGTCAAGCCCTGGAAACGCTAATAGACGGTCGCTTAGACGTTTAAGTGTATCCGTGGGATGGAGAAGTTTGATTTGACCGAGCTCGCATCGCAAATAACACATGGTTTAGAGATTAACGGTGAGCTTACTCCAACGCCGGAGAATGGAGAACAAGTTCTTCCGCCCAAAGTTTACATTGAGTCGAATAGACCCTGGAACAAATACTGCTACTGTATGAAAGAGTGGACTGACAGAAAGTACACTACTCGGCTATACTTTGGGTAGATAATGACGTAAATCTGGAGGCCTGACAAAGCTTCAAGACGGAGACAGGTTTCAACTCCGCACACACGGACGAGCTAATTCGGAGCGATAATAAGATCTACCTCGCGAAGTTCATGAGAAATAGTGACAACACGAAGCGCGAGCAAGAGAGCCCTCCATTTTTGTTTTTAACGGAGATCAGTCGTGTGCGAAAGAAGAAACATGTCTTCTAAGCCATCGTTGCACTCCGTATGCCATACTGAGAAAATCTCAGAAATTCAGGAAATTTTCGAAGATTATTTAAGGGGATAACCAAGATGAATGGAGTAAAGTATCTTATGAAGATTGGCAAGCCAAACTGTCGAAGGCATTCATCATCGGACGTGACATTTTAGACTTCCGTCCTATCGACGAATTCCAGGAAAAGGAGGATTCGAGTTTGATGCAATAAGTGGGCGTAGTTAGAAATTCATGTTGGACGTGCTGCTGAAGCCCGCAGATGTGTTACATCCTCCACCACATTGGTTGTTGATCTGACACTATAACAAATCTAAGGAAGTGGAGCGCGCGTTCTTAGCGTCTATGTAGAAGTATACAAAGCGAAATTTGAAATCTCATGATTAAGAAGGCAGAAGTGACCAATAAACTTACGGAATACGGAAAAAATTTCAGCGAATTCAAAGAGACGATTCTTATAGATGATGAAATGATTGACTCGTTGAAATCTCAGCTTGTTGCAATAGCTGCTTCATTTCATGAAGTGAATCGAAGACACAATTGAAGTTGTAAAATATGGTGTCAGAAAATTCAAAATTAAAGGATGATCTTGCGGAAAAAAAGAAGAAAAATGAAAAGTTGCCTTCTGAAGTTTTGGCATTTTACAGATCTTCTTTGAGTCTTCTTTCCTACAAGATAAGCGTCATTTTTAACGGATTAAGTAGGAAGAACTGACAGCCGTTTTCGTCGCTAGGGATTCAGCATTGGCGAAGTACAACAAATGGGAAGATCTCTTCTTCATTTTATTTACATTCTTGCAATTTTTTTTTATATGATTTAGTGTTTTGGAATGCTAGTAGTCTTAACAATGAAATGGTAACATAATTGTCAACAAAAACTTTTCTAAAGGCTTGATGTCATTTGATTGAGTCTTGGCTTAAATAAGTTGTGCTTGCATTTCAGTAATTTTGGTTTGGTTCTTGAATTTGGCTTAGTGAAGAGAATGGCACGGAAGGACTGCTTGGAATGCAAAAAACCTTGATTGATTTTTGCATTAGTTTGTATTTGTGATAATTGGTAGGGTGCATGTTTGTATAGGAATCAAATTTGCATGTATGTTTGAATATCTTGGGCAAGTCTAGATTTAAATTGCATATTGTACATGGAGTTGATTGTTCCATTGATTGATTGATAAACAATTTGTGTACACACCATCGTCCGACCCAATCTTTTGCCTTATTTTCTTGTAAGAAGAATTCGGTGTCACATTAAGAAGAAAAATAATAAGGATGAGAGTAGATCTAACAACTTTAAAGCTCCAAAACGAAGCGCATTGCAAAAGATGAGTGTATTTTAGTTAAATGAGGATGAGCGAGCATTTGAAAGCTTAGAGCAGAAAAATATCGCCTTTATGAAGTTACTGAGCATGTTATGAATGCTAATACTGTTCTTCTAATTCCACATACTTCCTCTACTGTCTCAACTATCGTTCTCGTTGTTGTTTCTGTTAAAATGAAACCATGTCTTTGCGTTAGTATAGATTTGCCAAAAAAAATTCGGTGACGAGAAAAAAATATTTGTCCAATTTTGGCGTCCTTCGTCGAAGCTTCCTTTACCTTCTTCAATTCAAGATACCTCTATAAAATTACCTTTTTTCTTTTATCCCGTCTCCACAATCTAGAAAATCCAAAAAAATTCTACATCCTTTCTATAAACTCGGTTTTATGCGTGGTAACAAAACATTTTTGAAAAATATTATTGTTCGGAATGAAGGTAATCTTGAAACCTCCCAAATTTCACTTCAGCTAGAGACAATTTTTGAAAAATGTAAAGAGTTAAATTGTGATGCCGTAAAACAACGTGTCTACACTTTCAGATATTTGCGCGGGTATTACATTCTTGATGGGATGACTAAACTCAAAGAGTTAGCAACTGGGCCTACGTGGAGTACGTCCAACGTATCATGTTCCGGGGGCAAAGAAACAAATCTAACAACTCAGTTTAAGATGTCTGAAGTCGGCAATGGTAGCCGTGTTGACCTCGTCGACCGAATCTACAAGGGCAACCTCCAAAACTTTTAATACGAATCTTCACAATGTCCAAAAAGTTTGGAAGATAAACTTTGGATGTTATGATATCAAAATGGTAAACATCCAATGGTCAATTTTTCAATCGGTCACTAAAATCTACTTAATAATATTTGATCATATTGATTGTTTTTTTTCTAAATTCTTAGAACATAGCATTTAGATCACCATTTAAAACTTGATATGCTTTGTATTGCACACATCATTTTAACTCATATACTCTTCGAAAACGGTCCAAAATCATCATATTCACTTATCAAACCAAACACTCAAAATTTATTGACATATCACTAACACTTGTAATATTTACCTACACTTATTTGAATTTTCTTATTATACTACAGGTAGTAATTTCATACCATTGAAAATGTCTTACATCTAGATAACTGACTAATTTCTCAAGGTATTGTTAGAGATTGATTTGATTGTTGTTGACTTATTGTGTAATGTTGAACGTCTCAAAAAAAAAAAATTAAAAAAATTAAAAAAGTAATGTATATATATAATTATTAGTTTTATTTTATTTTATATGACATGATCTAATGCATCAAAACATAAGTTCATTCTTGAAGTTTTTAAGTAACTTGTGAAATCATGTATGTTGTACATGGTTAAACCAATTTTCTTGCAAGTGTCATGTACAAGCTTATTTTGATTCAATTGAGGCAAATTATTTTAAAGTGAATAGGATTTATTATAGGATAAATCTCATAAAAAACATGTAAGTATACGCAATTTTAACATTTAATTTACAACTAAGATACACTTGTAGAAATTTTTAGGCTACAACTATACACATCAAATGTTTTCAATTACAACTAGTAGATATCAATTTTACCGTAGGAATGGATATTGTATTTTCATGGTCATATGAACTATTATTAAAAGAGCCTCTTTATGTATTAAAAGTGCATAAGTGATTTGATGTACAAAGATGTCAAGATACTTAAGGATCAAACATGTTGAAAAAGTTGAAGGTGTAAACATAGACTACTTTATCTTGAGATAATAAACAATTGAATTTCCATATTGATAAAAGTATCTAATCATCTTTGTTAAACAAATTGAAATTGTCAATCTTATGAGTAAACATTTCATTGAAGTCATCAATTTTCTCAAAACTTCAACCAAAACTCCATTCATAAACACGTGAAGATGCAAAATTTGTAGATTAGGTTACAACAAGTACATTTCAATCTTCTTCTTTTTTTTTTTTTTTTTTTTTTTTTTTTTTTTTTTTTTAAGAATACAAATTCCTTTAGCTTACAACAAGTAAATGTATCAACAACAACAATTAAAGTACTCATGATAAAGAAGTATCAACAAGCATAATACACATAACAAGTATGATATGATAATAACTACAATTACAATTCAAAAGATATTCATTTCATTTGCATCTTCCACTGAAAATACCTAACATGTTGGACACCAAAATTTGAAGACAAACAAATAATCAAATATCAACCTAAAAATATGATTATTTTGTAAATAGAACATACAAATCATCACAATTACAATTTTAGTATACAACTTATTTGAAATGTATTTTGTCATAGAAAAGGAAATCATGATTTTTGAATAAGCAACCAAGTTTATTCAAGTAGAAGAAAAATTTCAATTCTTTTTGTGAAAAAATTAAACTTCTTCATTCACTAGAATGTATGAGTTGGCATAAAAGAATCAGGGTATCATACCCCTCAGAAACGAACGGTGCAAGAGAAGTTCGCTATCCGTTCCCTGTCGTTTTAGAACGCGTTCCCGAAGCAGCCAATACCAGATGAGGACAAAGGTAACTAGAAAAAGTAAGAGGAAAAAGCAAAAGTAAAAATGAAAAAAGTAACTAGTAAGTCACGCAGTCCAGATTCGCTTCATTATGCGCCACATACTAAACTTCAGCATCAGATCGCAGTCGAAGAACGATCCGTTCGCTTTGTTGTTATCTGTCCCGTCAGTCCCTTCGAGATTCTGCTGCTGGTTCGCAGTTCCCTCTCCGAATTCTCTTTTCAGGCATGCAAAATTCGGCAGTTTTGATGGTCTTTTGAGAAAGTTCGGGGTTTTTTGAGGTTTTGAGGGGGATTTGTGCTGTTGTACAGGCGACGATGGCGGCCGCAAGGGCAATGGTAGCAGGCTGCGTGTCGCATTTGCCACAATGCGTGGGTTCGACGGTCGCATTGGCGTCCTCGAGCGTCAGGGCTGCACCTTTGCGTCAGAGATCCTTCTTGAGGTTGTCTGTTCCGTCGGTGCAGCAGAGCCGGAGAGTGCAGAGCTCCAGGGTTGTGGCTGCGGAATATTCTACCTCGGAGGAGGGCGATGCCAATTCCCTTGAGTACCGGATGTTCATCTCGGACAAGTCCGGCAAGACGGTGAGCTCACCATTTCTAGGTTTACTCATCGCTAGGGTTTGGTCAATGTAGCTCAATTCCTCACCGTTCTTGCTCAAATTTCTGTCACTTGAACCCTCGCATTGTATGTGAATTGGTGATAATTTACTTATCCTTTGTGCTGGCTCATGACTACACAACCTACTAGCGTGGAAGTGCACACAGAACGAACTCATTTTTGACACATATAGCCCGTAGCTTATTGTCCTTTACCGAATGTGATATCGAAATCAGTTTAATACATTTTATCGCACATTAGGTGCAGTATCTTGAGCTTGGACAACGATGTAGTCAACTGATCGTTTGTTGTTATGGAGTTACAGGTGTCGCCATGGCACGATATCCCACTCCACGCAGGAGATGGACTCTACAACTTCGTAGTGGAGATTCCGAAGGAGACGAGTGCTAAGATGGAAGTGGCCACGGATGAGCCCAACACGCCAATCAAGCAGGATACTAAGAAGGGAAAGCTTCGTTTCTACCCGTAAGTGTCCAATTTTAGCTCTGAGCTTTGTATGTGAGGAGTTGGCAATAAGCTTATGTAGCATTCTTACATCGTGTGCTTGTTCAGCTACAACATCAACTGGAACTATGGACTCCTTCCCCAGACATGGGAGGACCCTTCTCACTCCAACAGTGATGTGGAGAACTGTTTCGGTGATAATGACCCAGGTATGTGCTATTTGCGGCTTTACTTTCAATCCACTAACCAATCAATCAAGTTCTTTCTTGATTCATTAATGCTGTTACGTCACGTTTTTCATGAAAAGTACACCGTTTACAATCATACTTTCAACTTGTCTTTGTTGTTGGTAAATTGATTCATAATGTGTGAAATGTCATAGCATTGGTAGTGCGGGGAAATTTTCGTATCGCAATAATGGAATTTCCACATGGTTCATTCTGTAGTTTCTGAAGAGGTTTTGGTAGCTTGATCCTTGCTAAGTGTTGGTATGTACAGTAATGTGAATGGTCAAAAGGCAGATTCAGGGAATGGTCATTACAGGAGTAGTATACATAGAAACTACTGGTGGTTCTGTTGTTCCTCTATTTCCTCACGAGTCTTCTAGTGTGCAGTATTTGACTGAGGTGTCTGTACGTGTGGCAGTGGACGTTGTCGAGATTGGAGAGAGGCAAGCTAAGATGGGTGAGGTCCTGAAGGTGAAGCCTCTAGCAGTTTTGGCTATGATTGACGAGGGTGAGCTGGACTGGAAGGTTGTGGCCATCTCCGTGGATGATCCTAAGGCTGATCTGGTCAACAATGTGGCTGATGTTGAGAAGCACTTCCCAGTAAGACTTCAGTCTGCTCTACTTGGAATCTGAGCATACCTCATCTACTGACGTTATAGCATCGACTTGAATCATGATGCCTTGTGTTTTGATATACGTGACTAGATGTACCAACTTCCAATCGATTTGAAGTATCACAATAGCTTTCTTTGCTTAGTGAACTTAAGCCTTGCATGGGGAGTCTTACACCTTTTTTTCTTTTGGTGCTTATCTGCAGGGAACGTTGACAGCAATCAGAGACTGGTTCAGGGATTACAAGATCCCAGATGGCAAGCCTGCCAACAGGTTCGGACTTGATAACAAGCCCGCCGACAAGGTAATATATTCGTGTTGATCTCTATTGGCTAAAAAAAGACATCTTACTTTGTGCCCTTCTTTTCTGCGAGAATTAGGGTCTCGTGTTTAGAATGCTTGGATTACCTCATGATTTATCAAGCAGTTGCTAAATTTCTGATTCACTGTGGCTTTCTTGTTTCATTCCGCTTTGATACTATCTGAATCATCCCAGTTCATGTTCTAAAGGCCTCCATTTCGATGAATGTTAAAATCTTCGTGATTGGATTGTTAATAGTTATGTACTTTAGAAAACCGTACTAATGAATGATGCAAGGCAATTTTTGTTCCTTAATAACTCTTATATGGCTTGTGAGGGGTTAACAACCTGTCTGTATGTTTTTTGTGTTGCAGGAGTATACACTGAAGGTTATTGAAGAAACCAACGAAGCATGGGCAAAGCTGGTGAAGAGGTCCGTCCCAGCTGGAGAACTCTCCCTCGTTTAGTTTCTCTTCTCCTGCTTATCGAATCTGTTGACCAGATTTGGCCCTATGCCATTATTAGCGTTTACACAAGCTTCAGTTTTGGTAGAGTTTAGTGTTGCGACCTTGAATCTCCTGCCCTTTGAGAAATCCTGGAGTTTCTTGTCTGCTGCGGAAAGGGGCAATTTTCGAAAGTACTTAAGTTGCTTGCATCATTGCACGGGTCTACCCGCTTACGATATCATATGCTGTCTCTTATCTCTAATTCCGTCAGTTCCATGGATTGGCCCACTCCTTGTCGGAGAACAGGTACTCTAGAGTTTATTTATTAAATGATCATCATCTCCTGGTTAAATTTGATCGTTAGGTTGTCTGATATTTGTTTTTGTGGAGCGATATAGATCATATTTTTTACGAGTATGTAGTGAGATAAATTAATAATTAGGCCTTTTCTCTGCAACAGGTCAAAGTGAGGTGATGGTACTATTGCATCGTACAAATCTTGTATGTTGAATCGTGACCATGTGTTGAATGCTTCTTTATAACGAAGACTCATGTTGAGGATTGTTGTGGAAATGTAAGTTCGATGAGAATCATGGCCTGTTTGATAGATGATTAATTACTTGTTATATTCTAAAATCTCACGATTCTCTGATTCTTTTTGGAAACAGTGAGGTGTGGGGAGTTCAGGAATCGAGGAGATATGTTGAATTGCATTGATCTGGTTCAAAAACCATAGGGAAATATTGAGGATAGAGGAAAATTTTGATTCGAAAACGCTAAATACAAATACACGATGTGAAGACACTGAGGACTGAGGGAATTTGTGTACCACTTTCCAAAGTCTCATGATCATCTACTATTTAAAGCCAGTTGTTTTGTTTGAGTTTTGTTGTGGTTTTGGTTTGGTTTTGGTTTGGTTCTCGATTGGTTTTGGTTTGGTTTTGGTTGGGTGTGGTTTTGTTATAGTTTTGTTCAGGTTTTGTTCTCGTCTTCTTGTTGTTTTGTTTTCGGTTTGTTTTCGATTTGTTTTTGTTTTGTTTTGTTTAGTTTTGGTTTAGTTTTGGTTTAGGTTTGGTTTTGTTTTGGTATTGTTCAGGTTTGTTATGGTTTTGTTCAAGTTTTGTCTCGTCTTCTTGTTGTTTTGTTTTCGTGTTGTTTTCATTTTGATTTTGTTATGTTTTTGACGTGAGAGTGTGATCTTGAGCCTTGTTGGTCAAGTTGGGCCGCATGAGGTGTCGCAGGAAGTGGGTATTATTTTGTAGAGATGTGGATGATTGAAATGCAAAACGGGTCAACTCCGAACCCTACAACTCTAAATCCTAAACCTTGAACGCCTCAACCCCTAAATTCTAGACCCTAAACCTTGACCCCTAATCCATAAACCCTAAAATTCACAAAATTCCTCTTGTACTCAAAAATAAAAAATTGTTGAGTGTTTGGAATGACATCATAGTGTACTATAGGTCTATGACAAATAATCATAGAAGGTACTTTCGTTCATCAAGTTATAATCACTAAATACACCATTTATTTGAGTACTCCTACCTTTTGCTTCAATTTCTTACAATTATGTTGATTTTTGCTCGCAGATTTGAATGATTTCTAGAAATGTTTGAAATGTTTTTGAGATAACTAAAAATGAGAAATATTTTAGGTTTTGTGAGTGTTTGTTGTTTTTCTTTCTTTATCCCTATACGTCCTAGCCTATTATTAGCCAAGAACATTTTTTTTTTTTTTTAGTGTCATGAATGGAAATGCAAAGCTATTACGATCTCAAACATACAAGCTTGTAATAGACTTGTTGTAGGTTATGTGAACCAAAATTTGAGTCATGAAACCTCATGACTTGAAATACATAACGTATTAGTTGTAAAAAAAATTGCACAATATCATCATTTTCGCTTTAGAGTCTCTGGAAATACCAGCAAACCAATCGCAATCAAAAAATCACCAACTACAAAGTTAATTACCTTCATCTCAATAGCACCTTTGTCCAGGAAAAAAAGTAATCAAAAAAATTACTTGGCTCAAAAACTAGCCTTACAATGTTGAAAACTACCATAAATATAGTAAAACATCAAATCCGGATTTAAGATTAAACATAGATATGACTCTAATCTTGTTTTAACTAAATTTCTTCTTCGTCACCTACTTTGCTTTAAATTGATATTCCGGATTGTTCCTTTTGTCTCAGAAAGGAATTATTTAAGACAGATTCCTTTTTGGAGACTAAAGGAATGAAAAGGAATATGAAAATTGTTCGATTTTTCTTGCTCAATGCAATTTTGCATGGAGTATTACAAGTTTCTCATGAATCCATCATTGAATACATGCGAATTGATAAAGTGTAATTTCTAGCACACAATAAGTGAAACATAAAATGACAGTGTTTTAGTAAGACAGTCCTTTTTGGTACCCGTATCAGACTCTTACCCTAATACTAGAAGTCCTCTAATTGGAAAACATCCAAAAATAAAGTTAAAATCCAACTACAGATGAAGGAGATATAGATCCTCAAAGATCATCCATTTTTTTACTTTATTAAGTTATTCATTGACAAAGCATCATTGCAAATCCAATAGCAGAAGTACTTGGATCAACTGGAAATTCGTTACAAATCACCCTAAGATCATGATTATTCAGAAAAAAATCATGAAATACTATTTTCAATATGGTGATACCATGATTGGCTTCCAATGGTAAAACATGCCCCACTCTTCGAAACCCATAAACAAGAGTTGTCTTCACTAAAATGCATGCTATCAATTCATACTTCATTGTTTGGGTTTGCAAATCTTACCACACAAACTAGACTTGATTTAAGACTGAACCGAGTGCTTTCATCCAAAACAAACCTTGATTGAAAAGTTATGGCGCTTCAAAGTTGTTGTCTTCCATCCAAAATGTAGTTTTTCTACATTCGGCCCGATTAGGCTGGGGTTAAATTCTTTCGATGCTTGTCAACCCATGTGTAGAATATCCAATGAGTAGAATATGTCACATGGTTCCTTCTAAAAGCTTAAGCAAATAAGTAAAGATCAATTCAATAAAAACTGGTTTTAGAAGAAGCTATAACCAGAACTAGTTACGTTCAGACACATGGGAAGCAAGTCAAGCAACTGCTTCCGCATGCCAGTCTCATATTTTTATGCATGGCTTCCAACATAATCAGTACTCACTCAGTATATTCAAATTTCTGATTGGAGCCGTGACAAATTCCGTCGTGGAAAATTTACTCTCGAATCGTGACAAGCGCAACATCCGGCGAGATAGGCCAAATTTCTCTTTTGGAACCTGACTTCGCCCGTTTGATGTACTTCCCAAGATTGTACGTAACGAACAAACGATTCATCGCTAGCTCGCTAGCTAGCACAGCCACATGATCCTTCTCAGGTTCACTGCAAATCGAGCGACCTAATGCGTATACTGTACTTGTACACATGAAGTATTTTCTCGTCGATAGGATACTTGGAAAACTACGCAGAACAAAGAGCAATTAACGAAATCAGAGTCAGAAACATTTCAGAAACTCAAAACACTAGTAATTGTACATGTATGGTTCAAAACAGTGTCTCCAGAAGTGTTTGAAAGTCTCCGCAAGTTTCTCAACCATGGATTTGCTCTAGTGAAAACTAGCCCTTGAAAATATAGGTACGGAGCGAGCTAGCTCACCCTGTTTCCCTGAACTTGGAGTTGTTATACATATTAGCCTAGACCACCTGGCAAAGTCAACTCGATCAGTCGAAGGGAAGTTAGAGACGAATTTATCAACGTACGAAATCATCACTTAGTGGAAATACGTGGAGTCATACGAAGAAGGGTCGATGGAAATAATTCCAGTCAAAAAATGAGTTGCCAGGCTCGATTGATCATGAGCGTTCAGGTTTGCCAACCCAAACTCCAGCTAGCCAGCTAGCTAGATAGCTACCGATCAGACTGAAAGCTGCAGGGACTTGAATTACTGCTCACAGTCACACAATGGACGCGGAGGGCGGAGGTATGATCTTCGATCATGCTACTAGCTAGCTTCTGCATGGACCTGAACTGTCCTTCGTGGAAATGTGTGAGTATAAATGTTATATGAGCTAGCGATCTGTCATCTATGATGGTCTTGTCGATGATCGCCAGGACAGCTACTACTCAGTGGCTGATACCTTGTTACAGAATCAATTGTCTGAGGCCTTGCAACTAGCTGAATGTAAAATCGTAAATAACATACGGAAGTTTATGATACTGGAATCACATACTCGTATATGATTACTTGGAGTTAAAACTTTTTTTGAGCATGGAGTAGCCACAGTACTCTTTTGCTTTCAATCTACGAGTCTAGAAGTTGAGCAAGTAAATCGACAGTCACTCGGTTTTAAAGAACTTCTGTCGGTTCAAACAATGATGACGAAGCTTCAAAACTAGGACTACACGTTACATTCTTTGAATCAGGAGACTGCAGGAAGTTGAGTACGAAACTAAAATTGTCATGACTCAAGCTAATCCATCAGAGCTGGATTTTGAATTCAGCATAGAGTAGAAGAAGAATCTCACAATCCAGGCTGACTTGGAATTTGTCTGATTTATGGGATTATTTTGAATTTACGATTTGTTCTGCAACACGGTTTACAGTACTAGGTTATTGTAGCTGTGTAGGTAACCAGCATGTTATGATTGGAATTAGGAGATTTGTAGCTATACTAACAATTCTAGGCTCTCTGCAGACTTAAATTAGATCAAAAGGCAGCATGAAAACTGCTGAATCTGAGAAGGTCGTCATGTCAGTGCCTAGGAGCATTTGGTGAAGCTAGAGAATTGCATACACCATTTATTGCGAATAAAATTGGATCAACAAGAATATTCATGATGAAGGTGATCGATTGATATGTGTACATCAGTCCAAAAACAGTTATTACATAAAAAGGCTCCACGGTGTATGTAGTACGATTGTTGTCGGCTCCGATGCCTCGATATCATGTGATCGATAATTAAAACAAAGCTCTCGATCGACTAGCGTCCGTCAGTGCGTCCAGTCAGACTACGAGTACTGTGATCCTTCCTTCCAGGCAGAGAATATCTGAGCCTTTCACTTCAATGTGCAAAAGATTTTAACTTTAAATATATGTAAATACTTCTCTTTTACTTTCCGAGGGTGACCAGCTTCACTGTTTCGTTGTGTATAAGGAGATCACGGGAAAGACTGAGTAACTTGCGAACGGATTTTGATCAACCTGAGTTGAGTGGGTGATTGATTTGACAGAATGTGAGATGAGTCAATGAGGATCTGATTAAGACATAGTAATTGAAGGTTCACGAGTCAATGAGGAACTGATTAAGACACATGAATTGAGTGTTCACGAGTCAATGAGGAGCTGATCAAGACATATTAATTGAAGGTAAGTCAATGAGAGTTTTATTAATTGAGGAACAGACGGTCGTCCATTTTATGATAGGCGGAATATGGTTGCTTACTTACCTCTGTCAGCAGAAGCTCAATTGTAAACAATATTTTACTGTGTATGAAATTGTAATAATAACAAAACCGTGTGAGCATCCGCGATAAGCTGGCGTGCCAGAAGATGAATCATGACTTTCAGTACTAAAATACGTTGCATGTCAAAGCTAGCGAAGTGTACCGAAAACTTCCAAATCACTGAGTGCCTGCTCAAAACGAGTAGTGATCAGTCTGTGCGTAAGTTAGTTTTATTTACTCAGCCTGGGCTTGATGTGCAAGTGACAGTCAGGCATGTGACAGCTTTACAAGACATTAGAAATTCCTAAATCATTCTGTCTAGCTCCTTAAGTAATACCAAGTCGTCAATCAGACAACTGTAGCAGACAAGTTGCAGCTTTCCTTTCCATCTCTACCTGACTAAGGCAAGACCAGATCCTTTCTAGTTCTCAATTGGGAAGAAGTGCTAGGGGTTCATATCGAATGGCTCTAATGCACACAATCAAAGTCTTAATACCTTACAATCTAGGATGCATGTACATTTCATTTTCCTTTTTAATGGTAGCAGAAATTCCATAATCCTGAAATTCTCCCAAATTGTTGAATATGGTGGTTTACAACTTTACATTGATATATGCAGAACTCTTATCAATCAGTTACAAAAACCCAGTCGATCAATTAATCTATCATCAGTCCCGAACTAACATGAAGAACTGCATCGATTTGTACAGCTAGATAATGACAGTTTCGCAGTTTCGACTGCTGGAATTTTGTAAGCAAACTAAAGTTTATCATAGTGTACTGTAATTGCAATGCGAAATATTTATATTTTGGAATTTCAAGCGACCGAAACTCTGGTTCACCAGTTTTGGAGAGACTCGTACGACCATTGATATGGCTCAGGATTGATCTGTAGGTACTACACAGATGATAAATTTGGAAACTCCTTTTGAATCGGTTGCATCTGGTAATGCATATATGATTGTTGTAGAAATCGGTGGCTAAAGATCGAGTGAGATGCAGAGGAAGCAATCGACCGGTGAGCAGTTCAAGTGAGTTTTACTGATTAAGCAATCATGGAATTGGAAAAGGTTGATTGTAGTTGACCTGTCCAGTGGCCGTGCACTGCAACAACAAGCAACTTGTATTAATGGCCTGACTCAAAGTTAGCTATCGTAGCATTATGTAATCCTGGTTAGCATTCTGTTACTTTTGCAATTACCTGTCAGACAGTTCAATGCTCAGGTTCTGAACCCGGAGGCTTCTTTTCACCAAGAATAAGGAATCTGACCCTTGAGAAGAAGAAGAGAAACTACAACCTACTTAGTGGTGGGCGTGAATAGAGTGTTCGTTCGACCTATCCTTGTATGCCCGGAGGTCATCACACCAATGGCGGGACTACTAACCCCTCTCGGGGTGAACACTACTCTCGTTTCTACCTAGCCACTAGTGCGTTTGAGACAAAATGCTCCGCAGGTGTTGTAAGGTAACATGCTATATTACGGATCAAATTTCAGCATGGGAGTTTTGTAGTGAGGGTGTAAGCAATTTTTGTGTATGGACAAACCAAATCAAAGTGGAATCATCATTGGACTTTTTTACAATTTGCTTTGAATTTTTTAAAGTCAGTCTTATACGGAGTAGATGTTTCTACTAAAATGTTTGTTGTGTATTCATGGAGAATTGGATTGCTTAACTATATTATATCTTGTGGTGAAGAAGCTTGATGAGGCATTATTGGTATTGCTTTATTTCTTAGCACTCTACTCTAGTCATTTTTTAAAATTGACTCAAGGGGGAAGCGGAGGCTCAAACGAAAAAAACATGATGAGTTGTATATGTGCATGCGAAAACTTAGGGTTTCCCCACGATATTAAAGCAAAACTTGAAAAAAGTCTCATAGGAGATTGTTTTTGTAACTCTTGGAGGTTGCCCTTGTAGAAACGGTAAACTTTTTGATTCGAGTCACTTTGGAAGTTGAATAGTGACTTTGTTATGAACCAAAAAAAAAAAAAAAAAAAAAAAAAAAAAAAAAAAAAAAAAAAAAAAAAAAAAAAGTAAAAAAAAGAAAAAAAACTTTAAAAAAGCTCAATCTAAACTGCCCCATCTCCGATCGCATCCCAAGAATTGCCATAGAATATTCAAAAACTGGAATTTAACTTTGCAATTTGTTGCACACACACCTTGTACTATAAGAAACATCCAATAAAAATCTTAGTCAAAAATATCAATTTTATCTCAAAAACCTAAGCTACCCAAAAGTGCAAAAGACCAATTCAGATTTTAAGAATACTTAGGGGTTAAAGAATAAAGAATGCATGGTTCCATTCATGGAACCTTGTACATTGCAATTTGCAAACACTAAAAATTTAATTCAGATCAATATCTATGGGACTCCTCTGATCTAACGCTGGCGGTTCAACACGGCATGCCAGCTTGGACACATGACCGGGGCTAAAAATCCTAGTTGGCATGCCAGGTGTACCGTAGGCGAACTTGTCGTGTGACCGTGCCGCACTGCACGACTGACAAAGTGCGAGTGCATGGGCTTGGGTGCCCGCGGTCGGGGGCCGCCTAAAGTACTCTGCCCATGCCGCCGGAGCCTGCATTGATCATTACGTCGGTGGATCAGAAACTTACCATATTGCCAAGAGACGGTAGCATATTGCTGCTTAATCATGTACCCAACCATTGCTACTTCACATCTGGTGCAACTGCTAGTCAGTTGCATTCTGACATTGCAGTTTTGGTGGCAGCCAGCAAAATCAACTGAAATCTGTAGAGCTTTCGAACTACATAGTTTCATAGATTTGATAATCTGAGTACATGTTCCTTCAATTACTGCAGCAATCTCACAAGTGTTATCCAATGTTCAGTTGAAACACCCACTATCAGACTGTAAGAACATCTAGCATACTTCCTTCGTTCAGTAATAGGTGACGGTTTTAACACTGTTGGTAGAGTTGAAACCGGCACTGTTCTCGAACAGATAAATGTACTGGTTTATTTTGGAACGGATACCACTCAGACTCTGTGACATTCATGTACATATATACATTCATGACTAACATTAGAATGAAAGTACTTGTCTCGTCTATGCGAAATATCAATTATACAGATTGTGCCTTCTTCTACTAACCTCAAGTAGCAGGGAGCAACATTGTAGAAAAAACGATGCAAACAACCCTCAATTCTATCAGATTGTTATATTTCTAGTAGGTCATGATCATTTTTCTGGAAATCCAGATAAAAGGATAATATGAATTCCATCCAAATTTACAATGGAAAGCATAAATGTTTTCTGGAGGTTTCTTTCACAGGTTTTGATAGATTAACGATGGCATTGTATCAATTGCAAACAAGGTGGTGAGAAACAGGATCAGGAGGGGATCGAATCACCTGTTCACAGGTGTTGTTCGCTTCAACACGAATTGCAGCAAGTTGCTTGTGTGATGTCATGGCTTCATGACGCCTGGACTGAGCGGCATCGGTCTCACACGCAACATCCATGAAATTCATCACTCTCTTGCTTGAAATAATTGAAGAAGCACGTTCCAGTCGTGGATGGTGGGAGATCGTCGCTCTCCTGGTGAGCGCCACCCCTGACGGCTCTGCAACAAACAAGCAACGGCAGATTTGAGTCCCAGAATGCTGACAGTGTCATGTTACTAGAGTTGGCTTTGAAGCACAAAACTGTAAAACTCAAGCACACATCCATTCAAGCTTTTAGTCGACTGACTATTTTGATCATTATCATGATCATGGAAGAAAAGTCAATCTGCAATCAATTGCAGAAACATACACGTACCTAGTATTGCATGGACCTTCCAAGCTCGGTCTTCACGGTAGGATAAAACATCACTCTCATGAGTGATAGCTGCGTGGGGATTGTAATAAGTCACCGCTTTTGAACATCGACTTGAAGTCTGCAGTTTCTTTGACTGATGGACTTCTGATAGCTTCGCTGCTTGCAACAGAATTTCACTCAGCGATTTCGTTCCAGATCCGACCCGCTGGTCGTTTCCGAGTTGTGGTCGAGCGCTCGTTCCAAGTGACACATCAGAGCACGAGGGTCGCTGATAGATTGCCGAAGTTACGGTCTCCTTCGAACTTGGCTTTGTTTCGATCTCGCAAGGGCCGATCGAAAGCTTTAAAGAGGGCATGTTTACATCTTCTGAAAGGGTACTAGACGTAATGGAGACGTGCGGCCGCACGCTTGGAGCATCTGGCGGTTGCAGAAGCTCCAGTTCATTAATATGTCGATCCCTGAGCCAGGCTGTGGCTTCAATATTGAAAGCGGTAGTAGACCTTCGTGTGTAGTCGACGTCGTGGACACTGGACAGTACCTGCATTGACTTCGTTGATGCGTCTGTAACAAACGGCATTGCCTGCGTGGTGCCGCCAGAGTGACTTGGACAGTCGTTTTGGTAGACAAATAGGTTCCTCTCACCTCCAGATTGCTCCATCCTTTTCAGCTTCACTGCGTTACATGTGTCCTGGTGCTCTATAAAGCTCTCCACCCTGAAGAGCACTCACACATCAGACAATGTTGATCCCATGCTTGTTATCATAGAAACATTGAACTAATAACCCTCACAGTCTCATTAAGAACGCTATCTGTGCACACATGTCATTGTTATAAGTTTCTTTGTGCTTTGCTAGCACGCAATCATAGCATGCATATACCTGGAGAAGACACGACCGCAGTCGCAGCAATGACCTCGAGTGCCGCACGTCTTGAGGTGGGCTTTAAAATCAGACTGAACTGCGTAACGCTTGAAACATTTGTTACATTCCCACTGCTTTTCGGTGCAGTGCTTCCGACGATAGTGCTTCTTGATTCCAACAAGATCGCCAAGAGCATGAGCGGGGTTATGATGAAGGCACGATCTCTCGGGACATACGTAGACACGCTTGTGATTTCCCGCCGAGCTAGGCTTTTTTAGTAGCTTCCAAGGCACCTGAGCATGCACTACCATCAATAAAGTCACATGTCAAGAAACGCTGCAAATGGGAATGAGAGAGGCAAACCTTGTGGCGACGTCTGTGCATTTGCAAGTTCTGGTCACGTTGAAAACCTTGATTACATATTTCACACACGTATCTATCTGATTCCATCAACGTTTTGGGAGATAGAGCCACAACCTCAGCTCCTGGATCTGCACACAACCAAGTGTATGCAATAGTTGAACTCACCGCTCAACAACAAATTTCTGTAGAATGCTTAGCACAACACGTCCTCGCTTTCATTTTATTGCACGAAACATCATACATCGCACAAACGTTCATGAACTAATTAAAGCCTTAAAAGGACTCAAAAACAAAAGGAAGTAGTTGACGGTGTTCGGCCAGGATGAGTGGTCAGCGATTACAGTTAAGCTCAGTTATCCAGGAACTTGTGTGCTAATATAAAGAACTCAAGACCGTCTCGTAGTATACGACCGAGGAAGGCTGGGACGGCAGATAAATGAGGTTCGTAAGTCGTAACCCGCCAGTGGCTTCTTCGAGCGTTGACAGGGAGCCAGGAAAACACACAAGGAGCATACCAGGCGTTCCAGCCGGACGTCGCTTGCGCTTGTAGATAGGTGCGGTACTTGCAGTAGCCGGAGGCAGAAACTCAGAGTTGTGCCATGAGCCATGGCCACCCCCAGTTGAAGGTAAGCCACTCATAGAACCCCCTCTGCGTCCACTTCTACTCTCGTACTGTAACACCCCTCGATCGACTAGGTCTCTTCGATTCTTCTCTTCACGCCGAAACGAAGCTAGCTTCACCTCGAATGCTGTGCCTAGAGATAGCATTTTATTGCCGGACAGCACCGTCACTCTCCTTCCTTCCCCCAAACTTACTTGCTAACCTCCAACTTCACTCATTGTTGCGAGCCGATGCCGTAATACACTCTATAGTTACTCAAAAACGAAGACAAAGACAAACACCCTGCGGTGACTCGTATTTTACCAAACTTCGACCACCATCTTGTATTATTGTACGTAGCAGGCAACAGCACCAGCTTTTTGAGTGTATATGTAAGCTTGTGTCAGAGCGATCGATCCATAGGTAAGTCCAGAGTGAGCATGTGCAATTAAACTTCTAGAGACGACTTAGTATTCCCCTCATGTTTTATGAGATCGAGACTCTTCTTTGGACGCAGGCCACAGCATCCTCATGTACTCGCACACCGACCCGTGACTGGATAGGAATTTAGACAAATTCCTTCGTAAAGACACTTAGTTTTTGGCATTTCTATTCTAAAAAACATAGACAAGGACACGTATGACGGTCTAGCATGTGATCAAACAATCAGGCCGAGTACTATAGCAGTCCTAAGTATATTTCGGGTAACGTGAGAAATAAGACGCGCAATTTGGATGGTAAACCAAGTTTAGATAGATGAAATACTGAAGTGACGGTTGCACGTGTCACGGTGAGTCAACTACATTTGAACGCATGATTGTTTGATCAGTGGATCACACTTGAGCGCTGGCCGAAGAAGCAGTGGTCCAGTGCAACTGTCGAGCTTTTGGTCGCCAGATAGCTACAACTACAATCGATTGAGTCTAACATTATATTAAAGAACTGCGATCATAGCTCCAGAAAGGCTCTGATATATAATTCAGGTGTCAATCGCTCACAGTTTCCATCATGATGATGTACCCAATCGTAACCTCATGTCGTGCTTATTCGACGAAATATATTCATCAGTTGTATTACTGTAATAGGTTCTGACTAAGAGAGTTCAGATATTCAGCTTGAATCACAGACTCTAAAACTCAAAATAATCGGTACGTAGACAATCATTACCCCGCAAATATTTCGAAGCAGTATTTCGTATAGTACCCAGGTATGAGGTATGAATATTTGCTCATTATTTTGGAAAAACAAGAGACGGGCCGCATTCATCCGTCCAGAAAGAGTACGCCACGATGCACTTTGTCTCCATGATGTAACCCCATGTAGACCTAGTCTAGTAGAACACGAACACGTCTAAAACATCCCGGACGTGATGTTTGATTTAGAATAGGCTGAATCATCATAAAAGAAGTTACCGATCATGTACCTGCTAAAGATCTGACTGATTCAAAGCTAGAGTTATCAAGAATTTGGATCGATTCAGTTCAATCAGATTGCAGAAACTAACTAGTACAGAAGTTACTCGAAAAGAATCACCCATTATTCTTCGATTGATATTTGGCCGATGGCCCGGAGAAATATGCATGAGTGCAGAAACATGCTGATGCTTCCCCAGGCCAGCTTTGGAATAGAACCACCTGATACAGTTCTGGTAATAGTACTACTAGTCACTCACTGACTGACCAGATGTATGTCATCAGTGAAGACACAACTGCAATAGCTATACACCACTGTGGTCTGCCGATCGATGACAGAATGACGTACCACTTGCCCTTCCGGCAATTTAATTGTAAGTCGCTTGAACGCATCATTACTGCAGTCTTCATCATTTATTTGAGTTCATGAGCAGGTTTCCCTTTATAACGTGCACATGGAAGTCGCCGGGACAAGTCCGACATTCATCTCTCTGACACAGTCTAAGTTCTCCCTACAATTTTATTTCCAAAATTTCAACCAAATATTTCTAATATACTTGTTGCCTCCAAGCCCTCATCTTGTACGTTAGCAGTTTTCCTAAAGCTCAACACCTCTTGAAACTCTACAGTCTGGGCCGTTCTGAGTTCTTAGACTACATGATCAAGTGGCTCTCTGAAATGAAAGGTACTTTGACGTGCATTTTAATGTGGGACTCCGTCAAAGTAGAGCTAGAGAGGAGAGTTTTGAGAATCAGGGACTGAGAAGCTTCTAGATTCGTCAAATTATAACATATTCAGTGAGTCGATTACCTTTTTTTGTATTACCTTTTCATAGGGTACAGGCAGCTAATTGTAGACTGGTAAGTCTACATCTAGAGGATGATCAATAAGTCTAAAGCGACGCTGGGCAAAATTGTTGAAAGGACTCGCGCCAGGTCCCGACTTCCCGTACCCTGGTTTGAGGATCGCCGGGCTCTGACTTATGGATATAAATTCAATTCTAAGTTATCTCAGGACTCTGCATTGCTTAATGTCTCTGATATGCTGGACACTTTCGGCTGCAGTAGTAAACACGAAGCCGATAATTATGATCGAGCCCGGTAGTATGTTTCTCAAGAATATTTAGTAGTAAATCTCATGCTCATAGCAACATACAAGCCTCAAGTATCTAAGGAACTCTAGTATTGCGTTTGCGAGTCTCTGGACCCTAAACCATACACTGGACCTATTGCAAGATATACTGAATTATCTTCCTACGGATGAACCACATACCTCACAAAAACTAGATCCTTGATTGTGGTAGTCCAGACAAGTGGAAAAATGTTTCAGAGCATCAGAATTGTCAGTGACGTTTGGTACCCCCGAAAGCTTTGACGGATTGAAACCAGAAGCTGTGCAGATCCCTCACTGAACCCTGCCACGTGCAGGAGTACGAGGTTATTTCCTTTTGTTGACAAATAAAGTGAAGTCACATTAGTTGATGTCTAATCCACTGTCTAGTTCATTCGTCTTCTGAAGCGCTTATCGCATTACATGAAGATCTCAAGCACAGGACATCGAATAACGAACACGTCGATTATTGATCCTTTGGGTGCTTCGTATTTACATGCATGGTTAAAACATAGCCAGAGCAAAAAGACGACACATGGAGCAGAGATTTAGTGATCAGGAACCTGGGATTAATCAAAGGGATAATGCGTGATACAAGTACAGTTTCGCGATCCGACAAGTCTGCACAAGTCCCAAGGATGTAAAACTGAAGCTTGCCCTGCTGGGAATGATATAATAGAGACAATCTCTGGTTATGATGGATCTTTAAAATGGGAATGAAATGTGATTCATGGTCTAGCTATTTCCGAAGTTACATGTAACTCAAAAGAAAGGTTGGAAAACTCTTTTGACGAATCCATTCCTGGCTAGCTAGCCTGTGCATGCATCTCTGAGTCTGACAGAATGTTGTGTGTATATGTACAGTCCTGACCGGGACTGCTAGTCCTAGTGGCAAGTACTGATTGATTTCAAGTCAAAACATGGACATCCTCCTAGTACCTCTCGTACGTAGATCTGACGTTCCTGTGATCTGATGAAGATGGATCGACGGCCTCACGGGACGCTGCATGGACGCCAGATTCATACATCGTCATCGACTCACGCATCCAGGCTGCATTGCAGCACTTGGTCGCCACGATAGCGCCAGAAAATCACGCAATGAAGCAGCTTGATCAGCAGCTGGTTCCATCGCCGCTACTGGCTCCCGAACGCAATGCGGCACACCGTTTCCAGCGTCGTAGAATGTAATACTAGCAGCCCTCGGGTAAACAGAACAGACACTGGGTGTCGTGGCCCAAGAGGGCTTCGTGTCGGCGACGGCCGCTGAAGGCCCGATTGAGAGCCGTAAACACGGCGAAGTGGCCTCTTCGACTGATCCCGACCGACCAATTGAGAGCTGCAAAGAGGGCGTGCTGGGGCCTGGGGCGGCATCGATGGACGCCGGTCGGTAGAAGTTTGAACTTTGCTCGAGTTTGAGGTTGTTGCCCCCCCGGGGCACTTCTATGAGCCAGGCAGGCATTGCGGCATTGAAAGCGGCCGCGGCAGTCGATTGCAGTTCTGGGATCCTTCGTGAGTCGGCCGCACTGGGCATCGAATTCGTGGCCGTGTCTGATGCTCCTGAGAAACCAAAAGACATTCCTTGCGTCGAGTCGCTGGATTGACTCCGAGTGTCGTGCGAGATTGAGATTCTATCAGTGTACTGCACTGCCGGTGGACTCCTTTCACTTGCACCGACCCCGGACTGCTGTGCGCTCTTGTGTTTCACGGCACCGCACGTATCCTGGTGCTCGATGAAGCTCTCCACCCTGAACCCACAACAAAATAATCAGTCACAGATCTACACCATTCCTAGATACCAGGCATTCGAACGTCCCGATAGAGGGGCGATAATGTGCACCTAGTCCTACTGCTCCTACAGACATCTCAATCAATTGCTTGTTCGAAAAGAAAGGTGCTCAATTACATTGCAGGCAACCAATTGGTGGCAGCAGCATACCTAGAGAAGACGCGGCCGCAGTCGCAGCAGTGGCCGCGCGTGCCGCACGTCTTAAGGTGAGCTTTGTAATCGGATTGGACAGCGTATCGTTTGGAGCATTTCACGCACTTCCACTGCTTCTCGGTGCAATGCTTCCTCCGGTAATGTTTCTTAATGCCTACGAGGTCACCTAGAGCATGCGACGGGTCGTGATGAAGACAAGATCTCTCAGGACAGATGTAAACGCGCTTGTTGGTTCCTAGACTACTTGGCTTCTTCAATAGCTTCCAAGGAACCTGCAACCATCACAAACCGATTAAAATACAGACACACGTCCAATGAGATTTGGCACTTCGTGGATTCAAGTTGTGAGAGCCTTTACCTTGTGACGACGACGGTGCATCTGCAAGTTTTGGTCGCGTTGAAACCCTTGGTTGCAGATTTCACACACATATCTATCTGATTCCATCAACGTCTTCGGAGAGAGCGCCACCACCTCAGCATCTGGATCTGTCAAGAAGGAAAAACCCAACTGTCAGACACCCCTACACACAGAACTTTAATTGTATGAGCTCCACCATTCTATTCCGTCACTCACGTACAAAATGTACGCAATCGCGAAAACAAGGATCTCGCCTGCCGTCTCATGAATGCTTCTATCGTAGTTCGTTCCGACTAAGCCACTTTCAGGAGAGGAACATTCAGATTCTCATCGCAGGACACCATGTGACGGTAGCTCTACTGATCAAGAGCCTGGGTAATTAAGGATCGGGATTGATTGACAATTAGTGAAGTGCGAGAAGGCTTGATGGCGTACCGGGCGTTCCCGCGGGGCGACGCTTGCGTTTGTTGTTAGGGGCAGTGATTGCAGTGGTCGTGGTAGTAGCCGCTGTGGGAGGTTGTTGCGCAGGGTGGTGCCAAGCGCCATGGCCACCCCCAACAGAAGGTAAGCCGCTCATGGAGCCCAGCGACTGGTCACTACACTAGAATGAAGCACGTACTCTTCGATCAAGCTTTACAGTACTCCTCAGAAGTGCTCAAAGGATTCTTTCTTTCTCTCCCTCTCTCTCACACACACACAACAACCGTGCCAGCACCTCGAATGATGTGCCAGGAATACTACTGCTCCCTTCTTCTGTTCCTGTTGTCGAAGGGCATCTTCGCCTTGCTTCCACTCCTTTTTTCTATCTATAGCCCAGAGCGCTCACGACAGACTCCAGTTCGCTTTAGCAACATGAAGTGCGAGCCAAAAACAAATCCTTGTGCGGTGTCGTCATTCTACCGGGGTGAAACTGGGGCGTGTCGTTTTGTGCCGTGACGTGTGCAGTCTTGTGTGCAGCATGCTTTTATTAGCACCATTTTGCAAGTGATAATCATCTCATCGCGTCGGTGATGGTCATGGTGGTAAGTAAAGTAAAAAGATTGAAACAGCGAGATTCATCTCCGTCATGAATCCACTCCCTCCATGGTTCCATTGGATTGAATGGGTTCTCTCTCTCACTTCTTTTCTTGAGGATGGAATTTTCTTGAAGCGACCTGTTTCGCGACACGATGCCCTGACGTGCGTGGAAGTTCAGTTTACGCTTTTGACCATCCCTTTGAACACTTTTCACATTCTTGGATGACTTGCCCTTTCCTTCAGGCTCTCTAGTTATCAGGCATCTTCTTATCTGAATTCTCTTCGATAAAAAGTATTGCTTTTCATGCATTATCAGTGAGAAACTGGTACTAGGAGCATTATTTAGCACCGTTCTGTTGATTGTGACTCCAAGACAACAAAATTTTGTTTGCCTGGTTATCAATTCATGTTGGTTCATCTTTATTAGAAGAGAAGAATTTTTTATCTATACCTTAACGCAGATGAACGTTTCGTTCAGAGGGAAAGGAATTTTGTAGAAGAGGGTGCTTTATGTTTTAATTTTGGAAAGAAATATACTTTGAGGGATATTGTCATTTACTTTGTGATGAGTACATGACTTAGAATAGTCTCAAGAAAATGCACTACAACAACTGCTTTTATTGCAAAATAATGAAAGGAATAGAATCTATAAATACACATGCAACATGTACTTGGACCTTTACAAAGGAATCAACCAATGAGGATTTGTGAACACACAAATGAACTTAATTATCACACTTCTATTCTTCACTTCAAAAGTTTGATTAAATGCTTCAAAGAGGAAAAGCTAGCAACCTCATGACTCCTCATGTGAATCCATCATGAGATAAGATACACTAAACTTCACTTATAACTTACTCTTAGATTTTTTGAAGCAACAAGGGTTGTAATAAAAGCATGCAATAATAATATTCATGGTCACCATTGTTTGGTCATGTATACACGGCATGAAGAGTTTCAAAAGATTTTGAACAGTATCCTTAAGTGATATTTTATTGTTATTAAGAATCTTTTAAATCCCAATAATATAACAAGGAGTCAAAAGGACAAGGAATATGGAACATGAAAACTGACCTTATTCACAAAATTAATCAAAATAATACTCTTTTTTTTTGCGTGTCCGGAAGACACATGTATATACTAGTAATAACATCTTATCTTCCTGATAATCCAAGTTTGCCTCCATACCAATAGTTAATTGTCACAATTTCATTTAGCTATAATTAAACCGGACAAGGTTGCATGCTTCCCTGAACCGTTGACATCTTGAGTATAAGTAAAGGGTCCCCAATTTTCAGTTTTCACATAACGGAATATAATATATAATATTCAGAATGAATAGGCAAATTAGAATATAGTGGAATATAGTGTTGAGCTGATAAGTGAGTGCATGTATATGGAAATATTCGATTGTGTAGTGAGGTAAACGGGTTCAGTCTTCGGCCCCTGATTGCTGCAGGTATCATGGTGGCTGCCCCCACTTCAGAGGCTGCCCCCACCCAAATAAATTTCTATTCAATTTTTTTGACCAATAAAGGGAGACCTTTACTAGGGAAGAATTTTTTATTTTTTATTTTGTATTTTTTAATAATAATAATATGATACAAGAGCATTCTCTGTCATGTTCCTATGCCCAGGCTCTAAAGGCTCTTTGGTACAATTAACCCCTAGAAGTGAGTAAGGGTTAATTGTACCAAACTCATTCAGAATTGTCCTCTTTTGATGCAAGATGCAAATTTTTGAGTTTCAACCATAGGATCTAGTAGATAGATACAAACTCCGGTTCTTTCTAAGGGGCTGGCATGAATGAAGTGTTCGATCGTAATGCTAATATCCTGATGACCACCGGACAAGGGGAAATTAGAACACTACTACTTCCCCCTCACGAAGGTGGACACTATAACTATGCTAGTTTCTAGCCCTAGGATCTAGTACCTAACTTGTACATGAACATGTTCACCAAATTTTAGGTTCAAATTCCGCACAGTTTGTGAAATCGTAACATTCAAAATTTGGGGGGGGGGGGGGGGGGGGGGGGGGGAAATAGTTGTTTTCCATGTTGTGGAATGGCAAAGTAAAGTTTTGGGAGCCAAAAATAACTATTTTTGAAAGGATATTTGACATGAGGCTCTTTAGGATTCTTGTTCTTAGGTAAGAAAAAAATATGACTATGTAATCTTTACCATCATACGACCTATACAACTTCAAGAAATGCTTAATCATTTACATCGAGGTATGTCGAAATTCAAATAGAAATGCACAATTTCAACAATTAGTAAGGCATGCAAGAGATTATTGGATCAAAAATCCAAACGGTGAGATCATGCCTTAATACCTTTTCTACACGTGAACAAGAAAATAATAATAAAACTTGAAAAATAGTAAAATCTCAATTTTTGGTGAATTTTTGATGTTTGTGTGTTTTAATCAATTTTGGGCAGATTTTGAGAATAAATGAGCATATACCCAATCCTTTAACTAGGCCGTTGGGAATGCTCTAAAAGTGAATCTGCATGAAGTGCTAAGAGAGATTATGTCTATGGATTGAATCTTCAACCTCAAGACAACAAAAGTTTTACTTATACCACCCCACTATCCTCTCCTAGTTTCAGATCATTCCAAACCTATTCATTATTTTCTTCATGCACTTTGGGCCGGTTTACACTACAATGTAAGTCTATCAGTCAAGAATTTCATTTCTGACCAATCATATCTCAAGAGCCTCAATTTCAACTAATCACATAATTTAGATTTTTTTCTTTTCTTTTTTTTTTTGACCCCTAAAGATCCTTGTGTGATTTTTGGAAGCTTTAAACATCAAATTTCTACCTCTATGGTGTGAAATTATTTTTTTTCTATTTTTTAAACTTCCAATTATAAGATCTTCTACCTAGGACTATTTTTAGCTATAGTTCCAAAAATGACGGTTGGATGTTTACCATTTGAGAAATCATAACATCCATACTGAGTATGTCTCCCAAGTTTTTTTAGGCATCATCAAGATTGATTTGAAGCCTTTTGAGGTTGCCCTTGTAAAATTGGTAAACTTTTTGACTAAGAGCCTTTTGAACTTAAGTAATGATTCAGTTATGAACCTATTTTCAGAAATAAAAATAAAAATTGGAATACGACTTTGCAAATTTTACCACATACATTGTGCAATATAGAGAGCATCCAATAAAAGTCTTAAAGTAAAAATATTACTTTCAACCCATTCATCTAGGCTGCCCAAAATAGCAAAAGCCTTATTTTAATCTTTAAGGGTTACTTGCCTTTTTAATTCTTGAAAACAAGCCTTTGTATTTGAATTTCATCGTACCTCCATGTGCATATTCAAGCATTTCTACAAGTTTTATAGATCATATGAGCGTAGAAATTTGCATAAACATGTTCCTAACTCATCGAGGAACACAAATATGAAGAGCCACATACCAAATTTCTACCAAAAATGGTTTTCCTGACCCCCAAAACATTACTTAGTCATTTTACAACATGGAAAAAAAAAAAAAAAAAAAAAAAAAAAAAAAAAAAAACTTTCTTTTCACCTTGGAACGTTACGATCTCACAAATGGTGAAGCAATATAGGTTCATGTAGGTTCATGTACAAGGTAGGTACTAGATCCCAGGGTTACATGTTCCTAAACATGTCAAAACTCCAAAATTTCCATCTTGCATCAAAAAAGGGCAATTTTGAGGGTGTTTGATTGTTTTCCTTGGAACAATCAATACATGGATCAACTACCTTTTAGGCTTCCTTGGAACAATCAATGAATACATGGGATGAATGAGCATTAGTAGTGAAAATGAGTTGGTTGGCTAGCTTTTTGCTCGTGACCCCACCCACCCACCCAATGACCCAATTGCTCATGTTGCGGAATTTGCAATCCTCCTTTCCTTCCAGCTCTAGCAGTCCAGCCACCATGTCCAGAAATGGTCATATTCCTCTTCCCACCTCTGAGCACTACACACGTGCACATCCATGCAACCCTTCATCCATCCAAATGGTCGGAGCATTATACCCCATATATCTTATTTTTGGCTTACTTAGTATGTCGGTTCGGGTAACTTTTTTCACTTCTTTCAGCTGCCCCCAACAAAGTAGAATCAAATCCTATAATTGCAGGGCTGCCCCATGGTTTGATTTTTATTCAGCAAATGGGAAACTTTATTTTAGGGCCGAAATTCTCACTGTCAGAATCATATCAGCAGCGAGCTTATCGATGAAACTTATATGCAATCAAACTTATCAGTCAAGTTTGTTTTTGAGGGGGGATGAACTTTCTATTCTCATCCTCCGTACGGCCTGTACTCAAGCTCATTTAATGGATGATAATATGCATGGATGATTGTATTTGATTTCCTAAAGTCGACTAGTCCCAAAACTACCTTCTTTTGATGCAAGGTGAATATTTTCAAATTTTGACATAGGTATGTAACTGTACAATCTTGCATGTGTATGTGTATATTAAATCTCAAAATCAAATTCTTTACCAATAGTGAGATCATGATGTTCAAAGTTGGAGAGACAATTTGTTCTGTGTTATAGAAAGGGTAACTAGTTTTTTGAGGGCCTTAAAAACACCATTTTGGGTAGAAAATTTGATGTGAGGCTCTTCAAATTCTTGTTCTTAGGTGAGTTAGGAATAGGTTTATGCAATTTTTACCCTCATGCAAACAAAAGTTAATACAAATGCAACTTACAAAAATGACCATATAACCTATTAAATTTTGAAAGTAAAACTTACACATGAAAACTGCACAAAGTTTTCTATTTCATGTATAAAATGGAGAAAATAGCCTACAAAAATTTGTAGAACATGAAGAATTATCTCCGATAATCCAAGCGTTATTTAGAAAATCCAACCGTAGGAACATGAAGTAAACCTACTATCTTACTCCCATGCCAGGTTTGTATTGTAGATTCTTTTTCCTTCGTGAGATCACGATGGTCAAAGTTGACTGAATTATTTCCCTACGGAATCCCCCAAAAGCCAATTCTGCTTGCGTGGATCCTTCAGGAGTTAAGGACATGAGCCAGTAAAAATGAGAAATCTTCGTGAACGCTGATATCGACTACTGTTCCGTGCACACGATTCAGGGTATGGGTGGCGGTGCTCCAGAAACGTCGAACCGTCAAGTTAGAGTTTTGGCACCGCCGATGATCCGATGTGCAGGCCATCGGAAAATCGGGGAAGAGGACCGGACACACGTCGCAGCCGCATTCGAACATACATCACTGCACTGCATATCCCGATTGATTCAAGTAAAACTGATAGAAACAAGACTGCCTTTCCACGGCAGACGGCCCACTGTTGCGCATACAAGACAATCGTGGGCGAGCTACGGCAGCTTCGCCTTTCCTGGCATGAAGCCCCGATTAGGATTCTCACATCCTTCGCAGTTCGCACCAGGTAAGGTAACTAACTTAGCTAGGCTGCTCATTTCCGGAAAGTGCCGGCTCCCTACTTTGCGACGAAACGGACTTTCTGCTGCAGTTTTAGGCCGGCAGGCAAGCTAGCTAGCTACGACGGTGAAAGAACGAGCGCCCCCCCCCTGCCTGCCCTCGTCTCTAAGGGCGGGACAGTGGAGGACTTACGCCTCCGCTGCCCGCCCATACTTGCTGCCCGGTAAAAATTCGTAAAAATCTGATTTTTGCATTTTTGGAGGTCCTACAATATTTTTTTTCAGATTTTGAGTTTAGAAATGGGATCTGCGACCCCAATTTACCCTTGGAATCATCCCATGATGACATTGGTGACATCAACAACAAAAATTTAGGGGGCAAATTTACCCCCAAATTATTTTATGCGGGCAGGGTTTTGTGGGCGGGCAGGGAGGCGTAGGTCCTCCATTGTCCCGCCCTTAGTGTCGAGGCCTGCCTGCCTGCACTCTAGCTACCGTCGATCGATCAAATCTCCCCCTCGCTAACAAACATAAGAGCATGCCCAGCCCTCCCCTTAGGCAGCAGTCACTTTTGCCTTGGGGAGGACCCAAACCTACAAAGCAAACCTGTAACCCGGCCTAGAGGGTTGATGTTCCCTGGATTATAGCTAGTCATACTTCCAAGTTACACATGAACAACATGGAGTTCAAAAAATGAACCAATCATGTTGAGAGGATTTTTGCTCTCCATCGGTTGCATATGCGGCTTGACTCCCCATTTAAAGCATCCCTTACTTTCATTGATTGACTATGGACTAGTTTATACTAAGGCCAAGAAGTCCATTGATTAAGAAATCAAGAAAAAATCTCAAATGTGATAGGTTGAATTGAGGTTTTTGAAGTATGATTGGTTGAAACCGAAATTCTTGACCATTAATGGCCTTTCTCCACGTTAGTGTTGACCCGCCCTTCGGCTCATGCATGTTGATAAACAGCATTTACTTGTTTCGATCAAATGTTGGTGCTGGTCTCATGTGCTGAAAAAGGTGAGCCATCTATTTTGGAGGAGATTGATGGAGGAGATAGGGGAGCAACTTGATTGGTACACCTGTGCATGTAGCACACTATAATTAGGGAAGTGCATGAAACCTCAAAACTATGATTGGCTACCTCAGTTATACAATCTCAAGATGAGAATCATTTGATTTTTCATTTTTTTAATATTTTTAACTTCAAACTGTAAGATCTTGAATTTGGGACTTAATTTACTTATTGCTCCTAAAATAGAATGTTGGATGTTTATCATTTGAGAAATCATAATATCCAAAGTTTGTCTCCCAAGATTGTTTGAGCTTTAGGAAGACTGTTTTTGAAGTTTTTGAGGGCTGCCCTTGTAAAAGTAGTATAATTTTTAAGTTGAGTTTATTGCAAAGTTGGGTAATAGTAATATTATGAACACTTTTAAAAGAAAAGAACAATAATAATAACACCAAAGAAAGAAAGGAAAAAACAACTCGAAAAAATTTATTCATATGTTGCCTTAATTGGGCTTGAAGATGGTAATTTGGATTAAAAAAATTGGGAGTTGAAATTTGACTTTGAAAATTTTTGCACATGCACCTTGTAGTATAGGGTATTCTCACACCAACTTATAGCTTATGATATTAAAATTAGACCCTTCATCTAGATTGCCTGAAACAATAAAAATTCATCTTGGCTCGCAAGGAGCTTTCAGGGTTATTATGATGCATTTGTGATTCTGAAAGTAATAGTCTTTGAAGGAATAACGCACCAACCTGATTTTGCTTATGTAGAGGAACAAAAGCAATTTGGCTACATTGCATGCCTCCGCTAGATTTTGAGGGACTCTTGCTACTTTTAAATAAGGAAACAACAACATAAAGAGAGTGATGTTGAAGTTGCCTTCTGAACAATTCAATCAAATAGAGAAAATTTGAAAGAATGAAATTTCAAGATGTCTTATACATATACAAGTTACAAGACATTATGGGAATATGGCATTGTCGAACTCTAATAGTGATCACAATCATGCACATTCACACATAACCCATCCATTCAAAAAATAGCATGGAATATCACAAATGAGATTTTCCACTAATTAATACAATGTTAAAAAAACAATAAAAAATAATAGTGAATTCTACTAAAGCATACATTGTTAACCCCTAACCGTTCAAGAAAGCCGAAAAGGCTATTCAGTGTTCTTGCAGGAAAAAAGTGTAACCAACTTTAACCATTATAATCTCACAAATGAAGAAGAATCAACGGTTCAAATTTGGCATCAGACAAAAAGGGTAAGTTAAATCTATAATCCTATGGTGGGATCTTCCAAATGATGCTTAGATAGTGTTATTTTTGGTCCGAAATAGAGGAAGGTCTATTTTCACAATGTTGCATCAATAACCTTAAGGAGTTAACCCTTAAACGCCCAAGGTGACCCGAGGGGTCCTTTTCGAACAGAATCTCCTCTGTAGCTCTCAATGTACTCAACTTTCCACTTGTATTTTGATGTCAAACTCTTATGATGCATTCAAAAATGAAATTTTACAATTCAAATCACAATTTGTATGAGTGATTTTGTGCTTTGAAAGGATAGTGGTAGGTAGGTTGGGGTTGTACACAACCTTGTAGGAGGTTGCAAGCTCATCATTGATTGGTCCATTCATGATGCCCAAGTTCAAAAGATGCTGTGATCCAATTTTGGGCTGCCCGTTTCACACCCCATGGGCGTTTAAGGGTTAAACACCGAATGAATGAAAGAACATTCTCATGTCAGTGGGGGCAATGGGGGTAAGTGAATTACCCAACTGAAGGGCTATGGCGGCACTCACGAGTCACGAGTGCCGGTGGTGGATACATGCACGTCTCCACTAGAAGGAAGGGGCACTTGGTTGCATGGGATTATTGCTGCAAGCGAGGCAAGCATTATTTGCTGCATGAAAGAAAGCCGGGGGCCGGCCCTCGCTTGCTCCACTTTACAGAAGTTTCAAATTTCCGGGCGATTATATTCCGGATTGGGATAAAAGGGACTCTTCTCGGAAGCCGGAACCATGCAGCATATTCACTCATTCATACACTAGCAACTGTTCATCTACAGTGTGCTACGCTTTTGTGTATATTTTTGGGTGCGTTTGTCTGTATCCCGTTTTCTTTCCTCATTGGGATAGCAAAAACAAAGCTCCAGGCCTCCAGTTCCAGGTGGGACATGGAACATGCACAGAAGTGCATCAATTATCATCGATTGGCTAGCTTGCTAACTAGGCCTGCTGCGCTTCCTGTGCCATCGCCCCTGCTGCTTCTGTTCATCGTCGTCCCTGTCTTGCTAGCTAGCTAGCTTCATGTCCAGTTCCATTCTAGCCACACAGCTTCGATCGCTCCTCGGGCCCATTCTCATGTGAGACCCGTCCATGTAAAATTGAGAGCCATGCAACCCAACCAGTAATTAGTTTTACTGAACCCTGTAATGGTTTGCCAAGGGGAGGTAGAATCCGTAATGCAAATTTGGAGGCTTTGTCATCTTGTCTCTGTCTTTATGTTTGAGAATGAATAGTGCTTTCTTAAATGGTGGACCACTATTCCTTCAAAAGGTGGACTTAGGGTCCCTTTACATTATGAATGAACCAAGAGCCATGACCAAGAAAATCAAAATCAATTTTTTGGTCATGGCTCTTGTTTGGTCGTGACCATGATAATTGTAGTGTAAAGTGGATTTGGAATAGGTGAAGTCTAAGCTCAATTTTCTATTATAAATCCTCATCTAACACTCCCCTTTTTCCTCTTGTCTTTTTGAAGTATTGAACACTAACCAATCGATGATTTTTGAGCCTCATGATCTCCTTGATTGCACTTGAGTCTCAGTATTTGCTTCAAATCAACTATGATCAAGGAGACCATAAAATGTTATCCACTATGCAACATTTAGCATACTTTGGGGACCTCAAAGTGAGTGGTCATTCTCCTTCTTTCAAGGTAGTTTAAAGCCAAATGAGACCAAGAGCACTTTACTCTCCACTCACAAAGTTTAGGAGGCCATGGTCAATCTTCATGGTCCATAACGTAAAGCGAACCTTAAATTTGAAGTTTAACCCTGAAACGCCATACCCAGCCCGAGGGGTTGGGGTTTTTTTTGAGAGAATCTTGCTCATAACTTACACTTTATTATACCAAATGGAATTTTTAGAATTCCAAACTGAGCAGCTTAAAGAGATCTATACTTTCTTAGAATAGAGCTCAAGCAAATTAAAAATAGAATAATGCTAAAAATGGAGTTTAAAAGAGATTTTGGGTGTGGTATTAGGAAAGCATATGACGTTTAAGGGTTAACCCTTAAACGCCCGAGCAAGCCTGAGGGGCTTGATTCCAACAGAATCTTCCCTGTAGCTCTCATTGTACTCAACGTTTCACTTATATTTTGATGTCAAACTCGTCACCTTCTTCTGATGCATTCAAAAAGTGAATTTTCACAATTCAAATCACAATTTGTATGAATGATTTTGTGGTTTGAAAGGATTGTGGTAGGTAGGTTGGAGTGGTACATAACCTTGTAGGAGGTTGCAAGCTCATCATTGATTGGTTCATTTATGATGCCCAAGTTCAAAAAGTGCACTATTCATGATGCCCAAGTCCAAAAGATGCTGTGATCCAATTTTGGGCTGCCCGTTTTAGACCCCAAGGGCGTTTAAGGGTTAAGGCAAGACATGTGAATGGCCCTTCATAATCTTCCCTTGATAGTGGGCCATGATTTTTCAATGACTTTAGAGTGGAATTATAGGGACGGGTCTCACATGGGAATGGGCCCTTTAACTAGACAGAAGTAGAGCATATTCCTCCTCTAGAATGGGCACTTTTCGACCATAAAAATTCCAACTATGTGTCGTGTCAAGCCTCGAAATATCATTCTTTACCTCCATTAATTGATGGTAGTTTGACTACCCATGCCTCATGTCATGCAACACAATTTTATTACCTTTGTGCATTAAATAGGTAGATTAGTGTTAAATGAAGGTTAAATTAGATAGTGTTATATGCACTTGTAATTATTGACTAGAACTACAAATAGTATTGGATAGGGTTTTGCAGAAGGGTTGGGACCACCTTTACAGTCAATAACATACCGAATATAACACACAAATACAAAATCAATACACAAATGACAGTTGATGGAGCCAAATTAATGCAAAAGTTGAAAGACCAAAGTCGATGGTGAGAAGTGAACACAAAGAATATCATATTCAAAAGTTGATAGATAGTAGTCGATGAACAAGAAAATCATGTCTTTTATGAAGTTTCCATTCTCAAGTTCCATTTCCAAATTTTGCAATACCAAATTTGGAGAAAACAATGCTTTCTACAAGGTTCTTTTATCTTCTTGTTCAATTCTTCATTTCAAGATACAATGAAGATATCAATTAACACTGAACGTACTTATGTATATATTTGGAGTTACTAACTCGTACAACTAGTGTTAGAGTTGACATTTAGTGTTCTAATACTATGGAGACAAATGACAATTAGTGTTTTCGTCGGCTATTATTGTTGTCAACACTAACCTACCTATTTAGTGTAGCTAGCACAAGATTCTCGTTTTTGGACACTTGAGAATGTTTTTGAAACTTATTTAGGCTATCACTATAAAGACTATTTAGTGGGACTATGTAATTAGAGACTTGCTTGAGAAAGAGGTTGAAAAACTCATCCTATTGATATAAACAACTCTATACAAGAAGACGAAGAGTATGAGACCCGGCCTTGTTGAGGTTGCCCTAGCTTGTTTGTTGTGCTTGATCCGACCTACCCTTGATGGTATAACCACACAACATAACATCAGTGATATAAGAACTACTTCGTACACTAATTGTTTTATCTTTGTGCAAAGTTGGTTTAGATATCATGTTCATGCATATCTTTCCTTCATATATCTTAAAAACACAACTTAATATTTAGCTACACAAGAGTTGTTGATTATTGTTACTTTTTTTGTTAGAATCTAACCCTTAAACCCCTAGGAAATCAGGAGGGGCATTTTTCCAGCAGAATCTGCTATGTAGGTCTCATTGTACTCAACTGTCCACTTATATTTTGATGTCAAACTCTTATGATGCATTCAAAAGTGAAATTTTACAATTCAAATCACAATTTGTATGAGTGATTTTGTGCTTTGAAAGGATAGTGGTAGGTAGGTTGGGGTTGTACATAACCTTGTAGGAGGTTTCAAGCTCATCATTGATTGGTTCATTCATGATGCCCTAGTTCAAAAAGTGCACTATTCATGATGCCCAAATGGCACACGTCATCGTAGTGTTATAACACTAATCGCCACTAAATGTGAGAGCATGCACACTTTCTTGCAAGTGGAAGAATATCTTGGAAGTGGTACAATTGGTGACTTGAAGAAAAAGATAATGGACATTGATTGCAAAGATCGCCCAAAGTGAACACTAATCTTAAGAGAGTTAAGAAAGAGTGTTTTTTTTAAACCCCTAACCGACCACGGCCACCAATTCGGCTTTTACCGTCAAGGCCACAAAAAAAATTACAGTCAACTTCAAATGCTATGATCTCACATCTAGTGATGATCCCACGGTTGAAAATTTTCACACAACTATCGATGGTAGTCTACTTCAAGATCCTACGGTTGAAATCATCAAAAATTTCCAAAAATATTGGACATAACCCCATTAGTACGTAGTGGTCAGTGTTGGGATTTCTAGCTCCCAAAACATCGTGAATCTTTAGGGGTTAACCAAAAGTCACTTGTATTTTTCACGTAACACTAATTAACAACTCTTGTGTAGTCACAATTACGATACCCCTTTGCATCCCTAGGGGTTAACCGCCACTCAAACTCATGCATGGTTTTCAACATACTAATTTCATTGCTAGCTAGCAACAAGGAACATTCTACTAGTCCAATTATAAATTGAAGTACAATGAAAGACTGGCAGCATGCAGACAATTTGTATTTGAAAATTTTAACCAAGTGCAGACATTTTGACACTTTTAAATATTTAGCTAAGGATGCCCAAGAATAATCCTAACCAGCTTAACATATCTCAAGCCCTAAAATAAACTCTTTGGTTCAAAAGGAATAATATACCCTCTAATGACAAACAAGCTAAAAACCTAAATAAGAAATCAGCCAATAAAACGAGAGAGAACCCTACTATACTACCGACCCTATACATTGAAGGGTTACCAAGGTGGGTCTTTAATTTCCTAAATGGGAAAGATTATACAATGGGTATTTTTTTGCCTCATTTGTCCACAAACGTTGAATCGTGAGAAAGGGACAAATTTGTAGAGTGGGGTGGGGTAGCTAGCTAGCTAGCAAGGAAAGGGAATAATGGTCCTTATTTTAGGGTTTTTTGGGTGAATATCTAAATAAAAAAGGGTATGAGTTGTGTTATTATTAAAATATTGAATGATTTATGGTAAAATTAGGGTTTGGAGTGGTTCAAGTTTGGCTCCATATGGCCCCCGGGGGCACGAGGTCGGTGCTAACGATGATTCATTATTTGTTATTTTTTTGTATGGCATTAATTTTGTCTCTTATGGAGACTTTCCTTTTTAGCTACCATTTCGCCATTCTCCCGCCTTCATTTGCTCTTGAGCCGCTTTAGCTTAGCTTAGACCTAGTCCAATGGCATTTCAATTTTGGTGCATTCTCCTTGTGCATGTCTTTTTTACTAATAATTTATTATGAGTTTGCCTATTATAAATTTATGGTACGGTGACACCCAATATGGAATATGTCCCCCTTTTCTGAACCAAGAAAAAGGGCACTGTGTGCATGTCTTGCCAATTTATTTTTTAATTTTTTTTTAATAAATTTGATCTTGTGGTAAAATTCAATTGGAAATACATCGTGCTTTCGTTCATGTATGTATTTTTCAATTGATTCCAATGTGGTCGGATTGCTTAAAACATATATGTTGTTTTTACAAAACTGGAACTTTGACACGATATATCCCAAGATCCGTACAGTGAAATTTGATAAAAATTGGTGGGTAGACAAGAGCTTATGATTCGATTTCTCAAAATCAAATTCAAAAAAATTCGTTCGTGGATTTGGGACATGACCGTCTTTAGGTCACTTTATTGCTTTTGCTTTACGGGTTAGTTTGCTCAAGAAAATGAAAAAAGAAACAAAAGAACAATTGCATGTACATCAAGTATGTGAACAATAATTTGTATGTTTTTGCCAATGTGTAAAATACACTCTAACCCTCTTATTGTCAAACCTAGAGTGGGAGTATACAACTTTGGAGTGGGACATGTGGATAGTGTTCCGTTGGAGATGCCCACCCTATCCCTAAATCTTGGATTCACCTCAAATGTGAAAGAGGTTTGAGTACATTCATTGTTCATGTCCTCTCTTTCTCAAAAGAGAAGGGAATCATGTATGCATGTCTTGTCAAATTGAAATAAAAGCATGTATTTAACCTTTAAACGCCCAAGGTAACCCGAGGAGCTCTTTTCCAACAGAATATGCTTTGTAGCTCTCACTATACTCAACTTTTCACTTATATTTTGATGTCAAACTGGTCACCTTCTTGTGATGCATTGAAAAAGCGAAATTTCAGAATTCAAATCACAATTTGTATGAGTGATTTTGTGCTTTGAAAGGATTGTGGTAGGTAGGTTGGGGCTGTACATGACCTTGTAGGAGGTTGCAAGCTCATCATTGATTGGTTCATTCATAATGCCCAAGTTCAAAAAAGTGCACTATCCATGATGCCCAAGTCCAAAAGATGTTGTGATCCAACCTTTGGGCTCCCATTTCAGACCACATGGGCGTTTAAATGTTGGCAATGTCCCTCTTTGCCAAAACAAAAAAGCTGAGGGGAGAATTTGATGGGCATAAAACATTAGCTAGTTGTTTGATTATATTCCCAAAAATGTAAGTTTATGCATGGATTTTGAATTATTTTTTCCGAACCCATTTTGTCTCCGAGCTAACAAGTAAAAGAACTAGCTAAAGTATGGAGTGGTCCGTTACCAAGTTGTCTTATATGCAACATGCATATGGTGAGAAGTGGAGCAATATTTCCCATTCAAAAATCAGCCATTATGATGATACTCATTCATGGGGTCCCTAGCTAGCTAGCTAGCAAGCAAGCATTGTAAGTGGGGTACTTGAAGTGCAATTTGAACGTGACCCATGTATGTACAAAACTGAAGTCAGCCGCCCAATAAAATCCGAGAGTCCTTGTTCCAAGGTTGTTCAAAAAACTCGTTCTTTTGTCAAGTCATAGGCTTACTTCTGACTTCCTCCGTACTTGAAGTGTTTTGAATGTTCTTTCAGCGCTTTACAAATCTCATCTCCCCGACCGTACTTCATGTGCCATGAACAAAAAGATTTCATTAAAGGGAACACACACAACCAATGCAAATGGTGTGCCAAATTTGCCCCTAATTAAAGTGACCGATTCTCTTTAAAAAGATATGTTGTTTTGGCAAGATCTGTACAATGAAAATTGGTTGGTGGACTAACTAGGGAGCTATACACAAGATCCTATGGTTGGATTACCCGAAATCAAATTTGAAAATATTTAGTTCGCGGATCAAACATAGGTCATTGTAGAGCTTCTTCTTTAGGTCGTAACCCCCTAAAGGTCCTTGGGGGTCTGAAACAGGAGCCCAAAATTGGATCACAACATCTTTTGGACTTGGGCATCATGAATAGTGCACTTTTAAAACTTGGGCGTCATAAATGGACCAATCAATGATGAGCTTGCAACCTTCTACAAGTTTTCGTACAACCCAACCTACCTACCACAATCTTTAAAGCACAGAATCACTCATACACATTGTGATTTGAATTGTAAAGTTTCACTTTTTGGATGCATCATAAGAAGGTGACCAGTTTGACATCACAATATAAGTGAAAAGTTGAGTACAATGAGAACTACAAGGCATATTCTTATGAGAAAAAGCCTCTCGGGCTTGCTTGAGCCTTTAAGGGTTAATTTGTTCACTACGCTACAAGCCTACAACTTCCTTACAGATAGTAAGGAATGAAGATCTAGGTATGTATGTACTCACTATGTGGATTCTCACTGAGAAAACTAGACTCTCCTTGCCACTAGAAATTTTCCTGATGGTGCCTGTGGTTTTCCAGCTGACAATGCATAATTAGCTGGATTATCTTAAGGTACGTTCCCACTTGGCCTTAGAGGTGGTGTTAGAAGGTGGTCTTATCTCCTTAAATGAGTGTGTGTCCACACCTACATTCTTTAATAATTACCAATCCTACATGGATGCCCACATGGCACACTCTAAAACTTGGAGGACAAAAAAAATATTAGCTAGTATTTGGGAGGACAAAAGATAGTTGAGCATTAGTAGGCAAGTGTTAGGGAAGCACCACAATTAGAAATATTCTCAAGTTTTGAAGACTTAAGAGTGGTCTTAGTTAATGGGGCCTTTGAGGAGCCATTATGTAATTGAGGCTACTTTTCAAGACACTTTTCCAAGCCTCATTGATGAGGCCTTCCCTAAGAATAAGGAATTTCCCCAAAATTGTGGAGGTCTTAAGTTTTAATGTATGCTCTTATCAAAGGCCAAGTGGGAAGGGGCCTTTAGTTACCAACAAAATACTACTTTCATGTTTATCTGGATTGTTTTTTTTGGGAACAATCAATGTATTATATGAACTGAGAAGTACATGTGCACCTTGAAAGCTGCTTTCATGTATCGCACAAGTCCAAACAAACCTTGATACTTTATCATAAAGTATTGTGATCTAATAATAAAGTAAAGAGGCTAGTACTAATAAAGTAAGGAACCAACATTCACCAACCAGTTGCAAACTGAACTCAACAAACCAACCCAAAGGGGAAGCTAAAGACGAAGTGGAGGCGCTAAAAGGGGTGAATGGGGGTTGCTATTTACGGGCAGTGCCACCCAATGCGCTTGTGCAGTTGGTGACTTGGTGGTTGGTGGCGTCGTCCATGTCTGATTGTCTGCTATAAACTCACTGCGGTGCTCCATTGATGGGCAACAAAACAATTGAAGCCAAGGAAACAACAAAAGGTTTATTGGAGTCACTGCTACAGAACCCCAGGGCAGTCACTGCAGCTAGCCTGCTTCCCATTATCCACGTTCGCCATGCCATGCCATGCATGCAGCAGCTTGCTTGCACACATCGCTCGCATCACAGCAGCATTGTGCTTCGTGGCATTCCACAATTTGTACACGCCCCTCTGGCATCGCCATTCAGTCCTTGCAAGAGCCAACCGGCACTCTGACTCTCGTTCGTTCCACTTCTAAAAGCTCCCCCCTGCCTGCTATATCTGTGCAGCTCTTTTAGCTTCCGACGAGTGACGCTTGCAATATGCATCGTCATGGTCGGTGCTGCACTCTCAACAACTCCCCCATGTCTCGATCTCATCCACTAGCTCCCAAGAGGACTGACCGTCGGTGCCTCTCTCTCATCCAGGGAGTGCAGAATCTTGTAACGAACAGAAGGATTAGTCAAATGTGATCGATCAGTCAAAGCTACTAGAACTCTAACTCTTCATTATTAGAAAGTGTTGCTCAAGAAACTCGTGAAAAGGATTGTTAGTTTCTCCGGGCAGGCCGTCTCGAATGATGATACATTAATAGTTGTTTCATCAATACAGAAAAATGTGATGAAAAAGTTACTGACTGTTCTAGGTTTGTGACCAGTCTTCTAACAATCAGTGTGAGCCACACTAATTCAGTGGGTTTCAGGATCCTCCAATCTGAGATCAAGCGATCTGTCAAAATTTTAAAAATCTGAAGAGTGTTGTTGTTTCTCCAGGTAGGTCGTTTGCTTTCTGCATCGATCTCAATTCGTAATACCTTCAATTGTTTCAAGAAAAGCAATAAAATGTGATCAGAAAGTTACTCAGATGTAGATTTTTGTGACCAGTCTTGTATGAGCCACACTAATTCAGCAGTTCTTGAAGAATCCCGCTACGTGCAGAGTTGCAATTGTAACGGATCAGTCAAAATTCGATCAGATAGCTAAAAAAGTGTTGCTGTTTCTACCTGAGGCAGGTCTAGCTTTTACTTCCACATCTCAAATGAATGATTGCATCAAAAAAGAAAAAGAAAGTTACGCAGCTCAAGATGTATGACGAGTCTCCAGCATTCGGAAATGAGCTTTTTAGGGTTGTGGGAAAGTGTGGGTGGCAGTAATCAATCAGAAGCGCATGACATGCATGGATGGGACGAGAGACTTGTAAGAGGAGCCAAACAAACATTCCGTGAGGGCCACTTGATAGTTTGTCTTTTAGCAACCGGTCATGCGTGCTGTGCAGGCAGTACGACGTCCTATGGACAATGACAATTTCGGCATCATAATAATCTGCATCACAAACTAAAACACAATTGATCGAGTCAAAGCCTTGCCTATTCGATCGAGGAGAGAGAGAGAGTTTGAGTTCCGACAATGAATCAGTAAGGTACAACCATTATTACTTTGTTTCTCGAACCTCGCACCTGCAATACGAATGAAGAATCTGAAACGTAAGGAGAGGAATTTCAATAATTAATGATCCGTGCCCACAAACTGTACAGATTCAGCTTACACAATTGGACTTGGTCAAGATAGCATTCTGAAGTTATTGAGAATGATCGAAAGAGAAGTGGATTAATTGTGTGATATACATGCCGGCAGTTGAGACAAGAAGCTAGCCCCGCCGATAATATTCCATCGATGCATTGATCATCATTCAGCTCGATCGTGTTGGCTTTCTTTCTTTCTTTCTTTCTCTTGAAAGCTTCCGAGGGAAGGAACACATGATTGCGACATGGAATTCCCCAGGTGGTCCACCTACAGCAAAAAGGCGATGATAGAATTGAAATCAGATGCTGCAATCACTCAATTATGAATGGTGAGGCCCAGGATCTACACATTGATTTCAAATACTGTGGACATGGATCCTTCGTCTCCTACAGTCGAATCGAAGTTCCGGTTACATTCCATCGTAACATGGCTTGGACTGTGAATTCAATGTGATGATATTGAGCTTCATGTCAAGAAATTTAGATTGATAGAAAGGTTCAACCAATTCCGGACTCATTCAGTAATCCCGGACTGGAAAAGATTTCGGATTTTTCGGGTTTTTGTGAATTTAAAACTATGCTATTGTAATAGAAAATCAAGTCCGGGGAATATTAGTATCTTTACACATTCTTGTGGAATCAGCCGTTTTTGGTTTACTTTTGTGTTTTGCAAAGTCATGGGGGAGCCCTAGATGTGTTACTTGTGGACTGCTCCTAGTCTAGAAGTAGTTAAATTTGTCATTTATCATGCAATGTGTACACTGAACCTTGGATTTGTTAAGTTCTGTGTCACGGAAAGTAATGTAGTGAATGCAAGGAAAGATGAAGAGCGTTTCGTAACCCTTAATTGTCACCGGTGACCAAACTGGTCACCAAGGTCATTGTTTTTGCTTTTGGGGTCCGACACAAAGGTAAGGTGCAAATCTTGTTCAAAGGCACCCCTATTCTTATGTTTTTCCGAATCCAATGCTCCTTCCCGATCGCCTTCTTGAGTTTATGTGAGCCGCGCAAAATTGTAGGGGCCACGTGATCCCATGGTCAATGCTCTTTACTTGGCCTTTCTTTTTATTTTTTTGAAGATTTTTTTTCAAAATAATAAAAAATTGTGTGGAAAATTGACATTTTGGATGACAAAGTGAAAGTCTGAAGAGCCATAAACTTCTTCCTCCAAAGTACTTTTTGACAAATTTTGTTGATGTCATTCAAAAATCAAGTTTGACTACTTTGTGTGGTAAAAATTACATATCCATCCAAGATAGTATGGATTTATGGCATGCGTTTATGTGAGAACTATATTTGCTTTAGGGTTTGAAACATGGGGGTATGTTTTTGTTCTGCAAGCCAACTATGTGAATTCAAACTTAGTTCTTTATAACTATTAGTTTTTGTGAATAAGCGTGATTATGAGGTGATTCTAACAACTTATTATTTGGAAGAGTTTTTGTCCAGACAATTTTGGTATTGGAGTTGCAATGACGTTTGCTTATTGGAAATACTAAAAGAATACGTGGTCCTTGAGGAGACACCGTCAGATTTCAACTTTATTTGTTGGGTTGGATTCCAATTTTAAACTTTTATTGTGTCGTAGGACCTTTGTTCAATCGAAGATGTGAGGGAGATGCGGCATTCTTTCAAAGTCCCCTTTCAATCGTCCCTACGTAGCATTTGGCGTTTGAGGGGCATTTCTAGATTCGGCTTCTCCCCTCATACAACAAATTTCACTCGAATTTTTGAAAAATATAAGGCCCAAGTTACACAAAAAAATAACATGATATGTGTAATTTTTTTGTTAGATTAGAACTTTTTGGCACTCTCTTTTGGATAGTCATATGGAGTACGAGCTCTCATACATTCCTGCACAAAGAACATTTTTTATTCAAAAGCCATAATTTAAAGAATCTTCTAATGATGGTGGAGCCTTGGATATAAATTTGGGAAATTACCATGGATGAATGTGTACGTATGGTATAAGTGAATAAAACACAAGTTGTAGTTTGGTACTCTATTGACACTACATAAAAGCGTAGTCAAAGTTACGAATATGCCCCCACAATATTATTACTACGTCACACTCTTGTTAATAGTTACTCTTCCAAGAAATGGGAACACTTCTTGGAAGCTCATACGCTTTTGGTACCTTGCACACATAAGTAAGTAGCTTTACTTTACATTGCCTACCTTAACTCTTGAAGGCACCTGTTAGCCCCTCGGGCTGTTTTCCAACAGAATCTTGCATGTAGCTCTTTTGATTCTCAAATTTTCACTTATTTTTTTATATCATTATGGTCACCTTTTTGTGATGCATCTACAAAGTGAAATCCTACAATTCAAATCGCAATTTGTATGAGTGATTTGTGCTTTGATTAGATTGTGGTAGGTAGGTTGGGATTGCACAAAAACCTTGTAGGAAGTTGCAAACTCATCATTGATTGGTTCATTCATGGTGCCCAAGTTCAAAAAGTGCACTATTCATGTTGCCCAAGTCCAAAAGATGTTGAGATCCAATTTCGGGCTGCCCATTGAGGAGTGGAAGGACCTTTAACCCCTAACCGTCCTTAAAACCCGAAATGGGTTTTTGCAATTTCGGGCAGCCTAGATGAAGGTGTTAAAGGTAATATTTTTTGCCTAAATTTTTACTGGATGTTCCTTATACTCCAAAAAGTATGTGGTAAAATTTGCAAAGCCAAATTCCAATTTTACAACCTTCATCTAGAAATTTTAGGTTTGAAGTCCAAAAAGGGCAGCTTAAATTTAGTCTTTTTTTGAAAAAAAAATTCAGAAGTATGTTTATAAACAAATCACTACTTGAGTTCCAAAGTGTCACAAGTCAAAAAGTTTACCAATTTTACAAGGGCAGCCTTCAAAACTTCCAAAATCAATCTTCAAAATGCCCAAAAAACTTGGGAGACAAACTTTGAATGTTATGATCTCTCAAATGGTAAACATCCAACGGTCAATTTTTGGAACCCTATCTAAAAATAGTCTTAGGTACAAGATCTTACGGTTGGAAATATTAAAGGACAGAAAAAAATTGGTTCACACCTCCGGGAGTGCATAGAGGTAGAAAATTGCAGTTTTGAGTTTTTGAGCTCCAAAAACACACACGGACGGTTAGGGGTTAAGGGTTAAATTGTTCGCATTTAATTGATGTTCTCAAGAAAATAAAAAACCAATTAGAAATAATATCGTCACCAAAAATATTGGGGTTAGAGTTTTGAGTTTGAAGTCATAATCACATCTTCCTGATTTCTAGAATATAGGTTCAAGATGTTGTATTCCTCTACTATGATCATCAATAAGATATATTAACCCCTAATTTTCCTTGTGTATTTTTGGAGCTTGAAACCTCAAAACTCTTGAAATCTACATAATGCAGCAACCCATCAAAAATTGTGTCAATGTTTAACCCTTAAACGCCCAAGCAAGCCCGAGGGGCATGATTCCAACAGAATCTTCCCTGTAGCTCTCACTGTACTCAACATTTCACTCATATTTTGATGTCAAACTGGTCACCTTCTTCTGATGCATTCAAAAAGTGAAATTTCACAATTCAAATCACAATTTGTATGAATGATTTTGTGCTTTGAAAGGATTGTGGTAGGTAGGTTGGGGTGGTACATAACCTTGTAGGAGGTTGCAAGCTCATCATTGATTGGCCTATTCATGATGCCCAAGTTCAAAAAGTGCACTATTCATGATGCCCAAGTCCAAAAGATGCTGTGATCCAATTTTGGGCTGCCCGTTTCAGACCCCATGGGCGTTTAAGGGTTAAAAAACTCTACCCTTGATTGTTGCTCCTACTTTTTTATTCCCCCCCTAAAGATAGTCAACATAATAAAAGCGTTCAACCACCTCTCGGACCCCTAATTTTTTTGGAACCAATTTGTCTTGTGTTCAACCACCTCTTCATTTACACTTTTTGAGATCTCGTGTGCCGTATAACTTAATCTTCATGTTACCCAAGTACTTTGTCTCGTGTGCCCCCTCTCTAACTTAATTATTCATTCTATGGTGGGGTTATGTGTTAAAAGTAACGATATGATTGTGGGGTCTCCCTCCATCACATGCGATCTGCCAAGTTGGCTTTTTATTTTTTGTCACGAGACTGCCACCGATGAACAATATTGTTGTACCCATGCGATGTCGAATAAGATGGCGACTTCGAAATCATGTTTTGTCAGGATCGTAACAAAACTCACATGTTCGCCCCCTGCAACGCGCGCGTTCAGTACACACAAAAGGCTTGTTTTGCAAACAAATTTAAAAAATTAATTAAAAAAAGAAGACGGAGTTAGGTGACTTGTAAAAAAACCATGGTGCTTTGTATGATTACATATGATCAGAATACTTGTGTGAAGCCATACTCATCGCATAAAGTCAAAATTCCATTGCAAACAAAAAGGTGCACATATTTTTATTAGATTTTTTTTTTTTCTTTTTTTAAAGTGGTCTTTAAGTCAGCCCCAAAAAAGGGGCCTTCAATGAAGTCTAGGAAGTGGAAATAAAGAATTAATGGGTTTGAATTAATGGAGATTCTTTGGTGAAGAATTTAATTGCACCCACTTTGTTTCATATCGTCAACCACTTGCCAAATTGGTGATCACTAAAAGAGAGTGCTCAAAACGGGAGCGGTAGCAATGATGGTGCACTAGGCTTCTTGACTTATTAGAGGTATATAGACAGTAGCTTCTTCTTCTTCACTCAACAGTAGCATGTATTCATGGCAAACATTATAGGGTGCAATTTTTGAAACACCTGTGAGACTGCCTTCAAAACTTCATAGCAGATTGTAGAAGAGTTCAAAAATCATGAATTGACTATGTGGGACTTTCATTCCACTTACTTTTTCCCCATGCATGACAAGTACTTCAGTTGTTGTCTTCATTATAGATTGAGAATTTGTGAAATTTGAAATTTGTGCCATTTTTGAATTTGAGCCATTTCACAAATTTGAAATTGTGAAATTTGAAAATTTGAGCCATTTTTTAGCACTCTCCCTTTATGTATCAATGTCTATGATATAGCATTGTTTTCCTTTTAGAGTATTTCTTTTATTTGTGTCATTTCAATATTCTTAGGGCATCCATGAAAGCTCACATCGAATTATAAAAGTAGCGAGACAATTCTTTGGTTAGTTTTTGGTGCAAGATAATGAATAAAAGGAGAGCCAAAAGTTTGTATTTAACCCCTAAAGATCCAAGCGTTTTTTGGCCTTCCAAAACCAAAAACTGTGGTTTTCTACCACCTTGTTCGAATTGAGATATGGTCAAAAAATTTATTGTTTTTCTGTACTTTCAACCGTAAGATCTCAAACCCACCTACTATTTGTACTACCATGTGAAATTTCAACCGTTGGATCTTCACCATTTGTGAGATCTTAACATTCAAAGTTGGTGCAGAAGTTTTTTTGGGCATTGCTTGTGAGACATTGTTTCCATGGAGCATAGGTAAAATTGAAGATTGTTACCCCAAACATAATTCCCATATTTTTTCCCATGTAGATAATCAAGTTGGGTACGCTCATGCAAAATTTTGGAAACTCATTCCATTTGTGTGACCTTCATGCAAATTATTTCCTAGAAGAAGGTCTAAAAACATCGATATAGTAAAACATGCATTTCCTTCGATATATTTGGTTCAATTAAAAATCCAAACGGCGAGTAGGTGCCTTTATGAGTTTGTGAAATTTGAGAAAAAAAAAATTGGAAAAATTCCAAAACCTCAAATTTTGACAAATTTTGTAAGAGTTAATTCAGAAATTACTAGAAATTGTGAAGATTGTTTTTGTAATTTTTGAGGGCTGCCCTTGTGAAATTCACAAACTTTTTGAGTTAGCTCACTTTGGAACTCAAGTAGTAATTTGGTCATAAACATATTTCCAAAAAAAAATCTCAAAAAAATACTAAATTTAAACTGCCCCAGTTCGGCTCGCAAACCAAGAATTGTCGTAGAAGACTCAAAAATTGGAATTTGGCTTTGCAAATTTTACCACATACACTTTGTAGTATAGGGAGCACCCATTAAAAAATTTGGGCAAAAGTATTACTTTTAACCTATTCATCTAGGCTGCCCAAAATAGCAAAAGCCCGATTTGGTCCTCTTGGATCTTTAGGGGTTAAAGAATAATTGCTCATAAGAGATGCAAGTGTGGTATTTCTTTTGAAATTATGACCATGTAGAGCAACACTTTACGTGTAATTTTATGAGGTTTGTGTTTATCACGTAAGAAGGTTTTCATTACCAAGTCATTATTCAAGTTCAAATTTATCTTAGTCAAAAAAATTATCCATTTCACAAGGACAGCCTCCAAAAATTACAAAAACAATCTTCTTAGTTTCTAGTAATTTCTACATTATTTCTTACAAAATTTGTCAAAATTCGAGATTTAGTTTTTTCTTTTCTTTTCTTTTCTTTTTTTCCCTCAAAATTCACAAACTCATAAAGGCACCTACTTACGGCTTGATATATTTAAAGATGATAATTATATATAAAACATTGATGCATGTTTTACTATATCGTTGTTTATAGACCTTCTAGAAAACAATTTGCATGAAGGTCAACTTAACAGAATGAGTCTCCAAAATTTTGCATGAGGGTACCCAACTTGATTACCTACATGAAGTAAAATATACCCAAAAACTTTGAGGTAACAAACTTCAACTTGCCCTTGGCACCATTTACGCTATGTGTCCCTCGCAATGGCCTAAAACAATTTTTACATCAGTTGACTTTGAATGTTATGATCTCACAAATGGAGAAGATCCGGCGATTGAAAATTTCATCATTTACTCAAAAACAAGTAAGACACAAGATCCTATGGTATGAAGTCTTAAAATGGAGAATTTTATTTATTTGCATGACGGGGAGTGCACGGGACTAAAAAAAGACTTCTTGCTCCCAGAACAACAAGGAAATTTTGGAGTTAACCCTTAAATGCCCAAGCATGCCCCTTGGGCTTGCTTTTCAGTGTATTTTCAGAGGGGTTGGGCGTTTAAGGGTTAAGTGGGGGCTAAACATGTAAATGCATTAATAATTGTTATATCTCCTTCTGGTAAAGTAATTCTCGTAGAGTAGCAAACGTAATTAGGACACATTCATTCACATTCAACCTCAAGGATAATAAGAATTTTTTTTGTAAACCTTCAAAGACCCCATAGACCTCAAAGTGCTTACAAGGAAAAAATAGAAAATAAAAATAAAATGTTGCAATCGAACATTGTAAGTGTGAGATTGCAACGGTCAAATACAATTTTGTTTATGATTGAATCACTTGCATGCCGAGGTTCTTCATCAAAACATGTGTTGGATTTACGTCTTCTTTCCAACAATATAACGTTGTTGATCTACCTAAACCTTGTCCAAAATCCGGAACAAGTCAAACGCATTATCCTACGCTATCAAAAAAGACGTATAAAATTTGCAAAGAATATGTGTACAATCCATACCCAAAGGCATGTATTTTAGCTTTTTTTTTTGTCGGCCCTACATGATGGTCTTAAGGCCGATTGGAGGAAAAGATGGATATGGTACACCTACTTACATGAGTTGGTTGCTTACCAAATTGGCCCATGCGCGCCCACATAATAAAACTCCCTTTAACTATTTTTTTAAAAAGTGACATGGGACTATAATAAAAACTCATTTATATCCTCGGTTGTGTACAATCGGCTGGTCAGAGTACCTTTTTGAAATACCCGAAAGTGCAAAGACCCGCGTAATGAATGAAACAAGCCGAAAGTTTGCATGTACCTTGTATGTATGTAACCACCAACATAAGAAAATTCGCCCATTTGTAGTTGGGTAATTTTTTGGGGTGGCAAGATGGTTTTTATGAAGGTTTGTAATTTTTTAATATTTTTTTTGTACAACACATGAATTAATACAAATTTTCAAACAGTAAAGTACTGCTGGACCTGTAATCAACCTATAGGGTACGCAAAAACCACCTTAGCTGGTACAAATTTCCATTCATGATTCGACCCAAAACCACCAGCTTTTTGATTGTTTTGATTGGTCAGTTTGAATTGAGTGTTCTGGCGATGCTAGTTCAGGCTAGGTGCGGTTATGGGGAGACCGATAGGTTGATACTGGGGGTGCTGGTGGTTTTAGGTACTTCTACCTTACTCCCTCCGTCTTAGAAAAACACCATGATTTGGTTCAAACACCCGTCCCATAATAATACCAAGATCTGATATTAATGAGTAATTCATACCATATCCAACAATATCAATGAGTAATCTATAGGAAATCATGGTGTTTTTTCTAAGACGGAGGGATTATTATGTAAGAGATTAGGAATTACAGAGGGTAGGCCTTTCTCTTGTAGATTTTACTTGTAATTGGTGCATAAAAGACAATAGACACATTATTATATCCAAAAAGCTATAAGCGTTCATATACAACAAGATCCATGGACTCAAGCATATTTAGGTAAACTTTGGTAGAAGGCATCATGCTTGTTGCCTTGGCTATTTTACCTTACAATATGAAATCTATCTAAACTTGGAGTCTACACAAGAAGAAAACTTGTCATGTCCGAGTTGTTTGCATAAACCCAACTATTTGTATCGCAGGCACAAACAACACTTTATGAGTGCAGCACAATTCTTTAAGTCATTGTGAGCAAATCATTTTTCTATTAGTGTTGGTTTTCTCCGTGAGGTCGTGAATGTTGTAGAAGCCAAATGAAACAAAAAGTGTAATCTTCCACCACCTTGTTGAAATTAAGGTATGGTCAATAAGTATAATTTATTTATTTTTGTATTTTCCCATAGGATCCTGAATTTAGCTAATATGGGAAATCTTACGAAAACTCAATTGCGCACCATATTTGTAATTGAAACTTTCAGAGTCGATACAAAACATAATTTGGGCATTGATCAAGAGACAAAGTATACTTTGTGAAAGGGAGATTTGATGATTGTTACCCCCAAACATTTTGCCTCTGTTCTTTAATTTACTTTTTTAATGCTCAACTAAGTTGAGTATGCGCAAAGCAAAATCTTAAACTCATTATGCTCTTTGAACCTTATGCATAGGGACAAGGACGGATCACGATAGGGACCATGTTTAGGACAAGACTGGACGTAGACAAGGTTTGGGACAAGAACACCAATGGGACTGAGATGAGGAACTACCAATTTCCAACTATTTCTTTGTTACGCAACATCATAGGAGGTATACTATTAAGGATAAAGAAAGACTTAGAAAGTCATTCAAGTCAAAAGCAATGCTCAAGCAGACAAAAACAAAAATAAAAATAAAAAATACATGGATCTTTGAGATATTGCAATAAATTACATCGTCCATGAAATGCTTGCATGAAAATCTGCAACATTTTCAAAGGCAAATATCACGCATGCAGATTATCTTGCTGGATTGAATACTGTTGTGTAAACATCAGGACATGGAATTTTGAAAAAGTATAGTTATTCAATTCATTTGAGTAACTTTCGGAAGGGAATCATCCAAAAAGAAAAAAGGCAAATTCATGAGTGGCAAAGGGAATTCATTGATGCAGTCAAATAGCACAGGACAAACACGCACAATCGGATTTCCCCTCCCCACCGTCGTTTCTTTTCTTCCCCCACCAATGATGTAGTTTTATTGTACGCAAGAAACCATGCAACCTTTACATGGTCCCATGCAACAAACAAATTCCTCTCTCCCATCATCTTGATGTTGGCCAAGAAGGCCAAGGTTGTTATTCCATTCCAGAGTGAGCAAAACCCCTCGTCTACCCGTCCAAGATTTGCAAAAAGACAAGGTTGTTATTCCATTCCAAAGTGAGCAAAACCCCTCATCTACCAGTCCAAAGGACATTAGCCCACTGACAGCATTATCTTGTCACAAAGCAGGTGGTTAAGTTTGTGGTTCAACAACAAAGCCTTTTAATATTTTGACAAGCTCTTTTCGATGTTAAAAGTGCGTACCAAATGACAACCGTTGGACATTTTGGACTGAAGAAAGGGGTGGGGTTCAGTGATCACCTCTTTCTGTTGGACTCTTAGGCTGAATGGTGCACAATATTCTCATGCAGTCATTTATTGCAATGATGGCCCCAAACATATTTGACCCATTCTCATCATTGCATGTTGTTCCTTCCCTTTTCATGGGACCACGAGAGGGAGAGATATAGCCTTTATTGTCCAAAGGCTCCCTCCCTGATAGCGAGGGTGCAACCACTCGCGTTTTTTTTTGTTTTGCTGCATCATGAATAGCATGTGTTTTAATTTAGTACGACTAGCAAGTGACATCAGAATGAAGGGGAGATGGAAAGTGACAGTTTTTGATTACAAGTGTGCCCGGCTACAAGAAAAAAATAAAAAAAAAAAAAAATTGGCTTCTGAAAAGACGATCAAGTCACTAGTCATTGCCGACTGGAAGATCCATGGTGCTTGCTCGTATGTGAAACTACGGCCTTGCACAAGATATTCGTGTGCGGCACATGAGGTTTCTAGCTTTGTGTTGACAGATTCGAATTTAAGTGGCTGTGATTGATTTGATCGTACTTAACTCAAATGAGTCCTTGTCGTTGCAAATCAGAGTACGTCTTCTTGTTGTAGACATTGCCTTCGAGATCTTCGTACTCTTCCTCGAGATCAGGCCGCCATTTGTTGACTCCTTGCCTCTCCTGTATCCTCTCCCAGAGAGCTTTCGCATCCTGTAGCCACAAAACTTTCAACAGATGAACAGAAAGGACTACGCAACAAATGGAAAAGTCTCTCCAGGAGCGACATCATTGATAAGCAAACGTGATCGGTGAGGTTATGTTTCATGGAAATAACAAAAGCATATGTTACAGAGGTACAAACAGAAAGTACTGCAGAAAGCTCCAGCACGTACTTTGATAGATGTGATCTCATGGAAGTTTTTGGTATTTGGAATGCCCAAGCAGCGCATGCCATGTTGATGTCTCCACTCTTTGAAGTGTCGCTCAAAGGCTCGCCGACCCCAGTAACTGTAATTACCACATATCTCGCATTTGAACTCCTGCAAATTGGTCCACGAACAAACCTCAGTCAACCAACGAACATTACATACTCTGAAGGTGACAGCAAGCAAGGTTCAAGCGCACGTAACAGTGGCTCCAAAGAGTTGGCAGTTCATTGAAGTGCTATCAAAAATCTTTAATAAGAGACGACGTTGAGGATTCTCTGATAGGAGAAGACAGGTCTTACCTGACCGAGTCCGTGCAGTTTATATAGCCAGTAAGGAATAGGTTTGCCATCCCAGCCCATTGGCAGCTTCAAGGGATTGTAAATCGCCTGCTCTTCGTCTTCACTCTCACTCTCTTGAGCTACTTCTTCCTGCTCTCAGACAAACATTCAAAGAAACACAATGTTCAAACAAATGTCCTGGCTGTTGAGAAGAAAATACGAGTATCAATCAACGGGGCTAATTCAGAATACCTCTTCCCGCTCAGCTTCCATCTCTTCATAAGTTAGAGCTTGCTTCTTCTCGACATGTGACTTTGTTTCTTCTACGGCCTGCAAATTAAACAATCGACACTGCTTATTATACCCCAACTCAAACCACAAGATTCAGCGACCTTGCAGAACAGATGCAACCAAGCATGTCGGCACATAAATAGACTCATGTTGCATTCATACTAAGCCACAACAGCATACCTCTTGTAAGAGTTCACATAGACGCTGCATTTTCACCTCAGACAACGCAACTGCCTTAGAGGCCGAAACCTGCTGTGCAATCTCCTTCTCTGATTTCTTCGAGTTTGGAGTTTGATAACCCTTGGGAAAATGCTTGCGGTCAAGGTCTTCGAGTGCAACTCCCTATCATATGGAAGATGTACCTCTTTAAGGCGCTCAGGGCCAAGCTCTATGAGCTCCTCGACACTATCGTAGTCATCAACATCAACAAGTGGCTGCTCCTCGAGGAAGTCTGCTCAGTTCCTACACCCTTGTCCTCCCACCCTTGGACTGTTCCAGCATTCCATCTCTCGTCAAACTCTGCTTCGACCTGCATAGAAGAGAATGAATATTAACAATAGACCCGGCTGGAAGTACTCAAATAACACAATGCGCAGCTTGCTAAGTCCCATATCAAATATGGCCCAGATACTATTGCACTGGAAATACAAGTAATCTGATATCACACCATAGCTGGGGGAGAAAGAGAGTGTAAACAGATGCACGCTTACCTTCGCGAAAATTTTATCAACGTCCTGTAGTGGTTGAGTGCGCGCAAAAAATGAAAGCAAGTAGTCCGTCAATGACTTTAAATAATCTTGGTACTGTCTGCAATTCACAACAAAAGCTAAAATCATGCTCCTGCTCCTCTTCATTCAAGTTGAGCAGTGAATGGTACCAGGAAAGAATCAAAGGACCTCGAAGCAGCACATAAGATCCATACGACATGTCAAAATGCGTTACACAACAACAAACAACAAAGTGAACAAAACTTACTTCGTTAACTTGACACCACGCGGGATTTTATGTGTTTGTGAGAACTCGTCTAGAAAAACGGAGTACTCCGTAGGCTGCCCAAACTTAGAATTCAAAAACTGATTGTAAATCTCGTGAAGATCCAAGTATCGTCCATACGCTTCCTGAACAAACAATCAAGAAAATTCACAAAATCAAGCACATGCATTACAGCGTAATGCAGCATTACATGCTATTATGTGTCATACCGTTCTCCAAGAAATTGCTCAAACCTCTGTCCACAAACATTGACAGTAATGTAATGCACATATCAAACCCCAAACTGGAAGACTGAAGCCTGCAGCAATGATGACTCCCTTCCACACACAATACTGATTGAACTGAATTTAAAGAATTACTCCAAAAGTAATAGCATCACAGTCGAGAAGGAACGGAACAATACCTCTCCACTAAAGTCGATGTAAGGCTCCTCCTTAAGGTACTCTTCAGGATCGTCAGCGTTGATACCCTCCCGGGCGTTAGGATGGCGTCTATGGTACTCCCTCACCTGCAAAAACAGATCAATCGTGATCCCAGCATGACATAAACAAAGAAGGCCCTACAGATCACCATATATACTAAACTCTCAAAGGACTCCGAAGCCCTACTCCCCTCATGTAAACCAGACCTAAACGAAACAACAGCGAATGGAAAGTATCATTGGTATTATAGCTTCTTAGAGCTATTGATCATCGTGTAACTCAAGATACCATACCCTAAATTGGAGCCTAACAATAAAATAAAACAAGAAGTAATCAGACGATTACGTACTTCTTTAAACCGCTCGTAAAACGATGTGAAGTAATTCTGACCAACGCCTTGCCCTCCGAGCGCAGAAATTTCATCCTCCCGAGCATGATCTTTATCTTCATAAATATCAACCTGCATAAAAATAAAACAGTAAAGAAAAATGATCTCACCACACAGGACTTCCTTTCTAGCTCAAATTTAGAATTTCGAGCTGCATATTCTTCGTAAAAAAATGAAAGTATACAATATGAGAAAATCGAGCTCACTCACAAGCTTGTTGGTGGACTCGAGAATAGCGAGGCGCATGTTATTGACACGGTGATTCTGCTGCAAGCGTTCCTTGTGCGATTTAGTTTCCTTCTGAAGCTCTTGCACAATGCATCGCTCCAGCCGCTCAATCTCCTCGTGAAAACCCCGCGTCTGCTCCAACAACGTCCCGCTCATTGTCACTCCTTCTTCTTACTCCGGTGAAAACAAGAATCCTGGTAATGCCAGTTCAGGACATGTGCAACATCTGTGAAGAAAACGTGCAAAACCCTAAAATCGGACACTGTGAATTTTGTAAGCAATATGTTGAGCGCGAACAAGGCGAAGTGGAGAGGCGACGGAGGTTGGCTTGCTGCTGCCCGTTCTGGAGGGTTTTGTGTTGCTGACCGACTTTGTCGCTGCCCGTATATGTGTATCTAGAAAGAGATTACAAACCTCTGTCTTCGCGGTGAAACGGGCCCGTGGACACTTGCGTTCTGTTCCTTCTTGTTCGACAGGTCTCCCTCTCCGACGGTAACGCTATATTCGCTCTGCTTTTTGTAGGGGCGGCGTCTTACGTGCTGTCCACGGAGGTTTTTCCTCGTCTTCGAGCGTACGCGTTTTGATCTGCTGGACTCTTTCGATCAGAGTTCTTTGCTCCTTTCAACAAGAAGCTAGGGTTTCTTCTGTTCGATAGTTTCTGTGTTGCTATCATTTCAGGTATTTGCAGTTTTCGTTTCTTGCTGCTTTCCTGCTTTCCGTCTGTTTTTCTTTCAAGTTGTTCGTAGAAAGGGCTGCTTTGTGATTTGGAAATTGGTACCTATGGTATGGTTATGACTTTTGAAGGAGACGGATTACGGCGGATCTGCCGTTTTTGCACGGTAGTCATTTAGATGCTAGGTTGTTATCTTTCGGTATTGTTAGAGGCGGATTGGTTAGATCTGGCCTTTGTTAGCGATTAGATTGCAATAGTTCTTGGTCACTGGCATTTTCTTTCTTAGATCGAAGGCTGACGAGCTTATAGTTCGAGGATGTTAAGGTTGCTTTTCGAACAAATGTGTGTTATGCTGACTTCAGAAATGGTATGAGGATACTTCATGCAGGATCGGGTTGCAGACAAAGCGGTTTTCTTCTTCGCGGTTGTGATGGCGGACGAGTACCCACCTCTCATCCGCACGCAGGTTCCAGGCACGGCGACAACAAGGCTTGAGAGCAGGGTAGCAGAATTGGAGGAACGGTCCAACATAGTTGTGACAGTGCTCTACGGATATTTGGAAAGAGAAGTAGGCATCCTTGCAGGTGAGATCTTAAAATGGTCTGTGAACAAACGCGGAATACATGATGGAGACGGTCGTCATTTCTTCGACTCAAGCCAGGAAGTGCAGCGATGGGTTCTGGTAAGAATACCAACCCTCAGCCTTCATTGGATATAGTTGATGATTCTGGCACTTATCTTTGTTCTAATTGTGCTTTTGTTGCAGCTTGGTTGCAAGGCGTACGGTGAGTTTGGAGCAAGTCCCAGTGTCAGGGATGTAGAGGCGTACAAGTTTATGTCCCAAGAGGTGATAAAACTCCGGAATGAGACCGCGCATTTCCAGAATATTAATGCCTTGGAGGCAATGGTGAGGAGTTGCCAGGCAGGAATTCAGGCATGGCCGAGGCTCAGGGAGAAATATCCGGCGCAAGTGACTATCATTTCGAACTACTACAAGTTTAAGGCACTTCTACCTGAGAACTTCCAGTGAACCCCTTCAAATGAGCTGATGATTTCTTTTTCAGAATGTGTATATGAAGATGGAGAATGCATGCACAAGATGGAGCCGACTATTTGACTCTCTAATCCTGATTAGTGGGATCATGGTGTAACCTCTTTGTTGACACTGAAAGCATGTCGCAGCCGGTTTCGCAGATGCTTGAATGGTTCTTTGTGCTGCTTGACTACAATATCTTCCGTTTGTGGAGTATCCGGCACTTCGGCTGTGGATGCGAGTGAGGCCTTTCTGTCTATTACATCCAGATTCAGAGAGTGCCTCCTACTCTCTTTCTCTTTCCCTTGCTTTGCTTCCATCCTGAAAGAGTGCCTATTCTCTTTCTCTTTCTTCTTCTCCAACCTCCGAGACAGCCTAGGCTCCAGTGCAGCATTTGTAGGCGTCTGCGCACATGCCAAATGCTTATATTAGATCTGGTCGAATCCGTATATTAAATTTTCAAGTTTTGCATGGTGCTTTACGAAGGCACCAGCTATGAGGCAGCAGAAGGACTTACTGTAGGACTTTGAACATCCTCCACGGATTTGGACCCTCGTCGTGGTCTTCCCTCTCCATGGCTTATCATTCTGAATGGAAAACATTGCACGTCCCCATCAACATTGTCTTGACGGGCAGTTGAAGACGTAGGTACCAGAGACAACTCCTGCATTGGAACTGAATTTCGGTTGTCGTGCAAGTGATAATAAAATTTTGGCTCCGAAGATGAACGTGAAAATTCTTGCTTTTCTTTGGCGGTCTCTGTTTGCTGTGGTGTTGGTGGAGCCTCAGGGGTTTGTGTTGTTGGCGTCTCCGCAGCTCCTTTGTGCTGAAAGCAAAGACACAAACCATAGCAAGGTTAGTTGTCTGACCTTCAACAGTGCTGGAAACGGCCTGTGAGGATTAAGTACGGTGCAAATTGAATCACATTCAAGAGATTCTGAGGGCCACTGTGATTGCATGACAAGCATAGAATGATTACTTCATTGATTTGATGACACCATCTGATTCAATTAAGGTAGTATCTGTCCAAGCTTGGGACAGAACACCTCGAATTCCATATCCGGTATAATCGTGAAGAACGGACTTGAGTACATCAATTGTGCACTCTGCTGAGATTCTTACCTTGGCAGGTGTTTGAACTTCCGCTGAACCGTGATCAGCCTCGTATTGTTGCTGCTGGTCTTCCTCGACGATGGCTGTCAAAGGGTCGTGATGTCCCTCTGGGATGGTTGTATGAGGTGTCTGTAGAGCAGTGGTAGAAGTGTCTGTAACACTTTGCTCTGGAAGTTCAGATTTTGGTTCGACTACAGATGGCTCGTCCGCGAATTTCACAGATTTCGGTGCCGCTTGTAACTCCGAAGATGCAATTGGTTCTTCAGCCGCTGGTGGCTTCTTCAAGAAGAGTTTTTGCAATGAAATTCTCGGTCGCACTTCTGAAGATGCATCATGCTCACCCACCTGAAGAGCTTCTCGTTCTTTGAACGTATCTCCTACTTCCGGCTTCGATGATTCATTTTGATGATCACTTGTTCTAGCTACTAGAGGTGTAGAACTAGTGCCTGCAGCGAAAGTGGTCCTATCAAACGATTTCTGTTCAAGAGTGCCACTTTCTTCATTCGTTTCGTGAAACACCTCTTCTTCTGCAGGCTCTGCTTCGTGCTCTCGTGCGGGCTTCGCTTCAGGCTCTTGTGCATGCTCTGCTTTGTGCTCACGTGCAGGCTCCGAAACTGGCTCTTGTGCAGACTCCGCTTCAGGCTCTCGTGCAGTCTCGGCTTCAGGCGGTCGTACAGGCTCCACTTCAGGCCCTCGTGCAGCCTCGGCTCCAGCCTCTCGTACAGGCTCCACTTCAAGCCCTCGTGCAAGCTCCCCATCACGCTCTTGTGCAAGCTCTGCTTCAGGCACTCGTTCAGGCTCGTCTTCAGGCTGTTGTGCGTGCTCCCCTTCAAATTCTCGTGCGAGTTCCACTCCAGGCTGTCGTGCACGCTCGGCTACGGGTTGCTGAGGGGGCATACGAGACAAACTACTTGGGTAACATGAAGATTAAGTTATACGGCACACAAGATCTCAAAAAGGTGGTTGAACACAAGACAAATTGGTTCCAAAAAAATTAGGGGTCCGAGAGGTGGTTGAACGCTTTTATTATGTTGACTATCTTTAGGGGGGAATAAAAAAGTAGGAGCAACAATCAAGGGTAGAGTGCTTCAAACATTGACACAATTTTTGATTGGGTTGCTGCATTATGTAGATTTCAAGAGTTTTGAGGTTTCAAGCTCCAAAAATACACAAGGAAAATTAGGGGTTAATATATCTTATTGATGATCATAGTAGAGGAATACAACATCTTGAACCTATATTCTAAACATCAGGAAGATGTGATTATGACTTCAAACTCCAACCTCAATATTTTTGGTGATGATATTCATTTTAATTGGTTTTTTATTTTCTTGAGAACATCAAATAAATGCTAATAATCTAAGGTGACAACAAGGTAGGTAGGCAATGTAAAGTAAAGCTACTTACTTATGTGTGCAAGCTATCAAAAAGCGTATGAGCTTCCAAGGAGTGTTCCTATTTCTTGGAAGAGTAACTATTAATAAGAGGGTGACATAGTAATAATATTGTGGGGGCATATTCGGAACTTTGATGTCGCTTTTATGTAGTGTCAATAGAGTACCAAACTACAACTTGTGTTTTATTCACTTATACCATACGTACACATTCATCCATGGTAATTTCCCAAATTTATATCCAAGGCTCTACCATCATTAGAAGATTCTTTAATTTAGGGCTCTTGAATAAAAAATGTTCTTTGTGGAGGAATGTATGAGAGCTCATCTCTATATGAATATCCAAAAGAGAGTGCCAGAAAGTTCTAATTTAACAAAAAAATTACACATATCATGTTATTTTTTTGTGCAACTCGGGCCTTATATATTTCTAAAATTCAAGTGAAATTTGTTGTGAGAGGGGAGAAGCCGAGTCTCGACATGCCCCTCAACGCAAATGCTACTTAGGGACGATTGAAAGGGGACTTTGAAAGAATGCCGCATCTCCCTCACATCTTCAATTGAGCAAAGGTCCTACAAAACAATAACAAACTCAAAATTGGAATCCAACCCAACAAATAAAGTTGAAATCTGACGGTGTGTCTCCTTAAGGACCATGTATTCTTTTAGTATTTCCAATAAGCAAAACGTCATTGCAACTCCAATACCAAAATTGTCTGGACAAAAACTCTTCAATTAATAAGTTGTTAGAATCACCTCATGTAATCACGCTTATTCACAAAAAATAGTATTTATAAAGAACTAAGTTTGAATTCACATAGTCGGCTTGCAGAACAAAAACATACCCCCATGTTTCTAAACCCTAAAGCAAAACTAGTTCTCACATAAACGCATGCCATAAATCCATACTATCTTGGATGGATATGTAATTTTTACCACACAAAGTAGTCAGACTTGATTTTCGAATGACATCACCAAAATTTGTCAAAAAGTACTTTGGAGGAAGAATTTTATGGCTCTTCAGACTTTCACTTTGTCATCCAAAATGTCAATTTTCCACACTAGGGGGTTAAGAAAACGCTCTTCATCTTTCCTTGCATTCACTACATTACTTTCCGTAACAGAGAACCTAACAAATCCAAGGTTCAGTGTACACATTGTATGATAAATGACAAATTTAACTACTTCTGAACTAGGAGCAGTTCACAAGTAACACATCTAGGGCTCCCCCATGACTTTGCAAAACACAAAAGCAAATTATCCTCAATTCCGTTAAAATGGCGTTATGCCGCTAAAATGACACACCCCAACTTTCTGAACTGCAGTTCAAAAACCATGTGATATAACAGAATTTGAAGGTGATATTATGGAAAATGAGTGACAATGTATATAAAGGAGTGATATTATTAAAAAAAAAATGGTGATATTACAGAATACACCATTCCATGTGAGCACATATGTAAGATTTGGTGTGACAAAATGGCACATGACATAGTGCCATTTTAACGGAATTGAGGTTTAAACCAAAAACGGCTGATTCCACAAGAATGTGTAAAGATACTAATATTCCCCGGACTTGATTTTCTATTACAATAGCATAGTTTTAAATTCACAAAAACCCGAAAAATCCGAAATCTTTTCCAGTCCGGGATTACTGAATGAGTCCGGAATTGGTTGAACCTTTCTATCAATCTAAATTTCTTGACATGAAGCTCAATATCATCACATTGAATTCACAGTCCAAGCCATGTTACGATGGAATGTAACCGGAACTTCGATTCGACTGTAGGAGACGAAGGATCCATGTCCACAGTATTTGAAATCAATGTGTAGATCCTGGGCCTCACCATTCATAATTGAGTGATTGCAGCATCTGATTTCAATTCTATCATCGCCTTTTTGCTGTAGGTGGACCACCTGGGGAATTCCATGTCGCAATCATGTGTTCCTTCCCTCGGAAGCTTTCAAGAGAAAGAAAGAAAGAAAGAAAGCCAACACGATCGAGCTGAATGATGATCAATGCATCGATGGAATATTATTATCGGCGGGGCTAGCTTCTTGTCTCAACTGCTGGCATGTATATCACACACAATTAATCCACCTCTCTTTCGATCATTCTCAATAACTTCAGAATGCTATCTTGACCAAGTCCAATTGTGTAAGCTGAATCTGTACAGTTTGTGGGCACGGATCATTGATTATTGAAATTCCTCCCCTTACGTTTCAGATTCTTCATTCGTATTGCAGGTGCGAGGTTCGAGAAACAAAGTAATAATGGTTGTACCTTACTCCATTTTGGTTACCCACAACAGATTGTGCACAGAAACTAGGTATTTTAGCAATGTGTTTTGTGTCTCTGCAGCGGAATGGGAGCAGGTTGGTCGCCTTTTTGCGTAAAGTGCAGGGGTGGGATGGGATTGGAGAATCATTGTGGAGTGGGAATGCTTTATCCCCAGGCCCACTCCTCTTTTTTCTCGTGGGAGTTCCAGCTTACGCCCCCTTTGAGGATTGAGGGCCGGCCCCAATTCTTCTTAAAATTTCAACCAATAGGATGGCTGGATTCTTCCAAATCGGGCCCAAGCGCCTTGTACTAAGGCCTGATTGGAACTTCAATTTATTCTATGTGGTATACTACGTAGCATTGTTTTGGCGCCAGAATGTTGGGGCCTTAGTGATGCAATTGGGACAAGGTTTACCCTAGCCCGAACTTCCCAACTCGGGCCCGAACTCGGGCCGTTGAATCCGGCCCGCTCTCCAGCCGGCCCCACCTTGTGTATACTGTACCAGCCCGCTCTCCAGCCGGCCCCACCTTGTGTATACTGTACCAGCCCGCTCTCCAGCCGGCCCCACCTTGTGTATACTGTGCTCTAGAAATTAGTTTTGTATTGGTTTCAGGATTTGGTCACTCTTACGTTCATTTTTTTATGATGACCAATTTTTTTTTTTTTTTTTTTTTTGGAAATGTTAACTACCTCAGGGGTTAGTAAGTTTTCAACTTTTTTAAAAATGAGCAAGTCACTTGGAGAATTTTTCAAGTTTTTTCAAGTACATTATGTAGAATTATAGTCGTAGGATTTTGTTGGATACTAAGACCAAACTTTTACATGACACAGATTCCGAGATCCATACGTTTGATGACAATAGGGCAATGAAAAAAATTCACACAATGGACTTTGAGCAAGCACTGTAATCACATACCATGCCTAAATCACCGCCTTTCTTTAAAGCTAGCATTACTGACCACTCTATGAAGTCTAAGTAATCGTTGACCTTAAGGGGCTTGGAGAAAAACTTAAATGTGTCGAAACATGTGAGTTTTCTAACTTATATGAAGTTTTTCTCCAAAGACGATGTAAGGACTGTAATGCTAAGATGAAATCAATAAAATCAAATTCCTTCAAGTAGCGACTATTTATTCTTTAATGAATCAAAGAAGCCAAAACTATTCAAACTACACTTTTTGTAATGATAACAAATATTTGGTGTGATTGGCTTAAATTATATGTCTTTTCATACAATAGAAATAAGCCACTCATTACATTCAAAATATATTATTAATATCCCCTGATTGTAAGTTCAAAAATACCAAGTAAACATTGGCCTACTGTATTTGAATGCTTGGTTCAAGGTACAATCTATAATTTCAAATGAGGTGTCATAAATTGGAAGTGGTTCAAACTTACATGACTTTTGGAAAGTAAAAATTATCCAGAAAGAAATTCCTTCATCCAATTATAGCTCCTCAAAATTTAGAATCAATAGTAAAAATGGGTGATTGGGCATTTAGGAGGTAAATTTATACACAAACATTAGTGAAAGCCTCTCCCTAGGCTTAGGCCAAGCAACTTAATTTGAGGGTGAGAGAAGTTCCATGCAATTTGGAGACGCTTACCCCTCATAATAGAAGCGGTTTTTTTTATTTTAGGATCCTTGAGTCAAGCTAACTGTCATTGAACTGAAAATTTGAATATTCCCATTATAACAAAATACGTGACTATTTCGTACTAAAGTTTCCTCTTTTCTTCAAAAACCTTTGAGGAAGGCATATGTTTCTTCCTTATAGTTTGCAGGTGCAACAACAAGGTTGAAGTTTGACCATAGTAGGTGGCATTAACACCACAAGACTCCATTATTTAGCTATATTACCAAGAGGTAATGTTTTTTTACTAGCTCCATCTTCCCAACTTAAATACTCAATCCCGGAAAAGTGGCACCCTAGTCAGCCTCCAAACTTCAAGGCAATATAGACCAAGTTTGGGACAAGGCCAAGCCACAAAATGAAGCAGCTTTCATGTGGTCCATGCACCACAAGGTGATTGTAGTCAACTTTCAAGTGGAAACAAAAAATGAGTCCTTCACTCGACACTAATTGCCCCAGTTGTAAAGACCTACTTCTCAGAAACATCTTCCACCGATTCTTTGATTGCCCGCCGGCGCACTACATGCCTGAAGGTAAGCTCATACTATTCTCTACAATCTTATGCATGTCCTTGAGTCTGATGGCATCATTGTATATTTGGCTCTCCACTTTTTTACCAAGTGATAGATGCGACCAAATTTTGGATTGTCTTTAATGGCTCTATATTATGGCTTATGTGGTTGGACAGGAATGCACCGTGTTCTCTGATGACCAATAGACTCCACACTTTGGAGAGCTCTACGCTATGTGAGGCATTTGTAGATTTTATTAGCATGACTTGGCTATAAATTACTACCCTCTTCCGCCTCCATCTGTGGCATCCTTCCAATTACTTAAACACGTTTCATCTACAATAATTGCCAACTAATATTTTCTATAGGAGAATTAAGCTTATTATGGAATACATAAGCCCTCCTCCTCCTGTGGGCACTTTCTGCGAGTTTGGTTAAGATTCCTCTCCCAACTAGTACTTAGACCTTTTGCTACCCCTCCGTATATAACCAAATATATTCTCCAAGCAAGTATTGCTATCAACTAGATGTATTTTTCTTCAATCAATAATACATAAACCATTTTTAGAAATAAAATAAAATGGTCCAGTAGGGATATACACCTATTATTCACATTCACGTCTTATTTTATAGATTTCTACTATAGCCGTTTTTGCATGATACTGTCCAAGCAAAATTTCATAAGAAATACAAAATGCAGATTTTACAACACATCTCAATCTCTTGGGCCTTTAGATACAAATAAGCACAATTCATCACAAAAGGACCTTGACAAATCCAAGAATCATAAAAGTTGATTACAAGTTGAATTTCAAAACTTCAATTTGGATTCCTTCCCATATTTTTAAAAGACACCCTTAAAAATAATAATGAAGATGACATTATATTATATGTTTGTTATTTTTCCAACACTAGTTACTCGGTAGAAATTACTATAGTGTTCATTCCAAGAGAGAGGTTAATAATCTCTTTCTAGATATAATAAATAAACGGGCAGCTACAAAGTCGGTCAGCAACACAAAACCCTCCAGAACGGGCAGCAGCAAGCCAACCTCCGTCGCTCTCCACTTCGCCTTGTTCGCGCTCAACATTTTGCTTACAAAATTCACAGTGCCAGATTTTAGGGTTTTGCACGTTTTCTTCACAGATGTTGCACATGTCCTGAACTGGCATTACCAGGATTTTATTTGCATCGGAGTAAGAAGAGGGAGTCACAATGAGCGGGACGTTGTTGGAGCAGACGCGGGGTTTTCACGAGGAGATTGAGCGGCTGGAGCGATGTATTGTGCAGGAGCTTCAGAAGGAAACCAAATCGCACAAGGAGCGCTTGCAACAGAATCACCGTGTCAATAACATGCGCCTCGCTATTCTCGAGTCCACTAACAAGCTTGTGAGTGAGCTCGATTTTCTCATATTGCATACTTTCATTTTTTTACGAAGAATATGCAGCTCGAAATTCTAAATTTGAGCTAGAAAGGAAGTCCTGTGTGGTGAGATCATTTTTCTTTACTGTTTTATTTTTATGCAGGTTGATATTTATGAAGATAAAGATCATGCTCGGGAGGATGAAATTTCTGCGCTCGGAGGGCAAGGCGTTGGTCAGAATTACTTCACATCGTTTTACGAGCGGTTTAAAGAAGTACGTAATCGGCTGACTACTTCTTGTTTTATTTTATTGTTAGGCTCCAATTTAGGGTATAGTATCATGAGTTACACGATGATCAATAGCACTAAGAAGCTATAATACCTATGATACTTTCCATTCGCTGTTGTTTCGTTTAGGTCTGGTTTACATGAGGGGAGTAGGGCTTCGGAGTCCTTTGAGGGTTTAGTATATATGGTGATCTGTAGGGCCTTTTTTGTTCATTTCATTCTGGGATCACGATTGATCTGTTTCGGCAGGTGAGGGAGTACCATAGACGCCATCCTAACGCCCGGGAGGGTATCAACGCTGACGATCCTGAAGAGTACCTTAAGGAGGAGCCTTACATCGACTTTAGTGGAGAGGTATTGTTCCGTTCCTTCTCGACTGTGATGCTATTACTTTTGGAGTAATTCTTTAAATTCAGTTCAATCAGTATTGTGTGTGGAAGGGAGTCATCATTGCTGCAGGCTTCAGTCTTCCAGTTTGGGGTTTGATATGTGCATTACATTACTGTCAATGTTTGTGGACAGAGGTTTGAGCAATTTCTTGGAGAACGGTATGACACATAATAGTGTGTAATGCTGCATTACGCTGTAATGAATTTGCTTGATTTTGTGAATTTTCTTGATTGTTTGTTCAGGAAGCGTATGGACGATACTTGGATCTTCACGAGATTTACAATCAGTTTTTGAACTCTAAGTTTGGGCAGCCTACGGAGTACTCCGTTTTTCTAGACGAGTTCTCACAAACACATAAAATCCCGCGTGGTGTCAAGTTAACGAAGTAAGTTTTGTTCACTTTGTTGTTTGTTGTTGTGTAACGCATTTTGACATGTCATATGGATCTTATGTGCTGCTTCGAGGTCCTTTGATTCTTTCCTGGTACCATTCACTGCTCAACTTGAATGAAGAGGAGCAGGAGCATGATTTTAGCTTTTGTTGTGAATTGCAGACAGTACCAAGATTATTTAAAGTCATTGACGGACTACTTGCTTTCATTTTTTGCGCGCACTCAACCACTACAGGACGTTGATAAAATTTTCGCGAAGGTAAGCGTGCATCTGTTTACACTCTCTTTCTCCCCCAGCTATGGTGTGATATCAGATTACTTGTATTTCCAGTGCAATAGTATCTGGGCCATATTTGATATGGGACTTAGCAAGCTGCGCATTGTGTTATTTGAGTACTTCCAGCCGGGTCTATTGTTAATATTCATTCTCTTCTATGCAGGTCGAAGCAGAGTTTGACGAGAGATGGAATGCTGGAACAGTCCAAGGGTGGGAGGACAAGGGTGTAGGAACTGAGCAGACTTCCTCGAGGGAGCAGCCACTTGTTGATGTTGATGACTACGATAGTGTCGAGGAGCTCATAGAGCTTGGCCCTGAGCGCCTTAAAGAGGTACATCTTCCATATGATAGGGAGTTGCACTCGAAGACCTTGACCGCAAGCATTTTCCCAAGGGTTATCAAACTCCAAACTCGAAGAAATCAGAGAAGGAGATTGCACAGCAGGTTTCGGCCTCTAAGGCAGTTGCGTTGTCTGAGGTGAAAATGCAGCGTCTATGTGAACTCTTACAAGAGGTATGCTGTTGTGGCTTAGTATGAATGCAACATGAGTCTATTTATGTGCCGACATGCTTGGTTGCATCTGTTCTGCAAGGTCGCTGAATCTTGTGGTTTGAGTTGGGGTATAATAAGCAGTGTCGATTGTTTAATTTGCAGGCCGTAGAAGAAACAAAGTCACATGTCGAGAAGAAGCAAGCTCTAACTTATGAAGAGATGGAAGCTGAGCGGGAAGAGGTATTCTGAATTAGCCCCGTTGATTGATACTCGTATTTTCTTCTCAACAGCCAGGACATTTGTTTGAACATTGTGTTTCTTTGAATGTTTGTCTGAGAGCAGGAAGAAGTAGCTCAAGAGAGTGAGAGTGAAGACGAAGAGCAGGCGATTTACAATCCCTTGAAGCTGCCAATGGGCTGGGATGGCAAACCTATTCCTTACTGGCTATATAAACTGCACGGACTCGGTCAGGTAAGACCTGTCTTCTCCTATCAGAGAATCCTCAACGTCGTCTCTTATTAAAGATTTTTGATAGCACTTCAATGAACTGCCAACTCTTTGGAGCCACTGTTACGTGCGCGCTTGAACCTTGCTTGCTGTCACCTTCAGAGTATGTAATGTTCGTTGGTTGACTGAGGTTTGTTCGTGGACCAATTTGCAGGAGTTCAAATGCGAGATATGTGGTAATTACAGTTACTGGGGTCGGCGAGCCTTTGAGCGACACTTCAAAGAGTGGAGACATCAACATGGCATGCGCTGCTTGGGCATTCCAAATACCAAAAACTTCCATGAGATCACATCTATCAAAGTACGTGCTGGAGCTTTCTGCAGTACTTTCTGTTTGTACCTCTGTAACATATGCTTTTGTTATTTCCATGAAACATAACCTCACCGATCACGTTTGCTTATCAATGATGTCGCTCCTGGAGAGACTTTTCCATTTGTTGCGTAGTCCTTTCTGTTCATCTGTTGAAAGTTTTGTGGCTACAGGATGCGAAAGCTCTCTGGGAGAGGATACAGGAGAGGCAAGGAGTCAACAAATGGCGGCCTGATCTCGAGGAAGAGTACGAAGATCTCGAAGGCAATGTCTACAACAAGAAGACGTACTCTGATTTGCAACGACAAGGACTCATTTGAGTTAAGTACGATCAAATCAATCACAGCCACTTAAATTCGAATCTGTCAACACAAAGCTAGAAACCTCATGTGCCGCACACGAATATCTTGTGCAAGGCCGTAGTTTCACATACGAGCAAGCACCATGGATCTTCCAGTCGGCAATGACTAGTGACTTGATCGTCTTTTCAGAAGCCAATTTTTTTTTTTTTTTATTTTTTTCTTGTAGCCGGGCACACTTGTAATCAAAAACTGTCACTTTCCATCTCCCCTTCATTCTGATGTCACTTGCTAGTCGTACTAAATTAAAACACATGCTATTCATGATGCAGCAAAACAAAAAAAAAAAACGCGAGTGGTTGCACCCTCGCTATCAGGAGGGAGCCTTTGGACAATAAAGGCTATATCTCTCCCTCTCGTGGTCCCATGAAAAGGGAAGGAACAACATGCAATGATGAGAATGGGTCAAATATGTTTGGGGCCATCATTGCAATAAATGACTGCATGAGAATATTGTGCACCATTCAGCCTAAGAGTCCAACAGAAAGAGGTGATCACTGAACCCCACCCCTTTCTTCAGTCCAAAATGTCCAACGGTTGTCATTTGGTACGCACTTTTAACATCGAAAAGAGCTTGTCAAAATATTAAAAGGCTTTGTTGTTGAACCACAAACTTAACCACCTGCTTTGTGACAAGATAATGCTGTCAGTGGGCTAATGTCCTTTGGACTGGTAGATGAGGGGTTTTGCTCACTTTGGAATGGAATAACAACCTTGTCTTTTTGCAAATCTTGGACGGGTAGACGAGGGGTTTTGCTCACTCTGGAATGGAATAACAACCTTGGCCTTCTTGGCCAACATCAAGATGATGGGAGAGAGGAATTTGTTTGTTGCATGGGACCATGTAAAGGTTGCATGGTTTCTTGCGTACAATAAAACTACATCATTGGGGGGGGGAAGAAAAGAAACGACGGTGGGGAGGGGAAATCCGATTGTGCGTGTTTGTCCTGTGCTATTTGACTGCATCAATGAATTCCCTTTGCCACTCATGAATTTGCCTTTTTTCTTTTTGGATGATTCCCTTCCGAAAGTTACTCAAATGAATTGAATAACTATACTTTTTCAAAATTCCATGTCCTGATGTTTACACAACAGTATTCAATCCAGCAAGATAATCTGCATGCGTGATATTTGCCTTTGAAAATGTTGCAGATTTTCATGCAAGCATTTCATGGACGATGTAATTTATTGCAATATCTCAAAGATCCATGTATTTTTTATTTTTATTTTTGTTTTTGTCTGCTTGAGCATTGCTTTTGACTTGAATGACTTTCTAAGTCTTTCTTTATCCTTAATAGTATACCTCCTATGATGTTGCGTAACAAAGAAATAGTTGGAAATTGGTAGTTCCTCATCTCAGTCCCATTGGTGTTCTTGTCCCAAACCTTGTCTACGTCCAGTCTTGTCCTAAACATGGTCCCTATCTGTGATCCGTCCTTGTCCCTATGCATAAGGTTCAAAGAGCATAATGAGTTTAAGATTTTGCTTGCGCATACTCAACTTAGTTGAGCATTAAAAAAGTAAATTAAAGAACAGAGGCAAAATGTTTGGGGGTAACAATCATCAAATCTCCCTTTCACAAAGTATACTTTGTCTCTTGATCAATGCCCAAATTATGTTTTGTATCGACTTTGAAAGTTTCAATTACAAATATGGTGCGCAATTGAGTTTTCGTAAGATTTCCCATATTAGCTAAATTCAGGATCCTATGGGAAAATACAAAAATAAATAAATTATACTTATTGACCATACCTTAATTTCAACAAGGTGGTGGAAGATTACACTTTTTGTTTCATTTGGCTTCTACAACATTCACGACCTCACGGAGAAAACCAACACTAATAGAAAAATGATTTGCTCACAATGACTTAAAGAATTGTGCTGCACTCATAAAGTGTTGTTTGTGCCTGCGATACAAATAGTTGGGTTTATGCAAACAACTCGTACATGACAAGTTTTCTTCTTGTGTAGACTCCAAGTTTAGATAGATTTCATATTGTAAGGTAAAATAGCCAAGGCAACAAGCATGATGCCTTCTACCAAAGTTTACCTAAATATGCTTGAGTCCATGGATCTTGTTGTATATGAACACTTATAGCTTTTTGGATATAATAATGTGTCTATTGTCTTTTATGCACCAATTACAAGTAAAATCTACAAGAGAAAGGCCTACCCTCTGTAATTCCTAATCTCTTACATAATAATCCCTCCGTCTTAGAAAAAACACCATGATTTCCTATAGATTACTCATTGATATTGTTGGATATGGTATGAATTACTCATTAATATCAGATCTTGGTATTATTATGGGACGGGTGTTTGAACCAAATCATGGTGTTTTTCTAAGACGGAGGGAGTAAGGTAGAAGTACCTAAAACCACCAGCACCCCCAGTACCAACCTATTGGTCTCCCCATAACCGCACCTAGCCTGAACTAGCATTGTCAGAACACTCAATTCAAACTGGCCAATCAAAACAATCAAAAAGCTGGTGGTTTCGGGTCGAATCATGAATGGAAATTTGTACCAGCTAAGGTGGTATTTGCGTTCCCTATAGGTTGATTACGGGTCCAGCAGTACTTTACTGTTTGAAAATTTGTATTAATTCATGTGTTTCACAAAAAAATATTAAAAAATTACAAACCTTCCTAAAAACCATCTCGCCACCCCCAAAAAATTACCCAGCTACAAATGGGCGAATTTTCTTATGTTGGTGGTTATGGGTACTTCGACCGTAGTGCCATGAAACTTGGCACTCTATTGGCCTATATTCCTTTTTTATGAGCGAAATAAAATATCAGCCAAGACCATACATACAAGGTACATGCAAACTTTCGGCTTGTTTCATTCATTACGCGGGTCTTTGCACTTTCGGGTATTTCAAAAAGGTACTCTGACCAGCCGATTGTACACAACCGAGGATATAAATGAGTTTTTATTATGGTCCCATGTCCCTTTTTTAAAAAAATAGTTAAAGGGAGTTTTATTATGTGGGCGCGCATGGGCCAATTTGGTAAGCAACCAACTCATGTAAGTAGGTGTACCATATCCATCTTTTCCTCCCATCGGCCTTAAGACCATCATGTAGGGCCAACAAAAAAAAAGGCTAAAATACATGCCTTTGGGTATGGATTGTACACATCTTCTTTGCAATTTTTTTACGTCTTTTCAATAGCGTAGGATAATGCATTTGACTTGTTCCGGATTTTGGACAAGGTTTAGGTAGATCAACAACGTTATATTGTTGGAAAGAAGACGTAAATCCAACACATGTTTTGATGAAGAACCATGCACATGCAAGTGATTCAATCATAAACAAAATTGTATTTGACCGTTGCATTCTCACACTTACAATGTTTGATTGCAACATTTTATTTTTATTTTCTATTTTTTCCTTGTAAGCACTTTGAGGTCTATGAGGTCTTTGAAGGTTTACAAAAAAATTCTTAACCCCTAAATTTCCTTGTCGCAAAATGGTCTAAGTTACAAAATTTGACCTTCCTTTAGATTAAGCTTGAAAGATCTCAATCTAAGAATTATTTAAGATATTCAACCGTAAGATCTCAAAGTTCACTTGACATTCTTCTCACACACCAAATTTGAACCGTTCATTCTTTCTCACTTGTGAGATTATAATGGCCAAAGTTGGCTGAGTTTTTCTTCTTGGGGAACCTCAAAAACCCGTTTTGGGTTTTAAGGAAAGTTAGGGGTTAATACCATTGAGGTTGAATGTGTCCAAATTAAGTTTGCTACTCTACAAGAATTCTTTACCAAAAGCCGGGAGATATAACGATTATTAATGCATTTACATGTTTTCTTATCACAAATAGTTCATATGCGTATTTTTAGCCCCCACTTAACTCCAAAATTTCCTTGTTATGGGAGCAAGAAGTCTTTTTTTTAGTCCCGTGCACTCCAAGCCATGCATATCGAAAAAATTCTCCATTTTTAGACTTCATACCATAGGATCTTGTGCCTTACTTGTTTTTGAGCTTATGTTGAAAATTTCAAAGGTGGCTCTTTCCCGGTTGTGAGATCATAACGTTCAAAAGTTGTTGTATTTTTATTTATTTTTTGGCTATTAAGAGGGACACATAGCGTAAATGGTGCCTAGGGCAAGTTGAAGTTGGTTTCCCGAGAATTTCTGGGTATATATTTTTTCATGTAGGTAATCAAGTTGGGTACCCTCATGCAAAATTTTAGAGACTCACTCTGTTAAGTTGACCTTCATGCAAATTGTTTTCTAGAAGAAGGTCTATAAACAAGGATATAGTAAAACATGCATCAATGTTATATATATATATATATATATATATATTTCAAATGACAAGTAGGTTTCTTTATAAGTTTGTGAATTTTGAGAAAAAAGAAATTTTAAAAAAATCCTGAATCTCGGATTTCGACAAATTTTCTAAGAAGTACTACAGAAATTACTAGAAACTATGAAGATTGTTTTTATAATTTTTGGAGGCTGTCCTTGAGAAATTGATAATTTTTTTTACTAAGATAAATTTGGGACTTGAATAATGACTTGGTTAATGAAAATATTTCTTAAATTTTTATCAGAATAGTCTAAACTACAAATTGCCCGTTTTGGACTTGAAACCTAAAATTTCTTGATGAAGTTTCAGAAATTTGGTTTTGCAAATTTTACCACACATACTTTGTGGTATAAAGAGCACCTTGTAAAAACCTTAGGAAAAAAAATTTCTATTAACCCCTTGAAAATGGCTTCCCAAAATCTCAAAAACCCATTTTGGAATTGAAGGATACTTGGAGGATATCTAGAATTTTGGTCAACAAATGTGGCTAGTTTGGTTTAGGGTTTAGGGTTTTAGGGTTTTATTGCACTCGCAGTGCAAAGTTTGAAACCTTCTTGCGTGATGAACACGAACCACATAAAATCAAACGTAAAGTGTAAGTTGCTCTACATGGTCATACTTTCATAATAAATACCACACTTGCATCTTACATGAGCAATTTTTCTTTAACCCTTAAGCGCCCACAGTGTCGTTCTTCGACATTCTGGATGTGAGGCTCCGTCTTTGGTGCACAACCCCGCTTTCATCCCATCGATTTTTCATCCGCCGTTTTTTTTGCTCAACTCCTCGGTGGGTTTACTCTACTCCCTCCTTGGATAAATAGTAAAACCTTGATCCTCAATTTGTGAGAGTGGGCAAAGGAGATTTTTCATGAAAGTTTTGGTGGTGTGATCTTCACCCCTTTTTTGCATGGATCTTGAAATCCATACCTCCAAATGGCATGCAACTTGGAGGTCATACTAATTGCCATGCTCCAAAGAAGATCCTACGGTTGGATTTTCCATTTTCATCTTTTATTTGTTTTTACGCAGTTTTGAAAAAATCAGCATTATTACCAATTGTTAGGAGCTTTACCCCCCCTTGGGCGTTTAGGGGTTAAATACAAACTTTTGGCTCTTCCTTCATTCATTATCTTGCACCCAAAACTAACTAAACAATTGTCTCGCTACTTTTATAATTTGATGTGAGCTTTCATGGATGCCCTAAGAATATTGATACTGGGGGTGCTGGTGGTTTTAGGTACTTCTACCTTACTCCCTCCGTCTTAGAAAAACACCATGATTTGGTTCAAACACCCGTCCCATAATAATACCAAGATCTGATATTAATGAGTAATTCATACCATATCCAACAATATCAATGAGTAATCTATAGGAAATCATGGTGTTTTTTCTAAGACGGAGGGATTATTATGTAAGAGATTAGGAATTACAGAGGGTAGGCCTTTCTCTTGTAGATTTTACTTGTAATTGGTGCATAAAAGACAATAGACACATTATTATATCCAAAAAGCTATAAGCGTTCATATACAACAAGATCCATGGACTCAAGCATATTTAGGTAAACTTTGGTAGAAGGCATCATGCTTGTTGCCTTGGCTATTTTACCTTACAATATGAAATCTATCTAAACTTGGAGTCTACACAAGAAGAAAACTTGTCATGTCCGAGTTGTTTGCATAAACCCAACTATTTGTATCGCAGGGCACAAACAACACTTTATGAGTGCAGCACAATTCTTTAAGTCATTGTGAGCAAATCATTTTTCTATTAGTGTTGGTTTTCTCCGTGAGGTCGTGAATGTTGTAGAAGCCAAATGAAACAAAAAGTGTAATCTTCCACCACCTTGTTGAAATTAAGGTATGGTCAATAAGTATAATTTATTTATTTTTGTATTTTCCCATAGGATCCTGAATTTAGCTAATATGGGAAATCTTACGAAAACTCAATTGCGCACCATATTTGTAATTGAAACTTTCGTGAGTCGATACAAAACATAATTTGGGCATTGATCAAGAGACAAAGTATACTTTGTGAAAGGGAGATTTGATGATTGTTACCCCCAAACATTTTGCCTCTGTTCTTTAATTTACTTTTTTAATGCTCAACTAAGTTGAGTATGCGCAAGCAAAATCTTAAACTCATTATGCTCTTTGAACCTTATGCATAGGGACAAGGACGGATCACGAGATAGGGACCATGTTTAGGACAAGACTGGACGTAGACAAGGTTTGGGACAAGAACACCAATGGGACTGAGATGAGGAACTACCAATTTCCAACTATTTCTTTGTTACGCAACATCATAGGAGGTATACTATTAAGGATAAAGAAAGACTTAGAAAGTCATTCAAGTCAAAAGCAATGCTCAAGCAGACAAAAACAAAAATAAAAATAAAAAATACATGGATCTTTGAGATATTGCAATAAATTACATCGTCCATGAAATGCTTGCATGAAAATCTGCAACATTTTCAAAGGCAAATATCACGCATGCAGATTATCTTGCTGGATTGAATACTGTTGTGTAAACATCAGGACATGGAATTTTGAAAAAGTATAGTTATTCAATTCATTTGAGTAACTTTCGGAAGGGAATCATCCAAAAGAAAAAGGCAAATTCATGAGTGGCAAAGGGAATTCATTGATGCAGTCAAATAGCACAGGACAAACACGCACAATCGGATTTCCCCTCCCCACCGTCGTTTCTTTTCTTCCCCCACCAATGATGTAGTTTTATTGTACGCAAGAAACCATGCAACCTTTACATGGTCCCATGCAACAAACAAATTCCTCTCTCCCATCATCTTGATGTTGGCCAAGAAGGCCAAGGTTGTTATTCCATTCCAGAGTGAGCAAAACCCCTCGTCTACCCGTCCAAGATTTGCAAAAAGACAAGGTTGTTATTCCATTCCAAAGTGAGCAAAACCCCTCATCTACCAGTCCAAAGGACATTAGCCCACTGACAGCATTATCTTGTCACAAAGCAGGTGGTTAAGTTTGTGGTTCAACAACAAAGCCTTTTAATATTTTGACAAGCTCTTTTCGATGTTAAAAGTGCGTACCAAATGACAACCGTTGGACATTTTGGACTGAAGAAAGGGGTGGGGTTCAGTGATCACCTCTTTCTGTTGGACTCTTAGGCTGAATGGTGCACAATATTCTCATGCAGTCATTTATTGCAATGATGGCCCCAAACATATTTGACCCATTCTCATCATTGCATGTTGTTCCTTCCCTTTTCATGGGACCACGAGAGGGAGAGATATAGCCTTTATTGTCCAAAGGCTCCCTCCCTGATAGCGAGGGTGCAACCACTCGCGTTTTTTTTTGGTTTTGCTGCATCATGAATAGCATGTGTTTTAATTTAGTACGACTAGCAAGTGACATCAGAATGAAGGGGAGATGGAAAGTGACAGTTTTTGATTACAAGTGTGCCCGGCTACAAGAAAAAAATAAAAAAAAAAAAAAAATTGGCTTCTGAAAAGACGATCAAGTCACTAGTCATTGCCGACTGGAAGATCCATGGTGCTTGCTCGTATGTGAAACTACGGCCTTGCACAAGATATTCGTGTGCGGCACATGAGGTTTCTAGCTTTGTGTTGACAGATTCGAATTTAAGTGGCTGTGATTGATTTGATCGTACTTAACTCAAATGAGTCCTTGTCGTTGCAAATCAGAGTACGTCTTCTTGTTGTAGACATTGCCTTCGAGATCTTCGTACTCTTCCTCGAGATCAGGCCGCCATTTGTTGACTCCTTGCCTCTCCTGTATCCTCTCCCAGAGAGCTTTCGCATCCTGTAGCCACAAAACTTTCAACAGATGAACAGAAAGGACTACGCAACAAATGGAAAAGTCTCTCCAGGAGCGACATCATTGATAAGCAAACGTGATCGGTGAGGTTATGTTTCATGGAAATAACAAAAGCATATGTTACAGAGGTACAAACAGAAAGTACTGCAGAAAGCTCCAGCACGTACTTTGATAGATGTGATCTCATGGAAGTTTTTGGTATTTGGAATGCCCAAGCAGCGCATGCCATGTTGATGTCTCCACTCTTTGAAGTGTCGCTCAAAGGCTCGCCGACCCCAGTAACTGTAATTACCACATATCTCGCATTTGAACTCCTGCAAATTGGTCCACGAACAAACCTCAGTCAACCAACGAACATTACATACTCTGAAGGTGACAGCAAGCAAGGTTCAAGCGCACGTAACAGTGGCTCCAAAGAGTTGGCAGTTCATTGAAGTGCTATCAAAAATCTTTAATAAGAGACGACGTTGAGGATTCTCTGATAGGAGAAGACAGGTCTTACCTGACCGAGTCCGTGCAGTTTATATAGCCAGTAAGGAATAGGTTTGCCATCCCAGCCCATTGGCAGCTTCAAGGGATTGTAAATCGCCTGCTCTTCGTCTTCACTCTCACTCTCTTGAGCTACTTCTTCCTGCTCTCAGACAAACATTCAAAGAAACACAATGTTCAAACAAATGTCCTGGCTGTTGAGAAGAAAATACGAGTATCAATCAACGGGGCTAATTCAGAATACCTCTTCCCGCTCAGCTTCCATCTCTTCATAAGTTAGAGCTTGCTTCTTCTCGACATGTGACTTTGTTTCTTCTACGGCCTGCAAATTAAACAATCGACACTGCTTATTATACCCCAACTCAAACCACAAGATTCAGCGACCTTGCAGAACAGATGCAACCAAACGTGTCGGCACATAAATAGACTCATGTTGCATTCATACTAAGCCACAACAGCATACCTCTTGTAAGAGCTCACATAGACGCTGCATTTTCACCTCAGACAACGCAACTGCCTTAGAGGCCGAAACCTGCTGTGCAATCTCCTTCTCTGATTTCTTCGAGTTTGGAGTTTGATAACCCTTGGGAAAATGCTTGCGGTCAAGATCTTCGAGTGCAACTCCCTATCAATCACAGAAGGACGATCTCCAAATGAGACAACTCAAAAGAAAAAAAACAATTGCTCCCAGTACTGAAGATAATCCACCAACGTTTACTGTAATATGCAAGAAGGAAGCGAAACTACTGAGACTGCAGGTTCATCCATCTTACTGAGATATCTAGTCACCTACAACTCACCTTCGTAAGGAAAAGCCGCTCAGCACGTTGTTGAGCAGTGCCGCCTGTCTTCAATCCCAATGCTGCAAGAGCCTGAACAACTCTCAAATCATATTAGTACGTATATTAAAAGCCTATAGCATACAAGTTAAAAGAAGGTGAACACAACCATCAAAGTGGTAGCATCCACCCGAAGAACGCTTACTTGTGATCAAACGAAACAGACTTCTGGAAACTCTAGACCTAGTCTCTCGAGAGAAATCAAATACAAGGACATATGGAAGATGTACCTCTTTAAGGCGCTCAGGGCCAAGCTCTATGAGCTCCTCGACACTATCGTAGTCATCAACATCAACAAGTGGCTGCTCCCTCGAGGAAGTCTGCTCAGTTCCTACACCCTTGTCCTCCCACCCTTGGACTGTTCCAGCATTCCATCTCTCGTCAAACTCTGCTTCGACCTGCATAGAAGAAAATAAAAATTAACAATAAACCCGGCTGGAGGTACTCAAAAACACAATCTGCGTAGCTTGCTAAGTCCCATATCAAATATGGCCCAGATACTATTGCACTGGAATTTGAGTAATCCGATATCACACCATAGCTGGGGGAGAAAGAGAGTGTAAACAGATGCAAGCTTACCTTTGCGAAAATTTTATCAACGTCCTGTAGTGGTTGAGTGCGCGCAAAAAATGAAAGTAAGTAGTCTGTCATTGACTTTAAATAGTCTTGGTACTGTCTGCAATTCACAACAAAAGCTAAAATCATGCTCCTGCTCCTCTTCATTCAAGTTGAGCAGTGAATGGTACCAGGAAAGAATCAAAGGACCTCGAAGCAGCACATAAGATCCATATGACATGTCAAAATGCGTTACACAACAACAAACAACAAAGTGAACAAAACTTACTTCGTTAACTTGACACCACGCGGGATTTTATGTGTTTGTGAGAACTCGTCTAGAAAAACGGAGTACTCCGTAGGCTGCCCAAACTTAGAGTTCAAAAACTGATTGTAAATCTCGTGAAGATCCAAGTATCGTCCATACGCTTCCTGAACAAACAATCAAGAAAATTCACAAAATCAAGCAAATTCATTACAGCGTAATGCAGCATTACACACTATTATGTGTCATACCGTTCTCCAAGAAATTGCTCAAACCTCTGTCCACAAACATTGACAGTAATGTAATGCACATATCAAACCCCAAACTGGAAGACTGAAGCCTGCAGCAATGATGACTCCCTTCCACACACAATACTGATTGAACTGAATTTAAAGAATTACTCCAAAAGTAATAGCATCACAGTCGAGAAGGAACGGAACAATACCTCTCCACTAAAGTCGATGTAAGGCTCCTCCTTAAGGTACTCTTCAGGATCGTCAGCGTTGATACCCTCCCGGGCGTTAGGATGGCGTCTATGGTACTCCCTCACCTGCAAAAACAGATCAATCGTGATCCCAGCATGACATAAACAAAGAAGGCCCTACAGATCACCATATATACTAAACTCTCAAAGGACTCCGAAGCCCTACTCCCCTCATGTAAACCAGACCTAAACGAAACAACAGCGAATGGAAAGTATCATTGGTATTATAGCTTCTTAGAGCTATTGATCATCGTGTAACTCAAGATACCATACCCTAAATTGGAGCCTAACAATAAAATAAAACAAGAAGTAATCAGACGATTACGTACTTCTTTAAACCGCTCGTAAAACGATGTGAAGTAATTCTGACCAACGCCTTGCCCTCCGAGCGCAGAAATTTCATCCTCCCGAGCATGATCTTTATCTTCATAAATATCAACCTGCATAAAAATAAAACAGTAAAGAAAAATGATCTCACCACACAGGACTTCCTTTCTAGCTCAAATTTAGAATTTCGAGCTGCATATTCTTCGTAAAAAAATGAAAGTATACAATATGAGAAAATCGAGCTCACTCACAAGCTTGTTGGTGGACTCGAGAATAGCGAGGCGCATGTTATTGACACGGTGATTCTGTTGCAAGCGCTCCTTGTGCGATTTGGTTTCCTTCTGAAGCTCCTGCACAATACATCGCTCCAGCCGCTCAATCTCCTCGTGAAAACCCCGCGTCTGCTCCAACAACGTCCCGCTCATTGTCACTCCTTCTTCTTACTCCGGTGAAAACAAGAATCCTGGTAATGCCAGTTCAGGACATGTGCAACATCTGTGAAGAAAACGTGCAAAACCCTAAAATCGGACACTGTGAATTTTGTAAGCAATATGTTGAGCGCGAACAAGGCGAAGTGGAGAGCGACGGAGGTTGGCTTGCTGCTGCCCGTTCTGGAGGGTTTTGTGCTGCTGACCGACTTTGTAGCTGCCCGTTTAATTATATCTAGAAAGAGATTACAAACCTCTCTCTTGGAATGAACACTATAGTAATTTCTACCGAGTAACTAGTGTTGTAAAAACAAAAAACATATAATAGTATTATTTTTATGGGTGTATTTTAAAAATATGGGAAAAAGTCCAAAGAATTTTTGAAACTCAACTTGTAATCAATTTTTATGATTCTTGGATTTGTCAAGGTCCTTTTGTGATGAATTGTGCTTAATTGTATCTAAAGGCCCAAGAGATTTAGATGTGTTGTAAAATGTGCATTTTGTATTTCTTATGAAATTCTGCTTGGACATTATCATGATCGAAGACCTTCATGAAAAAACGGCTATAGTAGAAATCTATAAAATAAGACGTGCATGTGAATAATAGGTGTATATCCCTACTTGGCCATTTTATTTTATTTTTTAAAAATGGTTTATGTATTATTGATTGAAGAAAAATACATCTAGTTGATAGCAATACTTGCTTGGAGAGTATATTTGGTTATATCTAGAGGGGTAGCAAAGATCTAAGTACTAGCTGGGAGAGTAATCTCAACCAAACTCGCACAAAGTGCCCAAAGGAGGAGGAGGGCTTGTCTATTCCATGATAAACTTAACTCTCCTCTAAAAAATATTAGTTGGCAATTACTATATATAAAACCTGTCTAAGTAATTGGAAGGATGCCAGAGATGGAGGCGGAAGAGGGTGGTAATTTATAGCCACGTCATGCTAATTCAATCTACAAATGCCTCACATAGCGTAGAGCTCTCTGAAGTGTGGAGTCTAGTGGTCATTGGAGAACACCGTGCATTCTTGTCCAACGACATAAGCCATAATATAGAGCCTCTAAAGACTATACAGAATTTGGTTGCATCTTTCACTTGGAGAAAAATTGGAGAGCCAAATATACAGTGATGCCAAAGAGAAGAGTCCTAAGAGCCATTGGACTCAAGGACATGCATAAGATTGTAGGGAATAGTATAAGCGTACCTTCAAGCATGTAGTGCAGGCGGGCAGTCACAGAATCGGTGGAGGATGCTTCCAAGAAGAAGGTCTTCACAACTAGGGCAATTAGCGTCAAGTGAAGGACTTATCTTTTGTCTCCGTTTGAACGCTGACCGCAATCGCCTTGTGGTGCGCGGACCACATGAAAGGTGCCTCCTTTTGTGGCTTGGCCTTGTCCCAAACTTGGTCTATTTTGCCTTGAAGTTTGGAGGCTGATGGGGGTGTCACTTTTCCGAGATTGAGTATTTAAGCTGGGAAGATGGAGCTAGTAAAAACATTATCTCTTGGTAATATAGCTAATTAATGGAGTCTTGTGGTGTTAATGCCACTTGCCAAGGTCAAACTTCAACCTTGTTGTCGCACCTGCAAACTATAAGGAAGAAACATGCCTTTCTCAAAGGTTTTTGAAGAAAAGAGGAAATTTTAGTAAGAAACAGTCACGTATTTTGTTGTAATGGGAATACTCAAATTATCAATTCAATGACAGTTGAGCTTGAGTCAAGCTAAACGTACCTACAGATTGGGTAATTCACTAAATTGGAAAATATAGAAGAAAATGATAGGAGGCAGTTGAAGTGCAAGTTAAATGGGCAAACAAGGATCCTAAAATAAAAAAACCGCTTCTATTATGAGGGGTAAGCGTCTCCAAATTGCATGGAACTACTCTCACCGTCAATTAAGTTGCTTGGTGTAAGCCTAGGGAGAGGCTTTCACTAATGTTTGTGTATAAACTCAACTCCTAAATGCCCGATCAGCCATTTTTATGATTGATTCTAAATTTTGAGGAACTATAACCGAATGAAGGAATTTTCTTTTGGATATTTTTTACTTTCCAAAAGTTTGGTAAGTTTGAACCACTTTCAATCTATAAAACCTCGTTTGAAATTATAGATTGTACCAACCAAGCATTCAAATACAGTAGGCCAATGTTTACTTGGTAAATTTGAACTTACAATCAGGGGATATTAATAATATATTTTGAATGTAATGAGTGGCTTATTTCTATTGTATGAAAAGACATATAATTTAAGCCAATCACACCAAATATTTGTTATCATTATAAAAAGTGTAGTTTGAATAGTTTTGGCTTCTTTGATTCATTAGAGAATAAATAGTCGCTACTTAAAGGAATTTGATTTTATTGATTTCATCTTAGCATTACAGTCGTTACATCATCTTTGGAAAAAACTTTATATAAGTTAGAAAACTCACATGTTTTGACACATTTAAGTTTTTCTCCAGGCCCCTTAAGGTCAATGATTACTTAGACTTCATAGAGTGGTCAGTAACGCTAACTTTAAAGAAAGGCGGTGATTTAGGCATGGTATTTGATTACAGTGCTTGCTCAAAGTCCATTGTGTGAATTTTTTTCAATGCCCTATTGTCATCAAACGTATGGATCTCGGAATCTGTGTCATGTAAAAGTTTGGTTTTAGTATCCAACAAAATCCTACGACTATAATTCTACGTAATATACTTGAAAAAACTTGAAAAATTCTCCAAGTGACTTGCTCATTTTTTAAAAAAGTTGAAAACTTACTAACCCCTCGAGTAGTTAACATTTCCAAAAAAAAACATAAAAAAATAAATTGGTCATCATAAAAAAATGAACGTAAGAGTGACCAAATTCTGAAATCAATACAAAACTAATTTCAAGAGTACAATATACACAAGTCGGGGCCGGCTGGAGAGCGGGCCGGATTCAAAGGCCAGAGTTCGGGCCCAAGTTGGGAAGTTCGGGCCAGGGTAAACCTTGTCCAAATTGCATCACTAAGGCCCCAACATTCTGTGCCAAAACAATGCTACGTAGTATACCACATAGGATAAATTGAAGATCTGATCAGGCCTTAGGGCCGCTTCACACTATGGCCGTCCAAGTCGAGAGGTCGTGAGATTGAGAGTCCAAACTTTTTTGAGAGTCCAAAGAAATTTACTGAAAATAGCCAATAAAATATTGTAATTGGAGTCTTTGGCCGAGCATAGTGTGAAGCCTCCAATGGCCTCTCAACTTGGATGGCCATAGTGTGAAGCCTCCAAAGGCCAAGCCCAAAGTTCAAATCCATACCACTTTATTCCTTGTCCAAGGCATCCTTTTGATTTAACGGCCAAGATCTTGTAAGTTTTTGAATTTTTTATGAATAAAAGGTAAGGGCTTCTCGACCATGGTTTGGGTCTTGCAAAATGCAAGACCCAAACAAATGCCGAAAGGCCGTCACCTTGGTCAAAAAGCGGTGCCATGTAGGTCATTTGGAGAGTGACGGCCGGTGGACTTTAGTTTCTAATGTGAAGGCACGAGAGGCCGAAACTATGGTTTCCTGCAATTTGCTAAAATCGACGGCCTCTTGACCTTTGGCCATAGTGTGAAGTGGCCCTTAGTATAAGGCACTTGGGCCCGATTTGGAAGAATCCAGCCATCCTATTGGTTGAAATTTTAAGAAGAATTGGGGCCGGCCCTCAATCCGTCCCCAAGTATAAAGGGGGCGTAAGCTGGAACTCCCACGAGAAAAAAGAGGAGTGGGCCTGGGGATAAAGCATTCCCACTCCACAATGATTCTCCAATCCCATCCCACCCCTGCACTTTACGCAAAAAGGCGACCAACCTGCTCCCATTCCGCTGCAGAGACACAAAACACATTGCTAAAATACCTAGTTTCTGTGCACAATCTGTTGTGGGCAACCAAAATGCGCGTGTTTTGATCTGCACATGCACTCACAAATCGCTGATGGAACTTGGAAGGTGGCCGGACTGAACCCGCAAATTCATTCTCACGAACAAGCTTCATTCGGAGCAATTCACCCATACGTCCATCGCAAGGTAACGCATCTGTCCGATCGATCGGGAGCTGGAATCTGTTTTGGTGGTGCTCATGTGGTTTCCATGGCCTGATTTGTGGCAGGAACGGAGATTGGATCAATGGCGATGGCGAGCTTGCAGTGTAGTAGTAGGAGGCTCTGTAAAGGGTTTGCATTATCCAGGAGTCCGGCAATCACTGCCAGTCCGGAGTTGCTGAGGCGAGTGTCTGTAGTAAGCAAACGAGGGATTCTTCTTCCCATGATTCGAGCTTCTTCCTCCGCCGAGAATATGCTGCCCGTTGATCATAACGGCGTTGCTACTCTTGAGTCGTTTCCATATGTGACCTCTCCGGCTCCGACCAAAGATGAGAATTCTGAACGTCTGGAGGCTCTGATTGAGCGGGTACTCTCTCTAACTCCCAAACTCTGAAAAATCTGGAACCCCAATCACAGAACTCTAATGGTACGAATCAAGATCGATGCCACATTTACTTAACAAAATGCAGGGAAGGTGTGGATTTCTCGTTTTTTCGTTTTTGTGCATATTGTGTGGTTTTACAGCATGGGGATTGTTTGCGGGGAGATTTCCATGAGTCCTTTCTGGACTGCCAATAGGTAAAAATGTGTCCGAATCGTGAGGTTATAACGATTTCTTGGACTGCAGGTGATATTCAACTGCCGTTTTCTTACTCTAATGGCAGTGGCCGGGTCTTTGGCTGGATCATTATTATGCTTTTTCAAGGTAGGCTGCTTTGGAACCTTGATGGTGAATGAGAATCGTATCAATTGTAATTGGAAACTCACTGCATTGTCGGAGAGAGCACTCATATACAACTCTGCGTTTTGTAAGTTCGCTGTTGTGAGTTTGTTTTTTGTATCATTTGTTGACCCTGGTGTGAGTTGGATATGAGCAGGGGAGTTTATTTGTGACCCAGTCGTTCGTAGAGTATTTTCAAGCCTCCTGGCAAGGTCTTGGTACCAGCCAAGTTGTGTTTCTTCTTGTGGAGGCTGTTGGTAAGTTTCTCTACCACACCCAGCCACTTACTCTTTCCATTTATAACCGAAAGAAGAAGAAGCTTCACAACATCAGTATTTCACGTACTAGAGGATTACAGTCTCCTTCATAGCTTGTAGAATTGTAGCACATCTAGTGAAATATTCAGGAGTCAAGACGAAGATGAAGTTCATGTGATATGTAGATACATAAACTTGTGAGGTTTCTCATTAATAATGGAAGTTTGTAACCGCAATAGTTAGCTTGTGCGGTTGGTTATGAGAGATAATGACAAAGCCTGCTTCTTTCTTTTGTTGTTGAATGGTGGCAGATGTTTACTTGATGGGGACGGTGATGCTGATATTCGGGATGGGTTTGTACGAGCTTTTTGTGAGTGCATTGGACGTGCCTGGAGACGGCTGTGCCGAAGCACCAAGCCCTGTCTGCGGTTCCAATCTCTTTGGCCTTTTCCGCATGAGGGTAATGGCCGGAGCTCTCTCTCTCTCTCTCTCTCGAAGGTTTGCATGAGCATATGATTGTTAACTCCTGGAATCAGGGTTCATTCAGAACGTGAGTTTGAAGTTGGAACTAACTTAACTCTATCTTGAGTAACCTTTCTAAATCTCTCATTTGAATTGCTGTAGTCTTACTGAAAGTAGAAGAGATCTTTTTCTTTGTTTTTTGGTTGAACTTCTCACAATTGGTGTGAAGAGCGGCTTTCCATCATTGAAAGAGATGTCGTCGGAAGCAAATCTATTCTTACAGTGAGTGTTACGAAGGAAAAGAGAGTATTGGACTCAACTTGGAGAGAAGTATCTCAAAGTATCTCCCACTTGGCGAAGTTTGAATCTGAGCATTCTTTTTTCTACTTGTAGAATCGTTGACCTAATCCTTTTTCTTGCTACCAATCCTGAAAGGTGATTGCAGGTCGTCGCTCTTGTTTGCATTATTACTTTCTAAGTATGGTTTTGGTCTTGCAGGAGCGGCCGAAATGGCTGGAGATCAGGTCACTAGACGAGCTGAAAACGAAGCTGGGGCACGTGATAGTGATGATCCTGCTGGTGGGGATGTTCGAGAAATCCAAGAAGGTGCCAATCCACAGCGGCCTGGATCTGCTCTGCTTCTCAGCGTCCATTCTGCTCTCCTCCGGTTGCCTTTTCCTCCTTTCCAAACTCCACAGCAACTCTGCTCACTGATTCATATCATTTGTCGACATCATCACCATCTTACTGTACTTAACTGCCTCTGCCTCTACCTATGCAGTTGTTGCTTTTCAAGTAGTGATTTAGCCTGTTTTGTAAGTGTAACATGCGGATGTTTGACCTTACCTTTTAAATATGTAGTACAGTTTTAAATAAATGTGATTCATGTGCCTGTATTTCTGCGACTTGAATGTGGAAGGGAATGAAGTGTGCATGTGGAGTTGGGACCCATCTCAGGTTGGCTTGTGCTCATTGTGGATGGGGCTCTTGTTGGATAGCCTCTTGTGACTACTTTGACATCAAAATATAAGTGAAAAGTTGAGTACATTGAGAGCTCGAGAGGAGATTCTGTTGGAATATGACCCCTCTCGTCACCTTCTTCTGATGCATTCAAAAAGTGAAATTTCAGAATTCAAATCAACATTTGTATGAGTGATTTTGTGCTTTGAAAGGATTGTGGTAGGTAGGTTGGGGTTGTACATAACCTTGTGGAGCTGATTTCTTTCATGGGGGGAGGTCCAAGAACTTGGGTTGCAGATGTTGACACAAACCAAACCATGGACCAAATAGGTCTGCTAAGATTAGTACTCTTTTTGTTTGGACATTGGTATATTTTTAATGTTCTTTTAGGTGCTCTTCTATTCCAAAGATTGAAGCATGGTGGTTGATAAAAGAGTAGAATAGCAGAGTTTACATTGTCGGAAACCAATTAGGATAATAATTCCCTTATTAGACTTGTATCCAATGTGCGATCTAGAATTCAAGTTTCTTTGTACATTTCTATAATTTAGGTTTATTGTAAGTCGTAATTTCAAACTATTCAAACGATCTTTTTGTTCTCATTCGTGCCTAATAGAAACCTTGGCTTTGAGATCTTTGTTCATGTGTGCGTCAAAAAACTTCCCTCACTCTCAAGAAATAAAATATACAAGTTAATATAGTTTATGTATTTTTCTTCCAATGTTTTCATTTTAATCCGGCACAATAAAGTGATAGGCTTAGTTCATTGGCGATGGCAAGTTTAAAGTCCGCCAAAATCATGTAGAATACAATCAATTCTTTTTTGATACAAAAAAATTGACGAACTGAAACCTCAACTACACTAATTCCTCAAATTGTCAACTTTCAATGTTACAACAATTGTGCCGAGGTACAATGATACTATGATACTCCCTCCGTCCCCATTATAATTGTTTCCTCAAATATATCTCAAGAGGTACATTTGCAAGAATCTATTGAACAATGACAATCATAATAACTAAGGGAGAGTGCTCAAAAACTGAAGCGGTACCAATAATGGAGCACTAAGCTTCTTGACCGAGAGGTACACAATAGCTTCTTCACTCAACAGTAACATGTACTCACGCCAAAGTGTATAGGTTGCAAAATTAGGGCACCATTATAAAAACACCTTCAAAAATTCATAGCAGATTGTAGAAGAATCCAAAAATCATGAACCCACTACGACTGTCATTTTACTTACTTTCCCCATGCATGAAAATTGCTTCCATTATTATCTTCATTACAAATTGAGAAATTTGAACCATTTTTGAGCACTCTCCCTAAGAATCCACAATCCCCATTCTCATAGGCTAAGGAAAATACAGAAAAAACAGACCCCCCACATGCTGACATGGAGCCCCTCCACGTGGCAACCCTCTAAACCCCGCACTATCCATATATAAAATCGAAAGCTCTCATGGCAGGCTCCATCGATCACTAGAATGGAATTGGGCGCCATGGCCACCACCATCACGCTCCCCTGCTCCAACAGAATCACCACCGCAGTGGCGGGGGATGGATTGAGACGGGGCGTGGGGTTTGAAAATGGGCGCGGAATTAGTAGCATCAGCGCTGCTTCGACCAGAAGCGGTGCATTTCGAACGAGGATTCTTTTGGACCAGAAGAAGCGGCCGTCTCTTGTGGTCTCGCGGAGACGGGCGGTGATTGTTGCGGAAGACAAGGGCGGGGATGTCTTCAAAGGTGACCTTCTCCTCACTGTACTTTTCGTTGAGCTGGTTTGAGTGAGGTATGGGTCTGTGTCGCCGATGTGTAGTTTTTTTTCAGGTTATGGGAGGAGTGCTGGATTTTGAGTTTTGAGAATGACGAATGCTGTGGTGATTTGTTGGCTATGGTGTGAATCTGAAACTTTGAGTTCGTAATTCTTTTGTCGAGTGTTGAGTGAATTGATCAAGGCATATGGGCAGCAGAGAAGGTGACCTAGTGACAATGGCTTGAGTTGGAATTGCGTTTCCCGTCAAGCTCGTTTGAGTGAGTTGAATAAGGCATGGGTCTGTGTCTCTAATTGCAGTGAATGCGTAATTTTAGTTAGGTTATGGGAGATTCATGCATCGCATTGTATGCTATAGGATTACTGGAATTTGAGCTTTGAGGATGACGAATGCTGTGGTGATTTGTTGGCTATGGCGTGAATGTGAATATGTGAGTTTTGAGTGCCTTTGTCGAGCTGGTTTTTTATCGTGAATGAAATGATTAAGGGCATCGGGGTGTGGGGCATAGGGCAGTGTCAATTGCGGACTGGGTGTTGACTTCAATCGCAGAGGTTGTTACGATACAGTAATGTAGCAGACGTCATGTTAACTTCTTTTTCATGTGACCTATTGCAGCGGCAGGCTTCATAGTGAAGGCGGGCAAGAATGCGTTGGATGCTGGCACTGACCTCGTTCCTGTATGTCCTCTCAACCTGAAGCATTTGAAATCATTCTGTGCTGTTCGATGGAAATATTGATGTTATCTGTTATCATATCTTGAATTGAAGAAGATGGTTTGCTGAATCTTGCAGGCTAACATACCCAGAAATCTCGCGCGTATCATTGTTGGAGTTGTGGGCGTGTCGGTGATTACATATGCTTTACGAGCTCTCTTCTCGACGGCTCTCTTCATTTTGGTAAGACTCTGAGCAGTGAACACGGTCGCTTCACAACTGTCCTTCTGCTTCATTCATGCGTTCCTGTTTTTTTAGTAAATCAGTATTCTCAAATGACGCTTAAAGTATGTTTCTGAAACAAGCGATTGAGTCTTACCAGAATCGCCTGTTTCAAACATACTCGCCTGTTTCAAGCCATGCTTTTAGAGTATGCTTTTATTAGAAGAGGAACATAACCTTACAGTCCGTCGGCAATCTATTGCAAACTTTTGCCGAGAGCTTTGTTTAATTTGTGGTGCATTCATGGGATGAATACTTCTGAATTAAATTGCTCCTCCACAATCGTGTAGCCCATTTGTCGAATTTAAACATAGTTTCAGCGATGTGAGAGTAACTCCGACATTGGAAACGTTACTTTCTGATTGTCTTAAGACATTCCTCAGAGTCGGTAAGGAGATGCTCGATGTTGAAATAATAAATGTGAAAATGTTTTCTAAAAGTTATTCTGGGCTTGAAACAGGCGATTGCAGGATTCAGTTACTTGGCGTACATTTACTTGAACAAGGACAGTGACTCGGGTAGTGGTGGGGGTGGAGGCTCATCCCGCAGTACTGGCGATTCACTCGAGGAAGCTCGCCGTATTATGGATAAATACAAATAAGTTTCTCTACATTTAACCTCCTCTAGTCAGAGTGTGTTGCAGTTGAGGCTCTTCTTTTGGCGGTCTTTTGTAAAAAGTGCATGAGGCATTGTATTTTAATGAACAGGAGGTGGTCTTCGAGCAGGAAGACATCCTCATTAACCTTGAGATTCAGCTAAGCGTGGTGACTCTGTTCTGTGATATAGAGCAACTTTAGATTTTCATGTGTGCACTTCTCTTGATTCCAACTTATGCGTGTCAATGAGTACATTTTGCTCCATAATCATGGGAGAGGGTGCAAAATCACTGACACCTTGAACTTCAACTCTGAACCTCGAGACTAATACGTAATTTTAATTTTTCAAAACCGTATCATAGCTGTCGTCTCTTGTGAGCAATCTCGAAATTAGAGCCTCAAAGAATTCCAAACCCGTAGGTCTTTGTACCAGTTTTATACTAGGTGACCAAAATATAAAATTTCATGGTGATTCAAGGAACATAGCCAGGGCATGAGCATAGAGCGGTGAGCGTATAGTTTCTGATTTTAGAGCGGTGATTTTGTATTTTTGGTAAAAATAATTCTAAAAATAAAAAAGGTCTATTGACGAAAATTTTCTAGAAAGGATAATATTTTGGACTTATTATGGTGGATTTTATAACCTAAACTCGTGGAATGGGGAATGGAATTCTAAAATTATGCATGTTTGAGAGACATAAAGAGACATTCGTGAATTCAAACGATAAGATTACATGTGCATAACAAGTAGTTGCAAGTATATAATCTATTAAAGAGGAACAAAGGTTTGCATACAACTATAATAATATATTGATTTTCACTAAAAATTGTGAACTCATGTTTCATAACGTAGGAAATATACAATTTTATAGTATAACATAGAGTATGTCATCTAATCTGTTGCATAGTCTACGACTCCAGTCTCTAGAATTTCAGCTAGTCTATGGCGTGGATGAAGAGGTCTCTATCGGCATGAAAATTGCAGACCAATACAAAGACATGGTATAGGTGATTACAAGGTTTATATGAACATCCTTTCCTACCAAATTTAGCAGTTGTGTCCTTCATTACTGGGCAAGTGCAATTGGACAATGCACTTATTGAAAGTTTATAAACAGATCTTGAATCCGGTTGCAAACCGATAATAAAACCAAAATCAGGCTGCAGTATCATGGTCACCTTGAGTATGCTTGCTTGCATCGCTCGAGCAGAATTAATTCCCTTCATATGCTTTGGAGTTGCAGCAGAGGCGTGCCGAGCATTCTTACATTTTCTTGATTCAAGGAAGACATTTGATTGTCCGATACTGGAATGTATGACAAAATAGAGGGAGAATATTATTGAATGTACGGTTGATGGGAAGGCGTTTCTTTTGTGGAAGTTGGAATTCCACATTCTCTAAATAATGCCTCCATTCTGCTACGTCTCAGATTTGCCCCTATCTTCACAGACCAGACTAAAGGGATAGGTGGTCGATCTTGGGTCCAAGAGAAGTGCTCAATCCACCTCCAACGAGTACTCTTTACACACCTCTTTATATAATGTGCACAAAAGATTAATTATTCTTCCAATTTGCGTCTGCGTCGAGGAGGTTGCCATATTCTAGTGTAACCAGGACAATGTCTGCTTCAAACGAGAAATGTGCCACAACCTCTCGTTCACTTTAATCTCTTGAATAGCGGTTACGCGTTGAATACTTGGTCTATGGTTCTAGCGGGCATTCTTGAACTTCGTCTTCATCGTAGATAGTTCTCAAACTTTCAGCACGAGCTCGGGTAACCTTCTTTCCATTTGAGGACGTGAGAAGTTTACGGAGTTTGGTCTATGAGTTTCTTCTTCTGCTCTGATTGGATTATTTGCCATGCGCTTCTTGGAACAAAAACTTCAACCTCCTCCAAGTGTACGTCATGAGTACTAAGAACTTGAGCTTCAGGAAAATTCATTATTGCCTTGTAAATATCTGATGGATTTCCAATTTGACGAGCTTTGCATTGGGTGACGTGAAGTCGAAGTTCTTCTATAGATGGTCCAAATCCACCTTCGCCACCCTTATTGAATTGATAATAACCTACTACTTGGAGGAATGCGCAGATGTAATTATCAACAGCTGCAACGTAAAGGTCCCCACCCTTATTGCCAGACGCTTGTAACCATTTGTTGTGTACCGTCTCTAGAAGGTTACAATCTTGACGACATCTCCGCTAACTCTTTTGGAGAACTTTTTTTCGTGCATTGTATCAAATTTTGTTTACTTCATATTCTAGGAAGGGGTTACGCCGGGTGAGGCCTCCATCATCGGACTCCCAGCTACTCGTGTCCCTCCCTCGTCGGGCTCCCGCCCTCCTTGGGAGTCCCTCCGATAGCCCCTCCTCTACAAGACCAATTACTCCACTGGCATAGTTGACACGCCCTTCTGCATAGCATCGATCACCAAGTATTCACTGCCATGGGAGCGCTCGTTCTACGCCAGGGAGAGCGTTTGGAGCTAGACGATCCTGTCAAGAAGTTCTTGCCATCGTTCTCTGTCATCAATCCCCATGGCAAGCTCCATAACATCAATCTCCGCGAGTTGATGGGCCACCTCTCTAGAATAACTCGCGAGCTCTGCGCTAGACATGTCGTCTGCCCGACTCGTTCTACACCAGGGAGAGCGTTTGGAGCTAGACGATCATGTCAAGAAGTTCCTGCCATCGTTCTCTGTCATCAATCCCCATGGCAAGCCTCATAACATCACTCTCCGCGAGTTGATGGGCAACCTCTCCAGAATAACTCGCGAGCTCTGCGCTAGACATGTCGTCTGCCCGAGCAACCTCTGCCCAGGGGCAAATGTGCCATTTTACAAGCATATTTTTGAAGTGAAGTTCATAAGTATTTATGCCTACAAAATGGCATGTTTATTAATATCACACATGTACTCCGTAATATCACCAAAAATTCTGTAATATCACCAAAAACTCCATAATATCACACATTTTTATGGTTTTTGACCTTTGGACAGAGTAAAAGGGCAATATTTCTGAACGGCCGTTCGGAAGCATTGTTGTTTTTGAACGGCCGTTCAGAAGCATTGTTGTTTTTGAACGGCCGTTAAGCAATATTTACCCTATCATGTCAAAACTCGACAAAAACCAACATCATTTTTTTCATTTTAAGCACCCCAAAAAGCGCCATTTTAGCGTAAGAACGCCATTCTAATGGAATTGAGGTTATAAGTGTTTGTTGTGAAGTATTAAGCATCTTCAATGCAATCATTTGAGTACACAATTTTAACATGCTCATGACACAAATAAGGTGAACATGAACTCGATACAAGAAGTTTAAATCTGAAATTTGTTAAGTATTTACAACAATATAAATTGTGTTCACTCTATAATTTAGCCGGAGAGAGGCTTTGTATCATTTTTGTGTTAGATGCTTCTTTAAGGTGAAGCTACGTCCTAGGACTTGCTTCAACAAGGTTCTTGGGAAAATTAGCAATAATACCAATCCACCAAGTAACATAATTTAGGATTTTATGGGTTTAAGGTTAGAAACGTTATTAGAGCTAGTACAAGGACATTGCTAAACTTGAGCAACATTTACAAAGAAACCTTGGAATTGCCCCTCTCTTCTAGTACTGCCTAAAATTTTCTAATTTTGTTCAATACCTCCCCACATTTACACCATTTTCATGTCTAAAAATCATGAATTCCACTTCAAAACGATATGAGAAATTTTATCGAGAAATTTCAGTATGAGTAGCTGCTTCCATACAAATTTAGAGTGCAAAAACTTAAAAACGTAACCTTATTCTCGACACAAGCTCAACATTCCCATACAGAGAATTTACAAGAAGATCAATAGAATAATTTTAGCTCCTAACACTACTAAAATTTGGAGGGATGGTGCCACAGGCCTCATGTGAAGCAACGCTCTCAAACTTGCTTGGACAACATTCTCAAGAAAATAAGTAACGCTCTTTATAATACATTGATTTGAGGTTGAAAATGTAGCTAGAGCAAGTACGAAGTTGTTACTAAACTTGAGCAAGGAATATTATAAAAATGTTGCAAAACACATAGCGCACCCGCCGTCTTCTAGTAATGTGAAAAGAATGCATTTGATGTTGTTTTAAGACTTGTATCAAAAATGACCATTTTCATGTACTTCTAGAGCAAAGCTTCTTTTCACACATTCAGAGGTTGAGAAAAACTCTAGTGCCTCCAATGCAACTACACTAATACGTTTTTAAAGCAAAAAATCTGCACACTTAGGAAGGTGATGCATCAACCTCGTCGAGCTCTTTCGCATCGGCCAACGAGAGTGAGCAACAAGCATGGTACTGCGTGCTTCCACGCTTGTAGCATTCGGCCCCGTAGCTGGGAATGATGACCAAGTTCTTTCCAGGCTCGAAGTGAATCTCGGACGGGTACACGGATCCTGCGAAGTTGGGCCTTGCAACCTCCGGATCTGCACTCAGCTGTATTGGAATGTCGATGCACACCGTGTCCTGCGACCAGAACTCCTGCACCGTGGCGGTCGCGGATTTCAGCACCAGAAACGCATGCCCTTCCTCAGTTCCTTCCATGCCGTTCACCAGCAGGGTGATATTCCACATCGCCTCGAGTGCTTGCCCCGCCGCCATAGCCGGCACGGTGATGTCACCCCCCAGCACCTGGTACGTCGTGTTTGGCACATTGGGGCTCACCATGGGCTTCTCACTCCGCTTGCATGTATAGAAGCCTGAGTACATGGAGGAGATGATTTTGGAGTGGACGGACTCCACCGCTGGAATCAGGCCCTCCAGAATTTGGTTCGAGACGTCGCCTGGCCCCGGGTAAGTGAGTGGCGTGGTTGCATTATTGCTCGAGAGTACGACCACGCCCAGCTGCGAGTCTGGGTGGAATGCGATGATAGAGTGGTACGTTCCTATATTACCACCTTTGGTAACAACAGTGGTTGTTTGATTGTCGCCCAGGGGTAACGTTTTGAGCTCCCATGGCAGAGCGAAGCCGCTTAGAACGCTTTGCTGCGGGATAGTGACCGGAAAGGTGGTGGTGACTTTGGTCCACTCACGGATTGCGGTGGCAGAGAGCAGCTCCTCGTCGGGGTGAAGGAGAAAATTCAGGAGTTTTGCAAGGTCCATGGCAGTGGAGTACCTGAATCAGGTAATTAGGGTGAAGCATGGAGTTGCATCAAGCTGCAGCTTCAATTTAGGGGTGCAGAGTTTGAGTAAGTGAAGTGTAGACTCACATGTCACCTGCAGGTGCAAGCCATCCGATGGAGGTGTTTGCTGGAAGCACATCGAAGAGAATGACGCTGCCTGGCGCAAGCTTGACGTTGGTCAAATTGGCTCCCGTGTCGTGCATACGCAAGGGGCGCAAGATTTCCGTTCGGACGAAGTCGTCCCAAGTCTGTGGTGGCGACGTGACCTTCTCCCAAGCATGACCCAGGAGTGCAAACCCGAGGTTGGAGTAGTTGGGAATGTCGCTCCACGGAGGACGCACCAGCTGCATTCGTGCAATGAACCGGAGGATTTCTTGCTCGAATTCCGGCCCACATATGTCAGCTCCTGGGCAGAGGTTGCTCGGGCAGTCGACGAGTCCGGCGCAGAGCTCGCGAGGCAATCCAGAGAGGTGGCCCATCAACTCGCGGAGAGTGATGTTTTGGGGCTTGCCGTGGGGATTGATGACAGAGAACGATGGCAGGAACTTCTTGACGGGATCGTCGAGCCTCAGACGCCCTCGCTGGCGCAGAACGAGCGCTCCCATGGCGGTAAATACCTTGGTGACCGATCCAATGCGGAAGGGCGTGTCCACCATGCCAGTGGAGTAAATGGTCTTGTTGCGGTACACGACCGCCACGGCATATGTATCCACTTGGTAGGACTGAAACAAAGGCGGAATTTCCGCGGTTAGGGTGGCAATCTGATCAGTCAACTGATCGGTGACATTATCCTGGTCGAAGTTCGGCTCGACTTCCCAGGGGGAGAATGTCGCGATGGGGCACTGCGCGGTCGAGCACGTAGCCGCGAGCCATAGCCAGAGGAAGCTGATGAGGCTCCAAACACCGACACCCCTCATCCTCCCAACCTGCACGCGTGCAAAGCGAACGGAGGAGGTTCGACCCAAAATCTAGTAGTACCTCGTCGAATCAGGTACCGTACTACCTTGTCAATTCAGGCGCTACCCAGCCTCTGGCAGACTCTTCCGGCCCGCCGTCAAGTAAAGTGAACCTCGGTGGGGCTGGAGTCTGAAATCAAGCACGTTCTATGAGGAATCGCCCACATCAGTCTCCAGGACTGAGTTCACAATGTGTGAGGTCACCATGGAGCCTTCAAAAAAGATTTGGAGTACTGAAACATGAAGTGGATATCTGAGGACTGTATATTGCCTGGTTGCTTTAACGACATCAGATATAAGCGTCGCATTGACGTCAGTGAGCATGGACGTAAGGGAGAGTGCTCAGTAATGGCTCAAATTTCAGATTTTCTAATTTATAGTGACGTAAATAGTTTGAGCAATTTTTCTGCATCCAGAAAGTGAATGGTAGGATAGTCAACGTGGATTCTTTATTTGAGGACCTTGCTACAAATTGCTATGAATTTTTGAAGATGGTCATATGTGCGTTTCCAAAATGGTACCCTAATTTTGCACGCTGCAATGTTTGCCATGAGTACATGCTATTATGGAGTGAAGAAACTATTTTACAGTCTAAGTCTGGTGCTCCATTCTTGGTTCCGTTCCAGTTTTGAGCACTCTCCCCTACAGTGATGTCACGTATCAAAATCTGCTATCGATGTCTTGTACTGTATACACAACAGGAAAGTAACAATAAATTATCAAAATTTCTGAATGAAATTCCAGTACAGTACGCACCATCATTGGATGTTTCTTTGTGCAAGCGATTTTTTCAAAAGTGAAGGAAACATGCTCAACACGTGTGTTTCTTCTACAGTTAAGAATCCTGAATAAGTTGGACAATACAGAGACGGAACTTCCGGTGTGGACTCATTCTTCTTGCAAGTATCAGAAGAAGATGTGACTTCTGAAAGAGATGAGCAAGTGCTCTTTCAGTCGCTATCATGACAAAGTCTCATTTGTAGTAAAGTAGCCAATAGTGGCACAATTTTCGAAATGGGAATTCTATTACCAGTGCAAGCAATTTTTATGCATGGGGAAAATTAGTAAAAAGCTAGAGCAAGAGTAAGAGGAATCATCATTTTTGAACTCATATACAATGAGTTATGAATATTTGAAGTTGGAGATATAGGTGTTCTAAAATGATGCCCTAAAGTGATACCCTGTAATACTTACAACAAGTACTGATGTGTGGAGAAGCTATTATGTAGTTATGTACTTGTGAGTGAAGATTTACCAGAGCTCCGTCGTGGGACCTGCTCCATTTTAGACCACTAGCATATCCAAGTTGCCTACAATATGTTGACATCAGCTTCACCACAAGTTGAAACAGATAACCATAGTGTTGAAAACGGTAACTATTGGTCAATGGTGAGAAGAAATATTCTGCCTCAGGTACGGAAATGTTCAGCATCGTCCCTCCACATTGATAGCATATTCCGATGTAAGAAGGTATCAACGAGCACAATCATCATATTTGAAATACCACCATATCCTCTATCTCAGAATGAGTCACTGTCACAAGAATTCAACGTCCAAAAGTCCAAGAATACGGTGATTTCTCAAGTAAAAAAACGAAAAGAAACAGAACTGCACCGATAACCTGCAGTGGTTTCTGGCCCGAAGCATGATCGACGTGCCGACCAGCCAATGGATCCATGCAATCCAGTACTGTATGTTTCGGAAGTCTGATTTACATATGGAATTGAAATAAGGGAGAGTGCTCAAAACTTAATCGATAGGCTTCTTCACGAGTAGGTACATAATAGCTTCTTTACTCAATGATAGCATGTACTCACGACAATCATTACAGGGTGCAAAGTTAGAGCACCATTTTAGAAACACCTTTGAGACTCTTTTTTTAAAAATTCACAGCAAATTGTAAAAGTGTTAAAAAATGATGAATTCACTTTTACTATCCTTCCGTTTACTTTCCCCAGGCACGAAAATTGCTTACACTGATTGCTTCACTATTGATTAAGATTTGAAATTTGAGCTCTTATCAAGCACTCTCCCTCAGTCCTAGATAAATTAAAGTATATGGAATATAGTTTACTTACCATATTTATCACTCAACAGTCTTCTGTATACACATGTTTTTCTTCCTACTTTTGATATTCTGCAATATTCTCATGGTGGGTATAAATCATACTCTCTCTTTATCAAAAAAACACCATGATTTGCTAAAAATGGTTGATTTTTCTGATGGTCTAGATTACTCAATGATGTAGTTGGATATGGTTTGAATAGTCTCGATTACTCATTAGTATCAAATCTTGTTTTTATTGTAAGATGAGTGTTTGAACTGGTTCTTAGTGTTTTTCCAAAACATAAGAAGTTAGTACGATCATGTAATTTTTAGACTAGTTTATACTATGGTGGTCGGTCAAGAATTTCCTTTTCAACCAATCACATGCCAAGAGCCCTCAATTTCAACCAATTGAATTTGAGATTTCTCATTTCTCCCTTAGTTTTGACCGGTGGACTTCTCTATCGATGTACAAACCCACCCTCGATATTTGGCAGTACGTCCACCGGTACAAGGTGCACTGACGTCAATGCGACGCTTTCATCTCATGTCGGTAAAACAACCAATATATAGTCCTCACATATCCACTTCATGTTTCAGTACTCCAAATCTTTTTCGATGGCTCCATGGTGACCTCACACATTGTGAACTTAGTCCTGGAGACTGATGTGGGCGATTCCTCATAGAGCGTGCTTGATTTCAGACTCCAGCCCCACCGAGGTTCACTTTACTTGACGGCGGGCCGGAAGAGTCTGCCAGAGGCTGGGTAGCACCTGAATTGGCAAGGTAGTGCGGTACCTGATTCGACGAGGTGCGACCAGATTTTGGGTCGAACCTCCTCCATTCGCTTTGCACGCTTGCAGGTTGGGAGGATGAGGGGTGTCGGTGTTTGGAGCCTCATCAGCTTCCTCTGGCTATGGCTCGCGGTTACGTACTCGACCGCGCAGTGCCCCATCGCGACATTCTCCCCCTGGGACGTCGACCCGAACTTCGACCAGAATAATGTCACCGATCAGTTGACTGATCAGATTGCCACCCTAACCGCGAAAATTCCGCCTTTGTTTCAGTCCTACCAGGTGGATACATACGCCGTGGCTGTCGTGTACCGCAACAAGATCATCTACTCCGCTGGCATGGTGGACACGCCCTTCCGCATCGGATCGGTCACCAAGGTCTTCGCCGCCATGGGAGCGCTCGTGCTGCGCCAGCGAGGGCGTCTCGGGCTCGACGATCCCGTCAAGAAGTTCCTGCCATCTTTCTCCATCATCGACCCCTACGACGATTCCCACGACATCACCCTCCGCGAGCTGATGGGCCACCTCTCTGGGATGCCTCGCGACCTCTGCGCCGGACTCGTCGACTGCCCGAGCAACCTCTGCCCAGGAGCTGACATATGTGGGCCGGAGTTTGAGAAAGAAATTCTGCGCTTCATTGCACAGATGCAGCTGGTGCGTCCTCCGTGGAGCCGCATTCCCAACTACTCCAACCTCGGCTTCGCACTCCTCGCCCATGCTTGGGAGAAGGCGACGTCGCCGCCACAGACTTGGGACGACTTCGTCCGAACCGAAATCTTGAGCCCCTTGGGTATGCACGACACGGGAGCCAATTTGACCAACGTCAAGCTTGCGCCAGGCAACGTCATTCTGTTCGTCGATGTTCTTCCAGCAAACACCTCCGTCGGATGGATCGCACCGGCAGGTGACATGTGAGTCTACAATTCTCTTATCTCAAACTCTGACCCCCTACTGATTGAAACTGCAGCGTGTTGCAGTGCCACGCTCATCCCTGATTCCTGATGCAGGTACTCCACTGCCATGGACCTCGCGAAATTCTTAATGTTTCTTCTCAACCCCGTGAAGAAGCTGCTTTCTACTACCGCCGTCCGCGAGTGGACTAAACCCACCACCATCTTTCCTGCGCTTAACGGATTCGCTTTGCCATGGGAGCTCAGGCCGCTATTTATGACCAACAACCAAACCACCACTGTCACTACAAAGAACGGAGGATTAGGGACGTACTTCTCTGACATCGCGTTCCATCCCGACTCGCAGCTCGGCGTGGTCGTGCTGTCGAGCAAGAATACAACCGCGCAAGACAACTACCCTGGGCCTAGCGCTATCTCGAGCCAAATTCTGAGGGGCCTGATTCCGGCAGTGGACTCCATCCACTCCAAATTCATTTCGGGCATGTACTCGGGCGTCTACACATGCAAGCGGAGCCAGCCCATGGTGAGCCCCAACGGGTCAAACGTGACGGTGCAGGTGTTGGGGGGTATCATCAGCGTGCCGGCTATGGCACCGGGGAAAGCGCTGCTTGCGGTGTGGAACATCACCGTTGCGGTGAGCAGCGTGGAGGTTCCTGTTCTGGGAACTACGGTTCTGGTGCTGAAACCTGCGGCCGCGGGCGAGCAGTCGTTTTGGGTTTCCTCCTCTTGCAGCTCCGGCTCCGGTGGTTTGGGTAGTAACCCAGAGTTTGCAAGGCCCAACTTTCCAGGATCCGTGTACCTTGCCGAGCTGCGCTTCGATCCAGCAAAGAACTTGCTCCGCTTTCCGAGTTATGGCGGCGAATGTTACAAGTGAGGATAATTGTGTGGAACCGTATGTAGCAGCACTTGAGGACGATCATTTCTCTCCGGGCTCATAGCCATCATGCAAGTAAAGAAGATAGTTGTGAGGGGTTGTAATGGTGATTGGGGGGGTATAGAATTGTGGACTAAATCATCAGTAGAATGAATCGTAGAGTACATACTGAGTAGTAAGATTCAAAGTTGTCCCTTTCCAAAATTAATGTATCAAAGGGTGCAAGTTAAATGACTTGATTTACACTTTCACTAAAAACAATGTACAAGTTTGTTTAAGAATGAAGGTTTTGTACTTAGGTAGCAAAAGAAATATATCAATTGTCTCAAAGATTGTGGCATACTTTCTCAGGTTTTCGTGTTAAGACTTGTGAAATTTTCAATTGGTGATACATCATGGTGTAGATTTTAAGTTTGATTGGCTTATAGTCTCCAATCATAATGACTAAATATTGTCAATCAGACTCTTGTATGATGATTCTGTAGTATAAGAAGTGTGTCTCGTGTACAGAGAAGTGCATAACAACGAAAACAAGATTGTGCGAGTGTGTAATGTAAAGTATCAATTGTTGTTGTAGCAATAATTTAGATATATAGTGGGGTACCGATCAAAATGTAATTTTTGAAATTGGAGCGAGAAAATTTTCGATAACTATCAACTTCAAAAAGCCTCGTAAGAGCTCAAAATTTGGTATGTTCATGATTACTAATTTAGTGTTTATTGAGACTTTTGAAACTTTTATTCTACAACTTTAGCAACTCTTTTGAATGGATCAATCATTTTAATGTTTTTCTATTAGAGAAAATAGTCTTGAGTCAAGGATAGTTGTGAGAATATCATCCATTCACAGTCTTCATTCATCCAATTGGACATCGTCTCTCTCGTAGCATAAGTAGTATTTGTGTTCTCGTGCAGATGTAGTTGTTTATTAGAGGGTGCGATTGCAAGAGAGACTCTGTTAGATCTCAGTCTAGAGGTGACCACCAGAGAATGTTCAATCTCCATTCATATCAATAAGAGAGTATTTGTTTCCTTAATTCATCAATTCTTCATAGGTTATGGGCCCACGCTTCGTGGTTGCCGCTGTGTTATAAAAATAAAAATCACATCAACTTCTCTATTCTTTTTGTAGGATTCTTTTAAGTCTTGTTTTCTCAATCTCTGTTACTTTCTTTGTAAGTGCACAGTCATTTACTATGTAGCGCTATCCCTTCTTGTAGCCACTTAAGTTTCTTGATTCTTGATTTGTGATCTTCTTTTTCAAGAAACATCACGTCAACTACCGAGGCGATCGAAGTATCTTACTACATTGTTGAAAGAATTTTCTTTTTCTTTTCAAGAAGCGTTACGAACATCTACCACGGTGGAGAGTATCGCAACGCTTTACATCGTAAGGATTTTTGTGTTTTCCTTTTGGAGTCAAACAAGTGAACGATCAATGATCAACTACCGAGACCTCTGATTTTAGAGCTTTCTCGATTCTTTCGATTTGCACTATTTTTTTTTTTAATATCCTTTCTCTTTTAATTTCGTCATGGACAAGGAAGATAAGATAAGTGTGAAGCTATTCGATGGCCACGGGTTCTCACTGTGGAAGTACCATATGGAGATAGTATTCGAAGCGAAGGATCTTCTTGAAGTTGCAAATGGAACCAAAAAGCTTCCTGTCTTTGATGAGAATGTGGACAACGATGAACTCACGATCGCTCAACAAAGTCGAGTAGCTGAGTGGAAGAGAAAGAACGCTAAAGCGCGTATGTTGATTTCAAGTGGAGTAACACAAAAAATCTTAGGAAAATTAACAGAATCATCAATAGTGGCGTCTATGTGGTTACACTTGCAGAAGTTGTTCTTGAAAAAGACTCCGAAGAGTATATTTACTCTACAGGCGCGTTTCTTTGATTACAAAATGGCATCTACCGATGACATATCGTCACACATACAGAATATCAATGAGATGGTGTTGGTTCTTGGAGATCTCGGCAGTCCTATTCCGACATCGATGATTATTTCTAAGATAATCTGCAGCCTACCGCGAAGCTTCAATAGTATTGTGGCTGCTTGGTCGAACGTTGGTCGTGGAGAACAGACAGTTGAGAACCTTGAAGAACGACTTCTTCGACATGAAGGCTTATTGCTTTAAAGAGGATGCTTCCGATCAAGCTTTCTTCACACGGTCACATCATTCCTTAAGACCATCAACTACCGAGACAAGCGGGAAGCAATCTTTGAGCAAGAAGGAACAACAGCTCAAGGACATAATTATCATACCTGAAGGACTTAAAAGCTCGAACGAAGTGCTATAATTGTGGCCAGTATAATCACTGGTCAGTTGATTGTCCCTTACCGAAGAAAATTCATCCTCCAGGCAAGAAAAATATCTATCATGGATTTAGTGAAGCTAATCTCGTTGAGAGTCTCTGACTTTCTGACGATTCTAGTTCATCTACTTCTAGCGGTGATCAAGATGCTCCTCAATTTCCTGAGTTTGCGTTTGTTATCACTACAAGATTTAGTTTAGCTTTCTTGGTCTCTCACACACACTCGACCATTTGGTATGCTGATTCCGATGCTTCTGAACATATGACGGACCATCGTGATTGGTTTGACCATTTTGAACCGGTTGATAATTATACACATCCGGTACAATTGTACAAAGTGTTAACAACGTCATACTATGGGTACGAGGTCGTGGCAGTATTCCAATCGTATCAACTGTCCAAGGCAAGAAACATCACGGGAGATTGCATGATGTTCTCTATGTTTCTCATCTAGGGAAGAATCTATTCTCGGTGGGAGCCGTTACCGAGCGAAGGAATCACTTCCTCACAATACCTCGAGGTCGATGTGAAATTCGAACGATGGGAGGAGATCTACTTGTGGAAGGTACTCAAGTCAATAAGCTTTATCAATTACATTTCACAGCGACTCTTCCTCCACCACATCCCTCTTCTTCAGAAGGAGCCACTAATTTGGACCATGCTCTTGTTATGACAACTATTCCAAGTGATCATGCTTTGTGGCATGCTCGTATGGGGCATATCAATTATTGAACACTACAAGATATGGCGAAGGCTTCAAGTGTGCAAGGTTTGTCACTGAAGAAAGTTACTTCCACTTATACTGAACATCCGTGTGAAGGATGTCAACTTGGGAAGCTTTCTAAATCAACGTATCGATCAGACCCGGATAAGCAGCGCTCACAAATCGCGGGAGCTTTTCTTCACGATGATTTATCAGGGAAGATTGAACCTCCATCTTTGGCCGGCTCTTTATATTATGCATTATTCAAGGATGATGCAATTGGTTACCGATTCATACGTTTCCGAAGCATAAAAATGAAGCATTCTCGTTTTTCAAGAAGGTGGTGAAAGAGTTGAAGCAAATAACCGGCATCCAAGTTTCAAAGTTGAGGACTGATCAAGGGACTTTTGTAACCAAGTTTTTCGCGTGTTTCTTGATGATCACGGTATTGTACATGAACTGAGTACAGTATACATGCCACAGTAGAATGGATACATTGAGCGTGATAATCGAACCATTATGGAGATGAGTAGATGCATTTTACATGCTCAAAATCTCCCGACATCACTTTGGGCTGAAGCAGTCCATACAACTATTCATATTCTGAATAGAACCATCAACAAACAGCTTGGAGTAATTACTCCTTACGAGAAGCTATTCGGTAAAAAACCATATGTGGCTCATTTCCAAATATTTGGAGCACTTGCTTATGTTTTTATCAACAAACAACAGAGGCATGGAAAGTTTGACCAGCTAAGTTTCAAAGCATATTTTGTTGGATATTCGGATACTAGTAAGGGATATCGTTTTTGGAATCCTATTTCCAACAAGATTATCGAATGCAGCCACTTTCGCATTGATGAAAATCATGGAAAGTACACACCCGACCTTCCAAGCCAGGGTACTTTGACGAGTACGTTGGATGTATTTTTGGATGATGCGCGTGCTCAGATTCCACAAGCAATCTCGTTAGTAGAAGATTCTTCACAAACGAGCACAGCTTCTCGAGGAGTCTCGGCACCAGTGGGAGCCTCGGCACCAGGTTCAGTGGGAGCCTCAGCACCAGTGGGAGCCTCAGGTTCAGTGGGAGGCTCGACACCACGTTCAGTTCAGTGGGAGCCTCGACACCAAGTTCAATGGGAGTGCTAATACCTTCCGAGCCAATCTGGATGGGAGATTTAGTGGGAGCAAAGAGCTTCCGAGAAGCTTCACATTCATCGGATCTTCTCAACCCTGTGTTAAAGACTCGATCTCTTACCGAGATATATCACGATTGAGATACCGCTCAGCTTCAAATGTCATCTAGTGATGTGCATTCAAGTAGTTTTATAGCCGCAACAAAACAAGGACAACCACCATACGTGCACATTCCAATCTTACCACATGAGCCGCGAACATTTGCTGAGGCAATGAAATTAAATGAGAGCCCTGCTTGGTATCAAGCCATGATTGATGAACTTGAATCGTTGACGAAGAATGAAACATGGACGTTTCAATCTCTACCGCCTGGCCGAACCGCTATCAAAAACAAATGGGTGTTTAAGGTAAAGTAAAGGCTGATGGATCTATTGAGAAGTTTAAGGCTCGATTGGTCGCAAAGGGTTTCACTCAAACATATGGCCTTGATTATGATGAGACCTTTGCTCCTACGGCCAAAGCCGAATCTATTCGGATATTCCTTTCTATTGCTAGTGCTGAAGATCTCCAGCTTGTCCAGTTTGACATTAAGACAACATATCTCAACTCGAAGTTATCCGAGGAGATAGATTTGCATGGCTTTGCCCAATGGTTTTGAAGATCATTTTCATCAACACTTTCCGATGAGCCGAGGAAATGTGTGTCGACTTCAGAAGGGGCTCTACGGGCTGAAGCAGTCAAGCAGTCTGCTCGACAATGGAATAAGACCTTCACGGATTTTCTGAAGACATACAATCTTATTCAGAGTTCAAGTCGATTCGTGTGTGTTTCATTCACATACCAATCCTATATTGACCCTTGTTCTATGGGTAGATGATGGTCTCGGTTCATGCAAGGATGCAGCTATGCTTCAGAAAATGCTACGCCATCTCAAAACAACATTCGAGGTGACTATTGGTGATGCTGATACGTAAGTTGGACTTCACATTGTGCGCGATCGAGCGAATAAAACGATCTACATCGATCAGCACCGATACACAGAGACGCTCCTTACCGGGTTCGGTTTCCAGGATTCCTCACCGATATCTACACGAGCTGATCCTGATGTCCATCTTTTACGACCGAGATCTGACGACGATGAATCTACACCTCAATTCGAGTATCAGGAGATTGTAGGTTGTCTACTCTATCTTGCTACCCATACACGCCCGGACATTGCTTATGCAGTCTCGATAGTAGCCCAATTCAGCACTTGCTACAGAGAGATTCACTGCACAGCTGTAAAACGAATCCTTCGTTATCTGCGTGGAACTCCAGATATGACATTGGCTTACTCAGCCAATCCTCACCGGAAGCATCTCTTCACGGCCTACGCCGATGCAGACTATGCTGGAGATTTGAATGACAGGAAAAGTCGCTCTGGTAGTATTTTGCTTCTCAATGGTGGTCCTATTGTTTGGCTGAGTAGGAAGCAATCGTGTATCACGACATCAACGACAAAAAGTGAATATGTGGTTGCCTCTGTTACAAGTAAGGAGGTGGTGTGGACGCGCAAACTACTTGAAGTATTTGGCTGTATGCAATAGGGTCCAACTACACTTTACTCGGACAATCAATCAGCAATCCGATTGGTTTTAAATCCGGAGTTTCACAAAAGGTCAAAGCACATCGACGTGACGCTTCACTTGATTCGTGATTTGCAGGAGAAGGGATTGATTCACATAATTTCATATGTTCCAAGCTCTTCGCAGCTGGCCGACATAATGACCAAACTGTTGGTGATCGAAATTTTCTACAAGCTTCAGAGTGCACTCAACCTCTGTCAGAAGTTTCAGATACAATTGGCAAAATAAGAGCATCATTCAATGTTTCCTAGATGTAGATTTTTACTTTTTAGTTGGTTTTTCAATAAGTCTGTTGTGCGAACGAGTTGGAGATGAAGCGTATCGTTCTTATGAGACTGTAACTGTATGAGTGGGAGTGTGAGAATATCATCCATTCACAGTCTTTTCATCCAATTGGACATCGTCTCTCTCGTAGCATAAGTAGTATTTGTGTTCTCGTGCAGATGTAGTTGTTCATTAGAAGGTGCGATTGCAAGAGAGACTCTGTTAGATCTCAGTCTAGAGGTGACCACCAGAGAATGTTCAATCTCCATTCATATCAATAAGAGAGTATCTGTTTCCTTAATTCATCAATTCTTCACAATAGCCTACTCACTTATCATTGCAGATCTATTTAATTACAAATATAACATCAACAAAAAAAGTCAATGAAAATTTTAAAAATCAACTTGAATAAAGACTGCCACGGACGTCAAAAAGTGTATACTTGATGAATTGTAACAATTGTACTTGAAGTGTAACATTTGCTCATTTTACTACATTTAACACAGTGGGTATGAGCTCCAAATCCAACATTTTCACACTCTCGATTCACTATTACAACTCACTCAATCACTTTCTACAATAAGTTGCATTATGGCTATGAGATTTATAGAGATTTGATTCCCTCTGTCATCAACCCCATACTGATTCTCTACATCAATCAACTCCTCACTTGTAGCATTCTCCGCCATAGCTCGGCACGGTGATCATGGAACCATTGTAGCGCAGCTCGTAGTCGTACACGGATTCTGGGAAGTTCGGCCTTGCAAACTCTGGAAGCATGCTCAATCCACCAGCAATACCACTGCAGGGGGAGGGGTACGCCCAAAACGACTGCTCGCCCGCGGCCACATGTTTCAGCACCAGGGGCGTTGTTTGGACAACAGGAACCTCCACTCCGTTCCTCGAAATGACAACGTTCCACACTGCTTCCAGCGCTTGCCCCGGCGCCATAGCTGGCACGCTGATATTACCCCCCAGCACCTGGACCGTCACATTAAACCCGTTGGGGCTCACCATAGGCGCGTCGCTCCGCTTGCATGTGTAGACGCCCGAGTACATGCCCGAGATGAGTCTGGAGTGAATGGATTCCACTGCCGGAATCAGGCCCTCCAGAATTTGGCTCGAGATGGCGCCAGGCCCAGGATAGTTGGCGTCCGCGGTTGTATTCTTGCTCGACAGCACCACCACGCCGAGCTGTGAGTCGGGGTGGAACGCGATGTCAGAGAGGTACGTCCCAAGTCCTCCACTTTTCGTAATGACATTGGTGGTTTGGTTGTTGGTCATGGTTAGCGGTCTGAACTCCCATGGCAAAGCGAAGCCGCTAAGGGGACTTCCCTCACTCGCAGCGTCAGGGAAGACTGTGGTGGGTTTCGTCCACTCACGGACTGCGGTGGCAGAGAGCAGCTCCTTCACGGGATTAAGAAGAAACATGAGGAATTTTGCCAGGTCCATGGCAGTGGAGTACCTGCATCAGCAATCAGGGATGAGCATTCTGAATTGAGCTATCATTGACTTGTATCGAGCATCAAAGTGAGTGTGGGGATGCAGAGTATGGGGTATAAAGGTGTACACTCACATATCACCTGTCGGTGCAAGCCATCCGAGGGAGGTGTTTGCTGGAAGGACATCGAACAGAATGACGTTGCCTGGCGCAAGCTTGACGTTGGTCAAATTGGCTCCCGTGTCGTGCATACCCAAGGGGCCCAAGATTTCGGTTCGGACGAAGTCGCCCCAAGTCTGTGACGGCGACGTCGCCTTCTCCCAAGCATGGGCGAGGAGTGCGAAGCCGAGGTTGGAGTAGTTGGGAATGCCGCTCCACGGAGGACGCACCAGCTGCATCTGTGCAATAAAGCGCAGAATTTCTTGCTCGAATTCCGGCCCACATATGTCAGCTCCTGGGCAGAGGTTGCTCGGGCAGCCGACGAGTGCGGCGCAGAGCTCGCGAGGCATTCCGGAGAGGTGACCCATCAACTCACGGAGAGTAATATTGTGGGGGTCGTTATAAGGGTCGATGATGGAGAACGATGGCAGGAACTTCTTGATGGGATCGTCGAGCTCTAGAAGCCCTCGCTGACGCAGCACGAGCGCTCCCATGGCGGCGAAGACCTTGGTGACCGATCCGATGCGGAAGGGCGTGTCCACCATGCCACTGGAGTAGATGGTCTTGTTGCGGTACACGACAGCCACGGCATATGTATTCACCTGGTAGGACTGAAACAGAGGCGGGATCCCGGCGGTGAGGGTGGCAATCTGGTCAGCCAACTGATCAGTGACATTATTCTGGTCGAAGTTTGGCACCACGTCCCAGGGGGTGAATGTTGCAATGGGGCACTGCGCGGTGGAGGACGTGACCGTGAGCCATAGCCAAAGGAGGCTCAAAACGGCTCCGATTCGAACACTCCTCATACCTCGCACCTTCAATTGTCGACAGCGTTCTCTAAATGCTATAATTCTTCTCAATAAGTGAAATAACTCACATCATCAAGTCAGAGCCTCTGGGGATTTGTCTTTCGATCGACCATGAATTTCTGAGGACAAGCTAGCTACTCTCGTACACTTCGTGCCAAACCTCTGGTGAACCGAATTCAGGAGATGATGAGAATCAATGGGGATGATCGCGTGGTGATTTCTACACTGAAACCAGAAGCAACTCAGAAGCGGAAATCTTATGCCATGTACAGACTGCCTGACATGGACAGCTGCATCAATTTATATGCTGGAAAGACAGCTAGAGGACAACGGGAGGATTAAAGGAAAGTGGTGTAAAAATGCGAGCCACTTACGTTACTGTAACATCACGAGATTCTGAAAATGTACTCTCGAAAGAAGGTTTTCAACAACTTCACTCCGTACAACGAAGTTCAGTGCAGATTGTCACTTGTATCTTTAGATGACACACAAGCGGGATGATTGCAGTCAAGGAAGTAATCAAATCTGACCACCGAATAGTAATCTTGCGTAAAGTTCTTGTCTAGTTTTTGGCTCAATCAAATGATGAATTCTGAAGGTTTGGATCTAAGGTACAAACTGAGACAACAGGAAAGGCGACCGTGAACCAAATACAACCAATTATCTACATTACCAGTTGAAGCTTCAATATGGACTGTCAGCGCATGATTTTTTGTGCAAGCGACGTTCTGAGAAGTGTCGGAATCATGTTGAAAAAGTGCTTTTCTTGTACACGTATATTCATGACAGTAGGAGTTTGACAATTGCAGGCAGATCGTACCAGAGAGGAGACTTCTTGTGGGGACTCAGTCTGAGTGGGAGTACAAGTACAAGTAACTTTAGAAGAAGCGCGTGTCGGTGGGCAACTGATCCAAGAGTTTCCTCGATGGAATTGTTAATGTCGTGGCTATGGAGGTTCCCATCACCTCCCGTAGCAGCGGCGACCTCCTGCCATTGCCTGGGAAATCATGGGGTGACCCTGCAGGAGCCTTGGATGGGAATTGAGAATTTTACGGATGAGAATGGAAATTCCTTGGAAGGAGAAGCCTTGGCATTACCGAGACAGTCGGAGAGACATTCGGAAGGTTCGGAGACTTAGCACTGCATCGAAGGGTGTTATTAGAGCATGCCCAATCGAAACGGTAACGGCTCCCTGTAACGGCAATTTACGGGCCTGGCAGTCTTGGCAAGCTCCAACACGCACTGCGTGGCTCCCTCCAATCTCCCCTGTCTCTCTATAACTCTCCCGGTCTCGGCAATTTTTTCCTCTTTGCCGTGAGCGCTTGCTCCTCCCTGTAGCGGCAGTCAATGCCAGGATGGCAACATTTGATTGGGGAAGAGCTAGGAAGGGCAAGAACTTGAGCGCGGAGGAGGAGCGAGGACTGTGTCGCAGTTTTCTAGCTGTATCACAGGTTGCCCACGAAGCCCTGGAAGAGGATCGCGTGGAACGTTTGACGGGCGTGGGTTGGATCAGGAGCCTGTCAATTTCGAAATGCACCGCATGTTCCGTCAGCGTGAGTCCCGTTACAGCACGTTTGGAGGGCGCTGTACAGGGAGCTGATTGGGCATGCTCTAATGGCAATTTGTGAAGGGCATCTCAAATGGTTTTTAGGACAAGCCAAGTTTTTTTCAAGTGGTCTTGGGACGTGCGGGCAATAAATTTTGATTCCCTTTATTAAGATATCTTCTATTCAAATATTTATGCATATACATTGCAAAAGTAGATTGGCTTTTGAGAAACTAAAATATTGAATATTGCACAATTGAAAGTCCAGATTTATTCAGATCACAAATATTTTACGATCCATACCCAAATAAATTGCATTTCTAAGAAAAGAATTACAAGACTTCCTTATTTTAAAAACTTTCGATTTTTGTTTTTTGGTCTTACTAATTCCTAAACTTGAGAAATGTCAAAATTACAATTTTGGTTAAAACACAATAATCAATAATCATTGTGTTCACTATGGTCACTACCTATTGGACAATGTTGTATTAAATAGATAGTCAGAATGAAGGAATTTCTTGCCTTCAGTTACATAACCTTCTGTCAGCTTCGTTTCTCCAGGCCGCTCACTACAATCAATCCACTTTCATAAGGTGGGCTGGGGCTCCAATTTTTTGTTCTTTCATATTTCAATAACTTTTCTGAAAACTAGGAACTACGACTCCATATTACTCTAGAAATCATTAGACTACGGGGCAACTGTTTATTAGCCTCTCTACATAGGGGGCCTACAAAACCGAAGTCGGATTGCCTCTATCCACAAGTTCAAAGTGATAGCATATACCAATAGGATGTGGATAAAATTCTGTAAACTTGAGTACTTGACCCTTCTCTACAGGAGCAAAATAATATTATGTGAAGTACCACCATATCCTCTTTCCCAGAACGATTCACTGTCTCAAGAATTCAACGTTTTAAAAGTACCTTGTGAATCCCCTTTCGGAAACAACTCGAGCGATTTTGCAGTACAAGTGCACCTGTAACTTGCGTTTGACTTACTGGCACGAAGAATGTTCGACGTGCCGACCAGGCAATGGATTCATGCAACCATCCGTGTGTTCGCAGGTTCGATTACAGACAGAATTCTGTACGTCGTTGCGGAACTCGAGGCCTTGGATATCCGTGGAATTAAAATGGCGATTCCTCTAGTGTTGGCTTATCTATCATTAAATAGTCCAAACTCATCAGGGGTGTTGGGAGGTACCATCAGGGGTGCTGGGAGGTATCATCACGGGTGCTGGGAGGTAATATCAGCGTGCCCTCTATGGCGCCGGGGAAAGTGCTGGAAGCAATTTGGAACATTGCCGTTTCGGTGCACGGCGTGGAGGTTCCTGTTGTCCAAACAACGCCTCTGGTGCTCAAACCTGTGGCGCAGTTGTTTCGGGCGTACGCCGCCGCCTGCAGCTCCATCGCTGGTGAATGCCCAGCCCTCCCCCTAAGAGCATCTCCACCCATACTCGCTAAAGGTGACTCGCTAAAAATGCTCATCTATATTTGAAGAGCCCTTGAAATCACACTCCCCCACCCTTAACCCTTAATTGACATCCTTTTTTTCCACAAATTGGAGAGAAATGCAACCTCATTGTCTTCTGGCCCTATTTCTCCACTGAAGGTAAAACAATTTTGAGAATCGGAAACGGTGGTTATCAAGGTCAAGTCAAAGAGCATTGACCATGGGATCACATGGCCCCTACAATTTCGAGCGGATCACACAAACCTCAAGAAGGCGATCGGGAAGGAGGATTGGATTCGGAAAAACAAAAGAATAGGGGTGCCTTTCGACAAGATTTGCACCCTACCACTGTGTCGGACCCCAAAAGCAAAGACAATGACCTTGGTCACCAGTTTGGTCACCGGTGACAATTAACTAAGGGTTAAAGGCTCCTCAAGCACCAAAAGTGCATGTGAAATAGTCAATGCACTAATAGCAAGTAGAATGTCAGATTTAGTCAACTAAACTTAGATTTGGAGGGCCATTTCTTGACACGCCATAGTAGAGAGTCGCGAGACATTTTTGAAGGGCCCTTAGCATTTCTCATTCACTTATTGCGTGTGTCAGACCTTGTGCAAGTAGGGGAGGAGATGCTCTAAGGCTGGAGGCTGGAGTCGCTTTTGTGGTAGGAAGAATCCCGGCCGACACAGCAAACCTGTAATATCTGGCCAGCAACATTCCCTGGATTCTAGCTCGTCGTAATTCCAAGTTTTACAATCCATTCTCTCAAATTTGACTTCCTAATAACCAATGCATCAGTGCCCTCGTGGCGGCCTGCGGCAATCCTTTGAAGGCTTCCGCGGCCCTGCTTGTCAGCCCCTCAATGACTAGGTTGGCTCTCTCACCAAACCCCACTGCCCCTTTCGGCACGCCATTTAAGCTTTCCCCGGCTCGGCTTGGCGAGCCGGGCAGGGCATGCTATGAGGGTTTAGAGTTTGCAAGACCTAACTTCCTATGGTGTTTATACGACTTTGAGCTGCGCTTCGATCCAAGAAAGAACCTGGCCACTGTGCCAAGCTAGGGTGACGAATGTTGCAAAAGTGGAATCACGCCTTTTGATGGATGTAGGGAACCAGTATGGAGCAATGAGGGTCCCTACGCACTGCACAGGTGCACTAAGTCATGGTTTAGTCATAATGCACTCACCAGTGCAAAACTCATGTTGAAACACTTAGTTCAAACACCTGGTTGAAACACCTTCATTTGTTGAAACAATGTTGTGCCTCATAGAGTTTCAACAAGTGCTCTTTGGTAGATTTTGGAAAGGTGAAAGATCAAAACACTTCAATAGTGTTTGAACAACTGCTCTTTCGAAGATTTCAACAAGTGCGTTTTGGTATTCTCATTATTTGCCTCATTATCCTACATTGTTCGTAGGACTAAATGCTTGTTTAGAATATTCAAAGAAGGGCTTAACTTTCATTCTTCAATGTAGAATTGCACTGTCTATAATTGTGCACTATAGTGCAAAACCATAGTGCAAATCAAGTATTACCTTAATATGGTTATTATACTTGGACTATTTCCACCACTAAAATTATGGAAGGTTACATGAAAGAGGCTTTATTCTTGAAAGGTACAATATCAAAAATTAAAAAATCTTCACTTAGTATAGATGGGTTGAAACACCATAGAGAGGTCTTCAAATAAACTTGGGACTACTCATGAAGTTTCGACGGTTTAAATGACCCATTTCAAACATTGTTTTGACGTTCAAATAGTATTATATCGTCAATATAGTTCAAACACTACTGGAACACTGATTCACCCATTGTTTAAACATGGATTTTGCACTTGGTACTACATTCAATATGGAATAATGGGGCAAATAATAAAACTACCAAATTCTACCAAAGAGCGCTTGTTGAAACGCTATTTGAGTGTTCCGACCTTTAACCTTTCCAAAATCTACATATGAGTGTGAAACACTCGTGTTGAAAGACTATCAAACAAAATAGTGTTTCAAATAGGTTGAAACACTTACACGTGTTTAATCTAAATGTTCCAACATGGGTTTTGCACTAGTGGCGGAAATGTAGAAGGTAGTTGAGTGTGATTGTGAGTGTTAACTCTTAGAGAAAAAGCTTAACAATGACCTCGAGAAGGCCATGAATTAAAATCAATGAACAAGGTTTTCTGAAATTTGACTTTGGAAACTTTGAATTCAAATCGAATCCATAGTAAAATTTGAATGTTGTTTATAACTATCTCATTAGTCTACCCGTCAACTTTTATCAAAATAATTGAGATATATTGAGTCAAAATATCAATTTGAAAAAACAACATATTTTTCTTTAGCTGATCCACCCGAATTGGGCCTCTCTCTTGTTAAGGGTTATAGGTGGAAGTTTATTGTGGATGTATAAACAGTTGTGAATCGGAATAAATGTAATAATTTATATGGAATGTCGTTCCTTGTATATAAGGTTTTTGAACTCCTTGGACTTGTAGACTTATCCCTCATTGAGTACAATATAATCAAAAGTGAGAGAATTATAAACTACAAGTCACATCATCATTGTAGTCTCAAATCACAAAGAAAATCTTCTTGAGTCACAATAACTTATTCCAGCTTTAAGTAACTCACTAACAAGAAATACTCTTCATATGTTTCAACTTTAAGATTGATAAGTGTTTCATTTTAGATACTATTGAAAAGTACACAAACAATTGAGTTGATCAATAGTTCAAACTTTACAATCAATACCTATCAATCTTTACTTGAAGTTTGCAAATTGCAAAAGACTAACTTTTAAGATACTAAACAAAATGAATGGAAAGTAGCTAAAAGGCTAGGTAAATGAGTTAGTTTTTCAATCCCCCAATCCTCATTCCAAAACCAATTTAATTAACATACATCATCATTTTAGAACCCTAAGATATTGTAACATACATATAAGATTCCATACTACGATACTCATGAAGATCAACCTATTTTATGATGCACTTGTGAAAGGTACTGAGGATGTTTGAGAATCAAAACTGGGAAAGGCAGACCTCCTAAACTATCATAATGGAAAATGTTGTTCTTGGTAGCTACGCTATTTCGGTCGCAGGAACTAGGTAACTGATGCATGCTATCCTTGAGAGTCTGAGAGAGGGAGCTGAGATTGCTTGTAACAATTGACCAGTGATTGTTTTAAAGTGAATATTTAGTACATAATGTGTATGAATACACTACGGCATCAACTTCAAACAGTTGTACAATGCTAACGCATTACTGACGGCATATCGAAAGCTGAACAAAGCCACTTCGTCGACCTCACAAGCGGTTTGGTGGCAAGCATGCGTGATAGTGCGAGACTCCTCACTTGTAACATTCGGCGCCCACGAAAGGACCGGTAACCAAGTTCTTTCCAGGCTCGAAGTGAATCTCGGATAGGTACACGGATCCTGGGAAGTTAGGCTTTGCAAAATCAGGATTTCCGCCCAACAAGATTGGAATGGCGATGCACTCCGTGTCGTACGCCCAAAACTCCTGCACCTTGGCGGTCGCGGACTTCAGCACCAGAAACGCATGCCCTTCTGCAGTTCCTTCCATGCCGTTTTCTAGCAGGGTGATGCTCCACATCATCTCGAGCGCTTGCCCCGGCGCCATGACCTGCACGGTGACGTTACCCCCCAGCACCTGGTACGTCGTGTTTGGCACGTTGTGGCTCACCATGGGCTCCTTACTCCGCTTGCATGTGTACAAGCCTGAGTACATGGCCGAGATGCGTTTCGAGTGGATGGATTCCACCTCCGGAATCAGGCCCTCCAGAATTTGGTTCGAGATGCTGGCTGGCCCCGGGTAAGTAGAATTTGAGCTTTCATTCGTGCTCGAAAGCACGACCACGCCCAGCTGCGAGTCTGGGTGGAACGCGATGTCAGAGAGGTACGGTCCTATAGAACCGCCTTTGGAAACAACAGTGGTTGTTTGGTTGTTGGGGAAGAGTAGCGTTCTGAGCTCCCATGGTAGAGCGAAGCCGCTTAGGAAGCTTTGCTGCTGGATATTGACCGGGAAGGTGGTGGTGACTTTGGTCCACTCACGGATTGCGGTGGCAGAGAGCAGCTCCTCGTCGGGGTGAAGGAGGAACTTTAGGAGTTTCGCGAGGTCCATGGCAGTGGAGTACCTGAACAAGGCAATTAGGAATGAGTAGGGCGAATCATTGACTTGCATCAAGCTGCAGATCCAATCTGGGGGTGCAGAGTTTGAGTAAGTGAAGTGTAGACTCACATGTCACCTGCAGGTGCAAGCCATCCGATGGAGGTGTTTGCTCGAAGGACATCGACGAGAATGATGTTGCCTGGCGCAAGCTTGACGTTGGTCAAATTGGCTCCCGTGTCGTGCATACCCAAGGGGCCCAAGATTTCACTTCGGACGAAGTCGCCCCAAGTCTGTGGCGGCGACGTCGCCTTCTCCCAAGCATGACCCAATAGTGCGAAGGCGAGGTTGGAGTAGTTGGGTATGTCGCTCCACGGAGGACGCACGAGCTGCATCTGTGCAATAAAGCGCAGAATTTCTTGCTCGAACTCCGGCCCACAAATGTCAGCTCCTGGGCAGAGGTCACTGGGGCAGAGAGAGAATCCGCCGCAGAGCTCGCGAGGCAATCCAGAGAGGTGACCCATCAACTCGCGGAGGGTGATGTGGTGGGGCTTGCCGTAGGGGTTGATGACAGAGAACGATGGTAGGAACTTGTTGACGGGGTCGTCGAGCTCCAAACGCCCTTGCTGGCGCAGAACCAGCGCTCCCATGGCAGCGAAGACCTTGGTGACCGATCCGATCCGGAAGGGCGTGTTCACCAAGCCAGTGGAGTAGATGGTCTTCTTCCCATAGACGATAGCCACGGAGTACGTATCCACGTTATATGACTGAAACAGAGCCGGAACTTGCACCTCGAGGGCAGCAATCTGCTCAGCCAACTGATCCGTCACATTGTTCTGATCGAATCTGTGCACCACGTCCCACGGGGAGAATGTTGCCATGGGGCACAGCGCGGTCGAGTGCGTAACAGCAATCCATAGCCAGAGGATGCTGGTTAGGCAGAAAGCTGCCCCAATTCCGACACCCCTCATCCTCGCACGTTCCAAGTGTCCGAAGCGCAGTTCGGACGGCGAGCCTGGATCTGCTGAATTCGAGATCACCTTCACTCCGCCAACAAATTCAAGAGCTGCCGGTAGAGAGCCTCGCCCACAACCTTCACGACTGTTTTAAACAAGTACATCAGTGTGAGGTTGCCACGGAGCCTTCAAAAGGGGGACTGGTGTTCAAGACAAATGATTGGGCTTATATAGTGAGTAGTTTTACCGACAAGTTGACCGATCCAAGGGCCTCGAAACTTGTACCGGTTTGTATATACAGTAATTCCGACTAACTGGCCACGGACGGTTGCAAGGATCCAATGGCTGATCGGATTACGCTCGTACTAGTGAGTCACTGCGACGAGGTAACCGAACCTCTCAAGTGAGCAAGGATGGCTGCTAGGAAACACCACCATTTCCACCATTCTTGCAGAGACAGAACGGGTTGAAAATGTGGTAAGGTCGAACATCTTGGTAATTGTGGTGGAAGATTCTTGGTGACTGGGGTGTTGGTCACGTTTCAAGGGTATTTCTACAATACTACCGGCACCGGAACTGCCCCGGACCTTGACATATCCTGTCAGGATACCATAGCCTTTTCTTCGGGCAAATCCTTACATAAAGTTTCACTGAATTTTAGGGCCAAAATCATCTCCACATGTTTGTTTGGATCCCAATTCTCATAGTTTCTTAAAGAATGTTTCTATGGAAATCAAGAATGTACAAAAAATGACTTTATTTGAACCATGATATATAACTTACGATACAATTACATATAATCAATACAAATTATTTTTCTTCACATGTATGTAGACTTCAACAGCGAAAAATCTGGACAATTCAAGATAATTATATAGTCCGGGTGAGTCCTTTATTCTAAACCAGACAATGTAAGACAAGTCATGTATTTGGGTGAAAGGCTGTTGTGAACACTCTAATAAGGTGCATATCAAAAAGTGTCAAAGTATTTAAGTGCTTTATTGGGATGTTCATGATGAGATTTCACCACTAGTTTTCACACAACACATTTCTAAGACCATAAAAGGATGTGCGCAATTAGAGAAGGGTCTTCATTTTGGGGTGAGACACTCCGGTGGGGACCCCATATTATACCATCACCCACTCGTGCAACTTATGATCAAATAGTAGTATCATCGAATTCAACACAATGAGTCATCAATTTAGAAAGTAGCAAGATATCAAAGGGCTTGTGTTTACAATTTTTGCTTTGAACATTGTAGAATATAGATTAGAATCGATATTGAGATGAAAGCTCTATAAGAGAAGGGCCTACTCCAACTTGTTCATACTAGTGAGTGTTGAACCAAAAATAGTGAATGATTCCATCTTGAAATTGCTATCATGTCAAGAGAAGCCTTTCAAAATAATCAAATTTGTGGTAGAAACCTTAAATCCATCCAAGATGTGACGAAGTTATGATATTTATTTTAGTTCAAGGGGTCTAAATTTGAACAATTTTTTTTTTGTAAAATTTGGGGTGGTTTTCACTATTCCAAGGAACTAAATTACTTTAAGAGATTTTTATCATCGCTCTTTTTGGTTCAAGGGTGTTATAGAGATGAAGGTCCAAACCTTTTAGTTGGTGGTAACAGGTCTATTGTTAACATTTTTACTTCAAAGTGAAAATCATGATATTTTGTGATATTGTTTTAGTACTAATAATACATTATTATCTGGCAACATATGAGGTTTCTTGACTCAAAATATGACCCGCATGACACACAATAAGTCTACAACAAGATTGTACAATTGGAATTGAATAATTAATCTCCCCTACTATCTATGACACTTTTCTGAAATTTGTTTTTTTATTCAAAAATAGGTTGGAACAGATAGATAGAAACTCCGGTCCCTTTCTAAGGGGCCGGCGTGAATGAAGTGTCCGTTCGTAATGCTAATATCCCGATGGCCACCGGACAAGGGGCTAGGTTGGAACATCTAGAGGTTAAAGGCTAGGCAAACGTACTAACAAATGTTGATGACCCCTAAAAATCAACCTTACTTGTAAAGGACATAAATAGGCAATCACATCAACAACAAAGAGGGCTTTATAAATTAGTTCTCATCGTCTTCTTTGGTTACAACTTTCTTTGTGATATACAGAAAGCATGCAATTTCATATAGAATTATTGCCGATGTGGCATGCACATGGTAGGGGAAGGAAATATTTCATTCAAACTACCACCAGTCCACCAATAGGAGTGTCATATTCCTCTTTTTCAATGTAAAAAGAATATTTATTGAATAATATATATTGATGCATAAATTTTTGTAGTTTATTAATCAAATGCCTAAACATGCCAAATATCAAAAGTTGAAGTAAAATAAGTTATTCATGACAAGTCCTAACCCGTGTCCTCCGGACACGGACATCAAAAAGGTAAGATTGAAATTTATGAAAACATGTAAAAAATCCAGACCTAGGTATAAAAAATAATTATACCCTATTGAGAATCCTCCAACTACGCATTTCTTTTTATACCTGAGTTTAAATATTTAGTTTTTTACGTGTTTTTAAAAAAAAATTGATCGACCCTTTTTGATGTCCTAGTCCATGGTCTTCCTACTTTTTAAGATTTATAGCATGTCCTACGTTCCCTTTTTCTGGGTTACCCATGCTTTGGCCCGTTCCCCGTTCTCATCATTTCTTTTGTGTTTCAACAACTTTCCTTTTTGGTTTTCGTCATTTGTTCCTAGTTTCCATTATTTGTATGTAGATCCCATCATTCGTTCTTGGTTCTCATTATTTGTTAGTAGTTCTCATCCTCCTTTCGTAATTCTTATCCTTTAATCTCGATTTCTGGTTCCCCTCCGATGTTCCCTTGATCTCCCCTCAAGTGACTCTTTCTTTGCTCCCATTTTTATGTTCCATATTCCTTGTCTCTTTAACTCCTTGTATTTTTATTATTGGGATCTAATAAACTCTTAATAACAACCACATACCATTTAGAGAACTCTTCAAAATCTTTAGAACAGTTACTCTTCATGTTGTGTATACATGACCAACTTGATAATGGCCATGACCATGCATGTCTTTGATTAATTTCTCCCCCTCATCCCGATGGATGAGCTTTTTATTTGGTGCTCTTCAAGAACTGACCCCCATCCTTGATTCTCTCGTTGATTGTATCTCCTTGCTTTATAAGTATTTTATGATATCCTTCATTCCATGGATCCCTACTTCCCATCTGTCTTCTGTTCTATTCTGGTTTCCCATTCTCTTTTTCTTTACTAATCACTCCCAACCTCTAATTTCCCATTCGTGGTTTCCATCCTTTGTTCCCGATTCCGGCTACCCCATCCGGCCATTCCCCAATTTCCCTTCTTGGTTTCACCATTTGTTCCCAATTTCCATAATTTGTTCCCAGTTCCTATCATACATTCATGGTTCTCATTATTTGTTTTTGTTCCATTCTCCGTGCCCAATTCCTAGTTCTTGTTCCATGTTCCCTTGATCTCCTCTTTACTCCTTACTTTGCTCCATTTTACATGTTCCACATTCCTTGTCCCTTCGACTTTTGTTATGTTAATGGGATTTAATAAATTCTTAATAACAATCAAGTACCACCTACGGAAATCCTTCAAAAATTTTAAAACTCTTCATACCGTGTATACTCTCATGGGCAAACCACCCTACTACCGGGAAGGATCACCAAGGGCAAACAGAGAAAACCGGCTGCATCAGGACGGGCAACCTGCAAAGGATTGCTAGCAAGTAATCGTGTTCTTTTATATATAGAGATTATATCTCTATCATCTTTAGAGTACTCTTTGTACGTCAAGCTTTTCATGTGTTCTACTTGCGTGAATGGACAAGCAGTAGGGAGCAACTTGTCTATATATATAAGAAATATTGTACGACAATCCTTCCTACCACCAACGTACCAACCTACAACCTAACTACATTCTCTTATGTTTTTTGGATTATGTGAAAAAAATAAAAAATAAAAATAAAAATAAAATAAAAACAACAGACATATATAAAATTAATATAAGGAAATGATAAACAAGGGATAATTTTATAAAAGTACCATATAAAGAGCTTTCCCGTCGAGACGACAAGTACATTACTAGTAAATAAAATAATAAATTTGTTTGTTTCTCCTTAGCATTTCATAAATGCATGGTCATAATCATGGTCACTATCATTCGGTTATGAACCCACAAAATAAAGAGTTTTTAAAATTTATAGAGTTTTCGTAAGTGGTATTTCATTTTTATCAAGAGTTAATTAAATTTTGATAATATAACAAGGAGTCGAAGAGACAAGGAATTTGGAACATGAATATGAAAGCAAGGAAGGAGTGAACGGAAAATAAGGAAACATAAGACGGGAACTAGGAACCGGTGTCAAATATAAGAGGAGCGGTGCAACTAGGAATAACTCGGTGAGAGGATGTGAGATAAACGATCTTCAATCTTATGTCTTGTGTCTTCAATCCTCTTTTTCCAGTCTTCAATCTTCAAACACGGACGCGTTGGCCTATCATGTGGATGGCTCTAAAAGATAACAATTTCGATCGGGTAGGTGATAAGAAACTACATGTCCTCGGACGGGTAGATCGGGACAGTAGACATGAGTTGCCATTCGTAAGATGAACCCTAAATTTCAAACCTACAGTCATTAGAGAGCGCTCCCACAGGCGGAAACAACATATAAGATCAACCATGTGGGCCGACGTTAACCCCACTTCGTTCCAACAACTCAAAATAAAGTTAAGTGTTAACACACAAAGCTCGCAACACGTTTACAATGCAAGAAATGAAGTACAACTAGCCTCCAAAGCCGGCTGAGAACAACAAGAAGGAAATCGGACCACAAGCCACGACACAAAAAGATCCTAAAGGCTGTTAAAGTCTTCAACTCTTGATGTCTTTATATCTCCAACCTTCAACCTTCACTTCTCTCTCAAAGAAACCTTTGAAAGAGCAAAACCGAAAGTCCAAGAAAATGCTCCTCAACTTCAAATGCCTCTCACAAACCGCTCAAAAATCCAATGGTCAAGTGTAATAGCATTTTGGAAAGCTAAAAACACCTTCAAACTTCCCTTTAAATCTCAAAACATTATCCAAAAACTGTGAACCTCTAAGGATGTAGGCCGACAGTAAGTCTACTACAAATCTCTCTTTCTTCAAATCACCATACAACTGTCTACAATGCTTCAAATCATGAGTGCAAGGTGTTTTTGGATAGAAGGTTTCAAGAATTACAACACTTTGAAAGAATTCGACCTACTGGTTAAGAATTAAGAACCCTGGAAAATCAACTCCCTAATCGGGTACGCACAAATTGCTTGAATTCTCAAAAATTCAAACTCTAATAACTTCTTGCTCACAAGTCCAAATCATTCATGAAAAGTTTACATGGAAAGATAATTGCACAAAGAACAACTTCATAAACTTTATTTTTCAAAAAATTCTTACATCACAACCTCAGCACACTTCATAATTTCCCTTTCTCTACACCCCATAAACACCACCTTGATACAAACTTTAAGGAAATCTACTTTTCTCCCTACTTCCTCCTCTCTTTCCTCTTCACCTAAAAAATAAGAGTGACTCTTTATCAGCCTATACCCCTAGTTTAGGTCCCCTATAGAAGTCTAAAAACATCATTAAAGTCATACTACAATATCCAAATGCCGGCAGTTCTAAGTTCTAATTGCCTTCATTTACTACGATGCAACTGTCAAAGCCTTGATAAACAAAGAAATCTACTATACTAATTAGAAGATAGGAACCACATGACAAAATCTAAGATGTATAAGGATTATTGATTGCGGATTTTAGTCGCCAAGCCGTGGACTTGAGGGGTTGGAATCAATGGTAAATTGCTGTCTCGACGCTCGAGGTTTAAATTCCGTTGAGCGAATCGGGCGGCCGCTACTTGGCACGCTAGTAAGGCAGGAAATCCAACGACCGACCTATGTACCCATGAGTTGTGCAACTGATAAGAGTTTAGCACCAAAGGTGCTAAATTCAAACCACCGTGATTCTAGTCACGATCTGAGTGATTTTGTTTTATGAATTAGCATTACGATAAAACTTACTATATACTAAAGGTGTACACGTTGGAAGCAATTCCAACACGACACCGGAGCAAAGGGCAGGAACTTGAAACAAATGATGGAAACCAGGAACAAATGTTGAGAACGGATGATGGGTATTAGAAACGAATGATGGAAACCAAAAAGGGAATTTGGGAGACGGTGAATAGGGAACAAAGGATGGGAATTTGGAAACAAAAGTTTAGAGATGGTGAACCATTAACAAGGAAATGGAGAATGGGGAACTAGAATAGACGAGAGGGAATTGGGACTAAGATAAGGATAGAACGAAGGTCATAGTATAAATATTAGTGAACAAGGGGGCCGTTAACGAAGGAACCGGGGATACGGGGTAGTTTATAAAGAGCACCAAATAAAGAGCTTCCGAGGGGACCTTACTTACAAATATTCAAATACTCTTTTTTTTCATAAATGTCATCTTATAATGATATCCATCTACTTTTTTGTTAGAATTTGATACTTTACTGAGTTAATTTTGATATTGGACGTACAAAAATATTCCTATGCTAAAAATATATGTAAAAACGTTGAGTGCTTGACAAGTTGTATCTTTCTCATGACTTCTTGAAAATTTTAGACATTTTATCTTATATTGGAATTTCAATCGATTCTAGTTTTGTGATAATAAGCTTACCACCGAATAACCTACAATGCTTGAGAATACAATAATGCTAGTTATACGGAATTCGGATAAGGAAAGGTAATAAATAATTAATTAATTGCTAGAAAATTGCCAAATGAATAAGTTGTAAACAAATTACTTCTCCCCCATATTTATGTAATGCTAGTTAGTCGGGATAAATAATGCTAGTTAGTCGGGATAAATAATGCTAGTTAGTCGGTCCTGCCTCTCCGAATACATCCTACCCCAAGTTTATACTCCACCATCTTTATATGGTTACATGGAGGTCCTGCCTCTCCGAGTACATCCTACCCCAAGTTGTGATTTAGACTCGGTGCAACGAATCAGATCAAAAAGTCAAGCACAAAACTGTTTTGGTGATATAAACACGTTATTTTAGTCGGGATTTTGAAAAAACTTATTTAAAAAATGTATATCTCCTTGCTACTTAACCCGTAAACGCCCATGGGGTAACCCAAACTTGGATTACAACATCTTTTGGACTTGGGCATCATGAATAGTGCACTTTTTGAACTTGGGCATCATGAATGAACCAATCAACGATGAGCTTGCAACCTCCTACAAGGCTATGTACAACTTACCCAACCTACCCACCACAATCCTTTCAAACCACACAGAACTACTCATACGAATTGTGATTTGAATTGTAAAATGAATGCGTCATAAGAAGGTGACCAATTTGACATCAACATATAAGTGAAAAGTTGAGTACAATGAGAGCTACAAAGCAGATTCTGTTGGAAAAGATCCCCTCGGGCTCCCTAAGGGTCGACTTCGTATTAATCTACACAGAGTTCCTGTACTGCATACTTACGGTATAATGCCATATCCAATGAAAGTCCACTCAAGCCCCAGGTTCTTCGAAACTTCCGTCAGATCGCCTCCCGATCCTGTCCAAGTTTTCTCCGACTGTCTCACCATGTGAAGCTGTTTTAAGCTAAGGATTATTTTTTATGATTTTTTTTATTCAAGAGTGTTTCTAAGATAAATGTAAATACGTATCTAAGTGGAGAATTTTAATTTCAATAAGTTCGTAAGTAACCATTTCAAAAAAGAAAAAACTTATGGAATTTGAAACTAAAAATTTATAACCTTGCAATCTCTAACTCAAAAGTTCACATGACTTACCATAAGTTTATTGCAAGATCATACAGTTGAGATTTAAATAACTTACATTTATTTATGATTCATTAATAGAAATATACATGTTTCCGGGAAAATGACCTTACAACATCTAGGGGTTGAGGTCGTTTCCAACCCGTCTTCTATCTTCTGTATTCTATACTAGTACGCCCTCGCGGCATTGCAATGCTCACACAAATACATTAGTACTTTCGGAGCCTTAAATACTTTTTTATTCAAAATTTTGAGATTTACAAGCTCGATGTGCAATGCGATCTTTGCCCGGACTTTTGCCAAAAACATCGCTTCCAACGACACTTTATGCGGCCCGATCCAACCGGCGGTGCCCGAGACCACAATGCACAACAAAAAATATAACAAAAGAATATAAAACAAAAGAAAGTACATGCCTTAAATATTACTCCTTTTGTATCAAAAAATATCTTGATATGCTTCAAAATTTTGTCTTAGAATAATATTGTGATTTTAGTTTGAGAGGGAAACACTAAGCATGATGGCGCTATGTTTACTCCAATCTATAAATAAGATACATTCCTTGCAAGCGAACTTCATCAAGACGCACAAGACTTAATGTTATTACACACTCAAAAAGTGTCTAGGCAACATAATTAGCATTGACTTTGAAACTGCCCAATAGAGCAAAGTACTTTATTATTTTCTAAGACAGAGGAAGTAGATTTTCAAGACCAATAATTTTTTTGTTTGTTTTGTTTGTTTGTGACACTATGATCTTGAGGCCGTTAGTCGGGTTGGACCGCGTGAGGCGTCGTTGGAAGCAGTTATTTTCATATTGGTGCTCACAACGATGTGATCATGGATTTCGGGTGGGAATTTTGAGATATTGAATTTTGGAGTATTTATGGTTTCAAAAATTACCAAAAATTTTAAAAAATGACCTAATTCCAAATCAAGCAGAAAAACAAGAAACCAAACCACTCAAAAATCACTTCATTTGGAGTCCAAAAAAGTTTACCGCAAATTGAAACGTGGGCCTACAAAACATAAAACCTTGGTTTTTTTCCTTGTACGGTAGCAAGAACAAACTTGGCCAAAGTATTTACGTGTGTGTGGCAACTTTGCGCAAACGTACCAGTCTAAGGGCCGCTTTACACGAGGAGCCAAGCGATTGATGGGGCGAATTCATGACCAAATCCTCTCTCGTGATTAGTCCAATTGTAGAAATTTACAAAGTGAGTCAAGGCCAATTTTCTGAATTTATATCATAATGGGTGGGGGATAAGTTATGACATAGACCGCACTCCAAAAGTTGGGAAATAGAAGTACAGAAGCCAAATCATGGCCTAGAGGTCGTTGCTTGATTTCAATACAAAATCATTATTTCACTCAAATACTTCAATGTGAACAAATCAAAAGCATGAAATGTAGTTAATAATACAAATTGGCCCCATGACCTTATGATTCCATTTGGACATTGGCCCCAAAGGCTTTACACATGGGGGAATTGGCCCACACTTTATTAATTTTTTAATGTGTTCTCTAAGTGGCCCATGGAGCCAATTGGGCTCAAAATGTGAGTAAAATGGCTTGGAGATTATTGACCTGGACTCCCCATGTAAAGAGTCCCTTAGAATCTATGAGATACAAGTTAGAAAAAATAAAAGCTCCATTGAAGCAACACACCATGGATTCCTAAGGACAGCCCTCGGAGCGTGAGAGGGTAACGAATCGGGCGGCCAGGTTGAGGGTCAAGGATCTCGTTGCCGAGAGGTCGGCGTGACACGTTGCGGCCAAAAGGGAATCCTCGCGTCCTCCATCGCTCCCCCGCACCATCCATCGCTCGAAAGCAACACCATCTCTCGTTTTCCAAACAGAATTTACTTCACTCATCCATTGCCAGCTGCACTGCACTGCTCCCTCCCCCAAGCTTCGCTCCAGCAGCTGCCACTCCTCACCACTCGCACACCCTCGGAGCCAGCCAGCCAGGGTTAGCTGAGCTTACCATTGCCGCTGCGATGGAGACGTCGCTGCGCTACGGCAACGGGGAGAAGCAGCTGCTCCTGCACGCCAAGGAGAATTTCCTCCTCGACAAATCCTTCTTCTTGCAGGTACTACATCCCTCTCTCTCTTTTCAACATTCTCTAATTCCTCCCCCACCCCCACCCCGTCGGGCTTTTATCTTTTGTTGGGTTCCGCTTCTTTTGCTGTTCCCGCAAATTCTCTCTTTTAATAGCATACACGATTCTTGAGCTTCGTTATCACAATTGTGCATGAAGCTCTTTCAGGTTTTAGGGTTTTGAGAGTTTTCGAAGCTATCGACTTCGTCTTCTTCGAGACACTTTAGGGTATCTTTGACTTTTACGGTCTCGTCGCATTCTGTCCTTGCCCCTTTTTTGGGAAGGACCAATTGCAGAGGATAACGTCACGAGCTAGTAAAGAGCCATTTCAGTTTGGAGACGATTTGACCACATTGTGGATAATGTGAGTGGAAATGGATGGTGGGGAGTTGGTATCCTCAGTTAAGTTCACTGGATTTATGGCTTATGTTTGATTTGGTGCAGGTTCACGGGAAGCTGAATACGCATACTGGAGCTGCTCATGGAATTGCCCATTTGAAGCGCAAATTTTTCCCCGAGGTACGTGATTCCCCGTTGGTCAAATTTCATGCTGATTCTAGTGATCACTGTGTGCTGATGGTTGTGTGCTGCTGCAGCTGTTGACTAGCTTAGATGTAGGCGCTAAGTTCGACTCGCAGCTGAAAGAGTTCACTTACGACGTGCAAGGAAAGAAGACCTTGCCTGTTACTGACAACGGCTTGCTCAGTGTCGACATTAAAGGCGGTTACAATTACAACCCTGGCAGTAGGAAGGTTCGTGTTCGTGACATCGCGCTTGAAGCACAAACACTCAGGATGCTTATTAGATCATGAAGTAACCGAGTAGAGGTCTTTATCAACACAATTATACTTGTAACCGGAGTCACTACTTTGCTTAGAACTTGATGCTCCTTTGTATTCGATTACCTTCTCTCTATGTTTTCCAGCAGCCATTTAGCGACACAAAGTAGAGCATATTAGGCTCTTTTACGAATTTGATTGTTGTTGGCCAAGCAGGGAAAGCCAAGGGGTGTAGTGGAATTGAGCTACAAAGTTTTTAATTTCACAGAAGACCAGGATTTAAAATTGAAGATCGGATACAACGCTTTCAAGCAGGTTGGTGCTCTAGATTTTGCACATTCTTCTATTTTTTTGTCAGAAACAACAAGTGAGTACTTAGTCTTGATCTCATCGCTGCCGTTAGCCCTAAATTGGAATTTTTGATTTCTCACGACAGTGCTAAGTTAGAACTGATGTTGAGGTGTGTTTATGGATTGGACAGACTCCATATTTCCAGATAAGGGAAAACAACTGGACATTGAACCATGAGCTCAACGGCGGCTGGAACGTGATCTACGATTTGTGATTTGACATTCGTGCGGGTAGCCAAGCAGCAGCCCACGCATGAGGGATTGTATTGTCCGATATTCGATGTGTAAATTTTTTGCCTCTTGCAAGACCTTCAATGATGGTTTCAACTTCATTTCTACTGTCGTTTTTGCTGTTCTGAAAGAACTGTTGATGATAGAAACAGTCTAACAGCACAGTTATCTATTCTGATTTGAAAGTCCTGGATTGTTACACTTGAATAAGTGCTTCCTAAGGATGTTGAACAAGCAAATTCATGCTCTTTTAGTTTAGGAATCGAAATGAGCATTGTGATCGGACATGATGTCGTTGTAAGTATTCAAATTTTTATTCTCTAGAGTGACCTTCAGACAGCCATATAAATCTGTGAATATGTAAATTTGTGAATAAAGTTCTTTTGAATTTGATTTTGGAAAATCTTCTAACCATAGGATCTTGTTAATAATTGTCTAGTTAGTCTACCCACCAATTTTTATCAAATATCACCATACGGATTTTTAGTACGGATTTTTAGTGTGAAAACAAGATATCTTTCTAAGCTAATTGACCATAGTGTGGTTGAGTTTAACTTCAGGGGTTAAACAATGAGAGGGGTGGGTGTTGAGATTGGATGATGTTAAGATAATGGGTTGAAAATGCCTTAAACCCTTAACCCTCAAACGCCCCTGGGGCAATGATCGGGGAGATCCGGCAGTCAATTGTAAATCAGCCGAATGAAGTTGTCAAATTACCAATTCAATTTGAAAGAGTTAGGATTTTTTCCGACTCGTGATTTAAATATTACCTAAGTATCACATGGGTATCACCCAAGTATCATGTAGGTATCATACAAAATTACTGAATGCTTTTATGAGAAAGGGGATAATAACTGGATTGTGTCAGAAAATTCCCGAACAGTGCCCTGGGGTCTTAAACGGGCAGCCCAAAATTGGATCACAGCATCTTTTGGACTTGGGCATCATGAATAGTGCACTTTTTGATCTTGGGCATCATGAATAGACCAATTAATGATGAGCTTGCAACCTCCTACAAGGTTATGTACCAACCCAACCTACCTACCACAATCCTTTCAAAGCACAAAATCATTCATACGAATTGAGTTTTGACTTGTAAAATTTCACTTTTTGAATGCATCAGAAGAAGGTGACCAGTTTGACATCAAAATATAAGTGAAAAATTGAGTACAGTGAGAGCTATAGGGAGGATTCTATTGGAATCAAGCCCCTCGGGCTTGCTTGGGCGTTTAAGGGTTAAACGCCCACAATGTCGAAAAACGTCATTTTGGATGTACATCAGAAACTTTGAAGAGCCATATCTTCTTCATCCAAGGTCCATTTTGGATAAAATCACTTGGATTAGGTTTTTAAATCAAGTCTAGTTTGTGTTGTAAAATTTTCAAGCCCATACAATAAAGTATGAATTAATGGAATGCACTTTAGTGAAGACAACTCTTGTTTTTGGGTTTCCAAGCATGGGGCATGTATTACGATTGCAAGCCAACTATGTGAAATTAGAAATAGTTTTTCATGGTTTTTTTTTCATGGTCATGATCTTAACCCTTAAACGTCTAGCTATATGGATTTGGGCAGCGGAGTATTGGATCACAACATCTTTTAGACTTAGGCATCATGAATAGTGCATTTTTTGAATTCGGGCATCATGAATGATCCAATCGATGATGAGCTTACAACCTCCTACAAGGTTATGTACAGTACCCACCAACAAGTTTACGTTCAGAATTGAAACAAGAGAACATGTTGTAATCTTTGAACAATTGCCATGTTCACAAAAATAATCCAAATTGCCAACTACAAATTGTATCAGAGAGATCATGTAGTATTTTATACCATCATCTGAAGAAATTTCAATAAAAATTATAATTTCTATTTTAATATATGACTTTTTAATATATTATTCACTATTTACCCTTAGCTCTTATCTCGAGCTACTTTTGTTGAGGCATGAGACAATGGAAAACTTCAACAATCTTTTATGGAAGCTACTTCGATACATATATGCAAATATGCAATAGCTTTTTAGAAAGAACTTGAATTGTTGCCCCCAAGAAGCTCAACATTGGACTTTTGTACTCTTAGTAAATACTGTGATAAACAAGGGCAACTTCAAATGATCATATCTAGCACCTAGAATAACCAAATTCCATGAAACTACCACCAAAGTGCTCAAAATGTAGCAAATGTTATCGAACCTATCTCTTCTCTGCTAATCCAAGCCCCATGTGTAAGAAAAGTTTATGAGCAATTATTGCACTTCAAAATGTGTATGTTGCTTTTTCAATAAGAGACAACATGAAGGTTTCTTGCACCAACCCAACTCAATATTTGTAAATGTGAGCCACATATATGTAAAGGGCATCAAGAGAGGTTTCTAAAGAGATATTATTACTCTCTTCCTTAACAAACCTCACCATGTAATGGTCTTTATAATAGTCGAAGGTAGATACTGAAAAGTAAGTTAAAAGATACCAAAGTTATAAAATGAACTTATACATTTTTTGGAGGTTTTTCATGTATTGGTAAAGAAACATGCACTACCTTTCTTTCATACTTCATAATTTGCAATTTGGATACATTTCGCAAACATGGTGATCATTTGAAAGTTGAAGGTATGTTATCTCTTCTTGCTCTGAACGTAAACTTGTTGGTGGGTACTGTACAACCCCAACCTACCTACCACAATCCTTTCAAAGCACAAAATCACTTGTACAAATTGTGATTTGAATTCTAAAATTTCACTTTTTGAATGCATCAGAAGAAGGTGACTAGTTTGACATCAAAATATAAGTGAAAAGTTAAGTACACTGAGAGCTACAGAGGAGATTCTATTGGAATATGACCCCTGAGGTCACCTTAGGCGTTTAAGGGTTAAGGTGATTCTTAACAAATTTGTAGTGAGAAGTTTTTTGATCCAAATGATTTTGCTATTCGATTTGCAATGATGTTTTGTCAACAGAAAAAGTGAGAAAATGGATGATATTTGAGGAGCTATATCTCCCTCATCCACCGTTGGATTTCAACTTAATTTTTTGGGATGGCCTCCAATTAGAGTCTAGTCTAAGTGGTAGAAACCCTAACAAGATCGAAGATGTTTTGAAGATAAGGCATGAAATTGAATGCAAAGGGTCTAGTTTTGGACTATTTTTCCTTTGTAAAATTTTCGGTAGTTTTTACCATAATTGCATGGCTTTTATTTGGGGCAAGAATTTTTTTTGATGACTTTTTGTTGGGTAAAGGAATTATTAAGATGAAGGTGAACATCTTTCTAGTTGGTGATTTTTTCATTGCAATAGGTATATTGGTAGCATTTCCACCTCAAAGTGAAAATGATGAAATTTTGCAGTTTGTTTTTGATATTAATATGTTATGATCTCCCGATCTATAAGGCCTCATGACTCAAATTTTTGGTCCACATGATCTTCAAGTCTATTACAAGTTTGTACGGTTGAGATCTTAATAGCTTCTCTTGATTTTCATCTATGACGATTTCTATGGAAATGTGCTTTTTTTCTAAAAATAGGCTTGGGCGTTTAGGGGTTAACACATAAGTCAATCCTAGGCAAGGGCTTTACCGTGGTTAAAAAGAAAAATAGAAATAGAAAAAGAAAATAAAGTAATTATTTTTGAGTATGCAAGCAATTTTAAACATTTCACAATCATTTCTGGACCTGACTGTGACTGTACATGTACACTACAAGGGCCTCTTTATCTTCAACTACTCCTGTATGCGAAAATAGGGCCAAAGTGCATCTGTTCCCATTAGGCTGTAGTTTAGAGCAATCGTATAGAATCGCTTCCTCTTTCATCGGTGAAATGTGGGAGTGCCATAATCCAATCTCGTCGTAATCGCAGATCACGGCTTTCGTGGCCGGCAGCGGACCGGGATCATGCCACCAAAGCACGCTTATATTTGCAAACCGTGTTTTGGATCCAAATTTGGAATAGTAAATCTGCACCTGTCAGCAATCGGTTGCTCTTATAGCTACCCCAACTCGCTTCCGATTCCTCCCACATCTTTCGCACTCCCAACTCACTTGCAGCCATTTCAAATCTCTACTGCCATTCTAATCGACCTTGTCCACATTCCAATCGATCTCTTCTACATTCTCCCCTCCACTCCGATTGATTGAGTAGTTTGATGCTTGATGTGGAGTGGGGGGCATTGAGATCCAGGCAAGCATGGCAGGGGCCAAGCAGCAGTTGGCGCAGCTATCAGAGCTGCACTGGGCAGTGCGGAACGACGACGCGTTGCAGCTCCGGAAGCTCCTGCAGCAGGACAAGGAGCTAGTGAACGTGACAGACTACGACAAGCGGACGCCGCTGCACATCGCAGCTACGCACGACTGCATTTCCGTAGCGAAAGTTCTAGTCTCCGAGGGGGCAGCATTGAACGCCAAGGATCGATGGGGAAACTCTCCGCGAGGGGAAGCAGAGAGCGCGGGGTACAAGGAGATGGTGAAGCTCCTGAAAGACTCCGGCGCGGAGGCTGACGCCGGCAGCAGCCACCATCGAACCCTAATCCAAGCGCTTCCGCCACTGCCCTCCAATCTCGACTGGGAGATCGACCCGAACGAAATCGCCCTCAACACCAGCCAGCTCATCGGCAAAGGCTCCTTCGGGGAGATTCGGAAAGCGCTCTGGCGCGGCACCCCGGTCGCTGTGAAGACCATCCGCCCCTCCCTCATGGACGATAAGATGGTCGTGAAGGACTTCCAACACGAAGTCGAGCTCCTAGTGAAGGTCCGGCACCCGAATATCGTGCAGTTTCTCGGAGCTGTGACTCGTCAGAAGCCGCTCATGCTAGTTACGGAGTTTCTGGCCGGGGGTGACTTGCACCAGTTGTTGAAGAAGAAGGAGAATCTGACCCCCGATCGAATCGTCAGCTACGCGCTCGACATTGCACGCGGGATGTCATATCTCCATAATCGCACAGAGCCGATCATTCACCGGGACTTGAAGCCGCGAAATATCATCCTCGATGAGGACCAGGAGCTGAAAGTGGGTGACTTTGGATTGAGCAAGCTGATCAATGTGCGTCAGTTGCACGATGTGTACAACATGACTGGTGAGACTGGAAGCTACAGGTACATGGCGCCCGAGGTGTTCGAGCACAGTCCTTACGATAAATCCGTGGATGTGTTCTCGTTTGCGATGATGTTGTATGAGATGTTCGAAGGCCAGGCTCCGTTTGAGGACCGGGAAGCTTACGAGGCTGCAACTCTGATTGCGAAAGAGGAGCGGCCAGTCATGAAGGCTTATTATCCTCCGAAGATGGAGGACTTGATCAAGCGCTGCTGGTCCTCGTACACTCCCAAGCGGCCTCCCTTTGATAGCATTGTGCAGAAGCTGGAGGAAATTCTGGAAGGGATTGTCCCGGTGCCCAAAGATAGGATCCATCTGCGAGACATTTTGCACATTCGACGTCATCCTGTCACTCCGCATCCTCAATGACGAAAGTTGCTACACTTTCACTAAACCCTAAACCCTAGATTCCAACGCAATCAGAGTAAGCTCGAGTTTTGAGATTCGTATGAAAGAATTGGATACTTTAATTCTTCTCGGAATCTTTAGCTCGTATTCGATGAGTGAGTTGGAATCCCGGCTCTGTTTTCACATGAATGGACAACCTGCCAGGTCGGGATCCATGATGAGCGAAGAGCATGTAAGTTTTATTTCTCAACTGTAACATAAAGAGTTCATGTTCAGGTTCTCAAAGCTGAACGTCGTTGATTGTTCACCTAATTGCAGTGCATTTGCTTAGTAAATTGAAGTAAGTACTATAGTCTGATGCTTGCATTGAATGCTAGTAGATTTCTTTCACAAGAATGATCACTGCTTTAACTGCTGCGTTTTTTCCCTTCAGTGTAAACATTTTTAGGGCTTGCAATACTAGTGTGATGCATGGTATGGGAGGGCAGAAGAAAGCAAATTCCATCATCAGTCATATATTGCTATGACGTTTGAGAATTTGCAGTAAGAAAATACATGTTCATGTTTTCAAAGCTTGAAGCAAGATCGATAAGTACTGCCTTCTGCTCTACATCGAAGATTAAAGTACGTACATTTGTCTACTATATCAGTTAAATGCTTCTAATTTCGATCATAGCAATTTATATTCCAAGGACAATGTAGCCGTAACATGGTAATGACAAGAGCCATGAGGCTCTCCTAGCCAGAGTGAGCACAAAAGACGTTAGTCCAAATCATGCAAGTCCAAGTCTCATAAATTCGTAGACTCATGAATACCATCCAGCAACACAAATCACCAATTTAGTCTTTGAGATTAACCCTTAAACGCCCAAGCAAGCCCGAGGGGCTTGATTCCAACAGAATCTGCTCTCTAGCTCTCACTGTAATCAACTTTTCACTTAAATTTTGATGTCAAACTGGTCACCGTCTTGTGATACATTCAAAAAGTGAAATTTTACGATTCAAATCACAATTTGTATGTATGATTTTATGGTTTGAAAGGATTGTGGTAGGTAGGTTGGGGTGGTACATAACCTTGTAGGAGGTTGCAAGCTCATCATTGATTGGTCCATTCATGGTGCCCAAGTTCAAAAAGTGTACTATTCATGATGTCCAAGTCCAAAAGATGCTGTGATCCAATTTTGGGCTGCCCCTGTTAGACCCCATGGGCGTTTAAGGGTTAATATGTACCCTCTTGCCGGCTTCAGTTACAAGAAATGAGCTCCAAGTTTGTGATACTATCTGTCAGTTTTGGAGAAACTGCCAGAATGCGTGAAGTTTTATGTCGTTGCTACAAACTGAATACAATGCACTCAGATCCACTAATTTTAAGTTGGTCAGAGCAGACACCACCTTCGATGTCCGTAAATAAGTTTCTAGTATTGCAATAGTGTTGCAATTGATTCAAGTCGGCGTGCATCAAACGGAAGACAAACATTCAAGCAATGAAATCAAATCAAATAATCATCACTAATAGAAAGGTGGATTGAGTAAAGCCTACAGGAAGACCCAAAGTGGCACTTTTGGGCCAAGCTTGGTTAATTGATGAAAGGACTCAATTGTGTGAGACAATGTTGCATTGATTGTCAGCCAGTCAGTGTGAGACTAAAGGAATGTTATTACAAGAATTAATGGCGTAAGTATCCAAATTCCTCAATTTGAAGTCAAACTAAACATTCACATGATTGTCAAAATGCCAACCCAAACACCTTTTCTTCCAACACTTCACAGGCAGATGCTTCCAAATTTTTCACAACCAGCTCAAGCACATGGTGTTCCGAAAGCCCTAACTTACATTTCTCAACTAAGATCCCTTCATCAACATGCATTACCTATGCCATGCCATGCATCCATCACATGTCCAAGCAGCTATAAAATCAACTACCTAGATTCGGTAACTAAATGAAGAATCTTCCTTCATACTGTAAATGAGGTACTGAAACCCCAATTTCCTCAAGCTTGTGATTACTAAAAGGAAAAGTGACCATTCCATGAAACTCTATACACTCAGCCCCGGAAATGCAGAGCCCGCATAGCCCACTCGACTAGGGTTGCATGTGAAAGCTAGCTCGGTATGAGACTCCAACTTTCCCTTCCATCGGAATCTGTCCGGGAAGCGTGATCTGAGCGATTGTGGGAAGCATCTCCGTATGGCTCTCCCCTGAGAGGACATTGTATTGTAGAAGGTAGTCTGCCACGGTCACCCAGATGACATTTCCCCTGCCCGTGCAAGCAAACCAGTTTCGGTGTGGATGCGGTGGACCATCTCGCCCATCTCTCGAATTCAACATGTGCGACACCAAAATTCGTCTCCGCCCAAGCTGCATACAGTTCTTCCTTGGGATTGGATGCCGGATGCGCAAGACTCCATGTCCCTCAACTCCAATATCTCCTTCCAACTGGAAAATGTAGAACTGAAGGGGCATGTAAGTTAAGCTCATCTTGTCCACATTCTCCCACATGTTTTCTCGGAATAAGTCAGGCTGATACAGAAACTCATCCAACCGTGCAGGTATCACTGCAAACAGATGCCCCATGCACTCCACTAGTTCCAGATTGCGGAGCATGACTGATGTGTTTACTTGCCAATTTGCAAGTTCGGGTACCTGCACAGCTTGGACATGCGATTTGTGGATCGGAAACTCAATAAGTAGTATCTGCTGCCCAGTTTCAATTCCACTTGGAAGACACGCACAACCCCGCCTCCTGCATGGCCCATTACGCACTCCGTGGCAGTAGGCTTTCGTATATCTGCCAAATACAGCCGTCCGCGCGTGCACAAGGTGGTATAAAGTTCCTCACGTGGAGATGGCATTCTCCAGCACCCGAATGGAGGTTGAATGGGTGCATGATGATTGAGACCCACATTCTCCCACTCTATAGATTTGGAGTCGTACACAACAAGCTGTTGTAGCCGAATCTGATTCAACAACAAACACCGGTAACCGAGCACTTTGTAGCTGTTTGCTATCACATCTACCATTATGAGGAAGTGCGCCCTGCCATGCCACTCCGTGCGTCGATGCGGTTCATCAATGTATTCTGGAAGAACTTGAAATTGCTTGGTCAGTGGGTTGGTCACCATTAACGATGGCCAAGTGTCATTCCCAAGAATACAATGGAGTCCATGGTTGATGGAGATAATCTGAGACCCCTCCGAGTGCATCAATGCAGTGATTGTCTGGAGAAGGAGAAGGCCCCCTGAGCTGGCCATAAGAACATACTCTCTGCTCCTCCTATAAGCTCTACAAACGCAATTGTGAGCGGTTTGCAATGTTGGGGGTGGCAGATAGCTCACGTGAGGGAGATTGCGGAGCTCGGATGTGGATGAGAAATCCTCACTTCCATGCCACATTCCCTGCAGCATCGGAGATATCAATGGTGATGATCCTCTTTGGAGAGTTAGATTTACTATATTGAATATCGGGAAAAACCAATCATGGCTTTCATCCTGGCGCCGAGCATTGCTGATGGTGATGCCATCGGCCGCATCCGCCTTCCAACCTCTACACACGTACTTCATTCTGATGATCTCCTGGGATGTCAGAGTCTGTAAGAAGGTAGGGTTTGCTAAAACTGCATCCTTGAACCTGACCGATTCTGCAATGCCACAATTTGAAGGAGCATCATCCTCATGGTCGGATTCTCCAATGCCATAGCTTGAAGAATCATCTCTATCCTCCAATTCTCCAATGCCATGATTTGAAGGAGCAGCAGCATCATCTAGACGTTGCAGTTCTTGTTCCTCAAATGCATCCTCATGAGTTCGCTTGATTCCTTGGAATGTAGGAGTAGGAACAGTGACCTCATGGTGACCTAGAGGATGATCCTCACGGGCATTTGTTGTCATTTCTGCCACGCGAACAAAACAAGATATCAAGATTTTGTGTCAAATCATTATCTTTCAATCTAAATACTACTTCCTCCGTTCCAAGAAAAGCAATAATTTCACTAAAAATTGTTGCTTTTTCTTATGGTCTAGATCGCTTATTAATATAGTTGAATATGGTTTTTATGGTTTGGATCACACAATAATATCAAAACCTCGCCTAATTGTAAGACGGGTGTTTGAACAAAATCATGGTACACGATTATTTGGGATGAAGGGAGTAAAATCTAGTAAATAAATGCAACTATGTTACTTTTCACTACAACTCTCTTGCGTATCTCTTCTCTGAAAATATTTAAGAGATATATGATTGAAGTGTTTCATTATTATATTGATGTCTGCAATTGTTAAAATAAAGACGAGTACGAAACAATTGTTTTATCTAAGCACTACTCGGTTAGACAAAGTAATCGACAAGGATGAAAATGAGGACTAAGACGGGTATAAAAACAAAGACATAGATGGAGTTACATATAAGAACATGAATCTCATGGAATAAAGGTGAGAATATAGATAAGATGGGGATGGAGACGGTAACTAGGACGTACATATGCATGGTTAAAGTGTTAATGTGGGCATGGCAACCCCGCGGTGGCACACAAGTAAGCTTTACATGTATTTGCTTTTTAGGTTTCTATGAACTACAAAAACAATGATAATTATTCATAGTTATATCCTAACGAGGAAAATGAAAAAGTACCTTGAAGCTCACACTTCCTAACAAAAATTTTAAGTAAGGTGATGAAAATATATTGAGACTTTTAGGGATGTGATTGCAACCAAAAGATAATAAAAGAACGAAGTAATGATGAGATGTGAAATATGGAGGTAAGAAAAAAAAGCTTTATCGCAAACTTACTATTGTATTTCAACAATAAATAGCTTTTTGTGCACATGAAAAGCAAAGTAATATGCATATGCACAAAAGCATGTAGAAATGAAATAAAAGAGATATTGTAACGAACCTGAAGGTTTTCCACCAACCTTCACACACTAGTGAAAAGTGCGCTCCAAATCTTCACTATGGGGATTCGACAACAAATATCAATCTAATGAAGTGATCCAAGCTCAAATTTACCAAGTATAGAGAAGAGGTCTCATCCTCACAACTCTAAAAGAGAGCCTCCGGCTCTTCAGCAGGCTTTATACTCATAGAGCACTTCCGCCACAACTTCGCTCCAGTTTATTTCTTTGTGATTGACCTTAAGGATTTGTAAGACTTTGGTAATCAAAAGTCTTTTCCTTTCATGTACGTTTGGGTCTTTTAAATTTCGTAGGATTACATTACAAGAGACTTTTTGCAAAAGGAGCAAAGACATCTAAGGGTTAAAAGACTTTGAGAGGTATTAACATGCTGATGACGAGCATTTTCTTATTGTAGCAAGCTTATTGATGAAGTAACCGATAGAATGAATTTTCATTATCCGCAAAGTTGTGGGAATTTGGACAAATTATATCTTAAATGCACATTAATCCTAATTGCGTTCAATTTCGTGGAAGATGTCCACTTTAAGATCTTTGAGCAAAGTCGTAGACCTAACAATTTTTTCTCTAAAAAAATAAAATAAAATAAAGTAAATGAATAAATAAATAACAAAAAAATTTATAAGGGTCTACCTTACCAAGTGTACCAAGGGACAATAATGATTTCTATTTCAAATATGAATAAAATATAAAAATTCGTAAATGCAAATTGGTTCAAAAGGAGCCCAAAAAATATATTTATGAAAAGTAAGTTCTCTGGACCTTGAGACTTCCTCAAATGGTTACAAAAATTAATGTAGCCCTTGAAGAACCAAACTTTAGAAGTAGTATTTACCACCCCCTAAATCCCAAACTTATCTTTTGGATGCTCCATGTGCAGTTCACCATGCATCCGTGTTGGTTTACAAATTTATCAACAATTGGTTGGTGAGAATTGAAATATGATTAGGAAATGATCAACCCTACATGAACGCCTATCATTCGTTAGTGAAATTGAAAAAATTTGATAACTTAGTTCAAAGCATAAATTTTTTGCATTCAATTATGAAAACCCAATCTACTTAAGATCCAAATTTGAATGGGGGGTTGTTGCAATCTTGCAAATTACAAACTACTTTTCATATCTGATAATTGAATTGTACAATAGAGGAGGTAACTTTGAGATCTCAAAGTGGAACGTTTATTTTCCTCACATATCTTTTCAATTTCGTACAATGAGGGTTTAAATGCTCCCGAATGCCCCCAAAAGGCATGAACATTTAAGGATAAATATCAACAAAACGAAATTACATGTGGAAAAAAAATGCCAAATGAAAACCAAGCAACTTTTTTTTTGTCTTGTACGAACCTTTGAGAAATAAGAGGACTTCTGCAATGACAAAAGTCAATCTATTAGTCACTCATTTTTAACTTAGTAGGAGCATATTAAAAAGAAATTTTATTAACTCTTTGTTTAATATACAATCCATTGTCTTTTTAACCCAAAAGTAGACCATATTTCTCGAAAAATCTACACGATGAAAGTAAGGCGTTCTTGGTGTAAGGTTATTTCTCAAACATTTGCCCTTCCGTAGCACGTGTTAGACCCAAAAGTAGGGTTGCAAATCATGACCTTTGGCATAACTACAAATCCAAGTAATATTCGTGGCAGAAGAATGATGACTTTAAAATTAAAACTAGAAGAAGTCTCCATAATTATGATGATTAAAGATGAACTTTGACCTTCATTCTCTTACAACCTCAACATCCACAAGGTTTTGAAAAATTTTCATCCATCACAAGTACAGAGGCTTCTCTACATAATATCCGATTTGGAATTAAAAAGATTAAGAAATGTCCATGTCAAATCCAACATGGAATGCACTAAAGCGGGAAATGCTTACGTGGCACGTAAGTTACTTTCTAATTTACTAACCTAGGTAACCTTCCGTGAAGTCGAATTGTGTGTTTTAACGTAGCACGTCAAAATGTGTAAGCTCATTTAACATGTTTCAAGAGGACACGTTAAAGAAAAATGACGTTTGTGACGTTTCTCACATTTTTGCGTCAAAAAATTGTCCACGTTAAACAGCGTTAAGAACCGCGTTAAATGGCGTTTCCTTTGACGTTGCCTTGTTCTAGTGAATAGAAGGAAAACATATCAATAGCAATTTTACACCTATTCATAAATACAGTAAATACCAATGCCAACCTTACATTTTACCGTCTTCTCTCATTGCTTTTAATAATTATATCTCTACTCCAAAATCAAATCAATGCATAGAGGACAGAAGATTACCATTAAGCTTACGCCCCATCGCAAACTCGTGGATAGAAAGGCAAAGATGTGTTGAAAATCTCATTAAGTGTGATTGGGACCAAAAATGTAGAAAGAATCAAGCAACAAAAAGATGTAGAATATGGAATTGAGACACTAGAACCTGTTATGAATTATGATATTTTGATAATAAACAACATGATGTAACTTGTTTACATGAAAATCAAAGAATAAAAACAATGTAGTCTTATGAGTCAACTCTTGGTCCACAGGACGTACAACAAGTCTATAACAAGTTTGTATGGTTGAGATCTAAACTTTTTTTCTATCTTTTTCACTTGTGACACTTTTTGTGATTTTTTTTTTTTTTTTTTTTTTTTTTTGGCTTAAAACACCCCAAGGACGCCAAGGGCTCAACCACCATAGGATTATGATGATAGAGTTACTATTATTATAAAATGTTAGTAGATGTCACAAAATGTGATAAAATAATACAAAAGTGTACAAAATGTTACAAAATATCATACGATGTTACAAAATGTTACGAAATGTTACAAAGATGTTACAAAATGCTTTTGAATGCTACCAAATGTTACCATATATTACCAAATGTTAAAAATAATTACTGGATGGTACTAAATGTTATAAAATCAAATCCCATCAAATGTCACAAATTTTTCCTAAATGTTACTAAGTGCTACACACTGCTAGAAAATGTTACTAAATTTTACAAAATGTTTCAAACGTTATAGATTTTATAAAATACAAGTCCTAACCCGTGTCCTCCGGACACAGACATCAAAAAGGTAAGATCGATTTTTATGAAAACATATAAAAAATTTAGACCTAGGTATAAAAAATAATTATACCCTATTGAGAATCCTCCAACTACGTATTTCTTTTTATACTTGAGTTTAAATTTTTAGTTTTTTACGTGTTTCAATAAAAAAATTGATCAGCCCTTTTTGATGTCCTAGTCCGAAGGATATAGGTTAGGACTTCTATATACCGATGTCCTTTGGACAAAAAAAAAATAATAAAAAATAATAAAAAATAGTATTCAATTAATTAGTGAGTATGTTATCCTCGTCCCATGGGTAAGCACTTTATTTGGTGCTCTTCAAAAACTACACCCTATCCTCGGTTCCCTGACTTCCCTCGTAAATGGTCTTCCTACTTCCCCATTCTCTTTTTTTTTACTAATCACTCCCAACCTCTAATTTCCCATTCGTGGTTTCCATCCTTTGTTCCGGATTCCGGCTCCCCCATCCGGCCATCCCCCAATTTCCCTTCTTGGTTTCATCATTTGTTCCCGATTTCCATAATTTGTTCCCAGTTCCTATCATACATTGACATGTGGTTCTCATTATTTGTTTTTGTTCCCATTCTCCGTGCCCAATTCCTAGTTCTTGTTCCATGTTCCGTTGATCTCCTCTTTACTCCTTACTTTGCTCCATTTTACATGTTCCACATTCCTTGTCCCTTCGACTCTTGTTATGTTAATGAGATTTAATAAATTCTTAATAACAATCAAGTACCACCTACGGAAATCCTTCAAAATCTTTAAAACTCTTCATACCGTGTATACTCTCATGGGCAAACCACCCTACCACCGGGAAGGATCACCAAGGGCAAATAGAGAAAACCGGCTCCATCAGGTCGGGCAACCTGCAAAGGATCGCTAGCAGGTAATCGTGTTCTTTTATATATATAGGTATTGAATTTTTACAAAATACAAGTGATTGTTAGAAGTCCTACAAGATGAAACAAGTTTAACGAAATGAAATCAAATTTTATGAGAATTTCCAAAGAATAATTGAACGAAATAATATGAATCAAAATTAAACAAGACTAAATGAAATCAAACAATTTTTTCATAATTAAAGTTTGTAAAAAATTGAAAAAATTATGAAAAAACAAGTTTCCTTGTTCATGCATACATTTTAAGGCTCAATATCTTTCTCACCTCACTATTTACAAGTTTAATTTACAAGTTTTACCATGCAATGTTACTTTAAGAATAAATCTTCATTTATCTCTAAGTTGGCTTTGATTTTAGAATATAGATGTCAACATCATTCTCAGATTATTGAATCTAAGAAAACAAATACATAAGAGGGTGATTCTAAGGTCAAGATTGGTACAAAAATTCTCAAAGGGTGCAAAACTTGTTTGTAATGTGTTTTCTTTTCTTAGTTTATTAATTTAATGATATATTTACTCTACAAGAAATTTGCAAATTGTACTTAAAAGTTAAATTTGGTTACACTTAGTTAGATATAGTAATGGATTGACACAAACTCTCTTCTTATATCGTTCATGTTATTCCAAAACTCTCATAAATGTTAACAAATGGCTGTAAAATCATCTACTAGATCATCATGAGTCTTCAATCATTTTTGCAAGTTCTACATTACAAGGTGTTAAACAAACTCATGATCATGCATTTGGAAAACTTAAATATAATGCTTATGTTACCATCAAAATGGGATGAAGTAATTTCTAGTTGTTCTTAATCATAATAGGTGATGATAATATTTGTTGGTTACAATATATAAATGTATAGATGAAAGTGTCATTTTGTGTATATTCAGCTCCTTAAACCTATGTTCTTACTTCTTCTGCGCAAATAACTTGTGTATGAAGAATTTTATGAACCATTTATGATATGTAGTCTTCTTTAGGTTAATATATATTATGAAAACCGTAGTCTTTTTTAAATTTCTCACAATAATGTTTTCTTTTGTCAATTTTAAATACCATATATAATCTATCCAATTACTACATATCCTTTTATCACTACATATAAAAGAACATGGTGTCTGTGTATGTCCTTGGCGATCCATACATGCATATTCATTGGTCATGTATACATAACATGAAGAGTTTTAAAGGTCTTGAAAGAGTTTCCGTAAGTGGTACTTGATTGTTATTAAGAGTTTGTTAGATTGCAACTATATAACTAGGAGCCAAATAGACAAAACCTCAATTCCATTAAAATGGTGTTATTCCGCTAAAATGGCGCTTTTTGGGGTGCTTAAAATGAAAAAAATGATGCTGGTTTTTGTCGAGTTTTGACATGATAGGGTAAATATTTCTGAACGGCCGTTGAGAAATATTGCCCTTCTACTCTATCCAAACTCCAAAGGTCGAAAACCATAAAAAATGTGTGATATTATGGAAATTATGGTGATATTACAGAAATTTTGGTGATATTATGGAATACATGTGTAATATTAATATACATGTCATTTTGTAGGCATAAATACTTCTGAACTTCAGATCAAAAATATGCTTGTAAAATGGCACGTTTGCACAATATGGCACTTTAGCTTCGCTAAAATGGCACATGAAATAGTGCCATTTTGATGGAATTAAGGTTACAAGGATATTGGAACATGAAATTGAAATTGCAAACGAAGAATGAGAACAAAGAGCAAATAATGAGAACCACAAACTAATGATGGAAACAGAGAACAAATCATGGAAACAAAGAATGAGAGTTGTAGGACTAGAACCGGGAGCATGATTTTGGAGATAGAGAAAGAGTAGAAAAAATGGAGAATGGGGAATTAGAATTAAAGAGAGGGAAATGGAGAAATGAAGCGGGGAAATGGAAAGTAGGAACTAAAGGAACGGAGGACATGCTATAAATCTCAAAAAATAAGGGGTCCATGAACATGGGAACCGGGGATAGTGGTTGAGAGTGAGAAATTTTAATTGAATTCATGTGCACTTTTATACGTTATGGTATAAAGTGAGTTCTTAAACTACTATTTAACAAATTGTATGATATGATTTGACACATGTCGTTAACCCGACACTCTCTATATTTGTCCCCAACCCTTTAGTGTGCTTATCCTTGTACCAAAACTCGTCCCCTATCGTTACCCAATAGAGGATGCCAAGATAAAAAGGTGGGGAGGCTTTTCAACCCTCTTATTTACATTTTGATTTTCTTTTTAGGTTAGGTTATTTTCCCAATTTCCAAAAGTTTGGGACAGTAAATACTTTGAAATTTCATATTCAACTATCCACACATTGTATTGGTGATTGGATTGCTAAGTCACAACAAATAAATATGCTCTGCCAAGGACACCTCACACCTCTACGCTTCCAACAAACACACCGCTCTTTCAATAAATTAAACCTACAGTTGCAATCCACCTCCAACAACACTTGCTTGCTTTCAACGACAACTCTCACGGTGGCCAATCCAATCGAAGGTCTTAGAGATGCTCTTCACAATGCGACCACCCACCCAATCAAACATCTCGCTTATGTAAATAGATCCGTATTCATAAATTCTATTCACCATGATTTGTAGGAAAGAAATAAGGTAGATTAGAATTCGTAAATTCTTTTCACGGTGATTTGTAGGATAGAAAATAGGCAAGCCTTCTTGTTGAACCGTTTATAGGCAAAAGACTGAATCAATCAAGCTCAGCAGACATAATCATCAAAATAATTAGCAATACTACAAACTTCCATAATTATCCTAATTCATAGATTTGAAGTCAAACGAAACACTCACATGCCAATCTAAAGCCCTCTCCTTTTAGAAATTCAGAAACAGCCGCTTCAAATTCATTCACAACAAATTGGGGCTCATCATGTTACCGAGACACCCTTACAGTGCCGATTAAGATTCCTACAGGGGCGAGCCGGCCAACGCTATGCCAGACACACATCACATGATTGTCCGAGCAGGCACTCAAACTAACTACTTCGATTATGCAACTAAGAGAATAATCTGCAATCATACTCTTAAGAGACGGTTTCCACCCCTAATTTAATGAAATGGATTCTTCACGAAAATGGATTCGATGGAACTCTGGACCCCACCGAGCAGCACAGCCCGCTCTACTACGGCTGCATGTGGAAGCTCGCTCGGTACGCAACCCCAACGCTTTCTTCCATCCGCATGTGCTCGGTACCTTCGATCTGAACATTTGTGGGAAGCATCTCCGTATAGCTCTCCCCTGTCAGGACGTTGTACTGCAGAAGGTAGTCTGCGACGGTCACCCATATCACGCTTCCCCTACCTGTGCATGCAAACCAGTTTCGCTCCGGCCATGCTCTGCCAAATCCATCTTGCGAAGCCTTCGACCAACTCATAGTCGACACCAACGATCGTCTCCGCCCAAGCTGCTGACAATTCCTCCTTGCGATTGGATGCCGGATGCGCAGCACCCCATGTCCCTCAACCCCAACATCTCCTTCCAATTGGAAAATGTAGAATTGAAGTGGCATGTATGTCGAGGCCATTGTGTTCACATTCACCCACATGTTTTGTCGCACTGCGTTCACATCATACAAAAACTCATCCAACCGTGCTGGAATCACCGCATAGAGATACCCCATACACTCTACTAGCTGCAGATTGCGGAACATGCTTGATGCATTGACTGGCAGATCCCCCAATTCGTCAGCCTGCACAGCTTGTTGGTGCGATTTGTAGATCGCAAGCTCAGACTGCAGTATATGTTGTCCAGTTTCGATGTCCACATTAAAAAGCCGCACAACCCCGCTTCCTGCATGGCCCGCCACAAAATCCGTGGCAGTCGACTTTCGTATATCGGATAAATAGAAACGTCCGCGCGTGCATAAGGTGCTGTAAATTCCAATTCCTCTACATTGAATTGGCTCCGTCCAGAATCCAAAAGAAGGATGAATGGGTGGATGAACGAGATCCACATTTTTCCATCTCATAGACTTGGAGTCGTAAACAACCAGTTGCTCTGACGAAAATCGAGGTGTCTTCAAACCGAGATAAAGTAACACTTTGTAGTTGTTTGCCATCTCATCCACCATCAGGAGGAACTGCGGCCTATGCTGCCACGCCCTAGGAAGTCTATTCTTGAATATTGGAAGAACTTGGAGTTGCCGGGTGAGCGGGTTGGTTACCTTCAAAGTGGGCCAACTGTAGTTTTCAGAACCACAACGAAAATTGTGGTTGTTGGAGATGAACCGGGACCCTTTTTGCCACTTCAATGCTGTAACCGTCTGAAGGAGGAGAAGGCCCCCTGAGCTGGCCACAATGGCGTACTCTACTTTGCTCTGGTTAACTTGACAAATGCAGTTGTGAACGCTTTGGAATGTTGGGGGTGGCAAATAGTCCACAGGAGGTAACTTGCGGAGCATGGATGTAGATGAGAATTCTCTACTGTCATGCCACATCCCTTGGAACAGCCGGGATGCTTGTGCTGATCGTAGATCTCGATCTACTGTGCTGAAGATTGGAAAGTACCAATCGCGACCTTCATCGTTGCGTCTGGCACGGCTAATATTGGTGATAATATTAGCACACAACTCTCTCCAAGCTCTACACACAAACTTGGTCATCATAATCTCCCGTTTTGATAACGCTTGGAAAAAGATTGGGTTATTGGAAAGTGCGTCCATGAAACCGATTGTTTCTGCAATGCTACGACTCCATCGACGAGCAGCATGATGCTCAGATTCTGTGATGTCAAAACTTGAAGCATTCTCCTCATTCTTCAACTTTTGAGTACGATGACTTGAAGCATTACCTCCATGTTCCAAACTTTGCTTCTCAAATGCATTATCGTGACTTCGCTTAATCCTTGAAGTCGCATACTTACGCAGCGGGTGATCCTCGCAACCACTTGTTAACATATCTGCAACAAGCAGACCATGTGAGAATGAATTTTGTGTTGACCAGTCTATTGGCTGCATTTTCGCCTAATTACTAACATTTCACTAAATGCAACTAAATATTACAACAGACTACTTAATACTATCAGCCAATTACTAAGACACATTGGAGTGTTAGCAGTAATAAATGTTCAAAGAAAAGAAAACACGTCAATAATGATATTTACCTTTTTAGAAATGTAGAAGGTACTAATTATGACCTTGCATAAAACATTCTAACTACTTGCTTTTACAATATTAATAATCCTCATTACCAATGATGTTCAATGATACCTTTATTTTAATATGACAATGATATGTGGAGAATAAAGAGAATATACCTTCAAGCTCACACTCCATGGCAAAATTTGTAGATAGGGAGGTAGAGATGTGCTGAGACTTGTAGGAGCTTGATTGGAATAAAAAGGAGAAACGAGAATCAAGTTAGGATGTGATATACAATTGGAATCTGGATAAAAAAGCTTGTCATGATTCATGTTATTTTAACAACCAAAATTGACCCCATGAAAATCAAATAATAACTCCAAAGCATGTAACTTGTGCACATGAATACCCTAGAATAGTAAGCATGTACAACCAATAATAGAAGGGTTGGTGGAACAAACCTTCCTAGAGGTCTGGCGACAATTAGTAGTTGGTCTGAGAGGATGAGAGCCACACTAGGACTAAGGCACGGCTTAGACTCCTACGAGAGGTAGCAGTGGGGAGTTTTTGGCAACATGCAAAAGCCTGACGGAGCAATTCCGCATAGGTAGAAGGCCCACGGGTCGTAAACTCTTTTTCTCAAAGACCACCAACTTTGAGAGACTAGTAAAAAGAACTTGCAAAATCTTTCTAAGCCTGCCACCAAGGCACCAACTTTTAGACACAAGTAAAAAGATACTCTCTAGCTCTGCTTAGGGTTGTCACCACAACTTTTAATCACTATTAAAAAGAATTCTCCGAACTCTTCCTCGATGTGCAACCAACTCTATAGTACTAGTAAGAAAACACTCTCCAAATCTTCACTACTTGTATTCAACAACGATACATCAACAAGCCTGACAATATCTTCGCTTCACTAATAAATTGATCCGAGCTAAAACCCTTACGACAGAAAAGAAGTCTTCATCTCATAACTTCAGAAAAAGGCCTTAGTATCTTTTCCCAACCTTGCGCCTAAACCCTAACCATAAACCCTAACCATAGAGAATAGGTTTCTACCTCACAACTCCAAAAGAGAGCCTTTCTATTGTCATTTTCAGTTGAAACCCTAACCATAAAGAAGATGTGGGATAACGCACAACTCCAAATGAGGGCTAAGTATATATTGTCAGCATGGAGCATAATTATAATCTAACCATAGAGTAGGACTTCCTATCACACTACTCGAAAAAGGGCTTTCCCGCTATTCTCAACCTCAAGCTCTGTATTATAGTCACAGCACTCACATGTGAGAACTTTCTATTTGAGGTTGTCTTTTGGTAACTTAAAATGTTTTCTTTCTATCTACCTCTTAATATTTCATAAAGATCTCATGTGCACACCTCATAAAGATTAATTCAACATTTGTATACATGGTCATGGTCTTAAATAAAGGGGATATTAAGTATTTTGAGACAATTTGCAATCTCAATTTAAATCGGTGGTTAAAAATAGTAAATCTGGTGTCAAGTAAAATGAGACTCAATTGAAAATGAGACTCGAATGAACCCAACAAAAGAATGTAATTTGAACCCTCGATACCAAAAATTCTATTAATATATTTGTTGATCATTAATATTCATTATTTTGAGACGGAAAGTATATTGAGACTACTTCACATCTCATTACTCGAGTCATAGATTGCAAGCTTCGAGGACCAAAAAGTATTATGCATGATGAATATTATTACTTTAAAGAAAAATATATATAAGAAGTAATCCGATCAAAGGACATATTAATTTCTATAGGGAAATAAAATTATCACAACACCAATGGAAGGAAATAATCCCATGGAAATACATTGAAATGGATATATCATCTTACTATAAATAGATAAATCATCTCTAGAAGTAGTGTCATACTACTCTAATTTGCATTGGCTACATTGCGATGAGAAAGAATGCACCATTGTAACTAATATAAGCTAATATAACTATACATTAATACGAGAACTACTCATCAAACTCGATAATTGAGTCTTTAATAATTGAAATTTGTAGCTCCGGTATGCACATCTTGGGATTAACGGTTTCAAGACAAAATCTTGGCTTCCAAGCTCCCATGATTGATGATGTAGCCACCCAAGTTGGATCATAATCCATATCTTTACACCAAGAGTTACCTCTTCTTGTATCCCACCCTTCGTAAGTGTCGGGATTGACATGTTTCAAGATAGATACCGGCCAATACTCAATGTGGATTTCTTGAGGATGCTCGACACTAGCATTTGGATTGCTCAAAGCACGAGCTATCCAAAATTTCTTGAGATCTCCATCAGCTGGACGTAGCACAAGTAGGTATCCCTCATAAACATCCCGTCCAACTCGGAATGATGCTTGTGGACGATCTCGTATTTGTCCTACGAACGGAGGATCAACAGCAAATTCCTCGCGTAATTCTCCGTTATCTTCAAATCGATCCTCTTCACTTGGAGAGTACCTAGAAGTGGGCCAAAATCCATCCCTAAATGTTGATGGAGTAGGGACGGGTAAATCTAAAGCCTCACGAACTGCTTTCCAATAGTAAATGAATTGCTCATGATGTCTACGATAGTCCCCTGTTGGATCCGCATCCGCCAAAGACTCCCACAAGCTCACAAAACCACTAATTCCCTTTCGAATGTCTTCAATATTCTTCATTTCGTTTGGAACTAGTAACGTAGGATCTCCAAGAGGAACCTGAGGTTGACCATTTGGCAAAACTTTCCACAACCTAACCCCTGCACTATCTTGAGGAAGCCACTCGCTATCCGTACATAGAATTTTGTACTGCATCAAAGGCCAGCCGGAAGCATCTCTAAAAAACCTAAATTGTTGGGCACTAGTATGCCCAGATAACGCCTCGTCGCCATCACAGAGGTAACCTTTGATGAACGTCTTGAAATCCGGAACTTCCTCAATTAAGTGAGGAATTACCGGCTTATCCTCTGTGTCCATAAAAGATCTCATGAGAAGGGGAACAGTAGGGTAGCTGTTGGTCTTGAGTTTACTACTCCATCGCCCGAAAAGAGCATCAATATCCTCATGAGTGTGACCCACAATAAGGAAGTTCAAGTAAATCTCTCTAAAAACGCCCTTGTAAACGAGCAATGAAAAGAATGCAAAAACAAACCGATTCTTATTATCCCCGCAAGCATTATCAAGCTGCATGTGTAGCACCGGAGGAAGAGGCTTTCCCGGAATTGGAGCCTCCGGGAGAAGACCAAGCGAATCCAAGCACATGTCCGCCCCATCCAAAACAAAATTTCGGAGAGAGGGCTACTTCTACCACCACCAAACAACTGCCTGGAAGAGCACTTTGGAGGAGATTCCAAATCTCTTAACAGTTGAGCAAATGAACCGATAGTATGATTAGAATCCGTGGGATATATATCCAGGCCGTAATGTGCGTAACGTACATCTCCGTGTCCATGAGCAATCATGCCTGTGATGGAAACCGGCAATTTCATGAACGAATCGGTCGATTTACTCTTGTGTGAGAATTGCGGAGAGGCTGTCTTGGAATGATCCATTTTGTCATGAATAATGCACAAAGATGATTCGGGCCGTGCCTCAGACTCTGAACGGTTGCTATAATATAGTAACCTATGCGCCATTTGAGAAGTATTATGACGCTTGAATTTGGCATCATGAAGAGCCCATGCGCGACTGCCTCGAGTACTGGATGCTCGAAGTTGTTTGATTTTGTCACATTCACCACATCGTGCAAATGTGTCACCCTTTTGCTTGGAATAGTACTCTTGGAATGATTCTTGCGGATCCTACTTAGAGCGAGAATTTGATATAGGAGGAAGACCGTGGGCGGCATTGATAGCATTCACCTGTAAATTGTCCCTCCAAATGAAGGAGGAGGGCAAGCATTTGGACACTACCTTCTCGCTTTGTATCAATAGTCTTTGTTCGATGCGGCATGAGATCGGCAAAGATTTTCCACAATGGCTTGAAGGGATGCTGTGGCTTGCAATGTCTGGATACGAGGTTTCTTTGAACCACGCTTTCCATGGTTCTCTCTGCTTCTTTGTCCGTCTTGATAGGCATACCTCCACCGGAAAAATGTGGCACGTGACACACCCATAATCGGTACCACGCCACGCAACACACACCAATACCCTCCAACATAATCATGTCATTTCCGTCCGCCGCTTCGTGGACTTGACCATGCACACTAAGGAGACAATGTTTTCTGAAGTAAACATCACCGCGAACATAGAACTGGAACCTCAGATCTTTAATTTTGGCTCGAGGATAGGGCTGCACACAGTTCTTTGGACAACAATAAGTTGTTGAAACAAAGTTGATGGACTCCGGTGTAAGAAAGTACTCCTTTGGTGGTGAATCCCGAAGACGTCTTTGACGTTTGCTCTCGTACTGACGGAGACCTACTCGTGGTGGCCGACCAAAAACCTTGCAAGCTCCATTGAAGATGGCGCGTTGGTCGTGGTCGTAGAGGCTTGCTCCGTTGAGAAGGACATGCTTGATCGGCCAAGCACGCAAAGAGTAGATCCAACCGAAAGGAACCTCTGCTTCTACTAATGACTCTGCAATCTGCACGCAGACAAAGTCGGATCCAAGAGGCCGACCACCAGACTCTGGGACAATGCTAGAGTCAACCGATTGACAGACATCTTTTGCAACTTCGACACCGGCGTCATTCAGAAGAGTGACACGTTTCGACACCCATGATGAGCGGCTAAAACCCTCGCACTGTGCAACTCCGTCAGGTAGAATTGGTGGACGGAAATCGACACCATTGACGACGAAAGTCTCCATCCTACAAATAAGAAGAAGATTGAGAAGATAGCTTAGTGCTTGTTTAATAGCAAACGAGATGAGAAAACATGAATTCCGTTGAGTATAAACTAGCTGTATGTTAACCTGAGCGATTGCATGATTAACCCGGTCGGGGATAACTATGCAACTGACAAAAAAATAAGAATTATCCCCGGCCCGGGGATAACAAACAAACTTCCCACTAATAACCAGTATCCCCGACCCGGGGATAAAAATACTTCGTAGGCAGTTGGTTAGTTATCCCCGGGCCGAGATTACCATGCAACGGAAGTAAATACTTATATTCCCGGGCCGGGGATAATAGTTTTTTGTGCGCTGTTATTTCGTTATCCCTGGTCCGGGGATAAACATGCAATGGTCACATAATACTATTATCTCCGACCCATGGATAATAGTATTTAGTGGGCAGTTGGTTGTTAATCCCCGGGCCGGGGATAACGGAATAACTGCGCAGAAAAACTATTATCCCCGGCCCGGGGATAATAGTCTTATGTGACTGTTGCATGGTTATCCCCGGCCCGGGGATAACTACTCGACCGCGAAAAAATAACTATTATCCCCGGGCCGGGGATAATAGTTTCGTGTGGGCGGTAGAATAATTATCCCCGGGCCGGGGATAACTATTCGACCGCCAAAAAATAACTATTATCCCCGGCCCGGGGATAATAGTTTCTTGTGGGCGGTTACATAGTTATCCCCGGGCCGGGGATAACTATTCGACCGCCAAAAAATAACTATTATCCCCGGGCCGGGGATAATAGTTTCTTGTGGGCGGTTACATAGTTATCCCCGGCCCGGGGATAATGGTTTTAATGGATGGATGCATGTTTATCCCCGGGCCGTGGATAATAATCGGAGCTTAGCATATGGAAATAATCCCCACAGACAAGAGAAATTATCCCCGGCCCGGGGATAACTTCCATTCTATTAATAGTAAGTGCTGAAATACTAGCATTCACGCCTTGCACTCGATTTGCGAACATCGCTCACGTGCGAATTGCAGAATTCGAAAGATAAACAAGGGCTCGCAACTGAACAAAACCAAGCACAAAAATCAGTACTTAATACAGAATTCGAAAAGAAACATGAAGAGCAGTAGTCATAACTTGAATCACTCTCAAACTAATGCAACAATACTGAAACCTATAAATGCGAAACTACATCAGACGCATTGAGCACCAACTGAAACTCCTTCTACACACACAGAACCTTGAATCTACACACCGGAACGAAATACGAAACGAAGCGCACCTTGAGAGCACGATAGAGAGTGAGAAGAAAATGAAATGACACTTGAGAAACCGAGTATGCAACCCGAGCCCGACCCCAACGGGTACATCGTGAGAGTATCTCGATGCCCGAAATCGTGCAAAAAGCGGACAGGTTTTTGTCGCAATATGGATTTTGTCTTGATTGGGAATCTAAATACGATTCGACTTTTTCAAACTGAAATTTGAAAAAATTAGGCGGCAAAGATGGTTCGGCGGGAAACTGATTTTGGAGGGAAACCCATTTCTAAATAACGGTTTTTTATTTTTACAAAAATATTGTATTATAGTTTTCTACAAAATTGAACATTGTATACATAACTATGAGAAGTGGAAAAAGAAATACGAATTCGTATTAGTGTATTTATTGAGTAAACTATAATAACTACAAAATTAGAGTTATATAATATATTTAGTATATTGTAGTATGTTGTATTATATTAGATTATATTAGATTATTTTATATTATATTATATTATATTATATTATATTATATTTTGTATAATATATTATTTTTAGTATATTATATTATAGTCTATTATATTATATTATATTATATTATATTATATTACATTATATTATATTATATTATATTACATTATATTATATTATATTATATTACATTATATTATATTATATTATATTATATTATATTATATTATATTATATTATATTATATTATATTATATTATATTATATTATATTATATTATATTATATTATATTATATTATATTATATTATATTATATTATATTATATTATATTATATTATATTATATTATATTATATTATATTATATTATATTATATTATATTATATTATATTATATTATATTATATTATATTATATTATATTATATTATATTATATTATATTATATTATATTATATTATATTATATTATATTATATTATATTATATTATATTATATTATATTATATTATATTATATTATATTATATTATATTATATTATATTATATTATATTATATTATATTATATTATATTATATTATATTATATTATATTATATTATATTATATTATATTATATTATATTATATTATATTATATTATATTATATTATATTATATTATATTATATTATATTATATTATATTATATTATATTATATTATATTATATTATATTATATTATATTATATTATATTATATTATATTATATTATATTATATTATATTATATTATATTATATTATATTATATTATATTATATTATATTATATTATATTATATTATATTATATTATATTATATTATATTATATTATATTATATTATATTATATTATATTATATTATATTATATTATATTATATTATATTATATTATATTATATTATATTATATTATATTATATTATATTATATTATATTATATTATATTATATTATATTATATTATATTATATTATATTATATTATATTATATTATATTATATTATATTATATTATATTATATTATATTATATTATATTATATTATATTATATTATATTATATTATATTATATTATATTATATTATATTATATTATATTATATTATATTATATTATATTATATTATATTATATTATATTATATTATATTATATTATATTATATTATATTATATTATATTATATTATATTATATTATATTATATTATATTATATTATATTATATTATATTATATTATATTATATTATATTATATTATATTATATTATATTATATTATATTATATTATATTATATTATATTATATTATATTATATTATATTATATTATATTTAGTATATTATATTATAGTCTATTATATTATATTATATTTAGTATATTATATTATATTATATTATATTATATTATATTATATTATATTATATTATATTATATTATATTATATTATATTATATTATATTATATTATATTATATTATATTATATTATATTATATTATATTATATTATATTATATTATATTATATTATATTATATTATATTATATTATATTATATTATATTATATTATATTTAGTATATTATATTATAGTCTATTATATTATATTATATTTAGTATATTATATTATAGTCTATTATATTATAGTCTATTATATTATATTATATTATATTATATTATATTATATTATATTATATTATATTATATTATATTATATTATATTTAGTATATTATATTATAGTCTATTATATTATAGTCTATTATATTATATTATATTATATTATAATATAATATATTATATTATATTATATTATATTATATTATATTATATTATATTATATTATATTATATTATATTATATTATATTATATTATATTATATTATATTATATTATATTATATTATATTATATTATATTATATTATATTATATTATAATATTTTATATTATATTATATTATATTATATTATATTATTTTATTTTATGTTATTTTACTTTATGTAATATAATATTACATCTTCAAAACAATATATATATGTTATTATCCTTTAGTATATTTCTATATGATATTCTTTTATTATTCTATATTCTATTATATTGTACTATGTTTGATTATACTAGATTATACTACATTATAATATATTATAATATATTATAATATATTATAATATATTATAATATATCATACTAATTATTGGATAGAATATATTACTAGATAATACTATGTGATACTATATTAAACTATATTATTTTGTATACCATTGTGTTAAGTTATGTTATATTAGATTATATTGTACTATATGATTAAAATTTATGTGAAATAAATATTTATTATTTTGTATTCTATTATACTATAATATACTATATTGTACTATGTTATATTATAAAATACGATATCATACTTTATTAAACTATATCATACTATTATTTACTATAATTTCCTATAATTTCCAATAATTCCTATATTATACTGTATTATATTGTACTATATTGTATTATAAAGTTTTTCTTATATTTTATAAAATAATGAAATTGTTACTTTATATTATATCATATTCTAGTTTGAAATATTTTCCTTTATGAACATGAATTACATTATTATATGTTATGTTATATTATATGATATATATTATTATGTTTTAGAACATATTTATATTATCGTTTTATATTCTATTATAATAAAATATACTATGTTCTACTATATTTTAGTACATTATACTACGTTATACAATATTATGCAATATTAAATTGTATACCATTATGTTAAGGTATGGTATGTTAGATTATAATTATTACATTATATGTTTATAATTATTGTACTATATGATTATAATTTGTCAATTCATATTGCACGATTTTTAAAGTTATTTCTTTTTTAATTTGCAATCATTTCTAACTTGATAATTAGTGGGATCCCCTTTAACTCTGAAATATAAAAAAAAGGAAGAAGTTTGTTATATTATAGTATATTATACTATAGTTTACTATCTTATATTAAAGGATATTAAGTAAGATTTAATATATACTATTAAATTCTATTGTACTATATTGTATAATATTATACTCTATAGTATTATATCTTAATATGTTAATTTCTGTTATATTATATTATAATTCTTTTTATGTACCTAAACTTTTTTTTTCATAATAGCAATGACAACTAGCTTGAGAGAATTAAAATTACGCCTTTGAAGGCTTGGATTGAATGACTCACACATTAGAAATGCTATTTAGATTTAGTTGAAAAAAATCTTATTATGATATCAAAGAAGTAGAAAGGTCATGACGCTTCCAACGACTTCGACGGTGACGATTAGAACAACTCGGACTATCGTGCGGGTTATCAGGCGGCGGGCGAGCTGGTCATGCAATATTCGCAGGCATCGCCCACATCATAGAAACAAAATAATCGGCTCTTTTAGTAAGTAAGTTTATTATTTTCAATTGATAGGTATAACAAAATTACATTAAGAAAAAAAAAAATTGGCTATAACCGTCGAAGTTAGTCTTTACAATTGCAATCTTCAATCTTACAGAATCTATTATAGGAAGGTCCTATGTTTTATTACAAGATATTTTAATCTAATTTAAAACATGAGTACACAGTTATATACTTAAAAAAAGAATATTGTTGATTGATAAATCAAGCCCTATAGTCTTACAAATATATAACATAGTTACTGTTTAATCCAAAAATATTTGTTCAAATAGAGTCATTGGATAATGAAAAAATACTTATAATGGTATAATAGTATTGATAGGTTTTTTTTGAAGTAAATAGGTACATTGACGTATGTGCTCATACCATAGAAGAAAATGGATAACTATAAATGTAGGTTACTTCTCTTGAACAATCTACTATACTTCGTTAGTTTATTTTTCTTTTTATTAAGTACTTGAACTTTATGGTTTTATTGTTGAATAATATCAAACACAATAAATAAATGTTACTCTCATTTGAAAAATCTATGATACCTTCAACTTTATTTTAATACTTGGTGTCATCATGGTATAGTAGATCTTTGGAGAATTTTCTTATTTATTTGATTCCTTATGATTTATTCTCTACTAAAAGAGCAAATGGAGATTAGTATTGATGTGTATTTGTCATACATAAATTGGATGAAATTTCATTTATTTTGTAATAAATTATTCCATACCTCATTTACAATATGTGTATTGCATCAATGTTTACCTACCATAGATGAAATAGACCAAAGTTTGAGTTACAAAATTACATTGCAATAGTATAAAATGTTCTAACTGTACAATCAATACTCACATAGCTAAGGTTTTAAAAATACAACCTCAGATTTGAAATGAAATTAGATTATTTATTAGTAATTATAGATTAAATATAATATTTAGTAAATAAAATTAATAATAATAGTAATAATTATATAATTAATAATAATAGTAATAATTATATAATTAATAATAATAGTTAAATTTTATAATACAATATAATATAGTATAATATAGGAAAATATTGGAAATTATAGGAAATAATTATAATAGTATAATATTTACTAATAATTATATTTAATTAAATAAAATAAATAATAATAGTATTAATAGATTATATTATTTATCTTCTAAACTTAGCTTATAATACCAAGAATTCTAATCTACCTAATCATAGGATCATAATTGTCAATGTTTCTATCTTGAATACATAGACTTTTTGAAAATTTATCTTCAACTTAATTAGGAATATATGTACAAACATAAACATATGTAATTTATTACTAAACCTTTCAAAAAATCATTTTGGAAAACAACAAAGAATTTACATTTTGTATAGTAGCATACATTTATAAGACAAAGGTCTTTCACATACTTAATTTAGAAAATAATTTATAGAACAGACCTAAAAAAGTCTTCTATTCATAACTTAACCCCTAAATTACCTTGTTGCAAGACGGTCTAAGTCACAAAATTTCACTTTCCTTTAGATTTAGTTCAAAAAATTAAAATCTAAGTATTATTTAAAAGATTCAACCATAAGATCTCAAATTCACTTAACATTCCTCCACAAATTTAAATTTAACCCGTTCATTCTTCCCCATTTGTGAGACTATAATGGTCAAAGATGGCTGAGTTTTTTCTCTTCCGATAACCTCCAAAACCCGTTTCATGTTTTAAGGGAAGTTAGGAGTTATACATGATCTTCCAAGGAATCAAAAGTGCATATGAATAGAACACCAAGTCAAATTTTTTAAAAAAAACAAAGAATGACTATGCATTCTAAACTTGGATTAATAACTGAGAAGTTTTTCAAAACTCTTTGCATACCAAATTTATTTTATAAACCAATTACTGAAGTAAAAAAGCTAGAAAAGAAAGTAAGCAATGTTTTTTTTTTTTATTCTTTTTTTGTTCTCCTTTCATTGCTATGACCATGAATAGATTAGTATTCTAAATTAAGACATAATATACTATGGAAAGATGACTACTTTTGCGTACAGAACTAAGTGAAAATATCTACAAAAAATATTGAGAATGAATAGGCATCCAAAACTTTGATCAAATGTTCTAAAATATTTCAAATAGAGATTTTCCATTTCAAATACAAGAAGTACTAATTTTAAAATACAATCTGAAAATACATGAATTTTAATTTAGAATACAATTTTAGAACATACAAATACGTGGATAATTTTAACCTTATCAAACTAAGACAAAAATTGGTGATTATTCTAATACAAATTAAAATTCACTTTCTCAATACAATCAAGAATTTAAACTTAGAATACAATTTCAGAATACTTGATTTTAGTGTTAGAATACTTGAGTTTAATTTTAGAATACAAATTAAGAGCACTTAGAAAATTCAAACTTAGAAAACGAATTCGAATTCAATTAAGAATATACAAATTAAGGGTTTAAGATTAACACTTACCATACCTATAACCATGTGCATGGGCATGGTCACCTGCATGTCCATGCCCATGCATATGGTTATGGGCATGGTCATTAGAGTAATGATGGGGGTTGGTCATGATGACCCCCCCCCCCGCCGTCATTCCGTGCTCATTCGACGCTGAAGCATTCCCTGCGCTGTCGCCCTTTCTCTCCCTCGCTTTGTCGCTACTCCGCTCCTCCGTGCTCTGTCGGCGCAATATCTCTCCTTCCGCTCTGTCGCTACTTCTCTCTGCTCCGTCGGCGCATTTGCACTTGCTGTACAGTTCGCTCGCTCCTGCGCTATTCGTGCTGCCACTTCAGTTTTTTCAACTCGTTTTCCTGGTTCGTATTCGTGTTTGCTCCTTTCACGTGTCCAAGCTCGCCGGTGTTGCTCTCGAGGTGTTCGCCGCTGTTGCTGCTTTCTCGTGTCCGAGCTCGCCGGTGTTGCTCCCGCGGTGTTCGCCGCTGTTGTTGCTTTCTCGTGTCGAAGCTCCCGCTGTGTCTCCCGCTGTTTTCCGCCTGCTCCCGCAGTGTTCCGCGCCGCTCCTGCTGTCGGAACTTCGCAGTCGCGCTCTTGGTCGCTGTTCGACGTCCCAGCTGCTGCATTTGCCTTAGTGCATTCGCATTTGGCTTTTTCAGGTTTGTATTTGCTTTGCTTTGTGTGTTTGAGGTTTGTATTTGCTTTGCTTTGTGTGTTTGAGGTTTGTGTTTGCTTTGCTTTTTGTGATTTCGGTGTGATCAGTTCTCAACGCATTTCAGGGTTTCGCAATTCAAGACGAGTTGCATTTCAGGGTTTTGCTCTTGCCTGATTTGCTCGTAGCTCCTTTCAGCATCTTGTTCATGGTTTGCATTCAGGTACCGTAGGGTTGATCAGAACTCATCACAGGATGCTAGGAATTCTGTTTTGGTGCTGTTATACTTTTAGTGAGATTTTGGCTGAATGAAGTGTATTTTTTTGCTGTTGAAGGTGGCTGCTTCGAAGGTGTGGTAACCCAGTATTAAACTGAACTCATCACGGAATAGGGTGACTTTGTCATTGCACATCCAGCCTTCACTAAGATTTTATTTCAGGTGAGATCCCAATTCGAATTGCTTTGTTTGGATTCATGAACTCATTCGAATTGAGTGAAATTGTAACTGGAATCCTAAAATCTACGTCGTATGTAGATATCGCTTTCGTTTCACCTGATGCCATGTTGCCAAAGCAAAGTATTTCCACCTTGGCCACCAATGTTATCCCCGGGGCGGGGATAACTCTTGTCAAAAGCTGTATAGATGGCTTATGAAGAAAGGAATTATCCCCGGCCCGGGGATAAAATTTCTCATTGTGCTACGAAAAGGCAAAATTGAATTCAGATTATCCCTGGGGCAGGGATAAATCTTGCCAAAAGCTAGAAATTTGCCTTAAAAAAGAAGGAATTATCCCCGGCCCGGGGATAATAATCTAACTTGTGCAATAAAATGACAAAAATGAACTTAAATTATTTACGGGGCGGGGATAGCTCTGGCCAAAAGCTGAATATGTGGCTAATGAAGGAAAGAATTATCCCCGGCCCGGGGATAATAATCTAACTTGTGCAATAAAATGACAAAAATGAACTTAAATTATTTACGGGGCGGGGATAGCTCTGGCCAAAAGCTGAATATGTGGCTAATGAAGGAAAGAATTATCCCCGGCCCGGGGATAATAGTCTAATAATGCTATGAATACACATAATTTGAATTCAGATTATCCCCGAGGCGGGCATAACACTTGCCAAAAGCTGTAGAAACGGCTGTGAGCAGAAAGTTATCCCCGGCCCGGGGATAACTTCTGCACGCAGAGCAGCTTTGTGAGCTTTGTATGCAGAAGTTATCCCCGGGCCGGGGATAACTTCTGCACGCAGAGCAGCTTTGTGAGCTATGTATGCAGAAGTTATCCCCGGCCCGGGGATAATTTCCTGCCCAGAGCAGAAAATTATCCCCGGGCCGGGGATAACTTCTGCACGCAGAGCAGCTTTGTGAGCTCTGTATGCAGAAATTATCCCCGGCCCGTGGATAACTTCTGCACGCAGAGCAGCTTTGTGAGCTCTGTATGCAGAAATTATCCCCGGCCCGGGGATAACTTCTGCATGCAGAGAGGCTATGTGACCTCTGGGATAACAAATTTGTTAAGGCACCAGTATTAACGAGTTGCCATTTTGACTGCAGACAAAACGATGGCTCTCAGCGCCACAAATCCCCTCGACATGACCTTAGACAAGGTGGAGCACCCATTTGGGTTCAACCCGTTCCTCCGCGATAACGACGACGAAGGCCTTGACCTCTGGGTTTTCAAGGATGTGGTCGTCAGCTGGTCACTGAAGATCGTCAAGAACCATGTCCTCATTATGACCAAGTTGGTCATGACGGACCCATTTCTTCCCTTACACCAGAATGTGAGGGTAACAGCATTCGAGGCACACAGGGAGAAGTACATGATGCTCAGGTGTGTCCTTCAACAACAGGACGAGGGTAGGGATCCCTACCACTTTGGAATTGTGGTAGAGGTGGGTGAAAATCATGGAGCGCGATTCGACCCGCATGGCTTCCTTGCGAGTCTGCGCAAGACTCGGCATGGCTTTCTCAAGTTCGGGAGGACAAAATCGGCACCGGGAGAACATCAACCAAGAAAATACAGATTCGAAACTTACGACCATCTTTGTCAAGGCATCGCGAGGCGCATGAAGAAGGTCAAGCGATGCAGCGGCCAAGAAGAAGAAGGCACCCGCCCGCGTCTGCGCTTGTCCCGCATACGGAAGCTTGACTCCGCGATCTAGTGGTGCTCTCTACCGGCACCTCCGCGAGTGCCTTCAAGAGGCTGATGAATGATGCGATCGTTGCGGCGGGGCGCCCCCAGAAGAAGAGACAACAGATCTGACTCCCCTCGCAACCGCAAGTCAAGGATCGGCCTTGACTTCCGTAGTCGCATGCTCCGCCCGACGAAGAAGGAATCATCGAAACCTTCTCGCGAAGTGGCGGACTATGTGAGGTTTGCTTCGAGCAGGCAGTCTTCAACCAAAGCTTCAAGGACTCTTTCTTGTTCAAGAAAGAACAGAAGGCGTGCCCATTTCCCAGCTTGAGAGGGGAAAGGACGCATGGGTTGTGCGAAGTCTTGAAAGGGACATCGTTACGAACACCAAGGCATACCTCGCAATGATGGGAGATGTTACAAGGAGGCGACGATCATCATCACGCCCATTGACGCTGAAAACTTGCTCCCTAGGAGGCCAAGAACTTGGGAGGAGATCAAAGATGGAAAATTTGCCATCATTGATGGCCAGCACTCCGTGGAAGCCTCGAGGGAGCTTCAGAACGAGCCCGTGACAGAGGACAGGAAGAAAGAGCTACAATCGTGGTATGCCTACATTCTGTACGAGACCGACCCAAAGCGCCTTACAGCGATTTCGGCCTTCTACAACACCACGAACCCTCCTCAAGCACGCCACGGACGACGTGGGGCAACCAAATAAAACCTGGAAGGTCTATTTGGATCGAGTGTGGGCGTCCATCCGCAAGCGTGAACGAGAACGCGACGCGGAATAACGACTCGGTCTACAATCCTACCAATTTTAAGGTAAGACAATACACCATTCCCAAAGATTATCCCCGCCCCGGGGATAATCCTCCTTCTGTTTCTGAGTTTGTTCCAGACGTATTCATTGTTCCTTCACTCATCGCATTTAACCTTTCTTTCTTGTTTTCTCAGAAATTCACGGATCTTCTGTTAATCCGGTTTCGCAACATCGATCCCACTAAGGTCGAGAAGTTGATTTTGACAACATCGGACCTCAAGCACGAGATCCAGATTATCACATTTCCAGACAGCATGTACGATAAATTCGCAGAGTTCCTCGAACTTCATTCGCTTGGAAATTTGATCAACCCCGATACAGGCGGACCTTATCGCTTGAACCCGACGTACTTCACACGAGACTTGCATCATGTGAGCCGGGAGCTCTTCAAGAAGTTCGGAAATCTTTCCGACGACGACATCGACAGGGTCATCACTTACCTTGTTCACGTCGAAACCGCCGAAGGTGCGCTGAAGTATCCAAGGTTGTCCTTCTACAAGACGAAGTACTTCCATCGCCTGAGCCACGCCTGTGGTGACTGGATTTTTTGTCAGAAGTGCAAGGGTGTTGTGTACCAAGAGCTGAAGGCGATTAGGCCATCTCTCCCATTCTTCCTTCCCAACGACGGAGGAGTAAGCCCTGAGAAATGGAAGGTATGGAAGTCGAGGAAGGGCTTCTCGACGGCGTCGTGGAACATGCTGCTCAGCCACGTCGAGCCAAAATTTTACTCGACCAGACTGCAGAATCAGGGGAAGTTCAAAACGGCGGGGGAGTTGAAGTCCTTGTACCCCAACGTTGAGGACTTCTTCAAGGGCTTCTTGCGGCAGAAGTCCAAGCATCGGGAGTCCACGAAGGCTTTCGATCTTCGGACCTTTGACTCGAAGGCCATGACCATTACTGGCCAATGGTCAACCAAGGCGCTGAGGAATGGTTTTGCAAAAAGCTTTGACTTGCGTGACACAGCCTTCTCGCTTTGCAAGGACGCCAATGCTGCGAAAATGTTTTTCAAAGCATTGGTAGCAAAGTTCGCGGTGATATCGAGTCCAGCATACACCGACCCTACCGTATGGGTCTGGATCGTGAACGGCGGCACTACGAAGAAGCTTGAGAAGCTGAAGGCGATGATTCAGCTCAGCCACCCCACCTACACAATGAGCACATCCAAGTACGTGGTGGCGAAAGCTGAGAGGATCTTCAACGCACCAGCCCCAGAGAGAGCTGCAAACGACGTGTTCATTGTCTTCTTGTTCAAGAAGACACCAGAAGGGAAGCCTTCATCGGCACAAACCCGACGGAGTTCAAACCCGCCCATCTACCGTACTACATCGATAGTGGGCACTTCAACGAAGCCAAGTGGTGTGCTAAGTACTCGAGTGCGGATGGAGTTCTACATTGGACTCATCCGCCAAGATCTTGCAAGAAGGGTGACGCAACACTCGGGATCTTCTCCGGCTCTAAATTCATGGTCGCCTCCCTGGTAAGCTTGACACCCAGCATCCTCATTTGTCTCGAAATAGACCCATTATCCCCGCCCCGGGGATAAATAGCTCCCCTTCTTTTATAACTTTCGATTTATACCATCGTATTCTGTGTTCTTGGTAATCCCGCAAATTTTCAGTTTCGCGTTCTGTTCTATCAGTTATCCCCGGGGCGGGGATAACTTTTCCCTTGTGCATCACCGTTATTGATCGCTTCTTTTCTTCCCATGCAGATCCTGAACCATGCCTTTTATGGCCTGATTGACAATCACTACTACGGGGATACTTACTCATGCGGGTAAAAGGACAAGGGTCGACTATAGGGACTTCCTACACGATGACTGTCCCTACGTCCCCAAGAAGAGCTCTTCGTCCGACGAAATGCAGGACCTCAGCCTCGTCACGAGGGCTTCATTCGAAGGGAGCCAACCTTCATCTTCTCGCAAAGAAAGCCGGTGTCCGACATGGGAGCCGAGAGCACGCGGTCCCCTCAAGCTCAAGCTCCGGATCGTCTGCGACTCCTCGGAGAAAAGGAACAGCGATGCCACATCAAACGACTCCGATGGTGACGATTCGACGATTCGGACTATCGATCGAGACGTCAGCGTCTAGGCATTCCCGGTCGGCCAGTCATCCCCGCATGCATCGCCAACAACCGATCGTCGAGCCGGCATCGCCCATTGCACCGTCTGCGCAAGCTTCGCCAACCGCACCATCACCGGGAGCAATGGAGACATCTCCTCGTATCTCCAGTCCGATGGGTGATGAGCACCAGGCGTAGGGGCCTGATACGGAGACCCGACGCCCTGGGAAGGAGCCCATGCCTGTGATCCCCTCGAGGCTCGTTACGTCAACGACAATGCATGTTCAATCATCTGCGGATGTTGTCGTCGGATCATCGGGCAACCCCGACTCGCGAAGGCCATTGAAACGCCGGCTCGATCTCGCAGCTGAGACCGTGGCACCGAGTCAACCATTGGATGGGGCGTCTTGCGCCATGCCCTCTTCTACTGTGGCGCCTGCGGGGGACAGAACCCCTCAGAGTAAAGATCCTACCAAACGGGGGAGGCCACTCTATGCACTCGTCGCGCCCACCCACGTATTCATTGATCTCAGTGACGACGATGGCACTGATGAGGCGGATGAATTCTATGTTGTCGATGTCGCAGCTCCCGAACGCGAAGCCATCGTGCTCCCGACATCGACACCTTCGAGCTCCCGTCAACGTAACCGACCCGTTGATGATTCTGACCAGGCTTCTCTTGATGCTGGCACACCTGTGAAGAAGGAGAAACCTGTCGTGGTGTGCAATCCCTCTACTGACCCAATGGCGAATGCAGCAGGTGTTGCGCCTCCTCCAGGTGCTCCAGGTGTGAAGGTTGAGGAACACTACCTGGCAAACAGCAGGAGGCTAGCCGAAGATGCGAGACAGAAGAAGGAGAAGTCCCAGAAGGAAGCAGAGGACGCAAGGAAGATCGCGGAGGCTAACATCGTCTTCGAATGGCTGAGATCTAAGACGCCGATGCCACCGCACGCGTTCTTTGAGATAATCGCCGCCGAATACGGATAATCCTTCCACCGGCACGCACGCCGAGTTTCGAGCTCTGCTGCAGTTATCCCCGCCCGGGGATAATCTCGCCCCGCGACCACCGCGTCTGCACCCATCAGCGAGGTCGAGCCTTTGCCGCTGTCCTCGGGCATAGCCACACCAGATTATCCCCGGGCCGGGGATAATCTTCTTTATGCGATCGCTCCGACGCCAGCGCAGCCCATTCCTCTCGTGAGGGAACCCGAGTCGTCGTGTCCGAAGTCGTTTCTTTGTTTCGATCGGCCCGATCTTGTTCCGATCGGCCGATCTTTTTTCGATCGCCTTCGCCGATCTGGAGATTATCCCCGGCCCGGGGATAATGCAGACTCTTCTGTAGAGGTCTCCCCTCCCGCCGAAGATCCTGCCTTGGGTCCTGATTCATCGAGTCTGGCACCCACTGCTCCAGTGGTTGAGTCTGCTCAAGCACCCGATTCTGGTCTAGAACTATCTCGATCGACCACTGTAAAGTATCCCGGGCCGGGGATAATGCGGAGCCAAGAGTCGAAGTGGAGGAGACCGATCCTGAGCCCGTCGCGGCGCCGGTGTCCGAAGACCAGCAGTTGATGGACTATTCGTCTAGCCCGACCAACGCGATTCAACCGCAAGTGCCACATGAAGATGTAAGTACTTTCACCCTCCCCCGCATGTCTGCAATAACTCGTCGTCGTCACAACCGTCATGATTTTGTCGCTTGGCGTAACCGAACCGATTCGCTTGCACGAACTTCGCTTATTCGTCTATTTTCTCCTGCAGAGATCTACGACCCTTATTCGTTATGATTTTTCCGGAGTTGTCAACGTTTCTTTGTGGCGCGGTCATGTATTCTAGATTTTCGGTAGTTTTAGTACCCAGCGTAGTGTTTCGGTCAGAGTTGACAGACACATCCCTTGTATCATGATTGATGTAAATAAACTTATTTTTGATACCAATTTATCTGCCTTCAAATTGGAGTGTGATTTGATTTTCCTCAATGTCTTTCTCAGTTCACCTCTGTGGGATTCATTCTGCGCCCACGGGCCGTGAGATTGCATCAGAATCCGATCGATCTGGCCCCAATGCCACGGATGCAATGCATGCCGTCATTGTGGATTTGCTCAGATCGCAGTGTCTCTGCTTTCAATCAGGTATCCTCAACATTATCGTTTCCTTTGATGCCAGGTAGAATTGATTTCCCAATTTGAGTGTGTCCCGCGGCCGAGGTCTGCACTCGGGCAGACGGCGCCGCCTCGATGGTTGAATGTCGTCCTCGACATCAACGGGATACTTTGTCAGTGTGTGCATCTGCCATCGCTCGGGAGGAATTCTCCCATGTGCTCTCCTGGGGACCGGCTCTACGTGCCGGACATCCCAGCGAAGGTGCCCCCAAAGGCGGTCTTCTGCCGCCCGGGAGTGAGAAATTTCTTGGAGACCATGTCCGCCCATGTTGCGAGGGTTGTGATATGGAGTTCGATGAAGAAGTCCACTGTTGAGGCCGTCATCGACTACCTCTTCAGTGGACTTCCTAAGCCTTTTGAGATCCTCGGACAAGAGTCTTGTGGATTGGTTGAGGTTAGCAGAGGTGTCTTTTTGTCGTACCCGACCAATGCACAAAAGAGGATATTTTTGAAAACATTGTCCTCTGCGGTGTTCCCGCTTAGTAACGGTGCTGTTGTGTTTGGGTTGGATAACACTCTCCTTATAGACGACAGTCCTGAGAAGAGTATTTGCAACCACACTGGGAACGCCATTTTCCTCCAGCCTTGGACAAAATCTAGCCGGGAGGACAATACTCTGTCCGCCGTGCTTACTCTATGGCTACTTGCTCTTCTCGCCACTTGCAGGCCTGTGAATCTTCGGTCCTATGTAGACAATCATAGGATTGGTATTCCGCCTATCAATAAGTATAGCAATTTAGGTCGGTTTATTTTAGATGGTATGGCGCAGTCGCATAGGAACTTAGGGCGTACTTACGAAACTCCTTCATTTCCTGAGTCATTGTCCAAATGACGATTAGTGCGCTCTTTATTCCTTTTTGAGGACACAGTAGATAAATATGTAAATGAGTTGCTATTGTATGAATATCATGGTTTAAATAAAAAAGCCGATTATTTTATCATCCTTTATGTACCACATCGCAATGTGATCAATTTCTATTACATCATTTGTGGATGCTTGTTCACTTAGTATTGATGTTGATGATTGTTTCTGTTTTATGACTCTTTCTTTGTTGTCAGTTAGGACGTTATTTATGCCCGGCCCGGGGATAATCTCTGGAGGTATCAGCTTGTATGCATTGAGTCATATGTTCTCTTTATGTCGAGTTTGATTTCACTGGTTGTTTGGTTGTGAACAGGACGTTAGTTCTCCCCGGCTAGAGTTATCCCCGCTTCGTGGATAACTTTTCCATTTTTCTTGCGTCCATCTTTCCTGACCGACTCCTTGCATTTCTGGGTTTGTTCTACAGGTCAAGGCGCCTTCCACCGTCGAGGAGTCCGGTGAAGAGTATGATGTCTCCAACCAGACCTCCGTCCCGGAATGTTCTGTTTCACTCTCAGCAAGTGTTGCCGCCTCTCTCGCGTCAAGACATTTTGATATGTTTACGGCTACGGATGCAGCATCCGCAACGATGGATTTTACAAGAGATAGTGTTGATGACAATGTTGTCGACAGCCCGCCGAGTCGTGGTCCTGTTCGGACCCCGGTTTGCTCTCCGTCTCCCCTGAAGCGGCTTTGTACATCACCATCGCGGAGGCGCTCTATGTCGCCCGATGCTCTAAATTCAAAAACACCTCAGAGGCAGCTCTACTCCAGTGTGGGTGCTATGGACGTTCCTTTGCGAGATTCAATTGTTCCTCCTTCCACCATCAATGTGGGTGGATCATCCAATACATCACAACCCGCGATCCAAGTCAACAATTACAACAGAAGCAGGGCAACAAGATCCCTCGGCGGTGCCCCGCAACATCTTCGTTCAATGGGGGATTTCTTGCCTCTTGCAAAGCCACTAGCATCGCGACCCCCACCATCAAGGCGAGCTTCTTGCACACCCCGGCCGTATCCTGCGCATGGAGAATCGGCAGCTCCTTCATCCTCTCGTCCTTCGCGTTCTCTTGACTCCCTTCGTAGGCGTGATGGGGAATGTTTTGACACCTGGTTTGCCCGTCGGAGTGAGACCTTGGGTACTAATTGCTTGCCAAACTCTCGTCGCAATGATCTTATTCGCGCTCTTATGAAGCAAAGACGAGGCCGAAGCCAAGTTGTTGGAGAATTCAACCAAGCAGAATGGCTCTAAATCTAAAGAGACCTAGCCTTAATGTTCCTCCTTTCTATTCTTCCTCCTCCGGTCTGATATCCTTCATCAGCGGGATATATTCAACATAATTAATGTGTGTCGCAGATTGGTGGAACCTAGTACATCTAAGATATCAAGGCTTTGCTAGTTGTGCTTACTTGAGGATTATCCCCTTCGTGACTATGCATTTATTGCTCTTCTGTGATTAGTATATTCCGCGTATATTCCTCGTATATTCTACATACATTCTTTTAATTACTCTCTCTTTAGTATTATTATAGGCACAACATTTAATGCCTCTACATTCATTCTCTGATTTCATTCTTTTACGATATATACCAATGTCAAAATATAGTGTACACTTGTACAATTGTACGTATTCTTCATACTTCAATACAACCTTTACTATGTCTTTCAACTATGATCTCACTTGAATCAATTGTGACTTCTCAGGGGAAATAATGTGAACATGGTTCCTATATGATTCTTTACTATGTATTGTTGAATGTCTATTTTTAGAAATATTATATTGCCAAATTGATCTCTACTTCCTCCTATTTATAGTAAGATCTCATTTTCAAATCTATTGCTTTGTGATTGGACCCTTCAACTCTTTCTTTTTGCTTAGCATGTTAATTTAAATTTCTTATCTTTGAAATACTTCAACAACTTTTTCCTAATCCCTCGTGCGTGTACGTTTTTCAACATCTCAATATGTCCATTTTGTCTCAAAATAACGAATATCCCCTTAATACATGTAATTTGAGAGAGGAAGGCACTCTTGGGCACATCTTTCAACATCCTCAATATATAAATGTCGCCCTTGCTATATTAAACTCCTATTATTATTTGGTGACCCTTCATGTCAAAATTTTGTTTTTGGTTGCCCAACTGTTCACCATTTATTACATTTTCAAGAAGACACTCTTGGTATACAAGTACATCAATCATTAATTGGTGACAATCAAAATATGAGAAATGATATCATTCTTTACCTCACATGAACCCTAGTCTATGATTTATCATTTGGAGTCCATTTCCTTTGAGGAGTGTGAGGCATTGAATTTGTTCCTTGAGATTGTTAAAATTAAGGGGCCTTTCTTGGATAGCCTCGTCTAGGAGCTAGAGCACAGCCTTTAAGGGATTGGAACTAGAGCGCATCTTTTAAGGGATTGCAATGACGTGGAAAGATGAGATGTAACCTTGTGAGATCCATTCGCTGCGTATCCTCACTATCAATAAGTGTTGCTCTTTCAATCGTAAACCCTAAAGTGTGCATTCAGCTCTTTCAAGGTTTGGTCCTTCGGATTACAACATTCTAGATTCTAATCTTGTGACATGAATCCAGGTTGTGAGGATCTGCACTAAAGGTTTGAATAGTTTGTTTGTACCAGTCGGAATCTTGACCCTGGTTCACATGATTGGACAAGTGCCAGTTTCCGATGACGATGAGCAAACGCGCATGTCAGCGCATGTCACTTCAGTGAGCTCTCTTCCCCCATATTATATAGAGAATACAAGTTCACGTTTTCAAAGCTTAAAGCAAGATTGGGCTACTACCTTCTGCTCTACATCAAAGATTGGAGTACAAACAATTGTACTAATTATTGCATCTGTTATATACTATAATTTCGTTCATAGCAATTAATATCCCAAGGACGATGTAGCCGTGACATGGTAATAACGAGAGGCATGTCAAGGCTCTCCTAACCAGAGTAAACACAGTGAGACGTTCAGTCCAAATTATGCAAGTCTCAGTCTCATAAATTCGAAGACTCATGAATTCCATCGCACAACACAGATAACCAATTTAGTCTTTGGGATTAATATGTACCCTCTTGCCGGCTTCAGTTACAAGATGTGTTTTGAGAAATGAGCTCCAAGATTGTGATACTATCTCTGAGCTTTTGAAAAACTACCAGAATGCGGGAAGTTTTATGTCGCTGCTGTAAACTGAATACAAAGCACTCGGATCATTCAGCTTTAAGTTGGTTACAGCACACAGTAGCTTGGATGTCCGCAGACAAGTTTCTAGTATTGCAATTGATTCAAATCGGCGTACATCAAACGAAAGACAAACATTCAAGCAATAAAATCAAATCAAATAATCATCACTACTAGAAAGGTGGGTTGAGTAAACCCTCCAAGAGTCCGAGAAGACCCATATCGGCACTTTAGAGCCAAGCTTGGTTAACTGATAAAAGGACTAGATTGTGTGCGATAATGTTGCATTGATTCATATTGTGGGACTAAAATATCTAGAATGTTATTGCAAAAGTTCATGTCATAAGTATCCGAATTCCTCAATTAAAAGTTGAACTAAACATCCACATGCCAACATACCAACACAAACACCTTTTCTTCCTACAATTCAAAGGCAGATGCTTCCATTTTTTCAACAACCAGCTCCAGCACATCGTGTCATCGAAAGCCCTAATTTATATTCTCAACTAAGATCCCTTCCTCCGCATGCATTACCTACGCCATGCCATACATCACATGTCCAAGCACACATCAAAGCACAACCTAGGTTCGGTAAGTAAAAGAAGAATCTTCATTCACCTTGTAATTAAGTTATTAAAAACCCAATTTCCTCACGCATGTGATTACTAAAGGATAATTGACGTTCGATGAAACTCCACACACGCAGCCGCAAATGCAGAGCCTGCACAGCCCACTTGACTAGGGTTGCATGTGAAAGCTAGCTCGGTATGAGACTCCAACTTTCTCTTCCATCAGAATCTGTCCGGGAAGTGTGATCCGAGCGTTTGTGGGAAGCATCTCCGTATAGCTCTCCCCTGACAGGACATTGTATTGTAGAAGGTAGTCTGCCACGGTCACCCAGACGATATTTCCCCTACCCGTGCAAGCAAACCAGTTTCGGTATGGATGCTGTGCACGATCTCGGCTATCTCGCGAGTTCCACATGAGCGACTTCCACATGTGCGACACCAAAGTTCGTCTCCGCCCACGCTGCATACAGTTCTTCCTTGGGATTGGATGCCGGATGCGCAAGACCCCATGTCCCTCAACTCCAATATCTCCTTCCAACTGAAAAATGTAGAACTGAAGGGGCATGTAAGTTAAGCCCATCTTGTCCACATTTTCCCACATGTTTTCTCGGAATAAGTCGGGCTGGTACAGAAACTCATCCAACCGTGCAGGTATCACTGCAAACAGATGCCCCATGCACTCCACTAGTTCCAGATGGCGGAGCATGCGTGATGTGTCTACTTGCCAACTTGCAAGTTCGGGGACTTGCACAGCTTGGACGTGCAATTTGTGGATCGGAAACTCAATGAGTAGTATCTGCTGCCCAGTTTCAATGTCCACTTGGAAGACACGCACAACCCCGCCTCCTGCATGGCCCATTACGCACTCCGTGGCAGTAGGCTTTCGTATATCCGCCAAATAGAGTCGTCCGCGCGTATACAAAGTGGTATAAAGTTCCTCATGTGGAAATGGCATTCTCCACCACCCGAATGGAGGTTGAATGGGTGCATGATTGAGACCCACATTCTCCCACTCCATAGATTTGGAGTCGTACACAACAAGCTGCTGTAGGCGAATGTGATTCAACGTAAAACACCGATAACCTAGCACCTTGTAGGTGTTTGCTATCTCATCTACCATCATGAGGAATTGCGCCCTGCCATGCCACCGGGTGCGTTGATGCGGTTCATCAATGTATTCTGGAAGAACTTGGAATTGCTTGGTTAATGGGTTGGTCACCATTAACGATGGCCAAGTGTCATTCCCAAGAATACAATGGAGTCCATGGTTGATGGAGATAATCTGAGACCCCTCCGAGTGCATCAATGCAGTGACTGTCTGGAGAAGGAGAAGTCCCCCTGAGCTGGCCATAGGAACATACTCTGTGCTCCTCCTGTAAGCTCTACAATGGCAGTTGTGAGCAGTTTGCAATGTTGGGGGTGGCAGATAGCTCACGTGAGGGAGATTGCGGAGCTCGGATGTGGATGAGAAATCCTCACTTCCATGCCACATTCCCTGCAGCATCGGAGATATCAATGGTGATGATCCTCTTTGGAGAGTTAGATTTACTATATTGAATATCGGGAAATACCAATCATGGCTTTCATCCTGACGCCGGGATTGCTGATGGCGATGTTATCGGCCGTATCCGCTCTCCAACCTCTTCACACGCACTTCATTCTGATGATATCCTGGGATGTCAGAGTTTGTAAGAAGGTAGGGTTTGCTAAAACTGCATCCTTGAACCTGACCGATTCTGCAATGCCACAATTTGAGGGAGCATCATCCACCTCGTCGTTGGGTTCTACAATGTCATAGCTTGAAGGATCATCTCTATCCTCCAATTCTTCAATGGCATGATTTGGAGGAGCAGCAACATCATCTAGACGTTGCAGTTCTTGTTCCTCAAATGCACGGTCATGAGTTCGCTTGATTCCTGGGAATGTAGGAATAGGAATATTGACCTCATGGTGACCTAGAGGATGATTCTCAGGGGCAGTTGTTGTCATTTCTGCCACACGAACAAAACAAGATAAGATTTTGTGTCAAATCATTCCTCCTGAATCTCAATACTACTTCTTTCCGTTTAAGGAAAGGCCCCAGATTTGCTAAAAATGGTTCATTGTTTTGATGGTCTATATTACTTATTAAATTAGTTGGAGATGGTTTGGATGGTCTGTACGTAGTACACATTAGTATCAAAATTTGGTATTATTGTGACATAGGTGAATGAACCAAAACATGGTGTTTATTTGAGATCATCGTGAAGAAAGTGATATTTAGTGAGTAAATGCAACTATCTTACCTTCTAATACAACTCACAACTTTCTTATAATTGGATTATATTGTGAGCAATATTAGACAACCAAAACGAAATAGGTGAAGTACAGTTTTGTATCTTTATTGGAATACACTTAGCAATAAAAACTTGGAGAAAAAAGAAATAGTACCTTGAAGCTGATACTCCATGACAAAACCTATAAATGAAGAGATGAAAATATGTTGAGACTTTTAGGGATCTTTGCAACAAAAAGATGAGAAAAGAGCAAAGTGATGATGTGACGTGAAATATGGAGGTAAGACAGGAAAGCTTGATAATGAATTATTGTATTTCGACAATTGATAGCTTTCTGTGCACATGAAAAGCAAAGTAATATGAAGCACGTAGAATTGAAACTAAAAGGATAGTGTAACGAACCTGAAGGTTTACCACCAATTTTTCACACTAGTAAAAAGTGCTCTCCAAACCTTCACTCAGGAGATTCAAAAACGATCAATTGAATAAAGTGATCAAGCTCAAATCAACCAAGTAAGGAGAAGAGGTCTCATCCTCGCAACTCCAAAAGAGAGCCTCCCGCTCTTCAGCCCTGCGCTTTATACTCATAGAGCACTTAAGAGATTAAGATTCTCGAAGGTTAGAAGATTCTCGAAGGTAATATGCTAATAAAGAGCATTTCTCTATCGTAGTATGCTTATTGATAGAGTAGCCAAAAGAATCAATTTTCATTATCTGCAAAGTTGTGGGATTTTGGACCAATCATATTTTAAGTGCACGTGCGTTCAATTTCTTGGAAGATGTACACATTAAGGACTTTAAGCAAAGTCATCTAACGGTTTTTTATGTGAAAATAAGATTCAAAAAAATAAAATACTAATATATATACATATAAAAGAAAATCAAGGGTCGACACTACCAAGTGTACCAAGGGACAATGATGTCTATTTCAATCATGAATAGCATACAAAAATACATAAATGCAAATTGGTTTAAAGGGAGCCCAAAAATATGTCTTTGAGAAGTGAGCACTCCTTGACACTTACTCAACGTTTTCAAACATTGATGTGGCCCTTGGAAAACCAAACTTCAATTAGATTTTTCTTTTTCCTAAACTCCAAACTTTTCTTTTGGATGCTCAACACTTCACCGTAGTTCCAAGACACTTTTGGTTTACGGATTCATCAACAATTGGTCGGTGAGAATTCAAATATGATTGGGATTTTGATACACCCCTATATAAACCTCTAGCTTTCATTACTTGAATTTTTTTTTTAAAAATTTAAAAATGGAAAAATAAATAAAAAATAATTGATAACATAGTTCAAAGCATAACTTTTTTGCATTCAATTATTAGAAAAGACTCAAATTACGATCTAAATTTAAGTGAAGGGTTGTTGCAATTTTGCAAATTACAAACAATCCTTCAAATCCGAGAACTGAATTGTACGGTAGAAGAGTTAACTTTGAGATCACAAAGAGGAAGGTTCATTTTCCTTGCATATAGATCTTTTCAATTTTGTACAATTAGGGTTTGTAAGGCTCCTCAATGCCTCCAAAAGACATGAACATTTAAGTATTAATGTCAAAAAATCTACACTACATTGGGGAAAAAAAATAAAAAATAAAAAAAAATAAAAAAATAAAAAAATAATCAAATGAAGAGCGAGCAACTCCACCCTAATTAGATATAAAGCATTATTTCTAAGTTCAAATTCCCCACGATGTCTTGCGAATGTAAATAGGTTTTTCCAGCTTTGCAAAAGCGGAAAATCCAAAAGTCCACTGAAAGAGCGGCAACGCCCTAAAAAATGCTTCTTTCTTTACTTTTAGACAAATCATGTTCAAAACTTGTAAGGGCTTGGCAGAAAAATGTGGTTGAATTTTAGTCTTGTATACACCTTTTAGAAATAAGTAGACTTCACGGATGACAAAAGCCTATCTTTTTTTCACTCATTTTTAACTTAGTAAGAGCATAAAAAGAAATTTTATCACTTGACTCTTTGTTTATACAATCCATTGTCTTTCTAAGCCAAAAAAATACCATATTTCTCAAAAATTCTATTGGATGAAAGTGAGATGTTCATGATGTAAGGTTGTTTCTCAAACCTTTCTCCTTCTCCAACCCGTGTTAGATCCAAAAATAGGGTTGCATAACATGACCTTTGGCATAACTAAAAATCCAAGTAATATATGTGGTAGAAGAATGATGACTTTTTAAATCAAAACTAGCAAGAAGTCTCCAAATAATGAATATGAACTTAATTTGACCCTGATTCCCTTATAATCTCACCATCCATAAGGTTTTCCAAATGTTGGCGACCATTCTTCACAACTTTTTACTTCACGGCGGTTTCCCGCGATAAAATCTGTCTAACAACTTAACAGAATGTGCTCGGAATGGACGATCTCTTGCGAGTGTATCATATTGACTCCGTTATCAACAGATCTTACTGGAGTTCTAGCTATTGTGGAGGTCCTCAAAGTAAGCATCTGCATGAGAGGAGACCATACCATTGGAACCATCTACTCCACTTAACTGACTCTTATTAATCTTGCTTTACCCTTAGAGGATTCTCAAGATGAAGCTTGCTCAGTATACTTTACCTCGAATTTCAAACTAACATATTAAAGTAGACCATATATTTCATAGGGTCGAGCACCTCTTTGAATTGGAACTCAATATCTTTTTACAATGTGGATATTAAAAATCAAACACCACTCTTGCTCGCTACTCTTATCTCTTTCAACTAGCAAGAAAATAACCTCTTTGAATCCACGACTCAATATCTCCTTAAAATTTGGAAATTAAAAATCAAACACCACATCTGCTAGCTACACATATCTTGTTCAACTAGCAAGAAAATAAGATAATATCCAAAATCCAACATCCATCGTAAAAGTTAGGACGACAAATTCCACTTATTTTAGGGGTAAATTAGAAACGCATAATCTGATTGCATTCTAACGTTAAAAGACGGTCCTCTCACCGACGTTTTGCACTGTTGGAAGCCGTTGGTCTCATCCTCTAATAGAGGCCCGTATTCTAGTATGTTAAATGAAGGACCAGCACATTCCAGTGGTTTCAGAGGTAAATTGAAAACGTAAGACCGGATTTTAACAATATAGAATGGCCCTCACAACACATTGTGCACCGTTAGCGACAGTTGATCTCGCCCTTCGAGCCCCAAGACTACTTATGAAGCCCGTTCTCTACTGCATAAACAACCGACTCTCTTGAAGCTGTAGTCTAAAGCATAAAACAAGGCAAGGAAAACACAACATGGGTATGCTCCTCATCATCCACAAAGTATGAGGAGTCAGCTCTTACAATGCATCATTTAACTAAATATGGACTTTGGGCTTATTTATGGACTTTAAAACATGAGGAGATCCCTCCATCCATGACTTTAAAATCTGCATATTTGAAGAGTATCTTCATAGAACCTAGATTCTAGAAATTATTTTGCAACTATTGTTCTTAATTGTAGACCGTGGATTGTCCATATTTAGTTAAATATGTCTTTACATCTCTGAATCACCAAAGCTCCATCTCAATAGAAAGGAACCAATGCACATACTTAGAACGTATAGAGTTCGGATATGTGGTTTATGAAGAGAGTTCCTTCACGCATGTGTTTCAAGGAAGTCAGACTAATAGGCGCTCAGTCTTAGTTCATACGTTTCTTTAATTTAAATGTTTACGTACTTCAAGAACATTGTATTGATCTATTGATGGAGACATCTTCTCGAAGGAAATGATTATCACTCAAAGCACTATGCATAAAGAAAAAGACTTGTACTATTTTCATAACCCTAATAAACCTTGTGTAAGAAAAATCCTGAAGTTTGAGAGATATCCAACCTGGAAGGTATAGGAAGCTCTCAAGCGAGGGAAGCCAAAAGCTTTAGCGGCCACTACGCATGTTCTAGAAGCAAGCTTGGAGGTTTGTCATCACCAACTTTGGAAGAGAACAAAAAGTTCATAATCTAAACAAAAAGTTCACTCAATCTACCGGTTCATGATGGGACGCTAAAGCTCCTCATTTACATATACTCCTATGGTATAGAGATCATAAAAAGCTTGACTTCAAAAGATGTCAAGGTCAATAATTAATTATTGTCGCTCTAAAAATAAAGGTCTATCTATAGATCTGCTCATTCTCCCTTGCAAACTTGCATATCCACCAACTGTCTATCTTCCCATTTGCATACTCACCATTTGCCTTTGTGTGCGCGTAAATTGCATATCCACCGACTATCTCCCCATTTGCATAGTCACCATTGGCCTTTGTGTGCGCGTAAATACAAGCAGCCGTATTGCACACATACGAATGCTATCGCACCACATACTGTTGTAGCCAATAATGAAAATCAATGTTTCTAGCAACGAGGCTCTCCGGGGTATCTAGTAAGAGTGGAATCAGCTCGGGGATTCTACTAACCAGACCTCATCTTTATCATGTCTACTTTTCGATAAACAAAACAACGCTAAACTATCCAACAGCAAAGAATTCAACATTCAACCTAAACACAAAAACAAAAACAGCTCGAGAATCTTCTAAAAGTACAATCATTTATTCCTTGGATGCTACAATCCGATCCAATTCGGTCCCTTGAGATTCTAAGGAATGAGTGAGGTTATCACTACACATGAGGTAACTGATAATTGTGTCAAATCTCTCCACACCCGGCTGCGCATGCACAGCCCACTCCACTAGGGCTTCATGTGAAAGCTCGCCCGGTATGCGACTCCAACTTTCTCTTCCATCTGAATCTGCCCCGGATTCTCAGGCTAGATGTTTGTTGGAAGCATCTCCATCTTGCTCTCCCCCGACACAACGTTGTATTGCAGAAGGTAGTCTGCCACGGTCACCCAAATGACGCTGCCCCTGCTTGTGCATGCGAACCAGTTCCGGTCCGGACTTGGTCTGTCATGTTGCGCAATCCACATATTCGACAGCAATGCTCGTCTCTTGAGAAGGTGCTGACAGTTCTTCCTTGTGGTGAGAAGCTGCTGGATGCGCAGGACCCCATGGCCCTCAACCCCAACATCTCCTTCCAACTGGAAAATGTAGAACTGAAGAGGCATAAATGTTGAGCCCATCGTATCCACATTCTCCCACATGTTCTCTCGGAATCTGTTCGGCTGATACAGAAACTCATCCAACCTTGCAGGTATCACTGCATACAGATGCTCCATGCACTCTACTAGTTCCAAATTGTGGAGCATGTGCGACGAGACAACTGGGGAGTAGTTCGATTCTAGGACCTTCACAGCTTGCTTGTGCGATTTGCAGATAGGAAACTCTCTGTGTAGTATCTGTTGCCCGGTTTCGATGTCCACTTGGAAGAGCCGCACAAACCCGCTTGTTACATGACCGTTCACAGAATCTATGGCAGTTGGCTTGCGAATGTCGGCCAGAAAGAGCTGTCCACGAGCACACAAGCTGGTATACACTGTATAATGCCCACGTCCAAATGGATCTGTCCAGCATCCAAAAGCAGGAAGAATGGGTGGGTGAACGAGATCCACATTTTCCCAATTCATAGACTTGGAGTCGTACACAATCAGTTGTTGCGTCGGAGAGCGATGAGTCTGCAAGCAACGATAATAGAGTACTTTGTAGCTGTTTGCAATCTCATCCACCATCATGAGGAGTTGCGGCTTACAATACATCCACCTCTCCAGATCAGGTCTCTCGTAATGTGGAAGATCTTGGGACTGCTGCATCAGCGGGTTGATCACGGTCAAATCCGGCCAAGCTGCACTATGTTCGCATACAATGTTGTGTTTGTTGGAGATGTTCCGAGACCCTTCTAAACGCCTCAATGCGGTAGCCTTCTGGAGGAGGAGCAGGCCCCCTGAGCTGGCCTTGACGATGTACATTGATTCCTTGTGATATGCCTTACAATTGCACTCCAAAGGATTCAGGGATGTTGGGGGTGGCAGATAGCTCACAGGAGGGAGCTTGGAAAGCTTGGAGGAGGATGAAAATTCTCCACTTTCATGCCACATCCCATGCAGCATCCGCAATGTTGTTGGACAAATCATCACGATGACGTGTATTGCCTGTTGTGCCTTACCGGCAGTCCAGGTGGCCGGACCTCTGATCATACAGTATCAGATCTTAGATTGTAGTAGTTAGTCATAAAGAAGAGCTTAGTGGTGTATCCACCCCCTGCTACCTAGACACTCTTCTTTATTATCTGAACTACCCAAGCAGATTATATAAGCTGCTGGGTCTAAGTGTAATTCATCTGGCTTATCAGGCCCTATTGAATCAGATCTTCTTCATGGTATCAGAGCGAAGTCTAGACAGCTGTTTGGTCCTTCACGAAGTTCTTGTTGAGTAGTCAAGCACATCTGTAGGAAACGAGCTGAGCGATTCAGGGCAATAGAAGCAGATCAAGCAGGAAGATAGAAACTAGTTCAAAGTATGGCTTCTAGGGACTTACTCATGGGAGACTCATCAAAGCTTGACGGAAACGCCAATTACAGCGTTTGGAGTTTCAAGATGAAGAACATATTGAGCAGAGAAGATGTGTGGAAACTAGCTGATCCACCTGCAGGCACCGTTGCGCCAACCACACAATCAGAGATCGACGCGCTGCAACTTCAGAAGAACAAGGCGTTGACAACGATAGCACTATCTGTGAAGGATAATGTGATACCGTATATCTCTAACATCACTGAACCTGACAAATGCTGGCAGGTACTCAAAGATCTTTACGCCAACAATACAAACTCAAGAAAGTTACTGTTGAGGAGAAAGCTCACTAATCTCAAGATGGAGGAAGGTGCGCCCATGACGGAGTTTCTACAGCACTTGAAGGAGCTGCTAAACGAATTCGCCTGTATTGGACAAACTGTAGACGATGCTGAAGTGGTCGAGCATGTTCTCATGGCACTCCCAGAGTCCTTCGAAGGACTAGTCAACACCCTTATGTACCGCCCGGCCCTGCCAACTGTATCCGAGCTCACCGTTATCCTTATGCAGGACGACATTAGAAGAGAACTGCAAGGGACCAAGCAAGCAAGTCAAGAAGCGCTGCTCGCACGCACAACGCAGAAGAAGAAACTGACCGGCAGAAGATCGAACGCTAGAGGGGAGGACGGAAAGCCAAGAAACAAGAAGATCAACAGTGAATGCCATTACTGCGGTGCAACTGATCACTGGATGCGAAATTGTCCGCAACTAGCTGTAGAGTTGAAACTTCGGAAGGCCAGCAGATTAGAGAAACAGACTGTCAATCTCGTAGATAACTTGATTGATAACTTTGAGAGCAGTGATGACGAGGATAGTGGAGACCTAGATTCAGATCTAGCCGTTAACCTCACCGAGCTTAACTTGGCCAGTAGCTTCTGTAGCAGCGAAGATTGGTTTTTCGACAGTGGCGCGTCCAAACACGTCACTGGAAGCAAGAAACTGCTTAGCGATCTAGAAACAGGCTGTAAAACTAAAGTTAGTACAGCAGGTGGAGAGTCGCTAAAAGTAGAAGCTAAAGGAAAGGCTGATATTCCCACAAGTTCCGGAGGAATAAAGATAGACAACGTTCTCTACGTCCCTGGCATAACAAAGAACTTGCTGTCAGTAGGGTCCATAGCTGACGGGAGGGAAAAGCTAAAAGTGCTCTTCGACTCAGACCATTTTTGGATTCTCAAGAACGTTCCTATCCCAAACTCTAAAGATGTCGTAGCAAAAGGAGTTAGGGACCGGCGAAACGGACTCTATAAATTTAGGCCTCCGCGTGCGACGGTGAACAACATCGAAACAGACACCATCACTTGCCCAAAAAAGCGTGGAGTGGAGAGCAAGGAAGGTCTTACCCATCAGCCTGTCTCAAGTCAGGAAAAGCTATGTGTACTCTGGCATAATCGACTTGCCCACACAAGCTTTAAAGTGCTGATCTTTATGCAAGCACATCAAAAGGTACTTGGGATGCCTCGCTTAAACTCCAAGTTACCTTTTTGTATAGCTTGTCATACAGGCAAACAGTGCCGAAATCCCAAGCCAGGGAGAAAGGTGACACTAAAGGCGGACAAGACACAAAGCAAGGGAGAACAACGACGTACCAGCTGCCCACTCGAACTCGTCCATACCGATATCTGCGGGCCGTTATCTACAAAGTCCCTATCAGGTTCGAGATATATTCTTACCATTACGGACGACTTTAGCCGCTTTACGTGGTTATATTTCCTCAAGCTCAAGTCTGAAGCATTGACGAAATTTCAACACTTTAAAGCTATGGTGGAGCTACATGGGACCAACAAACTCAAAACTATCAAATCAGATAGGGGAGGGGAGTTTACATCGAATGCCTTCATCAAATTTTGTGACGAAGCTGGAGTAAAAAGGCAACTAACGCAGGCCCACACTCCACATCAGAACGGGATCGCCGAGAGAAAGAACAGGACTCTACTCGATAAAGCGCGGAGTATGGCGTTTGCTAGCAGTCTGCCCGTTTACCTGTGGACAGAAGCCACAGCCACAGCAAATTACATCATCAACAGGACCCCTACAAGGGCCACTAGAGGTACTACACCTTACGAAGCCCTCACAGGAAAGATTCCTCACGTAGGCCACCTAAAGACATTTGGGTGCAGAAGCCTTGTCCTAGATACATCACCATCAAGGACAAAATGGGCTCCACGTGCTAGAGAATGTATCTTTGTGGGCTATGACTCGACATCTCGAGGATTCAGAAACTATGACCAAAAGGGACGCAAAATTTTGATTTCTAAAGATGTTAGGTTTGATGAGGATAACTTTCCCTGTGATGCAAGCGGGATTGGTAATTCCGAGCCACCAGCTCTCGAGGATTGGTCCTTCTTCGATGAAGTTCTTTGTTTGAGTGCCACTCGAAGATGTTCCCGTGGCTCCGCCCTCATCGACACCTGCCATGCAACCCCACATGGCTCAGTCCACTTCTACAGGTCCAGAGGAGAATCTGCCAGTTCCGAACTCACCAATTGATACTGAGAACTCCAGTTCTCTCATCCAGCGAGGCGTGCTTAGCAGATCACTCGTAACTCGATTCTCTATCCAGTGTTCTTTCGAGAACCCCTCAAGCTCACCACCTCAGGTTCCTATTACTGACTTCTCTGTGGCACTTCCTCTCAGACCGGATATCTCACACCAAGCAATTCACCCACTCCACACGTACCAGAGAAGACGCACAACAGTACCAGCACCCTCGTCTCCCGAAGTTGACTCACCCTCGCAAATCGATGATTCCCTGATCATCTCTCGAAGCAGTCGAACCCGGAGGCCTCCAGCAAGATTCGAAGACTTCTACCTGCATGCAGCAGAGGCCAGTCCTCTTCCGGATCTCCCTACCAGTATTGACGAGGCACTCCAGCATCCGGGATGGAGAACGGCAATGGAGGATGAATTGACCTCTATCTACAAGAACCACACGTGGGACATCACTCTGCTGCCACCCAACAGGAAACCACACGCTGACGGAACGGTAGCAAAACTGAAGGCCAGGCTTGTCGCAAAGGGTTTTCAGCAAAAACCTGGAGAAGATTATACAGAAACCTTCGCTCCAGTAGTTAAGTGGAATACTCTTCGCAGTGTCGTAGCCCTTGCAGCACATCGAGGTTGGAAAATTTTTCACCTTGATGTTAAGACAGCTTTTCTGAATGGGAACATTGATGAAGACATTTTTGTCAATCTCCCACCTGGATTCGACTCCTTAGCTCAGCCTGGCTACGCATGCAAGCTTCAAAAGCACTTTATGGCTTAAAGCGGGCCCCTGTGGCCTGGTATACGAAGGTCGATAGCTACCGCAAGGGCAAGGGCTCTAAAAATCCCACGCAGATTACAATCTTTACTATCATGAAGCAAAAGGCAAGATTACATTACTTATATTGTACGTCGACGATGTCTACTTGACAGGCGATGATACAGACCACATCGACTTCATTCGAAGTGACATTCAAAAGGCTTTTGAGATGTCAGACCTAGGTCTTCTTTCATATTCACTAGGGATAGAATTTTTATTCGAACCCGAAGGTATTCTCATTACTCAACGCAAGTACATCTTGGAAATGCTTGCGGAATTTGGATTAGACCAGTGCAAGTCTGTCCCAACTCCTATGCTTGAGAAGCTGAAACTAGTACCTGAGATGGACGCCCCTCTTGCTGACGCTGCCCGCTACCAGAGAATGGTCGGCAAGTTAATCTTCTTGACGCACACCAGGATCGACATAGCCTATGCGGTGAGTGTCGTGAGCCGCTTCATGCAGCGACCCCAAGAACCTCATGCTCAGGCCGTAAAACACCTGTACCGCTACCTCAAAGGAACAATAGATTTGGCGATGATGTACCGGCGAGGGGAGGAAAGTGACTTACGAGGTTTTACTGACGCCGATTGGGATGCAGACGCCCACGATCGCAAATCTACCACCGGGTACGTATTCTTCTTGGGTAATACTCCCATAACCTGGAACTCGAGAAAACAACCAACAGTGGCATTATCCTCTACTGAGTCGGAATATATGGCATTAACCGAGGGAACTAAGGAAGCAATCTGGTTACGGAGATTACTGAGTGAAATCCATGCTACTAACATTCAGGAACCAACAGTCATCTTCGGAGATAACCAGGGCAGTCTTAACTTAGCCCGAAATCCCATTTTTCACGGTAGAACTAAACATATTGAGATTAAGCATCATTTTGTTCGAGAAAAACTCCAATCTGGAGAAATTGAATTGGAATTCACACCAACTAGTGAGCAATTGGCTGACATTCTAACTAAAGCGCTCGGGAGAACAGCTTTTGAGAGACTAAGAGCGAAATTAGGGTTAGTTCAACTGGAAAGTTTGAAGGCTCAGAAAGGAGAGGAACAGCGCAGGAAGCCTGCTTGAAATTGATCATAGGTTGTAGTAACCGGGATCCTCCTCCACACAGGGAGGGCATCCATCTAACAAAATATAAGAAGGAAACCGACCCATCTGAAATCCTCTAAACCTAACTCTTGCCTCAATCTCCTCCCACCTTTCTCCTGCTACCAGCCTATGTCGAGCAATCTCTAATCTCAACCTCTGACTAGCTGAAAGAAATCGTAACCTGCGCTGCATAACTTGCTGGCGATACCCTGGTGAATCAAGCTGGACGAAAATCAACATCTCCCACTCGAACGAGGCGCCCACGAGACGCCTCCATGCTGCATTGACGTGACGCAATTGGAGCAGCTGCTCCACCGAATTATGCTGTATCAACTTCGGCCAAACCTTCTCAACAACGACCGCATCGGGGAGGGACAGAATAAGCTTTTCTGCCGGTAATCTGTCCGCACTCCCACCAGGAGCTCGACTCTCAGATACTCCGCCTGCTTCTTCAGCAGGTACCCTTCTCGCTCTCTCAATTGGAACCGAAGCCTCTCCTTGAGTTTCAAGTGCTGCAGGCTCTTCCTGCAATGACAGTTCTTCCTCAAAAGAATTGTGCAAGTACCGTTCAAAAAGCTCCGCGGCCGCTCCAGAAAACTTGTGCACAGCCAAGCTGATCAACCACAGGAAAAGAAGGAGCGTCTGCCAAATTGAAAGATCATCCGCTACAATTGATCGCAAATTACCAGTAACTCGCCTTCCCGGAATTGACATCGTGACCTAAAGTGACGCTCGATTTGACAGAACTACGAGCGAGGGAGGGTGTTGGACAAATCATCACGATGACGTGTATTGCCTGTTGTGCCTTACCGGCAGTCCAGGTGGCCGGACCTCTGATCATACAGTATCAGATCTTAGATTGTAGTAGTTAGTCATAAAGAAGAGCTTAGTGGTGTATCCACCCCCAGCTACCTAGACACTCTTCTTTATTATCTGAACTACCCAAGCAGATTATATAAGCTGTTGGGTCTAAGTGTAATTCATCTGGCTTATCAGGCCCTATTGAATCAGATCTTCTTCAAATGCTTCGGATGATTCTGGCTGAATATGTCGATCCACCGTGCTGAATAATGGAAAGAACCAGTCACGACTTTCATCGCGGCGTCGGACAGTGCTGATAGTGATGTTATCGGACAACATCTCTCTCCAACCTCTATCCACGCACTTCGCTCTCATGATCTCTTGAGACGTCAGAGCCTCTAAGAGAATAGGGTTCCTGAAAACTGCGTCCAAAAAGCCCACCGAACTTGTAATGCTACGACTTGAAACATCATCAGCTTCGTCCTCCGATTCTCCGGTGTCATTATCTGGACGAGCATCATCCCCATGGTTCTCACTCTGTTTCTCCGCAAATGCATCGTCATGAGTTCGCTTCACCCCTTGTAGTGCAAGAGTAGCATCAGTGATTGAGGTCTCATTCTGAGGACCTTGTGGAGTATCCTTGGAGCCAGTTGTTAACATTTCTGCCACACCAACATATACTATAAGCAAGGAGTATGGATGAATTCAATGCTCTCCAACCTAATTCCTATCACTTTTCGAAATGCAACTAAACCTTACCCTAAATATAACTTACAAATTTCCTGCACGGAGATTATATTATTAGTATCATTATACAAAAGAAGGACAAGAAACCAATTGAAAACAATTTTATACCTATTGAGAGATTTAGGAACTAAGTTCCACACTTCCACTGTCAACTTGCATATTACCATTTTCTCTCATTGCTTTTAATAATTCAAAAGGATGATGCTATTTATCTCTATTCCAAAATAAAATAAACACATAGAGGTAAAAGAAGATTACCTTTGATAAGCTTATCCTCCATCGCAAAACTCGTAGATAGAAAGGCAAAGATCTGCGTTGAAAATCTCGAAAATCTGATTGGGACCAAAAATGTAAACTGAATCAAACAATGACAAGATGTAGAATATGGAATTTGGAAACTAGAGCCTGTTATGAATTATGATATTGTAGTAATAAACAACATGATGTAGCTTGTTCACATGAAAATGAAAGAATCAAGACCATGTACAATCGAAATTAAGTGAAAAGCGTTGTTCTAACAAACTACAGAAGGTTTGCCGCTAACTTTCCCGCACCAACAAAATGAACTTCATAAACTTCACTACCACCAACAAGATCAATCTAATAAAATGATCTACGCTCAGAGCATCTCACCTCCGAGAAGATGCCTCCGTCTCACAACTCGAAAAGAGGGCCTCACTCTTCCTAACCCTAAGGCTTTATACTAGTCTGGTTGCATGTAACTCTTTGTTGTTATCATTATTTATCACAAAAGTAGATCTTATTTTCTCCACGTCTTTTGAATTGTAATTTCAAGAGTTGTTTGTCTTTTGGAATTTAGATTCAAGGAATCATCTAAATCACACTTTACGTAAGGAGTCACAAAGTATATGGAAGGGCAAAAATGCTCTTATAAGATTGGTCTTTGTGTTGAAATATTTTTAGTATACCAATCACATAAGAGAATTTTTGCTCTTCCTAGGCCTTGTGAACGGTTTGACTCCTCATACGAATTATTCCTAACTCTTTCTTATCTATTACTTTGGAGTTGTCTAATTCCTTCATCCTTTCTTCTTAGTTGATTTCATTTACCTCATAAAATGATTATCCAACTCTTGTTTAGGTGGTCTAATTCTACAAAAAACCCTTTGTCAATCTCTGTTATGGTCACTTGTGTGTATTTTTTTTTCAAAGGTGGCTTCGCAACCCACTTAACCGTGTGAAGTGAAAAGTACAAAAGGGCCCTTTTGAGGTCTAGAGTAATTCAAAAGTTTTGTCTATTCACTATTCATGCTAGACAAGAGTAAATTCTGAAGCTTTTCTTGAATACTTTTTGTACGTAATATGCTCAATGATAGCAATTTCTTTGTAGCGGCCATTCTTATATGGAAGTACATGACATTACCAATTATCAAAATATGAAAAGTTTGTCGGAGATTAAACAAGTTGAAATCTTGATATTTTGACTCATATGTTGTGGTTGTGGTAATCTTCAAAAGCCCATGTGTTTATTTTATAGACGATGTAAAATTTGACGCCTTCAAACAATATCATTAAACAACTATTCTTCAAAATTAATATAATGAGTATAAACCTCACCAGGTGTACCACACCATATGTAATAATAATAAGTTTCATTCAAAGCACAAGATGCAAATGATAAATTGTGAATAGATAATAGTTTGATGGTATTTGAAGTATTTATTTATTTTTAGAAAGTTTGCACTTCTCGACACTTCTTCAAATGTCTTTATAGGTTCACATAGCCCTTACTAAACCAAGTGAAGGTTCTCTTACTTCATAGTGTCTATTTAGTTACAAAGTTTACTACTTTTTAGTGCTTGTTTAGCTCCAAAGTTTAATTCTTGTTGCTTAAAAGGCAATCATGGTAATTCTTTTCTTTGAAAATTCATCAATTAATTGGTTACAAACAATGTACAAATAATTAATTAGTGTGAACTTTAGACTCGACATTTGAAAACCTTTCATACCCACACTTGTCAATACTAGATGGTTAATTCTTGGGGAATTAAAGGACTAGCCAAATGTAGCCATGGTTGAAGATTGCTAAATGTGGCACCTATTTGAATCCATACCCTTCCACATTGTTCTAGTGAATTTCCCTACTATAGTTTGCCTATCACCATATAAAAACAATAAATCACAAGTACTTGAGTCCAAAAGGTCAAAAGTCTCGAGGTTTTCTCAAAAGCGAGGACGGAATCTCGGAAAAGTCAAGTTACCTCTTAAAGTTTGTTCATATACAATTGCCCAAATTATCACAAACGACCTTCTTATTTCAAGCCTTGAAAGATATTATCTCAACATCATCTAGAAAATTTAACGGAGAAATCTCGAAGTTAGCTTTCTTCAACTTACTTTAGTATGACCTATGAATATATAGCCTACGGCATTGCCACCTATATATTGTCAAATCTTGTATACTTCAGTAAGTTATTATAAAAATAACAACAGAAATAAAAGCTATAAAAAGTTTCAATAATTAATTCACTTTTGTAAGTTTTAGTGATTTGGGAGCCATAGATACTTTAAAACTTTGTATCACGGGACACGTCGACCCATCTTGCAATAAAATTGTTTAACACAACTCTACAAAGAAACCCCTCCCACGACACCGGCTCGATCAGACTGGCGGTCTCTTAGATCATAATGTCACAAAACAAAACCCTAAAAAGTAGTATTTGCATTGAATAGTAGACTACTATGGCCTGTGGCGTTGCCACGGGCCTATTGTCAAATTTTAAGTGATTTGAGGCCATTACTACTTCAAAATTTAATCTCTTCGGACTTGTCGGCTCGTTTTTTGATCCGATTGTTTTCCATAACTCTTTAGAAGACCCACTTCAAACGAGCTCATGCAGTCCAATTTGAATGTTGGTCCTTCAAATGATAATCTCTTAAAACAAAACAATCAAACTACATGCCTTAAATAATATAAAGGTGGGTTCTCTTGTTTTTCTCCAAGATCTAAAATTAGGTCATTTTTGTAATTTTTGGTGAATCAAGGGCCATAATTACTTAATCTCGAGATCTCTCAATCTTTTAATGATTCGATTGTTTTCCATAACTCTACAAAAAGAACCCGCTTCCACTAACACCTCATACATCCCCATCCACCCGGCAGCTTCCAAGATTATATTGTCACTTGCAAATCAAAACAAAACAAACTCCGTACTTAGATATTACTCTAGTATGACCCACGGATATATTGCCTATGAGTAGGTCATTTTTGTAACTTTTGATTATTTGGGGTCTTAGATACTTCAAAATTTTTAAATTCTCGAGACTCGTCGACGCATTTTGAAATCCGATTTTTTTCTACAATTCTACAAAAAAAAATGACTTCTTACAACACCTTATGCAGCCCAATCTGACTAGTTGTTCCCATGACCATATTGGTACTTGCAAAACAAAATAGAACAAAACAAAGTACTTGATTTAATCCCTAATATCCAAAGGAGCCCAAAACGGGTCGTTTGAAGTTTGGTCAGCCCCTTATTTACTATATTTAGATCATATGAAATTGAAACCTTTCGGAGATTGTAGAGTTTTTCCATACCTTTCTGGAAAGTCATTTCATACTTCAAAATTCATAATTTAGGAGATATTCACATGTGGTCATATTCATTTAGGAGACAAAGTTTTAACTTTTGAGGTTATCTCAAAAGTGTGTAATTGTAAGATCTTATACCTATCTTGTCCATGTATGTGTATACCAAAACTTGGTTTGAAATTCCTTACCAATTGTGAGATTGTAACATTTAAAGTTGAAAAAGAAGTTTCTTTCCCTTGTCACAAAATGGATTTGAAGTTTTTTGTGAGCCTAAAAGACCAATTTTAAGAGTAAATTTGAACCGTGGCTCTTCAAATTCTTGTTTCTTAGTGAGTTACTTAGAAACATGTCTATGCAATTTGTACCCTCATGCACCTATGAAACCTAAAGAAATGCTTGAATTTTCGCATGGAGGTGTGGTGAAATTTAACTTCAAAGGCCCCTCTTCGAAGATCAAAATGGCATGCAAGAATAACTCAATGAAAGATCCAAATGGTGAGATCATGCCTTAAAACCTTAAAACCAAGTACAGAAATCAATATTTGAAAAAAAGTAAAATCTCAATTTTTGGTAATTATATGATGTATCTGCAATCCCATCTATTTCGGGGAGACCTTGAGAATAAATGAGCATATACCGAAGTTTAGGCAGTTTTGGGCAGTTTTCAAATAGTGCGGGCAGTTTTCAAATAGAGTTTTCAAACTTTGATCGTGAATATCTCTTAAAGTATGAGGAAATTTGAAGCATGAAATGTTTCTTCGGAAAGGCATAGAAAATCTTCACAACTGCAGAGGATTTCAATTTCATACAAGCCAAATACAGTATAAGAGCCTAACCAACCTCAAACGACCAGTTTTGAGCTCTTTTCCACATTAGGGGTTAAAGACTCTGGTTTGGAGTCTCATGTTAGCAACAACCACACACAAACCTCATTTCAAGGGCTTCCAAATTCTTTTTAAGAGCTATCAATTTAGTTTCTAGGGTAAATCAACAATTGGATTATGGCACGAGGGAACTAGGCTAAAATTGAAAACCTATAATGGTGCGCTCTAGTCTCAACTAAGAGATCAATCCAAACGTTAGCAAATGTTGAGGAACATTTTCGAGCATAGGCAAATGTTAACCAGCATTAGCTAACGTTTGCCTACGCTTATAAGCATTGGTGAAAGTTGGAGAACATTGGTCAATATTGGATGAAGTCGCCAAAGTTAGCTAACATTAGAATGTTGAAGAACGTTTGCGAGCATTAGCTAACGTTGGAGATGTTGGAGAATGTTGGCAAGCATTAGCAAATGTAGGGGACGTTGCGAATTCTAGAGGACTTTGGTGAGCATTCATGAAATTAGGGGACGTTGAATAACGTCTGCAAACTTTGGTGAATGTTGGAGACCATTGAGTCACGTAAGCCAATATTATGAAAACTTAGCCAAAATTGGTGGACATATATAGGGGTTGGCAAACATTGGGGTTGGCGGAAGTTGAGAAACATTTGCAAGCCCTCGAAAAAGTTTGTGAGCGTTGGCAAACATGAAGGGTGTTACTAGTATTAAGAAAAATTGGATATATAGAGGAAAAAGAAAAAGTATTTTTAATTTGGTATCTTATGATAAAGCTCTTAAAGATGGGAAGGCACAATTGTGTTGAAAATATTAAATGTGAGATTGCAACCAACAAAGGAAAAGAGAATCAAGTAACAATAAGACATAAAAAATGGAGGTTAGATGGAAAAGCTTCACATGAATTATAGTATTTAAACAACTTACAAAACATATGCATATGAAAATAGAAGACTTATTGTAACAAACCTATGTTTTCCACCAACCTTCACATTAGTAGAAAGAAGTATAACCTCAATTCTCTTAACCCTTAAACGTCATATGCTTTCCTGATACCACACCCAAAAAATTTTAAACTCCATTTTTAGCATTATTCTATTTTTAATTTGCTTGAGCTCTATTCTAAGAAAGTATAGATCTCTTTAAGGTGCTCATTTTGGAATTCTAAAAATTCCATTTGGTATAATGGACTGTAAGTTATGAGCAAGATTCTCTCAAAAAAATAATCTAACCCCTTGGGCTGGGTCTGACGTTTAAGGGCTAATATGGCATTATACTCGTAAAATGGCGCATTTAGGAGTGCTTAAAATGGAAAAAAATGACATTGGTTTTTGTTGTTTTTGTTGCTCATGGCAAAAAGAGCATATATTTGTGAGGCGCACTTTAAAACATTTTTTTTTTTTATTAACCGGAAAAAATGTGTTATATCGTAGAAATTCTGGTGATAGTGAATAATTCAGTTGATATTAGAGAAATCCGCTAAGTAGTCCCCAGTTTGGACCTTAGTTGATCCCCGGTTGGTCCCCGGTCCGTCGTTTCGTGCCCAGTTTTCGGTTATCCGCTAAGTAGAGCAAACTGGGGACCAAATGCACGAAATTGGGGACCAGATGTTCGGCGCTCGGCGCTGCCCCTCCGAACTCTTCACTCTAGCTTCTCGGTGTGCTGCGGACTGGGCACCAAGTCGAACTAGGGACCAAACTCGGAATACCATCACAATCGGTGCATTCTTGAGTTTAGCCCCCAGTTCGATCGTAGTGTAAAAAGTTGGTGCCCAGTTCGACGTTTCGTCCCCAGTCCGACCAAAACTGGGTGTTCTCGTCCCCAGTCCGTTGTACTTAGCGGATTTCTCTATTAAGGAAGACATGTGTGATATTACGCAAGTTAAGGATGTTTTCACATTAGGATTTGTTTACATGGAGAGTCAAGTTGTTCATGGTACGGACACAGAACAAAATCTTTTCACATAATTGGTCTCTTTCTTGAAATTGCCTCACAAAATGGAAGTGAAGGTTGATTTTGAAATAACATAGAACTATTTGAAAGGTTGTTGAATAAAGCCATAATATCACTTCAAAGCCAAAATGTGCCACTATGGCTTTACTTGTGACTTTACTTAGACCACCTTTCTACTAGTGTATTCCTAGGTGGACCACCTTTCAACAACCCCTTAGAAAAATTTGAACAACCACTTCAAGGTTTATTCATGATCTTTGGGTCCATTTTTTTTATTCCATTACAGAACTACAGTATTCTACTAAAATATTTTACCATGAACAAATAAAATTAAAAAAAAACTACATATTGACCCATGCCCATGCTTTTCCTTCTACAAAGCAACCTAAGGGCTTCACACATGGAGGAATTTACCCCAATTATATCGATTATATAATGTGGACTCCAATCGATTCACGGAGTCATTTAGGCTCACAATTGGGTGAAACAAAGTCTTGATTCCCCATATAAGAATCCTCTTACACAAGTAAATAAATCAAGACCTAGAATAAACACTCCACTCAATTGTAAAATAATGCGTTCATATTTGTTGTGATGACTTTTACATTTAAACTACTATTACAACCATGGTTACCAAAATACAAAGAACTATTTTTTATATTTTGGAGAGGATTCTTTCACATTCATACGTAATGTCTATACTTCTCAATCATGTACGTGAGATATCTAGTATGTGAGTATTTGTAAGTACAAAACATATTTTTAAAGTACGTAAATTCTTTAGAAAAAAAGGACATAGTTAAAATTTGCTCAGTATGAGAATATTCCTATACTTGAATGAAACAACAAAACAATGGAAAAGTGGGTGTACCATCTAGAAAGTATTTTTAGGCACAAGAATTATTTACTTGTCTTGTGGGAAGGAAATGCAAACATGTTTATTGTGACTTATCCTGAACGGCCGAAATCAAGGGCAGAGACTGAGGCGTCTATAATAGGCGGTGTAGAAGTGTGGTCCCCAAGCAACACCCACAGCCGTTGGATGATCCGCTGGACCATGATAACCGTCCGATCAGACTTGGGGTTTTGATAGTCATGTTGTCAATCATGGAGTACCTTTTAAATTATTTACAATGGTCTTAATTCTTGTAAACTAGAAACTTCTAGAAAAAATTTCTAATAAGAGGAAATTTCAATTTCATATTGTGGCTAGTTTTTTTCAATATATTAACTATACTCTAGAACATATTATTTTAGAAATTGATGTTTATTCTTAGCGTAAGGATTATTGATCTTAGCCAAGTGTTTTGAAATCCTGAGTTTTGGTTCAAATGATACATTCATTTTTATTGATTCCTAATTAGAAAAAAATTCAGCATCTGCTTACTGTTACAATAGAATTCTCTCACTTCTAGAATTTGACCCCATTTGTTAAGTTTGTGTTTTCATTAATGCCACCTTTGGGGAGTAGTTTGAACTACATTTTTGCACGTTTTTCAACAAAAATGTGCTAAAAGGTGGTTAAAGCTACTCCCCAAACGTGACGTTGATGAAAACACACGCATAGCAAATGGGGTCAAATTCTAGTAATGTCTCAGAAAACAAAAGGTTTTGTTGTTAGAAAATAGATGACCATGTTTTTTATTACCATAAAATACGCACTTTTAGCCAAACATATCATATTTTACCCACTAATCATGAAAGTTAAAGTAACATTAGTATATATATATATATATATATATATATATATATATATATATATATATAAAAAAATCTTAAATCAATTTGTTTAATCAAGTAAAGTTATCATGAATACACGACTTTATTGACTATGTAAGTTTTATTTATTGAAAACTAGGTGCTATCATAAATTGCTACTTCTTTGAAGACCAAGGAGTTTAACACTAACAATTGATTCTTATAGAAGTATGATATTCTCTTTGCGTAATGAAACGACTTGTTTAAGAGGACTATTTTGTGGGGGTTCCCTTCATAGAGTGAGTTGGAGTATAAATGTAAAAACAAGAAATTCCGAGCCTCAGAAATGTGCAAACTAAACCAAGCATGACAACCACACCATGAATTTCCTATTTATGAACGTTTCAAAAGTAGGTAGAGTAAAATACATGAAGTAAAAGGAAAATAACATCTCAAAGTTACTAATATTATTGCTTTGAGTATCAGTGAAGCCTAAGAAAAAACCGAAATTAAGTAAATGATATGTAATTAAGAACATCTTAGACTATTAACTTCACGTGAATATTAGAAATTCAATATTAGGATAGAAAGTAAAATATTGAAAATCCTTTAGAAATTCTATGGATTCAGATATATAATCATTTTTCATTTGAGGGTTATATAAGAGTGGGTTATGTAAGCACATTGAAAACAAAGGGTAGAAACTGCAGTTTTAAGGTTCTTTACGGATACCTCTTTATGTACACATCAGACAAGTCACAATTTAGTAATTTAGAAAAGGATGAGTAAGTTACTATAAATAGAATCTAGCGCAAGGAACGATGATTCACACGATTCCTTAGACGTGTTGGACAATCCAGCCACTGGCCGGTGACGAGAAGCCGGCCTCCATAGAGCAACCGCCAAATGGCGGTGACCAGTACCTTCGCTTACCCGCAATCAACTCCTCCCTGTCGTAACGTACCACCGCCATTTTCACGCTACAAATTGTGTCCAGGAGGGTTTGTAAATTCGATCGCACTGTAGTGAATTCCGTTCTCCAATTGCGCTTGTTCCAATGGCGATGGCGAAGGGCTCTCGAACGGTGGTCTTTCTGGCCCTTTTGGTGCTGTGTGGCGCTTTTGCGGAGGCTTCAAACCCTCGCAGAATCGCACTCAAGAAGAAGCCCGTGAATCTGCAGGGAGTTCGCCATGCCGCGGCTCGGACTGTTCATCGGGCGAACACTCTCGGCGATGCCGTGAATGGAGGCGATGTTGTAGCTTTGGACAATTACCTCGACGCGCAGTACTATGGCGAGATCGGTATCGGCTCGCCTCCGCAGACTTTCACTGTCATTTTCGACACCGGGAGCTCCAACCTCTGGATCCCGTCCGCCAAGTGCTACTTCTCGGTGCGTAATTCGAGCATTTCTGTCACTTTCCGCATTGTCTATGGCATCTTGATCATTGTTAGTAACTTGTAGTGGCGTGTTTATACATTGACCGTTTGCTCTGAACTTCTGATTGAATTTGTACATTTTGATTACTGTTAGTAACTTTTTTTTTTTTTTTTTTTTTTTTTTTTTTTTTTTTTTAATCAATTAGTCAAATGGGAGTTCTTATTTGATCTGATTGAGGTTGCGTATTTATAGGCTTATATGCTGTGTATGAATGGATGTACTAGAATTGTTGCAAATAGTCGGTAGTAGTTCATTTGTTCATGGTAGTGGTAAGTTTATTAGTCACAGCTGAACGAGTGGCTGAAATGCGTGTTGTAATAGTGGATTAGGATCACGATTAGTTAATTTTGGTGTTAGTTCAAAATCCGAATTGACGGTGAATATTAAGTTTTTTTTGGCTCATTGCGGTTTGTTTTGCAGCTTGCGTGCTACTTCCATCACAGGTACAAATCAAGCAAGTCGAGCACTTACAAGGAAGATGGTAAGGATTGCGATTCATCTAGTTAGCTCCAGTGATTAATGTTGGACCTCTTGTGTGTGGAGGAAGTTGTGATTGTACTGATTTGCTACTTCTTCGTTGCAGGAACGTCTTTTGCTATCCAATATGGAACCGGATCTATGGAAGGGTTCCTGAGTCAGGATGATGTGACTCTCGGTGACCTTACCGTGAAAGGACAGGTATAACACTTTATCAGTTTTTATAATAAGCGTGCCATTCTTTCGTTTTTAGAGTGTAGTCTGGCTATGTTGCGGGGGAGGGCTTCTTCTGTCAGATATTGTGGCTCTTGTCTTGTTCAAATGCTCAGTCTGCCGTGCTTGCTGTAGGTGTTTGCGGAAGCTACCAAGGAGCCTGGTATCACTTTTGTTGCCGCCAAGTTCGACGGTATTCTTGGTCTTGGCTTCAAGGAGATCTCTGTCAATCGAGTGACCCCTGTGTGGTGAGTTTCGATCGTCGTCAAGATTAAGTGTCGTCCAATACTTCGACATTAATGCATTGGCTGTGTGATTTGTGTCCCGATTTTTAGAATTTGGTTTCCTCTATGTCTTGCAGGTACAATATGATGGATCAGAAACTTGTGAAGGAACCTGTTTTCTCTTTCTGGTTGAACCGTAATGCGGATGATGAAAGCGGTGGAGAATTGGTGTTGGGCGGTGTCGACCCTAAGCATTACAAGGGCGAACATGTTTATACTCCCGTCACCCGCAAGGGTTACTGGCAGGTACTTATTGAATTGTGGGGTGTTCGCTGGATTTTGTGGATCTATATCTTTTACATCTCTTGTTTGCAAGTGGCCACCACACCAAAACAAATTTTCACAAAAGATTACCTAATTGCATTTCCTTGTCCGTGTGACAGTTTGATCTAGGTGATGTGACTATCGATGGACGCAGCACTGGGTTCTGTGCTAAGGGTTGTGCTGCTATTGCTGATTCCGGGACTTCACTACTGGCTGGACCGTCGGTGAGCATGTTGCTTCATTTATTATAACATCTTGGCAATTTTTCCAATGAACGATTGGAAGTCTTTACATGTGTAGGCTTTTTTAAGATTGAAGCTGTTTTCAGGGCATTGTGGCTGAAATCAACCAAGCTATTGGCGCGACTGGTGTTGTTAGCAATGAGTGCAAGATGGTGGTGAAACAATACGGTGACCAGATTGTTGAGATGCTCTTGGCACAGGTAAATGGATACTATTCTATAGGCACTATTTTTGTTGAATTGTGGTGTAGTAAGCATGTTGTGATTTTGAGTGCAATCACTAGCAGTTCACTTTTGCCATGATTTATTACTTCTTGACAGTTTCGTTGAAAAAGGTGTACTCAAGCCTTATGATGTGTTTTTTTACTGCAGATGAATCCAGGAAAAGTTTGCACTACACTTGGCTTGTGTCAATTTGCAGCTGAAGGGCTCAGGTTAGTTTTTGCATTCAGAGTCGCTCTTAACGGGAAATTCCTCGGAAGATTTCAGTTTCGATCGTAGCAATCGAAACAGACAGTGAACTTACCATATTTGTTGCTCTGTTGGACAGTGAGCCAGGCATTGCCAGTGTCTTGGAGAAGGATGAGAAGTTGAAGAATGATCCAGGATGCACGGTATGCGAAATGGCTGTTGTATGGGCACAGAATCAGCTGAGACAAAATAGGACGAAGGAGCAAATTGATGCCTACTTGAACCAGGTAATTATACCGGGTTTTGAATGATACATTATACGATGATCTTGTAAGAGGTCTTAGGGCTGAACATTCTGTAGCTTACTCAAGTAGTAGCTGTGATCCAATGGCCTCTTACAATTATTTTCTTCTCAGTGATACTAATTGTATTTTCTGTTATGCGCAGCTTTGTGAGCGGTTGCCTAGTCCGAACGGTGAGTCCACCGTGGATTGCAACTCTCTCTCGTCCATGCCTAAGGTTGCGTTCACGATCGGTGGAAAGAGCTTCGAACTGGCTCCTGAGGAGGTCAGTATACCTTACCCCTTTCCTAGCACCCTGGAGCTGTTTTCTGCATGCATGTTCTGCTTCTCGGTCGTTTTCTTTCGTCTTCAGTAGTTCATGTTTGTCAATGCCTTTCTACCCTGAAAGAGTTATTAGTCAGTTATCCATTCTGAGAACGGTTCTTAAGGCGTTCGAATGATCTGCATCTTAATATTGACTCGGTCATGGATGCTGCAGTACATTCTCAAAATTGGCGAAGGAGCAGAGGCTCAGTGCATCAGTGGTTTCTTAGGGCTGGATGTTCCTCCTCCTGCAGGACCTCTCTGGTATGTAACATGCTCACCTTACTTTTCATGCGCAGCTTTGTTTTTCTTCATATGCTTTCAGCTACTTGACTGGATCATTTGAGGTGACGTGATAACTAATGTTCTTCTACGAATGCGCAGGATTTTGGGTGATGTTTTCATGGGAGTCTACCACACAGTTTTCGACTACGGAAACACGCGCTTGGGATTTGCTGAGGCAGCCTAAAGATAAGCCGCTCTACATTCAAGTTCGATGTCACTCTTTTTCCCAGAAAAGATGACAACAACTGTAGTGGGAGAAGTGCTTGCTCTGTAGTAAATTAGAAATGCTCACTGGATGTATTTATTGTACAGTGGCGCAAAGCAGGTCGGTTGAAATCAATATATTCAACAGTACCGACTTGGCAACTGCGTCTTTGTATTTTGATTGAGCGATCCATGTAGACTCCTGAATGAAAGTGGAAAAGGCGGTTACGCTTTGTAGATCCAGCTAATATACTAAAGTCCGTTACGTTTGAGAGAGTATGAACTTAGTTTGACATCATATGTTCTAAACATTCGGTTAAAAATGATCCTTTTCCACAAAAACTTTTTTATTGTTGTGCAGAGTGCAATTTTTCTCTTGTTTTTAACGTGTTCGAAGTGCGTACATTTTCATGGAGCTGAGAAAGTGACTTCCACGAAGTCTTGACGTTAGTGTTGGCTGGGTTTACGTAAGAACGTCCCTGTGCTCCTGCCGCTTTCAGGAGACCGTCTTTACGCAATGAGATTCGTTCGTTCACTTTATTTAAGATGAAGAAAGTGACTTTGATTTGACCTGTCTTAGCTTTGTGTGAGCTTGTACCGAAATTTTTCTTTGCTCATCTTAAAAGTACAAAAGAGGGAAGAAAGTGACCTTTGATTGGACATATCTTAGCTTGTAGAAAGGTCAGAGATTCTCATTGGAGTTTATTCTGAAAATTATGGAACCAATTTATATCCTCAAGAATTTTTCTTCTGATCCTACAGAGAATTTATTCAAAGCAGATCACGAGCGGTTTCTGATATTTCTATGTCCATCGGGAGATTCTATGTTCACAATGTTCTAGACTGAGCATATACTACGCCCTTTTTCCTGCTCTGATAATATCATCAACTCCGAGGTACTCTGTCTATCCCTCTCACTCAAAAGGCTGTAAAAGCATCTGCAAAAATGCCTTTATCACCCCTGCGCTTTGGCTGAAAAGCCCTTTGCCCAGTTGTTCAATAGTCTCAGGCTGCTGATCTCGAAAGTGTTCGAGCTGCTTCCACATCATGATGTTCTCTCCCTGTCACTGACACCATAGAAAATTCTCCTTCTACCAAAAATCATTCTGGTGCTCTGAATCAGCAATTAGTCCAGTGAGCGATGTAATGACGATTGGTGTAGCATATAATTTTCCAAATTTTCATGAGAAGAAGGTGGCAGTAGCAGGAAACCTGGAAACGGTCAGTCAGATACGCTATGATAGGGTGCAGCTTGTCCACTTCATTGCAATGAAACACCAAAACCCAAGATGCACCTGAGCAATCTACCTTTTGCAAACTCTTGAATCTATGCAATCATTGAAAAACCACCTTCTATTACTATTTATTATATCAAATTTAAAGTGCATTGCAAGCTTTAGGATGAGAACCAAATTTTCATGTATTTACTTTATGCCACATCACGTTTGAAGTGAATTTCAAGTTTGAGGTGTAGAATGGGGGTTCATTGTAACTTGTTCCTTTATGTCAAATCACAATGGGAGTGTATCCAAGTTCGAGCGTACAATCTTGTTTCTCCATAATCTCTAATATCCATACAAGATAGCAATCAACCCCAATTCCGTTAAAATGGTGTTATGCTGCCAAAATGACACCCCTCAACTTTTCGAATAGCCTTATGGGGACCATGTGACATTACAAAATTCAAAAGCGATACTACAAGAAGTTACGTATATTAGAGTGATATTATAAAGTACAACATTTTGTAAGCACACAAATGCAAGTTTTGGTGTGACAAAATGGCACACATGGCATCATGCCATTTCAACCAATTGATCCTTCATTTTGAATACAACATGCAAGAGCACCTTGACAGCACCTTGCTTGCGTATCCACACAAAACATGTCAAAAATAACCTAAACAACCTTCAATCTCCTTTTGCCCCATATATATAATAAAAAAGTTAGACAGGCCAGTAAAAGGACTGTTCAATCACGCTACTGTACACGGCCACGAAGATCTGTACTGGAAGAGTGTTTCAGAGGAGCTGCTCCCAAAGTGACGTGTTTAACTCAAATTTACAAAACTGGGACCAGAACTTTTAGAAGATCATTTCACCTTTGTGGTGGTGGTGGTGGCCAGAGTTCTCACATCTTGCACGAAAGTCTCGAGGTTGCTTCGGGAGGAGCCACCAGGTCGAACAGCCTTATCGATCACTTCACTGACCTGCACCGCCTTCTCCCTCATCCGATCACCAGCAGGTTCCACCATCAACGTCTGAATGGCGTTCTCGAACCGCTCAGCAGAGATCAAATCGCCATACCAGCCGCCGATCTTGTTGATCCGGATCGCTACTCCCAGAACCTGGTCCAGCAGAGTGGCGTTCATCATCTGCTCCGCTTGATACGGCCATGCGATCATGGGCACGCCGACCGCGATGCTCTCGATCGTGGAGTTCCAGCCGCAGTGGCTCACGAACCCCTTGATCGCGCGGTGCGCTAGAATGTGTGCCTGTGGCGCCCAGTCTAGCCACACCAGCCCCCTCGACTTCGTCCTTTCCAGAAAACCCTCCGGAAACTCCACTTGCGAACCCCGGTCCGCAATCCTTAGCACCCAGAAGAATCGCTCCTGACTCCTTTCTAGCGCCATCGCCATCTCGTGAATCTGCTCCGGTGATAACATCGCCACTGTCCCGAAGCATATGTACAGTACTGAACAATCGGGTTGTTTGTTTAGCCAGTCGAAGCAGGAGTCCTTCGGAACCGCTTCTTGCATCTTCTGTCGGTAGGTGGTTTTCCCTTCGCCTATTCCTGCTACCAGTGGACCTACTGTCAAGATCTTGGGTAACTGCAAACACGACATATTGATGATCAGATGCTTGTACTTCGGATGCGCGACATTTTGATAAGGTCGTTGTAGAGTGTAATGGGGAGCGGAAGTGTACCTTAAGATCATCGGCGATTTGTTGGAGGCCTTCCATGGCAGGAAGCTCGAGCTCAGCCACGCTATTGACGAGCACACCAGCTGATTTTAGGAGCTGATGAACTTCATTCAAGAGGAAGAGGTGAGACCCGGGCTGGCCGTTGTGCTCGTACTGCGACGGCGGCAAGTCGCCTGGAGGAATGGGGGGGAAGTTGGGAATGTGAAACTCTTGTTGATCCAGGGACGTGGTGGGGATTCGACCCTCGCCATTGAACTTGGGTAGGTGGAACATCAGCGACAGGAAGTGCACTGGCGACGCAAACAGACAGTATCGCTTTATGTTCAACTTCTCCGCCGTTGCCTGAACAATCAGTCGCCCATTTCACAATTAGGTCAAAGCCTCGACTCCCTTGTATTGGCGCATATGCCGCAAAATGGGTGTGGAATGCAAAACCCATTGCCTTAAACCCTTAGGAGGCCGGGGAATCGATTCTGACCTGTGTGAATCCAAGGAACATGTCGGAGACGATGCACACGGGGGGTCCAGCGTCACAAGGAGCCGGGTACTGGATGGTCCGGGGGCGATCCATGAGTTGGGCAACAATGGCGTCGAACTGCGCGACATTGTCGTACATGAAATACTTAAGAGTATCGAAGCTGGAGAAGCTCAAGCCGCCTGCAAGTGGCACATCGAAAGCGACGAGCTCCACATTCTCACGAGCGTCGAAGCTCTCAAGTTCCCGCACCCTGGCGTATTCGTGCTTCGGATACAGAAACGTGATGGCCACGCCATGGCTTGCTATGCATCTCGCGAATGGCACAAACGGCGCTATGTGCCCCGAGGCAGGAAACGGAAAAACCACCACATGCCCACCCCTCTCGACCATCGCAACTCCGATCCTCGCCAACCAACTTGCACTGATCCCTCAGAACCACAAAGAATGGATCATCACTACTTCAACCGATCGTAGAAAACAAGAGACCTACAAAGCTCAAAACCAAATGGAGATCGACAGATCGTCAATGATGTGTCATTGCAAATGTATGGTAGCCACCCGATTTTGTGGACGTGTTAGGCTTGGCTGTAAGTACTGCCGTCCTCTGAAGTTGCTTGAGGTGTTCATTCCTGACCAGAAGACCTGAGCATGTTCGACGCATATTCAAGCTCTTTAGATTCGTATATTTGTCGATTTGGGTACAGTACACGTCTGTAATTTCTTCTGCATTTGCGGTCACCTTTTTCTGTCTCATTCCTGCGACCGAGAGCTTTTTCTCTCATGTGTGAACACCGCTTTGGTATATCAGACGATTCACGATTCCACAACGGTATTACCGAGTCAAATGGCAACAATCTCTGTCTACAATAGCTTCTAATAGTACATATGCCACTATCCCCTTTTAGGAAGCATAGCTTCAGGGTTCTGATGCGATTAATTCTTGCAATAAAGTAGGTTGTTTTATGTTCAGAGTGCCCGGAGACAAGTGGCATCGTGTGTCATCCAATACCCCTGCAGGTCGGTCATGCTTGTCAGTAGAGATAATCACCATTGAGGCTGAGTGAGAAGTTACTTAGCAGTTTTGCGACGGGCGTGTCATGCAAAAGAGAGAATTGAGAAATGCACATCACTTGATATAATTCACACGTCAATCGATCCTTGTCAAATATCACCATCTATGATATTTAAGTCAAAAATGTACAAAGTGGGTCGAAACAATGGCTGAAAATTCACACAAAAGTCCTCCAGCAAAGGCAGAAAATTCACTATGCACTTCCCACTGAAAAGTAAACCGGATACGCACATCCTCTTGAACATTCAGTTGAAAAGAAGCATCCGTTTAAGGAAGAGTCATGTAAATCAAGACCTGAAATGGGGGAAGCTCGGAAGTTGCATCAGCTGTTCGTTCAAGTCCTCACCTGTCGCATCCACACTTGATAGCTAAGTGCAAAATGTTCTCTGAATCAAGAGGCAGTCATAAAGTACCGGAGCACCTTCCACAGAATGTTCGCATATTGGAACGGGGCTCGATTCATACATCCTGAGTGTCGTTAGTGCACGAGCAAGAGTCACCTCCAAAGTCGTCATTTGTGTTACACCTCCTAACTTGCATGGTCCTCGTAGCCATAACGTAAGTACCGACATAGCGTGAATTATACCATCTGGCCTTTCTGTGACCAATGTGACATGGTCCGGAAACACGTAACATCACAAGAAGAAAAGAGGAAAATGCTCACTATCATGAAGCAGAGCGCATCCACGGAGATGATGAAAAACGATTCAGAAAGTGACTGGTATGTGGCATGCAGAATGCTCACTCGCTTAGTTTCACTTTCTACGTAATTGTTTAAGCCCTAAATATCCAAGCGTTTCCAAAATCTCCAAAGCAAACAAAAATTAGTACGCTGTTGTTGCCTTGCCACGCTCATACAAATAATTTCCTCTATTTCTAGGCCCATAAATACTTGGTAATTCAATATCATGAGATTTAAACAAAATAAAATGAATAAACTACTTGTCTTAAATCATAAACTGGTACACCCTTTGGCGTTGCCACACCCATATAAATAAATTCTAGTAGTTATGGGGTCATAAATACTTTGAAGTTCAATATTTCACGATCCGTCCACTCGTTTTGGGATCTGATTGTTTTCCACAACTCTACAAAAAGACCAGCTTCCAACGGGCGGTTCTCTATATTATAATGTCACAAAACAAAACAAATTAAAACAAAAACAAACAAATTGCATGCCTTAGATAATAGACAAGTAAGTCCCCGCAGTGTTGCGCCCTTCATATAGTATTTTTGGCGCCATATATACTTTGAAATTCAATATCTTGGGATGTGTTGACAGTTTTGCGATCCCATTGTTTTTCACATCTCTACAAAAAAACTGGCTTTCAACAACACCTCATGCGTCCCCATTTCACCGGCGGTGACCAAGATCATGATGTCACCTCCAAAACAAAAAAAAACATAACAGACCACCTGCCTTAAATTATATATGAGCGCAATCAACCATGTTAGTCATCAGTTGCAAGCACACTCTTTACTGTCGATTATAGTGAGAACAATTACTTTTACTTTTCGAAAAGTGTCACATGTAGACATACTCTTTGCAATAGTCTCACTTGTTGGTTTTGAGGTATTCTCAATTTTTTTATTAATTTTTTGTACTTTCAACCATAAAATCTCAAATCTAGCTACTAAGTGACAAACTAACCGTAAAATTTGAGCCATTGAATCGGCACCATTGGAAGGTCATAACCTTGAGTTCCTTGAGTTGATGCAAATAAAATTTGGGGCAGTTTTTAAAAAACATACCTTTACTTTGTACGAAGAGTGGCCGCCTTGATGATTGATACCCCAAACATTTTGCTCATACTAGTTTTTTCCATGTAAATATCCAAGTAGAGAACACCATGCGAAATTCTGGAGAATTATTGCGCTTTTAGAACCTTCATGCATTTTATTTTCCAAAAGGAGGTCAGAAAACAACAATATGGCAAAAACTTGAATAACAGTAGTACAGTAAGTATAAAATGTTAACTGTGAAAAATTACATTTTATGAATTTGCAAAAAAAGAAAAAAATAAAAGAAAATAGAAAGAGAAAAAAGGAAAAAGAAACCCGAAAAAAGAATAGAGAAAAAAAGAAAAAAGAAAACACTGAGAAAAAAGACAAAAGAAAAGAGAATGAAGAAACAAGTAAACAGGAAGAAGTTTATTAAAAAAAAAAAAGAAAAAAAAAAGAAAAATTCCATGGAGAAAAATTCTCTAGGATAAAATGGAAGCATGAATCCCAAATTTCAAAAAAATGTCTTCAAGGAGTCAAAAATGAAAAAAACAAAAAGTTGAGACCCTACCCCGTAGAGAACCCATGAGCGGCGAGGTTAACTTCACTACAGATTTCCCATGCTGAAAATAGGGCCATTACTGAAAACTCTACATTGAGAACCCCTGTAGTAGATTGCTCTACAATGACTACACTAAATTTGATAATTAGTGTTAAATACACTAATTTACATAAACATGTTATGAGTTTTTACTGTCGTTCAATAATTTTACCCACTATATTGGCCAAGATGGGGGTCCTTATATAGTATCAGAATCAATGCTCTTGGTAATATTTTTTTAAACAGAAGTAAAAACTTATAGCATTTTCAAATCTTATAATAATCTAACACTAATTATCAAGTTTAGTGTACCAAATAGGCGTAGCTATAGGATCTTGTTCATAACCATTCAATCAGTCTACCATATAATTGAGATATATTTTGTAAAAGTTTCCACTTTTGTTAAAGAGAATATTTCTTAATTAAGACATTGATCGACCAAATTGGGTAGCTCCTCTATCACTTTTAGAGGATTTCCACATTTAGCCGGAGTCATATCTATCCGCTGCTTCCACATCTGACTCGACACCGCCCTCGCATTCATCGATACCGTCGAGGGAGCCAGCACGGTGAAAAGCAAAGCTCGTACTAATCTCGACATGCGGTCAATCAAAGCATCGAAAAAGACGCGATAATCCAGTATTACATGTCGGTAGAGTCAAGCAAATATCACCTATCCATCAATCCAATTCGACCCAAGAGCTTCGTGGCTGATCAGCAGGGTTCTGAACAACCGGGAGATTCATACCCAGAAAGCGCTCGATTCAAAAGCAGAATTCAAGCATTGAGTTCTGCATGTTGCCAATGTCACAGCGGTCAGTCGGTACGTAAGCAAAGGCTAGTTGTGTAGCTGTACCATAATTTTATCTGGCGTGAGCAGTTAGACAAGGATCGAGTGTTACATGGGGCCCAAGCGTTCAGATTACGGTAACTGAGCATCCATGGCGGGTATGTTCCACGCGTGCGGTGGGAGCCTTCAATCTCAACTGCCGTGGAGATTCAATGCTCCGGGGCGTTTTGGTTGGTAGCGAGTAAATAGCTTGACGATGTTTTCTTCTTAGTGACGAATGCGTCAGCTCTGGCGCCACGTGACTGTTAAGGCCTTCGCACGCCTTCGATCATCCACGTTCGGTAAAAAAATAATTCATAGGCCACTAGGCATCTTGCACTTTTGGGGTAGTAGTACCAGGTGTCTGCATTTGGAGTCGCAATTCTGTTATAGAAAGAGTCTGAATTCGAATTGCTCAGTTGTTGTTGTTGTAGCTCGAGAGAGCGATGGCAGGAGTGGTTCACGGCCATCCGGCGCTTCTGCGCTGGAAACCGCCGACCAAGCACGAACTCTCCCCGGAGCAGTTTGAAGCGCTCGCTGCGATTTGTAATTCTCTTGTGCCGAAAATCGACGCGCCACCTCCTGGCAGCTGCGATGACCTCGCGCCTGGTGTCACTCCCGAGGATGTCTCCAGATTCTTCAGGCTCAACCCCTCGGACGAAGACGTCGTCGACGTTGTACGCCCCCAATTCCTTCCCTAGTACTCTTGCAATCAATCGCAAGCTCATTTCCTTCTTTTCGTCCAGCGCCTTCCCGCAGTTTAGGGTTCAATTTTAGCTCCTGAGCAAGATGCTTTCGAGTTCTGCAATCAAATTGAGTTGTTCTCAGAGTTGGTCATTCTCCGGTATCAGTTTCCATGCTGAGGTCTGTTTTCGAATCTTGCGGGGATTATTCTCCAGTATCGATTTTTGTGCGAGTGATGACGTGATTGTCGCGCAATTTTGGAGTGACTGGATTTCTCTTCGTTGATTGCTTTGGAATGTTCTGGTTCGGGTTCTAGCTGGTGATGGATAGAGGGAGGGGTCAATCACGAGCAATTCCACTCAGATTCGGCAATCAAATTTTGAGTATTTTCACATTCTCTCAGAGTGATTTTTCTGCAGTGTCGATAAGTGGGTGACGGCGTGACGGAGTGATTCGAATTCTAGTCGTTGATTGCTTTGGATTGTTTTGGTTCGGGTTCTAGCTGGATTGAGGGAGGGTTCAGTTACCAATTCCTCAAGCTGTTTCCAGATTCCGCAATCAAACTGAGTTTTTCGCTGAATCGTGAGTGGTAATTCTCCAGTATCGATATGGTGGGTAGTGGCCGCGTAATTGTCACTCATTGGTTCGAATTCGTTTCGTTGAATTGTTCTGATGAGCGAGGTGTGCAGATAGCGGCGATCTAACTGAGCTTTTCGCAGAATCGTAGACTGATGATTCTCCAGCACCGATTCAGCGTAATAGTCGCTCAATGGTTCAAATTCTCTCCGTTAGTCGTTTTGAATTGTTCTGAGCGGGGTTGAAGATAGCGGCGACCAAAATAACCTTTCCGCAGAGTGATGATTCTTCAGTATCGATTGAGTGGGTGATGACGCTCAGTTTTCAGACTGATCCACACTCTCTTCGTTGCTCGTTTCCAATCGTTCTGAAGACCTCTAGAGTGAGCAGATAGCAGCGATCACTCGCAGATGATGATAAGTACCCCAGTATCGATTGAGTGGGTGATGGCGTGATTGTCGTTCAGTTTTCAGATTGATCCAAATTCTCTTCGTTGATTGTTTCGGAAGGGCGAGGGGGGTGGGGGTGCACACAGCGGCGATCAAACTAACATTCTCGCAGATGATGATTGAGTGGGTGATGGCCTGGTTGTCGTTACGTCGTGGTCTGATTGCTCTGGAATCGTAACGGGGGGGATCGTTGCACATGGCAGATAGCGGCGACGTTGGGGTACTTGATGCGGCCAGCGGTACTGAGTTCGGTGGTATCAGTGATAGGGCTACTGGGCACAGGGTGGGGGACGTTCGTGCTGGGCGTGGTAGGGGGAGTGAACACGAGCACTGTGCGCTACCCGTGGTTGCCGCGCTTCGCCGCGCTCGACGCGGGCGTCAAGGAGCGCGTGCTGCAGGGCTGGGCGCAGTGCCCCTTCGTCAGCATCCGTCAGCTGTTCAAGGCCTTGAAGGCCATGACTGGCTGGGCCATTTACGCCAAGGTCAGTCTCACCTACCCCGTCTCCTTCTCATTGTTTCTCCCCCTTCTTTTAATAACCGAATCCGTGCGGGTGCAATGATACTCTCTTATAATTTCGTATCTTCAACACTCTGTATCTTTTCATCACAAGCGGACCTAGCGTGCTCTCTTGTTTGGTTTGTGAGGATTTCATTCATGAGTGAGCTTCTGAGAGATTCTTCTTCTCGCACTGTTCTCTTTTATGTTGTATGTTGTGAGGATTGTTGACTGTCCCTTTCAAGAAGAGAGGAAGGTTTGACAAGGGAATAATCATAATATCATGCTCAAAGGAAAAGGGAAAAATCATAATTCCTTTCTCAAAGGGAAAGAGGATAATCATAATACCATTCTTGATGGAAAAGGGAATTTGGTGTACTCTCTTGTTTGGTTTGCTGATATTTTATTTGTAATAGACACATGGAGCTCTTACTAGAAAGATTCCTCTTTGTAATGTACCCTCTTGTGTGGGGAGAATGTTGAACCTTATCTTAAAAAGAGAGAAGTTTGAAAAGGGGATTATTACAATAACATTCTTATGTGTACACTTGAAAGGGATATGTGCCTTGTGCAATTCCTTCTTATGATAGTCAATCAATGACTATGTCTTCATATTTAACTTTTCAATGTATGTATGAAACAGTAAACAAACTTATTGATCATTACTTAGTTAAATAACTTAACAACAATTTCTACAGTATGTCATAGAAACACTAATTACAAGTAGGTTATTGATTTGATCATGGAAAAAAATTATCAACAAATCAATTTTTACATCTTTCATTGTTTGTTGAAATGTAAAACTCCACTTATGAAAATATAGCCACAAACCGCACAGCCTATGCAATCAACAAAGATGAAGATTCTTGCTTCCATTCCAATAATTACAATATACTCAATTAACGGTTTGGTTTCAAGCGAAATCTAGTGTAGGGATTAGAACACTTTCCATTAACTCAAAAATAATCCAACCTCACATCTTTGATTCACTTGGCCAGTTCAATGAGCTTGCTACAATGAATTATTGAACATGTTACCTTACACCACCTGTCAAGTATTTATGATTGTGAGCATATGACTTGAACTCCACAGGACAGTCTAGAGTCATACAGCACCAGCAAGTCAATCTCCCATAATGATCTATCATATACTCTTACACTCTTCATAAGCTGAATTCAATCAATCTGACCATTTATTCATATCTCATCTTTTCAATCATTGTCCATGTTGGAAGCAGATCAATGAGCAGGGCGTGAATCCGGCATGGAAGGCAATAGGCTACACAGGACTGGCACCGGAGGTGCGATCGAGGACAGAGGAGGAGTACCAGCGAGAGAGGCCACTGGGAGACGGTCACATAAGTGGAAAGCAAGCAAGTGAGAAGCTGAAACAATCACTCACATCAAAAGGCTTTCATGTGGTGGATGGGATTTCCAACTTCGACACGCCGGTGGAAGTTGAGAGCACGAACGATGACGTTTACGTGGAGTGTGATGCCGTCGTTGTGGGCTCCGGATCTGGTGGCGGAGTCATGGCCGCGGCTCTGGCCAAGCACGGCTTTCGAGTGCTGGTCCTGGAGAAGGGTCAGTATTTCGCTGCGCAAGATATTACTGCCCTCGAGGGTCCTGGTATGGTGAATCTGTATGAGAAAATGGGGTGCATGGCTACTGATGATGGAGGTGTCGAACTCATCGCTGGCAAATCTGTCGGTGGAGGTAATTAACAGTCAACATCTTTCACTCATGCATCCTTTTGAAGCTTCACCACTTGATGCAAAACAGTGCCGTAAGCTTCATACTCAATGTGCAATCTAAGAAAAAAGGAATGTCACTGTGTATGGTCGCACTTGAGAGGGATGGCATTAAATTGGATGGGGAAATCTGTTGCAGGTACCACCATCAACTGGTGCGTCTCCTTCAAAACACCGCAGCATGTGCGAGACGAGTGGACAAAGGAGCACGGGTTGGAGTTCTTCCAGAGCGAGCGCTACGACCGGGCGTTGGAAGCAGTCTGGAAGCGGCTGTCCGTGCAACCTGACGTCCAGCAGCACAGCTTACAAAACACGGTGCTCCAAGCAGGATGCAAGAAGTTGGGATACGAGCACGGAACTCTCCAGCGCAATTGCTCCCCTGATCACTTCTGCGGCTGGTGCAGCTATGGCTGCCCCTCCGGCAAGAAGCAGTCTACTGCTGAGACCTGGCTCGTGGACGCCGTGCGAACCGGCAACGCCGTCGTCTTGTCCAACTGCCACGTCCAGCATGTCGTCCACGGTAAGCGCATGGGTCAACATACAACACACCATAGCCATCTCTTGCACATAACCTTAATTCCTCTAAGTGAAACGATGTAGTTGCGAATGCAAAATGGCTACAATAGAAAAAGGAAGAAAAAGTGATGAATTCTGGAGTAGAAAGTGATCAAAGAAACGAAAACTACATATAGTAAGTGAATGGTGGGATTTGCATGGAAAAAGCACAGTTACTTACATCGTACATGCAAAATGCCATGTGAAATTGGCACACGGGATTGAGGTTGTGTTGGTTCTTCGCCTGTGTTGGATGGGGTGCAGAGAAGAATCCGGATGGGAAGAAGGGGAGGAAGGCACAGGGAGTGGTGGCAACACTCGGAGGGGACGATGAGCCACGGCGCAACATCTTCATCAAGGCGAAAGCAACGGTGGTGTCGTGTGGCGCATTGAATACACCAGTTCTTCTTCTTCGAAGTGGTTTTCGAAATCCCAACATCGGCAAGTACCTTCGCTTGCACCCTGCAAGCTCCACTTGGGGCTACTTCCCTCGAGAAGATTGGCCTGCAGGGAAGTCGTATGAGGGCGGCATCATGACCGTGTACTCGCCTGTCACTTATAGAAAACCCACAGAGTATGGCGCTCTTCTTGAGACTGGCGTGTTGCATCCTGCAGCTTTCTCAGCTTTCTCCGCATGGCGCTCTGGTACTCTTCTTCTACGATGTTGCAGATTCACAGCATATGTCAAGCATACTATGAATGCTTACTTGGTGTGTTATTGGCAACAGGTGTTGATGGCAAAGAGCGTCTATTACGCATGAGTCGAACTTCACAAGTAACAGTGGTCGTTCGAGATAAAGGCTACGGGACTGTGAAGCTTGATCCACAAAAACTGCCAATTTATAAGTACCATATCTCGAAGTACGATGAGGAGAGTATGGTAGCTGGTCTTGCTCAGAGCTTGAGGGTGCTCATAGCTGCTGGCGCTGTCGAAGTCGGTACCACGCAGTTGGATGCGGAGCGCTTCAATGTCAAAGGTAAACTCATATCGGTACTTGCTACTCTATCTTGTCTTTCTGATGTTATAAAGGCTGATAGGATTGTGTGTGTCTATAGGTGCATCTGATTCGGAGATTGAAGCTTACTTGGAGAGGGTGAAGCGGCGTGGCGCAAAAGGAGACTTCATTCAACTGGTGTCAGCTCACCAATTAGGAAGTTGTCGGATGGGGATTACCCCTGCTACTTCGGCAGTGGATCCGAAGGGAGAGACTTGGGAGGCCGAGGGCGTCTTCATCGGAGATGGCAGCGTGCTTCCAACCTCCTCGGGTGTGAACCCCATGGTCACCATCCAATCCATTGCTTATTGCACAGCTGATTCTGTGGTGCAGTATCTGCATAGGACGCAAGGATCCAAGCCCGAATAGGAACCTATTTGTGGCGTAAATAGAGTGCTCCTTAACTATGACCACCTGTAGAGTAGGTAACTCTTCTCCTTACAGAGAGAAGGCCCTTTCATAATGCACTGTAAATGTCATCTCCACAAGAATGTTCATCTCATCATACTTCTCATATGATGAGGTGACGAGGTCCTTCGATTCCAGCATAATGGCAGGTACCGCCAGAGTCAAACCCACACGAAGGTTGTGGTGGCTATATTGAATAGTAACATATTGCTACTAGAATAAATAGACTGAAATAAATAATTTGTTTTCCCATATTGTCTCATTACGGCACAGGAAAGGGTGCAGTCCAATCTGAGAAAGGAACAAGGTTGTGGTTCACGATCGAGGAGTTGTGCAGCCAGAAAGTGTGATGGTATTGGTGAAATGCTCGCACTTTTCGTTGGAGCTCCCAAAGAATGCCACTCATTGCAGTGCAGCCTCCACTCTCAGGAGCATACGTGAACAGACACCGCACCGCTCGACCTCGCGCCACCATCTTCTCAATAACATGCTCTGTACAGTACGCACAACGGCATTCAGAGCTTCAGAGCACGAAAGATACGGTCCGCTCCACAGAAAATGGAATATGCATGTACCTGGAATGGAACGAAGGTAGATCAGAAGCTCCTCGTTTATCCGACTGCTTGGCCACTTTATCGAAAACTCACTGTAGTCCAACACATTCTGAAATGGAAGCTCAATCTCGTCGGACAGAAGCACCGGCACGCATTCCTGTCACACAAAAACCCCGACGGGCTAATGATCATTACAGGACTTGCATCAGAAATAAGACGTGCATAAAGACACGACTTGTAATGATACAAGACTTGATGGGACCAAGTTGCAAATTCAGTGGGATAAGCTTTGAGATCTTCATTACAAGATTTTATGGATTCTACAAGTTTTATACAATAAGTATCAAGATGAAGGCACATTTGTGGTCAACAGAAATGGAAAGGTACCACGAAAAAGGCTTCGTAGAAGCGGAGTGTCCACGAGGATTCGCCACGAGGAGCCAAGCAGAACTTGGCATTCCGGAGGTGCTTGTAGTAGTCGATGCGTTCAAGTTTTGCTGGGCCTTGAAAAGCAAGCTCAGGAGCTTCCAACTGCACTTCAGAAAACACTCAGAGCTTACTTTACGCAATCTACATTCAAAGATGTGCACAGATGCTAACCTCATCGGGGAATTGCTTGGCAAGCTGAATTAGTTGGAGGCGTCCTTTCTTCCCCTGTGCTCGTCCCAAGTAGTTCGCCACATACTGTCGCTTCGACAATGCTAATGGAGCAATCGATGAATGCACTCCGAACAGCCTTGTGTCAACAAACCCTGGTATGATTATATCCTTCCATGTGTTGAACGCACTGAAGCCCTTCTTGTCTGTCCTGTCACCCTGCACTCCACAACGATCAAAACCTCGAACAGCCAAGTCAGGGTTTAGGGTTTAAGACTCAGAGACTCACCTCAGGAGTGAGAAATATTGATCGGTTGAGTAAGATATCCCAATCTTTCAACAGATGCGCTCCTGCTCCACTGCATGCACAATCACTTTGTTGTGGCATTGACTAAAACATAATTCGAACCTTGCAAGGGATGTGCGAACCTTGGAAAGACAAAGATATGGTCGCGTCCACCAGAGCGATGAAAGTAAGGCAGTTGCTTCAAAACCTGCAAAAAAGCTATCGACATCAAGCTACCGACTTAATCAAAACAAGCAGGAGTTTGAACAGCACCTTCATGAAATGTTCATTGACTTGTAGCTCAGTCAATCCCATCGCAGAGATGCGAACACATTTCACGTATGCAGGAACGAAGAAGAAATCGGCTTCATTTTTGTTCAATGTCCGAAACCTCGACTCCATCAACAACTTGTGAATCTTCACCTGCACATGAAGTTTGAACTTACATACTTCTTGCATAATCAATGTAGATGATGATACAATAAAAGAAAGGGATGAAAAATGGACCTGCGTTCCCCATTGACCTTTGGCACAAGCAGAAGACGCAATGGAATGATCTCGTCCACTCACAAGCTCCCGGAGCCCTTCGACCTCATCAACCTCGTACACATATATCTTTAACTCGAGATTTTCCCCATACCCTCGCTCGGGCCATCTCAATTGGTGCCCCGAAATTCCAAGTCGATCTTCGCCATATCCAGCTCCTCGGCACTGGCAAGTAGGAGCTTCCAGGAACAACCTTGTGCCTAATTGATCACCGCTCAATGGATATCGAATTGATTTAATGATCGAGCAAAAGCTACAGGGAATGGAGCTTACAAGTGTAGGTGAGAATCACGAGCACCGCTGCTCCCAATACTTGCTCTGGTCTGAAAATTCTCGTCCGCGATTTGCCAGTCCACATTGCTGCTGATTCCTGGGAAACCCAACACAAATAATTGTGACACTTTGTATAATATTCTACGGGGAAGAGGATTGTACGATCACATTCTTGAAGTACTAACATGTTTTCATACCGTGCTCGCGGGATCGATCAAGACCGCAGGTAATTGTGGGCTTTGAATTTGTCGACGCATTTGTTGGAGCGTGGATCACTCTGATTTTCCATACCCGATCGACGACGAAATTGGCCAATTTCATGTGTGAGTCAAGATCGGCAGTGTGTCCTCGTTGCTCGTGACCTTCTTCACGGCAAGACTATATGATCGAGGTAATGCTAATTATAGTAATCCCGTAAGAGTCCCTAGAAGTAGCCTTGGAAGGAAGAATAATTATAATATGGCGATTCTTAACATTATTTTGGAGTTTCTCATTAGGGAATATTAATCAAGAAACTCTATGATTCTATATGAAAGCAAGAATTTTACGGAGTTAAAATAGTTAAAAATAAAATTTAAAGAAACCATACATCCTACACTATCAACCCTTATTTTGTTATAATGGGAATCTTCAATGATTTCTCGAAAATATAGATTAGCTCAGGTCGAGCTAACCCGCAGATTGGGTAGTTCATTGAAAGTGGACAAAACAACCGATTGTCAGTATTTTCAAATTGTCATAACTTACTCAAATTTTGTCTGGATTGGATACTCTTTCTGTAGATGTTTAAAAACACCTCATATGTTGAAGTGTAGTACACATCTTTGGTTAGAGCAAACAACCATCCGGTAGTCAAGGCCTTGAAGCGCCAATGTATGCACTGAAGTACAAGCATGTAGACCGCTACCTTCTCCTATCAATACAAAGTCGAGGTCCTATCCAAGCCACATTTAACACTACTCTAAGATAATTAGACCTTCTCCTATACAAAGTCTGAGGCCCTATCTAAGCCACATTTAACACTACTTTAAGATAATTAGATGAAAATTATGAATCACCTCACTTTAAGCCATGTCTCAGCCTCAATTATCAAACTAAGACTTGTGGTATCTTTCCTATACATCTCAACATTAATTAGTCTATTATTCAAGGCAGGTACTACTTGTTAGGGTTTTGTTTTGTGACATTATGATCTAAGGGACCGCCGGTCTAATCGAGCCGCATTAGGTGTTGTGGAAGGGGTTTTTTTGTAGAGTTGTATTAAACAATTTTATCGCAAGATGGGTCGACCCGTCCCGTGATATAAAGTTTTTAAGTATTTATGGCTCCCAAATCACCAAAATTTACAAAAGTGAATTAATTATTGAAAGTCTTAACTTTTATTTCTATTGTTATTTTTATAATAACTTAGTTAAGTATACAAAATTTGACAATATATCCGTGGCAACGCCGTAGGCTATATATCCGTAGGCCATACTAGTGTGAGTTGAAAAAAGCTAACTTCGAGATTCCTCCGTTAAATTTTCTAATATCAATGTTGAGATAATATTTTTCAAGGCTTGAAATAAGAAGGTCAGTTGTGATAATTTGGGCAATTGTATATCAACAACCTTTAAGAGGTAACTTGACTTTTCGGAGATTCCATCCTCGCTTTTGAGAAAACCTCAAGACTTTTGAGCTTTTGGACTCAAGTATTTATGATTTATTGTCTTCGTATGGTGATAGGCAAAGTATAGTAAGGAAATTTCTAGGAAGAATGTGGAAGTGTGTGGATTCAAATAGGTGCCACATTTAGCAATCTTCAACCATGGCTACATTTAGCTAGTCCTTTAGTAAGTCCGTTGGAAATTCCCTAAAAATTAACCATCTAGTATTGACAAGTGTGGGTACCAAAGGTTTTCAAATGTGGAGTCTAAAGTACACACTAATTAATTATTTGTACATTGTTTGTAACCAATTAATTGATGAATTTTCAAAAAAAAGAATTACCATGATTGCCTTTTAAGCAACAAGAATTAAACTTTGGAGCTAAACATGCACTAAAAAGTAGTAAACTTTGTAGCTAAATAGAGACTACGAAGTAAGAGAACCTTCACATCGTTTAGCAAGGGCTATGTGAACCTATAAAATATAAATACATTTGAACAAGTGTCGAGAAGTGCAAACTTCATAAAGATAAATAAACACTTTAAATACCATCAAACTAATATCTATTCACAATTTATCATTTGCATCTTGTGCTTCGAATGAAACTTATTATTATTACATATGGTGAGGTACACCTGGTGAGGTTTATACTCATTATATTGATTTTGAAGAATAGTTGTTTAATGATATTGTTTGAAGGTGTCAAATTTTATAACGTCTATGAAATAAACACATGGGTTTTTAAAGATTACCACAACCACGGCATATGAGTCAAAATATCAAGATTTCAACTTGTCTAATCTCCCACAAACTTTTCATATTTTGATAATTGGTAATGTCATGTACTTCCATATAAGAATGGCCGCTACAAATAAATTGCTATCATTATGCATGTTACGTACAAAAAGTATTCAAGAAAAGCTTCAGAATTTACTCTTGTCTAGCATGAATAGTGAATAGACAAAACTTTTGAATTACTACGTGAAAAGGGCACTTTTGTACTTTTCACTTCACACGGTTAAGTGGGTTGTGAAGCCACCTCTGAAAAAAACACACACAAGTAGACCATAACAAAGATTGACAAAGGGTTTTTTGTAGAATTAGACCACCTAAACAAGAGTTGGATAATCATTTTATGAGGTAAATGAAATTAACTAAGAAGAAAGGATGAAGGAATTAGACAACTCCAAAGTAATAGATAAGAAAGAGTTAGGAATACTTTGTATGAGGAGTCAAACCGTTCACAAGGCCTAGGAAGAGCAAAAATTCTCTTACGTGATTGGTATACTAAAAATATTTCAACACAAAGACCAATCTTATAAGAGGATTTTGCCCTTCCATAGACTTTGTGAGTGCTTACGTAAAGTGTGACTTAGATGATTCCTTAAATCTAAATTCCAAAAGACAAACAACTCTTGAAACTACAATTCAAAAGACGTGGAGAAATTAAGATCTACTTTTGTGATAAATAATGATAATAACAAAGAGTTACATGCAACCAGACTAGTATAAAGCCTTAGGGTTAGGAAGAGTGAGGCCCTCTTTTCGAGTTGTGAGATGGAGACATCTTCTCCGAGGTGAGATGCTCTGAGCGTAGATCATTTTATTAGATTGATCTTGTTGGTGCCGGTAGTGAAGTTTATGAAGTTCTTTTTGTTGGTGCGGGAAAGTTAGCGGCAAACCTTCCGTAGTTTGTTAGAACAACGCTTTTCACTTGATTTCAATTGTGCATGGTTTTTATTCTTTGATTTTCATGTGAACAAGCTACATCATGTTGTTTATTACTACAATATCATAATTCATAACAGGCTCTAGTTTCCAAATTCCATATTCTACATCTTGTCATTGTTTGATTCATTTTACATTTTTGGTCCCAATCAGATTTTCGAGATTTTCAATGCAGATCTTTGCCTTTCTATCTACGAGTTTTGCGATGGAGCATAAGCTTATCAAAGGTAATCTTCTTTTTACCTCTATGTGTTTATTTTATTTTGGAATAGAGATAAATAGCATCATCCTTCTGAATTATTAAAAGCAATGAGAGAAAATGGTAATATGCAAGTTGACAGTGGAAGTGTGGAACTTAGTTTCTAAATCTCTCAATAGGTATAAAATTGTTTTCAATTGATTTCTTGTCCTTCTTTTGTATAATGATACTAATAATATAATCTCCGTGGTGGAAATTTGTAAGTTATATTTAGGGTTAGGTTTAGTTGCATTTCGAAAAGTGATAGGAATTAGGTTGGAGAGCATCGAATTCATCCATACTCCTTGCTTATAGTATATGTTGGTGTGGCAGAAATGTTAACAACTGGCTCCAAGGATACTCCACAAGGTCCTCAGAATGAGACCTCAATCACTGATGCTACTCTTGCACTACAAGGGGTGAAGCGAACTCATGACGATGCATTTGCGGAGAAACAGAGTGAGAACCATGGGGATGATGCTCGTCCAGATAATGACACCGGAGAATCGGAGGACGAAGATGGTGATGTTTCAAGTCGTAGCATTACAAGTTCGGTGGGCTTTTTGGACGCAGTTTTCAGGAACCCTATTCTCTTAGAGGCTCTGACGTCTCAAGAGATCATGAGAGCGAAGTGCGTGGATAGAGGTTGGAGAGAGATGTTGTCCGATAACATCACTATTAGCACTGTCCGACGCCGCGATGAAAGTCGTGACTGGTTCTTTCCATTATTCAGCACGGTGGATCGACATATTCAGCCAGAATCATCCGAAACATTGCGGATGCTGCATGGGATGTGGCATGAAAGTGGAGAATTTTCATCCTCCTCCAAGCTTTCCAAGCTCCCTCCTGTGAGCTATCTGCCACCCCCAACATCCCTGAATCCTTTGGAGTGCAATTGTAAGGCATATCACAAGGAATCAATGTACATCGTCAAGGCCAGCTCAGGGGCCTGCTCCTCCTCCAGAAGGCTACCGCATTGAGGCGTTTAGAAGGGTCTCGGAACATCTCCAACATACACAACATTGTATGCGAACATAGTGCAGCTTGGCCGGATTTGACCGTGATCAACCCGCTGATGCAGCAGTCCCAAGTTCTTCCACATTACGAGAGACCTGATCTGGAGAGGTGGATGTATTGTAAGCCGCAACTCCTCATGATGGTGGATGAGATTGCAAACAGCTACAAAGTACTGTTCTATCATTGCTTGAAGATTGATCGCTCTCCAACGCAACAACTGATTGTGTACGACTCTAAGTCTATGAAATGGGAAAATGTGGATCTCGTTCATCCACCCATTCTTCCTGCTTTTGGATGCTGGACAGATCCATTTGGACGTGGGCATCATACAGTGTATACCAGCTTGTGTGCTCGTGGACAGCTCTATTTGGCCGACATTCGCAAGCCAACTGCCATAGATTCTGTGAACGGTAATGTAACAAGCGGGGTTGTGCGGCTCTTCCAAGTGGACATCGAATCCGGGCAACAGATACTACACAGAGAGTTTCCTATTTGCAAATCGCACAAGCAAGCTGTGAAGGTCCTAGAACCCAACTACTGCCCACTTGTCTCGCCGCACATGCTCCACAATTTGGAACTAGTAGAGTGCATGGAGCATCTGTGGGTGATAGTCTGGTTGGGGTACCCAAAAAGGTTGTCCCATGAACAATTGCACTCTATGCTGGTGTGACAAGCATATCCATTTTTAAACTGTAATACAATAAGACTTCATTAGATGTGGTTTTAGTTGTCTATACTTATAATGTATCAAGAAAAAAAATTAAAAATTAAAAAAAATATTTTGAAGTAATTTTATTTGATTTTTTAGTTGAAAAAGTAAGTCATGTCCCAATAACCTAAAATCCATAGAATCAAGCAAATGGAATATCAACCATTTTTATTTTAATATGATTTTTGAATATGACCTACATCTTCTTGTATAGAATACAAAATAATTTATTTAATAAAAAAAAAATTAATTCATTGTGCACTATAATGCCTGCAAATCCCCAAATTCAACACTTTTTCCCTCATCTATGAATGGATCCAAAAAAAATAAAGAATCTAAAAGAAAATCTATAGGCATATATACTTTGATTTCAGTGAGGTGCATGATATTTTATTTTCTATTTTAGGGTCTTTTTACTTGATTAAAATGACTAAATTAGACAAACTTTGGAGGCTTTCAATAAAAATAACCTAATTAGTGTGTCCAAAAAGTGATACCCCAAGCTTACCATTGCCCCTGTATGCAGTGATACCTGCAAGGTTGGATGAGTTTCTGTATCAGCCGAACAGATTCCGAGAGAACATGTGGGAGAATGTGGATACGATGGGCTCAACATACATGCCTCTTCAGTTCTACATATTCCAGTTGGAAGGAGATGTTGGGGTTGAGGGCCATGGGGTCCTGCGCATCAAGCAGCTTCTCACCACAAGGAAGAACTGTCACCACCTTCTCAGGAGACGAGCATTGCTGTCGAATATGTGGATTGCGCAACATGACAGACCAAGTCCGGACCGGAACTGGTTCGCATGCACAAGCAGGGGCAGCGTCATTTGGGTGACCGTAGCAGACTACCTTCTGCAATACAACGTTGTGTCGGGGGAGAGCAAGACGGAGATGCTTCCAACAAACATCCAGCCTGAGAATCCGGGGCAGATTCAGATGGAAGAGAAAGTTGGAGTCGCATACCGGGCAAGCTTTCACATGAAGCCCTAGTGGAGTGGGCTGTGCATGCGCAGCCGGGTGTGGAGAGATTTGACACAGTTATCAATTACCTCATGTGTAGTGATAACCTCACTCATTCCTTAGAATCTCAAGGGACCGAATTGGATCGGATCAATTGTAGCATCCAAGGAATAAATGATTATACTTTTTCGAAGATTCTGATTCTCGAGCTGTTTTCGTGTTTGAGTTGAATGTTGAATTCTTTGCTGTTGGATAGTTTAGCTCGTTGTTTTGTTTATCGAAAAGTAGACATGACAAAAATGAGGTCTGGTTAGTAGAATCCCCAAGCTGATTCCACTCTTACTATATACCCCGGAGAGCCTGGTAGCTAAAAACATTGATTTTCATTATTGGCTACAACAGTATGTGGTGCAATAGCATTTTTATGTGTGCAAGACGATTGCTTGTATTTACACGCACACAAAGGCGAATGGTGAGTATGCAAATGGGGAGATAGTTGGTGGATATGCAAGTTTGCAAGGTAGAATGGGCAGATCTATAGATAGACCTTTATTTCTAGATCGGCAAAAATGAATTATTGACCTTGACATCTTTCGAAGTCAAGCTTTTTATGATCTCTATACCATAGGAGTTTATGTAAATGAGGGGCTTTAGCGTCCCATCGTAAACCGGTAGATTGAGCGAACACCTCGACCTTAGGTGATGAACTTTTTGTTCTCTTCCATAGTTGGAGATGACAAACCTCTAAGCTTGCTTCTAGAACATGCGTAGTGACGGCCTAAAGCTTTTGGCTTCCCCGGCTTGAGAGCTGATGCAGCTTCCTGTACCTTTTGGATATCTCTGAAACTTCAGGATTTGGCTTACACAAGGTTTATTAGGATTTTGAAAATAGTACAAGTCTTTTTCTTTATGCATAGTGCTTTGACTGATAATCATTTCCTTCGAGAAGATGCCCCCATCAATAGTTCAATAATGTGTTCTTAAATATTTCAAATGTATGAACTCAGAGCGCCTATCTATCTGACTTCCTTGAAACACGTGCGTGAAGGACCTCTATTCATTAACCACATATCCGAGCTCTATACGTTCTATCTGCATTGGTTCCTTTCTATCGAGTTGGAGCTTTGGTGAATTAGAGATGTAAGAGCCGACTCCTCATACTTTGTGGATGATGAGGAGCATACCCATGTTGTGTGTTTCTTGCATTGTTTTATGTTTTAGACTATTGTCTTGGGATTGCATAGCTTTATGAGAGCCGATCTTGGGATTGCATAGCTTTATGAGAGGACCGTCTTTTAACGTTAAAATGCAGATCACATTATGCATTTCTAATTTACCCCTAAAATAGGTAGAATGTGTCGTCCTAACTTTTACAATGGATTTTGGATTCTAGATATTATCTTATTTTCTTACTAGTTGAACGAGATATGAATAGCAATCAGGTGTTGTTTGATTTTTAATATCCAAATTGTAAGAAGATATTGAGTCATGGATTCAAAGAGGTTATTTTCTTGCTAGTTGAAAGAGATAAGAGTAGCGAACTTGAGTGGTGATTGATTTTCAAAATCCAAATTGTAAGAAGATATTGAGTTCCAGATTTGAAGGGGTGACCAATTCGAGCGAATGAGATATATGGTCTACTTTGATATGCTAGTTTCAAATGTGATAAAATGACGTAAAATATACCGAGCAAGCTTCATCTTGGGAACCCTCTAAGGGTAAAGAAAGATCAGTAAGAGTTAGTAAAGAGGAGTAGATGGTTCCAATGGTATGGTCTCCTCTCATGCAGATGCTTACTTTGAAGACCTCCACTATAGCTAGAACTCCAGATAGATCTGTTGATAACGGAGCCATTATGATACACTCGCAAGAGGTCGTCCATTCCCAACACATTATGTTGAGCTGTTAAACGGATTTTATCTCGGGAAACCGCAGTGAAGTAAAAAGTCGTGAAGAATGGTCGCCAACATTTGGAAAACCTTATGGATGGTGAGATTATAAGGGAATCAGGGTCAAATTAAGTTCATATTCATTATTTGGAGACTTCTTGCTAGTTTTGATTTAAAAAGTCATCATTCTTCTACCACATATATTACTTGGATTTTTAGTTATGCCAAAGGTCACGTTATGCAACCCTATTTTTGGATCTAATACAGGTTGGAGAAGGAGAAGTGTTTGAGAAACAACCTTACATCATGAACATCTCACTTTCATCCAATAGAATTTTTGAGAAATATGGTATTTTTTTGGCTTAGAAAGACAATGGATTGTATAAACAAAGAGTCAAGTGATGAAATTTCTTTTTATGCTCTTACTAAGTTAAAAATGAGTGACGAATAGATAGGCTTTTGTCATTGGTGAAGTCTTCTCATTTCTAAAAGTTGTATACAAGACTGAAATTCAACCACATGCTTTAGCTAAGCCCCTACAGGTTTTGATCGGGATTTGTCTAAAAGTAAAGAAAGAAGCAATTATTAGGGTGTTGCCGCTCTTCCAGTGGACTTTTGGATTTTCTGCTTTTGCAAAGCTCGAAAAACTTATTTACATTTGCAAGACATCGTGGGAAAATTGAACTTAGAAATAATGCTTTATATCTAAATAGGGCAGAGTTGCTCGCTCTTCATTTCATATTTTTTTTTGCCAATGTAGTTTAGACTTACAGTTGATATTAATACTTAAATGTTCATGCCTTTTGGAGGCATTGAGGAGCCTTACAAACCCTAATTTTACGAAGTTGAAAAGATCTATATGCAAGGAAAAGGAATCTTCCTCTTTGAGATCTCAAGGTTTACTCTTCTATTGTACAATTCAGTTCTCGGATTTGAAAGATTGCTGTTATTTGCAAGATTGCAACAACCCTTCACTCAACTTTGGATCGTAATTAGAGTTGGTTCTAAAAATTGAATGCAAAAAAGTTATGCTTTGAACTATGTTATCAAGTATTTTTTATTTATTTTTCCCTTTTTTTATTTAAAAAAAAAATTCAACTAATGAATGCTAGAGGTTTATATAGGGTGTATCAAAATCCCAATCATATTTGAATTCTCTCCAGCCAATTGTTGATGAATCCATAAACCAAAAGTGTCTTGGAACTACGGTGAAGTGTTGAGCATCCAAAAGAAAAGTTTGGAGTTTAGGGAAAAGAAAAATCTAATTGAAGTTTGGTTTTCTTAGGGCCACATCAATGTTTGAAAACGTTGAGTAAGTGTCAAGGAGTGCTTACTTCTCAAAGACATATTTTTGGGCTCCCTTTAAACCAATTTGCATTTATTTATTTTTGTATGCTATTCATGATTGAGATAGACATCATTCTTGTCCCTTGGTACACTTGGTAGTGTCGACCCTTGATTTTCTTTTATATGTATATATATCAGTGTTTTATTTTTTAAAATTTTCTTTTCACATAAAAAACCGTAAAAGGACTTTGCTCAAAGACATTAATGTGTACATCTTCCAAGAAATTGAACGCATGTGCACTTAAGATATGATTGGTCCAAATTCCTACAACTTTGCAGATAATGAAATTGATTCTAATGGCTACTCTATCAATAAGCATACTATGATAGAGAAATGCTCTTCATAAGCATATTACCTTCAAGAATCTTCTAACCTTCGAGAATCTTCTAACCTTCGAGAATCTTAATCTCTTAAGTGCTCTATGAGTATAAAGCGCAGGGCTGAAGAGCGGGAGGCTCTCTTTTAGAGTTGTGACGATGAGACCTTTTCTCTATACTTGGTTGATTTGAGCTTGGATCACTTTATTCAATTGATCGTTGTTGTTGAATCCTCTGAGTGAAGGTTTGGAGAGCACTTTTTACTAGTGTGAAAAAGTTGGTGGTAAACCTTCAGTTACGATAACTCTTTTATTTCAATTGTACATGATTCATATTATTTTGCTTTTCATGTGCACAAAAAGCTATCAAATGTCGAAATACAATAATTCATCATCAAGCTTTCCTATCTTACCTCCATATTTCACGTCACATCATTACTTCCAGGCTCTTTTCTCATCTTTTTGTTGCAAAGATCCCTAAAAGTCTCAACATATTTTCATCTCTTTATTTATAGGTTTTGTCATGGAGTGTCAGCTTCAAGGTACTATTTCTTTTTTCTCCAAGTTTCTATTTGATTTAGGAATATTACTATGAATATTATTGTTTTTGTAGCTTATAGAAATCTAATGAGCAAATACATTTAATGATTACTAGTGTGCCACTGCGGGATTGCCATGCCCACATTAATACTTTAACCACTCCTATGTGCGTCCTAGTAACCGTCTCCATCCCCATCTCGTCCATGTTCCACCTTTATCCCATACCCATCAATATTCCTATCTGTATCTCCATCCATGTCTCTGTTCTTATACTCGTCTAAGTCCTAATCATTATCCTTGTCGATGGCTCTGTTGAACCAAAAAGTACTTAAATAAAAGTATAGCTAGTCCTTGTCATTATGCAAGCATAATACCACTAGAATGATCAAACAAAACTTTACCTGCTTTAACCCCTAAAGGTCCAGGAAAGCTGCTTTTTGGAGTCCAAAATTCAGCCAACTTTGACCATTATAATCGCACAAATGAAGACGAATCAACGGTTCAATTTTGGCAAGTGCGTGAAAGGTTAAGTTAACTTCAAGATCTTACGGTTGGATCTTGCAAATAATTCTTAGATTGAGAGTTTTTAGGCCTGAAGTAAGGGAATGTACATTTTTACAATTTTGCATCAAGAACCTTTAGGGGTTAATATATACAGAGACGAAATATGCAAGGTTGACATTATTACTAAGTGTATTCCTATAAAGATACAAAACTGTACTTCACCTATTTCCTTTTAGTTGTCTCATATTGCTCACAATATAGTCCAATTATAAGAAACTTGTGAGTTGTATTGGAAGGTAAGATAGTTGCATTTACTCACTAAATATCACTTTCTTCATCTCAAATAAAGACCATGATTTGGTTCAATCACCCATCTCACAATAATACCAAGTTTTGATATTAAATGTACACTACAGCCATCCAACCATATCCAACTATCTTAATAAGTAATCTAGACCAACGAAAAATCAACCATTCTTAGCAAATCTTGGTGCCTTTCCTTGAACGGAAGGAAAAAGTATTGAGATTGAGGAGGAATGATTTGACACAAAATCTTATCTTGTTTTGTTCGTGTGGCAGAAATGACAACAACTACCCGTGAGGATCATCCTCTAGGTCACCATGAGGTCAATGTTCCTACTCCTGCATTCCAAGGATTCAAGCGAACTCATGACGATGCATTTGAGGAACAAGAACTGCAACGTCTAGATGATGCTGCTGCTCCTTCAAATCATGGCATTGGAGAATTGGAGGATAGAGATGATCCTTCAAGCTATGGCATTGTAGAACCGGACGACGACGAGGTGGATGATGCTCCCTCAAATTGTGGCATTGCAGAATCGGTCAGGTCCACCGATGCAGCTTTAGCAAACCCTACCTTCTTACAAACTCTGACATCCCAGGAGATCATCAGAATGAAGTACGTGTGAAGAGGTTGGAAAGCCGATGCGCCCGATGGCATCACCATCAGCAATGCTAGGCGCCAGGATGAAAGCCATGAATGGTATTTCCCGATATTCAACGTAGTAAATCTAACACTCCAAAGAGGATCATCACCATTGATATCTCCGATGCTGCTGGGAATGTGGCATGGAAGTGAGGATTTCTCATCCACATCCGAGCTCCGCACTCTCCCTCACGTGAGCTATCTGCCACCCCCAACATTGCAAACTGCTCACAACTGCCATTGTAGAGCTTACAGGAGGAGCACAGAGTATGTTCCTATGGCCAGCTCAGGGGGGCTTCTCCTTCTCCAGACAGTCACTGCATTGATGCACTCGGAGGGGTTCCAGATTATCTCCATCAACCATGGACTTCATTGTATACTTGGGAATGATACTTGGCCATCGTTGATGGTGACCAACCCACTAACCAAGAAATTCCAAGTTCTTCCAGAATTCATTGATGAACCGCATCAACGCACCCGGTGGCATAGCAAACATCAACAAGGTGCTAGGTTATCGGTGTTTTACGTTGAATCAGATTCGGCTACAGCAGCTTGTTGTGTACGACTCCAAATCTATGGAGTGAGAGAATGTGGGTCTCAATCATCATGCACCCATTCAACCTCCATTCGGGTGCTGGAGAATGCCATTTCCAAGTGAGGAACTTTATACCACTTTGTGTACGCGCGGACGACTCTATTTGGCGGATATACGAAAGCCTACTGCCACGGAGTGCGTGATGGGCCATGCAGGAGGCGGGGTTGTGCGTGTCTTCCAAGTGGACATTGAAACTGGGCAGCAGATACTACTGATTGAGTTTCCGATCCACAAATCGCATGTCCAAGCTGTGCAGGTCCCCGAACTTGCAAATTGGCAAGTAGACACATCAGGCATGCTCCGCAATCTGGAACTAGTGGAGTGCATGGGGCATCTGTTTGCAGTGATACCTGCACGGTTTGATGAGTTTCTGTATCAGCCCGACACATTCCGAGAAAACATGTGGGAGAATGTGGGCTTAACTTACATGCCCCTTCAGTTCTACATTTTCCAGTTGGAAGGAGATATTGGAGTTGAGGGACATGGGGTCTTGCGCATCCGGCATCCAATCTCAAGGAAGAACTGTATGCAGCGTGGGCGGAGACGAATTTTGGTGTTGCACATTTGGAAGTCGCTCACGTGGAACTCGCGAGATGGGCGAGATCGTGCACCGCATCCAGACCGAAACTGGTTTGCTTGCACGGGCAGGGGAAATGTGATCTGGGTGACCGTGGCAGACTACCTTCTACAATACAATGTCCTCTCAGGGGAGAGCCATACGGAGATGCTTCCCACAAACGCTCAGATCATACTTCCCGGACAGATTCTGATGGAAGAGAAAGTTGGAGTCTCATACCGAGCTAGCTTTCACATGCAACCCTAGTCGAGTGGGTTGTGCAGGCTCTGCATTTGCGGCTGCGTGTGTGGAGTTTCATCGAACGTCAATTTTCCTTTAGTAATCACATGCTTGAGGAAATTGGGTTTTTAGTAACTCGATTACAAGGTGAATGAAGATTTTTACTTACCGAATGTAGGTTGTGCTTTGATGCGTGCTTGGACATGTGATGTATGGCATGGCGTAGGTAATGCATGCGGAGGAAGGGATCTTAGTTGAGAATGTAAATTAGGGCTTTCGATAACACGATGTGCTTGAGCTGGTTGTGAAAAAATGGAAGCATCTTCCTTTGAATTGTAAGAAGAAAAGGTTTTTGTGTTGGCATTTTGGCATGTGAATGTTTAGTTTGCCCTCTAATTGAGGAATTCGGATACTTATGACATGAACTTTTGCAATAACATTCTAATTTAGTCGCACAATATCAATCAATGCAACATTATCGCACACAATCTAGTCCTTTTATCAGTTAACCAAGCTTGGCTCTAAAGTGCCACTATGGGTCTACTCGATCTCTCGGAGGCTTTACTCAACCCACCTTTCTATTACTGATAGTCCTTTTACAATAATGTCTTATAATATTAATGTGATTAATATCTGATACTTCTAGATATGTGTATTGTAATGCTTGTGATGTCTATGTACTGTTGAAATACTTCAAGAATTCTTACAAGAAAATGACATGGATATCGATTTACCTTTTTTAAATGATACTAAAATTTTGGCTACAAGGGTCTAAAAACTACGTACTCGATTTCAATCTTAAAAATTGTAAGGATAGACGCCTTTGGCAAAGGCAAGGCACCAACGTTGGTGCCGTCAAGTTTGGAGGACAACAATCCATCTAATGTGTCATGGTGGAGTGCATGGTCGCAATTCCGTCATTCCCCAATAGCCTTGAGCGTGCGCAACCACCACTGGCACCCCATGAGACCCATTCCTTCTATCACTCCCTCTAGTTACACTTTTAATGCAAATAATGTTGTCATTTCTGCACAATTAAGTAATCCCAATGAACAAGTAATTGAAGCCAAGAGGCATTACCGAATGTTAGAAAAAAAAAAAAAAATTGTTCTCGTTCGTAAGGTAGCCAGGTGGTAGGATGTTGGAGTATTGAAGAAGTAGGAAAGGTGGCACGCAAAGTGATGAAGGTTAGGTAATGTTGGAGAACGTTGAAAAACGAAATTTTAAGGCAAATAAAACAAAATAATACGATGTAACTAAAATTAGCAATCATTGAGCAACAACGTTCGAGAACGTTTGTGAATGTTTGAGAGAACCTGAGTAAATGTTTGAAAGTTGTTGGGAGAACATTTGCGAGAGAACGTTTGTGAGTATTTCAATCTTTAAGAAACGTTGTACGACGTATTAAAGGTTAGCAAACGTTTGCTAACGTTGAAGCATTGGCAACGTTACCCAACATTTGCAAGCGTTGGTTCTCCAAAATTCCCCAATGCTTACAAGTCTAGGTTTTCCATCTTTATCCAACATTTAGTCCCTCATTTTGGAGCATGTGGGCTACTTAGATACTTCCATCTCCTCATCTTCTTCACCCATTGCAAGTATCTCAATCTACTCCTTGCCCTTCAAGTTTCTAAACTCCTCGCTTCTAAATTGAATGCTCAAATCGCCACAAAATACGACATTATTAACATTGCTTCAAAGCATTGATATATATTATGTATTTCGCTTTGGGTGTAATTAAGTAAACTCATGAATCCTTTCTCCTCAATTCTTCTCAAAGAATGAATTGTAAAATTATAGCATCCACGACAATGGCACACCATAGTCGATTGCATTGCCATTCACAAAATTGGCCAGCTAGGATGACATGTCCAGTGATTTTGGAGCATGTTGGGACCTTAAGAATTGCTTGAATTGCCAAATGGTGGTAGCAGCTCGAAAATGTGGCCCATCAACTTATGGGTGTGCACAAAAGAAGGTAGTGAAGCACTAAGTGTGGACATGCAGCAGATGCATGAAGTGTGGCCCTGTCACTTAAAATATGCAAACAACCCTTTGCAAAGCGTACCGTTGTGCTAGGGCAACGGAGAATACCGAGCTTTCGGAAAGCTTTCTTTAGCGTTGTAGATAAAACGCCCATCTGCTTTGCTTTGCTGCATCGACTAAGCAGAGAGGGTACTTAGTAAAAAGCGTTGTACTTGTAAACAATAGAGGAATAAATTTTGGCGCTCACCTTCCAGTACTAGAAATAGAGGGGTTTGCAATAATACACAAATTGATCTCTGTAGACGTCGCTAAGTTGAACAACGTTCAAAAACTTGCTTTAGCACCGTTTGGAAAAGTCTTGCTTTAGCTCCGTTCGGAAATTTGCTTTAGCACCGTTTGGAAACATGCTTTAGCACCGTTCGGAAACTTTCTTTAGCACCGTTCTCGATAAAATAAGTAAATTGCAATAAAATTAGCAACTAAATTGTATATATACAAAACATTGCTTATTTTCTTGAGAACAATGCTAAAGCAAGTTCATGAACGTTGCTTAACTTAGCAAGATTTACACAAAATGCAATGTTTGTAACTTCGCAAACCCCCCTCTATTTAGTAGTGTTCTTACTACAACGTGTCATCACATCCACGGCCTTTACATTCACAACCTCTACAAGCTTCATGGAAATATATGATATCCAAGATCACTTTTGATGGAAGGTTGAGCAAATGAAGACTGTTACCATGGAAGCCGTGCAAGCTCATCATTGATAATGGTAGTGTTGTCTAGTGTTCGAAACAGAAACAATATCGCCCCGCAAAAGGAACGTTGAGAAATGGAATTTTAAGGCAATTAAAACAAGGTAACACAATGTAACTAAAATTAGCAAACATTGAGCAACAACATTTGAGAACGTTTGCGAAACAGTCATTGAGAGAACATTCCCGAACGTAGGAGAATGGTTGCAAGCATTTGTAGTCTTTGAGAAATGTTGTGCGGCGTAATAAAGGTTACCGAACGCAGAAGAAGCGTTGGCAACGTTTCTCAACATTTGCAAGCGTTGATTCCTCAAAGTTCCCTGGCAACGCTTTTAAGTCTTGGTTTTCCAACTTCATCCAACATTTGGTCCCTCATTTTGAAACATGTAGGCTACTTAGATACTTCCATCTCCTCATCTCCTTCACCCATTGCAAGTATAGCCTGAATAAACTCTGGCTTGCTCTACAAGCTTCTAAACTCCTCGCTTTTAAACTGAATGCTCAAATTACCACAAGATACTACATTAATATCAACATTGCTTCACTTCTTGATCAAAATCAAAGCGAACTCATCTCTTGTCCTCAATGAAACAAATTTAAAATTCTAGTATTCATGACAATTCGCAAAAATTGTCAAAGAAAGTGAGTGAATCTAAGATGTGCCGTTATGCGAGGCCAAGGAAAAATGCCTAGCTTTTGAGAAGCTTTCTTCAAGGTGGTAGCTGAAACGCCCAACTCCTTTGCCGCATTGACCAAGGAGAGAGGGAAATACGGAAGCAAGTCGATAACCGTCACCTCACAGGGTCCACGTCGCTGCATATACGGCACTCTTTCAACAATTCACATACTACATACTGACATATGTGAATTGGAACTGAAAACTCGTTCGAATGGAGACAAGGGAACGTAACGGTATAAATGAACAATCTACTTATGAAACAATATAAGAGTGAATATTGGCACTCACCTTCTTACTATGACGTGTAATCAAATCGACGGCCTTCACATCCACGTCCTCCAGAAGCTCTTCATCATGAGAATACTTAGATTTGATGAAAGGTTCAGCAAGACTGTTACCATGTGGAAGCAGACCAGACTAAACTTCGCTAAAGAAGGCACTAAAGGTATGCGGTAGAAACATAGTTCCTCCTTCTGCTACTTGACATGTGCAAACAAAGCCTCCAAGAAGTTTTCAAACCGTTACCGTGGCGACACCAAACCTTGTAAATTTCCTCCTCTTTGCACATGGGAACCGGTCCATTGTGGGTGTTAATAAAAGGTGAAGGTGAGGGCTGTCGGTTGTTGATGAAAGCTCCCATTGACTCTAGCTTAGCTTTCCCTTCCCTTGAAATCTCTAGCTTAGCCTTGTCTTCCCTTGAGCATGCCAAGATGCCAATGTGGAGGGCCTCGTTTTGCGCTCGTGGTGTGAAGAACTAGGGTGCTCCTTCTGAATCCACGTTCAAGGCATGGTGGGAAGAGAGAAAAGAAGAATGTGAGGTTGGAAGAGTTTGCAAGAAAGGTGGGAAGAGAGAGTAGGTTAAGTAGAAAGAGAAAATTGAGGAGAGGAGCAATCAATATTGGAGGAGCCAGATGTGAGTTGTGAGCTGTGAAATGCGAGTTGCGACCTCAATCTACTCCTTGCCCATCAAGCTTCTAAACTCCTCGCTTCTAAAGAATGCTCAAATCACCACAAAATACTACATTGTTAACATTGTTTCACTTCTTCAACAAAATCAAAGAATTGATATGTATTCTTCTTTGTGTGTATAAACCCTAGCTTCTAAAGCCCAAAGTACAAAAGATTCACAAATTAACAATTTTTTTTGAGATTAACAAATTGTTTTGAGATTGACTTACTGTGTAACGGTCGATATTCATGAATAATTAGTGAACCTAACATATTAAGTAAAACAAAATTCTCACCCTTTCTCATGTATCAATCAAAAATCTATAAATAGAAATACAGACTTAACTCATCCCTTCTCCTCAATGAAACGGATTTTGAAACTGTAGCATCCATGACGGTTCAAAAATTTGTGAACGGAAGTGAGTGAATGCAAGGATGGCCGATGTGTCGTTTTAGAGGCATATTTAGTTATAATACGTCTTTTTCAATATCACACATGTCTAACACGATATCAAATGCTTTCTATATTATTACCAAAAGATCCTTGATTTTCACATGTTTCGACCGTTTAGACCGTTTTTCACCGATGGGCACAAACTTCTCACTGCAATTTTCTTGAATTGTCATTTAGAAACGTTTGACTTGTGAGGTTTGTGAAAGCTTAGAAACGCTCTCCTATTGTTTGTTTGTATTAATAATTCACACTACTCTAAAACGTTTATCAACTGAGTTAACATATAAAAACCCCCGTAATATGATGTGCTAATCTTAAACATAGATGACATTTTGGTTATCGTACCAATATGAACTCAACATCGTAACACATATTTATATAATTTCAGTAAAAACAAGAAAAACACCTTCCCAACATATTTGCACAACTCATTTGGACTAAATTTTTTCATTGAAGAGACTTTTTTACCTATATATAGCATTTCGAAACTAACAACACTTATTTATAAAAACATGTCAATATAGATAATAACTGCACATGGGATCTTCAAACCATTGTAAATTGTTACCATTGCAAATGCCTACCATTGCATATTCATACCATTGCAATCTTGATTCATCAAATCTCATTTAATTAAAGCATTTAAAATAATCTAAAACGGTATATTCTTGTTACCATTGCAAGTCAAAATTCATCGCTTCTATATGGTCCAAAACGGTATGGAACCATAACGGACGGTTATCAGTTCAAGTCTCAATTCATCAATCAATCTGATATAAAGCAAAACGGTATAAACTATAATGGTGTAAAACCATATCGGCGTAGAACCAAAACATTGTAGTCTCGTTATCAATGCAAGTCTAAATTTATCAAGAGTGACAAGCATAAACCTTTTTGCTTAACTTGTAGGCTACTCAATTGTCTCCACCTCCTCAGCTCCTTCACTCATAGTGAGTACAACGTGAATCAACTCTTGCCCTTCAGTTCTGAAGCTCCGTGCTTCTAAATTAAATGCCCAAAGGACCACAAGATAGAAGATTATCAATAATGTTTCACTATCTTGTGTGTAATCTGTCATTCATCACTTCAAAGTACAAAATGAACAAAACGTTTCAAATATGATTAACTATGTACAAATATGAATGGTTGCTATAATTTGATAATATGTGAAACAAAACTTGTTACTCTTTTTCATATATCAATTACAATATACAAATACAAACTAGACTAAATTCCTCTGGTGACACGGATTCAAAATCGTAGCGATCTCATCAAACGTGAGTGAATGTAAGGTGTATCGTTTTGCTGGGCCAATGGAGAATACCGAGATTTTGGAAAGCTTTCTTTGCTCCATGGACGAAGCAGAGAGGGAAATACGACAACAAGTCCAATATCGTCACTTCATAGGGTCCACATCTAGACACGGCCCTCATCAAGCGATTATTGTAGTACATATTGACATATGTAAAATTGAAAACTCATTCAAATGGAAGTAAGGGAATGGAACACTATAAAAAAGTGGTATTTATAAACGATACAAAAATGAATTTTGGCACTCACCTTCCACTACTAGAAAAGAGGGGAGTTTGCAATGTTACACACAATGTTTTTTGTATAAATGTTGTTAAGTTGAGCATTGTTCTAAAACTTGCTTCAAGCACCGTTCGGAAACTTGGTTCAGCACCGTTCGGAAACTTGCTTCATCACTGTTCTCAATAAAATAAGCAATATCTTCAACCTCAAATCTACAATTTAGTAAATTGGAGGTTGAAAACATTGCTTATTTTCTTGAGAAGATGCTAAAGTAATTTTTAAAACGTTGTTCAACTTAGTAACCTTTACACAAAAAGCAATGTTTGTAACATTGCAAACCCCGACCCTCTTTTCTAGTAGTGCTCTTACTATGACAAACAACAAACACCTACACTAAAAATTATATTTAGTGTTGGATGACAAATAATGTAGTCACCTCTATCATGTCACAACACTATTAGTCATGTAATGAACAATTAGTGTATGAACCCACTCTCTCCGTTTCTTAAGCTTCACTTAGACTTTCCTAGGTTCCAAATGCCAAATGAAAGAGAGGACCTCGCTCTGCGATATGGGCGATATGCAAATAGGGCATCATTCGCTTTGTACATACACAAGTAAAAGATTCAAGGAAGTGGAATAGGTGATTCTTAAGGAAATAGGGTTTGATGTTGAAAGTGTTATCTATGAGGATGTGTATTGTATTCAATTTGTTACCACAATCAGGAAATTGAGTGAGTTGGAGCATTCAATTGAGGATTCCAACCCGAGGGATCCTTACTTTAGCTTAAAATCCAACACTAAATGTCAACTACTTTTTACTAATATTCTTTGAGATTTACTATCATTGACAATTGGTGTAAGTTGTAGTTGGCATTTAGAGTTGCCATAAGTTTACCCTTGTTGACAATTAGTGTTGTTATTTGCATTTAGTGTTGGCAACACTCAATATAATTATTAGTTTAGCTGTTTTATCTCGGTTTGAAGACATCTTAATTTTTGTCGGAGCTACTAATTGATTATGCCTCCAAGTCAAGGAGATGGGAGAATGTGAATCTCATTCATTCACTCATTCATCCTAGCAAGGTTTGTATCATCCCCATATACTGTGACAAGATTTGGGAGAATGTGAACACAATGGCCTCGACATACATCAATGTTGCTTTAATTCTTCATTTTCGAATTGGAAGGAGATGTTGGGGTTGAGGGACATGGGGTCCTGCGCATCCGGCATCCCATTGCAAGGAAGAATTGTCAACAGCTTGTGCAGAGACCGTCGTTCGTGTCGACCTAGAGGGATTGGCAAGATGGAGTTGGCATACCATGTCTAAAGTGATGAAGGTTAGGTATGCTGGGGAACGTTGAAAAACGGAATGTTAAGGCAAGTAAGACAAGGTAACCCGATGTAACTAAAATAGTAAATATTGAGAGAAAACTTTCGAGAACATTTGGGAAACAATCCTTGGAGAACATTTGCGAACAAACGTTTGTGAATGTTTGGGAAACAGCCGTAAGTTCTCAAAACATTCACGAATGTAAGAGAACGTTTGCTAGCTCTGAAAACATTCACAAATGTAAGAGAACGTTTGCTAGCATTTGCAATCGTTATTGAACATTGTATGACGTAATAAAGGTTAGCAAACGTTGGGGAAGCATTGGCAACATTTCCAAACATTTGGAAGCGTTAGTTAGACTCCAAAATTCCCCAACGCTTGCCTTGGTTTGGATTGTCTTGGTTTTCCAACTTTATTCAACACTTGGTCCCTCATTCCGGAACATGTGGGCTACTCAGATACTTCCATCCCTTCATCTCCTTCACCCATTGTAAGTATCTTGAATCTATAAACTCCTTGCCCTTCAAGCTTCTAAACTCCTTGCCCTTCAAGCTTCTAAACTCCTTGCTTCTAAAATGAATGCTTAGTGAACTTAACATGTTCAATGAAACAAAAATTCTCACTCTTTCTCATGTATCAATAAAAATTCTACAAATAGAAATCAGATTAAACTCATTCCTTTCCTTTAGTGAAACGGATTTTAACATTGTAGCATCCATGACGATTCAAAAAATTGTTAAAAATAAGTGAGTGAATGCAAGGATGGCCGATGTGCCATTTTAGAGGCATATTTAATTATACCTCAAAAATAGTAAGTTTTTCTAATATCACGCACGTCTTTTACAATATCAAAAGATTTCTATATTATTACCGAAAGATCCTTGATTTCACATGTTTCGACCATTTTTCACCTTTGAAAAGCAAATATTTCTTATTGCAATTTTCTTGAAATGTTATTGAGAAACGTTTGACTTAGGAGGTTTGTGAAAGCTTAAAAACGCTCTCGTATTGTTTTTTTGTGATAAATTCACTATACTCTAAAACGCTTATCAACTTAGTTGACATATAGGAACTCTGTAATATGATATGCAAATCTCAAACAACATGTTAGTTTCTTGTATGTTTTATGACTTCAAGTTAAACATAGATGGCATTTCGGTTACTATACCAATATGAAATCAATATCGTAATATATATATATATATATATATATATATATATATATACATAATTATAGTAAAAACAAGAAAAGCACCTTTCCAAAATATTTGCACAACTCATTTGACTAGGTTCTTTCATTGAAGAGACTAATTTACCTATATTTAGAATTTCAAAACTAACAAATCTTATCCATCAAAACATGTCAATATAGATAATAATTGCACATGGGATCTTCAAACTATTGTAAATTGTTACCATTGCGAATGCCTACCATTGCAAATACATACCAGGGCAGATCTTGATTCATCAAATCCCATTCAATAAAAGTTTTTGAAATAAACCAAAATAGTATGTAGTCTTGTAACCATTGCAAGTCAAAATTCATTGGTTTGAAATGATCCGAAACGGTACGGAACCATAACAATGTAGTCTCGTTATTGATGCAAGCCTGAATTCATCTATCAATGTGATATAAAGCAATACGGTGCAAAACCATATTAGTTTAACTAATACGGTGCAAAACCATATTAGTTTAACTAATACGGTGCAAAACCATATTAGTTTAGAACCAAAACGTTGTAGTCTCGTTACTACCAGTTAAAATCTAAATTTATGAAAGAGTGACAAGTATAAACCTAGATCCCTCTTTTCTTCACTTTTAGGCTACTCATAAATCTCCATCTTTTCAGCTCCTTCGCTCATAGCAAGTACAACCTGAATCAACTCCACGCCCCCCAAATTTCTAAAATGAATGTTCAAAGTACCACAAGACACAACATTACTAACATTGCTTCACTTCCTTGTAATCCGTCGTTCTGAAGTCCGAAGTACAAAAGTTTACAAATGAACAAAATGTTTCAAATATAATTCACTATATTGTGATATGAATAGTCTCTGAATGTAATAATATGCGAACTTAACACATCAAATGAAAAAAATTTCTAATTTTTGTATATATATTGATTGAAATGGATTTAAATTGTAGCATCCCAGCCGACAACGTGAGTGAATGGAAGGTGTACCATTCTGCCGGGCCAACGGAGAATACCGAGCTTTGGGGAAGCTTTCTTCAGTGAGGTAGCTGAAACGCCCATCTCCTTTGCTGCATCCACGAAGCATATCAAAATAACTATGTGAAATTGAAAACTTAGACATGAACGGAACGGAATACCAAAGCAAAAGCATTGTACTCACAAAACAATACAAGAATGAAGTTTTGCACTCACCTTCTTAGTGCAACGTGAGATTAGATCTACGGCCTTCACATCCACAAGCTCTTCATTGTGGGAATATCATGTATTGATGGAAGGTTCTGCAATCCTTTTACCATGTGGAAGCGAAGCAATGTGTGGATGGTCGTGCTTGTGTCCATTGGCATAGACGAAGTTAGCGTGCTGGGTTGACACGTCTAATGATACAAGAGCATGTTGGGACTTCAAGAATTGCTTGAACTGCCACACGGTGATTGCAGCCATTCAAAAATGTGGTCCACTTGGAAAGTCCAAAATGAAGAGGATGCAAGGAAGGTGACTTAGCTTAAGTCGGAAGATGAAATGGAGGAGATAAGCTTTGCTGCATCGACCAAGTAGAGAGGGAAATATCAATAGGGTGATGTCCCTGTACACACGGCCTTCGTCAAGCGATTCATATTTTACATATTGACATATGTGAAATTGAAACTAATTCAGATGGAGACAAGGGAACGCAAGAGTATAAAAAGTGTTGTAGTTATAAACGATACGAGAATGAGTTTTGACACTCACCTTTCACTAATAGAAAAAAAAGGGGTTTGCAATGTCACAAACATTGCTTTTTGTTTGAAGTTAACGATGCTAAGTTGAGCAACGTACAGAAACTTGCCTTGGCACCATTCTAAAACTTGCTTTAGCACCATTTGGAAACTTGCTCTAGCACCGTTCCAGAACTTTCTTTAGCACCGTTCCAGAACTTTCTTTAGCACCGTTTGGAAACTTGCTTCAGGACTGTTTGGAAACTTGCTCGAGCACTGTTCAGAACCTTGCTTCAACACCGTTTGGAAACTTACTTTAGCACCATTCGGAAACTTGCTTCAGCACCATTCTTAAGAAAATAAGCAATGTCTTCAACCTCAAATCGGGCCTCAAATCTACAATTTAGTAGATTTGAGGTTGAAAACATTGCTTATCTTCTTGAGAACTATTTTAAAGCAAGTTTAAGAACGTTGCTCAACTTAACAACGTTTACACCGAAAGCAATGTTTTTAACATTGCAAACCCCCCTCTTTTCACTTATTGTTCTTACTATGACATGTAATCTCATCCACAGCCTTACATCCACGACCTTCACAAGCTCTTCATGCTAAGAGTACATGATATCCCGATCACTTTTGATAGAAGCTTTTGTTACCATGTGGAAGTGGTGCGAGCTCATCATTGATAATGGTAGTATTGTCTCGAGATCGAACTGCGAGGCTATCTGTAGATGGCCGTGCTTGTCTCCATTGGCATTTACAAAGTGAGCGTGTTGACATGTCCAATGATACAAGAGCATCATGTTGGGACTTGAGGAATTGCTTGAACTGCCAAATGGTGATAGCAACCCAATGTGGACAGTCAAAAATGTGGCCCAAAAGCTCATCAGTGTGCACGAAAGAAGGTAGTGAATGAATCGTTGTGGATATGCGGCAGAGGCAAACAACGCCTTCCAAAAGTTCTCCAAGTGCTCAGTGGAGATGCTACCACGGTAGGAAAAGCAAACCTCGTGAATCTCCTTGTCGTTGAACATGGGAACCGGTCCATGTTGACCTCAATGAAAGGTAAAGGTGAGGGCGGTAGATTGTTGACGAAAGCTCGCATTGGCTCTACATTAGCCTTCCCTTACCATGAAATCCCTGAAAGATATGGATGCCAAAGGCCTCATCTTGCGTCGTTGGTGCTGGTGGTGTGAAGAGCTAGCTACAGCGGCACGTGCTCCTTTTAAATCCACCTTGGTGGCATGGCGTGTCTCGTGGAGGTTGTGAGAACTAATGTATTGGTGAATGTTGAAGAACGTTTGGCCAATATTATGAAAATTTGGCAAACATTGGAGATGTTCGAGAACGTTTGCGAAGGTTGGCAAATGTTGGGGAATATTGAGAAATTTTAGCCAACACTAGAATGTTTTTGAAGAATATTGGCCAACATTGATGTCCGTTGACGTTGGAGAATGTTTTTCGAGCGTTGGCGGATGTGGGAACGTTGGTGAGTACTAGGAAAAGTTGGATATATGAAGGAAAATGAAAATGTATCTTGAAGTTGACAATCCCTGACGAACCTTTTGTAGATGGAAGGCAAAGAATATTAAAAATCATATTGCAACCAAAAAAAAGTTTAACATGAATTATTATATTTCAAAAACTTATATTTCTTGCTTGTTGCAAAGATGTTACAAAGTGGCTCCAAGAATCAACCACTATGAAATGCAATTCCGTTGAAATGACTTAATTCCGTTTAAATATGGCGCAGTTTGGGGTGTTTAAATTGAAAATATAACATAGATTTTTGCTGATTTTTGACATCAAAGGGTAATTATTCCTTGACTACCGTTTAAAAACAATATTGTTTTTAAACGGGTATTCAAAATAAAAACAAAATTTTCCTTTAACGGTTAAAGATAAAAAACCATAAAAGTGTGATATTATGGAATCATCATACGTGATGTTGAGATTAGAGGATGTATGTAGTCAGCGAGAGAGGGTTCAAGAAGAATGAGAGCAGTGAGGCAGATGGACTGGTAGAAGAAAGTTGTGAAGGGGCACAACAATAATGGAAGGCGGTATGTGTCAATGAAAAAGGCAAGGTACCACACACAACGAGCATGTTGACACTCATCTCTTTCCCTTCCCTTCAAGCACTTCCATTTATTGCAGGCACATACACACATATACACTTCAATCTCCCAAAAGTTTGTTGTCCATTTCGATGTTGTCCATGTGACCATGTTTGCTCTCGTATGTGCCTTGTAAAGTTTATCTTCTTCCTCTTTTTCTCTTAACTTCTTCTCACTTGGGAAGATCTTGAGCCTCAATTTGATGTGAATGCAAAGTCTCATTATTTAAATCTATTCTATTGCGTATGTACACTAGATGAGCACTATTGTCACTTTTGTATAATTTTTTTTTACGAATCGTCATATATTTAATACACAACTGGAGGTTTAAGGAGGGAGGTTTTCAACCTTTCGATTATTCTATTATAGTGTTGAGAGATGTTCTATGTGTGTAAATGGAAAAAGAGTTGCATGTAGGTAGAGTTATACATCTTTAATATCTATTGTGAAACCTAACGTGGATGAAAACGTTGTATGTAGTGTCTCAAGTGGATATGTTAGATGATGATGATCACTATCTACTACACAAGCAAGAACAAGTGAAGCAAAAAATAAAACTCCATCAACAATGATCATTATGAAACGTTTATAAGATTTGAGACTGTAATATCAATATCCTAATTTTTCTCTTACACCACCTTTTTTGTAAGGCAAGGTCAACTCATTGATGTTGAATAATTACCCAGAATACAAAGCTTAGAATACATGTACGGAAATAGGAATATTCTCTCTTATTCTTTTTCTTTACATCACGTATGAATTAGTTTTTTATAAAGAATTATTCTAGATATTGGCATCTATTCATAAATTTCTTTTTCGATGAACCTACCCTACAAGTAGGTAGTCACAATTTCTTCAATTTGAGAACTTCTTCAATTGTTTCAGTTTCTCTCAATTCCACAAGAAGGGCATTTATGGTTTATAATATTTCCACCCTATGATTAAATTCAAGGTTGGGGAATTTCCATAAGTGGAAAACACTTTTGTAATATACTTTCAAATAGAGAAACAATCTCAAAATATTTGCAAATAGGGGAAGGAATAACCTTCCACTTTGAAAGCAAAGAGAAAAAGTTATATATTAACTTGAATATGCTAAGATGCCAATCTTCCTCATACTAGCCTCAATGTGTTTACTACACTAAATTTGATAATTAGTGTTAGATACACTAATTTACATGAACATGTAATAAGTTTTTAGTGTTGTTCAATGATTTTACCCACTATATTGGCCAAGATGGGGTCTTTATATAGTATCAGAATCAAAGCTCTTGGTGAATTTTTTTAAACAAAAGTAAAAACTTATAGCATTTTCAAATCTTATAATAATCTAACACTAATTATCAAATTTAGTGTAGTGATGAGAAATCAGAGTTAGAATGTAAAATGTAAATTTTTTTTACAATCCCTTCCCTTATTTAGAAATATTTTACAAAAATGCTCCAAATTCCTCTAGGTACACAAAAGATTTAGAATCTACGTGATGCGTACATTCCAGCAACGGAAAAGGGAGCAGCGTGGCCAAAGAAGCTCGCATACAACAACAGACAACCGTCACCTTCCCTTTTCCCCTTTCGCCAAATCGCTTTTGGCCATGGATGGCCGAGCTCCACCATCGCGACAACATCCCCGCATCTCTCAAGCAGCAATCCGATCCCCATAATCGCCATGGCTGGTACATCAATTCGTGGAAAGCAGCAGCAACAATCTGGGTACTAATTCTCCTCATCGCGATGGCAGCCGCGAGCATGAGCTGGGCCGTGGCGGCCTCGACCGCATGGCTGTCCTCCAGCAAGCAACAAGCGGAGGGATTGCGCTCGCTCTTGCTCCCCGCTGGGGTTCGAGTGGTAGGTGGTCTCAAATGTAGCAGTACTAGGGCATTACCGACGTGTGCCGCCTCCTTTGACGAAGCTGGTTCGGGCAAGAGCTTTGATGAAGCTGCCTCGGGCAAGAGCAGCAATGGATTCGTGGACATGGGTGTGCTGCCCATCCAATTCGAAAACGGCCAAGATCCTCCCACTGTTGTCTTCGCTCCCAATCGCCGGATCGTCGCCAGTAAGCTCTCTTTTCTCCTCAATTGCCCTAAATTCTATGCATAAGACAATCTTCACTTCTTTTTTTCACTGAATGTTATTATTCTTTGTTCAATTGACCTAATCACAGTATTCAGAAAAAGAAAGCTTATCTGGCAGTTTTTTCTTTTCTTATATGAATCTGTGCAATTTGCATACTTTCCGCCTCCAGTACCCCGAATTGTCTGCATTAAATAAATCTGCTCTTGTTTGAGATATTTGAGTCTTCTGTTTGACGAGTCGCTTGATTTTTGGACAAAACGGATGTTGTTATCTGTCTCAAATAAACCATACAGAAAAGTTTGTTTTTGGGCTTGATCTGGCATCCGTGCAAGGCTGTAGATATTCCATATTGTCAATACTGTGAAATTGGGAGTATTGAATTGTGAGATTGCTGCAGTCGGTGATTTGCACGGGGATTTGGAGAGGACGCAGTCGGCTTTGCAACTTGCTGGCGTTTTGAGCACGGATGGCGAGCATCGATGGGTTGGAGGCACCACGGTACTGCAATCACTTTTCTTTCTTAGCTTTCAGTAGAAATTTCGACACTGACACCAAAGTTATCTGCAAAAGATCGACTTCTAGAAGGCCATGAAATTCCTTCACACTTAATTTGTGTATTTCTTGAATGATACTATATCTGAATCGAACTCTTAGATCACATATGCAAAAGTTAACACTGATATGAAACTTACATATCATTGAGAGTACCTCCTTCGGTTTCGAAGTCACGAACTGCAAAAGGTTTCACTCATGGAGACACCTACTTCTGGAGTCGGAAAGATTAGGGTGTGCTCATGTACAGTCGCTGTTTTCCTCTCCATTATGGATAGGCCTACTTTTGAAGTTATGATTCGATTGTAAGCTTCTTTTGGTGCAGGTGTTGGTGCAAGTGGGTGATGTACTTGATCGGGGAGAGGATGAGATAGCGATTTTGTCGTTGTTAGCATGGCTGGGCAAGCAAGCTCGCAGCAAGGGTGGGGCTGTGTTTCAGGTTTTGGCCGACATACAAATTGCTTCGCAAACTTGATCGTTTTTGAGTTAAGTCAGTTTTTGACGTTCCTTTTGTGTGTGTGTTTTGTTAGATTCTTGGCAACCATGAGACTATGAATGTAGCTGGTGATTTTCGGTACGTCGCTCCCGGAGGCTTCCATGAAGCGGAATTGTTTGCAGAGTATTGTGAGCAGGACCATGGCGGTAACTGGGATGCTGCTTTTGAGGCTTGGCATGAAGCATCTCAAGAGTTGAAGAGAACTCGTGAAGCTGGGTTCACTAGCTGGTTGCCTATGTTCAATCCCATCAAGGTACAACACTGCACCCCATCCACACTAACGAGCCTTAATAATCATTAATTATGGACTTTCTTCTATGACCAGTTAGATAAATAAGTTCAATATCATATCATTATGAAGTCCCTCTAGCCGATCGAGTCCCGAGGATTTCATATGTCAACATACTGAATGAGGAGTTCGGACAAGTTCCTCGTCTGGTTAGGTTTATCATAGAATCCATGAGCTTCTCGTGGAGAGCATCATTGATTATATGCACTATACATGATACTGGATCCTCGATAACCTCAAGAAGATTAATGTTCCAAACCGAAAAGTGTGCGAAACTTGACCTAATTGGTCATTTACATGCGACTTGGCGTGTTACTTCTTTCAGATTCAGAAGGGGATTGTAGCAAGGACGAAGCTATTGTCTCCAGGAGGGCCATTGGCGATGCAATTGGCTTCTCATGGAGTTGTACTGAAAGTAAATGACTGGCTATTTGCACATGGAGGAGTCCTGCCTCATCATGGTCAGAGCTCTTACTTTCATGTCTGCGTCTTCCCACTTTTTTAGCGTGATTCTGATCTTCCATGTTCATTGGTCTTGCACTCCATTCAATTCAAATTTCTTGTCTCCAACGAAGTGATGCTCTATTCGTTTGCAGTGGACTACGGATTGGAGAGGATGAATCGGGAGGTAAGCTTGTGGATGAAGATGGGCAACAACAGATGGGGCAAGCCTGCGGAAATGCCGTTCGTTGCTGTCAAAGGGTTCGACAGCATAGTGTGGAGCAGGTTGTACTCCAAGGAGAATTTTGATCGACCCCAAGAGAAGATTCAGGTATTAACCAAATCATTCTTAAAAAAGGTGGTTCATTCCTCTTAGCCGTTTTGATTACATTCAGAAAAACATCAATGTGGTTGATATGGTGTTTGATTCTTGGAATTCAGGCATGTGGTATACTTGCAGCAGCTCTGTCTGCAACCAATTCACGTGGCCTTATCGTCGGCCACACTCCACAAACAGTCGGTGCGAACTGGTAACTCCTCCAACCTCCGTAATCTTCCTCCAGTATTTTGACGCCTTGGCACACAATAGTCTCTTGGAACTTCCGAAGTCCAGATTATCTATTCGCATTATACCTATCATTGATAGCTTCCTGTGTGATCAGTTATCTTATTCATAAAAAATAATCATCGGAAAAGGTTTTGAGCAGCTTAGGACGAGACATTGTTTTCATTACTAGAGATTATGAGAGCTTATCATAAGCAGAATGCCTACACATCAGTGAGTAAGAACTGCTGGAGCCTCGAAGTAGGTCCTTCCTACCTATTCAACAGTATCCGAGGCTGCATTTAAACCCCTTTTAAAACCTCAGTAAGAATATTCCTGTACTCAAACAGCAATTGAATTGATGATACTTGCAGCAAGTGTGATGGGCGAATCTGGCGAATAGACGTTGGCATGTCGAGTGGGGTCCTTCATGCTCTTCCCGAGGTAAAAATCTTGAGCTTCTTCTTTGCTGATCTTTACATCGACACCCTATTCTATCTAGTATTAATTCTGTGCTTCTATTTTAAGATCGCTAAACATATGATTACCCAAAATAGTTCAATCAGTTCCATGTAAAGCATGATCATGGTTTTAATCGGTAACTTGCTTGGTGAGTGCAGGTATTGGAGATTGTGGACGACAAGGTGAGGATCATGACAGTGACGGAGGAGTTTCTTCCGGGAGAGTTTTCAGAAGAGGAGTCTAGTTGGAAAGGCAAACTAGAAGTACAAAAATCGTAGGATCAGTTTTTAGTTTTTTTTTTCTTCATCATATTTTTATCAACAGTAAATCGATGTTCTCCTATCAAGATTCTCTTTCCTGAAAGTACATGATTCGAATGCTCATTAATGGATGGTTTCAATTTAATTTTCCAGGTAACAAAATTGGTCAGTGAGGAGGGTTACCAAATTGTTGACCGCTCTCTGAGTACAGTAATCAAATTCTGTCTAAAAAGGTGGAGATTACGTCAATCATTCTTTCTTAGGCAGAGTCTAATATGGAAAGGATTGGGTAAGAAAAGATAAAGCCGACCATGCTGGGGATCGAACCCAGAGTCTCTTGCTCCGTAGGCAAGCGCCTTATCCATTGGGCCACACGGTCTATCTCGCTGCGTGCAGCCCCGAATATTCGCTAACAAGATGCTTCGGGAGGAGGGTCGACGGTTATTATACTAGACATTCTTTTTTTCTTTATTGAAGAATCTCGGAAAGTTGCAAAAATGCATCCATTTTAATTTGACGAAATTAGAGGCACAAGCTTAGTGAGATTTATGCTATAATTCCTAAAGTTCCTCTTGACCCAATTTGGGCTTTGGTCACTTGTAATTTTTGGTGGAAAGCTAATTCTATGAATAGAGGACTTAAAGTTTAGGAATTAGTAGCCATTTTGGTTCTCAAGTGAAGAACTTTTGTTTTTTCAGATATCTTCTCTTTAACTCCTAAAGATCCTTGATACAAAATTGTCTAAATTATCAAAAAGGACCTTCAATCTTCTACTTCAGGTCCAAAGAAACTCAATTAGAAGATCCAACTGTAGGATCTTGAAGTTAACTTGACCCTTTACTCAGATGTTAAATTTGAACCATTAGTTTTTCTCTGAATTTCGGCTTTCTTGGATCTTTAGGAGTTAATTATTCTTTGCAATACCTATGAAAGAGAATATCTCTCTCAAAGATGCTTCAAGAGAGGTATGACACCATTTTAGTTGAATGTGTAAATTTTGGTACTTGGTAAACTCCGGAATCATTGCATTTTGTTTTTTTTTTGCTGAGGCTCTTACTTTTTGCAATGGGATATGGCTCCTATAATATTTTTGTACACGAATGTTATGGATAAATTGGGACATGAGAGTGAGTCAAGGGGGGGGGGGGGAGTGGGTAGCACATGGAAAATGGCCTTGTAAGGAGTCGTAGTACTTTGTGGGGACAGCCATACAATAGCAAAATGTGGCGGTGCCTAATTTGATGGTTACGAACAAACAAACAACATGCGGGGTGGACACAAGATCCACTCTCGCCATGAAAATCGCGCCCTTGCACACTCACTCACTATAATTATCATCATCGACAACCCAAATAAAATTTGTTATTGCTCGTAATAACGTACATGGCTTGGCTTTCACCATTTCGGGTTGTTTTGATTTGTTGTACCCTTGGAAGGGCGCACCGGGCATATTCCTAGAGTAGAAGAAGTTTTTTCTCACGCATGTTTAGAAACCGTGAGATGCTCTCCAACTTTTACTTATATGCATGTTGAGATTTTGCGTAGTTGCCATTACCTTCTCTTCATTATGAAATTTGCGACTGCATTGCGGAATTCTCCATTCTCGGTATCGAAAATGCTACGCCTCAAAGGTAGCGAAGGATTCCGTGCTTCATGTTCATGGGTGTTATGTAAGCTTAAGGTTGACATGATAAATCAAAGTTTTTGTCGTTTGTGAAGTAGTAGTGGCCGAAGAAATGAAGTATATCCGTGAAATTGCAATTTTTGTTCAAAATTTATGAACAATATCAATTGTCAATAAATTTACTTCCTAAATAGTATATTAAAGTATGTTTCATATGGAGGACTCATTCTAGACCATTTTTCTAACATTCATTATGATGTGTTGAAGGTAAAACCAAAGTGCTAAACTCCATGGCTCTCTCAGCCCTAAAACGCCCAAGCATGCCACTCAGGCTTGATTTTTAGTGTATTTTCGGAGGGGATGGGGCATTTAAGGGTTAATTTGAACTTAAAGTTGCATAATTTTTGGAGGTTAAGAGCTTCATTGAAGTCACTATGTAGTAATATCACCAAACTTGCAAATAACATTTAGATCTCATTTAGTTCCATGTCATTTATAAAGATAGAACAAGTTGTTCAAAAACAAGATGCGCGTGCATATCAAGAAGTACATCAATGTGCATAGAGCTACACAATGACCATTATACGATTAGAGGCATGTCAATTTTTTTCCGTGAGTCCCTTAACTAACCCACTTCTGCCATCCGGGACGTTACCACGGACAGCAATAAAATCTCGGTCGTGCATAAAAATCTAGAAAAATCACTGCTCCACTGACTAGTGTTGACATTCGCAAATCAAGTTTCGAACCCCACCCCCCCCCCTTCTGACTAGAATTTAATTAGAAGTCGAACCGGGCCGGGAGGGGATTGTACGCATGCCTGCAGGGGTCCGAGGGAGATTTGATCCCCCACTAACACTTGAACTAGTACTAACATTTTTATTACCCTTCCCGTTACTATTTAATTTTTGACGGGCATCCAATGGTGTGCACGTCAAGGCAAGATCTCGCACATACATACACACACGTGTCTTGTGAGTCATGCATGTATGTCCATGTATGTCCCATCTTTTGCTCATGAATTGGGAGAATTGGGTCGCGCCTTTGTCAGTAGTAGTCGTACTTTGGGGAGGGGGATTCATGAGTGAGCAATTTTTGGTCGCTTGGTCTCTTGAGAGGATCATGCACACGATGCTGTCATGGGAGCAGGAAACACGCCAAACTCCATGTTCGAATGTGTCCCGTCCCGGGCATTATCGTCGTCGTCCGTCGTCGTCGTCACCCTCAAGGACACCGAGTGTCATTCAATCATGGTTTGCCCATGAAGGGGTAGATTAAGTGCAACTTCCTTTCGTCAACATGGTATCAAAATCCTATCCACATCTCGCTTTGTTGTTGTTGGGTCCCTCTCTCTCTTTTGTTCGAAGTAAAAAGTGAAATAAAAAAAAAAAAAATCCTCCCTAAAATTTAAAAAATCTTGTGAAAAGGGAAAGTTATGGCAGGACTTCAAAACAATGACGGATAATTCAAAATTAAGCACCCAAAACTTGCCACAAGAAGAAGTTTGTATACGTGAAAGTGAGATGTTAACTCTTAATGGTACATGATGCAAAATTGCCTAAATTATCAAAAATGATCTTTTTCCACTTCAAGCCTGTAAAAAATTGAGCCAACTTTGTCCTATATGATCTCACAAATGAAGAAGAATCGACGGATCAAATGTGACATGTGCATAAATTGTCAAATTAACTTCAAGATCCTACAATTGGATCTTCAAGATAATTCTGACTATGTTTACTTTTAATCACAAACAAAAAAAAAAGTCAATCACATACATTTTAGACAAATTCACATATTCAAGATCCGAAAATACAAAAAAAATCTTGTACACTTGTAACCATGGTGTTTACTAATAAAGTGTGTAGTTTATATTCATGAATAAGTGGTGAATTTGCAAGCTCGTGACCAAGATGTACATAATATTAAAGAAAAATGAAGATGGTATATGTACATACATGTGTATCTTGTATACATGATACACAACACATAAACCAAAAATATGTGTATTACTATTATAGTTTCCTTCCAAGTCATGATCTAGTCAATGATTTGGATATGCATTTTGATGAAATAATCAATGGTGGCCTTCTTTGTTACTTTTTGAGAGAAAAATTGGGAACCTTCACCGATTTAAATTGGAATAAAGTCATAGTAATTTTTCTAATTTTGAGTATAGTGAAAGAAATTTCACCAAACCTTATCTCCTCCTTACCCAAAAAACAAAAAATAAATAAAATCTTCTTCCAAAACAACAAAATTTCGAGGTCATGCTTAGGTCATAAGTGTTCAAGGTATCTCCACTTTGAAATCAATGATAGAAAGACAAGTTCTTCAAATCCCGGGTAATAAGGCTCAATGATTGTTGGACTTGAATAGTTTTTCTCAAGTTACAAATACTTTGCATGGAGCAAAAGCATGAAAGATGTTATTATTCATTGCTGCTTCTATGGCCTATATCCGGGGGCTAGATCCCTTCCAAGGCACATGAATCTTCACTTTATTTTGATGGAGAAACCCTTGTTTTGATTTTAATTTAAAAGGTCCACATTAATTTTGAGGTTTTAATTCTTTGTTGGATAAGATACATTGTAGTGGCTAATAAATAATAAGATGTTGATACTAAAGAAAATCAATGTGGACCTTCTTATCTTAGTGGCATAAATAAGTGGCTATAGGTACTAATTGCCCATCTTTCTAATATGGTGTCCTCCTATAAGGATTATTTATTTGTTAAATTTTTTGAGTTTGTTTTTAGTATCGCGGTTAAACTTTCATGCGAAGTGTTTGATGGTAATTTTAACAACATTAAGATGTTGTACCCACTAGTAGGAAACCTGATAGAACAAAGGACGTATTTTTGTGGTTCAAAGGACTCTAGCCAAAATGAATAACAATACATGAAGGATACAAATTATGAATGTGTCTCATTGTCATTCTTTTTGTCAAAATCAAAACCTTGTCATTCTTTCCGTCATTGTAAACAACCTATGGAGTATGGACGCTATGTCATTTATGTAAAATTTGTCATGTCACTTATGGCCGGTTTTCCTACTAGGTACCTAAGCCTATTATAGTAGGCATTATTCCAAAAATGATTCATTGGGTGTTTACCATTTGCGAGATCATAACATCCAAAGTCTTGCGTAGAACTTACAACATGACACTTGCAACATGACACAACTGAGAATTTAAAATGGCTTCTTACAAACAATAAAAATAAAATGATGATTTTCATAATAGAAAGTGATCTAGGGAAGGTCAACTACCCTATATCATGTAGCACAATGACTAAATGGCTGAAATTTAGCCCAATATAAGAAAATATCTTGCACTTGAAGGTAGGATCCCAAAACCGCACAAGATAAAATTGCGTTGAGTGCATCCAAACAAGTGGTATATCATCTCCTCCAAAATTAGGTTCAAATCAAGCACTTTTGAATGTGTCTGTTTTAGAAACACCTACCGCTCTTACGTTTAAAAATCTTATTTAAAGTAAATCCAAAGTTTATGATTCCAGTTGGTATAATCTCCTATTGTTGCATACATACATTGCACAGCTTTAATAATTAAATCTACTAGGCCATACCACAATGAGCTTGCCAATCTGAAAGTTGTATAAATTTTGACCATGTTACCTTACTACAAAATGGCACACAACAAACACACTTGGAATATTAGAATCTAAGGTATTTTAATTACCTATTCTATTTCAAAAGCGGTTTCCATGAATGATTATTGATTGAAAGCTTCAAAAGAATACATGTGCCAAAACGATAAGAGAAAAAACCCATAGCTTGACATTCCCCCACCACCATGACTGGCAACAAACAAACACCACGAGGGAACGGTGAAGGAGATCATGCAGTGAAGGGGGAGGAAGAAGAGGTAGAAGAAGGAAGCTAAGGCGGAAGTATCTTCTCAAGAGGGATGGGCACGGATTTTGTCTTACCGCTGCATCGTCATTGAACACGAGGATATGGCCATGCCATGCCAGCCATACCATTCACCACACCCGCCGTCCGGCCTTTGCACTCTTCCAAGCAGCACCCTCTCAGCATAACGGGGATCGATCATCGTCCCCGGAAGTGCGGGGAGCTTCTGTTGTTGAGCCTTTCGCCGACCAAATACGTGGCCCACGGGCTCACACTTGAGCCAAGCATCGCCGCCGGGACCACTGTTGTTGTAACACTGCAGCAATGGCGCTTCGTTCTCACAAAAATTCCCTCACGCTATAATGCACACACTGAGGACTACTGTTCCTCTTTGTTTCCTTGCTGTGGTCGTGTCTTTCGGTTCCTCTCGTGCCAATTTTTACTAATATTTACTTTTCCCCCGCTTAAAATTTATCTCGCGACGTAACACTGTGCAACTGGAGGTCCTGCATATGAGAGTGTTCGCCTTTCGGTTCTTGAACCCTGATCGGCTCAATTTTTACTGATATTTAATCTTCACGCATGAAATTTATCTCGGTTCTTGAACGGCGACGTAACACTGTGAAGTTCGGCTTTGTTAGAAATCGGAGGTACTGCATGTGAGCGTGTTTGTCTTTCGGTTCTTGAATCCTTGCGTATCAGTTTTTACCGATATTTACTAAACGGCATAATAGTTATATCGGTTCTTGTACGGCGACGGAAGACTTGCAGATGTCTGTTCTTTAGAATCCGGCTTCGTTAGAGATTGGTTGTTATGGTCATAGGAGATGCGAGCAAGTCTAGTTCGGCTTTTGTTTCTTGATCGGCGACGTAACACCTTGGCATGGTCACCGTGCAGATGAGTGCGCTTTATAGTTTGGCTTCGTTAGAAATCGGAGGCACTGCATATGAGAGTGTTCGGTCATAGGAGACGCGAGATTAATCTGTGTCGTACTCTGCCGTGTGGTCACGTCTCACGCTTGAAGCCGCATCTTGTCTGCGTGTAGCCGTGGCAGGGACAGCTGTAGGCGCCACGAATTATTGATGCTATTACGACCAGCTCCTGTCGCTATTAATGGTGCACCGGTTCCGGTCTTCAATTGTGAGAGCCGTATGGGAAATTACATCGCTTGGTAGCGTGTAGAAGGGGAGGGAGTTGTACTGCGACAAGGCCGTGGACAGTGATTTCGTTGCGATTTTCAGCGGATCACTTCCTTGTTTTAACTTCATTTGCATGCATCTTAGAAGTCTTAGTGTCATTAATCGGTCGCTGCGACTTATTAATGACGTTCGATCTGACACTCAACGTTGAGTCTGACATTCTTTGTTGACTACAGATACCAAAGAGGATTTGATCCATTCTTGTTGCGAGCGTCTTCAAATCCGATTTTTTAATATTCTCCGTATATCCTTAGAAAACACACAAGTCACTGTCGTATCTCATACGGATGTGCAGGTCCTTGTCTATGACATCTGCGTAGTTCATCAGGCAGTTCTTCTTGTTCATAGTTCACATCATTGTGAAAGTTGTAGAGGAGAGCGACGCCTCAAGTACAAAATGAACTCGCGAGGGTTGTGTGTCTGCAGGCGTGAATTGCAACGGTCCGGTGGAAGTTCCTCATCGCGAATAAAACATCAGTAGAGTTCTGTTCACACTCAAAGCATCGTCAGACTTGGTGCACCTTTCCATCTTGCGAACTTTCTTACCGACAGTTCTTATTTCCAAGGAGAGGCTAGGAGCGATTTGTCTTCGAAGTTTTTGCCATCGGTGACAACCTCAACGACGGCTCTCTCTGGTCGAGTTTCTATTCGTTCTAATCAGCGCCCAGTCGCTGGAAGCCGACGAAATATCTTCAAGTGACAGTGCTTCTTCCTAAGACGTTTCAATCCGAAGGTAGGAACACAGCTCTCTTAATTATTAGACAATGCATAACATGCAACTGGTGTACTACGGTGTCCGGAGTTGCTAACGATGTTACCAGAGCTGGACGTTTTGTCGTTAAGCATGAAGTAGTCTCTGTAGGGAATCAGTGTTCGTTGAAATATGATGCTTAGTTTTAATGTCTACTGAACCAGTTGTTGTCGTGAACGTTAGCGTCAACGATCATGAATCAGTTTTTTTGCTACAAGAGAGTACCTTTTTACTGTAGAGTACTCTTACGGAGAATTGAGAGTAATATATTGATGCCCTGACATCCATCTGAGTGTATCATCCTCAGTCCCAGACCAGCTAGACAAATGATACCTCCGATCAGTACATGCGAACTTTTAAAACCTGCGCCTGCAGGTGTACTATCAAAACGAGATTAAAGATCTTCTAAGAATAGTTAGTGGATACAGGAAGTTGTACTCATAAACATGCATGTTCTATTTCGATCCTTTCCCTTGACACATTCCTAAAACGTCGTATAGGACGGGGCAGTCTTGATGAGGGATATTAAGCTTCGAAATGATAGAGTTTCTTAATCACTCTAGTTGAGACGTCGCATTGAAATTGAACCGGAGACTGTAGTCTGAACTGTCGATGAAGGCGGTCCACCCTCGTTGAAAACACAGAATTATGTTGCCTCCCCTTGAAAAAACATCATGCTCAATGACCCGAGAGTACTCATATCGGCTTGTCTCATATGTTTCTGTCTTGGTCTTCTGTTCTGCAGAAAGTAATGTATTCTGAGCATCAAGGAGTCGCCTGATTATCGATTTATTTGCGGTGGTTGTTCAGTCTTATAGTCAGTTGATCGATCACCAGTTTGGGTACTCAGTCACCGTGGTTTGAAGAAGCTCTAAGTTATGGCTCTTGGTGAAGGCACTGAGCAGTTCACAAGAGAAACGGATGAAGAGAATTTTTCAGACTTAGACTCATCTGATTCTGAGGACGAGGATATTCTGAAGGCATTCGAGCCTGTCGTTCCACGATCTGGAAAAAGAACGTATGGAGTATTGGTTGAGGATATGATGACAGAGCGTAGACACAAGAATGCGAAGCTCGATGAGCAGCTAGTTTTCTTACGGTCGATCCTTCCAGGCACTCACGAAGGGGTAAGTCGAACTGGCTTCAGAAACTCTGCACAGCTTTGTGACATTTTATATCCTTCGACATGTTCTGGATGCTCTTTGGCTGTGTGTTGTTTCCCGTGTTGGTTACGATCATTATCCACTTACACATGAACGCAAAAGCCTTCCATGCAGTCGTTCTGCCATACTTAAGTTAATGATTTCTGATTTGAATGCAGGAAGAAGGGGCCTCTGTTCTAATAGATGCATACGAGTATATAACGAGGCTCCAAAAATCTGTGGACGATCTCAACACCGAACTTGTACCATTGTGTAATCCTGCCAATATGAGCGCTGCCTGTCTCAGGGAGGAGTCACTTGAGGTGACATCCACTGTACAATCGACAAACGCAGGGTCCGTTTGTGTTTTATACCAGCATCCTATGGTAGGTCTTCACCTACATTGCCATAGCCTGATTCGTGCGCTTGAATATGCTTTCACCTCTTCTTTACGAATAACTTGCTCGGTCAGAATCAACGATCACTGTCGTTAACTTCATATTTACTTCATCTCGTTAAGTTGGAAATATGATATTACATGTGTCGTTTTGGTATTCTGAAATGGTGATGCGGAATGAGATTGATAGTGCTTTTCTATGCCAAACCTTAACTGTTCATACTAAATCGCGTCATTTTCCTCAGTAAATTGTCGGTTCATCGAAGTTGTGGCTACATACTCTTTCGCTCAGCTCAAGTTTATCAGTCTTGAGCAGTGGTATCTTGATCTGTTTGAACCAAGTGTTTCACTTTGAGCGCCTTCGATGAATTCAATAAACGTCACAAGGTCAAAGTCTTAAAATAAAGATTGACACGATTTTGGTAGCTGGTGTGTAGACAATTGAAAAACTTACTCGAGCTCAGTGTAGCAAGTACGATTTTAGGACCCGAATCCTGACCATTCCTAACTGACGTCTGATGTATTATCGAGAAACAGGTGGTAGTGAAACGAGAGGAAGGAAAAGTGGAAGTCCACATTGCGTGTATAAATAGACCAGGGATCCTAGTGGACATCATGGGCGCCTTGGACTCCAAGAGGATAACTGTGTTGCACGCTCGTATTGCCTGTCGGCAAAACGTCCTATTTGAAGCTCTGACCATAGAGGTAAGAGTCAGTTGACGTTCTTTTCTCCCCGTTCCATATATATGACACTTTTGTGTGCAAGCATGTAGGCCGATTGAATCCATCAACTTGATGGGTTTGTTGCCAGTGGCAATATCTGGTACTAGAGACCTCGTGACTGAATTGCGTTGCAAACATTTGGAATAGAATGACACTCGAATTAACAGCGAAAGTATCATTACGTGAGAGAGCTTGACGATATCTGACTTAGAAATGTTGGAAATGACAGAAAGAAACGCTGGCACTGCATACTGGTCCGGAGCCGCTGCCCATCGAAGCAGAAGACGAGGCTGTGAAAGACATAATTGTTCGTGCCATCCGTCAGGGGAATACCAACAGTTACTCACTTGTCCAGTGACATCAACCACATCCGAGCGTCGATGGAGCTGCAGTATTTTGTCAGACTATAAGCTGCGTCCCTGTACTCTGCTCAGGGTAACAAGTGATTGCTCGCTAATCTCCTAGCTTTCTACTATCAGCCACGGGTATACAGATTTCCATCTTACATGAGTAGTCTGCACTTTAGGATGATAACTGTATCTGGTCTACATTTGAACCACACAACTGTTGTTGACCTCTGATGTGTACAGTAAAATTTTATTACATAATGACCTGATTACCTCTCGGTCATCAAATCACAGACATAGCGTGCTCGCACCCTTTGCGAAATCATCACAGCCTTCAGAGCTGGATCGAAGGCGATTCTTGCGATCCTCTGGGTCTGCAGGTAAGTCAATAATCTTTTAAGGACGTGACTTTCGAGTTCTTGTGACGTTGTGCATGCCCAGGTTCAGGTGATTGTGGTGTGAAACTATGAGGAGATTTATGAACCATATTGATGAAGTTTGACGTACAATACTCTGTCATTCTGATTTCCTAATCGACTAGACCTCTGCTCTACCAAGAGCAATAACTCTCTTCCAGTCATAGTTACGAATTCACTGTTCCTGAAAGAGACATTTTTAATGGAGATACCAACGAGAATCCGTTGCTCTGGGGGCTTGATTGAATTGTATTAGGACAGAGCTTCGTACTTGGAGAAGTCATGCGGTAGGCTTGGATCGGCATTGGAAGGGCCAAGGTACTGGTCCTTGCAGCAATGCCACGCGTGATTACACCAATCAATATACTAGATCATCCTATTAGTGTGTGAGTTTTCTTCGCCAAAGTCAATGACAGGTAAGACTATCAATAGTAAGTAGAGACGTTACATTATTTTGACCCCTCAACAACCATGGTCACCGATTAGGCTTTTTGTAATTTTGGACAACTAAGATGAAGGGTTTGAAAGTAATATTTTTTGCTTAAGATTTTTATTAGGTGCTCTTTTAAGTGCAAAATGTGTGTGGTAAAATTTGCAAAGTCGAATTCCAATTTTAAACCTTCACTTGGAAATTTTAGGTTGTAACTTTTAAGCCCAAAAAGGGCCTCTAAATTGAGTCTTTTTTTGAAAAAAAATTCTTGGAAATATGTTCATAACCAAATTAATACTTAAGTTCCAAAGTGTCCCAAGTCAAAAAGTTCACCATTTTTACATGGGCAGCCTCCAAAAATTTGAATCTTTACAACACCTAAAAAGATATGATCTCTGTTATGTTTCTCTTGGAAATTGGACCACTTAGGGTTACTTTACACTATGGACCATGAAGATTGACCACGGCCTTCTAAAACCTGTGATTGGAGAGTAAAGTGTTCTTGGTACCATATATACATTATGAGATTGGCATTAAACTTGAAACAACTTTGTTGCTTTCCTAGAGATTTTATTTATTATTTTACTTTTTTTTTCTCTTCTTTTCTTTCTCCTGTACAACGGTACAAGGGCCAAAGCTAACAAAATCAGTGCCCTGGTATGTGCATGTATTGGCTGCGCAATATATTAATACATTCATTAGATAAAATAGATAAAGGGAGAAGAAAATAGAAAATTGTAGCCTTTTTGAAACTCATATAGTTAGATAGATAGATAGATAGAAACTCCGGTCCCTTTCTAAGGGGCCGGCGTGAATGAAGTGTCCGTTCGTAATGTTAATATCCCGATGGCCACCGGACAAGGGGAAATTGGAACAATACTACTTCCCCCTCTCGAGGGTGGACACTATAACTACGCTAGTTTCTAGCCTAGTTACTAATGCCTTGAAGATACTTGACATAGTATCCCCCCAAAGGGCTTTGAGGTACCCATACAACAAGGTCCAAAGACCCCCCACAATAGTTGGGTGGACTATAGTAGTCATATAGTCATATAATGATCAACTCCTAAATTCAAGTGGCCCACAGGACCTCCAAATCAGTCAATCTGAAATCAAACCGTGTTTTTTTAAACTTGATTTTGGGAAATTCAAATGTAGGAAATCGCTTTGAATCAAAATCCAATTGATCTACCAAATTACTAGTTTTTATCTCAAAAAGATTTTGAGATATGTAATAATCAAGTGAAATACATCCATGAGCGAGAACGATTAACCAATTTTTGTTTTTATTTTTAGCGAATTGCTATAGGAAAAGTACAATTGGTAGCTAAGTATAGAAGAATCCCCCCAAATCTTGAAGGAAGTGCTAGGCTGACAAACACGTTGAGATTGAAAGCAGGTTCTTACTCATTTGGTGCCAAGCAAACCGTATTTTGCAAGGAAGTTGATGGTGAACCGGTTAGCACCTTGCTCTCATCATATTTACTCTTACTGGAGTTTAGTAGACGAATTTCCACTATGCGAATTGACTATTAAACAAACTTTGAAGTGGTTACCGATTAGCACTCTCCCTCCTACTCGAACCTACGCTCTAGAAGCTCATAGTGCCTTTGGAAGCTTATATGGTGTGATAGGAAATTATGAACACAAAGGTCATGTTTGGATGATATGAATTGTGCGTAGATGACATGTTCTGTAATACATAAACAACAAGTCAAAAGGTCATATGTATACAGCATGGTACACTAAAAATTATATTTAGTGTCGGCAACACTAGATGCGAACAACAACACTAACTTGTCAACAAGGATAAACTTATGGCAACTCTAAATGCCAACTACAACACCAATTGTAAACAATAGTAAATTCTAGATATTATTAGTAAAAAGTAGTTGACATTCAGTGTTGGATTTTAAGTAAAAGTAAGGATCTCTGGTCTTGGAATCCTCAATTGAATGCTCCAACTCACTCAATTTCCTGATTGTGGTAACAAATTGAATACAACACATATCCTCATAGATAACACTTTCAACATCAAACCCCATTTCCTTAAGAAGCACTTATTTCACTTCTTGAATCTTCTATTTGTGTATGTACAAAGCAAACAATGCCCTACTTGCATATCGCCCTTATCGGTGAGCGAGATCCCCTCCAGCATTTGGCATTTCAAAGCCATGAAAGAAGTGAAGCTTAAGAAACGCAAAGAGTGGGTTCATACAGTAATTGTCCATTACATGACCAATAGTGTTGTGACATGATTGAGGTGACTACACTATTCATCATCCAAAACTAAATTTACTTTTTAGTGTAGTGCGTAGATGACAATTTGTACGTATAATTATGATAACAATGTAGTGTATAGATGACTAGTGGTTTATAGACAAAATGGTAGTACGTAGATGTGTGGAGATGACTGATCGTACGTAGACAACCTGTTATTTGTTGCCCATAGATCATGAGTAAATGACAGTTGTAGGTACGTGTCAATTTCTGCATTAATGTCAATTGTGCCAAGTAAGCATCTCCTAACTAGTCACTAGGTCCTACCTAGCTAGCCAACACCTTATGCATTGATGTCCGGACGTGCGTAGCTGACACATACTACGTTGATGTCAAGTCGTGCGTAGCCGACACATCCTGCATTGATGTCAAGTTGTGTGTAGCAGACACATACTACATTACTGCATTGATTTTAGATCGTGCGTAGCCGACACATGTTGCATTAATTGATGTCAGGTGGTGCATAGCCGACACAGCTTGTGTTAATGTCAGGTCGTGCATAGCCGACACATCTTGCATGAATGTCACAGGTCCACTACTACAATTTGCAATTTGAGGGGTTTGCAACGTTTTCTTCTCAAATGTTGCTCAAGTTTAACAACATTTTGGAACTTGCTTGAGCAACATTCTCAATATAATAAGCAGCGTTATTTATAATATAATTGAAAACTTTGAAAGCAAGTTCCAAAACATTGCTAGACTTGAGCAACGCTTACACAAATGCAACGTTGTAATGTTGCAAACCCCTCTCTTCTAGTACAAAAGCAACGTTTGTAACGTTGCAAACCCCCTCTCTTCTAGTAGTAATTGTGCATAGCCGACACATACAGTGTGTGGCAAAACGGAGTCAAACTCTTGAAATTCGTAATTTGATAAGCAATGTGGAAAACTTGGCAATAGATTTTTAGAATGTGTAAATTGTGCAATATAGCAATTTGAATGGGCTACAATTTGATGGAGAAGAAGTTCCTTCTTACATTGAAATGTACAAGAAAATTACATTTAAAGGAAACTATGTTCATTGACTCACTTTTGCATCCACTATCAAAAAGCAACTCAATATTTTGTCTACTTGCCTTTAGCGGCTAAAACTGCTTGGATCCGCCTTGGCATGCTTTCATACAACCTCCTACACTCCTCTATTGCTAAAGAAGCCCAACACTCCTCAATACGCTCCCACAATTCTAAAATTCCTGTTGGAGCCCTTTCATACTGGTTAAGACGACGTTTGATCCAAATTAAAAGATGCTCAATTGGATTCAAGTCAGGAGATTGTGCAGGCCACTTAAGAACATCAAAATTTTGTGATCTCAACCATTGCCGAACACTTTTTGTCGTATGTTTGGGATCATTATCATGCTGAAAAATCAAATTTGAAGGATCAAGATCATATGCACAGATGGTATACAATAAATCTCTTTGCAAGATTTCTTTATATTGATGTTGATCCATTCTTCCTTCGATTCTACATAACATACCAGGGCCATGGAATGTCATGCAACCCCATACCATCACCGAACCACCGCCAAACTTCACATCACATTGCACACTTGTCTTGAATCACAAGATTGTTCATTGCGAATCCAACACCAACTACGACCATCCGAGCAAAATCGATTTACCTTGGTCTCATCGTAAAAGATGACATGCTTCCAAATCACCAACGGTCCAATGTTGATGGCGCCTAGCAAATTCAAGTCGATCCTTAATGTGTTTCTGGTTCAATTTTGGTTTCTTATGCTTCACTTTTGATCTCAAGCCTGCTGCACGTAAAGTCCTTCGCACTGTATCAACACTCACAGTAACATGGCATTCCTTGCGTACATGTTGGGCAACTTGTGTAGCATTTTCAAAACCTCCTGATGTGACAGCACGAACACATGCTCTCTTCTGTGCATCACTTAGCACTTGTAGTCTACCACCACTACTAGCTGACAAATCACATAATCTCTTCTTTCTAAGTCTTGCAACATGGCTCTGAGACACCTGCAACTCATGTGCTACATCTCTTGTAGTCCTACCAGCTTGCAACATCACCAAAATGGAGTTATCAAGGTCTTTTCGAGCACTACCACAAAGCTCATCTAAGTGCACCATGGTCTGTCCTCACACTCTGCTTACAATGTGCAATAAGTTGACATGGAGTATGTCAAGATAGACACTCCTTGTGCCTATGCCAATCTGGTCATAAAAGTCTTCCATCCATTTTTTACCACTTCATTGCATTTATTATGGCATGCCATGCAAAACTGAGTCAAGCCAAGTGTATGTGTTGGAAGACATGTATCTCCTTATAACTTTTTTATATGTCACCATGGATGCTATGTCAACTAATACACTCCATATTATATGTCCTCCATGTTAAAAATGGTCATTTCATTATTGAGTTGTTAGGAATTGACGGCCAAATAATCTCTTTCAACAAGGTTGACTCAGTTTTGCCACACACTGTACTTCATTGATGTCACGTCGTGCGTAGCCGACACATCCTGCATTGATGTCAGGTCGTGCACTCGCGCATAGTTGGCACATCTTGTATTTGTGTCAGGTCGTGCGTAGCGGACACATCATGTTTTGATGTCAGGTCCTGCGTAGCCGAGGCATTTTGCATAAATTAATGTCAGGTCGTGCGTAGCCGTCTAGCCGACACATCTTGTGTTAGTGTTAGGTCGTGCGTAGTCGACACATCTTGCATAAATGAATGTCAGGTCGTGTGTAGTCGACACATCTTGCATTAATTAATGTGAAATCGTACGTAGCCAACACATCTTGCATGAATGTCATGTCGTGCGTAGCCGACACCTCTTGAATTGATGTTAAGTTGTGCTCGTGCGTAGTGGACACATACTACATTGATGTCAAGTTGTGCGTAGCCGACACCTTTTGCATTAATTAATGTCAGGTGTGCATAGCGGACACATCTTGTGCTAATGTCACGTCGTGCGTAGCCGACACATCTTGTGCTAATGTCATGTCGTGCGTAGCTGACACATCTTGCTTGAATGAGAGGTTGTGCGTAGCTGACACATTTATGTCCTTCACGAACAGGACGTGTATAAGTGACATGTTGTAAGTAGTAGATTTAGATCAATAAATGCAAGACAAATCAAGTAATAAACTTTTGTAACATATCGCTTAAATATTTCTTGTCTTTTTTATATGAATCTACAAATGTCCATATAAATTTACAATTGACAAAATATCTCTTTTGTCATTAGGAGTTAGATATAAACAACTTACTACTAACTAAAGGTTATCTTTACATCAAGTTCCTATCGGCGTTAGTCCTTTTTATATCAAGTCCCTATCAATGCCAATGCAAGTCTCCTATATACCAAGTGCCTATCATCGTCAACGCCACTCTTCTTATATCAAGTCCGTATCAGTGCCGGTCTAATAACTCCTTTACGTCATGCCCACATTTACAAAATCTATATGTCATTGTTAACCCCTAAAGTCGAAAGCCCCCAAAACTGTCAGAACTCCTCAAAACCACCCTCTTTCAATGCAAGATGAAAATTTTCAATTTATGACGGAATCTCAAGTATGTAACCGTAAGATCTTATACCTAACTTGTCCATGTATGTGTGTACCAAAACTTAGATTCAAATTCCTTACCACTTGTGAGATCATAAAATTCAAAGTTGAAAAAAAGTTATTCTCCCTTGTTGCAAAATGGGTTGGAAGTCTTTTGTGAGCCCAAAAAACCAATTTTAAAAGTAAATTTGAATTGAGGCTCTTCAAATTCTTGTTTTTGAGTGAGTTGGGAGCATGCCTATGTAATATTTACCCTCATGCAACCTATAAAACTTAATGAAATGCTTGAACTTTCACATGGAGGTATGCTGAAATTCAACTTCAAAGGCCCCTCTTCGGTAATAAATATGGCATGTGGATAATAATTGGATGAATGATCCAGACGGTGAAATCATGCCTTACAACCTTATTTCCAAGTATACAAAACAAAAATTGAAAAAAAGTAAAATCTCAATTTTTGGTGAATTTTTGAAGTTCTTGCAATCTTATTTATTTTGGGCCGATTTTGAGAATAAACGAGCATATACCACAGTTTGGGCAATTTTGGGCAGATTTCAAATAGTGTTTTCAGACTTTGACTGTAAATATCTCAGAAAGTATGAGGAATTTAGCACCATGAAATGACTTTTCGGAAAGCTATGAAAAAAAACTCTTCAACCTGAAAAAGGTTTCAATTTTGTACGAGCTAAATATAGTAAGTAAGGGGCTGACTACACCCGAAACGATCCGATTCGGGCTCTTTTCGACTGTAGGGGTTAACCCCTAAAGGTCCAAGAAAGCGGAAATTGCTTTTTAGAATTTCCGCAGGGAGAAAATTCAGCCAACTTTGACCATTATAATCTCAAAATTGGAGAAAAATTAACGGTTCAAATCTGACATTCGAGAAAAGGGTCAAGTTAGCTTCAAGATCCTACGGTTGGATCTTCTAATCAATGCTTAGATTGAGTTTCTTTGCACCTGAAGTAGAAGAATGTTCTTCTTGATAATTTAAACAATTTTGTATCAAGGACCTTTAGGAGTTAAGCTACTTATTTGGAGACGTTGATTGTGAATTCAATTGTTGTATGAGATTATTTTTAAGTTAGGCACACTCAACACCTAAATATGAGACCAATGAACTTGAGTTATACACTAAATAGTGCCAAAATATAATAATCAACATAGTATATTTCTACTCACCCATTTTGTATATGTACCACAAGTTGTCATCACATCTGAAGATGCTACACAAAGCTCCTTTTCTAGCCTAAAATCCAAATCTCCAATTCATCTTGTGCACAAACCTTCAAAACACTTAATAAAATGGGTAAATTCCACAATCTTGGAAATCCACAAGCATATTCATACCCAGAAAAAGAGAGGAAAATCTAAAGTAAATGCATTTGCAAATGTAAGATATGAAGAGTCCGAGCACAACATTTGGATCCTAAGGTCCATCAACTAAAAAACCAGTGATTTAATTTGATGGTCTTTGGGTGTAAAGTTAAGTGAGAAGAGGCTATTAAAAAAGTGTATTTTTAGAATAGATTTAGTTTCTTATATACAACTATTCTTTATTTTCACTCAACTTCCTCTCATTCACCAATTATCTTTTGTTCCTTTTTGTCTTCTTTACCTTCACCTTCCACACAAAATTAGTAATTTTAAAAACTCAAGAATTAAAAAATCAATCTTATAATACCCTCTTAATATTAATCTTACACTACCCCTTTAGACTCAATATGACAATACCACCCTCAGACTCATACAATCTATTTAACAACGCCCCCTCCCTAGATGGGTCTGACATGAATTTTGTGGGTTGTCAAAAACAACAATTATATACCAATGAAGCAAAAAAATCTTGCTATGTCAATTTTGCTCCCTTTCTCCATTGCACAAAAATTTCTTTGTCTTAACAGACTTCTCAATTCCTAAGTTGCCATTGGCTGAAATCCTTCTTCTCTTGCCCTGTCAACTAAATTGTAATGAAGACCTTAGTATCTTCTTGGATGCCTATCTACCTTAGATTCAAAATTCTTAGAAAGTCCACTTGATGTTGTAGTATAGGCCTCTTAAAGGCACCATTGGAGGGCCCTTTTAACTTTTTAAACCCCAAAGGTTACCCTCTATGCAAAAAAGGGTGTCAAATTATCCTCTTAAGATTCTATTGTAAAAAGGTTTTCTTGTCTTTTAAAGCGCCCATATCACGCTTGATTCAAATTTTTGGTTAGTTTTCATTTGTATTTGATGACAAAATTGTTACATGGTTACATGATAATATTTTTTGATTATTTGATTTGGGTGTTTTGGTTGAAGTTTCTTCTTGACTTCTTTATTCTTTATCCAACTCTCAAATGCGTCTTGTGTTGAAAATCGCCACAATTACCTTTAATTGCATCTTGTATTAAAACTTGCCAAGTTAAAGGTTTGTACTCATACTATGATTGCTTGGGATGCTTAAATAGCGTTATTCGGGGAAAGTGGCAAAATTTGGGTGCTCGAAATGAAAACAATAACATTGATTTTTTGTTATTAACATTGATTTTTTGTTATTGACATTAAAGATTAAATATTTTTTACTCGTGCTTAAAAACAACAATAATTTTAAATGGGGTATTCAGAAATATTTGCCTTGCAAAGTAATATTTCTTAACAGTTGTTCAAAAATAACAATGTTTCTTGAATGGTCATTGAGAGATGTTGCCCTTTGATCACGTTCAAAATTCAAAAACCATAAAAAGTTTGATATCATGAAATTTTGGTGATATTAAAAAAAAATGAGTTGATATTACAGAGGATGTGCATGATTTTAAAAATGTGCCAATTCAAAAGTTTACATAAATATTGAAGAAGTGCATTTTAAAAATTTGCTAGTAAAACGGCACATTTTAGAACGCGGCCAAAATGGTACATCAAGGCTTTGACAAAATGGCACAAAGAATACCACCATATTAAAGGAGTCAAGGTTCAACACTCATTTCACACCCTTATTGCCACCACATTGTCTCGTACCTTGCTACTTCTTCAAGTCGTGAGTGGATTTCTAAACTCTTCTCTCACACTGCACTTGCCTTAGGTGTTTCCTCCCGCCATTCATGGATCAAAAGGGCAGGGTGGTTGTAAAAAAGAGGTTCTCCGTGCTTGCGTGGCCGATTACGTAGCAGAGCCGTTGGAAGTTATGGGCATGAAAACTTGTTTTTACTTTTAGGTACCTTTAAAGGTCCACCTCTCCGGTGCCTACACGCACCTTTCTTTTTGTCTTGAAATACAACCCATGTATTTATGTCTTTTTGCATTGCATAACTTCCAACGTATATTGAACCAAATGTTGCACACAGTCACAATATTGAACCAAATGTTGCACACAGTCACAATATTGAACCAAATGTTGCACACATCAGTGCAAACTATTATGACCACTCAAACCTTGATTGATCAACCAATTTTCTTAAGAGGAGGAATAAGATCTCCAATTGATCACATACAAGCATTCCTCCATCAAAGGGTTCAAAACTAAAATAAACACATGGTCCTTCATCCACAGTTGGATTTCAATTATATGTCACATTAGAAGCTCCTGTTTAAAAGCTACTCAAGAATCCATACAACAAATTTCCATCCTTTTTACTTTGAAGTGGAAATGCTATCAATAAACCTATTGTAATGAAAAAATCACCAACAAGAATATTACTTTTCTTCATCTCAAATACACCCTTGAGCTAAAAAAGACGATAAGAAAATTTTATTTGCGCAAAAAAAAGCATCACAATGGTGAAAATTGCCCAAAATCTACAAAGAAAAAATGTCCAAACTAGACCCCTTGCACAAAAAAAATAAAATAAATAAAATAAAAAAAAAATAAAAAAAAAATGCCACAACTTCCTCATATCTTGAACAAAATTAAGCTTTTTACCACAAAAAATCAACTCAAAGTAGAGTCCAAATCAACAAAAAAAAGTCAAAATTCAACTGTTGGTGGAGGAGAAACAACTCCTCAACAACCATGTATATTTTGAGTTTTTTCATCAAAAAAGCATCGTTACAAATTCAACACCCAATTTGTAACGATGTCAGTACCCCTCCCCAAATCTATCTCATTTGAGGGTAAATGATTGAAAATATGACTAATGCTAATCATCTTATATTTGTGGTCACATATCACATGTCATGACTGACCGTTTGTAATGACATGTGACTACAAACCCTCAAAAAGTGACTATCAATATTCATATTTTTAGTCATTTACTCTTAATCGCACCAGTCCTGACAATGTAATACTATTTAATCATATTAATGTATATGACTCCCATAGTCCCTACGATTGCAGGAAATCCTCGGGAGGAGCCCAACCGTGACTCAAGTATAACAATCTTATTCAATTTTCAATTCATCGTCCATTTTCTGCAGCCACATGAGCGCAAAACAATCCGTATATCGTTGTGAATATCCTGAGATGGATTGTTTCGGTTGTTTGGTAAATGGTTGATTTATACATTTAGCTGGGATGTACTGATCTGACCACGAGTGAGCCAAGCGAATGAACCTTTGATCCTCTTTCGGACATCAAAATCGTCATACACGAAGTTGTGAATGAGGAAATCGTGGCATGGAGATCGTAACCAACCGGCTGCCCTGAGTAGCTATGTGCATAGATCTAAGGCTCTTCCGCGATCACTGTCCTGAGAAGAAACTAAACAAATCTGCAGAAGTCGATCGGTCCGGAAGCGAAAGATCATGCAACTCTTGACGAATTGCTTCGGAAAATTCAGTTTCAGATTCAAACGGGGTAAAACTGCAATTAAAGCGGGATCTCAAAGTAAAGAGCGGATACTGCAATGATACCGCATAAGAGGGAGGTGGATCACCTTTCAGCACACGACTATACTTGAGCAGGATCTGTTCTATAGTGCGTACATCTGATCTGTGTATTCACACATAGACAAGTATCCCAACCCGGACGATGACGCAGGGTCATGAGCGCGATTGCCGCGGTCGTGCAAGACGAACGTCCGTCTGCACATTCCGATGGGCGGAGGCCGTTTTGACGGGTCTCACTGCTTTTTAGTTCGAATGGGTGATCGATCGCCATTGCTGTGGATTCTGCTATTCTCCTCCCACTATCGAATGTAAGAAATTCATTGTTCGTACCGTCGTTCGACAATGTATACAGACAGTCACTACTCCATGTTGTGCACGTACTGCAAGTGCGTCGTCGAGGTATGGTGACATCTCCTAAGAAAGTTTGTAATTCTGAAACAAACTCAGAGGAATGTTTACTTGGGATGTATCAATGCATGTCAGATTAGATGCGGCACCATATCTTTTGCACTGTTTAGTTCTAAAACTGAGCGAATCCTAATCTCGTGACGAGAGCTATGATGTACCTGTCGTTTCGTAAGCAGGGTTTTCTTCTCCCTACTTCTCGATTGTTGATTGAAATCCGTATCATCAATTTGGGCTTGAAAGCACTGGAGAAGCCGTGTTTCTCATCTCTGGCAGCGAACCACTTGTGCATTGCAGCATTTAACAGAGTAAGAAACATGCATTGCAGCATTTAACAAAGAAAGACAGAGGAGCACGCACAACTTCAGCATGGAAATTTGAATCTGCAACCATGTCATCGGTGATAGTGAGCCTCGAGCACCACATGGTTCTCATCAGTTTTGTATCGAACACGTTAATGAATTAGATTCCATTATAATGAGAAGAATTACACATTTTGAGTCCAACGAAATGGGTTTTTGTTGCAAGGGAGGGGCACGTGATGTACAGGAAAGTTGTTGAAAGGCAAATCTTGTACTGTATGGTGAAACTCATAGAAAGATTGTTGAAATGGGAAAGGAAATGATCATAGCAGACTAAATCGGATATTGAATGTACATTCCAAAAGGAAAGCAAGATCCATACTACAATGAAAAGCTTCGATGATGTTCCAACCCCTGCTTGCAATTCGATGTGCAGCGACAGCAAAAGCAATAGTGGTGAGATCGTTAGCAAACCAGCTCTTGTGGTCACAATAAGAATAATACGAGCACATGGTCCATTCTGCGCCGCAGTGGATTGAAGTACACCGTAAACAGTCCGTCTTCATTCCTGTACTCCAGCATCGTGTCTAACACTCGGTTAATCGTGTCCATGTCCACCATATTTCCAAAACCATGCATCATTGATTATGCCATTGACGTTGTGTCCATCAGGGAAATTCTGGTGGCTTCTTGCATTCTCAGTTTCATGAGAAGGTCGACGACGTTCCGCTCCGGGAAGGAGTTGAATCGCCTTGTTTCTGGAGCTTCTTGCACAGGGAGGTAACTAGGATCGTTCAGAAGCTCCGCCATGAGGAACAGGTCGTAGTCAACTTGAACCTTGACGCCTTCGAAGGTGATAGATGGCTGACCTTTGTTTGTGTGGAGAAAACCGCTAATTGTTCTTCTTCCGTGCGAAGGTGGTAAACCAGGAGGTCGACCGCGGAAGTTGGGTCATCAACGAGAACGGTGGTGAATCCCAGCACTTCGGCAGCTACGACGTTCTGCAACGTATCGTCGTCAAAGAGTGTCCGCGAGGGGAGACACTCACAAAAAATGGTGAAATTCTCCTAAGCTTGGCTTTCTAATTCCGACTGCCCCGGAGTAGAAAATGGCATCGAATTTCTGGAAGAGTTCTGGAAAGGCAGTGAGCATGGCGTCGTAGTCTTCCTTCGCAGCGTTTGTCATACAGTAGAGTTTCAGGTTGGACGACTGCCTCCTGAGAGCTTCGATGAGGGTGACAAGTTCGGGAACGGGAGCGAGAGAAGCGCGTGCTTTGACGACGAAGGTCTGAATGTCGGCCTCGGAGATTGTAGGTGCGAGATGAGCTAGTTCTTGTTGAGTCTGGGTCCAGGTAAACTTTCCCTCCTGATACCGGTGCCAGACATGGCTACGCATCATGCGTCTGACAACTTCGGGATGCAGAGCCATGCCGTGGCCCACATCCAGATTTGGCTTCAAAAGCACACCGTCAATGTTGAAGCAGACGTTCATGAACTGCCCGGTGCAACTCAAGTGCGGAATCACATTACTTACATTGTTCTCCGTCAGTCTCATATCGGACACCATCGGCACTGCCAGAACTAGCAACGTCCAATTCACCGAATGGACAATGCAAAGAACTCCGGAGTCAAAAGATCTTTGTTGCATTGACACAGTTGAAGCTCCCGATCGAACCTCCACAACCTGAGATCTTCATACGGTGTATGAAATCTCGTAATTCGCGGCAGAGATATTTCATACCTGAAGGAGCGGGCACAGTGACCCCCGCTGTTTTGCTTCTGGACGGTTCGAGAATCTTCTGAGGGACACGCAGCGAGCAGTCGGTGATCTGTTGTACTGTACAGTTGCCGGCGCTGCTGGATTCGTTACCTGAAGTAAGCTACTATGCATATTCTGCTTAAACTCATGCGACTGAAGCTAGCCAGCTTGCGCGCACTCAGTAACCAAGTTTCCACTTAACAGTAGCTTTGTCCTAGCGAGCTTCAATTGCGTGGAGTAGGTCCAAGAGCAGTTGTACGAATCAGTATCGGACACTGATCTGTAGCATGCGTTCGAACTTGGAATTGTAGGTTCTGAAAAGCCGCCATCTAATGAAGGGCTTGTTCCGTGGGCATCCTGAACTTCGATACCAGAGGAAGTCACATCAGAAGTCAAAGGCCAAATGTAGATGGAGTAGTGGAAAATGCAGATACAGCAAACGAAGTCGTTGAAGAGTATGATACAAACGATTCACTACACTCCAAGGCGGACGTACAGGTGTGGATTGGATAACTGATTTTACCTATCTGAGTAGCTTTCATAATGAAGGAGGCTGTCGGGAGCATGAGATAAGTGCTGCTCCAAGACTCTTACACTAGATAGTGCATATTCCTACTAATACTTGGATCAAACAGAAGAAAATACGAATACCTTCTCGCACTTTTTGAAGGAAGGAGCGGTGACGGCTTGCAGCCACAGTTTGTCGCGTCTTTTGTTTCTGAGTGGGTCACAAAGTAAGAAGTTAGTTGTTACTGAAAGTCCACTTCCTGGTTGTGGCGTGTGTACAGCACACATGAGACACACGTGAAAGACAACGACAAATCTACCCGAAAGACACTGAATCATGACTGGTCACTACATGGTGGATCACACTAAATTCGGCTTGCTTAGTCCATCACAGGAACCAGTCGAACTAGAATTCAAGTGCTTGCAAAAAGCCACATGAAAACATCATTTCCTGCCCAGAGTAACGTGTACAGTTTGCATGTACGCATAGTGGGATATAGCATAACTGCCAAAAAGCATGTTCGAGTGGTGGCGTTGACACCGGTGACTTGCTGGAAGAACGCCGGGGACGGCCATGGCCACGTCCATCACATACGAGCTGGACACGATGCAGGATGTTGAGAAGCGGGTGCTGGCACCCGCAGACACGTTCTAGGTGCCGCGAATGCTCGGCACAATGCATCTATCCTCCTCCCCCGATCATTTTCATGACATTATTTCTTCAAACCTTCAAACCTAGTTCCCTACTTGCTCTCACTGTCAGTTGCTCTACGTTTATACACCAACAAAATTGATATCCTTGCCCCGGCTTGATTTCTAATCTTAAGTCTAAATACACTTTCTGAAGTAGATCATTTCGTATTCTCATGCGTTTTCTCAGAGGCTTTGGGACGAAGTTCTCAGGCTTTGGGACTAAGTCCTCTAGGACCTTCAGCCTCGCAATTGATTGTTGTTCATTACTTTTAATAACATTTTAGAATAATTTAAATTGGGTGTTGTCCGGGCCTAGACCATGTCTCCCAAAATTGATAAATCAGTACACATAGAGCGTAAGAGAATTTCACAATTTGAGGTCAGAATGGGATCAGGTGTTTTCAAGTCTTACTGATAATGAATAGACTAAAAAGGGAACTTGCTCAGTCGTAGGTTTCCTGCGTTCAATGACGTGGACTACACAATTGCTCTCTGGCGAGAATCGCCCATCACAAGGCTCTCTAACTTGACTTTATTTTTATTTCTTATAAAACCCTGAGAGGAGAACTTTTGGCCGCTGAGGAGGGCTCTGACCCCGCTGGCGTTTTAAGCTTTGTTTGGTTGTTTCGGTCCCTTTCAAAGCTAGTTTGATATTGTAGTTTTGTAAATCCTCATGGCATGCATAATTGTTGGTATTTGAGGTGAGATTTGATGATTTTCATTTGAACAACATTTTCCTAAGATATTGGTAAATCTAGAAATTTTTGATAGAAACATAATATTGATTAAATAAGAGCATCTTTCATTGCCCCCTCACGCCCCAAGTTGGAGCCATCTTCAAGATCATTTTTTAATTCCCACCTTATGGAAGTATACAATTCATTGGTCAATGGGGTTGAAGTTCCTCATTCCCCTAAATAGTAATACTTCATCAATTGGAGATATGTTGTGATTGCTTCTAATTCAATCTAGCATTAACTCCAACATAGTATAAGCTGCAATGTGGCGTGTCTTGTATTTCAAAATTCTTAAGTACAAAGCTAACTCCAATTATTGATATGTTGTTCCAATGCCATCATGGATTCATACTTTGATCATGATCCAAATGCCTCAAGCTTACCTTATACTGGTTGAGATGTAAAATTTCCACAACTATTTTTCATATACGCCAATGAAATTAAAATATGACAACATATCCATCGCCATACAATGAAACTAAAGTATGGCAGCCCGCCTATTCAAAAGATGATGAAGAAGACAACCATGGCGTTAGTTAAGGTACTGAGAATGGTAGGATATTTTACACTCTTCATGGTAGAATGATATCATCTGGTGAGTGGGGAGAGATAGCTTGCCAAATGTAGGGCCTATTAGCTTAGAAAGGAGAAATCCATACCCCTTCAAACTTCCAAACCAACAAAAAGTTTGTATTGTAATGTATTATCACATATATTGTATCAAATTGAGGCTTTTTCCTTAAGAAATAGTCCTTTATTTTTTCAAGAAATAGTTACAAGTGGCAGTGTGTCCCACCTACGGGCGCTTGAAATAGCCATAGGGTAAGTACAACTATTTTTAGACACTTTAGCCATTCACCATACTTGAATTGATGACACGTGTGATTTAATTACTATTTTTCAGTGCTTAGCAAATTTTTTTTAAAAAACGACAAAATCTCCCTATTTTTGTGAAATTTTTAAGCACTTACATATTTTACTACAAGTTTTAGAAGTGACTAATATAAGTACATCTATAGTCGTTCACCCTACTGCATGTACATATGAGGAACATACTATCCAAAGGTAATCTTCATTCTATCCCAAGAAAATCTTCATTCTGGGTTGTCTGATTTTGGGGGCCATCCGGATATAGATTCTCTTACCCTAACAACTGGCCTAGAGGTCTGGTCCAACAAAACAGCTATAGATACTCATTTACCATCAATCTTTATTTTTATTTATATATATATATATATATATATATATATATATATATATATATATATATATATATATATATATATATATATATATAATAAAATTTTTTAGAATTTTAAACATTTAAATCTTTACCAAAATATTGGCCAAAAAGATATTTTTGACAGAATTCAAAAGCATTTATAGCAAGGGTGAATGAAAAATTGATAGTCACTCGCCCATTCAAATTTCAGTAACCTTGGAGCGGCCCTAATACAACAGGCATAGGCGTTCCTTCCTTCGTAAGGAAGACGGTTGTCATTGCAATGGCGGTAAACAATGGCGGGGTTGTCATTCGCAAGATCGATTACATTGTCCTCAATTCTGCTTCCATTCGACGCACTATGGCGGAATCGATCAAATTATGCTTCCATTCAACGCAATGGCGGAACTGATCAATTTGCTGCTTATGATGCTCTGTTGATGGAGGACAAGAATATGTTGCTGTAGCTTCTTCGCAAAACAATTTCTGCATAATGACGGGTGCAGACGTGAAAGTTTCCGAGGTCAAGGATCTCACTCGCATTGAACGTATCGGAGCGCACTCTCATATCCGAGGTCTCGGTCTCGACGATGCCTTTGAAGCGCGCAATGTTTCACAGGTACTTGGACAAGATTTTAAAATTGTCTCAACAAGTTCTTAGCCTAGGGTATCCAGCGATACTCGTGACAAAATTGTAGATTCTGAAGATCACCTTGACAAGATTGGGACCAGATTGCAGGAATTTCATGATTTTCTCGGACTGAATATACCGTGAGGTGACGAGTTGTTGAGGATTGGACAACAGCATGAGATGTTGAGTAGTTATTGTCTTTGGAAGTATGTCGATGATACAGGAAGTGTGTATGCTTGGACTTGCAGGGGATGGTTGGGCAGAAAGCTGCGAGACGTGCGGCGGGAGTGATACTGGAGTTGATTCGACAGGGAAAAATCGCCGGGCGTGCGGTGTTGCTGGCAGGCCAGCCCGGAACGGGAAAGACGGCCATAGCGATGGGCATGGCGAAAGCGCTGGGAGAGGAGACTCCGTTTGCCATGATGGCCGGCAGCGAGATTTTTTCTCTGGAAATGAGCAAGACGGAGGCGCTCACGCAGGCGTTCCGGCGAGCAATAGGAGTGAGGATCAAGGAAGAGACGGAAATGATTGAAGGAGAAGTGGTCGAGGTTCAGATCGACAAGCCGGCGACGGCAGGCGCCGCGGCCAAGTCGGGGAAACTGGTGCTCAAGACCACAGAGATGGAGACGGTGTATGACTTAGGACTGAAGATGATCGAGTCCCTGGGGAAGCAGAAAATAATGCAGGGGGATGTGATTGCCATTGACAAAGCCTCGGGGAAGATCACGAAACTCGGCCGCTCATTCGCTCGCTCCAAGGACTTTGACGCCATGGGACCGGCGACAAAGTTTGTCCAATGTCCCGACGGCGAGCTGCAAAAGAAGAAAGAAGTCGTGCACGTCGTCACTCTACACGAAATCGACGTGATCAACAGCAGGCAGCAAGGATTTCTGGCTCTCTTCTCTGGCGATACCGGAGAGATCAGATCCGAGGTACGAGAACAGATTGACGGCAAAGTCGCGGAGTGGCGGGAGGAAGGCAAAGCAGATATAGTACCTGGTGTTCTCTTTATCGACGAGGTTCACATGCTGGACATCGAATGCTTCTCCTGGTTGAACCGCGCCTTGGAGAACGAAAACGCTCCTATTCTGGTCGTCGCCACAAATCGCGGCATCACTCGAATCAGGGGAACAAATTATCGGTCGCCGCATGGTATCCCGATCGATTTGCTCGACCGCCTGCTCATCATCTCCACTTCGCCCTACACGGAGGACGAGATACGCAAAATTTTGGATATCCGCTGCGAAGAGGAAGATGTTGAGATGTCGGAAGATGCCAGAGACCTTCTCACGAAAATCGGGTACATTCTTTGCCTTCATTACTTCAAATGGAATCTAATCTTCGTTCTCACAATTCTCTAGCGGTTCTGTAGTTTCCGTATCCTTTCCTTCACTCTCGTTGTACATGCACACATTCGAAAATGTGTAGATCTTCTAGAGCATTCAAATTGCGATTGCAGTAGATGTTTGTTACCACCGAGCTCGAATGACAAGTCTCACATCTATTCGTTTTGCTCTCTTCACAGGCATGAAACATCACTCCGATACGCAATACACTTGATAAACGCCGCAGCTCTCTCCTGCCAAAGACGCAAAGGGAAGGAAGTGGAGATAGAAGACATCAGCCGTGTGTATTCACTTTTCGTGGACGTGAAGCGGTCAACACAATTCTTGATGGAATACCAAGAACAATTTATGTTTAATGATGCAACTCCAGGAGATGACGAAGATGCACAGATGGAGTAATAACTCAATTGACACAAAACAGAGAAGTCCATCTGACACAGGAAGCAATTACACTGGTAACCGGACGCTCACAGACCAAATTAAAAGTTTCAAACAATCGAGAAGAGGGTCGCCAATTATGAAACTGAAATGCGTCACAAACCATTTTTACCGGCCAATATTACATATTTTGGTGTACATCAATGGGAAGGTCAGTCGTCCCTCCCACTAAAAAAAGTAGAGCAGAGCATCTGGCTTACATCTACTAACTAAATCGTGCTGAAGCCTGGCTCGCCTCCGTAAAAAGCAGCGTACAACTGCAGGCATGACCTCCCTTGGGGAAATCAAACCGTTTCTTTCTTACATTTCTTTGCAACCTTAGCAGGTGTTCAGAAACGGGGGGGAAAAAAAACAAAACACAACGACCATGTCCCAAAAGAGACAGTTCAACTCTCCACGGGAAATCATTGTGGAATTCATCATTGTGCCCTTGTGTGTTGTAGGTAAAGACGGATTTGCGGACAATGCAGCTCTGTTTCTATAAATATGCAGTGCACCTGCAACCCGGTTCTTCGATAGCAGCAAACAGAGTGTGCGACGTCGAGTCGAGCACACAAATCTTTTCCAATCCACGCATGCAGAAAAAAACAGGTCCCGACCATCTTCAATCGAGAAGATTTGTTGCACGAGACCGGGTCACTTAGGGTTCATCGTCACCGCAAGCAACCGGCGATATGGCGTTTCAAGACCGGGATGACAATGTCGGGGGAACTGAGCTGCGGCAAGTGGCCCTCGGTTGGCAAAACCTCGACTATCGTGGGACCGCCGAGCGAGTGGTGCAAGTAATCCGCCACCACCACTGGCACGGCCAAGTCCTTGCTGCTTTGCAAGATGTGGCACGGGACGGTCACGTGGGGTAACATCAATCGCAGATCGCTCTGGAAGATCGTCTTCGCTACGCTGAAGGCGATGTCGGGCCGAATATTAAACAACGTACGACCGAACTCCTGCACTGCCTGGGAATCTATGTCGGCTCCCACCGCCAGCGGCGCGAATCCAGACACCCACGCTTTGAAGTTGGACTGCATCGCCTCAAACAACTGATTCAAATCTTCCTGCTCAAATCCTCCGAAGTAGTCCACGTCATTCAGGTACCTACACAACAAAAGTCACCGCTCAACACCTCATCCTTCCAAATCACTTATCGTCCTTCAGTCAAAAACTGACGCAGTTGCGATAACAAAAACACTGATCAAAACAAGTAGCCAAAACGCTCCCCACAGTAAAGAAACACGAAACTGTAGCAGTGTGATTCATCTTCTCTTAGCATACCGATTCACTCGAACGTGCTGTACCATCCGACACTTACTTCGCCAACACACTGATTGCTAATTAAGGAAAGGACTGCATAGGACGAACGTGGCGCATTCTCGAACGATCAACACTCTCAACTCCGTAAAACGACGAAAAACTTTCGACGTCTCCAGTGACGGATTCCGAAGACCACGAACCCTAAGCAGAAATATGAGCATCCGGCAACCCTGTCCGCTCTTTGACGAACGACGTGTCACGTACCGAGGAGATGCGGAGATAGTGATGATCTTCTCGAAGCATTCAGGGCGCTCTAGGGAAGCAAGGCAAGCAACCATGCCGGCGACGGAATGACCAACAAAGGTGCAAGTCTCGATGTCAAGCTCATCAAGAATGGACAAAAGGTCATCAGCGTAGCCGTGGAGAGTGGAATATCTTGAGAAGCTGAAATACTCCGGGTCTGTGGTGCCGGCGCCCATGTTGTCGAACAAGACGACCCGGTAGTTGTCCACGAGGTGCGGGATAACATGCTGCCAAACAGATTGATCCGTGCCAAAGCCGTGCCCTAGCACCACCACCTCCTCGCCCGTTCCGACCACGCGCACATTGTGCGCCTCGATCAAAGTCGGCAACTCAGCCATCGCTAGTTTGCTCCCTCCAACACCACGTACAATCCAGGTACTCTCACAAACCCTCTCAAGACTTTCAGCTCATGATTTTGACCATGAATCTGAATCGATGCATGAGTCTGATCATTCAAGAGCGAGACTGTTGCTGCCGAGTGATGGATTAAAGTAGTGAGGTGGTGCTGTGGTGGTGATAAAGTGCGAGGGGCTGGGAGGGGTGGGACCCGAGCAGGGGTAAAAGGATAGGAGGGGCTGCTTGATAGGTACCACGGAGTCTGTGTATTGGGCTGAAGGGTTTTGCTAACTGTCCTAGTGCTCAAGTGGCTGGCCACTTGGGGGAGGGTCGGCACTGCAAGTGGGTATCTTCAAATCTGACGCTCGCCAGTCGGAATTGGCCCCATCACAATCAATTGACCCCGCCCCATTGCCTACCTAGCTTGGTTGGTAGGTAGGTACTGGATGGCCGTCTGTCTTGGAATGGCTTCGTCCGCCCCATTGACGCTGGCGTGATTGAACCATCCCTTTACCCAAATGGTGGGTGGGATACATGAACCTTTTTCTCTGTTTCCTTGTTTAAATAATGCATGTAAATCAAACTAAAGTTGCCCTTGTCAACTTCAAGATTGAATACATTCTAGGTGTTCAAAAAGCCACCTTGATATTAGACAATAGGAAGTTTCCTTGGAAGTAGGTGTTCAATATATCACCTTTATAATAATAATAAGAAAATTTCAAGTTTCAAAATGATTGGGAATTTCATAAACATTCTTAACCGTTAGCTATGTACGGAACCAATTTTGAATGAAAGTGGATGTACAATTTAAGAACCAACATTGTACATGTACTTTCAAGGCCAACAAAAATTTTCATTCTTTTCTTCCTAATTTGTAATAGAGTTCTAACCAAATCCACAATTATGTCTAAAACTATTAACTCAAGTTGGAAGAATAGTGAATTTTACAAGGTCAAGCTTCAAAATGTGATTCATACAATACTTCAAAGAAAATAGTAGAAATTTTATGATTTAAAGCGTTTTCAGAATTCTTAAAGCACTAGGAATCTAGCCATTGGGATTATGAAGGGTTGGTTTACATTAGGGTACAGAAGTTCACCAGAACTAGAATGTAGGGACTCTTGACTAGTTTTTCAATCATGATTAGTTAAAAGTTGAACTCTTCACTTGCAGGTGTTTATTCTCTGAAGAACGTTGATAAGATTACATGGCCATTTACATGACAACAATTTCAGGGGGAAAAAAGTGACATGCCAGCCTGAAAACTCCATAGCAGGTAAACAAATTCTAAATCTCTTGCAATTTCTTAGACACATCCTCCCTTACCTCAAATAAGTATATCTTGAACAAGACTTCTTGACCTTCTCCACCGTAGCACCGTAGTGTGTGTAGACAGACCCAAAGATTATCCACCTTGTAGTGAGTCACAGCACCGCCCAACAGAGAGAGAGCACGTATGGGCACCAATGCACGCTCATAGCATCCAGTACTCCGTACAGGCCAGTCTGGTTGACCGAATCTAGGGGTGCTACGTAGCGTGGAATCGGATCCGATTATATAAATTCGCTGCAGTACGCTGTGAATGAATAGTATCAAATCTCTTCGTCCTGGCCCCTTTAATGTTAACTAATCTCGGTGGTTGTGATTGTACACACCATGCTATTCTCAAGGCCCAACCAGAGCCTGTGCTCTCTCTCTGAACTAGATCCTGCCTTCTTTGTGGTCCAGAACTCCAGATTTTGTTCCCTCAAATTTCATGGTCTGCGCTGTTGCTTTTTTCTTTTCCTTTTCCTTTTCTTGAAACAACTACAATTGAATAGTTCTGCTAGTAGAGATCAAATCTCATACAGTGAAGGAAATTCAGTATTTGTGTCAAATACAGGAACTTAATTGGGCATATTCTTTGTGATGAAATGAAAACAAAGTACAATTATGTGAGGGTGAAGTTGAAATTATGTTGAACGAAGACTCCATCCACCTCGGAATAGTTTTAGAGTTCGGTAAGCCTGATCATAGCCTGATCATGAGAAAATATTAATATTTACATCAATTGACAATCTATGTGTGTGGCTTCTAAAGAAAATTTAAAACTCAAACATGTTCCCCTATAGTTATATGTGACTAGTATATTTTGAATAGATTTATCACTCTAATTTTGTGGAATCTATGGGCATGCCAGCGACCAGTTCTGAGTAGGAGCGGCCAAGTGAGGACTTTAAACTGATGAGCACTAGGAAGGGGGTTCGAAGGAAGCCCACCAAATCCCACCAAGTTGACTTGTCTAGGAGCGAAAATCATCATTCGTTAGATGTTCAAAAATACCTCATATGCCCAATTTGAACAAATTTTGAGTAAGATATGGCTATTTGAAAATGTCTGCAATTGGTTGTTTTGTCCAATTTCAGCGAAGTACCCAATCTGTGGGTACATTTTGCTTAACTCGAGCTAATTGCATTTTCCCAAAATCATTGAATATTCCCATTAAAACAAAATACGTGTTTGCACCCATTTCTGCACCCTCTAGATATACCCATTTTAGCTTGCTTGCATCATCAACTTTGACATTGAGTTGGTGTGATTGGCCAATCAAGCCTCGAGATTAGGGCATTGAATATCAGAGAGGAAACAATATATGAATGCTTCAGGTTGTGGGTTCCACAGATGGGTGGCTATGTTCTAAGAGCATGCCCAGCCCGCACTGTGGGCCGGGAAGTGGAGCCATATTTAGTGTGTGAGGAGCCCCAGCCTACACACTATCCCTCTACCCCGGTCAAGAGGGTTGAGGTCTCCTAAATTCTAGAACACCATATGATCAAACCACCTATTGTCGTGCACTTAAGGAAAATTTGACGGAATTTATATACTTGGAAAGAGAAATGAGTGGGTTACTATTTTTCAATGAGGAAAAGACTCACTTTCCCTATTTTTGTGGTTTTAAAAAAAACACACATAATCAAAATACAATTTTTAGAAGCAGTAGCCTAAAGACAGGCACCCTAATTATGTTTGCATGGGGTACATGCAAGAGAGGTTAGATCTTTATGAAAGAAAAAATCTTGGGTGCACGCCCTTAGGTAGGTGTCCGCTTATAGGTGGTTTCACCGTAACTCCAAGTTATCCCTTGCCTTCATTCACATTTTAGTGTCCCTATCAACCAATGCAATAGTGTCACATGGCACAGATTTCATTGGCAAAAATAATTTCTATTATAATCTGCTTGTCATCAAATGTGATTGGTGAGAGGCCTTTTCCTCTGGCATGTGATTGGCGAGAGGCCTTTTGTTGTGGCCTATGTCCAGGCCTCGGGTAGGGCGACTAACGCCCGGCTCAACGGCGCCTGCAAGGTTTTCCTGGAGCAGAGCGGCTCGGCTTGACGGACATTGCTAGGCATGCTCTAAGAGCATCCGCACCCCTACTCGCCCAGGGTCTGACACACGCAATAAGTGTATGAAAAATGCTCAGAGCTCTTCAAAAATGCCTCTTGACTCTCTACTTTGGCGTGTCAAGAAATGGCCCTCCAAATTTAAGTGCATTGACTATTTCACATGCACTTTTGGTGCTTGAGGAGCCTTTAAGGGTGGGGAGTGTGATTTCAAGGGCTCTTCAAATATAGATGAACATTTTTAGCGAGTCACCTTTAGCGAGTATGGGTGGAGATGCACTTAATAACCAAACACTCAACCTCCAAGCAACCAGCTTCTTTACTTCATGATTGATTCTTCTCAATCGATTCATAAATAGATTATTTCAAAGAATTATGAAAATATTGCATCTATCTATATTCATCAATTGAAAATGGTTCCAAATTTTAAACAAATTCTAAAGTTATATTTGCTCTCATAGGAAAGAAGCACATGAGCACATTTGAGATGCTTCGTGCATGACCATCATGCAACCTCCAAGTAACAAGCTACTTAGATTCATTATTGATTCTTCTCAATCAATATATAACTTGAATATTTAAAGGAATTATAGCATCTATCTATATTCATCATTTGAGATGCTTCGTGCATGCTTCGTGCCATGATGGTTATTTGCTTGCATGATCAGGTCAGTCACCGGTAGAGACAACTTAAGTTTAAACTGGGAGTGCCGGTATTTAAAGGATTTGTTACACCACCTTCTCCTCCATTGGTAAGGGCATCCTCAATGGATGCCCTGCAATTGCTCATGGTGTGGGCACACCGGCTCTCGAGCAGCCCCAGCAGGGCCAAAACCCCAACCCTGCATTTGGGGCGGGGCAGTAGGGGGCTCTTCTCCTCTCTTTTCTCTTCTCTTTAGAATTTGTAATTTAAAAATTTGAAATTTTGAAATTTTTTTGGGGGCTGGCTGCCCCCCTTTTTGTCGCAGCCCCTGCTGGACCGACCTGCTGACGTGGGGTTACACCGGCCCAATAGGGGTTTTAGCCCACCAGCCATGTTGGCTGAACTGGCTGGGCTGCAAACCCTGGTGTGCCCAGGCCATCACTCTAAAGGCGGGTAGCGGGAGTGCCTGTGAGCCGGCGGCCCCAATGGTTCACCCGCCACCCGTGTCGAGGAAGGCCATCCCGCGGCCATAGTGGCTGGCTGCCGACTACGGTGGCCACACGGTGCCATCGTAGACATTTGACCAGGATAGCGAGAGTAGTAGAGCTCACGACACAAATGGAAAATATGCCAAGAGCGGGAGCTCCAATAGCGGACTCGTCAGGGTGATGGGAGCTGTACCGTGATCGTAGGGTCGACTTTTTGGTGAACTCACGATTAGAGCCGTTGGCGGGACCCGTTACCGAGTCCATTGAGGATGCTCTAAACTAGCTTGGGATTTGCAAGCAATATAGGCTCCTTGCCATAGCTGAGTGATGAAAAAGCGACGGAGCAAAGATCATGGGCTTGAAGCAATGCCACATGTTTCATGGCAGACGCAGCTTCGCCTGATTGATTGCATCCGATGTCGATGGTTGGGAGGCTGTCCATTCTGCCGAGAGCTTGGTCTAAGGTATGAACACCTATTTTTGTATATTTTTAAGAACTCATTTTTCCTTGGAATGAGTGGGTTCTTATTTATTTTTTAGTGATTTCTGAATAAAACACGATAAATTTTCTTTGTTTTTATGATATTTATAAGCACTTATAATAATAACTACAAAATTCAAAAATGAAAATATAGGTTGACGTGTAATTGGCCACCCTATTGTATGTATGCATGAGGTACATTAAGAGTGATTGTAGGGTGATGAAATCTTCATTAAAGCAAGAATCTGGAAATGCACGCTTTTAAGAGGTGAACGCCTTTGGGTGGTCATCCTTGAACCATTGATTTCATCGAGCCTGCGTTGCCGAAGCTGGTTGGCATGTATGGAGGTGACCGGACATTAAATGCAATCCAAGTTCTCCCGTGGAATTCTCAAGTATATAGGGGGGCTAATAAAAGGGTGCTCAGTATTTTTTTGGTGTAAGCCCAAAATTGCCCAAATTGCAGTATATGCTCATTTATTCTCAAAATCTACCCAAATTGATTAATTTGCATAAACTTCAAAAATTCACCGACAATTGGGATTTTACTTTCTTATATTTTCATTTTTTTATATTTAAAATTTTTTGTACATGTAGAGAAGGTAGTAACATAATTTACAACTTGTCATTTTAATTGTTGAGAATGGGCTTTTGTATTTGAATTTCAGCATTTTTATAGGTTTTATACCTTGTATGAGGGTTAATAATGCATAGACATATTCCTCACTCGCACAAGAGCAAGAATGTGAAGAGCCTCATACCAAATTCTCTACCGAAAATGGTTATTTTGGCCCCCAAACCATTACTTCACCAATTGACAACATGAACAAAAATTTCTTTTCCCCCAACTTTGAAAGTTACGAGCTCACAAATGGTACGGAATTTGAATCTCAAATTCAATATACAAGTACATGTACTAGATCCTAAAGTTACATATTCAAAAACTTAGTCAAAATTCAAAATCTACATCTTGCTTTTCAATTTGTTAAAAAAATTAAAAAAAAAATTAAAAAAATTAAATTTTTTTTAAAAAAAAATTAAAATCTTGCATCAAAAGAGGGGCAAGTTTTGAGGGTTGTTTTTGGTTATTTTGAGGCTGCTCACCTTTAGAGGTTAAAATAGAGGGGACCACAAGTTGCCAAAAACAAAAGAGAAGTGGCTCTGTCGTGGCACATTATCCACTTCACCCGGCAAACTCATGGGCACATCTTGCTGAACTCCACGTGTACATCCAATTTTAAATAGCCATACCATTTTACTAATTTCCCTATTACTATATGCCCATTCTATATGTAAAACATTGACCTTTAAAAGGAGAAGCTTCCTTGTGCACTTCCACACGGCCATATTTGAAATCCATGAGAATTTTTTTTTATTATTGTCTAAAAATATTGGTTTTTGAGGAATCTAAACGTAGGATCGTGTTTTTAACTATCTAATTAGTCTACTCACCACTTCGATCGAATTTCACCGCATAGATTTTGAGAAAATTTGAGTCAAAGTTTCAGTTTTTGTCAAAACACCATGTCTTTTTTTAACCCCTAAAGGTGAGTAGCCTCAAAACAACCAAAAACCCTCATAACTGCCTTCTTTTGATGCAAGATGTAACTGTTTGAATTTTGACAAGTTTTGAAGTATGTAACCACAGGGATCTAGTAGCTAACTTGTACATGTACATGCATACCAAATCTTAGAATCAAATTATGAGATCATAATGTTGGAAGTTGAAAATAATGTTTTCTTCCATGTTGTAGATTGCGAAAGGAATGTTTTGGGGGCCAAAAGAATCATTTCTGGAGCGAAATTTGATATGAGGCTCTTCTTGTTTCTAGGTGAGTGAGGAACATGTCCATGCAATTATTACCCTCATACAACCTATTAAACCTATAAAAATGCTTGATCATTCACACAGAGGTATGCTGGAATTCAAATACAAAGGCCCGTTTTCAACAATTAAGATGGCATGTGAAAAAATATTGGATCAAACGATAAGATCACGCCTTACTGGTATTTGTATAAGTTAAAAAAACAAAACTTGAAGAAAAGTAAAATCTCAATTCATGGTGAAATTTTAAAGGTTTTTGCGTTTTAATCAATTTTTAGTAAAAAAATTGGCAGTTTTCACCATAACAAGGCCATTATTTGCGCAAAGAAATTTTTTTTATGGATTTTTGTTGTGTTCAAGGGTGTCATTGTGATGAAGTAGACATCTTTGTAGTTGGTGACTTTTTCATTCCAATAAGTCTATTGGTAGCATTTTTACTTCAAAGTGAAAATGCTAAGATTTTGTGATTTTTTTTAAGGACTTATATCTTTTAATCTCGCAATCTATGAGGCCTCATGACTCAAGATTTGAGCTACATGATGTTCAATATGTCTACTACAAGATTGTGCAGTTGAGATCTGAGTAATATACCTTAATTTTCACTTATGACACTTCTTTTTAGAATGTGTTCTTTTCTTTACCAATGAGTCAAACCATTTAGTAGTTACAATGATTCCCAACATCATTGTAGTTGGACGATATTTGACCCAAATACTTTTAGTATTGGATTTGCAATGATGTTCCTACAATGAAAAAAATAAATTAAGTGGATGATTTTTGACTAGCTTTATCTCCTTCAATGACCATTGCATTTCAACTTTATTTTTTGGGATAAATTCCAATTAGAGTCTAGTCTTAGTGGTAAAAACCTTGACAAGATCAAAAAAATTCAAAAAATAAGTCACGAATTTTTTTGGGAGTGCAAGAGTGTTATTGAGATGACACTGAACAACTTTTTAGTTGGCGATATTTTTTAATGCAATTGTTGATAAAATTTCCACACTACAGTGAAAAAGATGAAATTGTGCAGTTTGTTGACAATATCAATACATTACAATCTCCCGATCTATGACTCAGAATTCAGTCCACATGACTTACTATAAGTCTACTACAAGATCGTACGTTGTGAATAAGTTACTTCTATTTTCATCTATTTCACTCTTTTCAGAAACGTGTTGTTTTGGCATAAAATGCCTTGGGACATACAAGGGTTAAATTGAGTTATGTAAATCTTTATTCCCACAACAAATGAAAAAAACGTAACTCCTAAAAAGTGTGACTCGTTTGTAACATAAGGAACACATTCTAATAAAAGAGTATCATAAACAGCCTTAGATAGCAATTCACAAAGTTAGAATTACATGTAGAGAGAAAAACCAACCAAAATGAGAACTACAAAAATGTCACATTCTTTCGTTTGTAAGAACCATGGGAACCCATTTCCCATCGCCAATTGCTAGTGAGCAATAAGGCATCACAAGGTGGTTAGGGTTCTTTATCCCCAATGAGGAGGTCGTGGGTTTTATTCCCCATGCCGACGTGATGCTCACCACCATAGTCCACTCAACTATGGTGAGGGGTTCATGTCACTTTTTTTGAGAATGTGTGAGGGTTGTATGGGTACCTCAAAGCCCTTTGTAAGGATAGCATGTGGGGTATCTCTAAGGCACTAGTGACTAGGCACGAACCAACATAGTGTTCACCCCGAGAAAAGTTAGTAGTCCCGCCATTGGTGTCATAACCTCCGGGCATACAACCAAGGATAGGTAGAACGAATATGGTAAGGTGTCCTATAATGGCGCAATTTTCAGCAGAGAAAATCTACAGGAATGTTGCCAGTGCAGGCAACTTTTGTGCATGGGGAAAATTAGTAGAAAACTAGAGCAAGTGGAATCATCATTCTTCGACTCCTCTACAGTAAGTAATGAATTTTTAAAGATGGAAATATTGGTGTTCTTAAAATGGTGCCCGAAAGTGACGCCCTATAATCTTTGCAATGTGTACATGGGACTGTTGTATGAAGAAGCTATTATGTACGTGATAGTGAAGATTACTAGGGCTCCATTTTCGGCACTGCGCCATTTTTGGCTGCTCTACCATACTCTATTCACGCCTGCCTTTAAATAGTTTGGAGTTTCTCTTCTCCAAATGATAAATAAGGGCATCCTCAATGGACATTGAATACACTCCCTCTAAACCAAATTCTATCTTTTGATTGATCTAAAATTAGAAATTAAAATTATCATCATTAGAAGCGCATGTAAATAAACGTGAGATATTTCTCAAGAAAAAAAATTGTGAAATTGAGACATAGGTGAAATCCCTCATTGAAAACATTACATTTTCAAAATTTAGAGGGAGTGCAACAAATCTTGCTTAAAAATGGGAAGATCCTCACACGCTCCCTCTAAATTTTAGAAATATAGAGGGAATAAGGGGGGGTCACCTACTTTGTTAAGCAAGATTTGGTGCACTCTCTCTAAATTTTGAAAATGTGGTAATTTCAATAAGGAATTTCACCTACGCCCCAATTTCACAAAAAAAAATTCTTGAGAAATATCTCACGTTTATTTACATGCGCTTCTAAGGATGATAATTTTAATTTCTAATTTTAAATCAGTAAAAAGATAGAATTTGCTTTAGAGGGAGCTTATTCAGTGTCCATTGAGGATGCTCTTAAAGAAACCAAAATGAGGAGAATAAACTGGAAGGAAGTTAGAGACGCAATCAAAGATGCGGAGGATAAAGTGAAGGGAAGCACGGAGGAGCAAGTGAAGAGACAAGCAGCAGACAAAGCGTGGATTGAGTGAGTGGCACTGGGCGGGGGTGCAGGCAGCACCGGAATTGGCAGCACTGCCAGTGTAGGAGATATTCCGGACCATCACTGACGACCCTCTCTCTCTCTCTCTCTTCTCTTTTCTGTCCGTCCGTAGGATCAATCGATCGATCCATCCTGGCTCCCCAATACCAATCTTCCTCACTGTCTACAGTAACTCTAAATAACAACCGTACTCGGCGTACTCTGCAGTTAGTATCACTGCATGGGGTCAACGTACAGTGCAGGATATTCCACTGCCCACAAGGCCACCACCAGTATTTATGGGAGATTGTGCTGCTACCCTCTCTCGGGAACTGAAAAAGCAACCATTCAATTCATCAGTTCTAGATTCATCTGGCAACTTCCGATCTCGATCTTCACTGGCAGGTACATTATAGCTTCCCCCATGCAATAGTACCATGGACAGTAATCATACAATATAGACGATTGATCGATGCTTGGATGAGTGTGTGTCTTGGGAGGCTCAATAGCATCGACGTTGCCCGTAAGTTCCGTTTGTTTGTTTGTTCGGTTGGTTGGGATCGAGAATGAAGCTGTAGCTTGAATCATCATGCAGTTTTAGGATCTTGAATTAGCTGTGCTTTGCGATTCGTGATGTTGTGGAAGGATAAGATCGGGTATGGTCCATCGTGACTTGGTGTGGGGAGTTCGACGAAACATGGAATTTGTAATCAACTATGGTAGAAGTACCTAAAACCACCAGCACCCCGAGTATCAACCTATAGGTCTCCCCATAACCGCACCTAGCCTGAACTAGCATTGTCAAAACACTCAATCAAAACAATGAAAAAGCTTGTGGTTTTGGGTCGAATCATGAATGGAAATTTGTACCAGCTATGTGTGACAATGGGAAAGTCTACATATAAGTTTTGGGGTCACCAAGTACTTTTGCCTTTGAAAAATAGTCTATTTGTGTATTGGGAAAAAAAAAATTGAAAAAATCTGCATTCTATGTTCAAAAACCTATTTTCTACACGTGGAAATTGCACCCCTATAATAACCCAGAAAAAAAAGGCTCAAAATCCTTAAGTTGGTGGTTTTAGGTACTTCTACCATATTGGATCAGTGAATTTTTTATTTTTTTTTTGTAAGTTAGATATATTTCTTGTAGTTGGTATGTATCCAAAATGATATGGTTGTTCATACAATGACTAGATTTTATTTTGTAAATTAAAGATGGAGTTAGGAAATTAGTGTCCCATTTGCAAGTATTGTTCAATTTATTGTAAATAGTCCATTATATGAACATAGATAGTGTCAAGGTTTATTTTCACTAATACCAAAGTGCCTGTAGATAACGCAGTATTACACTAGTGAGGAGAAGTAGTGCTCTCAGTACACTCACACGTACTCATTGTAGCCGTGACAAAACACGAGTTGGAGAAAAGTCAAAATGTGCAATTGGAGAGAAGAAGAATTTGGGGAACTTGAACTTGCAGCTACTGAATCCCACGGAAGTGTTGATCACTCGATGAACTCGAACAGCGTGAACTCCATATTAGCTCGAGCCGCAGTGATCTACACACAATGCATTGTAAAGTGTATGTGGTAAAATTTGCAAAGCCAAATCCAAATATTAAAACCTTTACCTAGAAATTTCATGTTTCAAAAAGGGCACCTCAAAATAAGTAACTTTTATAAATTTTCTCCAAAAATTTATGCTCTTTACTAATTCACTACTCAAATTCCAAATTGAAAAAATATACTAATCATACAAGGCGAGCCCACAAATTTCAAAAACATTCTTCACAAATGCCCAAAAAAACTTGAGAGACAAATTTTGGATGTTATGAACTCTCGAATGTTAATCAATTTCTCGAAAACTATCTAAAAATACTCTTAGGTACAAGATCTTACAATTGGAAGTTTTAAAAAAGGAAAAAAAAAATAGGTTCACACCTCAGGAAACGAATAGAGGTTGATAATCACAGTTTTCACGTTTCAAGCTCACAAAAACACACAAAGGAAATTTATGGTTTAATCTTGAACTACTAAGGACTCATCTCCATTGAATTTTTTCGGGTAGGCACATACGGTTAACAACTTTGATGCCAAACATACATTTCATAACTGAGTGTTCATATATACCATCGGTAGTCCACCGAACTATGGTGGGGGGTCCTTGGACCTTATTGTCAGGGTACCTCATAGCCCTTTGTGGGAATACTATGTCAAGTATATTCCAGACACTAGTAACTAGCTAGAAACTAGCGTACTTACAGTGTCGACTCTCGAGAGTAGTATTGTTCCAGTTTCCCCTTGTCCGCTGGCTATCAGGATATTAGCATTACGAATAGACACTTCTTCCACGCATGCCTCTTAGAAAGGGACCGGAGTTTCTATCTATCTATCTTTACACAGATTCATTTGGGCTAGTTCTCCAATGAATTTGGCTATAGTTCCAATACCAATTCAATGTACACGTAATGAATGAGCATAAAATAAAAATTTAATGTGAGAGTTTAATATGGATTTTGTATTATCAGGCGCTTACTGTACTCAGATTCCAATGATAAAGAGTACTTAGTGCACTTTCACTGTACACATGCTAAGTTAACTCAAAAATGGTCGGTGACCATTCATTGATTGGCCTCCCCCTTTCCAAGAAATAGTAGTATTGGAATTATACCATCCTAGAAATCTAAACACCCGGATTTGTATTGTTCATAGATTTTTCCATAAAATAGTTTGAATTTTGATTCCATGGATTTGGCACGACACTTGCTATGTTTGTACTTTAACTTTTTTTTTAATCACTAAAGTTCCTAAAGTTTCAAGGCACTATTTGCATGCTTTACTGCAAGGTGAGATTTTTTTCAAATTTTAACAGTAAGATCTTGTACTAAACTTGTACAAGATCGAATGTGAGATCATAGCGTTTGAAGTTGGAAAGGACATTTTTTTCCCCCTTGTTGTGAAATGGGTAAGCAATGTTTTGAGGGCTGAAGAAAAGCATTTTTAGAGGTGAATATGGATTGGGGCTCTTCACATTCTTCTTCCTAGGTGAGTGAGGAATATGTCTATGCAATTTTTACCCTCATGCAACTTGTAGTACTTAAAGACATGCTTGGTTTTTCACGTGGAGGTATGTTGAAATTCAAAATACAAAGGCCCATTTTCAACAATTAAAAAGGCATGTAAAGAATTATTGGGTTGAAAATCCAAATGGTAAGATCATGCCTTACTACTTTTTCTACATGTACCAAAAAAAAAAAAAAAAAAAAAAAAAAAAAAAAAAAAAAAAAAAAAGTAAAATCTCAAATTTTGGTGAATTTTCGAAGTTCTGCGTTTTGATCAATTTGAGGCAAATTTTGAGAATAAATGAGCATATATCCGGTAGTTTGAACAATTTGGGGCAAATTTCAGATAATGATTACAAACTTTGAATGCAAATACTTCCTAGAGTATGAGGAATTTTAAAGCATGAGAGGGCTTTTTAGTAAGCTATGGAAGAATTCTACAACTTGCAAAAAATTCTAACTTCATGTGATCCAAAAATAGTAAGTCACAAGTTGACCAAAGCCATATTGACCAAAAACGCCAGTTTGGATGAAGGGCAAAAACTTTAAAGAGCCATAATTTCTCCATTTGAACTATGTATTGGACAAAATGTCAAAATCACTTGGGTTGGGTTACAAATCAAGTCTAGTTTTTGTAATAAAAGTTTTAGACCCATATAGTAGATTATAAATAAATGACATGCATTTTAGTGAAGGTAGCTAATGTCTTTGGGTTTCCAAATATTTGGCAAGTTTTACCTTAGCGAGCCAATTATGTAAGATTAAAAATAGTTTTTTACGATTTTTTCTTACATAAGTGTGATCATTGGATGCAACCCAAAAACTTTGTACTTGGAAGATTTTTGATCCGGATGACTTGGTATTGGATTCACAATAATGTTTCTACAACGAAAAAAGTGAAAAACAGATGATTTTTGAAGAGCTATATCTCCTTCATACACCGCTAGATTTTGACTTTATTTTTTGGCATGGCTTCCACTTAGAGTCTAGTTTTAGTGGAAGAAACCTCGACACAATCGAAGATATATTGAAGATAAGACATGCATTTGAGTGCAAGAGGTATATATATCAACTATTTGTATTTATTCTGTAAAAAATTTGTCACTTTTTCACCATTGCTAGGCTAATATGTCGGCCGAGATAATTTTTAATGATTTTTTTGGTACAATAGAGTCTTTTTCTAAAAGAAGGTGCGAAAATAGCAATTGGGGAAAACAAACAACACATCGATTGTATCTTAATTATAAAAACAGTGAACGGTGAGTAGGTATCTCTACAAGTTTATGATTTTTAAGCCAATCTATTTTTCCAATATCTTGAATTTTGGCATATTTTGAAAGATTTGAAAGATTCATCTAGGTTTGGCCCGAAACATCATTGTTCCCTTCATTATTACATCAATTTTTTAATTTTCCAACTATTAAAATTAGATTTAGAGATTTTCAATTGCCCTTACAAAACTTGGAAAGTAGTCGAGAGCCCCACTTCGAAGACTCTACTTTGGTGTTGGTTGCACATTCTTCCACTTTCTTCTCTTTGTGCGATTCTTATGGACACTAATTAAACATCAATCATATGATTGTTAATTTCTATAACTTTTTCCATGATGATTTAAGGAAGGAAGACCAAAACTTTTCAAGATAAGACGGTTGGTGTCTCAATTCTACAATTTTAGGTAATAATAAAAATAAGTAATTAAAATTTTAAGAAAAAATATTTTTTTATAAAAAAAAAACCTTTAATATTAAAACCTTTAAAAAAATTAAAAATCATGAAAATCATTAGTGCTTTTGTGATTTTAGGTGCAATAGATGTCTTTCTAAACCCGAAAGGTCCACAAAGACCAAATTGATCTGATTTTCAGTGTAATCTCACAACCTTGGACCCTTAAGGGTTAAGATGTAGTTCTAGATGAATTTATACCTTGGACCCTTTTCTTCCTATTTTTTATTTTAAGACAGACATATAGAAAACCTCAATGCAAAAGTTTGCATCAACTTGTAAGATAATTCGTAACAAGGGATCAGATCCGCAACCTCAAGGCAACTCTTTCAAAGTGAGGTCACGAAAGAAGCTAAGTGGTTATGGCTCTGGCCGTAAAGCCTTCATTGGAAAAAGCTTAACAAGAGTCTCATACACATTTTAGAAGACAGAAGTAAAAACAATCCTTCTACTCACGCTCCTCATAAACTGAACACAAGTTCATACCAACTTTCAGCAATCATGGTGTCACAACAACGTTCTTGCTACTTACCTCCCTTTAGAGAACAAAGTCCAATGGGTACTCGCAGCACCCATAGACTCGTACCGTCCTCATAGATAGCTAACTTAGAGTCTCTAGTCTTGCTTGGTCCTGCGTCCGATATTGCCATGGTTGACTCCGGCTGGGGGTCGCCAATGCCGTTTTTTTTCGCTTGCAATTGATTAATTCAATTTGTTAAAAAAAAAAAAAAAAAAAAAAAAAAAAAAAAAAAAAAAAAAAAAAACTATTTTCAACATATGCAAATTGGTACTTTGTCGTTAGGTTGGCCTAAAAACAACGCCATTTAGGTGAAAAATGCTGAGTTTAAGCACTTGACTTTGAATAACATGTCATTGTATAAAAATCTCTTTCTACAAGCTATGTTCGAATTCCAGAATTCATTCAAATCGTTCGATGCCCTTGTCTTGTGGAAAGCCACATTACGTGGAATGACTTCTACACTAATTGAAAATTTATATCAGGATATTTATATTCTCCATAGAACCCCCAATTTACATTTTTGTGTTCATACTATATCTTGTTCACGCAAGTATGGGGGAGCCCCGATGTCTTACTTCTCGACTGCTTCTAGTCGAGAAGTAGTTAAGTATGTAATTGAGGCTCGAGGCTTTTTAGTAACGTCTTGTTTGAGTGATATGGCGTATTATCACGAATGAAATCTTGTTTGAGTGATATGGCGTATTATCACAAATGAAGTTCAGAATCTTGTTGAGTATTTGAGTTCACTATAACACATTTAAGGTTTTTTGACTATGAGCGTAGCCATTTTGTCCGGAGCGACTAAGAGTAAATGGGTGAAATTATGATTTTTGATTGTCATTCTATAGCCATGCTTTGACGGTTCATGGTCACATGTCACTACAAACAATCTTAACCCCTAAACGTCCCTAGTGTCGAAAAATGACATTTTGGTTGAAGGGCAGAAACTTTGAAGAGCCATGACTGCTTCATCCAAACTCCGTTTTTGACGAAACCACTTGGGTTAGGTCACAAATCAAGTCTAGTTTATGTGGTAAAAATTGCAAACTCATAAAATAAAGTATGAATAAATGGCATGGATTTTAGTGAAGGCATCTTTTGTTTTTGGGTTTTCAAACATTTGGCATGTTTTACCATTGCAAGCCAATTATGTGAGATCTAAAATAGTTTTTCATGAATTTTTTTTCATAGGTTTGATATTTAGATGCATCCCAACAACTTTGTAGTTGGAATTTTGTTGATCTAGATAACTTTGGTATTGGCTTTGCAATGATGTTTCTATGATGAAAAAAGTGAAAAAATGGATGATTTTTGAAGAGCTAGATCTCCTTCATCCACCGTTAGATTTTGACTTTATTTTTTGGGATGGATTCCAATTATAGTCTTTTTTAAGTGGTAGAAACCTTGACCCAATCGAGGATATATTAAAGAAAAGGCATGGATTTGAGTGCGAGGGGTCTAGTTTTGGACTATTTTTCCTTTGTAAAATGTTTGGCAGTTTTCACGACTACAAGGCTACTATTTGAGCCAAGATTTTTTTTTTGATGAATTTTTTTGGTACAAGAGTGTCTTTGAGATGAAGATGAACAACTTTCTAGTTGTTGATTTTTTGATTGCAAATTTCATGTTGGTAGTATTTTCACTTCAAAGTGGAAATGATGGTATTTTGTAGCCTGTTTTGCGCACTAATATGCTATGTTTTCGCAATCTATGAGGTCCCATGAGTCAAGTTTTGGTCCACATGATCTACTACAAGTCTATTACAAGTTTGTACGGTTAAGATCTGAATAGCTTATCTTTATTTTCATCTATATCACTTTTTTTGAAAATGAGTTTTTGGCTAAAAATACCCCAAGGACGTTTAGGGGTTAATATGTGATGTCACCACAAACTGTAAGATAATCACCAATAGTCATACTTTTAGTCATTTACTCTCAGTCACTGTAGACATCATGACCACGCCTACAGTCAAAAATTGTTCTAGTGGTTTTCAACGGTGATGAGTATTGAGGGGTGCATTGATATATTTCTCATAAAATAAATTGTAAAGAGTATAGTAGTATAATCAAATTCTACATCAAAAATGAATTCAAGGAAACAAATCTACGTGAAACCCATGTTTAAGGAATATCACGAGTTTCCACACCTTAGTATGTGGCTGGTAAGCATTAATGAACCTCCTTCACTTCCTTGATGGGTCATTTTCTTGAAGTAGAAGCATCGATTATCCAGTTTCAGAAGACCTTGAAGAACTGAAAGAAATTAAGTGACAACTTCGTAAGTAAATTAAAAAGAAGTACTCGACTTGTGTGGTTCTAAGAGTAGGACAAGTAGAAATCCAAACATCATCCTCACAACACTGACCGGACTGCCATGAAAAATTAGGGTTCCAGAGAACAATCCAAGCAACTTCTATGTGCCCATCAAGCATTGTGGCCTCAGTATTGAAATGACAATTCCAGCAACATTGGCTCATGGCCCTCACGAGTGTCTTGCTACCGGAGCTCCAGTCTGTGGTCATCTCCCTCGTAAGCTAAGCTACAACATGCGGCAGATTGTTCTGTTAAGTTACGGTTCCAGTCGAACAACAGTGTCTAGGGAGCCACGGAAACGGTTTGTGCAAGTTGACAGTGAGTCTGTGAGTCACCACCACGACTTCCAGCCCTTGTCTTGACTATCTCAAGTAACAAATTCACATTGAGAATGTGCAAAAAAGAAAGTGAAGTGATGAAACAAACAGAGAATACCAGATGTCGGAACATATATAAAAGCAACGCACATGTGCGACACCAAAACATGCACACTTGTATCACCCTCCCGTCACACTTGTATCACCCTCTCTGCAAGGACGGGACAAGTAAATGCATTGCCCGCCATGATTTCGAAATGAACCAGCAACCCTCACAGGGAAGCAAGTGAAGGCGGATCGGCCTCCAAAAGTCTCAGATCGCAGAGTCGAGTGACAGAGGATGGAGGCAGCCGCCATTTTCTGCTGGCCGAGCGAGGCGTATACATGCGCGCTGGCTCTCAGCTTCTCGAGATCAACAAAACTGGCACCATTTTCTCGACGATTTCCGACATCAACGATTGTCAAGACCGGGACAATGAGCTAGAGGAACTGACGAAGCTTGAGGAATTATTGATGCTTAAATGAATGAAGCACTCCGCAACGTCCAGGCCGGAACAATGAACCAAGAGCCTGATGAAGCATTCCGACAGATGACTACAGTATATATGCCGGCTGGGCAAGTTCTACGTTCATCTCTTGATAGTCTACGTTGCAGACGTCTTCATACCAAGCCTCAAAATGCATGCCCTCCTCTGCAGTTTGCTCCGCATCGTAACACAGATCAGTCTGCTCAAAAAGATAGCATGGCAGCAGATTGAAGCATTTCACATAGTTACGAAAAAGATAGAAGTTGAAAAGACATATGATGATGCCTTGAATGATATAGAATATAGCTCCGATGTGAAACAATTTATGAGGATAGCCGCTAAACACCAGCACATGGCGTGTTGTGTCAATATGGTACAATCGTGGAGGACGGATATGCCTCCAGCAACTCGTTCGATCACCTACACTAGCCGATCAGAGCATGACCAGCTACTCGTGCTGGAGGGCCAAAATTCTTGACGGATTTTATGATGTTCCCCAACTGCCTGCATTGAAAGGAAGGGGAGAAGCTTTGCAGTATATAACTATACTACCCTATCTGAGCCTCCTCCGAAGCTTCCAGTCTTGGCGTTCTGGAGTGATGGAGGGAAGAGCCCCTCGCGCATTCAACTTCCAGGGCAGACAGACATGATAAAAATCACGCTTGCTGAAATAAGAAAGGTAATGAAGGTACTAGATTATTTGCTATGTGCCCGAAGGTGCTAATTGAGGCTCTGGTTTCAAGGATAACGATCCAAGGTCAGGTAGTTGCCGGTTCCATTGTGAGTTTGATTTGACGATGGCGTCTTTGAGAGTGAGAAGCTTTGAAGTTCTCGGGTCGCCTAGCCATGCTCGGACGATGTGACCTGCGCACACTAGCCGCCCTTCGTTGTATCTGCCTACTTGAAAGGGTGCCTTGATCTCTTGCAATCGTAACTCCACTGCCCGTTTCACTGTGCTGAAGCCTGCCACTTTGCTGTGCTTTCCCCACCCTGTCAAAATGCTGCAAACAATCACGAGTAATAGATTAGCAACCGACCGATCCAACATTCGTACTTTCTGATATCGAATACAGACTGGAATGAGTTTCTCGTTCTTCACAACTAGCTGTTCGTGGTATTCAAAAACTTACTGAGCTACTTGTGTGAATAAATTAGTCTAACTACTGCCACTGAAACTACATTCTGTAGAAAGTTCCAAACTCTATCCTAACCAGTGTCCATTAATATTAGTTTCTGTGCGATGATCATTGGACATCGGTTACCGTTCGATAGACGATGGACATTGGTTTTTGTTAATCAGGAACTGGGAAAGTTGAAGAGAAGGGTCATTAGCAAATACCTGAGTACTCTGGGTAGGTCATGGCCTTCCCACACCAAGTCTCTGAGGTCGAGGAGCCAGACGTGCAGCATGGCTTGAGCGGCACCCACAGACATGAGGTGAAGGTCCAGGCAAAACTGCTGCTCGGACCGCCACCACGCATTCTCCCACACTTGCCGCCGCTTCGCTGCCACGACCACTTTCTGTGCTCCTTCTCTCTGTTCATACAAGTCGTAATACTATTGTCAGATTGAGACCTAGGGACTGCAGTTTAACGATTGTTGTCAATTCTGCAAATGAAACTAAATCCAGAAAAAATATGGTTTTGGAATTGATGTGGGTGATGTGAGTAAGCAAGTACCTGGCCGAAGTGCCAGAGCACGTCAGTGAGGGCGTTGTAAAAAGCAGCCCCAGTGGCGTAATCCATTCTCGCGATCTCATCAAACAGTCGGGAAGCGTCCACCCACACTTGGTCACGCATTCCCATCAACAAGCCATGGGCAATCCCATACACCCAGCTGTCGAAGAACCGCATCTGCTCCAGCAGCACTGATGCCTCTTGAAGTGAGGCGCATCGACTGCAAGCGTTCAGAATGGCGGAGAATGTCACCACATTCGGCTTCAATCCGAACTGCTGCATCTCATGAAACACACTCACGGCCGCCAACACGTCGCTCGCACTTTCTTGCGCCCTGCGCGCAGGCACCATCTCCATACTACTCTTCTCACCACCAGGCCTGCCCTGGATAGCGGAAGAATTCGAAACCTTCAAAGTATCCGAGCTCTCGGCCTGGCCATTCCCGCCATTTCGACCATAAGCATCGATGAGGGAGTTGTATGTCACGATATTGGGCTGAATCCCAGCCTGCATCATCTCTTGGAGCAACACCACCGCGTCTTCCACTAACCCGCACTTGCAGCACGAGTCAATGAGGGAGCTGTAGAGGACTACGTCGGGTTTTAGTCCGGCGCGCTTGAATTCAACAAAGAAGTTCGTTGCTTCCTGGTGCATGCCTGCTTTCGAGAACGAGTCGATCAAGGCTGAGTATGTAAGCACATTCGGCACCAGATTCTCGGATTTCATCTTCTCGAACAGGCACGCGGCGTCCTTGTACTTCCCTTGCTTACCATAAGCGTCGATAAGGGCGTTGTAGGTCACGACATCGGCTTTAAGTCCGGCTCGTTCCATGTCCTTGCACGCAGTCAGAGCGTCTTCAAACCGGCCGAGTTTAGCGTAAATGTCGATGAGCGTGTTGTACGAGACGCGGTCAGGTCGAACGCCGGACTCCTTCATGTCGTGGTAGAGTCCGATAGCTTCTTCGAAGCAGCCGAGTTTGCCATAACCATCGATCATGGTGCTGTAGGTTACAACATTTGGGTTGATTTTCTTGCCGCGCATGGAGGCCATGATGGAGGCCGCGAGCTCCATTTGGCCGCCCTTGCAAACCGCGTCGATGAGCGTGTTGTAAGTGAAGATGTCTTGCTCGATGCCTCGGCGTTGCATCTCCGCGAACACGCGCTGGGAGTCTTCCCAGAGAGAACCGCGACTGCAGACGGCGATAAGGGAGTTGAAGGTGATTCGGTCGGGCTCCACGCCTTCCTTCTGCATCTCCTCGAAGATGTCGAGCGCCTTCTTCAAGTCCACGCCACCCTTCCCGCACGCATCGATGATTGTGTTGTACGTGATCAAATTCGGCTTGCACCCAGCTTTCTTCATGGCTTGGAAGACCTTCAGCGCTTCCCGGCACCGGCCGCTCCTACCGTAGGCGCTTACCATGGCGGAATACGCGTACACGTTGTTGCCGAACCCCGCTTTCTGTGCCCGGTTGAGCACATCGAGCGCTATCTCCACTTTGCCGAGACGACCGAGGGTGCTAATCATAATACTCGCGAGCTTGCTCCATTCGCTTCGGAGATGACCTTGTTGAATCATCCACTCGTAGCCTTGAAGCGCGCGCTCCCACTCGCCGCGGTTACCAAGCTCCCGCAAGAGATAAGGAAAATCCTCCATGCCGACCAACTGATGCGACCATTTTTCCAGCAACATCGCCGTGGACTTAAGCGAGTTCGTGGAGAGAATCTCCTGTGCCGCGAGATCGGCTTCGGGGCTGTGCTTGCCCATGTAGAGCTTCTGACGACCATGATGAAACTTGCTAACGAGCCGCGTCGAGCGACGCCCGCAGAACTCAGCGTTAAGACCATTAGTCCCGGACGGCTGGGCTTGTTGTTGTTGGTGCGGTGGCTGATGACCCCATTTGGTGGTGGGCGTCACGGCCACGCGCTGCGCGGTCCAAGAGGGCGAATCTGCACCAGGGTTTGCCCCTTGCCGACTCGGACGCCATCGCCCACCACGACTCGAACTCGGTCCCTTGCCTAAACCAGAGCTTCCCGCTACCGCCCCTACACCCGCAGCTGCGCTCGCTGCCTTCGCCTCCGCGCTCAGAAACCCCGCCCCGCTCGCCATAGCTCACCCTCAAACTCTCATCCCTAATCCCCCACAACCAAGAAAAATCTAGTACTCAACCTAGAAAACTAACAATTGAACTTCGTGAAGAATGAGGAGAATGATGCTTTTACAAGGGAGTGCGCCTCGGTGGCTTCCATAGGATGCCATGCTTGGATTCCAGGCCATCGTCGCGCCACAGCCCGCTTTGCCTTTGCCACAGCCTCGGTGTCGTCGTCGCCTTCATCGCCCCACACTCTTCCTCACCCTTGTCGTACTCCCCCTCATCCACACTTTATTCATCCACAACCATGCTTTACTCATCCATGGCCCAACTTTAATCATCCGTATCATGAACGGGCAGTTTTCAGTGGGTGGGAGGGGCAGTTCGGACACTGCCCACGGGTGGGTTGGGCAGACCGGGTAGGTGACCGTGCAACAGAGGGGAATAAAGACGGGGATCCGATGACGAGGTGCTTGGGCCACGCTGGAACGGTGCTTTTCTTAGCCACTTTGCGGCGAAGATTCCTTTTTTAGATCAAACTTGGGGGCTCTTCACATGAAGGTCTCCATTGGTCCACATCAGGGCTTTTATTTGTGGTGTCTTTGTTGGAGTGGCACTTTTTGATTGCTATTTTTCTTAGTCATCTGTGTGATTTTATCATTATGCAATTTGGTGCTGATTCTAATAGATATTTGCTGTTGAAAGTCTGCCACCTTCTGAGGCCACCATTTGTATGACTGTAAATGATCTCGTGGTAAAGTTCTGAGTCTAGAAGCACTTACCATGATAAGGTCAGAATGGGAGTGAAGGAAGCTGCAGGAGTGGCAACCTGCGAGGTGGGCGACGGGGTGGTCAGTCGCTTGAAGGAGGTAGGTAGGTAGAAACTCCGGTCCCTTTCTAAGGGGCTGGCGTGAATGAAGTGTCCGTGAATGAAGTGTCCATTCGTAATGCTAACATCCCGATGGCCAAACAGATACTACACTTGAAGGACTATTAGTTAACCCTTAAACATCAAGCCCCTCTGAAAATACACTGGAAAGCAAGTCCGAGGGGCATGCTCTGACATTTAAGGGTTAAAGCACGAAAACTTAAACTTTGTCAAGTAGCTTGCTACTTTGGTTGATGATTGTATTTCTCTGAGTCATTTAGTAGATTGATTCTATTTTTTTCTAAATGAAATAATAATATAATAAAGAAAGAAAGAGAGGGTCTATTCTTCTTCATGAAAATATAACAAGATTTTTTATTTTATTTTTTTTAACCCCTAAATCTCGGGTAAGCGTTCGTAGCAGCTACCAAGGAGGATGCAGGAGGGGTAATGAGCCCCCTAATTTTTTGATGTATAGACATTAAATGCCATGGAGTAGGCTTGTATGGGTAATTTGGGGTCGCAGACCTCAAATTTGAATTCAAAATTATCAAAAACGGCCTTGGGAGGTACCCACGGATTCTAGGGGGCCTCCTTGGTAGCTGCCACAAACCATTGCCCCTAAATCTCCTTGGTGTTTTTTGGGAGCTTGAAACCTCAAAACTGCGATTCTCTACCTCTAAGCACTCGCGGGGGTGTGAACCAATTTCTTTCCCTTTTTTTAAGACTTCCAACCGTAAGATCTTGTACCTAAGAATATGCTTGATTTCTGTTTAAAGAATTGACCGTTGGATGTTTACCATTTGAGAGATCATAACATCCAAAGTTTGTCTCCCAAGTATTTTTAGGCATTGCGAAGATTGGTTTTGAAATTTTTGGAGGCTGCCCTTGTAAAATTGGTAAACTTTTTGACTTGAGTTACTTTGAAATTTGAGTAGTGTCGGACCTCGTTTTTTCGATTTTTGGCCATTAAGTTCTAATGCGCATTAAGAATAAGTATAGTGTCTAGAATCCGACCTATGTATTTGTTAAGCCGTATATTATAAGGCAATTACGTTTTTACAAATAAGTGAATTAGTTAAAATCTAGTTTGTGTTAAGTAGGACAGATTTACCAATCCGTACTCTGTCCCCGTACGGCTAGGACGTGCTGTCAGAGGACGGATTAGGAGTTATGATCGTAGGTAAAGGACGGAGTGGCGAAGAATTTAATAATGGCGAGAAATCTAGAAGGCGACTCCGTACGGAGAGGACAATGATGGCGGCGGACCATGTCATGATGGTCGGACTTAACTCCGGCTCCCTCGATATAAGGCAACCCGTCCGCCCTCGTCGTCACCTGCCTCCTCGTTTTCTGCGCCCTTTGTCGTCTTGCGCTCCTATCCTCCGTCTTTCCGCTTTCCGTCCTTAGCTCCGATCCGGCCCACTGGCCGATCTCAGCCCGGCGACTTTGTATTTCCTCGCGCACTTCTTTCCTATGGCAGGAACGGCGTCCACTTCCGCTCAAGAGCAAGAGGAGCTGAAGATCTCCATCAAGCTCGTGTCGCCGTGTATTCCGATCGAGGAGGATGAGAAGAAGTCCTTGACGGAAGACCTCGAGAGGATGGGGTTAGTCGGCCTGCTGGATACGCCCTGGGGTTTGCGCGACGCGGACATGGTGCGCGAGATCAAGGTCGGCGCGCCAAACCAGTTCGAGGGGACGGTTAGAGGGAAGCCGGCTTCCTGGACGGCCGACCACTGGAGAGCTGTTTACGGCCTGACCGTAAACAACGGAGTAGGGTTGTGCGGCCGGAAACACAAGTGGGCGAAGAAGGCGTTCCACGGGGATCCGCACAAGAACAACGGCTACTCAATAGAAGATTGCAAGAATCCGAGGGAGCGCGCCGTCATCAAGTTCTTGGCGCCGATTATTCACGGGGAGAAGCCGCACCGCATCACCGTACGGCTGGCCAACACCGTCCTGGGGTCCTTGCGCGGCGAACGGGAGGCAGACTGGGGTATGATCATCCGCGACTTGGTCGCCCGGCTTGCGGAGAATGTAGGTAAAACCCGCCCTAGCCCTATTACTCCTTTTATCTATCACCTGTACAAGAAGGAGGAGGTGCTGACGGAGGAGGAGGAGTCAAACTATGAGATCGCGTTGTCGTCGCAAAACAACGGCGTGTTCGAGTCGGAGGAGAGTACGGATAGCAAGGCCGTGTACTCGGAGGAGGAGGAGGACGAGGTCGGATCAGACGACGAGGTCGGATCAGACGACGGGGACGTCCCACCGGACGCGCCAGAAGAGCCAGCTCCGGAGGCAACCCCACCGCGGACGAGTCCAGAGGTAATCATCCTTCCGTCCCTGTTCCCTCCCACGAACCCGACCGAGGCCGGAACTCAGACTGAGAGAGGGCAGCCTTCGAGGCCGGTGGATGAAGGGGAAGTTACGGCCGATTGGGAGAACCCCATGAATCCGAACGACCCCCGAATCCCCCCACCTCTCAGTCCGTCCGCCAATCACCCGGATCCCATGAGGCGAGCATGGCACCACTTCACGGAAGCCAGGTGCCAGTACTTCTTCTACCAAGGACTGCTGGCGAAGCTATGCCAAGAATTTGGAGTGAAGACGTTGCTGGAGGTCAAAAAGAAGTGGGAATCCAAGCCGGACAAGGAGCAGTTTCGACAAATGGAGAAGCAAGTGACCAAGCTTATCTTGGAGAATAGACGTCTTCGCGAGACGGTCAGAAGAAGGGAGGAAGAACTCCTGGTCGGAAGGCAGGCCGTAATCACAGCAAACGAGCAGGTCGTAAAGCTCGTAGAAATCTGTGAGGTTCCGGCCGAGGTACTGCAGAAGGCGAACCTGTTCGATGCCGGAATCCTGGAATCAGAAGTATTCAAGGCGGAGACCTTCAAGAAGTTCCTCTTGGCGGCGAAGACGTACGCCACGAAGGTTGAGAAGAGCAACGCCGAGGTCAAGGTGCTGCTCGACGCCGTCCGGGAGCAGATGAAGGAGGTAGTCATGCCGGCCTTCACTTCTACTCCGGCCAAGACCCCGCGGCCGGATACAGCGAGGACGGATGCTGGGCCCTCCAGTCCGACCGACACGAAGGGCAAGGCGAAGGTGAAGACGGAGACGGACGCACCCGCTCCAGCAGACTCTCCGGCCAAGAACACGCGCACCGCGAAGAGGAAGCTCACGGCCGAAGAATATGAGAAGTCTCCCGGGGCGCAGAAACTTTACGACATCGGCCTCGAGCACTCCGAAGAGGAAGAGTTGAAGAGCGGGGACGAGACCAACTCCAGCGAGGACGAGTACGTGATAACGGATACGGGCAAGAGAGTGAAGGCAGGACGTATCGCAACAACGCCACTGAAGCGGCCGAAGCACAGAGTTAGTTCGCGAAGGAAGAGGTAGGACGTCTTAGAGGCCGGCAGTCACAGGACGGCCAGGGTTAGGAGGTCGGATTGGTATCCGTCCTAGGCCAGTATAGTGTTTTCTTTTTGGGAATGCGTGCCGCTTTTTGAGGAGTAGGCCTGGTAGGCCGGCGCCGCAATCCAGTTAGGTATCTAAGTCGTTGACTTAGAAGTACTTATAGGTGGGAGTTTTGGCCACCTAAACATTCCTTGCTTGAGTGTTAATCGAACCTTCTTATGCGCATATTCGGTGTGATCATTTCCCTGTCTCCTTTTCAGTTGAGTGCTTGGAAAGCCGGATCTACTTTGTGTGTTGTGAGTTGGGAGTTAGGAATCCGGATTCTTTGTTAGATCGTTTCTGTGGAGTTGAAGTCGGGTTGGGCGTATTCTTGAGTGCCTTGTGTCTTGAACGGGTCTAGGTGTCTGAGAGAGGGAAACTGCTGTGGTAAACACTTACGGTTTGGGAGGGTCTGGGAGTATAGTGTGTGAGGACGGATTCCAATCCGGCCTCCAGCCTGCCACAGACTTGGGTTCCTCTGTAGTCTCAGAGGACGGATCAAGCACAGTACGTGACCAGAATACGTGTAGACGTCTTCTAGCCGGATTCGGAGCTCTTGGAGTCTGTCATTATAGTAAGGGTAATAGGGTAACCAGGACGGCCTGCGTGACCTGCTAGTTCGGACGGATAGGACGGATTAGTTGTGAGGACGTAATGTGTGCCTTAGTGTGTGTGCGTGTGAGTAGAGTCTAAGTGTGGAAGTTTCCGCCACGGTAAACATAAGGGAAAGAGTCTTTGTGCATCCCCTCTTGCAAAGGGATACCCTTGCCCTGCAAGGCTAAAACATAAGTTGGGACTAGAAACGTTTGTGGGTTTGGTTGTTTTAGCACTACTTGTCTTGGTCACTTCACAGAATCCCTGGAACGATACACGAGTCACCTGAACACGGGTTTTACACCAATAAACGTGTAAGGGAAGATAAAGTGAATACATGGCATCCGACAAGTAGGGATTTAGTAATGAACATGTTTCAAAAAACAAATTTTTAAAAAGTTACTTTTTTAAGCTGCCCCATCTCGGCTCGCAACCTAAGGATCGTCCTAGTAGACTCAAAAATTGGAATTTGACTTTGCAAATGTTACCACATACACTCTGCAGTATAAGGGGGACCCAATAAAACTCTTAGGCAAAAATATTACTTCTAACCCCTTCATCTAGGCTGCCCGGAATTGCAAAAACCCATTTCGGGCTTCAAGGAGAGTTAGGGGTTAACAAAAGCGTGTTGATGAAACACACTGCAAGAACCCATTAGGTGATAGGCTGATCTATGCTATAGGTGCGAGCAGGTTTTAAACCCCCAAGCTCATAGTTAACCCCTAAAAATCCAGGAAAACTAATTTGGTTTTTTGAGATTTTGGGCAACTCATTTTAAGGAGTTAAATTGATATTATTGCCTAAGATTTTTTACTAGGTGCTCCCCATAATGTATGTGTATGTGGTAAAATTTGCAAAGCCAAATTTTAATTTTATAACCTTCGTCTAGAAATTTTAGGTTTCGAGTCCAAAACATGCAGTTTAAAATTAGTTTTTTTGAAATATTCTTTTTTAGAAATATGTTCATTACTGAATTACTATTTAGATTCCAAAGAGTCTGAAGTCAAGAAGTTTACCAGTTTTACAAGGACAACCTCCAAAACTCTCAAAAACAATCTTCACAAATTCTAGTGATTTTACAATTTTTTCTTTCAAAATTTGCCAAAATTTGAGGTTTTGGATTTTTTCCAAGATTTTTTTTTTTTCAAAATTCACATTCTTATGAATGCACCTACTCACTGTCCAAATTTTTCTCAAACTTAATATATCATATGCGGTGCTTGTTTTACTATATTGTTTTTTTTAGACCTTCTTTCATAAAATAATTTACATTAAGGTCAAAAAGTGGAATTGGTCTCTAAAATTTTGCATGAGCATACCCAACTTGATTACCTACATGGAAAAAAAATGACGGAAAAATGTTTGGTGTAACAATTATCAAGTTGCCCTTGGCACCATTTAGACAATGCATCTCACACACCGGCAAGAAAAAGTGTTGGACAAACTGTGATGTGCGAAGAGAAGAGAAGACGGTTGCGTCCATATTGCTGCAGTTTCTATAGAAATCATTTCACGGCAGAGGAATGTTGCAGTTCGAGTGGGGAAGACTTGCATTGCAGGAATAAAACTCCAGCGACCAAAACTAAGGAGAAATTTGTTATTCTATTGCTGAACTTGAATCTTCATAGTAGAAATCATCTCATTTCACTCTGTAAGATTAGAGTTGAGATTGTAAACTCTAAACTTCATGATCTTAGTGAGACTTACGATGTATTAAGTGCGCTACACTTCTGAAAGAGTGCAAATCTGTTAGAAAAAGCCTTGGGGTTGTAGATAATGTAGCGGTTGTTTGCAATGCGTTGCTGGTAAGGAGTCCGATAGTGAAGAATGAAACGATGTCAAACGAGATAACAATGTCGATCAAGTTGACAACGATGACATCAAAGAAGTTTGTAAACTGAAGAAATTGCATCTCTTAAAACAACCACATACACTGGTCGAACATGTCGGCAGAGGTTTGACCCCTGTGAAGGAAATATCGTTGCTAGTAGCGAACTCAAAAAACCATATGAAATGCCGAAGAGTGTCGTTTTTGTTGTCGGAGAAGAGATGTTGTATAGAGCAGTTACTGTTGCAGGCACTTAAGCCGTTATAATCACAGAGGCAACTAAAGACCTCAAAAAAAAACAAGAAAGTTGTAACCTGTAACGAGAACTTCGTTGATCCAAAAGTCATTACATACAAAAAATATTGAGTTATCAGCGAGTTGTTGTTATTCCCTATACACCTGTGAAACTAGGTACACTCACTTTCTGATGTTGTAGAGGCAGGGATTGTCGTTCTTATTTCAGAAGAAGTCATTTTACCATAGTAATTATAGTAAAACAAGCATTTTTGCGCTGATATACTTGTATGATTGATTGCCATAATAAAAAAGATAGGTATGTTTGGCTTAGTAAAAATAAAATAGGATCAATAAAAGAATACAAGAACATGAGCATGTTAGGTAATAAGGAATTGCAGAGCTTTCATATGATTTATAAAAATCTTAAGAAGTTTGAATTGATCAGTAAGCCCTCTTACAAAACTAGTGTCTGCATTGCATTATAAATTAAAGTGCTCCTTATCAAAATTCACTTAAACAGGCTCTCAATTTAAATCAGGAGGAGTGAGCGGAAAAGAGGTTAAAGGGAGTAAAACTCAAAAAAATATCTACAAGAAAACTCATAAGTTGTGTATATGTCCAGATAGCCTCATTAAGCTCCTCTAGTCCCAAACATGTGAGTATGGAAGAGGTTAATATTACACAAAAAATGAAGTGTGCTCGAGCCAAAAGAAGGGTAAGGGAGAGGAACATGTTGTTCAACAACCTCCTTTTTGATTCGGGTTTCAAGCATTGAATTGAACCAATCGTAAGAAAAATTTTACCAAATGATAAATTGTTAAGTGTTCGTGAACTCATGAAAAGTGGTATGGACCATGTGAATGCAATAAAAGCCATAAATGTCACCCCATCTTTTCCTAGATGATTCAACAAAAATGACATGACAAAAGCGAGGATGGAGTGGTAAGTCAACACTTCAACTTCACTCAAATACCAATTCATGTCAAGGTTAATGACCAAGGGTTTGCATATGACTATCACATAGTCATTCACTTTGAGATTGAAAAAAATAAATGGGCGAAAGATGTGATAATGGAAAAACGAATTAAAGACTGAAAACAATTAATATAGAGGTGGGGGAAAAAATAGCTGAAAACATAACATTTTTTTGTTTCCATATATCAGTCATTTGGAACGAGATAATACAAATTCACTTAACACAGTATTGAGGAAAACCGCCCATGGCCTTTGAAAACCGCACTTGCTCCCTCCCTCATATATATTCGTGAAACTAGAGGTTTTACAAAAAACTTGACAAAATTTCCTCTTTTATTGATGCAGCCCGGAATAAATATAATACTTGAAACTTTGTTTATATCTCATAGTTTTATACATGTTTAGATCAAGAAAATATGATAAAATATTATGTATTATATATTTACATATATACACAAACTTGTATATATATGCTTAGAATACACACTGGAATATCAATACCTAATAAGACTATAAAAATTCAACCAATATATATTAAATATCTATTCTAATACTAAAAACTTGTATACTATTTTGCAGCTACTCGGAGTTGTTTTCTTCTGTTGCACGTGCATTGTTGTCCACTTGCTCGTTGTTTGTTGTATGGGATTGATTTGCCATGTACTCCAACAAATGAAACGTCATTGCTTTTGGAATGGATATCTCTTTCTCGCATCGATGGTTTTTTCAACCATACAAGTCTCAATTTTTGGAGATGGCGCCCATGAGGTGATTCTTTGATCTAAGTCAACCCAATCCGACGGCTCATAAGACGGAATCCATCTTCGTTCGCATGGTTTACAGATCCGTGAGTCCACATCCCTGGGTCATCTTGCAGAATTGTTGGTTTCGGCCAATACCATATTATCTTCATGCATCCTGACCCTGTGGAAACATTTCTTGTAGCCTTCACCTTTCCTAGAAAAAAAGGTATGCCCAACCTCATATCATCAATGCTGCTATTCATAGCAACAAAATGTCCAACTTTGACATCGTTAAATGGATCAAATTCCGGATAAGGATCCGATGTGGTTTCCTCCAAAGATGTAACGTGTGTTGTACGAACATGTCCTTGCTTCCTTGTAGGTCTGGAGCTCTTGCTCTGTGGTTTGTCACGTCTCGGCCCAAAATATCCCCTTTCTTGCACTGCTGGAAGATGATTCAAGATTGCACTCGGTGTTGGTGCGTCCGGACTGCCTTCGCCTCTTTGAAGTCCACCCAATCCATGCATATCCTCCTCCCTCTCAACATGAAATTGCGACTCCATTCTTTCGGGCCAAAAGCTTGATTGTTCCCACACCTCTAAGTTGCTCTTCTCAGGAAATTCGCTGAGATATTGTAACAACCACTTTGTATCATCTATGGCTTGTAGATTACGCTCAACTTGCATCAACTTCAAGACGCAACGTTCTTTCCATTTGATAAATTCCTCCAATGCTCGCATCTCTTGTTCAGTTGCCTCCTCCACTTTGGCAAACTCCGGTTTTAAACCTCGTTCCGGCACTTCATTCAGGCATTGATAGCCATTTGCAGGCTCCCAATTTGAATCTCGGGCATAGTTCTTGGTCTGAACGAATGGCTTATTGTTTTTCAAATAAAACTCGAAGTGATGGGGTTTGGAAATCCCCACAAATGCGTCTCGACACATAAACAGTGCGAAGTGATGAATTTCTTCCAATCCCGGATGTATTCCAAGTGACGAGAAGTTACAATGTTTCGTAGGAGATGTGCCTCCCTTCACCAAATCTAACAGTTGTTGCATTGAATCGATGTCTTGCCGCTTGAGTATTCCAGATATAACACTGAATCTTTGGTCTATGTCTTCATGCGTGTGCCCAACAAGAAGAAAAGCCAAATGTATCTCCGCAAAATAGCCCAAACCAACAAGTGCGGCACACATACCGAACATGTATTGGTTCTTCTTTTCTCTGCCACAGTTGTCCGCTTGGATGCGTAAGGTTGGAGGAAGAATGCCACCACGTCGAGCTTTCACATCGGCAATTGCATGCATTATGGATGTAATCACCTGATTGCTATCATGCTTATGATGGGAGTCAATCCAAACGTCGGAATACAATCCTTCTCCGTGTACGAGAACACCACACAAATGTGTCTTCACATACCGCCCTTCGATTCCCTTCACCGATTGTCGTAACTTTGGTACCATTGTAGTATTTTGGTCCATCCCATCAACGATGAAGCAGAGATATTGATTTGGAAACAATTTTGCATTATCTTTAGCCTCCCAAGAATCCTTCCTTTCTCCGATCTGCAATGCCTGATGTAGTACCAAATTTTCCTCAATCAAACGTTTCTGTGTTGGGTTTGTGGTACTTGACTCCAAGCACGTTCGATATTCCCAACAAATCTGACATTTGGAAAATCGAGAGTTTGGTGGTATCTGTACGTAGGAATACTCTGTGCGCCACATACGATAAAATGAACAAACTCCTGGTGAATTTTCAAGTGTCAATTTCTCCACGTTTCTTGACACTGCTCGAAAAACATCCTTTCGTGTAGTATTTACGGGTAGTAGCACCAGCGGCACCATTTCATTATCGCTCCTTCTTCGACATTGCCTATGAGGTTGAGTGCATCCAGCTTCCATTACAAATCTCTCAAAGATTGTCTTCATTGATTGTACCCCTGATGATGCACGCGGTATATGGACTGTATTTCCATGTACCGCCGATATTCTGCCATTGCATTGGATATCATGTACTTCCGAAACAATCCCCCTGCTTCTGATGTCGGATTTCAATTCTTCTATCCGCCTCCTTGAATATCCAAGCGCGATCGCATAGCAACCATTGCAAATGCACTGCCCACAAAGTTTGGTCTCAAACTTATCCATTTTGTCGTTGTATACATCTGTAAGGTTTTCTAGAATCCAAGATGCCCTCTCTTCATACTTCTCCGATCCCCACGCTTTGAATCGTTTCATCAGCACAACACTTGCTTCCAACTTCTCCAAGCATCCTTTTGAGCAACTTCTTGATCGCAAGTCCATCTGCACATTTCTTAGTGTAACTTTTTCAGACCGTGCTATCCCAATTTTTCTCGGTCTTCTTTCTTGTGTTGCACGTTGAACCATAACATATATTATCTTTTGTGAGCTTTGTGGCAATCCATCAACTCCGGATACACTGCACATGTGCTGTATCATTGACGGACTTTGTTCATGTTGTGAATCATTGCCTCCTATGTCGTGGTCCTCACTTCTGAAGTTTGAATTCTGCTTGTCATTGCTTCAAATCCGTGAGGGCCCTTCTTGAAAAAAATCAAAATGGCGGGCAACCTCACTTAAACTTGGACTATAATTACCATTGTAACCTCCAATCGTTTCGATTGAGTCCTTTGACCATCGAATAATCTGCCCAATGCAATCTACCATCGATTCGCCATCTACATTTATATCCGCGAGTCTTGTTGTATGAACCTCTAAAATACGGATCGCGCATTGATGGGGAAATAAAATAAGACCTCCAACATTGTCGCTGCTTGAATTTGTGTCTCAGACCCTCTTCCTATCACTGTTCCATTTCCATCTTTTAGGTGCACGCCAACGTGTTCATTGCTCTTGTGTAATCTCCTTGTTTGAATTCAAAGGGAACTGCAGGCGTCGATTATGGGCGGATGTGGATGCCAAAATTGTCTCCCCAATGATAATTGTCTCGTGGCTTCCACGACTATGTTCACGGGTTGGTGTAACATGATTGATACACGGGGGAGCATTCTCCTTATTGCTCGTATATTCTGCGTGATCCATATCCTTCCTACAATTTGACAAGATGACTGTTATTAGATACATTGCTCAATACACTCGAGTTTTTTTGGCAATCCCTGATGTTTACAAATGGATTCATATTTTTGTTGCATGGAGTTTATAAAAGCTCTTATTTCTAAGCAATTTGTTTTGGTCACAAAACTTTAGTGGAAAATCTATTATAATTATCTAACTATATAGTTTTTAATCTTTTCAACATATAATTTAAATGATTAGTACAATCAAATAGATTGTACATTTATTAAAATAATAAAAATCCTTCAATTTAACATTCACAATATACTTACTTTAATGAAATATTGAGCTATAAACCCTATATTGATAACATGATGGTATAAAATAGAGTTATGTACGTGTTATTTTGCAAGTTAGCTAGAAGATTCCTCAAACATCATTGCTTGCACATTTATTTGACCACGTGAGCTCGGAATAAGTTTTTGTTCGGGATGGAGTTTTGTAATTTGCAAACCTTTCAAGTTTAGTTTATGATAAAATTCATCTAGATTAAGCACTATGGTAATTGAATACTTACAATTGACTTACAATCAAGTAATATGGTAATTGATAAGTTAAAGATAGATTAAATTTGCATATCTAAATATAGTTCCCATTAAATAAACAACCAAATACCCTCATTTATTTTTTCAACTACTTATTGGTAGAATGTTATATTCAAATTGGTGCAGAGTTACATACGTAAAATATATAATATAAGAATCAAATCAATTGAAATCCTTGCATGTATAGTATGTATCTGTATATAATTCCATTTATCTAAACATAGCCTTAATTCCTTGAACGTTTTAATCTAGTGAATAATAAAAGCCACATATAGTAAGAAAACAATTGGCAAAACCTCACGAATAAACATTGGTTACAAGATCTTCCATATATTAATTTTCAAAGTTACTAAATTACTTGAGTTTAAGTTTAACAAGGGATAAATTTTGACTTTAAAACTTTGTAATTAAATTAAAACTTAAAGTATCTAAATTGATTATACCAAAGAGATCTTAAATCTATAATCTTTCATTTTCAAAGAAACATGATTGACGACCATAGAAATTTTTATTACGTTCTCTTATATTCCATAAAAGTAAAAAAACACAATAATATGAACAATAAACATGATTTGAACTTGATATAGAGTTTTGTTAAAAGTAACTTACATGTCTACACTAGATTTGATAATTAGTGTTAGCTTATTATAAGATTTAAAAATGCTCTAAGTTTTTACTTTTGTCTAAAACAATTACCAATAGCATTGATTCCGATACTATATAAGGACCCCCATCTTGGCCAATATAGTGGGTAGAAATATTGAACGGTGGCCATCGGGATATTAGCACTACGAACGGACACTTCATTCACTCCGGCCCCCTTAGAAAGGGACCGGAGTTTCTATCTATCTATCTATCTAGAAATATTGAACAACAGTAAATATTATAACATGTTTATGTAAATTAGTGTATCTTACACTAATTATCAAATTTAGTGTAGTAAAGAACACCTATTATATAGATGGTAATAAGTTTGTATTGTCTTCTATTGACCAACCTGTTGTAGAACGCATGTGCTACTTCCAAATACTCCCCTTCAATGTCACGCTTTAAAAGTTTTGCGTTTTGGTATTACTTCCTACAAAAAAACCATGATAAAAAATTAATAAAACACTTTAAAATATATTTACAAAAGTTACGGTTTAGGATATATTTCATAAAGCTTACAAGCTTATAATTTATTTATGATTCTATAAATTTACAACATATTATTGTTAAATCTTTATCAATTTTTTTTTTTTTTTTTTTTTTTTTTTTTTTTTTGCACGGTTATAACGGATTTGAAATACATTTGAGAAAACTAGAAGTCACAAGAAGGCCACTCAAAAAAAACTTATTACACTTTTGCAATCTTCATGCAAATGTATTTTAGAAGAAAATACAAAAACAATGATATGGTATGACATGCATCATGTATGTGAGTGCGGCATAGACTTAACCTCTAAATTTTGAAGGCTCTATTTGCATGCCATTAAAACCTCCAAAACTGCCTCTTTCAATGCAAGGAGAGATTTTTCATTCTATAATGTATTTTGAAATATGCATTTGTAGAATCCGCACATAACTCGTACAAAATCATGTACATCAAATATTAGACTCAAAGTCCTCAAAATTTGTCAAATCATAACTCCTAAAGGCAAAAGCCTTCAAAACCGACAAAAACCCTAAGTAATGCCTTTTTTTCAATGCGAGGTGAGAATTTTCGGTTATTCACCTATTTTCAAGTGTGGCACCGTGAGATCTACCACCTTACTTGTATATGTATATGTACCCCAAATCTTAGTTTCAAATTCCTCACCATTAGTGAGATCTCAACATTTAAAGTTGGATGGAACTTTTTCTTTCTTTCTTCTTCCACAATGGGTTTGAAGTGTCTTGTGAGCAAAATGGCCAATGTACAGAAGTCCAATTAACTGCAACCTATTACTGGTGGATGAATTTCATCCATTCTCTTTGAATTTGGAATTACAAATGATTTTGACATGAGTTGAAACTCATCGGAGGTCATTCACGGTATTTCCTAAGATCACATCCGGTACGAAAGTTGGAAGAATGGTTAAAAACGAATCACCACAAAGTGCATTTCTGCAACTTTTTCCTATTTTCATTAAGTCTTAATTTTAGGTAACTAAATGATCTATTTTCAATTCAAGCTCAACTAATAACATGAAGCTTACTAAGTCTAGTTTCTACTCCAAATAAGTATCTCAAGAAATTCCTAATATCTAGTGATTTATTGACAATGTCAGTTTACATGCCTATAGGGTCTCTTTCTCATTTTCCAAATATAGCATGACACGGAACCGTGGATTACACCATGCTATTCTTCACCACAATGTCCCTTTATTCTAAAAATTTCAGATTTTTTGAATGTGATTTGTATTTGATATGAATTATTTTCAATTTTTCTTCGAAAATTCTCAATAATTTCAAATCTTCCTCAAAAAAACTGAATTTTCTTGAGCGTGTGGAAAGCATGTGATCACATCTATGAAAAATAAAATAAAATAATTTTCTTTCATTTAGAGTGACAAATTGGAGGATTCAAAGCCAGGAATATTGAAGTTCAGACCACGGTTATAGGCTCCAACCTTCTAGGGTTAATAACGATATGGATGCATAGATGGATAGCTCGTTCTGGTAAGACACTATCAGCAGAGCAGGTTGGTGAGTACATCAGCAGACTTGAGTTTCAAGCAAAGCGAATGTCGGCAACGCGGCTTGCACCGGGCGCCTCCATACTCACTTATAACATCGATCACGAGCCGGGTCTTTAACATGCCATTGCAATTACCTGTCATCATACCTTCAGGCACATCGATACTAGCTTGAGACAGAATTGGCTCATCACTCATTCGATCCGGCGCTAGCTAGCTTGTCACAGATCGTAAGCTTTCTTTTTTTGCCCATGCTGTGTCTCTCTTTGATCACTGTCGGAACCCCAATTTTACTTCGAAATTAAAGAAGTGTATATTTCATTCCTCTTCAGATCCACAAGAATGAGAGCTCTTTTCGCACACTCAGTTTAGGGTTCAGAAATACAATGCGACAGCGCGCGGCCGAGACAAGCTGATACAACGGTTGACGTCAAGTTTTAGGGTTTAGAGCCATCTGTGATTTGTTGTTATAGTATGGACCCTAGGACGTATCGGCAACGAACAACGGGTTACACCCTTGGATCGGAAACAATCTCGAAAGAATTACCAATGCGTACAGTCGCAAAGCTCTCAAAGCTCGCAAGGAAGGTATGTGCTTTGCCTTGCACCCCATTTTTGTGCTTTCCCTTGCCCCCGATTTTTAGGTTTGAGAAATTCTTGTTTTTTTTCTTACACAGAAAATAAAAGAGCTGCAATTGAAATGGCAGGCTCATTACCTCTCGATGCACAAGAACGCACAATGCCCAGCGATGACAATTCGTTGTGCCCAGCGATGACAATCCGTTGTGCCCAGCGAGACAATCCCAATCGCGCGATAAAACCCACCTGTCGGAGAATGTGTCCAGTTCCGACAAGGTTGTTGGAGTCGATCATTCCTTGAATCCAATCGAGGTCCTCTCAGTGCAGCTACGGAAGCACACAAGTGAAAAAGACCTCCATAGGTGGAGCAAAGAGTTTAAGAAGGTGTTGGAAGATGGTTCAGGGAGGAGACCCAGTGTCGCGCACCTCTCCTTGAGGAGTGCCCGCAACACCAAGGGCCCAAGGGGGACACCGGAGTTACGCCCGGGCCTTGGGGTGCCAAGGTGAAGGGAACCTAAGTGGGCCTAGTGTGGGAGAGGACCCCGGGCGTTGGAGACGCCTCTCACCCACGGAGACTAGGAGCCACGAGGGAATGGACATGAGATTATGGAAGCTCATGTTGCCACGATTCCGGGATGCTAAGGAGCACCTCATTTGGAGGTGTGAGCTAAAAGTTATGGGAGTTGGAAGATTGTGGGACTAAAGGGAGTGCTGTCCAGGGACAGTGCTGGACTGGGAAGCTGGCCCGGGACTCCCGAATCTTCAGAGGGGCATAACTCCCTCAATACTTGTCGGAATGAGGCAAGTAAGGTGTCTATCGGCATCTACTTGACGAGTAGATGTCGATAGAGTGGTCGCTCGTCGCGTTTGGATGCGGGACGAGGTGGATACGAGCCCTGGAAGGTTCGGGAAGTCTCCCGGGGCCTTCCAGCGGCTAAGGCATTGGGAGATTGGGTGGTCTTCCAAAACTAAGAGGTGTGAGGGTCCAGCCCTTCACCTAGGACCAGGGGCTGCCGAATCCCACAGAGTATACTATGGGGAGGGCTGGTCTCCTCCCCACGCCCATGGTGCCTTGGTGGTGACCAAGGTGGGAGTCCCGAGTGGTGTGGCTAGTGTTGGGGCCTCACCATGGGGACTCCCAAGCCAAGGTGAGTCCCAATGGGTGGAGCTAGTGTTGGGGCTCCACCATGGGGACTCAAAGTGCAAAATGAGGCACGGTGGGTGGAGCTAGTGTTGGGGCTTCACCACGGTGGCTCATAAGGACAAGGTGAGTCCCGGTGGGGGGAGCTAGTGTTGGGGCTTCACCACGGGGACTCATATAGGCAAAATGAGGACCATGAGTGCTACCGATGGGGTGGTGTCTCACCGCCGGCGTTGTGATTACTTGGTGGCCTTGGGGTCACCATGGTGGTCATGGGCGGTGGTGAGGAGACACCACCAAGTGCGGTTAGGCCGCGTGGTATGGGAGTGCCACCAAGTTGGGCCTTGGACATAAGTGGAAGTCCGCACCTAACCATTGGCTACCTACGAAGGGGTTGAGTCCCGATTGCATGAGTAAGAGGGATTGATAACCAAGCGGTGAGCTTGGTGGTTGGTATGGGGAGCTAACTTTGTGCATGTGGGGGATGTGCAGAGTTAGCGCTCGTGACACTTGCTAGAGTTGGGAAAGAGTTGGTGTAAGCTAAGGTGAGCTAGCAAGGGTTGCGACACCCAGAGGTCTGCGGCCGCAGACCTTTGCCTCGAGGGGAGACCCAGAGGTCTGCGGCCGCAGACCTCTGCTTGATGGGAACGGGCTTAGGGTGGTTCAGCATGGGGACAATGACGGATCCGACAGTAGATGAGACGAAGGAGGACGCTCCAAACCCTAGTGGTGGTGGATACGTGAGCGGAGGCTTCTACTCACGCAATGACGGTATTCTTTCAATGCCTCATTGAACTACTTGTGGAGTTTTAAGAGTCCAGAACCAACTTGTGGGGGGAACCTCCATGGAAATCCTTGAACATAAAGAATTTCAAGAAATCGTATGGAGATTTAGCTGCTTAAAGCTTCGATGTGTAGATCTAATTAGGTTAACGCACATTGCACAATGAAAAACCTGTCTGGATTCGTCTGTAGAGAGTTCCTCATCACCTTCTCGTTCGTATGTCTGGTTCAAGTACATTGAGTGGGGCGGCTTGGAAGATTTCTCCATTTATTTTTAGCGAGAAGCGATTCGTTACATGCGATCGATACGTCTCTCGCTTCATTGAATCTGTTTGATCGGTCAAGTGTTTCAATGCGCCACTCTGACCTTACCAAATAGTGGGAGTGAAGAAAGTTGTCTCGGAGAAAATATCGGAGGGTGATTGTCTCGGAGAAAATATCGGAGGGTCATCACAGCCAGCTGTTCGAGCTTCCACTAATCACATGACAGGTGCGTGCCTCATCTCCCCATTAATTACTTTCTAGCTGTTCTGATTGGTATTCGGGAACGAATTGGATGTGACCATCTGCAATTAGGCACCTGCACCACGTGGCACACAAATTGGTCAATACTCTTTAAGTGATGTAGTTTCGTCTTAACCCTTAAACGCCCATGGGGTCTAAAACGGGCAGCCCAAAATTGAATCACAGCATCTTTTGGACTTGGGCATCATGAATAGTGCACTTTTCGAACTTGGGCACCATGAATGCACCAATCAATGATGAGCTTGCAACCTCCTACAAGGTTATGTACAACCCCAACCTCGCTACCACAATCCTTTCAATGCACAAAATCACTCATACAAATTGTGGTTTGAATTGTAAAATTTCACTTTTTGAATGTATCACAAGAAGGTGACCAGTTTGACATCAAAATATAAGTGAAAAGTTGAGTACAGTGAGAGCTACAGAGAAGATTCTGTTGGAAGGTGACCCCTCGGGTCACCTTGGGCGTTTAAGGGTTAAGGCAAATACGAGCTTGCTTTACTCTGATGCAGGAACAAACATCTAGACCAATGAGCAGGTTGCATGAAGCTGGTACGTAAAAGGCACAGATTTATCATGTTGGAAATGGAATCAAGTATTGAAGCTACGGTTTGCATGATTTTGCATCCAAGAGAGGGACGTCTGATACAACTCCCTTAAATGCAGGAACCCGTCAAGGCAAAGTTTCATGACTATTCTTTTAGTCGAAGGAGGAAGTAAGGATATATAATTATACCGGATTCTTGAAGGAGGAAGTAAGGATCACATGCTTTCATGTTCTCTGATAGTTCAAGACAATCACCCTTCGAGGGAGTTAAGTGTTGCATTTAACATGGGTTTCGTGGTAATTGAAATGTGGCCTTTCTTGTGCAGCTAGAATCCTCAAAGTTCGATGGTATGGAGTGCAAGGAAGATACAGAGTTTTGATCATGGATCTTCTGGGGCCAGATCTTGAAGCCCTTAAGAAGTTCTGTGGTAAGAAATATTCATGTTTAAAGGAAGAGAGGGCTCCACCTATGTTTGAACACATTATTAAAAGTTACGTGCTGTTATTTCTGTTTTTTCAGCGTGGAAGGACCTAGTTGGGTGGGAACTCAACGCTCACGGCGGCAAAGGCTCCAAGTTTGTTGATCTTGGTTAGTTCATGGATCCTATCAAGTATGTGTCCACTCCTTGTAGTTCTACATCTTGTTGCTTTGCTTTCTTCGTGACGAGCTTTTAGAAGGATGAATATTTTTTGGGTGTTTTCAAACTGGAAGCAAAAATTCCTCTTGAATCTATAAGTCGATGATAACATGTACGCATTCTTGTTGATGTTTTTACTTTATATTGGTAGATTTGTTGCCCGAATATGTATTCAGAGTTGATGTATCTTCTCCTCTATGTAAAAAGCGGCTCCTTGACCATTGAGGGTCTATTTTAATGATTCACCATGACTTATTCTTGTTGGCGGGTTGGTGAATCTGCAGCCGATTTAAATCAAGTTAATGAGATGGCGATTGTTGCCATCTCTCGATTTGCCTCTCATGGCTTCTACGAAGTGTTTGCTACTAGGAGCGAGGCACTCTCGGTACATCAAGTGGCACGTACATTGATGGTCCATCTTTGCACTCATATTGAATTGAACTCCATTAAGGATCTTGACTTCTTCTTCTTTATAATGGCACCGGGTCTCACGGCTTTCTTGATCGTTGATGAAGGCATGGGGTGTGCGTAATATCACATTCTTTGGATTATGGAAGAGTTGCACTTGTCGAATCCTCTCGGGCAATCACTTGTTTACCCATGAGGACAATCTAAACAATGGAAAGTCAAGGCGAAGTCTGCTGCTTGAGAATCAAGCGAGTCTTCCCTGGTGTGGTAGTTGATCCGACCTTTTCCTTGTCTTTCTTGCGTTCACATGGACATTATGAGCGGACGAGTACTCAACTTCTTTTACCCAAACAATCGATTATCATGTCAAGGGGTTGCTATAACGAAGGAACATTTTATCCAGGGCTTTTGGATGATTACGAATTTACGAACAAGTTTCATGATCGTTTGCGAATCTTATTTGGATTTTGCATTGATGAGAATATACCATCGACTTCTTCTTAGAGCTCAACTCAAACGTTTTTTACTTCAATCTTTTGCTATCCTCAAAGAAGAATGAAGTTGCGGGGTGTTGGATGATATAAAGCGAATGAAAGAGCTAGTGGATGAGCATGATGTAAATTTCCCTCTTGACACACTCGTGAAAGTCGATGGTCGCCTACTCTGCTGTGTGCGGTGCAAACAAGATACACATATAGTGTTCCCGTTGCCCCCCTTGCAATTATCATGAATTTCTGCTACACATTCTAACCTGAATACTATGTTTTAGGTGGCGATCAATCTTTGCGCTGGGCTTCGATCGTACCTTGTCATGCGCCATGGTGCAAGCCCTCTCTCTTCGACTCTCGAAGCGGTCCCAGGAGTCTCAATCTAGACTTGGTCATTACTTTTGTAACGATGTTGTTGCTCCATTGGATGTAAGTAAACAAATACCCCTACGAAGTTCTCATGTCTTAGCATGCTCTTGTGCATTGTAGTCAACCCGCTCATGACCCAGTTTGTTATTCATCAATACAAAGATGGCATTCGAAATCTTCGTGAGTGTGGCTACTAATGAGTTGTTGCTTTCATTGGTGCAATCAATCTGCGAATAGGACGCTTGATCGGCAAATCTGCACGCGATGACAAGGCCAGGCTTAGCTCCAATTGCGCTTCCTTCCTTAGTGTTGAGTTGGCGGTAGCCCTCCTCCATCATCCACTTGGGTAAGTTTTCCGGATCAATACGTACACTACTCTAAGCATTAATTTTTCAACAACGGCTCAACAATTGTTGTTTGATGCGAGTTATTAGCTCCTGTTTGACCAAGACACTTCTTTAACGGACAACACAGCATCCATTGGGAATCATGCCACATCAAGTTAGAGGATTTATTGCTCATTTTGCGCGATTGGTTGTATCGGGACGTGCCTTTGACAGGTGTATACGAACTGCTCACATCATGCGTAACTACCCCTCACTCATCTCGCTCTGGATCTATTACCTTCATTCTTGAATTTTATATCATATGGACAAAATCTAAGCTTTTATCATATTGCGAGACACGTTCGATTTCTTGACGAGACCTTCTAAGGTAGAAGTGGGGAATCGAAGCTTATGCTTATGTGTTTTGCGTGGTGTTTGCGGGTTGTAAAGAGTTCGAGAACGAGGTTCGAGACTTCATATTGGAGGTTACGAACCGCCTAATTATTTGGAAGATTTGACAGTCTCACGGAGCTTCATCGGCGACGATGGCATGCATTTGGACCGGGATGAAGGAGCGAGCCTTCGGATGATGTAGATGATTTTTGACGTTGTAGAAAGTTGTGGCATTTCTCTTTTAGAGTATTCTGTAACCGTATCTAGAAGTTCATCCACCTTTCTCATGTAATCATGTAGTTATATTAGAGTTTTAGTGATAGTGATCAATTAGAGCAGTTAAGTTTTGTAATTATCTTTGTAACTTGTTCCCCTTTTTCGGGACTTAAGTAAAAGAATTTTCTTTAGGAAATTTTACTTTTCTATATTTATTTTAGTCTTATCTTGTTTGAGACTATATAATCCTTTGTAGAAGAATATTGAACTCTTTTGCAATCACGTGGTGTTGTAGGTGAGAGCACTTACAAATTGTTCATTTTGAGTCATTTGTACTTGTTATTTTTTTAAATTGGTGAATTTATTTAAGGACATGCCACCCATAACCAACCAATGAAGGGTTTTAGTATATGATATTGAGGTATATAATTTGTTTAGGATTTTTCATGTGTGTGCGGACATAAGGTTCTTGTTGAATGCCAAAAAAATTCGTGATTTTATTCCCACTATTCAAATAGTTAAAATAAATTGAATGACTCTTCATGCTTGGTTGGTCAAAATTTGCATCATTTGAGATTAAATTCCATGTAGAAAAAAAAAAAAAAAAAAAGAAGCCTTAGATGTCAAATTGTTTTTAAGTGAGCAATAAGTTAACTTTTGTTCTTTGAGTATAATTTTTATTTTCTAGATTTGATTTCAATAGGTTAAATTTGGTATTGGACATGTGTGCGGACATAAGGTTCTTGTTGAATGCAAAACAAATTCGTGATTTTATTCCCACTATTCAAATAGTTTTAATAATTTGAATGACGCTTCATGCTTGGTTGGTCAAAATTTGCATGATTTGAGATTTAATTCCGTGTAGAATAAAAAAAAAATGCCCTAGTTGTCAAATTGTTTTTAAGTGAGCAATAAATTAACTTTTGTTCTTTTAGTATAATATTATATTTATGGTATGATTGATAATTTTTATTTTCTAGATTTGATTTCAATAGGTTAAATTTGGTATTGGAAAAATCTTATTAAAATTTATTGAAACTAATTTAACAATTAAAATTATATTGTCATGAAAAAATAAAGGTTTTGGAAAGATTCTTTAATTATTGCCTTATAAATTTTGAAACAGGGGATATAAAGTCTTTCATAATAGAGAAAATATTATCAATTTATTATATTAATCGTAATAAATTTAAGATAATATATTTTTGCAAGTATATTTGGTGGAGTTTGGTTTGTTGTAGATTGTTTATCTTTTCAATCTCTTAGATAATTCATTTTATTTGAATATCAAATTTAGAAAAAATCATGACACATTCGTAAATTACACTTTCATAAATTAAAAATATAATACCTAAGACATAATAATAAGTTTTTTATTGGCATGTGGTACAAAATGAAAAGTTTTGTTTTCATTTTCATTATGTTGAAGTGTAGTTGTATAAACATATTTTTGTGCTTATACTATGAATGACAGGCCTACATATACAAACACAATTGGTGAAGCGATAGCGATTCCGAAGTTGCACTTGACTTACAATATTTTGGAACCAGGTACAAGAAATGAATGTTTTTGATGTTGTTTTACTCTAATGTTGAACTTGTTTAATGGAAGCCTTTAGGAGACAATTTTTTAAAAATTATGTGTATAACAAGCATGTAATATATTAGCAAATTATACATAATATATATATATAATTCGGTTTTAAGAAATATAAACATCTTTTTCAATTTTGGATAATCTATACTGATATGATATACAATCAGTTCAGGTATTTATTGTTTTTATTTTTGTACACTCAGGGTACAATCATGGACGCTGGGGGAATATCTGTTACAACGGCATTTTATGACTATGGCTACTGGATGAAATACAAAAATCCAACCGAGGTGGAGCTCTGGATAGCGGAGGACTATATGGGCAACGATGGTATGATCACGGGCATCGGACAAAGTTCTGGAAACATTGATAAGGTCATAATCATGGCGGAAAAGCTTGAATATTTTTTCGTCCAAACCAAAAGGGATGGATCAACATTCAAATATAAGCTGAAGAAGATGAATTTGTTGTCGCCGATAGAGGATTTGGTGCTTCGAATGACACCTATGATTGGCGGGATGAAGACAGTGGCAAAATGGTGGTCAAAGTTACCTTCTGAAGTAGCCGATAGCCGCAAAGCAGTTGTGGCAGCTGCGACAACGATGATGGCAACCGACAAGGAAAATTATGCTGCTGCGTTGAGACATATCAAGTATAAACGAAAACAAAAGGAGAAAAACAAGGGTGTGGCTTCATCTTCGCAAGTTGTAAGAGACATGACAGCTCCAACACCACCGCCAGAGGATACACTAACAGCGGCGTTTGCAAAGTGTTTCGCATTAGAACCATATCATCCCTCATTTGGACCTGCCCGACCAAGAAGAACCAGTAATTACACACCAGGTATGTTCAGTTCTTACTTATTGGTTAGTTATATTTGATCTATGGCGTTTTGTTACAATTATATATCAAATGAGGAAGATGGTATTTTTGAATTTAGTTGTTTCAATATTGAATAAATTTTAAATGTCAATGAATAATTTACATAATAGGCATTTAGTAAAGGTATTGAAGAATATTTAGATAGATTTTTAAATAATATATTAAAATATTTATTAGAAACTACAACTAATTTTAATGTTTTTACATGTGAAAATCAGGTTTGTTGGCAGAACGTGGAAGAGGACGTCCAGAAGATGATCTTGAGTGTGAAGTATACCCGGGTATAATCCAAGGGCATGACGTACATGATGATGATTTCCAATTGGACATAGGGAGTGATGTACACGAAGAAATCGAGGGAAGCGACAACACAAAATACAAAATTGAAGGACCAACTCCCGTTGATGAACTAGAGGCAGGATTTATTTTTGGGCGAGACCAAGAATTTGAGGTGAAGATGAAGAATGTGCTTCCACCTTCATCAACACTTACCAATATGCGAATATTGGACATGGTGCATGCCAAAGATATATATGAGCGTTTGTTGAAAAAACAAAACGTGTCATCCTTAACATTAAGGCCCATTTCATATTTTGACGTAGACCTTCAAGAACAAGTGGACTTCAAGGTCGAAGGAGCACGACAACATTTCGAGGAGGTTTGTAGTACTTGGAGCGTTGAAGCATCTCAAGACGATAATTGGAGGGATATGTTGCAGACAATTAACCCCTAAACGCCCAAGCCTATTTTTAGCAAAAAAGCACATTTCCATAGAAATCGTCACAGATGAAAATCAAGAGAAGCTATTAAGATCTCAACCGTACAAACTTGTAATAGACTTATCCAAGATCATGTGGACCAAAATTTGAGTCATGAGGCCTTATAGATCGGGGGATTATAACATATTAATATCAAAAACAAACTGCAAAATTTCATCATTTTCACTTTGAGGTGGAAATGCTACCAATATACCTATTGCAATGAAAAAATCACCAACTAGAAAGATGTTCACCTTCATCTTAATAAGTCCTTTACCCAACAAAAATTCATCAAAAAAATTTCTTGGCTCAAATAAAAGCCATGCAATGGTAAAAACTACCGAACATTTTACAAAGGAAAAATAGTCCAAAACTAGACCCTTTGCATTCAATTTCATGCCTTATCTTCAAAACATCTTCGATCTTGTTAAGGTTTCTACCACTTAGACTAGACTCTAATTGGAGGCCATCCCAAAAAATTAAGTTGAAATCCAACGGTGGATGACGGAGATATAGCTCCTCAAATATCATCCATTTTCTCACTTTTTCTGTTGACAAAACATCATTGCAAATCCAATAGAAAATCATTTGGATCTAAAAACTTCTCACTACAAAGTTGTTAAGAATCACCTTAAGATCATGACCATGAAAAAAAAATCCATGAAAAAATATTTTTAATTTCACATAATTGGCTTGCAATGGTAATACATGCCCCATGCTTGGAAACCCAAAAACAAGAGCTGTCTTCACTAAAGTGCATTCCATTAATTCATACTTTATTGTATGGGCTTGAAAATTTTACAACACAAACTAGACTTGATTTGGAACCTAATCCAAGTGATTTCATCCAAAACGGACCTCGGATGAAGAAGATATGGCTCTTCAAAGTTTCTGGATGTACATCCAAAATGTCGTTTTTCGACATCGTGGGCGTTTAAGGGTTAAGTGGGAGCCATGTGACGGCCAACACATATTGCATGCGTGCAACGTTTTGGCAGAAGAGGAATTTCAGAAGGGCCATATCACAGAGGAGGATTTGAACAAGCTTTTTCGGACTAGAAAAGCGATTGTAGTGGTATACGACAATCCTAAGATGTACCTTGAGATGTCAAAGCGGCAAAATGACTTCAACATTCCAAACCGAAAGGAGAGTCATGCAAGTGCTTGGCAGACTTTGGTGAAACTTCGTTCCCTGTGGATTAATTATGGAAGACCCAAAGCTCGGGAGGACGAAGATATCATGCGTCGTGGTGATATGCTGATGTGCATGGCAACAGTGTTGAACCAAAAATTGGAAGGTGAAAAGAATCTTACAATCACCAAACTATCAACAAAGTTGTACGATTGGATTTCACACGCGTGTAGGGAGGATGATGAAGCTTTTGATTCCGTTATACGAATTGGGAAGGAGGTGGACATCCGTATATTACATTTGGATCCTGCAAGAGCAAAAGCGTGGAGGAAATATATACGAGCAAGAAAGGAGAATTCTGATGTCAAAGAACCAAAGGTTGCCCCTATGACAATAAATTGGTTGAGGCCGTTGCGGGGATTGATGGACGGCGATTACAAACAAATTGTACAAACGGCGCTCTATGATGAGGCAAAACAAACTTAGAGGTTGTACTTCAACGATGTTGATAAGCCATATCCGGAGTCTAAGACTCTGGAGTTTGTATCGTTACGATTACGACAACGATACGCAGTCAAGAATGCTTTGCGATGGTTAGAGGTGGAAAGTCACACTGGAACCTACAAAACCATGAAGGAATTTTTGCAGATCGATGTTTTGAGGTTTGGGGAGCATGACACGTTGGTCGCACTGAGCCAATTGGGCACCAAAAGCTTTATTAGCCATTGGGCTTCTCCTCTATATGTTTACGTTTCTGCATTGAAGAAGTATGCCAAAGAGATACCAGGAGCTATAAGAGCTCATCATCGCGATATTGTCAATGGCGGTAGAGGCTTTGTGGGAAAAGTTAAATATATCGGGAACGACACCTATAGTTTGAAGGGTTGGTTGTGGGAGTCGAAGGTGAAGAAGCAGATGCAAGGATCATAGGAACAACGGGAGATCCATATCATGCATCGAGGTGGTTTGTTTACAAGTGGAGGTGGCGAGTTGGGAAAACCAACGTTATGGGTAGTGGATTGTCGATGGGGAAGTACACTAGGAGAGGACAAAGCATGGACTAAAAAAGATTACAAGGAAGCAATTCAGTTACTGGAGAAGTGGATGAGTGGTTGTCCTCGATGGAATGTGGTGTTTCTCTGTCCCGAGGGGGCGAACATGCGTTTCTTGATGGAGGAGTTGGAAGAATCTCATCGAATCATTCGTTATGGGACATGGGCATTCACACCAAAGACAACGACAAAGAAGGACAACTTATTATTTGGAGGGCAAGAAGTTGCATCCATGGATGCGATAGGAGATGTGATAATTTTGATGGTGTGTCCTTCAAATTCTAACCCTATCGATAATGTTTCTCATACAAAGATGCCTCTACCCCGAGTTTTTCATGATTATGAGTCAAAATATGCAACAACAAAGGGAGATACGAAGAGAAGAACACCAGAGGAAATAACAAGGTTAATCAATTGTTATTTGCCAAAAGATTGGACATTGGCCTTGGTGGGACTCAACTCAACTATCCCAGCAATTGTTGAAGAGGATTTCAAAGGGACTCAAATTTTAGCATTTGATGATAACATTGAGAGGAGCATGAGGTCATCCAGTGGGTAAGACAACATGATGGGGTTGTACTTGATTTTGCATCACGAGAATCATGTGGCGATGAATCGAGAAAGTGATATGCCACAAGGAGAAGAAGGTCATGAAACACATACGATTACGGAGATGGAGGATGAGTTGGGTGACAATGATGTGGATGAGGAAGACGACGAGGATGAAGACAAATGGCGATGATGATGAATCCGAGATGGACAACGATGGCGGCGATGATGAGACATTACATTTATTGGAACCAGGAAGTTGTAGCTCCAAAAGAGACAGAACAAAAAGGAAGAGGAAAGATCCGGTACTTACAAATGTAGTAGGATTGGAGAGCTCTGCGGTTGATGATACACAACCATTACGACGTACTAGTAGATCAAAGGTACCAACTGAAAAAGTTATAGGGCGTGATAAAGGAAAAACAATGGCAACAAGCACGTTTTTGAAGAAAAAACGTTCAAGTACTTTGAGAAGACCATCAGTACCAACTACGGTTTCACAGGGCGAACCTACAACGGTAATCATGACCGGGATTCCAAATAGCTCACTTGACCATAGTGTTGCAAGTACACAGACACCGGCGGATCGAGTTGAGTTTAAAGTTGATGATCGTGTGAATTTACTTGATATTCACGAGGACAATATAGTGGCAATTGCAAAGATCATATCGCTTCTAGGGTCTGGACAACTGCACAACAAAATGCAACTAGAGGGATTTTATAAAGTGGCTGTAGAGAAGGTTATTGTTGGAGAATCTCCTCTTATGGTACCCAATAAAGACGACGATCCAGAACAATTGATTGTTCGAGATGTTGAGGGTACGATGACTGCGTGGCGACAAGATCGTATGGCACATATCAAATAGATATAGGTGATTAGCATTAGTTTTTACAAACTTGTTTATCGAGTGGGTTTGATGATTTTTACTATTTGAGTATAGTATTTCATATGTTTTAAATTTTTTCTTAATATACTTACATATGTTTTATATATTTATTGAGTTTGGTTGAATGGATTTATTGTGAAAGATTAAATGTTTCATAAAATAACATGTAAATAATGTGTAAAATTAAATTTTTTATAGGCTATGCATCCCTTACAACTAAATTTTAATATACTAATAATTTCTTACATTATCACAATATTTGAATTGATTTAACAAACAAAAATCGCACTCGGCCATGAGCGGTTTTCCCAAATACTGTGTTACTTGAAAAAGCCATAGAAGAATGGAAGGGGTCTGATGCAAGGAACAAGAGCATTTATCGTTACCATGGATGATAATATTTCGAAAAAAGAAAAAGGGTGGAAGTCATATGATCCGCTTGCCTAAAACAATTTTCTATCGACAAAAATATCAAGCGAAAATTTAAAATACAAAAAATGGTTGGAGTTTTTCAAAAAAACCGTAAATGAAGGTTTTGCTAGAGGTCATGAATACGAGATTACTAATGTACAATAAACAAAGAGTTTGATTTTACATGGATTATAGTCACATCACCCAAATAATATAATAAGGTGATAAAATATAAAGTTACTCTTGATAACAAGACAAAAATTGCCACTAAAGTTAAGTTAACGGAAAAAAAAGAAAGCCAAAAATGTTGTTCTTATCCTTATAATCAAAAATCTCAATAAGGTCAAAAGCACTGAAGAAACTGAGTATGAGATTAAAAAACACATGGGCGAGACCAATGTCGTCAATGTGTTTTTCCGACTTGAAGGTAAAAAAACATGTGAGAAATTGCAACGTTCAATATGTAAATCGAGTAGTTTACAAGAAACACGTAAATACGAACATAAAAATATTGGGTAAATAAGTAGAATTTACCCCTCATCCGAAGAGTCTTGACGGATTGATTGCATCAACTGAAGAAAAACTCGAACCGTTGGGGTGCTTGGATGTCAATATGGTTTTGGCAAACGTAGTGGAAGCTATGGAAAATGACTCACTCAAAGGCTATTTGAAAGAGGATCTTGAAAAGCTGATTAAAAATGCTGTCAAAAAAGAAAATAACGAGATAAAGAGGGAACTAGGAAGCATGGAAGAGTCGATGCTTAAGGAGACAAGGAATTATTCTGACACATCTACTAACAAAGTAAATACTCAACTAGCATTGTTGAAACAAGCATTGGCGGCAAAATTTAATGTATTGATAGTGTGGCAAAAAGATCGGATAGCGCAGACTCTTGAAAAAAACATAGACATATCAAACTAGTTTTGACAAACAATGTAGTGGTAAAATATAAAAATTTATTCTTCGTATATTTATATATATCAATAATAAATTCCAAAAAAACGATAAGGTATTACTAAATACCACTAATTAAAAAAAATTAATATAAAAAAACAAAAGAAATAAGAGTAAAAATGAAAGTAAAAAGATTCAGAGGGAAAATAGAAACATAAAGACTTAAAATAAAAAAGAGAAAAGTGAAAATAAAAATAATGAAAGTATAAATAAAGAAATTAAAAGAAAAGAAGAATGTAAAATTGACAAAAACAAAAATACATGAAGTAAAAGTACAAAGATTAAAAGTGAAAACAAGTACATTAAGAGAAAAAGTGAAGGAAAAAATAAATACGGTTAAAGTAAAAATAAAAATAAGTAGGTATAAAATTAAAATGTACATATAGTTGAAGTTGAAATAATAATAATAAAACTGGAATAAACCAATGAACGGAATAAAAAACAAAATACCTAAAACATAGATATAACAAATAAACATACTAAAAATAGAAAATCATCGAAAAAAAACTAAATTTATATAGCACACATTGCAATGGACAATATATTAAAAAAGGAAAAAGAATGAACAATGATAATAAAGTTATAAACAATATTAAAAACTCGGATTCATGAAAGAAAAATGTAAATATGAAAGTAAATACAAGTGATGAGCAAAAATCAAGTTCTAAAGATAGAGTTTTAATGATAAAAAATATGAAACACTAGTTAAAAATCAATAATGTTGAGAAATTGTGTGGTTGTTGAGAAAGAAATTGAGGTTCTTGTAGTGAGTAACGATCATCCTGTACAAATTTACAATATAGCAAATGATGTAAAGGTTTGAGGAACATGCATAAAGTCCCACACCTTCTGATTAAATTCAAAGATTCCCAATGTACCACATAAAAAAAAGTAACTCTTTTACTTATTGAGTAACATTACTCTGAATATGAGTTCTCAAAGACTTAAATGAATATCTATACTAAAATAAGGCAATTTATATGCAAAAAAATACTTACATGGTGATTTTAACATTTTCACATAATGAAATTAGAGGCTATGTATAGTGTTAAATGTTGTACAAATTTTTATTTTATTTTATTTTATTTTATTTTTGTAAATCTTATATTTCTATTGAAAGTATCGTTCATTAAATCTTGATTAGGATAATAAGGTATCTTAAAATGATTTTATTGAAATGTAACCTTGCGTGATGCCTCTTCGGCACAAAAAACTATATTGGAGTTATTTACTTCAAGCTCCAAGTAATCACTTTTTTGTAGTTTTGTTTTTGTTGGTGTTGACTTAAGTTTTAAAAATTATTCGTTTGTTTAGGGCTTGAAAACCATAAATTTCCTTGTATTCCTTGACAATTAGAGTTTGTGGTGACTACAAGTTGTTCTTTTGAAATATAGAGTGACTAACAACATTATTGCACCGAGTTTTGATGTCAGCTAACTTGTCATTTTATCACAGATTATAAAAATTGTCATTTTGATGTAGGGTGATACTTATAGGAATTTGCTTTAATTTTCTTATGATCAACTCTCATAGCGTCACCAAGTTTTGCAACAATTTCATGACTTGGCTTTTGACTTGTCTTAACAATCATCGAAATTTCGAATAGTAGTTGATCTTCGCTTTTCGTTCTACGAGTGATTTTGCTTTTTTGTTGGTAATTTGAATTCTTTTTTGGTCTTATTAATTATTCCAACTCATTTTTAAAGGTAAATTGTACTTGGTCTCACAACAAATTCAAAAAAAGATAAAGTTAAAATTGAGAAGAAAATTGTACAGGCAAGAGGTACCTATTACTTACACAATATCAAAATGTCATAATTTAAACTTTAATATTAAACTACAACAACCTCTAACACAAATGTTAATGTTATGAAATTTACAAGATACATCAACAAGTTTCATGGTTGGATAATTACTTAAATTTATGAAAAACTCAAATGGCTAGGACCAGTAATATTAATACAAATTTATATAGAAAAAAACTGCAAAAATTCTACAAGGAAATAGTTTTTAGTATATAATTCTACTCACATAGTATTAAATTTTTATTGACTTATTATTGATTTAACTTTTATTCAATTCTCTTTGCTGTAAAAGAATTTTTATTTTTAAATTAAGTCAATTAAAAATAAAAATAATTGCAATGCAAAGACTTATGCTCATTGAAGAACAAATCTTCAAAACAAAAAATTAATTATATAAAAAAATCAAAAATTTCAAAAAAAAAATTTTACATAGTTTTATAAGAAGGTCTTAAAACAACAATATAGAATAACTTGCATCACATTGGATATATTCAGTTTAATACAAAATTAAATGGTGATTAGGTGTTTTTATGAGTTTGTGAATTTTGAGAAAGTAAAGAGTTTGAAAAATTTCTTGAATCTCAAATCTTGAATTTTGTTTGAGAGAAATAATGAGGAAATTACCAAAAACATTGACCATTGTTTTTGTAACTATAGGGTTGCCATTGTAAATTTCAATTTTTTTTCTTTTATTTGAGTCATTTAAGAGCTTGAGTAGGGATATGGTTATGAACATTTTTCGAAGAGAAAATTCAAAATCTATATAATTTTAAAGGGCCTTTTTGGACTCGAAACCTAATGTTTTTAGATGAAGTTTTAAGGAGGAGTTTGGCTTTGTAAATTTTGCCACATAGTATGCAATATAGGAAGCAACCGGTAAAAAGTTTATGCAAAAGTTTACAATTATTCCCCATAAGCCATTTTTTTTGAGAATGTATAATTTCATTTCTCTCGTCTTCAACCAATTTTCATTTACCAAAAAAGTAATTCATGAGGGTCATCAAGTACACCATCGTACGCACTAGTTACGTTTTGAATACCAATTCTGCAATGAAGATCATAAATGGCTTCTAAAAATGGTAAATTAGCTCTAAACATAACTTACAAAGTTGAAATAACAACACCGATTACAAATTAACCACTAAAGGCCCAAGGGGTTTGAAGAAACACTTAGATGTGTTAGTAAATATGGATTTCATAACCCTTATGCATCGCTCTGAAGATAGTATAAAGACCTTAAACCCTATAATAGATTTATGCGGTTAAATTTTCTAAAATAGGTAATTAAAAATTAATAATATCCTAAACTATTTGTTTTATAGTTTATTTTAAAAATTAAAACATTGAAAATCAATATAAAATGTACGTTCTAATATTAGTAATTGGAGATTGATATGATTGACTAAAATCACATATTATATGATAAATTGGAGAGACGCCACAAGTAACCTATGAGGAACCTTACTACTTTCCCAAAATAGTAAGTTTTCTTACACTAAGAAAACCTTGCCCTATTTGTATTCGAAGGATTATTGTGAACAATCTATGAACCCAAACGAGGTTCTGTAAATTGGATGTGGTTCCCAACTCACCAAACTTCTGAAATGTTAAAAAAAAAATCTTTTCTATCCGGGTACAGCTCTGGGATCGACCTTAAAATGGTTGATTGGGCTCTTAGGGGTTAAGATCTCAGATAGCTGACTAAAACGTACGTCCACCAGGGGATCATCATCCGTCCATAAACCGACGAAGCCTTCGTTTTCGTCAGCGAGAACATAATCTCGTTGTCATGCACACCTCTGGCGCGCATCCGAGTCTCCGTCGTCCGTCACCAATTCAAACTTTGCCGGCATTCAAGCTTCACTCTGCTCGATCCTTTCCGCTTCTCATGAAACAATCGATCGACTAGGGTTTACGGAATCCGAGCAGACAGGCACAGACAGACATCAATGGCGACGTTGAATGATCTTGACAAAAATAGTTGCTGGTATTGATTTGCTGATTGTCTCAAAGCTAGGGTGGGAGAAACATTACTCGGAGGTTGGAAAAATCAATTGGAGAGTGCAAATAGCAGAGAGAATGAGAGAGGAGGAGGTGGAGAAGCTGCGGGCGGTGGTAAGAGATTGCTTGGGGAAGCATCTGTACTCCTCCGCCATCTTCTTCGCTGACAAGCTCGCTACGTTGGCCGGAAATGCGACACAGGACTTGTATATGCAGGCAAGGCTCGCACTCTTACTCGATTTTCTCGGAAGTATTTATTTATTTATTTATTTTTTTAAACAAGAGAAGCAGTATTTTTTTGCTTCTGAAAATTTAAATTTTCATTCGTAATTGTGATATTGACGTTTCAATTTACGCTACCATTTAATCACTTAATGCTATTTCGACTAAATTTGAAGGTATAGGGTTTAAGAGGAGGAGTGCACTACATTAGCTCTGTTTCTGCATTGATCGAAAATGTGATTAGATTTTGCAAGTAATGACGTGTTTTTGGATCATATAGCTACAATTTGCTGTTTGTATTCACTAAATGTCCTGGTCTTTTGATTAAGCTTCTCACATTACGAGCAGTTTCATCTTAGGTTTGAGGTTTAGGAATCGTACGTTGGCATGCTTTAGTTGAGAGCGGGCACTGTCTCAGCAATCTATGCAGTCGAGAGTCAGATTTTATCAGTCGGATCCGGGCGCGCATGACTTTTTGAATTTTTTTGGTATCTATTGGTTCATAGATCGTATCTTGAGATTGTCTCTTTGGAACACGAATCGACATCGTGTTGTGTATCATTCATACCCTACCTAGGGGGCTGAAAGTGTCAGTTCATGTATGATCAGATCTAACTGTTGTGTGTTGCGGTATTCAGGCACAGGCATTGTACCTCGGAAAACAGTACAGGAGAGCGCTCCATTTACTACGAAGGCATAATCTGGTCACTGCTGACTTGCGCTTCCGTTACCTTGCTGCCAAATGTCTGGTAAGCTTTGCTCGTGCTATGTCTAATGCTGTTTGCATCTGCACTCATTTGAGACTTCACCAGGCCATTCCTCTTGCCTGTTGATTTATGTTCACTTTCACATAGTTGCGGCAACCTTGAACTAAAGTCTCAAACTATTGTGCAATGGAAGACGCATCTCATGCTGAGTACCTTCAGTACTTTCAAAGCTTGGATGGCTCGAAAGCTGACATTTGAGACATGTTTGCAGGAGGAGGTCAAGGAGTGGGATGAGTGTTTGCTAATGCTTGGTGATAACGATGTTGATGAAGAAGGAAATGTACTGGTGACAGACGACCAGGACACTGAACTACTCGACAGGAGTGTTGAGGACCGGGAGATTAATGTGAGTCTTGTGTTTTGTGATTGTCTTTCTTCTACTTTTTGTGTTGACATAATTTACATCCTTGTGTTAAGCTGTTTGCCATACAGATAGGTGCAGCAATTTGTTTATTACGAGGACGTGCTTTTGAAGCTTTAGAGAATAGAGCTCGCGCATTACGTTGGTATGTGTTCTCCCTTTTTACCTTTCTTTATACCTGGTTGAAACTGGTTGGGCCAAGTAACTCTACATTAGTGAGTCTGGTCTGAACGCTCTAAGCATTTCATATCTTTTGATGAAGCATTAACCTCATCACTCACCCTTATAAATTTCATCATGCTCACACAGTGTTAAGCTGATTATGCTGAGGGTAGAGATTCTAATTATTAGCAGCCTTTGTACTCTCCAGGTACAAAGCTGCACTGAAGGCTGATCCGTTCTGCTATGAGGTATGTTAAGAGCTCATTCTTGGTCGTAGATAGCAAGGTTCAGGGTTCAGCTTATGCTGATGTACAGATTCTCCTGGCTCTTCTATGTGTTGACATCTAGATGATCTTTGATTTGTGATCCTCTGCCAGTGATTTCTTCGTCTTTGATCCTTGTGTAATTCTGGCAAGTTTGCGATGAGAGTTGACCTTGAATTTGTGTTCAACAAAGGAAGTCCTAGAACTGAATATTTTGTGTTATGCAGGCTTTCGAGCATTTGATAGACAACCATATGCTGACAAGCGAGGAAGGTAGGCCCATGTAAGGTTGCATCTACTCCACTGACCAACTTTTGTGAATGGTCTTGTATAAACCATGAGTAAAGCACGAATTCACTTAGGAAATTGAGTTGTCACAGCGGATGGTTGTAACTACCTAACCTACAGTCTCTCTCACTAGAAAGTACACCCCACATTCAATTATGATATAACTTATACAGCATTTTACCTAGCGACGTAATTGAGTACATTCTTGAAGGTTGGCTCCTCGGGAACTACACTGCCGATTTATATAGCTATTCTGTAATAAAACAAAGCTCACGACGAACTGAAACTCATGCTCACATGTGGGAGCATGTGTTTTGTTCGCTTCTATCATCTCAAAGATCACCTCGTACACCAGCACTTAAGTCTGTTGCGTGTCCTTCAGAAACCGTTCTTTTAAATTCCCTGAAGTTCGACCCGGAGGACCGCTGGCTTTCATTACTATATTCATGCCGTGCCAAAAAGGTCAGTTAACGATTATGTTATACAGACTTAGTCATCATTGATATATCTTCATATTGATGTAATGTCCAGTTTAACCAGGCGAGACGGCTAACTTCATAAGTAACGTGATGGCATTTGGATGCAGTATGGACAAGAATCAGTCATTGAGGAGAAATTTCAGGAACTGGAAAGAGAACCAGATGATTCTCGACCAGAGGAGGATAGAGTGGGTTGCTCTTTGAAGGACAACAATGATGTGATTGCATGTAGGGCAGATTATCTCTATCATCGAGGGGAATTTCAGCGCTGCTATGACACCACTAAAGCGTAAGTTCGTTATGTAGGCTCAAGCATTGTTCTAAATCTTTGGTTTGGTATTGTTATGTAATCTGCTGATGAGGGAAGCTGTCTGATATTTTTCACATGTGATAATTATGCAGACTTCTTGAGAAGGACCCTTATCATTTGAATTGCATGCCGTTGCATATTGGTTCCGCCTTGGAGCTCGGACGTAAAAACGACCTTTTCTTGAGAGCTCATAACTTGGTTCAAGAGTATCCCCAGAAGTAAGCCGTTTATCATAATCTGACTCTGACCTTGTTTGACATTCTCCAATTAGGTCGAGCTATTAGCCTCCATGATTTATGTATTGAGATAAATACTTGACTGCTATCACGTATTGCGACATCTCTTTCTTTTTCTGAAAAAGGACGCTCATATATTTCTTCATGAATGGTTATATTGTTTTTAATTGTCTGCCGAGATTTCATCGTGTGGCATTATTTGCCTTGGACAGAGCTATATCGTGGTTTGCAGTGGGCTGCTATTATTACTGTATTCGCCAATTTGATCATGCACGGCGCTATTTCTGGTATGATTACTTTCTTTTTGTTTGCCAGCCAGGATCTGAAGTAAGATAAATTTCTTCTATTACTACCAAGTTCTTTCTGATTGCGATAGTTCCTCCAAGAATTCAGTTTCAGTGTTCGGATAGTCGTGATTCTGTCTTCCCGTACCATACTTTTCTATGCCTGACTAGTTGCTGTAACTGAACTTAGTACGAGTGCATGATGTTTGTGGCTTCCAAGCCATGAGAATAACATGCTGGTTTGGAATTTAGTAATTAGTTACATGTCTAAAGTGATATTCTAAAGTTCATCGAACGTCTAGTACTTTAGAGTCTTCTTAGACAGCTCCTTGATCTTTGTTGCAGCAAGGCAACCACCCTAGAAGGATCTTTCGCACCAGCTTGGCTTGGCTTTGGCAATGCATATGCTGCTCAAGACGAGAGCGATCAGGCGATGGCTGCCTATCGCACAGCTGCTCGCTTGTTTGCAGGGTAATGTCTAATCTTTTAAATCTCTTGTAGAAAGTTCAAGTAGGTTGACGCACTGAGGAATTTTTCGTGACAAAATAGAACTCAGAATGATATGTGTCTGGAGTATCAATTACTAACAGATATTGGCTTATATTTCTCTTCAGTTGTCATTTACCAGCACTTTGCATTGGGATGGAATATCTGCGGACCAACAATCTCAATCTTGCCGAGCAAGTATGTGACTTTTCAATTAAAGAATCTAGTTGCTTCTAATTTCTGGCACAATATTTCCTGAAGTTAGGATGCTCTAGAGTTGTCCTCTCTAATAATGTCCACTACCTTTGATCTAATTTTCCGAACGTACAGCAGTTGCCGGTTTAAGATGTAGACCCTTTAGTACTCTGCGAGTTTGACAATATTTATTTATGCGAGCTTTCAGTTTTTTTCCATTCAACTTGCGAGGTTTTCTGCTTCAGTTTGGACCAGGAAATTAATGAACAGTTTAGAGCATCTTAAATTAGCACCACTGTTAGCAAGAAGTGACACCTTGTTGGCTGGTGCAGTTCTTCTTACAAGCCAGATCCATATGTCCAACAGATCCACTTGTTTACAATGAGCTCGGAGTGATGGCATATCGCAATAAAGAGTAAGTAATCTTCGAGTAATTGCTAATCGAGCACTTGAAGTCTGTGGTCCAGTTTCGAAAGCCATTTTCTTTCCAAGCACAATCATCGTTTGATTCTATCTCTATCACAAAGTTGTGACTCTCGAGGAGTATTTCGTCGGAACCATGTTTTCATTAAGTATCGCGTGTTGACGTTCACAGCTACGAAACAGCTTCTCGCTATCTCCGGAAAGCTCTTCAATTGGCTCCTCCACCATTTACAGAAGCGTGGGAGCCGACGGTGGTGAATCTGGCCCATAGTCTAAGAAAGCTCAAGTATGTTGTCTTCGACGCTTTACTTTTATGATTTCCAAGCACTCGATTTGGGATGACTCACATAGCAACTTGGATATATGCAGGTTGTATCCTGAAGCGATCTCCATGTACGAGAGAGCCTTGTCCCTATTTCCCAGGGGCGCCAGCACTTATGCTGCTCTTGGTTTCACTTTCCACCTCCAGGTTATTCTTCGCCCCTTTCTTATTCAAAAGCAACTCTTTGTAGGACAAGGGAACATGAGTTTGATGTACAAGGAGCTCGCCTACACGGTTTTTCATGTGTTACGGATATTGGTGATGCTATGTAGCTTGCTTTTGGAGCTATTCAGAGGCTGAATCTGTTGTCTTTTATCATCAGGGAAACACAGGCAAAGCTATTGACTACTATCATAAGGTATGTGATTACTTGAGATTACTTGTTTCACATTGTACTCGTCCGAGAGTAGCAATGACTGTTGAGGATTGGTTGTTGACAGGCTCTTGGATTGAAGTCAGACGATACTTTCACGGCTGAAATGCTAACTAGCGCGCTTCAAGAAGAATGTGTGCGTTTGAGTGGAGCTCCTGATGCTGAGTTTTATTCACTAAGTGGGATGCCACACATTTCGTAATTTTATCACATCAATCCATTCCTACTCTTTTGTACAAAGGTTGAATGTCAGCCCCGCTTCCATCAGGGTAAATTATCATAGTCCGTATTAGTGCGCTTTCCTTGAAGCTCTAATGTTCTTACTGATGGCGTGGTTGGAATGTAGTGTGCTAAAGCGAGGCTTCTTTCGTAAAAAGGTCATAATCTAGTGTCACTTCCATTTTTGTCAAGATCAAGTTAATGTGGTTGGGAGTTGAGAAAGTACTGACCACACCATTTTCTACAAGCTAGGTTGGCCTTTTTCCATAGATGATCTGTTGTGCCAGCTCAATACTTGCCCTGCAAAAGCTGGTAATTAGGTGGTCCTTTTTCCGTTGAGGATTCCTTGTTGACTTAACACTCGACCGGCAAGAGTGACTCAGATGGAGTTCAGGACCTGACACAAGCATGGTCCCTATGATGACCAACTTGATAGGGTATTGTATGTTGATTATCAGTAACCGAAATGGCACTAGTCCATGTGGCGGACATGCAGAAATTGCATGCACTGAATTGCACTGGACATTGCAGAAAATTTGAATCTCAATATTTCTGGAGCACTGAGCTCTTTAGGTGTATCCGAAATGCTTCTCACAGGCATATATGGGTCCTTGATCTAATTCCTGTTTGTCATCCTCCCTTTTGGTTATTCAGAACATGTATTTGTCATGATGGAACAGATATAAGCATTTCCGAGCTGGTTTCAAATATGTGAATGCAAGCTACGGTCATGATTGTACTATATGTTGGATATTTATTTACCCCTAAAGTAGAGAAGCCCGGATCTGGCTCATTTGCTTAAAAGATATATTTGTTTATTGATCTAGTATTGAACATTGATAAATTGCACATTGATTGATTGGAGAGAAGATATTTGGAAGTTGCTTTGATTCACTTAATTTTAGGGTTTAAATAGACTTTGTTTTAAGATAATCCAAAGTAGCTACAATTAGGAACAAGATAATGCCTATTAAGATCTCACAAGAGTCAAAAAAGTGTCAGCCATAGCCGTGCATGGAGTCAGCTGACTCACCCCACCCCACCGCACAAGCAAACCTAACGTACGTAAGTTAGTACGTCGATAGTAACTTACTAGTAAGTGACCCCATAATTACGCCAAGTGTGTTTCCCCTCCACCATCGGCATTCGCGCCTCGGCTGCCACGCCCCTACCAGATTTCAAACCCCTGCCTGCTATCATTATTTTATTGCTTGTACGTATGTCGATTTTCCACTCGTACGGAATGCAGTAAGAGCTTTTTGAATCAATCACGCTGTCACTTATCAGAACAATCGTACGATCGCGACATTCGTCAGAACTTCCGCTCCATGAAGTAGTATCCCTCACCTGAGAGGTTCCTGAATCTTGGAGCTCGATTCCTGCAAGAGATGCAGCAGCAACTTCTCTTGCTTCGAGTATTTGTAAGTGTCGGAACAGCGCTGTTGTGTTTATCAAAAATTTGTCGGCCGTGAGTGCTTTTTCTTTGCTTTTGTTGCGGCAATTCAGCTTTAATTTTCGTCTCTTGTGTGGAGACTGGAACTGATGTTCTCAATACGATAGGCAGTTGATGTTTCTTGATCAAGTGCTGATCAAGTTTCTTGATCATGTTTGTAGAATATGTGTTGTCAGCGGAGTAGTTGTTGAACACTCTGTTACAGCAGAGTCAGACTACGATGCTTAGATTGAACTACGATGCTTTTATTGTTTCTTGATCAAGTGTAGGATGTGTGCCTTCTGAACAGACTTGAGTCAGAATTGAGGTCGAAGGTGAAGTTTATTATACAGTTTATCACATTTTTGAGTGATGAAGTTGTGTTTTTACCAGATTTTAAGCTCTAGGAGATCTATAAATGTGAGTAGTGGTCGTGAAAGGTGACTAGTCCCGTTTGCTATTGTGGCTGTTGTTAGTTTTTAGAACCGAGTGTTGTTCTCTGAGAGTCGATGCGGTGTGGATTCAATACGATAAGTGGTTGATGCTACTCTGTATTATGTTTCTTGACCAAGTTTTAAAAAGTTCGTAGAATGTGTCATGAACGGAGTAGTTGTTGAACACTTACTAACAGCAGAACAGAACGGCATTGTGCTTAATAGTGAAGCTTATAGTACCAAATAAGCTTATGCTCTTTGTTTATTGTTTGCTATCGTGGCGGTAGGTAGTCTCTGTGCTGAGTTTGAGGTGGTGTGGAGATAGTTCTTTAGAAAGACTACGATTGGCGGTTGATGCTACTTTTGTTTCTTGATCAAGTTTTAAATTTCTTTAGGATTTGTGCCGGCAACGGAGAAGTTTTTGAATATATGATGGCTGTAGAATTGATTCCACTGACAGTGTTGAGGTTGGAGGTGAACCTTATGTTTTAAGTTGCCCTGCTACCAGATATTAAGCTCGGTGTAAGTTTCAAATGTGAGTAGTGGTCGGGAAAGATGACTGCAAGTGTGAAGATATCCAATGTTCGAGAAGAAAATGGAAGTGAAGCAAAGATCAAGCTCACTTCGACACTTAATAGTAGTCCCGACGGTGGTGCATCCGAGGTGTTGCAAGCTGTATTAAATAGCGCAAGTACAAGTGATGAATCGTCAGGACGTCATGATGATGTGACCTCTGTCGCGGACAGCGCAAATCTTTCGACAGCCGCTTCAATCGAGAAGAAGTTTGGCTGGTGAGCATGATCCTAATGATATGGAGCTTTTCTCTATTACACGCTAAGTTTTGTAGGTTATTTCGAATTTGAGACACTCCTTGGTTTTACTTATTGGTCCATTAGCGTTGTTATCAGTAAATGAGGTTTGTTTTATGAAATTGCTTGAAATGAAGTGTGGCTTTTGCAGGTGGAATCTTGCAGATGCGGCTGCTCTTCAGCTGAACACAGAAGATTTTTATCGTCAACATGACAAGCATTACTCGCCTAAAGAACGCTGGATTCGCTTGAAAAAGAAAGCCGCGAAGGTATTACAAGTAGTAGTTTCTGTTAAGATTTGAACCTGAATTTCAATTCTGCTTGCAATGTCTAATTTCTGCCAGAAAGTTGTTAGTGTTGTTACGGTATTGAATATTCTGTATTTTGAAAATGTCATAATGCTCACTTGATCTGCTCGAATCAAGTTTGTTGGGAGCTTGAATATAATGTAACAATGAGTGCAGGTCGGACGGGGACTGTCACATGACGAGAAGGGGCTGAAACTAGGTCTGCAGCACTGGTTGGAAGCGGTACGTTGGTCTTCTACACTGGATAGAGAATGATGTCATAAGAATGGTTGTTTCTACGATCTTGGTTGAAATTGCTTGCTTGACTTTAGTAAGATTTCCCGATGCAGATCGATCCTAAGCATCGGTATGGACATAATTTGCGCTTTTACTATGAGGTTTGGATCAAGAGTTCAACGCATGAACCGTTCTATTACTGGTAAGTATGGTGGCGTGCCCGAATACGCAACTCATGGTTGCGCACTGTATCGTGTTCTACATTACCGTATAAATCGTTCTGTAGTAAGATCTTTCTGATTTACAAGAGTTTAGTCCTTGAGTTCCCTGAAGCATTTCTGAATGGCAGGCTGGATGTTGGAGAAGGGAAGGATGTTGATCTGGAGCAATGCCCAAGGTCAACACTACGAAAGCAGCTTGTCCAGTATCTGAGTCCGGTATTGGCATCTCGTTATCCACACTTTTGCAGAATTGACGTTAAGGTCGATTTTGAGGATCGTTTGCACATGTGATGCTGTCAGGCTCTGTACCAAATCATGTGCAGGTCCCTTAATTGGATCTGACAGACAGTTTGTGATGACAGAAAGAGAGGGAAGCTTATGAAGTGATTATTGAAGATGGGAAACTTCTGTACAAACTCACCCATAAACCAGTGCATACCCCCAAGGGTGATCGATGGATATTCGTCATGAGTCCTTGTGGAAAGTTCTACGTTGGCAAGGTAATATCAATACTGTTTGTTCTGTTAATGTGATAGCTCTCTCGAAAGTAGATGATATGTGCTCACAAATGAATAGTTTCTTAACTCTTGTTTAATATTAGCTTGTCAACAACATTCTCACTTATCAACTAGAAATATTTGCCAGGGGTTAGGTTGTTGTATTGGATGTCATAGAATCGTCGAGTTCGTTACACCTAATTTAGAATAGAGAAATTGAGTCGAGTTTGTTACACCTAAATTAAAATAGAGAAATTGAATGGCATGTTATTGTGAATAGAAAAAGAAGGGCAAGTTTCAGCACTCTAGCTTCTTAGCAGGAGGTGTAGCTACAGCAGCTGGGCGCCTCCTTGTGAATCACGGCGTGTTGGAGGTACTCGAATTTAAAGCATAAGTGATTTAGAGAAAAATTTCTCATTAAATTGATTATAGTTCGTTGTTCAATGAACTTCATTGATTGGCCTTTTTGACAGCTTATGGAGGCACATAGCGGTCATTACCTTCCGACCCCTGAGAATTTCCAAGCACTAATCTCTACTCTTACCAATAATGGGGCTGATTTGACCGTTGCTAAGGTATTTCCTTATAAACTCCGAATTTGTGTATGCTCAAGGTGCTTCTATTGATTCGCAAGGTGAAAGCATCCTCGCGGTAAGTTTTGGCGTTGATTCTCATAGTTGTCTTGTTCCAGGTTGAGTTGGAATCTGAAGAGGAGGTTACAAAAAGAACTCTTGGAGATGTAGCTGGTGGTGGTAGTGATAATGAAAATGCTTTTATTGCATTGTTGGCAAGTGCTGGTTTTACCATCTGTTCTAACTCGGATGCCCATTTTGCGGAGTCCAACTCCAACTGTGGACAAGAGAGCAAATTTGAGAGTGGTGATCATAGTGACGAGGATGAAGAGTACGACCTTGTACTCGAAATAAATGAAAATAGTGAACCTAGTGAAAATGGGAACTCCTAACACAATAGGAGGTTGTAAATTTTGGCATTATATTTGATGATGGACTTTCAAACTTGAACTTTTGTTGGGGTTGTAGAAAGTTCTATGTTACAAGTGGGTTGCATGCATGTTCTATTTTGTATATAATTCACCCCAAATTGTGTGTGGGATCCTCTTCAGTGGAACATCTAATTCTAGAAATCTCCATACTTTTCATTAAGAAAGGTTATGGAATTTATGGTTCACTTTTTGATTAAAAAAGTCTTCACATGGTTACATTCACTCTTGCCCAAACATAGAAGTATTTTAATAATCAAATACTAGGGTTCCAATACTTAGAATTGCTCATTAACTGTCACTTTTGGATATAGTCCTTCACAAACAGCTTCTGAAAATCTTCAAGACTACTTTTGAAGACAGTCCTTTAGTCGGCGACTGGTGGTCGGTGCACCATGCCGTCAATGCTATCAAAGTCCATTGCTTCACCTGCTTCACCTGCTTCACGCTAACACAATGGCCGTAACGTTTAGGGCTACTATTTCGCGTTCATCATTTTCCAAAACCAACATACATACATGCTCAGGGGATCCTTGCCGCTAACGCACTATTTCAGCTCTTTCTCGATCAATAAATTGGCTCATTGGCGCTGGAAATGGATCATCCATCGGGGAGTCGTTTGCTCCCGCTTAAATTTTCAAAACCTTGTTAAGAATCTCGCCTAGAAGGAAAAAAGAAGATACTCAATCATGAGTGAAGACATTGACAAGCATGTTCTGCGGAAATACCACATCGGACAGAAACTTGGAAAAGGAGTAAGCCGGCTTTTCTAATTTCAAATTTTAAAGAGCTTCAAATTTTCCGCCGTTCTGTAAATTTCTTGGAATCAATTTCTTGATGGATCGTACATCGTGGGTCGGAAGATGTAAAAATTTGCAAGTTCGCAATTTACATGACGAAAATTGCCTCGAAGCATCGTAATTTGTAATTGGAGATTAACCTGATGCTTTGTTAAATTGTTACATGATAGTTTTGGTGAAGAAGCCCTAATATAATGCAGCAGACATTGTCTTAGCCTACATTAGGATCTTTATCGGAAATTGATCTCAGAATTACTCCACAGTGTGATAGTAATGTTCTGATTTGGACCTTGAAAGGTGTAGAAGACTCCCTTATGGCTTGTCATGGTTTGAAAAACTCTATCTTCATCTATATAAAATTTGATTCAGGGAGTAGATTGATTTCATGACACGCAAACGTTCCTGCTACCTTCTGTCCAGGCATATGGCATTGTTTGGAAAGCCATCGACAGAAGAACTAATAAAGTTGTGGCTCTCAAGAAGATTTTTGATGCATTTCAAAATTCCACTGATGCTCAGGTAACCTTCACCTACGACCACTCTAGACTTGTTCAACCCTAACACTTATCTTTTGACTGCTTTGGTAGTCCTTTCTGAGAAGGAATTGATTTTCTTCACACAACCATTATCCTTCTGAGTATATCCTCCCCCAGTTGCTTTTGATCCTTGATGTAGGTTGTATAGTTTGCACATTTGAGTATTCTTTCTGATTTTCAGAGTTTAACGATATTTGACTATGATTCAGAGAACATTCCGAGAGGTGATGTTTCTACAAGAGATGAACGACCACGATAACATCATCAAGTAAGACGTGCACTTTGAATTGCCAATTTGAGAAATAATTTTTTTCGCCGTCTGCTGTTCCGTGCCGACAGCTATGTCTACAATTTATTATTGTTAATATTGTTGAAGTGGAACAATATGGTACATGCAGATTATTAAATGTGTTGAAGGCAGAAAATGACAGAGATCTGTACCTTGTGTTTGAGTTTATGGGTAACCATCCAACATGATATTTTGAAACGAGTTAGCATCAATTCCATAAAAATTTGCTAACATGCGTCTTATAAGACCAGGCAGTGATCTAAATAGTCTTTTTATGATCTATTTGGCGAATTTGTTTTTGCTAACGGTATGGCTTGGTGGTACAGAGACGGATCTGCATGCAGTGATAAGGGCAAACATTCTTGAAGAGATTCACAAGCAGGTATACATACTTCGTGGCTTGGGTGTTCAGCAAATATCTATCAAAACGTTTACGAAATGAATTAAGGATGTGACTCATTAAGTTAACTCGTGTTGTACCTGCCGTTGACAGTTCATAATGTACCAACTATTTAAGGCTTTGAAGTTCATGCACTCGGGGGAGTTACTCCATCGAGACATTAAGGTATGTTTCAGATCAACATTTCTGAAAGTGTGGTACAAAATAGTCTCCTTCGTAACGGATAAGAACATGCAGCCCGTCTGATATAATTTCTTCCGAAGGGGTTTCCAGCCAAGTAACTTGTTACTCGACTCCGAGTGTCAAGTGAAGCTTGCTGATTTTGGACTTGCACGATCTGTAAGTTATTTTCATCCATTGTTATTGTATTTTCTCCTGACGAGTATTATAATTATAGTAGTATATGCCCTGGGAGGATCTTTCAGTTATTCAATCACATGTAAATTTGCACCTTAGAGTGCTTTAAAGAAGTTCCACTGATTGATGTGGTAAATGTCATGGCATTCCTACGTGCACATGTAGGTTGCACAATTGAAGGAAGATGCTGGACAACCTGCTATATTGACAGACTATGTCGCGACTCGTTGGTATTTTACTGTTCTCTTCACAATATCTATGTAGTTGAGTTTTTAAGTATTTTTGAAGGGCAGTTTTACAGAGTAAACTGCGTGCAAGTCAAAAATCGACCAGTGATATCAACTTTCGAAGTTTTATGAAATTTTCCTTCGCATCATAGAGCATACATCAGATTGCAACCTTCAATTGGGTTGGGGTGCAGGTACAGAGCACCTGAGATATTGCTTGGATCTACTCAGTACGCTCTGAACCAGTCTTCGTTTTACTGAGCTTTGCAGTAGATAGCACATATTAGATGAACGTTAATAAAACGTAAAACGCAGCCTAGATATCACAGCAGTCTAGATAATACCTCTTCAAAATTCAACATCTGATCTACTGGTGCAATTTCAGGTACACTTTTGGAGTTGACATGTGGTCCAGTGGTTGTATTCTTGGCGAACTTCTGAACGGCAAACCCATATTTCCTGGTAACGACTTACGTTCTTGCTCATAGTTTGAACCAGCTGCAACACTTATCTGCTCTCACTGTGAGAACCTCAGATCATCCATTCTACTGCCTTGAGTTCTACACTCAGCATGTAGGAATCCTTGATAACAATGATGCCTGTGATGCTGAGTGATGAGATGAAGTTGGGACTGGGAATGATTGAGAGCAGTTATTTTCTTATGACATTCATGAAATAATTGTGAATCAACAGGAACATCAACTATGAATCAGATCGAGAAGATACTTGAAGTCATCGGCAGACCTGCCCCGGTATGTGTTCCTTTGACTGCAGTTGACGCTGATGAATCTCTACACTAGTTCCTTGGAGTAAAGCATTTGCTTTTCGATTTATTAGAAAGTTTCCGATCATTCTATTTGAATCAGCGCAGCCCTGAAAGTTACTCATCATCATGCCACTTACTTCTTATTGCAAACGGTGGTGACAGGACGACATCGGTGCCCTGCAGTCTCCATTTGCAGCAACCATGTTGGAGAATATGCCTATTAACTGCAAGTATGAGGCGAATTTGAAATGAGTCCTTAAAGCCTGATTAAACTTTCAACTACTAATCTTTACGTTTGCATGTATTACTAGCCTTTTTTTTATGAAAGACGTTGATTGAATGAACTCCAGGCCATTTCTTCAAGTGTTTCCAAAAGCTTCGTCTGAGGCAGGAGATTTATTAAGGAAACTGCTGCATTTCAATCCATATAAACGCATGACAGCAGAGGTTGTGCCTATGAAACTCTCCTCTCCACCTTTTGTTTTCTAATATAGTTCATTAATTGTCGGGTTGCTAGGTATTTGTAGATAAGCCCCTAACTTTGAGACTTTGATTATTCCAGGAAGCTTTGCGGCATCCATACCTTGCGCAATTTCACAACCCAGTAGATGAGCCTAGCTGCAATCGAATAGTGCGCATACCCATTGATGACAACACAAAGTAAGCCTGAAGACCATGATTCGAGCTTGAGTAACGATCTCCTTCGACATGGCTTTCAAACAAAGTGCTAATCAGAGTTCTGAATTGATGCAGGTTTACCATTAGTGAATACCGGGAACGGCTGTATGCAGAGATCGTTAACCGTAAGAAGGAGATTCGTAAGAAACATAGGGAAAAAGAACGGAGGGGTCGTGAATTGTCTCGTGCCAAACGTCGACCCAAAATGCATTCCAGTGGCAGTGGCGCGAGTAAGAGCTGGGTGGATGAATGACCTTTCTGAAATTTACTTGCATTATATCTTGAATAGAAAACGACATTCTTTCTCTCTGGGTTTGGAACAAGGAGGTTGAGTGACCAATGCTGGTTGGAATCAACATTTTAGTGCCCCCGATGTGTTGATTTAATCCGCAGCTCCTAAGGATAACACAGATTCGGTACTTTGTGAACCAAGCTTAAGATATCTAGTCTCATGTGCAGGTGAATCGAGAGACTACTGATGACATCGAAGTTCATTCAAAACTTGAAGGTTACCTTGATGGGAGATTGATGAAGCATTCTGAAGAGGTACATACTTGATGGGAGATTGCTTGGGGTGCAATCTACGAAGATAATTTTGTTCATCACAAGTCCTTGATTTTAGATTATATTTTAATACTGATTGTAATCAATTAGCAAAAGTAGTCATAAGCATGCAGTATTGTGACCACGAGATTCCGGGAATCTAGGAACAATGGCTTCAATCCGTCTCTCACGTTCGTGGGAATAGCATGTATTTAGATAATGTTTCAAATCTAGGGCTGTTGACAATTTACTACAGCTCTTACTGGGAAATTCTATTTCATCTAACCGTTTATCGATGTAGAAGATACATCGAATCTCGACGCATTCGATGAACCGTTGTCAACATGCAACGAACTTGTCATTGTAGAGAAACCATATGAGTTCCAGATTACTATCCTGCTGCTCCAGGTCAAAAGTGAGACTTCTCTTTTGATAAAAAATGAGTGTAGGTATCAAAATACCGTTTACAGCGCTTCACAACATTTTGAGGACCACTGACTCATGTGATATCCTCCTGTTGCGAGTGAAAGATGTTCTAATGCTACAGGCATTGTTTCTACGTTACAAAGAATGCCGGAGTTCTAAAATTACTACAAACCTTGTTGCTGATTCCTCTTCCTCTCTGCTGCCTCTGCTGCTTCACGGAGCTGCTGGGCAATGACCGGGCCACTTTGAGCCACTATGTCTGCAAAACCGTAGTTGCCAACTCCCCGTTGGGAGCCGCCTTGGGAGGAGCTAAGCCCCTGTTCGGCACGCCGTAGAAGGTTAGCTGGGGTATCGAATTCCGCTAATCGACCTCCCTTAGCCAGCACCAACACTCGGTGACAATCGATGATGGTGTCGATGCGGTGCGCAATCGTCAAGACGGTGCAGTTGTGGAACACACTTCGCATAGTCGTCTGAATAAGCTGGTCCGTCTCTCCATCCACCGCGGCCGTCGCCTCGTCCATCACGATCACCCGTGACCTACACAACGTCCGTCCGAAATGGTGAGCACGTAATTGGCTTCAATAGCTAAGAACTCAGGTTCTGGTTTCGAAAAATTGAAGTTCAGGTTCTATGAGTACCTTCTGAGAAGGGATCGAGCGAGACAAAGGAGCTGGCGCTGGCCGACACTGAAATTCTCCCCATTCTCAGCCACTTGACTGTCGATGCCACGTTCCAAGGTCGCAATCTTGCCGCTGAGATGCACTCTGGCGATAGCTTCGTTGATCTCCACGTCGCTGTGTTGCTCGAATGGGTCCAGGTTCAACCTCACCGTCCCCCGGAACAGCACAGGATCCTGAGGAATGATCGACAGACGTCGTCGAAGGTCGTCGAGGCCAACTTGGGCAATGTCAATGCCGTCAATCAAGATGCTGCCGCTGCAAGCTCTATTCTCCACGAGTCGGAACATTGCAGCTGCTAGACTGGACTTTCCTGCCCCTGTTCTGCCCAGGATGCCCACCTTCTCCTGTGCCTTCACCTGTTAAGAATTATCGCACACGAAACTGGTTATAAAACCCTGCTCTTTCAAAGAAACAAAGTCAGCCTCGCAGATTGAGAGACTGACCTTGAAGCAAAGGTCGTTGAGGACGGGAGGGAGGTCCTCCCGGTAGGCCATCGTGTAATGAATGAATTCGACTTCGCCGTTTTGAGGCCACTCTTCAGTGATGATTCCAGGTGCTGTGATGGGATCAGCTTCAGTTGGCAGCTTGGAGTAAGCCTGCTCAAACAATTCCAACAATGATCGACTCAGTGGAGCAACAAACAATTTGATTATGGAATTCCATCCCCTCGAGACGAAATGAGATGATCTGACGTGTGCTGTTAACGAGCAAAGAAAAATCGGCACCTGAATCCGCTCCACACTGGTAAAATAATTCTCGGTTTCAGCTGCGAGTCGCACACCATACTGGAAGAATCCGGTGAGCTGCAAACTCTGAACTAGCACCACTCCTGCAAACGTCCAATTTCTCGAGTTATTGGTGCCATTATGGTTGAAAGTGGAGAAATGATGTAACGTCTGGAAAGCACCGTGATTCTTACCAGCTAAGCCCGGGGAGATCTTGTCGCGGAGGAGGACGACAAGAAGGGAGGCAACTGAGACACAGATGGCAGCTGCGAAGTCAAGCCGAATCCCCAGCCATCGCGAGGAGTGCACAAACAAGATGAAAGCTCGGTGGTTGGCATCGATCATGCCTAGAAACTGGTCATGCATCCTCCTCTCTGCTCCAAATGCTCGCACCGAGGCAATGCCCTGCAGGGTTTGAGAGAAATGGGCGTACATAGGGGAGCGGGACAATCCATCCAGCCGCTTCAATTCTCTAGAAACAGTGACATAGCGCCTCTGGAGGTACAGAAACACCACCACAAAGGGCGGAATGCACAACAAGAACCAAGGAATGAGGATCGCCATGATGGCTATGGATCCCAAGCAGCCTACAAAATTCTCCAAGCACACCTGCACAACAGCAATCAGGTACCAAATAAGCACATGACCAATTCTTTAATGTGGCAGCTCCATTCGAGGTCATAAAGCTGTAAAAACAATCAAAATCTTCAGATGCTTTCTTAAGTTCGTGAACTAATACCCGAACTCTAGAAAACTAGGCTCAATATCAAAAAGGAACTCAATAGGTAGTTGAGTAACTTAAAACGGTTCACTTGAAAGTTTCATGAGAAATTGCCAAAATGGTACAGATGGTATTCAAATATCCAATCAAGAGTTGGTCAGAGTAACTATTTAATTTTCTATCTTGGTTTCAGATGCTGCAGATATATTTTATAAGTTCCACATCCAAAGCCCAATACGATCGTCTTCTATTCAACAAAGGTACCAGGGCACGTCTTATCCGCAATTTCACTTCAAGATAAGTGATTTGAAACGCACCTGTGCTGTTGAAGGTAGAACCTCATCAACTAAGGCCTGATCTTTACTAAAGCGATTCACGATTCTCCCCACTGGATTCTGCATGACATAACCAAAAAAGCTTAGTCCCAAAATAGTGACATAGACAAATTTAGTGTGACTTGCAATGCTTCCATGCTTCCAATGCCAATCGTTTCATGTGCCAAGTATGCTACTGAAACTAACCAATTACCTGGTCAAAGAACAGTTGTGGCGAGCGCAGCACTCTCTCGGCCATGCTACCATGCATTTGTTTGGCGGAGACCATGGTGGCCTGGGTGAAGATCAGACCTCGGCTGAGGGACAACACTATCGCAGCAGCAGCAAAACAAGCATAGGCGATGACATAAATTTTAGTGGTGAGGTTATACTGTCCGTCCACCCACACACTCAACCAGTAGTCCACCATCACCCGTACTGCTTGCGCGAATAAAAAAAGTACCATCACTAGTAAGAAAAACGTCAACCTGTCACATACAAAGCAACCACACATTCGATTTCAGTTTAGCCTCTTCCAATGTCACAAAAATCTGAATCTTATGACATGCTAACTCACGAACCTTTGTTTGTTAATTACTATGAACTTTTGACAAATAGGATTATGCTGGAACTTTACATTGCTGGTTTACTCGTTACGAGAGAAGATTCTTACCCGCCGCTGTCCTTCGCATATTTGATGTATGTTGCCCAAGTCACTTGTCCCTCCACTCTATCTTCCTTCACAGTGAGCTGCCCTCCTTTATTTTCCTCAGCGCCTTCTTTATTAACACCGGCTGACCGACCAGATGACTTGCCAGAAAACTGGCCAGACGGTCGGCGAGAGAATTTGCCAGATAATTGACCAGATGATCGACGAGAGAATTTGCCAGATAAGCGGCCACTACCAGCATTCCTGGCTAAACTTGATCTCGCACTTCTCTCCTGATCCATCTGCACATAAGTTACTTTTTCTAAGCTGGGTTCTCTCTCAAGTGAATTTGCATGCTCTGCCAATTCTCTATGGCCCACGCCCTCTGTGACTGCTGCAGCTCCGCCGAGCGCGTCAAACTCTGGGCCATCATCCTCTTCGATAGAATCACTCTCGGAGTCCGAGAAATTCAACCTACACAATCATCGCCCTCTTAGCAATCTCATTCTTTCGCAACCTCCCATACACAGGTACCTTCTTCTTCATATGTCGATTCAATAACATTTTGTACTCATATAGAGCCTGTCAAATCATTTCAAATGCAAGTAACCAAGGATTTCGCGTAATTTTAGGACGAGTCAGTCTACTAGGTTCATACGAATAATAACATTTGAATCGTGAGTAAGACAGTAAAAATTGCTATGAACATGAATGGGCAATTCCAATAAAATGGCAATATTCCAAACTACCATATCGTCAAAGAGTATCATATTGGTGGGAATGTAATGCCAATCCTGAGCACCCACTGTGATATTACTATCCTTATGATATCATTCTCTCTTTGTACTAGATCCTAACTCCCTAAAAGTGCCACTTTTGCAAAACATGTTCATTTTATCGCAATTAAGTTTCTGATGAGATGCATACGTAGTTCATCCTTAACATACCAAGCTATGCGCAGTGATCCATTATCATTGATGTATGATGGTAATCCATTTGATAGAGGTCCTGATTCTAATACCTGATTTCGTCAGCGTCACCGTGGCTCTCTTCAGCATCAGACACTAGTGGAATTTCAAGCTCAGAGTCTTGACCGACCTCTCGCAGCTTCCCTTGCTCCATGAGATAGATTCTATCGCAGAAACTGAGCGAGGTTTTGTTATGAGTTACCAACACCACCGTCCTGTCTTTGAGGATGCCTGCTAACACGTGGTCCATCAGGTGCTTGGCTGTTGGCACATCCACCGCCGCCAATGGATCGTCCAGCAGAAGCAGAGGGCTTGTGCTGTAACATGCTCGGGCCAGACTTATGCGTGCCTTCTGCCCTCCAGATAAGTTCACTCCTCGTTCACCCTGCCAACAATTTCCAATGCACCTCACAAAAATCAACAAAAGAACTTACACTTTACCCATCTTTTGAACCGATACGGTTTTCTATACTACCTTCCCAGAGTACGATCGTGAACTGTTGCCAATTATTTCAAATTCTTCTCGATGTGCATATTCAACTCAATACCACGAGAGAGATATGACTGCGTGTCGTGTTATTTTTAGCATGCTATCGTCCTAGTGATACATGATGACTAATTTCCTACATCTATTTTATTCTACAGTGTATGATTAAATGCAAACTACGTAAGTTTGATGATTATCAAACAAATTGATGAACACAATCGCTTGCTAAGTACGTGTAACTATATTCAGTAAGAAGCAAGAATTTGGTCATCCCTTAACATAGAGATATATTCTGGTATAAATGACACACATCAAAGAGTTGGTTCAGCAACGGTCGACTTACAATTTCTGTGTCATGACCGGCAGGAAATTGAGACATATCATGGTCAAGTGCACATGCAGAGATCGTTTCTTTGTATCTCTTTTCGTCGTATTTGCTTCCAAAGAGAATGTTGGTGCGTATTGTGTCATTCATGATCCATGGCTGCTGAGGAGCGTAGGCCACCGGTCGGTCTGTTAGCGAAACCCCACCCACGCACTGTTCACATACAACCTCACATCATCAAAATCAACCCCAAAACAGGTGATTACTTTACTCATCCTTATCTTTTCAAAGTTGAATAAATCTGGACATACTCATGACGATTGGAATGCAATGGAGGAGGTTACCTCCATTTCTCCCAGCAGAGCCAATAGTAATGAGCTTTTTCCACTTCCAACTGCTCCAACAATGGCCACGAGTTCGCCCCGCTTCGCTTCGAAAGTGAGGTCTTTCAAAGCGGCGGCTTCTTCTACATCTTTATCTGACATAGGGACGTCCTTTGCAAGTATCTTCAGACTAGTATCTCCCTTCTTCTTAGCTTTCCGTTTCTTCACTTTATTTCCCTTCTTCGCCTCATCTTCACCAGCATACCAACCTTTGAGGGTCCATGCAAATACTCCATTGGAGATAGAAATCGCCTTTGAAGCCAAAACCTACACGCCCAAAGTGTCATCATCTTAGATTAGATTTTTTTGAACTTGGCTAATCAACTCATGCCTTTTGGAGAGGACAAATCCAAGAACTTTATTTGGTGCAATCAAAATAATATTGGGTTTCCACATGAGATGGAACATTTCAATAATAACTCATCATACTAGATTCACAATGATTCCTTTCATGGAAGTGAAAAGAATTATCACCATCATCCATGTCCATTTTGGTGACAAAAACTTTACTTACAAAAAATCAAAACATACAAAAAGTTGTTCGCATTTGATGACCAAGTGCAAATGGAATGATTGCGAGAGATTATTACCTCACTTTTCTCATTGGAAGAGTCTAGGCCATGTCCGTTAGGAAGATCAAGGAGTTGTTGAAGGCGTTGCATTGCTATTATAGCTTCCGACACGTATTGAACCCCTAAAGGGGCTATTGAAAATATGCGCACAAGAATGCTAAATAAAGCAAGGAGCGTAAAAGCAAGGCTTGGTGTCAATGCCGCTCCACCATGAATGGCAACATATGTACCAAAAGTTGCCAGTGATGACAATGGGGTCACACCATCCTGCAAAAAATTGTCATAAACAATCAACATAACCATCAATGCTCCTCCACCAAGCATGATATCAATATGTCCCAAAAACGCATATTTGTATAAAGGAACGAGTTTGGCATTAATACAAACTACAACAAAGTTGCTGTAGGAAACAATTAAAAAAAAGATGTTTAAGCTATCGACATTCAAATGCAAGCCACAATATTTTCCAAAGACACTGAACCCTTCAAAATAACAATGTATTCCTTAAAAAGATTAAAGAACTATTTACAAATTGTAACTTGCAGAGTTATCACTTTTACTCTACAACCTAGAATGTCTCAACCATCACAAAATACAAATTGACTCTTTATGATAATTATACATAGAATATTTTTAAGTTTTAATTTTTTGAATTTTTTTGAATTTTTTTTCTTGAACTTAGCCAAAGCTTACAAATGTAGGTGAATTCTTGATTGTTGATTCAAATAACGTTAAAAAGACGAAAAGAGGGGTAATTGCAAGTACCCTAAGAGTGGATGTGGAAGCTCGATAGAAATTGGCCCTCCTAATCCAATGCATCTCCGAGGCTCTGAGATCTGCAATTCTCTTCAGAAAAGCTGCAGTCCAACCATTGTACTTCACCACCCGCACTCCTGTCAACACTTCATTCACAGAGCGCACCCTGGAATCGGTGAAGGCGATGGCGGTTCGGCGCACTCGTCCCACATATTGAGCAATCTTCACCTGCATTCATCCCCAAAAAACATTCCAAAGTGCGATTAAGGAGCTTCGCTTGAGCATTTTTCTCATTCAAAGTGATCCTGAATGAGCAACATTCATGTAATTTAGATTACATCACAGCGCCGAAAGGCAAGCGAGGTTTCATAAAGTAGAAGAATTCTCCACCCACATGCATACATGGATCTACTGAAGAATGTGTGACAAACCTGCAGAGGTTGAGTGAGAAAGATGAGGACGACGCCAGGAATGGCCGCATACCCAGCTTCATACAGCACAAGTCCAGCCACTACCGCCACTTCAATCAAGGCAAACCAAACTGTACATGCAACAACCCATGAGATTAAGATTTGAGTTTGAAATGAAGAATGTATGAAAATGGGCGAAACGTACTTACCAAAATGGAAGAATGTAGCAGCATCGACTATTTTTTGAGTGTCATTGGTGACCAAGTTCAACATAATGCCCGTATTCGTATTAACAAGTGATGCCAATCGCATTTCTTGAAGCTGCAAAAATGTACGAGCATGTCAATACTGCAAGTAGGTGACATTCTAGTGGTAAAAGATATAATTGATTGTTGCGATCGTCTTTCTTACTTTGTTGAAGACTGCCATGGCAACTGTGGCGCGGGCTTTTGTTCCTGTCCTTTGACCTACAGTGAAACAATGGTGTTGCGTAATACTTAGTGTTGATGATGTGACTAACATTCCAACCACTAACAAAGTCGCCCACCACCAATTTAAGTGCCCTGTGCTTTGAGCAATTCGAACTAGCGCTCTCAATATATACACCTGCATGTTCCATTCCAAAACAAGCACAGTCAAAGCCCATTCTACAAAAGCAGCAGAAAAGGCATCCAAAGGCAAACACATTTCAGAACCTTCCATTTGAACTTGAAGGCGTCACATTCTCCATAAAAATTGTTGCGGGAAATGGGCATCAATAGTAACTCTTGTTGCAGAGGATTCGGTTTTGAGCGTCGATCTCAAGGCAACAACACAATTGATGGTGAATGGCAACAATGATGGAAGGAAGAGCCCTTGATTTGTTTTGAATGACCTACCTGGAGCACAACGGCCACGAGCCAGACTGCCTTGTAAAGCGCGCCGGTCATGAACTTCCATCCCATGCTCTTCCACAGCAACTTCCACACCGATACCGATACCTGCACGGGCTCCTTATTCTCTTGTATTCCAGCAGCAGCATTTTTCCTCTTGATCTTGGCCCGCTCTTCTTCTAAAACTTCGTAGTACTTCCGCTCGCACTCTCGCGCTGTCTCCTCCGGAATCATGTCGTACAAATCCTCTGCCTGCACCCCCGCATGCAGATTCCCGGACAAAATACTGAGAAGACTCGAAGAGTATTGCTCATAAAAATTGCAGTCAGACCGAGGTTCTTGGAATTTATATTTGAGAAGATTACACACCCCAGGGAGTCCTCATACAGAGAGCTAAGAAGAATCAAAGAAAAACTACACGAAATGAGAGAATTTGCAGTCAAATGAGGTTTATATTGGGATTTACATTGAGTTGATAATAATGTTCACTGCAATTCAGTGATTGTCCAAGAACTTTTGTTCCATCATTTTTGGCAAGAACTCCAAACTACAAAGAGAATTCACTTCCAATTCTCTTTATGATTTACCGAATATGGCCGTACATACTGAAAAGGGTTGGAGACTAATCACACAAAGATGCTGAGAAGAAGTGCAGACGAATCATGCAAGACTTTGATGGCGTAGGAACAAGATCAGGTTTTTAGGATTTCTATTGAGGTTGGAGAAAAGATGCTAAGATGAGTCGGAGACGAATCAGACAAGATGATGCTGAGAAGAATCGAAGAGAAATTACACAAGATGCTCAAAAGATTCGAAGATGAATCCTGAGAAGAGTTGGAGGCAAATCATGCAAGAATTGCAGGAAAAGAATTAGGTCAAAGAAAAGAATTGCTGACCTCGAGGGGTTTTTTATTGCCAGTGACGATCAACGGATGCACCCACTGCCAAGTGAGGAAGCTGAAAACATTCGCCTTCCTCATGGGACAGGGCTTCCCCGTCATGGACTCCATAAGCCTTTCGCCTTCTTCGTCTTCTTGCTTTCTCAACATGGAGCTCTCTTCCTCTCGGAGCACCATCTTGGCTCGATTCGACGACTCTCACTGCAAAGGTTCGTACTATCACCGCAAGTACTCACTCTCCACCGCAATTCTCCTTTAATCGACGACCGTCGAATGAAAAAATTCCATGACAATTCCGACGAGCGCCGCAGGTCTTCCAAGAGATTTAATAATCCCAAAAAGACAACATCAATACGGTTACAATATTCAAGAATCTCCTCACTCTGAGAACCTGTAGTGCTTGCTCTTCAACCGCTTGATGCAAATGAAAAAGCACGAATGCGGAAATTCGATAAACCTTGAGTTGGGTGGCAGAAGCGCTTGAGGGGAGAATGGGGGTTTGCGAGAATGTGGGGTGCGGGTTTGGGATTCTCGGTCGTTCGTCCGATTCTTTCAATTGTTACAGTGCATGTAAGAATCCGAGTGGGTTTTATCATGGGTTAGGAGGTTGCGGGGCGGGATTAGGAGTGCGGAAAAGTGGGCGGCGGTAGCGGACACGAATGAACGCATGAATGAATGAATATATGAATGAGAGCGGCGCTGGGGTGGCGGGTGGGTACAAGCAATCCAGGCAGTCGAGCACTTCGGCGGCCACGTTGAGGTCTCATGTGGCCCAAACTACAGTAGTGTGGCAGTGTTCACTGCTTCCTGAAAAGAATGGAGCAAAAGCATTGAAAAACAAGAATACCGGAATCCAGAGCTTGTGGTCATCTCGATCCCTGCTTTCCCCAAAAGCGACTTCCTGTACAGTAGTGTGGCAGTGTGGCATTGGAGGCTTTCGGCCGGGGAATTACGTCATGGGGCTACATTGTTCACTAGGTGGAGTATGTCATTTGGATGATGTCACTATCCACATGTTACTATTCATCCATGCCAACCCAAATTCTTTGTTTCTCTACTTTCAAAAGCTTCTCAAGAATGGGATTTCCACTTTTCAAAAAGATGACGCATGTGTACAAACCTCATGAATCACGTAAGAAAGATTCTGGATTCACGATCGGAATGTGACTCCACACTAATTTACAGTACTGTACCTGTATTCCAAAGCAGGAACATGGGAATTGCTTGAACCACATATTGAGTCTCACGTTTCTAAGAGTCAAATGCAGTCCACCTTGGATCACTTTATAGTAGACTGCTCCATTTTAGACCACTTTACCATACAGAGTCACCAAACGGAATCTTTACTGTACAGGAATGCGGTAAAAGTACCATTTACCTTGTGGAACCTCTGACAAATTAGAAATAGTATGGGTAATCAAGTGTGAGTTTATGGCAATACAAGTCAACTGCCTGAAACAACCAATGCACTAATGCAGCCCGGTTGACCCTTATTTTGTACATCCTTTTTCTGCCACCTCAATCAGCATCCTAAAGCGCGCGGCTATGGGGACTATAGTTTGATTCCCTACACTAAAATTGATACTTTACCTACTACTTGTCCCGCTCATTACAAGTCAATGGAATGGACTATTGAAGGCCCTCTTTACACTGGAATTGAGAGGCCAAGAGGGGAAGGATTTCAACCAATGTGAGGCTTAGGAATTGAGAAGCTAATGATTAGAGGATTTACGTAAGAAAATTTTAGTCCAAGGGAGAAAGGGAGCCAAAAATGACATGGCAAAGCAGTTTTTGCACAAAAATTGCTTTTATTAACCGCCCCGGAATTGTGGTTAGGCCTACCTCAATGAGGTGGGCTTAACTAAAAATTTGGCAAAAATACTACAACCAATCATTTAGTATATTTTAAGTTTATTTTAGAAAAAACTCCACATGAGAGTTTTTGGCTTTCTCTCACTTAACACAACATCCAAATGAGGCACCCATAAATGAGTACTACCAACTTTTCTCGAAACCTTATTAGTCGATGGAATCTTTTCTTCAGAATTCCTAGAATTTTTGATTTGGACCCGGGACGACCTTTTTTGATAATTTTGAACTCAAAAATGGGGTTTGCAGCCCCAAAATTAGTGTAGGAGCATACTTCTTGGCATTCTAAGCCTAAACATGAAAATTTTATAGGGCTCTTTACCCCTCTCCCACCCTTGCCCCCGAGAACCGCTCGTAGCACTGATTTGTAGTGATCCATCAAAGGCCATGGCTTCTCAAGTATGGGCCATGGCCGAAGTGGAGTTTGGCCGTAAGCTTCTCATTTCTAATGTAAATAGGGCCTAAGCATTGTGGTTTCTCCAATTTTAAGCTCTTCAACATTTGATTTCACATATGAAATTGAAAGCCCTACATGCCATTAGAATATTCTACAGCATAAAAATATGAGACTTCTTTCTCTTACGGTAGCTTCCACTCCTCCCAGGTGGATTGGACAGAAGTTCAAAATACTTATAAAAGTGCTTGAAATTTTCATAAACTATGCCTTAATGTCATGTATAGTATCCCAAATTGCATTAAAACTTGTAATTGTAGATCTTGCACAAATCATTCATTTAATGGAATCTCTTGTGCCGATGAAACACTTCTGATTCATTGCACATTGAAGCACAGGTTGTGCTCCTAGTATGAATTGCTTACTTCAAAGACTATTTTATCAGAAAACTAGAAGTTCTTGCCACACGGTCACCTTCCATCAATTAGGACGCCTGCATGTTCCATCCATGGTGTTGTTCATGCATGACCGTTTCATATGATTGTTTGCAAACCATTTGTAGTCAAATGCTACTCCAAACAGTTTGCAAACAATCATAGCAAATACTCATGTTAACCAACACCTGCAACAGAGTGGTGGACAATCAAAGCAGATTTGAGTGACGAAAACTGCTGGTGGATCCATTCAAGAACGGCAGTTTCCGCACCCGTGACTCGCCTCTCGGTGTCAAATTTCCTCCTCTCCTGCTCACTTTGAATCTCTTTCACGTGCAGGTGAACAACCTCTATTTGCCTGCGTGTTGCCAGTACTTCGTTCTCCAAACTCTTCCTGTCTTCCAAGTGCTGCAATTCCATGCACTATTAGCCCACCCCAGCCCACTTCCAACAAATTCGTAACAATCTCATACCGTTAAATCGGCAGTACATAAAGAAGGAAAGATGGTAGATTCTAGCGTAGAAAGTGAGTCCTAAGAGAAGGGAAACCACAGTAGAACATGAGTCCTGAGGGAAGGAGAATCACTCTAGATTATGTAGCGTATATATATGGCAAGATAGAGTAGCTGACACGGGCAAAGTACAATCACATGACTCCATTCAGAATGGCACGTAGGATATCCAGAATTGAGGATCACAGAGGAGGCGTGTAGACATAATAGAGAACTACGTGCAAGCAAAGACAGAGGCTGAAGAAGTCATAAGATGTATCTAGAATAACTGTAAAGATGGATAGATTTGTATAATCATGTCCTCTTAGGATTACTCTCTCAACATTTTTACAAGGGAGTGCAGTATCGGTTTATACCTTGGCAACTTCATGTGCAAGCACTTGTGCATGTTTCACACGGTCACTTTCCAATTTTAATTCCATTTCTCTCAACTTGCACTCTCCAGCTTTTACTCTCTCTTGCAACTTGCTCTGCAGTCAGAATTGAAAGTTTGTAACCCACCATTCTTGCAACCTTTTACTAAGACAAGTACTTGTTCCTCACGATTCATGTGACAATTAACTGTAGACTGTAATAACATTAAAATATTCATGCTAGCCTTACCATGATATTGAACCATATTATGGATTGAAAACTCTACGCCATAGTTTGTAGGACAAGTCCAAAGTCAGTTAAAACAGACCTGTTCACTGGTCATCATCATCATCTCGTCGTCCAACCTAGTCTTTGCAGCTTCCAACTTTGTCATGGATGATGTCAAATGAGCAATCTGGCTCTCATAGTCCTCTACAGTTGATGCATGTTTCTGTACGCAAACAAACAAACAGTGAGTAGAAGCATTGGATTTATGGTACATATATGCACAGACTGACTATGATGAGGATGAAGTTTTACCTTCTTTGCTTTCTGTTGCTCAGCATTGTTGTTCTCTAGTTGGTTTCTCAACGTTACTAACTCGGCTTTCATAGCGTTTATTTTCCCATCGGATACTTTCTGCGCCGCTTCCTGCTTTCACATCCAGAGGAAAGGCAACAAATGTCGTAATAAAACCACTGTAGCTGAATATGGCAATCCCCGTGATCTCAATATTTTGCCATTTCAGCATCTTGGTACAGTGGCATAATCATAAAAGGGCTATTTGATGTACCTTCTCATTTTGAAAGCACTGTTCTTTGGTTGCCAACTGTGTCTCGCATTGCCTTGCTGCACACTTCTGCCTTTCACTTTCCTGCACGCAACATCATCAGCAGATAACATCCTGAGTATCTGCATATAAATACCAGATACGATAGTGAGGTACGTCCCTTGGTATCGTATCTGCATATTATCTAATAGTGGTTCATATCTTTACTTGATCATTATGAAGTGAAAACTCAGCTATGGCGAGGTTGAACTTGATAAGGTAGCCTGGAGCATATTCTTGAGCTTACCTGGACAGCAGCATCCCTTTCAATTTCGAGATTTTTAATCTGCGCAGTGAGTTTGATGCGCACAGATTCAACCTCTTCCTTCTGCTTCAGGTTTTGTTCAGCAATTTCTCCTTCTAGCCTCTTGATTATAGATGCCTTGTAATCTATGTCATTCTTTGCCCTCTCTGAAGGCCCACAGGACCAAAAACAATTCTCAGTTTTGTTGGTAAAACCCAATGTTACCACATTCAATACAGGAATCTGTGAGTTTTGATACCCTCCGTTGCCTCCATGCGGGCTTTACTCTCCGCTTGAATCCTTTCCAGCTATCACATAAGGCAGCCAAACTCAAATTCAATATGGATACAATAAAATAATTTCAACAAAGACTTCAGAGAAGCTACGCAACAGGGCCTCAGACGAACTTTGTAATGCTAAACGTTACACTCATGTTCTGCTTTGTCAACTCCACTCATTGTAAAGATTTCAGTGTGTCTTTGAAAAGTACACTGGAGTTAGAGCATCATAATTTGTGTGGTTTACCTGGTCCTTGAGATGCTTGTTTTCTCGTTTAGTTTCAGCTTCAGCAAGTTGTGCTTGATGTCCTTTCTCCCTCGCCTCCATCACCTCGGACTGTATCAAAACTGACATTTTTGTTTGCATCACACTCTGTTGTAGGTTGAGCAGTTGTTATAAACTACACAGGACTAGTCAAAAGCAAGCTAAGTCGTTGAGGGTAGTAACGAACTGTACATTTAGTGCTGCTACTTTCAAGGCAGCTGTTTGTTCAGCCCGCTTCAACTTGTCCTCCACGTCTTGAATATGCTGTCAGTTCAGATACAGAAAAGCTTTTCTTTAGATTTTCAATCCAAGCTCGAAAGAAAACAACAGATAAAACATATATCAGGAAATACCGCATTGTGTTATAATTGGGCTTGGTAATATGAAGTCCATTCCATGACTCATACGAGTGCACATCCCTATATGACTGATGTGCAGAACCTATACCCTCAATTACGATGACACTTCAGATATGTATGTGAGGCTCGTGACCTGTTTGGACGAATGCATTTGCGATCTGAAATCTCCAGTTTCTTTCTCAACAAATTTTCGCAACAAGTTTTCTTCCTTCAGTTCAACTCGTGCAGTCTGCTCCAAAGCAATAGATAGCATATTACATCTCATGCAAGGGAGGTGAATCGCTCAATCAGGTATGTCGATTTTCTCAGAAATGCAATTTTAGTATGTACCTCGAGTTGTGTGTCAGCAGCAACTTTCTGTAATTGTACCTCATATAGTTCTGTCCTGCAGGCTTCCTAGAAAACCCACTTCGTTCATTTGTAAGAGAGAAGCAATTACGTATGAATATCATTACATGTTATTCCATTCATATTACTAGAGTATAAGAGGTGATAAAAGGCCATAGTTTTGGAGTAGGAAATCAACATGCCATTTTTTGACGAAGACTATCAAGCTCTTTCTGAAGGGAAGCGATACGCTCCAGATTAACGTCACTCATCTCCTTCGAACCAAATCTGGAGCTCTGAATGCATGCCAACAAATATGATCATCACATTAATGGTCAACTCGAAAGCGCCATTAATTTTATCAAGGCTCTGAAAACTGGACTTAAAATAAAAAAGATTAAGTCAGATTCAAATTCAAGATTTCAGTCAGCTGAAACTGCCCCTTCAGTGAAACTTGTCACTGCACTCATTAAGACGTTATAAAGAACACCTTAGATCGCAAGATTCGAAGCAATGATTGAAGATAACACACCTAGATACAGTTAATACATTTACCTTGTTCTCTTCAACATCAACTTCACACAAGAATGGTGCATTATTGACATTGGACAATTGACAGTACACATATACATAGTTTACTTGGTCTATGTCCATTAATACATGCATTGAGAATCTAAAAGCAAGACTGTTGTTGAAGCCCAAATTCGGGGGACTAGGCAAAGTGTAACTCCAATAGAAAACTATAGTATACTATAACCTAGAATCTATAACCAAGACTTCATAGGAAACGAATAAAATTCAATATAAGATACTATTTTGTAGATAAACAAATTGATGATAAAGTTACAAACAAGGGATGTATTACCAGTCCGAGATTATCAGAGTCAGGGAAAGTGCGATCATCCTGCAATGGAGGAGGGCCAGCAGCAGCATTAGGTTGAAGGAGCTTGCCACGCCGATTACTCTCCAGGAGCTCATCAATCTGGGCTTGAATGGAAGGAGGAATGCCATTTCCCACCAGCCGAATCTCTGTCAGGCAGTGGTTCCGTTGCAGCATGGCTACTATGGCTGCCGCGCCCCCTGGACCTATCTCATTCCACCGCAAATCTGCCCAGTCACACCAATACACACTCAACGATCATTCTGCTTCTTGACTCCAAAGTACCAAAATACTGATGAGTAATTCCGTTAACATAGCAATTTTACGAGTGCCGTTTTGACATACGAAAAGAGCTATTTGTCACAATGTGCCATATTGTCTCATATTTGGCTCTACTTTCAGAATGGCACCTACAGAGCACCTCTGTAATATCACTATCCCTGTAATATCACACTCTCCGTCCCTGTGATATCATTCTCTCTTTCTTTTGACCCTCTCAAAAGTGCCATTTCTGTAGAAAGTTGTCATTTAAACAGACTTTAGTTTGTCTGATTGCATTTGCCTCTACCTTACCAAGACATGTGAGAGAGTAGTTGCATTGCAGTGCATGTGCCAGAGCTGCTGCTGTTGACGGACCTATTCGATTGCTCCGCAGGTCAACCTGACAACAACGTAACCCATTCTCATTATATTTGCCACATTTACCTGAATCTGGTCACATTCAGGAAGAAAACTAGACATGAGTGGTTTTTCAACACATATTAGCTTGATTGGATTCTTCCATTAAAGATCCAAGCAATTGCATATCATGAAGAATCTGCATTGATTGTGTTGAGCACGTTCAAAAATTGTCTTGAATGTCTGTAAAGGGCTACCTCCATGTGTTATTTCTGGACTCTCAGAAGTTCAGAAGTAGTTATATGTGGCAAAACAATAATAGATTTGAGCAAGCGGATGAATGAACCTCTTTGAGAGATCGGTTGGACGATATAGCTGACGAGAGAGCTGATATCCCTGTCCGTGCCAATCCCAAGCTATTCCACTCCAACGACAACCTGCACCTCCAGAATTGAGTTAAAGATTAGCAACCTAACCCTCTTGCATTCTCTCTATCCACAAAATAGCACTACTTTTATGAATTGAAAACGAAACAAAAACCTCTTAAGTGATGTAGCACTACGAACAATTTGGGCTAGATCATCTCCTTTGTAAATATTGCACCCTGTAGCACGATGATTCATTTAGACAGTCTAGAACAGCATAGCAAAAACCATGTTCACTTCTGAAGCAAATCAAGCATGAAAACAGTCATATAAGGCCCACATGCCTTTACCAAACGGAAGAATACTACTAACGAGCTCGAGCTTAAGATTGAGCAGAATTTCAGGGGTTTTCAGGGAGCTCCTCAGGAATGTGATGTACATTGTAAGATGCAGCATGAAAATCAACTTCAACATTACGTTGATTAAAGCATACCACTTAGGTCAAGCTCCACGAGCTTTTCATTGTTCTTAATGACACGCAACAGCGCTTCACACCCTGCACCACAGAAGACGAACGCAAAAAGCTCATTTAAACAGCTATTTCATATGCATTATTGTTCAAGATGAAATGCTCCGAAGAGCAGTCACCAAGTTTCATGCATGATCTGGATAAAACCTCAAACGACCGTTTATCATGAAAAATGGCACAGTAAAAGGAAGGAAATATGATATATCTTGGAGTCGAAGGTGACTTGAGGGAAAGAAACTACTGTAATCTACGTAGTTTACGGCAAGATTGAGCAGCTGAATGGCTAAAATCTGGCACAGAAAGTGCAGTCAATCTCATGTCGAAATCACACATGTTCTATAGCCAACTGACCAAGAGCTGTTAGTCTTTGGAGACTTTGGAAGTAATCAACAATACAGAAGGGATGAGCATCACAATAGTACAAAAGATTGCAATAAGGGAAATTAGGGTTTGCATGCCCTTTGCAGATTGATTGGAACAAAAGGATTGCTCAATTAACAGAAGATTCATCGAGACTCACCATTTTCACAAAAAGATCGATCGGAGATTTTGAGAACACCATCATGCATGGCATCCATGGTTTTCTCCAGGGGCACTGCGTCATGATACAACGGCGAGCTACTATACCGATTCTTCCGATCAATCGGCTGCTGCAATGATCGCCGCTCTTGAATGCGCTCCACCAACCCCGCGCGCTCCTGCAGCCTCTTGACGCGATCCAGCGCCGTCGTGCTCGTCGGCAACAGCTTTCTTGTGTCAATCAGCCGCTCCTTGAACATCGTCGAGGGATGCATTGGTACGGGCGATGTCACATTATCAGTAATAGTTTCAGTAATATTGTTCTTGAGCGCGTGTATTCCATCTTTCCCCCGTGGCGGCGGCGTCTTCTTTCCTTTGATCTCAATCATGACGCTTTTCTTCCTTTTCACAGCGTCCTCATCCTCCGAGGAACTCATTGCTGCGCACACGAAATCGAATCATTTGCACCTTCCGAACACCTAATTTTTCTATCGATCGATGACAATACAAGCGACTCGATAATTGTTAAGGTTTTGCAAAGGGTCATTATCTTGCGTGTGAATTAAAATAAGAGCTATTGTCCGGACTTGTGACTGTTGGACGCCCGAGGAACTGAGAATTTTGTCTCCCGGATCATGACAATCAAATCTGCAATAGCGATGCTTCAGCAACCTGTTTTCCTTATCGAAATTGACAAAGTTTGTGTGATGGATAGGCGAAAAGACATTGATCTATTGCAGTTGAATATGGATTTTCTTTTTTTAAATTTGGTGAAAGGAGAGCTGTGTATGATGATTACTATTGTCGTGGACTTGTGAATGTTTGGCTTGGGGCGGTTGATCATCTCCTTCAGACTCGTCGGAGCTTCGCACTCGCTGGTAGAGACTGTTCCTTGCGACGGCCATCGCTATTGTGAGGAGCACCACCAGATAAAATCTGGTATTGATATACGGTAACGCTTGTATTGTCACATGGGAGGAGGGGTGCCATTAGAGAGAGGTCAAAGGGGTGATATTACAAGGCACAAACATTATTGTATCTTATTATTGTACGTGTTGGGATGATGCTATGTTACCACTATTAGAAGTTTGCCACTAGTTCTATCGATATTGGAGATATGTAAATGTTACATGGTTTTGTATGGAAATTCATTGTCGATAGTGCTTGCAAGGGATAAAGCCACACGAAGTTGGATGATCTGATATCATCGAGGGGTTGAAGCGGCTCACCATTGTGTTGTGATTTCGCCATTGTGTTGTGAGTTCGGTTTGTGACGAGAGAGCTTGTGTGCCGCTTACTCTTGGCATGTTTGGTGAATGTTGCTCACTCTCCAAATCTCTCATCTAATGATCAAGTGAGCGTGCTAATGGCGTGCCAAAACATGGCGTGAAGCTCACTCTCCAAATCTCTCAACTAATGATCAAGTGAGCGTACTAATGACCTGGTAAAACATGCCGTGAAGCTCAAGTGAAGTTTCGGTGAGCTTGCTGAAGCCTGAGTGAAGCCCGAGTTAGCTAGGATGGGTTTGAAGGCAAGGAATTGACATCTTGCAAATGCCATCGTGCACATTAATGGGTACATGGCCACGTGCAAGTAACTAGGCACTACTTCTTTGTAACAGTATATTGGCTCATTATTAGAGTAATTCAATTGTGTATTGTCATGTTGCAAATAAAATGTTCCAGTGCATCATTGCACATTGCTTAAATTTAATGATATTATTGATTCTATTTTGATTTGAAGTTTATTTGGAAAGGTTTCACATCACTACAAAAATCGCATTAAAAGTGACAATCGTAAAGACATAGAATGAATATTTTCTTTGAGCTTCTAATGCTAATAAAATAAAATATTTTATTTGTTATCTTGATAAGTATACAACAACCTACTAGATTAGTAAAAATTTAAATAAAAGTGACAAATACAATGATTTATTTTGATGTTATTAAAAAAATAAATCAAAACATGCACTCTTTGTCATCACAGACGTCACTTTTAGTGTCATTTTCTACTAGTGATAATCATGTCAGGACTCTATGTTTGCAGCAAATTTCCCTCTTTGAGGCAATAGAGTCATTTCAAAACAAACTTCATGTTTCATCTCATCCCGAGTGTGATCCTTTCTCTTGTATTGTTGAGGTAAACATAAAATGAAGCAATAAAATAACACATGCAATAAAAAGGAGTGATAGTAAATGGTCCCTTTAATTACATACATGTCTCATGCAACTGATTCCTTTTTTTAATCAAATGCTACTTGCTCCAAAAGACACCCCTAAGGGTCGCCGTAAAATCTCAACTCTTCCGGATGGAAAACCCCGGCGATGGATTGCCTCGAAGCAATTTGTCAGCTTTGCCGCGAGTTGCAGAAAGCAATTCGTGTGTTATAAAAAAAAAAAAAAAAAAAAGACACCCCTAAGTTTAATAAGACTAACTTTTAGTGGTAGTTTGGATCACATGCTCTCTTTATGATTCATGAGGAACAACATTCCTCATTTTGTGCTTTCATGCCCTGTTTGGTGGAAGAGAAGCTCCTCTACTTGTGTTGGGGGTACTTTACCCCTTAAAGGTCCTTCCACTCCTTAATGGGCAGCCCAAAATTGGATCTCATCATCTTTTGGACTTGGGCAACATGAATAGTGCACTTTTTGAACTTGGGCAGCATGAATGAACCAATCAATGATGAGTTTGCAACCTCCTACAAGGTTTTGTGCAATCCCAACCTACCTACCACAATCCTTTCAAAGCACAAATCACTCATACAAATTGCGATTTGAATTGTAGGATTTCACTTTGTAGATGCATCACAAAAAAGGTGACCAAAATGATATAAAAAAATAAGTGAAAAATTGAGAATCAAAAGTGCTACAGGCAAGATTCCGTTGGAAAACAGCCTGAGGGGCTGACAGGCGCCTTTAAGGGTTAATGATAACTCTAATATTTCTCAAAACTTCAAGATGGTTGTAACTCAAATTTGATTCAAATAAAAATCATGAAAAGTCTTGACTTCATGTGCAAATTCATACACAATTATGCAGATTAAGTCCCCAGTCTTATAGTCTATTTATTATTTAAGGCATGTTGTTTGTTTTGTTTTGTGAGAGACATTATGATCCTGTTCGAGCACCACCGGTTACATGAGATGTTGTTGGAAACAGGTTTCTTTGTCGAGTTGTGGAAAATGATCGGATCGTGCAACGGGCCCACAGATCCCGAGATATTGATTTTATTGGTAATTATAGCCCCCAAATCACCAAATATTACAAAAATGACCTAATTATAGATCTAGCAGAAAAACAAGAGGGGCGTGGCAACACCGTGAGTGCATCCTAGTTGAGTTTAATAAACGTTACACAAAGATGAAAAACCTCCCTCAACCCAATCATCGTTACTGATTTTATATGACATTCAGCCTTCCCATGAGACAAAGCAGAGCTTCTAAGATGAAGTTACAAAATGATTCCCAATCATAGACTTCCACAAATTATACATTATATCTTGAAATAAAAAATCTCTACAATCTTATAAATACAATACAAAGAAATGGACCTGTTTAAAACTTATCCACCCCACTTTCAGAACAAAGGAACCTCAAATCTACCGAGGTCCTACATACCAAAGCTCTGCACAGTTGAAACATACCAACTATCTAAGGGCTCAATACTCACTCCAGGGGTAAGGATACTGGATGTTTTCGTAGATGCTCTCGAGACCTCATATCTGCCTGCTCCACCCCCAATTCCAAGCATCAGAAAATATGCTCTCAGTGTAAGCTACAATTCAAAAGTACTACGATGATAAGTATATGTATGTAAGTACAAGGCCACTAAACATTTCAATGCAGAATGTGGAATCATTTGAATGGGGAAAAACTACCAACCTGCCGCACAGGCTCAGGAATTCGATGCAAACAGCAGCGGCGAACAACTTCCACTGCAGTTTCTAACGAAATCCGATGGCCCACAGAGATGAACACTGGTTTTGAACATCCATCGTGACTCCGAAATGCCTGTCAAAAAGGGCAACATTCTATAGAATTGGAAGAGTCCCATGGGATTCTGAAATCATATGTGAACCATCTATTTTCAGATGCATATCTGAAGTCAGTCCGGCTCTTCGTTCGATTTCTCTGATTAGGGTTGGTTATGAGATGTAACAAGATGTCTAAAAAGCCTGTCAACGATGTCATCGTTTAGATTGCAGTTTTCAACTGCTCCCTATGGGATTTTGGAGCGTAGAGGTCTAAGATATGGGAGTCTAATAAATCGAATCACCCCCGGCTTTTAGTTAAATGCTCTCAAATTAGGGATAGTTTATATCAGTATAGAATTGCAGAGAGGTTCTGTACCATTCCCCAGACTTGGCCTGTGCTGCCGATGAGAGGCATTCCTTCACCCGCTGGCAAGTTGCTCTCCGAGACGACATGTCTCACCTCCAGATTCGTCAGACCATCAATATGATGCAGCTGGAGACATCAACAGTAAATTATGTCAACATTCTAGAACGATAGGACTGACATCGTAGCCTCATTCATTTATAGTTTGGCATCTTTCTGAGTATGTTACTCTAGAATATTGAGTGAGCTTACGTTTTTGCCAATACCAATCGTAGGAATGTCTGCCAAAACTCCCAAGTGGCTGGCCAGTCCAAAACCTGCAACCACAAAGCCAAATTCAAACCTGCATCCTAAATCGTTTCTTCATTCAAACCCTTCATGAATAGCAAACTCTACAGAGAGAAGCAATTGTTGTTCATAGAAAGGCCAGCAAAATCGAGTCACCTTCAAAGACTGCCAGCCTTGGATCCTGTCTATACTACAATTACCTCTGGGATGTAAGATGCCATTGCCGTCGACCATCAATAGCTGCAACAAAGCAACTGTAAGATCACAATTTCAACATGCCCAGTCTACAGCAAAAGTTGATGATATGCACCTGAGGGTAAAGCAGAGGCGCCTTCGCTGCCATTTTCTTCAGAAGGCCAAGAAGCACTGGAGTCTGCCATTGGAAACCCCGATAAGTGCAAATGCATCCCAATGTAAAAGAACACAATTCTTTTAAACGAAGGAGAATACAGTTCAATTCGGAGTTGGTGAGATTAAGGACCTCGCGGAAGGCAAGGAATCCAGCGACGTAGGGCATGTTGAGCTGCACCACGTCGAAATCTTCGTACACTACTTGCATGGAGTCCAGATCCATGACCACCAACGCCCCGCAGGCTATGGAGCTTTCTTCTTTCACGAAGCTTAAATCTACTCCTCCAACGTACCGCAGTCGCTTGCTACTACTCTCGGCAGCATCCTCAGCTGCCGATTCATCGTTAGAGAGCCGCCAGGAAAAATCGTCCAGTGTCACCAACTTCTCCTTCAATTCATCCTGCTCCCTGTTTGCGTTTGCATCATCATTGAGTAAGGTCCCTTGATCCGGCACTCATATGCACTTGAATCCTCTCAATAACAGAAAATCGATATCGATTCCTGAAAATGCTTTCCCTAATCTTTCCAAGCAAGAGAAGCATTACTTGATCCATTTGTCAGTTTGCATATAGCAGACTTAAGTGCATTTGAAGCCTCGATGTCGGTTTTAGGAGAGCGGGGTTATCTCCTTGATATCGAAACCTTGCTTTGCAAATTCATTCAACAGCAGTCATAGCTCTAATGCAAGAGAAGTATCACTTGATCTATTTGTCTGGTCGAAGCCTTCCAATGATCAAATCACTGTCGATCTCAGGAGCGAAAACCCTAATTTGGAATTTCATTCAATAGCAATCGTAGCTTGAATGCAAGTGAGAGAGAGACTACACGATCCATTAGTCTATTTCAGATATACCACAACTTTGGAAGCCTCTCAGTAATGAAATGATAGAAATTGATACCCTAATTTGCGGATTCATTGAACAGTATCTTGAAATGCAAGTGAGAGGAGTATTACTTGATCCATTTGTCTGTTTGACTCAATGCTCCACCCCTTTTGGCCGCTTCTGCCACGATCTTTGGATCCATCGTATCAATCTCGGTGAGCAGAGAAAGGAGTGACAATCTCGGGGACCTCAAATTGATGAAACCAGGTTGGTGATGATGATGAGTCCAGAGAGCTGATGATGGTAGAATTGTTCCGAATCTGAAGCTCTTTTGATCCATACAATCGAACGCAGAGCTTGATGATCACAAGCAATCGCAGAAGGGCATGGCTGCGTGATCAGATGCAAAACCTCTGTCTTAGAATCCGGCAACGACGACCACAATCATCGGCAATTCTATGGGGTTGCAAAAAACTAAGGTCCTCTCTACACAAGAGTGGTTCAAATAGTGTTACATGAGAATTAGTGTTATGTTTCAAAAGTCAACATTACAATATTTCTCAACAATTCGAAGGGTACCCTAGTGTTCAATCTGGGTCGTCATTGTAATCAATGCTCTTGGTCTTTTCTTGAAGCCACCATTTGTATCAACAAATTCAATAAATTCTTTCCCTCACAAGAAAATGTCCATATTCTCACGTTTAGTGTTATGTTTGTGAAAATTAGCGTTGTAACACTCTAGTTACGTGGTGTTTCAATTCTCAATTAACTATTCTAACACTCAATCAATAACTCTTGAATGCATAGTAGGAAGGGATTTCATATTCTGTGTACCTTAGACTTTAACCCTTAAGCGGGCCGAATGTCGAAAAACGACATTTTGGATGACAGAAACTTTGGAGAGCCATAACTTCTTCATCCGGACTCCGTTTTGGACGAAATCACTTGGGTTGGGTCCCAAATCAAGTCTAGTTCATGTCATAAAAATCTCAGACCCATACAATGAAGTATGAATTAATGGCATGCATTTCAGTGACAGCAGCCTAGTTTTAGACATTTTTTCCTTTGTAAAATTTAGGGCAGTTTTCACCATTGCAGGGCCATTATTTGCACAAAGAAATTTTTCTCATGGTTTTTTTTTGTTCAAGGATGCTACTGAGATGAAGGTGAACAACATTCTAATTGGTGACTTTTTCATTGCAATAAGTCTAATGGTAGCATTTTCACTTTAAAGTGAAAATGATGAAATTATGTGATCATTTTTGAGTATTAATACATTATGATCTCGCAATCTATGAAGCCTCATGACTCAAAATTTGACCCACATGATGTTCAATATGTCTACAACAGGATTGTACGGTTGAGATTTGGATAACACACTTTTACCTCCACCTATGACAATGCTTTTGAGGATGTGTTCATTTTACTACAAATGAGTCAAACCATTTAGGGGTTAACAAGGTGGTTTCCAAATTGGATTTCCACAGCAGATCTTGACTTTGAGGGGGTCCTTGGACCTTTGTTGTATGGATACCTCAAAGCCCTTCGGGGATACTATATCAAGTATCTTCAAGGCACTAGTGACTAACTAGAAACTAGCGTAATTATAGTGTCCACTCACAAAAGGGGGAAGTAGTATTGTTCCAATTTCCCCTCGTCTGGTAGCCATCGAGTAATTAGCATTACGAACAGACACTTCATTCATGCCAAGTCCTTAGAAAGGGAACGGAGTTTATATCTATCTAGACTAGGGTACCTAAAAAGTTGGATTCAAGGCTTCATAATCCTAAGAGTCACCTTCAAGTTCCAAACATACTGACAATGTCCTCCACTATGACTGGGTAGACATTAATGGATTCATGTTGACTTTTGGACAAGTACTAAGTACTCTACAATACAATATACAGTATGACATACAAAGACCATCAAAATGTACTGTAATAAAAATAGGGGTCCAAAGTGTTTGAAGTCAACATCTAAAGGCATGGCTCCAGTAGCTCCTTAAAAAAAGCAATTCAATATATGCAGGGGACCCACTTACAGTATAGTTCCCTCGAGCAGCCTCAATTGTAATTAGCTTCCAATTCCGAAATATTCCAACATGCTACACTGAAATTTATATTTAATGTTGTTTGCACTAATTGATATATAACCACTACATTTTTTTAGATAGATGGAAACTCTGGTCCCATTCTAAGGGGCTGGCGTGAATGAAGTGTCCGTTTGTAATGCTGAGTACCTGATGGGCACCGGACAAGGGAAATTGGAACAATATTGCTTCCCCCTTTTGAGGGTGGACACTAGATTCTAGCCTAGTTACTAGTGCCTTGAAGATACTTGACATAGTATCCCCCCAAATGACTTTGAGGTACCCATACAACAAGGTCCAAGGATCCCACCACAGTTGGGTGGACTATGGTGGTGATATAACCATTATAACTTTTTACTATATATCAATGAGTTTACTAACTATGTTTACAAATTTGTCTTTCTTCAAGTGCTACATGTAGTTATTTGCTCTGTAAAAAAAAAAAAAATAGCAGAAGTAAAAAGTACACCAAAACCTAAATTTTTAGTGTGGGTGATTTTTAGTGTGGATGATTTTTAGTGTGGGTGATTTTTAGGGTGGATTCCTTTATTTTTGGAGAATCGTGAAAGTGGGCTGAAGTGTCAAAAGTGAAACTCTGAGTTGTATGAAATGGATATTGTGACTGCATTTGGCCGTGTATTGTGTAACCTAACTTTTTGCAGGGCAGCTTCTTTCTATGGACGGTGGTGCTGGGTGGGACTTGGCCCCAACTTTTTCTTGGCAGCCATGTCCTTGGGTACAATTATTGGAGTCCCACCTTGTGTCCCTGACATGTGAGAGCCACCATTTTTTTCATTTTTAGGGAATTGAAAACTACAATAAAAACCTCATACCCCAAGGAAAAAATTAAAAAAAAAAAAAAAAAAAAAAAAAAAAAACCTCAAAATTGCCCCTTTTAGTGCAAAGTGGAGATTTGGAAATTTTGAGTTATTTTCAGTTGTGTAACTGTAAGATCTAGTACTTGAATTGTATATGTACTTGTACACCAAATCTTAGTTTCAGAGTCCTTGTTGTTAATGAGATTATAATATTTACAGTTAAAAGAAAGAAATTTTTTCATTAGTTGCAGAATGAGTTTGAAGTGTTAGATGAGCTAAAAATAAATAAATTTTAAGAGTAAGTGTGACTTTAAGGCTTTCTATTTGTTCCTAAGTGAGTTTGGATTTTGTCTATATAGTCTTTACCCTTGTAGGACTTTTAAAACATATGAAAATGCTTGATTTTTCACATGGAGGTATGTTGAAATTCAAATATAGAGGTTGTTTTCATATAATAAAGATGGCATGTCAAGAATATTAGATTGAAAATCCGACCGGTTAGATCATGCTTCAGAAACTAGTTTACATGTAGAGAAAACAAAAAATGATTGAAAGTAAAATCTCAATTTGAGGTGAATTTTTAAATTTTTTTGTGATCTAATTGATTTTGGGCTGATTTTGAGAATAAATGAGCATGTACCAAAGTTTGGGCAATTTTGGGCATTTGAACATTGAAATACATTAGTACAAAAGATGTGTCCTTGTCACATTAACTCCTAAATGGTTTGATTCATTTGTACAAAACAAAAAGAATCTCAAAAATGTGTTATAAATAGAAACAAAGGTGAGTTGTTCAAATTTTAACCATATGACAATCTTGTAGTTAACATATTGGACATTGTGTGGGTCAAGTTTTGAGTCATGAGGCCTCATAGAATGCAAGATCATCACACATCAATACTCAAAATATATCACAAAATCTTAGCATTTTCACTTTGAGGTGAAAATGCAACCAATAGACTAATTGCAATGAAAAATTTACCAACTAAGGGAGAGTGCTTAATAATGGCTCAAATTTAAGCTTTCTTCATATGTAGTGAAGTAAACAATGTAAGCAATTTTCAGGCATGGGGAAAGTAAATAGAAGGATATTCATAGTGGCTTCATCATTTTTTGACAGATTTACAATTTGCTATGAATTCTTGAGGGCAGTCCCATAGGTGTTTCTAAATTGGTGCCCTAATTTTGCACCCTATAATGGTTAACATGAGTTCATGCTACTGTTGAGTGAAGAAAGTATTATGTACCTCTAGGTGAAAAAGCCTAGTGCTCCATCATTGCTATCGCTCCAATTTTGAGCACTCACCCATACATAGATGTTAACCTTCATCTCATCAACACCCTCGAACAAAAAAAAACCATGAATAGATTTCTTTGTGCACATAATAACCTTGCAATGGTGAAAATTGCCAAAAATTCTACAAAGAAATGATAGTCTAAAACTCAACCCTTTGCACTCAAATCTATGCCTTATCTTCAATACATCTTTGATTTTGTCAAGGTTTTCTACCACTAAAATCAGAAACTAATTGGACTTCATCTCACAAAATAAAGTCCAAATCCAACTATGGATGGAGGGGATATAGCTCCTTGAAAATCATCCACCTATTCACTATTTTCATTATCAAAACATCATAGCGAATCCAATTCCAAAAGTATTTGAATGAAAAATCTTTCAACCAAAAAGTTGTTAGCCTTTATCTTTGCATCATAATTATCTAATTTTTTTAATAAAAACATCTTGTTGATATCCCATGATTGCCTTATAATAGTAAAACATGCCTCATATTTCATAACCCAGATACAAGAGTTGCTTTCACTGAAATGCATGCCCTTTTTCATACTTCATTGTATAGGTCTGCAATTTTACCACACAAACTAGACTTGATTTAGGACCCAACCCTAGTAATTTCATCCAAAATAGACTTCGGATGAAGAAGTTATGACTCTTCAAAGTTTCTGCTAAAGTGTTGTTTTTTGACATTATTTAGTCTTGTATAAGGGTTATATAGTGTCAAATCAACTTTTAAATCCATATTTCAATTAAAGAAAAAATTGTTGATAATACTTATAATCATGATAAGAACTTGAAGTATTTGTTTTAGGAGTTAATCAAAATAAAAAGTACATAAGATATAGCACTTATTTATTAACCCTTAAAGGACCAAGCAAGTTTTTGAACCTTCCAAAACCACAAACTACTGTTTGACCACTCTGTACAAGTTGAGGTATAATTCAACATTCATTGGTTTTTTGGTATTTTCAACCGTAAGAGTTAAATTTAAACTGTTGGATCTATACCATTTGTGAGATCGTAACATTCAAAGTCGATGCAATTTTTTTTTTGTAGCATCTTGAAGCTTGCTCTTATAAACTTTGGAGGGTGCCCTTGTAAAATTGGTATACTTTTTGACTTGGGGAACTTTGGAACTAAAGTTGTAATTTGGCATACAAAATCTACCACTTTTGTCAAACATTATCATTCAAGAGTATATCTGTTTATGCTCCTAGAATGGAGCTAAAATAGAGCACCCTTTGTTCCTATATAATATCACTATCCATGCAATATCAAGCTCTCTTTTATTAAATTCTAAGCTACCTAATTTTCATGACATCAAACAAGGTATCCGAAGTATACAAATACTCTTGAATTTTCAAATCTCGGCTATGTACTTCTGGCTAAATCTATACATACTTATAGATTATTTTTGTACTTATAAATACCCATCATTAGAATGTTTTAAAAGTACATAGCCAAAGTACTTCAGATTTGTATGTAAGTAAAGGTTTCCTATAACATATACAACATAATTCTCTCCACTTCGGTAACCACGAATCAAGATTAGGTCAATCTACCAAGAAAATACTATAGTAAAGTGATCTAAAATGGAGCGGGTCCCACAATGAACCTCTAGTAATCTCCACTCATAGGTACATAATACCTTCACCAAACAACAATACCATGTACTCACCACAAACATTACAGGGTATCACCATTTCAGGATCACCTACATATTTCCAACTTCAAAAATTCATAACTCACTGTAAAAGAGTCCAAAAATGATGATTCCACTTGCTCTATCCTTCTGCTAATTTCCCCATGCACAAAAATTACAATTGCACTGTGCTGAAAATTGCGCCATTATTGACCACCTTACTATAATGGATCAAAAAGGTAAAATGGACGGTGATGGGAACTGCTCCGACAACCAAAGACTCTCCAGGAGACTGACTGACTGACCGAGTCAACTACCGAACATACTCAGCTCGTGGAAAACGGAGGACCGCAAAACCACGTTTTCGCAAGCAGTTGCTACTTCCGGCAAGCACTCTTGGCACCGGAGTACCTAAAACGGAGATCAGTAAGATAGTAGTTGGGGTTGGGGTCAAAGAAAAAAGGAAAAGACCGTTGTCTGGGAGTGTTTATAAAAAGCAAGAGGACGTTGGATAAAAGCCGGAAGATGAACAGGACCTGATTGTTCACCCATCACACTGGCCGGGCCCCCCACCCCACCCCGCTGTATCGATTATCCTTCTCCTTCGCCTTCCCCCTTTTCGCGCTCCCCCTACGCAACAGTCACTTGCACTCCTCTCCACTCTCATACAATCGATCAATTCAGTACCACCAACTTAGACTGAGCTTTGAGTGGTCGATCAGTTGTACAGAAAGCTGAGTTCCGGTTAGTAGTCGTATGATAGTGATGATTGATTCTCGAGATTTGCAAGCTAGCTGTGATGTTAGTACTACGGTGGTGCAGACACGGGATTCTTCGATCTAGTGTCAGTAATTGTGGTATGGTGCTACTGTTGAGTTGAATCATGGGTGAGAGAGGTGGATTAAGTGAATGGAAGTGTTGTAGTAGAGTGAGAATAATGGAGCACAGGTGGTGGCTATGGATGTTGGTAGTACTAGTAGTAGTAGTGTCGGCGGTGGATGGGCAGGATCTAGGAACGTGGGAGATTGTTGTGGAGAATGCGGGGATTGCGTCTATGCATGCTGCTGTCACTCACTATGGAACCGTGGTTCTGCTTGACCGCACCAACACCGGCGCCACTCAGATTGCGTTACCAAGTAAGGCCATCTCTCTCTCTCTCGCGCGCGCTTCCAGTTTCTAGCATCATTGAGACTTACTAGAAAATTGTATCTTCTCACACTGGCAGCTCAGCATGGTTACCGCTAATCAGGAAGCTTAGCACGTAACTATACCTTTGGTCAGTAGCTAATCAGTAAGCTTGTACTCCAGGTCGTGACTAATCAGGGCTTTTGAGGTGTAACTGAAAATTGGAAAGTGATGTTTCTGTGTTCTGAATTTTATATAGGAGCTACAGTGGGGTGGTGATCTCTGTGGTTGATTTAGTGGCTGAGGCTAATCAGAAAGCTTAGCATGTAACTGTACCGCTAATCGGGAAGCTAGGTCTTGATTAATCAGGATAGTGGGCGTGTTATGAGAATTCAACGGTGATGTCCTCGTGGTTTCCGACACTATGCTGTCCGCACCGTGCTGAATTTTCTATTGAAACAAAATAGGTGATGATTGCTGTAGTTATTGGAAGGTAGGCTTGTATCTGTTCTGCTAGGTCTGTAGCTAATCAGGGAGCTAAGCAAGTGCTCACTAATTGTACTGTCGAGGCAAGAATTTTGTCGTGTAATAAGTGCGATGTTCTCGTGTTTGCGCTGAATTTTTTATTGGGGCAAAGTGGTATATGATTGCTGCAGTTAATGGAGGGAGGGATTAATGGCTGGCGGGGTTAATGGTCTGTGGCAGATGGGACTTGCAGGGACAGTAATGACCTGGTGCTGGCGCACGATTGCACAGCACACAGTGTGTTGTTCGACCCGAGCACCAACGACGTTCGTCCTCTCACCATCCTCACTGACACCTGGTGCTCCTCTGGCCAGTTCATGCCTGACGGCACCCTCATGCAGACAGGCGGTGACTTCGAGGGCATCCGCAAAATTAGGTGTCGAATCCTTCTCCTCTCATTTCAACCTTACCAACTAGCACTAACGCTCAAAGTAAACTCACAGCTTAGCTAGTGCCTGATGATACTCGTGGACGTTCGAGGACCAGGCACTGAGCATGTGCTCATCGGGTACATGATCACGAATCAGATACTAATGGGCGGTCGTAGAGCGATAATGCACACCTATCATAAAAGAATGTGACTTGTGGAGGACCCATCAATCACCAGTCCACGTTGATCCGGTCAACAAAGGCTGTAAATGATTAGGGGCACAATGCACTCGAAAGAGGTATTCACTTGTGTAGTCTAATGTATGTGTCTGTGATACTTCTAGATGGACTGTATTAACCCCTCAAGTGCAACGATGACAACTGGGAAGATCTGTTGATTCTAGTGAGGAATGACACTCAACCCTAAAATTTTGTTACAAACTTGACTACATGAAATGTAAACCCTCTGGCGTTCAACAGATTTCGGTGAGAAGCATCGAAAGGGAACAGTGACTTTCAGTCACTCAAATGTGCATTTTGGAGCTTGGGCTATTGCTAACAACTGAAGCTCTGTTGAATAAGAGAAGGTGTAATCAAAGAGACACAAATCTCTGTTACGAATGTTGATGGGGAAGAGTGTGATCTTACAGGACGTTCACGCCATGTCCATCAACGGGGAACTGCGACTGGGTCGAATCAACAACTTCCCAATTACAAGCACCACGCTGGTACGCAACGAATCAGCTCCTCCCAGACGGACGCCAAATCATCATTGGCGGAAGAGCAGCCTTCAACATCGAGTACATTCCACCAGCAGCCAACGGACCATTATACTTCCCCTTCCTCAACGCCACGAACGATGCACAGAACGACAACCTGTACCCGTTCGTGCATCTCCTCCCAGACGGCAACCTCTTCATCTTCGCCAATCGGGACTCCATCCTCTACAACTACGTCACTGACACAGTCCTTCGAACCTACCCGAAGATTCCCGGGGAGCCTCGGAACTACCCCTCCGCTGGCTCCTCAGTGATGCTGCCCCTGTTGGCTGCGAATCAGTACTCTGTTGTGGATGTTCTCGTTTGTGGCGGTTCTGCCTATGGTGCTTTCCTTGAGCCCTGGACTCGTAAACCCGCAAGCTTGACGTGTGAGAGGATTACTGTTACTGATACTGATCCGATTTGGGTTGAAGAGGAGATGCCCATGAGACGATGTATGGGTGATATGCTGCTTCTTCCCAATATGGACGTGCTCATCATCAATGGCGCCGGCATAGGTACTGTACCTGTCGATGATCTCGAAAGCACTGAGATTTGGATCGATGGCTATGGCTGACGGAATGATCTGCTGTTTGCAGGGTCGCAAGGATGGGGTTTCGCGGATGAACCTGTTCTTAATCCCGTGAGGTATATGCCGTATGAAGCTGTCGGCGCCAGGTTCACCACTTTGAGTCCCACTACCATTCCCCGCATGTATCATTCAACTGCAAATCTGCTACCTGTAAGCTCCAATCCCCCTTTCGTACTATCACTTCAGCCACCAGCTAATAATAGTTCGTCGAGCTGCACTCTGCATATTCGATTATGGAAGTTGAAACACAAAATGGGCTATTATCACAAAATGATCCAAATCAACAATCTTATTCTCTTAGCTTTTTTAAGATTCGACATTGCATGAATTACTGAACCTGCACTCAGAAAGAAGCTCTCAGTACGATGGTCGAACCTTGATGAGATGGCGATGATGATGAGATTACTGAGCTGACCTGGGCTTGGTGCAGGATGGGAGGGTTTTGTTGGCAGGGAGCAATACGCACCAGTTTTACACACTCACAGGAGACTTCCCAACGGAGCTAAGAGTGGAAGCGTTCTCGCCGCCATATCTGAGTGCGACGGTGAGCACCATCAAGCCAACGATCAGCATTTCCCCACTGCAGATCACCTACGGTACGCCATTCACGGTGACGGTCAGCACGCCCACTTCCATGACGAGTACGATAGAGCTCAACCTCATGAGTGCACCATTCAACACCCACTCCTACTCGCAAGGCCAGCGTCTCGTCAACCTGAATGTGGGTGCCGCTGTACAAGTGGCCCAGGCTAGCGTGTACCAGATCACCGCCACTGCTCCTCCTACTGCCCAAATCGCACCCCCCGGGTACTACATGATGTTCGCTGTCAACCAGCGAGTGCCCAGCGTTGCTGTTTGGGTTCTCGTCTCCGCTTAGATTAGACTGACTGGGAGGTCCATTAGCATCTCCCTCTTGTAACTTATTTAGAGAAAAACCCTGTACAACGCGACCCATCTGCCCTCTCAATCTCGAGGGCACCAGCTTCGTGGACGTTAACATCATCTTCATTAGCTTTATTCTCCAAACAACCATTGGAGAAGTGTTTCTGTTGTTTCGCTAGAAGTGTAAATAACTCGAGCATCAGCGTTATACAATAATAAAAAAGGACACCGTTTCTCTCAACCACCTTGTCATCGCAACTTTTAACCTCCCGAAAGAATTTGCTGGGAAAGATCGAACACTCGGGCTTTGCCGTTATGCAATGAAAGGAGGAATGTGTTACACAAGTCTTTTCACGATCGAGTATGTATGAGTCTGCTTCACTATTATTCACACCGGAGCAAAACTCAGTGGTGGAGTGAGATAATTGATATGTAGTAGAAGCAGCTCGCTGCATGCTACACGCTTGAGGGCAGGACCAAATTCTTGAGTAGAGGCTCTTGCTACTGCAGTTTGTACATTGAATCGTGTAGCCAAATGTAACACCTTATGAGGGCTTTGGTGGGATTCCACCGGTAGGTCATCTTCGTTTATTCAAAAGTAAAGATTTCGTATGTAAATGTGCTCAAGCAGCTTCGCAGAAAGCTTGACAAGTAAGACCATCAAATGCTGAGATATTCTGTCTATTACTTGGATACTCTACGACTTTGTAAAGCCTTTTTCAGAAGTTTAAAGATAGATAGGGGAGTTCTTCGTTTGAAAAATTTAATTCAGTCAAAATTATACGATTACGGTCACAAAAAGAAGTTGATGAAAAATTAAGGATCTTATTGTTTTCTTTATTCAACTTGCAATTTCTTCCATTCTCACAAAGTTTACACACAACTCTCATACTGCAAATATAATACTGTAATCCTCCCAAGCAATGTCAAATCAACATTCACAATATTTTTACTTCCAATTGTAATATACACAATGTGGTTTGTAATCTTCAACATTTTCAAACAATGTTTACAGTTTCCACAGTTTCCATAAATGTCATTCACAATTATTCTCCAACTCATTCAATGTTCATAATTCCAATTTTATATTTAATTATCACTTGATTTATCATCAAGTATTATTTATATGATTTACACTTGTTAAAAGAAAAATTTGTTACAAACTTCTCCAATTACAAAACTCAATTTCAAAGAAAATCACACTTCTTGTGAGTGCAGGATATACATTTCTACACATATGTGTTGAAAAGAAAAATGAGCCTTCTCTCCCTACTTGTATTTCTCACTTTTTTCATGTACGTCTTTTCACTTGGCTTATGCCTTTTCAATTCCTACCGATTCATCTAATTTCATTTTCAATCCCAATTAGCTCACATTCACACTTAAAATGGAAAACAAAGAGTAAAAAAGTCTTTTATACACACGAAAAGTCAAAAAAACATAGTCATAATAAAAAGAAGTGTACTACAGACTTCAAAAGCATATTGTCTGTAGCGCTTGGATCAGAAGAAGGTCATCATTACAGGAGATGTTGTTTTTGATGGAGACTCCCTCGAGCATGTCAATGTCGACTCTGAACCTGAGATCTACTTGGAACTTCTCCTTCCAAATCCCTATACAACATCAGCTACCAAGCCGGGCGTTCACTCTTCTCTAGTTGATGCATCTCTCGCACCACCACAAGCACTTGAGGTCTCAACGACTGGGAGGAACGGCTAGTGGGAGGGATGTTTTCACCGTACCGTTCAGTGGGAGTATCTCTCCGATACCAACGTCTACTGGTATAGACTCTCTACATGAGTTGAACCTTGTACTTCAAATAAAGAGCTTATGCGGACTTTGCGTGTTGTAGCCTCTTAGGCCAACCTTGTTACTCATTTGATGCTCATTCACTATAGGGGCAGTGCTACATGGCTATGATTATCATCCTTACGTGGACTTTTACCTAGGCCCACAAGATTTAATGTGGCGGCACCAAAATCTTGCCTGGACCCTTGAAAATTTGATGTAGCACGCGAGGAAATCTGACTTGGACCTAAGAAAATGATGTGTCATGCCACATCAGCAAAATTTTGGGGGTTTTACGCTCAAATCATGTTCATATTAGACATAGAGTAGATATTGGATATGTCTTCCAAGACATTTGCAATGTATGCACTAATGTCGCACACGTCATGTTTTTAGACATGGGAGATGTCTTTTGTGATGTTTTCATTCGGACGTCTTTTTAGGACATTTAAGACAAAGTTTGTAATGTTGCACAAGACATCTTGAATATAACAGAGTCATCGTAGAGAAGCAACGTAATACTACCCACACTTGTGGTATTAGAGTATGTACACACCCAGTGTTACAGATGAGAGAAAGAGTCGGTGCAATGAAAGTATGAATGGTTGCCTTTGCACCAGAAAGAAGAAGACAGAAATTAGTGACATGGCAAGTGACATGGCAAGTGACATGGAGGATGAACTTTTGATTTGGCACACAGTAGTAACAGAGAGGTTGGGCGCAGGTAGGGCGAGGGTTTGAAGCAATGACGGCTGCAATTGCTATTTTTCAGATTCATGGAAAATGAAGATATGCCATCAGAAATCAACAAAATTATAGAAGTAGGTAGCACATAGGTAATTAAGCACTAATGGTGCACTTAAGTTAATCTAACAGTAGCAATAACTTTAGTCTCTTGGGCAGCCCATGATCTCAACATGCCGGCTGCCCGCCACTACCGCCGTTTTCTTCACTGCTGCGCCGTTTCTTCAGCTTGCGGAACATTAGACCGCTTGACATTGATTTTCTTACTACCTAATGCTAAATTTGCAGTTCTAATCTCCTATTTAATACTCATCTCCTTAGAAATAATACACTTCACAGCATTGAACACTGGTTTCATTAAAAGTGCAATTCAATATGTAAAAGTGCACATGAACAAAATTCTGTAATCATTTTGTAAGTATGACAATTTTGTGAGTTCCTCGATAAGAAAAAAGAAGGGATAAAATCTAATAGGTTGTGAGGAGAGGAACTTGTATTTCCCTCCTTTGAACCTAAAAAATGTTACTCCCAATTTGATTAGTGTGGCATGTGTCTCACTCCCTTTGGGCATGTGAAGATTAATGTCTTATAAGGAAGGTGTGGCATGTGCCTCACCCTTAAAGACTAGTGACCTAAAAAGAAGGTGTGGCTTGTGCCACACCCCTAAACCAAGCAAAGACTGATGACCTAAGAGGAAGGTGTCACTACAAGGAGAATAGTATCCTAATTGACGAAATTTTGACAGAAACCTGCCAATTGTTCCGTCAATTAGGAGACCCTGATTCGGTCACTCAATTGACAGAATTCTATCATTCATTTGTCAATTTGGACGAAGTTCCACAATGCAAAAAAAATTAAAAATTCGGAAATTTTGAGGAAACATTTCTCTGCCCGGGCACGCCGGGCAGCAGCGTTGGCACAACGAAAAATAGCGCGGGCCCCATCAAGGGGGTAGCGAGGGCCCTACCGCGGGAAATGCGAGCCCTACCGGTGGAGGCTCACAAGTGGTATGTTAGGGGATTCGATCCCTTGACCTCACGGGTATAGTCCAAGTGACTAGCTAACTCACCTACTATCCAATTTCATGTCCGAAGATATGTTTTTTTTTATATATATATGCTTTAAGTACAAGTACAGTAGACTTTGAATATTTTTCACGATGTAAAAAAAAAAAAAATTCAAATTTTTTTTAAAAAATATTCTATGCAGGTATTTTTTTATATGTATAAAAAATTTCAATTTTTTTTGTTTTTTTTTTTTTTTTATGCTAGGGCCTTTTTTTACTACCGAGTAGACTTTGAATATTTTTCACGATGTAAAAAAACTTTTTTTTTCAAAATTTTTTTTTGCACTATTTCATGCAGGTATTTTTCTATATGAAAACCAACCCAAGTGATTTTGTCCAAAACGGAGTCCGGATGAAGAAGTTATAGTTCTTCAAAGTTTCTGCCCTTCATGCAAAATGTCGTATTTTGGCATTTTGCATCAACTTTGAACGTTATGATCTCACAAATGGAGAAGATCCAACGGTTGAAAATTTCAGCGGTAGCTCAAAAACAAGTAAATTACAAGATCCTACGGTTAAAGTCTACAAAAAGTTTTAGCAATTCCATGCTTGTCGTAAATAAAAAAAATTGACAAGAAGTTGACTAGAATTTGACAAGAAGTTGACAAAAACATTAATAATGTCCAAAGTGACAGAGTTGGGCTGCGGGATGCTGACTTCGTCATTTTGGACATTTTTTTGTCAACTATTTGTCATCTCGGGCCCCATTTCCTTGTAGTGTGTGGCATGTGCCTCACCCCTACCTTTACACGCATACCTAATAAGGTCTTTATTCTTCTTATAAATCACAGTTTCTGAATATGAACTGCTATTTTAAACATTTCACAAAAAACTCAAATCAAACTTAGACTTTTATAAACTTTTGGCTAAGTCACATAAACTTTGGTGTGTAGGTATCCTCTTGATAAACTCCAAACTTTAATAGTGCAAATAGAACATAGACCAATCACCAAAAGTCACATTTTTAGATATCTTTATCATACATCACGGATCTAGGCTTTTATGAGAGATTAGAGATGCTGAAAAATACAGTACTAAAAAGGTGATATTTTAGAAGCCGCAATTATGGTTGCCCGTAGAACAAGAAATGCAAAATGGACCAAAACCCTCTTGAGTGAGCATGTCTAACATGGAAAGAATTGGAAGAAGGGGTAAGTGTGAGCGATGGGACAAAAAAAAAAAAATTAAAAAAAAAAAAAAAAAAAAAAAAAAAAAATCATCAGAATGGAGCAGCAACACCTTCAGCAGTTGTGACAAAGCGATAGCGCAGCAGCTAGTCAGACGGCATGTTCGAGACAGTGTTCTGGTCGTTCACATGATTGTGTTTGCAATTGATTAGGCGCGAGTCACCGGCGACCCTCCCAAACTTGCACCCATTGAAAGCTGATGTGATCTCTGCTCCCTGGTAACAATCCACCTCTATGAGGGAGAACAAGGGTTAGGGTTTCCCTCTATGGGGGAGAACAAGGGTTAGGGTTTCCACAATTGGCGTGCAATACAGTAGTGAAATCTCTCATCTGACTTTGTAGCCTGCAAGTAAAAGGCTTCCTTTCTCCTTTCCCGCTCACGGAATTTGGAGATACTTTGTTGAATTGCTATTATCTTGCTTCATACCAGACTGTATTAGAAGGCGTAGTCAACAATTGTGATAGGTTTAGATTTCTCGTTGTGAGTTTGAGTTTGAGGCCTAGAGAATCAGTGCACATTCACGGTTCAGGAAGTGTTCATGTTCTCCCCCTTCTACCTTGTTCTCTTGGCCTTTTACCGATATCTTGTGTGCATGTCATCAAGGTTAAGTTAAAGGGTCATTTATTCATGCTAACTTCAGTATAGGTTCAGAGTTTCTTTTGTTTTATACAACTATGATATGTGGTTCTTCAGATGAAACATGTGCCACATCCTTTTCTATATATTTCCTAAAGCTAATTTAGAGCAAGAAGGTGTGACATGTGTTTCATCCTTATTTAAACTATGGGAGTTTAGAAGAGCTTGAAGAGGGTGTGGCATGTGCCTCACCCCTAGTTCAGATTTGAGAGTTTGAAAAAACTTGAAGAAGGTGTGGCATGTGCCTCACCCCTAGCTCATTTTTGAGGGTTTGGAAGAGCTTGAAGGTGTGGCATGTGCCTCACCCCTAGTTCAGATTTGGGAGTTTAGAAGAGCTTGAAGAAGGTGGTGGCATGTGTTTCATCCTTATTTAAACTATGGGAGTTTGCAAGAGCTTGACTTGCTTAACCCCTCAAGGACCAAGGCGTCAAAGTTGATTTACAAGATAATTCTAGGAAAGCCTTTGGTTCTTTTATATTTGGCAAGATTTATATAGGTATATTCAATAAAAATTTCATTCACATCAATCTCGTACAAAGATTTGGAGTTTATGCTCTATTGCTCCCAATGTATTACACTGCATATCTAGTATTTCATTTTATGAACAACATAATGAGGAGATTGTTGGTTTTGGGTGATGCACATGTCTCACTTCTTATTATTGTTATTCAAATCATGCATGGTTCTCAAGATAAGACATGTGGCACACCTTCTTTAAGCATTCCTAAAATTTCACAACTTACATCATACGGGTGTGGCATGTGTCTCACCTCTTAGGATTTGGCGAGTGCTTCACTTTTTGTCCCCCTCAAATGTTTTGATTGGAAAGTAGAAAAAAATGTAATTGTGGCAAAGATGTTATGAGAATGGCTTATTTTGAAATGTCATATAATTTTGAATTATAATTTGCAAAGAAGTGTAACCAAATTGCTATATATTTGCATATACATCTCAAAATTAGTGATTAAAATATCCAAAAATAATCCCCAAATAAAGTGCACATATCAAAAGGCACTTTTAACGAAACCCTTGTTATTGCACTCATTCATCTTGCTTCAGAGAATGTCAATCCATACTTTGAGCTCACGTTCAGAAGAGCTTCTTGCAAACATCGCACATGAGAGAGGTTAGTTTTTTTCTCAATTCAACTCACGTTTACACAAGATCATTCACTTTAACCTCAAGTGCGAAAAGATTCCTAGAAAGCGTCTTTCATGAGTTCGATGTTTCTAAAGAGTGCCCACCTTAAGTTGCTGATAACATTCACTTGCTTTTATTGTTGTATCCATGTGAATGTTCAATGCTTCCTGCAAACATCGTTCATGAGGGGTTAGCTCATTTCAATTTTTAGCTCACGTTTATATATGTCATTCACTTTACCTTCATGTTCAAAAGGACTTTGGCATGCATATTTTATAACATGAGTTCAGTGCGGTACCTGATTGTGAACGTGCAGTAGAATATGTTGATAGTGTTTTCTAAGAGTGTTCACCTCTTGATGATAATCACTTGCTTTCAATTTTTGTATTATTGTAAATGTAATGCACTTACATTGTTCATATTGCTCATTCATTGAGTTCTACTTGCTTCTAACACTGGACCTGCGCACCCAACCCACACACTCCGATGCTCAAATGAGTAAGTTGTTTCATAGAATAGAAACTGATATCATTGTTTGTGGCTTTCAGAAATAGAAAATGCGATGTATCTGGCACAGGGTTGTCAGGACGACCGGACCAGGGGGCGACCGGTCGACCATGGTCCGGTCGTCCTCAGCCCCTAGGACCTGCCGGTGACATAACGGGTTTTTTATAATTTACCTGGGGTAAATTACCGTCCGCAGGATTTTTGTATGGCCGACCGGTCCGGGGGTCGGGCTGGCCGTCGCCGTGGCGATCCGGGGGTCGGGCGGGCCGTTGCCGTGGCTGTCGGGGGTCGGACCGGCGGTCGGCGGTCGGCAAGGCCGTCGGATCGGTCGGCGGTCGATCTGACTGCCTGCAGTGGCTCTTTAAACTTGAAATGCCCCTAACTTAGTCAAAACTTATCCGAATCGAACATTTAAGATGTTTTCTGACATCTACAGAACATGTATATGCCAAAAAACATCTTAAACGTCCAATTTGGATACGTTTTGACAAAGTTATAGGCCTTTGAAGGTTGAACGGCCTTTGAAGGCCTATAACTTTGTCAAAACTAATCCAAATTGTGCATTTAAGATGTTTTTTGGCATCTACATGTTTTGCAGATGTCAGAAAACATCTTAAATGTTCGATTCGGATAAGTTTTGACTAAGTTAGGGGCATTTCAAGTTTAAAGAGCCATCTGCAGCGATCGGATCGACCACCGACCGATCCGACGGCCTTGCCGACCGTCCGACCCCGGACCGCCACGGCGGCGGCTAGCCCGACCCCGACCGCCCACGGCGACGGCCACCCGACTCCCGGACCGCCATGGCGACGGCCACCCCGACCCCGACCGCCACGCGGCGACGGCCACCGACCCCGACCCGACCGCCATGGCGGCAACCCGCCCGACCCCGATTTGTCGGCGCGCGGATCCGACGGCCGGCGTCGGGCATGCGGGACGGCGGCCCGATCCAACGACCATAGCGCTGGAATTGATCCGACGGCCATGATCTCATGGTCGGCCGTCCGATCCGACGACGGAGCGGCCGGAGGTCGGTCGCCCTGCACCGGGATCAAATTTTGACGGCTGAGATGTGGCCAGGTGGATGATCCAACGGTCTCTGAAGTTACCAGGGACCGGGATAACTCGCATTTACCCCCCCGGACCATGGTCCGGACTATGGTCCCGGTCGACATAGTCCGGACTACGTCCGCGGACTAGGTTTACCCCAAATGTCGACCGATTTGAAAACCCTGATCTGGCACCATTGCAACGGTGGGGACAACTTTCTCCATTGGCTCCTACTACGGCTGGAGGTTCTCGACCACAATCATTAACCGGAGCAAGGCGATCTATCACAACAACAAGGCAAGGCGGTGGTCATGCCAAGCGCGTATCAGGTACCGTACTCCCACCAGAAAGCAACCTCCTTGCAAGAGATCCAAGTGTCGCACAAGTTCAAGCCACTTCCAAGAAGCGGAAAGAGAGAGATCCGATTTGGGCTAGAGAAGAAATTCTAGCACTAGTCGAAGCCAAGCGGGAGGAGTATATTGAGGAACTAGATATTGTTGATGCTAGAGACCTCATGGTCACCGACGTCTCCAAGTGGACACGCATTGCCACGAAGGTCAATAACACCACAGGAGGGGATGTGACTCGTGAAGGCCCAGCTTGCAAGCACAAATGACAATCAATTATGTCACACTATAAACGAATTGCAAATATCCATGGTGCGACAAGTAGAAACGAGGAAGAGTACTTTCAGTTGAGATTTGCTGATTGTAAGCAACTCAATTTTCCTTGTTCTTTCTTCCGAGAGGTGTATCAGAGCATGCATGAGCTTATGGTTCATAGACCAATGAAGAATCCTCCCCATGCTAGAAATCTTCTCCGCCCAGGTGATGGCAACTTTCACCATGATAGCACCAAGGACGCACGTGATAAAGACATATTTGGCTCCAATGAGTTTACCGAATTCTCTGTGGAGAGTGGAGGCGGTGATAGCATGACAATACTACTAGAAAAGGGTGTCAATTCTGACCGGGTTTTCTGACTCAAAATCGACGTCTGACTGCACCTGACGGCACTACATGTAGTCAGCCAACTAGTCGGGTACCTAGTCAGATCGGACACTTTGGGATGACTACAGGCGTTCCCATAGGTTTGTTCCCGATGGAGTTTTTGAGACCTCGTTTGGGGGCTGCCCGGGCAAAGTGACGTGGCATAGTCATCTGACTACAGACAGTCATATGGCCACCGCAGCAGTGACCATGTGAGGTGACGTGGAAATATGGCCACGTCAGCAGTGACCATGTGAGGTGACGTGGACATATGACTGTCTGTAGTCAGACTGGCTAGAATTGAGACATGACTACCATTAGTCATATTATGTTGACAGTGTGTGACTAAACATAGTCACAAGATAATATGCAACTGACTACATAGAGTCATCTTTGGTACGTATTCATTGAAACGGTAGTCATGGGACTGATATACTCTAGTCTTCACTTCGCATGTGAGGACTACTCATAGAGTCATAGTCCACAGGACGACAATCTTTAGTCATCTTCTTGTGAACTATGCTGTGTTTCCACAAATACCTGATGAGGTCTTTGATGACTTCAATGACTATAAATAGTCGTGAATGTACATCTTAATAGTCAGTTAGTTAAGTACTGCTAGTCAATACTACGGGATGCTTAACTAGCAATTTGATTACATCTAGCACACAGCACGACTACAGTTAGTTATATGATGGGTTCCAACTGTAGTTTAAAAGTTATCTTTTCGGAGCGAGAGTTGTGTCGCTGATGACTACGTGTAGACAGAGAGTTTCTAAATACTCTATAGTGGCTTACTACAAATAGTCATGCCTTCCAGAACATCTCTACAAATCCTGACTACGTACAGTCATGGCAATGAAACAATGCATGCTCCATGACTACATATAGTCGTTCTCTCTCAATACAGTCACTATGAATAGTCATGCATTCAACAACGGCACCAGCGTAATGAATATACCAAAACTATTATTTGTGTGGAAATGTTTGTGGACATTGACTAAGCATAGTCATATCTACGAACACGAGACTACGTCATATGACTACAAATTGTCATATGCCTACATATACTGACTATGGTTAGTCATGGTTTGCAAATATTGAGCTAGATAGGATGACTACGTGTCGTCACCGTTTCCGATTACAGTACTAGAGAGGATGACTATAGTCTACTAGTGATAGTCCGGTAAAATGGCTAGATATACGCCTGCGCACCTACGACTACACGAGAGCGTCACGCCAGTTCGACAGCCTGGTTGAGGAATTCCAGAGGCCACAATATGTAGTTGTTTACTGCCTGCCCCATGTTTGTGATTGGAGGGCCGTCCATATTCACCGGTTCACAGAGCAGGTACGCATCGTCGTTGCTCTTTGTCACCTCCACGGTGGCCATTCCCTCCAGGATAGCCACACCATGGAAATTGGATCCTTCCAGGTTAATAACCTTCCCAAAGCCAACTACCATAGCCTCTTCCCCTTTACCAACACCCTTGATTTCTACAACAGAGCCTCTGGTGATCCTCTCTCGCTATGATGGAGCTTCCTCTTTTTGCCCGCCTGCCTGCATTCCATACAAACGTGATTACATACCATTAGACAAGCACGGACGATGACTAAAGGTAGTCATACCGTCTCAAAACATGACTAGAGACCATCACATTCCAGAGTCGCACATGACGTTTGACAAATGCAAACTTCATTACCACTGCTGTGCCCTTCTCGTCATGGGGCAGGACTTTCCACATCTCCGCCTCGGTACTGTCTTTCGCCACAATAGCTGGGTTCTTGAATCTCTTGGGCTTACTCCCCTTCTGTCGTGGCTGTTTCTCCAGGCCAACATCGGACCCCTTCTCTGTCGTCACCACCTGTTGCGCAGCAGCGGACGCCTTCTCCTTCCTTGTGTAAACTACCTTCTCTTTCTGTGAACGGTTCGTCTTGTGCTCACCCCCGCTGGTTTCGATTAGCTTTTGGACCTCGGTAGCCCTCTTCCTCTTCTCAGCGGCTGGACGAGTCTTCGGCGGAGAATTGGCACTGTCGTTTGCTACCACTTCCTTCCCTTTCCTTCCTTTAGTCTCGAGGACGTCGTCACTGTCTCCAGATTCCTGCTCATATCGAAAGAAAATAACCACATTGACTGTTGATAATCGAAAGGGGGGAGGAACATGTAAACTAATTTACTCATACTACGTCAAGTTGGTGACTGAAAATTGTCATTCCACTACAAGGAAATGGGGCCCGAGATGACAAATAGTTGACAAAAAAATGTCCGAAATGACGAAGTCAGCATCCCGCAGTCCAACTCTGTCACTTTGGACATTATTAATGTTTTTGTCAACTTCTTGTCAAATTCTAGTCAACTTCTTGTCAATTTTTTTTATTTACGACAAGCATGGAATTGCTAAAACTTTTTGTAGACTTTAACCGTAGGATCTTGTAATTTACTTGTTTTTGAGCTACCGCTGAAATTTTCAACCGTTGGATCTTCTCCATTTGTGAGATCATAACGTTCAAAGTTGATGCAAAATGCCAAAATACGACATTTTGCATGAAGGGCAGAAACTTTGAAGAACTATAACTTCTTCATCCGGACTCCGTTTTGGACAAAATCACTTGGGTTGGTTTTCATATAGAAAAATACCTGCATGAAATAGTGCAAAAAAATTTTGAAAAAAAAGTTTTTACATCGTGAAAAATATTCAAAGTCTACTCAGTAGTAAAAAAGGCCCTAAAAAAAAAAAAAAAAAAAAAAATTGAAATTTTTATACATATAAAAAATACCTGCATAGAATATTTTTAAAAAAATTTGAATTTTTTTTTTTTTTTACATCGTGAAAAATATTCAAAGTCTACTGTACTTGTACTTAAAGCATATATATATAAAAAAAAACATATCTTCGGACATGAAATTGGATAGTAGGTGAGTTAGCTAGTCACTTGGACTATACCCGTGAGGTCAAGGGATCGAATCCCCTAACATACCACTTGTGAGCCTCCACCGGTAGGGCTCGCATTTCCCGCGGTAGGGCCCTCGCTACCCCCTTGATGGGGCTCGCGCTATTTTTCGTTGTGCCAACGCTGCTGCCCGGCGTGCCCGGGCAGAGAAATGTTTCCTCAAAATTTCCGAATTTTTAATTTTTTTTGCATTGTGGAACTTCGTCCAAATTGACAAATGAATGATAGAATTCTGTCAATTGAGTGACCGAATCAGGGTCTCCTAATTGACGGAACAATTGGCAGGTTTCTGTCAAAATTTCGTCAATTAGGATACTATTCTCCTTGTAGTGTTCAATGTGCGTGTATGACTATGATTAGTCATATCCCAAAAGTTTACCTCAAAGTTATTTTGTTCCTCCAGTTGTTCTGTACTCAGCATCCCGCGGCGTGGCGTACGTGGCGATGTCGTCGTCCTTGTCGTCCTGGTTTACATCTTCTACCATTTTTGTGTCCTCCTCTGCGACATGCTCCTATTCTCCCACACCGCCCAAGCACACAAACCATGTTAGGGCAATCAGAAAGGAATAACATAAGTTCAACCTTCGTCACTTCTTCTTCACAAAATTCAATGGTAATATTATACTACTATGACTATGACTACTTAGTACTACGGATGACTACGGATGACTATCCATAATCTTATGATGACTGTAGATACCTTCTCCGCGTCCGATGCTAGAGTGGGCATGGCACTGGGTCCCTGCTGTAGAAGTGGAGGATCTGCAGATGCAACACTTGGAACCTTCAAATGTTCTAAGATCAATTTCAGGTTCGCCTCCATACCCTCCATGCGTGTCTCCATGTCCAGGTTACTTTGCTGCGCCACCTTTGACTGCTTCGAAGATGAAGAGCGATGTCTGCACATGCTTCCCATCTGGTCAGTTAGTTCGGGAGCTGTAGATAAATAAGTTGGATTTTGCTGTTACAATTTTGGAGTGTTAAATTCAAAAAATTTCCAATTTTTGCCGAGATTGAGTGTTCAAATGGAGGTTTTTGCATGTGATTTGTGGGATTTTCTTGCAAGTTAGAATTGTCAAATCAGTCAAATAGGATATGCCGAGTGGGACAAGAAGCCAGAAAGTGATCGGAGAGTCAGTTTGGGGAGTGATAAGCCGGGTTGGAATGGTGAGATTCAGTATGAAGAGAGCAAGTAGTGAAAAATTCCAAGTAGGTAATTGAGTGATTAGAGCCCAGTTCTGTCAACAAGTCCGAATGAGATCAGTACACAGATACCGAGTGGAGAAGAAATCAAGTCGGAGCTAAGTTCAGATTGAAGTGAGAAAGTAAGAAACCAATTAGTGAGTATGAAGAAGGAGTGAAAACCAATTCGGAGTGTGTGAAACGAACTAGGTATTAGTGATATGGAGGAGTACCTAGTGGGAGAACGGTTAAGTAAGTGCCGATTCGGGAGCATAAAAGGTCTCTCTTCCGAGTAAGAAAGTACCGACTGCTTGAGAGTAACTCGGGCGTGTCCCAAACCAAATTGTCTTTGTGTATTTTTCTTTTGCTTGTTGCGAATTGGAGTGTGAGAAGGAAAGTGAAGTTTGAAGTTGAATTGTGTATATGATGAACTATTCGAAATAGAAAGTGTTGTAAATTGTGTGAGAATTTGAACTATGTATGTAAATTGTAAATGAAATAAAAGCATATTTTATCCCAAGTTGTGGGTTTTGTGATGTCGTTGTAGTCCAAGTCGGATTCAGAGTTTGTAATCGTCAAATAGGAAGTGAGTGAATGCCGAATTGGTCATGCAGTATTAAAATGGAACAGAAATTAAAGTGTGTCATGAATTGGTAGTTGAAGAAGCTGTGATTACCGAGTTGGTGTAAATTCCAACTGAGGCTTAGTTGCTTGTGGATTGAAATTGGTATGAGTTGGAGTCGGTATCTGTTTTGAAGCAAGAGAGAATTACCAAATAGGATATGATGTAAGTCTGAAATTGAAGGGTGTGCAATTGAGTTGACAGTCGAGTTGGTGAGAAGTGCTGTGTTGTTGAGCGATCCCAGTAGGATGATGAATCTGTAGTTGAGGAAAGAGAATCCGAGTTGAATAGTGGAATCCAATTAGGGATTTGATTGAAGTAAAAAAGTATTATGAAAATTAAGAGAAAAGCCGGCAGTTGAAGTGAGTGGTAGCGAATTGGTCTGTAAGAACTAAGTGGGTTGGTGTGCCGACTGGTAAAAAAGCCAGTACAGGAGCAAATCGAAAAGCGGCCATAAAAGAAATACAAAAATAAAACAATTAAATAAAAGACCGAATTGGAGTTGGGACCGAAAGACGTAAAAGCTGATTGAAGATGGAACCTGAGTTGGTGATCTTGCTGAGTGGAAGAAAAAGAGAAAAGAAATAAAGCTTGAGGATTGAGGAATACCTACTGGGAGAATTATCATACCTTCAATAATAATGACCATGAGATATAATCTAATTAGTAATTAGGCAACTTGGGAATTAAGCTAATATCTATTGAATATGCTAGGAAGAGAATTACCTTGCCTTGGGATTTAATTGCAATGACTTAACTGGATTTCACTTAGAAGTATCCCTATTTAAACATCATCTCCTTGGAACGAACTTTACTAATAATTTTCATTCTTGAAAAGGAACTGAAAATAAATACCACATATGGCGCCGCTGCCGGGGAGGTGTACTAATAGGTCTTAATTCTTAATTTCTCGTTTACTGAGAAGTTGTAGACATGTTGATTCGTAATGAGCAACACATCTACTACCTCGGAAGTTAGCTTAAGTGCTAGAGACGAGAGAGCAAGGAATAGAGCGGAGAAAAAGCGCAAATTTGCTTCTAAAAAGGAACCGGAAGTTGAAATTCCTAGGTGGAAAGATCCTTTTCACCTGGGATATTATTTCCGACAAAGTCCAGAAACTAGTCAAAGCACCGAAAGTGTTACCAGGAAAGACAATATACAAAATGCGATAGAAGAGAATGATGAAGTTAGAGTAAGGGATGATTTTGATGTTTCTCACCTTTTTTGCGAACCAATTTGTCTATCAAATTTGCCATCCTTAAACGGTTCTCCTAAAGAGCGTATTGTAAGGGAAAAAACTAAATCAACACCTATTATCGAATCCCCATTAGGATCTTTTCCGGGTAAATCTAGCCCTATTAGTTTAGACAAGGGACAACCAAGTTGGTCGGAGTTTCCTTCTTGGAATTCTATTCGTCGGAAGATAGAAATACCGAGTGCCTTTTGTAAGGATGTTGAGTTGCAACTTGTTTCAAAGAGATTAGAAGATCAATTCTCAAATTTGAATTTAAGTGATTCGAGCAGTTCAAGTAGGAGTCATCAGGAGATTGAATCAAGAAGGATAATGGCAATCCCAAATGCCCAAATTCCGGTAGTAATGCGTCCTGGAGTAGAAGCTGATAGGCCTTATTCCTTGATGCCATTTCCAATATTTAATGGCAAAATGGGAGAGGATCCCGATAGTCATATTTTTGAGTTTCTAACAAAATGTAATGCAAATAATGCTAGGACAGAAGCTCATTTTCTGAGTATTTTTCCAAGTACTTTAGGCGAACAAGCTCAGCGCTGGTTTCAAAGGCAACCAGTTGGTCATTTTAATAATTGGGTAACGTTACGGGATGCATTTTTAGCCCACTTTCGGCCTTCCGCATATCAAGAAAAATTATTTGAGAGATTAGCCGAATTACATATGGCAAATGGGGAAAGAATAGATAGTTATTATGGTAGGTTGGAAGAGATAACGCTTCGTTTACCAAACCATAATTATCCTGATGCCCATTTTTTACGACAGTTCATAAATGGTTTATATCCTCCAAAACTGAAAGTATTTGTGAAAGAGGTTAGTCCTGCTGATTTGCAAGCAGCTTACCAAAGAGCTAAGTTGTGGGAAGAAGTTCATAGGGGTGAAACTTATTTGGATACTGATATAATGAAAGCAAGTTATATTGATCAAGTTGGGTTGCGAAGAGAAGACTTAGGAGATAATAGATATCCCACTTATGTTCAACCACACTATGTCAATGTAGTACCTACCGTACCGGTCCAAGTGGCCTCAAAGGTGCCGGTCATGCCAAGTAGGGTTAATCAAGCTGAGGGTCAATCACCTTTAGTTCAACCTTATTCAAGGGAAGCAAACGTAGAAGCCCAATTAACTGAACTTTCTAAACAATTGGGAAATTTGCAAGTAAATTTAGCAAAGTCAGTAGAAAAAAGAAATAAACCAAATGAGGATCGTGCCCATATATGGTGCACAAATTGTCATGGTCACGGACATATGATGCCTGATTGTCCATCTCCATCTAATCAATTGCCTCAATGTCGATTTTGTGGATTAAATCATAACACTGAATCATGTCCTGCATTGCAAAATAATGCGATATCAAACAATAAAAATAAAAGCGGCCATGTGTACCAAGTGGATAGTAATAATTTTCCGAATAATCAGAATTGGGATAGTAATAATAATAACAATAATAGAAATAGAAGGAGAAATTATAACCCAAACTATAATTCGAATTCAAATTATTATAACCCAAATTTTAGTCCACATAATTTCAATAACGGAGGGTATAGAAATAACCCAAATAGGGGAGTAGCGCAAATGCCAACAGCCAATAACCAAGGTTGATCACAAATGCCATTTGGTAATGTTAATAGAGGGCCGCCAACTTATGCTAATCAAGTACCAAATTGGGAAATAAATAGAAATACTGGTAAACCCATGATATGTTATAATTGCAATCAACCGGGCCATACAAGGCCAAATTGTCCAAATGCTAAACCTAGCGTAGACTATGTGCCTTTATGTGGAAATTGTAATCAAGCGGGCCATACGGCTGAACAATGTAATGGACCGCGTAGAAATGAACAGCAAGATGGGTATAATAATAACCGACGAGATACCAGTCCTAAAATTGTTCTATTAGATGAGGAATCACCTAATCAGAACAATGCTAGTAAGGATCGAGCTTCCTACATGGTTAGAATAGATGAGCGAAATATACCTGCCATGAGCAAAGAGGAAAAGATAGTACAAAAAGTATCTACTAGGAGCCAAGTCATTAAAGAGATTCCTAGTGGTAATTTGGAAATTTCGAGAGAAAAAGAAATTACTAGAAAGGAAGCTCAACAGAGGTTTAATCAGCAGATTATGGGTAAAGTACCAGCTGAATTGAATGGGCAGTTAAATACGATGTCCCCCGATGTTCGATTAAAATGGAATGAAGAAAAGGCAAAAAGATTAGAAATGGTAGAGAGTAATGTACATGATAGAGATAAAAGCAAGTCAGTCCAATTTGATCCAAAATTGGTCGGAATAATACCAAACGGATCAAATCAGGAAGGGCAGCCCTATAGCAATGTAGTTGCGCGTGATTCAGTTGATATGATTGAGGAAGAGTTAAATGAATCACTTGTAATACCACCAATTTGGGTAGAAGAAGAAAAACAACAAGAAACAAATTATTATTCCGATGGGGGGATGTTCCCAACAGGAGTACAAAAGAACCAAATTGATAATGTAGTTTTATCCAGGAGGAAGAAAGGTAGGAAAATAAAACAGCCAATTGGAATAATAGAAGAGGAGAATCCTTATGATGTGATTACCAATTTGGGGAATGCTAAGGCTGATATTACTATTAGGCAATTATTGAGTATTGCGCCTCAATGTAGATCAGCATTAAAAGCCAAATTGGTACGCAAGAGACATAAGCAAGTACATGAAGTAGCTTTAAGTCTTGACCCAGGTGCCCCTATAATGGATGTAGAAATCGATGGTTTAATTGTTCCCAATGTTCAAGTAGATGGTGGTTCCAGTGTGAATTTGATGAACCACGATACGATGTTGGGATTACATTTAAGGGGACTGCAAGAAACTCATTTGATCTTAAGAAGGGCAGATCAAAGTAGGGATAAGCCGTTAGGAATTTTATCCAAAGTTAAAACAAGGATAGCCGGATTGACATATTTAATTGATTATATCGTGTTTCAGCAAAACACTCATAGTGCATCTTATCCTATACTATTAGGTCGGCCTTGGCTCCATCAAGCTAAGGTTAAGGACGATTGGGGTAAGGGTGTCATGAAAATTTATGAGGGAGGAAATACTGTAAGTATTCCTATGTTCCCTAGTAAATATCAAGGTGAAACCCAGTGGGAATCCCCACAAGAAACAAGTGATTTAGAGTATGAGTCCGAGTTTGACGAAGTGTCAATTAATAGAATTAGTAAAAAACTTAAGGATCAAAGTCAAATAATTAGTAGTTATAAAGAGATAGCCCCTGGAGAGTATGTAGTTAATTTTGATGACGATACTAATTTTGATGACAAAGTGGTTCAACATTGGTTAACAGATTCAAATGTTTACAGTGTTAATATAGATAGTGAATTAAGTGATAATCATAAGGAAATATTTGAGGATATATCAAGTGAAAACCAACTTAGATCCTATGTTTCTAAGGGTCATTGTCAAGAAATAAATATAAGTAATGACAAGGAAGAAAAACAATTAAAAATTTCTAATTTATTGAGTCCTGAAGAGTTAGCCAAATGGATTAAATTTTTTAAGGAAAATATTAAAACTTTTGCATGGTCATATAAAGACCTACGTGGGGTAGATCCTCAAATATGTGTACATCATATTGATTTAGAAGTTGGTGCCAAACCTATTAGGCAAAGGCCACATCGATTAAATCCTAAATATTCCCTATTAGTAAAAGAAGAGATAAGAAAATTAATTGATATTGGATTTATTTACCCTGCTCCAAATAGTGAATGGGTAAGCCCAATAGTAATTGTTCCAAAGAAAGATGGACGCATCCGTATATGTCAAGATTTTAGAAAATTGAACGCAGTGACAAAAAGGGATGGATTTCCATTGCCTTTTACTGATAGTATTTTAGATACAGTGGCGGGCCACGAATGCTATTCATTCATGGACGGGTTTTCTGGATATAACCAGATACAAATCGCTTTAGAGGACCAATCTAAAACGGCTTTTGTCACTGACTTGGGAATTTATGCAAGTTATGTTATGTTGTTTGGTCTTTGTAATGGAGCGGCTACTTTTCAAAGGGTAGACACTTTGGCTTTCCAAGAGTATCTCCGTAAATTTATGGAGATCTTCTTGAACGACTTCTGCGTATTTGGCACTAAAGAAGAACATCCTAGTCAATTAAAAAAATGTTTTGATAGATGTTATGAAATAGGAATTTCTTTAAATGCGGCTAAGTGTCAATTCGTAGTTCCTTATGGAAAATTATTAGGGCACCGTGTGAGTAAAAAAGGTATTAGTACAGATCCAGATAAAGTGTCTAAAATAGCAAATTTACCTATACCTAAAACAATTACCCAAGTAAGGGGTTTCCTAGGGCATGTAAGTTATTATAGACGATTTATAAAAAATTATGCTCAAATGGCTGCCCCCCTTACTAGCCTTTTAAAAAAATTGGAAGTGGGAGCTAATCCAGTTTGGACACCAGAGTGTAGTTTAGCATTTAAGGAATTAAAACAAAAGCTAATTACAGCACCGGTGTTAGTTTCCCCAAATTGGAAAGAAGACTTCCATGTATATGTAGATGCTAGGAATATAGCAATTGGGTGTGTATTAAGCCAAAAGGATAATAATAATAAGGATCACCCTATTTATTATGCGAGTCGTCATTTAATTCAAGCCGAAAGGAATTATACAACTACCGAGCGTGAAGCTCTTGGAATGGTTTATGCGGTTCAAAATTCCGACACTACCTATTAGGATATAAATTTATATTTTACGACGATCATGACGCATTAAAATATGTAGTTAATAAACCCCAATTAAGTGGTCGTCTAGCTAGGTGGGTTTTACTATTACAGGAGTTTAATTTTGAAATTATAGTCCGTCCTGGAAAACAACATTCAAATGCTGATTTTTTATCCCGGTTAGAAACACCACTTAAAAGTAATGAACCGCCAATAGATGATGATATCCCAGATGCAAACTTATTTGAGGTAGATATAATAAATACCGAGTATGCCGAAATTTTAAACTATTTGACAACTAATGTATTTCCTAGTGAGTATACAGACAAACAAAAGCAAGCCCTTATTAAAAAAATAGCACCTTATACCCTAATAGATAATACCCTTTATAAATTGGGACGCGATGGTATATTACGAAGATGTATCTATAAAAGCGAAATTACTGATATTTTGCAAGGTTGCCACTCGGATGCGTGTGGCGGCCATTTTGCCGGAATTTCAACTGCCCAAAAAGTCTTGTTAGCAGGATATTGGTGGCCATCTTTGTTTAAAGATGCTCATACCTTCGCGAGAAAATGTGACCCTTGTCAGCGAGTAGGTAAGCCATTGTCCTCTATGTCCATGCCACTAGTGCCAATTATGGCTCTAGCCCCATTTGAAAAATGGGGCATAGATTTTGTCGGCCCAATAGCCCCTCCTTCACGCCATGGTAGAAATAAATATATATTAGTAGCGACTGATTATGCTACCAAATGGGCTGAAGCCGTAGCAACTCGGAATGATGATGCCAAAACTGTTGCACGTTTTCTTTATGAAAATATAATTTCTCGATTTGGATGCCCAAGGGAACTAATTAGCGACAGGGGAACACATTTTTTAAATTCAACAATTGAAGAACTTGCTAATAGATTTCTAATTAAGCATAGAAAAACGGCCCCTTATCACCCTCGTGCTAATGGGCAAGTAGAGAAAACAAATGGGATACTATGCAAGATCCTAACAAAAACCATTAGTGGCACAGCAACTGATTGGGATGATAAACTGTGGAGTGCCCTATGGGCATATAGAACTGCTTACAAGGGTACTACCGGATTTACACCCTTCCAATTAGTATATGGGCAGGAGGCTATTCTCCCAATTGAGTTTGAAATTCCAAGTCTACGAATAGCAATTGAAAATAAATTGGGAGAAGATGAAAGTTTAAAAATAAGATTGACTAATTTGGAAGCCTTAGATGAGACACGCATGGAAGCCTATTTGAATAATTTTGCTATGCAAAATAGGAGAAAATCATATTATGATAGCAAGTTGCGCCCCAAAGAATTCCAAAGCGGAAATTTAGTATTATTATACGATAGTAGGTTTTTTAAATTTCCGGGAAAGTTCAAAATGCGTTGGTTAGGGCCCTATGAAATAGTTGATGTAAATCCTAATGGGTCATTGCAATTGAAAGATTTTGAAGGTAATTTGCTTCCTACTAGGATAAATGGATATAGGCTTAAGCCTTATTTTGTGTAAAGGCCGAGAGATAAAGCTGAAAAAGAAAATAAAAGAGAAAATGAGCGGAAAAGTATAGTAAATAGTCTGAGAATAAGTATATGAAAAATAGTAATTAGTATAGGCTACAAATAGGAAAAGTGGCCAATAAGGATAGTCAAAATATAATAAATGTAGAGAGAAGAGGGAGAAAAATAAAATACAAAATGAGCAAAAGATCACTAGAAGTGACTGAAACAAAATACATACTTCATCCAAAAGCAACCACAAATCAACATAAAATTAATCACCAATCAGTGAAGCAACCAACTGGAAGTACAAATCATGACCAGTATCAGTATACAACAAGTTTTCAATCAAGTCGGCCCAACCACCAACCACTTATATCATTGCGAGCAGGAAGCAAACCGAGTGGGAGAGAAAGTTCAAGTTCCAGTTGCAGGAGTGAAGCGCAGTTGCCGGATTGGGAAGAGAGATCAGTTTGTTGTGAGTTTCCATTCTGTGCAAACGAGTGAACAAGCTTCCCACTAGGTCAGCGCGGGTCCAAGTCGGAGAGAGTCTGCATGCTACGGTCCAAAGCAAGAACGCCTTCTAACCGAGTGGGAGCAGCGTTATCGTGCTGAGTAGGTCAGAAAGAATTTGAGTCGAAAAATAGAGAGCTCAATTGGTCTTGCCAGCAGTTTTCGAGTGTCGTCAAGTTGGAAATTGCACCCAGTGATTGAAAGTACTGTCAATTATCCAGGCGTGCTCAGAGTACTGATTAGGAGTGAAACCAGCTTCCACATTAATACGATTAGGTCATTGTGAGTGAGTGGAAAAGCTACAAATTAGGGTAATCATTTTTCAGCCAGTTGAGACCCAGAAGGAGAAGGGCGTATCCAAAGTTGGTGAAGCATTGCCGAGAGAACGTGAGAATTGTTTGCAGGTTTTCCAGCCAAGTCGACAAGGCACCAGTAGGATGCAGCCAGATACCCACATTTTGGAGCCGGAGCGCCCAGTGGAAAAGAAACCGCGATTAGGTGACAGCGGAAGTGAACCGGTTGCTCTTCCAACTCAGGAGTTTGGAGTCGAGCGTGCCACGAATTGCGACATCACCAAATGGGGAGATGCGGACCAACTGAAGCTGAAGGAGGCCAAATTGTGGCAATATTGTTTTCTTGTACAGACGATGGAGGAGGAGGACCTGAACAAGTTGGAGGTGTTCACCATGTCGTATGTAGTTCCACGTCGCCAAGGCATGTTCAGAGGAGAGACGGGGGAGATCACTCCGGAGGAAATCGCAAAAGTGTTCAAGCTGCCCAATTCAGGAGTTTTTGTGAAATCTATTCAAGACGACAACACCAAATTGATTGAGAGCTGCCTACTTCCGACTCGATCAGCTGAGGATGCAGCATTTTCCGAGTGGGATTTGCGGGTCATCCAACCCAGTTGGCACCCCTGGATTGACTTGATTATGACCAACTTGTTGCTAGAACCGACTAGGAGCCATATTTCCATACAGAATCTCAGATTGGTGATCGCGGTCCAGCAAGGTGTTCAAATTAATTGGGCAGTGTTCTTAAGTCGGAAGCTTCACGCATCAGTCACATCAGTTAAACAACGACTAGGTGAAATGCTCAAGGGCGCAAAGTTACTGACCCACTTGGTGAAAGCTTCTTGCCAGCACCTGCAAGACCCAATTGCCACACCTAAATCCGAGTTGGAGCCTGTGACGAATTTGGTTGGGCAGTCAAGCGCTAGCACGGTCACCATACCACGAGCCCAACTTCGTTCTGAATTGCACGGCATGATCGCCAATTTGGACAAGTTGGACCAATTAGATCAAGCTTTGGCCAGGAATACCGAATTGGAGGAGGAAGTCAAGCGATTAACTGCCGAGCTGGAGGAGTCAAAGCAAGAACGGCTCCAATTTGAGATCTTGTATGCGGCGGAACGTCAGGAGTTGCAGGACCAAGTTGGCGGGTTGAACTTGAAAGCAGAACGCATGCAAAGGAAGATTGAAGTGGAGGTTAATGCAAAATTTGAGCTCCAGCAGAAAGTGCATAGCATGGAGCGTGAATTCAATGATTGGAAATCGAGATTACAGCAAGGCATCGCCGAGTCGGAGTTAGATGAGGACAATGCTCAGCCCTCACAGGAGCAGAGCGAGCCAGTTGGGTTGGAGGCCGAATTGGAGCGGCTGCACAAGTGGCAGCAGGATGCCACCGACTCGGTCACTCAGGGAAGTCAACCGCTACCAGTTCCAAGTCGGCGGAGGCGACATGTAATTCATGCTAACGAGTTAGACGCGTTGGCACTGTGCGTCCCCCCAACAGCCGATTTGGAGTGCGCTTATATATGGGAGAGAAATCTGTTTTTTCTCCAAGTTGGGTTGAACTTCAAGGATTACCTGTATAAAGCAAGATTCAAAACGATTTGGAACCGGGCAGTCCAGCTCCAGAAAGAAAATGTTTTGACAGAGATTATAGCGAGGGGAGACCTAAATATCAAAGACAATTTGGCTGCAATGTCCATGGTTGGAGATTATGGAGCTCGGAGTCTGTTATTCTATGCCGAGTTGGAGGAGAGCCTGGCCAAGCGTCGACGCATGGTGGCCGCCTGCTTGGGCAGCAAGCCACAGTATGTAGGAGCCCAGTTGGAGTTTGGATTGCCAAAGGCGATGGAGATGTCGACACCTGCACTAGCGCTGGCTAATACCGAGTGGGTGAAGTCCGTTGCCGAGTTGGAGGAGCGTTATAGAGTATCAGATTGGCTTTGTGAGTTGGTGGAGAATATCCAAGATCGTTGCGTTGATAGCAACCGAATCGATCTCCATCCAGCAGCCTACGTCGCCAAATTCAGGAGCGTGTGTACCAGATTGGCAGCAAAAACGAAAAGTGGAGCGTTACACAAAATCCCACAATGGAATCTGGCTTCTGAGTTGGCGTATCCTCGACCTCAAATTGGCGCAGCAGTTCCGTTACCTACTGGGATTTCCCAGCACGTCCTCACGTGGAGATTGCCCGAGTCGCGGCATCCCACTTTGCAGAACAGACTACTCGGTTGTTACGATGAATTGTTCACTAAGCAGGTGGAAGTTCCATTTCCCAATTGGGAGGCAATCATGTGGCTAGGACATGACCATCAGGAGATTGACCGAGCGCCGATTGTTGCTTTGGATAAATTGGACTTTATGGAGCGGGCAAATCGGGTGAGTGAACCTCCCAGTTCGGTGACTTCTGATTCTAGGTTTTGTGACTGCCCCAGACGCTATTTGTGGAAGCAGGAAGCCAAGCTCGACACGGTGTGGTACAATTGGCCAGTTATTCCAGGCAAGTTTGACACTTACCAAGATTGTGTCAACTCCTATTCGCGATTCTCCAGCCAGCACCGGTACCACAAGGACCCAGTTTGTTTCCGTGCCAGTGTATTTGCAGCAGTGTTAGCGAGTTGGTGCAAGGAGTTCCAGTTTGTGGTCGATTACCGAATTGGAGCACGGCTGAGTATCGACATGGAGATTTTCTCTAAAATCCACTACCATTCGGCGAAGCGGATCCGATTGTTAGAGTTAATGTGCATAACCCAATTTCTGTCAGGCGCCCACAACGTTATGATTGCAGATGCTTGTGTCGAATTGGGAACCCGTCGCAAGCCAGTGCTCAACTTCTACGACAACCAGGTAGCGATTGGCAAGGAGCGAGCCGAATTGGTTAAACGGCTAGAGCAGGAGGCGAACGATCCGACATTGAAGAAGATATTTCCACTTGTACGAGGCCTGCCGAAGAAACAGTAGCCGAGTAGGTAGTTTGGCGAGGACGCAAACAGCTGAGTAGGGGGCTATATGTAGATAAACAAGTTGGATTTTGCTGTTACAATTTTGGAGTGTTAAATTCAAAAAATTTCCAATTTTTGCCGAGATTGAGTGTTCAAATGGAGGTTTTTGCATGTGATTTGTGGGATTTTCTTGCAAGTTAGAATTGTCAAATCAGTCAAATAGGATATGCCGAGTGGGACAAGAAGCCAGAAAGTGATCGGAGAGTCAGTTTGGGGAGTGATAAGCCGAGTTGGAATGGTGAGATTCAGTATGAAGAGAGCAAGTAGTGAAAAATTCCAAGTAGGTAATTGAGTGATTAGAGCCCAGTTCTGTCAACAAGTCCGAATGAGATCAGTACACAGATACCGAGTGGAGAAGAAATCAAGTCGGAGCTAAGTTCAGATTGAAGTGAGAAAGTAAGAAACCAATTAGTGAGTATGAAGAAGGAGTGAAAACCAATTCGGAGTGTGTGAAACGAACTAGGTATTAGTGATATGGAGGAGTACCTAGTGGGAGAACGGTTAAGTAAGTGCCGATTCGGGAGCATAAAAGGTCTCTCTTCCGAGTAAGAAAGTACCGACTGTTTGAGAGTAACTCCAGGCGTGTCCCAGCCGAATTGTGCTGTGTATTTTTCTTTTGCTTGTTGCGAATTGGAGTGTGAGAAGGAAAGTGAAGTTTGAAGTTGAATTGTGTATATGATGAACTATTCGAAATAGAAAGTGTTGTAAATTGTGTGAGAATTTGAACTATGTATGTAAATTGTAAATGAAATAAAAGCATATTTTATCCCAAGTTGTGGGTTTTGTGATGTCGTTGTAGTCCAAGTCGGATTCAGAGTTTGTAATCGTCAAATAGGAAGTGAGTGAATGCCGAATTGGTCATGCAGTATTAAAATGGAACAGAAATTAAAGTGTGTCATGAATTGGTAGTTGAAGAAGCTGTGATTACCGAGTTGGTGTAAATTCCAACTGAGGCTTAGTTGCTTGTGGATTGAAACTGGTATGAGTTGGAGTCGGTATCTGTTTTGAAGCAAGAGAGAATTACCAAATAGGATATGATGTAAGTCTGAAATTGAAGGGTGTGCAATTGAGTTGACAGTCGAGTTGGTGAGAAGTGCTGTGTTGTTGAGCGATCCCAGTAGGATGATGAATCTGTAGTTGAGGAAAGAGAATCCGAGTTGAATAGTGGAATCCAATTAGGGATTTGATTGAAGTAAAAAAGTATTATGAAAATTAAGAGAAAAGCCGGCAGTTGAAGTGAGTGGTAGCGAATTGGTCTGTAAGAACTAAGTGGGTTGGTGTGCCGACTGGTAAAAAAGCCAGTACAGGAGCAAATCGAAAAGCGGCCATAAAAGAAATACAAAAATAAAACAATTAAATAAAAGACCGAATTGGAGTTGGGACCGAAAGACGTAAAAGCTGATTGAAGATGGAACCTGAGTTGGTGATCTTGCTGAGTGGAAGAAAAAGAGAAAAGAAATAAAGCTTGAGGATTGAGGAATACCTACTGGGAGAATTATCATACCTTCAATAATAATGACCATGAGATATAATCTAATTAGTAATTAGGCAACTTGGGAATTAAGCTAATATCTATTGAATATGCTAGGAAGAGAATTACCTTGCCTTGGGATTTAATTGCAATGACTTAACTGGATTTCACTTAGAAGTATCCCTATTTAAACATCATCTCCTTGGAACGAACTTTACTAATAATTTTCATTCTTGAAAAGAAACTGAAAATAAATACCACAGGAGCCAGAGACTCCGAGTACGCCGCCTTCTTCGACGCCGCACGATTTCCCTTCAGCGTCTCCGCTTGCTTGATCTTTCCCTCTTCAGCAATCATCGTGGACAGGTTGGCCCAATGCTCACTAGATATGTGCTGTGGCTTGCCCGTCCCCTTAAGCAATAATTTCTTCAATTGATATCGCTTCGTCTTCAACTGAGACCTCAATACTTGGTGAAAAGACTCCTCCGTGACATACCCAAGACCTCCCTCGTAATCAAAGGTGGAGTCCACCTTTTTCTTAATGGCAAGTAGCATCCGGGTGCTGTGATGGTTGTAGTTGTCGACTGAGAAGTCCACATGCTTGGAATGGCCTCGCAGGCAATCCAACCATTTCTTCCGGTGCTGACCGCAAGGCATGCCCTTCATGTCCACCTCGACTAGGTAGCGACGGCCACCATGGTCCTCTCGTTCACGTGCCTCCTCCTCACAAGCTCGCACTGCTGCCCGCCTCTTCTTGCGGTCGTGCGAACTGGCCTTCGGGCGCTTACCGCTGAGGACTGCTTTCTGCTTCGCCTTCAGCTTCTTGATCTTCTGCGCAATGGCCAGTGCTACCATGTCGGGGTCCTCATCTTCGGAGTCAAAGTCTGATGAAGACCGATTGGATACATTGGATGACGATGGCGGCGAAAAATGTGGTACAGGCTCCAACCAGTTGTGCTCCTCCCCATCATCATAAAGCATTGCTGCCCGACTCATCTTCTTAGTTGCAGCAAGTGGATCGTCACGGGTTTTCTTCTTGTTGCCGCCCTTTGGGACCTTGAACCTCTTCGGAGATTCTGTATGCCGTTTTCCTTTCACCTGCCAGTGGATGGGGTCCGTGGACTTCACCCTTTTCTGGTAGAGCATGACTAGTATTAGTGAGATTTTGTAAAAGGAATACTACAATTACTCACATTCTAGATTGGGAAAAGTGGCCTTTTCTGGATGCAGGATACACATGTATGAACCTTCGATTTGCGTTTTGAAGGGGCTGGACGTGCTGTTGCGTCATCCAGCGCCTGTGTTGGTGCGGATTTCGAGGGAGGAGGACCCTTGGCGCTGGATTTCTGCATCTCTCCGCAAAGAATCAGTAATGGCGTCTGCGCAACGGCAAACATTCTGCCATGGCCATAGAAGGCTTCGCAATGGTTGCCACCCCAACTGCGGATGCGACTGTCTAAAGTTCTAGAGATAGTTCGTATACTACCTCTTAAGACATATGATGTGCTAAATGCCTATTACTAGTCAGATGCTTCGTGGAGATGACTAAATGTAGTAATTCAACGGGAATCTATGACTAAACATAGTCATATGTGTAGCCTCACAGGACTGATTTGAGTACAAAATGGTTAGTATATGACTTTACTTAGTCATATAGAGAGAGTGATGACTAGAGGTAGTCCAATATTGAAAAGACATTGCTGTCAATAGTCACGTTGGCAGGGTAGACGACTAAAGATAACACAAGTCTAATGTGACTATACAATATCAGCTCGTAAAGACACGTTAGTAAAGCCTTGTCACAGAGTTACTAAAAACAACAAGCACATATACGACAAGGCACAAGGGTATGTGATTGGAAACACGGATTGTGCTGAAGTCAGAATAGTCAGGAAATCTGAGTAGTGATGGTCGGGTGTTAGGTCTAAAGTTAGGTTTTTGCAATATCGACGTTAGGACTAGAAATTGTCATATGCGTGTTGTACATGACTGACGTAGTCACGAATTAAACTATTTCAAGACATCCGTGAGAGTGTTATCCTCCAACACAAGCCGACATTCCTCCTGCAGTTGAGCAGCCTTTTTCTCGATAGCAACGGACACTTCTAGCATTTCATGGAGCATGAACTGAATCTTAAAAACATTTATGTCTTTCTTTACTGCCCTCATTTCCTCATCTACATTTGGCCCCATGTTACATACCTTAGGTTTTGAGGGCGCTCTCTTTGCTGCTTCGACTGACTCTTTCTCGTCCACGTAAGAGTCAGATGACGCCTCGTCCTCCTCAGATGACGCCGCCTCGTCCTCCGAGAGAAACTCTGCCTCCGTTTCCACTTCTTCAGGCTCGGATTCGGACGCGTCCTTCTTGGACTCCCGATTCCTTCGAGCGTCTTGTCGGGCCGCTTCGATGTGATGCAACTAGACCTCCTCTCGTGGACTCACACCTCCCCGACTCTTGAAAAATGTCCGTTAATACTTTAGCCATCTCATGCAAGGCTACACCAGTGATTTGTGGCATTCTACCAATTCCTTGAAAAACCTCTTCTACGCAATTGTCGCGTAAATTTGCTACCATCCTCATTATCTTTTCTACCGAGGCACTATATTCAATGGTCATTGTTCCCGAATTAGGCAAATATTACTATTTACGTACGGGAAGTAGTCTTCGGAGGAGATGTGGTGATTTCGGCAAAATGTAGTGAGGTTCTGAATACCCAACGACTTCAAAACGCGCTGGTTGAACTCCACATTCTTATCGCGCGCGAGCTCGTACGGGTTTGGAGAGGGCGCCTTCTCCTTCTTTGTCTTCTCTCGCGCCTTCCTACGCTTTGGTGCAGAGTCGCTGTCACTATCGGACAGCGACAGAATCTCCTCCTCTAGTGGCAGCGGAGTTTTTGAGCGGAAGGGCCTGACCGATAGCAGCACGCCAGGGACGATCTCCTTCTCCTTCGTTGCCGACCGCGTGGCTGGACGCCGTATCGGGGGCGTTTCGAGCGCCTTCTTCTTCTGTAAAATGAAAAAATTAGTCACATTTTAGATTGGGATGACTAACATTAGTCATACAAATACAAGCACATGGCTATGACGGGAAAGTACTTCCACTATAAGAAACCTGCGTTTTTAGTGATGTTGTAAATGATGTCTATAAAGAGAACGTAGACATTAATTCGGATGTCTTATAGACGATAAGACATCCTAGACAGCTCAGATGTCTATGCAGACATCTAAATAGACAGGAAGATGTCTTAAAGATCAAAGATGTCTTAAGGTAATTTTGGAAGGGTAAAAAGTGTGCCACGTAGGTGCCACGTAGATGACACATCAGCTTGAATTCAACGGGCAGTGCCACATTGGGATAAAATTCATCATGATGTGGAATCTTACATGGTCCCACGAAAGATGACATGGCGGCGCCAGAATCCTACGTGGACCCGGGAAAATCCAACGTGGCACGCGGGAAAATCCAACGTGGCACGCGGGAAAATCCAACGTGGCACGCGGGAAAAGTTGACGTGGACGCGGGAAAATGACGTGGCATGCCATGTCAGCATGTTTTGGAGGTTTTATGCTTCTATCATGATAGTTTTAGACATCAGTTAAGACGACTTAAATGTCTTGCAAAACATTTTAAATGTCGTACAAGATGTCTTGCAAGACGTATGCAATGTCTTACAAGATATCTTAAAAGACATTTTGTATGTCTTATAAGATGTTTCCAGTGCGTAGAATGATGTTGAGGTTGATGTCCTTCTTAAATTTGTGATGTTTGCTCGGATGTTTGTAGCGACATCCCGTAGGACATCGATGTAAACGTTTTGTGTTAAACATAATGTTTGCAACAATGTTACTATTGATGTTTTCTGGGCATATTAAAGGACATCTATGATGACATTTTTAAATATTTATATTGTAATCAGATTCGTAATCCACAGACGTCTTACATAACATAAATTGTAAACACTGTCACGTCAAAAAGTTTGAGTCAAACATATATTGTTTAAGTCATTAAAACCTCAGATAACACAAAACTAGACTATTAACTAATACGTCTGTCAACAACTACGATATACTACGCACCCACAATTTGAACTCCGGAAGCCCCTCCACTACCATCGCTTGCTGTCGATACCTGTATGGTCATGTGCATGTCCCGCCGCTACACGTGTTCAATAAGCCAATATCAGCTGCATTTAAAGAAGGGTTTGTAAAGGTAAAAAAATTCTGATTTAATTCCATTTAATTGCACTACCTAGGTTGAGATGGTTTACTTCCTAACCTATAGATATCGACACAGTTAGACATTCTTGCAAACATATGCTTAGACATTTCTTCAGACATCCTTCTAGACATCATTAAAAACAACGTTATAGACATCTATGCATACATCTGTTTCACTCACCTACAAGCACGTATGTCGCTTCATTTTTTCTTCGCGGCCTCACATCGTATTTCGCTGCCCCACCCTCATGTCCCACCCTCCAAAACAGAAATTCCATCAACACAATTAGACATCTTCATAGACATGTTGTAAGACATCTTGAAGACATCATCATAGACATCTTCTACAACAAATCAAATACTACAAATACTAGGGTTTCTTCCACAACAAATCAAATACTACAAGTGCTAGGGTTTCTTGTACATGATGCTTTTGAAATCCAGTTCCTCTTAAGTAGCAAATCTTAGCCACATGAAGAAGGAAACCACTACTCTTGAGAGCTACTAGATTTCTACAACTACTATTCTCTTATTGTAGTTAACAATCAATCTAAAATTGAATAGAAACAATTTTGAAATCCTCTATACTTTAAACACTAACTCTTTGGAAAAACTAAGGCAAAATTGAGCTTTGTAATTTCATTTAAAGGTCTCATGACCTAACTATGGCGGCGGCAGCAAACCCTAACCACATGAAGAAGCAAACCTTAGTCTCTACACTCTAAACACTAACTCCTTGAAAAAATGAAGGCACAAATGAGCTTTATGCGGCCTCTAATTCTACTTAAAGGTCTCATGAGATAACTATGGCGGCGGCAGCAAACCCTAACCGCCTCTGTTCATCCACTAAAGTCAATGAAAATCATCCCTGTAGATGATTATGGATGATGTCGTAGATGTCATCTTCGACATCTTCATAGACATCATGTTAAACATTTTCATGAACGTCATCTTAGACATCCCTGCAGATATTATCAAAGACATCTGATGACATCTTCAGAGTTTCAACTACAACACGTTAATCATAAAAGGTTTTTTGTTTTCTTCCACAGCAAATCAAATACCAGATGCTTTAAAGTTCTTTCCACAACAAAGCACGTATTGTAAAACATAGAGTTTCTTCCAAAACAAATCAAATAATCTTTATTGATAGAAAAGTGTGGAATCACAATTATGAGACTATTTATAGTCTCCCATGGTGATAGGCTCTCCTTCCAACTCTTAACTACCTTTTATTTCTGCCCTAACTAACTTTCCAACTAACTTTCCTAATACTAATTCTATTCTAGAATTGACTCCTAAACTATATTAAATAGCTACTTTCATAAATTCATATCTCTTGTAAATTTGCTTCAATTTGTATAATATTGGTAGTTGATGATAGAGTAATGTATAAACTTGCCATTGGACTATAATAATCTAATCTATAAGTAATCAATAATATTTAGTTCCTTCTTGAAGTAAGCCAAAAAATACTGTTTATAGTTTTTATTTTCTTTTTATATTTTTTTTAAGTATTCGAGGATTAAGGGTTATCAGAGATAGAGCCTAATCAGAGACCCGCGCCAATGGAGGACAAGCAGTAAGAGAAGAAGTTGACATTATTCTTAACCCCTAAACGTCCCAGCCTATTTTTAGCAGAAAAGCACATTTTCATAAAAATCGTCATAGATGAAAATGAAGAGAAGCTAATAAGATCTCAACCGTACAAACTTGTAATAGACTTATCGAAAATCATGTGGGCCAAAATTTGAGTCATGAGGCCGTATAGATCGGGAGATCATAACATATTAATACTAAAAACAAACTGCAAAATTTCATCATTTTCACTTTGAGGTGGAAATGCTACCAATATACCTATTGCAATGAAAAAGTCACCAACTAGAAAGATGTTCACCTTCATCTTAATAAGTCCTTTACCCAACAAAAATTCATCAAAAAAATTTCTTGGCTCAAATAAAAGCCATGCAATGGTAAAAACTGCCGAAAAATTTACAAAGGAAAAATAGTCCAAAACTAGACCCTTTGCATTCAATTTCATGCCTTATCTTCAAAACATCTTCGATCTTGTTAAGGTTTCTACCACTTAGACTAGACTCTAATTGGAGGCCATCCCAAAAAATTAAGTTGAAATCCAACGGTGGATGAGGGAGATATAACTCCTCAAATATCATCCATTTTCTCACTTTTTTTGTTGACAAAACATCATTGCAAATCCAATAGCAAAATCATTTGGATCAAAAAACTTCTCACTACAAAGTTGTTAAGACTCACCTTATGATTATGACCATGAAAAAAAAAATCATGAAAAACTATTTTTAATTTCACATAATTGGCTTGCAATGGTAATACATGCCCCATGCTTGGAAACCCAAAAACAAGAGCTGTCTTCACTAAAGTGCATTCCATTAATTCATACTTTATTTTATGGGCTTGCAAATTTTACAACACAAACTAGACTTGATTTGGAACCCAACACAAGTGATTTCATCCAAAACGGAGTTTGGATGAAGGCGTTATGGCTCTTCAAAGTTTCTGCCCTCCATCCAAAATGTAGAAAAACGACATTGGGGACGTTTAGGGGTTAAGAGACCCTTAAGTACTGCCGCTTTTTGGTAAATGACGTCTAGGAGGATGTCGTGCAAAACATCTTCATAGACATCCCAATAGATGTCTACGCAGACATTCATGCCTGACCGTAATTATGGTAAGTTGGACATCGTGTTAGACATCCGACTAGATGTTGCATGACTTGTCAACTGGTCCGACGTGGAGATTTTGTTGCCATGTAGATAAAGCGTTGTAAATAACTTTTTTAATCTATGTCCACACTTTTTTTGAGGATTAAATATCCACGAAATTACTTTTACTTCGAAATTCTATTTTTCGGCACCATTGTTATTTTACAGATATAATATTTTTATATAATATTTTTAAATATTTAAATATTTTTAAATCATAAAAAATTATAGAATTATAATATTTCAGTTTATTTTAATATAATAAAAATTTACAAAATATATTTTTTATTGGAATATGATTTTTTATTTTAATATTATTAAAAAATAGACCAATGAAAAAATAGTGAGAATAGCCTGAAATTAGTATTTTCAATATTGCCATGTCACATAATGCTTTAACATATTAAAAAAAAAAAAAAAAAAAAAAAAAAAAAAAAGAAATTACAAAAGTGTGATGTTTTTTTTTCTACTTTTGAAAACTGCTGCCCATTCAGCTACTCTTTTAAGATTAGAAATGCTTTTTACCCTGTCCAACGGTAAATTTTGGTCGTTTTTACCTTGCTGGTCCAAAATCCCTTGCCAACGTGGCAGTTTGATGTCTATCGAGATGTCTTCAAAGACATCCATGTCTTCACCAACATCTTTTTGTTTGGTGATGTCTTCATGCCCCTCCAATCCAAAATGTGCACGTTAGACGTACAGACATCCTCCTGTCTTCGAAGACATCTTTTAAGACAGTAAGACATCACAAAATACATTAGACATTACACAAGACATCACAAAAAACAGGGTTTTCTTATAGTGTTCGTGATCATTCAAACCCTAGGAGTACTTGAACTGTTCGGCGGCCAAAATTGTGGGCGGCCGGCAATGCAGGTTACACATGTACGAACCTTTGAACTAGGCTTCGAAGGGGCTGGATGCGGTGCTGCTTCCTCGGCGCCGCTTGCTTCCTTCTCCGCGCCGCTAGATTCCTCCTCCTCCGACCCGCTTGCTTCCTTCTCCGCGCTTACTGCCTTCTCCTTCGACGTGCCCTTGCCTTCCTCCTCCGCCGCCTCTCCGTCGGATGCCTCCTCTTTGGACGCCTCCTCCTCCGACGCTACCTTCTCTTCGGACCCCTCCGCTGAAGTAGCGTTTTCTAACGCTGCGTTCTCTTCGGACTCCTCTCCGGACTGCTCCTTCGCCTCGTCCTCCTCATCCGATCCTTCCTCCGAGGCTGAGTTCTCCGATCCTTCCTCACTGGCTAACTTCTCCGACACCCCTTCCTCCGAGCTATTGTCCGATCGTTCCTCCGCCTCGCTCTCCTTGTCCGACCCTTCTACCGATGCTGCCACCTCCGCGCCCTCTCCCACCTCCTTCTCCGTGTTGTTCCTCTTGTCACTCTTATCTTCCTCACTATCAGTCCTCTCAATCTCTCGATCAGGTGGTGAAGGAAGGAGAGCAGACTTCCTAGGTGCCATAGCTCCACACAAGAGCTCTACAAATTATAGCAATTGAACAAGGGAGAATAGAAAACTGATTGGAGGCCATTTTGTCAACTTTGGGTTCTTCAAGTATGTGGGTGGAGAGCTATCATGAATTTCCAACTTAATTGAGAGAGAGTGGCCTCGGTGATGCACAGGAGTGGAGAGGTTGTGCAATTGAATGAGATATCATTTCGGACATGAAATTCAAAATTTGGCGGCTGGGTGCAATAAATGATCACCGCCGCCCTTTACTAGTCAGTCAATTTCTACTCATGACTAGTCCTAGTCATATCTTTGTCCGGATTTTTTCAATTGCTTTTTCTATTACTAAATATTTTATGTCATCATCTCCTGGACAGCCATGTGACCGCTTATTTGCATCAAATCGAACAGGTGGAGTCCTTCACCTACGAGCAAAAGACATTCTTCACTACTAGATTCAATCTTCAAGGGTCCGTACTTTCTCAGGTAAACGCATAATTTTCTTTCACTACGTAAACGGTCTATTTAGAAAATGGATAGTTTTGTTTTCTAAAAAGAAAGACAATGAACTTTAATATGTTCGCAGCCCTTTCATTGTAAAGATGAAGTTTGGTCCTTTTAGAATTTTGTCCGACCATTCATACCCATCTGCGTTTTTTTGTGATTGTTAACGGCACTTCTTGTCGTACAATATGCTCATTGCAAAACACAAGTGACCATTTTTCAATTGAACAATTTGTAGCATTGCTTTCAGAATGAATTGCATCAGATATGAATTTTCTTTCTCATTCGTGATAGAGGTCATAAGCAAAACTGAACACATGGTTGGTTTTTTTAGTCATGCTCTTTCAGGACAAGACTAATATTATCATAGAATATACGTAACTTCGTAATCCATTTCGATGTCCCAGAAATTTTGATAGCTTTGGATTTCTATACTGTTCACAATGTGAGAGGCCGAATATTTCTGCGAGTCTGATGCTGGAATGAAGTACAGGTAGAAGGTCAAACTCTGGCGCACATTTCCATTGCATAGACCAATAGGTTTGTTGTTATTCAGATGCAATTTTCTTTGTACATTCATGGTACAATTTTATTATATCTTAAAACACATGCGAGAATTTTTGGATTTGATAATTCCTAATATCATTGCATGTGAAATCAATTGCATAAGTTGCTATGATCGGGAGTGGCCTCGGTGATGCACAAAGAAATGCAGGGCCTCGGTGATGCAAAGAAGCAAAGTTTCTTACTTACAGCGATTCGCCCACATGTATAGCTTTCACCCATATGAATATCACGCATTAACCTCCTCTAACGCACCGGATATATGACTTACTATAGTCGTCACGTTTTTGTGCAAGACTATGGGTAGTCAGATAATGACTACGAATGGTCCTATGCTACACGGATACGTCTGACTGTAGTCAGAAGGATGCGAGACATTACTAAGTATAGTCACATGTTACGTGCAGATGACAGCCGCGGACTTAGATGCTTCGATGACATTCTTCCACTTCTTATGTTTTGTGTTCAAATTCTTTCACTACAATTACTGAGGTACAAAAAATATGTATGCATGCAGTATAGGCGGAGATCGCAAGTTAATATGGATCTAGCATCGCGTGAAGATCTTCTGCACTTGCAGTTGTGGGACATCGAAGAGAGAGAAGCGGACCTACGTGGTCTAGAAAGTTACCGTTGCCCATGTAAGAAATGCATGGGTGGAAGAGTGGTTTTTAGAAAAACCATCCGAAGACACCTACGGAAGTACAAGCGCGATCCAGTTTTTAAGACATCCATTCTGGTACGGTACTCATGACTGTTCTTAATCGATGTTGGTGTCAAATGTGTGGAGATCCATAATGATTGCATTACTCTTTTGATACGTTCGTGTAGGAAATACAAAGACCTGTTGTATTGGCCGCAGCAATTGCTGCATTAAAGTTCATAATTTCGAATCCTCTCCCGCTTGCAACGAGCGGACAAGGTACTTCGTCTCCCAAGAACAAAGAGACTCGTCATATTGGTGGCACAGATGGAGCCACTGTGCAATTGAGCACAAGCCCCATCCCAAAGCTCCACTTCTTCACATTCTGGAAGAGGAAGTGGCAAGTGAGAGTGTCAACACATCCGCACATGGGATGGGGCCTGTATGCTATGGAGCCAACAAAATTAGGTGAAGAGTTGTTGCCCTTTGTTGGAAATGTTTTCTCAGAGGCCGAGGTCCTTCAAAAGTGTGAGCAGGACTCGCGATTTCTGAAATACGTAATACGCATGAAGAAAAACACGTACCTCGATGGAGATGTGTTGAAAGGAAATGTAGCAGGATTTATAAACAGTTCAATTGGACGAGAGCACATACAGAATGTGATTTGGGAATATGTATCCTTGCCTACCCCATGGAATCCGTATACTTGGGGGTATATCATGACTGTAGCAGCGCGTGACATTGAAGTGGGGGAGGAACTTTTCACATCTTACCCTGTAAACTGATACCCAGATGACTTCAATCACATATCAAGTGTTCCACTTTACAAAGGATGTGAGACGAAGCTATTGGTGGCGGTGCTCCTAATTTTCAATTGTTTCACAGTACACGGTGTATCAAACACGTGTGCAGATGAACTATTGAACATTATCAGCAAACTTCTCCCAAAGGGCAACAAACTTCCCAAATCGCACTTGAATAAACTCATACGGACACTAGGGTTGAATTACAAGCTAATCCATGCTTGCCGAAACGGTTGTTGTTTGTTCCGAGGGGACTTGGCCGAGGCGTTGACGTGCCCACTATGTGGACAACAGCGATACGCATCGGAGAATAGTGGGCGGCCGGTGAAGATTTTGAGGCACTTCCCACTTATACCCCGACTACTGCGAATGTATCGATGTAAGGAGATAGCAGAGTTGAACAAGTGGCACACAACACGGAAAGACATACATGGCAATATGGAGTGTGTACCGGACTCAAAAGCTTGGAAACACATCAACGCTTTATATCCGGAATTCGCAACTGACGAGAGGAATGTACGATTAGCTCTGGCCACAGATGGAGTGAATCCTTTTTCAAACCACTCACTCAGCCACTCAACGTGGCCAGTGATACTATTAAATTACAACCTACCTCCTTGGCTAGTAACAAAACGGTTCTTTCTAATGCTAGCTCTCCTCATCCCAGGTAAATTGTTGTCATGTCACTCCGACCACGCTGTTATTCACATTTCTGTAGTTAGACGTATGGTGAAGTGTGAGGTCAAATCCCGGTGTCCCGGTTTCCAACTCACAAGTGGGCCGTGGAGATGGGTGCACACAAGACAATCCTTCCAAGCAATGGACAATAACATTCATACAAGCATAAAATTCCTACCTTGAATTCAACATAGAAGCACTATCATTCAATCAACCCTCAATGTATTCCCTATAAAGTGCAATTCCATGAGTGACTCAAGCCCAAAACCCATCAAAATTGATCCTAGGGAGCTACAATTGCATCCCTTGAGCCACTAGGGCCTTTGGGCTCAATTATGGGGTCAAATAGGACCTAAACTCAAGCGAAAGCCCCCAAAATGCATCAAACTATACTACTACAGCACACTTTCCAAGCTCACAAGAATGGTAGATTCAATTGTAAACCCCCAATTCTCGGTTCCAAGGCAATCAAAACCCCTACACATGCCCATAACTCATTTCTAAAATGCAAAATACACTTTAAACGAAATACTAGGGTCTCCTAGGAGAAATTGGGCGCTTCCGCTTGACCCAATACTTCCCAATTTAAACCCTAATTCCAAAGAATTGAACAAAACTTTGAATCACAAGAACCTAGTGAAATTGGGGCAGCGCTTCAAGACCGATTACAAATTCCCGAAATTTTAACCTATCTCTTATAATTCCAGCCCAAATTCGGGCAGCGCTTCCGCACTACCCTTTACATACGGCACACCCTAATTACACTTCTAACATTCCAGCAAGTTCATTCATTCAAATCGACAACCACCGCATACATAAGATAACATAAATCACAAACAAAACAACAATCAATTTTTTGGCAATTACATTTGCCCTTTTCAAAATAAGTTCCACAAACTTCTACCAACCACCTAAATGAGCAACCATGAAAGATCAAGAGCAAAACGGGGAAGAAGAGTGCTCCCTCCCTATTATCACCTGTCAACCCTCCGTATTGTCACGGGAGGGAGACAGGGAGCTGACGCTGGGTTGGACCAGCCGAAGTGCTGGCCGATCTTCGTCGCCGTGGTTGTAATCGATGCTGGCACCGCGGCGTCGTCCCGATCCTGATCACCTAGTTGGTAATGCACTGGTGCCACCGCTCGCGATCGGCTAGCGGAGAGGCAGCACCGACTTTCCGCCGCCGCCATGCCGCCGATCGCCTGCTGAAGGCAAGATCGACCTTCGCCAGCTGCCGCCGCAAGCTCCCTCGCGACCGTTTCTCCGGAGTCTTTCTGCTCGGCGTCGTCGCCGCCCTGTCGATCGCTGCTGTGAAGGCAGCACCGACCTTCCGCCGCTGCCGCTGCTCCCCCTCGTGACCGTTGCCTCCGGGGCTGCTCCGCTCGTCGTCGTCGCCGCCGCCCTGTCGGTTTCCGATGCTGCCGATGCCGCACCGTCTGCGCCGGAGCTGTCCGCACCGATCCGCTCCCCCCCGATCCAGACACAGGACACCCGATCGCATACGAAGGCTCCTTCTCAAGGTACCACCAGGGGAAGCACAGATCTCATACACTTCCACGACTCGCTCTTACTCACAATTACTTTCTTCCACACGAACCACACACAAAGATCTTCCCCCAAAAATGCCACTGTCCAACATTCTAGATTTCATTTCCACGCATAATCTCACCATACACGCTCCCCAAAAAACTAGCCTAACCGCTTCCCTTCCAACTTCCTCCTCCCTGGCTGATCCAGGGAGGTTGAAGCAAAAAGCTTCATCCGTCCAATTGGGCGGATTTCATCCGTCCAGTTGGACGGACTTTCATCCCTGGTTTCTTCTAACTAATTAGGCAAGCTAAAGGCACCACCTTTCATATTAGGGGTTTTGTAGAAAGTAAGGGCGAAATGGGGTAACCCGGGCCCGACTTATGAATACATAATTGCTAAAACATACTAAAACTCGCCATTTAATATATTGGCATTTATCAAAAATACTAATTAGGTATAAATTAGAACAAGAACGGCCGCTTGTGCCAAAACTTCTTATGAGACCATGGGTATCCCGTGAATCTACGAAATGTGCTAAAAAGACTAATTAAACCATAGAAACTTGATAATTACGTGCTAAACTTTGCGGGGCACGTATTCCCGCTAAAGTGAACCGTTTCGCGGGTTCACATGAAGTCAATTGATTTACATTAGTCGTACTCTTGAAACATATGCCTACGATTAGTCATATCTAGAATGATAGTGACTAATAGTTGGTCATACCCTGAAACTAGAGTGATGACAAAATGTCATTTCCTGAAAGACCATGACTGAAAGTAGTTATACTCTGATTTAAGTTCCCCAACATTAGTTATATCTAGAAATAACAAGACCAGCCGCAGTAGGATTATAACACAGCAGGACGAATGTTACACTTGTTCTTAAAGCAGTGGACAAACATTAGCAATTTTCTTAAAGCCGCAGGTTTTCTCTTTCACTAAAGTTTATGATGCTTGCTTTCCTCATTCCAGGGAAGGAGAGTGTGACGTCATCGAATATAGATGTGTATCTGGCCCCTCTTATCGAAGAGCTGCAGCAACTTTGGGAGGGTGTAAATGCCGTGGATGTCTCCGCCGACAAATACAACACCAATTTCACACTCGAGCAATGTTGATGTGGTGCATCCACAATTACCCAAAGATACGGTCTTGTTTCCGGCAAGTGACAAAGGGGTACAAAGGTCATCTCTTGAATGCGGCCCTAACGTTAGTACTCGTCGATCGCCTTCACTGGAAAGAATGTTTACCCGGACATCGGAGGTACTTGCGGAGAAATCATCCGTATCGGCGATCGAAAGAGCATTTGATGGCACGGAGGAAATAAGAGCACCCCCAAGGTCTCTGAATGGACGAGATATTGTCCGCCATGCTAAAGCTAGGCAGAGGTGGCTAGCAGCCAGTGATGAAAATAGAGAAGGAGGCGAGAGTAATCCAGTGCACCAGAGCGGAGTGAAGAGGCTATCGATTCTTCTGATCTTCCATATTGGCAAGTAAGCATGCTTACGCTGTAAACCACGTTTCTGTTGTTACTCATGATATGAAAATGTTTTTTCGTAGGGTAGTCAGATTTTGAGAACACAACGACTACCCGTTGTCATGTACTGATAGATCGTGACTAACAGTAGTCATACATTGAGACCATAGGACTAACAGCAGTCATATGCGGAGAACGCATGAGTAGGACTCCTCATTCTCAGCGAAAGCAGGACTAACAGTGGTCTTACTCTGGAACATGCATATTAGTAATATTAGTTATGTTCTGACGTAGGATGTGTTCTTCATCGCAGACTCTCATAATCAGGCATGTGCTGGATCCCATGCACTGCGAAAAGAATCTATGCGAAAACATCATGAGGACAATATGGGGATTGAAAGACACACTCAAAGTCCGTCTAGACATGAAGGAGGCCAATATACGCCCCGAACTGCACCCTCAACACGTCGGGAGTGATACCATTGTACTACCGGCTGCTCCTTACGTTCTTACGAAGGTGGAGAAGGCGACATTCATCAACACTATCCGGAACTTAAAGACTCCCAGCCATTACGTAGGGCAGTTATCAAAGAGGATCACCCCTGATGGAGACCTTCGTGGGATTAAGTTACATGACTACCACATCATGATGCAACAGGTCCTCCCTTTGTGTCTTCGGACATTACTAACAAAAGACGTTCGGGCAGCCATCATTGGGATATGCAGGGTGTTTGTGGGACTATGTGAGAAGTCTGTGGATCCGTCAACAATGTCCGATTTGGTGGAGGAAACAGCTGTGACCATGTGCATGATGGAAAAAGTATTTCCACCGTCATTTTTCAATGTCATGTCACATCTTCCAATCCACCTAGTGCAACAATTAGCCATTTGTGGCCCGGTGCATACACGCTGGATGTACCCCGTGGAACGGTATCTCTAAACCTTAAAGGGATATGTACGGCAACGAGCGAAACCGGAGGGCTCGATGGCACGAGGGTATATCATGGAGGAGACGCTCGGATTCTGTACGGAGTACATGAAGAATTGGAGCATGACGACACGGCGTGTGTGGGACGACAAAGAGGAGCCTACTATGAATGATGAAGTTCTAGAGGGGAACGGGAGACGGCGCTTACTTTCTTCGGAACTGCAGCAATGGATCCATGATTTTGTGATGAACAACGCTGAAATCATCGTAGACTACAGAGAGTATGCACCAAATCCTCTCTTGGAACTGCATGGAACTTGCGCTCACAGTACGGAAACAATTCTGTACAGGTTATCGTGCAAAAGATGACTACGCGTAGTCATTACTTGAAGGGGAACATCCATGCGTAGTCGTATTAGCCCCTAGTTTTATTTTGGAATGTGGTCATGCGTCGGCTAAGGAGTATGTCTGCACATAGTCATTCTTCCGCTGCGGAATGACTACGCATAGTCATAGGCCATCTGTAAGGGCTTACAGATAGTCATAGGCCATATGAAAGGGCCTAAAAAAAGTGGTCATTGTAAAAACAGGCTAATGTGAAATAACGCAGTCGAAGTGCTGGCTTGCTACAGGCGTTACGCATCTGAAATGAAGCGACGAGAGGACGCCCGCAACATATTCCGTCGACATCAAAGGAAGAAACGCGTAGATTACCCCACCGACATACAACACCAGCAATTGAATCAATGGTTTGACGATGCTGTATCCAACGATATGGCGACGGGGACAGATGTCTCCGCGGACATCCAAGCGTTGCTGACTCCCTTTTCAGTCCAAGCAAGTCGATGTACGCATATGGAAATCATATCCGTGTACGTGGAATAGAAGCTGATATAGCCACATGTGAGAGCGCAGTAGCAGCTACGTTCCTCCAATCTTGTCGCGCTAGTTCGCATGACCGCAATCTGAGGACAACAAATCTGGAGTACGTGGGGTGGGTGGACGAAATTCTCAGCGTGGACTACGGGAAATTTGAAGTTGTGGTGTTGTACTGTACGTGGGCACAAGCAAATAGAAGGGGAGCTCGTGCTACAATGAAAACCGACGAATATGGATTCACATTGTTCAGATTTGATCGGTTGGTTCCATACTCAGCGGACTCCTTCGCATTTCCCCTTCACGTACAACAAGTATTTTTCTGCGATGAGGAAGAAAACAGTGCATGGAAGGTCGTTTTACGCCGACAGCCACGTGGTGCAAGAGTGGAATCAAGAGTTGCGGGAAGACCGGAATTGCAGAGTCTACGGTTAGGTAGAGACGAAGAGTATGAGGGCCTCAGACCTCACTACATACTCGTGGAAGCAGAAGTACAAACTCATGATCACGGCACTGCTAGAAGATTGACCACAGAGGAAGCCCAACAGAACTTGCTGGATTCCGAGGAGGATGCAGAGGAGTGATAGGAAGCGTTGTCGGTATATACGGTCGTGTAGTACGCGCAGTGTGAGAGATAGTGTGGACAAGTACCTGATGAGAATCAGCTACATGTTGATTTTTGTCGTATGAACGACTTACTTCTAATTATAGTCATATTTGTTGAACTAGTGAGTGCATAAAAAAACCCTTGGGTTGACTAAATTATGAGTACCGTAGTCATAAGACAGGTAGGAATTTAGTGTAGACAATAAATTAGTTTTATTAGCGGAGATGAAAAAAATTTTAAAAACAAAAAAACAACTAATTGCCTTTTGACTAAGTTCTGACTACGACAGTCATAAGGCACGTAGGAATTTAGTGTAGACAAGAAATTAGTCTTATTAGCGGAGATGTAAAAAAATTTAAAAAAAAATAAAAAAACTAATTGCCTTTTGACTAAGTTCTGACTACGACAGTCATAAGGCAGGTAGGAATTTAGTGTAGAAAAGAAATTAGTCTTATTAGCGGAGATGAAAAAAATTTAAAAAAAAAAAAAAACTAAGTGCCTTTTGACTAAGTTCTGACTACGACAGTCATAAGGCAGGTAGGAATTTAGTGTAGAAAAGAAATTAGTCTTATTAGCAAAGATGAAAAAAATTAAAATAAAAAAAACTAAGTGCCTTTTGACTAAGTTCTGACTACGACAGTCATAAGGCAGGTAGGAATTTAGTGTAGACAAGAAATTAGTCTTATTAGCGGAGATGAAAAAAATTAAAATAAAAAAAACTAACTGCCTTTTGACTAAGTCCTGACTACGACAGTCATAAGGCAGGTAGGAATTTAGTGTAGAAAAGAAATTAGTCTTATGAGTGGTCGAAAACAGAATTAAAAAAAAAAACTGCCTTTGACTAAATTCTTACTACAGCAGTCATAAGGCAGGTAGGAATTTAGTGTAGACACTAAATTAGTCTTATGGGTGGTCGAAACCACTTATTATAAAACTACTCTGATGACTAAGTTATGACTACGGTAGTCATAAGGGAGGTGTGAATATAGTGTACATAGTAAATTAGTATATAGAATGGTAGAAAACGAAATAAAACATACGGATGTGGTGACTAAGGGATAACTATAGTAGTCATAAGACAGGTAGGAATTTAGTGTAATCACGAAATTAGTCTTATGAGTGGTCGGAACCAAAATAAAAAAACCATTGTGGTAGTCAGATGACTACAAGAAAATCATGCGTAGTCATATTGCTGCCCGAAACCGTAGTCAAGACAATGACTACTCTAGTCATATGCCTGCCCGGACGTAAATAACCACGTTCTTGGCGTTCCCCAACCGTAAAATCATCGAGGTGCCTAAAAATTCTGACTTCGAATAGTCGTATGACTACAAACATGACTAAAATATGACTAAAATATGGCTAAAAGTTTTACTCCCCCCTTAGCTGATTAAGTTTTTCCGATCTGAATACGCATTTGACTAGCCAGAGTCAGAATTGACACCATAGTCATTCGCGACCTAGTCAGAATTGACACCCTTTTCTATTAGTGGTGAGAACCCCTGCACCCATGGTGATGATGAACATTGACCTCAATGGCATTGTTCCGCTTGAAGAGGATGGACCTATGCAACCCACATCAACTTCACGTTTACAAGGTATGTTATCCAACCGAACCTCAAATTAATACAAAATTTGAACTTAGCTAGTATGATAAACTTACCTTGCATGCATGCTTTAATAATTGATGTTTGAGTTGCAAGTTCTTGTAGACACCATGCTAACCTGCACAACCTACACGAAAGCTCCGATGCTTAAATAAGTATGGGTATTTTTATAGTTTTGTATTTTGACTATTAAATATGTATTTTATGTTGTCCTCATTGATTCATGTTAGAAACCACTTCAAATTGCAATTCAAGCAATATAAGAAGATTATTCGCATATTGTATAGGCAGTTCGCCATGTCTCCGAAGTCCGGTTGCTCCTGCTTCAAAAAAGAGCACCCCTCCTCGCACTATTCGTTGTCCGACTGTTGGAGATATGAGGAACCCCCACGTTCTGTCTTCTTCACAGTTTGCATCAGAAAGCAGCCGAAAGCTTCAAGGAAATACGGGTCAAAGGAAAAAAGGTAGTGCAGGCCATCAACTGATGGCTAAAGTCACCGCTGAAACCGGAGAGAAAATGGTTGACACATTGAAAGAAATGACAACGGCTAACAAGCAAATGGAAGCAACGTTGCAAGGATATATATGGCTTAACTGACTAAAAATTGACAAAATTCAGCCAACTCTCCCGTCAATTAGGAGACCCTGATTCGGTCATCCAATTGACAGAATTATGTTGATTTGGTCGTCATTTCGGTCATATATACACGTCACTCCTTTTTTCAAATGGCCTCTGCCACGCTGGATTTCCTTGATATTGCCATGCTGGAGTTACACTTGTGTGATTCTTCCCAAGTGAAATAATGTTTACTACTATATATGTAGAAAAAAAATATTTACAGGGATAGTAAAAAATTTATTCACTGGCTTGATTACGGTGAAAACTGCTGGTACATAATATTAATTAATTATTGTGCGGTAGTTTCTATTATGAGCATATCACCTTTGACATGTGGACCAATCAGTAAAATGCAATTTTAAAAAAATTCATTTCCTTTAATTGTGGCATTGCTGACGTGGGTACTTTTCATTCACTGATTTGAGTACGTAGAACATCCAATAAGCGGTTTCAAGAAATCCGGATTGTAAAAGTCAAATGCGAGGATATACGGTCCATAGAAATTACTGTGCATAAGCTATATTAACAATACACAAGTATTTTTGGTCTGCTCAAACATTAGATGCATGAGTGTGCAATTAGATTGTCTACTGCAAGTGGGTCATCGATCATGTAAGGTACTTTCAGTACTGAGCAACTATTCTGAAAAAAAGTGGTGTTCATGTATTCATGAATACAACTTTAGAAAACTATACAGAATGTTCGCAGAAACGACTATACCATACAATATTTATCTGAAAACTTCTGAAAACCCGTCCTTGACTTCTCTTACTTTCCTGCTCCTGCACAAATTTCTTGACTGAGAATATTGTTGTTCTTCCTGCACTGTCGGCAATTTCTGCTTGGACTGTTTCAAACGAATCACGCATTTCCTTAAAGTTAGATTAATGGAGATGAACTTACTCATATGATTCAAGCATATTAAAAAGGTGAATAACCTTATTTGATGGGCCCGAACAATAACATGTACATAAATACAGATACATGGATGTGAATCGAATCACGATTTAAGTATTCCACTATTTCACTGATTTCAAGAAATCATAGAAAATGGCGATGAACTTACTTTTGCTTTTAAGAGTTCCTAGATTTCCTCTTTGCACGACTGGACTTGCGAATTGCTTGGCTACATCCCGGATTTGCAGATTCCTCCCCAACCTGTGAGATCTATATTTGATCAAAATGAAATATTATGAGGCATTCGAACTTGACATTTGGTACTCATAATAGAAATCTAAAACATGTTACAAAATTTAATGAATCTTACGCTCACTGCCACACCGAAATACGCACCTGTTTTGATTTTAAGTTCTTTGGGACAATAACTTCTTCCGGCAGTGATTCCTCTGTTCGTAACTGTTCCGAGATTACATCTGCTGGCGGAGGATTTTCCTCTACAGCAATTGGTTCTTTCTCTACCGGATCCTGTGTTTTCTTCCTCTCAAGCGCCTCCAGCCTTTGCATCATTCGCATGACCATTGGGTGTCGTGCAAGATTTTCTTCTGACATGGACAACACACCCGGGGAAGTATTTGTATTACCTGCAATCTCCAAGTCTGCTCCACTGCCGTCTTGCAGATGTAGCCGTCTTTCAGTCGTTTGTCCTGGACTAGTCGTGAACTCATGAATTTCTCCATGTGGTCTTGAATCTTCTCTGCGGTTCTGAGGAATATTCTCCTCCTGCAGACGGAGTTGTTCGTTCCTACTGCCATGCATAACAGAACCAGTCGGTTTGTTGCGTTTTGATCTGCCGCCGTAGCCCTTGTCTCTGGCCATTTCGAAGTTAACTTCTTCTGGGTTCGGTGATCGTCGTAGTTTTTTTCTCAATCTTTCACGCACCCCAACCTCACCTGAAGGGCCGGTTCTCCCAAAGTTTTGTCTGCTTGCGTTTGCTCTGCTGCATATTTCGGCCTTCTTGATGGTTGCCGGGTTCTCCAACTCCCGTGCCAATGACCGCCAACAGCGATCTGTTACGTCATCCGGTTTCCTCTCCCCTGCTCTGATTTTTCTCCACAACTCAGAGCGTCTTAAAGACACCCCACGAGCAATAACGTCCTTCACCAATCTGTCGCTGATGGGTGATTGATACTCCCAGGTGTGTTGGATCCATTCGGCTATCTCCTTCAGAAGCTCTGGAGGATGCTTATTGATGTTTCCTATGGATGGGTCAAGCTTTCTTGATAAAAGCTTAAGTTCCTTTCGCCAGGCACCTACTCCTTGTCCATATGGCAGCTGGCTGATGGGCTCAATCAACAGGTAGTTCCTGGGCAGACCTTCTTGGCGACGCCTTTCCGCTTCCCTTTCTCTCAATGCTTGTTCGTGTCTCCGTTCTTTCCGTTTCTAAGCTTCGCTTGGATAACTTTCTTCATGAGCAATCTCGGTCTCTGCTAAGTCCCTGAATTCTGGCTGCTCTTCGATGACTTCCTCCTCTGAATCCTGTTCTTCAGAGTGGTCGTCATTCTCAACATCGTCGTCGTTGTAGAACGAGAAAGTCTGTGATTGCTCTTCACGCACATTTCGCGGTCTGCTGCCTTCTTCAGAGTGGCCATCTTGCAGGTTCCGCACAGTCTCCTACAAAACCAACACAGTATTTAATGTCTCTTGAAATCACCCAACTAGACCGTGAGAGGACACTGACTTTTTGACCTTCTGAAGTACTACTTATTCGAATTATCACTCAATCGTTGTGTGCTTAGAAATCGTACTAGTATTTGTTCTTTCACAGTACTAATGTCTTGGACTTGAGCTCTTCAATGTCCAACCACAGTCTCTCAAAACTCTGATGCAAACTTAAAGTAATTTTCAGTTAATTTGCAGCTTCAACTCTACGTACAACCATGAATATCAAATTGTGTCCTGTAATTGTAGCTACACCCTTCTTCAAATTAACTTCATTGCAAGATCATGCAAATAAATGAACTATGACTGCTTATTGACAAAAGAAATAATAACATGTAGGTTTAGGAGTCTACTGCTCTGTCGAAGGCTCTGTTTTCAGCACTGGGATGCCTTGGAGTCACTTCGCGCACCCGATGATTGAGAAGTTGCATGTTCGATGGACTGCACTGGTTTCCTTGTACGGAGGCACGCTGTTCTGTGCTGCGTTCTCGGCTGCATTCTCCCCTTTGGCGTTGTGAAGTATATGCACGACTATTAGGTTCAGAATTCCTCTGCGTATACCTCTCTCTTGGAGGTGTGGGTGTTCTCTTTGTTAGAGAATTCTGCAAAGCATTTCCCGGACCAGCACGACCCCCACGTTGTGGTGTTACAAAAGATTCGTCTCTTATCATGGAAACGTGGGAATGGTTTTCTGTACTCCGATTTCGATTTGCTACTGCATCAATTCAAAAACACAATCACTTTAGTCAACCATTCTAGTGTTCTACAGGTTTATTTACAATGTAAATATGCATGGTACATTCAAACACATGAACTGAAAATGTACATAAACTCCCAACAATGCTCAATAATTAAGATTGACGATACATACAACACTTATAAAATAATAGTACAACGATGTTGCACTAACTTGGGGGGTGTTGTAGTTATAGCAGATTCATTATTGTATGGCTCCTCCCAAGTGTCATCATTTGCAGAATAGTCCACCTGCTGAGGCGATGTTCTCAATAGAGGACCTCCTGGAGATGAGCTTGGTGGGCGTAAAACCTCCTGTGCAGAATTAGACGTGTTTGAAGCTGGTGACGTACCAGTGGCCCGAGGCGGCACAAATTTGTTTGTTGAAACCTGCTTATGGATTTCTGATGGGCGCATCCTGATAGCACCAACTTCAGGCGCTCCGCTTCCTTCGTTATCGCTATCGGCCTCCCCCGTTGTTGTAGTTCTTTGTCGTTGTATTTGGTGGTTGACGCCAATTTCTTGCCTTGATGCTCGGCCGCCGCTGTGACACAAGGCGATGTTCCGCCTCCTTGATCGCGTCCTCCCACCGCTGATGATGGGTGAATCCTTCCACCGCACAAAATCTTCTCTGCGGTTCCCAAAGACTTGTCTTGGTGCCATGATCGCATCATTGAACATGAGTCTTTGTATGAAAACCGAGGCTTTAATTTTAAATTCCCTGCAGTTTGGGTTATTCAATGGAGATTTGAGCGTAATTAAGTGCGATGAGGTTAACAACATCTTTAGGAGCTTTCGAAATATGTACTAAAGCTGTAATCCCAAGGATCAACATTGATGAACTAGCTTACCAAAAACGTTGGTATATTTCACGACTTCCTTGCTTCGGATTGCTTTAATTATGGACATTTCCGATTCTTGCTGATAACACATTGAGACCTACGTAATAGAGCAGTAAACACTTAGATTGAATAATGAACACTCCACTCGTTTTCTTGTCACATTCAGTATTTTTGTCAATTATTCATACAAACAACCTGGACCTAGGTAGTCCTTTAGATCGACAGATTTAACAACGGCGCAGGAATGACTCTTTATGTTGACACCTTCGGTAATTCAGTCCATTTTCCTTCGCAGACCCATGTTCTGTACCTGCGAATCTCTAGAGGAGTGAAATTATCGATGAAGCTATAACTACTGTAAGACGGATCTGTTACTGTATACCATTGTTTCTTATCTGAATAGTACAGTGACACAGCGCAACTTTTAGAGACATGAACAAATACTTCTAACTAGTAAAAGATCTAGCAAATACGAGAAAGTCTAACCACTCAAGCACATGAACTACGCAAGCACACTAACCTCTTTTAGAATATCGACGAGGAGAAACAAATAAGAGTAATTGAACTGGACTACACAACCACAGCGTATCACTTCATTCACATAACAAGAGCTGAATGACATTCACACCAGATTTAAGCGAAATTAAATTACGGTCACAAAATTTTATCTCTAAATTAATCGAACGTATGCTACATGTGCAATATGAAGCACCAAATTCCCAAACGTTCTTTGTGTTTAACTAATAACTCTACAAAATTGAAATGCTCCTACATGTGCAATATGAAGCACCAAATTCCCAAACGTTCTTTGTGTTTAACTAATAACTCTACAAAATTGAAATGCTCCCAAGATACATTCAAATTACTTGAGAATACTTACATCACAGTTGCTTACCTCTCGACTTCGGTGTGGTTGAAGACGTCTATGTTGGACCTCTTCAGCTACAGAGGATTTGTTCTCAAAGCATGTTCCTATCTTTGTTGTTGATCTTGTTGCCGGTCTGTGTGTTATGGCTGTACCTCCTTCATCTTCACTGTTGCTACTCTGTACTCATTGAGTACAATTATCTTTCAATACTTAACTTCCAACTGATCCACACTCCCTCATGCATCACCTTCTACTTCTTCATGACAACTTATGAATTTCACTATTCCCATTCCCAAAACAACTGATATATTAGATTCAACCATTGAGAGACTGATGTACTCCTACCTATACAAACACGACTAGTACTGCTTCATAGATAACATAGTAAAAATACCACTTATTCCATTTAGAGCTCAAAGGGGGTTGGGTTTAGTGCACTTACCTCAGTGGTATCGTCTGTGCAGTCTGTGCACGATGTCTCGTATGTGCTTTTGCTATCGTCTTCAACACTGCTCGACTTGCATCCAGATCTAGACGTCGTCAACGTGTTTGTGTCCTCTTCTTCAACAGAGTATGAAGAACCTGTGCTGTCCTTAGCAGTACTCTCTTCTATGTCGTCCTCTGAAGATGATGACTTGGAGTCCGGAGAGCTTTCAGACCCGTTCTTAACAACCCTTGTGCCAGTGCTGAGTGGATCTGAATCCCCTTCTCCAGGTGACCACGCCAGTACTCTCTTATCATCTTCTGTTTCAGAAGTTTCAGGACTTGGTATGGATGGTGTTCTTATCTCGCCGGTTTCCAAAGCCGTTTGTGCTTCCTCTAAGACGTTAGCATTCTGAGCCGCATACCTGAAAGAGAGTCACAGAGGATAAGAAACTACGTGAGAAGTGGCAACCAGGTGAGGTGACAAAAAATATGACAAGCTCGGTTGAACAGAAAGTTAACCGGTCTCGAAATTTGTGCCTCCACGATCACGAACGATCTAATTAGTCATCCACTACAACGACTTTAAGCAAACTCTGTGAAGTAAACATTTCTTCATCTCCGAAACTGTCGTTAATATCCCGCACAATGAGGACGTTGCCACCTTCCAGTTTCGACTATCCCACGACGAGTGTGACGACGCAACTAAATTTGAGGAAAAGACGCTTTCTGATGGCGGTGCGCATTTGCATGGCCAGTCCTATTAGACTAGGGAAACTACCTTTTTCCTCTACAGAGTAAGAACCTGGCGCAATGAAACAAAATTACAATGAAAAATTGAAAAACTACGTCCGTCCCTCTCACTGGCAATAAAAATTGTAACTTCTGAAGTAACTTACAGCATGTTGTGCACGCCGGTCTTCTCTTGCAGTAGTGCGTCGTTGTCAATTATCGTCCTGTACCTCTGCAACTCGTAGTCTGAAACCCTCATCTTGAAATTGAACTTTACACTCGCAGAGTACGCAAACTCGACCTGTGTTTTTCAGCACTTCAGTGATTAGGCAATACGAGGAAAAGCCGTGACTAAAGGACGCATTTGCGAGAGAGGAGCACATAATATGGAAAGACGAATTCGTCTGGAAAACATCGTTTTGCATTGAAAAATCAGAATAAAAATACTGCGCAATCACGGTAAATCGGTAAGCCATCTCACATACCTCGAACTGCCTGTCCATTTTCCGCTGAGTGAGCAATTGAGGGATGCAAGCAACTACTCACGGCATTGAGCTACTCACGGCATTGACGTTTTGAGCAAAGCCGAACAGCAATGACGAAGCCGCAAAAGTTAAGAGACGACGTGAAGGATGTCTAATCACAAAAAGTAGTCGCTTTTTATCAAATCAATTAGAAAATCTGACCAATCTTTAGTAATGAACACAATCTTCAAAAAGTGGATTTGCTGTAATACCCGGTCTTGTCCAGTACGTCTTTCAGATCAACCTATCAACCTCCATTGCGGGTCCAGGCGCGCGGCCGCTCATTGTAGCGTTTTTTGGAGCTGTAGGTTGCGTTCGAGGTCCCCGACAGCGAGTTCAAAGACAAGCGCAAAGTGACGGCGCCCCGCTCCATGGAACTTTCTCCACCGCTCCTGCTCATACTCGCAAGCTTCATCAAATTAGTTGACACAATACAGTTGCTTGGAGAGGTGTTCATTTCGTGAACTTCGGAAGAATAACGACATCGATTGTAAATCGACAGCTTCCAAAGCTTCGTGATCCTGGGAGGCTATCGGGTCTAGGGTCGTATCGCACCGTCCGATAAGAATTTCTTTTAGTACCCAATTCTGTGCGTGGACGGGCTTATATTAAAATGCTATTTTGAAACCGGTTGAAGGGCTTCCCAGAATTGCAGAGAAAGCGCGGTTTAAGCAGAGCATGCACGTCGGTGGATTTCACCCATTTACCTTGTCAGTGAGCCGTTCGGTTGATCTCTGAGATTGCAGTTCTTGCTCGAAATCCAAATATCGGCCTTCTCTTTATTCTAGCGAATCCAGGTAACTCTCATTCAAACTTGGTATCTTCCAAAATCATGCGTACCCGCCTTAAGATAGCATGATTCGAATTCATTGAAATTCAAAAATGATTTTTTACTTTGTTTTCTGCCAGTACGTATAGATCAGATCATGATGAGTCCATGGCTGAATTCATTTCTTAAAGAAAGCTTGGACATACTGCTGATGCATATGTTTTTCGATTAGGTCAGTACCACCAGTCCATTGCTATCAAGGTTTAGGGTTCCATTCATTCCTCAAACTACGTTAGAAACTGTTTGATTATTTACTAAAATATTGATGCCAACGATTCAATTCAGAATGTGGAATTTCAGGGCCTAAAGAGAAGTTTTTGTGACGTGTTGTTCTGCAGGTGTACTGACATTTTGTAACACAAATACGGATTGGAGTTCACACGGCCTAAAATGAAGAGGTAAGCCTTGTATGTCAATTAATTATGCAGTCGTCGTCTATCTTGTTTCGAAAGGAATGTCAAGCATTAGCTACTTACTGAAACCTTGAAAGATCTTCTGAAGCAGAAGAAAGAATAACTCAAAAACAAATTCAATTTCGACAATGAAGTATAGTACATAAATTGTCGTAAGAGCATACCTCAGTCTCTGAATCTGTGCGTGTGTGCACGTTGCAGGAATTTTAGATTCGCCTACTGAACATGCGTCTCCTTTGTCTTGCACATGTGCAGATGCAATGAACAGGTGTTCAGACATTTGCGCCCGCCTATCATGCTATGAGTTTGAAACCGAAGGTGATGAGAGCTACACAACTGTAGGAGTCCAAAACAACACGATTCGATTGCGCAAACTTTGAGTCACGGGGCAGAACTTCGATTTGCTAGGAGTTTCCTCAGGTATGCTAACACCCTTTCTCATTTTGCATGATGACCACGCGTACAATATGCCAACATCTCATTTTCCTATGTTCACCTACTAAAACCAACATGGACCTTTCTCTTATGAACATCATACATACTGCAATGTGAAGGTTACATTAATGAATGGACCAATAGTGATCACGTTTCTCATGAATGTTTTTCTCACAAACCTTATGCGCTAAGGACAGTGCTACACATGCCTTTGCCTTCACGAAAGTTGAAAGTGGCTTGTTTTAAGCGCAATCTTGTGGTCACCACATGAGTTTTATTAGAAAGTACTTTGTGCTATAAGTACCAACTTTGGGTTATGAGATGCAAGGTTACAAAAAGTCTGTGTTAATTTTTTTGTCTCTTCTTCCACTAAAGTTTTGTATTGTACTGCAGGGGTCAACACAATGAGAGAAGCAAGATTGGGAGAAGCGTACCATATAGAGAAAGCTTTGGCAGCTCGACAAGGCATTCCAAGGTACCCGTGTGGATGCCAGAAATGCCATGGGTTTAGAAGTCAACTGGTGCAGGTTGTTGAAACTCATCATCGAAAATTTGGACGTGACGTTACACTCATACACCCTCTTCTTGTGAGTAACGCACAACCTAATTGTGCCCCAATTACTTGCTGCACCATGGATACAAAACTATGTTATGTATTAATTTCTATTGCATTTGTTTATTTTGTGTTGAATAATTGGAATCAATTTCTGAATCCCTATACATATTAATCACAATTCTGCATGCTTGGTGCAGAGAATTCCAAACCGACCGGTACAAGAGCCGGAGTTTTGTGGAGAGATGAGGATGTTTTACCAACTGAAGATGGTGACGTGCTTCAAGAAGAGCCAACAGACCTGGAGGAGGAGGATGTGTTTTTGGACTTTGAAGATGGAGAAGAATTTCAAGCCGCCCCTGCTAATACTGACATTAACTTTGATGACATGGCAGAAAACTATTTCGCTCGGGCGCGACGAAATTCACGCCCAAGTAAGAGATGAAGCTGATGCAGTGCTAGACTTCGATGACTTGTCATCTAAAGATGAAGAACCGGATAGAACGCCTTTGTAATGGAGGAGCTACTTGAGAAGCGGCAGAGCCTTTGTTTCTTGGCTCAAAAACAAGCAGGTTACAATTCAGCATTATACTTATGTCATTGTGCACACTGTATTCGGTAAGTCATCATTGCTTGGACGAGGTATTAACCTTTCTGAAGTACGATGTCCTACCTGCTGAAAATACTTGCCCCAAATCTTCATATGAGATGAAGCGGTTGCTACTAAAATTAGGCTTGTCACACGAAACCATACATTGTTGTGACTGTGGTAGAACCTTGTTTTGGAAAGAGAATGCAAACCTAGACCATTGTCCGAAATGCCAGAAGTCAAGGTATATAGCAGGATCTACTTCCATTCCTAGTCAAGTTTTACGATACTTCTCAATCATTAAAAGGTTGAGAAGGATGTTTCGTTGCCCAGAACTGGCAAAACATATGAGATGGCATAGTGCCAACCATTCTAGAGATAGGAAAATGCGGTCTGTTGTAGATAGTGAGCAATGGCGTTTCATAGAAGAGCACTTTCCAGTATTTAGCAGGGAGGATAGAAACATTCGAATGGGACTTGCCCTAGATGGCGTAAATCCTCATAGCTTGCAATCCTCGAAGCATTCTATCTGGCCTGTTATGTTAGTACTATACAACCTGCCCCCCTATCTCGTGACTAAGAGGTTTTTCATTTGTTTAACTATGATAATACCTGGACCGAGCTCTCCATCTGAAGACACAATCGATGTATATTTACAACCACTCATTCATGAGTTGAAGAAGCTCTGGGTGGGAGTCAAGGCAGTAGACATGTCGGAACCCATTGCTGAAAACCAGCAGTTCACATTGCGTGGTATGTTGATCCGGACCATTCACGACTATCCCCGCCTACACGTTGATATCGGGACAATCGGGGAAAGGTACGCTGGATGCCCTGTTTGTGGTGAAGGTACATTTGCGAATAATATTCGGCACATGCACACAAGACAGTCTTTCTTGGCAATCGCAGGTGGCTAAGTCGAAATCACCGTTGGCGATCAGCTCGAGCAGCTTTCAACGGTCGTCCGAACTACGATGAGGCACCAGGTCGGCAGACTGGATTGACTATCATACAGCGAGGAGCATGGAGAGCAACATACTTAGAACTAGGGGGACGACAAAATTCGAAGCATGATCCTGTGAAGCAAACTGGCGTGAAAAGGATCAGTATCCTCTTCAGTCTACCGTACTGGGAGGTAATTTCTATTTTCATTTGAAGTTTTTCCTACAAATAATTGAAACTAACAGGTGCCATTTATATGGTTGATATATGAGCGCATGGTCTTGGAGATGGTCCTGTGTATTTGTAATGGTCCTGTGTTGTGAAATTTGCAATGCCGTTACTATTTGTAGAACCCAGAATGTGTGTAAGGTATGTAAACTTTGTCGAACAGGTAAGAATGAAACGTCTCTACTTTTGAGAAACTGTTTTTGGCAATTAGTGCTTTCCATTTAATATAACCATGAGGCAAATAAAATGTTTGTTTTTATTGAGCTCTGAATTGTACTTATGTACTAACGTTACTGGATTGTGGCATTGAAAGGATGCCCATGCAAACATGTAAGTGTTGCGTTGTATGGAATTAACTAAAGTTAGGCAGAATTTGCCTTAATATGAGTAGAAAATGTTAGTGTGAGAAATGATTCAAGGAAATGATTGGGTGATGGTCTGGTTGGGGTACCCAAAAAGGTTGTCCCATGAACAATTGCACTCTATGCTGGTGTGACAAACATATCCATTTTTAAACTGTAATACAATAAGACTACATTAGATGTGGTTTTAGTTGTCTATACTTATAATGTATCAAGAAAAAAAATTAAAAATTAAAAAAAATATTTTGAAGTAATTTTATTTGATTTTTTAGTTGAAAAAGTAAGTCATGTCCCAATAACCTAAAATCCATAGAATCAAGCAAATGGAATATCAACCATTTTTATTTAAATATAATTTTTGAATATGACCTACATCTTCTTGTATAGAATACAAAATAATTTATTTAATTTTAAAAAAATTAATTCATTGTGCACTATAATGCCTGCAAATCCCCAAATTCAACACTTTTTCCCTCATCTATGAATGGATCCAAAAAAAAAAAAAAAATCTAAAAGAAAATCTATAGGCATATATACTTTGATTTCAGTGAGGTGCATGATATTTTATTTTCTATTTTAGGGTCTTTTTACTTGATTAAAATGACTAAATTAGACAAACTTTGGAGGTTTTCAATAAAAATAACCTAATTAGTGTGTCCAAAAAGTGATACCCCAAGCTTACCATTGCCCGATTCATGACCTCTAATATAACGGTTGAACCCGAATATCATACAAATTGTAGTGGTAGTCATGAATTAACCTTTCAAATTACTTTTATATCCTTGCCACTTTACATATCTGTGATTGAGCATAGTTAACTTTGTCCCTTTGAACCCAAAGTCAATAAGCTTTCAGGAGGGAGTTGTACTAAAGGAAAATTAGGTAAATAACAGCACTTCATGTACTGATGCTGGTTTTGTGCCTATTTTTCAGAAACTCCCGACAAGGCATACGTTGGATGCTATGCATTGTGAGAAAAATGTGTGTGAGAATTTGCTTCGTACGTTGTTTGGTGAAACAGATGTCGCGAAGTCAAGAGAAGATATGCGAGCCCGCGGCATCCGACAACATTTGCATTTACAACAAAATGCTGATGGTCATTCATACTTTAAGCCAGACGCACCATACGTATTGACAAAAAGACATCAACAAGAATTTCTGACTACTCTTCGGGATTTGAAATTCCCGTCTAATTACGTAGGAGCATTGAGCCGGAGGATTTCAGACGGAAGATTGCGAGGGTTGAAGACGCATGATTTCCATATATTGCTTCAACAGGTAATACCCCTGTGCTTGAGAAATGTAGGTCATCCGAAAGTAGTTGGAGCAATCATGCGTGTTAGTCGGTTGTTTAGAAAAATAACAGCAAAGATAGTAGATGCGGAAAAAAAGAATTCTATGCTAGAAGAGGTTGCAGAAACAGTTTGCACTCTAGAGAAGGAGTTACCGCCGTCGGTGTTTGTAATCATGATGCATTTGCCTTTACATTTGGTAGAAGAATTGTTTATTTGTGGTCCGGTACACACTCGGTGGATGTACCCATTTGAGCGGTACATGAAAGGACTAAAAGGGTTTGTGAAAAACAAGGCTAAACCAGAAGGTAGTATGGCATATGGATATCTTAGAGAGGAATCAATAGGATTCTTGAATGAGTACCTATCGGCATATACTCCAACGACAAAACGAGCTTGGGATGACAAAGAAGAACCGGCGATGTACGACGAAATTCGGAAGGTGCCAACCGAGATCGAGCAATGAGCACACAGTTCCAGAAATTGATCCATGAGTTTGTGTTAGACAACACTGAACACATGGAGCCATATAGAAGGTACATTCTGAACTTTATGACCTATATGTATTACTTTTTAAGTATTCGAGCAGGTGCAAATGGGTGTCGAAATTGAAGTAAGATAAAAAACTTCCTTATTCACAGTTTTGACAACTTCAATTCTACAGACTTAGTGTTGGTTTCGAATTACAATACCTATATATCTGAAGTGGCATGCAGATGGGTTTATAGAAAAATAGCTGTAATACTAGAAGCTCTTTTATATTATAAGTTAGTGGTAAAAACTTGTATGAGGCTTTTTGTTACAATTTTTGTCTTCCCTGTCCAACAGCATTATTGGAGTGTCGGTACTCTAAACCTTAATATTGTACCCTACTCAGTACTAGATTCATGCTGCGCAGGAGATATGGAGAAGCTGTAGCAGAGCGGGATGAAGAAAGGGAACGGTATCGACGAGAACAACGTCGACGTGGAAGGAGAACGAGGTTCGCGTACCCACGTGAATTATTAGTAATTCCTGACTTTGCACAGTGGGTACAAGAAGAAGTGAGACGTGATGATCAGGTAGGGGCCAGAGTAGATTCAAGAGTTGTGGACACAGCTCGAGGACCGTTGAATGTTGCAGCTGCTTACAAATCTATGTATGCTTTTGGCAATCATTACCGAGTGCTCAGCTCTGAACGACCTCTTAAAACGTGTGATAGTGGTGTCGCTGCTACGTTCAGACAGGTATGCAGAAACGGTAGAAGAGATAACAATCAAGTAAATGCAGATGTAGAATATGTGGGCCACATTGAGGAGATTTTGGAATTAAATTATAGGCGCCATTGTCTCGTAGTGTTAGTGTGCGATTTTGTCAGGGCAAACTACGCTGGTGGGAATGCCACAATAAAACGAGATAGATGGGGATTTACTTTAGCTAACCATGACAGAAGATATGCTACAATTTGTCGAGACAGTTTTGCTTTTCCAAAACATTGTGAGCAGGTATTTTTTTCCGAAGCTCGAGAGTCACCAGGGTGGAGGGTAGTGTTGAGGAAGGAGGTGCGAGGGAGATGAATACTGCCCAGTAATGAAGACAAAGATGCAGAATTATTCCAAATGGGTTTAGATGAGGATTTTGAAGGACTACGCCCGGAAAGAGAAGTTGGGGAGGAAGAAGTCGAACCTGCAGCGACAGGGGAGGATGTAATTTTGCAACATGTCATTAGGCTTAACAGGGCAAGACGAGGTGGACGAGGGGGTCGTGGGCGTGGTAGAGGCGCCGTACAAGGTAGGCGTATCGGAGCAGCTAGACACCATACCGAGGTTCAAGAAGAAAATTCGGAAAGTGAACATGAGGAAGTAGATGAAGATAATCGACTAAACAGGGGAGCAGCATGTCGTACAAGGATGGCAACAGAAAACGACGCCCAGCAGCAGAGGAACGTAAGGCAGAGATCTCTTTCAGAGGAATATCTTCAAAGTGATCAACGTACGAGTTCAGAGGAAGAGGCAACCTGCTCGGAGTACTCCACGCCTGGATCGTCTGCGCAGCTGCTCGGACCAAAACTTCAGTGAAAAGGTGAGTCATTTGGAGATGATCATGTGTCATTTGACATCCATTCATATGCAGTTCTGCTTGTATTTGTGAATTATCAGCCATCCAGTCATTTGCTGACGGCATAAGTTACAAAGTTTTGATTGAAATACTTTCTTCGTAAATTTTCGACAGAGGACTGAACCATTTTTGTTACCATATGTGAAGTCATAATCAATCAATGTAATATGTGCCATTTCGAAATGAGAGTCATGCGAATTCATGCTGTTATGTGTCAGATATCAACCGTGAAACTTAGCCATAAGCTACGAAATCTCTGAAATAGTAGCTTTCATCAGTTCGTTTCCTATAGTGATATGAACCAACTTTCTTTCCTTATCTTAAGATTTCATGTATTTCGACGTGCAGAATGTATGTGGTTTTCGTCATAAAAATCGAGGTAAAGCATTGTTGAATCTTGGACAGTTGTCGAATTTATTCCGTTTTCTTTGACTGATCAATGAAAGAATGGTTGTTTCCATTATGTAGGAAGATGCATTGAAAAAATGAGGCATATAAGGATTATTGAGGGTACCACATGCGAACACAGTAGAGGATGTGGTGGAGTTTATGGAGACGAAGTGGCCGTTGGTCCCTGATCCACACTCATTGTTGGTGTCTTCAAAGGGTGAAGCCACTTTTACGATGGTGCGAGACTCGTCTTGGAAGACCATTTACTCATGTTCACAATACTTTCTGTTGTTGCACTATCTAAAAATCCCTTCACACAAGGCATTCTTTTTTTCGAAAATTCCCATTGGAAAGATTTACAGATGTTGTTGTGGCCTTTCAGGAAGAGAATAGAAATCTACCGAATATCTTCTGTCATGGAACGCATAGACGATTTGTTTGCAGCTGTAGCAACAAATTATTAGACAGTGAGCACTCCTCCAACTTCATCTTAACATGCTTGTCTTTCTGTTCATTACTTCATATTTTTTTTTTGTTTTTAAAAAGCTCATTTTTTTTTTGTTATTAAAAAGTTCTCATGTTGAGATTGTTCAGCAGCAAATTGGAGAGAAGTTAATTCTCTTCAACCATAATATGAACTGGAGCCGAGAGAAGGACTTCAGGAAGGTGATCATCTCTTACATTCAAAAGTGAATTTGTGCTCTAGGATATAACGTTCATGTATACTTGAAACATTATCGTCTTCAACTGTTCAATTTAATTATAGTAGGTAAACGGCATATAACCTTCCGTATTTTGACAAATTCTCTAAGTCTTCAGAGCATTCTGGTTTTTGACAGAGGAACGCTGTACCATCCGTTCCAACTAGCTACAGTTTACTGTTTGTTACCCTTCACACCGACCGCTCAGTGGATGCGCAACTAGCGGTTGTGGACAGTGCTACATGAAGCAAAGGATGAGATTGTTACTGTTGTCATCATAAAACCGCTAGGAGAGCGAGTCCAGTATTCCGGTAAGATATAAACTTTTCAAAGGTGCTGATGAGCACTTTTTTTCTTTCGTTATCACACTCTTCTTCAATCCATGTGGATTCTAAAATGTTTTGAGGTCCAGATATCTTACAGAACATCCTGAGAAATGCGAGGTCCACCGGATCGATCGACTTGACCTCATTATAGAATGATCCATCACCCGTCAACTCATGTACGATTTGGAAGGTGTCACAGCCAGAGACAGTACTGCTCGTCGATTACCTCATTCTGCGGAGGTATAGATTCTGGTAAGCCCACTTATATCATAGGCATATCTTGAAAACTGTGTATGGAGAACAACACATGTTTAATGTAGTCTGGTTGTCGTAAAACATATGATGCTACCGACAAAAACAAATAATCATTGTGATTCTTAATTCTCAGCATACAATCAGTCGCAATGGCTGCTGTAGATTCATGAAAGTTGGATCTTCATGCTTCACATTGTAAGTTCAAGTAAAAAAGTACCAGATTTTCTTGCTAGCAGGTTAAGAATTTGTCAGAACCTCATCTGACAAAGGCTGTGAATGTAGGGTTTTTGGCAATTGTGAAGACTATAATGGCTTCTGGAACCAACAGTGTACAAAGAATGGTACCAGTTTGTAATAGATAGGGTGATTTGAGCATTCATCGTCTCCATCCACGTAGACAGCAACTAACAAAGGCGATTTTTTTTTTTTTTTGACAAATGACAGTAAAGAAGCATTTAATAAGTGCCAAATTTAACACTTCTATGACTTTGAAGAATGGGCATTGCAAAGGGGAAGGGGGGTCGCTACTGTAAACCACCATTTTTGCTTCTCTTACTGGTCACATGTAAGGATATCTTCTCATATTGCATCTTCAATTTTTGCTTAAGCACCTTTTCTAAAACTTGATAATCAGTATGTACAAGGTAGGTTCCCATGTGGATTCAAATTAGAAAGTAGGGTTTCCGACATTTTATTTTAAATATGCATGAATTGATGTACGTACGTAATTGCTGGTTTTCAATTACAACAAGCCTTACAATGTTGCAAATGTGGACGGGGAAAGGAGCAAGGACTCGGGTTTGAAGTCGCAATATAACGGTACGCAAAGTAGTCATTTTTCAGAGAGCATGGAATTCGGCAATCTTGTGTATGTTGAATTGTACTTCTTTTGAGATATACAGAGTATTTGGAACAGCACCTCCTGTTAGCATAGCCTCAGAATTACGTACAGACATGAACTAGTCATCAATTGTTGTCGTTGCATCATGAAAGCGTACAAATTATAGATTTCAGCAACTGTATTTTCATCCCACTTTTGTTCTATGGCACATAAAGATGCATTCTAAATAAAGCAAACAATACAAAACTTGAGAACGTTAATTGGTGGACAGAACAGTATTAGATGTGGGACCATAAATGGTTGTTTAATGGTTTAGACATTGCCATTAATGTCTTCAACGTAGAGTATAAATTACAGTGGATACAGTAAATAGAATATGTAGGAATTTTAAATATCTAAATTGTATAAAATGAATTGCCCTAGTAAATCTAAACGGATGACAGTTTACTTGTACATGATTAAGAACAATTACAAATATTATTTTTTCCTTCACTAGATTTGTTACCTAAAATCGCTCACATACAATGTCAAAACGAATTACCGATCTGATATTTACAATAGTAAATAATGGTTTCTAACTACAAAAATTTACATCATTGGTTCTGTTAATTTTGGCAAGCTACAAATTCTACTTTTCAAGTATCCTCGAAGTAAAACCAGCCCTGTAAATCTGCGAGTCTTCAGAAACGATCCCTTTCACCAGATCCACGTTGGATCCATTTTGGACTACTTGCACAGAAATTGACAAAAAATTGTCAGAAACTTTATTAAACACCGAAATGACAGCAAAGGAGCTGAACAATGGTGTGGTTGTCAATTAGGACAATTTTCTGTCAACTATTAGTCATCCAGACACCCATTTCCTTGTAGTGAACCCGCATACAAACCGAGTGGCAGATTCATGGTGAGAACATGGAGTACAGAAAAGAAAGAGATCGCATTGAAGGATTTGAAGCCGAGTATAAATAGAAGGCTTTATTTCACCAAGGAGGATTTGTATCAGCTATCCAAAGCTTAGCTGCAGCCATCACTCTCTCAGCAACCAGACAAGCTTCAACTCCTCCACGTCAATCTGCTGATCCACCTCTTGGACCAGAAGCACGCACTCACGCTGCAGATGCCAATTCTGGACACTAGCTTAATCCTTTCTTCATGTGCCTTCAACAAAGATACATTGTTATAGTTAGTCCTAACTAGCAAGGATGTGTGAAGTTGCATAGATACCAAATTTTCATAGAGGATCTATATATGTTTCAAAAATTGACGAAAAATAAAATATATTAGAGTATGAAAAGTTGCATTGCTTCTTGGATTTGCATAAAAACTTTCATTTGCTCATTTACAATATGAAAAAGAAGTAGAGTAGGATGTTAGAGATGCATTGGCTAAGTAAGCAGCTAGGTCGACAAACGACATGAGATTTGAAGTAAAGAAAAGCACATGGAGTATAGAAACATACCTTATGGAAGATGACGATGTGTTGTTAAATAGGCACCAAGTTGTGATTTTTTATCTTCGGCTTCATCTGTATTGATATTTGTCACACCTCCACGCTGAAACTCTAGCATAGGATCATCCGCCTCGTGTACCGATAGTCCTTCATCTTCCAGCATCTTTAACAAAAGCTCAATGTCTACTTGTGCTTGCCCGAATAAGAGATTATAAATGAGACAACATGCAACAATCACATCCGGGATAAATGTCACGTGAAGGTCGGTTTTCATGCCAAGGTAAAAGCGGGTAGCCTTTATCGCCTATGAGGTATGGACTAAAACCTTGCTCAGAATACCGAGTATCAAAGAGATTTTGGTAAATAGCTCGATGGTACAGAGCAGATCTTTTCAAAACTTTGACATCATAGGTCGAACCCGGCATGCCAACGGCCACATCCAAAAACCTCCAATGCACATCCACCACGGCCTGACATTGTATGGCATAGCCTGAAGTTTTGAAATAAAAATAATCTTCTTGATTTCAAGAGGGCTTACGGATTTGAAAATGTGTACCATCTATTGCTCCCACAATGCCAGGAAGACCACAATGAGCCTCAAAATCACGCATACAAACAACCATGAGCTCTCCCACAGGCCACTCAATTTGTTGCCTAAAAACTAGATTGATCGCTCTTATAACTTCACGTAGCATCTCACTCACGGTAATAATTCCTACTGCAAAGCTCTCAGAACATTGCCCAAGACTAGCCCCTTGTGCTAACTTGTAAATCGAACACCAAACACGAACGATGACAAGAATTCATCTGCGATACGGAGTATCTTGTTTCACTACATGGGGCGATAACAAGCTAGCAAATGAATCCTTAAAATAATAGTTTTGGACATCGTAAAATTCTTGATCCACCTTGCGTCATTGAATTGTGTCATGACAAAATGACTGAACCAAGTTGTGATCGGAGAACCACCCACCAACTAAGATCTTTGGGAAGCAATAAACCAGCATTGGAAACGCGATAATCATGCAACATAGTTGCTAAAAGTTCCGCCTTTGCTATATTGCGGTCACCCAGCAACCGAGAACATTCTTCGCCATGGTCATCCTCACATCTCTCTTCTTCCGGAAACATGATAGTAGCAGCACTATGCAAGAGCACAAGATAAAAAGAGAGAAGAGATAAGGAAGTAGTGCACGACATACCTACTCTTACACCGTAAGGGATTCCAAATAAACTTGATCAACCCGATCGCGTACACAAATGCACACAAATGAAGAGAAGGTGAAGAGGCAGGGCGGAAGAACTAAAAAAACAAACAATGCGAGTACAATTTCTCCTCCCATAGCGGTACAAGTAATATGACGACACCCTTTCTGCAAACAAAACAAAATGTGCTGGTTCTCCAAACCTCCGTCTAGACCATTACGTCAGCTTATCATCCGACACTTCATCCATCCAATGTTTATTTGTCTCAGAGTGTAGATAGATTCATGAAGGTACGCTTTTCAAAGAAATGGAGGCTCCTGTTCATTTATATGAACCTTCAGGTGCGTACAGACCCTTAGTACCGTAGGTATTGCTTGCTTTTGTTACTCCCAGTTCTGCTTCCATGTGCTAGTACATATGTCTTGTGTTGTACATGTTCAATAATCCAACATCAAATTAGTGAAACAAGAAATTCTACTACAAATAAATTAAGTTCATTTTCTAAAGTTTCACAAGCTATATACAATTCCTTATTACCAAACATCAATAAATTGATAACACTAAGAACTGTAGTATACATGTTGAACATTTTCCTTTGAGTAGCATACAAGGTAATTCTACAACCATGTGTTCAGTTGACAATGTTGACATCTATGAAGACATCTTTGGAGACATCATTGTTGACATTTGTGAAGACATCTTTCGAGTTTCATCCACAACAAATCAACTATAGCATGTTTTAGATTTTTCTCCATAACAAATCAGCTACAGCACGTTCTAGACTTTTCTCCACAACAAATCTCCACAAGTTGTAGAGTTTCTTCCACAACAATACCTGATAACAACAATAACATCTTCACTTCTATCCACTTAGAAAGCAAAAGAGGAACCTTCTTGGAAACATTGCATACTTATCTCTCAAGTAGTGCATGCTCCATGGCTCTCTCTACAACTAGTTTAGTTTATAATCATTTGAAAACCTCTACACACTAAACTCTAACCTCTTAAAAAAATGAAGGCAAAACCACAAAAATAAGCTTTTTGCAATCTCTACTTCCACTTTAAGGTCTCATGACTTAAGTATGGCGGAGGCAACAAACCACCTTTGTTCATCCAATTCACTAGATGTAAATCATCCTCATCGATGTTATCTTAGACATTTCAAGGACGTCATTAAGAGAAAGTTGGATATCATCCTCATCGATGTTATCTTAGACATTTCATGGACGTCATTAAGAGAAAGTTGGATATCATCATTAATATCTTTCCAAACGTTCCAAGCTTGGCTATTGATAGTAATTTTTATACTTACATAACTTAAAGACTTTACTTACCTAGAAATCTCGCTTTTCCTAAAAGAATAACTTGTGTATAAATGTGTAAAATGAGATTTACAAGTTTTTGATCAATCAAATTTTGATATAAGCACAATCTTTTGTTTTAGGCAAACAAAACATCTGACACTTGCGACAAAATGCTTAAAGTATATTTAAAATGAAATAAGATGTTTTTGAAAGTATGAGCTTCATAAAATTAAAATTTGTAATGAACATTATGAAAGTTTGATAATTGGTGGGTGAGAGCACACTAGGGTGGCACACTTACGGCCACCAAAAAGTAGTAAAAAGTTTAAAGATTTTTTAACATTATTTGGTGAAAGTCGATCCTATAAAAACATTGTATGCAATTTAAACATCATGTCCTTATAAGTTAGTCCTTGATGTACTAGAATTAGTGAATGAAGTTGAAAAAAAAAATTTGCTAGACTAATTTATGTTATGTAAAAGGTTTAGCACTTTGACAACAAAAATCATATAATACATTTTCATTTTTTCAATGTAACAACCTGTCCGAAAGCATTTAAGATGCTCTCAAGCACTTAGAAATTTGGTTGGTACTATCTTTTTTATAAGAAATGATTTTTGTACTTGTGTGGATTTTTGGCAATGTGTACCAAGACTATAAATGATTCTATAATGCAGAAAAGAAACCTTTTACATATAGGTCCCTAAAATTTTGGAACAAAGGACAATTGGCTATCAAATTTTACTAATTTTCTCACCATAAAATATATAAAAAACTAGTACTTAACTATTAAGAGCCCTACTAAATTGGTCATTGAAAAATATTTTTTGTCACAAAATAAAAACATAATGTACTACTTCGTCCAACCTAGTGTGCTCTCACCCCTATGGATGTTTGCACACTGTCGTTTACCAACTTGTTGTCAAAATGCAAAACTTTGTCTTCTTTTTAATCTTTAAAAAAATCATGAATAAAACACGGTGGTAGAAATTTTAAAAAAATTGAACTTGTACAACTAAGTGATGTCGTCTTCCAATGTCAAAAAAAGAAATTGAAATAAAAAACATGCAATCCAAATCAATGTTTATGCAAGATATTTATGCCTTTTGTAGTGAAAAAGAACACACAAAAATTTTGAAAAAGAAAGGAAGGTTGTGAATGGAATTTTTAGCTATAAATTTTTCCAATTTGTGAATATATGAAGAGAAATATGCTCTTTATTTTTCCAAGTTTTTCCAAATTACTGAAGTTTAAATTTAAAACATACATTACCAAAAACTATTTTCTGATCATTACTTAGATACATTTTTGATGAATATTTAATTGGTAGTGTCCATGACATTAGAGATGAGCACTGAAGACATTGGCGTGTTTCGTAGACGTCAAATCGGATGATTTCTCAAACATCTGTTCAGAGACATATATTCATTATTGCAATTATAGTTAGTCCGATGTCTATAGAGTAATTAGAGTCAGTCCGCTGTCTACATAATATCTTGCCAACATGGCACTTTTGCGTATACAAGCATGTCTTCTGAGACATCTACAAAGACATTTGCAAAAACATCCACGTCTCCACGAACATCTTCATGTTGTTGGTATCTCTATGCCCTTCCAAATGTTAAGACATCACGTAAGACAATAAAATATTCTCGCGCCACGTGTTAGGGGCTGTTTCTAAAGACAACTCCTAACGGTTTTGACTAGGACACTCGACTGGATAATAACGACATCTCTGTTGGGTTTGCCAGTGCGAACTTGTACCAGACATCCATTAACTTCATCGGCTGGTTCGACAGGGTCTTGTAGCGGCCAGACTTCATCCGCAACGGCACCGGTTGGGCACTTGCCCAGGCCGCCATTTGCCTGCGCAGGGGGTCGGTTTGCTTCGTCAGTGGCATTCGCGTGCTTGAGACCTGTACCCAACAAACCCGAGTCCGACTCGCCACGAAACGCAACGGCTAACAGCAGATCGGGCGCGCTTCCGGATCGGGCGAAACCCTAGTGGTCTGGCGCGCACTCGTGGAATCACTCGTTTTCTACTATTGTAGCACTTGCGCTTATGTTTAACCTCAACTGGGCTACTCCTGAGACAAATTGGACCACTCCCGAGACTACTACTTCGGCGCAATGCTCGCGCAAACCCTCGCACCTCACTATTCTCACTCTCGTGACTACTCTCGCTACTTTCGGGTGCCACATGACGTAGTCCTCCAGGTGGTATTGGGTCGAAGGTTGTTGGGTACTGGCCCATTGCGCGTGGTTCCACTGCCGGGTGCCATGTTGTGCAGCAGCGTGAAGTCGGTCTTCGTCCAAGCGCTTGAGGTCGAATGTGCGGGCGGCCAGCACTCGGCGGGGTGTGAAGTTGGCCGGATCTGTCGACCGGCCGGTCGGCACGATATACTTTGTCGGCATGAGAGGGGTGAGGCCATACACGAGTTGGACGAAGGGTGTATGACCGGTGACCACTTTGTAAGCGGTTCGATAGGCAAACAACACGATGTGTAGTTGAACGTCCCAGTCGTTGCGGTTGTCATTGACGAGCTTCCGGAGCATCTGTACAATGACTTTGTTGGTCGACTCCGCCTGTCCGTTGCCTTGTGGGTAATACGTGGTTGATGTGGTATGGCGAAGTAGGAAATGTTCGGTCAACTTCTGGATTGTCGAGTTGATGAAATGTCCACCCTGGTCGCTGACGAGGTGGAGAGGGCACCCAAAGCGGGTGAGGATAGTTTCATAAAGAAACTAAGCAGTTTCCCTGGCAGTATTGCCGCGGAGGGCTCTTGCCTCGACCCATTTGGTGGCATAGTCAGTTGCTACGAGAATATATCGACATGCAATGTGTCGGGTTTTGTTGACTGGACCGACGAAGTCGAGTCCCCACTTCATAAATGGCTTGGCTGGGAGTTGTGTGACGAGTTTGGTGGTGACTGTCTTCGGAAGTCCCCCGGATAGTTGACACTAGTGGCAAGTTCAATAGTAATCGACTATGTCCCAAAAAAAGGTCGGCCACCAGTACCCGACATCCAGGTTTTTTCGGATTGTAATGTCGTGTGAAAAATGGCCGCCCGCATTTCCTTTGTGTAGTTCCCGCAGGATTTGTCGATTCTTCTCGATTGGTAGTACCAGGAGAAGTCGGTTGTCCTTGCCGAGACAATGGAGTCGTTTGTTGATGAGTTGGTACGGAATCGCCTTGTGAGCCAAGCGTTTGCGTTCTTCCTTCGGCATAGACAGTGGAAATGTGCCGGTCTGCAGGTAGTCTATGATCGGCTGGGACCAGTCGTGTTTGGCTCCAAACATTTGGGCGTCCGTCGTTTGGTTGGGTATGCCGATGGCGGGCTCCGCTCCCTCGTTTTGGAATAGTGCGTTGGCAATCCCATGGGTCTTCCCTGGCTTGTAAACCACTGTAAAATTGAACTCGAGAAACAAAAGCAACCAGCGAGCCAGTCGACCAAACACTTGAGGTTTATTTATCAAATACTACAAGGCGATGTGGTCGACAAAAAACACGAAACGATTTCGAAGGAGGTAATGGCGGAACTTATTTACCGCATACACCATGGCAAGTGCCTCCTTTTCCGTGGTCGTATAGTTCTTCTCGGCTTTGCTGAGGAGTCGGTAGGCATACGCGATCCTGTCGGGTTCTGAGCCAGTAGTGCGCCGACCGCAATGTCCAAGGCATCGGTGTGGATGTGGAATTCCAGAGACCAGTCGATACCAATGAGAATCGGGGCGGACCGGTAGCGCTCCTTGATATTCGTAAATGCCTCCTCGCATTCGATCGTCCAGTCAAAAGGTTTGTTCTTGTGAGTTAGGCAAGTAATTGGCTCCATGATGGCTGCATAGTTCTTCATGAAGCAGCACTTGAATTGTGCCAAGCTGTTGAATGTTTGTATAGCCTTGACATCTTTTGGTGCCGGCATGTCGACCAAAGCTTGGATCTTCTTGGGGTCAAGAAACTTGCCTTCTTTGCCGACTATGTACCCTAGTATTACTCCTAAAGGAGACATAGAAAATACATTTTTCGGGGTTCAAGCTAACATCGTACTGTCAACAGCGCTCAAACACCAGTCGGAGCTTGGGAAGATGGGAGTCGATGTTGCTGTAGACACTGAAATCATCGAGAAATAATTTCATGAAGTCCCCCAGGTACTCTTTCAATACTTGGTTGACGATCCGTTGGTAAGTCGGAGGTGCGTTCTTCAATCCGAAGGGCATCACGACCCATAAATAGGCGCTCTATTTGGTGATGAAGGCGGTCTTTGGTCGATCTGTCGAGTGGATGCGGACTTGATGGTATCCTGAAAAACAGTCGATAAAGGAGTATGCATCGTACCCGATAACTGCGTCGAGGACCTCGTCTGTAAAAGAAAGGGGTAGGGATCCTTCTTGGTAGTGGCATTTAAACGGTGAAAATCCATGCAGATGCGGAATTTGCCGTTTTTCTTGGGAACCACTACAATAGGGGATAACCAAGTCGCATGGTCGACTGGAGCAATGAAACCTGCTGCGAGAAGTCGTTTAAGGTCGTCCTTAACTGCTTTGGCGTAATTGGGATTCATTCAGTATCGAGCTTGATGACTTGGTGAGATAGTCGGGTCGAGTTCGATACGGTGTGTCGCTACGTGCTCTGGTATGCCCCGGAGGTCGTTGTAGGAGAAGGCGAACACGTCGATGAATTCTTTAAACAAGGCAATCGCGCTTGCCTTCAATTCCGGTCGGATGTTTGTGTTGAGCTTGAGTAGCTTAGGGTCGGTCGGAGTGCCGACATTGACGAGGTCTAGGCGATCCGCTTTGTTATGGCTCCAATGCGCGATATCCACGTACCGAAGTTTGTCTTGGATTGGGACGTCGTCGACGGGCATCGTCCCCGGGGCATGATTGATCGTATGCATCCTGTCGTTGTTGTTTACTAACGAAAAGTCGACTGGGTTGGTCGGGTCCTGGTTGGCGGTTGTCAGTGCATGGCAGTCGATAGTGCTCAGGGTGTGTAATGTCGGGTTGGAGGCGAACAAAATCTCCTCTTCCTTGTCAGTGATGCCGTCGATGAAGTTGTAGCAGATGAGGGCATGGGGTGTAACTGCTTTCATGCCCAATTCGCGATTCATTTTCACCGTTTTTATAGTGCCATTGCCCATGATCTGGACTTCATTATTGCCCCAATCGTGGATCACATTGGCATGTTGGAGCCAGGGTAGACCGAGTAGGAGTCGATAGTCGGATTTGACTGTCAAACAGTCCAGGACGATTAAGGTAACCGTATAAGGAATACTATGGATGTGAATTTTCACATCTCCGATGAGGCCTTTGGGTATTGCTAGGGTGCCATTTGCCATTTTGAGATTGAATGGCACCGGAGATGGTTTTGGTAAACCTAGGCGGCGACGTTTGTCCTCGGTGATGATGTTGAGACCCGATCCTTCGTCGATGAAGACATCATCGACTATGTTTTTGCCCACGGCAACCGATATCTCATATCACTGGCATGTGCCAGTCGACGACAGACGTGGCGGCTATGGTGATGTCGTTGTCGGTATGGAATCGGAGAGCCGATTGCAGTATCGGGGAGACACGCAGTAAATCCCTCAAGGATACTTGAATTTTGCAGTTGTTGACTTGTTGAAGTAGGTGTGTAGGGACTCGGGTGTCGTCCTCAAAACTGGATGTTGTTGACCGTCGAGGCAAAAGAGGTTGCTGGGGGAGAATGCTCGCATCCCAGGCGGAGGGTAGAGATGTCTCCGTGATCGGTTGAGCCACGCGGGGTTCCAGTTCGTTCTGTAGGACACGAACTTGGTGTATCATGTCGTCCCGGAGCGTCTCCTGGGCTGTCCAGTTGGGTTGCTCCGTAGAATCAACCTCGGGGGTCGGTGTCGACGTAGCTTGGCTGCAGGTGATGGCGGCTACCGTGTTGACGCCGATGTTATCTGGGTTCTGCTCCTCGATGACCACTGTCGACGTAGAGGCGACGGGGGTTTGCTGCGGAGTTGTGTCACGAGTCGTGTGATCTTGGGGTCCTGCAATAATAGACAGAGGTGAGTGGGATGCTTGAGAGATTTGCAGAGAGCACAAGGGTAATGGCGCCGTGGTCGATACTTCGATCCTGTCGATGTTGGTGCTGGCGTGATGGATGCTACGGTGGCTGGTGCTGCACGAGCGGCACGTTGTTTGCCGTATTCGCTAGTGGGATTGAGAAAGCAATCGTCGATGTGCCCTGATCTTTTGCAAAGTCCGCAAATCGGACGCTTTGCGTCAACCCGGGTCGGGATCGGACTAGGGTCCGCTTCTCTGGAGAGTCCACTTTCGGCGAGTTTAGCTGAGTTTTTGGCTTCGGCAAGGGTCCAGCGTGGTAACCCGACTGCAATAAACCAGCTCAAAAATTGCTTAGTAGGAAATAATCACTTGGCATGTTTGCAAATTGACTAGCTAATTTCATCATACATTTGTAATAGTCGTCTACCGACTCTTTGGATTCCTGTTTAAGGGATCTAAACCAAAGGTACGCTTGATCGTCATTGTCGATCTCTTGGTATCGATATTTGAAGGCATCGAGTAAAACTGGAAGGCTTTGGGTCGGGTAGGTGTTTCTTTGGGTTGTGAACCAAGTATAATTACTGGCATCAACTAAGGAGTTCCCGAACAAGGCTACTGTAATTATCGGGTCGGTTTCACCATTTAGAGTAAGTGCATTTGTAAATCTATGCACATGGGTCATTGCGCATTTACCTTCATGATAGGTAGGCATGCTAACCGGTTTCCTAGCCGTTTGGCGATGAAGGGGGCCAACTGGAGGTCGCGTGATGGCTGCAGTTGTCGGCCATGCAGGGAGACCCGACGCGTAACGCGGACACTCGTCTATTGTGTGTCGGTAAGACCCACACACAAAACACAAGCGTATATTGACAAAGGGAACTGTCGTATAGGTAGGGCTAGGAATACCTGTCGATACCAACGTGGAAGGCATTGACGGGTAAGACGTGGGCGGTGTCGATCCGGATCTCGGGGCACCCGAAGGAGTCGTTGTTGGGGGTGTCGAGGTCGGGATTGTGCCAGGAATACTCGCGGGTTGGAGTAGATGAAGGGCTTGTCCCTGAAAAGGAAGGGTTGCTGGGGCGCGAGGCAGCATCGGCGGTGCGCGAGAGCTAGGAGGAACTGCTGGAGTCGGAGGTCGATTCTTGAGATTCAATATATCCGGCGGGTGTGACGTACGGTCGGAGTTGTATGTCTCTCATATCGGATCGGCTAAGCTGGGGTTGTTGGCGAGATCTCTGTCAAGCTGATTGTGAGGAAAGGCGGTTTGTTGGTCGAGTGATGAAGGTCGACTAGTCAAGGGCTGTTCCACAGTTCCCGATATGTCCGGATAGGACATCGGGCCACTAGCTATAAGTCGTGCTAGCCGGAATGCCAGGAATGCCTGCTGGTTTTGCAAAAGCATAATTTCGGCTTGTTGGTCATACAACGTGTCGACCAATGTGTTGCAAGGTGCGTACCTGGCATGTGTGCTCGAAGGTCGTGGTGGGAGGATTGTCTCTTGGGGAAATGGGTCGCCAGGGGACTACTGCCGAGATGTCGGCTCTCCGCCGCGGCTGTGAGGCTTAGACGCCGATGTTGGGGACGGTGAGGAGGTCGGTCATGGCGGGTCGACATCTGCGGGTTTTGGCAGATGTGCCATGTTGTTGGTGTGAATTCCACCGACTGGCGCTCGATTGTCGGGTCGGACGATCACCAATGGTGGCGAAGTCGTTGAGGGTTGCTGATTGCGTAGTTCGCGTAGAGTCTACGGATTGCAGAGTTGGTCAGCAGTAATTTCCAAGGAATCGGGGGCGTCGCTTGCTCGCGTGTGCCTACCCGACATAGTCCGGCCGCATGTCGGTTCCCAGATCTACATCTAGATCTGAATTTGCAGATCTGGATCAGGATCTCGATCGGAATCGTAGATCTTAATCTGGATTTGATATTGAAATCGACTGGTTTTGCGCAATGGAATTTTGAGAGCTGGTTTTTGTGTGGGGGTTTGCTATTTGCTCCTTTGGCAGTGCAAAACCACTTCCACGTACGGTGTTTGTGTGCAAGTTCCCAGTTCTCGTTGTGTCGACAGTTTCGACGACGGTGTGGTCGGTTAGGGTTTGGGAACTAGCTTGGATTTCACAGCGACGTTTAGGACGACGGTGTTTATGAAAATCACTAGGCAATGACGGTCGGTTAGGGCCGCGTGTGCCTGATGTGTAGCCGTGCTACCGCCGGGTGTGATGCGTACATATCGTCTGCGTGCAAGACTGTCGCGCGATTTAGCTTGGGCGGGCACCACGGAGTTAGGTACCCGGTTACAAGATCGATCGTGCAACAAAGAAATTAACGTAGGACTTAAGCATGGTCGCCAAATGTTAGGGGCTATTTCTATAGACAACTCCTAACGGTTTTGACTAGGACACTCGATTGGATAATAACGACAAGTCGTGTCGACAGTAGGTCGGCCGTACTGTCGAGTAGAATCTACCTTACTAGACACCTAGAAAGACTTAGCAGAGCAAAACTCTAGTCGACAGGGAGGACAGGTCGAATGTTACCCCTGTCGAATACCTCATTCACTCGTAACCTCGTATTGCTGCAATAACCGAAGTTGACTAGACTCACTCGACAAAACGAAGTCGATTACAAAGACAAATTATCAACACAAGAGGCGGCTGCTTGAGAGGAGGAGAAAACATATTATGAAATGAAGAGCAACACCCTTCTACTCGAGAAGGGGGTACATATAGTCTTAGGTCTGACACTGTGTGAAACCTAGTCTACCCGATCTGGTCGGGTCGACCCTTTCAGTCGACTTACAGTGTCGGCTGACTGGTCGGCCGCCTAGGTCGGGTATCAACTGCCTATTCCTCCTAACTCCTCCGCGGATATCAACCGGATATCGACCAAATCCACTATCGACCGAGTGTCGACTAGCCAAACTTAACCTAAGGGAATATTTGGAGAATATTCGGTTAACACCAGACAAAACTTTTTCAAATATAGTAAGAAATCTAATCGGGTTTAGAGGTCTTACGAAGAGATAAAGAAGAACGGGGTTTTCTTATATTGATTGGAGAACTTACGAATAGGTATTTAAATCACGTTAGTATGATGTCTGGAAGGCAACAATAGACGATGAATTTTGTTCCCTTGTTGAGAACAATACCTAAGAATTATAGCCTCTTGCGCTCAATCGTGAGCGAATTTCCTACAAGTGGCTATTTAAACTCAAGCATAATGCGGATGGAAGCATTTCCCCTTTAAGGCTCGTTTGGTAGCTTGTGGCTTCTTGCACATTCTTAGACTTGACTATGCTAAAACTTTGCGCCCGTTGCGAAAGCAGACAACATGCGAACTATTCTATCGTCGCTCCACAAGTTTATGAAATGTGTCAGTTCAACACTAAGACTGCATTTCTACAAGGAGACCTGGTTGAGAAGATCTACATGAATCACGTACTGGATTATGAAGTTTCTGGTGGTTCTACAGGCTCAAGAAAAATATTTATAGATTGAAACAAGCACCTCATGCGTGGAATCGGAGATTTGATCGTTTTCTGCGACAATTTGATCTCCATCCCACTCTAGAGGATCCATGTGTGTATGTTTTGGAATCTGCGCCTTTCTTCATTACAACGATCTTTGTTCATGATGGCCTTGTTGCAAGCAAGTCACTAGTGCGCTTAAAGGAGTTGATTGCCTATGAGCCAACTGATATACACAGCTAGAATTCAGCTAGAATTCGACATTTATTAATAGTGACAATTTTTGTTGCATGTATATTTCATGAGGAGAAAAGCGAGCTTTTCCTGCTGGGCCTTTCTCGTTCGAAAGCCATTAGTAGCAGTGGCGCCTACTGCGTAGAAACCAACTGATGCGTCAAGGGGCAAGGCTTGGATCTAGAGGAGAAGGCGAGCGACAGGCTTCAAGGCAGAAGGAGGACTGATATCGGAGCTTCTGAAGGCGAAAGAGCCATTACTGGAGTTTAAATACCACCCTTTCATCACATCGGGGTATATCTCAGCGAGTGCTCAATTGGTCGCCGGCAAGGTTGAGCCACCACCTAATGACGGTGCTGAAAAAGCTTCCGTACTTGCATCGAAGACAATCGAGTTCACCAAGGATGAGATTGCTCTAGGCTGAAAAAGCATGGGGAATGGGGAGCAGCAACTGTCGCGTGCAGATTATCTTTTGAATCATATATTGCGTAACAGTGCTTGAGTTCGTAACCTACAACCTGAAAACTTCAGTAAGTCCTTACAAACACTTGCATTCATTGTATGTTGAAGTCATAATAACCCATCATTGTTTAAGTATGTCATATTGTACAAAATCAGGGGTAACATAGTGGCCTTATTTTCTAGGGTTGTATATCTTCTTCCTTTCTTCGAAAGCTTCTGAGTCTTCTTTGCAAGCTAACTGATGATCACTGGGAGGAAGTTTTCTGGGACGCTGACTCGTGCCTTAATAAGTCCACGAATTTGTTGAATCCAGTTCCTATCGGTTATCGGTACATCTTCCATAGCGATGAGTTCAACACTTTGAAAGCTGACTGCTGATCATTGGAAAGAAATTTGCCGTGAAGCTGACTGTTGCTTGGATAAACACGCAAACATGTTAAATCGGTTACCGTTATATCTTTCTATATCCTCCGCATCCAAGGTGGTGGTTGCCCCATCCAAGGTGGTCGCTCCATCCAAGGTGGTCGCTCCATCCAAGGTGGTAAGCATAAGATATAGAGCCAGTGTCTAGGCATCAAGCGTGATTCCAACCTTGACTCTTGAGCTTTTCCAACCAACTATCGAGGTTGTAGCATAGTTCGATATTGTCGTAGAATATTGGGGAGTGCTGGGGAGTCCGTTACTATAGAAACTAACAGGAGTTTGGGGTTTGTGCAAGGAGTTTTGTCACATAAATGGGTGTTGGAGAAATGGGTTGTGTATATGGCGACAGAATGGTTATCACCTCAAGACTTGGCATCGGTCGCGGGAACATGCAAAAGGCTGGTGAATGTAGTGAAGGTCCTCACGGAGGCTCGAGTAGCGGATGCAACGCAGGGGATGGAGCGTTGGCGAGTGCCAGTTGGCAACAACGTGGATTCATGTCGCTACCCCTAGTTCCGCTACACGCCGTCTTGTTGCTTCCCTACCTCCTCCTCCGAGCCTCATTGCTGGGGCAGGAATGATCTACCGGAGCAGTATCGGCATTGCTTTTCCTGCTGGGTCTTTCTTGATTGAAAGCCATTAGCAGCAGCGGCGCCTAGTGCGTAGAGACCGGCTGATGCGACAAGGGGCGAGGCTTGGATCTAGACGGGAAGGGAAGCGACAGGTTTCAAGGCGGAAGGAGGAACGAAGAGGGGCAATAGAGCGCAAACGAGGGGCATGGAGGCAAGCCACAGGGTTTCAACCTTGCTCTAAGCCCAATCGGCACGAGTTTTTAGGCTCACTAGGATCACTTTCCATACAAGTAGTATTGAATAATGGCTTGCATTTTTATAAAAGTGGTTTATTTTATTTTATTTTTAAATCAAGAAAAAAAGCATGTTTTCTCATTGTTGGGCAATTTTGTAAAATTAAATTGATTCGACATGAATATTATTCAAATAGATAAAATCTATCATCTTTCTTATTGTAGCATAAGTCTGGTGAGTGTAGTAAATTGTAATTTTGTTCAAAAATAAATTTATTTTTTAGTATCTCAACTTAAATGAAATTAGCTTAAAGTAAATGTCAAAAAGAGAGTATTTTGAGCTACCCAATGTATACCTACGTTAGTCTATCTTTTTTGTTTCCAACTACCATGGCATCCTCAAGTAGTGATAATTGGTATGATTGGAATTATCTCTTTCCTTTTAATCACAAATCTAGTATACCTTCTCTAGATAGTGTGGAATTTAATTTGAAACATCCAAGTATAATATCTAAAATGATTTTGTTGAGGTTTATTATTTCTTTGTATTTTATCACATTTAATTTTCATGCTATAAATATAATCTTGTACATGTTTCAAGTTGCACAACTTGGTGGTGTGTGGTTGCTTGGTATGCATCTAGGTGACGTTTCTGCAAGAAAAGTTTTTACAGAAAAAATGCAAAAGAAATGGTTTTGCAATGCGTTTTGGATTGTGTTGGAGAATCACTCGATGCTAACTCAAACCTCGGTCGGAGGAACTTTCGTGAACCACGTATATCGGTGAACATTTGTTTTGGGATGCTCTTATTCCGACATGTTCAAGTCCTTTGCTCGGGTCTCCGAGTGCATTCTAAATAGATTTGACGAAATTCGGGTTTCTTCGTAAGGCTCTTTGCACATATAAGTTATTACTCAAAACTACCATAAGAGAATCCATTGCTTGAGGGAAGGAAGACATGAGAGCAACAACGACACAAGAGTAGCAAGAGTAACAATAGAAGTGAAAACAGTAATCTTGAGCGAGAAACGAGAGTGTGAGCGAGAGCGCAAAGCGGAAGGTGAGAGCGAGAGGGAGTGAAGCAAGAGTCGTTAGCAAGAACGTGAAGTAGACTAAGATAGCGCCGGTTTTGGCGCACGTTAAGGTTTCACATAAGGTGGTGACATTTTGTACATTCCTCCATTCAGGATAAATTCCCCTCGTTTTCCTGTAGGACACTTAATGCTTCGCAGAATCAATACTAGTATTTGTATATCCATCGATGAAACCTTCTTGTTTTGTAGCAATTTAGGTTACTCTAGAACATTCTCCATTCATGTAGGAGGCGGACGTTAGTTGCAATTGGCACTTCTGTTCTCAATACTCTTGCTATAAAAAAATTCTTGATATCATGATTAAAAAAATCGCACGATTCCCAGAAAAAAACTTATTGTGTTTTAAATCAAGTCTTGTCTTCATACTCATCAATGTATTTCACTTAAGATTGAGATCTTTAAATTTTTATGGTAGCCAATTAATTACAAGAAAGGCAAGCTGATTGAAGTATCGGAAAAAAACTTACTTTACTTCAAATCACGTCTTGTCTTCCTACTAATCAATGTATTTCACTTAAGGTTGAGATCTTCAAGCTTTTTGGTAGGCAATTTATTACAATGAAGGCGAGCTGATTGAAGTCATTGGCGAGCTGATTTGTGCTTTTAGGTTTTGGAAACGGCTTGAATTGATGTACTTTTCAGTTTTGGAAACGACTTCTGTTACTTACGTTGATGATGATATTACACGTTTCATTTTTGGATACATGGCATAGGTGGAGATCACCAATCATTAATGTTCGAAGAAGCCATGGAGATGAGTGCGGGAAGGAGTTTTGTTAGAACGAGGACATGTGCCTTCAGTGGAGGGAGTTATATCCAAGCAAAAGGAGTCAAATATGGTTCTCATGGCGTTTCTTTGTGTCCTTAGGGCTCGAGCTAGTTCGTTGCCATCTCCAACAACTCTTATGAGGACATTACCAACCATAGTTGCTGTAAGAAAAAACAAGAGCCGGTTAGAGGGACCGAAGACCAACATCGGGCATGTATTTGCAATTAGAGGACCGCAGATTCAACTTAAATCATACATATACGTCAGTTACAGAATCTGCCGACATCGACTCTCGTTTGAGCTAGATTCACTTTGGAGATTCTTATTCGATTTGGTCTAGAGGACTCGCATGCGGTTTTGACTCTTGCCGTTTCGAATGTACATCTTGAAAGCGTCCATGCAGATAACAATGAGCCTTCTCCAATATTTCCTTATCAAGAAATAGTAGGTTGTTGCCTATATTTGGCTACGTCTACTGTCCATGACTTGACTTTTGCGGTGTTAAAGGTGGCCCAATTCGCATCCAAGTTCTGTAAGATAAATTGTACTGCAGTAAGACAGATCTTCAAATATTTGTACGAGACTGTTGATCTTGGACTCTCCTATTTGCGTACACCAATTTGACATGAGCTTGTCGCACATGCAGATGCCAACTACGCCAGCGATAATGGCTATCGGAAATCCAAGAGTGACATCGCTCTTTTATTGAACTCCGGTCCAGTGAAATGATGGTCGTCTCGTAAGCAATTATATATGGCGAGTACATATCAGCTTCTCTTGCTAGAAAAGAAACGTACTGGACGAGATGCTTGTTGGGTAGCATTGGTTTTCCTCAATCCGGACCAACGCTTTCTACAAATAATTAAGTTGCAATCTGGCTGGGTCACAACCCAGAGCATCACCAACGAACCAAACCAAGCTAATAAGGAAATTGAGGTCAAGTTTGTTTCCACACCTCTTCATCAAAGCGTTACCATCGGCCAAGTTTCACATGCTGCGTTCTTCTCTCAGCATGTCTCAGATTCTCAAAGAAATAGGAGAGTGAGAATATGAGATATGAACTTTGATTATGTCTTTGAGTGGGAGTCTTGGATGTACGGAGACATTGGATAAATCTCATTCAGTATTGTTTCACCTTCCACGATGAGGGTTACGTCGGTAGGTGGTTAATAAGTAGTTGCTTGATGAGTGACCTCTTCATCTGTGTAAGCGTGTAAGATTTTTGGATGCAATTTTCAATATTCACGGATGGTTGAGCACATTGTGGACAATTGCACAAATGTCCCCAATCATTTTAAAAAAAAAGGAACGCAAATATTGCAATAAAGAAATTTACATAACTCTGCAAACTGAAATCGAAAATAAAGACACCAGGACATAATCGAAAGCTCCCGGGGTATAAATCTAAAGCATTTTTACGATCTAGATGCTCCTATTCACGCTAAAGTCATACTTCCAGTTAAAGCCGCAGCTCGCCCAACGAGCTGCAACCCTAGTACCATAACAGATGCTGTACTTTCTAGCTTGAGAATTCAACGCCGCGATCCAGCATAAGGGCGATAATCAGGAGATCGGCTTCGGTAGGATCGGGCTGGTGGACTGCAAAATATGAACGTAGGTGGTCAGAAGCATGAATGACGAAACACCACATAGAAAGGGAGGGTTCCACTCAATATCTTCATCAAGAGATGAATTTCCTTTCGGCCAATAACTTGATGAAATGAGCAGAATACTGAATGTGCAGTGATTTGAAAGATGGGCCTCCTACCTGCGATTGCGTCCACTTCCCCGTGCAGGGCTTCGATCACGCCCATAAGGAGGTGGGCTGCCCCTTGCGGCCCCTCTGTAGCGGCCAGGACTCCCGCCCCGTCCACCTGACGGTGCCTCACCATCTTCGCGAGCCGCATACTCCACAGTGATAACGCGATCCGTCACCTTACTGAAATAACCACTCAGAGCTTAGATCTGGTTACAACATACCTTCTCACACAATTCATGAAAGCAAGAGCAATCGACGCTCCGTACAAGTGTTCTCGAATCGAGACACTGAATATGCAGCACGACAGCAATGAAAATTTCTTTTAAAACTTGAAACATTGCCTCAACTTCTGAGCTCGAGGCAATCCTATCAAGGTCCTAGAAAAAACAATGAGAACGCAACGAATGCAAAAGAGGACAATTCTTACCTCATGTTGGTGCATTCTAAGGCTTTGGTAGCCTCTTCCTGCGTCTCGTACTGGACAAACCCGAAGTTCTTTCGGATTTGAACACGCACTAACTTCCCATATGGCTCAAAGTGACGCTCCAGATCCCGCACCCGTGTATTGATGGGATCAAAGTTTACAACGAACAGGGTCTTTGAGGGACGAAGCTTAGTGTTGCTCCTGCGAGCATCCTCTCGCCTCCGAATGGCGCCATCGCCTTGCTGCTTAAATCAAAGAAAGCATCGAATTAAAACAGTATAGTACGGGTGCATGTTTATGCATTGACAGCAACAACAGAGCCCAGTACGCCTTGTGCATTAGCCAAGAGCGAAAGACTACCTTAGCCCACTCCACACTGAGCCGCCGGCGCTGCCTGCCGAACTCCATATTGTCAAGGTGGCGAATGGCGTCCTCAGCATCGCGTTCGTCATCCATGTAGACAAATGAAAAGCCTGTGCAGCCAGAAACTAGAGCATGAGCAAGCTACAAATCAGAGAGAGCCAAGCAGAAACCAGAGTTAGGTATTTAATGAGAAATCCCCATCCGAGGCCAGAAATCAAGATGAAAAAAGTCATACAAAAAGTACACCCTTAAGAATCTGTTGTTACGGTTTTGAGAGGAAAAATTGATAAGCCACCTGGCCACTTATAAGTGTCTGTTGTCTGCACAAAGTAAAGTCAGGAGTCTATTGTTGACAAAGAAATAAGGGTCAGCCAAGCTTGCACCAATCATGCTGATCTCCATCGTCTGCTGCAGTAGTAAGTGATTCTAGATGATGCACATGTAGACATAACGTAGAGATGTAGCTGAGGTGGACACTTCGTGCCGAGGTAGACTTTCGTGATGGTAATCTAGGATGATCACGCCTTGACTGAGCGTCACGCACATATGAGGGGCCAAAACGTTGTCATTTATGCTGTCACCCATTGCATTAGAGGGGGAGATACATCTGATGACTGATGACAAGATGATGACTGGCAGATAGTGATCTGATGTGTTCAGTCAGGCACATAAATGAACCCAATTGTTGGCAAGAGGAGCAATATCCTCAATGAAACTGCCAGCAAGAGAGCTGCCATGCTCTCCGTGCTCATGCCTGCGGTAACACATCCATCCTTGAGAACCTACAATTATTCCACCAAGGACCTATCCTTGTGCTTCTAAATGACACAGATGAGAACGAGAATCAAAACGGGGAACGTGACCACAAATCAATAAACTCTCCACGAATAGAACGTGAACTGCATGATACAGTTCACGATTAGGAAAGTACTCAGAAGTCTTCCCAATTACGACCTCTCCTCAGTATACACGGCTGGAGATAAGACTCGTAAACGCACTCTGATACTCTCAGACCTACTACTGACACGCCATCGTTTCCTCTATGATTTCTTCGAACACAACATACTCAAAACATCAACAAGCGCAAATCGATCCAACAAGACGCGACCTAAATGCAACACTCCTGAAACAGTGCATATTTATATTAAGATCGAACACAACCTCCACATTAAAGCTCGAGTCGGTTGCCTACCGAAGAACTTTGCACAATTGAGATTTAGCATGCAGTACCGACATGATATATCCTGAAACCCTGACAATCCAAGCATTCTACTGAAAGCATCAATGCTCGGGTCTTAAAGTTTCGCAATCTATTGTGATTAGTTTCGCATCAAAACATATCACGACATAACCGTAAAGGCGAAGAAAAATAACATCATATATAAGAATTCAATTCCATTCCAAGTAATCTTACCCCGCACAGTCGAAACCCTAAGCGAAGCCGAAAATCACCACAACGCCAAGAGAAAGAATAAGAGGCCAGGAAATTATAGTCAAACTTGCCTGTCTTCATGTCAACACGGTCCACTCTCCCATACTCCTTGAACAAGCGCTCGATCTCCGACTGGCGTGCGTCATACTCGAAATTGCCGCAATACACTGGCCTTATCTTAGCGGCCATCCTCGTCCTTAGTCACCACCGCAATTGTCTGCCGCCTTCGAGAATTTTAGCCTGTAACCACATCATCATTAGCAAACCCTCGAAACCAACAAACCCTTGGAATCGACTCCTTGCCACTAGTTTCCTTGCATAAAAATGTTTCACAAAACAGAATGTAGAAATTGAAGGCAAATATACGAACCGCGACCAAACGAACGATTAGCAACTCTGCAGTTGTGAAATAGAATTCACGAATGAAGGATGACGACAGTGAACTCTCGCCATTCGAAGGTGGGAGTCGAAGCCCTGGTCCTTTTGGGTGCTAAAATCTATGGTGCGCGCAGATGTCCACGGTCTTGGGTTGCTCTTTTCTTAGGATGCCTGCGAAGAGTCGTGAGAACGTTGGCCTATGACCACCCTTATCATCCTGATCTATGACCATGAACTCGAAATATCATGGAAATCTTTTGAATGATGTTTTGTATAGGGTTAAGCTATGGCCTGAGTGCATCACCGCTATTACATGCCCGAGAGCAAAGCCCGAGAGCGTGTAATAGCACGTGACGCGCGAGGGCTAGGGCTTAATCCGGCGTTAAGCAGTGCGTTAACGGTGCAAGGCACCATTAAAAAATTTAATAGTGGAATGCACGATTAAATTTGCGGGTGGAGGGCCCCACTAATTTTGTGGTTGATTAAACGCGTCGATTTGGTAAGGGACAAAGTCCGGCAGTGCTTAACAAATCATGGGAATCATGTTTTGAAAAGGATTGAACCTTTGTGTGGAATTTAAGGTTAGAGTTATTTTTTGTAATATACATTATTATTAATTTTTTAATATTTTGAGTTGATCCTAGTATGAATATTAATATTGTAAACAAAGCTTAACACATTTATTCTCAAAGAAACTTTTGACATTGAAATGTGAGAGGTTTAATTTAAATTTGAATTTTTTTAATATAAGTGAGACAAGATTTTAAGATTTTCTAGGGGCTACATTTGAATTTTGAGTACTTGATTTTTTTCACAAAATATATATTAGTAGCATTTAAAATGTAAAACTAGATTGTTATATTTTTAATATCAATCTCTATTATATAGTTGAGGTTTTTTATTTTTACAAAATCACGAATAGATAAATTACATGTTTATGGTTCACCTTCCTAGTTTAATAGTAGAAGATTTTGATTTATCTTCTTGATATTATGTCAAACATTAACTCTCTTGAATAAGTAATGTTAACAATCTATTTTCTTAAACATAGATAATTCACCTTCATATTCTCCCTAAAAATTAAACATTCATCCTCTCTCCTATTATAGTACTTTTCACACACAAAGAACATTTCCAATCACATGATACAAAATCAGAAAATCAACCACAAAAACAACCTCAACCTATGAATTTCTACTTTTCACAATACTTGAAATCCATTTAAAATCTCATATATACTTACTCCCACAGACCTAAGTGTGAAATGGCTCTCAAGTGAAAGCCGAGTTTAGAACCCAAACTCCCATTCGCGTGGTGCTATTATAGAATGTGTGCTAAAAAAGAGAGTGCGATTAGAGAGGTTTGATCATCACCAAGTTCGGCGACCTTCGTCACTCACAAAGCTCTGTACTCGCAAGCTCCACCCGAAGCAAAGAGCGGTTCAATTCATTAACAATCTTCAGAGTAGCTCCCGATTCCTTATTCCTTGTATTGACTCACTCAGAGTGTTCCAATGGCTAGCGCATCAAGCGCTATTTGAATCCGTCAGAAACGGACCTCGCATTGAACTGAAGTCTTCCTTTATGCGAATTCAAATTTCGCGTTTACTGAAGAAGCCTCGAGAAGTCCAGAGAATCTCTAGGCTTGACGAGAATGTTCCGGTGGTGAAGTTAAGGGCTCCAATCGGTAAGAATTTTCGAAGTATTGAGCAAGTAATTTCTAAAATGGCGCTTGCACTCATTTTCATATTTTGAAGCAATACTTTGCGTCTCTGCCGACCATCAAATAGTTCTCAACCTATTGCGAATATTGCAGAATCTTGTATAACGCTTTGATTTCATTGTGCATTTCTATAATTCTGTTTTTCAGATGTTGATTACTATTGCATATTCACATTAGAAATCTGGCTTTTATCGTGCAGAGGTGTGCTAGTGTCAATAGAGTGAGCGTTTGCATCGCTGAGCTTGAAAGCTCTACTTGCTCAGTAAACCATTCAGAATGATAGAGTCGGGAAAAATCTGCAATAGCCACTTCGTACTGTGCCAATAATTCTTAGATGTGACATTACATTGTACATTTCTATTGGTTAGTATGATGTAGGTTAATAACTAATGTAAATTCATCTTAGAAATACGTCTTTTATCATGCAGAGGTGAACGGGACATGCTAGTGACAATAGAGTGAGCATTGCATCGGTGAGTTTGAAAGTTCTACTTGCTCAGTAAGCCTTTCAGATTGATAGAATCGGCAAATGCCACTTAGTAATTCGCTAATATTTTTGTAAGTGTAACTTGAAATATGTAGGAGCCGATCTTAGATCGTTACTATCTCAGCTGAACGATCAACTTGACTTGCTCGATGGGAGAAAACAACGACTCGTGCAAGTCGGTGTTGCTTGTGATCATCAACGAGGGTCATGTTTCTGGAGACGAGTATTCATGCGTGGAGCACGACGTGCGGAAGATGAATTGTGGACAGTGGGACCGTCTTATTACTCAGTCTTACGAATTGGATGAGATTCGCATACGTGTGGATACGCAGCTGTAAGATACGCAATGCCCGTTACATCTTTGGCATAGCATGACTCTTTATCTTACATTGAAATTGAGTAGGATACATTGTTAAAGAGAGTTGAAGTTTTTTGTTCAGATTTTGTGACTTGACAACAACAGACTTTAGTACATTGTCACATAGATCGTTGGCATGGTAATGTTTGGTTTCAGGCTTTCAGAGTGCTCGGCTTACTTCAAGGGCCTTCTGAACTTCGAGAACTTCGGGTAAAGTCAGCCTAGATTCATCCTTTCATCGATTGTATAGCTGGTTCATTGTCCATCTCTAATGATTTTTTGAGTGTCACCATATTATTTCCCAAATTTAGACATGATTGTTTCGTCAGTGAATCGGGCCGTGAGATCGTGAAAGTGGATTGGAACCTTCCGATATTCTGCATGCTCCTGGGATGTATTCATGACTGCGACGATTCCTGGTTTTGTCCACCTATTTTTGCTTCGCTTATTCAGGTGCGTGGAGAGGCACCTTGACAACCATCTCTTGTACGTAGGAAGTCGTTGTTCAGCAAACGTGGTTACATGCTATGTTCATCCACAAGCAGCGCATATAATATTTGACTACCTTGCGCTCCGTATAGAAATTAAGGGAGTGAGACTTTCCTGTCTAGGCCGCAACCTATTATGGTGTGGAGAAGGCCAACACTATGTGCGAGAATCGACTTGGTGAAATTTTCTCCCACACTTTGCCAAAATGGAGAGATTATGGAGAACTCTCTGATCTTTGTTCAATTTGGATGTCGGCAACGGATTATGGTGTGTACCTTTTCCAGACCTCTCATGAATACCTATCCATCACTCGCCCATTTCTTATGAGAGTTTCATTCGTTGCTTACGCTTGAAAACGAGAATTACGCCTTCCTTGTCTACCAGTAGACTAATCAATGATCTTTCTTGTCATGAAGGAGTTAAATCCATTGTGGGTCTTTGTGTGAAGACTCTTGCCATCAATTTCGTAAGCATCTGTTCATTCCTTAAAAGTTGAATCACAGAGGAGCTTCTTATGCTTTGCATTGTGATTGAGTGTGTTTGGACATGTTGTAAGAGTCTACAGTATCTCTTGAGTGGTGTACAATTAACTCGTCGAAGTTTCTTTTACGTGTTCAGGCCTGGGTTATGAGTAGTTCTGGTATGCGGGAAGAGAGTTTTATAAAAACACCTCTGGCACTGCTTGAGGCCAGTGTGAGCCATCCGGAGCTGACTGTTAATAGGTAAGTTTGCTCTTTGGTTTGCAACTGGCAACACTTCAACTAATCCAAAGACAGGTTCATGGTTCAAGACGTTCTTCATTTAGAATAAGGAAACAAACGACAGACAGTCGTAGACTGGGTGCACTATGAAGCATTTTGGAAGTAGCTGGATGGTGATACATGATGGTATGCATATGCTGAGACATTATGTTGTTTTCTTTTCAGTGAAATGGATTTGTGTAACGCATTGTTACATTGGTACGAGAATCAAGCTGTTGTTCAAGACTCATCCTTCCTTTTTAAGAAGGTGAGTATTTGGTTATGTTACAAACTGCAAAGGCTTGCTGTTTACCCTTGGTAGTATTGTCCACTGCTATTCAAGTGACTTATATTCAAGTGACTTCTTTTGACAAATAAAGAGATCGAACGGTGGTTCCTGCACAGATTCAATTGAATCTGCTACCTATTGATTTCATCTTAAGTGAGTCCTCATGCCATCACCTTGAAACCTTGGGTTAATGTGTGTCTGGTATACTTAAATGCAGTCACATGGTTCTTCTTGTGATTTCATCCAGAAGCTATTGCCACGTTCGGACAGAAATTTACCAAATATTTGAACCCTTTTATTCAACAAAAGATGTCGTCTATGTCGTCATGTTGTAGCAACATGGAAAAGTTCTCGCGATGAGGCCCAGTATATTTGCTCACATCACTCCATACTTCTTGCAGGGAAGTTGGTAGGAAAGTATCAGTTGAAAATGTTTCAAATAACATCAACAACCTCCAGTGATTCCGATGACTCCATATTGAGTACATTCAGTGACTTGCGGGTTGCTCCCGCCCTTGGGCGAGTCAATTTTTCCAATTTTAAGCCTGTAATACGTGTGACGGATTATCTGGAGGTACCATACTCACGTCACACTAATGAAGCGTATGCTAGCATAGCATGTAATGATTGGCCACAGTGAGATGGTCGCAGCTCAAGTAGATTGGTTGCTGTAACAATTTTTTGCTTAGTGAGCTAGTGGTTTGATGTTTTTTTGCAACCGATCAACATTTGTGTGAGGTTTTCGAGGTCTTGACTGTATGCAGGAGCTGGACTTATCTTGCTGCCCTCAGATCACCATCAACCACTTAATTGCAGCGGCAGTGCAAGTCCCAACGTTGCCCAAAAACAAGACACAGTTGTTTCGAACATCAATAGGAATTCAATCTTGGCCTGACTTTCCGATTCTTCAGAATCTGAGGACGGTGAATTTGTCTCATTGCTGGCGTATTGAACTGGCAAGTCTGCTACAGTACCTTAAGCTTGTGAGTTCAAATCTACTTGAGCTGCGAGCACCTCACTGTGGCCAGTCATTACATGCTATGCTAGAACTCGCTTCGAGTCTTTCAGATCTTGAAGTGCTTGATCTGTCTGAGCTCGAGGAAGGGACGGACATTGTGGGAGCTCCTACACAAGATCATTTAACATCAGAACGATCTGATTCCATGTTAGTCATCTCGGAAGGTTTTTTTGGTGGGGATCCTGGTGCACGTCTAAAATTTGGCCAAAGTTTACGAGAACTCTCATTGCGGGGTCGATCGGAGTTAACAGGTTGATTTTCTTTTACTGCTCATTCTGGTGTAAAGAGGTGGTTACTCTTTGTAGTTCATACATACTGCTCATCGGGCTTGCCAGGGAGGAACTTTCTGTTGACGAGTCTGAGTTTGATCTATTTGACAGATATGTTCTTACAATCGATTGGAAAGAATTGTCCACAACTTCGCAAAGTGAATTTTGATGGCTGTTCGGGGCCCAGCGAGGACGGTTTCATGCGTTTCCTCGGCTTCTATGAATCTCGTAGCGCCCACCTTCAGGTAAGAGTATGTTATCACTGAAGTTGATCTAGAGGTACTTAGTACTGAAAAGTAGACTCGCAATTAGTGATAGTTCAAAGTGCTTCCATGGTTGTGTTGAAACTAATGGGTTTTGTATGACAGGAATTTTCTGCTGCAGCGACAAGATTTGGTCCCCGGTCATGCAAATCATTTACGAAACCAGAGAGTCTACTCCCCCACGTTTTGAACAGTTTGGATCTTTGCAAGTGTTCAGGTGCTGATTAGCGTCCTGTTTGTTACTAAGTAGGGCGTACCGCATACAAAGCTGATTAGGGAGACTGTATGTATGTTTTGTACTTAAGATCTTGTTGGACTTCTTGCTTGCATTGACTCTTTCTTAGTAGTGATCTTTTGAGAAGATGTTTCCATTTTTTCAGTTGTTGCATGTGTTGATGTGAAACATATTCTGGTGATGTCCAGCCCTGAGCTTTGAGGACCTGCGCTCTGTGTTGCAAGCACTACCTTTGTTGGTGTCTTTGGCACTTGCCTTCACTAATTTGAACGACATAGCTCTCTCAGCATTCTCTGGGACTAGCTTGGAGCGCCTCAATGTTAGAGAAACGAAGGCAATTTCACGTTCACATTTTACTTTTGGGTTCGAACGTTTGTGTTCTGCTAACTAGTTTTGAACTATCTGTGCTAAAAAACTTTATATTGGATTTCCAGGTGTCAGGACGGGTTCTTTCTGAGGTTTTAGCAAGAAACAGAAACTTGCAGGATTTGAATATTAGAGGATGCACACAGGTGGCACTCTATCCATTGGATTACTTTCTCATCCAGAAAAGCCTCAAGTGGGTGAGCTTGGAAGTTGGATGGGGTATACCAAGCTCAGTGGATGCAGTCTCGATGTTTGGCATTTTGTGTGAGCTTGAAAATCTTGCAATCGGAGTTGGTGGAACCGTCAGCGGACATTCTTTGCTGCGTATTTCGGAAGATTGCACGAGATTGAAGCGACTTTCTTTAAGTTTCCAGGTTGGTAGCTATTCTGTATTGCCTTACCCGTGTCTTGTTTTGTTATTGCCTAGAAGTTCGTTATGCATAGTATGTACTGAAGATATTTACTCTTCTTGTTCTGGTTGGCTAGATTCAGTCACTAAACATCATGAGAGCCTTCATGATCCCGTGGTTGTGGCCTTTACAAGGTGACCTTTAATGATTTTACATGGTTCAAATTCTCAACCTTTTCGAAACTCAATCTGGTCTGAGAGATCATGTGGTTGTTTGTGGGATGTGCTAGACAATTTCTGACGAAGACTTGATAGGCGCCATCAGAAACATGAACTCTCTACAGACGCTTGAGCTTCAAAATATGACATGCACTTCACGCAACCTTCTGAAGGAAATAGCGAGCAGCATTCCTAACTTGAAGATGCTAAGACTTGAGCGAGTTGTGCCTTGGTTGACGGATGATGATCTTTCTGTTTTCAGTCAATCCTTCACAGGCTTGCAGAGTCTCTCTCTTCTGGGATGCCATCAATTAACCAACAGTACGTTTCTAACATTGCTAGTGGCATCATGTGTTCGATTGGAGCCTATATTGCCTGAACCCACTTGTACAGTACAGTGTTACCAACTTCTTACACGAGATTCAATTTTTCATTGTTTGTCTAGTTGAAATTGTATGAATGTTGTGTGCAGTTTCAATTTCAACAATGGTAGATGCATGGCGTGGACTTCAAGATCTGCGACTTGAGGTATCATATGATATTCTTGCAAAATGGTGTTCAATGGTTGATCATCAATGTTGTGCAATATGAAGACGCTATCTATCAGTAGGCTTTTGATACTCCGGAAGGCTCAAAGAATGTGCTTACATCGTAACTGTATCATTCGGACTTAGACAGAAATGCATTTCACATGTTTCTTGTGCTTTCTCTACATTAAAAATAATATGTCGTGTACAGGAATGCCGTCACATACTTACACAAGACGACGTTGGGTTGTTATTGGGATCGTTCAAAGCGCTACGAGTGCTCCACTTGCGCCACATTGTAATATTTCTACTTACTCAAATTCTCTAGAAAATAGTTCCATCACAAACAAATGATTCCACAATCGTTTGTGCATATTCTTTGAGAAGTAACCATGTTTTAATTGGCAGGCATTGAGTTCTAAACTACTCTTATGTATTCAAGTTTTTGTATGACAAAGCATCCTATTTTACTAATTTTCTTGATTACTTGTCAGGGAAAGGTGTTGCATGAAGACTTCATAGTGGCAGCCAGCACTCAAGTAAGCGTTTTGTCTCTCGTAAATAATAATGCTGAAGCTCTGGGTAGTCTAAGATAATGCTCAGCCACATGCAAGTTTTTTACTCCGAAAGCTTATCTGAACGGGATATGCTTTTGCAGCTTCCGATGTTGCAGAAGCTTGCGATTGACCGCTGCGATTCTACGACTAGCAGATTCTTATTTTTAAAGGTAATTTACACTCTGTGCATCAAGTTTATTGTGAAACTATGCTAGTGCATAGAATCTGTTTTTGAAGAGTTTCAGCTACTGAACTTTCAGATTGCTGGTTTTTGATATGAGATGGGTGTTACAGGACAAGAAATTTCCAACACTTAAATGTTTATACATAAATCAATGCCAGAAGTCCAAGGACTTCATCCAAGGTGTGACATTTGAGTCCCCCAATTATTACAAGGGTCGGATACACAAGGATACCACAATATTGCACTGGAACTTAGGGCACATGTATGAGTCCGTTGTGCCTGAAAGGCGCACATTCGAGTGATCTCCAGTAGGACAGGTCAGTGAGCCCTCGTACTGTCACAACCATGTTCATATTAGAGTTGGTTGTAAGAAGAATGGGAACATAACTCATTGTTAGACTCATTAAACGTGAACTTTGCAGAACCTCATGTTACAAAGCAATTGGCCCTTAGCATCATTTGCCATTCAGGTGACAGAAGAAGAGTATTTGTTATCCACATTTCAAGAGTTTCGAAACAGGCACTTGAGCATTACAATAGTTCAAGCTTCAACTTTTGTGGTTTCATGAAATACTCTCATGTATGTAAGGCGTAAGCTGCTGTCATTACTGTAGTTACTATTACCATCCTAGTATAGTTCAACAACTTAGTAATTCTCTCTCCAAATTCAAGTAGTTCTCTTCCCTTTCTTGTATTAAGAATGTGTTAGTCAACTCAAACTTCAGATGTATTGTACTGTAGGCCGTTGGAAATCACCTCCCTTTCTGTTTATGACTGGTGAAAGTGAACTGTCACCACCACAGATTGATTTAATATAAATCTCACAAATTACGTGAACCATCGTAGGATCTAGTTTTACGATTGTTACTGCTTACATTTAAGTCTGAAAATTCTATTACATATATCGATTGCATACTCTGTTGATTTCATATATTTCAACATACTGATCCATACATTCTAAATTATTTCTTAGCATCTATAGAAAAACAGGTTGGTATCGAATATTCTGCTCAGCTCATAATGTAGTTAGAGCTTCAAGATCTTGTCAGTAGATGTATTTTCAATGTCTCCTTGTGCAGGATGAATCAGAGACATACGTGAAGAGCAGTTGTATGAGGTCGAGGGATCAGGTCTTGTGTTGAGCTGCAAGCTCGAGGAAGCGGTTCGTATAGAGCTTGTCGAGGTCAATGAGGTCATGAGGGAGAGGAGAGCCCACATTGCCCTGCCGGAGCTCATCCAGGGTGACGCTGCTTCCAGGAACAGGGTTCCGCGACTGAGTGTAGGAAGTCAGCAAGCCTTCCGTTTGGAGCCACTTGAGAAATGACTCCCATACGCTGGACTCCATTCGTCCCCAGTGGCCATCGTCCCGGAGAAAGGAGTCCCTCATGTACTCCACCGACTTGAGAACCAGATCAGAGGTGAGAGTCTCCTCTGGCAAGTCCGAATGCTCCTTCTCCACTTGTTCCTGCGCTCAAACCCATTACAATACCCCATCCTTTACTTTATTTACACCCCTAGTTCTATACAGCGTAGTCTTAACATTGTTGTACCTATAGGATGGCAATGTATACTTGAGTCGTTCACTTCGACGTATATGTATTCAAAAGACCAAACGAGGAGAGTGTTGAGCTTACCAGAAACGTTGTTGCCACTTGCGCACTTGGTTGGCGAGCTGCCCATGCAAATCCTTGTTCGGTGGCGAGTAGAAGCTTCACTAGCATGTCTGTCGAGTTCCTGTTCAATGGAAGCCAAGTTGCCCTCAACCAAATTGATATGCTTATACAACAGATAAGAGAAGCTCCTGCCTAGTGAAACTGTGTACAGTACTGTTTCAAGTGGCAACAATGACCATTAAGTGCCATATATGTCATTCTTTCTTTAATTGTGATTGCTTTGAAACTGCCTTGCTTATCCTTGAAGGCGCTGTTGATTCTAGGTGCTTGAGAAAGTGTGAGACATACTTGATGGTGTCGGGATGGCAAAACACGACAGGGCTGTACCCATACGGTATTCTGCACAAAAAAATGAAATCCACTTAGATTCACAGGAGTAGTTTAAGTATGAAACAATGGCATGTTGGGAACAAATGTCTAAGTTTTGATGATTTTTTTACAGTTGGGGAAGGTAGTATAGGTATAATAATATTTTATACTGATGGTGCATGGAAGGCAAATCTGTAGCTTTATGTAGATAGACTTTTGTTCATCTTGTCTTAATTATGTTACGTTATGTACGAATGCTTTTGTTCATCTTTTCTTAATCATAACCATAATGTTATAGGTAACATTGTCTGAGGGGGTGCACCACGCTTACTGGATATGCAATTGCACTGACTTTGTGGCAATAAGATGTTAAGCTCACAAAGAACTATGTCTATTTCTGTAAGGTAGTAGGAGTCACGTATTCCTTTCAAGGATGAATAGTTTGATTACTTCTTACCATGATATTGAGAAATCATCTTTTTTAATAGGATTAATACTTTTTCTCCTTCTAGACAACACCTCCCATTCATTGATCGACAAATGTCTTACTGTTGATAGTTTGAACCTCTAACCAAGTATTTAGTACATACATAGATAAGAATTGATGCTTACCCATACTCAGAGAGCTTGAATTCATGAAGGTCAATGTTGGCAAGAGAGGCGGCACAACCTTCCCAACCACTAAACACCCATGTGGCATCTGCTTCGCCTTGCAATAAAGTGTTCCAAATACCCAGCTTAGCAGGCACAACCTCTTGGAAGTCACCCTTGCCACCATCATTTTGAATCATCTTTTGTACAATTCGGCCTTCATACCTTGCTCCATAGGAAGCATACTTCTTCCCATCTAACTCTTGTGGTCGACTGATTCCACTTTTCTTCAATGTCGCTACACGAACAAAAATTTGTATGCTTTGTTAGCATATAAAACATTAAAACTCACACATTTACAAAGATATGAAACATAAACATGCAATGTATTTACAAAAATGTTGGTTGGTTGAATTATGAAGACATCAAAAAATAGAAAAATTGCCAACATAGATCCTCCATAACATACCCTAAAATTACTATTTTCCTACACCACATTTTAGTTAAGTTCTCAAAATTACAAATTCAAGAAAGGCCCTACAACCACTACATCAAATTACCTATTTACACAAACTCTTGAGGGTCTCAATTTTCCTTCACCGAGTATTATTGTGTGTGATGACATTTATTGATTCTAAGTTCATAAAAGACATATATCTAGATAAACAATCATACATTAATGTTAGGTGAGTCCGACCTCCAACTAGGGTTTTGGAAATAATTTCATCCTTCCTGGCTAATATCCTATGGTTCCCTTGTCTAACCGGTTTTAGGTGAAACTATCCAGGCAATTGCCTCATTTTATACTGAGAATAGAAAATTTCTTGTAAATTTCATCGGTTTTTAACTGGTGTTTTCAAGAAGCAACCGGCGAATGGGTTATTATCATCCGCTGATAATGAACTAGCCGTTGGTTTTTTCCCGTTTCTATGCTTCCAATGATTTCGAAATCCACTACCATCATAAATATATATTCCAAATATGCACTCAAATTCTTTATTAATCAAGATCGATCCCCCTTTTCAATCGATCGCTTAGACCATCGGAACAAGAAACCGAAAGCTTTCAAAGTTCAAGATAAGAGAATGTACAGAGCGGGAAGATCCATACCAATGGAGCTCAAATCGTGCTGCAAGACGGCCGCAACAGCGACCAGCTTTGGCCGATCAGCCAGAGAATGGTAGCTAATCAGAGTCTCCGAGGGGCCTAATCCAAAAGCTGCCAACAAACGAACACCATCCATCAATTAATCATTCAATCGCCATCGCCATTCAGCAATCAAAATCCTCCTTACTTGCTCCATTCGCTGCCACTCTCGTAGCAGGAGTGGTCTCGTAATTGTCCGAATGGGGGCTCAGAAGCTTCACTGCTAATCCTTGTGAGGAGTAAAATCCCAACGCTTGCGCTGCGTAGAAGCCCACATGGTTGGTATTCGGTGTCCAGTCCAACGCCACCGTCACCTCCTCCATAGCCATCGCCACCCCTACTTGAATCTTAAAAAGTCTCAGTATACAAAAAATCAGGATTTCGATGTATTGTCCTACTAACAGTGATTGTTGCAAGGAAAGACAAAAGAGAAGCAGAAGCAAGCCTCTTATCTAGATATTTATCATATGAGTATTTACGGCAGTCAAAGTAGGACTGCTTTTTGACACTTGTTGCCACTGACGGATGGACGACAAAAGCGTGATTGATGGCGATTCTTTTGTTTTATAGCGCAGTTAAAAGGTTGCAGGCTTGTTGAGAGGAATTCAAAGCTACGGCAAGCTCTGAATCATATTGCGCCAGCAGCCAGTGCTTGATCTGTGAACAGCTTTTAAGAGCAGCTCGAAGTGTTCGTCATTCAGTCTCTGTCCGTAGTGAACACATTTGTTATTGATTTGTTGTGTTACGATTGCACATTGCCAAAAACACAAACACTCGAATACCAGTTGACAGCATCAATGCCTGCTATACAAACTCTTGTTTCGATGTCACCAAGCTTAATATCTGTTTCACTAAACATCAAACACCGATCGGAGAGGAAAACTCATTCATTCCTCTTTGCAAAGCTACAATCCTTCAAACACAAGTACAATGTTCGTCAAACATCACAATCTGCATGCTTAATTGCGGAGATTTAACAGGCACTACTATAAGGTTACTGGGACAATGCACTCGAAACAAGGAAATGATTTTTAACTGTAGATTAGCTCGAAGTGCAGTGCATAAATCAGTCCGTAGTGATCACATTTGTTATAAACAGCATTACAATGGATACTTATTTGTGGGGGGCTCTGTTTTTGCGTGATATCTCTGTAATGTTTTAGTGCGGGACTCTGTGAACAAGTATTGGATTAGCTCGAGGCGCTCAGAGTTTTCAAAAGCCCTCCATGTTAGATAACTCGTTGCATGATCTGCAACGTTAAATCGCATAGCACATCCCATCCATACAAAGCAACAGTTGCAAAATATGACGCTCCAATGACCATGCTTTCATAAGACAGCATGATTTTGTTTTAGGTTGAATGCCAGGAACTGAACTGAACTAACCAAGCTCTTATAACGTCAGATGTGGATATTACAAGAGTGTAGAATGGCGAGGAAGAATGTCGTCAGTTTCCTGCATGATCATGTGGTATCAGAAGGGAGGGTGCCGAAGCAAGCCGGAGTTCCACAGAAGCAAGGCAACACTTTCCCTGCGACACCACCACAACTGCCATAGCTATATCTCATCTCCTCGCCCTCGAGAATCTCTCTTCTAGCGAATAACGCAAGCCTCGGGATGACTGAGCCCGCCGCTCGTACCAGGCACGGCAGGAGGTTGCCCTCATCACAAGCATGGTTGATGAAGCGAGCTACGTTCCCTACTCTCGTTGCGTCCACGTTCAGACGGATACATGCTTCTCCCGACGGCATGAACTCCCGCAGTACTAGCAATGCTGAGCCTCCACTCTTGTCTCGATCCTTGTCATATTGCCTCTGCCGCTCTCGAGATTGCACGATCGTTAATAGCTCACCTGCACAAAGTTCGTAACAGTATCTCTATGTTGAAATAAAAACTCAAATTGGTACTTATGGCATGTGTAAAAAGATGCCGGAATCTAGAGTAGGAAGAAGGGAAACTATTCTAGAGATCTAGCACAATAAAAGCACGATCTCTTACACAATGGCACATTGTAAGAAGGAAAGATGGTGGGATATAGAGTGTGGAGTAAGGGAAGGAGATTTTTTTTAGACTGTAGCATATGGCAAGATAGAGTACTTGAATGGTTGAGATTCAACACAGTAAAAGCACAATCTCTTGCATTCTACAAATGGCACATGGAATCATGCCGAATTAATGGAAGTGAGGTTATATAGAAGATGAAATGGTAAATAATCCTTGTTAGTATTGTAAGGAGTGTTCGAGCATGACCTGCGTATTCACAAACAAACGATCCTTTGCTGATGTGTTGTGCAGCGTGTAAACTCCAGCCTGTATGTTGTTGCCGCTTCACTACAACTCGCACTGAAAGACCCCGTTGTGTCACTCGATGGCTGCACTCTCCATTGCAGATGCATGCTCCTCCACACTCCAGTATTAGCGGCGGCCCTTCACTGCCATCAAAATCTGAATCTTCGTCAAGATCGTCTGCACTGTGATCACTCCCACTCGTCAATCCACACTCAGACATGCAAGTGGCTCGCTGAGGAAGTCTCAAACGTAGTCAGAGATAAGAAACTAATCACACAAATATCCAACAAAACCTCATGATCCAGCATGGGTATCCTTGAACAAAATACTCCGTAGGTCAAAAGGGTGACAGGGTCTCACGTGTCTATGATTTCAGATGAGAGATTGACTGTTTCTTCATGTTGGTACAGGAGCTGCAACTTGGCCTCGGGGGTGTAAGCGTTCAATCCATTGCTTGTGCGACCACAGTTGCAGTCAGAATCGTCATTCTGCTGAGCAAGGACGCAATTGTCAGCACACCTGTATATCAAGATAGTGATAATTAGCAAATATGAAATGTCAGAATGCAAAACCCACAATGACCTTCCCACAAAGCCATGATCTAAAAAGCAATGCCAGAACCTTAAACCCTGAGCAATGTGTACACCTTAAGATGGTCAAGGACACAAAAGTGATGTAACGGAGGCTCACGCAAGCCGCCATATGGAGCAATTTTATAGTGAGCCTTGAAGCAAGTGATACTCACCTACATCCTACAAAGTTGAGGATGCCCGAGGAGCCGAAGATGCCGAGCTGTTCCTGGCATCGCCGCATGAGGCTATAACGGTGCTGCTCAGGTAGATTGTTGCCCCAGCGATGAACTTCGGAGGTTGGGAGGCAGCATGAAGGAGTGTAGCGGAACCAAGGGTAACGACAAGAGTCGAGGTCGTTGTGTACCAGCACTGGCCAATGCTCCATCCCCTGCGCCGCGTCCGCCACTCGAGCTTGCGTAAGGCGCTCCACTACCTTGGCTAATGCTTGACTTGTTTGCGCGAGCATTGCTAGCTCTTGCGGTGATAAGCATTCCATCACCAACTCCAACACCCTTTCCTGTAATGGAACCCCTTCCTGATCCCTCTTCTTCATCCCCATACGAACACCTCCACTACGCCCATCGATCATACATCAAGAAAAATCGCTTCCTGGTTTCCATGAACCGTGATTGTAACCCACGCCTTACTCCTTCTCAAGCTGATTTTCTATCAAGAATTGAGGAAAGCAACCATGTTCGGCAACAACATCTGAATCCCTAAAGAATAACCTAATTAGCGATCCGTGAGACTACGACTCAGACACTCATTCTTGTATGAAAATCCCGTCATTCTCTACGCGATCCCTCTTCTCCACTTCCAACCGGGAGCCTCACAATTTGAGTATTTGAGCTTGTAGCCTATTCTCCACTAAGAGTGTTTGTGATCAAATGACTAGACTCCTCGGAAAGCTTGACTAGTTTCTATTGAAGAAAGAATACTTCATAAACTCATAGCAGGGGATGAGCAATCTAATTTCTTCAAGAGTAACCTAATGTTTGCATTCCGGTTGCAGCGAGCAATGTACCGCTCCAGTACATTTTGAGGACTATCGTTCACCGGTATCTAAATCTTTGCATGGATATAGAATGCTATCTTATACTACAGTCGAAGGGTATCTGAGGAGTTCAGGAATCTCTACGCGTTCTGATTGCAGTTAAGACTCCGAAGCTGAATGGATTCCATAGCGTTTTGCAATGGGGGGTTTCAGAATTTGTCATTGCAAAAATGGAGTTCTCCAATTTCTGTAAATCGAAGAGGAGGCGTAAAAGTAGTACAGAAGAGGGCTCAAATCCCACAAGCAGGTTACGGTAATAGTTCGGGATACAAGGATGTCTACAGACGAAGAGATAATGCGGACAACTACCGACGCGACGAGAGCAGTGAGAAGCGATTACAGACCTCCAGAGATGGCGAATTCGAAAGGAGAGAGAGTAGCGATGATCGTAAAAGCTCTACCGTAGAGCTTGCGTCTCATGTGGACACCATCACGAGCGTCCAGAATCCGTATGTGAAGCATTTGGTGAAGCTGCGTCAGAATACGAGCTATCGGAACGCGGCTGGGTGCGTCTTGGTCGTGGGCTCTGTGCCATTGAGGTACCTAAACTCCTACATTACGATTTAGGTTTTAGGGTTTAGAATGAATCGTGCACAGTTTAGGGTTTAGGGTTGCTTGTAAATTTGATTGATGGTTGACCATTACGATTCAGGATTTGAGGTTTAGGTTGAATCTTGCACGGTTAGAGGCCATGAAGCTTTGTATCTTTAGACTGAATTCAGATTCAGGGCTTAGGGTTTAGTATGATTCTTGCACGGTTAGAGACCAGGAATGCTTGTATTTTTGATTGATGGGAAATTCTACGATTCAGGGTTCAGGGTTTAGGGCTTAGATGATTCTTGCACAGTTAGAGACGAGGAATGTTCGTATCTTTAATTGATGGGAAGTACTATGAATCAGGGTTCAGGGTCTAGAATGATTCTTGCACAGTTAGACATTATGAATGTTTGTACAATTGAAAGATGGGAATACGATACAGGGTTTATGGTCTAAATTAATTCATCTAGATCTAGAAATCAGACTTACCTCTATCTTTGAATGATGGGAAATATTGTGATTCAGGATTCTACGGATTAGAATGATACTTGCACAGTCAGCGATCAGGGATATGCGTATCTTTGAATGATGGGAAATATTACGATTCAGGGTTCAGAGTTTTAAGCTTTTGAATGATTCTTGCACGGTTAGAGATCAGGAATTAGAGATCGGAAGGGGGATCGTACGATTTAGGGGTTAAGATTGTGAATTAATTTTGCTTTGGATGTGTTGTTTTCAGGGAGATATGTGAGATTCTCGCAAGTGAGAACGAGCAACCGATCAAAGTGTTACTAGTGCTGGAGTTCACGAACCCCCGTGCGGATTTGAGTGCGTGGGCGGAACGAATTGTGTACGTGAGTGAGCCGGTGATGCGAAAATTGGCCGGTGTGGATTCTACCGAAGGTCTTCAAGGTGTTGGCGTGCTGGCCTTGCCTTCCTCCTTCTGCAATTTGGCGGACACACAAGCTACGAATTGGCTCTCTTCTCCTCGCCGTGTCTTAGTGCTCGATGGCATTCAGGTAAACTAACCTCCCACTCACCTGGTACCGTCACATAGCCTTGCTTCTCTCGGAGATGGACTTCTTATCCCTTACTCCTCTTTCATGGTGCAAGCACTTTGTTCGAAGATGGGGATGGTGCAAATACATTACCTGCTTTTAACCCAACTAACGTATTCTATGGTTACAGCTAATCGTTTCTGGTGTTGCATGCTCAATTTACCTGTTGCAGTATCTGGTCTGAGTATGCTTCTCTTTGATTCCTTGCGAAGGCCTTTTCGTTATGATGGGTTCTGGAAGCTGCTCTTTCCTTGGTGCAATTGTTGAAAGTACTTTGTTTAAAGATGGTGATGGTGCAAAGAAATTTCTTTTCTTCTAAAAAATTGAATCTGAGGAAACGTATTTTATGGTCACAGCTATTCGTTTTTGGTGTTGCTTTTTCGGATGCTTGCATCTCTTCATGTTATTTGTTCTAGTAAGTGGTTCAATTGGGCTGACCCTAAGTTTACACACTTATGCTTTTCTCTCTCTCGAAATTCGTGAGTGCTGATTATCGTGGTTATGATCACAGGATCCAGGCAACTTGGGCACATTACTGCGAACTGCAGCAGCCTTCGACTGGGTATGGCAACAAACAGTCAAACCACCTCAATGCTGGAAAGGATTGAAATGAGCAGATTATGCAACTTGTTATTGGAAAAGGCACTTGGCTTTGGTTCAGATTTGCATTAACATAATCACCAGATGTTACGCTATGAATCAAACTCATGATTCGAAAATCATGCATTTCAATGAAGTAAAATCTCAGGAGAATGCTACATCAAAATTGCGCTTGGTCGGATTCAATAAGCGTCCATGGGCGTGTGCAGGATGGGGTGTTCATGCTACCAGGAGGCTGCGATCCATTTAACGACAAAGCGTTACGAGCATCAAGGGGAGCATCGTTCAGGTCAGATCTTTGAACTTTACCGGGAATCACCTTCATTTCCCAGTTCTTCTCATACCTACTCCAGTTACAGCCTCTATTTCATGCCAGAATATTCATTTTTCTTGTACTTTTACCGGTTTTTTTGCAAGATTTAACCGGCTACCCGGCCATTCTGCATTGAACTAACTGCCGGTACATTGGTGTAGGTTACCGATCGCAGCAGGGCGCTGGCAGCAGCTGCAGGCCTTTGCCAACAATCACGCAATGACATTATACGCTGCCGATCCTGCCGAGCCGCCCAAATCAGAGAGTGCAGAACCCCTAGAGCCAGATAGCAACCATAACTTAGCAATTGCTGCAGCCAAGGAGTCTCTGTGTTTGATCCTTGGCAGCGAGGGACAAGGGCTCTCGGACAATGTGTACCGGTCCTGTGACCGCGTCTCCATTCCTATGCCCGGCCAGTTTGAGTCTTTGAACGTTGCTGTTGCTGGTGGTATATTGCTGTATCTTCTCAATAATAAAATCCCCATGTCGAAGCTGTTGTCTTATATGCTACTATTGTTCGAGAATCATATTCCTTTTTCTTGAATGAATGAGCACAATTTACTTGAAGCTGCCAGAAACAATGCAACAGAGAAATCGGACGTGCAATTTTTATTTCCGTGGTCGGGTAGCAAATCTTGCTACAACATGGTGTACCCCCTGGATCTACTAACATTGCTGTACTGATGATGCTCTGTTGTGCTTCATCTTATTGTTGAATATGTGCCGGTGCCGGTTATTTCCAAGCATTGAATGCTGCCATCAACAAACAAGGTCACATTAGTATTCACAGGTACAATATCGTACATTTATGCCTCCAGTTGATTCATTGTATGCATATGGTATAACATTTATATTGCTATGAATGTTTACACTTAGCATGATTACTCACCCTAACTATTTCTAAATGACATCCAGGACCTCGTTATACTTTGCCATCAAGCAACAATTGATATTTTTAGAACCAAAATCAAGTTGATTTAGCATACCTTTACTTCAAACGTCAACAAATCAAGATGTTCATGTATGTGTATATAGTGTTTAAGTCTTTGTTAGTTTCTTATGCAATATGCTCTTGAAGATCTATTAACACCTTCTACCAGAAGTGAGTGTTGGCAGTACGTGAGTCAAGCAAGGCAGAGGAGAGATGCGCGTACCTGCAGATTGCAGAGCCCAATTCAAGGTATCGTGATGCAAAGCCCAAGCGAAGAACCCACGCAGCTTCCTGCTCTTGGCATACCTCACCTTAGCAGCAATAGTATCAGGGTTATCATACCCTATCCAAGTGAGATCACTCTTATAGCTGTACATGCTCACAGTGGTGTTATCGTACACAACAGTGGCACCTCCTTGCTGAATATAAGCGACAATATCACTGTATATGATGGGGTCACCGCCGCTCGTGGCAGGTGCACCGACACTGGTATTGCTCAGACTGGTGAGGTTCCAGATCTTCCCGTAGTAAGCGAGTCCCAGGCAGAGTTTCTTCGGCTTCAACCCTGCTTGCAGCCAGTTGGAGATTCCGTAACTCGTGCTGATGATGGAGGTGGGGTCGTACAAGGCTGTGTGCTCGCCTGTGATGGTTGGCTCCCATGATCCGTGGTAGTCGTAGTTCATTATGTTGGCCCAGTTCAAGTAGCTGTTGAAGGCTTTGATTGGCCAGGTCTGATTGCCGTCGCCTGTATAGAGCAGTATCGACTGGAAGCTCACCGCCGCTGCACATTTCAATGGTGAGCATCTTTACTCTGACTTTAATGTACGCTAATCCAACAGGAATGTGTATGTTCCCTTGTGCCATGTACATGATATATACCTTCATCATTCCTGTTCAATATGGAGTCTGGGAAAATTCCGAAATAGCAAGACACTTTATAGTTCTTCTTTGTCACGCCTCTTATCGGACATTTGTGTCTTATTATGCTTTTGATGGAAACATACATGAGGTAGCTGAGGTAGGCATACTTGATGATGACCACTTGACATGTAGAACTCAATTTAAAGTAACATTCCTAGAGAGTATTACATGTCCGGCCCGAAACTCAGAGCATGTAATTCTTTACTAAAATCATGACCTCCACATGGGTATAAAGTCAAGTCGTAGGATTTAGATATGTTGTTTGTATCTCAGTGCTCGAAATTACGTATACATTAAGATGAATTGAGGCACAACTTGATTAAGCTGTGACGATTTTATGATATCTTCCATCACCTTGTTCTACAACGCCTTATTTGGTTACTAACATCAGATGAGTGCTTTAGTGATGGAGTTTCAAAATGGATCCATTCTACATCGTTGCAGGTTTGACTAGTTCCTGTTGACTTCATCAAGTTCTGCATGAGCAGTGAGCATTTACATTGATGCAGGATTGACGAATTCCTGTTAAGCGGTGAGCATGGAAATTAATGCAGTTTTGACTAATTCCTGTGAGGCTCTAAATTCGGAGAGGGATTAGGGCACTGACCAGTGAGCAGAAGCTCAGCTTTCTTCGAGGCCCGAGCTTCTTTCTTCACAGCGGCACGCCACTCCTTAAGCAAAGTCGCAAGATTCGTCATCTCCAGCTGCGTTTGAGGAGACTCCCAGTCGAGGTCCAAGCCTTCGAATCCATACTTCCTCGCGAGCTTGATGCTACTATCAACAAAGACCTTCCTTCGGGCCTTCGTACTCACCATGGCACCAAAAGTAGCGAACGGAGCAGCAGCTCCTCCAATGGACAGAAGGGTGACAACATCAGGATTCGAGGCTTTCGCAACGGCGACAAAGGTAGCAATCTGGCCATTATCGTCACTGGGCGCCACGAGCTCGTACGTTGTTGGATCCACTCCTGCGAAAGCGTAGAAAACGTGCGTTTGGAAGTTGAAGTTGATGTTGGCTAATGACTCTCCTCCCAGCCAGTACCCTCCCTTCACCACCGAAGCTGCTCCAACACTGTGAGCGATCGCCAACACCAAGAGCAGCAATACAGGTCCACCCATCTTCCTCCCACCTGATTGATGATGATGCAACCACGCCCAATCAATCTAAGCTCTTATACATACAACAAGCTTCTACACAAGCATCTAGTTTGCTTGATCTAGAAACAAGGTTCAGAAAGAAGATTGAAACTTACTCATTAGCTCCAGTATCGCTTGCAATGGAGTACTCCGAAAGCGCACGAAATCAACCCAGCTGCTTGCTGAACGCCAGGCTTGCTAAAAACATTCTCTAGATTTGAGGATGAATTATTTTGGGTTGTCGGAGGGATTTGTCAGCACTCGGCAGGGCATGCATACCTTACTTAATTTAGTGTATTCCTCAGTTGGTGCTTTCCGTCAATAGAAATATGGTACTCATACGAATGTCTCATTTGCGCCAAAAAAACAATTGAAAAATGGTACACAGCTTCTTCTTTTTTATAGCGCGAATGAAAGCGAATGAGTTACAGACCCTCATCGGCCCTAGCACATGGTGCACAGTTTCACAGCAACTGTTTCTAGAAGACAATAACAAGCTTGGAAGCAGAAGGAAACTGGTCCTTGACAGCAGGAAGCATCTGAAGTACTTATGAATCGTATCTAGAAAGATATAACAAGCCCGTAAGCTGCAGGCAGATAACGAAAAGCATCACCAATTCTTTCTAGTTATCAACAACAAGCTTGCAGACTGTTTCTAGAGAACAGTAACGAGCTTGGTAGGGTCGAGGTTGTTTTTTACTAATATGGTTGAAAATGGAGCAAGCGGTGATGGTACAGTAAGCTTGAGAATCTTGTACTATATTTTTTTGGTGGTTTTTGTCAACAGTCAATCACCGCTCTCTTGAAGTCTTCGAGGTATTGAGAGGAACTGAGGAAGTGGGTCTCCGTTGAAAGTCTTACCTCCACCTTTTGAAATGCATTTGCGGCCACATTATGAATGTGATTTTTCTATTGTAGGTGCATGGATTTTTATTCAAATTTTAATTTTGGAACAGGATATTGGCCTCCGTAAGTCAAGATCGGAGGCTATCCACTTTTTCTTAAACAAATTGTATCTCGTGGAGTCGTAGGTTGAGGAATTGGTTGACGCTTTTGGTGTGAGTTTTACTTTAGTTCCTATTATCGTGAATTATCTTGAGCAGGATATGGTATCGGTACCACTAAGACGCGTCTCATTATGTGTGATCTATGTGTAATTCATTATATATATGCTAGAAATTTCTTTTTTAACCCCTTGTATACAATTGTAGCCAGGTCAGCTATAATACCATCTGGTTAGAATACAATATTGTTTTTTATCAAAAAAGTAGTTTCGAAAAAATCACACTATTTTGGAGGGGCACCCATATCATGTCCTTAACAATTCCTGTGGTTTGTGTGGATTTGACACCAAACAAAACTGTTGCCCAAGTGGTGAGACATGTTGTACCCAAACTCAAATTGAAAACGTTCCCAATTAGTGGGACATATTGTATGTAAACTCAAATGAAAATGTTGCGGAAGTGGTGGGACATATTGTACTCTGGGAAGGGTTGACTCCATAGGGGGTTTGGTATATTACGTGCGGCAAAGGGGTATTGTTGTAGGAGGTATTTTGATGACCACGATGAACTAAATGGTCCCTGTCTCTACCTAATTTTCCAATTCATGGTATTTGTTTGTCCCATACAATTACTTATGATTCTCAAGGAGGGGCAATTTTTTAGAGTCTAATTTGTTATAAGAGAAAATTTGGCCTCTTGCAAACACTTCCATTTTCATATTCATTCATGATAGTTGACTGTTACATGTAATTTTTCATCCATCCAAGGAGATCCCAAGGTGCAGTAATCAACCCTTAAAATATTTTATGGTTATATTCTTATCTTTTAGGGTATCTTATAACAAGCTCTTAAAAATATGACAAATTATTTACCAACGTACCTTACTCATACCTTACTTGTTAGATGATTTATACACCCTATATTATATCCAATTTTTTCTAATTTTTAGACACATGATTTTATTACCTCCCTATATTATGCCGCACATTGTCTAGTAAAAAAATCTAAGCCACCCACCCGGGATTGTACCTAAACTCAAAATGTTGCCTGAATGGTGGGACATACCGTATGTGAACTCAAATGAAGCAGTTGCCGAAGTCGTGGGAACTACCATGGGTACACTCAAATGAAGATGTTGTCGAAGTGGTGGAACATATTGTATCTAAACTCAGAACCAAACTATTGCCCAACTAAAGTGGTGAGACATACCGTATCTAAACTCAAATGAAAATGTTGTCGAAGTGGTGGGACCTACTGTATCTAAACTCAAATCAAAATGTTGCCCAAATGGTCGGATATATTGTATCTCAACTCTATTGGAAATACTGCCCAAATGATGGGATATGTCACTCGCTTAGGAATCCATATTTTGAGCCCAAGTCCTAATGGCATACCATAGAAAGGACACTTCGTTCGCAACAATTCCGACAAGAGTCTCATGTGCAGATATTTTTCTTATAGCTTGGTAAAGAAGCTAGCATGAAGTCTTTCTTGCACCCAATTTCTAATTGAAAATAATAGGATCTATAGCTAAACAATTCCTTCACCGATAATTTGGGGTCACCACCACTATCTCACTACGCTTGAGTCATCTCTTGATCTTCTTGTCAAAAGCCCATCCTCTCTTTTCCATCTTATTAGCAGGGTACTGTTGCACATCATCTCTTGGCATGCTATAGAAGATGTAAAACAAGGTCTCATTATAGAAAAGTAGAAAGTCTCCCTTCCACCCACTGTCCAAAGTAGTAGGATATATAACCAAACCATTCCCAAACTCATGAGTTGAAGTTATCAAGAAGTAGAAGAGAAACACCAACCTATTTAGAGGTCGGAGTGAATAGAGTGTTTGTTCAACCTATCCTTGGATGTATGCCCGGAGGTCATCACACCAATGGCGGGACTACTAACCCCTTTTGGGGTGAACACTAAGCTAGTTCCTACCTAGCTACTAGTGTATTAGAGATATCTGACATGGTATCCCCCAACGGGCTTTGAGGTATCCATACAACGAGGTTCAAGAACCCCCCACTATAGTTGGGTGGACTATGGTGGTGAGCTCCACGCCAGCATGGGGGATAGACCCACTCCCTCCTCATTGGGGATCATGAGCCCCAACCACTAAGCCAAGGCTTGTAGTGCCTTTTAGGAGTTATCATCAACATCTCACTACGCTTGAGTCACCTCTTCATCTCCTTGTCAAACAACCATCCTCTCTTTTCCGCCGCGTGTATACTTATGTTTTATCCCTTGGCATGTTAAGTCTACATGAGAATTCCTCCGGTGAGAGGTGGAGAAGTTCACCATGCAAAGAAGATAGATTCCAATACATATTATATTTCCTTACATAGATATTGTATTTCCTTACATATACATTGTATCAAAATAATCCAACAAGAATTGTGTTTACGAAGAAGTAAAAGCTATATTCATGGAAAACGGATTAAATTTTAAATCAAATTGTGCAATATAATATTACTATTTTAAGTGCATTTTCACCTTCAATCCTAAATGAATATCCTATGGTAAGAAGTTTGATAGACATGGCTTTAAAGTATGTTACAATTAAAAAGAAACTCATTACTCTCTACATGTGAAAAGAACATCCGACGAAACCTTCTTTGGCAACTATACTTCCAAAAACTATAATGAACACAAAATTCCTACATCCTTGGACAAGACAAGGTCTCTCTTGAAGGAAATTGCTCCTAGATGTGGCAAGTGTGATTGTGTAGGAGTTTGCATCTAAAGTTGTGAATGCCTTATATAGAAGGCTTGTTTGGATTGCAATATATTGGTCTAATGTTTACATGTTTCGCAATGGTATAGCTTGTACCTTAAAAAAACCTTTCATGATTGAATATGCATTAAAATCTTTGCTCCAAACAAAATACGAAGCTTGAAATATTTACTTCAAATTGAAATATTTATAAGATGCAAAAATTGAAAACACTTTAATATCCTCTAAATCACTACCTTAGGTAAAGCTAAGGAAAGTTAAGTGAAATCTCCCTTCTACAATAGGATGGCATGGAGGGATTTACAGAGCATTTTCAAGCAATCTGGTACCCCAAAATCCTCATTCGGAGGGAGAAAAAGCTGGATTAACACAAAAAAGTAAAACGAAAAGGTATAAACCCCAAGCATGCCCGAGGGGCTTTTTTCCAACACCTTTGTAGCCCCTCATTGTACACAACTTTTCACTTATACTTTGATGTCAAAATGGCCACCTTCTTACGATGCATTCATTTTACAGTTCAAATTACAATCTGTATGAGTGATATAGTTTGGTTAGAAAGGATTGTGGTAGGTAGGTTGTGGTTGTACATAACCTTGTAGGAGGTTGCAAGCCCATCATTGATTGGTTCATTCATGATGCCCAAGTCCAAAAGATGTTGTGATCCAATTGTGAGTTGCCTCGTTTGAAAGCCCATGGGCGTTTAAGGGTTAAAATTCTTTACAAACCTAGACCTCATATGGCTGAGCTAAATATATTGTAATGAAAGATGAAATAAATCAATTGAAGTATAGATAGAGTATGTATGTAACAAGTTACACTTTTTTCTAGTGCTACTTAAGTATCCCTAACTTTTACTTTTGAGAAGTGTCCAACAGTTTTACTATGTCCCAAAAATTTCAGTAAAGCCCCTAGAATGCGGGCCGCAAATCACGGCTTAAAAACCGGAGAAGAGGGGGTATGAGAGGGTCCAAGTGGAGGAGTCTTGGGGGCGGAGGGTCTTGGGGGCAAAGGGTCTTGGAGGAGCGATTTATCCCATATCATTTGTAGCTGCTTCCTCTCCTGAGCAAGTACAAGAGGGTTGGGGCTAGCCTTAAAGAATAAAATCTTATAATAAATAAAGTGCACTCATGGGGTCCATTTGGCATGAGAGGACCTTAATTAATTAATTAATGTTGCTACATAGTGAAGGTTTTACTTTTGAGAAGTGTCACATCTGCAGACAAGGACTTACTTTTGAGAAGTGTCACATGTGCAAACAGCCATGGTATAAAAGGCATAATCTTAGACTCCAAGATCCTTTTTCTTGGGCCTCCTGCAAGTTTGTCATTTCTTGCCATCACCGTCCCCGTCTTTCTTTCTTCAGGTACTCCAGATTGAGTTGAGCGGGAGCAGCCGATGGCTTCTGCTAAGCTGGCGCCTATGATGCTTCCGGCGAGCATCCAGTGCAATACATGCGGGAGCTTAATTTTCAACGGTGCCAAGGTACACGGTCGCAGGGAGGTCGTCCAAGGGGAGACATACATGGGTATCCAAATCTTTCGCTTTTACTTCAAGTGCAGCAATTGTTCCGCTCTATTGATTATGAAGACCGACCCTCAAAACGGTAGCTATATCATGGAAGCGGGTTCGGCTACATTGATTATGAGGATGGACCCTCGAAACAGAGATTTTTTCATGGAAGAGGCGGGTGTATCTACACAAATTAATTTTACATGTAGATGAAGATTAGCGTTAGATGCAGTATAGTTACCTAAAAGTCATCTATACTTACAAAGGACACACGCTTGGACTTACTCTCTGTGCCAATGCAGAAAAGTATCGCAAAAGAATCAATCTGAAACGGGAAAACGAGTTGTTTGCTTACTTGTATTCTGTTTGATCACCATCTTAACCCTTAAAGGCGCCAGTCAGCCCGAGGGGTTGTTTCCAGAACTTTAGGGGGGCCTACTGACGTCATGCATGCACCGAATATTCTTGCGTTGGTACCGTTTTGGTCAGGACCACCTCCTCCGTCGAAAACAATTATCACCACTTCGATTGCTCTTGTATCGATTTTGCAATTGCAATCTCAAGCTATTCGGAGGCCCTCGCTCATGTTCGAGCTCCTGCCCGAGTGCGGCCATCGCCATTCTCCGTCTGGTTTCGAAGGAGCCAACCTCCTTTTCAATCACCGGTGTCAGAACGTAGTTGTATTTTTAGGTCGCTAGAGACAGACCGTTTTTTGGACTTTTGTGCAACGGTCATGGCAGGTAGAAACAGTGAAACGGTTGTGGATTGGGTTCATCGTCGCGAGCAACACCGTACAAGATTTCTCAATGAGTTTGAGAATTGGTTGCGTACTTGTCAAGGACAAGGTGATTCCGGTGTCGCTGAGTGTTTCCGCTTACTTGATGAAACCTACCTGCTTTCTCTCCCACTTCCTAGAGGTGTAGTACTTCCTGAGAATCTTGGACCTAGAAATTTCATATTTTTGTTTAGAAGGAACGTCGCTGCTTTGTTGCGTTGGAAGGAACGAAGAAGTGAAGGAGATAGCAGTGGATTCTCTGATTCCATGAACAACTACATTCGCGAAATTTGGTGGCCTGACAGTCACTCAGAAGCGCTTCATCGACGTGCACAGCTCGGAGGTAAACAAGCGATGGAGCAAAACAATTTGGTTTGTTTTCTTTCTTACTTCGATGTGTCAATGTGTCGTTTTCTAATTTATTCCATATACTAGAACCCCAAGCAGCCTTAGCACCTAAACAGAAGGCGGAGTTGCAGTGTGCTCTTATTGAAAGCTACATGAGCCAAGGTCTTGTCGATCAGGCAAATGAAGCCTTTTAGAGACTACGCGACTTGCCGTTGGCCAGATATCGTACCCTCGGTTACAGAGCTTTGATAGCAATTATAGGGATTTTCACCATTGTTGGACTGTTGGACTGCTGCAATCATAGGGATTTTCAACATTGCTGGATTGCTGGACTTCGATCATAGGGATTTTCACCAATGCTGGACTGTTGGACTGCTGCGATCATAGGGATTTTTACCATTGCTGGATTGCTGGACTTGGATCATAGGGATTTTCACCATTGCTGGATTGCTGGACTTTGATCATAGGAATTTTCACCAATGCTGGAATGTTGGACTGCTGCGATCATAGGGATTTTTACCATTGCTGGATTGCTGAACTTGGATCATAGGGATTTTCACCAATGCTCGACTGTTGAACTGGTGCGATCAAAGGGATTTTTACCATTGTTGGATTGCTGGACTTGGATCATAGGGATTTTCACCATTGCTGGAGTGCTGGACGATTACAAGTTAGAAGGGCTTTTACTTGATTAGAAGATAGACTTAACTTGATAGGTATCGAAATCAGTGGAAACGATCTGGTATTTTACTGAATCAACTAATCAGGATTTACATGTTAATAATCGGTGTAGGATGATTTGATTAGGTTAGGAGCACGCTAGAATTTTATTGAACTAGTTAATCCACTTGAATTAACCGCATTGAGCATTTTACTTGTAAATTTGATTCGTAACCCTAATTCATCCCAAGGCTTGGGCAAGTGAATGTTATTTAGTTAGACCACAGTCTCTTTGCCCTCATGCTCCTCATTATTAGTGATTGCAGGTCAATGCTGGGGCTGCATCGTCCGGTGCGCAAGCAAAGGATCGATCAGAGGCTTCGATCCTGGTGCAATCCTCATTGCCAGTGCTCTTGACGCCGGCGAGTGCCAGCGGAGGTCGCAACAGAGGTTCAGTAATTTGTAGCAGAGGTGCCGAGGTCATCCCCTGTTTCGGCTTTGCCATCGTTGGCACCAACGTTGCAGCCGGTGCATTCGTCCGTTGTTGGAGAGGTTACATTCATCGGACGTCCTGGAGCTCGACACCCTGTCCAACAAGTTGGAAGCCCTGGTGGCCAGCAGGTGCTAGGCCCAATCACACATGATGGACCCCCTCATCAGCAAGTTCGCCAGAGGTTACAATTGGGCGTAGGAGGGGAGTTGACATTGGAGCCAGTAAGTAAAAGAAAACGCCAATCAAAATCAAAAATTGCTCTATTCACTGGTGAGTCCTCTAATCCTCATGTGGATCATGATATGATTATGTTTGATGAGATGAGAAATTCTCAACTTGAGAATACCAATGCATTTATTGGTGGTTTGCAGGATGAATTTGAAGAAGGTGAGGGCATGGAATCTCTCCTGCAAGCGCTCGGGAACGAAGAAATTTGTAGCTTAGATAGTAATCAAGAGATGGATTTTGAGAAAATTTGGGCATCTTCTTCTTTGACAAGAAGAAATGTCACACTTCGTTCCGATTCTAATATAAACTTACATGTACCATTATTTGACTTGGGTTGTTGTGGTTGGTCTTGTGTGGTCCCGAGATGTGAAATGCCTAATCTTATAATTCATGAAGATAGTGAAGCTAATTGTTTGGAATTTTTTTGGGGCACAGTAACTAATGAATTTTATGATCCCATGTTAGCTATAGACATGTTCACTATTTTGTTGTATGGTCCTTGGGGGTCTTTTGATGTGCCCGAAGAGGTGGTAAGGTTTGTAGATGACAATGACGAATTTGCTAGTGTAAGTGAAATTCAATTATGGGGTCAACGTTTAAAAACCCCTAGTCCATCGCATAGCTCAAGTAGTAGTAGTGACTTTTCTTATTTACCGGGGCAATCGAATTCCAACTTATCTGATGATATGGATAAATTAGAATCTCTTGAATTGACCCCTAACTCTAAAAAATGGTTTATTCAATCGTCTCAACCAACACAAGAATTAGGTTTAGATTGCGATTTGACATTTGAAGAATTTAGTAAATTATCTATTGGTTATAGATTTTAAGAAGGAATGTGGAATAATCCATCCAAACAACTCCCTCCTATTATTTGGTTGGGGGGAAATCAAGGTTTAAAAGACCCTTTGTCAAATTGTCTCAGCCCGTTGGATTTTTTTTTTTGCTTTTTTGGCCCAATTCTATTCTTGTGAAAATTGTTAGGATGACTAATTTGTATGCGGCATCTAATTTAAGTGAAGGTAGGACACGTGGGGGAAGTAAGTGGGTTAGATTGACTGTAAAGGAATTATTGAAGTTCTTTGGAGTTTTAATGTTTATGGGCATAAAAAAATTGCCATGTGTTAGATTACATTGGACAAAAAAATTCATAGACTTATTTAGATCCGACGCTATTAGGAAACATATGACTAGAAAACGTTTTGAGGATATTCTGAGATGTATACAGTCACTTAGTAGATAACAAAGATGTAAGTGTTGATAAAAATAGCCCACAATATAATAAATTGGCAAAAACCGAATGGTTAGTAGTGGAACATAACAAATTATGTAGTGATTATTATTTTCCTGAGCAAAATCTATGTGTTGATGAGATGATGATTAAGTATACGGGAAAATATGCTCCAATTAAACAATATATGAAGGCTAAGCCCACGAAATATGGTGTGAAAATTTGGTGTCTTGCAAATTGTGATTCTAAGTATGTGCAGAAAATAGAGATTTATTGTGGAGCATGTGACTCTCAAGAAGAAGGGAATGTTGGTGGGAGAACAGTTTTGAATCTCATGAAAAGTTTAGAAGGTAAGGGTCACATTGTCACTTGTGACAATTTTTTTACTTCTCCCACATTATTTTGGCAATTGTTGGAGCGTGGTATATTTGCTACGGGAACTTGCAGGACGAATCGCATTGGTTGGCCTCAAGCCCTCACCAATACACCGACATCGGGAACCCGAGGACAATTGTGGTATCGGGTGCATGCTAGTGGCAAAATGTGCGCTGTCACATGGTTTGATAATAAACCGGTATGTTTACTTTCAACTGCTTGTAGTCCTATTGATTCCACAAAGTCTTTGTTTATTAGCCGTTGGCATGTAGGGGGTCACATCCAAATTCCCGCTTCTCCCGTTTTATTGCACTACCAACAACATATGCGTGGAGTAGATGTCCATGATCAATTGCGTGGTTATTATAGTTTGCAAAGACGTGATCATAAATGGTGGCACAAATTTTTTTTTCACATCCTAGATCAATCGTTTTTGAATGCATTTATTTTGTATAAAATGGCCATGGTGCTTAGGGGAATTAAACCAATATCACATTTAGAGTTTTATGTTCAAGTTGCTAACGCCATGACTTACGAGCCAAAAAAGATGCTAACATGTATGCCAAGGGCCTCGGTGCCAAATCCAGGCAAGTTACACTATACCATGGCATGGTCCGGACATGAAACCCGTAGCCGACGTCATTGCGTTGTATGTAGGAAAGTTCAACAATTTTATTGTCCCACTTGCAATGTGGCAATTTGTATGGGAAATTGTTTCGTTATTCATCATTCCAAGTATTGAGAACAACTAGTTTGATTTATTTTTTTTGTATATGTAAATCTTTGAGATTTCATGAATAAAATAAACTACAAATTTTTTTATGGTGCTATTGTATTTTTTAGATTATGATTTATGAGACTATATATCATTGGGCACTCATCCCACTCTCTCTCTCCCCCACCCATTAGTGAAAATTTTAGTCCTCATCTCAGGCCCATTCAGTCCTTCGCCCATTCAGTCCTCTGTCAGTCATACTACAAGAGAAAAAATAAAAAAGAAAAAAACAGAGGCAAGACAAGGAAAAAAAACAGAGGGGCTTGGAAAAAAATAGAGGAGCTTGGAAGTTGCAGGTCCCATGCCCATGCCCGACCTCGCAGGTCCCAGCCCGCGCCCGTGTCTGGCTGCTCAATTCAACTCCAGGTTTGAAGCACGCCTTCTGCATTGAAGTCGCAGGCTGCCCCTGCTCCATAAAGTTCTCTTTTTTATTCCGGGCTGCCCGCCCAAGACTGTAAGGACCTTTAAGGGTTAACTGCCTGCTAATCGCAATAGGAGAACTTCAAAGTCGATCCTGTCGGAGCTTGATTGAATTGAAGTTGAATCCTTGAAGCTCCAACGATGATTGTGATTGTGAAGTCGTTAAAGCCTAAACCCTAGAGCTTCAGCCCTCACGCAGGTCTCCTGGGTATGTGGCTACCGGGTATCTGGAAGCGGATATCCTGGATTTTTAGGACATCAGCAGCGAGTTGCTCCAGACACCCCAAATCCAAAAAGTTTCTGAGGCAGATTTTCGAGGTTGCTAGCATGGTTACCGGAGTACAAAAATTTCGTTATTTTGAATATAGATAGATAGATAGAAACTCCGGTCCTTTCTAAGGGGCCGGCGTGAATGAAGTGTCCGTTTGTAATGCTAATATCCCGATGGCCAGCGGACAAGGGGAAATTAGAACAATACTACTTCCCCTTCTCGAGGGTGGACACTATAACTACGCTAGTTTCTAGCCTAGTTACTAGTGCCTCGAAGATACTCGTTATTTTGAATATATATATTTAGGTTTGATACTATATGTATTTCCATATAACTATTTATTTTGACACAAGTGCGGAATGTTCTCTATACTTTGGTAATCATGGTTGTAAGAAAGATGCTTTTAGCTAGTGCTTTTAGTGTAGGAGGTGTACCGTTCAAAATTCAATCAACATCAAGATTTGTTTAGTAAGCTAATTGGGCTGGAGAAAGATCTTATCATGCAAGTCTATTTTCAAATGAAACCTTGATGCCATTTTAACAGAATCGAAATCATTATAATTTGACGCTTTACATCATCTATCTACTTGAGAGCACACCACTACATGCAATCTTTTCACCATGATGGGTCCGTAAATGATGCGATACCCGCTTGAATCTAGCGATGAATATCAACCACGTATATCTTTGACCTAAATTTGAACTTGAACGCCTCCTACTGGCACCCTTTATATTATACATAAATAGAAAATCAACAACTACCTACAAAGAAACGGAATGAATATACAACTAATCCACTAATAAACTCCTCTAAATACTTCAAGATTACATAAGTTTCACAAGCATTACATCAATATTAGAAATTTCGCATGTATATTACATTGATGTCCAATGTGTTATCACATGAGTGTTGTCAAAGTACTACCAATTGAGTATTATAATGAGGTTGATTTATATTGTGATTTATCAAGGATTGGACCTATTTGGAATCGAAGTAAGACTTGGCTTTAACACTACTTTATATAGTAGGCCTTGAATTAGACCTTATATTTTACCATGCATATCCATACTTTGAGGTTCCATATTGGAATTTCTACTTTACATTGGTTCTTTCAGTAGGTTTGGATACATTTTATATATAGTATAAAGACCCAACCTACTAGGCCGAAGTTGTTCATAGATTGAAGCTTACGATACAAAGTCCTAGGCTTGATTTGAAAGGTCCAAAACTTGTTAACTAGGCTCTAGTTCAATAGTGGGTTTCTACACTCTGAAGAGACTTAAGTCTTCGGCTAGGGCGTTTTTGTTTCCCTCCAAAACAATATCATATTATGATGTCAATCGCCATATGAGTTTTAGGAGAAAAGGTTGGAGACTCAAATAGAATCTTTTGGGCCTATGTTAGAATGCAAGTGACCAATAGAACCATGCCTATAAGTTGACCTCAAGATTTGGAAATTAGTCTCTAGTGTAAAGTGCCTTGATTTACAAAATGATTTTATAAAATAATCTAAGAGACTAACATATAGGTAGAAGGGCAAATGTTTTTGGAGGTGTCGAGTGTGGCTCGGATAACATTTTTTAAACATGAGTTCTAAATCAAAAGGCAAACACATTAAAAGAAATCATTGTGAAATTTGTTGCAACCGGCGGTACTATTATTAGCGATTGTTGGCGTGGTTATAATACGGAACGTTTGGGTTATTTGGGCTATTTTCAGGAAACGGTAAATCACTCTTTACATTTTCGCGATCCAGATATAGGAGCACATACTAATACTATAGAAGTGACGTTGAGTGGTGTAAAACGTTCTTTACAATGGTATGGTTCAGTAAAAAAACATTATAATAGTTATGTTGCCAAATATTTATGGCAACGGAAATATGAACAAAATGTTGGTTGTGTATTTTCTATTCTAGTTTAGCATGTTATACAATATCACCCGCTTCTTGGTCCAATTGGATAAAATACAATATATTATAACTTTAAACATCAATTATCATCCAGATTGGTTAAATTTTAAAAAACACATATCTCAAGTCAATTTATATATATATATATATATATATATATATATATATATATATATATATATATATATATATATATATATGATAGGAAAGTAAAAATATTAATGAAATTTTATTATTTTATCACACAGTTGAATAAATTTTGAATCTATTGACCAAATTTGTTTGGAAATTTTAGTTTAGTATTTATAACCTTTATAGTTACGGTATAAAACTTACTAAGTTTACCAATTTTATTACTTCTAAATATCATTCAGTACCAATTTCAACTTTGAAATAAGAATAATTATATAACAAAACAAATAAGTTTTACATTAATTGACCCCTGAGGATCTATGATGATACATTGCATAATTTATTGAAATTGACCTTCTCCTATTTTGGGCTCAAGAAATTTCAATCTATGCATCATATAAAAGATCCAACCGTAGGATCCATAACTTAACTTGACCTTTTACACACCTTCCACATTTGAATCGTTGATTTTTCTTCATTTGTGAGATTATAATGGTCAAAGTTGGGCTCAATTTCCTTCTTGCAGTAACCCCTACAAGCAAGTTTGGCTTTATTGGATTTTTAGGGGATAAACATGAAAAATTATATTTGATGATAACCCTTTAATATTAACAAACAATTTTAGAGAAAATTTCGAATCTTTTTATTTCTTTTTTAAAAAATTTAAAAATTTAATAGAAACAAAGGTTCATTTTAGAGTAAACCCCTTAACATCCAATATACTATTTTATAGGGGTTACCGCAGTATCCGATTGCATGTGGTAAAACTGGAAAGTCAATATCCAAGAATTCATATAGAAATCTTCCAGTATTGGTTACCGGTAGATCTTTCTTAAAACTTTGGAAGCTGACTGCTGATCATTGGAAAGAGATATATCGTGAAGCTGACTGCTACTTGGATAAACACACAAACATGTTAAATCGGTTACCGTTATATCTTCCTATATCTTCCGCATCCAAGGTGGTGGTCGCCCCATCCAAGGTGGTAAACATAAGATATGAGCCACTGTCTAGGCATCAAGCGTGTTTGCAACCTTGGCTCTCGTGCTTTTCCAACCAAATATTGAGGTTGTAGCATAATTCTTGTAGCATAATTCAATATTATTGTACAGTATTGGGGAGTGCTAGGGAGTGAGTTACTATGGAAACTAACAGGAGTATGGGGTTTATGAAAGGAGTTTCGTCACATAATTGGGTGCTGGAGGAATGGGTTGTGGAGATGGCGACAGAATGGTTATCATCTCAAGACTTGGCATCGGTCGCGAGAACATGTAAAAGGCTGGCAAAGGCAGTGAAGCGCCTCACGGAGGCTCGAGTGGCTGATGCAGCGCACGAGATGGAGCGCTGGGGCGAGTGTCTGTGCGCAACGACGTGGATTCATGTCGCTACCCCTGGTTCGTGGATTCATGTCGCTACCCTTGGTTCCGCTATACGCCGTCTTGTTGCTTCCCTACCTCCTCCTTGGAACCTCATCGTTGTGGCAGGAACAATCTACCTGAGCAGTATCGGCATAGCTCCCTGTGGCATTGCCAAGACCAGCTCGGCATCTCCGCCTTCTCGGCCATCCACAAGTCTGTAGGATGCAGGTCTGTGATGGTTCAAGAGCCTTCCGTATCCCTGATCATTGTGGGTTTTAGCATTGTCGGATCGATGAAGTTTTTCGATGCTAATTATCACTATCTTGATATACAGGTGTGCTAGCAATTGCGTTCTTGCACAACAGAATGACGATTCCGAATGCAGCTGTCGTCGCACAATGGAACGAACGCTTACATGTCCGAGGGCAAGTTGCAGCTCCAGTACGAACACTAAGCAACAGTCACTTGAGACCCTGCCATGCTAGATTGTGACACTTTATTTCGAACTGGCTATCTTTGACTATGCGAAAGGTCGTATGAGAGTTGGTCAGTGAGCCTTCCTGCATGTGTAAGTGTGGCTCGACTCATGGGAGTTGTTGTGATTACATGGAAGAAGAGCATGATGAAGAGCCACTGGCAAATTCAGATGTATATGACAGCGATTACCCGCGGCTGATACAGGAGTGTGGAGGAGCTTGTAGCTGTAATAGAGACTGCTGCCATCGAGTGACACAACAGGGCCTTTCAATGCGAGCTTTAGTAGTACGTCGAAACCGCAAAGGCTGGGGTGGGGAATGCACGGGTGTGAGGGGTGAGCGGTAATTGGCAGTTTTGTTTTTTTTTCCATGGAAGATGAAGACCCTATTACCACTCATTGTACTTGAGATAATGACCCTACGACCATTGAGTTAAGTGTCATGAAATATATTTAGGAATAGTTTAGTCCAAAAGAGGAACCCAAATTCATGAAGTTAGATCCTATTTCCGCGCGAAAGTAATGTTGGCTCCATTCCATAACTCCTCAAATAATAAATATTCAATAGTTTTTACATTGTCGTCAATAAGTTAGGGCAGACGTCATCGCTTCTTTCATTATAAAATTGGAAGCCAATTTTCCCCTGATTAAGAATTGAAGGTTTTTATACATTTTGCTTTCGAATAATGGATCGCGAGAATAGGTACACTGATGCATTGAAATTGGGATTGAAGGATTTACATCAAAATTAAGACTGACGTCACCAGTAGAGGCAAGCACGGCTTTGATTACATTGTATTGACTTACTTAGAGTAATACTTGAAGCACTTAGTGTAGGTGAAGCTATAAACGAAATCACGATAAGTAAATGTTAAGTTTACGTAATAGTACCTTGTTGATGTGTTTGACGATGTCTAGGATTTGTGAATCCTAGTTGTCAGTTGCGAGCGGTTGATGAACTAAATCTCCGATGTTCCCCTTCTCTAGATACATAGGCAATGTGACAGATATTTTTGACGACGAGCTGCTACCGATGTGTTTTGGTTTCGGATTAAGAAACTTGGCGAATCTCGGTTGATTGAGGCGACGAGGTGACAGCGGGGAGTTGTGGTCGATAGTGAAAGATTGAGGAGGCGATCCTGCATTCGTAAGTCTACCTGTGGAAATCTAGAGTCATTCGTGCAACGCGTCTACCTGCCACAGTTGGTGCTCCATCTGAAGCTTGAGTGAGGTCAAGTTCTTAAGGACCCGCAATCTCGTGTGGGATTGGAGCGATTTCTTCGGATTCTGGTGTAGGGTGCGCAGCACCGTTGCGTCGCTTCTTGTTTGCTCGAGACTTGGGCTGTGCAACTGGTGAAGAAGGTGAAAAAATTGGATCAGGTGCGCCTGGTAAAATGGAGAGGTCGTTGTCGTCATCATCGTCAATCTCCATCGGTGCAGAGTCACTTGCGTTTGAAGCGCGGTTTGGAAGAAGATGCTTCTCCTCCTTGTGCACGTAGTTGTCGTCGCACTCAACGAACCAACCACCAGTCGTCAACTGGGAGTTAGTAAACCGCTCTTATTGGGCTTGTGAGAAAAAGCTGCGGGTTCATTTGTGACTGAAACGTCTTCGAACTCTAATGGAATGGAAAATGAAGCTAATGCTCCCTTGGCAAGAAGCTCTTGTTTTAAGTACCTACAAAAAGTAAACAAATTAGATTCTAAAAATTGAATACGTCGTACAAATTGTATTAATAGTATTTCGGAAATAGGATACATACCGGAATAAAAGTCGCTTAATTGTAACTTTTCCTCAGTAATCTTTTGAATATCTGAGCCTTCGATGAACTTTGGACTTGCATTAGGAGCAAGGTAGTTGCCAAATGCCTTCTTCCATAAGAGCAACCTCTACTTCTCGACATACGCTGACGGCTTTAGGACAACACTACACCACTCAATGTTGAGGTTTTCGTTGTCAATCACTTTCTGCAATTCACTTTGAAGTGATTGCTCGAGCTGAGAAAAAAAAATACATGTTAGAAATTAAAATACCAAATGAACTCTAATTTTTGTAAACACGTAACGAAAAATCTAGTTACTTGTGCCCAAAGAGAAGCGCGATGTAGAGATGCAATCAAAGTTCTCTTTTTCATTCGACGTTCTTCTGGGAAGCAAAAAGATCGTCGAACTTCGATTGGTGCGTTCCACCATTGGAGCCACTTTCCTTTGAAATCGAAATGAACATTGGTAGTGGCTACCATGTGTAAGTGATCGATTGTCATATCGAGTTTAAGGTTTTTGCTGTAACGAGAATAAATCTGCACATGAGATTCAGAAGTACGATTTGAGTTACGGAACATAAGGACGGATAGAGTCATATTGAAACAGAAAATGGTGCTTTCTATACCTCCTTCGCAAATACTTTCCCAAGTTTGTTATTAGCCACAGCGACCATCTTGTCGAAATTCTTGCCACGAATGGAATTGATTTCTGCTTTGATTGTGTTATCCATGGCACTCCATACTCCGAGTCCTCTTTGCTTATCCTTTGAGACAGTGGCGTAATAAGTCGTTTCAGCGTCATCCAATGCCTTCGCTAATCTCCTCTCTACAAAATATAAGAAGGAGTAAGAAGGTGTAAAGAACCCAACACAAAAAATCACAGTGAAGCACATACCACCCAACTTACCGCATATAAGAATTTTACGAAGACGTCAATTGTTACAAGATACCAAGTTTCTAGTTTTGCTTTGGCGTTCTTGCATATTTTGTAATCCTCCGAAGATATCGTGAAATCCTCAAGTTTCAGTTTTCCGAACTTCCTTATGCGCTGCAATTTTGCACACAAACCGTATTCGACATGGTTATGTTCAGTAGACCTGCAGAGCGGGATCAAACATGAGAAACATTGTACTTAGATAGAATACAATTTAATAAAATGATTGGGAAAAAATGTGACAATTACTCACTAATTTATGTCGTTCATAGCGTCAGTAGGAGGTTGCTTTCTCCTCGAGCATCAAGTATGATGCAGTCTACGGATATGTACCTCAAAGGTTCAATATTATGATACCTCTCTTTTTCTCTATATGTCGCATCCATGCCGTAACACGGTGGTTACCTTCGTACACGTAAAAGTATCTGTCACTGAGGTGTTGAAGATCTAGATCAAACTCTTCATTGGCAGCTTTCTTTAGAGGATTTGTCCACATCGCATCTTCGTCGTTCACTCTTTTTTTCCATGTCTTTTCGATCGAATGGAGAGACGTACATTACCCGGTCGCCTTCGCGATAGCTTTTGTTGAACTCATTCTCCAATTTTCTGACGTCTTGTTCCGAGATAGGACGAACCTTAGGATAACAAACCAGACAACACAATGGAATAAGCATGCGAGACTTTTTCACAGGTTTGTACCGGAACCAGTTAATGATCGCAATTGAATCACTTTTGTGAATCATTCTCATCTCGTTTGCACTCCAATCCGGTTCTTTGTTTTGAAGATGCGGAGGCACGTGAATGATTCCAACGTTGACACTCCCAGGCAAAGGAATGTCTTCATCCTTGGAAAGAACGTCGTGTCCATCATGATCATGCATGGCTTCAGGATGACGGTCAGTTTCTAAAAGACTCTCCTCCAGAACTATAGTGGAAATGTCTTCAACATTTCTGATACTATCACGTAATTCTTCATCTTCATCATAAGATCGAGTTGGTGGAGAATTATGAAGAGTCGGGTTGACTTTTTCATCTTGAATGGGATGAACTTGAGTTATGTTCATCTGGCAATTCAGAAAACGGGGAAGCAACATACCACAAAATGAATAAGAATGAATTAAGAGAACAATGAGATATAAATAATACTACATATATCCTTTTTATAATTTAGTTTATGATAAACATATCATATAATCTGACGATACAACTAAGGTGATTGCAACTTTGCGGCAAGTCGCGGAGAACGTCTAGGTGCAACTCTAGCTAATGTTTTTGCTTTGATACGTCGAACTTTTGCCTCATCATTATATTTTCGCACATAAATCGCTCGTGCAACCTGATCAACGTCATTACGTGAAGTGTGACGGACAGCTGAGGCAGGAGGGGGAGTTTCAGGAACCACAGACGATGCTAATACTAAACGACGGGACTCCATAACAACCAACACACGATCTCTCATAGCAGACAAGTCGCTATCACTATCAGATTCCTCTTCTCGATCAACTCCGCTTTGCTTAAAAGAATCCTGCAGTACCACACAAAACCAATGGTAAGTCAATTATCAGCAAGCATACACCAACATTCAAAAAAAAATAGAAACTATCTCTAAAAGAAAACGCCCTAAGCTGCGTAATTAACAAAAAAATATGATCATTCAATAGTTATAAAATTAATATTAAAAATTCATAAACACATGCTTCAATTTCCACGCAGAGCCAACTAACCGAGTCCTACTTAAAAAGAGTAGAGAACATCAAAAAATAGGCAAGCAAAAGATAACGAATACAACACCACTCCCTCAATCAAAAAACTGCACCAAATATCCCCACACAGAGCTCCCAACTTTCAGATCAAACGTGAGCCTGGAGGATGAACACGAAGTTAACTGCCTTAGGCCTGTCAATGGAGCAACATAAGAGCCTTCATCGGCAAGCGAATACATGGGACTGCAACGAGCCAGCCGCGCTTGATCCTCTACTTCATCACGTCAGCACCCTGCACTCCCCGTGTGCCCACAGACAAGCATTCTCGATGACCAGCGGGGACAAGAAGTTGAATCTAAAAACACTAAAAATAGCAAACTCGTCCACCTCCTCCCAGACTTGCGTCGACGCAAGTCTGGGGTGCTGTGCAGCTTTTCCCCGAAAATACAGCTGCGGCCCCAGCTGCCTTCGCTGCCGCCTCGTCGGCAGTGTCCACCGCGGAGTCCACCTCCGTCAAGGGCTTCTCCGGCCTCAAGAGCAACACTCTTTTCGCCTCCAAGGCCCAGACCCTGAGCTCATACCAGAACGGCAGCCGCGTGCAGTGCATGCAGGTGTGGAACCCCATCGGACAGCCCAAGTTCGAGACATTCTCGTCTTGCCCCCTCTGACGGATGACCAGATCGCGAAGCAGGTGGACTACATGATCCAGCTGAACCTCATCCCCTGCCTCGAGTTCGACGTGGTGAGTTGTGTACCCTATTGATCTTACTCACATTGTGCATTGAATGCGAGGATTGTTGATGCCATCGCTCTGTGGCTGCCCCGAGGATTGTTGTTGATGAAGTTGGATGGTGGTTTTACAGAACTAGGAAGGAGGTGTGTCCCGCACGAACAACAGGAGCCATGGGTACTATGATGGACGTTACTGGACCATGTAGAAGCTGCCCATGTTCGGATGCATTGACTCCGCTCAGGTATTGAGGGAGATTCAGGAATGCAAAAAGGAGTACCGGAACTGCTATGTGCGTGTGTTGGGCTTTGACAATGTGAGGCAGGTGCAGATCTGCGGATTTTTGGTGGCCCGCCCCAACTAAACCCGTACTCAATTTGCCGAATTCATGTCTATGGACAAAGTTAGATTGTAGTGGCATCAAAGATACCTTGACTTCTGTAGTTCATGTACATTGATCATCACTTTTCAATACACTGCTTGGAAAACTTTCTCATTTTGTCAACCAGTGGGTTGAGGGTTTGGACTCCCATAATATGATAGTGATATTAACATTTTCTTTCTGCCGATATTACCTGCTATTTATCTCTATCATTTGGTGTACATTAAGGAAGATCATATGCAAATGACCATGTCCATTATTTGGCAATTACAAGTGGAATTCTCTTCCAGTATTACACAATTCGAGAGTCTACGGGATGTTTAGATTTTTGGCTTCATTGAAAAATTAACTTTATATTAGTATTGAAGAACTCTCAGTGAAAGAACTATGTGTGATAACCTTGAGAGTATCTATGTCCAAAGTTTAGGAAATAATGGACAATTTCCACGGAGACTTTGACCACAGTGATCATGATGGCCCTCGAAAGGAAGACTTTCACTTCGACACACTGGGACCTTCAGCAATTCAATACACTCTTCAACGTCGAAACTGCAGCTGCATTTGGAATTTCACGGCTCCATAAAACATGCATCACTTACAATCTATGTCGCATCCGAACCTCCTGCTAGACGATGGGTACAAGTTGTCATGAACAAGAGTAACATTTAGACACTGATCATTTGACATCTTAGAGTCCATTACATTTTCACACCATACCATAGTTACCATGACAGGATTCAACGGGAGGTTCAATCCGAGTTTATTGCGTACAAACTGGTACGAATTTTAAAAATAAAATCCGTAGGGTTTAAAACACAATAGTATAATACTAATTTCATAAAACCGGAGTTTCTATCTATCTATCTACTAATTTCATATGAGTATTGAATTTGTTTCAAAATAATTGAAATACAAAGGCAATCAAATATGAATTTATTCATGTTCATCTTATAATCAATGTTAAGGCTTAATGTGACAAGTTTGCATTACTTTTACTTAACGTAAAATACAAAGAATATTGTAACTATGATTCATAATCAAATCTCCACTTATTATATTTGGCTGTCATCGTGAGCGCATGGCAGAGAAGAATCGGAAACATGACAAACAAAAACAAGCGCTTTAAAGTGATAAACGAGAGCATCAAGAAGCAAAGTTGCAATGACAAGATATTTGAGATGAACAAGGTGGTGACCTTTTAGCCGAGGGCCTTGACCTTCTAGCCTAGGGTCGTGAGGTTAATGTTCAAAAGTAGTGAGTATGATAGAGTAGACCTAGTTCATTTCTTAGCCATGTTTAGCAAATCTTCAAGCGAAGGCCATCATTTATTTAACAAATGATGAAAGTAAGGAGAAGGAAGAGAAGATAAGAGAGCGATAGTCTTCCAATGACAGTATGACACCATCTTTACAAAATCTAAGAGTATCAAAAAAATTATCATTGTATAAGTATCAAGAACTTTATCATTTTCAGGAATGAGAAATTGAGAATACCAAAGGATGACAAACAGGAGATGAAGAAAGAAAATAGAGAGTTATAAAATCATTTTATAATGATCACCATCTCAAATCTGAATATAATTGAATTTATTAAGAAATATGTGTAATATTAACTCACGACATGTTGCAAATAATGACTTAAAAGTCATTTATAAATTATAATAATAGTAAAATATATGTCTTCGAATCTCAAAAAATAAAATCTTGAATGTATAATATATTTATGTCTACTTATCTCCAATATAATTTTATATTAAGATGTATTTAAACATTTATGTGATATATGTAATCATAAGTTACAACATGTTGCACACCATGCCTTACTAATTACCTATATAGATAAATAAACATACACATTTATAGATTTAAGTATTTAACCCCTAAAGATCCTTGGGTGTTTTTGGGAGCTTAAAACCTCAAAACTCCAATTCTCTACCTCTATGCACTTCAAGGGGTGCGAAACAATTTTTTTATTCTTTTCTTAACTTCCAACCGTAAGATCTTGTACCTAAGCCAATTTTCAGTATCTGATATAAAAATTGACCGTTGGATGTTTACCATTTGAGAGATTATAACATCCAAAGTTTGTCTATGAAGTTTTTTTGGGCATTGTTGAGATTATTTTTGACACTTTTGGAGGCTGCCCTTGTAAAACTGGTACACTTTTTGACTTGGGGCCCTTTGGAACTTAAGTAGTGATTTGGTCATGAACATATTTCCAAAAAAAAATCTCAAAAAAATACTAAATTTAAACTGCCCCAGTTCGGCTCGCAAACCAAGAATTGTTGTAGAAGACTCAAAAATTGGAATTTGGCTTTGTAAATTTTACCACATACACTTTGCAGTATAGGGAGCACCCATTAAAAAATTTAGGCAAAAATATCACTTTTAACCTATTCATCTAAGCTGCCCAAAATAGCAAAAGCCCGATTTGGTCCTCTTGGATCTTTAGGGGTTAACAATAAAATATATATACTTGAATGTAAATACTTGAACAAGTACTTTTATGGACTTCCATTTTTTCTCATAAACCATAATATAAGGTCAATTTGGCTCTCCCTAAGTATTGATATTTACTATGTTTGTTAATATCATTTTGGAAGGTCAAGTGAGATCCATACTCATCTTGTCAAATCATGAAGCAAACCAACCTCTTTAGGAAGATTGCTTACAATCACCACAAGACAACCTTCACTTATATGTAGTTTCATATGAAAGTTATTACCCATCTCAATCCGAAGACGTTCCAACGATAAACAATTATGAACTTTGTATTTCACAAGGTCTATGGGTAGGATTTTTTTCTTTTTTTTTTTTTTTTTTTTTTTTTTTTTGTGATTTACAAGAGGATTGTTAATCTTTTGACTAAATTTGAATATATAATTATGCACTTTACCTATTTACAAATATCCCCTCCTTTATGCAAAAATACCTAATTAAACTATCCTGATTAAACCATAGTTACTATGACATGTTAGATTTAAATTGAGTTTAGGACGTTTAAATATGTACTTATTTCAGTATGAATACAAAATTTGTTTTAACACCAATTAAATTTCAATATATTCATGCCTAATTTAACACTTAATCAAGCAAAATGTCGAATATCGACATTATGGATGATTGCAACAACTTTGAAGAGCCACCTTTAATTCTTGCAAGGTCTATTTTAGATAAAACCACTAGCCTTGGGTTCCAAATGAAGTCTAGTTTCTGTGGTTATAATTTTAAATCCATACAAAAAAGTATGAATAAATGGCATGCATTTTAGTGGAGGCAGCTCTTGTTTTTGATTATCTAAACATGTTGCATGTTTTACCATTGTGAGACAATTATGTGAAATAAGATTGATGTCTTCATTAATCTTTTTGAGTATTTATGATGTTTTAAGGCTGCTTTACACAAAGAACCACACCATTGATAGGGCTAATTCATGACCAACTCTTCTCTTCGAATTGGTCCAATTCTAAAAATTGGCCCAAAGCGCTTTAAATGTAGAGTCAATGTCAACTTTCTGAAATTAAATTATAACGAGTGGGGGAGAAGTTATGACACGGCCAGTGCTTCAAAAGTTGGGAGATACAAGAATGCCAATTCATGGCATAGAGGTCATTTCTTGATTTCAATACAAATCATTATTTCACTTAAATACTTTAATGTATGGATTTGCCGCACGCGGTTTAAGTCCACCCAATTTCAGAATTTTTAGCCTCATTCCCACGGGTTTAGGAACACTAAACCACGGTAATAAGTCAAGAATACTCGAATATTTTCGTGAATATTCGGGAAAAAAATAGAAAAAATATTATTTTTAGAATTTTTTTTACTAAAAATAACAATTCACCACTCAAATTGCTGAAATTTGGTGGCTCAACGCTCACCGCTCTCCGCTCACATCATAGCTACGTCCTGCTGGGGTTTACACACTGCACAACACATCAGCAAAGGATCATTTGTTTGTGAATATGCAGGTGAGCTATTAACCGTGCAATCTCAAGGGCGCCAAGACATTGATGTGGACGTCGCGAAAGTGGGAAACGTGGCTCGCTTCATCAACAATGATTGCACTATAAGAAAACCATCGAATTTTAGATGTCTTAAGATTTGGGTAGATCACTTTTAAGATGTCTTGCTATCTTGCAAAATGTCTTGTAAAATGGGAATATATATTGTCATTTTGAAGATGTCTTCAAGTAGGAGTGTGGGATGCCTTCGAGACATCCAAAGATACATGGATGTTTTATAAGCTGTCTATTAAGACATCGCGTTAAACAAGAAACTGCCACGTTGGCAAGAAATTCCGGTTTCACCAAGTAAAAAATTCTGAAAGTTACCGATACGGGGGTAGAAAGTAGCCCGGTTGTAAAAAAAACATGATAATGGGCAGCGGTTTGTAGGAGGACAAAAAAAGGAACTTCATTCTTTCAAATACTCTTTTGTTATATGTGCATTATAATTTTATTTTATTTTATGTGCATTATAATTTTATTACTAAAAATATTGAAATATGAATTTCATAATATTAATCTTGTAAATTCAGATTTTTTCATTGGTCCAATTTTTATAATAATATTCAAATATTATAATTTATTTTAAATATATATCATATGAATATTTGAGAATATTTTAATAATAAATATTAATAAAATCAAAAAAATATTAAAATATTAGAAAATTATTATTCAATTAGTAAAATAATTTAGTTAGCAAATATAGTTATTTAAATATATACGGCAATTTTCGCATATTTATGAACGAAATTATACGTGGATATTTCATGAATTTTATAATTTACAGTTGTTTATCTACATGGTAAACAAAAGTCCACGTCGGACGAGAGTACATGTCATACAATGTCTATGCAGTGTCTTCGTAGACATTTAAATAGATGTCTTATAAAACATCTTAGAAGACATTGTGTTATTGGGATGATTTTTATCAACTTCAGTGGATGAACAGAGGCGGCTAGGGTTTGTTGCTGCCGCCATAGTTAGGTCATAAGACTTTTAAGTAGAAGTAGAGGCCACACGAAGCTCATTTTTGCCTTTAATTTTTGAAGGAGTTGGTGTTTAGAGTGTAGAGGCTAGGGTTTGCTTCTTCATGTAGTTAGGGTTTGTTGCCGCCACCATAGTTAGGTCATGAGACCTTTAAGTAGAAGTAGAGGTTGGACAAAGCACATTTCTGCCTTAGTTTTTTTAAGGAATTAGTGTTTGAAGTGTAGATGATTTCAAAAAAATTTCTATTCGGTTTAAAATTATTGTTAACCCCTAAAAATCCAGGAAAGCCGATTCGGTTTTCTGAGATTTCGGGCAGCTCATTTTAAGCATTTAAACTGATATTTTTGCCTAAGATTTTTATTGGGTGCTCCACATGCAGTAATGTGTATGTGGTAAAATTTTCAAAGTCAAATTTTAATTTTATAACCTTCATCTAGAAATTTTAGGTTTCAAGTCCAAATCGGGCAGTTTAAAATAATTTTTTTTAATTTTTTTTTTTTTAGAAATATGTTCATTACCAAATTACTATTCAAATTCCAATGTGTCCGAAGTCAAAAAGTTTACCAATTTTACAAGGGCAGCCTCCAAAACTTTCAAAAACAATCTTCACAATTTCTAGTAATTTTACAATTTTTCTTTCAAAAATTGCCAAAATTCGAGATTTTGGATTTTTTCCAAGATTTTTTTTTTCAAAATTCACATTATCATAAATGCACCTTCTCACCGTCGAGATTTTTCTCAAACTAAATATATCATACGTGGTGCTTGTTTTACTATATGGTTGTTTTTAGACCTTCTTTCATAAAATATTTTACATTAAGGTCAAAAAGTGGAATTGGTCTCTAAAATTTTGCATGAGCATAACCAACTTGAATACCTACATGAAAAAAAATGAGGGAAAAATATTTGGAATAACAATCATCAAGTTGCCCTTGGCACCATTTAGACAATGCCTCTCACGCAGTGGCAAAAAAAAAGTGTTGGTCAAACTTTGATTGTTATGATCTCACAAATGAAAAACATCCAACGGTTGAAATTTTGACCAGTCCTTTGTATACAAGTTAGGTACAAGATCTTACGGTTCAAAGTCTAAAACCAGAAAAAAAAGTTTCTCCATTTCCCCATCTCCCAACGAAGGTGAAAAATGGCAGTTTTTGGTTCTGGAGGTCGAGGAAACCCCTGGATTTTTAGGGGTTAAGTACAATAAGAGAATAGTAGTTGCAGAGAGAGGCACGAAACTTGAGAGTAACTAGATTTCAAAAGCATCATGTACAAAAAACCCTAGGACTTGTAGTATTTGATTTGTTGTGGAAGAAACCTTAAAACTTGTTATGGAAGAAACTCTATGACTTACAATATCTGCTTTGTTATTGAAAAAACTTTGAAGCTTGATTAGTTGTGGTTGATAACGTGAAAATGTCATCAGATGTCTATGATGATGTCTGTGCAGGGATGTCTCAGAGTATGTTTATGAAGATGTCTAAAAGGATGTTTAATTGTGTTGATTGAATTCTGTTTTGTAGGGTGGAACATGAGGGGTCAGGGTCCCCGTACGGTGCTAAGGAAAGCTTAAAGAACACATGAACGTAGAAGTATGCCAAAGTAAGTGAGTTGTTGTTTTTTCTCAACTTTAGAGAGGCGGCAAAACACAATCTGAGGCCGCAAATAGATGTCTGCATGGATGTTTATGACGTTGTCTTCAATGATTTCTTCATGGATGTTTATGACGTTGTCTTCAATGATGTTTTCAAGGATGTTTTCAAGGATGTCTTCAAGGATGTCTTCAACGATGTCTGCCTGAATGTCTATGCAGATGTCCGCTAGAATGTCTAACTGTGTCGATATCTTGAGGTTATGATGAAAACTATATCAACCTAGGTAGTGCAATTAAATGGAACTAAATCACAATTTTTTGCCTTTACAAACCCCTTGTTTAAATGTAGTCGATAATGACTTATTGAACATGTGCAGCGGCAGGACATGCACATGACCGTAGAGGTATCGACCGCAAGCGATGGTAGTAGAGGGACATCGTGGAGGGACATCGTCTTCGAAGACATCTTATAAAACATTTTGTAAGACCACAGAAAACATCCTTCATATATTTCAAATGTCTTCTTGATGTCTTCTTAGACACTAATCCAACTTTTAGTCTAAAAGTCATTTTCAGGACCTGTGATTGACTTTAGATGTCTTATTTAAGACATTTAAATTTCGATGGTTTTCTTATAGTGTTGTGATGGGTGCAATTTGTTGTTGTGCTTGGTACAAGCAGCGGGCTCTGAGATTTTGCGGCTTGTGTTCTTTGCTACAAGAGACATTCGTGAGGGTGAAGAGATACGGTTTGGGTATGTTGTTTGTAGAAAGTATGTTAGTGGTGCCATGGGGGAGTTGTTGTCTTGCTATTGTGGAACTAAGTATTGTTCCAACTTCCTTTCTGCTAAGCCCACATGATCATGCTTATCCCACTTTGGTGCATGGATGTGATGTGCTTTGGAAGCTGGGCATGTGATCCGAGTCCACATTGGCCATGACAGATAGATCCTCTTTCCCATGGAGACTAGGGCACACAAAGAAAATGCCTTTTCTGGCACCCATGGTGTTGCGCACTAAGTAAGCCGAAGTCGAAGCCGAACGAAGCCAAAGTCTAGCTCGTAGTAATGAAAGCTCTTCAGATACGAAATGCTCACGTTTTTCTTGCTCGTCCTCCGGCACTGACCCAATTGTACCCGTCTTTACGCTGTGAGTTATGAAGTCGATCATGTTTTGGTACCATTGTCTCGTATTTCTTGTTGCCACTGCGTTGTGTAATATATTGGCTGTTATACTAAATGGCTGGTTTGGCACCTCGTCCCCTTGAGAAGAGCATGATGAAGAGCCACTGGCAGATTCGGAGTCAGACTCAGATGTAGATGATAGCGATAGGGGAGTGTGGAAGAGTATGTAGTTGCAATGGAGACTGCTACCATCTTGCGACACAACATAGTACAAAGTGAGTGGCAAGGTGGAAGAAACCTCCGGAAACATTTGTTGGTTACAATGATCGATGTGTTCTCTACTCTTGACTAAGCCGTAAAAGAATTGGTCGAGATAAGCATGATCATGTGGACTTAGAAGAAAGGAAGCCGAAGCAACCCTCGGTTCCACAATAGCAAGGCAATACCTCCTCCAAGGCACCACTACCAAAGCTTTTACAGGTAGCATAGCTATATACCGCATCTCGTCGCCCTGAGGAATATCTCTTCTAGCAAAGAACGCAAGCCTCGGAATCACAAAGTCCGCTGCTCGTAGTAAGCACGACATCAAATTGTTTCATCACAAGCATAGTTGATGAAGCGAGTCACGTTCTCGGTTGTCATATCATTCAAGACAATGCCGTATCGCTCTTGACATTGTACAGTTAATAGCTTACTTGCACGGCTATGATATCAGTATCTCCAGATCAAAATACAATCTCGATTTGACGGTTTATCTTTGCCACTACGAAGTGTCAAAGATTGTGGAATCTAGGAAATGAGTAAAGGAAGGAAGACCGATGTGAATTATTTTTCATGTTGTATTGTGCAGGTTTGATGCATTACGTGTATATTCACAAACAAATTATCTTTTGTTGATGTGTTGTGCAGCCACTAGTAAAAAATGGCAAAAAAGTGACGACCGTAATGACTTGACGGGAATAACACAAAGTGTCAGTTTTAATTGTGCATTTAATAACGTCAAAATAAATTATTTATATCTGTCACTTTCTTTAATTTTTTTATTGATCTTTTAGAGTGTGGTATGCTTATTACAACAAAAAAAAATCTAAGAAAAGTAACAAATATCATAATTTATTCTGAAGTTATTAAAAGCACAATTAAAACTGACACTTTGTGTTATTCCCGTCAAGTCATTACGGTCGTCACTATTTTGCCATTTTCTACAAGTGAGCGTATAAACTCCAACTTGTGCAATTTTGACATACAACTAAAGCTCGCCCTGAAAGGCCATGTTATGTTATTCGGTGGTGGCACTCTCTATTGCTACTACATGCTCCTCCGCACTCCTGTATTAGCCGTGGGTAATCGCTGTCATCTACTTCTGAATCTGACTCTAAATCCAAATGTGCTTGTGGCTCTTCATCATGCTCTTCTGCCCTCTGATTACAATTCCATGAGTCAAGCCACAGTTACCCGCGGCTGATACGGAAGTGTGGAGGAGCATGTAGCTGCAATGGAGACTGCTGCCACCAGGTCACAAAACATGGCCTTTTAGTGCGAGCTTTAGTAGTACGTCAAAACCGCATAGGCTAGAGTTGACGCTGCACATCACATTAGCAAATAATTATTTATTTGTGAATATGCAAGTAATGCATGAAACTTGCACAGGACAATAGGAAAATAATCCACAACGGTCTTCCTTCTCTTGTTCACTTCTTAAATTCCACCATCTTTGTCACTTCATAGCGACAAATATAAATCGCCAAATCTAGATTGTACTCTGATCTGAAGATACTGATACCATAGCCGCCAAGTGAGTTATTAAATGTACACTCTCAAGAGCGATACGATATTGTCGTGAACGATACGACAACCGGGAACGTGACTCGCTTCATCAACTATGCTTGTAATGGGACAATTTGTTGCCGTGCTTGGTACAAGCAGCGGGCTCTATATTTCCGAGGCTTGTGTTATTTGCTAAAAGAGATATTCCTGAGGGCGACAAGATGCAGTATAGTTATGGTACCATTGAAAACTTTAGTGGTGGTACCTTGGGGAGGTGTTGCCTTGCTATTGTGGAACTGAGGGTTGCTTCGGCTTCCTTCCTTCCAAGCCCACTTGATCACGCTTATCTCAACCAATTCTTTCACGGCTTATTCGGGAGTAAAGAACACATCGGTCATTGTGACCAACAAATGTTTTTGGAGAAATCTTACACCTTACCAGTCACTTTGTACTCTTGTAAAATGCAATTCTGATGCTACATAGGCACGATCATTTCATCTCAATTTCAATCATATTGAATGGAGTGTAAAATGTTGCAATCCTTGTCGTGCAGCCAACCGCATGGATGTGATGTGTTTTGGTGAGAGATTGATATGTGACCATGCAATGAGGCAAGTTTCACGAACGAGTACCGATCTACACTAATAGAAAATGGCACTAAAAGTGATGGCCGTAATGACTTGACCGTAATGACACATAGTGCATATTTTAATTGTGCTCCTAATGACATCACAATAAATTATTATATTTGTCACTTTTTTAAATTTTTTATTAATAATTTTTTACTATTAGGGTGTGGTATGCTTATTACCAAAAAAAAATTTTAAAAAATGAAAAAGTAACAAATATCATAATTTATTTTGATCTTATTAGAAGCACAATCAAGACGGACACTTTCATTACGGTCAAGTCATTACGGCCGTCACTTCTAGTGCCATTTTCTACTAGTGTTACAGGGAATGCGGTTAGAGATTGCATGGAGCTAATCTAGTAGTTGTGCACCGATCAAGCCGCTTATCTTGCTATACAATGAGCTATCTACAATAGACACTCAGAAATAGAGCCAGTGAAATTCAGGAACCACAGTACTGATGTACAACGATATGATCACTAAGGACATGGATTGTATGCGATGCTCTTTTTGTAGTTGTTCAAGAGTCAAGTTAAGTAGGACGGCGCAATGTGCTGTAGTCATAGCTGTAGCTCCAGTGAAACCTCCATGTGCTGCAACTTTTGAGTATGTTTAGCCAATGACAGCATAGCATCCGCGTAAGGTTCATCTTTCATATTTTTTAGTGTTTTCTAGTTCATAATATTGATTTATAAACGTGCCTATCAGACCAACCTCATTGAAGTCACAATTCTTGCAATCTCAATAATCGAATGAATGTGATGTGTTACAATATGTAACGTTGAACCATGTTATGAGTTGTGTGAAAAAGCGGTCCTTGCTTCACTATCAAAAGTACTTGTATGATAATTATCCATCTAAAGAACGGCTTTGCTCGTTTCCAAGTGAGCTTTTCGCGATGGCGGAGGAGGTGACGGTGGCGTTGGATTGAACACTGAATACCAACCATGTGGGCATCTATCAATGCAACCCAAGCGTTGGGAATCTACTACTCACAAGGATTAGCACTGAAGCTTTTGAGCCCCCTTTTGGACACTTATAGGACCACCACTTTCATGGTTTTCACTATGAGGTTAGTTTGATTCATGGTTGTTGGAGGAGAAAAACAGCTGTACATTTCTCTTTATTGGGTGGCATGCATACTTGCATATTCCGCACCACAGGTCCTTCAACTGAAGCATCTATTTGGATTATAATAGAAGATTAAGTGTCTTCGTGAAATCGAATGGATGTCTCCTTCTTCCATTGCATCACTAAAATGTGTAAGTTGCATGATCCAATCTTGTGGCAGTGGCAGACCACATAATCATTAACGGACAACGGACTGTGAGGATGCCACTAGAGCATGTTCACATGAGCGGATTGTCATTTGATTCCAAATTAGGAACAATAAATCTGCACATGTCATCGATTGGTTGTTTTTGAAAACATGACAATAACCCAATTTCACACCATATTTCACTCACATAGACTACAGTATCGCACTCCCAAGTTGTATAAAACAACATCGAATCTCTTATGGTATATGAAATTGTCAAGTCATATCGATATCAACGATGAGATCCTTTCGTGGAAGACCGAAGAGGAGTGGGTACTATTGCAATCAATAAAAGATGGCAGAAGCCAAACAATAGCAAGTACAACTATAAGAGCAGCAGCAACTGGCAATCCAAGATGACGACTCATTATACATTAAGCTACGGAGGGTTGTAACTCTGTGGCTAAATTTTAGATTCTAAGGAGGCACCATTACATACCAAAGACCAATGCGGAAACTCGCAGCCTTGAGAAGCAGGGAGCTCGAGCTTCAAGGAAATGGTGAAACCTCTCAGACACTGCAGCTTGGGGTCGCACACTAGCATTAGCCATTCTTGACCCCGATTCCAAGGACACCCAATTTTGTTTTAAAGCGATACAAATTTCATTACGGAGGGTGAAGCGAGAATTCGGGTCAGGCTTGCTAGATTTGACTAAAATTGAAAATCTATAATGATGCTCTCCCATCTCGATTAAGAGATCAACTTCAACAACAAAAATAGAACAATGAAATAGCTTATTCGCAAGGAACGGTATGAGGAGATCCTAAAAGTGATGTGTCTCAACACCTTGGACTCTTTAGCATGGAATTAAACAAATCCATCACACAATATAGATAAAAGGGTTTCTTAGAGGGATTCCTTATCTAACTTTCGCTTTCAAGAACACTCAACCAAAAAGTGATCATTCAAACCTATACCATCTGCAATACAATTCTATTATTGAAACTACCTATTTTTATCACAAATGTTGGAGATTGAGTAAAAGATTTAGGTGTATATCCTTACACATACCCTACTTTCATTTCTAAGTTACTTTGTATTTGATGGTCGGAAATTAGATTTGCTACCCAATACATGTACCAAGACGATAATCAAGTTGGATTAACATCTTCACTTTATACCACCTATTTAAAGCACCTTGTCATGTTTGTGTTGGGACGCTTATATAGAAAAAAAACTACTAGGGCAGCAAACAACAAAACTAGAGTCTCTAAACTTATACTCATATATTCTCAAATTACACCCATTGAATGCTCTAGTAGTTATTAGCTTTTGTACCTTTGTTTGAAAATAAAAATTTCATCTATCTATTCTAGTAATTGGTCAAAAGACTGGAGGCAGGGTACAAGGTTGAAAAATGTTTCAAATGAAGTTTTTTTCATTTTATTAACTAACACTTGTTCCAAATTCACACACCAACCAGAAATCAATTTCACTACCAATTTGAATATTCTATTATCTCGTTGATTAATCCTTCCAACATTTCATTGATGCATATATTAGATAGGTATGTAGTACGAAAGGTGGTACATGAAATTTAGTATATATGCAATATTTCTAAGATTTAAAAAACAAAGGTTTGAGAGAACTTGTTCCCACTTCCAATTACAAATTGTTCTCCGTTGAATAAGGGTTTTATCGTATCTTTATTTGTTGTTTCAAAGGAGAGTATATACTTTGAAAACTCCATCCTTATGGTATGTTTTCTACTTGCTTCTTATGTTTTTGCCACTTATTGATTGATTTTTATACCTACGGATAGACACTCCAAGCACATCCACCCAGCGCGCAAAGCCATGTGCGGCTCTGCCCTCCAGAAATAGGTTGGTGCCTATCAAGGTTTACTTTGACAACTTGAGTGTTCTCCTAATTTGAGGCTTGTCCTTACTATGTTGTTTTTACAATGTTCCAAATTTGGCAATGCCCCAAAATCTCATTAATGTTTAATCTCAATTCCTTTAAAATGGCACTATTTCAAGAAAATGACAGGTTTTGGGGTGCTCAAAATGAAACAGATAACATAGATTTTGTTGGTTCTCAACCTTTAAACACTATCAAGAAGAAAATTATTCTCGTTTAAAAACAAAGACGTTTTGGGATGACCGCTAACTAATAAATATTTTCAAGACAACAAAACATTTCTCAACGGCCGTCTAAAAAGGACAATATTTCTAAAGTGTAGTTTATAAATATTGCCCTTTGACTGCTTTTTACAAAAGCCAAAATTATCAAATTGTATAATATACGAGACTTTTGATAATATTATAGAAATAAGTTGATAGCATGAAGGTCATGCCAGAAACTAAAAACATGCCGTTTTAGAGGCATAACTAGATGTGGAGGCCACTAAAGTGGCATGTATTTCAGCGGGGGCCAAAATGGCACATTCGAGTTTGCCAGAAGTCAAGCTCATGGAACAATGTCATATCAACACAAGTGAGGTTGTTTTCTTTTTATCTACTTGTTTCATAACATAGGCAATTGCAATGTGTAGCTTGAGTTTCCCTCAACACTTAAGTAAAGACTTGCAAATGTTGGCGAGTAAAAATGGCGTTAAGTATACATCTGGAGATAGACTTGAATGCTAAGATCTTTCTTTAACCCCATTTGGCTTACTAAACAATTCTTAATGTTGATTGAATTCTAAATAGTATACCTTCTACACTAAAATCACTAGCTAAAAGCATTTTCTCTACAACCATGATTACCAAAGTACAAAGAACATTCCGCACTTGTGTCAAAATAAAAAGTTATATGTAAATACATATAGTATCAAACATAAATATATATTCAAAAGTACCAATGTCTCCGGTAACCGTGCTAGCAACCTCGTAAATCTGCCTCCGAAACTTTTTGATTAGGGGTCTCGGCTACTGATGCCCTGAATCTTGGATACCCTGATTCCAGATACCCGGTTGCCACTTACCCCGGAGACATGCCTTAGGGCTGAAGTCTAGGGTTTAGGGTTTAACGACTTCACAATCACAATCTTCACTGGAGCTCAAGGATTCAAGCGCAATTTAATCAAGCTCCGACAGGACCGACACCGAATTCTTCCTATTGCGATTAGAAGGCAGTCAAGATGGTGAACAAACAGAATATAAGTAAGCAAACAGCTCGTTTTTTCCGTTTCAGATTGATACTTTTGTGATGCTTTTGTTGATTGAATACTTCGAATTGGCGCAGAGGGTAAGTCCAAGCGCGTGTCGATGAAAAAGAAGAACAAAATCCTGAAAAAGGTGAAGCTGCACTGCGAGAAGAAGGCGAAGGAAGCGCGCAAGTTAGCTCACAACAAGCCGAAAGCTAAGCAGGAACATGATTCTGAGGAACAGATTGCCGCCATGCAAGCCCGGCGTGCTCGCGCCCTTGAAAATTTCGAGCTCAATCAAGCCGCGAAGAAAGACAAGGTAATCACAATTCATACCGATGCGGTACATCTCTTATTTTTGTACTTTTCCAGAAACAAAAATATCGAGTCACTGAGATCGGTTGTGAGGTCCAAGTGTTTAAATAATACCTTACTTATCGAGATGGGACAGAATTGCTTAAATTGAGATGGACTTTCCGATGAATAATTTGAAGATTAGTTCATTTTAGTTTGCGCAATCGCTTATTTTTCGAGCGAAAATTTCGTAGGCTGCTGCGAAGCGAAAGCTCGGCGAGGATGAAGGTGCTACTGACCTAGCGCAGCTGGCATACAATGCTTCTATGAGGGCTTTCGACTTTGAGAACTCGAAGAAGCAGAGAGTTGATATGGTTGGTCCTCAAGGTATACTACCCATCTGCTTGTGGCTATGCCAGCATCTTTATTTTCATTTTAGGGTTGCGCTTATGCGACTGTGTCGTGTTTACAGAGCATTCCAGAAGGCAATTTTACAAAGAGTTCATGAAAGTGGTGGAAGCATCGGACGTTATCATTCAGGTGTTGGATGCAAGGGATCCTCTAGGCAGTCGATGTATGGACGTTGAACGTATGGTTCATAAAGCTGGAGGTCTCAAGCGCATCGTGCTTCTTCTCAACAAGATTGGTACCTTTTGTAACCTAATTCATCCTGTTGATATTTTCGTGACATGTTACTTAGTCAATAAGTGGTCTGCAGATCTTGTACCTAGGGAAGTGACGGAGCAGTGGTTGAAGTATCTTAGAGAGGAGCTACCAGCTGTTGCTTTCAAGTGTAATACAGCGCAACAGCGAAAGAACTTAGGAAGGAAGTCATTTGCTAATGCTACCGAGAATCTAGACGTTCTGCAAGGCAGCGACTGTCTTGGCGCAGAGACTCTATTACAACTCTTAAAGAATTACTCAAGAAATCAGAAGGTATTGATTCTTTTCGGGATTGATCCCGTCTAATTGAGTCTCGTCCGTTTCAAAAGTAATTATCTGCAGGTGCATATAGTTTCTATTGTGTTCTGTGTTCGTGTACGTTTGGAGAGATGAAAGTTGTGCTTGTTTGTTGCATGTGCAGATGAAAACAGCAATCACAGTCGGTGTGGTAGGGTTCCCAAATGTTGGAAAGAGTAGTCTAATTAACAGTTTGAAGAGAACACGAGTGGCCAATGTCGGTTCTACACCAGGTGTCACCAAGGCAATGCAGGAGATTCACTTAGATAAGAATGTGAAGCTACTAGATTGTCCTGGAATTGTGTTCGCAGCAACTGGCGATAACGAGGCATCTGCCACTCTCCGAAATTGCACTAAAATTGAAAAGCTTCCAGATCCTGCTACTCCAGGTAAACTTCCTCAGAGGTGGAGGGACTTTTGTTTGTCAGATTCAATTGTCTTTGATTCTCCTTGTAATTGCTAAATATCACACCTGCTTCTATTGTCTGCTGTCTGAACTCTACTTCATCGACCATTCAGTACATTTTTGGAAATTTGTGTTTTGAACGGTACTTTGTCTTCTTTTAATTAACAGTGAAAGAGATATTGCGACTGTGTCCTGCCGACAAGTTGGTATCTATCTACAAGATCAACAACTTCAACGATGTGGATGAGTTTTTGATGAATGTTGCAATGGTGCGCGGAAAGTTGAAAAAAGGAGGTGTGGCGGATATACTAGCAGCAGCCCGCATTGTGCTGCATGATTGGAATGAAGGTGAGTCACATAAGTGAAGCAAAAGCTACCTCCTATGATGTGTCTTAAGAGATGAGCGAGTACATTACACTCCTGATTTGTCTCCTTCAATTTTTTAGTTTTGCATGGAGGCCTTTTGCTATCTTGCCTTAAAACTTGTCAAGCATTTTTGTTCAGGAAAAATACCATACTTTACAACACCTCCTGTTCGGGAAGTTAGCGAGCATGCCGAGTTTGGAGCAATCGTAACAGAATGGGGCAAGGAATTTGACGTGGAGGAGGTCTTTCAGAACGAAACCACTGCTGTAATAGCTGGTCTTCCATCTATGGCGGACACTTCACATGTCCAGATGCCGTCAACTGCTCCCCTCGCAATGGACACGAACATTTCTATGGTAACCAACGAACTTAGCTTGGTGTGCCTGGATATTTGATGACCCAGTTTTAGCACTCAAACCTACCTCACTTCTTGCGCAGGCTATGGAAGACGGGGACAGTGAAGAAGAGGAGGAGGATATGGATGAGGGTCCCAGCATGATGATGGACACAACTGAAGTAGCTGTGAAACGAGGTAGAACTTATCTGAGTCAGAACGAGAGACTGTACGATGCAGAAGGCATTCAAAATCCACATGCCAAGCGAGCACAGAAGAAGCAGAAGAAGAAAGCGGCCAAGGCTACTGCTCCAGAGTTCAGTAGCGATTCCAAAGCGTCTGATGACTACGACTTCAAAACAGATTACATCGACAATAATGACTCGGAAGGTGAGGATGAGGATGCAATGGAGGGCATCAACTAGAACCACCAGCTATAACAGAAAGCAAGCTTCGATGCTGCTGTTCATGGAGTCTTGAGCACTTACCTTTTAGGATGTTACAAATTCCGGCATAGAGTAGGTTATTCAAATGAGTCACCCACCAGTTTTGTGTGTAATCTATTTCTTGTAGTATACGTAGTTATTATTAGGTAGAGATACCAACTGCTTACTGACGTGAGCCATGAGCACTTGTGCTAGTCCTGACATGAAAGGCACAAAATTCTTTTGCAGTCTCACGAGCTTTTTGTGTAGTCTAAGTCACATCGGTCCCATTCTGACGTAGCGTAGGTCACTATCTGTCGTGATTATTTTGGGTCTTGATGAGTCTGTTTCACCAGCTTGTGTCTGAATCATCTCTATTGCTGCTGCTACCAACCAGGATCTAGTGTCTGTTCTGTAAGCTTTTTATGGTGAGTGTAGAAGTGTGATGCTGTCGTGGTCTTTTGAGGCCACTACTAGAACAGGGTGCTGAAGGTTTGAGTGAAATATTGGAGTGATGCTAAGTGGAAGGATAGATATTGGTAGGTAAGTAGAGGGCATATCATCAAGGATAGGTCTAATGGGCATTTTATTCACACCAGGCCTAGATCTATATATACATTTTCAAGATAGATGAGGGAGCAAGGTTTTTCCATCATATTCCTTCTTGTGCAATATATGTGAACTTGACTAATGTTTACAATTTGGGGGATTTGAGTAGTTGGGAAGGGAAGGGATTACTTGTTTCTTTTATTAAGATGTTATACTTTGATTGGATGTGGCACCTAGCTTGTACTTTTACACAAAATATTAGGTCCACATTCTTGCGAGTTATGACATCAAAATGCTCAACATAGAAATGAATTTTCTTGCCCATTAGTGATAAGAGAGAATAATGCTCTAGAAGTCAGGAAAATCACTCCTAAATTATGGAGACTCTTCAAGTTCTTGTTTTCAATGAATTACCTACATGTTTAACCCCTTGTTTTCAATGAATTACCTACATGTTTAACCCCTAAACGTCCCTAGTGTCGAAAAACGACATTTTGGATGAAGGGCAGAAACTTTGAAGAGCCATAACTTCTTCATCCAAACTCCGTTTTTGATGAAATCACTTGGGTTTGGTCACAAATCAAGTCTAGTTTATGTGGTAAAAATTGCAGACTCATAAAATGAAGTATGAATAAATGGCATGGATATTAGTGAAGGCAGCTTTTGTCTTTGGTTTTTCAAACATTTGGCATGTTTTACCATTGCAAGCCAATTATGTGAAATCTAAAATACTTTTTCATGAATTTTTTTTCATGGGTTTGATATTTAGATGCATCCCAACAACTTTGTAGTTGGAAGTTTTTTGATCTAAATAACTTTGGTATTGGCTTTGCAATGATGTTTCTACGATGCAAAAAGTGAAAAAATGGATGATTTTTGAAGAGCTAGATCTCCTTCATCCACCGTTAGATTTTGACTGTATTTTTTGGGATGGATTCCAATTATAGTCTATTTTTAGTGGTAGAAACCTTGACCTAATCGAGGATATATTGAAGAAAAGGCATGGATTTGAGTGCGAGGGGTCTAGTTTTGGATTATTTTTCCTTTGTAAAATTTTTGGCAGTTTTCACGACTACAAGGCTACTATTTGAGCCAAGATTTTTTTTTGATGAATTATTTTGGTACAAGAGTGTCTTTGAGATGAAGATGAACAACTTTCTAGTTGCTGATTTTTTGATTGCAAATTTCATGTTGGTAGTATTTTCACTTCAAAGTGGAAATGATGGTATTTTGTAGCCTGTTTTGTGCAGTAATATGTTACGATCTCGCAATCTATGAGGTCCATGAGTCAAGTTTTGGTCCACATGATCTACTACAAGTCTATTACAAGTTTGTACGGTTGAGATCTGAATAGCTTATCTTTATTTTCATCTATATCACTTTTCTTGAAAATGAGTTTTTGGCTAAAAATACCCCTAGGACGTTTAGGGATTAAAAAGAATGGCATGTATGCTATTTCAAAAGAAGAAATATTGCCCTACTTCGAGGCTGGGTGTAGATGCAATGTTTGTTTGACCTATTCTTGAATGTATGCCTGAGAGGTTCATGATACAATATTTTGTTAAGTTGTTATCGTTGGTATGCCAATCACTTGAGGCTTTCAATCTCCATAAGAACCCTTTACAATCTCTAAAGAACAACTTGAAGCTCGACTTGTCTAATGATCAAGCTTGTCCCGTGATGGTTCTCAACCTTTTTTAAGTTCAACTAGACTATTTGATGAAGGGAAACAAAAGACTTTTACCAAAACCACAAACCAACACAAACCAACATCACTTTACTAGTTATGAAATACACCACTTTATTATCAAAATCTATTTATGAAAAACATCAACCCAAATGTTTAAAAAAACTCAATCAAATTGAAATTTGATCGGTGATCGGCATGTCTATAATAAGGTGAGTTGTTAACCTTTGAAAAAAGGAGAATTTTCATAAAATAGAACACTTCTATAATATATTTTTAAGTAGGGAAATATTCACAATAGGTTTGCAAAGTGGGGAAGGGAAAATGCCCTCGTGTTGCTTCAAAAGCAGGAAAAAAATGCTAAATGTTAGTTTTGATCTGCTTAAATGCCAATTTTCAATATCAACTTCGATATGTTTACTACACAAAGAGTTGTTAGTTAATATAACAAATGTTAATTGCAAACTATAACACTAAATGTCACACATCACCATTGATAGTGTTACAACACTGATTATCAAACCATAACACTTAGTGTGAGAGCATGCAAACTTTGCAAGTGGAAGAATTTATTGAGAGTGGTGCAATTGGTGGCTCGAAATAAAGACAAGGGACATTAATTGCAATTGCAACCCAAAATGAACATTAATCTCAAGAGAGTTGAATAATGATGGTATTACCAGAAGTTACCCGTTACACTAATCTCCACGTAAGTAACAACTCTTATGTAGCAATGGAAAAAGTATCAGAAAATATTAAATCCAATTCCCCTCATTGCAAATATTTGCATTTGTTACCTTAGTTGGAAATATGGGAAACACTAATCTCCGGGTTACACTAATTAACAAAGGGTTCCCCATTATGGAAATTCCCCTTCGAAAATAACCATTTCATCATCGGGGACGCACTTTCGCGATGATCGGCCGGACGATTCCACAGTAAAGTGGTAGCCTAGGGTTTGCTCGATCGAGCGATTCAAGCACATTCATGCTTCCGATCATACAGTGGTATGCGACCGATTCTTCATTCATTTAAAAAAATTCAATACGGAAATAGTTTCAAATCAGGGACTCCGCCTGGAGAACACTTTAGTGTACAGAAAAGAGAATTCGGAAGAGAGAAGGAAGACGAGATACAGCAGCTAGGGAAGAGCTCGTGACGCTTGTGAAGCGATCTATAAGTTAGTGTTAATTTCGCCACAATGAATCCGTCCTAGAAAATGGCTACACTGGTAAAGAATCACTATTAATCGATTCCACAAGCACTCTTTTCGAATACACTGACCGATCTCTGTGTGATACTTTCAATCTCAAATGGCGATGCAGGAGACTACAGTGGTTGCAAGACGCAAGAACGGGATGATTACTTATTCTGATTTCCTATGGTCATCAGTGGTACGTGCCAGTTGCCGTAGTCTGATGCATTCAAATTCCGTGGAAGAGCCAGTAACTCAACAAATATGAGCACTTAAAACGATATTTGTTGACTTACTAGCACGGAATTTGAATGCAATCTAACAAACTCCACAGTCTTTTCATAGTAGCACTTGGGAGCCTCTGACATGACCTTAAGTGAAACAAAAGAGAGAACTCAAATGCTCCTTAGGACCATGTAAGGACAATGGATGCTCAAATGTTAACGAGGGATGAAGGCCTCGACAACCAAAAATGGCCTCTCTTGGGCACCACAAGTGTAAACTGTCAGTGTACTTTGTTTCATCTGCCTGTGTATGCATTCTTTCAGGATGGGGAAGGAAGTAAAACACCATGATTCTGGTTTAGTACGCAAGGACAGGTTACAAAACTCCAATTCCGTTAAAATGGCACTATGCCATGTGCCATTTTGTCACACTAGATCTTACATCTGTGCTCATATAAAATGGTATATTCTGTAATGTCACAATTTTTTTTGTATTATCACTTCTTTATATACATTGTCACTAATTTTCCTTAATATCACCTTGAAATTCTGTTATATCACATGGTTTTGAGCTACAGTTCAGAAAGTTGAGGTGTGCCATTTTACCGGAATAATGCCATTTTAACGGAATTGGGGTTACAAGGATTTGTTTCATCTGCCTGTGTACGCATTCTTTCGGCATGGGGAAGGAAGTAAAACATCAGGATTCTGATATTGTATCTGAGGACAGGTTACAAGGGAAGGAATTCGAGAATGTGCAGAAATCGCTCATCAAACCCTCGACAGCGACGCCGAGCGAGAAAGAGTGGTTGGAACTCGCGGCTTTAGACTTGATCTGGGTGCATTTTTACACTCCTGTACTCTGCTTCTATAATCTCACTCCGGAGACGAGTGTCGGCGTGGTGCAACAGTTGAAGGATACACTTGCTGATGCGCTTGTGTTGTACTATCCTCTTGCTGGAAGAGTGTTTGGACCCAAGGATGGTAGACCTGCTAGTATCCACTGCAACGATGCAGGTGCTTTGTTCTTTGAAGCGAGCGTTGATATCGAAATGGCTGCGCTTAAAACCGAGGACTTCCATCCTCAGATGAAACTGTCCGGTATGCCTGCTGCGGGGTTTGGCAATTACCCTTCGCTTCCTCACGTGGAGGATGGCCTCCCTGCTCTCATCATCCAGGTTCGAGTCCTTGTAGCCCATTCCAGTTCAATCCGGAGTAAGTTTCAAACTTTGGAGTGTACGAATGGTCCTTTACAATTTGAAAAAGAAAGAAGAGAGTACACACTGCTGCTGATGAAGATCTCAAAAGTTGCCAAATTTTGTAGGTGATACATGTTTTCAGTATGAGTAGCTGGAGTGCTTGAAACTAACACACATGTTTCTTGCTTCCTCAGGATCAGAGATAGTCTCAAGCTTAAGTGGTATGAGTGTACTATATGGTCTCTGCTTCGAGAGTACATAAAGGCTATTGATGAACGATTAAAAGGTTAAAAATTGCTTACTGAGCAGATTGGTTGATCTTTTGGGGTAACATTTTTAAGTAGTGCTGTCGGGCGTAAATTTCATGTTTTCATTATAATTAGCCCCAACACGTTTCACTTATATCTCTTTCAAGCTTCCTCAAGATCGCATTAAGACGCAAGTTTAGGTAGTATGGAGTGTTCCAACATGGACTTTCTCAAAAGAGAGTGCATAAATGCGGATTCAATACGATCGATAGTAGTTTACTGAGCAGGATGCGTGATGGTGCAGGTGACACATTTGAAGTGTGGTGGTATCACACTGTGAGTAAACTGGTCACACGCGGCAGGAGATGGACTGGCGGGGTTTAATTTTGTCAAGTCCTGGTCGGAGATAGCAAGAGGATTGGAGGTTTCTCTGCTTCCCGATCATCGGCGTACGGAGCTTCTGAAGGCGAGTGAGCCATTACCGGAGTTTAATTAAACAGCACCCTTTCATCACATCGGGGTATATCTCACTGGGTGCTCAGTTGATCGCCGGCAAGGTGAAGCCACCACCTAATGACGGTGCTGACAAAGCTTCCGTACTTGCATCGAAGACAATCGAGTTCAGCAAGGATGAGATTGCTAGGCTGAAAAAGCAGGGCAAGGGGGGTGGGTAGCAGCAACTGTCGCGTGCAGATTGTCTTTCGAATCATGTATTGCGTAGCACTGCTCGAGTTCGTAACCTGCAACCTGAGAGCCCCAGTAAGTCCTCACAAACACTTGCATTCATCGTATGTTAAAGTCATTGTTTAAGTATGTCATATTGTACAGAATCAGGGGTGACATAGGAGCCTTATTTTCCAGGCCTGCATATCTTCTTTCTTTCTGCGAAAGCTTCTGAGTCCACTTTGCAAGCTGACTGATGATCACTAAGAGGGAGTTTTCTGGGAAGCTGACTGATGCGTTAATAAGTCCACGAATTTGATGAATCCAGTTCCTCTCGGTTACCGGAACATCTTCCATAGTGATTAGTTTAACACTTTCGAAGCTGACTGCTGATATAGTGAACTTACAAACATGTTGCTCAGCCTAATATTTACTGAATATCTTTCTTCATGATTAGTTAAAACTTCTGTAGACATGAAAGTGACCATCCACATCATGTTACTGATATCTGTGCACATTGTTCGATGCAGTTCGGCTAGGCGTGCACGTGGAAGGAAAAAAGCCGTTATCACTCCCACCAGGCTACTTCGGCAACGCAATCAGTCTGCTCTGCGTAGTCTTCTCACGGGACGAGGTGCTAAACCGGCCATTCAGTACAACAGCCAACATAATACACAACGCAGTGGCAACAGGAAGTACGAGACACTGGTACCAGAACATGATCGACTTTATAACTCACGGCGTAAAAACGGGTACAATTGGGCCAGTGCCGGAGGACGAGCGGTTTCCCGGCACGAAAAACGTGAGCACTTCGTATCTGAACCGGTTTCCTTACTACGAGCTAGACTTCGGCTTCGGAATTCCTGCTTACTCAGTGCGCAACACCATGGGTGCCAGAGAAGGCCTGTTGTTCGTGTGCCCTAGTCCCCATGGGAAAGAGGATCTATCTGTCATGGCCAATATGGGCTCCGATCACATGCCCAGCTTCCTCTCCATGGTTCGTGATATCCCTGAGTAAGCAGCCATTGATTTTGACCTGGTTTGTGTTGTCTCGATCAACCTGTTTTTGACGGACTAGCGTTTTTATTGTGTATATATACGAGCATGAGCTCAGTATCTTTAACTTGGAGGCTACGTGTTCGCTGTATACTGTGCCACAGAGGAGTTGTCTATATTTTGCACTTCTATTGTTGTACTTTCTTATCATTGGTTGCTATTTGATCTGTTTAAGGTTGGATGATCTTTTCAATGTGAGTCGCAGGTGCATACACGTGAATCAGCTTTCTGGAATAGCAGTAAAGTAGGGAACATTTTTTAGAGAGGATTGATGGAATTTATTGAGAAATCATTGCATTTAAGGTACAGGCACCTATAACGGAGAACTTAAGCATTTGAGCATGGAGTGGCTGTGATTATGAAGGAGCAGTTATTTTTCCTTTGTAGGGAAATAAGGTTCATGAAGAATGGAAATTTTTAATTTTTTTTTCAAGGAAATCTGAAATTACTACAAATTTTTGAGTCAAAAAGTAGCCCAGACACACAACCGCCATATAGCTTCACCCATTTTGGATAGGAATAAAAGCAGTGAAGGAAAATCCATTGCTGAGAAACCATAACAGACATCATGCAAATGGAGCATGGAGAGAACCTTAAACGGACAAGTCTGGACCACAAAGCTAACTTAGAAGCCCCCAATTCTAGCCATAGCCATATTTCCGTATTTGGTAATTAGCAATTTCCGTATTTGAGTGCACCAGTTTCGGCTACCTCCCCTCCACTATGAGATCATGCACCGCACTCTTGACGGATAAAATTATCTCTTTTTGGTTCAGCCATGCGCGGCAGTGAGAATACCTACTTACCGGTCATGGGGGTGCTAACTGGTATGGGTGTCTGTACCTTATGATGCGGAACCTAAATGGTGGCCTCTGTTAATCCTTAAACGCCCATGGGGTCTGAAATGGGCAGCCCAAAATTGAATCACAGTATCTTTTGGACTTGAGCATCATGAATAGTGCACTTTTTGAACATGGGCATCATGAGTGAACCAATCAATCATGAGCTTGCAACCTCCTACAAGGTTATGTACAACCCCAACCTAACTACCACAATCCTTTCAAAGCACAAAATCACTCATACAAATTGTGATTTAACCCTTAAACGCCCGAGCAAGCCCGAGGGGCTTGATTCCAACAGAATCTTCCCTGTAGCTCTCATTGTACTCAACGTTTCACTTATATTTTGATGTCAAACTGGTCACCTTCTTCTGATGCATTCAAAAAGTGAATTTTCACAAATCAAAACACAATTTGTATGAATGATTATTTGGTTTGAAAGGATTGTGGTAGGTAGGTTGGGGTTGTACATAACCTTGTAGGAGGTTGCAAGCTCATCATTGATTGGTCCATTCATAATGCCCAAGTTCAAAAAGTGCACTATTCATGATGCCCAAGTCCAAAAGATGCTGTGATCCAATTTTGGGCTGGCCGTTTTAGACCCCGAGGGCGTTTAAGGGTTAACCCTTAAAAGTCCCTTGGGGATAGTATGTACGTTGTCGTATAATTAGGATTTGCTGCCAACAAGAAACTCTAAACTGGGATTGTAATAGCTCACTAGAACCGCATTAATTCAAATGTCAACTTCTTCTTTGAACTCAAACCCATTAAAGGTGTGCATTCACTCCAAATACAACCAAAATACATCGTATTCTACTGGTCGCCACAACACACTCAGACCTTTAGGGGTTAAACTGTAAAATTTCACTTTTTGAATACATCACAAGGAGGTGACCAGTTTGACATCAAAATATAAGTGAAAAGTTCATTACAGTGAAAGCTACAAAGCAGATTCTATTGGAAAACAACCCCTCGGGCTTTCTTGGGCGTTTAAGGGTTAAAAGGTAACAGACCTTTCTTCATTAGAATTTAGGACGTTACTGTACAGCATTCTTGGTTATTTAGACAAAGTCATTTTTTGGATGTACCGTGCATATCTTTATGCCGTTGCGTGCTCATCATGAATATTATAGACAGTAAAAATTTATTGTGGAAGAGCACTCCATCGTTGCTCAACTTTGAAATTGGCAGTAAGGTGGATTGTACAGTGCCCTCTAAAAAGTATACATTCACAATAGAAACAAGAGAACATTCCTCAATTTTCAAAAAGATCGCCATGTTCACAGAAATGATTCAAATGGCCAGTTACAAATTGTATTGGAGAGGTTCTGTAGTATTCATATCATCATCATTTGAAGGAACTCCAATCATAATTGGAGATTCTAATTTGATATACAACTTTTTAGCATATTATCTACTATTTACTCTTCGCTCTTATCACGAGCTACTTTTGCTGAGGCATGACACAATGGAAAACATCAATCATCTCTAAAGAAAGCTATTTTGATACACTTTTTATGTATATGCATCCGCTTTTTAGAAATAGAACTGAATTGAATTGTTCCCACCAAGAAGCTCAACTTCAGACTTTTGTACTCTAACTAAAGTGTCACGATAAACAAGAGCACCTTCAAATGATCGTAACTACCACCTCAAATAACCAAATTTTATGAAACTAACACCAAAGTGTTTGAAATGGAGAATATGTTATCAAAACCATCTCTTTCATGCTAATCTAAGTCTTCAGAAGAGCTAAAGGTAGATACTGAAAAGATACTAGAGTTATCAAATAAATTTACACTTTTTTTTGGAGATTTTTCATGTACTCGTAAAGAAAGTGCTTTCTTACATACTTCATAATTTGCACCTTGGATAGATTATACAACGTGGTGGTTGTTTGAAAGTTGAAGTATGTGATCCCTTATGGCTAAACCCTAAACCCTAGGGCACTATACACAAAGCGCGCGAGAAGAGGCCGCGCTGAAAGGCAACGTCAAAACCAGCAGCCCAATGTTGTGACGTCCGCTCCCTGCTTTATGAACGAGACAGTGTCGTGTTTACCATGCAGAACATTCAAAAGCACGCTTTAGAATTTATGAAAAAGAGATCTAGACCTCAATACCGCCATCTCGTAGAACCCTAGAAATCACTTTGATTGAGGTAAATCTGCCCCGCCCTTGAAAATGGCTCCACTGGTAAAGAATTAGTACTATTCGATTCCACAAGCATTTTCCTCGTGCTTCCATTCTCTACAGAAGACTCTGTTCTCTACAGTGGTTGCAAGACGCGAGAACGGGATGATGACTCATTCTAGAAGCTCCTACTTTCAGTCAGGTCTGTATCACCTGCACTATGTCTACGAAAGCATTAGAAAATTTGCAATTTACTTAGGTTAAAGGTCGTCTCCGTCACCAGACTTAATGCGCTTTTGATGTCGTATAGTTGTAGGTGGTACGTGTCAGTAGCCGTACTTGAATGCATTCAACTTTCGTGGGGAGCCAGTAACTCGATAAATATCGTCTAAAGAGCTCTGTGGAACAATTTGGTCAGGCAGAGCAGGTGTTTTGCACTCGCCGTTAGAACTTAGTTTGTTTCCCCTGCGCGTGTTTGAATCCTTTCAGGATGGTGAAGGAGGCAAAACATCAGGATTCTGATATTGTATCTGAGGACAGGTTACAAGGGAAGGAATTCGAGAATGTGCAGAAATCGCTTATCAAACCCTCGACAGCGACGCCGAGCGAGAAAGAGTGGTTGGAACTCGCGGCTTTGGACTTGATCTGGGTGCATTTTTACACTCCTGTACTCTGCTTCTATAATCTCACTCCGGAGACGAGTGTCGGCGTGGTGCAACAGTTGAAGGATACACTTGCTGATGCGCTTGTGTTGTACTATCCTCTTGCTGGAAGAGTGTTTGGACCCAAGGATGGTAGACCTGCTAGTATCCACTGCAACGATGCAGGTGCTTTGTTCTTTGAAGCGAGCGTTGATATCGAAATGGCTGCGCTTAAAACCGAGGACTTCCAACCTCAAATGAAGCTCTCCGGCTTGCCTCTTGCGGGGTTTGGCAATTACCCTTCGCTTCCTCACGTGGAGGATGGCCTCCCTGCTCTCATCATCCAGGTTCGAGCCCTTGTAGCCCATTCTAGTTCACTCGGGAGGAAGTATCAGGCTATGGAGTGTACGAATGGTCTTTTGCAATTAGAAAAAGAAAGAAGAGAGTACACACTGCTGCTGATGAAGATCTTAAAATCGCTTAATTATTGTAGGTGATACATGTTTTCAGTATGAGTAGCTGCAGTGCTTGAAATTAACACACATCTCTACAATTAGCCCAACACGTTTTCACTTATCTCTTTCAAACTTCTTCAAGACTGCATTATGACGCAAGTTTAGGTAGTATGGAGTGTTCCAACATGCTTTTTCTCGAAGAGAGTATGTAAATGCCGATTCAATACGATCGATAATAGTTTACTGAGCAGGATGTGTGATCGTGCAGGTGACACATTTCAAGTGTGGTGGTATCACACTGGGAATAAACTGGTCACATGCGGCAGGAGATGGACGGGCGGGGTTTAACTTTCTCAAGTCGTGGTCGGAGATAGCAAGAGGATTGGAGGTTTCTCTGCTTCCTGATCATCGGCGTACGGAGCTTGTGAAGCCAGATGAGCCATTACCGGAGGTTAAACAGGACCCTTTCATCTCATCGATGTATATCTCACCGGGTGCCCAGTTGATCGCCGGCAAGGTGAAGCCACCACCTAATGACGGTGCTGACAAAGCTCCCGTACTTGCACCTAAGACAGTCGAGTTCACCAAGGATGAGATTGCCAGGCTGAAAAAGAAGGGCATGGGAAGTGGAGAGCAGCAACTGTCGCGTGCAGATTGTCTTTCGAATCATGTATTGCGTAGCACTGCTCGAGTTCGTAACCTGCAACCTGAAAGTCCCAGTAAGTCCTCACAACCACATGCATGTATTGTTTAAATAAGTCATACTACCCCATCATACATGTAATGTCTGCGTATCTATTTCATACTACCCCATCATATATTGTTTTCAGTCCATTGTTCAAGTAAGTCACACTTTACAGAATCGTGGTGAGATTGGGGTTTTGGTTACGTTTGCCTTTTAGGTCTAATTCTTCTTCTTTCTTCGGAAGCTTCTAAGTCTACTCTGTAAGCTGACTGCTGACCACTGGAGAGGGATCTACTGCTGCATTAGTAATTTCAAAAACATGTTAAATCTACTTTCTATTGGTTACCGATACACCTTCCTTAGTGTTTAGTATAACACTTTGCATACTACTCCATCATACATCTTCAGTTCGTTGACCAAGGAAGCCAAAGTGTACAGAATTCGGGGTGAAATTGCGGTTTTTATCAACGTAACGTTTGCATTCGTTGGTCTTTAGATTTTCTTTCTTTCTTCGAAATCTATCAAGCGTTCTTTGGAAGTTGATTGTTGATCAATGGAAAGGGAATTTCTGGTGTTTCAGTGAATCTGCAGACATCTTGTTTCTAATGGTTAACGGCAGACATTCTCTAGTGATCAGTATAACACTGCTAATTTGGTGAACTTACCACTATGTTTCTAGTTTCTATTGGTTACTGGTATGTCGTATTGTATGTCTTTCTTCATGATCATTTAAACTTCTGTAGATATGAAAGTGACCAAGATTTGTTTTGCTGAATTCTGCGCACATTGTGTGTTTGGTGCTCGTGCAGTTCGGCTATGCGTGCTAGTAGAGGGGAGGAAGCAGCTATCACTTCCACCAGGCTACTTCGGCAACGCGATCAGTATGCTCTGCGTAGTCTTCTCAGGGGACGAGGTGCTAAACCAGCCATTCAGTACAACAGCCAACATAATCCACGACGCAGTGGCAACAGTAATCACGAGGCAATGGTTGCAGAACATGGTTAACTTCATAACGTACGGAGTTAGAATGGGTACATTTAAGCCAGTGTTGGAGGACGATCGGTTTCCCGGCATGAAAAACGTGAGCATTTCGTATCTGAACCGCTTTCCTTACTACGAGCTAGACTTCGGCTTCGGAACACCTGCTTTCTCAGTGCGCAACACCATGGGTGCCAGAGAAGGCCTGTTCTTCGTGTGCCCTAGTCCCCATGGGAAAGAGGATCTATCTCTCATGGCCAACTTGGACTCGGATCAGATGCCCAGCTTCCTCTCCATGGTTCGTGATATCCCCGAGTAAGCAACCATTGTTTAGCGATTTTATATTTTTTGTGTATACGAGCACGTGGGCACTATTTTAAACTTGGAGTTACGTGTTCGGAGCATACTGTGACACAGATGTGAAAGAGGTTGTCTATATATATGCCCTTTTTTTAGTGCATAATTGATGCTTTCTATCATTTTTCGCTTTGAGCTATTTCAGGTTGGATGAAGTTTTCAATGTGAGTTTCAGGTGTTTACACGGGGAACATGCTGCCTGGAAAAGTTTTGAAGTAGGAAACAGTTTTTAGAGAGGATTGATGGCATTTATTGAAGAAAGCATTGCATGGTGGCCACTCATAGATATAACAGACCAAATTGTGTCTCTTTGTTGGGAGAAAACTGCTTCATTAGCTCTGAAGGCAAAGTCGTTTTTTAGTATGTGGACAGATGTTTATGGTGTCGAGTGCACATCGTACCATTCTTTTTTCATCACAAATGTTGGGATGAACACTTTATACAACACCGGTCAAAAATGAAACACCCCCAGTCATCTTCGTTCGAAGATACATAGAGCTTCCCCATACCACGGTACTGTATATTCACTACCAACATTACAGTATAGGGTGCCATTCTAGGGCATCATTTTAGAAAACCGAGGTTTCCACCCTCAATAGGTTGTAAACCCATGCGGAGAAATTATGGCTTCTAATCACAAACAAGATGAGATACACAAGTCCCTCTTGTGCACAGGCTCCCTTGTAATAGGGGTTACAAGTATATCATCCACAGCTTCCTCTGATATTGAGTGTCATCTCTCTTTTTTATGATTTTTGCCAATGTTCGAGATGGTCAATCACCTGCAATGAGGACAATGCACCAAATATTCCCTCTCCTTGTGAGGCACCGCCTCCTTATCAGGGGATAAATTTGGTGTATTGCCCTCTACACAACTCATTGTTGATGATGAGTCCAGGAATGATGATTTCACTTGCTTTAGCTTTCCACTAATTTTCCCCATATACAAAAATTGCTTGCACTAATTTTCCCCATGCACAAAAATTGCTTGCACCAGTAACATCCCTGGAGATCTGATGCGAACAGCTCAATATATAGTTGCTTAACTTTGGACCACATTGAAATAGACAATGTAGAAACCATTTTGAACTTGAAAGACTGTCAGATCACTATGCCCCGTCATACTGAAAGGCCTTTCCCAACGTTTTCTGAGTTTTCGATAAGATCACCAAGTATATAACATGTATGTGGAGTCAAAATTTGACATCAACAATACAACAATTATTATACTTACGCTTAATCCTGGCTTTTTGACCACCTACTAGAACAATACCATTAATTGATTAGTGATATTAGTTTGAAAAAATCACGTAATGTAAAATAACATCAGTTCACCACGTATAACAAGTTCAACCACTGACCCATCCCACATCTGGTCATAAACTGGACAAGAAACGTTTCAAAGGCAAGTGTTGCAATAAGAAATGCTCGAGTTCATACACCTAAATAGTTAAGAGTGAAATGTGTACATCATCGTTCAGAAGAGGAAAAGTATATCACTAAAAAGTACACAAGAAATCCAGCTACTAAGATTCCACCATAAACGAGTGTCTGAGTAGACTGTACTGGCCTCAAGTAAAGCACCTTGCAGCAGCGCATTGAATCCCTCTCCGCTGCTATCATATGTTCAACATAGCTGCAAGAGAAACACACAATCAGTAAAATCACTCGACAAAAACAAAAAGAGGCATGTCATAATAAAGGCACGAAGGGAAGAGAAGAGCTAGCTTACTCTTGGGTGAACAAAGCAGACTGCATGACAGTGGAAGCATTCCCAAGGGCGTGCTGGATCTGGTGATCGTAAAGGAGAGACGACACTTGCACGAGCTGATCTTCCAAACTGCTCAGGTAATTCTCTAGCCGCTCCACTTTGTCATGCGGCAGAGGTGCCGGCAGTGCTGTCCTCTTCTTGTAGAACTTGTCTATCCAAAGCTCCACCTTGTTTTTTTGCTTCTCCCCTTTCACCTCGTCTCCTAACGGTGTGCGAAGGTAGTCACTGATGAAGTCTTGAACGTGATCAGTTGACTCCTTGATTGTTTTTAGTGCCATATGCACACGAGCATACACTGCGTTTCGCTGCACCCAGACGTATCTCAACAGTCAAAATAAAAATAACTCTTCTAGCACCACAGAGATCAAAAATTGCTCCTTATCATGCGGAGGTGCCTTAACAGCTAGTATTGCAGAAGATTCAAGCTTACTGCTATCAAGTAGGAAGTAAACATTTTATGTATTTTCTCTTCACGCTTAGCTTTAAATTCCGAATCATGGGTTAACTTTATAGCATAGTATCAATTTACTATGTTGTTACAGAGATGAATCAAAGACAAGAGGTTTCCCATTATCTGAATCCTTAACAAGTTGCACAATCTGCTATTAAGAATCCTTTTGAGCATTGTGATGGTTTGACTGTTTGATTGTGAGGTGCACAACAGCTAATAGTGCAGAGGATCATGCTTACTCTTGCGGTGTCGCGCAGAAGGTGGCTCACAGTGGGCGTATTTGAAAACGGGCCAAAAGGATGATGACCTGAAGCCCATAGCCAGTTAAGGACAGGGCGATCATGAATGTGGGATGCTCTCTCATAAGGTGCCACTAAGCCGCCAACAACAGCCGCAAGCCCAGCCACGATATGACGTTGCGGGGAGTTTGGTACTGTTTTCATTTTCTTCGTTTCTGACACGGCACTGCCACATTCAAAGTGCATCAGAATCGGTCTTGCTGGAACCATAAGGTTGATGTGTTCAAACATAAGAGTTTGTTGAACTCACCTGAGAGTGATAGGGTCTCCAGGATGTTGTAGTACAAAAACAGCATCATGGCTTACCCACATGAGATTCTCTCCTTCCATCATCAGCTGGGGATCTACTCCATCCAAAGATAACACAAACCTATAACACAAGCGAACGTCAAGCTATGAATGCTTCAATCGTTCATGATGTACGATAGCTACCATGAACAAGCCTACAAAACCGTACAGGTTGATGAGTACTTACACAGGAAGTACTCGAGTTCCGTGGGACTTCGCAACCGGATCATTTAAATAGTCTGAAGGCCTGCGATCTCGACCATTTCTTTTGGCCTCCTTTTCCTGTCTTGTGCTTCCATAAGGGTTCTTTTGTAATCGTGACTTAACCACATGCTCTTCTGGCTCGGGTGGTGTTTCCCAGTCGAAATTCTGTAATTAGCCCATTAATTTGCACGTCAGATAAGTTAACAATGAAAAGAGCCAAATGCTGGGAAGGTGTTCAAGTGAAAAGAAAGTCTCATTAATCTCAAGGTTTGAAACCAAAAGCGGTCATACATTACCTGTGCCTTTTGCCTGAAATATCTCGATGAAAGTTCTGGGTCAGCCATTTCCAGAAGACCCGCAGCAAGTACGTCAGCAGAATGCCGCATCTCCTGCATCGCCAAGCAATTGATATTTCAACAACCGGTTTCCTACAGAGAAGACTTCGATTGGTATACAAGTACCATAACAAGTAGATGCGAATACTCTATGAACTATACGTAAGATCTGTAAATGATACGGACCTCTCGCAACACAGCCCCGTCGAGGAAGGTCAAAGTTTTGGCATGGAAACGGCCATCATCACGAGTATCGTGAACGGACATTCCCCGCATGGCCTTAGCCACAGCCATCGCCAGGCGTTCGTGATCATGTAAACTGTGCACCCCTGCAACTACCATGACCTCTTGCCCAGGTTGCAACATCGTTTTGACCTGCAAAAACGAGAGGTTACTGATAGCCGACGACCTTGGAACACAAGACAAAGCCAGCCTTTACAACTAGAATGATAGGGGACACATGAGCCATATTGCAGATGGCTTAAAAGCTTCTGAAATGGATGTTATTTACATCAGAAGCATAAATCATAGGTAGAGACTTCGATCAGTGATTGCTCCTCATACGATGACTATGTAGAATTCGAGAACTGATAATACCAATACATCAACATCTGCTAAAGTGAACAACAGCTATAAGAAGAAGTCAATATTGACAAGGATCCTCTCAGATGGAAAAGCTCGTCTGCTCACTGCTATATTATACAAAGGAGCTAGATGAGAGGCTGAGCTTACCTGATTTCTGATCTCATCCACATCTATGCTGTGATTACTTCCAGGCTGGAGGAGATTATAGTGCAAATGGTTACGTAGGACGATGATGGGCACCAGCAAGCGTGATGATACATCAACCGTATCGAATCTGTCAAACATCAAAACAGACCAAATATGTAATCGAAAGAAGCATGAAACGTTGGCCATTCAAACAGAATAATGAGGTATATTACCTTACATCCGGCGCTATGACGTGCTCCAGAGCAGACACAATCGTTCCAGATATTTGACCGCAAAAAACATTCTCCACGACGGCAGGGTTGACGACGGGACGTCGTCTCGGAACTAGTAGATTCTGAAGCCTTGGTACTGTCCGGTGCCCCACACTCCCCTCCTCAGATTCCAGTCTCCCATACGAGCAAGGTCCTGCCGAAATATCAATTACCGCATACCTGCAGTAGATACATACATCAGCTCCCTTGAACCAGGACTGTAATAGCATACATACACAATGCAGCACTATACACATTGCTAGAAATCATATTGCTTGGTAAAGATCATAGAAACGTATACAGTATCAAAATCAAGACTCTGTTGATACTCAGCACATCGAAGTGATTGGATTCCAAAAGGTGCAGTAATCGTTCCACTGCTCTTCTGTGGAGGTTTTTATTTCATGCTGCTTGTTCTGAGAGGCTGGACTAACAGTGCAGAAGTACTTTTTTAGTCATGAGTTGGAACTGCACCTTCCATGACTAAGCCAGACTTGGGAAGCACCACCTCCATTATACCGGTACCGATACAGATAATCAGCTTCTTGTTTGGCAAAATCCTCGGGAGAGAGTTCAGTCACACTGCCGAGACTTAATCCTCCCGTTGCATTCTTTTTCGGATCCATCCTAGCCTGCACATTTCTGAGCCATCAGAGCCGCTGCAACACAATGCCCGTCTAAAAGTACTCTTCTAGCAATCAACTTTCTAGCTTGCGGGCATACCTTGTCAAGGTTAAGAATGAAAATTGCGGTAGGCAAGGCCTTGTTAGGGTCATCATCTGCACTTGCATCAGGCGGAAGTCCGAACAAGTAACTGTAGAGCCTATCGAAAGTTGGCTCCATGGTAGTAGCCTCAACCTCGAAGCAAGGAACTTCCCTGCCGAATTCACTCTGTTGCACAGATCACATTAAATAACGCATGAATATTTATCACCACAACTGATAGTACAATGCAAAGCATGAAAACGAAAAGAGTAGAGAATGAGGTACCTCTCTGGCTACACCAGCCTCCACCATACTATGCCTTACATCATCTTCAATTGCAAGGAGCTCAGTTGGCCCGACCTGAAAAACAAACACAGCTCAACCGCATTGCACTTTCAAACCCTAAAAAAGTCAAAAACCCTAAGGGATGGGAATTACCGGAATAACATTGTAGCTCATGTCGAATTCAATGTCGAGCCGTTCGCCGGTCTCCATACAAGAAGGCCGATGCGTAGGAAAAGTAGACCGCATGTGATGGTGCAATTTATCGTGGTCCAATTGGAACCGATAGCCTCCATCGTTCAGAAACCCTACCAGCACCACATTGACCTCCAGTGCGATAGGGAAGGGAACCTAGAATAGTCCATCAAATGCGAAGCTTAGCTGAGATAGTACTGAAAAGTCGAGGAATCAAGGGCGAGTGAGTGAGAGTACCTGTGTGCGAGAATGCAAAAGCTCGTGTGTGAGCTTGCGGACTGTTTCCCGATGGTCTTGGAAGCTTCCGTGGTGCCATTGCGGGTGTCCGGGGTCTCTTCGAAAGGGCTCCTTGTTGGCAGCTTTCGCTACTACGAGAAGGCTGGCGAGGACGATGAGGAGGATCGATCGCCCGTCCATCATTGTCGCCGCGAACTTTAGATTTCTTTCAGCTGCTGCAATCTGATTCCATCCCGAAGATGAGCATCGATCAATCGATTGCCGCAGCAGAACCCTTCTTCGAGGATCGGACCCCGCTCACGAAGTGAAGCTTTGCGTTGACCCTTCCTTGCCAACTCAGCCCAATTCTCCCTCCACGTCAGCGCATTTTCCATCCAGCTCAGCCTAAGCTTCCTCCACCTCAGCGGACTGATCTAAGCGTAAACATCAAGTTTACTGCAAGTTTACCAAATTGGTTACTACTTGTTTCATTTTGGTAAATTTAAATTGGTTACTATTTGTTTCAGTTTTGTTTCAATTTGGTAAATTTAAATTGGTTACTAAAAGACCCCATAATTTAAATTTTGTAGAGGCACTACAAGAGTCCCTCGTCTTTTAGGGGCTAACTTTAACTATTTATTTTTAAAAATTAAACAGAGATTATTTTTACAATGAAGTTCTTAGTCAAGTATTAGTCAAGCTTGCAAAATTTGAGAAAGAAAAACTTATAAGTTCATCACTGGTGTTGTGAATGAGTATTTGTTTTCTTTGGTTGTAGGTATCTAAAAGACAATGGGCGTCTCTATCAATTTTGCGTGTACCCTTTTAATAAGGTTGGTTGCTTAACCCCTAAACGCCCAAGGGGGGGTAAAGCTCCTAACAATTGGTAATAATGCTGATTTTTTCAAAACTGCGTAAAAACAAATAAAAGATGAAAATGGAAAATCCAACCGTAGGATCTTCTTTGGAGCATGGCAATTAGTATGATCACCAAGTTGCATGCCATTTGGAGGTATGGATTTCAAGATCCATGCAAAAAAGGGGTAAAGATCACACCACCAAAACTTTCATGAAAAATCTCTTTCGCCCACTCTCACAAATTGAGGATCAAGGTTTTTACTATTTATCCAAGGAGGGAGTAGAGTAAACTCACCGAGGAGTTGAGCAAAAAACACGGCGGATGAAAAATCGATGGGATGAAAGCGGGGTTGTGCACCAAAGACGGAGCCTCACATCCAAAATGTCGAAAAACGACACCGTGGGCGCTTAAGGGTTAATGCTTGATGAAGGAATTTTCAATTGAATTGAATTGATGTAGGCGGCTAGTTGTAGAGTCTTTGATTTTATGCTTCCTGATGTAGAGTTGGCAATTATTTGTTGAGTAGCTGAAGAAACAATAACTTGTACTTTTTGGTGTACTTGTGTTGATCTTGATAATTATGCCACATTATTTGTAAAATCTATTCTCATAAGGTTGCGACAAGCTTGTACCAAGACATTGTTTTGGATTGATGTTCTGGTTGATGCAAGAGTTTAATTCTTTGTGCAAGGTTTTAGACTTGGGGCAAGAAAAGAAAAGAATAATGAATGGAAGATACATGGGAATGGAGGGCACTATTCAAATGAATGTAAGAGATATTACTACTCAAAACATTTTTTTGTAATGATTTTTCATATGTAATAATTTTTACTTTTTTGTAAAAAGTAGAATGTGTACTTTAAGTTAGAAAAAAACTATCCAATCTTAATTAACTTATGTGATTATTTGAATGTGGGTATTTTTAGGATGAGGGTCACGAATTCATGACTTCAAAACTTGCTGATATCATTGCATTGGAAACAACATGTATGGAAAAGGACCTTGTAATCTCACACAAGGATGCCAAGATACAAGAGTTGAAAGAAATCAACTTACAAAAAGATAAAACAATCAAGTCTTTGGAAGAGGAGTTGTATAAAGGTTGACTTTATGGACTAAGATTTATCTACAGTTTCATTTGCATCACTATGACTTTGCGTTGTACAACATTTTGCAAATTTATTAACGAGCAATTCATTTATTGCAGCAAATGCCAAATTAAATTATTTGCAAGCTTCGATTCCTTTCAAAAATAATTGGATTGGAGATCATCCAACTCGGTTTGTTACATCAAGAGGTGAACTACTACCAAAGCTACATGAGCCATCAACGCTAGTGAAGCTACCAAATCCACAAGAGTCTGAGTTACCACTATGGGAAAGCAATGCATTCAAGGTTGGTTAATGGTTGATGATTTTTTTTTCTCTTGAATTCAATTGATTTAATTAGTATTAATATTACTCTAGACAATATGTTTATTCTTGATAAAAAATAATATAAAAATGAATGAACTAACATCAAAGTTATGATCTTTTCCATAAAGACATGATCCTATCGAGGTCATCCGGGCTACCAGAGCCATTGGAACTGCCAGAGTTACGATCGTGGGAAATCAGAACATACATGGTTGGTTAATTGTTGATGATTTTTTATGTGTTCATTTTTTCCCTTTTTAGGTACGTCAATTTAATATTTGTATTACCCTCTACAATATGTCAATATATTGAAAAAAATTGAGTACAATTAACTAACGTAAGATTTATGGGTTTTTGTTCAGGAGGCGGTGAAGCAACTACAAAATCCTTAGAGATTTTTTGGAGGTGTAGATAAATCCAAGGCATCACTTGATGAAAGTGTTTGTCGTTGGGTCAATGATTTGTTGGCTCTATCTTTTTCATGGGCAAAGACTATTTAAAGACTACTTAAACATTTAATGAACAATTTTTTTGGGAGTGAAAACAAGGTAACCAAAGGCTAAGTTCTATTTGCTTTTCTATATGATTATTAGAGAGAAGAAGTATAATTGTAAAATATATTTAAATTGAATTGAGAACGTGGATTAAGTACTTGATTGGTAAGAACAATCAAAATTTGGACAATGAAATAAAATAGCTTCACATTTTCTTGTTACAAAAAATAAAAATCGAGTGGTGTATTAATCAATTATGTAATTTCTCTGTGCTCAAAACAAAGTCTCCCATAAAACAACAAATTAATTTTGAAAAAATTAAATTATTTTTTATTAGATTGTACAAATAGAGGATTTAGACTTTAAATACAACTAGTCGTAGGTGAATTTTTTTGAGAAACTCCTCCTCTCGGTGTTACACTTCAATTCTTTTAATGTGTTTAGTTCTTCTCTAGCATATCAACATCAGCATAACTAAATATTAGACAAGCTTTGATTCCTTAGGGCTAGCATTAACTCCTACACCAATGAGGAAGCTCTATTTCGATGGTCCCAACTCAAAAACCAGCCTCCCCTCGTGAAAATAGGCCTCGAGAGACATATATGTATATATACAAAACTCGTTCTCAAATACGGGAACAGGATAAAGAACAAGTTCCCAGACACCCCTATCCACAGACAGACGACACAATACAATCCAGGTCCCCACCTCGCTCACCTTCTTCGTCTCCGAGGTCACTCGAATTGCAGCTCGAATTCCAGCTCTCGTCACCTCCCAATGGCGGCAGCGGCGTCGATTTCCGCTGTTTCAGCGAGCTTAACGAGCCTCACACTGCACAAGTCGTCCAAGCCAGCAACTCACACGGTCACAGCAGCTTTTCCCGCTTCATTCAATGGCCTCAAGGCTGCTTCTACCAACAATGCACCCGTGGAGTTTTTCTCTCGCGTGGCAACGCAATTGAATGCTTCAAGCTCTTCGAGCTCATCCCGAGGAGTGGTGAGCATGGGGCCCTTGGAAGCGGGCGTGGGCATGATGGGCACCAAGATGGGCATGATGACGGTGTTCACTGACGACGGGAAAGCTGTGCCATGCACTGTTGTGGGCTTCCATGAGGGTAACATTGTTACCCAGGTGAAGACGGACGCGACCGATGGTTACACTGCTGTTCAAGTGGGTTATCGCCGTGTTCGTGACCGGAAATTGACCAAGCCTGAGCTTGGGCATCTCAAGAAGGTTGAGGCTATTCCCATGCGCCATTTGCAGGAGTTTCGGGTTGTTTCTGCTGATGGGTATAACCCTAGTCAGCGTTTGGAGCTTGAGGAGATTTTCAAGGCGGGTGACTTGATTGACGTCGTGGGGAACAGCATCGGAAAGGGTTTCCAAGGTCAGTGCAGCTCGACCTAATCTCTCTTGATTCTCAAACTTACCGCTGCAAGCAATTTATTACCAGATTAGTGAGAAGAATGGAAATGACCTTATTCCCAATCAGAGTGAGTGAATTGCACACGAAATAGATGTGCGAATGCATTTAGCAGGACAAACGAACAGGAGCTCATAATCAGCTATCACAACATCCTTGATTACTCCACATCTCCTTGTGTTCATGCAGGCGTTTCCCCCTTTGCTAATTCGACAATCACATTCTTGAAACTCATTGTAAAATCGCATATAGGCACTAAATACATCTTGGGCGAAGGCATGAGCACTATAAGATCTGAACACTTCGTAAGCGAAGGAGCTCATAATTAGCTGTCCTTGTAACTTCACATGCACCTTCTGTCAATCCAATGCGTTCTTCTGTTTGCTAGTCCAGCAATCACATTCTCTAATGGACAATGCATGAATCTGATTACATCAGAGTATTGTATTGTTTTGTTGTAAAAATCTTCAGTGCTATCATCTCCCAGAGTAGTCATCTCCCAACTGGTTCTTAAATCCGTGTCCCTTCATGTTCCAAATGGATCTACTGCGAGTAGGGTTCTGATAATGTCGTTAATTCAAGGTATATATTCCTATTTTAGCGATTGAGTTTGCTTGGATTGTGCAGGTGGTATCAAGAGATGGAACTTTGCAAGAGGACAGATGACTCACGGTTCCAAATCAAAGAGGCAACTGGGATCCATCGGAGCTGGAACCACGCCCGGGCGAGTGTACCCCGGGAAGAAGATGCCTGGGCAAGTGGGAGGTGGCAGGACCAAGATCCGCAAGCTAGAGATCGTGAAGGTAGACACGGAGCTGCGTGCTCTTCTCATCAGAGGATCCGTTCCTGGGAAGCCCGGAAACTTGCTCAGGATCACTCCTGCTAAGATCGTTGGCAAGAACATCCCCAAGAATTAGGGTACACACACGCTTCCGTTGTTGCAATGCTTTCTTACTTATTTGATGACAAGATTACTTGTGGAGACTCCTGCTCACATTTGTAACAACAGTTGCTAATTAGACTAGTGGTAGGTTGAATTTTTTTAAGGACAGGTATAGTTCATGCAGTGTTTACTTTGAGAAATCGGAAGGCCCGTGATTGATGGTGTCTCTGCAGAAGTTTTATCAAATTTGAGTTGGGCCTCATCTTTTTCTTTCCAGTTTCGAGGACATTTTCATTTGATTCTTGAACTCAAATTCTTGATACACACGCTTCCGTTGATGCACTGGTTTCTTTCCTTTGTAAATCAAGATTTCTATGGAGTCCTGCTCAAACCTGCTAGTGGTAGCATTAAAAGGATTCATGTAATACAAATTGTAGTAGCGATCAGGCATAGTTCACTTAGTGCTGCTTTGAGGTAACACATGGCCCGCGAGCGAGGCTGTCTCTGCAGAAATTTTATCGAGTTTGAGTTAGGGCCTCATCTGCGGTTTTGAGTAGACACATGAGCACATTCAAGTCAGTTGAATTTTCAGCAGGTTCTTGACTAATGTATGTGTTCATCGGGTGTGCCGATGCAAAATTTGACAATATTCATTGGGTAATAATTGTCGTTTTGCTTTGAACTCGATGTACATCTCTAGTCTATTCAATTGCTTCGAGGCAATGAGCTTTGCCTTAAGAACAACAAATAAATTTTGTATGCGTCCGCCACCCATTTCCTTGAAACAAAGGAGAGTATGGAAAGAGCTCCAGCTCGACTCTTATGAAACTACTCCTTCAGTCGACCTCCAAGCAAGATTTAAGTTCTCTAGGACTCCTCAGTATCAGAAATCCAAAGATTGAGATCCACTTGAGCAAGGAGCAATGAGGGGTCGATCGAGCCTCTAAGAATTGGCAAATCATAGTATTTTGCAGCTCAGCCTCATTTCGGTAACTTATCATTCTTGCAAGAAGATTTGGAACAAGCTTGTAAGATGAGCCAATGGCACGTGGTATTGACGCATATTGCACAAAAAATTATGTTCCTTCTTTTCCCTTAATTGATGCAATTCTCCGACCTCGTAACTCCAAATCTCCTTCTAGGATTAGGAGCAAATTTGGTCCTCTATGAACTGTAGGCTCGGCTTCTCAGGCCTTCTTTCTCTTCTTTTTTCAATTGAGTCAACTGCAATATTCCTCGGGTCAACGTGGTGCAGTTCGGGAAGCCTTGTAGATTACGTGGTGGAGTCGATCACAATTGCGGTGCCGGCCCGCTATTCAGATCAGCTACTTGGACCACTCCAACAATGTCAACGTGATGGCTTTTCCTCACAAACAGACACGTTCACAGCTTCGAAGCGTCCGTCACGACTTTAGCCAAAGAATCCACAAACTTGCTCCAGTTTTATTCTCACATTCCCTTACCTCCAGCGAGACCCCTGCAAATTACTCAAAATTCTTCCTGAATAATCAGTACTGTAGTGTCATACGATCGACGAGGTCGCAAGTGAACTCCAGCTTTGTCTTTGAATTCTAGCCCTCGACCCATTTGGTCCTGGTAAGGCAATCGAGCTTTTGTCAGGATTACGTTTCTGGAATTAGCTTTTTTTGTGACCCGAAATTCGATCATGGGAGCTTGATGTTTGAATTTTTTTGGGTGATTAGGGTTTCGTGGAATTGATGTGCAGGGGGTTGTGGATATGGCGACGGGTGGTTCAATGCGAGCGTTGGTGTGCCGCAAGCTGGGCGATCCGACACAGCCACTCTCGGAAAACTCTCCCATTTTCGTTGACGAGCAGCACCCGAAACCGAAGCTGACCTCGCCGACTTCGGTGTTGGTGAAGGTGGTAGCCTCGAGCGTCAACTTCGCGACGGGCTTGCAAATCGAGGGCAAGTACCAGGAGAAGGCCAAATTGCCTTATGTCCCCGGTGAGGATTTCTCCGGCACCGTGCTGGCTGTCGGGGATCGTGTGACCGAAGTGAAACCCGGCGATGCTGTTTGTGGCGTTGCCGTTGGTGGCGCTTTTGCTGAGGAGATGGTCATTGACGCTTCTAGCGTGTAAGCCCCTCTCATCTCAAACCATAATTTCTTAATCCCGTTTGGTTACTATTACTTTCGGAAATCTCAACCTCTAAAAGTGTGAATCCTTTGACCCCATCAGACTACTATTGCTTCAGTCATGAATTCTTGACCCCATCTGAATGCTATTACTTCCAGAATTGTGCATTTTGTAAACCTATGACCCCGTTTGATTACTGTCTCTTCTAAGAGTTGTTCATCGGTAAGAGCATAATTTCTTTGACCCCATTTGACTACTATCGCTGTTCAGTTGTAAATCTTGAGATTCTCGACCCCATCTTATTGCTGTTGTTCATTTTGTGAAACGACGAATTCTTGACCGGTGTGGTTACTATCTCTTCAAGGATTGTCAATTAGTGAGGCTATGTATTTTCTGACCCCGATTGATTACTATTACTTCAAGAATTGTTCATTCATGCGCTTATCTGTTGCAGGTACAAGGTGCCAAATGGATGCGATCTTCTGCAAGCCGGTTGTCTGCCAATTGCCTTCGGGACCTCCCACTTAGGACTCGTCTATCGAGCGAATCTGAAAGCAGGCCAGGTATAGCTTGCAAAACCCTATTAACAAGCATGGATTGCGAAGCCTCATTTGACTAAATACCACTGACCTACCACCCAATCAGTAGACCACAACCTATATACTGAGAATGAGGAATGTCTTTCACTTCCTGATTGGTTCATACTCATCAACTTTCAGTTCCTAATTGGTTCATACTCATTAAGTTAAGGATGTAGGAGGGGGTTTTTTGTGGTCGGAACTTCGTTCTTCGAATAATTGGATCACCTACTGGACAGAAATCTATAACACCATCGTGAATTCTTCTTGTGCACTACCTCAAAAAGTTTACACCCATTTCTCGTGTGCAAAATCTCATTACTCTGACGGTTTATGGTAGTCTACCTTATCATGTGATTGTGCCAATTTTGACGCAATGGATGCAGGTGCTTTTAGTGCTGGGTGCAGCCGGGGGAGTGGGCTCATCTGCAGTGCAGATTGGCAAGCTTTTGGGTGCAGTTGTAATCGGTGTGGCCAGGTTGGTATAATAACTCGTTTCCAAAACCTCTTATCATGGTACCCAGATTGGTACTCCTGAAACAACGAACCATCAAGCGAAATGTTTTGGTTTAACAGACAAATAGACTAGTCAGCATGAGTCTTCGATTCCTGTGTGTGCGACAGGGGCAATGAGAAAGGCGAGTTGCTGAAATCACTGGGAGCTGATCTAGTAGTGGACCCGACTAGCAGTGATCTTATCAAAACCGTAAAGACATTCTTGGCCTCTCGAAAGCTGCGAGGCGTAGACGTGCTTTACGATCCTGTCGGTGGAAAACTCTTTAAGGACAGCATGAAGCTCTTGAACTGGGGTGCGCAAGTGCTCATCATCGGGTTCACGAGCGGGGAGATTCCCAAGCTTCTTGCTAACATTCTCCTCGTCAAGGTATGTATAACTTATTTCCTCGTCCTCAACTCGTATTTTCTGTAGTCGATTACTTGAGTAGTTGAGTGGGCTTATCAATTGCAGAATCTGACTGTTCATGGATTGTGCTAACATTATCCTCGTTATGGTATACCTACTTTCCTCACTCTTCACTTCCTATAGTCGATGACTCAAGTGGGGCTCATTGATTGCAGAATTTGACTGTTCATGGATTGTACTGGGGAAGCTACCAAAAGTTTCAGCCACAAACAATGCAAGAGTCCATGCAATCGTTGCTTGAGTTGTTGAGGAATGGCAGTCTGCATGTTCCCATTTCGCACAAATTCTCGCTCTATGAGGTATGGATACCGTTTCTGTGCATTGATATCTTGTATTGCATGATGGTTGCATGTTTTTTGACTGCGAATGTTCGGTGTGCAGGCGAACAAAGCTTTTGCAATGTTGAGTCAACGTGAAGCGAGGGGGAAAGTGATGATTCTGCCGGGAGGCAGTCAATCGAAGCTTTAGTAGGATTATCGAAGCATAGTGTCTATCGTCTAAATCGAAACATGTTCATAGCTGTGATTCACTTCCTTCCGATTGCTTCTTTCTTCTAGAGAAGCAGAGGTTATGAAGTTAATTTTCTGTTCTCTCATTTGGCCCTTCGAGCTTGGAAATGGACTCATTGTGAAATATTGCCAGGATGTCCCGAGGTTTGCATACGAATGTGATAACAAGGAGTTTTGCGAATCAACTCCTTTGAAACGATGCGTAATCAGTCTAGCCATCACCCACGCAAATAACGTACATGGTTCGCAATGGCATCACCTAGTGGATTACTTTATTAGCTAAGAAATGAAGTACTTGCATCCCAAAGCTGGATATCTTTACATCGAATACCACATGTCAATGGGAAGATAAATAGTGGACTGTCTTGCAGGAAGAATAAGCATCGGGTATCACAACAGCTACACTGATGTGCGGAGAGCTCCCACAATCAGAAAGAATATACTAGGGATGAGGATGAAGTCGTCAACCCCAGTCTGATCTTGCTTGAAATCTCACCCGAAGCTATGGAGCTACGATACTGCAACTCCCGTTGGCTGAGGCGCTTCTTCAACTTTGAAGAAAGTATACGACAAGATTAAATTATTAATGCCGTTCATTTTGGGGTCAGTTGCAAACTCTGGGTCGATGAAGAAAAAAATCTGCACCGTGCCAAATGCCGGATCAGAAACTCTCCAAACAGGAATAATGAAACGGTTCTATTGAAAACTCGTTAAGTCACTTACTGGCATGTCGATTTTTTCACCGGGAAGAAGGCGCTGCTCTTCGAAGCAAAAACACTGGATCTTGTTGAAGTAGAGCCCCGCCTGGATCCATAATGGATTTCGGCTCAACTTCAGATCGATACTAACAACTACAAAGCAAGTTATGAAGGTGGAAGCAATTTACGGAGCAAGCAAGCTTTATAACATCGATGGCAAACATGTGAGCCTAAATCAAAGTTATGTTCGTATCGCCTCCTACCCGAATAGCAACATCGATAGAATGTCGTGCCGAGGTTTAAATAATACTGACCTTCATGGGCGTCACGTTGTAAGTTGAGACACCAGTGATGGGCGTTGAGCTTGTATTCTCGGCGGTGTAGAATGCAAGAGTGCTCTGTCCTGGCCTCACCCGGATCTGGAATGCAGATCATAGTAAGTGAATCAAAGCTACTCACTGCACATTGATGAGACCTGATCATAATTTTACATTCTTATTGTGAATTCAGCTAATCATGTATGATTCTCAGGAAGGAACTAACAGCAAGCAGACCGAATTTTGAGGGAACTCATCTTGCGGTTCTGGAACTCAATATGCTAAAACCCTAAACCCTAGGCCGAACCAACCTTCGTCATTGAGCAGCTCCTGCTGTTCAATCGTTTACCAGACTACTAAGCAAATCATGATCATAGATAGATTATAACACACCTCACGTTGACAAGGAGTGAACTTCCAAGGCATGCCATCTGCAACATCTGCATTGAACTGTACCACCAACTCCCTACAACATGGAACACACAGGACGCAGCTTAGCCTGATGTTCAACCTCATCAGATGCTGGTGATGCTCTAGTACTAATAAGAAAACATCAGAAAGATGTCTGATCACAACCTCCACTGTCACTGTCGAGAAATAATTCCTCATTTATTCACTCACTAGTTTTGTTGCTGATATCCAACAGTGCATGATTCTGCATAAGGCTCACCTACATTCTGCGGCAGACTCGACGGTCTGGTGGCGGGCGATCTTCTCTTCAACAGTCTGCAGGAGGGACATGTAGTCACGTCATCTGATACATCCTCGCGGGGAGCTTCCTGATTAAGAAAAATAATTGGTTGAAATTGGCTATTAAAATGACTTGAGGGGAATTTAAGAAGATCGCAGTATTACTGACCTCCCTTCTTTGCACGGTGCCGCCATAGCCAGTAGCTTGACAGAATTTGCGGTAAAGAGGAACAGCAGCGTAGGTGGCACCAACCATAGCTGTGACCATCGCCACCAGATACATCAACATCGCTTCCGACTTCTTCTTCCCAGCATTTTGACTCTCCCATGTCAACTTGGCTCTCCGCAAGCTTTCCTTGCTTGCAACTTCCGCTTGACTGCTAAACCCGCGCGTCACAGGCTCAAATCTTCGAAGCGAAGCTGCAAATTCACTCTCCAGCCTACTAGGCTTGTTCCATAAACAATGTCTTGTGTCTATTCTGTTTGCTAATAAAGAGGAGAATCCCGTTTCACATATTGGACTAGTCGAAGCAGATGATTCCGACCTGAAACAAAAACACAATCTTCAGAACCACGTTTTCAGCAATAAACCGGGTATAACAAGACCGGTAGCACGATTGCTTAACTTCAGCTTGACTGCCTAACCCTAATTTCCACAATTCACCACAAAATTCCACAGAACTACCAGAATTTATCTCAAAAAAATAGTAATTGGAGTAGCTGCGCATTCGAAACCTCCAATTGCAGATCTCTGAACAAACAGGTTGTTGAAATAGCTTCTAAAGCTGTCTTTCAACTAAGAGGAATGGGAAAGAACGAATATGTGAAAGGTGCTCAAACTCCAGTAAGCCCAGATTTTCATACTCTGGAGATTGGAGGCGCGATTTTTTAAAAAAAATTGGAGGAGGAAAGATTGCTTACAAATGTGGTGCTAAGGAGCCAGGCGACGTCTTCGCAGCAGACAGACCGGAACGATGATGATGCCATGCTTGCTGAATATACTGGATACAACCCCTCCGAGACTGCAACAACCTCACCATCACTTTGATGCAAATCGAAACCGGATTGCCGATGCGTCCTCACGAACTTCTCTTGTTCCGCAACTGCCACTTTACGAAACAGAGTTTTCAGGGTTTAATGGCCACATGAACGGGACGCAATGAGGTTCTCCTTCTTCTTTTTCTTTTCTTCCTTTTCTTTTGATCTTCTTTCTCTTTTTTCTTTTATTCATCCAGAAATGCGAATTTCATCTATCGCAGGTCTGTCCAGCTTGTCGGTGGGTTTCTGCGTTCGAGCCGTGGGACCAGAGCTCAATTTCGAGAATCCAACGCGCTCGCTTCAATTCCTTCAAGCACAAATTTCTCTACCCGAATTACTTTCCACAAGAGAAATTAGGCGAATGAGTCTGAGGTTCTCCTAATTGGAAATTGGTAGGTAGTTGCATCAGCCGTAAAACTCCAGTGATAAAATGCTGGACTTATTCTTGATTGTGAGCTTTCGAGGAAGATGTCGAGCACAGACTGATGCCAACATAACAACTGGGAACTTCAATACGCTGTTAAGTTTTCCATTATCACGCGCTGACGCGCGTTAGCAAGCAATTCCTTACTACAGACCATTCCGCGTCCTACAGAGCAGGGGTTACGAACTACAGAAGCAAGATCGGAGTGATGCAGACCTCGTCTAGTTGAAGTATGCTCTGCCTCTCAGAGGCTATGCAGCGAGCGCTTCGATCAAGGAATTGAACGATTGAAGCTTTACGGCGCTTCTTGATTTTCTTGAATTGTGAGGTTGATCGGGCACCATGAATGACCTGCTGGCGAGGAGTTTGAGACGAGACAAGGTGAGCGACGACGGACTACTCCCGACACATCATCAAAATGTGGAGATGACAAACAGGAAGGTGGAGCCACAGAGTATGGCCGATTTCTTCCAGGAGATAGGCGTGGTGCAAGGGGAAGTGAATAATTGCAAGCAGCTGCTGCTTGAAATTAAGAGAGGGAATGAGGAGAGCAAGGGTATTCATAAGGCGGAGCCACTGCAAGCGCTTCGGAAGCAGATTGATGCCAATATCATGGCCGTGACGAAGTCTGCGCGGTTCATGAAGACGAAGCTGATTGAGCTTGATAGTGCTAATCTTAAGCACCGTCAAGTCAAAGGTTGCGAGGAAGGGACCGCCATCGATCGGCAAAGAATGGCGTTGACTGCAAACCAGCGCAAGAAGCTCAAGGAGCTCATGGACGAGTTTCAAAGCTTGCGCGCCACCATGGGAGACGAGTACAAGGAAACCATCGCCCGCAGGTATTAATTCACAACAAACTGCATCTTCTCAATATCATATTAATCCTTCATATTCCGATACTCTCACCTGTTACTCCTCTCTGTGGATCACGCCATCTCCTCAATACTTCTTCTCTCTCTGAAACTCTCAATTGTTACCCTTCTCTGAAGATGAGTCCAAACAAAACAACAGTCGTCTCCTGAACAACATTTTGCTCCTTCGCTGTCCAGTTTCTCAATTAATACCCCTCTTTAGATTACGTCATATGAAATTGCATGTCCTTGCTTCTTCTCTTTCCAGCACTCTGAATTGTTACTCCTCCATTTTTCAAACGAAACACTTAACAACACCTTGCTTCCTCTCTTACCTATACTCAATTGGTGCTCCTCTCTTTAGTCTAAATAAAAATCATAAACTAAAGAGCGTTTGCTTCTTCTCTTTCCAGTATTCTCATTCGTCATTCCTCTCTATTCATCACTTCATACAACAAAAATTCCATCTCCTTGCTTCTTTACTATTCTGTACTATAAACTTTTACTCCTTTCTGAAGATCACTTCATACAAAGTCAAGAATTCATCTCCTTGCTTCTTCCCACTTTGCTAAAGGATGTTTTCATGGGTGGGTTATGCAGATACTACACAGTGACAGGGAAGCAAGCAGACGAAGAGACAGTAGAGAACATGATTCGGACAGGCGAAAGCGAGACTTTTCTCCAGCAAGCGATTCGGGAGCAAGGGCGGGGGCACTTGCTAGAGACCATACGAGAGGTGCAGGAGCGCCATGAGGGGGCGAAATTGTTGGAGCGGCATTTCATGGAGCTTCACAGCATCTTCATGGACATCTCCGTGCTGGTGGATGCACAGGGCCAGATGATCAATGACATCGAATCCAATGTTATTGGTGCTCTTTCCTTCACGGAGCGAGGTAACAGGCACTTGGAAGGCGCTAAACGGCATCAGAGGAGTAAACGAAAGTGGACCTGCATTTGTGTTTTGTTGCTCATTATTCTCATTATTGTGCTCCTCATTGTTCTCAAGGTTATTAAAGTGATACCGTAGAAATCCTCTTGTATTGTAGAGTAGCTTCTATTGTGTAGTATTTATTAGGGTTATGGTCAGTGGTTGTGATAAGATTGAACTTAATTTATCTTGGTTCACATGAAATCTTCATTCTTTTAAGGGTCACTTTATACTTGGGGCTGGATTAAGGGCCAGTCTAAATTCTCCAAATATCAGCCAATAGGATGGCTTGATTCTTTCAAATCGGGCCCAAGGGCTTGATACTAGGGCCCGACCAGAACTTCAATTTATCCTATGTGGCATCCTATGTGGCACTGCTTTGGCGCCAAAATGTTCGGGCCTTAGTGATGCAATTGGGACAAGGTTTACCTTGCCCCAACTCCCCAACTTGGGCCCGAGCTCTGGCCATTGAATCCGGCTGGCCCCACTCTGTGTATAAAGTCTATACCATGCTTGCAATCATCTTTTCAGCACTCAAAGATTCAATGAGTTATAGGATATGCATACCAAAACTCATGAATTTTTGCTCAATTTTTTAGGAAAAATCTTATTGCTTAATAATCATTATTTTAGTTGGATCACTTAAAATAGTGATTGTAATAGTTTAATCAAGGAGTTGAAATATGACGAACAATTTTGGACCAAGCAAATCCATGATTCTACTTACAAGGATGAGGCTTCACGAAAACCAAATGGGGTATCTAGGAGGATGGTAGCGGCTTACAGATCTTCGAACAAGTCAAAGTTGTTAAGTTACATCAATTTGAAGGTAATATGTTTTTCATGTTTTTTATGGCCATTATTTTCGTAATTTGTGCCTTGAAATCACTTAAAATACACCAATGGTCATGTCTTTTTAGAAAAGTGGTCATATTGCATTCTTCTTATGTTACACAGACTCATAAATTTACAAATGACTATTCAACAGTAAAATCGAGTTTTTGTGTTGAATTGTCCTACAAAAGCATGCCCACCTTTGTTGGGTCCTCAACTTTGAGCTCTCATTTCTTAAGCTCTAATAGGGCTATTTAAGTGCTTGAAGCAGTGATCACCTTTTTGCAGTGATCACCTTTTTGCAGTGATCACCATAGAATGGCCATGTGTTCAAGTTGAATACAAGTTGCAAAAGCCATACTCACTGATTTGTGAAATTTCTATCAATATAGAGGTAAATCCAACTACTTGTTTCAAATATTGGGTGTTAATAAGAAAATTTAATTGGTTTAGCACAAGCTTTTTATACGTGCAAACTTCAACGTACCCTTACTCCGAAAAACAAGTCCAAAACAATTTCAAGAAAACCAAAATGGTAAAGTTCTATTCAAAAGTGCATGTAGAAAATATTGCAAAGTAAAGTTCAAGTTTATGATAACGTTTTCAAGCCCAAACTCGTTAAATAAAAAGGTTTTTATTTTAAGTAGTTATTTTTACTTTTTTTCCCAAAAAAGTGGTTCTTGATCAAATTTTTAGTATCAAAATTTCCAAGTGACCTTAGTTCAAAATTTTACCAATTAAAAAAGGACGAGCTTCAAAATTTAAAGGCTAAGCCTCATAGTTTTTGCAATTTTCCATTTTTGTCTTCCAAACTTTGTGAAAATTTGGGACTTAAGAAATTTTCAAAAAAACTTTTGCATAAAATTTTCAACTTGTAGATGTACCTTCTTAATGTTTATTTTTTCCAAAAACCAAATAGATAGATAGAAACTCCCGTCCCTTCTAAGGGGCCGGCGTGAATGAAGTGTCCGTTCATAATGCTAATATCCCAATGGCCACCGGACAAGGGGAAATTAGAACAATACTACTTCCCCCTCTCGAGGGTGGACACTATAACTACGCTAGTTTCTAGCCTAGTTACTAGTGCCTTGAAGATACTTGACATAGTATCCCCCAAAGGGCTAAAAACCAAATACATATAACGTAATCCATGTTTTACTGAATGGCATCGTATGTTTTTACAACTTCTTTTGGAAAATAAATTGGACGAAGGTTTAAAAGGCCAAAACAATCTCTAAGTTTTTGCATGGGCATATTTAATTTGGTTATCTAAATTTTGAAACAAATTTAAAAAAAAAAAATGTTTGGAGTAACAATCACTAGTTCCTCTCAACAAAGTAGATCACCCCAAAACAATGCCCACAAAATCAATTCAATTGTCCAACTGCGGTTCGTGTTTTCTATGTGAGAAGTGGACATTGCAATCTCGTCAAGAATGGGGGCGAGGCCTCCTGTGAGGCTAGGAAACGCTGATCCTTCATAGACCCCTTCCAGGAATACTTCGACCAACTTTAAACGTTGTAATCTCATAAATGGTGCATATTCAACGGTTGAAGTTTTACATTGTAAGACTGATAGTACTAGGTAAGTTTGAGATCCTACAGTTGAAACTACAAGAAAGTAGTAAATTGTTTGACCATACCTCAATTCTGACAAGGTGGTAGAAAATTGCAGTTTCCGGTTTCGGAAGTCCAAAAGCTGCTTAGATTTTGAGATGTCAACTCTTGGTTTGAAGTAGAAAAATCATTGTCATTGCCAAGAATCATATTATTTAGCTAGTTTAGATCACATCATAGAATATCATATTTGATGAATTCATAATCTAAACTAATGGGGACAAATTTTTACAAAAAGTAATAGCAATAAAACACGTGTTCATTGTAATTATTTTGGATTATTTCCAAATTGTATGTTTTGCAAAGATACTGGTTGAAAATTTCCCCAAACCAAGAACATTTATTACTTCTTGATTGGTCAAAGCTATAAGCAAGCAAGCTGATTATAAAAGCTTCTATAGAATGTTGCCTTTCTTTTCTTCTATGGAATGTTGCCTTTTTGTCCTCTTGAATGTTGCCTTTAATTCCCTTCTTTCACATAATAACTGTCTCAACTTGGCCATAACACATGGAAAAAAAATGTTCATCATTGAACCCCTCAAGTCGAAATCAACCACATTGTAATCAATTTGACTCTGGTCAAGCTCTCAGTTACTAAATTCAGATCGTATGAAGTTCCTACTTTGAACCATTATAGAATCGCATACCTTTCCAAAAAGTCACCTGCAGGCCCACTAGGTGCACCCTCTGACTTTGAGCTAAAGGTCAGGCTTGCTGCCGGCACTATACGGTTGACCTAGTTACTGTAAAGCCTCGTCGGTGGCACTAGCTCGATTCCAACTTCTTCGCACACTAATTTCTCAAGAAAAACAACCCATGCAGGCGATTTGATGCGATACCGCCGTAGTCTTATGGCTATGGCTATCAGATACTGTCATAGTTACTGACTTGTTGATGCGAGAGGATTGATTTCAACCCTGCAAGTGGCCAGCAGCAAGCATCGATACCACTAGAGCCACACTGAGCTTCCGAACGAACCGGGCCTTGCAGAAGTCAATATATGGTAGAGCTATGTTCCCTTTTCAGTGACTAGCTCAACCTGAACTCGATTGCACACTAATTTGTTAGGGCAATAATGTGGAGTATCCAATCTCTCAGTTCAGATAGGGCTGTAGAGGATCCACATCTAGAATGTTGTGGACAGGGGCTACCAGATACTGTAGCCAAGTTACGCTGCCTCGCAACAGTATTCGCGAGCTAGTGGACTCGGGTTGTCAACTAGGAGGATCCTGATCGAAGTATCAACTGAATCTTGTCTTGCATGCACCTGCATGCATATAACATTCTGTTCGGGTTGTAAGCGTGATACTAACTGTTGGGGTGGAGTTCATAACTGCTCTGCCTGTTTCCCGTTCCTCTCGACCTCTCATTGCGACGTCCACGCATGTTACTGTGTAGTTTCGCGGCTTAGCTACTTAGTTTCTGGATAGTTCTGGGCTTCAGCGCTGTGGATGTTTTTAGCGTCCGTCATTTGTTCATTGTACAGAATTTCCGCGACTCGAAGTTCTGAGCCGGTGGCGTACGTGTCTGTAGATCGAATGTCTGTAGCGTGTCTGTACGCAACTGCATAGAAACGTATAAGGTTTCAGAATTCTTGTGGGAGGTAGCTCATTTTGGGACGAGTGTGATGGCGTTATGATGGTACATTTGAGATGGAGTCGCGTGCGTCTAAGGAGCTTGTGAGCAGCACAGAGTTTTCCTAGCGACATTTGTCTGTGAAAGAAGGACTGGAACTCGGGACGGCGAAGCGAGTCACTTTCGATCATCAGCAGTAACAGTTCTGGTAAGCACAGGCAGCTGATTCTTACAGTCACGTATCTGTAAATTGTTCCTGCTTTCTACTGTTGAAATTTATTCCTTCCGAACCTCGGTGACAAATTTTGATTCCCCGCTGTGATTCAGTCATAGTAGTTGTGGGCACTGATCATGCGAAGCCCCTGCTTTCTCAGAAGAGACGCAGAAACAGGGCTCCCTGTTAGTTGTGCACTACTAGAATTAGAATTTGGGGGGTTAAGCAATGTCTTTGGCCATGCTTGTTACTCTAATAAGTGAGTTGAAGTACAACCTCGAAACATTGCTATGATCACTCCATACACATTGCTCACTTGTGCAATGTCTGGGGGCATGCTTCTAAACATTGCTTGACCATTGTGTGGGAACACTAAAGTTCTAATGAAGATCCTCTCAACTTACATTGGCCCCACCTCGTTTACTTGCTATTGTCCCATGCAATGGTCCCACCTAGTTTAATTTAGATGACCCCACCTCATTTAGTGCATGCCATGTGTCGAATTATCATGGCTTTAGGGCTTTGAGGAATTCCCTCACAAATGATGTACTCTACACAAAGATTTTTGAGGATGTAGACATAATATAGATTACAGAAAAGTAGTCATATTTATTAGAAAACGTACATTTGTGTACATTTTGTGAAAAATGTACGTTGGTCTACCTAAACCTAGAAGTGTCTACACTTGTAAATCGGGGTTCATTCCTATTCTGTTTTAGTTCCTTGAGCTATATGACAATGAGAGTTATGCCCGCCACCAACAGCACTGTCAGGAACACTCCTATCAATAGGGCAGCGATCTTGGCAGCTCGAGATCTAGCAATCTTGGCAGCTCGAGATCAAGCGATCTTGGCAGCTCGAGATCTCTACTGTACTCCACCTTGCATCCTCATTGAATACATACATCTTCAACTCACATTCATGCAGATAGATATTGAAACCTTGTGCCTGCAGAACAGTGCAATACAATTGCTAGCAAACATTGAGATGACACGGATCTTCTGAAGAAAGACTCTGAACATGAGAACAAATATCAAACCTTGTTCTTATACGTACCTGAATACTTATGGGTGTCTGAATTTGTTGTTCAATTGTCACCCTCCATACAACGATCGGTATGATCACTATGATGTTTAGTATCAATATATCCCCTCTCCATTGAGATAATACATGTGGAATCCATACAACTCCACAAACTGTTACTTAATCAGCGCACAATTCCTTACCTCAATCACTTAATTCATAAAGTTTGACAACTTCTGTAAAAATACTGTAACAGTTTCTATAATGTACAAGAGCTGATTCTAAATGGACCAGAAAGTGGCTGTGTGCCAAATTCTGTGCACATGAAACACTAGTGGTTGATCAAATATAGCACACACATGAAGACGGAGAAACTTGAACGAACGAAGTCAAGTGCACTTCAAAATGCCTTATAAATTGGGATCAACTGGGTGTTCAAGTAAAAAAATAATCTAATAAATAAATAATAAAGAGAGAGATTCATTTTCCATAGTGAATCAACCACCAAACCACGTGTAAGTTCAGAAATTATATCTGAATACAAAAAAAGTAATCTTGTCAAAGGTGCCATTCGCTTACAATCTACTTCAATCCGGTGATAAAGAGCTCCAAGATTAATAAGAGGTATCAAAGAAAATGGGAAATGAACTACAAAGTCGAGTACAAACCACAGATTACTAATAGAAATGAATAAATGAAGAACTCTCAACAGAGAACAAGCACACCAGAAAATGGCAAAGCCCTGAAACTTGCATTGTCATGGAATGTACATAGAAAGCAATGCAGAGATAAATATTTTCCAGTTGTATACGTCTGCTTCCCTTCTAGGTCCAACTCTATTGTCCATTAGAAAAAGCATGAACAAACATGTACTAATTGAGGCTGGAAAACTTGCATGAGAGCACACTGAAAGAAAAAAAAAAACCACCTCTGCTGCAAAGACAAAAATATGGCTGAGCAGACTACCTACATGATGGATAAATGAAATAATAAGGCGCAACTCCTTCCATGCAACTCCTTCTGTGCAGGCAAGATTCTGAATTCAATACCTGTACACTGCCAGACTATCCAGAATATGACATAAATTCTCCAAAGCTCAAAGACATCCAATTTCAACAGGTTCACGATATTTGAGCTTCAGCTACAATGTCCATGCGTGAGTTTTGAAAAATAGTTACTCGATAAGAAAGTGCACCTGTTATTATCAACGAGAGACACTCGACAGATACTCGAAGACGGTAAGCTGCTCACCGACCATTTCATCCACGTTGTTTCCGCATGTATTCCCCTATTCTAGGCTTCGTCAGGGCGGCAACAAGAAAGCTGCTTCCTGCATTAGCCAACGATTGTCACTCAACTCCCAGAGCAGCCATCGAACTCTTTGAATCATGTAAAGTAATCAATGTGTTGATCATGTGAACCCTCTCAAACCAGAATGACCTAAAATAAGTACAATCCTTGTGTACGGTGAAGAAAGAGGATGCAATTGGTCATACTAAGCTTGAGACAACGAACAAAATGCTCATTAGGGTTTTATGCGGTTGTAACGTGGATAGTACTTGTCAAAAAGGATCTGCTGGTGGTGCATACCTTCGGCGTTACCGCAACCGCCCGGATGCTTGCGATGCTTTCCCACACGTCCACTTCCTGCACTTACATGACCTCTTTCTTGCGATTCTTCTTAGACAGGTCGTCATTGCTACGTGAAAATTGCAAGCGCTTCCATGACAAAGAGAAAGAGGAAGGAAGAGTGTGCTGCTCGCTTTACCCAAAGCCCCAACACCTGGATGAAAACACCTTGATTACCGTCCGTGATGGCATCTGGTTAGGTAATTACGCGTTTACCCTCTCCGCCCCGCCTCCGTCCTCCTTGCTTAATTATCATCCGTAATGGCATCTGGTAATTACAAGTTTACCCTCTCCGCTTCGTCCTCCTCGCTGAAGAGTTAGCGACGTGAGCACCGTCACAAAGCCCACTCGTTTCTAGTACTGACGGCTTCCCTAGGAACGTGGAGTCTTCTCGGGAACGGTTAGGGAATGGTTGTTTCTCACAAGAAGCAACGTCGAGTAGCTGTGACATTGCTTCTTCTGTAGTCATCTCCCAAAAACAACGTTGAACGGCTGTGACATTGCATATTGGCATGGACGTTGCTTTGAGACATTGCTTAAGGCCCCATATTCTAGTAGTGGTGTATGGCCGCTCGCATTGCCTATCGAAGTAGTTGTGATCGTGTGACTCATTTGTAGCTGCTGCGGCAACTAGCACATCTCCGCCGATGTGGCATCGAAGTTGATACTTGAAAGTGGTTGCAGGACTATTGTTAAACTACCCGATTGCAAGAAACACGGAGTTGGTGCTGCTTCAGGATGGGAGAGGACTCAGAGGAGACGACGAACGTATCATGGAGAGCAGTCAGAACGACGTTGCGATTTCTATGGAGACTGAAGGACGAGATTACGACGAAGTGGGATAAAATCTTCTCCGCGGGTTTAGGCCTGATATCACCAGATCACACTCCCCTTTCGACGCCAGCGCCTTCATTTCCTCTTCCGGTGCCACCATTTCAACTGTATGGAGCTCCCCCATTTCCACCACCGGTTCCGCGGAGGAGTGCTTGCCTCTACACTGGGCAGAATGGTTACGGAACTTACGGCTCCAACCAAATCCCGGAGCATTTCAACTCCATCCAACCTTGGGAGTACGCTGGACGACAGTCACGACACGAGCTCCTGCCAGACTTCTACAACTCGCAATTCCACCCCTCGTTTGATAACAACGCGGCCCCACAAGGAGAGCCTTTGATCGATGACGAACTGGGTCAATTGCTAGGCGATCTCCTAGACAACGAGATTTACCTCTCCAATTATGAGCTTGTGGTCACGGAGCCAGAGACTACCACGCTCGAGCCAGAAATGTCGACCGTTACGGTGGAGAGCATAAAACATGAAGCTGTGATGGACACGGGAGAGCAAAGCTCTCCTGGGATCGATCAGTCTCTCGGAGAGTATGTGATCGATGACGAACTGGGTTCATGGTTATACGATCTCTATGATAACGAGATTCACGTCTCCAGCGAGCTTGTGGTCACGAAGTCAGAGACTACCACGATCGAGCCCGAAATGTCGACCGTAACGGTGGAGAGCATAAAACACGAAGCCGTGATGGACAAGGGCGCGCCCAGCGCTCCTGGGATAGATCAGTCTCTCGGACCTGCTTTTCGGTCGAAGTCACGTAGAACGAAGGCGAAGAGGGGACTCAATAAAGTCGCGGTGGCGCCTTCCAAGCACAAGTGCAAGGGAATCACGGGGCGTAGCGGCAAGTTTGTCGCGGAGATCCGGGTGAGCATGACGAAAGTGAAGGTGTGGCTGGGAACGTATGCGACCATGGAGGCGGCGAAGCGGGCTTACGATGCCGGATTGCGCCATTGCACTCAGAAGGAGGGGCCGTACCACTACAAGCATCTGATTCATCGTCTGAGTCCTTCCATCTACAAACAAGTGCTCGAGCTCTATCTTGGTGACGATCCCAAAGGCCTGAGCGAGATTAAAAAGAAGGTGAAGGGTGCTGCGCAGGCCCACGCACTCCTTGATTGCGACCACTGAGACTCGCATTTGCTCTGACAAGTGTAACCAGTGTCAACACTTCGTATCTTTATAAATGTTACTAGTATACCCCCACGGCCTGTTTACACTATGGTGGCCAAGAATGCTTGGCGAAGACATGGTTATATGAGGCAAATGGTGAATGTGCTATAGAAATTAAAGGTCTCAGAAAATTTTCTTAAGTAGTCTTAACCAGTTGTAGTTTAACCCTTAAAGGCGCCTGTCAGCCCCTCGGGCTGTTTTCCAGCAGCATCTTCCCTGTAGCTCTTTTGATTCTCAATTTTTCACTTATCTTTGTATATCATTCTGGTCACCTTTTCATGATGCATCTACAAAGTGAAATCCTACAATTCAAATTGCAATTGTATGAGTGATTTGTGCTTTGAAAGGATTGTGGTAGGTAGGTTGGGATTGCACAAAACCTTGTAGGAGGTTGCAAACTCATCATTGATTGGTTCATTCATGCTGCCCAAGTTCAAAAAGTGCACTATTCATGTTGCCCAAGTCCAAAAGATGCTGAGATCCAATTTGGTGCTGCCCATTGAGGAGTGGAAGGAGATAGATAGAAACTCTGGTCCCTTTCTAAGGGGCCGGCGTGAATGAAGTGTCCGTTCGTAATGCTAATATCCCGATGGCCACCGGACAAGGGGAAATTGGAACAATACTACTTCCCCCTCTCGAGGGTGGACACTATAACTACGCTAGTTTCTAGCCTAGTTACTAGTGCCTTGAGGATACTTGACATAGTATCCCCCCAAAGGACTTTGAGGTACCCATACAACAAGGTCCAAGGACCTCCCCACAATAGTTGGGTGGACTATAGTGGTGAGCACCACGCCGGCATGGGGAATGGAACCCACGACCTCCTCAATGGGGGCCATGAGCCCCAACCACCAAGCCAAGGCTTGTGGTGCTTGGAGTGGAAGGACCTTTAAGGGTTAAACACCTAAAGGAGAAGTTTAGTGGTGATGTCCACCAGTGAAGAGAAGTTCACCTAGTGGTGAAGATTTTTTGTGATCAAAAATCATAATCCTCTACATTCACATTGTATCAAAATACATCAATTTTTTAAATTTTTTTTTCTTCATGTAAATCAATATGCATATGCATGGTAATTTGACTAAACTTCAAATCAATTTTTTTATCAACTTGTGTTGTGGACAAATGCAAAGCTTGGTCTTCAAACTTGATCTTCTTTTAGGCAAATGATGGTTCGGAGTAAAGGGTGTTGGCACGCTCATACAAACTATCTTGTCTTATATAAAATTAGGTCAATTTTGTAATTTCTGGTAATTTGGGGGCCATAATAGCTTGAAAATTCAATATCTTGGATTCCGTTGCGTCGTTTTGCGATAGAGTCGTTTTCCACAACTCTACAAAAACCTTCTTCCAACGACAGGTGATGCTGCCCGATCGAGTCATTTTCCACAACTCTACAAAAACCTTCTTCCAATGACGGGTGATGCTGCCCAATCCGACTGGTGATTCTCCAAATCATGATGTCACAAAACATACTATTCGCCTTAAATACTAGATGCCAAGAAGAATCTCAGAAATGGTTATGCCAAACTACTTGTCCAACAAATAAATGTCCTCATAAATATTATGTTCCAAACAAATGAACAACTCTAAGCATATTAGTTTACTTCTCAAAGAAGAACATCAACTTTCAACTTTCTTACGGCTCTATAAGCTTCGAAGTGTTGATTGAAAAGTTGAAGAATTGTTCTGTATTGTAAATTCAATACTGCAACCAAATCTAGTAAGTGTTGCAATCAAACATTCTAAATTAAAGATTGCAACCATGAAACTCAGATTGCTATAATTGAAATCAGAATTAGCATATACATTTGTTGAAAGAGCACTACATGCTACATTTAACTAAATCCGGACTCATTCACGAATTCTGGACTAGAGTAAATTTTGGAAATTACAACTTGGTGGAATGATCATTACACTTATTGAAAATTTACATAAGGGGATGTAAGTATTTTTACATTCTCCAAGGATCCCGATTTACATTTTCGTGTTCACACTGTATCTTACTCACATGAGTATGGGGATCTCTGCTGCCTTACTTCTGGGCTGCTTTCAGTCCCGGAGTAGTTAAATGTGTCATTAGCTTCAAGTTATTTTAAGGAACCCATGATACCATGATTGCTCTACACAAGTTATTAATTTAAGATGTTGAGGCAAGGACGCTATTTTGCAAGCAGTGAGCAGAAAACCATGAGCGGTGAGCAAAAGAAGTATGAAGGTGCATGGAATTTTTAAAAGTTCTCATACATTTTGTGCCTTATAATAGTGGAATTTACTAATAATACACATAATTTGAGTTAAACCAAAAAAATTGAGTAGCTAAATTTAGATATTATTAGGAGAATGTTTGTGCAATTACCCTAAGATTGTGGAAGTTGAACCTATAACCATGGTATAAATACAAATTGAGATTCCATCTTTAAATTATATTGAACACTTTTTGAAGTTGGTGGCCTTCGTCAAAATGAATGATTCAATTGGATCTTATTGCTTGTATCCTCTATTCTAGACTTAATAAATATTTAAAATAATTTGTTTCTTTAAGAAACACCTTTCAAGTTTGGATTTTTTAAAGCACAAATAGAAATTTTCAATATTCATAACCAGATTACTATTGATTTTTCGAGGTGACCTTCATAAGAAAAACATCCCAAATTTACCAGAGAAGCCTCCAAAAATAACAAAAACAATAGTCAAAGTTAACCAAAAAATATTATAGTGATACTAGTGATGTACCCGTCTTTTGACGGGGAAGCTTTTTATATGGTGCTTTTATAAAACATCCCGTATTTACCACTTTCTCAAATTATGTTTGTTATTTTTATATAGGTCCGTGTTTTTTTTTTCTTCTTTTTTTTTTCTTTTTTCTTTTTACTTTTTTCTTTTTTACATAATCCAATAAACATACTCCCTCTGTCCCGTTATAACTGTCCAGTAGGTTCTCTCAACTTTATCTCTCAAAGTAGATTTGGGAGAACCTACCGGACAATTATAATGGGACATAGGGAGTAAAAGAAGGTACGTAGGTAGGTTGGTAAGTTTGTAGATTGGTAGGTTCGTTCGTTGGTGGGTAGGAAGGATCGCCGTACACTATTTATTATAGAAGTAGATTCATTTCTTTCCAAAAAATTTCATAAAAACAAGATTTTGAATTTTTCAAAATAAAGTTTGCTCACTAATAAAAAACTATGAAGGCACCTAATCACCATCCAATTTTTAAGACTGAATTTATCTATGACGCATATATAACTGTATTGTTGTCTTTACACCTCCTTCTAAAACGTAATTTGCATGAAGGTTAGAGAAGAGTAATTGTAACTTGTCTCTAAAATTTAGAATTGATATACCCAACTTGGTTATCTACATGCAAAAAATAATAATGACCAAAATGTTTAGGGCCTAAAACTCTTTAACTTCCCCTTTGCACCATGTTGACAACACATTCCAAGCAATACCCAAAAAATCTTTTACACAAATGTTGGATGTTATGAACTGTCTTGCACATGATAAACATCCATTCAACTGTCAAGTTTTGGACTTGGCTTACGTAGAAGACCTGAAGGTCAAGAGTAAAAAATAAAAGCATTAAGTACATACCCTTGGGACTTGGGAGTACATAGAGGTAGAAAATCAAAGTTTTGAGGTTGCAAGCTCCTAAAAACACACAGATATTTAGGGGTAAAAACCTCATGACTTATTCACAAAACCAAGAATGAAACTCATTACGCATTTTTAGTTTGGTGAACTCATTACTAATAGTATGCCAAATTGATGCGTGTCCGATATGACATAAGAGATCTACGTCCAAAATGAGATCAAAATATGTCATTATAGACATAATTATGTTTCGAATTGTCTTGTGCATTCTTGAACCCAAAATGTTTTCTAGCTTGCCACATCACTTTGCATAGAATGCAAAATTACAAGTGGATGGTACGGAGAGGTAAATGCTTTGGAAGCATTCTTGGACGAAGAATGTCTCATTCTAACAAAACAAGAGCAATTTAACGGGCTTGCACATAAGAGAATTTTTGTTGATTAAAAAAAATCTCAAACATGGACAATTTTATAAATTAATTTCAAATATGAACTTATGTGCCCTACATAAAAAGTGTTTATCACTTCTTGATTGGTCCAAAGCTATCACTTAGGTCGGAAGAGTCTGTAATACATGTTGTCTTTATCATCATACTAAATACCTCCCTCAACTTGGTTGTTATATATGAGATAAATTATATTGCTCATTTTGATATTGTTAGAATAAGTGGGTTTCAAACTAAAACAAACCAAAGAGCAGAAATGATTTTATGAAGATGTGTTTCCACTTGGTCTTAGAGGTGCCCTTGGAAGGTGGTCTTATCTTCTCAAAAGAGTGTGTGTCTCCAGCTATATTCTTTGATAGTTGTCAATCTTATATGGATGCTGACATGACAAACTCAAAAACATGGGGGACAAGGAAAAATATTAGCCAATATTGGGAGGACAAAAAATAATTGAGCAATAGTAATCACTTTTCAAGGAAACAACATAATTAGTAAAATTCTCAAGTTTTGAACACTTAAGAGTGGTCTTAGTTGATGTTGCTCTTGAGGAGTGATTACGTAATTTGAGGCTACTATTCATGACACTTTTCCAAGTTGAAGTGATGAGACCTTCCAACACGTAATTCGTTATAATTGTATTATTCACTGATTTTGAGAAATGTGGGTTTAGGTGGAGTCGAGCTAAATGTACCCACACAGTACATTTGGCTCAACTCAAGCTCAATTTGATAATCTGAATATTCCCATTTTAACGAATTACGTGTTTTCCCTAAGAGGAAGGGATCTCCCCCACCTCAAAATAAGTTTTAATAATATGCTCTCAACAAAGGCTACGTGAGAGGGAACTTAACCCCTAAAGTTTCAAGAGGCCTCTTTTGGGCCATCTTGTCCTTGGTCAGCATCTAATTTACTATTTTTAGATGCATGAAGTTAAATTGTGCAAGTTGTAGAAATATTCCATAGCTTTCCAAGGTCATCTCATGCTTCTAACTTCCTTATACTTTTATTAAGAGATATTTGCAGTCAAAGTCTAAAGACACTATTTGAAAGGTGCCCAAACTGTGGTATATGCTCAATTATCCTCAAAATCTGCCCAAAATTGATTAAAACGCTGGAAGTTCTAAAATTCACCAAAATTTGAGATTTCACTTTTTCAAGTTTTGTTTCTTGTACACGTACGTAAGGTTTGAAGGCATGTTCTCACCGTTCGTATATTCGATTTAATTATTCTTCACATGCCATTCTCATCATCAAAGGCTGACCTTTGTATTAGAATTTCAGCATACCTTTATGTGAAAAATCAAGCATTTTGTTGCGTTGCATGAGGGTAAAAATTGCACATACATGTTCCCAACTCACCCAAAAAGAAGAATGTGAATTTCCTCAATTCAGATTTACCTCTAAACATGGTTATCTTGGCCCTCAAAACATTGCTATCCCTTGTCAATAAAAACTTTTTTTCCCAACTTTGAAAGCTACGATCCCACAAACGTGGAGGAGTTTGAGTTTAAGATTTGGTGTCCATGATCTTGTATAAGTTCAATACAAGATCATATGGTTACATACTTCAAAATTTGCCTTACTTAAAATAAAAAATCTCCACCTTCCATTGAAAATAGGCAGATAAAAGGTAAAGCATGCCAATAGTGCCTAGAAACTTCAGTTATTAAGCTTCTGATAATGGGCCACACCGGGGGCCCAGTAGCCCCAACAGGCTCCAAACACCAGCCCATGGCTGGTGCCCGAGCAGCAGGGGGCGCTTTTCTCCTGCTAGGGGAGCCTCGTCTCTAAGGGCGGGACAGTGGAGGACTTACGCCTCCGCTGCCCGCCCATACTCGCTGCCCGGCAAAAATTCGTATAAATCTGATTTTTGCATTTTTGGAGGCCCTACAATATTTTTTTTCAGATTTTGAGTTTAAAAATGGGATATGGGACCCCAATTTACCCTAAGATGTGTCCCATGATGACATTGGTGACATCAACAACAAAAATATAGGGGGCAAATTTACTCCCAAATTATTTTATGCGGGCAGGGTTTTGTGGGCGGGCAGGGAGGCGTAGGTCCTCCACTGTCCTGCCCTTAGTGTCGAGGCTAGGGGAGGGGGGTGACTTGCATCCAGTAGGCCCCCTTCCTGCCCGTTTGGAGCCCCCACCAAATCGCCCGTTTTTGTTTATTTATTTATTTATTTTTTTATTTTTTTTATATTTTTAGAAGTAAATTAAAATTAAAATTTTTATTTGATTATATAAGTAAATTAGAATTAGAATTTTTTTTAAAAGGGCTGCCTGCCCCCTTTTCTTCTCAGCCCCTGCTGGACCGGCCCGCTGGTTCAAGGCCACACCATCCAGCAGGGTTCCAAGCCCGGACCGGGCTGCACCCCCCGGTGTGGCCCTGGTATGACTGAAAACACCTCACTGAAAGCACCTCATCAGTCGCTACTTCGACACTCCCAATAAAAGCGATCGTTATATGGTAACGACTTCGCAGTGCATTGATGTACACACGACACTGTTCGAATCCAGCCATTCTCAAAGCTTCCAGAACTAGTAGCTACAGTTTCTTCATTGACTTCGTCGCCTGCCATTCATGAGCGAGAAACACTCACCGCTTGCCCTGCTGCACCAAGTTGCTCAGGACGGTGCACCCACTGGCACTCTCTAACTTAAGCCACATTCAGCTCCAGGACCGGCTTGCTGCCGGCACTATATGGTAGTGCTAGGTACTGTGCATCCTCCTCGGTGAAACTAGCGCCATCACATCTACTTAGCACACTATTTTACCCAGAAAAAAATGTGAAGCAGCCAATGTTTCCAGATCGGAAGGGTCATTTATCTTGATATGAAAATCTCGGTGGAAGTGAGTGAACAGTGGAGCCATAGTCTTATCTCTGTGGCCACGAGATTACTGTGCCCTGGCAAGAGTAGTAACTTATTGATGCACGGCCTTTACTGACGTCAATATATGGTAGAGCTAGCTAGCTCCCCTCGGAACTAGCCCAACCTGAACTTCACTGCACACTCATTGATCAAGAACAAACTGTGAAGTACCCAATCTCTCACTTCAGATAGAGCTATGAAGAATCGATATAGAATGTTGTGATCAGGCTATCTCTGGGCAACCTGATACAGCCATGTTACCGCTGCCTCGCAAGAATGAATACGAGCAGGTGGACTCGGACTTTGAGGAGGATTCATATCGAGTATCAAATGGAACTTGTCTTGCATGTGCCACACCGCATGCATATAACATTCTGATCTGATTACGGTGGAGTTCAGAGCTGGTCTGCCCATTTTTTTCTCTTCACCTCTCGTGGCGACGTCCACGTACTCACATAACCGTGTACGTAGTTTCGCAGCGACGTACTGTAGCTAGTACTTAGTTTCTGAGAAGTTCTGGGCCTAAAACGCGGTTGTTGTTATTCGTGCAGCTTCCGAGATTCGTCCATCTTAAGAGAATGTCCGCAGCTTTGAATGTCTGCAAGCTAGACTGAGTAGGTGGTAATGTGGCATGGTCTCATTCCTTAACTTAGATTCAAAGTCTGTACCTCGATTATTGTCTGTACAGTGCTCTGTTGTATAAACTGGGCGAAGATTTGGAGGTGAATCATTTTTGAACGAGAGTGATGGCGATGTGACAGTGCATTTTAGATGGCGTCGCCTCTGACTGAGGGGCTTGTGAGTAGCTTAGTGTTTTCGTAGCAACTTCTGTAGTCGAAGGAAGGGTTGGAACTGGGGACGGCGAAGAGGGTCACATCCGTCACCGACCAGCACAGACAATTCCGGTATGCACAGCAGATTCTCACAGTAACCCTATTCGTGACTTGTACATGCATTCCATTGTTGAAGTTCATTCCTTCCAGTCGTCGGTGATTCTGCCGTTGTGATTCGATCATTGCTATATGTGAGCGAACTGATCGAGGCCCCTGTTTTCTCAGGATCAACGCAGAAACAGAGGTCGGTGTACTGTAGGGCCGTTAGAATCGCGTATCGAAGTGACCTTGTTCTGCCCTCGGGGGACTCATTTGTAGCTGCTGCGGCAACCAGTAAATCGCCGCAGATGCGTCGTTAAAGTTAGTACTAGAAAAGAAAATTGGTTACCGACAATTATTCTCTCGACTGTAGGAAACCCCTGAATCGGTACTGCAGTCGGTGATTCGTCAAGATGAGAGAGAAGAAGACGCATGGATCATGGAGGGCACCCGTACATACGACGTTAAGATTTCTAGGGCGGCTGAAACACAGGGTCACGAAGAAGTGGGATAAAGCTCTCTCCGAGGGTTTTGGCCTGATCTCACCAGATGACTCTCCCCCGTCATCACCATCCCCTCCGACATGTGCACCACCTTCATTTCCTCATCCGGTGCCACCATTTCAACAGCCCTCAGCACGTCCATTTTCACAGCCGGCTCCGCCCTGGTACACTGGCCAACATGATCACGAGGCGACCGGCTCCAACCATACCTCTAACCAAAACTCGGAGTATTTTGACACCGTCGCTTCTTTGGAGTACGCTGGACAACTCCAGCTCCCGCCGGAAGTCTACCACTCGCATTTCCAATCCGCGCTCCTACACAACGCGGCGCACAAAGTTCAACGAGGAGAGTCTGTGTACGATGATGAGTCTATGTTTGATGAACTGGGTCCTATAGACGATCTCCTCAATAACGATCTCCTCAATAACGATCTCAATAACGAGCTCCTCAGTAACGAGCTCTACTACTCCGGTGAGCTTGTGTTCGCTGAAAGTGCGATGACGTCGCAGGTCACAGAGACAGAGACTACCACGATCCAGCAAGGAATGTCAATCGATACGGCGGAGAGCATGGAACGCGAAGCCGTGATGGACACGGGCACATCCGGAGCTGGGATGGATCATTCCTTGCTGGCGCCTCCGAGGTTGAGCGTGGAAAGGGAGTTGCGAAGGGCGGCTGGGGCGCCTTACGAGCCCAGGTGCAAGGGAATCACGAGAAGGAAGAATGGCAAGTGGAATGCGGAGGTCCGGGTGAGCATGACGAAAGTAAAGGTGTGGTTAGGAACTTTCACGACCTTACTGGAGGCGAAGCTGGCTTACGATGCCGGATTGCACCATTGCACTAAGAAGAAGAAGCCATTTTATTTCAAGCGTTTGGTTCACCGTCTGGGTCCTTCCATCTACCAACGCGTGCGCGCGCTCTGTGAAACTCCCCAAGGCAAGTCGGAGGCTTTTTCGATATTGCAGCAACGTGCGAAGGCCCACTCAGAGTTTGCTCATGAATGTAATCAATGAGCCTCGCATGTGGCCATGTGCTCTGAAAGTGCACCCAATGTCAACACTATGTATTTTCATGTGAGGTTTATATGGTAAGACTGGTGTGTAGTACTTCCTGAACACATGCTGATTAGTAATAAATTAGCTACTCCTCTGTCCGGTACGGTAGTGCAGCTAGATATTGATGGGGAATTGGGGATGTAAGGCTGCTACCAATAATGGAGCTCTAGGATTCTTCCCTTAAAAGTGCACAATTCTTTTCTAATCCAACATCATCATGTACTTCATGCAAAGATTCTAGAATGTCAAATAAAGGCACCATCTCAGAAATACCTACAAGTCCACCTTTATAGCAACATGTAGAAGAGTCCAAAAATGATGAATCCACATTGGACTGTCCTTCCACTTAGAATCCCTATGTAGAGAAAGTTCTTACACTTACTATCCCCATGCATTGAAATTGCTTCCACTTACTATCCCCATGCATATAAATTGCTTACACTTACTATCCCCATGCACATAAATTGCTTACACTTACTATCCCCATGCACATGAATTTCTTGTGGTGTTAACATCACTAGTATCACCATAGGTTTTTTTTATTTCTACGTTGAAATTTGAGTCATTATTGATGACTCTCCCTTAACCCATAAAACTTTCGAAAAACAACATTTTGGATGAAGGGCAACAACTTTGAAGGGCCCTAACTTCTTTGTCTAGGCTCTGTTTTAGAAAAAATTACTTGAAGGGGTCACAATTCAAGTCTTGTTTGTATGGTAAAAATTTCAGACCCAAACAATAAAGTATAAATAAATGGCATGCATTTTAGTGAAGGTAGCTTTCGTTTTTGGGTTTTTAAACATTTGGCATGTCTTTACCATTGCAAGCCAATTGTCTGTCCAGAAACAGCTTAGTTTTTCATGAATTCTTTTGTACAAGTGTGATCTTTAGATGCATCCCAACAACTTTGAAATTTGAAGATTCTTGATCTGGATACCTATGGTATTGGATTTGCAAGGACGTTTCTAAATGAAAAAAGTGAAAAATTGGATGATTTTTGAGGAACTATATCTACTTAATCCACCATTAGATTTTGACTTTATTTTTTGGGATGGATTCAAATTATAGTTTAGTTATTGAGGTAGAGAACTTGAACTGATCGAAGATGTATTGAAGATTCGGCATGGAGTTGAGTGCAAGGGGTGTAGTTTTGGACTACTTTTTCTTTGTAAAATGTTTGGCAGTATTCACCATTGCAAGGCTACTGTTTGAGCCAAGATATTTTTTTGATGAATTTATTTGGTACATTAGAGTCTTTGAGATGAAAACAAACAACTTTCTACTTGGTGGTTTTTTAATTGGAGATTTCATGTTGGTAGTATTTCACTACTTCCAAGTTCCAAGTGAAAATGATAGCTTTTTGTAGCCTATTTTGTGCACTAAAACGTTTCAATCTCTCAATCTATAAAGTTCCATGGGTCAAGTTTTGGTCCACATGATCTACAACAAGTCTATTGCAAGTTTGTATGGTTGAGATTTGAATGTTTTATCTTTATTTTCATTCGTGAGATTTTTTTTATTTTTTTATTTTTATATGTTGGCTAAAAATACCCTAAGGATGTTTAGCGATTAATTTATAGTGTAGAAACATCTATTATTGTTCATTTAAGGAATATTCTTATTTTCCATGAGACTTCGGTGTTGATATTTTTAAGACCTATATATCATGAGATAATTAAGTTTATACCTTTCTTTACTATCATTTCTGAATATCAACCAGTATATTGATATTCAGAAATGAAAGTGAACAAAAGTATAATCATAACTTCCTCATGATGTAATCATTCAATGAAATTTCAAAGTTTAGCAAGCTTACACATCCCTTAACCTCTAAGTGGTCGACTCATTTATAGCAAATAGGACACATTTTCCAAAAAAATCTCATAAACAGAAACAGCTGTGAGTAGTTCACATATAAAGTTCTCAATCATATAATCTTGTAGTAGACATACATCATGTGGGTCAAATTTTGAGTAATGAAACCTCATAAAACATATTAGTCCTCAAAAATGATCACAATGTTTCATCATTTTCACTTTGCAATAAATAACTAATAGACTTATTGCAATGAAGAACTCACAAATCAAAAAGTTATTTACCTTTATCTTGATAACCTACTTAACCCATATACGTCCACACCTATTTTTAACCTCTTTCTTTATTTTTTATTATTTATTTTTTTGTTGAATACCATAGATGAAAATAATTATAAGCTACTAAGATCTCAACTGTACAAGCTCTTAATAAACTTTTTGTAGGTCATGTAGACCAAATTTTTTGCCATGAGGCCTCATAAATTGCGAGATTGTAACATATCAGTACACAAAAGAGGACACAAAATTTCATCATTTTTTCTTTAGAGTGGAGAATCTATTGACAAAGCTACTCCAATGAAAAAATCTCCAATTAGAAATTTATTCATCTCCATATTACCCTTGTCCAAAGAAAAATAAAAAATATTTCTTAGTTGAAACAATAGCCTTGCATTAGTGAAAACTGTAAAAAACTTAGAAGGAAAAAATAGTTCAAAACTAGACCCTTTCTTCTCAAATCTACACTTTATCTACATACGATCATCGCCTTGGACAAGATTCTACTGCCAAGAGTCCAAGACCAAACTCTAAAAGGAATCCCTTCCTAAAAATAAAGTTGAAATCTAATGATGGATGAAGGAGATATAGCTTTTTAAAAATCATCGATTTTTTCACTTTTTTCATTGTGGAAACATCATTGCAATTTAATACCAAAAGTATCTGGATTAAAAATCTTTCTACTAAAGAGTGGATATTAAGATCATGATCATGTGAAAAAAAATCCATAATATCATCTTTTTGATTTACCATAATTGCCTTACAATGGTAAAACATGCCCCATGTTTGAAAACTCAAAAACAAGAGCTGCTATCATTAAAATGCATGCCACTTGTTCAAAACTTATTGGATGGGTATGCAATTTTTACCACACAAACTAGACTTGATTTGAGACCCAACAAACGTGATTTTGTTCAAAAAATGAAGAAGTTATGGATTTTCAAAGTTTTTGCCTTCCATCCAGAATGTCATTTTTTGACATTCAGCCCGTTTAATGGTTAATGTGCGTAGCCGCATCTCAAAGTTGTGTATTATACTAAGTCACCTTTTTGTGCCTTGTGCCAATCCATGATTGCCTTGTGGTGAAATCTCTTTGGACATAAATTCAAGTCTGCACATCAATAAGTGGATTGCAAATGGGCGTGTATATAGGGCACGCCTTGGGGGGTGCTTCAATACGGGTATTCCTACTGTAAAGTTTGATAACTTATGATACACGTAGAGTTGTATTGATTGTTGAGATGCAAGGTCCACCCTGAGAGGGGTTAGTAGTCCTATACCACTGTTGTTATGTCCTGTGGGCATATCATCAAGGGTAGGTCGAACGGACACTTTATTCACGCCAACCCTCACAGGTCTGGTGTTCTTCTTCTTCTTCTTGAGATGCAAGTGAAATAAAATTATATCAATATTTCCCCATCATTATAGTCATAGCTTTCCAATATGTAGGGTCCAAGGCAAAATGGCATTCTTGAATTTGAAGTGAGAAAATTTTCATTATTGCCAACTTTGAAAACCTCTTGAGAGCTCAAAAATTGGTACTATTTTACCACAAAATTTTAATTAAATACTTGTCCTTGAGTTAGTTACATATATGCCAAATTCAAGGCCAAAAGATTCACTGAAAGAATCTACCAGCTGTAGAAACATTCTCACTACTGCCAACTTTAGCCACCTCTCAAATATTGATTTTATTTATTTATTTCTTTATTGCCATAAAATCCTTGGAACACAAAGCTCTATATGGTAATAATGTATGATAAAAGTTTCAAAAGCCAAAAAAATAATACAAAAACAAACTCTACAATCTACCAACATGTGTACTTGTAGGAAATAACTGAAGAAATCATTTCATTGCTACCAACTATGACACCCTCTCAATGATTGTAAGCAAAAAAAAAAAATGGACAAACATTTTAACCATGAATGTTTTGTAAAGTAAGTGGCGACACATGGAGTTGCCAACATTGGTTACCCAAAAATTGACAAATTGTGTTTGAAAGGTAGTAGGAGTAAGCACTTTTTCTTCACCTCACACTAATAGACTATTTAGTGTAGCCGAAGTACCCAACATTCAAGTATAGTTTCAAAAATTAACAAATTGCTGCTTGCTTAGAGCATCCGCACTCCTGGTGCTTTCAAGCCTATAAACGCCATTTTCCAAGGGGTTCTTAAAGTACACATGCCCCACTCCAAAAAAAATTTGACCCGCTAACGCTATTTTTGATAGGTGACCACCTCTCTAAATGGCTGCTCACTAAATCCAATCCATGTTCCAAATGTCAGGCCCTCTTTTAGCACTCTTTCCGCGAACTGCGTAATGAAAAGAAAGGGGATTTTGCCCCGATTGCTCACGTCTTTTCCTTCCGGCCCGCGTCTTTTCCTTTCCGATACACTTCAGCGCGTCTATTGTCCAATAACAGTATCGGTAACCGATACCTCAAACCCCTCGGTAACCGATACCTCAAACCTTTCGGTAATCGATACCTCAAACCTTTCGGTAACCGATACCTCAAACCTTTTCGATACCTCAAACCTCTTCGTAACCGATACCTCAAACCTCACAATACCTAGAACCTCTCGTGCACACCGTATTGGCGGGAAACGAAGCGATATTTCAGGGAGGGCTAGGGTGCGGCCAATGCTTCGACCTTAAGTGCACCGACGCCGCCACTTGCAACCCCTAATCCTCTTCGTATTGTCATCACTTATACCGAGGTCGTTATCGTCAACCACTTACCGAGGTCGTTATCGTCAACCACCTACCGAGGTCATTATCGTCAACCACCTACCGAGGTCGTTATCGTCAACCACCTACCGAGGTCGTTATCGTTAACCAAGGTTTCTCATCACAACTAAACGACACTGAATGATATGTCTTTGTTCGTCCAATAATCAATTATCAAGTGAATTTCATGTCCATCGTTCTTGAATAAGTCATACTCGTAGATATGGCAAGAAAAGTCACAAAATGTGTATTAAAGGGCAAATCAAATTGGACAATTGCACAATCTGAGCACAGAGGCCATCAATTTGTTTAGTAGTGAGTGGTAATCCACACATTCTAAAAGCTTCAAGCTGCTTAAATTTACAATTTATAGAAAAGCTCTGTCAGAGACCCCATGCTATCGGGCAAACTCTAGACGATAGTGCTCTCTGTCTGAAAAGCTGGCACTTAAAAATCTCTCATTATCGAGACCACACTTTGTGAAGATTGCACGCTAGTTCTTGAACTGCACCTTGCTCTCGTATACCTTGCCGGGCTCAAATCCCTCAAGGATCGCGTCCTCTGCCACAACGGAGTGTTTGTTTAGCTTGGTTGTGACCTTGATGGAAACTCGGATCTGTGATGACAATACGAAGAGGATTAGGGGTTGCAAGTGGCGGCGTTGGTGCACTTAAGGTCGAAGCATTGGCCGCACCCTAGCCCTCCCTGAAATATCGCTTCGTTTCCCGCCAATACGGTGTGCACGAGAGGTTCTAGGTATTGTGAGGTTTGAGGTATCGGTTACGAAGAGGTTTGAGGTATCGAAAAGGTTTGAGGTATCGGTTACCGATACTGTTATTGGACAATAGACGCGCTGAAGTGTATCGGAAAGGAAAAGACGCGGGCCGGAAGGAAAAGACACGGGCCGGAAGGAAAAGACGCGAGCAATCGGGGCAAAATCCCCTTTCTTTTCATTACGCAGTTCGCGGAAAGAGTGCTAAAAGAGGGCCTGACATTTGGAACATGGATTGGATTTAGTGAGCGGCCTCTAAATGGCTTTGGTCTTCAATCTTTCAAGGCCCCACAATTCTCAAAAGTTCCCATTCAAATAAGAATTGTTCTTTTAATAGTGAGCATTGAATAGTCCTTGGGAGTCTTACTTTGGGACTGCCATCTCAGAGAATGGTTATGATGAAACCACCTAAAGGCGGGCAACCAAGATTTTTGCCTTGTAATCAATTTTTGTGTAATAAGTTCTTGCGTTGTAATCAGTTTTGGGCAAATTTTAAAATAAATAAACATATAATGCAATTTGGGCAGACTTCAAATAGTGTTTTTAAACTTTGACCGCAAATGTTTCCTAAATTATGAGATGAGATGACTTTTAGGAAAGCTGTGAAAAACTCTACAACGTGCAAAAGGTTTTAACCTCATGCAATCTCAAAATAGTAATTCAGAAGACCAAAGTCCACTCGACCCAATTTGGGCCTCACTTACATGTAGGTATACTAGTGGGACCCGTGCCGTTGAGCACGTTCAACTTGGACTGCCTAACTTGGATTGAGCGGTTGGTTGAGCGGTTGAGCGGGAAGTGTGGATACAGGAGGCAAGTCTCAACGACGGATTCCAGCGCGGAACCGTCGTTTGAGACAAAGCCTCCTGTATTGTAATATAGATATTACGTGTATGTTTTCAAATACCACAAAAATAGGGGAAGTTTGTCTTTTCCTATTCTTTATCTCATCACTCCAAGTATATAGATTCTCTGAATAATCCTTAAATGCAAGATTAAAGGCGGTGGACCATGGATCGCGACAAATTAGAGTTTTTGGAGTGGGGCTCCTCACTGTTAACTAAAGTCATACCAACCCCATTCAAATCGATTTGCCTTTGGCCCTATGCTTAAGTGAATATATAGGTCTCATGAAGTCGGAACGTTTTACAAGTTGTAGAGTTTTTCCATATCTTTCCAAAAAGTCACCTCATGCTTCTATATTCCTCATACTTTAAAATATTTATGGTCAAAGTTTGAAAATAGTATTTGAAATCTGCACAAATTTGCCTAAGGTGTCGTATATGCTCATTTATTCTCAAAATCTACCATTTTCTTTTTTAAGTGTAGAAACTTTGAAAAATCACCAAAAATTGAGATTTGATTTTTATTCAAGTTTTTATTTTTTTATTTTTTAAAATTATTTTTTTAAACATATATAAAAGGTACCAAGGCATATTCTCACCGTTCAATCAAAAAGTGAGCACTAAGCATCAAATTTAACCATATAATTTATATGCTACTTTGTTACTTTGCTCGATCTAAAATTGAAGTCATCATTCCTAATTTTTGGTAATTTTTGGGGCTATAATTACTTGGAAGTTCAATATCTTAAGACCCATTGGTCCGATCCGCAATCCAATTGTTGCCCGCACCCTACAAAAATACCCGATTTCAATAAAACCTCATACACCAAGATCCAACCGGTTGTCCTTGACATCCTAATGGCACAAACAAAACAAATACTAGAGCGTGTAGTATGCCCATGCAACATTGCCACACCCTTATCTAGTATTTAAGGCACATAGTTTGTTTTGTTTTATTTTGTTTTGTTTTGTTTTGCGGGTGATATTCTGATCTTGAGAACTGCCGGTTGGATCGAGGCGCATGAAGTGTCGTTGGAAGCGGGTACTTTTTGTGAAGGTTTGGGCAACAATCGGATTGCCAAACAGGTCAACTGAGTTTGAGATATTGAATTTCCAAGTTGTTATAGCCTCCAATATCACCAGAAATTATAAATAATGACCTAATTTTAATTCTAAAGCAGAGAAACAAGTGGGACATGGTCAAAGTATTTAAGTGCAAGTGGCAACACCGAGGGGACATACTAGTAAATACTTAAACCATGCCCATCTACATCCCCCTGTCGTCTTTGTCTATGTTTTAGTCCAGGTTCTCGCCTTTATCCTTGTCCATGTTCCTGTCTTTATTCCTGTCCATGTCCCCAATGTCGAGTAATGGAGAGTTGCCTTCGGAAATTGTTGGGATCCTTGCTGCTGCTAACCAAACATGAAATGATTGAAATAAATAGAAGTATCGAAATGAAACCCACCGATTATGAATTTATCTATAAACACTGCTTCAACTTTGAAGTGTATTTGTGGAGACATAAGAAAATGCTTCATATAATTACTAAATGATTTAAAGCCATGTAAGGGATAAATGAAGGGAAGAATATCTGTAACAATATTAGGAATGGTCCTGCTTGATTGATTGAAATCTCTTCGAAAAGGCTAAGGAATGTACCAAGCAACATTAGGAGTCCTATGGAGAAAGAGACGACTAACATCAACTAGTAGTACTTGGTCAGGCTAGCTCACATCCTGAAATTGGCGCTTGAAATAGAGAGTGTTGGAAAGCTTGTAACACTAGGGATAATTATCAAGACGTTGACAATGTTCTATAACAAACACTAAGGATAACCTACTCAAAAAGCCCTTTGTGAGAGTAAAACTAAGAAAGGGCTTCAAGTCCCGCAAAGGCATCAGTATCACAAGCCAACATTGAATAGCTCCAAGAACACTTGAAAGAACTTTTTGAGACTTGGCCTCCTTACAACATTTTGATGAGCATTCCAACACTAGGATTGATGAGGCAAAACAATCTCGAAACACATAGAACCATATATTTCTTATTAGCATGAAGTTGAGCGAACTTAGAATTAATCTACGTGGACATGTCTATGAACAAACGAGAAATTAAATATAAATGATATAAAGCAAGGAGATGAAGAGGAATGCAACGACAACACATGCGGATGGAGAATCATATCGGTCGGTTGCCAACATCAAAAGTAAGGTAGAGTAACAAGAGCCTTTTGGCTGATAGCTGATATCTGAATGACCATAACAAAGATTATATCTGGGGCAACAGACATGAAATGAAAAGCAAGAGTAAGAAGAGCTAGTCGACTGACAACTGAAATCCGGATGAGCATGAGAAGGTGAGGAAATCCGATGCTCAAAAGAACTTTAAGACAAAGAATAATCCAAAATAAGGTTGTTCAGCTCATAAGGAATAAACACTAGTAAAACCACTATTGAAATAATTAAGTTGTAAATCATATACCAAATTGTATAGTGTCTCAACAAGAAAAAAATCCTTGAAATTTATAATCGCTGGAGGTGACAACATGAGTTCTATAAAGTATGCTATAGAATATCCAGGTAGACGCCTATGTATATACTCAAAATTTACAATGACCAAAGAAGTCAATACTCAGAAGGGCACTCTAAATACGAAGTATACACCTACACTGAAGACGTACACAAATTCAGTTGGCTATATAGATTGATAGGAAGTGTATTGGCCGATAGCCAACAAGAAGAGGGTTGAGGACTTCTAAGTTGTTGGGTGCCGAAAGTTAAACATTCTAGCCTACCCAAATTGAACGTGGGCCTAAAAACTTGAGGAACGAATTGTTCAGGGGGCCTCAACTCCTACAATAGGGGTTGCAAAACATTGAAAAGAAAGGGCTTCTAACCCGGCTTTATCAGATTCTTCTCTGATTGTATTGTACAAGTTGGATGGTGAGGTACACTGAACGGATTGTTTAGCACATTCTTCTATGGAGAGTCATCAGTGAAGAGGATATTCTCCTCAATAGCTCCACGAGCAACTAGTTTAGGACTATGTTTTAGAAGATTGGCTATAGACTTTAGAAAGAATGGGATGGAGACGTTGGCCGGGTCCTTGTAACACTAGTAAAATTTGACCCCATTTGCTACGTTTGTGTTTTCATTTGATGAGTAGCTTAAACTACGTTTTAACAATTTTTTGGTTAAAATGTAGCTTTTGAAACTACATTGTTTCAATAAATCTCAAATAATAATTGTGATCATGTAGAATTGAAATATACATATATGGCAATCACATTAAATTTTTAACCAACTCACCTATCAAATTCACTAGTAATATGATAAACTATGTAGTACATTTTCACTTCATAGTTAAGATGATAATATTTTGCATACTCTTCTCCTCCTAATAGGTTATTTAAGTTTTCAGGAATTTGTACTCAAAATAACTTGAATTTTTAGTTAAAATTTGAGACTAATTTATTTGATTTTATATCTAAATAGCAAAAATTTGAAACATTTCTACTTATATTCTAAAAGTGAATTTTAATTTTGTTCAGAAATATTCGATACATAAATCTTCACAATACAATAGCTAAACATGATGCAAAGTTACCAATCAACAAACATGGGGACCTATAATTTCTCACATACATGGCACATATGTGAATAAGTATCAACATAAGGAGGGTTTGAAACTAAAGGGAACCATCAACAAGGATACAACAAAAATAAGGGAGGGGGAGTTGCCCCTGTTTTAAAAGTATATGAAAAACACTATGGAGGAGAAGAGTGGAGATACAGCCATGCTCTGACACACTTACGTATCTGAGAAGTATTCTGTGCCTATAGAGCTTATTTAAGCTTATTATATACTCCCTCTGTCCCATTATGATTTTCCAGTAGGTTCTCTCAAATCTACCTCCAAAGGTAGATTTGAGAGAACCTACTGGAAAATCATAATAGGACAGAGGGAGTACATAACTGGCCCTTTTCAAAGCATATACAAAGTAAAATTTTTGGACATTTATTCACATTATTTTATTGAAGTGGAGGAGCCCCATGACAGTGTTTTCTTTTCTGGCCTCTTCAGGCCGGAGAAGAAACTCCACCTCTTAATCCAAAAAAAGGCGCCACGGAGGGGGCCATGTCATCTTATCATCTATGAGAAATGTTCATCACCATGGCTTTCTTTATCTAGAGTAATCACCCACCGATCAAGAAACACTCTTTCAACCAATCTCTATTGAGAATTTCCCTTTTTTTTCATGAAGGGTGAACTTCTTCACTGTAGTGTAAACCGGCCATGAGTAACCACAAAAAGTCAAACAAGCAACCCCATGGTCGACTCTTGAAAGCTTCGTGTCACCCACTTCTTCTCCACTTTGCTAATTTGAGACCAAATACTTATCATTCTTACATTGTGAATACCACTTCTATTTCCATTGTTGCTTGGAGCAGAAGCCACTAACAACGCATATTGCTCCGAGACTTGCTCGTGGCTGCTCTACAAATCAAGCATTACGAACGGACACTTCATTCACGCCGGCCCCTTAGAAAGGGATCGGAGTTTCTATCTATCTATCCATTGTTGCTTTGTATCAATTACAAATTGACATATATTGCCAAAGCTTTCGAACATTATTCTTCCATGAAGATTGACTCATTCTCCCCCAAAAGTAACTTAGTTGTCGTCGAATACGACCCCGAAGTTCCCCACTTTTAGAATCCTTGAATACTTGGAACTTTCCCAGTGGGTTCTTGGCAGTTTCCCTTCGAATCTTCCACTATAGAAATTATGGCATTCACTCCAGAATTGGGCGATGAGCACGAGCATTGACAACAAAAGTCATTGCCAGACATGCATGTACATTATCATAAACCTCCCCCGTCAACATTCGTAGAATCTATACTATAACAGGAAATGGAGGACCCTACAGAATCTATACTGACAAGTTCCTCGCAAGTGCTCCCTCATCATCGATGATTACCTGATCTGCTGCTAACAGACTTTCGTTCATCGATGATCCACCGACACGGGCTACAGTGGTCAACCACGAAAGTACTACGATCTTTCGAGTGAAAAGGTTGAAACGGTGCTTTCGTGGAAGTGGGGGCGATGGGTGAGGGCGGTGGATGAGTCGCGCTCCGTTGGCAGCCGGATGAATGTCTGTACAAACGCCTAAGTAGATTTCTTTCAAAACACTAAAACGTCTGCACTCGGCACATTGGCTCTCAAAAAACGTCGGCAGGCAAATATTTGACATAAATGGAAAGAGTTAGTTGCGATCCCAATTGAATCTTCAGAAATCAGAAGGCGCTATCTGGCAAGACTGATTTCGGGGTCAGGTGGATCGATCGAGGTGGGGCTCCGGCGACGTCGTACGATCTTGACACCGGAGCCAGATCACCACGCATTATTAGTAAGCCATCACAACACTTGTCTCTGTAGCTTTGAATTTTGAGTTCGACAGTTATTCCGACAGTGGTGTCCATCAAATTTTGTCCTTGGAGCCTTCATTTTCGAGTTTGGCTGTTCTTTCGGTAGTGGTGACTCTGTTTTGAAGACGATTGATAGCCTCTGTGTGTCGCTGTGAACTGTCTGTATTGCGAAACGAACGATTGTAGCCAGTTCGAGCTTCTCGCAAGGATTATTAGTGTTGTAGATACTCTTACCGTGAGATGAAAATACACTGAGACGATGGTGATCGATGCAGGAAACCCGTGAGCCTGAGCACTGGTGGTGACTACTAGATGACGGAAGGTTCACCGAAGTCTCCATGCCGACTGCAGAGGCCCCTGAGGAGATTGAAGCAAAAGGTCGTTGAGAAGGTCGGGAGATTGAAGAACAAGGTTGTGGGGAAGGTCGATGACTTGAAGAGAGAATATGGTTGTCGCGAGTATGATAGGTTATTGGACGACGACTCTGTGTCCACGGCGCCACCGTCGAACGTATACTATGCACCGGAGGGACTTCCGGTGCCTGCGCCGCCGACAATCTACCAGCCAAATGGGCTTGAAGGATACCCGGTGCCTGGGCTACCGACGTCCTTCCACAATGGTCTCGGCGAATTTCCGACGCCTGCGCCACCGATGATCGCCCACTATGGTTACGGAGAATTTCCGGTGCCGACATCACCTTATGGCTGGTGGCCTGCGGGCCAGAACGATCACGAAGCAAGCGGGTCAAACCACCCATCCCACCAAAACTCGGACTACATCGACACCGAGAACTGGGACGTCCCCCCGCATCTTCGCGACCCCCAGATTCCGGACCACGGTGACCCCTGGAAGTCTCGCACTCTCAGCGAGCAAGTAGCTGGTTTGTTTGATGACCTTCATGTGAGTACTCCGACTGGACGAGCTCCCCCGCCTCCTTTCGTGTCTTTCGACACGGGCGAGTTCCCCCCTACCAATACGGCATCGCCGGAGCAGCCGCGGCAGGAGCCCTTCTTCCCCGGTGCGCTTTCGGTGGAGGAGATGCTGCAGGAATGCGAGTCCTCTTCGATGGAGCAGAGTCGGCAGACTGCTGTCACAGGGCACACTCCCTCGTCCTCGGTTCATCCTGGGTCAATGATGACTGGCAACACGGTAACGAGCTATGAATCTCTGATGGACACTGGCTCTTCGGGTTGCGTCCTGTCATCAGTTCCTGAAGACCGTCCTTCGTCGGGACACTTCTTTCATGATATCTACTGGGATAATCGACGTATTGTGCGCGGCGAGGCTGGTCCCGGGAGATCATCAGGTCGGAGAGGACGAGATTTTCGCGTGCTTACTCACATCGCTTGCACCCTCATCCGGAACGTCAGGAAAGTGAGGGGGAAGTGTCGACGCGTCAGAAAGAGATCCCTTCTCTATATTTGTTACTATCGAACGTCACCCACCACTGGACTCGGTAGATACCACCTCGGAAGCCCGTCCGCTGTAGCGGTGCAGTCGCAGAATAGTAGATCAGTGAAAGTTCCCTGTCCGAAGAAGTTACGAACTGAGGGACCAGGCGCGCAACCAAAGGAGCAGTGCAACAATCACGGCAGCAGGTACAAGGGAGTGAAGCGACGGAACGCAAAATGGAAAGTGGAGATCAGGGTGAGCATGACGGTGGCAGTCAAAGTGTGGATGGCGTATGATGAAGAAGTGGACGCTGCGCTCGCATACGACGCAGGGATGTACCACTGCTCCAAAAAGAGGAAAGACTACAACTTCCCGACCTTGTCGACGCCTCACAATCTGGGGAAAACGCACTACGATGACGTGCTCGCCCACTGTAAGAATGGCCGCCTTGAAGACGCCAAGCAACTCGTAAAGTCGCTCGCGGATCGCCACATCGCCAACTACAAGGCCAAAGCCATCGCCCTTCCCGCTTCCGCCTCCTGCTCCACGCCTTCCTGCTTCTAGTCCTCGCATTCAATCTCGATTCTTTTGCCACTTTAAGTTCAGGGTTTTTGCAGCTTCCCGGATTCGTATATATGTAAAATCATGTAAAGCTCAATTTTTCATTGTATAGATACTCTGTATAGATTTTCATTTATCAGGATTCTTTTCGATTGAGATGTAGACTAGTTTGAGGATCAAATAGGAAATTCTTTTTAGAGAGAGATGGTGGAATTGCAACCAACTTGTACATTCGGTGAAATAGTTTGATGGATAGGATCAGAGTTTGCGGATTCAGTGCTAGATACACTCGTGAGCCTGACTCGCTTTTGCCTTCAGAAACATGTACTTACGCTGGATATGAATATCAAACTGATTCGTTTACTCGATCCAGATTGGGGACACGACAAGTTCAAATGAAACTTCTATACTTCTGAGTTTGATCCGTTCTTTTGATTGTATTGAGTCCGGTGTTGCACCCTATGAGTTTACAAAGCTGTGAAATCACCAAAGTTATTCAAAAGTAGAACCAGGTGTTAACTATTTCAGTTTTGAGGTTCTAGATGTCCGAATCCCGTACTCTGCATGGGGATAGTAGCATACTCGGGTTTATTAGCAGTGACACTCATACATGCAAATTGAAATGCAAGGTGACATAAGATCCATAAAAACATGTGAGGGTGAAAGAGCATTTAATCAACTTGTCTACCCATCTTTTTTAAATTTCCAAAACAGGATGGAAAAACAGCTGTGAAGCTTGTGAATGGGCGATCTCACAAGTTCCTCGTAAACAATGTACCCAATTGAGGTAATATACTAACAGCATGTAGTGACAATACCCAAGGGTTCATAAGCAAAGACACTCCTACGTAGATTAAAAGGCAAGGTGACAGAAGATCCAACTATATCACCAGAAACATGTAAGAGTATTCCGTCGACTTGTCAACCTCTCTTTTTGTAAATTCCAATACAGGGTGATAAAAACAACTCCGAAGCTTGTGAATGAGCGATCTCACAAGCTCCCTTCGTGAACAATGTACGCGAAGGATCAACCCAACACTATGTACATATATCTGAGGTGATATACTAATGTACAGAAGAGGACAACACCACCATCATTTTCTTTACCTGGTGGCGTCGATGAACATGGCTCGAGTCCAATGCTCGACATCCTCAGAGTGAGAAGGCGGAGGAGGCAGCGTCGGATGCTCGACGATGTTCCATCCGTCCACTGTGCTATCAGACACGTCTGGAGTCGGTTCACCTTGCTCCGAATCCGAGTTGTACTCGTACTCTTCGCTGTTCCAGCTCGTTACCCTCCCTATCTGATCCTGGCCAGAAAAAAACACCTATCAGCACTTCCACTAACTTACTCTTGCTTGAGTAGCATATGAGTATAGATAGATAAGAAAGAAAAACTATGAGAGATCAAAGTGCATATAGCTTGTGATGTATGAATAGATAAGAAACACACCGACTATGAGAGCTTTAAGATCCAAGTGAGATGTAGCATGTGATAATAGAACTATACATATAGGTGTACAAGGAAGACACCGACTATAAGAAATTGGAGTAGATCAGAAGCATATGTAGCTTGTGATGATAGATAGATAAGGAAGACACTGACTGTAAGAGATCGGGTTTGATCACAAGCTTCTGTAGCATATGAACGTAGATAGATAAGAAAGACCCAAACTACGAGAGATCGAAGTGAGATACAGCTTATGGGCTGGTGAACATAGATAGATAAGGAAGACATCGACTATGAGAGATCGAAGTGAGATGTGACTTCTGTAGATTATGTACCTTGTGATAACAGGTGAATAAGAAAGGGACCGACTATGAGAGAGATGAAAGTGAGAAGTGGGTGTGTACTTGAGACTCCGGGGCGAAGCGGTTTCCTTCAGAGAGCGTTGGCAGGCCGGTGCGCATGCGAGCTAAGGGACCTTCTGAAAGACCAAATCTGCCGTTAGGCTGTTGGTTACGTCTGCTAGACCTGAACAGTGGCGTACATAGATCACTCAAGTTCGTCAGTACCCTTCAGTACACCCCCATCAAATCTTGCAAATTCTCATCAAAATGCCCAAAACCTTGAACTTCAAATCTTCAAGGAAAATAACAGAGCACCCAATCATTTCCTAACGGTTTTTTGCAAGTGACAATAAGTGACAGACAATTAGGCCTCAGTACGAACCTACAAAACCAATGTAAGCACTGGGATAACAAGGAATTTGCAAACTCCCTTATCTACAACTAGGTCTAACCTTGAACCAAAAAAATTCTACGGAAGTTTTAGAGCTAATGTCAATGTGTCATGGGGTCAAATCATGAAAATTCCACTTTTATTTGGGAAAAGCAGGTTTGGATGCTAGAATGCAATGCGAGTTGTTCTTGACAGCACCTATGAATCAACTAGAGAGGTTAACTAACCAAAAAGCACAAAGAAATTGTAAATATGCTAGAAACTCTTTCCTTCCTTTTATGAAAAATGTTTCGACACAAATGCTGCAGTTTCTGCACTTACGTGGTTGGTTTTTGGTAGTACTAGCTTGAGTAGTAAGAAAGGGGCTAGATGGGCTAACCTGGCGCGCATTTCTTTCGAGGAGAGCAGATGGAGGAGCTCAGCGAAAGCATCAAAGACACCCATATCCGGAGGTACATTGAGATTAAGCTGTCCAAAGGCATACGCACAGAGACATCCCACGCTCCTGCGCAAATGCTTAATCCCCTTCTGAACGTCCGGGTATGAATCTCGGGTCCCACTTGAAGCTGCTGTAAAATTCACCATCGTCGCGGTGCTCTCGAGGTTGTCAACTCGGGGGCTCTCCAGTGAGGAGAACCCCAAGTTGCTCCCCACGCTCCTGCTCATCTCGTAGCCCTCGTCACCTGTAGCGCCGCGCCCATTTTGCCGGGGAAGAAACAATGGGAACTCCTCACTGCACCAGCACCGACAGCTCTCTTTAGATCGAATCAAGGACTAAGAGCTTTTCTATTGCTAATCAATCATACCATGGTTTTCCTTCGACCGAAAAATGGGCAATGATACCCTTTTTATTGCTAAAAATCATGTCATGTTCAACTTCGAGAAGCTGGCTTTCTTCTTGGATTGAAGAATGCACCAATGATACCCTTTCTATTGCTGAAATCATGACATGTTTAGCTTCAAGAAGCAGGCTTTCTTAAATCGAAACATGGACAGTGACAGCGTTTCTATTACTGAGAGTCATGTTATATTTACTCTCGAGAAGCTGACTTTCTTAGATCGACAAAATGGACATTGATAACCTTTCCTATTGCTAAGAATCGAGTAATCTTTACCTTCGAGAAATTGGCTCTCTTAAGCTGGACGATGATAAATTTTCTATTGCTTGCTTACTAAGATCGAACAGTGGACTGCGATGAACCTTTTCTACTGCTCAAAAGTTATGTCATGTTTACCTTCGAGAAGCTGGCCTTGAATCATAGTAGGAAGCCCTTTGCCACACACGTGATGATGAGGCCTGCATTAGAATCATATCAAAACTGTAAGGTCAAAATGATGTACTTACACATTTACAAATGAAAGTCATCTTGATTTTGAGCATATGTGACGATTCTGATACAGTATATGACTAATTTAGGTTAGATTCATGTCAATAAAGGTCTCACGATTAACTAAGAACCCTTTAGTGTACTTACACATTGAGAATTCAGGGTAACTATCTCAAATTTGAGCATATGCACATGATTTTCGTAAAGTGAATGACTCGTTTTGGTGGCATATTGTACGTTATCAATTTAAAGTATAGAATAAAAGTTAGTTTTCGAGCTAACGTACCGCAAAACCAGAGCTATGTAAGAGAGGCCCAGACAAGTAACGCGCTGCCATGTTGACAAGCTGAACTAAATACCTGCACGGCAAAAAAAGGTATTATTCATTAGCTAACACTCAAAAGAACAAAAAGAGAAAAGATTAAGCAATCACTCAAAGTCAGTGGCGAATCCCAAAGCACACTTGTCTCTCACTTGTAAGCAACAAAAGAGGACATTTCCTTACTACAAGCTAAAATAACAAAAAACCTTGAGTAGAAAGCAGGTTATTAACAAGAGCTACTTACCCTAAAGATGCCCCAAGTTCCGTATGTGAAGTGGACAGAGGGTCATCGCCAGTAGGCAAACGAGCGCCACAAATTTTTACACATAATTGTCCATTCAAGCTCCCTTCAAAGCTCTGCCGCTCTTCACCTGAGACCTATACACCCATAGCAATAAAGGTGTTCAATTTTCAGCACGGGAAATCTACAGGGGTGCAAGCAATTTTCGTGCATGGGAAAAATTAATAGAAAGCTGGAGCAAGTGAAATCATCATTTTTGGACTCTTCTACAATGAGTTATCCTTTTTTGTAGTTGGAAATATAGGTGTTCCTAAAACGGTGACCTAAACTGACACGCTCTAATGTTTGCAGTGAGTACATGGTACTATTGCATGGGGAAGCTATCATGTAAAACCACTCCACTAGAGCTCCCTTGTGGGAGCTGCTGCTCCATTTTAGACCACTCTACTATAACCACTATAACCTGCTCGAGCTCCAAGCATGAAAAAACCGTGTAAAAAGAATCACTCACAGTGCTTCGACGAAGCGGCAATATCTTGCAAAGCTGTTTGAATACCGCCCTCCGCTTTTGATACATCTCAGATGCCACTGAGGTCTGCACAGAATCGTCAAAAATGTACATGAATCATCACAAACTCAAAACTCCCCAAAAGAAAGTGTGGTCAAAACCTGAAAAAGCATGCATACTGGTAAACAAGCATGAGAAATATTTAAAACCTAAAGAGAAGTAAGAAAGGTATTGAATTGTTTGAGAACAGAGTGTGCTACACATTACTTTACATGAATCATCATATATCACCAAAAGAATTTAAAAGCACCAAATTCTAAAACTGAAATGTATTAAAAGTATGTGGATTACTCACAAGAACAAGGGACTGCGCACGAATCATATCTGGATAATAACGAGCCAGCAGTTCGGTTTTCTTTTTCTCTAACTGCAAAACGCAAAAATAATTAGTTTCTATAGAAAGGCCATTGAATATGATTGATTGTTCAAACGAAGGAAGATCTGGTCACGTAGATCTTGTCCTTTGCCTCAATTTGCAAAGAAGTAGGCTCGTACAATTTACTGAAAGAATGGTTAGTCATAAAAAGAAACGATCTCTACGGGAAGGCCCTTGCTTGTTTAAACAAAAAAAAGATCAGATATAAAAAATAGGCACGTGATTCTTGTTTGTTGCGAAGAAGGATCAGTCGATTTCAAATTACTGAAGAAATGGTCGGAGCTTTAACAATTGCAAGGCAGAATCGATTGGGAGTAAGGAATTCACCTGCGCAGCCGTTGCAGAAAAGACTCGATCTCGCGCTTCCGCTTCATGCCGCAATTGTTCTTGTTTCGCTTTCGCTAATCAATCACCGAACACATTCAAACTCTTGGAACTTTTTATAACAAAAAAAATTCAAAAGCATCGTAATCGTGTATACCTTGCGCAAGCTCCTCTTTACATTGCCGCAATTTCTCAGCAAGCTGCTCTTTCCGCTCAGAATGCTCCACACGCCAATGTTGTTGCAGCTCCGCTTCCCGCTAATACAAACAAAAACCACAATTAAAACCCCCAAAAGAAGCCCTAATTCGAAAATTGAAAAGCATGGATCGGTGAGTGAGTACCTTGGCCATGAGTTCTTCATCTAAGCGGCGCTTTAGAACGTCCCGCTCCTGGGCCAAATTCTGCACCAATTTGTACCGCTCCAGCAACCTGATCATCGCAAGATTGTGAGGATTGTGAGGGATTGAGAGTGATTTGAGAATTGATGTTTCGATGGTACCTGTAATTGATGCAAGTCGGGCACACGGAAGGTAAGTTTGCGGTGCTGCAGATCCCGCACACGGAGCTTCGCCTCGCCATCAGCCCCGTTTGTTGCGATGGATTTTTCTCGCTGGCGATGGCGATGAATCTGTTGTTGTTGTTTGTTGAGTTTCGATTGTGAATATGCTGATTTTGGTGTTGAAATCGAGGAAGGAGATCGATTTGTTTGTGAAGGCGTGATGTACTGCGGTAAAGTACTACCCTACGCTTTTGGGATTCGGGATGAATGTTTTGGATGATATTCGTTTGGCTTGGATGTCGAGTCGGTGAGCATGAGAGTCAATGTGCGTGGAAAGACACTTGAAAATTTTTCAAAGAAGGGGAAGAAATATTTATTTGCTTTGCTTGTGGACTTTCATGAGCTAGGTCTTTGAAGTTATATTTGAGCTTCACTACTTGTTATGAAACTATGATACTATATATATACTATATGGGCAATTCCATAAAATTGAGATTTTCTTGAGCAAATTGAGACTTTCACAATCTAGGAATGAGTTCACCTTTTCCTCTTTTTTTTGGCGGTAGACACTCTTGGTTCAAGAATGATTTGGAAGGAAAGTGTTTCAAGCCAACTGCAAGCGGTGACAGGTGGGGTCCGAAAATGATTTGGAAAGAAAGCGTTCCAAGCCAACTGCAATCTGTGCAGGTGGAGTCCGAGAATGATTTGGAAAGAAAGTGTTCGGACAAGCCAACTGCAAGCGGTGACAAGTGGAGTCTGAGAATGATTTGGAAATAAAGCGTTTGAAGCGAAGTGCAAGCGGTAAACGGTGGGGTCCGAGAATCATTCCGAAAGCAAGCGTTCGAAGCCAACTGCAAGGGGTGACCGGTGGGGTCCGAAAGTGATTTGAAAAGAAAGCGTTCCAAGCCGTGCTAGCCATGACGAGGGGTGTAAGAATGATTTGGAAAGAAAGCTTTTTAGGCCAAGTGCAAGCCTTGACTGGTGAGGTCCGAGAATCATTTGAAAATAAGGTGTTCCAAGCCAACTACAAGCATTTGAAGTTGGTATTATACTTCTTTTGGTATCGTTGAAGAGGCATGGTTTATTGTGTGCAAAAGGGGAATTTGTGATGGTTAATCTAAACATTTAGCTAACAAAATTTTCATTGACTATGCACATGGAGAGTTTTGGAGACTCGTTGCGCTAATCTTCATGCAAATTTCGTTGCAAAAAATGGCATGAAAACAACAATATGGTAAAGTGTGTATCACATTGAACACATAGAAGAAATTGAATGATAATTAGGTATCTTTATGAATTTGTGATTTCTAAACAAAGGAATCTTGCAAAACTCCTAAATCTCACAAATAATACATTTATATTGAAAGAAAAGTCTATAATTACTAAGCACTTGCACTTGTAAGTGTTTCTACCTACCATTGTCTTGCTCTTGTATATTTTGAAGTATATCTTTGTAAATTTGTAACATTTCTAACTTGGACCACTTAGAAACTTTGATAGAATTTTGGTTGTAAAAATATTTCCAAAAAATACATTCACGTACTAAAAAATAAAAATAATTGAAAAAATTAAATCATTCTTGCCCTACATCTTGCCTTGATTTCTAAAAAAACTGTATGTGAAATTTCTTCAAATTATGAAAGATGACCTTCTTCTCCATTAGGTTTACCAAAACTTAACCTAAGCATCTTGTAGAAGATCCTACCATAAGATCTTGAAGGTAATTTGACATTTTAACCCCTAAACGTCCCTGTGGTCGTTTTGATACAATCTGGATGAGCGTGGGGATGTTTGCAAAGCTCCCATTTCGTCATCCGTCACGTTTTTCATCCGTTTTTTTTTCTACCCTGTAGTAAATCGGGTCTAGTTTACTATGGTCTTTTCTACGTTATTAGAGGAGTTACAGCCATTCTTAGAGAGTGTTTTGAGTAAAAACCATTTTTTGTTTTGAGAGTGTTTTGAAAATTTTGATCTAAAATTTTAGTATTCGGGTAAGTGAGGGGGGCAGATTGCCATGTTGGGGCAGCATAAAAAGAAAGCTTGTGAGAAAGATGATTCACTCACAAGCAACGGTAGATTGGAAAGAAACATTCAATGCAAAAGTCAGAAATTCTGCCATGTGGGTCAGCTCTCATCAATTTGAACCTAACACAATGGAAGAACATCTACAGCCCACATAAGGAGGTCCCACATATGTAGTTTTTTTATAACTATCTTTTTAGAATATGTCAGATTTCTTTTGGCATTTTTCCTTTTCTCATGCTTGCCCCCACATGCTTCCCCTTGCATGGGCAGTGGGGAATAGTACTCACAAAAATGCCAAATTTGAACCACCTTGCATTGCAAGGTGGCTACAATAAGCTATTGATTTTTTTTTTAGTGATGTATTTTTCGAATGTTGTTCTAAACTTGATGCCCTACCCGACAGTAGTTGACCATTTTTTCATTTGGTGCCTCAAACAATGCGATTTTCAAGCCCAAAGTTGAGAAATAGCAACTGCCCCAAAAATTTCAGCCCCCTTTTTTATCACTTTTTCAGAAAATCCTAGCATCCTATTCATCACCAAAGTCTAAAATTTAGCATACTAGAATTGCATCACCCTATCTTCAAGATCCTACGGTTGGATTTTCAAGTAATTACTGTCACGCGATTTTACACGCAATAGAAAATTTTGACATTTTTCACTATTTTCTCGCAGTTTTACCCCAGGGACGTTTAGGGGTTAATGACATTCCAAATTTGAACCCTTGATTTGTATACTTTTGTTAGATCAAAGTCGAAGTTGGCTAAAGTTTTTTGTGAGTAAATTCCAAAAAGCCCTCAGATTTCTTGGATATGTAGGGTTACAAATGTCAAAAATTAGACTTTCCCTCAGAAAAATTTAGTACACATTCAATGGATGTATTGTTACAATTGAACCAAAATATAAGTGAAAATGCTAAAATCTCATCTTTCACTTAAACTCACAAGAAGAGCACAATGTCATTTTGTCTTTGTAGGAATTTAAGGCAAAGATGCATTTAAGAATGTATTCTTTAGCCAATATAGTAGAGATGTTTATGTAGTAAACACAAAAAATTACAATAAAAAATACATTATTTTTATCACAATCACTTCTTGGTTTGTCAATAAATAAAAACAATACCTTCATCATAGAAAGATCATATTTTTACTATCACAACTTACGTTGCTAGTCTATTCAAAATGTTGTCATGACTCTCGTCTAACATTCAACACTATAAATATATTTGAGTTGTTGCTGATTCATTCAATGACTACAAAATGTTATAAGAAATGTTGTCTACCTAAGTTTCAAAATGTTGTGAAGATTCTAGAATGTCTTTCAACTGCAAACAATAATTGTCAAGACTAGTTGTTCAAGTGTCAGCAACAATTGTTGCGAATTATGGAGATTTTATAAGTTACAAAGGGGTATTAAGAATGATGTCTAATCCGGGAAAATTATAGTCGATGCCAATCCATTTGAGAAATGTTGTCCAAGTGACAACAACCTTAATGTATAATCAAGTTATTGTCAGTCTACTCAATAGTAACAAGCTATATAAAAAATGTTTTCGAACAGTGAAGAATATGATACCTAAGAAAGACGATCTAGGTAGACAATATAACAATGTTATTACAATCACTTAATCCACTTCCAACAATTCAAGTAGAAATATATTTGATAATAATCATTACTTTTAACATGGTCACTTGCTTCATTTCCTCATTATAAATCTTAGCTCCAAACTTCTAAATTGTCATACAAATTACTATTAGTCAAATATCAATACAATATTTACAATCCTTCACCCCTAACGGTCCTACAAGACCAATATGAATTTTTGTGATTCAGGGCAACGTGGATTAAGGGGTTAAAAGTAGTATGTTTCTTCAAGATTTTTACTAGGTGCTTGTTATACAACAAATTGTATGTGGCAAAATTTTCAACGTCAAATTTCAATTTTTGAATCTTATAGGATAATCTTGGGTTGCAAGCCAAACAAAGGGGGTTTGATTTTTGTTTTTTTTTTTAATAGAAAAAATACTCACATTCATAAGTGTCCTAAGTTGTATCTTTTACCAATTCTACAAGGGGGGCCTATTTTCAAAAACCATCTTTACAATCCTCCAAAAATAGTTAGGGGCACAAGAGCTTACAATTCAAAGTTTAAAAAAAGAAAAGATAAGATTGGATCACACCTCTAAGGGTGGGTAGAAATAGAAAATTGCACTATTGAGGTTTCAAGCTCCCAAGAAACACCAAGGATGTATAGAGGTTGAGTGCATTCAATATTTAACACCAAAGCAAAACTGATTTTGTGCTTTATTTTTGAGATAGTAGCCGTGATGAGAAATATAGGCACCTTCTTTATTTAATATTATTGCTGCCATCTAAAAGTTTGAGTTTAATTAATCTGACTTCGACTCTTATTGTTTATAATTTGTACCATTGACTACTTCTATGCCAATATACAAAAAGACTGAGAAATCTATACATAATTCTATGCTATAATAAATAGAGTTTTTGTTCGATGACTTGACTGTTTGGCAATTTGCAAGCCACATCTTATGGTCATAAATATGGTGGCTTGAATACTTTCAGCCAACACACCTAGGAACTAGCCAATTTGCCTCTAGTCAAGATTGCTTATTTTTTATTTCTACATCATAAAGTCAATACGGTATTCATGGCAAAATGCAAAGAAATTTCATGTTTTATTAACCACTTAACGCATTGAATGTAGAAAATTGACATGTTGGATGACAAATTGTACCTGTGAAGAGCTATATCTTCTAAATTTGGAGTCTATAATTATTGAACAAAATCATTTGGATTGGGGCACTTTTCACCATTGCAAGCCGAACATTTGCGCAAAGGAATTTTTGTCCTGGTTTTTCTAATTTTTTGGTTTAAGGGGATTTTTGAGTTCTCTTGTCATTTCAACTTCAAATGTAGACCACAACATATAGAAGTTTAATCTTATAGAACTTCATACACTTTCATACAATGAATCATTCATCCATTTTTCCCTCATGTTATTTCTCGTTTGTTGTAAAATCAACGTAAATACCTAAAAAAATAAGTTGCATTGTGGAGAGAAGTTGCATTGAAGGCTATTTCCGTGTCATCTTGTAATGTCGTCAACATCTTCTTGTTATGTTGTGCTTCCATACATGCAATCTATCATCTACTTTTTCCTCTCCCACTTGTATGTTCTATCTACATTAACATTGATGTGATTTGAAGAGAAGATAGCTAATATGCTAGGTTAAGTTTGTTATCAAACCAACCTTAAAAAGTATGATCATGACTGCCCACCTTACTTTGGTACTCGAATTCTACACGGTCTCACATGCTTATTCAACAAACAAGCAGCCAAGTTAGTATACAAAATATCCTCAAAAGATTCTAAGGTTGAAGGACCAAATGACCACAACCAACTACTTCCTAGTGATAGTGAAATAAGCCCCATCTTAAACCCCCTTTGGAAGTCCTTACCCACAAGTTAGTACACAAAATATCCTCAAAAGATCCTAAAGCTGTAGGACCAAATGACCACAACCAACTATTTCCTATTGACAGTGAAATAAGCCCCATCTTGGACCCCCTTTGGAAGTCCTTACCCACAAGCTTAGGGGTTAGAGATAAATGGATGAAGCCATCAATGCATCATACCAACATGAAAGTACTTACAGTGAGATGTATGTTCACTATTGCCACACTCACAGTTTGTTACAACTATACTCTTGCTATATTTCTCTGTTGAGCTAATAACTATGTATACCACTCAAACGAGAGAAATATTGCGTATATAGTTGATAAATTCTCAAATCAAAGTAGATATCTAGGAGCAATATTTCAGTTAGTATGGAAATATTTAACAAATAATGTTAGTGTACCCATTTCAAATGAGTTGACGCCACCAAACATAAAAGGTCAAAGTATCTCCCTTCCGAGAAGAAGTCATCGAGCACCAAGTATCCATAAGGTAAAAAGGTACCTCCCCTATGCATATCATCAAAGGTAGGTCTAACATACAATATATGTCAACCCTTACGAGTCTGGTGTTCTTCTTCTAAGAAGGTACCGTAGTCTTAATATTGAAAGAGAGGCATTCACTAAGACATTCAAGGAGGGTGCAATTTTTACCTCTAACCGATAAAGTCCGAGAATGATTTAGAAAGAAAGCGTTCAAAGCCAACTGCGATGACGGATGAAGTCTGAGAAAGATTTGGAAAGAAAGTTTTAAGCCAATTGCAAGCTCTGACCGGTGGTCCAAGAATGATTTGGAAGAAAAAGCTTTCCAAGCCAACTGCAAGCCGTGACCGGTAGGGTCAAGAGAACGATTTGGAAAGAAAGCGTTCAAAGCCAACTGCGATGACGGATGAAGTCTGAGAAAGATTTGGAAAGAAAGTTTCAAGCCAATTGCAAACTGTGACCGCTGGGGTCCGAGAATGATTTGAAAAAACAGCTTTACAAGCCAACTGCAAGCGGTGACCAGTGGGGTTCGAGAATAATTTGAAAAGGAAGCGTTCCAAGCCAACCCGGTCACTGATGAAGTCTAAGAATGATTTGGAAAGAAAGTGTTCCAAGTCAACCGCAAGCGGTGACCGGTGGGGTCCGACCGTCCGAGAATGATTTGAAAAGAAAGCGTTCCAATCCAATTGTGGTGACCGGTGGAGAGTGAACCTCAAACACATTCTTGGTCCGAGAATGGAAAAAAAAGATAATTGAAATGCTTCCAATGAGTATATTTTTATGATAATTGTGATTATATGTAGCTAAGTAAAGTAAGAATTGAGACATTTTCATAGTGACACATAAGGTGATTGTTTGAAGCATTTCCATTATTTGCACTTAAATTAGATATGTCAAATAAAAGTTGTTGCTCCTTCGAGCTATATATGATGTGAATCGGTCATGTTCAAGTGTTTTTTCAAGAAGCTCAAAAGTTATGTGGAGGATAAAGAAAGTCACTAACATTCTTAAATAAAGATAGCCAAGAGTCAAGAAGAAAAAAAACTAAAATCATCATACATAAATAATTAAATAGATCACCGAAAGTTATTATATGACAAATTTATTATAAGAAAACAATCCAGTAATATCTCAATTGGAAAGGTCAATAAAATATGACGCTTAAGAAGATTATATCAAACAACCGATAATCTAGTCATGGAGTTGAAGTATGACGAACGAACAAATCCAAGCACGAGCATGCTAAGATTTAACCTAAACTAGCTTGGTATATCCCGCAGCATTGCCACACTTACTTAAACACTTTTACCATGTCCCTCCTGCTTAAACTCTTAGATTTATAATTAGGTTCTTTTTTGTTATTTCTTGTTATTTCAGGGCCATAAATACTTCAATGTTCAATATTGTTTAAACTCTTAGATTTATAATTAGGTTCTTTTTGTTATTTCTTGTTATTCGGGGCCATAAATACTTCAATGTTCAATATCGTCGACCCATTTTGCAATCCAATTGTTTTTTACAAGTTTACAAGAAAATCCGCTTCCAACGTCACTTCATGCGCTCCAATCTGGTGGTTCTTAAGACCATGGTGTCACTTGCAAATCAAAATAAAACAAAAAAATTACTTTTCTTACATAATAAACTTGTATGGCCCACAGCATTGCCAAAAATATTTTATTTTTAGTATCGATTATGTAGCTCCAAACAACGTGGTTCTTGCATGGTTGGGTTCTCTTGTCTTTCTCCTTGATCTATAATTAGGTCATTTCTGTAATCTTTTGCGATTTGGTGGCCTACATTCATAAATACTTCAAAATTCAATATCTCCAAACCCATTGACCCGTTTTGCAATTCGATTGTCTTCTGGACATGACTCTACAAAAAAACTTGCTTTCATTGAAACCTCATGTAGCCCAATCCAACGGGCGGTTCCAAAGTTCATAATGTCACTCAAAGCAAAACAAAACAAAACCAACTACTTGCCTTAAATAGTAGATTACCATCATTAAGACATTCCCAAAAATAATTAGCTCACAAAAACTTTAAAAAATCATCAAAATTTAAGACGTTACTTATTTTCATTTTTTCTCCCTAGATGAAAGATATACTAAGGCTTGTTTTTGCCATCTAAAATGTGTCTATTTCATTGTTTTTGCTATTTTTGTTTTTGTCTATTTCATTCTTCATGTGTCTATTTCATTGTTATAATTAAAATTTTGTATTTTTTATCCTAAAAGTCACTGAAAAGCCTCACAATACCTTGTTGTACAAAATTGAAGGTATTTATAAAAAAATGTTATAGTTTTAAGCTTTCAATTGTAAAAAATTTAAGTTGGTCCACCTATTGATGTAATTAAAGTGTTAAATTTCAATGGTAAACCCAATTCCAGACATTGATTGGAGTGAGCAAGGAGGGTTTTCGACAATTGAGGCCAATATAAGTGCTCAAAGTAAATATGGAAAATTTAAGTTTGATCAATGAATGATAGAAGTTGATGTAAAGTACACAATGATTGTAATTCTAATGTTTCCATTGTCATTGATGAATTTGCAAAGCACAGTCTCTCATGCATTATAGACTATTATAGACTATTCCGCACCCAAAAACCAAAATTTGAAGTTGCACATGCACTTAAAAATAATAGAAGTTTGGTCTACCAAGTGCCAAGTCAATATTTGAAGACATCTTAGAAAGTGCCCAAGAATACAAAACATACTATTTCTAGTTTTCAACTAACCAACTTGCCATAGCAACTTTTTATTTGCATCACAACAATTGAAAACCCAATTGTATTCATTGCTTATGTTGGCAAGAGAAGTGAAAAAGCCATGTTATTTGTAAGTTTACAGCGAGGTAAAAATAAATTATCAATACATTTTAGGTTGAAAACTTCCAATCTTATGTTACCTTAGCTTGAACATCCAACGCCAAATATCTCTATTCTCTCCTAATATAGTATAATCAAAGACTTACACGCATATTTTTTATATCAGATTTGTTATGGCTAGCTCGCGAATGAAAAATGGTCGGAGATATAGAAACAACCTATTGGCCCTATATTACAGAGGTAGATGTCGTATACAATCATGTGGTGTGCATTTTTAAAATTTAAAATTTGAATTTGGATGACAGGCTAAAACTTTGATTACGAACACTTCAAAAAGATTACTAGGAACTTGAGACAAACACAGATGAGAACTACTCATTTAACATGTCAAATTTAATAGAGTTGTTGTTAACATTTGAAGTTTGACATTTAACAAGACTATCATAAACAGGAGTAGTCTTCACATCATTGGTATTATAGTCAATACTATCTACAATATCATTACTTACACCATGACTTGATTTCTTCAAACAATTACCAAAAATAAGTTCAAGAATTATCTCTTGATCTTTTGGGTTCATTCTTTTGAATTGATCTACTAGTCTTTCAACACATTCCTTATTATTAAAGTCAATATGAAGTGATTTTAGATGTACATCATATGTGTATGGTGTAGATGCACCATCAGAGCAAATTATGTTATTATATTGACTTTCATTTCTTATGATAATATCCCTTAATGCATCAATGGCTTCTTGATCATGAATGGCTCTTTCTTCAGCCATACGTCTATATTGCCTTGCTTCCATTTGAATGATAGCTTTTTCTTCTTGGAGGCGTGCAATCATAGCCAAAGTTTCATTAGCAGCCATGGCTGAAGCATTTCTTTCCGCTTCTAAATCATGATACAATGTAGCCAATACTTCACTTTCTATTTTTATTATACTTTTCAATTGTTTTATCTCATTTTGGCCATTTTGTATATTATCAATCTTTTGTTGAATGTCTTTACAAGTTGATACGATTTGATTTTCTTTTGCATTTGATACTTTGTCTTTAGACGTATCATATATAGAAGAGTCTTCAGCATTAGGTTCTGTTATTGAATCATTGATTTGACTAGCATCACAAGGATTGTTCTCATCACTTCCTACGTTAGATGTTGAAGAAGTATTGCCATCAATAGTTGGTACACTTGAAGACGGAGCTTCATTTAATTCTCTATTTGACTCACTTCTATTGAATGTCCAACATGAACATGGAAGCCATGAACTCGATAGTCTTATCAAAGTATTAGATATAAAATTAAGGAAGGCCGTGATTGCTACCAAGATTGATACACAAAATGAAGTAATAGTTGTCAAAATTAAAGGTATTTCTCCTAGGACTGCGATCCCATTTTGAATAATTCTCAACGACATGCTCAAGGTGTTGAGAAGAGGCATGTAACAAGTATGCTTATCTTTGAAGTAGTTCTATAATCAAATGGGAACAATAAATTGAAACCTAAAACAAACGGATATGAATTTTATGGACTTTAGGGTTGAGACATGCAAATCTATATTACTTTACAAAATTGTAATTGAGGATATATAGGATAATTGAGGACATTTACAAAACAACCCATGAATTGCATTATAGATTATTTATCAACATAGTATAATATTGGAATTATGCTAGTATGTATGAGATATTTATTTATTAGAAGTGAAATTATTATTGACAATTTATTACAAATAAATTTATCATGACATGAATTGAAGTAATTGAAGTAAACTTTGATGATTGATATGAACTTCTATACAGAAATTTCAAAATCCTCTATATATATCATACTTATGTAACAAGATTGATGAATGGTATTGAATAGTTACATGTTTTATTGCAAGAAAAATCGCAATTATAAATTTTTTCTTTCAAAAACAGATAATTAATATAACATTAGATATACAAGTCTTTGTTTCATCAGAAATGTTATTTAATCAATCTTTCTAGATTCATCCCAAGAAAACGGTAATATATCTTCTTCCAAGAAATAACTACAAAGTATCCACCAACAAGGATCTATACTCACTATCAAGTCCTCACTTTGAATGAAGTTGTAAGGTGAATGATCACATTCATACATACAATATTATGTTACTTTTCAAATGATTTTTGTTTAATTTATATTTAATCAATTCTAGATAATATCATTACTATTATATCTATAAGTAACCCACCCTAAGCCCTTTCATGTCACTCAAATGCTTTGAAAAGGCTCATTACACGAATTTGAAGCAAATTAAAAATTTCATACTCTCAACCGTAAGATCTTGAAGTTAGAATACCTATTGCCCTAATTAAATTGTCAATTTTGGTAAAATGAATAAGTTAAGCAAGATCATGATTTTTAACCACTATGCTTTAAATGTTGACCAGAGTGGGCAAAGAGGGTTTCAAACTTTGAAGCAATTTAAAATTTTATTCTAAGTTGGGCTTTCCAATTAAAGGTGACAACTTCATGTTGAAATTAGGACCCAACCCATGAGGGCCCTAAATGATCATCATGAATTGGGCACTTACAATATAAAGTCCCCAAACCCATCTAAAAATCCCAAAATCAACACATACTACATACAACAATTAGGCCAAAGTCAAACAAATAATACTCCTCTGGTAAATACCATGATTTGCCAAAACTGTTGAATTTTCTTTGTCTACTCAGCACGAGGCTTTCACAAAGTGAGTCAACATGAGGCTTTCAGAAAGCGGGTCAATTAAGACTTGTGCAATCACATCAAATCTTGGATTCTTTGTGAAACGAGTGTTCAAACCAGATCTTGCGTAACAAACAAATGAAGATAGCATCCACATCGAAACCACAAAACGACACTTCCACAAGGGTTTGTTTGCTTGTCATCGTTTTAGCATTAGAATGATCAAAATCACAATCAATGAAATGAACACACATACTACATGCAACGATTAGGCCAAAGTCAAACAAATAACACTCCTCCCTTGATAAACACCATGATTTGCCAAAATTGTTGCATGAGGCTTTCAGAAAGAAAGTGAGTCAATTAGGACTTGTGCAATCACATCAAATCCTGGATTCTTTGTGAAAAAAGTGTTTAAACCAGATCTTACATAACAAACAATGAAGATACATCTGGATTCTTTGTGAAACGAGTGTTTGAAGCAGATCTTGCGTAACAAACAATGAAGAATAGCATCCACATCAAAACGACACTTCCACAAGGGCTTTGTTTGTTTGTCATCATTTTAGCATTAAAATGATCAGACCCCAAGTTTTCAACCACCTTTGGGGTCCAGTATCAAGTTTTACAAACTATTCAGCTCCGTTCGACAACACCTCTTTACGTTCTCCTAAATCTATGAGGAAACAAAAACCTCGCAAAAAACTAAAGAATCTGTTGCAAGTCAGCATCTTGTCGTGCAAGCTCCAAAAGCATAGGATCGTCGAAGAACTTGTTGATACTCACATCTTCACTCATTCCCTGCACCATCAACCACCACTCCGAAGTAAATAGCCTAATCTTCAAGCATGTTAAAAGTGAAACTGACCATAACATAAAAGCATGGACCCTGGAAAAAAAATAAAAAACAATGAACTATCACTCTAAAACAGCACCAATGACCGGATCACACAAGCCACTCAAAAACCCAAAATCAATGAAGCGAGCTCATACAATGTTAAACTACTGATGTTATATCTAAATTAGCCACATATGTGGATTGAAGCTCACCCTGAAAGTGTAAACCTAACCGAGCATATGCTTGACAAGATGGATATGGAGATTGCGGTGGTGGCGGAAGTGTGTACCTTTCTACGCCTAGTTTTGACCATAAATTCACGAGCCAGATGTTGAACTGGAGCTGGCTCCAGTGGCCGCAACACCACCGACTTGTCGAGCGGATCACCGGGAACGATTGACCAGTGGTCGAACACCGACATGCAAAATGCTTGTCCTTGCGTGTGGTACCGAAGGTCAGTTTCAAACCCAAACGACTCGATCACTGGTAAAAATGCCTGCACACCATCAGCAAGCCCTTGATTAAGTTGCTACAGAAGCTAACTCAATGCAGAGTCATAACGCCCTGCCCAGTGACTTCCTACTCACATTCAGTTTGCGTGCGCATCCAAAATAGTGCTCAATCGACTTACCTTGACGATATAAGCTGGAGTACCGGGCTTTGGTACGTCTGCAGTGACATGCCCTCTTCTCCTCGACAAGACCGTGTAGATTGCCGACATGCAGTCTGCAGGTGTTTGAATCTGCACCAGGTTCCAAGCTACAATTTCAGCAGCCAGAGAAGACCTCTTGACAAAGTGTTTGATCGATGTTAATAGATATGTAATGATTCGATATAGATTGGAGATTTTGACTCTGAAAAGAGAGCTTCAAAGTATCGTGCACAAAAAAGATAGAATATGTGGTACAATGCAGAATTGTTCCTGATTTATGTAAGATAATTGGCCTCCAATCAAGAATAACCCTGCCATTAGAAATTTACTGAAAAATGATTTGTTTTGAAGATAATACTCCATTCTCATGTTAAATTGATGGGCTGTAGCTAAAATGTTATAGGGAAGACTAAATCAACGATATGCTAGTATCGATTTGAGCTTCGTGAATCTGGTAGAGATTGTTTTGTACCTCCACGAAGTAAACAGGCTCCATTAATCGGGGAGTTGCCATGAGAAAAGCGGAGTACGCAACACGGCGAGATGTGGGAATGATCTGACCACCGCCCCGATGGAGTGGCTCTTGGGCGATAGTGGCGTCCAGAATTTTGAATTTCACATTCCGAATTGGTTCATCACACAATGGCCCCTCCCGAGCTCCCCATTGAAACCTGCACACAAGCACGCAACCACATAAGTCTCGAAGGTTAGGCTTATAAACTCGATCAGAAAATAACAGTCAGTTGAAAAGCCTTCATCACAGTTGCCTTACCCTTGTACAATTGAATCCTTCACGGAATTCAAAAGACCCTTGTCCACTTCACTTGGTAGTGTGTCATCCAGCAAAATGTTCGGACCCTGGAAGGAGACAAAGCAGTTCTATTAACCCTTCAAGAAAACCATCGATTTAAGATGACCATATCAATTCAATTCTGTCATGATGTTGCATGCGAAGCTTTATGATCATACAAAGACTGCAGAGGGCATCTTGGTCTTTCTGATAATGTATTTGTGCCATGCACGAGAGAGAATGATAAGCTAATTCACACACCTGTTTATCTGGACCAAAGGCCCAAATAGATCGAGCAGCTAAAAGATCCCAGTCATATTTAGTCTGAAAGAAATCACCCAACCGCTTCCGAGGCCAGTCCAACGACACAATTCCACTCTCGATGTCCTCTGCTAAGCCTTTTTCTAAAGGCTCTGCAATCTGAAAACCATCACTGACAATCATTTAGTATTTGTCATGAAGTAAAAACGAGCATCACCATTAGGAAAAATGCTTACCATAGTCAACTTGTTCTTCTTGTTTGGCGTTTCAGCAAAACACTTCAACGAGGACGTCTCCACCACAGTCTCACAAAACGAAACAACTGGATCCGCAACCTGATAGCTCGAGCACAGGCGAAGATAATAAATGATTTACATGAGTATTAAACAAAAGGATGATATATGAGGGATAATACACAGTAAGTATTGAATATATGGATGATGAGTAAGTGACGTACTTTAACTTCGACTTCGGAGTAAAGCTCACGCAAATCCTTCATAACAGAGTCTAAGAAAATCTCGCCAGTGCCAAGAATGGTATGCTCTCCAGACTCTTCGACTTTCGTAATAGCAAGAGGATAGCTCTTACTGATCTTCCTCAACCCTTCGACCATTTTCGGAAGCTCACTGGGATTAAGAGGCTCAGTGGCAGTTTTCACAACCGAGAGAGTATTGAACTGCAAAGGACGGAAGATGTACACATCCTCATCGTAAAACTCATTACAAAGAGTGGCAGTCTTAATAATGGAAGCGTCCACGCCTTCAATAAGCACCCAAGAGCCCGCTGGAGCCTCAGTGACTGGAATGCGATACCTCGCTTGATACACCCAAAGCTTCGTTACTTCCTTAACAGCCATATCTTCTTCATCATCGGGTGAGTAGCCCTCTCCGAGCACTCTCACCGACTGGCCTGTTCGGATCGTGCCACTTACTACTCTTCCGAAGGCATCGAAAACGCTGCAATCGGGTTTCGGGTAAAGCTTCGTTACGTTCACCATTAAGGGTCCTACAGCGTTGCACTCTCGCATTGATTGTGCCAAGTCTGTGTCTTGTGGACCTGTGTATGTGTGCTCCACTTTTGTCTGTGCTCCATCTTTCGCTGAGGGAATGTGCTTCACTAGCATGTCTGTGAAACCTGTCCCGGACCCGAATACTGAACTGCATGCTAATTTTAGCAGTGGCTTCACGTTTAGCTTGTATGCTGCGTTGCTTAGTGTCACTCCTAACTCTGCCAATGTTACCTCCACGCTCTTTCGATGCTCTCCTATTACCTGCAATGGTAAGGTAGACATACCCTTTATCAAATGCCGAACCCTAAAATTGAGCTGTAACGGACTGTTGTCATTTTTATAGCCCCAGTTGACAGAATATGTGGAATACATTTGTTATTGTAAGAGATAAGCACGGACCTGGCTGTAGATTTTGTAGAGAGGCTCAAGGACGAACTGCACAAAGGCGCGCTCGCCGCCACCAGGAGGAGGTTTCTTTTTAAAAGTGCGAGTGTCGGGGTAGTAGTAAGTGTCACCCCACAGCTTCGAAGCGAATTTGGCAGCATCGAATGGAATTCCATGAAGCTTGACATAGAGCTTCGCGAATGATAACAATGTGAAAGACCAGCCTGCAGTGGCGCTTGCGAAGCAGACGTTTCCGTAGACTGGATCCACTATCGGCACCCCGTCCACTCCTGTTGTGTATGTGCCTATCAAGTTGTTGATCTCCTCTAATGTGTGGCGAAGCTTGTGGTATGCGTCTGTCGGTGGTAGCTTTAGCTCCGTTATCAATCTGTCGACCTGCAACCCCACACATCCAACATCTTCATTCTCCTAAACACATCCTCCGAGCTTGTTCACATACAAAGTACATAAACCCTAAATGAAATGAACAAACGATTCTTTGTTCGATATGCTGATTAGCCCACATCAGCCCATCAGTGAAGAGCGTTACAAAAACCTAAATAAAACCAATGACCTATTCAAATACTAGAGACTTGATTCTCTTAGACTGTAAACGAAACCTCCAAGTTCGGTCACATGTTAAGAAAAGGCTTAAACCCTGATGGACAAACGATTCATGGTTTAAACTGCTGATAATGACCATCAGTGAAGAGCATTACGAGAAATTTGGACAACACTATTGACCTGCAAAATCTTCATAAATACATGATTCTCCTGAACCATGAACACGTTCTCCGAGCTTGGTCACATAAAAGCATACATACAAAGAGAAGGCTTGAACTCAATGGACGAACGATTCATGGTGACCAACAGTGAAGAGTGTTACAAAAATCGAATGACCTACTCAAAAATATAAGCCTCGATTATAAAATGTAAGAAGGAAGATCCTTCCACGCATAATTCTCCTAAACCCTAAGCACGTCCTCCAGCGTAGTGACACAGTAGTGCACACATACAAAGAGAAGAGCTCAACCCTTAAAAAGAAACAAATGACTACATGAAGCTCGTTTTAAAAATCTGAATGGCTTACTCAAAAACATACAAATTTGCATATTCCTAACCCCTAAACACGTCCTTCGAGCTTAATGACAGGATAGCAAACATACAACGAGAAGGCTTAAACCCTTAAAAACGACCGATTCATGATTGAAAATGCTGTAATGACCACACATTTAAAAAGGAGAGAATGTAAGAAAGCAACGCACCTTGTTAATAACTACAACAATAGGAAGCCGTTCCTGCATAGCATGGCGAATAGCTCGCTCGGTATTAACCTGCTCAAAATCCACAAACAATCAGCTTACTCTCAAACTCAAAGAAAAAAAAAACCACAATCGTTCATGGGAGCCTTACCATGACGCCTTCAACGGCATCGACAACGAGAACAGCGCCATCAGCAAGCCGAAGAGCGGCAGTCATTTCATCTGAGAAGTTGACATGACCAGGAGTATCCATAATATTACACAAGAAGCTCTTTCCAGCACTGTCTTCAAGCACAAGGGACATCGGCACAGTCTTAATGGAGATTTGACGCTCCTGTTCATCGAGTCTAGTATCAGTATAGCGCAAGTGTTTCTCACTATCAGGGTCCAAAGTGTTGACAACATGCGTTTGTTGGAACAACATGTCCATGATGAGAGTCTTCCCATGGTGCAAGTTCCCGATGAGTGCTACATTCCGAATGAGCGTCGGGTTAGCCATCAACCCTAGCAAGAACTCCGTGGAAACGTATGTGTGAACCTCTTTTGCTATAACCTCAAATTTCTTCAGGTTAATCGGTTTGATTATCGGCTCCTCTAATGGCTGTGCATCTTCGTCCATTACGAGTGTTTCCACTCCCTCGCCGTAAACCTCCATCGCTGTAGGGTAGTACTTTTTGTCCTCGGCGAGAACGACCGCGCCTTCTGTGTCCATGGGCTCCCCATCTTCGTCGTGCCCATTCTCTGTTAACCAGTGGTTGTCCGATTCCTTGTTGTCCTCTTCCTCCTCTTCTGACTCTGATGGTGGACTGCCTTCTTCGTCGGAATCGAGCTCGGGGCCTATGTAGTTTCCGAACTCGTCGTATAAGCTGTCGTCCATGGCGCTCACTAAACCCTAAACCCCAAAACAAAACTGGGCCTCAACGAAATGAAAATGCAGAATCTGGGCTAGGAAGAACCCAATACGAATGCAGAATCTGGGTTAGGAGGAACCCAAAACGAAAATGTTCACTCCTCCGAAGCTCGAGAGAGAGCAGGAGCGAGACACTCGACAAGAAACGAACACGAGGGCGAACGAATGTTTTTCATCCATCCATATGATGACCTATTTTCGACTACTGTACATGTTGGGTTCTTCGTTGTCTCCGATCCGGCTTCGAGAGCGCAGAGACTCTTCTTCGTTTCATTTTTGTTTTGTATTTGTTGTGCGAGTGAGAGTGAGAGTGAGTGCAGCAAGAAGCCATGACCAGCATCGGAACAGGGGTGAGTTAGGGTTTTGCAATTTGAAACTGCACATTGTTGAAATGGCGATGAGTGGAGGTTGCTGTGTGTTTTTTCCTTGTGGATTGTGATCAAGGGGTTGGGGGTGACAGTATGATTTTTCGGTGACGACTTTCTCACCGGATGGACGAGTCTTCCAAGTCGAATACGCCTCCAAGGCGGTCGACAATAGCGGGTACGATTATTGAAGCTCCAACACAGAGTTAGGGTTACGATCAGTTTCAATGCATTCGACCTCCTGATCATCTAGCTTAATCATTCATGGATATATATGTTGTTAATTGGTCTAGAGAAAGGAATCGTTGATTGCAAGAAACAAACGAAAGAATCGTTTCTAATCAACTTCGAGCTTCTTGATAACGATCAGAAACTAGACTTGATAATACTAGTGCATGTATTCGTCAGATGCCAGAGGTCGGTATCGGGAGCTGGTTTGTGTACCTTAATGAACCTGTGATTGTGTATGCAGCACTGTAGTGGGCATCAAGTGCAAGGATGGGGTTGTACTGGTAACCACAATCTTCATCAATTTTACCTTTTGTGATTGTAGGGTTTTGAGAATTTATTGCTGAAAGAGGTTCTTATTGCAGGGAGTTGAGAAGCTCATCTCCTCGAAGATGTTACTGGAGGGGTCCAACCGCAGAATTCATGCTGTTGACCGTCATGCTGGCATGGTAAGCTCAATTCGTGTCTTATTTAGATGATTTTTGTATCTCTCAACACACACAGTCTATATCACTAATTCGCAATGTGTGATCTGCAACTTGTTCCTTGGTCATTTCAGGAAAAAGTTACAATGCATGGATAGAGATTTCGCTTAGTTGTTGGATTCATTTCGAACGGGCTTTGCAGGCAATGGCAGGTTTAGCATCTGACGGTAGGCAGATAGTAACGCGGGCCCGCAGTGAAGCTTCAAATTACAAAAGGTATTTGAACATTACAAACCCTCGATTTGCATAAGATGTTTAGCACTCAATCGGGAGATGTTTTGACCTGATATTGCTCGTTACAGCTTCTATGGTGAGGAGGTGCCCATCGGTGAACTTTGCGACCGTGTAGCGAATTACGCTCACTCTTGCACACTCTATTGGTGGCTCAGGTACTGGAAAGCTCTCTCCTTAACGACCTTTCCTTTGTATCATCTAGATTCCAAACTGCTTAATAAGAAACCTCCATGCATGTTTTGTTCAGGCCTTTTGGTTCATCGGCCATCCTGGGAGGCTACGATCGTGATGGTCCTCAATTGTACATGATTGAGCCCTCGGGTGTTGCGTATGTAAGTATTCTTCTCTACGTTTCTAAAGAGGCCGGTGTTTCCCTTTCATAGTAGTTCATTACATCCATTTAAGATGCTATGCCGTATATACTGTTCTTTTCATCGTTTGGATATGGAAGTGGTTACGATACTGAATTGTTGTGGTGCAGCGCTATTTTGGAGCAGCAGTTGGAAAAGGTCGACAAGCTGCTAAGACGTATGTTTTGATCGAACTTTTTTTCTGGCAGAGTAAATCCAGTTTCTTTATATTCTATTTCCTGGCACTAATATTGGTATTGCATTTTGCAGCGAGATTGAGAAATTGAAGCTAACAGAGATGACTTGCAGAGAAGGGGTTATTGCCGTTGCTAAGATGTAAGCCCCCGAATGACAAAGCTTTGACCGATTCGCATTTCGTTATAACAAATTGCAGTACACAAAATTGTATGTATAGTGTTGCCATACTACATGATTAGCATTCTTTTTACTCTGATGATCAAACAACTATGTATACTACTTAGAGGGGGGCAATTTTTCAGTCCTTTTACAACAGTCGTATATCAATTAGTGCGAATAACATTCCACAGTGTACCTTATTTTAATCAGTGAATCTTTTTCAAATGTGCAGCATTTACGGTGTGCATGATGAGGCCAAGGACAAGGCTTTCGAATTAGAGATGAGCTGGATTTGTGATGAATCGAACCGCGAGCATCAACGAGTAATTAACTCCTTCTCATCCTTTTTATGGATTCCTTCATCTGTTTGGATTCATGAATTGACGATTTTGATGATGATGTGATGATTTCAGGTTCCAGCAGATTTGTTGGCTGAAGCCAAGACTGCAGCGAAAGAGGCACAGGAAGAAGACATGGATGCTGATTAAGATTAGTAATTGTGGAATGCTAAGGTTTTTGTTCATAGATGAGCTTTAACACACGCAGTGGCTGATATGTAACTACGCTCTTTTGTTCAATGCACAGCTTCTTAAAGCATCTACTTCGCCGCTTTCTGATTGTCTTGTGAACTTGGATTGATTTTTCAATGAGGCTGAAGGTCTTGTTCTGTGGGATGGTTTAGGCAGTTCTTTGAAAGTCTGCTTGTACGTTTCGACCTCTTCAAGGACGACGAAGCCTTTTTATGACTTGAGCAGTAGCATACTTTGCTTGAGGACTATTGTTTGCTCATTTCATGTGTGTTGAAACATATGCATGCATTGGTGCTTACTTTCTAAGATGAAAAGAACCCACCATTTGGGAGCTTCATTGTCCTTCACCATGTTGCTGACAACATGTACTAATAAAAAATGAATTTGGTGTAAGAAGAACATTTTCAAACTACTCCTAGTATAAACTCCTTGGGGTGTGTAAATTGGCCCTTATAATACTCTACAACCAAAAATAATAATCAATCAGCTATAGTTGCAAGGGCTCACATAGACGATATTGCTTAGTATGTGGAAAGTCTTGTAGTTTTTGAGTTTCATGATGTTTTTTGTAGATGTTGCTCAACATCTAACATTCAAATGTAAGTAGTCTAATCATGAGAGACTCAATAAACCATTTATGGTTCTTGCCCAACAGTAGGGGTTGTCTAGTTCCAAAAACTCTCAAAATTACCCTCTTTCGATGCAAGATGCAAATTTTGAATTTGTTGAGAGATCATAACGCTCAAAGTTTAAAAAAGTCTATTTCCCCTTGTTGCAATAGGGATTGAGGTGTCTCAAGAGCTTAAAAAACCCAATTTCAAAAGAAATATTGACATGAGTCTCTTCAAATTATTGTTAATAAGTGAGTTAGGTACATGTCTCCATAATCTATACCCTCATAGGACCTACAAAACCTAGAGAAAAGCTTGACTTTCCACATAGAGGTATGGTGAAATTCGAATATAGAGGTTGGTCTTTGACAATAAAAAAAGCATATAAAGAATCAGTAGATTGGGAATTCAAACAGTGGCATCATGCCTTGGTATCTTTCTACATGTATAAAAAGCAAAATTTGAAAAAAAATGTAAGATTCCAAATTTCGGAAAAATTCCATAGGTTTTGCGACCTATTTTGGGTGGATTTTGGGAATACATACCGTAGTTTTGAGCAAATTTCACCATGCCCCAACACTAGTGCAAAGGTAGTTTGTATGTAGCCACCAATTATGATTGGGGCTCATGTCTCCTAACGGGGAGGTCGTGGGTTCTATTCCTCACGTCGGCGTGGTGCTCACCACTATAGTCCAACCAACTATTGTGGGGGTCCTTGGACCTTGTTGTATGGGTACCTCAAAGCCATTTGGGAAGATACTATGTCAAGTATCTTCAAGGCACTAGTAACTAGCTAGAAACTAGCGTAGTTATAGTGTCCACCCTCGAGAGGGGGAAGTAGTATTGTTCCAATTTCCCCTTGTCTAGTGGCCGTCGGGATATTAGCATAACGAACGGACACTTCATTCACGTCGGCTTCTTAGAAAGAGAGCGGAGTTTCTATCTAGCCACCAGTTAAGCCATAGTGGCTTAACTTGTAGCTTTACTCACACCACATTTCTACTAGTGCAATATTGTTTTGAAATTTCGAGACCAAATATCTTCTAAAGTATGAAGAACTTCAAAGTATGAACGCTCTTGTTGAAAAGATATGAGAAACTTCTAAGAGTCTCATAGAGTTCAATTTCATACTATCTATACTTAGTAACTGAGAGATTATGGAGGTATAACGTCCCGTTTTGAGCTTTAGTCTTCTTTTGGGGCTATATCTATGCAGATCATATTTTTTGGAACTTTTCTTCAATTTCAAGTTTCATCAAGTTGTTTTATTTTAATTGAATAGAAATATGGACTTGGACAAAAACTTTGCCTTTTGGTGATCATAAAGTCAAACACCACACGACGTTCACTCAGTGTTTTGTGTTAGAGACGATTAGAGGCCTCTATTAAAAGAAAAATCATCGTAGAAATCATTGTCTCAACCTTCATCCTAAAATGACTTTGCTATCTTAATTATTTTGTAGGGATTGTTAACTTTCATTTTGTAATTTTCGAGTCTTGGAGAAAGATATATATTTGAAGAACTCATTGTTATAAAAAATTCTCCATATTAATAATAAAAATGTCATTTAATTTAGAATCAATTAACATATTTTAGATGAATAAGCTAAAACTTTAAATAAAAGTAAAAGTACAGTGGTATATTGAAGCAGGTTCCAGGAACCCCGCAAAACCCTAACAGGGGTATAGGCGGCGACAGGGTACCCCACAATCCCTCTTTCGCAGTCTTGCCCCGCTTGCTTGCCTTGCGCTTTGCCGCTGCAGAATCCGGTCGTCACCATGAAGACCATCCTGTCGTCCAAGACGATGGACCTCCCCGAGGGGATCAAGGTCGAAATCAAGGCCAAGAAGATCAGGGTGACGGGACCCCGGGGGGTGCTCACGCGCGATGTCAAGCACCTCAACCTCGACTTCCAGCTGCTCGAGGGCGGCCGCAAGCTCAAGATCGAGGCCTGGTTCGCCACCCGCAAGACCTCCGCCGCTATCCGTACCGCCATGAGCCACATCAACAATCTCATCACTGGTGTCACCAAGGGCTACCGCTACAAGATGAGGTTCGTGTACGCCCATTTCCCCATCAACGCCAGCATCGGCGGCGACAAGGGAAATATCGAGATCAGGAACTTCTTGGGCGAGAAGAAGGTACGTGCCTTTGAGTGCTACTTTTGCGTGGGATAATTATTAGGGTTAGGGTTTAGTTGGGTTTGTTATTGTCCAGCTACTTACTTTGTGTTTGTATATCGCGATACTGCTGTTAATGATAGCTATGTGGGTGCTAATGAGTAACTATAAAATAGCACATGTTCACCCCGAGAGTTGTCCGGAAAGTAGTCCTCCCACTGGTATTATGACCGGAAGCTAACTAGCCTATGGACACTAGTTGCTACCTTGGAACCAGCATGTGTTTCCTCTGAGAGTGTTCAGTAATTTCAACGATGGTGATATCACCTCAAGGATAGTTGAGGGGAAACATACGCTCTATTTCCGTCGGGCTTTAGAATAGGTTTGGAGTTCTTCGTTTCAGAATTAGGGCAATGCACAGTAAAGGCTACGTACTATGACAGAGTTTGTGTTTGGTGGTATTTGAATTGTACTTTGGCATGGATTCGTGGCTAAGGGGACATGATTTTGCAGGTTCGTCGAGTGGAGATGTTGCCAGGAGTGACGGTGACTCGGTCAGAGAAGGTGAAGGACGAGCTGGTTTTGGACGGCAACGATATCGAGCTTGTGTCTCGGTCTTGCGCCCTCATCAACCAGAAGTGCCACGTGAAGAAGAAAGATATCCGAAAGTTTTTGGATGGTATCTACGTGAGCGACAAGGGAACCATTGAGCAAACAGAGTGAAGTGTTTACTAGCTTGTGCAATGCAATTTCTACGTAAAGTAGAGGCCTTTTTATTGGCGGAGCAATTGTGGTGCAATGGTTGATCTGTGGATAATGCATATATTGACATGTGATTTTCGATAGTTGAATGATTATGGGGCTTGAAAATGGAGTCTGAGCAGTGGTATTCTGGGACTAGCGTTTTAGACCAGTCCTAAAACAAAATATTGTAGTCTGCAAGGGTCGTTGGATGCATTGTGTCCGAGATTTCCGAGTCCTTTGTAATGTTGTTTCAGTCGGCAGGTAATCTTTTGTTCCGAATTCGTTTGTGTGCTACCTTTACAGCAAAACAGAAGAAAATCTGTGAGTTAATAATCACCTAGTCCATGTGATATCGGTGCAATCGTGCAAGGGCTCAGAACGATTCACGGTTCAATAAATGCGAAAAGGATTGGTGACTGAATAATGAAGTGTTCGATTCAGCAGAACTGGATAAGCATCACCCACACACGCATGTAGGATTATGCATGCCACCAATTTTTTCTTGCGTTTCTACACGGAGCGAGCTTCCCCGGTTGATGGTTGTTCAACGTCCAGGAGTCTGCGACAACTGGATTATCTCTTTCAGAGTTGCAATCATATGGTGAAAGCAGCGCTCAACCGTGTCGACTTTGATTGCAACCAATGCAAATTTGGAAGCGCATGCGTCCTTCAGTATGCAATCACGTAGGAATACAATCCGCACTGTTTCGGTATGATCACCAATATGAAGAGGTCTCTAAACAGATCAGAACCTGCGAGCCCTATTGTCGAAGCACAATTCTCATCTTAAAAAGCGCTGGACGATGTGAGCTATATGAGACTGAATGTTATAACATGTAATTTTAGAAAGCACTGGCCAATGTGAGCTTTATGAGACTGTAAATGTCATAAGATGAAAACTTGGACAGGTGGGTTATCACTTTGGAATTCTGGTTTGCATCCACCTCAAGCTATCAGCTTCTTTCTCCACACCATTTCTGACACAAGAGATATATGAACCGACTTGAAGCCTACCAACTGGGGACTTGACCAAGGTCAAAGGCTCACTTAAGGAAGTACTTGAAGAATCAAAACATAGAAAATAAAAACTATATAAAAAGTGATTCAAGTGATATGAAAGTTGTATATCCTTACAGTATGATCAGCTCCAGCAGAAGCCAACTGCAAAATCTCTAAACTATCTTTCTCTGTAGGTAACTCTTTCCAACAGAGTCGGTGAATGGTAGCAGCATGACACAGAAACGTATCCACTTTGATATAAAATGAAAACTTCTTCTCCTCCTCCTCCTTCCAAAACTCAAGCGAACCATCTTCTTTCCCAATGGCAAGAACGTTTCCGAGCTTTGTCAATGGGGCCCAAGCTAACGCAGTCACACTGCACTTGAAGAGAGGAAGCGCTGTGATGAGCCTCACTTGGAAATTACTTTCAGTGGCTTCGAAAACCTCCCATATCTTCACTGCTCTGTCTCGTGAGCCTGTGGCGAAATATCGAGAACAGGGACTCCATGTGCATGCCCAGATGATCCGCTTGTGTGCGTCCACTCTTGCTACTAACTTGTGTTGCACCTCTTCTTCAGCACCTGTTACCAAGCATCGCTCAATACATGAATAAGCATGGCCAGAAATAAATGCAAAGACGAGATTGCACACTACACCAAAGAACTTGAAGTGTTTGATAGTATGTTTTGGAAATCACTCTGTTGTTTTTATTTGAGTTTGTGGATTTCAGCATATTAATCTGAGATTGGAAAAGGTAAGACGTACCTGAGTGTGTGAGATGAAAGACTGAGAAGTGGCGATCTCGGGAGACCGACAATAGGAAACGATTGTCCGGAGAAAACTCCAATTGAGTTACTGTGAGTGTGTGTGATTGTAACCGCCCTGCCACTTTCCAGGAATTCACATGCCATAACCAAATCTCGGCCACGTTCATGGTTTGAGCCTGCACAATAGAGAGCAATGAAGCAATCAAAACATGCTGATACCCAACAAATCCACCAGGTTTAAAACCAGACAAATCCTGGTGAACTTCACCGAATTGTGAAATCCAAAATAGGAGAACTATCACATCATCTCTTCCTATTAAATCTACTGAATCTAAAGCGCATACTCATTCGCACACAATCAAGTTGGTGCACTCGTATGAGTTAACCTATTCTGTAAACATCTGCAAGCCCGAATCCCAGTTACTCTTTTTTTTAAAACGCAGCATAACTTAAATCGTAGCACTCATTAGAATGCAATTTCAGATTTTCATTTTCAAATCAGCATAAGTATCAAAAAGATTTCTCCCTATTTTTGCCTCGCAAGGTTCAAATTAGGCAATACCGACCTTGCATGCTGTTGCGAGAAGCTGGCCAGCATGATCACAGCACATAGCAAAGAGCTCGTTTCCGTGACCGTAAAGCTTGTGAGCCTCAGGCCAAAGAGTGTTATGAGCCAAGTGCTCCTCCAGAGGAGGCTCCGTCAAGATCATGGGCTTCGCCTCTGGCAACTCCTCCATCATCGGGTCACCGCTCACTGGCGCATCACCAATGTCTCGTCTTCCAGCTCCTGGCCCTGAACCCAGCCACTTCTATTCAGCAATAGAATCATTCAAATCCCTCTCTGATATGAACATGGCCTCAGTAAACGAGGATATGTCAGAAACTAGAGCAATTCACATTCTTCTATAAATATCATAGATCTGAAGGTTCGATAACAGAGGCTCTAAACTAGGGCCCATGTGAGTAAACTGGGTATCAAAACATTAGGTGCTGTGAGATAAGTGCCTTGGGTGTAGATAGGCTTCTGAGACAAGCCAAGAGCAGACATATTGGCACCGACGATTTGAACATCCTCTCGCTTGAATCCATCGGCATCTGCAGTGCCAGTGAAAGCGTAAAGACTGTCGAGAAAAGCTCCCGGGGCTTCGAAAACTCGGGCCACTTTCTCGTCTGCTCCACTCACGTAACGCTGGTTACCTGGACCTTTCACCACAGCCAGACAATTCAGGTCGTGCCCGTGCACCTGAGGTCGCGCTATCTCATGCCACGATGGACTACTCACATCCGGTCGCTCCCAGCAAGCATACAAACGAGTTGTCTGCCATACAATGAAAACAGCAGTCAATACGGCTTGCACCCTTCTCCATTGAAGCACCCAAACAACGAACAAGCATGTAGGCTGAAAGAAGGGCAAAAGGCAACGTTATCGGGGATGGATCACCTGATCATGGCTTGCTGACAGAAGGTACCGGTCCAATTTACCCCAAGCAAGATCAACAACGGGAGCAGAATGACCCGACGGAACAAGCTGGGGTCGCCACTCATCTTCATTCTCACACCACATATGAAGCGAGCCACTATACCCATGCGCAAGAATGGCATTTCCTTCAGGACCCCAAGCACCTCCATAGAATCCAAGAGCAGTGTGCCCAAGCTCCCCAACAGTCACCACGTTCATCCAGATACCAGACTTCAGATCCGGCTTCCAGATCATCATAGTCCTGTCCATGGAAGCTGACAGAACGCACATAGATTGGGAAGGAGTCGGAGGCTGCCATTGTACTGAGTACACCCAGTCTTCGTGTCCTACGAGTAAAGACTCCAAGGAGACTTGCCATGACTTCCCATCTGCCTTGAAGATCGGCCCTTCGATGTACATTTTCAAACTCGGTTGTGTGGAGAGTTCCACCCCTGATTTTGGAGAGATTTTCCACATGCGAATAATGCGGTCTTGGGCTGCACTTGCTAAGAAGACTTCCCCGTTGACTGGAAGGGAGAAGTCTAGTGTTCGTATCCAGTCTTGGTGGCCTTTTAAGTGGCATATTGCTTTAAACTGCAGCTAACACCAATCGTAAGTATATGTTGAAGCTGAAGGAAATACGAATATATCGAATATACTCAAGAGATTGTTTCTAGACGATGGTGAGGTAAACGTATATGATCATTACTCTCTATCGTGTTTTTCGAGGACTTGATTTATAGGAGTATTTTGCTTAGAATCATTTATCTTTCCATAACCAGAGTGAAATGACTTAAGTAAATAGAACGTTAAACGTTACTTATGAAAAAACACAACAGGGAAGGCGAAGAATGTGCGTACCTGCTCTGTTGCAGTTCCCACATACAAGTGAACTTGACTGTCTAGCCCTCCCATAGCCATCAAATATGACGTCGAACTGCCCGGCAGAGACGATAGTGTTACTGAAACCATCACTTTTGTGCCAACGTCGATTGTTTGAAGCAAGGTGATCTCACAAACACCTATAAAGCCACGTCCATATTCGCAAATGTGAAAATGCAGCTGACTCTTAAGAGGTTAGCTAGATATCCTATTTCTTTGGAAGGTGAAAACCAACTCAAAATTTAGTAACTTGCACTTTACAGGATAGTAGGATTAGCTCAATGAGAGAAAGGAGAAGAAGATTACCGCCAGATTTCTTCGGTAAAGAGGCCTGCCAGAAGCGCACTGTGCCATCGGAGGACGTTGAAGCAAAGAGGCTCTCACATGATGTAAGTTGGTAGCCTGCTATGCATGTCACTGCTTTATCATGTGCTCCTGCAACTTCTTTCGCTATCCTCCACTGTAACAGTACACGAAACGGGTCAAGAAAAACTGCATCTAGTCGATATACTGCCATTACTAAAAACGCAAGCACATGAATAACTAGACGATAATAGAAAGAGAGATGACCTTGTTCTTCAAAGGCAGGTAAGCCCACACGAATATTGCACCATCAGCACCTCCTGACAACAAAAATTTCTCCTCCGTCTCGGTCCCATCTGCATAATGAGATGCTTATTAAGTCGTTCAAGAAAAATTCAGAACTTCAGAGGAAACGAACTATACCTGATTTTGCACGTACATGTTTCGGGATCCACTCCACACAATTCACTAAACCCTTGTGACCTTGCAAGGTCGTAAGCACTCTAGCAAGCTGCAAAACAATGCACAGTCTGGTCTTCAATTACAACTGAGTACATATAAAGTATAGCATATGTTACTGAGACCAAATGAGCATGACACTCTACAACAAAACGTAGTTTTGTGGGTGAAGCATGCACATTTTGAAGTTTGTGACCCATTTTAACGAGAGAAAGACTATGAGTAGCTAGAAAGAGTAGCAATGAGCTCTTTCTAATTGTACATTGGATCAAAGTGCATACACATCATGATAAGTAAACTCCGGTTGTCAATTACAGCTAGAAGGGAATACAAGTGCGTAATTAGGATCAAGTGAGCATGACACCGAACAATATCCGGATGATACGTATGCTTATGGAGAAAGCATCCACATTCCCAAACTTTCTAGCTCCAATTTGGTGAGAGCAGCTAGAATCACAGATATGGACACTCCCTATCATACAGAATGCACTCGTTTCAAGAGGAAAATGAGGTTCCAACACTTGAACCTCAGGGCTCACGATGATTACATTCTATATCCTCATGATAGACACTCCGGTTGTCAATTACGACTAAAAAGTAGAATATACGCTCCTGATAAGTGCGTACGTAGAATTACACTGTACAACTTCCCAGATGATACGTAGCATTTACAATTTGAAACTTTCTGGCTCTATTCTGATAAACGAGGCGATCGCAGCACTAGACAGTTACTACTTATAAATTTGAACCAAAGCCTATACTCAGGATGATTCTTGTACTGAATGCGCTCGTTTTAGGAAGAAATTAGGGTTTTAGAGCTAAACCTTGAAATTAGGGTTTAACAGTACGAACCTTGGGATCGAAAATGGCAACAGCATGATGCGCAGCAAACGCTACGAGATTGCAAGGTCCCCACGCGAGAGCTCCCACGACCCTGTTGCACCCCACGCCAATGAATGCCACTTCCACATCCTGTTGTCTTTCGCTGATCACGGCCATGCTTCTGCTGCTGCTGCTCTTTCCAGCTCTGGATACTCAAAATTCAAGGTGTCCTGCGAATTCGCGGACGTCTTCCTTTGAAAATTCACAGACGAAACGAACAATTTTCCGACTCTGTTCGGCTGAAACTAATCATCTCTCTCCTTTCCACTCTCTCATTGCCGAATTGTGTAATTCTGTTCGAATACTGCCAATTCTAACCTATAATCGCGCTCGAATGTTTTGAAACGATCGTCCTCGTTACAAAAAGCTTGAATTAGATTCTCATCAAAAGGGAAGTCAGGTTCGAAATTATACCGGGCGTCAAGCATCTCCACTCACACCCCCTGTATGTGACATTCCATGAATTCAAATTTGGGATATATTCCAAGAATTAGGGTTTCGGTGACCATTTCTAAATGGTCATTGTCCACATTACCTGTACCTTTTAAGGGTGTGATGTTATAGACAACATGTCATTTGAGATGTGACAATAAGGGGGGTAGTTTTTTTTTTTTTTTTTTTTTTTTTTTTTTTTTTTTTTTTTTTTTTAATTCTAACTCTGAAACTTCATTCACTACACTAAATTTGATAATTAGTGTTAAATACACTAATTTACATAAACATGTTATAAGTTTTTACTGTTGTTCAATAATTTTACCCACTATATTGGCCAAGATGGGGGTCCTTATATAGTATTAGAATCAATGCTCTTGGTAAATATTTTTAAACAAAAGTAAAAACTTATAGCATTCTCAAATCTTATAATAATTTAACACTAATTATCAAATTTAGTGTAGTAGGAATTGTGTCCTAAAATATTGACTGGAATCATGTGTCTCATATGACATAGGAGACTATTGTCCAATATGACATAGGATTATGTCCAAAATATGTCATTTCCGGCATAAGAGCAAGGCGAGTGGCTCCACTGTACCAAGCCCCAGCATTGAGCCTTTCCACTGTCGCCCATAGGTCGAGGGCCTAGTTGCTATGTCTTTGCCCCAACTGCTGCCCGTTATCCATCTGACGCTACTTGCGTGGTAGTTTGTGGTCAGCGGCCACCGTATCCACTATCCCTATGTCCATGCTATCTTTCTCTTCATGTGAAGATCCAACGCTTGTTGCACTCAAGCCAGTGGTGAGTGGAAACGATATAGGGTGAAGGAGGAGGTGAGAGCTTTGGTATTTACTAATTATTTTGATTGTGGGAGTAGGTGCTTGAAGGCATGGAGTCCTAGGATGATCAATTTGAGAGCAACTTTGGGTTGGAATTATGGTTTGAGAAAGATGGAAAAGATGAATGGCGGAATGAGCATTTTTGCAAATGATTGAGCTGGTGAATAGAGAAATTATAGGTGAGTCTAGAATCGCCACTCCCCACTCCATTGTTCCTTTGGGTGGCGATCCTTGTAATAGACCAGTGTTTGCTCTAGCACATCCTCTAAAGAAGTCTCTGACTCTGTGTTGTCGAAGACTTGCTTGTAATTTCCACAAAACTTTGCAACATCATGTTCAATTGTGCTCCATTTTGTCTGCATTGATCTTGCAAATCAAATAGGAGTCGTTCGTTTCTTAGATTGGTTGAAATGGGTAATGATGCGATCCCGGAAAGCAATATTGTGTAGCCCGTTTCTACACACAGGATCTTGTAAAATGGCTAAAAAGCTTATGCACAACGCTTGCTCTTCTTCAGAAGTAAAGTTATTTCCCTTTGTTCCTTTTCCCGCCTCAACTCCTGCCATCGTGGCAATAAACTAGGTGTATAGTGAGGTTTGATGTCCCTGCAAAGTGAGAAAATTCGAGTAAGCAGGAGGTACTTGACCTGACCCCAAACAATGGAGTGAGCGATAAGGTTGTTGTAAGGGCGCTCCATGAACAGCGTTAACCGTTAACTATCGTTGCAGGAACCTGTTGCCATGACCATTGGCCTTGCTCTAAGTCTCTTTTGTCATATGAAACACGTAATTTCATTTAATATTTTTGGTCAAGACTTCCTACTAGTGTTTGCAACTTCAAAAAATAAAACTATTTCATCAAGTTGCCCTTGGCACCATTTAGACAATGCCTCCATGGAAAACTTTGATTACCTACATGGAAAACCTACATAAAACTATTTCATCAAATCCAAAATCTCAGTTTTTGGCAATTTTTGAAAGAAAAAATTGTAAAATTACTAGAAATTGTGAAGATTGTTTTTGAAAGTTTTGGAGGCTGTCCTTGTAAATTGGTAAAATTTTTGACTTTAGAAACTTTGGAATTTGAACAATAATTTGGTGATAAATTAAAAAAAAAAAAAAAAAAAACTTTTAAAAAGCTAAATTTAAACTGCTCGTTTTGGACTTAAAACCTCAAATTTCTTTATGAAGATTTTAAAATTAAAATTTGGCTTTGCAAATTTTACCGCATACACATTACACTATGGGGAGCACCTACTAAACATCCTAGGCAAAAATATCAATTTATTTTCTTAAAATGAGCTGCCCAAAATCTCAAAAACCAAATCGGCTTTCTTAGATATCTAGGGGTTAAGTTGGAAGAGAAGACAAACTTTAAACCTTCACTTGGAATAATCCTTCCCTGATCCGTCAACAACACAATTCAAAAAAAAATTGGCTAGATTTAGCGACACCCATAAGCATCCCTGTCCCTATTGGCGTGACCTATAATTGTACCTATTGCTGACCTTTTCAGACCCATAGCTAACTGTTGTGAATAAGGGACGGTAATGGGTGTACATTAAAACGTGTTTTATTGCCGATTGGTTGGAAATGAATGTTGTATGTCATGGTGTAAAGTGCATAGTGTTTTAATGAAATAATATTGAGAGGTGGTTGAGCGGTTGGTTTGGAGTGATTCGCATCGCAGATTAAGGAACTAATGACTGGTTTAAAGGTGCATTCCGAGGTGGATTTCTATGATCATAAAGTTGGATATGGGGTTTGTGACGGCAGTTTTAGGTAAATCACCTATCATAAACATGAGGGTTGTGTGGCGGTTATGAAGGTGGACGCTTTTAGTATAAGGTGTTAGTAATACAAAAACTAATCCAATGGCTTAAGTTAGGGTCTCCTTCGCAATTAGCAGCTCCACTCTCCTATTTCCCTTTCAGTAAGTACATTTTGAATATTTGCTTTACTTTTAACGTCAAGAGTAAGGAATACATAGAGACAAGCTTCAATGAGCCACTGACATGGAGACCAGAGTTACAACAATATGGACTTCAAATTTTTGGAGTGTGGTCTCCGTACCCTAATCCTCACAGTTCACAAATGTTCCATGAGAGTCAAGAGAGGTGTGAGGAGTTTAGATTCCCTGTGCAAAAATTAGTCGCGGCAAGAGCTCTGCGAGAGGTGTTTGATGGCGAAATGCACAGGAGCTTGCATCACGAGGGCAGGAGGAGGCAAGCGGATGCAGGAGAGGCGACATTTTTCAAAGCGCATTGGAAGGGCGGGGAGAGCCTACAACCTCTCTATCGGCCACTGGCCGGGATTGTAGACATAGCATCGACGGCCTGCGTACTCAAGAGCGTGGAGAGACTCAAAGGGTGCCATCAGTAGAGGAGGTGCACTGTAATCAACAGTAGCTGTTGGGAAGAGCCGATATCAAAGAGAGAAGAGAGAGTCAAAATGAGGCCAACCCAATGCTTATATAGTAGTGGGTACAATAAATGTGGTGGCGGAGTGGGCGGCCCGTAGAGCCGCCAGCAGTTAAGGATTGGACATTAATGCCTCCAACCACTAAGTCCACTAAGGCTAACTACCTAACGGCTATTCCAGTGAACCCGGGAGTTTGGGATTCCCCCGGTTCGTACTTCCTAACACTCCTCCTCGAGCCGGAGGGAAGACCTCGTCACAAACTCCCAACTGCATTGAAGGCTAGTAGTCTTGGGTGCGAGAAAAGAGTGCTTCCTCATATCTAATGACTTAGTTCGAAAAGAGTTTGCATTCTTGCGGCTCGGACTAGCTCCCGGTACCGGTACGCCGGGAGTGCTTTGGTGAGCATATCCGATACGTTCTTTGCAGACTCGATTCTTGTGACTTTGACTCGGCCAGTTTCTGTAAAATCTTGCATGTAGCAAAATAGAGTCGGATTAATATGCTTCACCCGGTCCGCCTTGATGAACCCGGCGGATACTTGGGCAAGACCGGCGGCGTTGTCCTCGAAGATGACCGTGGCTTGCTGCTTCTCTTGAGACCTGCACTGCTCAGTGATAACACTTACCATGGTGTGTATCCAAACGACCTCGCGGGCTGCTTCATGAAGTGCTATCAACTCGGCGTGGTTGGTGGACGTCGCGGTGATCGTTTGTTTCACGCTCTTCCAAAAAATGGGCGCTCCATTTTTTATCAATATGTAACCGGTTTGGGATTTGCCATTGACTTCATCGGTCTTGAAACCTGCATCAGCGTAATCGATTACCTGTGGTGATGCTTGTTTGTCGAAGTACAAGCCGAGGTCCTCCGTGCCTCGCAGATATCTAAGTAGATGCTTGATCGCCGCCCAATGCCGGTGGGTTGGCTTGCGGCTGTGCCTTGCAAGCACGCTCGTTGCGAAAGCAATGTCCGGGCGCGTATGAGTTGCTCAGTAAATGAGTGCTCCGACCGCCGCGAGGTACTTTGATTTGTGCACCTCTTCCTCCTCCTCCTCGCAAGATCGATAGGGGTCTTCCCCGGTCTTGCTGCAACCGATCATCGGGGCCGACATCGAATTGCATTCGCTCATTTTGAAGCTATTCAAAAGCTTCTTGGTGTAAGTCTCCTGATGAAGTAAAATATTCCCGTTCGGAAGGTGGTGAATCTGCAAACCAAGGCAAAAGCTAGTCTTGCTAAGCATTTTCATTTGGAATTTGTACTTGAGCAGCGCCTCCACTTCGGTGCAAACCTGTGATGTACCTACAAGATTGATATCGTCCACATAGACTGCGAGTATTGCATAACCCACATCTTTGCACAAAATGAAAATACACGGGAGTGCCGGCTAACAAGAGAACCTGTTTGCCGTGAGGAAGTGGCGGAGGTGGCGGTACCACGCACAGTCGGCTTGTTTCAGGCCGTAGAGTGCCTTTCTGAGTCTCAAACCATGGAATTTGCCTTTGGCCGAAGGTGTTCTGTCCTTGAAGAAATCCGGTGGTAGCTTGATGTAAATCTCCTCCTTGAGTTCGCCGTAAAGGTAAGCTGTTACAACATCAAGTAACCGCATGGTAAGGGACAATTGAACCGCAAGTGCTATCAAGTATCTAAAAGATGAGCAGTCGATTACGGGTGAATAAGTTTGATCAAAGTCAACTCCGGGGCGCTGGTTAAAACCCTGAGCATCGCATCTAATCTTATGGCGCACAATTTCTCCTTTTTTATTTCTTTTGCGGGTAAATACAAGTTTATCACCGATTGGCCGGAAACTGAGATTCTCGTGTAGCTGGCCAAACACTTCTCATTTTCTAAGCGAGTTGTACTCGGCCTCTAAAGCAAGTTGCCATTGTGGCCACTCGGGGCCTGCCTTGGCTTCTTCGAGCGTCAGTGGGTCTCTATCGCACCGGTGCTCTAAACGTTAAGGGTGATGACTTCTCGTGGTGAGGAAGCTTGGGAAATACATTCTCAATAAACCGACAATTTTCGGAACGGGCTTTCTGAAGCGACCATGTGCGGACCTTTAAGTACCTTATCACGCTAGGTGAGTCGAAACCTACATACACGCCTTCCAGGTGATGAGCACTAATAGTGCGAATTTGGGGTTTGGGTGCTGGGATCCAAGCCTGGCACCCGAACACCCGGAGGTGGCGGATATTCGGAGTTCTACCTGAAACTAGTTCTAAAGAAGTTTGGGTGTTCAAAAGAGTTGGACGGAAACGAAGGGGTGTTGCGGCATGCAAGACTCCGTGGCTCCACATTGTGGATTGCAAATTCGCATGAATCAAAAGCGGCCTAGTTATGAGCTGAATTTTTTTAATGAAAGCTTCCGCTAATCCGTTCTGAGAGTGTTCATAAGGGACTGAGTACGTAAGGTTGATACCGGTTGTAGTACAATAGTCCTCAAAAGCGTGAGATCTGAACTCTTTGGCATTGTTCATCCTTAGAGTTTTGATCAGCTTATCAGGAAGTGGGTCTTGCATTTGATTAACATTGCTAAAATCTTCGGGAATACCATATTATGTGTGGTGAGCAAAGAAACTTCAGCATGGCTGCCCGACGCATCTACTAACACAAGAAAGTAATTGAAAGAGCCTGAACTTGGGTTGATGGGGCCGCAGATATCCCCGTGGAGGCGCTCCAACGGTTGTGGCTGCTCGGTGGGTAGTCTCTATCGCGCCGGGTGTTTGGAGTACTTGCCTTAGATGCAGGCGGTGCAGTCATCGGCCTTGTTGGCGTCGCTGGTGTTCAACGTATGTCCCTCAAGGACTGTCAGCATACGCCTTAGGATGGTAGTGCCCGGATGTCCTAATCTTCGGTGCCACAGCTGTACTTTGGGCAACACCGTAAGGTTGCACTGGCGGGTGTCGGGTGGTGTGATTCGGAGCTCGTAAAGGCCGGATGGGCTTGTTTGTACCGTGGTGAGCGTCTTGTTGCTTTGGTGTAGAACGAGTTGCGCGACGTCGTCATTTCCTGATTTGGTAGAAATGCGGTTATCATAGAGGTCTCGGTAGCTGATCAAGCTACGGGGAGCATCCGGGGCGTACATCGCCTTGGCACACACGAGCGGGAATCCCCCGGGCAATACTATCGTTGTCCGGCCGTGCCAGAACTTAAAGTTCTAGCTTCCGGCAATCGTGAGTATGTCACAACTCTGTCAGGGTCCCCGCATGCAAGACTCATCAAAAATCTCGGGACTTCTAAAGATAGTGTGGGTCGACCCGCTGTCTAACACGGCGCTATCGGACGTTATGTCTAAACTCGATTTATAGACCGTATAGTTTTCGGAGTCAACTTCAGAGAAGGAGGGTGTGTCGAGAGTGTGCACTTGCCTCTTCTCCCCCTTCAGTTTCTGAAGTTCTTGGTACATTTCAACCCTGTATGCGGGGGTGCAGCACTCGCGGGCGTAGTGGCCAACTCGCCCGCTCTTGTGGCACGCACCCTTAGTTTGTTCGTTTGAGTTAGAGTTGGAGTTCTGACGAGAAGATCGTGAAGCGTGGTGGTTTCGGTAGCTGTCTTGCCGGTCATCATCCCGGTCGTCACGATGATCACTCCTCCAATCGTCCTTCCGGTCATCGCGTCGATTGTCGTCGCGCCTGTCATCGCGTCGGTCACTGCGACGGTCGTCATGCCTGTAGTAATCATCACGTTGCTGCGAGTATCGATCACGGCCACGGCCCCGACTCCCTCCTCCCGGAGGTTGCGCTTTGCGGCATCTGTACTATTGACCTCAACTGGGGTGCCGGTTTTGGTTTTGGACGGGAAGGTTGCTGTCTTGGCGGGGGTGGAAGTGCTGGGGACACCGGTAGCGTGTACTTCGCGTGCGGGGCGCGCCTCTGCATTTTTCATGAGTAGAATCTGTTGTTTTCCAGCCATCAAAAGATACGACATGAATTCTGAGTGAGTAGCAAATTTCATATTTCTATACTGCTGTGCTACGATTGCAATTGCGGGAGGAAAGGTAGAGAGTGTCTTCGCTATGAGTGCGGCGTCCGTGATGTGCTCACCGCATATTCGAAGTTGGGCCGAGATGCGGTGTAACTCGGAATTGAAATTCTGCATTGATGGAAAATCCATCACTCGGACGTTCGTCCAGTCATTCTGAGCTTGTGGGAGGAGCATCTCCTGCTGGTGCTCGAAGCGGGCTTGAATGAGGCCCCAGAGCTTTGCTGCATCGGTCACCTGCATGTACTGCTGGCGCAACGAAACGTCGAGATGTCTCCGGAGTATGAGTAGGGCTTACTGGCGCCATGAATGGGATAACTCCTCGGCCGTTGTTTGGTACAATGCACCATCGAGGTCTTCGGCGCTAAGGTAAGTGCGGACATCACTTGTCCATTCGAAAAACTTGCTGCCGTCAACCGCCAACGCGTCGAACAGCAGGCTTTGTACCCGCGTCTCGCCAATTGTCGTCATCGTGGTTGGCTCGGTCATTCCTTGTGAGAAGCTGCTGACACAAAACACATGCAATAGTGATGCTAATTCTACTTGGGTTGGTTTGTTTTTGGATTTTTCAGGATGTCTAACTGTGAAGGTGCTGGGGAGGTGCTACGGGCTGCGGTTCTGAGCAAAGACGATTGCTTGACGTGAGATGGGTAGTGGGAGCACTCAGTTATGTGCTCAAGCGGGGTGCTCAATCGAAGAACCTGCAGAAAACAACAATCTACGGTGATCTATTCTACTTGTATCACTCAAACAAGACGGTCCCTCAGTTAGTCCTCACAAATCATGCAATGTCGGAACTGAGCTAGCGGAATGCAAGGGGAGGGGGCTGATCGGGAGTAAGCAGTAATCGGGAAAAAAAATGAGAGCGGAATCAGCTGTCAGCAGAAACAAAGGCTCGGCAGAGTTCGTGATGATAATGTGTTGGAAAGAGCTAAGATCAAAGAGAAAAGAGAGAGCCAAAATGAGGCCAGCCCAATGCTTATATAGTAGTGGGTACAATAAATGCGGTCGCGGAGTGGGCGGCCCGTAGAGCCGCCAGCAGTTAAGGCCGGGGCATTAATGCCTCCAACCACTAAGTCCACTAAGGCTAACTACCTAACGGCTATTCTAGTGAACCCGAGAGTTTGGGATTCCTCCGGTTCGTACTTCCTAACAGCAGCAAAGAGAAACTCGAGGAGCCGCATCAGTGGAAGAAGTGTTGGCTTCGCAGCCTGAGGTGACAGTAGGCAAAAAAAGACGGACAGAGACATGGACTAATTCACAGCTAGAGGCGGCAATCGTTGCCGTCGACAATGGCGGAAAACTGAAATACGTGGCTCGCAATTTTGACATCCTAGCTTCATCACTTCGAGATCACATCTATGGTATAGTAACTCAGAGGAAAAAAGGGAGAGCATGGGTTTTGAGCAGGGAAGAGGAAAGCAACTTGGTGCAGTGGATGCTCGACATGCAGGCACATGCACATCTGGTGTCACTAATTGAGTTGCGCTGCAAGGTTGCATAGATGACGCAAGAGCGTTGGACTCCGTTTAAGGAGGGTATATCTGGCCGGGGTTGGCTACACCGGTTTAGAGTGCAATATCCAGAGCTCACTTTGCGGTGTCCACAAGGGTTAGAGGAAGGGCGGGCAAGGGGCACTATAAGAAACCCGTGTTTTTTTGGATGTTTCAAAAAACGTGCAAGTATGTTTTGTGTGATGTCAAGCACGTCAACTTTGATGTCCAAAAAAATCCGTCATAACTGACGTGCAAAAAACATGCCAAAATCTGAATAAACATGCTTACGTTTTTGGACAAACGTCACAAAAACATGGTGTAAAAAATGTGCCATGTGGCTGCCACCTAGCATCCACGTCATTGCCACGAGGGCGGGCAGTGCCACGTGGGAATTTTTTTGCCCGCCCCTTGATGACGTGTCATCCCACGTGGTCCCGCCAAATTCTGACGTGGCCCCGCGAAATGCTGACGTGGCATGTCCAGTCAGCATAATTTCACCACACTTATCACTCAAACTCGTGTTTTTTGTGACATCACATTTGACGTGCGTGTGTTTTTTGTGACATCACATTTGACGTGCTTGTGTTTCACAAAACACTTGCTACAACGCTACTGTGTTTCATACGACATTCATGAAAACAATATTGTTTTTATGCTCACATTTTGATTGCCACTGTTGCCGTGGTTTTGGACATCGTTCGAAACATTACAACGTTTGATCGGACGTTACACATGCGTATCGCTATGTTCATTCTAACATCCCATGTAATGTCCGCGTGTCTCACATAACACTTGCTAAAACGCCACGGTGTTTTGTGTAACGTTGTTATAAACAATATTGTGTTTCTACTCAGAGTTTGATGGCCACTGTCCCCGTGGTTGTGGACATCTTCCAAAACATTGAAACGTTACACATACCTATCTCCATGTTAAATTAAACATCAAATTTGACGCTATTATCTTATGCCGGATGTTTGGAGTGACGTTCTTGCAAACAATATTTTTTTTCTGCTCACGTTTTGATGGCCACTGTCCCCGTGGTTGTGGACATCTTTCAAAACATTGCAACGTTTGAGCAGACGTTTAGCATGCCTATCTCCATGTTCATTTTAACATCAACTTTGACGCCAATATCTTATGCCGGATGTTTAGAGTATGGTTGAGACGTTGTGGATGACATCGTCTTAGACAAACAAACGGGTCAGCAAGCATGGTAGCCAACATATGTGAATGTTATGTCCAATGTTCTCAGTTTCATCACATTGTACTAGCAATGTTTATGCAGACATCTCATTCAACAGCGGCTATGATTATTATGTCTTGGTTGGTGTTTCGCTTAATGTCTTGGTTGGTGTCTATTTGGATGTCATGGTTGTTTTAGATGGCATCATACACTGACAATCCCTTGTTTCATTGATCACGTCTATCCTAGAAAGTACAAACAACCATCTCAATGCCTTGGTGAATATAATAACGCTTCATGCATTCATGCGATAATATACTGTCAGACACATATGCATTGTTTGTAAGGTCTACAATGCTACAAGAAATGCAAGAAGTGTAAGCCACTGTCTATTGTAAATACGTACATGGTCCACTGAGTCCGTCAAATCCATCGGGTACATCATACTTCTGCACATGGGTAATATTCCAACGATGTAGATTAATAACCAAGTTAAAACATGTCACTCTCAATTAGCCTAATAACATATCAGATGTTATAATGAAGGAGCCTGCCAATTGACTTGACCATCATTTTCTCATTGTACTTCACTACTTCTCATTGGACATGTTCATCATCAACATGTTCATGTCATTTCAAACATCACAAACAACACGTCCTTGTAACTTCAAACGTCAGGCACAACGTCATTGACAAAGGCAATGAAAGACTATGTGTACTTATATCCAGCCTAAGTAGTGTGCACGACTCAAATCAAAATTTGATAGGACATTGATTGAAGTAGAGCTAAGTAACATGTTGATGAACTCACCAAATCGAGTGAAAAAACAAGACTTCATTTTTTCCTTCCCGTATCTGACCTTACTGGTGGTGTTGCTACCTGCAATAGTGCAATCGTGATGTTATGATGTGTTGAATTAATGCTTGTTTTGCATTGTGTTGTGCTAATTTCTAACCTTTCCGTGGACCTTTGCAGGTTTGGATAGTCCTGCTACTTTTGTTTGCTTGGGTGCTTGCGGGGGCTTCAAACCACGCCTAGCCCGTACTGCGGATGCGCCCGGTGTTTCGTCCTCCTGCGCAAGATAGCAATGGAACTTGCAAACACAATCACTTATAGACACTACAATTCACCATGCATGCAACAATTGAATCACCTTTTGTATGGCAATTGCAACTGTTAGTGGCAATATTAAAAAATATGGCAGCATGTTTATTCTGATGTCGTATTCAACGTTTGTAAAAACATACATATTTACAAACAAGGTTGATGCAAGCATTACACATAACATCGCTATAACTACTTGTCTCCCATATCAGTATATTATCCTTAGTTTACCTGCTCGGGCTTCTTTGGGTCAGTGACCTTGGTCTTCTCGGTGGTTTTTACAGACTCCTTCTGAATTGCCACCTCCGTGCCCGTCCCTTGAGCCGCGGTTTCACCTGCGGAAGGTTGAACTGCTGGAGATTGTAGCCCCTTCTCTTGGCCTGCTCCTCCAATCACTTCCTCCAAGGCATCTCCTCCAGGAATCTCTTCTTGGTGGACCTCCTCCGAGTCTTCTTTGTTGTCGGCGTCCACGGCATCACCCTCCTCTGTATCACCCTCCTCTGCATCACCCTCCTTTGCATCACCCTCCTCTGCCACTTCGATTGTGTCACAAGAAAGCAATGGCATCGTCTGTGGAGTTGTGGTCAGGGCCGTGCCCACATGCGGAGAATGCACATTGTTGTCGTCCTCTTGTGCAGCCAATGGAAGCACGTCATCCTTAGATGGTGTAAGTACTTCTTTGGCAAGGAGCAACTTGAGCATGGACTCAAACCGGCGGTGCGATTCATCCATCTTCTGATCCAGCCTCGCAACGCTGCGCTCCATGTTGTCCATCCTCGAGCCCAATACTAGGATGTCTTTGGCACGATCGCCCGGGCTGCGTTGTTGCTCCTGTTGCTGCCGGACATACTCTCGTGCCACTTCGTCACTCAACTCCGATTCGTATGGTGCACGATTGAGCTGGAGCGTCTGTCACAAGCATGTGTGTTACAAATAACATCAAACTTGACATCCTAATGTTGCAAATAACATCAAAATTGACATCCTAACGTTACATTTGACGTCACTATTAACATGTATGTCGCTGAAAACATAGTACTGTTGTTTACGACGTTTATTTTAACATGTATGTTACAAAAAACATGTTAGTGTAATCTATGACGTTTATTTTAACATGTATGTCACAAAAAACATGTTAGTGTAATCTATGACGTTTATTTTAACATGTATGTCACAAAAAACATGTTAGTGTAATCTATGACGTTTATTTTAACATATATGTCACCTAAAACATATTGGTTTTGTATATGATGTTTTCTTTAACATATATGTTGTCTAAAACATCCTAGTGTAGTGTATGACATTCTGATTAACATTCATGTCACTTAAAACATATTATCGTATTGTACAACGTTGTTTTAAACATGTATGTCACTTATAACATACTTTTGTTGTGTATGACGTTCTGTACAACATGTATGTCACATAAAACAAACTTATATAGTATATGACATTTTTTTGACATGTGTCACTCTCAAATGGTAAGTGTGATGCCTTTAATGCCACATAAAGCATACAATGACAATTTGCATGGAAAAAATTAGATGAATCTCACGAGCTTGATGAGTGCCGCCTTCTCAATAGCCTTCATTTGGGTTGCCTTGGACCCCTTGCCCTTAGAAATCGATCTCATCTGCTCAGACTTTGCCTTTGCTTCCTCTGTTACACGGAATGTTGTAAAGTAGTTCCAGTGCTCGTTTTTCACTTCGGGGGGCTTGGGGCTCCCCGCATCAATCAACGAGTTCAGTCTCCAACGCACTTGTATCAATACCTTGGTGATAATGGGCCCTATCCACTTCTCGTTGATCTTATCTGTCCTCCCCCGTACCTCCCAATCTGCATGAGAGATTGCAAAACTATAAAAACATTGCATTTGAAACATGCACAATTACAGAAAATGTTGTACAATTATGTTTTTTATTTATTGAGAAAAAAAACATACCTGCATAGAGACGCTCAAAGAAGCGTTCTTTCTCATCCATTGGCACCGATTCCCAGCTGCCAGTCGGATCCAAGTCCCTGGCGTACAGCTTCAAGTCGTCCTGCAAACACCTCTTCATTCTACCATATGGATAGCCATTGGCATCCACAGAGACAGGCTTTTTGATAAAATCATCTCCCACGTCCTCAAACGCACCATCTTCATCTTCGGAGGTGTCTAAATCTTCTGGCGTTTCACATGCACTTCATATCACAAAATCAAACCACAAAATCACACCACTAAATAAAAAAAAACATTTCAAACTATTACAATAGGCTCAATACCCCTATTACCTTGAAAGATCCTATAAATTCCTTCAAAGTTTTTATAAATTCCTTGAAATAATGTCTAATCACGTTTTTTTATAACATACCAGTTATTTCTACATTGAACTTTCAACCGTACCTGCTGTTGTTGTGAACGTTTTGAATAACGTGATCATGTTTTTTTGGACGTTCTAAACAACGTGACCATGTTTTCACGGAAGTTCTGAAAAACATGACCATATCAAAAATGACTTTCTACAAAACGTGTCTATGACACAAATGACAAAAAGTATACCTTACTAATCAATATTCATGAATGAGGTCAATGACATCAAGACATCTACTACATTACTACGGTTTCATTTTTAGATGCATTAACACCCGTATTCTTAAAAAAAAAACAAACATGAACACACCGAATAAACCATGTGCAAATAGAAAGAGAGTTAAATCTTGAAAGCACACTCTATGTCCTCACTTATCCCCTTAGATGCATAGATTTCAATGTAAACTCATGACTTTCATTGTAAATTGATTACCTTGTGCAATTAAGACTAGTGAATTGCCTGATTCTAGAAGGGAATGATTTTTTGAAGTCTCACTATCTACAATATGATGATGTTCTTTCATGTCTGTGTATGTTGTTTTGGACCGTGACCATGTTTTCTTGGACGTTTTGATAAACATGACCATCTCAAATTACTTTTGTGAACTTTATGAAAAACAAAGCCATGTTCCAAATGACGTCCTACACAACGTGACTATGTTGTAGATGACGTTTAGAAGAATGTATCTAGACAAAAGAATTAGACAACATGAGTTCAAAAATGATAGAAAAGTACCGGGTCTTGCGCTTCACTGCTTGCTGCGAAGGCAACCGTTTTTGCTTCTTCTTCTATGGCTGAGATTTGGGTTTTGAGCTACTGCCCCTTCGATCTTCTTTATGCTTGGTTCGTTGCTCCCGAACCACCTCGACGTCCTGCTCCACATTGGCATTGTCATCGCTGCTAACTTGCTCCGACTCTGCAAGCGATGGCGACGGCGACGGCTGTCGCTTCTTGTTGCTTGTGTTCTTCTTGTTGTTTGTGTTCTTCGTCATCTTGGTTCGTGCACAAGGCCAACTCTCAAAAACTTCACCTGTCTCTTGTACCTGCACCGATCACCCAACAACCACACAACTTGATCAGTGATCACCGGGCCAAATTACACACACTGTTGATCCCAGAAGTTTCTGCTCACAAGCAATTAGCAGCATCAAAAGTCACGAGACTGCCCATCATCGAAAGTATTGACTTGAGACCAGAGTGCCGAAATTATTCTAAGAACCCCATCACAATACACATCAAAGTCATGACCAGAGAGTGTAGAATTCCACTAGGAACCCCATCATCAGCACACATCAAAAAATGAAGTGCCCAAATGGTTCTAAAGGATCAAACATGATCAGAACTCAATATGCTTCTTTGTTTCTGAACAAGGAGATAGTGGCAGCAACAGCATGGAGAGATCCAGACACACAAAAAACCCGGTTGCTCTTCATTTCCATGCCCAGACATTCTCTCCAGAGATGCAACGGCCATCTCGATTGCAGGTTCTACACCCATGTGCCCATCTCCGACTACACCAGAAGTGCGACAGTGCCAAAAGTGCCGAAATTGCAGAAATGTGACAATGCCGAAATTGCAGAAATTGAGACAGTGCCGAAACAATGTCGAAATTGAGACTGCCGGAAACCAGGACTGGTGCCGAATTGGATGACACGACAAGAAGCGAGTGCTCACAGGAGAGCTTCACATGGTTCCACCAACAGTCTAGACGTGAGCACCTCGGTAGTATCAACAGGGGTTCGAAAAGCAGACTGCTAGTTCGGCCGAATGACCAGATCACGACGGACGCGAGGACAGTGGATCGAAACAGCACCTTCTAGCGACACGAACGAGCGAGCAAAGAATTCAAGAGCAAGCGAGGTTTTGTTAGCTGCGTCACGCAAAACAAGAGTGCCGAAGGATGGAAAGGCGGCGAAGTAATGGCTGTGCCTGCCGTGACCTAAGACCGTGGCGGCCCTCATGGCCGTGGAACACAAGCTCTTCCGCCTGGTGTCAGGGACACGGAAACAGATGATAAGAATATGTGGAAACAAACAAGAACTGACAGGAGCTTGAATTAACAAGAAGAGTACACGAACAACAACAAGAGAGATGAGCTAGAGCTCCAAGAGATGCGTTGTCGAGACTGAGGTTGCCCTCAGCCTCGACTCCTATATATACTAGCTAAGAAGAAGGTTCTCCAGAACCTTCCTCAACCTAGGACCTTCTAGGACCTTCCAAGAACTTCCAAGACCTTCCAGAAGCTTCCAAGGCCTTCCGGAAACTTCAAGGACCTTCCAAAAACTTCCAGAGACTTCCAGGAACTTCCAGAAGTTTCCGGAAGCTTCTAGAACCTTCCTAAGTTGTCTACCTAGTACGTGGCCGTGACACAGGGAATCTTCAAGGAATCTTTTAGGGAATCTTCAGAGAATATTTTAGAAGAACCTTCTAGAAACTTCTTGTGTATGTCCGTGACACCTGGGAGCCCTCGCGCCTCGTGCACCGCCCTTTGCGAGCCCTGGGAGCACTCGCAACCCCAATTTGTATGCAATTTCATACCATTTCTACTCAGGTAGCCAAAAATGCAAGAGATTACAAGCTTATAGCTGAAGGAGAATAGTTCACCTTTGCGGAAAGTTGGACGATGGGAGGTAGTACTCTCGTCGCTTCAGTAGGACTCAACCTTGCAACACTTGGTTTTTGAACGCGACGGCTCCGCCGTAACTCCATTTGCGCCGTGCTCTCCGGCGTCTGCTTCACCCTTCCCATACCCGCTCTTGCAGCCACTTCCTTCACGAAGTTGTTGAAACACTTGATTGCTGCGTCTGTGACTCCAAGGTCGCACGGGTGAGCTTGTGGTACGCTCTCACTCACAGCTAAGATTGTAGCATGGTCCTGGAAGCGTTCACCCACTTCCATTTCTCTCTTTCTTGATTCAAAGGCACTTAGGGTTTTACAGCCACTGCCTTAACATATATAGCACTTCATGTTTCCGTGGATGGACTCGTGGAATATTCACACACAGAATTCCATAATGGATGCTATTCGGGACGTTTTATGGGACATTTGAGGAAACATCATAATGTTTTAGCTAACGCATGTATGTTGGGGACAACGTCACGTTTGACGTTTGTGACATGCTATTGGAAACAAAAATAACTGTGAGGTTGCTTTACTACCGATGTTTGCAAAAATGGGACATAGATTATGGATTTAGAATTTATAAGAAATGGGACTTCCAAGAACCAAGAATGGGGTATACAACATAGAAAATGAGCAATGGGAATCCTAAGAACCAAGAATGGAGTGTAGATCATAGAAAATGAGAAATGAGACTTCCAAGAAATATATTTGGAATACACACTAGTAAGAGAGGGGGGGTTTGCAACGTTAGAAATGTTGTTTTTGTAAAAACGTTGCTTAAGTCTAGCAATGTTTTGATACTTGCTCAAGCAACGTTTTAAACCTCAATTCTATGAAATTATAAATAACATTGCTCGATGATTCGATAACATTGCTTATTTATTTAAGAACATTGCTTATTTTCTTGAGAATGTTGCTTAAGAAAGTTCCAAAATGTTGCTAGACTTGAGCAACGTTTGAGAAAATAAGTTGCAAACCCCCCCCCCTCCCAAATTGTAGTAGTGATAGTTCATATGTACTTGGTTTGCGTACGTGAGGAATCCGTAATTTGTTATCCATATTTGAACTAAGTCTATGTGAAGTTAGGCTATAAGGAGTTCGGAAACAAAATTTAGTCTATGTGAACTGCATTTGTTGAACTTAATTAGTCTATGGATGTAAAATAACTTTTTGTGCACCATTTGAACTTAGTCTGAACGGGGTGCATGTTGTGAATTTAGTTTATATGTGAACCGCATATTATACACTTAGTATATGTGGCACTATAGAAAATCCATGTTATTTGTGACGCATTTTAGGTGACACCATGTTGTTTTTATATTAAAAATAATATAAAACATAACGTCTGGATGTTAAATTTGATGTTAAACTTAACATTAAAAACATCAAACACAACGTCTTAATGTCATCTAAAACGCATCATGGAAAACATGGATTTATTTGCATGGACTCCATCTTGTAAACTAAATTTTTTGTGCTTGGACTAAACACATGCATCTCATGCAGGCTCAACAGATGCGACCCCCGTGTTTTAAAAGCGAGAACTCATGTTCTTGTCCATGCAAAGATTGTTGCATTCACAGGTGGGGTGGCATCAAACATCCATGTGTTTGTCCTTTGAAGGTGAAGCGTACTTTAGGATTGGATTTTGCGGTGCGAGCACAACATTTGCGTTGTAAGTGTTGGTGGATGAAATATCTAGTCCTTCCAAGCTGGATGTGCAGGTGTCGACGGAAATTCAGGTAATTTTTTGTCAGTTTGTATGCCATGTGTAAGTTATATGCATGCCATGTAACATACATTGTTAGCCTAGATGTCAATGTTGACGGCGCACAGTGTAAACTATAGAGGGACAATTCAATGAACGTTGTTGTAGACAGCTCCATAGTCTACATAAAGACAAGGACTATGTACCCTATGGTGTCTGAGAAACGTGCAACACTTTCAGGGCCGCTTAGGAGTATGTCTGACTCAACATCTGCGTTGGCTGGGGAGGCCTTTTTTGACGTTGAATCTGTGGGAGAAAGCAGTTATGCTTATGAACCATATCCCTTTGAACAATATGATCTCGAGTTTGCTGAGTACTTCGAGGGTCTAGCCCTTCTCCATCTCAACCACATGTACTTGTACAATCGTGGTATAGTTACTACGGAGGACTTCATGCCTGAGACGGTTGGAGAAGTCTACAACAAGCACTTGTACTGCATGTCGTGGTTCTATGATAGTTGTTATCCATTTGATAGTTGGGAGGAGAACTATGAGAATTGGCTATGTGAACAACCATTTTTAGCAATGCGGGATGCAGAGTGTTGATTGACATTGTGAAGGCAATGCCAGCAAATGGCAGTTTAGCTAGTACGTAGAGTAGACGTCGACATGTTCAATAAGAAATAGCATGGACCAAAAAACTTATAACTGTGGCATCTTGCTTGTATTGCAATGATGACTTGATGAGAGTTAGGATCATATGTATATATATGTGCATGGAACTTGTCAATATAAAAATATGTTTGTATTTTTGACCTCATGTCTCACACCAAAAACGTGTTTTTACAGAGGAACCCACGTTTTTTATGACGGATTTTTTGTGACATTCACTTGTTTTTTTTGTTAACCATAACATCTGATGTAACATCAAGATGTAACATTGGATGTTATTATGAACATAAAAACATGTGAACGTTATAACAAATCTGACATAAAAAACGCAGGTTCATTCTAGTAGAAATTTTATTGCAAAAAAGTACAAATTTGATTTACATCACTTGTACATAGCAGTGACTTCTGCATTATTATAATTGCGCAGGTGACTCTTGTCTAGGCGTGGTGCCCGTTGGATGTGAAATTTGAGTCTAATATTGAACGCCGGACGTATTACCTGACATCGAAGTCTCAGTGATTGCAAGGTGCAAGCTCAAACTTTTGCTGCAAAATTTATTTTGAGCACACTATGACTGCGGATGCCAATAGTACTCTTAAGATAGCGTACTCCTTTTTTTGGTTGCTTGGTGCAAAGCTACTCATGGGGCCGGAAGAAATACAATACAGCGGGTACAACATTGATATAACTTGGACTACAAAAATATAATTGTTTCCAATTTCATTTTTGGTTTTTGAAATAGGCTCTATTTTGAGCTTCCAAACCTATATTTGTTCATGTTCTTAGTAGCCCACTTAGATATTGAAGCTACCAATCATATTTTCGAGTTAATTATGCCAAAAAACCCATACTTCAATTTTGAATAGATTGTATAATGGTTATCATTTTTTGTTTCTTCCATGATGCTCAGCACTAGTGGCTTCACACATGCCATCCTAAGTTTGCCTTTGATTGGTGTGACATGGATTGTAGACATACAAAGCTATACTTACAATTGCGATTTGTTTGTGTGCAATGCAGTTGTCAATACAGACGTGGCAACAAATTGGTGGAATGAATGAGAATTTGCGGCGACGCGGTGCGACCGTCAAAATCACAAGCGACGGCCGTACGTTGCGTCACATCCCACTTGGTGACCTAATCCTACAAACGGAGTTGCGAGTAGCAACAGAGCAAAATATACTTGCATACCTATGCCCATGCAAGGACTGTCATGGAGGCCGTCGCAAACGGATACAGGTCATCAGAAATCACCATACGTCAATGGGTAGGGACCCTTTTTTGACCAGGTCCATGATTGGTGGCGATCCAATCGACGGATATCCACCCCATGGTGTATGGGTAGAAGACATTGCATTTGACAATGACGTCATTGATGTGGATCATGGCCTTGTCAATAATGACGTTCTTGGCAATGACATTGTCGCGGATCACGTTTTCGGCGATGCTGTTGATGACGCTGACTGCGAAGATATGGTTGATGGTGCTGGCACTTCACTTGACGAGCATCACGACGTGCAAAGGCAGGTGATGGAGGCCTTTGACCGCGGAGATGCATTGCACAGGGCGTCTAATGACGAACCTGCTGTACCAGAAAACGAGGACCGCGACGGTGACACACTTGATGGAATGGAAGAGCTGTTCACGCAAGCAACTACGCCGTTGTATCATGGCTCTAAGACAAGTGTTGTCTCCGCGACAATCATCATCATGAACATGTGCGTGGTGTTCCGTGTCAGTAATAAGTTTACAGATGAATTGTTGCAATTTCTGTCACAGGACTTGCTACCGAAGGGCAACAAGCTGCCAGGTACTCATTATGAAGCCCGCAAGACCATCCGCAAGCTGGGCTTGAACTACAACAACATACATGCATGTCCTGACGGATGCGTGCTTTATGAAGATCAACATGCAGAGCTGAATACATGCCCTCATTGTTTGAAATCACGTTGGATAGAAGGCAGCAACAGTATCCCAGCAAAGGTGATTCGACATTTCCCTCTGATACCTAGGCTGAAGCGGATGTGGCGATCTCAAGAGATTGCACGCATGTTGACGGGTCACACAAAACATGTCAGCAACGACAACATAATGCGATCGGTCGTCGACAACCCTGCGTGGAAGCACATCGACACAGACGTCGCGTTCAACAACTTTGGCGCGGACAGCAGGAACTTGAGGCTGGCTTTGGCATTGGACGGAGTTAACCCTTTCAAGCTCAACAATACAAATTGGTCGACATGGCCTGTGTTGATCTTGATATACAATTTTGAGCCTTGGTTTGTTACAAAGAAGTTTTTCATTTCTTTGTGCATATTGATCTCAGGCAAGCAGTCACCAACTGCCAAAAATATTGACATTTTCTTGCGTCCTCTGTTGAAGGAGCTTCTTGAGTTATGGAGAGGCGTCCCAGCGCTAGACTTCTCCTCTCCAGGAGAGTCTCAACGTTTCAATCTACGCGCCTTGTTGATGTGGACAATCTCTGATTTTCCAGCATATGGCCTCATTTCAGGTTTGTGTTGCAAGGGTTACAAAGGTTGTCCTTGTTGTGGCCCTTTGACGGACGCAAGGATGGCAAAGACGGGTGAGTTGCTACCAGATCGAAGCACGAGAGGTTCAAAGATTGTGTACGGAGGAATCCGTAGATATCTACCTCGTCACCATCCATATCGCAGAAATAAGAGGTTTAATGGCCAGCGTGAGTTCCGAGCAAAACCACCTGTAGTGTCAGGGGAGGACGTGATCAGGTATGCTGCATGGCGGCAATCATACTTGGATTTGGGTGGCAGAGAAGATGGGAAACACGATCCAGTGCATACAACAGGCGTGAAAAGATTGAGCGTTCTCTTCGAACTTCCATATTGGCAGGTAATTACTTGACTAACATTTCATCTGATGTCATTTTGAACGTCGACACATCTCTTCAGACACCGACAATAACATTGTTCTACACCCGTGCCGTGTCATAGGGGACATTTCCGTAGACGTCAGTGAAAATGACAGATCGTACAACTATGTTTCTCAAGACTTGGAACCGTTCTTAAACGTCATTTGTATGTGGATAATTCAATTTCACTTCTAACCAGAATCCATTGTTTTTCTTGCACAGCATTTGAAGGTCCGACATGTCCTAGACGTCATGCACTGTGAGAAGAATTTGTGCGAGAATATATTGAAGACGTTGTTTGGTATGAACGACAGTCCGGGAAGCCGTCAAGATATGGAGGACTTGAGAATGCGGCAAGAGGTTTGGTTGCAGCCTCCACGACGCCAGACCGATGAATACTATATGCCACATGCGCCGTACACATTGAAGCCTGAGGAGCGGAAGGAGTTTGTGCATATACTGTCAAATATCCGCACTCCTACAAATTACGTCGGGTCGATCCACAAGCGATTGAAGGACGGGAAACTGCAGTACATGAATACCCACGACTATCATGTCCTCATGCAACAGGTATGTATATAAACCTCTCAGAAAATCAAAATGGAAATTCGCTCCCAACACTTTCTGAATAATATGATTCTCAGAACTTTGTGTCTATGTCTACCACCACATCATAATGTGATGGTGGATGTCATAAAAACACCGTTTGCCACGTCTATATGTTTTGATAGATGTTGAAGATCACATCTCATGCGACACATAACATTTTGTACATGTTATTGCAAACATTGATAGTTTAAACATGGACGTGAAATAACATACATAGACACAATCGTATTTTAGAGCGCCTCAGAAAGTTAACCCGTGATTGTGCTTTGGATTTTCATGATTTATAGATACTCCCGGTGGCTGTTCGGAATCTATTGGACGAGGATGTACGCATGGCGATCATAAAAATCAGCAGAGTATTCCAGAAAATTTGCCAGAAGGAAATTCGAGCAGACGACAAGGACAGTATGATGCAAAACATGATTATGGCAACATGCATGCTGGAGAAGGAGTTTCCGCCAACATTTCTGAACGTCATGACGCATCTCCCAGTACACCTGGTTGAACAACTTTTTGTATGTGGTCCTGTCCACTGCAGGTGGATGTATCCAATTGAGAGGTACATGAAGACATTGAAAGATTATGTCAGGACATTAGCCCATCCGGAAGGGAGCATAGCTGAAGGGTACCGTATGGAAGACACGCTTGGGTTTTGCACGGAGTATATGAAACAATACAAAGCAACAACACACCGTGTATGGGACGCCACAGAAGAGCCAACCATGAATGACGAAATCTTGACCCGAAACGAGCATACGAAGCGCAACATGTCTGATGAGATGCGCGGCTATGCACATGCATTTGTCATCGACAACGCGCCTTGCCTAGAACCTTGGCGAGAGTGAGTCCCTATACCTTCCATACAAAACCTGCTTATGTAGCCTGCCATGTTAGTTGAGTCATGTTGTGGTACTCATTCAACAGCTAGAAGTCAATGCCGATGTTCTGACGGACATCTTGCATAACAACTATGCTTTATTAAGAACTACACTCATGTCCAACGTGACATTTGGACAAACATGCCATGCTAAATCTAACGCTTGATTGAACGTCATTAGTCACATGATGTGTAATTCCTTTGCTATAATAAATCGTACAACTTTCATAACAGCGGAAGTTTTGCATTGTCGAACAGGGCATACATTGTTGCCAAAGGACGGAATTGGCAAGATCGACAGGCATACCGAGTACAAGCACGTCGTCGTCACGCTTGTGCACCATGTCGGTATCCCCCTGAACTGAGCGAGATGCCCCCTTTTGCTGACTGGTTGAGGGCACGGGTGAGAAATGCGCAGCGTGCTGGCCAAGATATTGACGACGACGTCATACATTACTCCCAACCACCAGAGAGGTACGCTACCACACACCGGCTCATGCACGCATTTGGGATGCATTTGCGTGTTCGGAGCTCCGAACGTGGGCTTGTTACTCGCGACTCAGGTGTGGTAGCCACTTTCACAGAACAGCTTCGTTGGGGGATTCACAATGGAAGACCAATAGAAAGAACCGAAGAGTATGTGGGATACATTGAAGAAATATTAGAGCTGGATTACCGAAATCACTGCACCACAGTACTTGTGTGCGATTGGGTAAAGGCATCAGGGGATACTCGACACCCAAACATTGAGCGGGATAAGTATGGATTCACTGTGGCAAACTTCAACAACATGGAAGGGAAGGTGAACGCAAATTCATTTGCATTTCCATTGCATTGCCAACAAGTATTCTTCTCTGATGATGTGAGAAGACGGGGATGGAAGGTAGTGTGTCGAACAGATGTCAGGGGTCGACGTCAGCCATTGCATCTTTCACAGCCCGCCCCCACCATGGTTGACGTCGGCAATGACGAGGACTTTGGTGGCCTACATCCTGTCATGTTGGAAACTGAGCCCGAAAGAAGGCCAGCTACTGAGGGCGGCAGCTACGTGACTGCAGCAACCGACACCGCACAGCAACAAGCTACTCAACAAGACGAATGAAGAATGGATCTCACTTTTTTTGACAGTTTACAAATCCTTGTCAGCATTATAGATTGTATTAGAAAAAACGCTTTAGACGGACACCATGTTCATTTGTAAATACTAAGTATAAAATGTTCTGGCAAGTACCAACATTGCATGGAGTAGTTGGATAAAGTTATGCATTGAACCAAACTTTAGATCGAAATGGATTGTCTCCATGTTGAGGTTGATGTTGAATTGTCCATCTGCTGCAACGATTTGGTGACGGTGAGTATGTTGAAGTCGATGTTGTCTAGTATCATTGACGCTTATCTTTGGATGTCTAATAGGATGGTCACTTCAACGCATAAGTATTATATGCATATGCTACGTGGATTGTCCACATAGATGTGGTGCACGTTATAGACGATGTTGTTGTGGATGTGCGGTCCCAATTCGGATGTCGTTATCAACGTTGTATAAGACTAGAGCATGAATGGATTTTTGGTTGTTCAACGTAAAGACGTATGTCAAAATCTTCGACACAACTAACATTAGGATATAAATTTTAATATCTAAGTGGATGTTTATTGAAACATATACATCACTTTGGGTTGTTGATCTTTTTAATTTCTTTTTTTTCTTTCCAAGCAATGTTGTCTTTAATGTCGTCTATGACATATCATGACATGCCCAAACAATGGACGCAAAAATACGTACCCACGCCACGTGGACAAGTCATTAATATTCCGTTGCTATTACAAAAAATAATTGTTCCAAGCTCTAGATACAATGACAAAGTATACTATTGTATGAATAAAGCATTTTATTCTAGTCTCATTACGATATCTTATATTTTTTTGGTGTTCATGCGGGATTTTTAAACACATTGTAAGGGAATATTGTGCAAAAATAATAAAATACTTAATGAAAATCTATGATAAATTCAACCGAACAAAGGTGATCAATATCCACGTTGAGAAGTAGTTACAACTTTTCCTTTTACATGAATTGCATTTTTGGTATTCCTCTCACATTTTAATATAAGATTCTTTGAAAACAATGTTGACTTGGCAACTTAACCTCTAAACGCCACAACTTATTTTTAGCCTTAATTTTTTTTTTCAAAAACAGTGTCATAGAGGGAAAAGAAAATAATATTTACATCTCAACCATAAAATCTTGTAGTATACTTATTGTAGGTCATTAATGGGTCAAATTTTGAGTCATGGGACCTCATAGATTGCGAGATCATAACGTATTAATATTCTTTTTTAAATCACAAAATTTCATTATTTTCACTTTGAATTGAAAATGCTACCATTAGAATTATTACAAAGAAAAGCACACCAACTCAGTAACACCCTTCAACAAAATGAATCCATGAGAAAAAATTATTTGCGTAAAGAATGGCCTTGCAATGGTGAATACTACAAAAAACAATTTAACCTGCAAAAAAAATACCAATAGTAGAACCCTTGCACTAAAATGCATCCCATGTATTATTCACATTTTTGATAGATTTAAGGTTTGTACCACATAAACAATATCCAAATTGGAATCCTATCCAACAAACAAAGTTGAAATCTAACGGTGCATAAAGGAGATACAAGTCATAAAAAATAATGTTTAATAAAAATAAATAAATAAATAAATAAATAAATAAATGTATAAAAACATGATAACAAACACTATACCAAATTTATTGAATTAAAAAATCTTCCAACTACGCAATTCTCGGGGTTTCATATTAAGATCATGATTATGCAAAGAAACAAAAATAGTAAAAAAAAAAAAAAACCGGAAAGCTAAATTGGATATTACAGAATTGGCTGGCAATGGTAAGACATGCTCTATGTTTGAAAACCCAAAAAAAATAATTTGCATTCACTAAAATGAATGCTGTTAATTTCATACCTTATTGCATTCACTAAAATTAATGCCTTTAATTTCATACCTTACTGCATAAATGATAAATCCACTCACTAATAAAACACTAGATATTCTAAGTTATGTGGACAATCAAAAATCATCCTATATTATAAATTATGGTTGAGACAAAAATAAAATAAAATAATTAAAAATAATAATAAAATAATGTTAAAATATTAAAAAAATGATTAGAAATATTAAAATATGATCCAAGTTAGAGAGATTAGAAAAGACTAAAAGTATGAAATAAAAGTGCAAGAGAAAGTTATTAAATAATATTATAGAATATAATTTGAAACTAGAATTATAAAATAATAAGAATGCAAAACATTAATTCGCAAAGATAGACAATGCAATGTATTTGAGTCTATTAGTAAACCAATTTCTAAGTTTGAAATAACCGCCAAATTAGTGTTATGTTCAATTTTTTATGTGAAGTGTGCATTAAAATAGTTCAAATAAATAAATAAAATATTTTCATTTGCAACAAATGACAATAAGTAATTTTTGGCCACCTAAACACGCTATGTTGATTTTTGCACGACATGGAAGAATGCAAAGAAATATTGAGACTAATCACTTCTACAACAATGGATTATATTAATCTTTTATGACACATTGACTTTAGTGGTATTGTATTGGAACTTTAAAAATAATCCCTTGTGGATTAGTAGATCATGATGGATTTATAGTGAACTAAAAGACCCTGCCCGTTTCCCTGTTTTTTTCACATCAGGGCTGCGTTTTACCTAAAACCCATGGTAACTTCCTCATACTTACCCGCAGTCAAACTCAAAGCACTTGCCGACGTGGCACCTCACGTTTTTTGTGACGCTGCCAAAAACATTACTATGTTTTTTGTGACGTTGAGAAAAACATATACGTTTATGCTAACATCTCTGCGTTTTTCCGCCAATTTTTCCATGTTTGGTGCAACATCCACCAAAATCCCGAGAGCCCAGGCTCGGCACGTTGGCCAAATCATGTTTTGAAAAACACGTTTGATCACAACTGACATCACAAAAAACACGGGTTTCTTATAGTGGGGATTGAACCAAGGCAGTGTAGCATATTTCTATGAAAACTTGCAGAAAGTTTATGAGCGCCAAGGATATTCACCATCACAGATTTGGAATGCAGATGAATCAGGTGCTCAGGCCCGGAAGAATGGAGGTGGAACACTTATATTCGCACTGCGTGGCACTAGATCTATTCATGCCACAATACCTGACAGTAGATAACATCTAACAGTTCTCTCATGTGTCAATGCAGCGGGGGCATATATTCCTAACTTCTATATATTTAAAGGCAAGAGAAAATTGCGAAACTACATCAGCAGATGTGAACCCAAGGCTTGCATGGCAATGCAACCGAATGCATGGATGACGACATTCTTATTTTCAGCATGGATCTCGCACTTAGTGTGAGAACAATGTATAGACTATCTTAACAAAACAGACACTTGTTGGTATTTAATGGCCATGGGTCGCATGTGAGGTTAGAAGTAGTACAAAAAGCAAGAGTTGAGGGACTTGATATCATCTCATTGCCTAGCCATACAAGCCACAAATTACAGCCACTAAATGTTAGCATATTCAAACCATTAAAAGTCGCATTTCGCGCGTGTAGAGATTGTTGGATTGTGAGAAATAAGGGAAAAGGGGCAAAGAAGGAAGATCTAGCGGAGTGGGTCTCCCTGGGATTAAAGAAAGCACTAAATCCAGAAAAATTCAGAACGGCTTCTCTTGCACAGGGATCTAGCCACTGAATTCTAGAGCCTTAGATCCCCACATGGCCCCAAGCGAGTGCTTTGCAGTGGCTACAGAGGAACAAGACCATAGTGATGACTCCGACAACGACTCTGAAGAGGAGAATTACCTGGACAGGGCGATTCCATCAAGCTTTGACGTTGACTGCGTACCGGAAACACAACATGAGACAGAGAAAGCGATCAAATTCTTCGTGGAAGAAGATCCGATCGAGGTTGTTGACAAAGATTCCGAGGCAACTGTGAACTCTAATGGAGAAGACGAAGTGATGCCGGTGCCGCAAAATTTCTGTGAGCTCCCGCAGGTGTGCGCTCGGTGAGGAGAGCACGACGGGATGGCGAGCTCTTGGTCGACTACTCTAAGTCAATAATCATGACCTCTAAGGAATACATTTCGATGATGGAGGCGAAAGCTCTAAGAAAGGAAGCCTTCACAAAGGAACGTGAAGAGTGGAAGAAGCTCGCGGACCAAAGGAAGCCGCAGCGAGAACAAGAGAGAGCACAGAAAGAAGCGGACAAGGTTCTACGCAAGGTGCAAGCAGAGTGAAAGCGAGCGGAGAAGGAGCGCAAGAAGGCGCACAAGGAGAGCGAGAGGTCCAGGAAGCGAAGATAGGCCGAATCTAGAAAGCAAGCAAGAGAAAGACTTAAGAGCTCGACCCGCGTGGGTATGGCCAATAGGGCGCAGCCTCCATGCATGGACAGTTGATCGTAAACTTCGGATCTGGCGCAGGGAGCCGTTGCGATCGGATCTGACGCAAGAAGCCGTTGCAATTGCATCTAGTGGAGAGCCCGAGGCTAGGCTGTTGACATCGGATATGTCGAACTGTAGTTTTTGTATTTCATACTTTGCCGAGACCGTTTAAGCCAATGTCAAAAATTTAACTAATCCCGTATCGAACGACTATAGCTCTTTTTTCGGTATGTTGTTGGAGAACGAGCAGTGCCTGTAGCTCTTTTTTTGGTGTGTTGTTGGAGAACCAACAGTGCCTTTTGTAGAATTCTATTCTGCAAATTCTATAGGGAGTGGGATTTGATGGCAATGCTCTCATTCAAGGTACACCATCAATTCCAACACTAATTTGAGCCTTGTTACCATCAAGATCAATCACGAATCTGACATGAGGTTTCTTTATGATTTTAGGGTTTGTTGTGAGCATTTGCCTTGTCGGTGCATTCATGGACGGAGGAGAGGGAGGAGCCTTGAACGGCCGCTGTCCTCTAGTTGCAGTAACAACAACAACAACAACAACTCGTTGGTCTTGTTCGTGGAGCGAACGAAAAATGCCATTTACTTAAGCAACAAACGACCGCGGCCTCGCGCTACAGTCATTGAAAAGAAACTAAAACGCTCATTGACCGTCGAGCGGCAACGACATATCACCACCACCCGTGCCCCAGGTAAACATATGTACCAAGCAAAAGTTTGGGTACATTTGCTACTCCTGATCTTTCGTTTTTTCTGATGAAGTAAAATATCTCTTCCATCTCCTCTCTCACAGTTGTTGGTGTGCATGTTTCAGATTTCAATGCATCCATTTTAACACAATATTGGAATTTTGAGACAATGGATATGTTTCGATTTTTATAGGTCATTTGTTGAATAAATGCGTGTTTTTCTTCAAGGAGTTTGAAACAAAAGGCGCCGGTGTTGCCTGTTCCAGCATGGCAACTCTCGTTTCCACACGTTGATGTTGCAACTTTCACGTCCGTGCTTTTTGGCTACCACATCGGGTATGTGTGATCTCCATTCTCCATTTTTCGAATGTTGAGTTATTATTGGAACAAGTTCTTTGTATTAGTTATATTGGCTAATCATGTTTTTGATTCCAACAGGGTTGTGAATGTTCCACTACAATATATAGTGAAAGACCTCGGATTTGCTGGCAATGCTCTCATTCAAGGTACACCATCAATTCCAACACTAATTTGAGCCTTGTTACAATCGGGATCAATCACGAATCTGACATGACGTTTTTTTTATTATTTCAGGGTTTGTTGTGAGCATTTGCCTTGCCGGTGCATTCATGGGATGCGGTGCGAGTGGCATTGTTGCTGATAAATATGGTGGAAGACGAGCTTTTCAATTCAGTACTATCCCTTTGATCATCGGGACTTTATTCAGGTAATCTTTTTTACAGGTGTTTTTTTAGGTTAAATACACTTTCGGTTATCATGTTTGGTGGTGCTTCTTGTGAATTTTGTAAGAGTGTCTATATTGATTTGGGTGATTTTTTTTCTGCTTGCAGTGCTCTTGCATTTAACGTGCCTGCAATGTTGGTTGGACGGTTTCTCGTGGAAGCAGGATTGGGTCTGTTTGGCCGAGTGACATCTCTTTAGATTTTAGAGGTATGTATATATTCTCTTTGTTTTATGTTGCATGGAATTTTTGTATGCATGTTTCTGATTGCTGCAGCTCGTAGGTTGTATTGGGATGTTGTCTGCTATTGTAGCTGGTCTGCTTGCAGCCAGTGTTGTCGGATGGTAAGTGAACACCATATTTAAGTAAGATATATGAATCATTTATATTCTTATCAAGTATTTACTTACGTTTCTTCAGTTGTCTATTATACGTTGCAATCTTATATGTTCTATCATTGGTGCAGTGGCTAAGCGTGACGTGGTGGTGACTCCGAGAGTACCATTAGCAGCAGCTTTGCGCGGATTTAGGTCACTTTTGTGTTGGCCAAGGGGAGAAAAGTCACACTTTTCTGTCTTTGGAGGGCGGTGTTAGGTGCCTTGGCTGTTGGTTTATTCATTACTAGTGCTTGGTGAAGGGATTGCAGGGGCCAACATTTTCTTCCTCTACTCGTAGTTCTTACTTATCCAGAGCTTGGAGTTTTGAACCACAGTGATACGTTTTTCAATTCCCCGTTTAACTTTTATAGGAACTATCTTTCTTGGTTTTAAGCCGCTACACGACAACAAACACTTCAGTGGTGGTCATTTTTAGCTCCACCTATGGACAAGCATATACGTATGTTCATTTTGTACTTTGAAATATTCTTATAAATTCAGGCTCGTCACAAAACCTCATCTCTGAAAGCAAATATTTTTCACTCCCAATTGCTAATCTGTAGATATTTTTTTCAAGCTTCCTTGGTGGTTGTAACCAACCATATTTGCTTACTGGGACGGTTGTGGGGTCGCTACCTTACTCAAAGGTGCAAATTTCTCCACCATGACTAGAGGACGTCGTAAAGTTGAAAGTTTACAGAATGGGTTTTACAAGATAGGTGGGACAAGCGCAACGCCAAGAAGATGTATTCTGTTGGTTTGACTTATGTGAATCGATGATGACTGGGAGAGAGAGACGATAAGATGGGTACGACAAGCGAGGTTATTGCTAACAAAAGCATACAATCTTCACTTGTTGACATGCCGCTTACGTTAAAGTTAGGGTATATTCTATTCTAAGGTATAATCACTAAGTGGTTTTTTGGGAGATGATTTGAAAATTACCAATTGTAGGATTTTTCAAGGTACTAATTATATAGGAAATTTCATTAATTTTATTATTATATTTTTTTAAAAAAAATCACTAGACAATGTAGATTGAAACTTAGTAGTTGGAATTTAATTAGGCAAGTAACTTTCAGTAAGCACTAAGACTTCATTCAATGCCAAAAAATTAGTCTAATTGATAGAAATGCTCAAATGATTGATCCACGCTTAAAATCAAAGACAACTCAAGGAAATATTTGTCCTTTCTTTGTGTTTAAAGACATTTTTTGATTTACTTTTAAATGTAGATGAAACTTTATGAGTTGAATATTATTTATGACTCCTTAGACTTCTAGTATATATTACATTTTTTTATATATAAAATTATTAGTTGTAACAACCTTAGAATGTAGCATAAAAGTGAAAATCAGAAGCTCAAAAATCTTCTAGTAGAAAATAGCATAAAAGTGACGCTCATAGTAACTTGTCCCTCCTGACAAATGAGATTCTGTTTGAATTGTGCTTTAACCCCTAAACGCCCAAGGGGGGGTAAAGCTCCTAACAATTGGTAATAATGCTGATTTTTTCAAAACTGCGTAAAAACAAATAAAATATGAAAATGGAAAATCCAACCGTAGGATCTTCTTTGGAGCATGGCAATTAGTATGACCACCAAGTTGCATGCCATTTGGAGGTATGGATTTCAAGATCCATGCAAAAAAGGGGTGAAGATCACACCACCAAAACTTTCATGAAAAATCTCTTTCGCCCACTCTCACAAATTGAGGATCAAGGTTTTTACTATTTATCCAAGGAGGGAGTAGAGTAAACCCACCGAGGAGTTGAGCAAAAAAAACGGCGGATGAAAAATCGATGGGATGAAAGCGGGGTTGTGCACCAAAGACGGAGCGTCACATCCAAAATGTCGAAAAACGACACCGTGGGCACTTAAGGGTTAAAAAACATCATAATAAACTGTTACATTTGTCACTTTTTCGTAAAGTTTTGCTAATCTAGTAAACTATAGTATAGCTTATGATACAAATAAATATGAAGAAAAGTGACAAATATAATAATTTATTCTAATGTTTTTAGAAGCACAATTAAAGAGCCTCTCTTGTGTCATTACGGACAAGTCATAATGAACGTCGCTTTTTGTGCAATTTTAAATTAGTGATAATCAATTGGTCACAAGCCAAATAATCTATACATGTGCTTTGTTTTAACCCACTCACACGGGGCCACTTGCACCCAAGTTGGTGAATCAATATAACATGCCATAGCATTTTATTATAACCATTGGATTATTGAATTGCAGAAAGATTACGCACTAGAAACTAAAGGAGGGCCACAACAAGACGTAATGTGATTATGTCTGCTGAAATGTGCAGTATGCTCATCATTCTTTTGTATATTGAATACCTCCCCATCTCTTTTGATATATCCACTATAGTTTTTTTTTACTTGTGTATGTCATGAGCTTTAACATCAAATTGTTGTAATTGTCCCTCGGAGATTTTCAATGCAAGGATGAATGGAGATTAGGGCAATATCAAAAAGCAAATCATATACAAATCTGTAAGGCTCATGAGTTTAGCAAATGAGTGGCTATGCCCTTAGGGACGTATTATTCTAGTTGTGATAGACTTCCAATGAGATAGGCCGTGCGGTTATAGGACAATCATAATTGTTCACCATAACCATTCTAATGTGGGCCTACCAAAAAGGAGCATCTAGCCCACAAATTCCAACTCACTCATGTACACTGGTACGAGGTAATTCCGCCACGCGCCGACCAAAGGCCAGCGCACCTCTCAACGTCCGTTCCCAGACTGTCGGTCCGCTCGTCCACATTCCCAACGTCTCGTCCGCCGTCGTCATCACAAGCCCGTCGCTCTCCCCCTCCCCCGTCCACATTCCCAACGTCTCGTCCGCCGTCGTCAACACAAGCCCGTCGCTCTCCCCCTCCCCCGTCCACATTCCCGACGTCTCGTCGACGAAAACTCCAAAAGCCTCTCTCTCCTGCTCTTTTGCTCTGCATCCCTCTCGCTATCGGGCCCCTCGTGCATTCATTTTTGTCGCGACGATGCGGCATCGATCCGGAGCCCCTTTGAAGGAGGACGGATAAATGGAGTGGCGGGATTATCACGATGGTCAAGCAAGAAGGGATTCAGCGTAGGAGCGTGTGGAGATGGGGAGAGAGCATCATGCAACAGATGTGCAGCAGGAAATAGGCCAAGTAGGAGGCGGAGGAGGAGAAGCAGGACGCTTTAACGATGATGAGAAGCTCCTGCTCGTGATCATTAGGTTTGTGGTGTTGAATTGGACGCGGACTCTCCGGGAGCTCAACAACCCTAGGCTCGCTCCTTGTAGTAGACCGTACTCGGCACCATGTGGTTCTGGCGCCCCCGCGAGCGGTTCTCGATGACAGAGCTCATGTGAGTTCCTGCCGTGGATTAATTGCTCAAAGCTTTTGAAATTTCGGAGTGATCGATGGCTTTGAAATTATTGGACGATCACAGCTTAGTCACTGGAATCGGAATATTTCGAGCTAGGTTATCGAATTCTTAGGTTAATTCGGATAGAATTACCGGAAGCTCAGCTTCTGTTTGAGTTGATTAACTTGTAATTTTGACCTATGTTTAGTCGGGTGGCGTAATAGTTGACAGAGTTTTAGATGATCACGCTTTTGGGTGAATGTGAAAGACAATCATGTGTTACAGTTAATTTCTTTACTGTAACTTGGATGGTTTGATTCTGGATCCACCTGCTAAGTAGAATGTGAACTATAGTTAGTGTAGAGCGTTCAGGTTTGCGTGAAAATTGCTGAAAGTTCAGCTCCTTTGTATGGATGCAGGTACCTCAACGATCAGCTTCAGAAGACTACCGTGATAACAAATGCCAACAAGGTGTGAGCAATAGGACATTTGTCAGATTTGTTTCTGTTAGTCGAAATGCATGAATAGGGTGAGAGCAACTTTATGAGTTGAAAAGCAATTGGGAGTAGGACTAGTAAAGACTCTTGTTTCAGCGGAATGTTTCCTTGTTTTGTAAGGGTAAGAGGATTTAATGGTTGATGGCAATGTGCTTTTAGTATTGGTGTATCTTTGCGTTAACTTTTCCGGATTGCTGTTGCAGGATTATCTAGTGGAAACGATAAGATCAATGGCTGAACTCTTAATTTGGGGAGATCAACACGATCCTGCGTTTTTTGAGTAAGTGCTACAAATTTGGTTATATTTTAGAAACTAGTACGATGATGCAACGCAATTGTTCCGAAGACTCTTGATTCGAACGACAGTTTGCATGCTTGATCCGCCATTTCAGTATAGAGTTGCTGGCAGATGAAGTTCACCTAATGTCAGAAGACTGGTTGTTGCTGATTTGAATGTGCAGTTTTTTTATGGAGAAGCAAGTGATGGCAACTTTTGTTCGTATTCTGAGAAGCAGCAATAGGCTAGTTACTGTAGCGGTGCAGCTGCTGCAGACGCTGAGCATCATGATTCAGAACATTCGCAGCGACCATGCCATATGTACGTATTGAGTATGAATATTTCTCTTAAGAGAGAGGCTGTAGTGTAATTAATGATCTGTGTTCTCGTCTGCTGAGCATCCGTTCCGCTTTACACTGCCCTAGGAGTAGATATTGTCCTGGGGACAGCTTTGGTGGAGAGGTTTTTGTTCTCACACGCAGCTTTAGAAGTGCCTATTGTCTATATGTGTAATGACATTCCGTATGGAGTCAAATTCAGCTTCCTACATCAATTGAAATTGATCTTATGTAGTTATTACGTGCCTTTTGCAGACTATCTGTTCAGCAATGAATACATCAATCACCTCATTACATTCCCTTTTGATTTCCGCCATGAAGAGCTTCTGGCTTATTACATTGTCTTTTTGAGGTACTTCAAGTGTAAATCCATCGTTTATTGTCACTTCTATCTCAAATGAGACGATTCATGAGTTATGGAGATAATGTGTTGCTGTTAGTTGATGCGACTCGCAAGAGGCGAGCTGTGAGGTCGCTTGGGTTAGAAGCATGTTCGCAGTCTGCAGCAGCTGACTTTGGTGAATTTCTGTGCTTTGTTTCTTGTCTTTGTGACTCAGGACGATCAGCATGAAATTGGACCGTCACACGGTTTCATTCTTTATCAAGACCAACAATGTTAGTAAAGCGTCTCCCCTGATTCATTTGACTCTCCACTTTCACTTGTCTCTGTCCACGTACCGCAATCTTGCTTCAAGTGGAAGTATACCCTCCCGTCATCTTGAAGCTTGCATTTCGTCTTATTCGAACTAGGGTGACACTATTTATTTTCTAAGATATGAAGTTGGTGTCGGTAGTTGGAGTTGTGTTGGGATACTCTGTAATTCGTATGAGAACGTGATTTGCATCTGCTGTACTTCATCGCTTGTTCACATTCTTTATTATATGCAGGAGGAAGTGGTCTCTTTTCCCTTGTATACTGAAGCTATTAAGTTTTTTCACCATGAAGAGGGCATGGTTCGCATTGCTGTTCGGACAATTACTCTCAGTGTCTATAACGGTCAGTCGAACATCATTTACGAATATGCTTGCTTCCATGCATCATCATCCGTTGCAATGTGTTGTCATTCTCTTATTGTTGTTGACCTCTCACGTTGATGGTGATGGCAATTGACAGTGGACGATGAGAGCATCCGTATGTTCGTAACATGTCAGCCAGTGGTCGACTATTTCTCAGACCTTGTTGTTTTTTTAAGGCAGCAATCATTTGGTCTGGATAGCCTGGTGGCTGAGGTCTCAAAGTAAGTTATCTACGTCCTCTTATATGCCTGTATCGAAATCAGTTCTTTTTGTAGCAGTCAAGAAATACTTAACAAGTATATTGAAGGGTTTCACTCTGGACAGAGTACATCGTTCCTGCCTTTCTAACGTTTATGACTTAATTCATTGTCAGCCTCGATACAGTGTAGACCCTTCGGTATTACAGAAAATCACGCATTGTCTGTGAACTTATGAGCAGCTTAGTTGATTTCTGTTGGTTGACTTTTAGGCTGAACTTGTTGTTGTTGCATTTTAATCTTCCTTTTGTTCTTTGTGATTAGATCCCCAGATTCTGGACAGATGCAGGGTAGGGTGGAAGGAGCTATTGCTGAAATTGGGGACCTCCTCTATTATTGCAACGACATCATAAATTCTGGTGTACCTGCTCTGAAGTCGATCATGACGAAGCATATCATGAACATCCTGGTCTTGCCTTTGTTGCTACCTTCTTTACGCCCTGTCGATAGATGTACCAGCCCACCACCGGTAAGATTCTTCTCCTTCTGATGAAGAAGTAAAAATATCTTCACAACCAGAAAGCCAGATAGGTGTAATTCTTGTTTTGTTGGTATTGTACTAATGAAAGTGAAAGTGAAAGCGATTTTGTACAAGTCTATGGTGGTCAGTGCAGACTAACGCTGGGTCGTCGTTGCAGGATAAACATATCAGCACCTTGACATCGTTGTACCTTCTATTGCGGCTGTTACACGTTGTGCATCACAAAACTTTAGTCAACAGCATTGGGGCTTCATTACTAAGGACGGAACAAGTAGCACCAGTTGATGTGAGTCCTGCTCGCTCACCAGACCTTGTGGATAACGGTGGAAGCATAGGCAGGGAAGCAAAGGAAGCAGGAGAAGAATCCGATGACTCTACTGCCTTACCAACTACTTCAGAAGAACCAGATGGCCGGTATGTCCTACACCTGAGAACGGCATGTATGAAATCATATTGTGTTCTGGCTTCATGTTAAGTGCTATCTCACTTTTGAGAAAGTCTTGTATGGTGTAGAGCCGGTTGAAACATGCTGGTTTTTCTCAAGCTTTATCTGGAGAGTTGTTATTCAATGTTCGAATTGCTGCATATATTGCACCTGATGAGATCATCCATGTTCCCTTGATATTCATGTTTGTTTTGTTGCATTGCAGGAAAACATTGCTGTCATATCTTCTCTGCAACGATGATAAATTGGTGATGGCTTCCCTGTGCCTATCGGTCTCTTTTCTGCAGAACGAAGGTACTACATATGGTGCTTCTACTTCTACAAGTTGAAGTTGTGCTAAAATCATGGACTGTGACTGACTATCTATCATTCGTTTGGGACAGCTTTGGATGAGTCATTGCTAGATGCTCTTGGCATTCTTCCTCGTCGGAAACGCCATAAGAAGCTACTTTTGGTACGTCTTTCTCGCTTTATCTTATACATTTTAACTCAAGTATTTTCTTTGTTTTTTGGCGAAAGTGATTTTAAAGAGTTTGGTTATTTGGTATATCTGCTTTTGGCAAGGTTAAAACTCCACATTCTGAATACTTTGGAGTGTTATATTTCAGCAACAATTGATCGGTGACAAACCTGATTCTGAAGTGGATCGACTTTTCTCCCCTTCATTTGACCGACGGCATGAAGATTTCACGGTATGATGTCAAAATGACTATTTTACTTATTAGCTCTAGTCATGACTGTATAAATCTTTTCATCAATCTGGGGGTAGTACGTATCTGCAAGGGGTTTTCTTAGTGTGCTTCTCTGGAATAATGGCCTCCAGGATAACATGGAAAATCACATCCGTATTCTGTACTGATAGATATCTGTCTTACTTCTCTGGACTTCGACGTGTTGATTTCATTACTGCCATAACTTCATCTCGGTTGCACTTTGAAGTGGACCGAAGGGTTATGCCTGAGGGACTTACTGACAGGCCGTTTTCCAACAGGGTGATGACTGGGAAAATCATCTTGGGGACGATTTATTGTCAGGATCGGTCTCGTTGAGACATCGTAGTCAGGTACCCCATCTGACCCCATTTACTTGCACAGTAACGTGGGCGAATGACCGTTTTGTAGGATGCGAGTTATCAAAATCATTACTCTGAGGGTACTTGTTCTTGCGTTTTGGCTTTCAACAGATGCTTGAAGCGTTGATACAATTGATGTGTCGGAGGCCTCCCCCCTACGCAGAGGTTCTGTGGCAAGCAGGATGGTTACTGCGTCAGCTTTTGCCATACCAAGAGCACAAGATCTCTGACGAACACATGGCATTGCTTAATGTATGCCTACCATTTCATGACAACCTTTGTTGCTTTTCAAAAAATGTTCAAAAAAGTCGAGCTCGGTTAGCGGTCCCGCATCCATGTGCCCTTGTACCGAGATGGTCATTTCCGGCTACTTTGACACTGCAAAGAAATTGGATGGTGCCCTTTGGTAGGACGTTAACTGGTCGGCGATCAATCTTCACAAAGTAAAGTGGTTCTGATTACCGTGTTTCCATGGCAGAGCGCATATGCAGCTGCTCAGCAAGATTTTTCTCTCGAGTTGACTGATTGCTGGTCTGATATCATCCCAGCAGTGATGACTGAAGAATGGAAGATCTGCCGTAAAGGTGATCCGGCTCTGATTTCACGTTTTCTCTTGAATCTATTGATCAGCATGGATTTTGAACTGCTTATAGTGAAACCTGACATCGAAAATCTTAATCAAGCCTGACAAAAAAATTGCTAACAGTCGATAATGTGCTCACAGTCTTGTTTCTGCTTTCTTGGCACAGCACTTGACACACCTATGCTTCAGAAAGATGCTTCTTTTGTGTTGATGCCAAGCCCTCAAACCAACACGGGAGGTATTTTTTCACCACCACAATCAATATATACTCTTGAATAGTATAGGCTTTCTATTCGCTAGTCATGATGTTAGAGCTTCTTCGATGACTCGCAGGGTGCAATTTTGTATAGTAGTTGCTCATTGAGCCTTGTATTCTATGTTGCTCATACTGGGTTTATCTCGGCAGAGAATTTGCCTCCGACGTCTTCTATTCATGTGGGAGAAAGAATGCGGGCATCCGTTAAGGTGTGAATCTCATATCTTGTAGGCTTACTTTTAACCTTTCTACTCTATATTAGTCTTCAACACCCATGGAATTATTACATTATTCATTTATCGGATGGACATATTACGGTTTTGTATCTCTTATTGATCTGGGTTTTGGATTGTTTCAGATTTTGATGGTTCTTTATCAAATGCGAGTCCTTCTCGTCGAGGGGACATTGTCAGAAAAGCCTCCGTTGCTTGAGTTGCCCGAGGCTATGAGGGTTCAACACACAATCAAGTCAACAACAGTGGGCACGGAGTTAAATATTGGTAAATTACTTCTATCGTTCTTTTAAGCTTTGTCACGTTCTTCGTGCAGAGATGCAGAAAGTCGACGTAGCTTGTCGTACCTTCAATATCTCATGCCCCTCTGCTCTTTACAAACCGTTTATCCCGTTTGATTGGAATGAATTTGAGAACAGATAAACTGAAGAATAAAACTGCACCAAATGAGGATGATACGAAAGCTTTGGAAGCTGTGAATATATGGTCGCCGTTTAGTATTTTCAGTAGGGAGGACGCGAACGGGAGTCATCCACTGGTCAACTGGTTGTTGGGATCGGTGGACTAGGGACCCACCGGCATAATTAACAAGAATTCACCGATTTTTGCGTTAAACAATGCACCACCGCTTGATTCATGGTTTTATGGTTGACATTTTGGAGAAAATAAAGACCTTTACATGACTTTCTCAAAATGCTCCATAAAAGCATGGGGCAATATACGGCTGGCTGGTCTCTGATACATCCCGACACTTCAGTGAGTCGTGGTGTCTTTCCACTCGTTGGGCAGAGTGCAATCTAACCTTCAGCTACGACCATTCGGTATCAAAGTTTGAATCTCTGCGGTCTACGTTGCAGTGGACGATGCCATGCCGTGCAGAGTCGCATTTGAAAGAGGGAAGGAGCGGCATGTACATCTCGTTGCGGTGTTGGCTGAAACCTCGGGGTCATTATTGTTGATAGAGGACGTTTCGATCAAGCAGCGTCGAGGTGTGATTCGTGTTACAGCCCCTTTGGTCGGCTCAGATGTAAGTTCCTGGACTCATCTCTTGCTCTTGATTTCGAGGTCTCGCCAAATGCTTCTCTCATACGAACATGGTTCTGTTCGAAACATTAGTTCATCATCCATTCGAGATTACTGGTTGTAGAGAAACTGAGAAGTCTGCTTCTTGGAATGTGGCAGCCGAGAGTGGACGAGAAACATGCGACATGGTTACACTTGCGGATTCGGTCGCCTCATCAGCCCCTGGCAGATGTAGGCAAACTAGGGCTACCAAAAACAAGTCCGAAGGCGAAGAATCTTGTAGATGGGCGATGGACGCTGGCCTTCGACGATGCCGAGTCTTGCAAGCATGCGTGCCTCTTCATCCTGGACAAGTTGGCTAGTCAATGCCAAGCCATCAGACACATAGTCTCACCTTTTTTAGCGACGGATGATGAAACTGATGCTGATGCTGCTGGCACGCAGCAATGATCTAGGAGTATCATATTGTCTAGTTACCAAATGGTACTCTCTGTTTGACAGCCTAATTGTTTTGGTGCGCCCGCTCACTATTGTGTCGGGAAAGCAAGTGGCTAGCCTGGAGCTGAAGCTTTTTTTATGCCATAATGTACAGTAGCCCAATGGGCATTCTTTCTTCTCTCTCGCACCCACCCTACAGTGGCGACAAACGTTTAGGTGCTTCCTGTCCTGCATTCAGGATGGACATGGCTCTCTATCTATGTACAACATTTTCAATCAAAGCTCAGGTACTTTGAATTCCTGCTCATCTGTGACATTGCCGATTCTTGTTCTGAATGCTATTTGCCCACTTCAGACTTTGATCCGATATTTTGATTCTGGCTCTTCAGTGAATGAGATTTTTGGGCATTGTGGGATAGACAGTGATACATTATGATTTAAATTTGTGTTGCAGTACTAGTGGACGAGGCTCTGTTGCTAACGTCACATGTTTTGAACTGATATTCTTAATGTGAATGCTCGTTTAGAAACATTGACACTCGTAAAGTGCGTCTAATACGTCTAAGGTAGACAATGCTAAATCCGTGCATCTCCTTAAACCACCCACTCTAGATTCTTGCCTACTTTCTAGATTTCATGTAGAAGAATGTGCCTTGTGTGCACATGGAGCATGTGAACGGTTTTAGGTAATGTGGTACATGTCACTTCTGAAATTTTTATTTATTTTTATAAGTGCTTAAAAAATATCAAAAAATATGGAAACTTCTTCATTTTTTTGTATTTATAATTGAAAATATTGATTCACATATTCCAACTTTCCAAATGTAGTGTAGTCCTTAAATGCACGGATTTAGCATGGTCTACCTTAATACGTTCACAGGACAAGATTTTCAGCTTTGAAATTCCTCCTTTTGTGGCGAAATACATCTAAGGTTTTTAAAACTGTCACACCACCTTCCATCTACTCTATGCACATTTTCCAATCATTTAGTTTAATCATTTTTGTTTCTTCTACAAACCATCTTTGACAACCACAATAGAGTTACAAATGTATATAATCTATTATTACAAATACAAAGTATAAGTTGTATTTATACAACAGGTGGATATATATACAAACTATATAGAAACTATGAACAACTTACTCAATAAGTAACTTGATTTCCTTCAAGGGTATTAGAATCCCCTCACTTGTAGCCCATTCACTTGTTGAAGATCAACATCCGAGTCCGATATGTCAAAATTATTACAAATATATTTTATGAAATTCATGACACTTTTAGATAGCTCATTCAAATCCTCAGAAACCCTACAACCTCTCCACTAGAATTCAGTGAAAAGTGGCCTTGAATGTGTACCAAGTTAAACCTTCTCAAGAAGGATTTCTTGTGCTCATTGAGCTCTTCAACAACGTTCAAATCCACACAAAACACCTTCGCAATCAAGCCCCTTGCCAACCGTCCATTCGTACTTCTCAACCGTCCATTCGTACTTCTCAACCGTCCATTCGTACTTCTCGTACGTAGTTGTAGTGAGTTTCGAAGATATTTTTAACTTTGCTGTAACGATGATGGTCGAATGGCATCTAGTCCAGTACGATCAATCTACCTTTTTATAATGTTCGGCGATGCATTTATCACATGTCTCTTTGAAAATACTCATGCCCATGGGCACAGTGAGCACCTCCCCTATTTACACATCAACATTAATAACTACACATTGCATGTTAAAATGACACAATCATAAACTTTTTAGAAGAACGAATCATACAAAGTCATTTGTAAGAAAATAACCATGAGAATATTAAGCCAAAATGAATCAAAATTAGCATGAGAAAAAAGAAAAAGAAAAAAAAGACCTGTAACACATCAACATCATAGAAAAAAATAAAAATAAAATCAGAAATGACAAAAATTTAAGAAAATAAAAACTTTAGCATAATAAATAAGTGTCAGAATAACAAAAAAAATCAACAGTACTAAAATTTCAGAATGTGAAAATGGTCAACTTAGCTCACAACCCAACACGATTTCACAAATGTGCCATACAAGAGCTTCATCCGTACCTTGATCAACTTTACTCCTCAAAAACTTTCCAGAGTCCGTTAAGTAAGTGTAATTTGTTAATCTAAGTTTGTGGAAGAATTTAGAATCTTCCACTAATTTCGAGAAGTTTCTATTAGATTTTGGAAACTTTGAAGCTCCCATATACATTATTTATTTTTTCAAAGAATTCTACTAGTCTTACTTTTGACACTCGACAAGCTCCCGTTTCACCTTCCTAGATTCGAGAAGCCTCTGAAGCTTCCGAAAGCTTCCATGGTTCTTTTTGAGATCTTTCTTTGAAACCTTCAACTTCCACTTCTTAGATTCTGAAAACTTCTACTTCACCTTCTTAGAGGTAAGCCAAAATTAAGTGGTTTCCCTCACTTCTTGGAGGTAAGCCAAAATTATGAGGATTTGCTCACTTTCATTCCTAACATCCTCTTCTTAAACAATGGTCATGATTCGAAGAATCATGAACTCCTCCCGCCTTCTCAAGGCGTTCATAGTAAGTTATGCTCTTCCGGTTTGTCTATCAACTTAGCATACATTGAGATGATTGTATCATACCACCTTGGTTCTTTGCCGTTGCTTTGGAGTCTTAATACTTGGGTGAGATGTAGTTTATAGAGGCCTTAATTTTCATCTCACCCACATAATGCCTCTAAGTCTACAGCCATAAGACCACCGTCTGTGCCATCCAAATAGCTCACATATCGGTTATTGAATATCTAAATATATATAATATATTTTATTATAGTAGTTTGTATAGTTATTATAAACTTAATAAATTGAATTGAAATCTATAGGAATAGGTGATAAAGTTATTAGAATAATTATAAATAACATTGAGAATGACAACTTAGTGACAAGTACATGATTGTATGCTAAGAAGGATAAATAAATTGTTAGAATTGGAGAATATCAGATGTGAGGTAGTAGTAGACTAATATTAGACGTAGATAGGCAATTAACCCATGGATGTCCTTCAGGCTCTGTAGGTGTGGAGACCGTAGTGCTGCTATACGATGCTTAAACCTCAGTTTTTCATCGTAGCGAGAGTTTTTTATGATCAATCAACCATTGACGATGCAAATGCACTCCCGTCAGTGTGCAATCGGCGCACATTCCGCAACTTCTGCACACATATGTTGTCGTCGGGTAGCCCGGACCACTGAGGATGATACTCTTCTATAGTGCACAACTTTCCGCCAACTATGAAGGTAGTACCGGTACCTGCAATTCAACATCTGCAAATTTAGATTGGATTTCTCCGCGAGTTATCAAAATGGCGCCAATGCAATTGCACATGCGGAATCTTGTACACCCTGGCCGGAGCTTCCATGCTTCTTCCCAACTTCGTGTAAAGCCCAAGCCCTTCGATGCAAAACGCCGACAATTGCACTTCAATGCGCAACTTCAATACAACATACCACATTTGTCGGCGAGAATCCAAACAATCAGCACGAATATTAGTAGTATCAAAGTTTTTAGCACGCTTCCGCTTTCGAATGCCACTAACATGAAGTTAGTACAGAAAAGAGCTTTAGGATCTCACTGAGGAGCTATACAAGAAAGAGAAGTTGGAGCTGGCAAGACAGACTGTGTTTATTTTTGGTCAGAGACTCAAGCCTCACAATCTGCACAAATTCACAGACGAGGTCCAACCTGACGATACTGGAGTCTCCCGACAAGAATCTTCACCTCTTGTTCAAAGCTTTGTCTCTTGGCGAGAAGGATTTTTCAATCAGAAAAGCTACTCCACGCTGCAAGTGGCTTGTGCGGTTGACGTTCCACGCTCCCTCGCCCACGAATATATAACCTCTCAGTTCGTTTCTCTCCCTGTTGGCGGCTTGGAGCATATCATGACCGCGTAGGAGTTTAGGTCAAAAAACAAATTCCTGTCAAAGAGGAGTGAAAAATTACTTCAAAAACTACACGCAGATCAATCCATCATTGCAACCCACAAAAACAGAGGTTGAGGAGACTAGTATAACTACACGGATACTAGTCTCCTCCAACTCCCCTTGAATCTTTTGCATTGTTTTCCAGCGTGACTGTCCTACAACTCCGTTTCATGGGGTGCCTGTATATACACCGTACGCTACGTGTTACGTGCGATTGCGGCACGCTCAGACATTCTAAAGTAAATTAAAAAGGTAAGGATGAAGGTGAGGGAGTAGGATTTCTCTGTCATACTTCCTATCTCTCTCTCATATTATTTTTTGTCTCATTTTTTTATACTTGTCTCTCTCTTTTTGCTAGGATTACAGTTTTTTCCTTTTCTCTCTTGTATATGTGTATGTGTTGGTGTGGTTTAAGATGTTTCTAGGTTGTAGCTGTTGTGAATTGAGTTTGGTGATCTAACATGGGAAAAACATGCATGTAGAATGTATAGAATGGTTTATGTGAGTTTTAATATGGGTGAATTAGTATAGAAGATAGGAGATATGGAGTTTCAACCCTAAGAGAAGGTCGTTGACTTCGGAAAGCATTGATGTGCAATTAGAGATAGATCTGAGAGTGCTCTTTAAAAGAGATGAGCTTCTTGAAGATAACTTTTCACAAGCCTAAGCGCGTGATTATAGGAGTAAAGAGGAGGGAGATACGACGATTATCACGAAAAGACTTTACCGGCTTGCGGCGGGCGGCATGGCTCAAGGCTGCTAACTTTGGAGAGCGACGGTGTGTAATTGACATAGATCCGAGAGTTGCCTTTGGACAACACAAGCATCTGAAAGATAGCTTTTCAACGAGCCCAAGTGTGTGTGGCAGTAGAGCAAAAAAGAGGGAGATAAGACCATTTTAGTGATCGAAGGTCTGGTTACGGTTGAACCTTGCTTATATGTCTACTTTTTCTATTGTTTGTGTGATTTTCATTACATTGATTGTGTGTTGATGGTGGATGATTTAGTATGTATGAATGCATGATAGTTATAACTTCATTCTCCTAGAGGTTTGTAATCTATTGCTCAGAAGAGCTAGATTAGGATGTCTCCACTCTCCATAGACCTAACACTTTGGCTTTTCTCCCTACCGGGTGAATTGGTTACATACCGCGTAGGCGCGTACAACTTTCTCATGAGTTGACACCTTTGTTGACATCATCTTAACTTCCTAATCTCATATATGACGAGGTGTCCTTTGTGCATAAGCACCGCTCTTCTTGCAAAGTTACCTGCAAAAGTGTGCATGTCGAGAGCCTTATGAAACTCTAACTACTTTAACATTCCCGTATTACTCAAGAATGCCTTCAATTCAGCGAATGCAATATGACATTCCTCATTCTATTCAGTCACATTTCTCTCGTTGAATTAAAGATCAAAGGGTGATTTAACAACCTTATAAAAGTTTTTAATAAACATTCTATAATAGTTTGTCAACTCCAAGAGAAACTTAACACCTGCTACTCTGCTATTTTAGACACCTGGTACTCTTAAATGGAGGTTCAAGGGTGCTTCTTCGGCGAGGAGATTCTCCGTGCTCAACATGATGAAGGGCTTGAAGTACGTGTGAGTGCAAGGCGTGGGCGCCACCTCTGGCGGATTCTCTACTGAGGGCAGCAATGTGGGCATTACTTGAAATTGTCCTCTGCAAGTGTTAGATGTGCACGTATAGTATTTGTTCATATTAGCTTGTGATTTATGAAGCATGGTCATACGTGACTGACTTAGGGTCTTGCATGAATATTTCACTTGCTGAGTTTGGTAAGGCCATATGATGATGTTGCAGCATGGATATATGTTTTGTTGTATTGTATCCACTTTAGTAAAATGATGATAGGTACGTAATCTGAATCATCTCACTTGATTTTCTAATTGCAAGCAATTGTTGCAATTGGCGAATGCACCAGTGTATAGTAGCAATGACTGTATAGAGTACGCAGGTAGGTTTGGGAACGTGTAGGTAGGTTCGGGAGTGTAGAGGCAGGTTCGAAAGGATGGCAATATCTCCGAAATGAGAGTGTATCATATAATGTAGTAGAGTAATGCCGTAAAGTTTGTTTTCAGGTTGCATTGATATGATCAGACGGAGGAAATAATGAAGCTTAGTGGCGCTTTCTGATGCAAAATTGCTAGCATGGTGATGAGAAGTGGGCCAACTAGAAAGAAGATTGTGTGCTTTGTAAAGTGAACTGTGATAAAAGGAAAACTGCAATTTACGCATCATGTAACTTATTGGTCATGAAGAAGGAATCCGCCAAGAGAGAGGAATTTGCCATAAGAAAGGCAGAATAGAATTTTTCATGAGAAAGGTAGAATAGAATTTGTCATGAGAAAGGCATAAATTAATGAGAAAGCCAGAAAGGAATTTGCCTAGAGAAAGGAATTTGCCAAGAGAAAGGAATTGGCCAAGAGAAAGGCATGATTACTATCACTTGTTATGAACAAGATCACTTGGAAAATGCAATATTTAGTAAGCAAATGACTGCCTTGAAGGACACGAATTTCATTGAGGTGACAGTAAAGTGTCCATGTGTCATTTGAAAATGGATATGACATGAATAATAAAGTTGCATACTTCCAAGAGAGTGCCATGTGGTGTATGATTGCGGAAGCATTGTGGAAGGGATATGATGTAATATATTTGACATTGTTTGAGTATATACACAGTTTGATATTTGTCTTTCCAAATGCATGTAAAGATTCAAATGGAGTGTGTAACTGTATATATCAACATTCATTTGAATATAAAAACAATCTGGAGTCATTGTGGTTTGTCAAATGAAAATCAATATGTGAAAATTTCAAACAATTGTTATGCTAAACCTTATATATATCTATCAATTGAATGATGTATGTGTCGTTCATATACAATGATCATGTGTATGAAAATTGTACACAAGTTAGTTGGGAGGAGTTCCACCATAAATGTCTTGATATGGTTGGGATAAGATTCCTTGACACTTACGTGTGAAAGCATTATAATTATATGTTTTATGATGTATGATTGTGAAGTATGTGGATAATGATTGATATATAGTGAGTCAAATAACAAATCCATATGTTGTAAAAACAACTCATTTATCCTAAATTTTGATTATGGAAGCTAGAGCTAGTGAAGGATAAATAAACAAGCTTACCGTGTAAATAATTATTTTGAAATACGAAAAGCCAAATTAAACATTATACGAGTATTCTTGGCACTATTTACTTAAAAGAAAATGTGAAAAATTTTCTAGCTACAAAATATAGAATGGATTCAATATCAGAGGTGCTACATTTGGGTGTACTTGATCCATGCATGTGGTCTGTCTCTTCCATCATGACATGGATATACCCATGATTATCATGCATGCGCATGGCCATGCATGCATAGTTTGCCTCTACGCAAAGCACTCTCCTGGTCTGAATTTGCATAGAAACTGCTGGGTAGTCGATACGGTCAAGGATCGAGGATTCGATCCGGGGAAGTAGTTTTGTACTTAGGAGGATCCAGGGTGTTCTTGCGGAATCAGGGATCAGAAAAGGTTTATAATTTACTCTGCGCATACAACAATCTTGATTGAGGTGGATTTTGCCGAGAAGCAAGCGCGGATTTTGAGGTTATTCAACACTACTGATACGTGAACTTGAGACCTGCCATCGCTCAGTCTTGTTCAGCATTATATGAGATTTGTTTCTCTTTCTTTACATGTACTCTAGCATCGGCTAGGGCTATTCCTCAGCTAGTCAGGACTATCATTTCGGCTCTCGTCCTACGTAAGATTTTGACTCCAACGTTTCTGCGAGCAGCGGCTCTAACTGTTTAATGTGCAACATGTGAAAACTATGAAGATGCGGCGAGTGCTTCTCGGAAGATGTTCATGAGCCATTGCTTCTGATTAATGGCTCGGAGGATAGTGAAGCATACTTCAACATCATACCGTCATATGCAATCGACTGGACCCTAAGGAGATGCCTCGGTCGTGTGATTGAAGAGTGTCCGTCATTTAACAGAACCGTGTGCACCAATTAGTCGTACTTGGTCATCACTGTGTTTTTGTCTCCTAACATGCACTACGACATCAGCGTAGACTATCTCTATCTTTTCGGCGTTCATAGGGTTTTACGCCTGGTCTTTTTGACTTTGTAAGGAAGACGTGAGCAGTTGTGCTAGCAGCAGCTCCAACAGTTTAATGTGCAACGTCTTTATTGTGAAGATGTAGCGCGTGTTTTTCGGAGAGCTACATGAGGCAAAGCTCCAAACAGCTCGGCGGACACAGAGCATTCTTAAGCATCATCCTGAAGCATGCATTTGACCGGACCATGAGGAGAAGCCTCTGTTTATTGGAGAGTGTTGGTTATTCTGCACTACTCCGAGAGTATTGGCTCTGTATACACGATTATTCTGCACAACTGAGAGAGTGTTGGCTCTGCGTACAACGTTTGACTTTTGTAGTTCTCGTTGAGCAAGAATGAGGTTAACGAATTGTTGGTCTTGAATTCATCACAAGTGTAGTGAATCCCTTACGTTAGATAACGTTCGCGTGATAAAAAAATTACTACAGCAATCGCAAAGGTCAAGTACTTGTCCCTCATAATCGTGGCTAGACACCACATCTACAAACACAACATCTTCCTGATCAATATGCGCGCGTCCGGACAACATTTGGCTTGACAACTTGTAGCAGCTCAACATGAATCCGAGCGGTCTCGCGTTCCGGAGTGCACATAAGTTGTCGGATAAATAAAATGTTGAAGGAGCTAGGATCCGAGCGGTGTAATTCTGTACTTAAGAAGATGCCAAGGACGGTGGTCCGCTTGAGGTATCCCCCAACAGACTTAGAGTGGACCCGGAACGGCCAGTTTTATGCACACTAGGATGCGTAGCCTGTTGTTACCACATTAGCGCTCGTCCTGGACCGGACTTTGAGCCAGTGGCGCCAAAGTTTTGAACGTGGCGATGAGTGGCTGTTTTCTGGCGTGAATCACAGGCTGTCTCTATCCCGTCGTTTTTGTAGTCTTGTCAGTCTTTGATGGTTGTTTGTCTTGATTTCTTGTGTCATTTGTTGGTAATGTCAGATATTGGAAGAGTTAATGTTGTTCTTGTTTTGGACTTTCTTTCTTGCACTTAGCCACTACGATGGAGGTTGCTCGTTTTGTGTCTGATGGCTTTCCCACGGGTGACGTGATTGTTAGCGAGATTTGCGATGAGGTTCCAGAAACGATGGTCTGTACTTTTTAGATACTTTGGAATAAAGTCCTCGAAGTCTGGTCGGGATTACTGAGAGCACACCACCTCTGCAGAGCAAGTCGCCATCAAGGAGCTCTATTCTTTAATGTACGATTGTCCCAAACCTCCAAATAGAGAGATTAGTCTTCCTTTTGCGAGGGGTTTTATATCGATGTCGTTGGGGCGTTGCGTGAACTGGGCTCAGTTTTCAGTATAGAGACTGAAGGTAAGGGAAGCATTGAGTTAGAAAGCAGAGGCCAGAAAAGAGAGGAGACTGAAGGAGGGTGAGATTGGAGATGATGAGTCTCCAGCCGTATTAGAAAAGAAGCGGTTTTCAGCTGGTTGTCCGCAGATCGGCTTCCTAGAGTCATTATGTTTGAAGCCGAAATCGGAGGAAGTGTTGGAAGGAGCGGCCATGATAAAGAAGTGCGCGAGTAGGGCTGGAAGGCATGGCGTAATTCAAAGTTGGGGGCCATAGGAGGTAGAAAGTTTAACGCAGGTGATTCTAAGTATAAAGGTGTTGTTGGAGGAGGCTACAACGAGCTTAGAGCAAGGTCGTCACGAGCTATTGTTCATTGAAGAGAGGTTGCTCAGAAGTTTGTTTCTGCGCAGTGATCGCCAGACAATCTTGAGCGAAAGGAAGAGTCACTTAGTACACCTCGGTGAGCAAGAAAGAACGCCGAGAAGTACTTTAGACGTGCAAGCAACACATTTTAAAAGTCAGAGTTGTTCAATGACTCCATCAGTCGAGAGGAAGTCAAGCCAGTTGCTGCTGAGCTCTCCAGAGTGAATGCTGAGATTGAGTTTATCTTAATGAAGAAAGGTTTAGAAGATAGCGTCATTCGCATGTACGTCACGGCCATTGCTGGGTGCGAGGAAAAACCGGAGGGCGTAAAGCCGTGCAAACCAAATTTTTTATGTTGGGCAGCGAGCATGCGGCGGGCAGGACATGCACTGTCTTTCGTCCCGCCACTTTCTACTTCCCGTCCTATCGTATCGTATCGTCGTATTGAAAATGAGCCGTCTCGTTCTGGAGTTTTATCACGTCCTGTGACATGGACTTATATGCCTCCAAATCTCGAAAACTAGGATTTGATCCAAACTAACCATAGGCCTTGCAACCAAGCTGAAACACAAACACAATTAGAACATAGATATCAAACATAATCAAAGTGTCAAAATAATCAACTATAACCAATTAAGGCTGAGGGGTTGGTATTCTTACCAGCACCATTCGCTGCACTTTCTCGCTTGGATTATAAAGGTGGCGACCTTCTCCATCGAAGGTCCCACGTTTATTCACTGACCACTTAAGAATTTCCCCTGGTACAATTCCTACATCTCTTTCGAGAGACTCATACAACATCGTCACCATGACGTTACTCCGTCGCTCCACTTCCGCTAGGCGACTCTCAAGCCTCGTTGCCATGGTGCTTGGAACTTGCACACGGATCAGAGGAGGGCACTCTTCACCCGCCATAACAACCTCTACAGACACAGACGAAGAACAGACGCAGACGATCTACAATATTCAGCGGAAGCGGAAACCCCTTCTTCTACACAAGTTTCAAACGAGACAGAAGCAATTGTCAAGGGTAACAATACTCAGTAAACCTTTCATTAAAATGAGTTGAGTGATGAGTTGACAGCTTCACACCATCAGGTCGATAAAGTTCGAGAATAACACCAAGCGAACAAAAAACAAAAAAAGACCTGAATAAAAAGCTGATTAGCTTTGATCTGAGCGAGATCTGCAGGGTTTGGAGCACCGACCAGCTCCTGAAAGTCGACAAGGATTTGCTTCACTGTGATAGCCGGTCTCCAACCCTGCCAACCAGACTCAACACTCGGATAAAGTGAAAAAACAAAACAACAGTGTAAATTATGTGCAGATGATATATTAGAATGAAAGTAACTTTCCGTAGAGACGCTTACTGAGGAAATACACGAACAGCAAAATAGATAACGCATTGAGAAAAAGAGAAGCGCTTTCAAGAAATGACTTCGAGGATATCAAATAATACGAGAGATATACTGGAAAATGAACTAGCCAGTATTGAAACCTGTTCTATGAGGTTTGAGCAATATAGGGAATGCTCTATAGCTACCTCTACACGTTTAAATTGGAACCTCTCCAGGATGTGAAAAGCACGGGTCAGCTGCCACTTGCACGCACGTACATTTACGATGTCATTCTATGCCAGTTGAATGTACCTTATTTGTTATGGAACCTTATTTTTAAATAATGCATTCAACATTTTTGGTTAAATGTCGTTAATTTAGTTGCCACTAAATTAAGGCTTGTAAGTATTTTTTCATAGAGCTTGTGGACCTTTTACCGTTGTCTTTCTTACATGTGATCAATGTTATTCTCCGACTGTAATAAATGAATTGAATTAAAGTATGAATTACAATTTAAACACAAGATGCAAAATATTGTTAATAGTCATGTTTATGTTTAATATCTTTTGAAGTTTACACAATTGAGTACACATCATTCGATACAAGTACATCAAAAACAAGAAAACTTAAAGTATAGCCTATTGGTACTTTAAAGTTAGAAGTACTTATACCTTGTTTCTTAAATTGGTGAAATTTTTTTCATAACAATATACAAAACTGATCCCGGTATAATATAACACATGATTTTAAAACTGAAACAAAATAAAGGAATATCTAAGAAATTTTTGATAAATTTGATTTTAAAAAGAAAATTAAAGTTTAATACGACCATTGTTGCAGAAAATTGCAACGCATACGCATGCTTACAAACAGAATAAAGTTATCGAGTAGCATTATCAGTCTGTTTAAAAACTCCAAGTCACAGAAAATACATTTTCATCTCAAGAGTGGAACATTAGTTAGCATCGTTGGAGACTTATTTTAAACAGCGATAGGGGTTGGCCGAAAGGAAGGTCTAATTTGAAAGTTTGTCAGCCTCTAATTGGGCAAGAGTTTCAGGATCCAGAATTTTGTCACAATTTTTTTTTTTTTTTTTTTTTTTTTTTTTTTTTTTTTTTTAATTCACAAACCTTGTTTTTTGGCGTTCTTTAGGAAATCGGGTTGCATCTCGCCCTTGAGTTGAATTAACGTCTGCGCTTCATTCTCTAATCGATCTTGTTTCTGGTCCCTGTCGTTAGCTTTTGGTTGTATTGCACTTATTTTTATTTCAAGTTACCTAGTTTCTGATCATTCTTTGTAAGACGATGTAGTACTTCGAAATTCTTATTCACTTAACCAAAGTCATCTTTAAAGGCAAATTCACCGTCGCAATCATATCTATGATAGGGATTTTTTGTAGTGATGCTAGTGTTCTGAATGTGTTGCAAATTCATTGTTGGAGAAACTAGAGAAACAGGGAAACAAAGTAACAAGGATGAAGCGAAAAATGACGGAAGCGAAGTAGGGAAGGATAAACTTAGAGTTAAATTTACCATCATTTAGTGACCACTGGAGTTCTGATGGGCTCCGACTGTAACTGAGAGTAACCACGGTGTGCTTATTGTCTAAATGTTGTTGAGCGCGAGTTTTCTCATCTTTGCGAACGTGTGGCTGCATGTGCAACACGTTTTGTTTCTACTTCAAGTAAGCTTCTGGTTACTTCGTTTGTACCGTGCTTCATCCGATCAGTTTAGTTTCTTAGTTACTAAAAAAGAGAGCACATTTGATTTAAATACAAACACATACAAGTTACCGGCACATCCCTACTCCACATGTGTTATGTAGAATTGAGAAGTAGAACTCACTTATAGATCCGATCACACAGCAGTGTTCATGCTCTTCTCTTAAAATGGTTGGTTTTCATTTTTATTAGGCCTAGTCCGAATGTGTATAAAAAACAATGAATAAAAACAAATTTTACGATCAACCTGTTGCCAACAAATTTAAGAGATGGCAATTTAAACAATTTGCCTCTAATAACATAAAATTTTATCACTTTTTCTCAAATTTTTATTTTATAACGGCCAGGAGTCTTGCCTTCCTTGCCCTTCTTATTCTGTTTGTTGTGCAATACTAGAGGCTCCTACACGAGTAATAATTGAAAAAAGTAACAAATATAGTAATTTATTTCAATGCCATTAAAAAATAATTTAAACGAACATTTATGTATCATCAAGGATAAGTCATTCCAGACACTATCTCTGTTTGCATCGAATGTTTAAATCTACTATTTCTATATGGTACCGTAGTTTTTCATCAAACCGTTATGTTCGGAAGAGAGCCCCCTTGCTAGGATCTCACTCTTCTATAAACCAAGTAATCAACGAAGAACTTGATTTAAATAACAAATAATAACTTATAAAAAATACTATAATTTCAACTATCTTAAGACATGAAGCATTTGATTCTAACATGGAAAGACATATTATAGAGGAAAGGCATATTGTAGGAGGTAATAAAGTGGTGCGGCAACCGGAATAGGAATGACTAGGAAGCCAAGATCCCTCAATGTGGATGATGAAGCAGCTCTCATATCGACGCATCTACTAGCTTGTAGTCCGCGTTTATATAGTTGCATAAAATCAACAAATATGCTAAAGATTGATGAATTGCAATGAAATTCTTGAACTGATACATATCATGAATGAAGACTTTTTTTATGTAGTTACAAAACATATATCAAAGTTAAGTTTTGACATTCATGAAAGTCCATCACCTATTTTGGATCCATTCACTCCAACTTGTTTTTTTAGAAAATTTCCTAACATACAATACTTATCCCTTGTAATCACAATAATTATCGCAATACCATTCAAACGGGTTCTATGTTTGTTGGTTATTTGAGATTATAAATCAATAACTTAGATTTGAGTTTTTGGTTCAAATGAAGAACTTTATATCCCATTCATAAAAAAGTTTGAATAGAGTAATGCCTTACTTTATAAAATGTAAGTGCGGCCATCCAACTATCATGTGATGTGTACGCTAGCTTAAATCTTCTTTGAATATACTTCATTACCGGTTGGCTTACAATCAATGATATTAGAATATAATTTACTTATGAAAATTTATTTCACTATTCTTAAGCTCTTATTTGCATGATGTCAAAAGACTACTTAATATGTATCTGTGCCATAAGCAAGTGAAGTGTAGTGCATGAATAGTTCGCTATTAGCATTAACTAATTTCACATGATTTTGAAAGTCATAGTAGACAATTCTAGAAAGCTGCATTTATATGAAACTTAATTTTTGTCAAACTTGTCATCAAACCACAGTATTAAATAGTGATTTGAAGATACAGTGTTGGTACATATCATTACTCCCTCTATTCCATTTAATTTATTCAATATTTAAACTCACTCTACTATAGTTACATAGATTTATTTGTAAAGATCGACGGCAACCGAAACAACTTTTTGCTATTTTGGGTAGCTTAGATTGAAAATTACTATTCAAGCTCTTAAGTAACACAAGTCAAAATAGTTACCAATTTTACAAGTGTTGCGTCCAAAAACTCCAAAAACAACAATTTCCAGTAATTGTACAACTTATTTTTTTCAAAATTTGTCCAAATTCGAGATTTTGGAATTTTTCTAAAATATTTTTGTCAAAATTCACAAAATCATACAGGCACCTACTCATCTTCCAATTTTACTTAAACCAAGGATATATAATGTGATTCGTGTTTTTTTTGTCGTTGGTTCCAAACCTTTTTTTTTAGAAATAATTTGCATGAAGTGATGAAGGCCAAAGAAGTGGGATGAGTCTCCAAAATTTTGCATGAGGTGTACCCTAGTTGATTACCTACATAGAAAAAAAGTATGGGAAAAATGTTACAGAAGATAACAACCTTCAAGTTTTCCTTTGCACCATGGAGACAATGTCTCACAATGGATGCCCAAAAAAACTTTTGGACCAACTTTAACTGTGATGATCTCTCAAATGGTTTATATCCAACAGTTGAAGTTTTACACAGTAGTATTGATAATAGGTAGGTATGGTTGGAAGTACAAAAGAATATTAAAAAAATTTACCATATCTCAATTGCAACAAGGTGGTAGAAAATCGCAGTTTTTTATTTTGAAAGTCTAAAATACACTTGGAATTTTAGGGGTTTAGTGTACAACACTACAATACCAAGTTAAAACACATGCTTATGAGAATTTGAACTTCTACTGCTTTACAACTTTACTTATTCACAACACCATCATTTTAGAAATGTTGTATGAGTGCAAATACAACTAAATATTTACAATATACACGCACTTGAGATGTAAATTGTCAAATAAAGACGGAAAACTCATACCACAATTCCACTACTCTAAATTTATCACCCGAACTCGAACAATCAACTAAAGAAGTCAACCCAGAAACAATGCTATCCATTACTAATCAAAACCTATATATCTTAACTTGTGCAACCATACGAAATCTCACATTGCATTGAAATAAAACTGAACAAAACCAAGATCCTGAAACCTTTCACGACCTATTTGCACTCAGATTCTGAAACCGTTCAAAAACCAAATAGAGATATTGATATAAAAAAGACTCGAATCTTCATCAAGCACCTGTACCGAACTATTCTACACAAGATCAATGTGTGAAACACAACCTCATTACAAGATAGTAATACGTTCTGAGCTGAATCAAAGTACTTGTACAAGCTTTTATACACGAATGTATTCAATCATACAGTACAACTAAACTACATATTTCTAGAAAATGCCGGGAATAAGAACACTTCTGTTCTCAGGAAATCCTTCCACTTTCTTCCTGTACCACTGCTTGGTACTGAAACTCCTTCCTGTCAAGTAGCACAACACGAACCAAGCCAAGCACCAGCCGAAGAAAGTCTGACTAACAAGCGCCATCCCTACAAAGTCGATGATCTCGAATATGTAGTGAGGGCACACAAAGACACCAAAGAGGCCACCTGTGGGGACGATGTACTTTCTGTCACCGTCCTTGCGAAGATTGGCCAGCATCCAGTGATGGTACGCATTTCCTGCTATTCCAATTGCAAAGAGCGCAAAGCCTAGCCACTGCAATTGAGGAAAGGGGACTGTCATGCCTGCTGATAAAAGCTGCGCGTAGATGAGGAAGAATGTTTGGAGCGTGTAGCCGGCTGAGATGAAGACCGTGTCTTCCAGTGCTACTGAGCCTGAGTACCTGTGCACCAGTAATGCCTGCAACCGAGAATCATCAACCGAGAATGTCAGGAAAATATGAATCTGAGCTCGGTGATCCACAACAATAATGATGCTTGTTTCGAAATGGAATTAAATTTGAGATAGTGCATGACTACAGCTTTGCAGGATTGCTGAACATGCAGTGTACAAATACCATAAATCGAAGGTTCCTCTTATTTAATCACCTTATAAATTGCTGTGGAACCAATACGGAATGTGCAATTTGTAAAAAGCTGTTCGTCTATGTCATGTTTGATGAATTGGTGGCCAAATCTTGAAACTTCCACTATACATTCAAAAGGAAATGCAATGGATACTCTTCTTGAATGTATCAGCGAGGGACCAACAAGGAATCTTGAATGTATCAGCGAGGGACCAACAAGGAATCTTGAATGTATCAGCCAGGAATCAATAAGGAATGTATAATTTCATGTCAATGTGTCATGTTCAATGGCTAGTGGCTAAATCTTGAAAATTACAAGGCTCCATTTCAAAAAGAAAGTATTCGTTTTGAATCGAACTTGACAAGACCTATGTATTATTTACGAATAACTTTGAACCACAACAGAATGTCAATGTATCATGTTCAATGATTGGTGACCAAATCTCTTAAAAATATTGGTTCAAAGATCTCTGTGACCAAGGAGCTCGAAGCACCAATCGATATGCAATTTCTAAGGAGTGTCAATAGTCAAATGTAGACAGTTCTCTATTCACAAGGAAAAGAGTGTCCTGAGTGTATTGGTTTTGAAATGCAGTAGCATGTTATTCATGACAGTTCATTATAAGGAGATATTGGTTCTAGATTACAGTGCATGTTGTCCTTGACAGGAATAATTACAATGCATTCAAACTCTCTGGCTTACATTCTTACACCAGATGACGAACAAGTTATCATTCTTCTCTAATCTATGGAAATACATATCCACACAATTGCTGCAAGAAATCTTAATAGGTGAAACCAAAGACTCAATTGATGTTGTTTCAATACAAATGAGAGCGAGGGTTTAGGGTTTGGCACCTCAAGCACTCGTTTAACGAAATGAATAGCCAGCATGGCGGCGACAAGCACCACACGATCATCACCAGCAGCATCAAACTTAAAAACCGGCAAGACACCAAAGTAATTCGCCAGAAATGCGCAGGCGACAAGAGCGGCAGGGGAGTAAACGATCAGCATGGCAATCTTGCTGGGAATCGTAGCTGCAGCGCCCTTATCGTTAGCAGCAAACTTGGAGTACTTCAAGTTGTTGCCCGTCATTTCCTTGTACGTGAGATTAGGCCCGCCCAGGAGAAGGAACGCCTCCATGGCGCATACCAGCACGCTCGTATTGTCGGGATACGGAAAGAAGCTCGCCATCGCCGCAGCCCGCTTCTGCTCGATTCTTCTATGCCCAATTCTTGTATGAGTAAGAGATCGATTCAATGGCTGGTGGCCGATTGGAGGTCTATTGATGCGGCATGGAAATGCTGGTAAGAAGTGAGATCCTAATTGAATGGCTAGCACTTGAGGAGACATGAGACTTGAGTGCAAGGAATGGGATTGTGGGTGGTGGTTGGAAGCCCGGTCTTGCTTCCACTGGTGATGGACGTCATTCCACCGGTGATGGTCGTCATGGTAGCCCTGTTTCCTATCGAAGAATGCAAGTACAAGAGTGCAAGCGTGAAGCTTGTGGCTTTTTGCATCAAGTGGTGAGGCTCAAAACTTTGATGGTGAGGCTCGCTCTTGTGGGCTTTTCAACATCCTTGTGTGGAGCTCAAGGTATGCCTTTGCATCAAGTGCAATACGGAGGTTTTTGACAATAATACTCATAATAATATTACATGATGAATTTGAAAACTTTGCAACAAGTTAATTACTAAAGTCGTAGGTTTATTGTTGAACTAGTATACCAATATTAGCCTAACCTATGGGTATACATGCATTACATTCAATTGTCCTCATGCCTACATGGCAGTAACCCTTTCCCGCCAAGAAGGTCCTTATACGGTATACAAATCCACAATGTATGAACAATCGTACATGCCTGTCAAAAGGTCCCCTGACCCAAGAGGGTTGACCCCTCGTGCTCCAATTAAACATTTTTGAATATCTCACTGCGCATCGACTTCAAAAGGTTCTTGAAAGATGCATAATTGGCGTGAGTCAGCAATCAAATGCAACATACGAATATTCACTTGCATATGTGGTTTATCTTTTATGAGCATCGCCAACTTGGAGGACAATGTTTGAAATAATTTGGACAACTATGAAAATTGTCATTGACATGGGCAACAAGGGTGAGAGAAACACTAGTGATACACTTTCTTAAACCCCAACTTTTGTACTCAAGAAGATATCAATATCTATACTGATAGGAATACGTTCTAAGCCGGATCAAAGTACCTGTACAAGCTTTTATACACGAATGTACTCATACATACAGTGAGTACAACTAAACTACATATTTCTAGAAAATGCCGGGAATAAGAACACTTCTGTTCTCAGGAAATCCTTCCACTTTCTTCCTGTACCACTGCTTGGTACTGAAACTCCTTCCTGTCAAGTAGCACAACACGAACCAAGCCAAGCACCAGCCGAAGAAAGTCTGACTAACAAGCGCAATTCCTACAAAGTCGACGATCTCGAATATGTAGTGAGGGCACACAAAGACACCAAAGAGGCCACCTGTGGGGACGATGTACTTTCTGTCACCGCCCTTGCGAAGATTGGCCAGCATCCAGTGATGGTACGCGTTTCCTGCTATTCCAATTGCAAAGAGCGCAAAGCCTAGCCACTGCAATTGAGGAAAGGGGACTGCCATGCCTGCTGATAAAAGCTGTGCGTAGATGAGGAAGAATGTTTGGAGCGTGTAGCTGGTTGAGATTGTGGCCGTCTCTTGTAGTGCTATTGAGCCGCCTGAATACTTGTGCACAAATAATGTCTGCAACCGAGAATCAGTCCACGAATCAGAAGTCTGTACATGAGTTGCTCTCTGGTATGAGAGCGGCGCTCCACAATCTTGTTCGGGGGTAGTTGTGATTGTGCTCAACAACATGCAGTGTGAAAATACCATAACCACAAGGTAGGTTTTACATCGAACTCACGAAGGATTGCAATTTCTAAGAGTTAATGTCAATATGTCATATGGTGCTCAAACCAATGTTGGCCTGGTATGGCTTCAAATAAAAATAATGAGTTGATGCTATACCGGTGCAACAATAGTTCAAACCTTAAAGATTTCATTTCAGTAGAAGATATACTAGTTTCGATTCACTCTTTCAGAATCTTTGACATTCCAATTTGACATTCCAATGAAATGATGATCATGACTAATTAGTAAGGAAATGAGAAATTGATATGAGATTACAATACATGTTCTTGACAGACTCAGCTTACAATTGGCCATTAATATTCATGAGAACTACAGCATATTCCGAACAGGTTGTCATCGATCTCTTAATTCTAATCTCTTAAGCTTAATCACACTTACATGAATCATTAATAGGTCCGATTACAATGAATCCAAAATTTGCACGAGAACTCAAGTGATGCTGATTCAATTCGACAAAAGAAAGAAAGAACAAGGGTTTAGGGGTTTCGCACCTCGAGCACTCGTTTAACAAAATGAATAGCCAGCATTGCGGCAACAAGAACCACACGATCATCACCAGCAGCAGCATCGAAGTTGAAAACCGGCAAAACACCGAAGTAATTCGCCAAGAAGGCGCAGGCAATCAGAGCCGCAGGCCCGTAAAGAAGCAGAAAGGCAGTCTTGCTGGGAATTGGAAGCGCAGCAATGCCCTTGCTATTGCTCTTGCTGTTGTCGTTGTCGTTGGCGAACTTGGAATACTTCAAGTTATTGCCCGTGAATTCCTTGAACGAGGTCTGGGGCCCGCCCAGGACGAGAACCGCCTCCATGGCGCATAACAGCACACTCGTGTTGTCGGGATACGGAAAGAAACTCGCCATTGCCACACCCCGCTTGCTCCCGAGCCCCAGCCCAATTGTTCTATGCCCGATTGTTGCATGAGGCAATGGCTGGAGGATTGGGGGTCTATGGATGCGGCATGGTAAGAAGCGGGTGGCGAGCAATTGGGGAGACATGAGAGATGGACTGCAAGAGAATGTGGGCGGTGGTAGTTGGCTTCCGCTGGTGGTGAATGTGACGAGAGTGATGACGCGTGCCTTGGCATGCGGGGGGTTTCGTGTTCCTTTCGGTTTCCAAACCATGCAATTCCTTTCTTTCCAAGGAGGTGTGGAACTTGTGAGTCCATGTTTTTGCTTCTGATTTGCGGATAGAACGATGATGATGTTTCTGCTTTTGAACACTTTTGTGTTTGGATAACATTTTGGACAGCAATCGGACGAAAGTGATACATTTCGGAACACGATTTGCGATTTGTCTATCCATACATGCATGGTCACGGTCACCATAATCATTTGGTCATGTAGGAAGAGTTTTAAAGATTTTGACAACTTTCCTTAAGTGGTATTTGATTGTTATTAAGAGTTTATTAGATCTTGTAATATAATAAGGAGTCAGAAGGGACAAGGAATGTCGAAAATGAAAATGGGAGCTTAAATAAGAACCTCATCGGAACTGGGAAACGAATGATGTAAACCAAAAAGGGGAGTTTGGGATTGAGGAACCGAGATCAAAGGATGGAAACAAGGAACGGGGGTTTCGAAATAGGGAACCATTTTATAAAGAAAAGGAGAATGGGGAACAAGAAAATTTGAAGGAGAAATGGGAACAAGGTATCCATGGAACGAAGGATATGCTATAAATTCTAAAGAGCACAGGGAACTGCGAAGAAGGGAGCGAAGAATATGCTATTAATCTTACAAAGCACGGACGCCATCAACGAGGGAACCAGAGATAGGGGGTAGTTTTTGAAGAGCATCAATTAATCCCGAAAATCCAAGAAAACCGATTTGGTTTCTTGAGATTTTCGGCACCTTATTTAAAGGGGTTAGAATTGATATTTTTGCCTAAAACTTTTACTGGGTGATCTTCATACTGTAATGTGTATGTGGTAAAATTTGCAAAGCCAAATTTGAATTTTAATAGCTTCATCTACAAATTTTAGGTTTCAAGTCCAAAACATGCAGTTTAAATTTAGCTTTTTAAAAGTTTTTTTTTTTGGAAATATGTCGATTACCAGATTATTATTCAAATTTCAAAATGACCAAAGTCAAAAAGTTTACCATTACAAGGGCAACCTCCAAAACTTTCAAAAACAATCTTCACAGTTTTTAATGATTTTACAATTTTTTTTTTCAAAAATTGCCAAAATTTGAGATTTTGGATTGTTTCTAAGATTTTTTCGTTCAAAATTCACATACTTATAAAGGCACCTACTCACCATCCAAAATTTTCTTAAACTAAAAATATCATATGTGGTGCTTGTTTTAATATATTTTTGTTTTAGACCTTCTTTCATAAAATAATGCACATGAAGGTCAAAAACGTAGAATGAGTCTCTAAGATTTTGCATGAGCGTACCCAACTTGATTACCTACATGGAAAAAAATGAGGGAAAAATGATTGGAGTAACAATCATCAAGTTGCCCTTGGACCATTTAAACGATGCCTCTAAGGCAGCGGCAAAAAAAAGTGTTGAACAAACTTTGATCGTTATGATATGACAAATGACAAACATCCAACGATTGAAATTTTGACCACTCTTTTGTATACAGGTTAAGTAAAAGATCTTACGGTTTAAAGTCTAAAACTAGAAGAAAAAAAAGTTTCTCCATTTTCCCATTTCCCAACAAAGGTGAAAAATGGAAGTTTTTGGTTTTGGAGGTTGAGGAAATGCTTGGATTTTTAGAGGTTAAAGAGCTCACCATTAGGATGACCTTACTCACAAATTAATCAAATACATGCATGGTCATGGTCATGGCCATCATCATTTGGTCATGCATACAGAGCATGAAGAGCTTTAACAATTTTGAAGAGTTTCCGTAAGTGGTATTTGATTGTTATAAAGAGTTTATTAGATCTCAATAATATAACTAAGGAGTCAAAAAGACAAGGAATTTGAAACATGAAAATGGGAGCAAAGAAGGAGTGAATTGGGATGAAGGGAACATCGGAGGGGAACTAGAAATCGGGAATAAATGATAAGAACTACGAAAGGAGGATGGAAACCACAAACAAACAATAAGAACGAAGAACAAATTATGGGAAGTAGGAATAAATGTTTGTAGCCGGGAACGAATGATGGGAAGTAGGAATAAATATTTGTAAGCGGGAAGGAATGACGGAAACCAAGAAAGGAAGTTGTAGGAGGGGGAACTGAGATGAAAGGATGGGAATTTGGAACAGGACAAAGCATGGGAACCGAGATGAAGTAAACGGAAGACATACTATAAATCTTATAAAGCACGAGGATAATTAATTAGGGAATCAAGGATATGTGGTACTTTCAAGAGCACCAAATAAAAAGCTCACCCACGGGATGAGGAGGACCTTACTCACGAATTAATTAAATACAATATATTTTTTTGTGTCCAAAGGACAGGAGTATACACAAGTCCTCAACAATTTCCTCTAGGCACGGACATCAAAAAAGGTCAAATCGAAATTGAAAGAAAAAACATGTAAAAATCGAGACGTAGGTATTTTTTTTTAAAATAGAAAGATAAAAAAATAAAGATAATTTTTTTTTTTGAGGATTTTGGATAGGGTTAAAAAAATAATTTATACCTTGGTCTAGATTTTTTACATGATTTTTTAAAATTTTAATATGATGTTTTTGATGTCCATATCCGGAAGACACGAGTAAGGACTTGTATCAGTATAACTTCTTTGAAGTGTGAAGCTTGTGACAGTTTTGTAGCACGTTGTTTTGTATCATATTGTTCTGAACAAGTTCGTGAGAGCATTTCCACCGTTTGCACTCTAAATCAACATAATAATGAAATTTGGTGTGCACTTTTTCGTAAGAGTTTTTAATCTTTAAAGGGCAATACTCAAGTACCTTGCAAACTCCTACAAAATACTGTGGTGACTAAATATAGTCATGAGATTCCTATACAGATAGTTGACCCTTGAAGGCTGAAACGGTTTTTTTGGGATTTCGGGCAACCTAGATGAATATTAGTATCTTAGGCTACAATATAGTGTAAGTGTGGCAATACATACAAGGTGTATGTGATAAAATTTACAAAGTCAAAGTCTAGTTTTTGAGACTTCGAAGACTATTCATGTATGGGTTGTGGGCTACAATGGGGCAATTTAAGTTTAGCAATTTTGTTTAGAATTTTTTTGGAAAATATGCTTACAGCCAAATCATTACCAAATTGATTTTTGGAAAATCATTACCAAATTGAAAAGGGTAGACTCTGAAAATTTCACAAACAAGCTTAAAATTTTTTAGTAGTTTTCCTTTTCTTTTCTTTCAGCTTTTGTCAAATTTTGGGATTTTGGATTTTTTTTTCTCTTATTTTTCCCAGAACATTCTACTTAAAAATAACAAACTCTTGAAGGTACATCTACTTAATGTTTACTTTTTCCCTAAATCAAGTGCAACTAACTTGATGTACAGTATGTTTACCTGAATACTATTTTTATGCCTTCGTTTGAAATATAATCCGCATGAAGTCTCTAAAAGCGGTATGAGTCTGTAAACTTTTGCATGAGCATTCTCAACTTAGTCATCTTTATGGAAAGAAAAATATAAGCACAATGTTTAAGGAAACAATGATCAAGCCCCCCTTTTCACAAAGTAAACTATACTCCCAAACATGCCTCCAAAAAAACAAATTGCACCAACTTTGAATATTAAGATTTTACAAATGGTGAAGATTCAGTAGCTGAAACTTTACATGATAGTACCAATATAGCAACGTTCAAGATTCCATGGTTGAAATTACTAAAGAAAAATGTGCTCCATATTATTGGCTTTAAGAAGGACTTTAGTCCCGGAAAACCTTAGCTTTCCGGGGGTTTACCCGCTTTCTTTGCTTCGTACGGAAGAAAAGCAGAAATTGAAAAGGCACGACAAGAGCACAAAAATCAATATTTGTTTTTACTTCTTTAAGCTAGAAAAATATTCTTTGCTCCAAAAAATATATAGACATACAACCTTTTCTACGAGACCTTAGACATAATCTATAGTAGTACGCTGCATTTTCTAAATTTGTCTCCAAATAAAGGTAGTTGTTGAGACATGCTCTGACCTAGTAAAAAATGAAATACTTTATCAATATATTTAGCGCACTTCAGACATTTGCGCTAATCACGGAACTCGTGAAATTTGAACAAAAAAAAGATCTGGCTGCCCTTAAAAAAAAATTCATTCCCCCTTAAGTACATAGTGGTAGAAAAACGTAGTCTTGAGTTTCTAAGCTCCTATAAACACAAGGAGCTCTTGGGGTATACAAGAGATAACCAAAAGTCATTTACATAATGAAGTTACAACATTGAGAACTCAAATATTATACGAAATAAATAAAAACTAAAATAGTAACATAAGAATCATTAACAAAAAATTTAGTGAAGGCAACTTTTGTTCATGGGGTTCTAAACATGGGGCATGTTTTGCCATTGCAAGCTAATTATGTGGAATAATAAATATTAAAAAAAAAAATTAAAAAAAAATCATAAATCATAAATCATGAAATTTTTTTTACATAAGTATGATCTTTAGATGTATCCTAACAACTTTCCAGCTGCAAGTTTTTTGATCCAAATAACTTTGGTATCAGATTTGCGATGATGTTTCTACAATGACAAAGTAAAGTGGAAGAATGGATGATATTTGAGGAGCTAGATCTCCTTCATCCATTGTTATATTTTGACATTATTTTTCGGGATGAATTCCAATCATAGTCTAGTTTTAGTGATAGAAATCTTAATCTAATCAAAGATGTATTGAAGATAGGGCACAAATTTGAGTGCGAAGGGTCTAGTGTTGGATTATTTCTCCATTATAAATCTTGGGGCGGTTTCACCATTGAAAGTCCATTATTTGAGTCACAATAAATTTTTTATGAATTTTTGGTACAAAAGTGTTTGGAAATGAAGGTAAAAAACTTTCTAGACTGTGCTTTTTTTATTGCAATTTTTGTGTTGGTAGTATTTTCACTTCAAAGTGAAAATCATGGAATTCTATAGCTTGGTTTTCACACTAATACATTATGATCTCAAAATCTATAAGGTCCCATGAGTAAAGTTTTGGTCCACATGACTTAGAACAAGGCTATTGCAAGTTTGACCGGTTGAAATCTAGATTGCTTGCTTTCATTTTCATTTATGACACTTTTTTTGAGACTGTGTTTTCGGCTTTTAGTGGAAGCACACTAGAGTGGCACAATTATAGACAAGTACTTTGTACCAGAAGTCAACGCCCCCAATTTGCCTAACTTTGTTGGATACTTCAAGTAACAAGAATCTAAGAATCAAAGAAAATGGACATAGAATGTAAGAAACACTAAGTGCTAAAGTCCGGGGAAATAAAGAGTATTAAGGGAAATTTTATTTGCAATTGTTGCTTTATGGTAAAAGTCACAATAATTATAGCCACCTCCACTAAAAAAAATTAAAATTGGTACTAAGAGTACAAATAAAGTACTAAATCTTGAATATCTTGTAATTCTAAAAAGTAGCCTTTTTTGTTGAACAAGCTAAGTTAGTAAAACTCCCCACTTGTGGATTCTATTAATATGGTCGAATGCACAACAATTCCAAACAAAAAATTCTAATATCTCACTAAATTACATTGCATCAAAGATTTCATGCTTAGACCAATAAAGATAATAAGGAAAGAATGAGTTATTGAAAAGTAATGATGCAACATGTTCAAGATGTAAGGTGCTTCCTCTTACCATATAATTTATTGTGTACTTTTGCAATTTAAATTTGAGTACTTTGTGATATTTTTGAGTATCAGTAATGTACTTTTTTTAAAAACGAGAAGTGAAATTACTCTATGTTTCCTAATCATTTTGAGAAGATTGGTCGAGTTATTTGCACACTTCATCCCTCCTTTTAGCTAAATCTACAAAACATTAGTACTTTAGGATGTGATGGAGTTCAAGAACGGTCGATGAACAAGCAAAATTACAGAAATGAGAGGGTGCAACGATTATTTTGATCCACCCTAGTGTGCTTTAACCCTATATATACCCTGGCAAGGACATACATGGGTTAACCCCTAAAGTCGAAGGCCCCAAAACTGTGAGAACTCCTCAAAACCACCCTCTTTCAATGCAAGATGAAACTTTTTAACTTGTAAGGTAATCTCAAGTATGTAACCGTAAGATCTTATACCTAACTTGTCTATGTATGTGTGTACCAAAATGTGGCTCTTCAAATTCTTGTTTCTAAGTAAATTAGGAACATGTCTATGCAATTTTTACTCTCATGGGCGACCTATAAAACCCAAAGAAATGCTTGAATTTTCACATGAAGGTACGTTGAATTTCAACTGCAAAGGCCCCTCTTTGATAATAAAAATGGCATGTCAATAATAAATGGATGAAAGATGGAAACGGTGAGAACATGTCTTAAAACCTTATATCCAAGTACATGAAAAAAACTTGAAAAAAAAAAAAAAAAAATCCCAATTTTTGGTGATTTTTGAAGTTCTTGCTATCCTACTTATTTTGGGCAGTATTTGAGAATAAACGAGCATATACTGCAGTTTGGGGTAGATTCCAAATTGTGTTTTAAAACTTTGACAGTAGATATCTCCTAAAGTATAAGAAATTCTAAACTTAAGCATGAAATGACTTTTTGGAAAGGTGTGAAAAAACTCTACAACCTGCAATAGGTTTCAATTTCACACGAGCTAAATATAGTAAATTAGGGGCTCACCAAACCTAAAACCACCCATTTCGGGCTCATTAGGGGTTAATAGTACCTTGAGAGGCTTAATTGGCTTGATTACACTTTTGCATAGAAGTCAACTAGCAAGGGCTCTCCAAGAACTTTTGAACAATTCCGTTGGAAATGGTATGAACACGTTTTTTATTTGAAATTAGTCATGCATTTGATCAATAGAATATGTGCAATTATTACATTTTTATAAATTAATAATAATCACGTAATTATCAAAAGGTGTCGGGACATACTATTATTTTGGCATACTATTATTTTGGCATACTATTACATCGAGATCCTTCTTGACCCGAATTATTAGCCTCAATTTCAAAAAATGGCGGTTTGCTTCAAAGCAAAAATATTTGATAATGTTAAATCAAACAAGTAGACCAACACAAGCCTAAAGTTGGGGTTCTCACTAAACCCATACTTTATGTATGGGTTCTCACTAAGTGTCAAGTGGGCACATGAATATTACCAAGTTGATAGATTTTATTTATTGATATTAATATAATTTATTTATTTATTTATTGTTATTTTTATTCCCTTTTTTTATTTTTTTACTTTATTTTTTTAAATTTTTATTTTTATTTTTTTGGTACACAAACAACCTTCATTGTATCGAAAAGGAAAGATTACTCATATCCTCATAAAAAGATTCTCCTTGCCTTATGTTCTTAACATTGTACAGTGTATCTCAAGAGTGGCACATGGAAGACCAATTCTTTGTCAAAACTAAGTTGAAATATGACCTATCCAACCACGTGACAAATTTACTCTTTGACAGTACATCTCGCAATAGAACATGCTCAAATTAGCAAAATAAGTTTAGCATTCATCAATAGCACTGGAAATGATACGGAACACCCATAACTCAAACAATATACTCATCCTTCGTGCAATTTTGGTTTCCTTCAGCAGGAGACTTTTCTTTCAATTGGAGATCGACAAATCTCTCCCCAAGTCATTAAGATCCTACCAAAATTGACAATTTCTTCATGTGAAGTTGGCGTCTATATCTTGAGAGCCAGAGGGGCAGAGAGCATTAGTGCAAATTGGCTACATTGATTGAGCTCTTGCAAAATTGATCCTAGTTGATGGGTAGCCTCAATCGCCCAATGAAGTCCCATGAGTATGATTTTTGATGTAATTTGACAATCTTGGGTGTTTAAGGGCATGTGAAGGTTAAGACACTTTTGAAAAGTGCAACCCAGATTTTCCAAGCATGTCCTTGACATCAACTTCTACATCTCCCATTGTCATATCGTTCCAAGTGCTCATCTGTCAAAGCATCCACCATTGTAGTACGGTAAGAAAGGTATAATTCCTAACATAATACATATATGACAAAGTATGCATGAAGAGCTTGAATATGATACAACAACCCCGAGTAACAACACATGTTGATTTCATAACCCGACTCGCTTTCACAGTATGAAACCAATGGCCAATTGACCTCTACAAAAAACAAGCTTGAAATAAGTCACTTCATCAGTAAGACAAATCTACTCTCTAAGGAAAAGTGTTCATTTAAACCTATGAATATATGTTATGTATTTGTAGAGCAGCTATAAAATAGCTGCTCTACTCTGCTCTATAGAGGAATCACTTTTAGATATAACCTGCAACACATCATCACTTAAAACCAATCACACTACAGTCTACATCAACATGAGGCAAGGAACTTGGATACGTCCACATGAGGCAAGGAATTTTGATAGAGCCCCATAATAACGGCTTAATACTGGTTTAAGGACAGGTTACCTTAACATTCTAACAGTCGCCAGGACGTGGGGAATTACCTTGACAATGAACGTGCAAGTAACCTTGGCAGAGGTGATCACTGCAATGCTGGTGTGGACAACTTCGATCACGAACAATTCAATAGCTTGACTAAGGTGCACAAGAACACCAGATTGTTGCCCGCAGACAACGTTCACTTTATACAATCCATGGTCCAATTTGCAGACATTCAGCTGCATCCGCACACCATCCATTCCATAATATGGTTACATTGGCCACAAAAAGAGGCGAGTTGGAAAAGAACAACTAGATAAAACACAGGAACTCAAGTTCTCGTACCAGCCTCTCAGCTTTTAACGAAATGATAGGCTAGAATTTTTGTTTTTTTTGCTCATGGCGTCATACTGAGATCACTCAGGACACTCGCGTGATGAAAGAGACGTAGACAGTCTACAAGATATTTTATTTTCTGGTTCGCTATGGTGTTGGGTTGTGTACCTGGTGCACATCGCAGTTTCGACTTGAGGGGCTCGACTCGTAATCACAGCGCATCACCTCATCGGAAACTTCTGAACAGAAAGAGCCATCCGTTGATGAGTTCCTCCGCAGAAGGCTGTGATCACCTTCATACTCACCATCACTCGTTTCAAAGTTGTTGCAAGAACTCCTGGCCGCTTGCATGGCCTTCGGATCCACATCTTCAGCCTCCAGCGTCTCTAGCGTCTGCTTGAGTTCTTTCATATAATTGATCGCATCTACGAGAATTGATACTTTGTCCATCTGTCAGAAACATCCAGTAAGTATTCAGATTTATTCTATGCAGATCAGCGACATTCAAGGCGATCTTCCGAGCGCTGAGAATTTACTCTGAAAATTTATGCCCATAAGCTTCTCGTTTAAAATATGCATCCTTTCTGGAATGCCCTCAACCTATGCCTAAAGTCCTAAACCTTTCAGCTGCCCGACAAAATAGGGGAGTCTAATCAGTAGTCACTGATCGTAATTGACTTATCACACACGACTGCACGAGAGTTCTAGCCTCAACAACTCTCAAAACAAACCTCCTGTTGATTACCCATAGAAGACTGCAAGCCACAATGTGGACGTGTGAAAGAAGTCACACAAACCAACTGAATATTAGGCAGTCGAGTATTGTGAAAGAACTGACTGTCTAAAGTGTAAGATGAGGGACGTCGTGAGCAAAGAGTACAACTTGTTCATCACACACGGAGGTACAGAACTGACCTTCATGGTGAACATTGGTACCAATTCACGCAGAGTGATAAGACCTTTTTGCAATTTTTCTCTTCTCTTTCGTTCTGATATGAGGTTCTTGGACGCCACCCAGCCATCGGGGGAACCATCTGACACTCGCCGCCGTCTACCCGTCTTGATCTTTCGAGGTGGTGCTTCCACTACTTGATCTTCACCTTCTTCCTGGAATGACTCTTCTGCATGTGATCTAGTACGATTGGGTAGTCTACTAATTACAGAAGAGTCCACAGGATTTTTGTTCGAAAGATTTTCGAAACGTTCATTGAAACCAGAATCGACCTTCCGACCTTGCCCACTGTCATATCGTCGCTCAACGGAACCAAGTACATCGGGACGTTGAAATTGAATTTGTGTTGGACAGTGTTGTGCAGTAACTCGCTCAATTTGCAGCCACGCTGATTGATCCACATCCGGTTCCATTGCAGAATCCCGCATGTTGGTACAGTCATCAAAATTGTAACAAAAGTTCGCATCGGACGATGAGCTCCAAGTGCTAAAGTTCGAAGAATTTTGAGCCATGTCTGCAGTTAGCAGATCTGAACTCCGGAGGTCGTTCTCGCGAGCAAACGATAGAACTTGAGCCTTCAGACGGTTTAATTTTACAATCCCTATCCTAGTTCAAATCGTCGGGATCACGACACCACGAGTCACTACCAGAAAAAAGGTCTCCTCCTGCGGATCTGACGCTGTCGACGGTACAAACCTAGAAGTGGCAATGTGTACATCTGTCAAAATCTTTAGCAAATTTCACTAACAATCAGTAATAGAAGGAAGACAGTGAGACTTTCGGACGATCGAGTAGCAATCCACCAACTCAGAAACTACGGTTTGGTTATTCCAGGTGGCCACACTTGCTACTGGAAAGGTCCCTCAACAAGTGGCAAATGCGAAGAGCTGAAATGCATCGTCGCAACCCAAAGACTAGAACCCTTACTTCCATATCCTGCTCAGTACAAAATAAAATAAAAATCAAACAAGAAACTGGCGGCAATGACGAGAAGCGTCACCAGAACTTAACTGGACCTCTACACGAAGATGAAACCAACACCACTAATCTAAATGACGTGAGTTCGCCTCAATCAGACTACCACGATGAAGTTGGAAGAATACAACACTACCACGATGGAGTTAAAAGAGTACAACGCCTACTGATACGAGTCGACGGGACTGCCAATCAACTACCAGACAGTATTGTAACTTGCGAGGAGCATTCCTTCGCAACAAAGGAGGAAGTAGGTTACGTGCCCGATGTACCTCAATCAACTTGTGTACGTATATTCCGATGCACATGGCGACAAGATAAGCGAATGCCTGTGTCTCCAGACCGCGTCAATCCACAGAACTACAAGGGTGACACTTCCGCACGGTACTTGAATTCCTCGGTAAGCTGGCTTTAGCTGGTAGCTTGTATTCACGTATGTAACCCCATCACAGGCTAAGAGATCACAGAATCTCCTATCGATTGTTCCCCATTTCAACACATGTCAAATAGGTTGTCCGGAGCGCTCTTCATTGCAAGAAATTGGAACAAGTTACAGTAATAAAGTCGTACTCACTACTTACAAACTCGGTGAGCAGATCCACCATCAGACTCTAGTAAGAAGCTGACAAACACAAAGTGCATAGACGCATGTGCGAAATTATTCGATTGGGTGTCCTGAAGGTTGCCCTAAGTATCAGCTGGCCCACTCACTGTCACTCCCTACAATAATTAGCTAGGGCTGACTGTACAATCGTAGGTTGGCGGAGGGCCTACGAGGGTACTGTTGTCTTTCTAGCATCAAAGTCGGACTGCGCGAACTATTCGGACCTCGGCAACCTGGGCCGTCAACGTAGGGGCATACGGTAATGTTACAGTACTAGTCACGTGGCCCAGATACATCGTTTCGGCTTCCATTGTTCAGGGCCAGGTTAGTCACCGCGAGCTTCACGCGCACATAATGACGGTTAATTCAATAGCAGTGACATTTTCTGAACTATTCAACACAATATCATTATCTATTCCGGGTATTGTAACTTAAATAAAGTATTTTATTCGGACAAAATCACGATGGTTCGCCAGCTGGCCGATACAGAAGATGCTTTGTGCCAGACCTCAGGTCGCCCCGACGGTCAATTCACAGCTAACGACATTTCGGAACTCTGAAGAAGATACTTGATCTCCGGAGTACAAAACTTGGAATTACGATGATTTTTAAAATCATCCAATCATCAGCATGATCATTTCTGGCTGTTGATAGTCCCACTTTAAACTCAGCATTCGGCATCAAATAGCATTCAGCTGATATTGTCGGTACTGCAGCTTGTGAAGGGAATATCCCTCTACTTTCTGCAGTTCAACTCCTACAGTATGTGACTAGGACTGTCCATTATCTCTCTAGATTTCAACTCCTACAGTAAGTGACTGGGACTGTCCATTATCTCTCTAGATTTCAACTAATATTATATGTGACTTGGACTGTCCATCAACTCTCTATGTTTCAACTCTTTTATATGCAAAGAACATTATTAGTTGTGTGTAAGATTCCAACTAATACTACGTGTGACTCGGACTCTTGATCAACTCTCTATTTTTCAATCCTTGTACATGCAAAGAACTTTACTCCATTGTGTGTAAGATTTGTACTAATATTATAAGTGACTGGGACTGTCCATTAACTCTCTATGTTTCAACTCTTGTACGTGCAAAGAACTTTACTTCATTGTGTGTAGGTCAAACAATACTTTGAAGAAAAACAAATCTTCAATGATTGTTTAGAAATAACACTTTAAAACTATACTTGTTGAAATAGATTTCTATACAAGTACAAGAGTTGAACCACAGAGAGCTAATAGATAGCCCGTTCACAACAGAATAACTGCTCCAAGCATCTACAGATGTGACTGCTCTCGGCATCTGTGCCCGATGACTGCGCTCAGACGCTTTTTGTCTACTGCTCACCACGAAGAACTGGCTGTAACTAATATAGAATAAAAACGTAGACTCTCCTGCAAAGTTACACCGGGGAGCAACGTACCTTCATTCCGCACGCATGCTAACGATGCAGGGATCAAAGCTCGAATCGAGGAAACAGCCTCGGAGACAAGCTCTTGAGCGAGGTTAACACGATGAAAATTACTCTTGACGAGATCAGGAGACGTCGAGAGTGGGCAAATTTCAACTTACAGTTAGAGGAAGTAGTCCTTGCAGACGTAAGAACGACCAGGCATTAATTAGAAACACTTGACTTGGTCTATACTTAGACCTCCCAACTCGACAGGATTCAGAAAGTCATACGGTGCACGCATTCCAACGTCAGATGATTTATAGTTTACCAGGTGCGGCATCATGTGCAAGCATAGGCGAAGCACCTGGATTAGGATCTACTTGCAGTTTTGACACCGGCGTGATCATGATGCACGACGGCTTCCTGGACAACTTTCAAATTCCGGGTCTAACGGCGAAAAAAGCTATCAACGAACTGGTAACATTTCTTTCACTTCTGCAACAACTTCGTTCCTTTTACTTACTACTTGCGGAACGAGGTTACGTACAACTGCGCGCTTACTCTTATCATTACCTCATTTAAAATCTCATGAAGTCCAGATTACGCGCAGTAAATGCTTTGACACATATTCTTTGTGTGTACATTCTGAATATGAAATGATTAAATTCCAATCAGGCGTTACAAGTTCCCGTTTATCTTCGCATCTCTAATCGTCTGCTTCGCATTACCACAAGCAGGGATACTAATACATTGCATGTACTCAAATAGGTGTGATTCGAGTTACCTTGTTCAGCCAGTGCGATTTAATGCATGCCACTAGCTCCGAAAACTTCACACAGTCTTGTACATCACGAAAAAAGAGGTACAGAAATTTCTCTGGCAACTTCCTTCTAAATTACATTACAAAATAAATAACTACGGTCAATAATTCATTGTAGTCAAAGAATCAAACAGCCAACTGTCCATGTATTTTAATTACCACTGTAAAATCGCCAGACATCGAGAAATTATAACTGACTCAATCAATCCTCCACATGAGATCGAGCTGAATCGTTTACAGGATTTAAGCATGAGCACTAATTTGACATCGTATCTCGTGGATCTTAGGTGGACCACGAACCGTTAAACTAGAACGTCATTAATAAATAAAAAAACAGAAGCACTTTCACATGAACCTTTTCTTGATTAGCATGATAGGAACATGATACTCCTTTAAGATTTTTCTGGACCTTAGACTGTACTTCCAGGCTGAATGACATGAGTCAGGTTTCCACCAATTATTGAAGTGTGCAGTACCTCACCGTCCATTGGCTCAGGCGGTCATGCTACATTTCACAAAGATAACTTCTATTTAAATTTCAGACTTTCAGTCGCCGGGAGGTGGAGAACTCGGAAGATTGATAAATCTCGACAATAGCAGAAGATTCTAATTGAAAAATGCGATGCTGTGAATGGTGAATATATGATTTGTTTAGTTAATGACGCAGGATGGCTGATAGTGAACACTTCAAATCTGAATACGGCGGCAGAAAAAAAAAAACAATTTCATTTCTCAAGAACCAGAGTTTAACCGAGCTTACCACAAACGAGTTTCAAGTGCACCCAAACCACATGATTCACGTTCATGTCATACAATTGTAGACTGTGTCTTCACGGCTCATGCCAGCAAGGAGAATCACATGGACGCGTTGGCAATTTTATAAAGTCGGAACTGAGTTCAAGTTTAAGAACCCGACTGTAGTATGTTTGCGGTCGGTGATCATCTTCGTTTGATGGCTCAAATAAATTAAACTCAGATGAATCTTCAGCAATTACACCAGGATGTCTTGAAGGCTTAGGAGGCGGGAAGAGTATTATTTTGTTATTCAAAGAACATACCTTCTTGATAGTTTTGATAGAGTAAGTCGCCCTGTAACACAACGAATACCTCAGATTACTCGCGATCAACGTATTTGATGAAAAGGATGATAATGAAACTTCTTCTGGAGAATATCAACGTACTCTGACTGTCGAAAATATAGATGCGTATATGCATGTGCAATGTGCTCATGCCCTGCATGCTTGTATTTATGACAAGCAGATAGTCCTACATGTGTATACGCATCTATATTTTCGACAGTCCCTGAGCACATTGCACATGCATCTTTCATATGAAGCGCATGCATTTGGCATGTATGGATATCACGACTTGCGCAACATCACTTTAACGCAGAAATCAATACAAATCAGGCATTGCAGTAGTTCGCTATGGAATTGTGATTGCAATTCCAAGAGATTCATATGGCTACATAAAAAATTTAAGCACTCTCTATTGCGAACAAACTTGCTGACTTTTGAGCTAGAAAATTCAAACTATGAATAAATATGTGACTCCAACAAGAACACGTCATTTGCACAGTAAAAGACTACGAAAACAACCGAGACAGCAGACGAAACCCTCGCAAGTGCAGTTCTTGATCCAGATGGAAAAGTTTCGAAACCGAACGACCTTAACAGACTTCGCGAATCCGGAATGATCGTCTTACTGTTTCGTTTCAGTAGAATATTCCAAAGTAATAAGATATATTGCTTTCGAAAGAACGCACTCGCCGGAGCAGTCGGAAACGTCAATGAGAATGACAGATTGGAACAAGATACGGACGATTAACGGCGGTGTTTTTGAATGTAAACTTACCTGACAATCGTTACTCAAATCCGCTTCAAGATCGCTGAGGTTGTACAATGTCGTTATCTCTTCTTCTTCCGGCGCGCACCTTCCGGAGACCGGACGGAGCACCCCCGCGATTCGTCGGAAAGAGATATTCCACCTACCAGTCTTTCCAGAAAACCTCCGTAGGAACAAGTGGAAAGCTCGAATGTACTTTGAAGATGACCGCACATCTCCAAGGATTGACAACCATGAAGGTGAGTGAGCTTTAAATAGGAGAAATGGTAAGGATTCTTAATTCAAGATGTTAGAAATGTGTGGTCATGAGTATGTAGGTCCTATCCTTTCCTTCCATCAATATACAATGAATGAGGATTTGTATCAACAATAATCAAGGTTAACATAGATTCTTTAATATCATGTTCGTTTTGAAGTACTCTAATGGTATCATTTAAGAACCCATCGCATAAGATGTTTTTATAGTTTGTGAAGGTACATGTAAAAGTTGGTGATCCTTATTATGATATTGTATCTTCATAATGATCAGTATCAACAATGGTTTCAATCCAAATTGAGTTTTTAAAAATGGGATGGTATTGAACTACTTCAAGTGCTTTGGATGTTAGTTAATTATTGGATCTTCAAGCAATCTTTTATCTTCTACCCCTAATGAATCAAGACGTTTTGAAAAGAAAATCCTTTATGCAATCATTGTTTATAAATTTTCAAGTGAACAAAATTAATATGCTTTTGATAATAATGAAGCTTGTGTTAGAAAATGGTGTGATGACGAAAATGGAAAATTGTTACTATATAGAATAAGACATCAAATTTGAGTCTATACAAGAAGAATTTTTTTCTCTATGTATATAGATGTAAATCCGTTCAAATATCTCATGCCAATGAGCTCAAGAATAGCCTCATATTAAGAAACGAGCATATCTTTGGCTATTTGCACAATGAATGTCAAGAATATATATATATATATATATATATATATATATATATAGATGCAAAGTCTTATTTGATTTGCAAAGATATGATTATTTGTGTGTTCGTTTGACCAATAAGCAAAGTATAATCCAATAGTATGTAAAGACCATTTGAAAATTGTAATTCATGAGAGGTATAACAAAACAAAGTGATCTATTTATTAATTTTATTTACAATTTTTATGACCAAATATTCAACAAGACTTACTATTTGGTCCAATTAGTGTCCACGAGGAAAGTTTTAAAATGTATATATATTAAAGCAATAATTATTGATTTTCATATTGTGTATGATACAATTGAGGACATTATATTGGTTATCAATCAAGGCATGAGTATGTTAGTGATAATTCAAATGTGAATAACATTTTTGTATGAAGGTCTCACTGTCTTTCTAACTAAGTTAGTTCTTATAAAATATAGACTCTATTAGTACACTCATACAAAAAAGTTAATCGAAATAGAAGCCAATTCCAATAAACTCAAAAAACAAAATTGATCCACAATGACCAAGATAAGTATTGGAGGTGTTATTGTTCTTATAAGGTTGCAAGTTGAGGTCAATCTCCTTGTTAAGTGAAAGAGTATCATCTATAAAGCAAGCCTTTGCTTTTATTGGAGACTAATTTTCTTAAAAGTAGACAACGAGTGTATGAGTGTATCCTTACAACTTTCATAAAAAACATTAACACAAGTATAATATAATGCAAGAAAACCAATAAAGACAATCACTAAAAAAGAAGGGCTTAAAGGCAAACAAGGCACATATTTTGAGTAGGAAGGAGTAATATTTTTTGTCATTAGACAATCAGCACCACCTCTTTGAGGTATAGCTAACATTATATAATATAGTCTAAGTGAGTAAAACTCTAAGTTTTATTTTTATATATATTTCAGCTTTGTAATAAAGAATACATAAGGCCAACATCAATATTACCATAAGCCACATGGTTAGTTTCAATCAATGTTGTGAAAGGAAATAGGAACCTAGCCATCTATTGGATTTGAGATATCCTAACATAGTTCAAGGTCATCTCGGATCTAGTACTCTTTAGGATTTATAAATATTCTTGATTGATATCCTCTCAACATTAGTGCAACACATTGGCGCTAGAATATTTGATCATTCGAGGTATAAGCTCATAAAAATGAAGCAATATTAACCCTTAATCGTCACCGGTGACCAAACTGGTCATCAAGGTCATTGTTTTTGCTTTTGGGGTCCGACACAGTGGTAGGGTGCAAATCTTGTCCAAAGGCACCCCTATTCTTTTGTTTTTCCGAATCCAATGCTCCTTCCCGATCGCCTTCTTGAGGTTTGTGTGATTCGCGCGCAATTGTAGGGGCCACGTGATCCCATGGTCAATGCTCTTTGACTTGGCCTTTCTTTTTATTTTTTTGACGATTTTTTTTCAAAATAATACAAAATCTTGATCTTCATCCCTATACCATGCTCTATGATGCCAATTTTCAGAAAAAATGATCCAAGGGGGGAAAAACCAAAAAAGCAATATGATATTTTTCACTCATGATCAGCAACCAAAACATTTTTTTCTCAACGGTGCCATTTTTTGAGATTTTACCCGATGTGATCAATCTTTTTTGCATTGGTCACATCACCAAGTTACCTTGATAACCACCGTTTCCGATTCTCAAAATTTTTTTACCTTAGTGCAGAAATAAGGCCAGAAGACAATGAGGTTGCATTTCTCTCTAATTTGTGGAAAACAAGGATGTCAATTAAGGGTTAATAAAGTCTCACTAGGTTTATGCACCCGAAGGTATCATTTGTAATACAATTTTTCACATAGTACTCACAACGACCATTAGAAGGTGCCAGTTTAGAGCACCATTTTAGAAACACCTATAAAAAATTTATAACAAATTGTAGAAGAGTCCAAAATTCATCATTCCACTATATCTACCCTTTCACCTAATTTGCCCACCCACAATATTGCTTACACTTTTGACTTTACTACAAGTTCCCCATGCTAAAATTTGAGCGTTTATTAGTCACCGAAATACCAAGAAAGTTGATATGCCTTTTGAGTTTTCTGAAAGCAAAAAAAAGAAAAAAAGAAATTAAGTTTTGAGACTTTCTGGCAATTTTAGGGCTAGTCAACTTGAGGGGTTAAGATCCTACGGTTGGAACTTCTGAATCATACTTATATTGAGTTTGTTATCACGTAAAGTAGACAAAAGTCATTTTCATAATGTAACAATTTTGCATCAAGGATCTGTAGAGGATAAACAAGTTACCTTCGTGCTTTGAATCATGGTTACGGGAGTACAAAGAATATACCCTATTTGTTCCAAGAATCTTTCACATACATACAAATTTTCCGCACGTCCAAAAGGTTTAGAATATTTTGATGTTGGGTATTTACAAGTACGAAAAATAATATGTAAGTACGTAAAAATATAGCCAAAAGTACGTAGCCAAAATTTGAAAGTACACATTTTTTTTTGTACTTTGAACATCACCTAAGTTAAGAAAATTCTTGCTATTAGCAGAAGAAAAAAGAAATTAGTGGATTGTAAGAGCAGAAATTTGATGCAGTTAGGAATCCTTATTATTATTATTCTAAAGGTGAACTGATCCTGATTTTCAACGTTGGGAAGTGCAATTGCAAGAATGTTTAAAAAAAGATTACCGCCTGCCACATGTTAGCAGATACTTGCAAGGACCACCCAATGTAGTCAAACTGACCATGGCTGAAGTCACTCACCCTTGGGCCCCAGAGTTACGGACAAGGAGGATTAAGCTTGTAATACAATATAGCGTAGGGGCTGCCGGCAACCTATGATTACTGGGTTGGGTTTGACCCTTACATCGTGGTCATTTGCTTAGAAAAGATATGCTATTTCTGCAGAAGTTGAAACTTTGATAGAAAATAACTCAAAATTGGTACGGTGAGTTTGGTAAGAGGTCGTGATTGACATTAACAAGATTCTATAGTTGGAATTTTCAAAATCAAATTTAAGAAAAAAGGTCATTCTGGAGCTTCTCTTTTAGGCGCTAAAAACATATATGTTGTTTTTACAAAAACGTGGAACTTTGACGCAAGATCCATACGAGCTGAATTTTGATAAGAATTTTGAGGGTCTACTAATTAGACTATTACAAACAAGATCATGCGGTTGGATTTCTTAGAATGGAATTCAAAGAGAAATTTTTTCACAGGGCCACTGCAGAGCTTCTGCTTTAGGAGTTAATTCGAGAATCCACTTTCGGCACTCCATAGCTTCGAATTACCATGGAATCAACGTTTCTCTTCTTCTTCCAACTCAGGTATCTTGGAGAAGTTACTAACAACACTAACTCCAACAAGAGGCCCAGATGAATGGCAGGGGATTGACGTGAAATCCTCCACCAATGAGCACCGACGAACCAGCCCGGTGTCGAATGATCTACAAACCTGAGTCGACCTTGGCAGAGCAGGCCCGCTTCTAGAGTTGTCACTCGCCTAGTTTCGATTCTCGTGGATAGAAACCTTTGTAACGACCTTGGCATGCAGAGCAGGCTAGCTTCTAGAGTAGTCACTCGCCTAGTTTTCGATTCTCATAGATAGAAACCTTCGTAGATCTCTTGCCGCCCAACTTGGAACCCAGACTGGGATTTACCACCTACATTAATTCTACTCAGGTTACAAAAATGGCAGCAATGGATGTAGTCCATATTTCATTGCTAACACTCTCACTATCACGAGAGGAATATCTCTGTTAGGGAATAACCCCTAATTCCAACAAGATTAGAATGAGAGTATTGTGGTTACTTTGTGGACAGAGCCGAAAGATTCCTATTCTCATTCTTATTGTCCTTGCGATCCTGCAAGTGGTGGGGCTCTCTTTTGTTGGAGCCTGTTTTCCTGGGTGTGCAAACAGTGTTGGTGAGGACAAAAGTCTCACAGAATTGGAATGTTTGTGCCACCACCGTACTGTATTGGTTTCTTCCAACCTATCAACGCGGCGGCTGGCTGAGTCAGTTGTGGAAACACTGTTCAGCACAAGTGTGCTATGGTGGTGGACATTTGCTACCGGGTCAAGTATCTGCCTGCACAGCTCCGTGGACTTTGCGATGTAGGCCCACCGGCTCCTATACCGTGTTTCCTATACCCCCAGTCAGTCAGTGTTCGTAGCATTGAAATTATACTGTTGCCAGTTTACAACATCATCAGTGGTTTAGAATGAATCAGAATAAATCACGTGAAAACTTGTCGCCCCTGGCTTCGTATTGGTTTCTCTTGTTTTTTTAATACTATTTGGGATAAGAATCTTAACCCTGGCCCTAAAGTTTCAAGGCACTATCTGCATGAACTGCCCTCTTTTCGTGCAAAGGGAGAGATTTTTCAAATTAATATGGATTTTGAGGTATGTAACTGTGGGATCTAGTACTCAACTTGTACAAGATCATGTATACCAAATCGTAGACTTGAATTCCTCCCTGTTTGTGAGATCGTAACATTCAAAGTTGAAAAAAAGTTTATTTCACTCGTTGTGGAAAGGGAGATTATTGTTTTGAGGGCCAAAATAACCATTTTTGAAAGTGAATTTGAAGTGAGGCTCTTCATGTTCTTGTTCTCCTATCAGTCAGGATTATGTCTACACAATTTTTACTCCTATACGAAATATAGAACCTGTAGAAATGCTTGATTTTTCAGTTTGAGGTATGGTGAAATTTTAAATACAAATGCCCCTTTGTTTACCATGAAAAAAGGCATGTGAAAAATTATATGATTGGAAGTGTGAAAAGTGAGAGCATGCCTTGGTACCTCTTCTCCATGTACAAAAAACAAAACTTGAAAAATACTAATTTTTGAAGTTTTTGAAGTTTTTGCGTGTTGATCAATTTGGGGTAGATTTCAAATAGTGTTTTCACACTTTGAGTGTGAAAATTTCTTAATGTCTTAGGAAATTAGAAGCATGACGACTTCTCAGGAAGGTATGGAAAAACTCTACAACTTGTTATAGTTACAACTTCATGAGATCTATATTTAGTCAAGTAGAGGCAAATCGACCTGATTTGGGTAGACCTTGTGTTGAGAGGGAAACAAAATGAATGCATGTAAGAATGAAAGCTTATTCCAAACTTTCTTTCAACTCTCATATGGGTTTTTGCACTTTTAAGCAGTTTAGAATCTCTCCCCTACATGCACACTTCAGAAGTGTTTCGCACAAAGTTGGCTATTGACATTGGTGCCGCAATGAAAGGAGGGACAGGTAGCAACGCTGTCCATGTCCAGTGGTTTATGCCAGTCCATGTGATGGGGGCTTTGTTTGCTTGTGCGGATAGCATACGTAGAACAAAGTCAATGTACATCTTCAACGAACCGTCTGATAAGCTCATGTGTAGCTTGATGGACGCTAGGTGGGACGTGAAGTATGAACGTGGGCAAGATGTCCTGAAGTGCAAGGTTAACTGCGGCAGTATGAGATTTCGTTACCATCTGGGGCGGCAGATGTTGTATGGTAATTTCCAGTATGTGAGATATAGACGCGTAGAGGGACAAACTTGGATAGCCATTGAACACGCTCATGCAGTGGAGATGGTGAGGACTAGAGTGATATTTGGAGACACTTTGCTCCCGGCAATTGAGGTAGGCAGAACATGGCCTGTGTCACACATATATACGTAACAAGATGAAGGGGTTAAAAGTAATATTTTTGCCGAAGATATTTATTGGGTGCTCCTTATATTGCAATTGTATGTGGTAAAATTTGCAAAGGCAAGTCCAATTTTAAACATTTATTTAGAAATTTTGGGTTTCAAGTCCTCAGAGGATAGTAACTAATAAATAGTCTTAGGCACAAGATCTTACGCATGGAAGTTTTAAAAAGTGAAAAATCAAATAAAAAATATTTTAAACCCCCATGAGTGGATAGAAGTAGAAAATCAAAATTTTAGGGTTTGGAGCTCCCAAAACACACCAAGGAAAATTTAGGGCTTACCCTAAAATGACTAGTCTCAAAACCGCCAAAAACTACCCTCCACTGCAAGATGAGATTCTTAAAATTTGACGTATATTTAGGTTTGTAACAATAGGATCTAGTACCTTACTTCTACAAGTATATGTGTACTAGTTCTCATACTCAAATTCCTTACCAATTGTGAGATTGTAATGTTCAAAGTTGGAGAAAAAGTTTTTATACATTGTTATAGAAAGGATAGCTAGTTTTTTAAGGGCCAAATAAAGCATTTTTGGTAGAAAATTTGATGTGAGGTTCTTCAAACTCGTGTTCTAAGGTGAGTTAGAACACGTCTCTGCAATTTTACCCTAGTACAATCTATGAAACCTAAAGAGATGCTTGATTTTTCACATGGAGGTATGCAGAAAATTAACTAAGAAGGCCCATCCTTGACAATAAAGATTATGGTATGTAAAAAATAATTGAATTGAAGATTGGAACAATGAGAGCATGCCTTAAAATCCTATCTACATGTACAAAAATTTAAAGAAAAAAGAAAAAAGTATAAACTTAATTTTTGATGAATTTTTGATGTTTCTGCAATTTGATTGATTTGGGCAGATTTTGAGAATAAATGAGCATATGTTGCAGTTTGGGCAGTTTTGGGCAAATTTTAAATAACTTTTTCCTTGAAAATTTGATTGGCATAAACTCTGAAGAGCCATAGTTACCTCATATGTAGTCAATTGTGGATGAAATCACTTGGGGTGGGTCCCAAATTAGGTCTTCTGTGTATAAAAAAAATTGCAAATCTATACAATTAAGTATTAGTTAATGGCGCGCATATTAGTGCAGGCAGCTTTTAGTTTTGGATTTTCAAACAATAGGATGTTTTACCATTGCAAGCCTATTATGTGATTTTTAGTTTTTTATTTTTTTTGTTTTCTATTTTTTGCATATTCATAATCTTAAGGTGAAATTCCAACAACTTTCTAGTTGAAAGATATTTGATGTGAATAATTTGGCATTGGATTTGCAATGATGTTTCTACGTTGAAAAAAATCAAAAGAATAGATGATTTTTGAAGAGCTATATCACTTTTATTTATCGTTGCATTTTAGCTTTATTTCTTGGTATGGATTTAGAGGTATAGTTTTAGTGATAAAAAGCTTTATACAACCAAAGTTGTTTCGACTATTTCTCCTTGGTAAACCTTTTGTCAGTTTTCACCATTGCAAGAATATTATTTGAGCTAAGATATATTTTGAATCATCTTTTTTGCTCTAAGGGTGTTATTGAGATGAAACTAAATAACTTTCTACTTGAAGATTTATTCATTTTTATTAGTACCTTTGTTGATAGAATCTATACTTTGAAGTGAAAATGATGAAATTTTGTAGTCTGATTTGAAGAGGCACAAAATAAAGAGAAAGATCATGTGCATAATCAACATGCTTAGGTATGTATGCCCCATTCTCCATTCCCCATTTCCCATTTTTCCACTTCCGCATCCCTTGTTCCTAGTTTCATATTCTCCATTCCAAGTTCCACGTATTTTGTTCCATGTCTCTTGTTCTTTGTCCTATGTTCCCTGTCTCTCATTCTCTCGTTACCTCGTTTCCCTTTCCCATGTCCCTTGCAGTGAAGAAAAAAAAAATATAATAATAATAATTAATTTTTAAAAAAAATAATAATATAAATAAATATATATATATAGATAATTGCAAAAATCACCCTTTATTGTTTAAATTACACTAGTGCACATGTGGTTTTAGTATACAAGCCACTTGGTTTATAAAGGACCAAAATACACAGGCAAACTCACGTGGAAGTTGCCAGTGTACAAAAAGTGGCTTTTATACTCAAAAGTTGTTGATTAGTCGAGTAATTTTAAGACTTTAAAATGCTATAATTTTTTACTTCTAACAAAAGAATTCACCAAAATCATAGATTCCAATACTATTAGACAATGCCCATGTTTACCAAAATATATATATATATATATATATATATATATATATATATATATATATATATATATATATATATATATATATGTAAATTAGTGCATCTAACACTCATCAACAACTCTTGTGTGTTAGTATAGTGCGTGTGAAGTTTTTAGAGACCTATTTTGTGCCATTTTGACTTTGGACAACCTCTAATTTACCAAATTTAAACGGCATATATTTGCGACCTTTTGCCGGTTGTAGAGTTTTTTGTGAAATCACACATAGGTCATCCTCTCCCCGCTTCATGTTCCCCATGTGCATATTACAATCTCAAAGATATAATAAAAAACCTCATATACATGCAAAGCCAACTATCACTTCAAGGCGGCAATATATTTGGTTTTCATTAATGTATAGTAAAGAATGGAAAGGTCCCAGTGTTATGTTGTATTGTCGGAATTAGAGTATCTCCTACGGAGATTTGTTGTAGTGATAAAGACTAAGTTCTTGTATCCCAAGCGGGGTAGAGTATACTAACAAGGAAAAATCCTGCAGTTGATGTTAATCTTAACTCATCTGCCAAAATTACAGCGATAAACGTTCAAAACAACATAAAAAATACTCGACAACATAATGACTACAAAATGAGACCAAGTGATCCATATTAGATAATAATTTCCAAATAGGTAAAATACAGAACAAAATATAGCAGCTAGATACAAAAAAATAGGTATGGTGGTAAACCTTCGCAAGAATAAGATATCTCCAAGGTGTGAGTTACGAAGTTACGATGTTCATATTTGTGAATTTTGAACTTTTTCCTTCCTGGGTGTGGGTGGATTTGGCAAGCTCTTGGAAAAGAATGTCAATGTCCTTCGTGGTTACCACAGTACAAGAATTTTATTGTAATTTGATTTTCATTTTGTTACTTACACCCACAAAAACCTGCACCCCAGAACATAAATATCATACCTGAGAATACTTGCAATGAAAAATTATATATGTACAGAACCGAGCAAGAGAGATATGGACACAGGCATTTTTGAACCAGAACCGTGTAAAGACTCCAAAATTTGAAATGTTGTTACTCATTCAGTTAAATTACTTTAACCTTTGCTACTTGGAAACAACACCTATATGTATCTGCTCCTAGAGCCCCGTGCAATTTTATGAGAAACATAATTTTTTGGCATCCACCTGAAGTTCACCTTGTTTTTGGCATTCTGCAAGTTGTCCATATCTCTCTTGCCGGGTACTGTACAAGTAGAAATCACTCATATGTGATAGATCTTTGAGACAAGTACAGAACATTCACTTCACTTTGGTAATCTAGAATCTTCCTCAGCAAGCTCAACTGATCAGCTTCAAAATGATATGCCCTTAATTTTCTACTCCTGATCGATCAGACTCACTCACACAAGTTAACCCCTACAGCTCTTTCCTGCACAAAAGATTCAACCAATCTTAACTTTTATCATCTCACAAATGGAGAAGAATCAAGAGTTCAGATTTTTGCAATCAATAGAATCTCAAATTAACTCTGTGATTCTACGGTTAAAATCTTCGAAACAATGCTGAAATTAAGTTTTTTCGTTCTTGATGTACACGAAGGTCAATTTCAATTTAGGCAATTTTGCATCACCGAGTAATGTACGTGCACACCCAGTAAACAACACATCATTCAGTTGAAAACTATGCCAATGTTGTGTCTAAACTCAACCCCATTAAATCAATTGATGAAGTGCTTGTTCGAAAACAATGCTGTATGCACGAGTACAGATTACAAGGGAAAAAAAACAGCAGAAGAGTATAAGGACCAGTATTACACACAATGCATTCATACCATACCAGCCGATTTGGCTGATGTATTTGTTGACATTGCGACCTCATTTGTGAAAAGCTCATTTCATCAGAACTGCAAAGAATTGCAATGCTCTATCTCACGAAGAGTTTGATATCAAGAAGTTAAATGATTCTTACTCTTCTTGAATGTTTTGTAAAAGGGAGCCTTTGTGTAGGAAATGAGATAGATCTCACAATCCTGTAGTGCTCGATCAATACCGGAGAGTTTTGCAGGAAGTCTGACTCTCAACATCCGGTGGACAGTTTCTGTTCTTCGTGAAATGAAATTAAACTGACCTACTTGAATTGAACAAGCAATTGTGCAGCAATCTGTGAAGTATGCAAGCTTTTTGGGTTTGATTCCACCGACGTAAAGTAATTCATGAGTGATCTGATCTATGCAAACAAGGACTGTCTGAGGCTGAACGAGATTGCAGAAGAAAGCTTATTGACCTCAACTAAGTCTTGAAGCACTGGTGCATATGTTGGTTTACACTAAGGTGGAGAAGTCCGACGGTAAGGAAGAGATTTCGAATTTGATTGGTTAGAAGTGACACTCTTGAAATAAGTTTGGTTGAAACTGACATTCTTGGCCTTCTTCAAGAAGAGAAACTTCAACCTATTTAGAGGCGGGCGTGAATAGAGTGTTCGTTCGACCTATCCTTTGGATGTATGCTTGGATGTCATCACATCAATGGCGGGACTACTAACCCCTCTCGGGGTGAACATTATGCTAGTTCCTACCTAGCCACTAGTGTCGTAGAGATACGCGATATGGTATCCCCAAAGGGTTTTATGGTACCCATACAACGAGGTCCAAGAAGCCCACACCATAGTTGGGTGGACTATGGTGGTGAGCACTACGCTTGCATGGGGAATAGAATACTTGACCATTGCATTGAGGGCCATGAGCTCTAACCACCAAGCCAAGGCTTGTGGTGCCTTTGGCCTACTCCACCATAGTGTAAAACGGCCTTGAGAGTTGAAAGTAAAACGAGGTGAGTGAGAAGCAATAGGGTCATGGCCTATGAAGTGATTAGTGGTAAATTGGACACGAAATGAAAAGACAATGACGAGTTTCAATTTTCAACTTGCTTCTTGGAGTTGTTGTCTAGATAGCGCTGTCAAGGATGGTGTTCTAATTGATTACATTCCTCTGTAGCCAAGTACTTTGCAATATATGAGATATTATAAGATGTGTACTTAGAAAGAGAGAACGGAAGTCTATCATGTGCAAATTTTTGGTGGTTTCTTTTCTATGAGTACATTTTTTACTTGTTGTGTCATGAGCAACTAGATTTAAACCTTGGGAATGGAGAAAGTTGGAATATTATCTAGTGCATTAATAGTGTTGGTATAGAAAAAGTGAATATATTGTGATCGATCATATGGGCTTAGATATTTCTGTGTTGTCACTACAGTGGACATAAAGAGTTAATCATACAAATTTAAGGCATGGATTGAATTGCTTGTGATGTTGAGGGAAGAGAATTTACCCCAACTTGCAAATGGAGAAAATTGATGTACTCAAGATTGTTTAAGTATGACTTGCGCACCGCCCATTTAAATTAGAATTTACCAAAATTTTATAGAGTGGAAATTTTTATCTTTTTATATATAACATGATATATAAGGAGTTGACTCAAAAAAATGGAGGGTCTTAGAGCAATGCAATCAACTCCATGAAGAAAATAGGAGATTTATTTGAACTTTTCCCTATTGCATCACTCGTGGAATCTTTGTGGATGAAAGGGTTTTTATTTGCTAAGCCCATGTCTCACAAAAATTACTAATCAAGTCTTGAAGTCTTCAACTTTAAAAAGTTATACAACGTGAAGTCTTTGTCCAAATCCAAAGTTTTGTTATCTTTAGATACCCATGAGGTCTATGACCTAGATACACAAGTTTTTTCAGAGTGTCATGAATGACAATGAAGGTAAATAATGTATCTAGATCTTAGCAGTAAAATTTCTGTAGTAGACTTTATTTAGGTTATGTAGTTCAAAATTGGAGTCATGAGGCCTTGTAGATTACGAGATCATAACCTACCAGTACTAAAATCTCATTGTTTTCACTTTGGAGTGAAAATGCTACTAATTAACGTCTTGCATTGAAAAAATCACCAACTAGAAAGTTGTTTAACTTTATCTCAATAACAACCATGTACCAAAAAAAATTCACAAAAAAAAACTCTTGGAGTGAAATGATGGCCTTGCGGTGATGAAACTGCCCAAAGCAAAGAAGTCCAAAACCAGACCCCTCAACCAATATGCATGACAAGTTTTCCTCACATCTTGGATTGCCTTGAGCTCTTTACCACAGAAACCATATTCAAATTGGGATCCAACCTAACAAACAAAGTGGAAAATCAACGATGGATAAAGGACTCCTCAATAAACATGTACTTTTTTAATTTCCTTAGTATAGAAACATTATTGCAAAGTATCCAATATCAAAACTATTCAAATAACAATTATTTCAACTACAAAGTTGTTGGTTTCATCTTAGAATGATGATCATGTGTATATAATCATAAAGCGCTTAATAAGATTTCACATAATTGGCTTCCATTAATAAAACATGCCATATATTTGAAAACCCAAAAACAAAAAATTCCTTCACTAAAATGCATGCCATAACTTCATATTTTCTTTTATAATTTTGCAATTTCCACTACACAAACTCTAGGAGTGATTCTATAGGAAGTTTGGTATATCACGTGCGACAAAGAGGTATTATTGTAGGGGGCATTATGATGAATACAATGAATCAAATGGTCCCTATCTTCACCTAATTTTCCAATTCATGGTATTTATTTGCCCCGTACAATTACTTACATTCCTAAAGAAAGGGCAATCTTAAACCCTTATTTTATTGGCAGAGAAAATTTGGCCACGTACAAACATTTTCATCTTCATATTTATTCAAAATATTTGTCTATTACATGCAATTTTTCATCCATCTAAGCAGAACCCTACTGCAATAATTGACCCTAAAACATTTTCCGGTTATATTCTTATCTTATAGGGTATCTTAAATTAAAATTTTATAAATATTGTATATTATTTACCAATGTGTCTTACTTATAATCGTGTTCAATAATTTGTATACCCTATACTATCTCAAAGTATTTTCTAAGTACTAGACACCATGATTTAACCCCTAAATTTCCTTGTGTGTTTTGGAGCTTGAAACCTCAAAACTGCGACTTTCTAACTCTATGAACTCCCGGGAGTGTGAAGCTAATTTTTGAACTATATTTAAAGTTCCAATCGTAAGATCTTATAACTAAGCCTATTTTTGGTCACTTGTCCAAAAATTCACCGTTGGATGTTTATCATTTGTAAGATCATAGCACCCAAAGTTTGTGCAAAAGTTTTTACTGAAAATCCTAAAAAATTTGAAGCTTGCTCTTAGAAAGTTTGGAGGTTGCCCTTGTAGAATTGATATATTTTTTGACTTGATACCCTTTGGAACTCAAATAGTAATTTGGTTATAAACATATTTCTATAGAAAATAAAAAATAAAATCTCAATTTTTTTAATTTTTTTTTATCGCATTGGATGTGAATACTAAATTGTGCGTTAAAAACCTCTAAAATTGGAATTTGTCTTTCCGATATGTTGCACAAACACCTTGTAGTACAAGGAACAATCAGTAAAAATCTTAGTCAAAAATATAAATTTTAACCCAAAAACCTGGGGTGCCCGAAATGGCAAAAGACCATATCAGTCTACAAGGATAGTTAGGGGTTGATACCTCCCTATATTATGTTGCACGTTGTCTCTAAAAAAAATCTAAGTGATTTCCCTCGAACACAAAGTGGACTTCATTTAGGACGCAATTTTAAGTGATTTCATGAAAAATAAACTCTTAGTGAAGATGTAATGGCTCTTCACACCTTTTGCCTTCCATCCAAAATGCTGTTTTTTTACAATTATTAGATTTTAAATAGTGAGTGTATTGAGCAATATCGAAAGGTTTGCCCATGTCGATTGGAAGTTGTTTGTAGCAAAGAGGGAGAGTTTCCAAAGTTAGAGGCCTACAATGAGTGCCAAACTATGTTAGAAAACCTTGAGCTTAATTAATGAATTATAAAGGTTCAACTTCTAAATGGTTTGACTCATTTGTAGCGAAAAAATACTTTCTTAAAAATAGTGTTATGAGTAAAAAGATAGGTAAGTTATTAGGGTCACAACTGTACAAACTTGTAGTAAACATATTGTATATCATGTGAGTCAAAATTTGAGTCATTAGGCCTCATAAATTGCAATATCATAATATATTATTACTCAAATTACATCAGAGAATCTCATCATCTTCACTTTGAAGTGAAAATACTACCAATAGAATTATTTCAATAAAAATTCACCAACCGAAAAGGTGTTTACCCTCATCTCAATAACAACCTTGATCAAATCAAAACCAAAAGAAAAATTTCAAATAATTGTGCAAATAATAGCTTTGCAGTGGTGAAAATTGCCAAAAATTGATGTTCTTAAATTTGTTGGTAAATTTGTATACCAAGAGTGTCTCAAAATCAATTGCATGTTCGACGCCACTCTCTCAAAATTCATAATGTTTTTGGCTCCTATCAAGCCAAACTACATTCACAATTCACCAATCACAACATACAATTCTAAGTGAAGTTATTGTTGTTGTATATCTTAGTATCTTGTTGAGGTATACGCGTGTTAGTTTATTTTGGATAAAAAAATGATCACCTACTGTTGTTTTGAGGCCTCAAAGTGAACATTTTCTAGAAAATAAGCACATAGGTGTGTAAGGGTTAACCCTATACTCCTATACGGGCCAAATATCAAAATACAACTTTGTGATGAGAAGCAAAAACTTTGAAGAGTCATAGCTTCTTCATTTAAACTCTCTTCTTGACAAATATTCTTGAGTCGGATCTCAAATCAACTCTAGTTTGTATGGTAAAAGTTGTAAACCTTACGAAGGTAGCACAATTCATAGCATGTAATACTATGGGGTAGCCCTTATTTTGGGGTTTACTTTCTTCTTTCTTTTGTCTTTTTTCTTTTGTCTTTTGTCTTTTTTCTTTTTTTCTTTTCCTATTCGATTAAGTGTAGTATAATTGGATCCAAAGTGATGTTTTTATACTAGAAATACCTTAAAGAATACATGGTTGGTTCATGGGAAGTTTTTTTTCCTTCATCTACCATTACATGTTAACTATATTTGTTTGGTTGGTCTTCAATTTCATTTAGTTTTGTGGTATGAACCTTTGCTCAACTTGAGATGTAAGGAAGAGATAGGATTAATCTTAGTGCAAGGAGGTTTACTTTTAGACTAGTTTTTCTTTGATGATTTTTGGGAAAATTTCAACATTTCTAGGTTTTAATTTGAGCCAAGAAATTTATTTGATGTTTTTTATATACAAGAATATTTCTGAAATGAAGGTGAACAAATTTCTAATTTGTATAACTATTTTCATTACATTGTGTCTGTTACTAGCATTTTCACTTTGAAGTTTGATTTATATATTGTTACGTTATGGCCTTACAATATATGAGGCTTCATGACTTTTCTTTGGAATATTAGACTCAAAGAAACTCTAAAAACCAATTATATCATGAACATTATTTGGAGTAAAGTTCTCATTATTTTATCATTTATTCTATAGTTTTTGATAGAAGAAAGCAATGAACATGAATTGATGTTTTAAGGTATTTAGAAATCGATACTAACTTCATGCTTTATTCTCTTTTGAATCTCATAAACTAGATAATTATGATGAATTTTTTTTAAAACTTTAGAAATGTAGACAAGTCAACTCACCGTACATAAGAGGAGAAAATAAAAATGACATAATATATTGGAGGAGTTCTTTTCATACTATATGATCTTTATAGAATAATTATCTTTGATTGCTTACCCACTTGATGATGCTCCCAACTAAGTGACTATAGTATACTTTAGCAATCATATATGATAAGAGATTTGTTGGATTTAATAATTAAAATTATATATATGTATGTATGTATGTATGTATATGTATGTATGTATGTGTATGTATGTATGTATATGTATGTATTTATTTATTTATTTATTTGTTTATTTATTTATGTACATGTGTGTGTATATTGTATACTACTCTAACATTATTAGAAAAGAAGTTGTGTTTAAATATTTAAACTCTCCTAGATTTTACGATTTACACTTCAACATAGAGAAGAAAAATAGATCCTTATTTATTCTAATCTCAATTCCAAATTTTGATGACTTCCAATTTTTCAATCTTCAAGATTTTTCTACCTACATCCCCAATTCCGTTAAAATGGCATTATGCCGCTAAAATGGCCCACCTCAGCTTTCTGAACTGCAGTTCAAAAACCATGTGATATAACATAATTTTAAGGTGATATTATGGAACATGAGTGACAATGAGTATAAAGGAGTAATATTATCAAAAAAATTGTGATATTACAGAATACACCATTCAATGTGAGCGCATATGTAAGATTTGGTGTGACAAAATGGCACATGGCATAGTGCCATTTTAACGGAATTGAGGTTCTACTAAAAAGAATATATGTACTTCTTACAAATTGGGAAGTTATAAGATTTATTTTTTCTCAAAAACATACCAACATATAGATCATGGTATTGATTTGATATCTCTTCTATTCTTGTTAAATTTTCTATATAAAAAAAACCCAAAAACTTTAGAACAACTTTCTATTTAGTTATTGCAACTAGAGCTATAGTTTTGGTTCTAAGTCTTTCTTTAGTAGCACTTGTCTAGTCTTCTTCATATAAGTGATGCCTTAGAAGCTGTGATATTACATGTCTTAGCCTCTCCATTAGGGTTGTTTGTGTTGTTACAAAAACTATCATGAGCAACTTGTGGTTTAGGACATGTTTTTGGTTTGTCGGTCTCTATAGGCACCACAGGAGATTCTAAAGGATATGCGTCAAACTTTATATTCCTTCCTTTCTCAGTTCTTTCCATTTCATTTTTCATTAGATATCGCAAATCTATATGTGCAAAAAATATACCACTAGGAGTTTTTTTGCTATTCATGAAATTCAATCTAATTTTGAATTCCATCAGGATGTTTGTTGGAATAAAACCAACAAAAACAAGAATTAGTTACACATGGTGGGTATATATTATTGTACTCTTAAAATTTATAGATAGACCATAGGATGTATATTACAATTGTTCATGGAGACGATTTTTTGATTTTACGAATATAGGATGGTAGAGGAAGATACACAACCAAGTGAGACTAACTACAAGTACATGAATTTGACCATGAATCTCAATTCAAGTTCCTCACATTTTGATTTCTATATAAAATGAAATAAAAAAATTAGTAAGATAACTATTAGGAGAGTTCGTGTTAATAAGCAATCACCTCTAAGAGGATACATAAGCAAGCTTGGCATCCAGAATAAAAACAAATCTCTAATTCTAGCATCTAAAGAGTTTAAGTAGCATATAAAATTCAACCATCACATCTAGAAATTTTTAATGAATCAATAAGTTGAAATAATTTATGTTTTATAAATTTCACATATAGAAACCTTGATTGACATCTTTCCATTTTACAACCATGGTCAATACAAAGCTTTGGAGCACTTGGATTAGCATTGTAGTGAAAGTGACTACATTGAGATATCGGAATAGTGTTGTAGTGTTTTTTGAAATGTTGGGAATCATTGTTACAATCATCGTCGGAACTATGAACTTTAGTCTGCAAAGTTTCTTGAGGTGGAAGAGGCTCTTTTAGAGGAATATCTGCAAGTATATTTGCATCTGGAACTTTTGATTCTCCAAAACAATTTCTTATATTGAAACAAGATGTTTTAGTTTTTGGTTTATCCAATTTGTTGCGATCAAATGTTGGTATATGAGTAAGTTTTGGCAAGTGTTTAGTATTTGATTGATGAGAAACTTTGCTTAAAAGTTTCAACGATTGTTGCAATGGGAATCTTGGGTTGTGAGGTAATAACAATGACGATGGTTTATTGCATTGATGATCTTTACTATGATGATTAAGACCAATTTGTTGTTGGGTTTCCATGCTTTTAGAATCAATCAAATGTATGTATCATATTCATTTTTTTCAAACTTTGAGTTTTTATGATTTAATCAATATATGGAAAATTGAGTCATACAAAAAAGAAAACACATATGTTTTTGTAATTATAAAATTTAGAAGTGGTAATTTAAGTATGAGATTGGTTGAAATCAATAGGGTTTTTCTTTCCCATAATTTTCTTCGTGATATCTTACCATTCATTTTATTTTGTAGGTGGTAAAGAAATTCATTTGATGATAGATCTATTTGTGAAAATTTTGATTAAAAATTTAAGAAATTAAAAAAATTTACAAAGTGATAGTTGTTTTGGTTACACTTGAAATAGATGAAGATAATGATGAAGGTTGAAAAATTCATAATCCATATTTATTTACTACTATCAATCCACATATCTCTATCATTTAATTTTTTTATCTATTGGAAATGATAATGATTCTTGCAATCTATTTCAATGAAATCAAGTAAGTATGGAGGAATTTAACTAATGTATATCATTAACATAATAAAAATAATGTATATTATTTACTCATTTTGTGCTGCTACTTAAAACATTAAACCTTTGTAGTTATAGTAATCACTTATCTTATTTTAAAATAAAGCATTCTAAATGCTCTTCAACACTCAATGAGAAAAATCAAATTTTTTAACCCTCTCTACAAACAAAATACTTTTCTATCACCTAATTCTCATGACATTACCTTGAAATATTTTGAAATCCATCAGAATACTTCACCTTATCCAATAGCTTCAGAAAATTCATAAAAACAATGTATTGTCAAATTGAATCTTCTCTAATGTATATTTAAACGTCAACCCCTAAATTCCTAGCCTATTTTGAGTTAAAATCCACATTTCTAAAAAACTGTTATAGATGAAATGAAAAAAAGCTACTTAGATTCAACAGTACAAACTTGAAATAGACTTGTTGTAGGGCATGTGGACAAAAATTTGAGTTGGAAGGCCTCGAAGATTGCAAGATCATGCCTAACGTACGTACGGGTACTCAAAAAACATCAGTGAATCTCAACATTTTCACTTTGAAGTAAAAATGCCACCAATAACTTATTGCAATGAAAAAATCACCAACTACAAAGACGTTAAACTTCATCTCAATAATAACTTTGCCAAAAATTTCAAAAAATTCAAAAAAAAAAAAAAAAAAAAAAAAAAAAAAAAAAAAAAAAAAGACTTAGGTAATAGCCTTGCAATAGTGAAAATTGCCTTGAAATTTACAAAGAAAAGAAAGACAAGAACTAGATCCCTTGCACTGAAATGCATGCTTTGTTCTCTTCACATCTTGGATGGGTTTAAGGTTTCTCCGATTATAACCAAACTCATATTAGATTCCAACCCAACAAACAAAATTGAAATTCAACGGTGGATGAAGGAAAAACAACTCCCCAAAACCATGGTATATTTTTAAAATCAGTTTAGAAACATCATTGCAAATTTAATACCTAAAGTACCTAATGTACCAAAAAATGCCCAAACAAAAAGTTGTTGGATTTCATCTTGAAATTACACTCATGCAAAAAAATCCACAAGAAAACTAAATTGGACTTTACATAGTTAGCTTCTCAAGGTAAAGCATGCCCATGTTTAAAAACCTAAAAACAAGAGTTGCCTTCACTGAAACGCACACTATAAATTTATTTTCTCTTACCAATCTTCAATTTGACCACAAAAACTAGACTTATATTGGAACCTAACCTAGAAGATTTCATCCAAAAGGGACTTCGGGTGAAGAAGTTACTACTCTTCAAAGGTTGCCTTTTATCAAATTTGATGTTAGTTGACCTTCCGTGCGTGTAGGGGTTAAATACTCTAGTTCCAAGTTCAAATGGCTTTTGAGCTAATGAGTTTAAAACAAATGTAAATTTCAAATCTCTTATATGTCCTTATCTCCGGTTCACTCCTTCTTGATGTGATGATATGCAAGAGAATGAGGCAAGAAGAAGAACCCGCAGTAAGCGGGAAGTTTGAATATATAGAGGGATAGTAGGTACATGTGGTTAAGTCAAGAAAGCCCAAGGCCAAGCCAAGAAAGCCGGAACTTTCAAAGGGTGCTCCTCCTAACACTCCTCCTCGTCCGAGGAAGTCCCGTTAAAAACTCCTCCTGGATGAATCCCAAGTAGGAGAAAAGGGTACTTTCCTACATTGTGTCCCTATATTGCGTCGAGTTCTTGAATGGTTTTCATGCCGGCAGCGCGCACAAGTTTTCGATGTTGATGAGCAGGTAGCGCCTTCGTTAACATATCGGAGATGTTGCTCGCCGAGTTGATCTTCCTTACTGTTACTTGCCCGCTCTCCACCAAGTCTTGCATGTACCCAAAGAGGTTGGGGTTTATATGCTTGACTCTGTCCGCTTTGATGAAGCCAGTTCCAACTTGAGCCACGGTTGCCACGTTGTCCTCAAAGATCACTGTCGGCCTTGGTTCCGGTTTGAACCTGCATTGTTCAGAGATGGTGCTTACCATAGTGCGGAGCCAAACAGCCTCGCGTGCTGCTTCGTGGAGGGCGATCAATTCGGCGTGATCCGTCGACGTTGCTGTGACCGCCTGCTTGACGGACTTCCACGAGACCGGCGCTCCACTCTTAATGAAGATGTAACCAGTTTGAGACTTAACATTAGTCTCATCGGTGCAAAATCTAGAGTCTGCATAGCCGGTGATATTGGGATCCGCTTGTCTCGTGAAATGTAGCCCGAGGTCTTCAGTGCCTCGAAGATAATGTAGAAGGTGCTTGACCGCGTTCCAATGCCGCTCAGTTGGTTTCTGGCTGTGTCTTGCTAGTACGCTGGTGGCGAATGAAATGTAGGGGCGCGTGTGGGTTGCCAAGTAAATGAGGGCGCCGACCACCGCGATGTATTTGGACTTGTCCATCTCTTCCTCCTCCTCCTCGCATGGTCGGTATGGGTCATCACCCGTCTTGCTGCGGCCTATCATGGGAGCGGACATGGAGTTCGCCTCTCCCATGTTGAAGCTTTGGAGAAGCTTCCTGTTAAGCATTTTTCAATGGGTTAAAAGAAACCCAAAGAAGGTAGATAGGGGAGTTCTTTGTCGGGAGAATCTAAGTCGGTCAAAGTTATGCAATTATGGTCACGAATAGAAGATAAATCAACAATGATTTAAAAATAATTACAAGAACTCATTCTTTATTCACTAACACTTTTTTTCAACTCAATTTATATTTCCGATTTCAAGTATTCATGTGTTCTATTTAATTATTCGAAGTTCATTGTCTTCACAATTTATGTACTCAAATCAACCCAAAGCATACACACAAGTATACTTCCAATTTCAATACAAACAATTGGTTTGCAATTCCTTATTACTCTCAACAATGTTTACAATTTCCAAACTTGTTCTCCAATTCATTCAACATTCATGGTTCCAATTTTACATTTTAATATTAATTGATTATTCATCAAGGATTACTTATATATTTCATACTTTGTTGTTAAAACAACAATTTGTTTTACAAACTATTTCACAACTCTAAACTCAATCTTCACAATTCACAAACTCACACTTCTTCTGAGTGCGGGATACACATTTCACTCTTATGTGTTTAAACACAAATGAGCTTCTTCCTCCTACTCGTATCTCTCAATTTTGTATTCACAACTTTTCAGTTCACCCACGACGGTTCATTTACTAACTTTTCACTTAATTCCCCTTTTAATCTTATTTAAACTCCAATTCACACTTAGAAAGGAAAATGAAAAGTAAATTGCATTTATAACACATGAATAATTAAAACTACACTAAAAGTTCCAAATTTACGTACTACATAGCCCCCCCCTCTATGTGTTTGCGTCCCCGCGAACAAAATAGAAGGAGTAATACAAAAATTAAGTAAGTTGAGGAGAAAGATTAGCCATAATCTCGTCATGCACATGTCTTTCATTAAAAGCAATGACTATAGTCTTTGTCTCCACTTCAGCTTATAGGTAATTAGGCTAATCCTGTAAATTAACTATCTTTTGACTATAGTCAATTGGTAAATAAGCCATGCCAAAGTAAGACTATATTCTGTTCTTGTTCCTTGATCACCTTTAATAATGGATGTTCTTTAGAGACTATAGGAATTTTGTTCTGATAAGAAAACACTGTCTTCAATGAATTGAAAAATTTTCGAGTCCCATTTGTGACAATATTATGGCCATTATGAGCTACTTCTCGATCACTTCTAGCTGTGATTTTGCAGGCAATTTTATTAAACCACAAGCGTGTTCTTAATAATACTCATTTTAATTGTCATTCTGCCTTTTAGTTCCAAGATCATGAAAATTCATCACAGAAATGAAGATCATGAGTATATTTTCACAACATCTGGAAGCACATAATTCAAACAAAGCAAGATAAGTGAAGCCCTGTACTCACATTGGATCGAGGACATGATATTATAGGAATCAAAGAAAATAGTCTTTCCTCACAATAGCTGGGTGTCGACACAGAGTCGGACTATAGTCTTTATGCATAATTTCCTCATATAGAGCCGAGGGTGGGCTCCTCAAGTAATGTATCCATTCCTAAGGAGTCAAGGACTATAGTCTCACACAGATAGGTGACTGGTTTGTTCATTCGAACAGGCTGAAGTCTTTCGATGTATGAAATTCATCCTTTGGTTACATCCTTGTTATCGACTATAGTCTGGCCAATTCCACTCAGATTCATTGCTAGTCCGGATCATACAACTCGGTTCCTTAATTGATTCCCAAAATTATACTCAATCATCTAGGGTGTTGTTCAATGACTTGCTGATACCACCGGCTGCAGTTCACTTCGCTTTCAGATTATAGTATCGGTTTGCTACATAACTGCATTCACTGCTTTGTCCATTGCAATCAAAAGAAGGAAAGTAAAACAAAATTCAAACACTAATGAGGATGTCTATCTCAAGAAGAAGACCCCATCCGATCCATTCGCTCCAGTGCTCCACTTATCGCTGAATCCGTGGCTACAAGCTGAGGGTTGTCACGACGCTGCTGCTGAAGAAACCGCTGAATCGGCCGCATCCTAAGGTTGCCAAACTCATTTATCATGGTGAGATGTGCACCAATGATAAAATGAGTCGAACACATAGCCTCTAGAAGTCAGTTAACGCGAGTACACTGGTACTGAAGCTTAAGTATAAGCCAGAAGTCCGGGTGATCCACTTTGTAATTCTGGACAGTATTACGGATGTTGACTTTGATCCAAACACCAAAATCCAAGCACCATTTTGCAAGGATCTTGCAAAATACGGCTGCTTGAAAGCAAACCGGATCCTGACACGTATGATGTTTAGCCCAAAACGCTATGTATGAATCAAAACATTGTTGTGGTGTATTCTTTTATCCTGGTATGAGTGGCCAGTGTATTCAACTGAGTCAATTGTTGCCGCTGGGTTCCACCGGTTCTTCCTCGAGCAATCAGAAAACCTGGGATCACTGCTCACAGCTGGGGGTGGCCTTCGTGACCAATACCTAGACTCTAGCTGGTGTAATTTCCACCTGTGACTGACCATAGTCCTTGAGTATCCAAGCAATTGCATCCCAACTTGATATGGGTTGATCACTTACCATATTAAACAAGCTGTCATCATCGCCCAAGTACTGCTGATAAGGTGGGACTATAGTTTGTGCCTCTGTGGTGGGTCGGCTCCTCCACCATGTGACTCGGCCAGCTGTCGTCGGCTGTCAGCAAGCTCCTGCTGGTATTCTTCGGCTAGCCGTTGTGCTTCCATGGCCTTGTGCTCCAATCGGTCTATAGTCCTTTTGAGTTTGGGGTAATTAGTAATTTGATGTTGCGCCTCTACAAGCTGTTGTCTCGTCACTGCCAACTCCTGTTGTAGATCAACTATAGTCTTAGTTTGTTCGAGTACCAATTGATGGGCTGCTTTTGCTTCACCGCTAACTCTGGTTAGCTCCTTTTGCTGCTTATTTACTTCACTTTTACTTTCAGTTAATTCACGGTGAAGTCGAGTGGTTACTTCCTGAGTTTCGATGAGCTTCCCTCGCAGATCGTCTATGGTCTTGCCGAAACTTGCTCAAGCTTCTGCCTCGTTATTATTCCCGTTCGTTGGGCCTTCACTTTTATCAGCTCCTGGTCACTTTTTAATTTTTCTATTCTCAACTCCCGTAGTTCCACGTTCAAATTGACTATAGTCTTTCCGGTCTCAGTTGCTTGGCGTCGCTTCTTCTCAAAGGCTTGTAGGACTTGAGCTAACTCCTTCTGCAGCCGTTCAATTGTATCCTTATTCCCTTGAGTGTTGTTCAAACTTCTGCCGAGTTCTCTCTTTACTGTTACTAACTCGATCTGCCTCCAAATTGACTATAGTCTTAGTCAATTCCTCCGATCGATGTTTGAGTGCTTCGGCCTCTACTTGCCCTTGTTTCGCCACCTTGAGCTCCTCTTGCTTGATTAGCAGCTCATTTTTCAAATCGACTATAGTCTTTTGTAAATGCTCTTTGTTTGCCTTGAAACCCTTACAAGGTTCACTCAACTCCTGCCATAGGCAGACTATAGTCTTCTCTTCTGTAGATCGGTCCTGATGCGTGGATACCTTGGTAGCTGGGCGTGTTGCCCTTACTGCCTTTAACTCGTCTTGCTGGGTCATCAGCTCCCCTCTCAAATTGTCTTTAGTCAAATTCAACTCCTCGATCGTCGCGGCAGTTCCGTGTCGGGTTGCAGTAAGCATGTCGTCCTTCCTTTTTGCTGCCGCAGTCATGGCCTTCCTCACTGTTTCTCCACGCTCTATAGTTTGATTTAGGTTTGCAATCACATCCTCCTTCTCCCTAATTAGTTCGACTTGCTTCTCTGCCTGGGCAAGTAAATCTCGTACTCTGTCCTCCATTTCGGTGACTCGCGATCCTTCTGTGGCCAGGCGAGATTCAAGCTCTTCACGCGCGTCCTCGTCAAACCTTGGTGGCGTTATCTTTCTCTGATGTTTCTTGGGCGGAGGTCTTTCCGGGGTTCGCGTCTCAGTAGATACTCTCATCTTCTTTGCCGCTGGTTTGGCTGAGCTTGCTCCTACTCCTTCGATTGAAGGGCCGGTAGGTCTTGCCTGTGTCAAGGCGTTCCGGTAGAGCATACAAAGGTAAGTCTTCAGCTGCCTATTCTCTGGTAACTCGCCCGGATGGTCCCACAGAACGCGGCGCATGTGGAAGTCCAATACTCGTGCCCAGTCTAACCTGTCTCCCCTCCATGCTGCAACCGCCATCGTTAGTAGCTCATGGCTAAGAGCCTCTGGTGATTGCTCGAATGCAACCATTTGGTTGATGAATGCAAACCAGTCCTCCCATGGTTCAATCGCCTTGTCCATTCTCCAAAATTTTCCATCTTGTGTTGGCATTCCCTCTTCTGCCATCATTCCTTCCGGGAAAATGTTGAGTAAATCCTTGGCTGAGAGTTTCCTGTGCGCGCCAGGGTGAAGTCCATCAGTCATCCCTGGAACATGCAAAATCCGGCTGATGTCCGCGTTGGTGATCACCACTGCTCGGTTGTCAATTATCCCTCGCAACACTTGTCGGTCATCCATAGTCTTGAAAAAAGGTAGAATTCTTTGCTCCTCGGGCCATGGTCTGCTGGAGCTTTCTTGGATGAAGCTCCACAATCCTGCTTTTGTCAAGGCCTCCTTGTTCTCTCGCCACCATGCTCTCTTTTTCTTCTCCTTCGGTAGCTCAACCGCCTTCTCTTTTCCTTGCTCAGACTAAAATCATTGTAATTAGCTCCTGGAATTTGCTTCCTTGATTTGACTATAGTCTTATCTCGTAGAAGATTTGCATGTTACGTTCAATTTTATTACTGGACAGGCTATAGTCTTCTCTTTTCTGGTCTTATCTTTCCTTGTTCGATAACCTATTCTGACTATAGTCTTTTGGCTTCACTTTAAATAACATTCAGTTTTCCCTCACTTGACTATAGTCTAAGGCTGATTCAAGTTTAAGTTTTACAGACAAAGGTGGATTCTCAAGCATTTCAATCATGATGTGACTTCTCAATACCGTCTTTTTATCTTCCATTCTCTCTCACCATCTGATTGAGACTATAGCCTTGGATTTATTGGAAGTAACAATTGGTTACTCTCCATACAGACTAGACTATAGTCATTCTTGTTTTTGTTTTCCAATACTCCTTTCCAATCTGCCATTGACTATAGTCTTTTCTTCTTCTCCGATTCTGTTCTCAATCTTCTGATTATGACCATAGTCTTTTGTATCAACATGTTTTCCTTGCAATCACAATCGACTATAATCTTTTCTTTCATACACATGTTCGAAATTCTTCATCTGATGAGGTCGTTTGAACAATATTTGGAACATGTGTCGAAAGAGAGAGGTTATGTAGTTACATACTGTGGTGACTGCTGTCAATGGTGTGGGATTATGCCCGAATCACCACACCCCGTTCTCTTAGTTGTGATGCTCTTTTCTCCTCAGCTTTCTTTGGTTTCACCATCTTTGCTCAATCTGCTTCCGACTATACTCTTATCTTCTGGACTGCTTCTGTACTAGGTCATGGAGATGATCAGCATGTTGGAATGAGAATTACATCATCAACCCCATCAAAATTTGACTATAGTCTTCGATGGTATCCCTTTTGTACAAGTTCATTTCTTGATATCGGGCTTCTTCCCAATCCTCATAATCCTTATCTTTATTCATCCAGTTCGTTTTGGAAATCAAAGGAATGACTATAGTCTTACTCACAATTTGAGTTAATCGCTGCAGCGTGCAGGGTTACTCCCAATTATGGTCTTCGAGGTCGCGTGCAGACTCTGGTTGGTCCTCCTCGTCAATTGCCTGATCTCCTTACTATAGTCTTGCTGGTTCTGCTCCTTCATCTGCCTGACTATAATCTTGCCCTTCAATGATCTTTACTTCCCACTCACACAACTATAGCCTTACGTTTCTCTGCTTAGAACTCCTTGCTCACAACTACAACGAAGCTCACAAAAACAACTTGTGAAGCAGGAAAAATCATGAGATCGGAGGTGGAGACTGCGGCCTTCAAGAAGTAGTATAACTGCGTGTAATCACTTTTCCTGGTGTCCCCTCACAAAAAGACTATAGTCAATTCACTAATATCATGACTGCTCATGATGGCCATGCAGTTTTGTTACCAATATTTTAAGACTATAATCTTATTAATCAAGGCCTTCGCCTACCCTTAATGTCCTGTTTGAATTATTTTCAGCTGTTCTGAATTGCTATTTTCGAGCCTTACCAAAAATTAGAATTAGGCTTTTTTATTCTTTCTAATCTTATTAATATGGTAAAAGATAGTATAGGATACTAGAATTTAGTATAAGCCTTGCAAAAAGGTAAATAATTCACTGTTTTTATCAATTTATCTAGTGTTTCAATCATATCCTTGAACTTTCTTTTAGAATCGAGATTTAAGATTTTGTACTTTTACTTGTATTTCCATGGAGTCATAAAATAAATTTGGATATTGTATGTTACTTGTTCCGCTAATTTATACAAATTTCAATGATATATTTACCCTTGAAAGTGACACATTATCCCCTTTTTCACATAGTCTTTTTATTGTTTTTGCCTATTGGATCTCATAATATTTGATTTGGTGAAAGTTTTACATATTTACATTTCATTTGAAATGACTATAGTTATGATAACTATGATGCGTTTCTTGCACATAGGTGAAGTGAGTGGAGATTAAGATAAGTGGAATCATTATTATTGATTCCTTTTCAAGCTTCTCCAAAATTTAGATTGTAAACTTCTTGTCATAAGTTCCTTATAAATTGGTTTTATTTATTTGCAAATTGTAATTGCTACATACTATGTTTGTAATTATATACTTCCTTAATTAGAGTATTCATATATCATAAATTATGTTTATAATTAAGTTGCATGCCTCCCCCCTCTTTAGCATAAAACTTGTCCTCAAGTTTGATATAACCTAAGTCGATTCCCATTATATCGTGTTGGGTGAATGTTGCCTTGTAAATCTTGCACGTCCATAGAACCATTTGCATAATTTTTATAAATTTTGTATGGACCAAACCACCGCATTATGAATTTCCCTGAAATTTTTTGAAAACAACTATCATATACTAATACCAAATTTCCAACTTTGAGTTCTTTGGTTTTAAGTTTGCTATCGAGATAGCTTTTGCGCCTATTTTGGATTGATGTCATATGTAAAGAAGCTTGGGCTCTTTTTTCGTCCAATTGTTCTAGCTCATAACACCTTTGTTTTAAAGATTCGACATTGTCCAATCTATTGTCAATTGCAATACGTAATGATTGAATTTCAAATTCAATCGGCAAAATGGCCTTTTGGCCATAAACAAGTTGAAATGGAGTATGTTTTGTGGTTACTTTGTATGCCGTGCGATAAGCCCATAGGGCATCAAAAACCCTTTCGTCCCAATCCATGTTGGATCCTTGAACGGTTTTAGTAATTATTTTACACAAAATACCATTGGTCTTCTCGGTTTGTCCATTGGCTCTTGGGTGATATGGTGTTGACTTCCTATGTTTGATGAAGTATTTATTTAATAAATTCTCAATGATCATGTTTACAAAATGGGTGCCTCTATCACTTATAAGTTCTTTGGGGCATCCGAAGCGAATAATTATATTTTCATAGAGAAATTTAGCAACGATTTCCGCATCATCTGTTTTTGTTGGCATGGCTTCTGCCCACTTTGTTACATACTCCGTAGCAATCAATATATATCGACATCTTCCTTGTCTACTTGGAGGTTTGATTGGTCCTACAAAGTCAATTCCCCATTTTTTGAAGGGTATTTGTGCCAGGATTGGATGTAAAGGCATAGCCGAACTAGTTGTTGGTTTACCAACTCGTTGGCATGGATCACATTTCTTCACGTATTCTGCTGCAACTTTGAATTAAGTTGGCCACCAATAGCCAACATTTAAGGTTTTTTTGGCAGTTACAAAGCCTGCAAAATGGCCTCCACAAATTGAATCATGGCATGCTTCCAAGATCGATGAAACTTCACTTGGATTTATGCATCGCCTTAAAATGCCATCTTTTCCTTTCTTGTACAACACTTCTCCTATCATGGTATAAGGAGCCGCTTTGTAAATTAATCTATCTCTTTGTTTAGAAGTATATTCTATTGGAATACTTCCATTTTGCAAATAATGAATGATTTTGGCATATTAAAAAGGGATCACATCTACTTCGAATAATTGCGCATCCGGTAGTTCATCATTTATTGGTTCCAGATTCACTTCATTGGAAATACGTGATAAATGATCAGCATTTAAGTGGCATTTTCCGAGTCGCACTTGTATAACAAAATTATATTCTTGTAATAAAAGTACCCATCTTGCAATTCGACCACTAAGTTGTGGTTTATTTATCATATATTTAAGTGCGTCGTGATCAACATGGAAGGTGAATTTGTAGCCAAGTAGGTAATGTCTATACTTTTGCACGGAACATATCATTCCTAATGGTTCCCTTTCGGTGACCGAGTAATTTTGTTCGGCGGCATTTAATTGCCGGCTTGCAAAATATATTGGATGGTCTCTTCCTTTGTCGTCTTTTTGACTTAATATGATTCCAATAGCCATGTTTGAATCATCCACTTACACTTCAAAGTCCTTGTCCCAATTTGGGGAGACTAAGATTGGTGCACTTATTAATTTTTGTTTCAAAGTATTAAATGCTTTTACGGAAGTTGGTGTCCATACCGGAGTGGTTTCGCTTTTCGTCAAGAGGTGCGTTAATGGGAAGGCAATATCGGTGTACTTATAAATGTATCGTCTATAATAGCCAACATGGCCTAAAAAACCTTTGACTTCCGAAACCGTATTTGGTGGTGGTAGATTAGCAATTATTGCTACTTTATCTGGGTCGGTTGCCATGCCTTCCTTGGATACAATATGGCCAAGTAATTTTCCAAATGGAATTATGAATTGTGATTTCGCCGCATTTATGGATATACCATATTTGTTGCATTGTTGAAAACACTTGGATAGTCGATATGCGTGATCTTCTTTTGAACTAAATACACAAAAATCGTCAAGGAAAATTTCCATGAATTTTCTTAAGTACTTTTGGAAGGCTGTAGTCATAGCCCTTTGAAATGTGGCTGGGCGCATTGCATAAGCCAAATGGCATTTTATTATATGCAAACGTACCCCAATCTGTTGTAAATGTTGTAAGTGATCTATGCTCCTTGGCAATTTGCACTTGATTGTGGCCTGAAAATCCATCAAGGAAAGAATACGTTTCATGTCCGGCCACACTATCCAATAATGTATTCGTAAATGGTAAAGGAAAATGATCCTTCTTTGTTGCAGCATTTAATATTCGGAAATCTTGGCAAATTCGAAGTTTCCCATTTTTCTTTGGTACCACGACTATCGGTGAAACCCATTCACTATATGGGACTGAATATATAAATCCACATTCCAATAATTTGTCTATCTCCTCTTTGACCATGAGTGAATATTTTGGATTCATAAGATATTGCCTTTGTCGAATTGGCTTCGTATTTTCTTCTAAAATTATTCTATGCTCACAAATTTCTGGTGGAATACCTCTAAGATCTTTGTATTTCCATGCAAAGCTCTTTTTGTTTGCTTTGAAGAATTTGTGCCAAGTTGTAAATTCTTGTGAAGTTAATTCTTCATATACTTTTATTACTTGGGGTTCTTCCTCGGTTCCTAAATTCATATCTTGGCAATTTAATTTCAAAGAGCCAAGTTGAGTAGGAACTTGATCTGTTTCACTTGGAACCTCTTCACCCTCTCTAGAATCCGAAGTGGAATTAAAATCACTTATGGATTTGAATTGCGTTTGTATATTAAACACATGTGAATTTTCCCATGATAAAATGGCTTCATTGGAATCATCAGAATCCTGAAATGGAGTGAAATATTCACCCATTCCTATGTTTTTATATAACATATTTTTCCTGGAGATTTTAGAGATGGGTGCATCAATCTCATAGCCTGAAGAGTCTACTATTTCCGAAGTGAATTCACTTTCATTTGTTTGAGTTTCTCCTCTATAAATAGTAGGATACATAGGCAAAGTAATCTTCTCTTTGCCCTTGCCAATTGTAATGGTTCCTTTTCCCCAATTGTCTTTTGCCTTTGTTAAATATAGTCAAGGTCTTCCCAATAATATTGGGTAAGATGAAATTGTATCGGTTATTTTAAATATGATGTAATCGATTTTGAACGACATGCCGCCAATGATAGTCAAGATTTGTTTTAAAACTCCCAAAGGTTTTACTCGACTTTGGTCGGCCATACGTAACATAATAGGAGTTGGTACCATTGATGTCAACCCAATTTCGTCCATAGTCTCCTTGCTCATAAGATTGACACTAGATCCTCCATCAATTTGTACATTGTCAATAAATGATCCATCGATCATTACTTCTATGCTTGGTGTTCCGGGATCTAGAGAAATGTCGTGTACTTCAACTTCGGCAACATGTTTGTGAATTAAGGAGTGACTTAATTCACTCCGACACTTAGGTGATATGGCCAATAATTGGCGCAATGTAATGTTGGGTTGTATTTTATCCAAATTTTTCAAAAGGCTATAAGGTTCCAAACCTATAGCAAGCCTCATAGTCCGGTTCCGTCTTCGTTTATTTGCTCCGATATATTTTGTATTTGTTTTAGCAAAAGTCACCTTGGGAGGGGATAAATTCATGGGCAACATTTGAGGAATTTCCACTGGTAATTGTATTTGATTTGGTACATCCTTTGGTACAAGAAGAGGTGTTGAATTTGGTATCAAAACACTTGGTAATACTTGTACTTGTTCGTCATCCAAATCTTCGGATCTTGTTTCCAAAGGATTAGTTTTTCAAAGCTTTTTGGTACTTCGTGTGCCTATTCGATGAACACCAATTTCTTGTATTATATGGTTGACTTCCTTGGGTGCCTCTTGGACCTCTGAAAGTTTTCCACTGCTTCCCTTCACCCAATCTCTTTCCGAGGGGGCAAATACGGGTGCTGGTGCCATACATTCTTCTGCACGGTGGCCGGGTTGTCGACATCTTCCGCATCGAGGAACATAACCTTCTTCTTTCTTTGCATTTGGACATTCAATGGCGTAATGGCCAAATTCACCACAACGAAAACATATTAAATGTTTGCCTTTTTGCGGTGGTCCATATCTATGTGTTTGTGGATTGGAAGGTGGTTCATTCCAAACCGGTGGTTGATTATAGGTGTCATTCCACCTTGGTCTATTGTCATTTGGTTTATACGGCGGTCCTACATTGGGTCGTGTGAATGGTCTTTTATTTGGATTATTAATCCATGGTCTATTGTCATTTACTTGATTTACATTCTTCCTATGAAGATACCAACATTGGTCAATGGAATGTCTTCCTCCACAATGTCCACATCTTGGTACTTGGTTCAACGGTGAAGGGCATTCGTCTTTCCTATGCCCATAACCTTTACAATTTGCACACCAAACATTGGATCTTACATCCGTCGGATTCGCCTTCTTAGTTTTATTTGAAGTCATATTCACTTTCAACTCTGTGAATTGTTTAGCTAAGTCCATTACTATTTCTTCACTTCTATTCAAAGGTGGCGCATTGGCTACCAAGGTTGTTGTTTTTACCGCAATTGATTCAACTGATGGCCTTATGCCATATTGAGCCATTGTCGGTGTTATTCTTGGTTGCGGTTTGATAGTGGGAATTAACCCCTAAACGACCACGGCCACCGATTCGGCGTTTACGGTCAAGGCAAAAAAATATTTACAGTCAACTTCAAACGTTATGATCTCACATCTAGTGATGATCCAACGGTTGAAAATTTTCACACTACTACCAATGGTAGTCTACTTCAAGATCCTACGGTTGAAATTATCAAAAAATTTCAAAAATATTGGACGTACCTCCACTAGTACATAGTGGTCTGTGTTGGGATTTCAAGCTCCCAAAACATCGTGGATCTTTAGGGGTTAAAGGTGTATCTACATATGGTAGATAATCTTCATCTACTCTTGCTTCTTCCCATGACTTAGCCGTATTATAAGCTGTTGCTAAATCCGCTGGTCTTCTTTCCTTCACAAACATATTTAATTCCGGTGGATATAATCCTCCAACAAATATACTTGTTAGAAATGTATCTGGCATGTTATGATTGGTCCACCTTGTCAAAAGGTCGTCCATTCTTCCATGAAAAGAATCCACGCTTTCTCCAAGCCCCATTTTGATATTCTTTTAACCATTCTCTTAAGCTTTCAGTGAAACCCAATGGCCTATATTGATTTACGAAAGGGTCTTGTAAAGCTTCCCAAGTATCCAGATTTGCTTATTGTCCATACCAAGCAAATGCCGCTCCATCCAATGATATAGGAAAAGTAGTCACGTAATCTTCTTCGGGCAATTTATTAGCCACACATACGGCTATAAACCTTGCAAAATGTAAATCGGGATCTAATCTCGGTCTTTCATTGAAAAGTGGAAATTGTGCAATATTCAATGGTCTTGGATTTGCCATTGTATCGTTCTTAATTTCTCTTTGCTTGGTTGTACTAATTAACTCTTCAACTTCGAATTCTTCTCCTTCTTCTTCTGCTAAGTTTGATGAAGTTTCGATTTGATCCTCGTTGAAACTAGGAAAGAATTGGCCGGTAGAAATTTCTATGTGTGGTGGAGAAGTAGGATTCTCCAAATAAGAATCTCCTGATTTTAACGATTGTTCCAACCTTTCACAAACGGTTTGGTTTGTTGACTCCAATTCTCCTATAAGTATTCTACAACCGGATCTCCAAAATCAATTTCCTTGGGTTGCAAAAATAGATATTCAACCGGTGATGTGTTTGTCAAGGAACTGCTCGAAGCTTGCCCTTGTTCAAAAGTTACTTAAGGTAAAGATACGTCTTCGCTTTCTTTACGTAGTACACTTGGTTTATCAATTTCAATTGATTGTTTCTTTGATCTTGATTCTTGGTCAAAAGATTGTAATTCCGTCAAGGTTCCAAGTTCGTGACTAGAAGGTCTTGCAATCCCCGATAATCTTGGAGTGTTTGGTATTGTTTTTTGATTTCTAGTTTTTACTCGCTCTTCTCTCTGGATTTTCCGCAATGCCTGGTTTAATATGGCTTCATTTCTATCTTGTGACATTAAATTTGTTTCTTGAATTCATTATCGATTTTGACTTCAAATTTCTTGTATTTTTATAATTTCTTTTCAAGGACATACTAGTCCAAATGATATACACATAGGGTGTTTTTCATCTCTGCATTCAAAGTCGGGAATAAGAGGTGTTGCTCTTGGATCAATTTGATCGTATGTAAATGCATACAACTTCCTCGCAATTCGAGTTCCGTGCTAACCTCCGTAAAAAATAGGAAGACTTTGATCCGTTACAATTTTTAATTTGCCGTATTGACGTAACAAATATATTAAAGGTAATTCCACCAACAAGTCTTCACCTTTTGCAAAGAATGTCTTGTAATATTTTCCTTCTTTCCAAACTTTGCTCAAAATAACTCTTTTGATGTCAATGGGCAATTGCTCAATCCTTTCTTTCAATTCTTGATGAACTTTATTATTTCCAGTTATTTGAAAACCTTTTCCAAAGTATACGTTTCGATATAATCTATGTAATGCTAAAAATAAATATGGTCCGGAAAAATTATCTTCAATTATTTCTGGAGTTTCCCGTGGAAACACACACTTCATAGTTTCTCATTCAAAATTATTCTTGATGATTTGAAGTCAAAATTGAATAATTTTAATTACTCAAACTTTGGAATAATTTAATTCTCATTATTTCTTCGTCTATTTCATAATCACCTTCAACCAGGACTCTCCCCGGCAACGGCGCCAAAATGCAAAGCGTTTTTCAATGGGTCAAAAGAAACCCAAAGAAGGTAGATAGGGGAGTTCTTTGTCGGGAGAATCTAAGTCGGTCAAAGTTATGCAATTATGGTCACGAATAGAAGATAAATCAACAATGATTTAAAAATAATTACAAGAACTCATTCTTTATTCACTAACACTTTTTTTCAACTCAATTTATATTTCCGATTTCAAGTATTCATGTGTTCTATTTAATTATTCGAAGTTCATTGTCTTCACAATTTATGTACTCAAATCAACCCAAAGCATACACACAAGTATACTTCCAATTTCAATACAAACAATTGGTTTGCAATTCCTTATTACTCTCAACAATGTTTACAATTTCCAAACTTGTTCTCCAATTCATTCAACATTCATGGTTCCAATTTTACATTTTAATATTAATTGATTATTCATCAAGGATTACTTATATATTTCATACTTTGTTGTTAAAACAACAATTTGTTTTACAAACTATTTCACAACTCTAAACTCAATCTTCACAATTCACAAACTCACACTTCTTCTGAGTGCGGGATACACATTTCACTCTTATGTGTTTAAACACAAATGAGCTTCTTCCTCCTACTTGTATCTCTCAATTTTGTATTCACAACTTTTCAGTTCACCCACGACGGTTCATTTACTAACTTTTCACTTAATTCCCCTTTTAATCTTATTTAAACTCCAATTCACACTTAGAAAGGAAAATGAAAAGTAAATTGCATTTATAACACATGAATAATTAAAACTACACTAAAAGTTCCAAATTTACGTACTACACTTCTTGACATAAGTTTCATGGTGAAGAAAAATGCTTCTATCGGGGCAGTGGTGGACTTGGACTCCAAGACAGAAACTCGTCCGCCCCAATAGTTTCATCTCAAATTTTGCCACGAGGAGTTTCTCAACTTCTTCACATGACTTTGGGAATCCCACAAGGTTAATATCGTCAACATAAACCGCTAAGATGACAAACTCATTGTTAGTACAACGCATGAAGATGTTAGGTAGTGCCAGATGGCACGTAAAACCTGTGTCTGTGAGGAAGCGGCGAAGGTGATGGTATCAAGCCCTTCCGGCCTGTTTCAGGCCGTATAGTGCATGTCATAGTTTGGGACTTACCATTAGTCTCATCGGTGCGAAATCCAGAAAATCTGGAGGAGGTTTGATGTAAATCTCCTCCTCCAGCTTGCCATTCAAGTAGGCCGTGACAACATCAAGCAATTTGGTGGTTAGTGTCATCTGGACAGCTAACGCTAACAAGTAGCGGAAGGATGAGCAATCCATAACGGAGGTATAGGTTTGATGAAAATCTACTCCTGGGCGTTGGTTAAATCCTTGTGCCACGCACCGGGTTTTGTAGCGTACTATCTCACCGTGTTCATTTCTCCTTCGGGTGAACACTAACTTATATCCTATGGGTTTTGCACGTAAGTTGGTGTCGAGATGGCCAAAGACTTCGCGTTTTTGAAGTGAGTGGTACTCAGCTTCGAGAGCACGTTTCCACTCGGGCCAATCTGGGCGTTGCTTGGCTTGATTTAATGTAGTTGGTTTGGGGTCAACGCTTGAGAGCTTCGTGATGAAGGCCTCGGGTGCTGGGTATGATTCTATGCCGAGTGAATATGCGGCTGGGCGTTCGGGCCCCAAGGGGAGGTTCAATTTCTCCGGCTGTGAAAGGTGTAGCTCTGGTTGAGGAGCTAAGTCTGATCTGCGAGGTGTTTTGGGCTCACGGGTGCTGCTCGTAGGTTTGGGTGCTAATCGTTTCCTTGTTTCATTTGGCGTTTTGGGCATTTTGAATGTTTTGGGTGTTTTGAGTATCTTCGGGAGTTTGGCTGGTTCCGGAAGCTTGGGGTTTCCAGAACCAGGGATGGTGTTATGTAGAATACGGGGTCCGAAATCGAAACCATCCGGGATCCGGGATGCTATGCTTTGAAGGTGTAGCAATTTCTGAACTTCAGTTTCAGAGATTGCAGTACGAGGATCGGGGTTCATAGTAAAGAATTGCGTTGCTCTAAATGTAAGCGGTGGTGAATCCTTGGGGTGTGAGACCAAAGGGAAGACATTTTCTATGAACCTGCAGTTCTCAAAACGAGCTGTGTGAAGAGCTCCGGTTTTGGGCTCTAAGTATCGAATGATACTTGGAGAGTCAAAACCGACATATATTCCTTCAAGTCTATGGACACTGATAGTGCGAATCTGAGGTTCGGGTGCTGGGATGAAAACCTGGCATCCGAAGACACAAAGATGGCGAACATTGGGAACTCTTTCTGAAATTAGTTCTAGGGATGTCTGAGTATTCAAAAAATTTGTTCTAAAACGAAGGAGTGTGGCGGCGCGTAACACGGCGTGACTCCACATAGAAGCAGGGAGATTGGCATGAATGAGCAAAGTGCGGGTGATTTGCTGAATTTTCTTAATGTATGCCTCAGCTAACCTGTTTTGGGAGTGCTCATACGGGACTGCGTAAGTAAGTGCAATCCCGGATGTTGTGCAATAATCCTCGAAAGTTTGGGACTTAAACTCTCCAGCATTATCCATTCTAAGTGTCTTGATCTGCCTATCAGGAAAATGAGCTCTGAAGTTAATGATCATGGCTAGTATCTTAGGGAAGGCCATGTTTCGGGTTGTCAAAAGGGAAACCTCAGCGTGACTTCCTGATGCATCTACTAACACGAGAAAGTATGAAAACGGACATGCTTGAGGGTTGATGGGACCGCAGATGTTGCCGTGAAGGCGCTCCAGAGGTTGCGGGAGCTCTTCAGGTAACTTCTACTTGGATGGGTGCTTGGCGTACTTGCCTTGGATGCAAGCTATGCAGTCGGATACCTTGTCTGCATCACTGTTGCCTAAGTTGTGGCCGGTGATGATCGGGAGCATCCGCCGAAAGATGGTGGTGCCGGGGTGACCGAGCCGTCGGTGCCATAGCTGAGCCTTGGGGAGAACTGTGAAGTTGCACTCACGGATTGTTGGTGTTGGTGGCTTGATGGGGATTGGGTTTAGGCCGTGTCGAGTGGCCTTCGAAACGTAGAGTGATCGGGTTCCATGGAATAGCTCTACGGCCTCATCTTTATCATCATCAAATTCCTCATTAGTGGAGATGTGGATCCCATTCTTTCGCAAGTCCCGGACGCTGATCAGGCTCCGGGATGCGTTTGGAGCGAACATCGCTTTCTCACACACGAGGGGGAATCCCCCGGGCAATTCTATAGTTGTCCGGCCCTCCTGGAACATGAAGTTCTGGCTTCCGGCAATAGTGAGGACTTTGCCCTCTTGCTAGGGTCCGCTTAGACATGACGACTCGAAATAACTAGAACTTCGCAAGATAGTGATAGTAGACGCACTGTCTAGGACTACTATAATCGGGCTTGACAAATCTAAGGGACTCTCTTGCACCATGAAGTTTTCCAAGTCTACATCATTGAAGGAGGGTGCATCGAGGGTATGGACCTCCCTCTTGCCCTCTTTCAATTTCTAGAGCTCTTGGTATATCTCGACAAAATAGGGTGGGGTTCGGCATTCTCGGGTGAAATGCCCTGGCCTTCCACATTTGTCGCACACACCCTCATTTGTGTTTGATGGATTGGACTGACTTGACTGACCTCGGTGGTAAGGTTCATGGCAATCGTTTTTATACCTGTGATGTCGATCGCTTCGATCATCACGGTCGCGGCGATCGTCGCAGTACGAGCGGTTGTTCCTGTATGATCGGTCATCTCGGTGTGAGTATTGGTACTCACCTTGACCGCTATGGTATCGGCTGTCACGTCCTCGGCCTCCTCCTCTACCCTTTCCGCCCCTAGGATTGCGTTTGGCCGCCTCTTTGCTGTGGGCTTCGGGCACCGGTGTCGGCGCTGGCTGTGCAGGAGTAGGTGCTAGAGTAGGGATTGCGGTTGTCAGAATGTCTATATTGTGGATCTCACAAGCGGGGCGGGCCTCAGCGTTTTTCAGCAATATGACTTGTTGTTTCTCCGCGATGAGAAGGTGTGACTTCAGCTCCGAATGAGTTGGAAACCTCATGTTGCAATACTGTTGAGAAAGTATCGCCGTGGCTAGCGGGAAGGTGGACAGCGTCTTCTCGGTCAATTTTGCATCCAAGATTTTGTCTCCGCACATGCGGAGTTGTGCCGAAATGCGGTGGAGTTCCACGTTGAAGTCTTGCATGTTAGGAAAATCAAGTACACGCAAATTCATCCATTCACTACGAGCTTGGGGTAAGAGCAAACTCTGTCCGTGTTTAAAACAGGCTTGAAGCTGCTCCCATAAGTCTGCCGGATTTTGGCACTCGAGATACTGTTGGCGTAATGATGGGTCCAAATGGCGACGCATGATCATCAAGGCTTGATACCTCCGGGCGGTTGCCATGACGGCGGTGGTGTTGTGCTTGAGCGCTCCATCGAGCTCCTCGGTTCACGTCATTGTTCCACTCGAGGAAGTTGGAACCGTCTGTTGCTAGAGGATCAAACATCAGAGTCTGAGTGCGAGTTTCTCGCATCGTGGCCATAATCGTTGGAGCACTAGACACTCCTACCGGGCTGTAGCTTCTTTCGGCCGGTCAGGGTCAGTGCTAATCAGGTCGATCAAGCAGATGTCGATCGAATTGGAAACTGGAAAGTCCTAATGAGTAAAGTTTTTATTTTTTTAATATTTTTTCTTTTAATTTTATTATTTTATTAATTTATTATTATTATTATTTTATTTTTTTAAACTGGTGACTAAATCAGTACACTGTAATGGACATGTTTGTATTACAGGAGTTACTTTACTAATTTGATGCAAGAACACAAAAGTGCAATGTTTGTATTGAAAAGATGAAGAGATATATTATAAACTATAATGCATTGGCAAGGAGGATGGCTTCCTGGCAATGCTTCCGAGCGCTGTCGAGGCGTTCCAGCAAAGTGGACTCCTTCTGAGCAGCACTGATGAGCTTCATGTCCATCTCCAGCAACTTAGTCTCCTCGTGCACTCTTTCGATAATAGCGCTCCCTGTTGCGGCCACATTCGCTCAACAAAACTAGCAAGTAATCAAGAGTTTCTTGAATGGCAAACAAAGCTGCAAACAATGCATGAGCAGTTGAAAAACGGTTCATATGCAATGCTTGAAGAACAAGTGACGAAAGCAATAAAACTTCTCGTTATTCTGCCAGGACGAACTGACAATGAGATTAAAGATTACTAAAACACACGATAAAAAAAGAAGAAGTCGAGCTGGATTGCCGGTGTATCCTAACTTTGAGCTTCTCATCTCCAGGTGATCATCTGGAGAAAATGCTCAAAGCTAATGAACGTGAATGTTACGTGAATCACGATGTTAGTATGGCAAAAGTGTATCTACCAACAAAAGCAACCTGCTCTATAGCTTCTTGCCAAAACAACAGAAATTCTTTCGTATACTGGTTGATCTGTATTCTGGTTGAACATTCAGAGACTTTGGAAATGAAACAATGAAACACCTCTAAATTGTTATTTCGACTGAACCTTAACCTTCCTTTTGTAAATAGTATATTCACAAAGATTTTGCAGATTCTATGCACTAAAGGTTCAAGCAAAGGACACGGGCACTACTGAATGTAGAAGTCTTTGGAAGCTTCAATACACAAATCGCTCAGTAGCCATCTGGAATAAAGAAACTGTCTTGCTTGTACATTTTCACAAGAGTACAAGTGATCTGTTGTCTCGTATATAAACCACATACGGGATTAACAGTTGCTAGCATTAAAAAATTGAAGTTAGATATATTGCAATTTGTCGGTGGAGTATCAATCAGATTGTGTTTCAAACATACTACTGAAAGCTCAAATCGTTTGTTTTTAAAAAAAAAAAAAAATAATAATTTTTAATGAAATATGGAATGCTTTGTAACACAGTGATCGCACCCCTGTTCTTAATTAACTTGTCACGAGGAAGAGGAAAACGATATTTGATGAACAATGTTCGGAGGGCAGTGCAAGGAAGAGCTCAGCTGGGAGTGCAGGCATTCACTGATGCGCTTTTGGTGATTTCGTTCTGCTTTTCGGAATTAACCGACTCTGAATTCTTCACTCAAAGCAGGGCGCGGCTCAAAGTACGATCGATTTCCACGAAGATTGGAGTGAGTCAAGATGAGTCACTCGTACAATTCTCCGAATGCTCTCCATGCATGATCCAAATTCGCGAACCAACAGCACAGTCCAAAAACTCGACGCTCAAGGTACGGTCGATTTTCCAACAAAAAGGGAGTAAGTCAAGATTAGCTATGCAAGCGCTGCTCGCGAGGTTTTATACTGCGATCCAATCAATAGTTCCAATCAATTGCTACTCGAACTGATTCAATCTCGCGAAATTTAAACTTCGAAATCACCAATTGCTCGCCATGCATGATCGAGAATCCCTGTACAGAGCGCCGATCGAGGGAAAAACACATGCATGCAAAGCACTGGGAAAACACTGGGAAAGTTGGGAGCTCAGTTGCGTGGAGCTTCATGGTGATAACGTGATGTGATGACATGCAAGAGAATGAGGCAAGAAGAAGAACCCGCACTAAGCGGGGAGTTTGAATATATAGAGGGATAGTAGGTACATGTGGGTAAGCCAAGAAAGCCCAAGGGCCAAGCCAAGAAAGCCGGGACTTTCAAATGGCGCTCCTCCTAACACTTCTATGCTCCTATTTTCATGTTCCATATGCTTTGTCCCTTCGACTCCTTGTTATATTATTAAGATTTAATAAACCCCTACTAACAATAAAATACCACTTATGAAAACTCTTCAAAATCTTTAAAACTCTTCATGTGTTGTATATAGCCAGGGCCTGTTAGCTTTTTCGCCGCCTTTATACAATACTTTTTGGTAAATTTCAGCTTTTAGAGGGGCTATGGGCTCTCTGATTGGCTCATAAAGAATAGAAATTCACAAAAACGTGTTCTATTATAGTGTTGAGAGATGTGAATGACATTTAGATTTATGAGCTTTCATGGATTCCGAGATTGTAATGTGTTAGCACTCAAAAAATTCTAAGTTATATCATTTTTACTTGGTCACAATTGCCTCAGCTATCCAAAAAGCTATAGACGTAGAAAAGTGCAATTTTGAGGTTTCAAACTCCCGACAAACAAAAGAAATGTTAAGGGTTAAAAAAGTGGATAGTATTAGGCACTTTTTGGAAGGTCCTCAAACACTCATGCGACTCTTGATAGAATATACTTTTATTATCTTTCAAACTCCTTGAGCTTCAAAACCAATATCAAGTTTGGTTTTTGTAGTTTCCAAATACTTTGTGTATACAACAAATTCATCAATAATTTATCGCTAACAATTAAAATATTGTAAATGCAGTTAATAATTTTCAGCTTAAATAAATCTTAATAATAAATATGATTCAACAATTTTGAGGCACTTATTTGTGCCTCAAGATCTCAAAAGCTTGCTATGTCCCCTCTAGTCAACAATTGAATTTGTGTGGTCAAACTTTAAAATCTTGTTACATTCAAACAATTATCTAAATCTGACAACTCAATTTATAATGAGAAAAAATTGCTTCAAGTTCTTACGGTTGTAAGTTTGATTTCTTTAATTTTCTTACCAATTGTGTAAAAGTAGGTTATGGAGGCTTCTTGAGTATAATTGACATTTAAACATTGAAAATGTTTTCCGTCATAAATATTTACTTGATTATTAAGTTAGCTTTGAGAAGGTAACCATTACCATTAGTCAACTTGGATATGCAAAGCACGAAAATCATTTAATTTGGATATGAAAAACATTACACTTGTTAAATTTGATTTCACTTAGTATGACCAACATTTATTTTGATTACATTAGTATTTTATTCTCATAAACGTTAACCGATTTACACATTACCATACAATTTGGATAAGCCAAATACAATCGCTATCCACCTTAGATTTTGCATACATGAACTTTATCCGGGTTGTTTATGACCGTTCTTTAGTTTGGATTCAATTGTTATTTAGGTTGGATTCAAGCGTTAATTAGTTTGAATGTGCTAAAAATAATCAAGCAATTTGGATATGCCAAACATAACAAGCAATTTGGATATGCCAAACATAATCGCTAACTACCTAGGATTACAACAAAACACAACCTTAATTTAGATAGATAGATAGAAACTCCGGTCCCTTTCTAAAGGGCCGACGTGAATGAAGTGTCTGTTCGTAATGCTAATATCCCGATGGCCACCGGACAAGGGGAAATTGGAACAATACTACTTCCCCCTCTCGAGGGTGGACACTATAACTACGCTAGTTTCTAGCCTAGTTACAATTGCCTTGAAGATACTTGACATAGTATCCCCTCAAAGGGCTTTGAGGTACCCATACAACAAGGTCCAAAGACCCCCCACAATAGTTGGGTGGACTATAGTGGTGAGCACCACGCCGACATGGGGAATAGAACCCACGACCTCCTCATTGGGGGCCTAAGCCCTAACCACCAAGCCAAGGCTTGTGGTTTGACCATTATTCCACATTAGCCTACAATTTAGATAAGAGAAATGAAATGGCTGACCACATTGTATTACCATACGGGCAATGGTAAGCTTGGGGTATCACTTTTTGGACACACTAATTAGGTTATTTTATTGAAAGCCTCCAAAGTTTGTCTAATTTCTCCATTTTAATCAAGTAAAAAGACCCTAAAATGGAAAATAAAATATCATGCTCCTCAATGAAATCAAAGTAAATATGCCTACAGAGTTTCTCTTAGATTTTTTTTTTTTTTTTTTTTTTTTTTTTTTTTTTTTTTTTTTTTGGATCCATTCATATTTGTGAGAAAAAATGCTGAATTTTGGGATTTGCATGCATTATAGTGCACAATGAATTATTATTTTTAAATTAAATAAATTATTTTGTATTCTATATAAGAAGATGTAGGTCATGTTCAAAAATTATATTAAAATAAAAATGGTTGATATTCCATTTGCTTGATTCTATGGATTTTAGATTAGTGAGACACAACTTACTTATTCAACTAATAAATCAAATAAAATTACTTCAATTTTTTTAATTTTTTTTAATTCTAATTTTTTTCCTTGATACATTATAAGTATAGACAACTAAAACCACATATAATGAAGTCTTAATGTATTACAGTTTAAAAATGGATATATTTGACACACCAGTATAGAGTGCAATTGTTCATGAGACAACCTTTTTGGGTACGCCAAGCATACCATCACCCATACATGAAACTTATCCACTTTGGGTTGTTTTTGACCTTTCTATAGTTTGGACTTAACGATTATTTACTTATCTAAAGATAACCATAGAATTTGGATACGCCGAATATAATCAACTCGAACCACCTTAGATTTAATGAAACACAACCTTTATTCACTTTGGGTTGGTTTGACCATTATTCAGTTGACATTTGCTTATAAATAAACTTCATCATTTAAATATGACAAAATATAATTGCTATCCACTTAAGTTGTGCAGACACAACCTTTATACATTCTCCATATGTAACCAAGCAAGCCAGATTTTGAACAAGATAAACTTGACCATTGTTCACTTTAGATGCGCCACATATAATTCCTTACCAACTTTGAAAAAGCTAATTATATTAGTCCTAGTAACTTCAATACGACCGTTATAAAAGTCAAATATTACATCATACAATTTGAATGAATTGATCTCTTTAAATTGCTCTAAATAACACTGATTTCCCAACTTTCACAATTTCAAAATTGATAAAAAATATATCCTACCTAAAGGAAACAACAAAAGTAGTTTTGACTCTGGTGAGGCTCTCAGTTACTAAATATAGATTGCATGAAGTTGAAACAGTTTGCAGATTGTAGAGTATTCCCATGCTTTTTTTAAAAATTATCTCATGCTTCAAATTTCCTCATACTTTAGGAGATATTCAGTGTCAAAGTTTGAAGACACTATTTGAAATCTGCCCACAACCGTCCAAAGTGCGGAATATGCTCACTTGTTCTCAAATCTGCCCAATATCAATGAGATCGCAGTAACTTTTAAAATTCACCAATATTCACCACAACTTGTATGTGTAAGTGTATGTGTATATTAGGTTCTAAGGCACAATCTCATTGCTTGGATTTTCAAACCAATGAATTTTAATATTTGGTTTCAATTGTCAGAGTTAGCCTTTGTATTTGAATTTCAACATACCTCCATCTAAAAGTCAAGCATTTCTATAGGTTTTATAGGCCCCACAGGGATAAAAATTGCATAGACATATTCCTACGTGGCTTAAGAACAAGGATTTGAAAAGCCTCAGATTAAATTTACTCTTGAAATTGGTTTTTTGGCTCACAAAACACTTCAAACCCATTTTGCAACTAGTGAATTTGTTTTTCAACATCGAACATAACGATCTCACAACTAGTAAGGAATTTGAATTTGAAATTTAGCATACACATCACGAGCAAGCAAAGTACTAGATCTTATGATTACATACACAAAAATATCTCAAGAATGAAAATTCCCCACCTTGCAATGTAAGAGGGCAGTTTTGAGACTTTTCGGCACTTGCTTAACCCTTAAAGGTCCTTGGGGTCTGAAACGGGCAACCCAAAATTGGATCACAACATCTTTTGGACTTGGGCATCATGGATAGTGCACTTTTAAAACTTGGGCATCATGAATGGACCAATCAATGATGAGCTTGCAACCTTCTACAAGTTTATGTACAACCCAACCTACCTACCACAATCCTTTCAAAACACAAAATCACTCATACAAATCGTGATTTGAATTGTAAAATTTCACTTTTTGAATGTATCATAAGAAGGTGACCAGTTTGACGTCAAAATATAGGTGAAAAGTTGAGTACAATGAGAGCTACAAGGCATATGCTGTTGGAAAAAAGCCCCTCAGGCTTGCTTGAGCCTTTAAAGGTTAAGACTTGGGAACATTAGGGGTTTAGGGTTACACAAGCCGTTTCTAGCTAACTCTATAGCATTAGGAAAATTGAATTTCACCTTCATTGAATCCCCATCATTGGCAAGTCCACCAATAAAGGCGAGTGCTTTCTATGAATACAAACTGGACCCGAGGTAAGGTTATGATAAATGGCAAAACCCACTTCGTAGAGAGAATCTGGCGCTTCCATCCAACGGACGGCGACTCGCCGGGTCTATTTACCGACCAGCCCTACCAACGGGCTAGAAACGCCTACACAACAAACACCCCCGTCCACCCTCAACGACCAGCGGTCAGAGAGCTGCGGCGTGGAAGGCAGCAAGCGGAAAGCAGAGCGCAACACCAATACGAGGAAGCTGGTGAAGGAGGCGATCATGGAAGCCCTAGCCAAGAAGAAACTGCTCTCATTCCTCAACGCCCGCTTGATTTCGCCATAGAACCCCTATCACACTTTCGGAGGCTTCGATCTGATCCTTTTAATGCTATGAAGCTTGCTTTGAGCGATTAGAAAACGGGCGATTAGAGATCTTGCGGTGATTAGGTCTTTTTTCAGGAGCATTCGAAGAGCAGAGCAGGAGGAAGGAGCCAGCTATGGCTGCATCATGGCGTCCTCAGGAGGAAGGCTTGAAGGAGATTTGTGGATTGCTAGAGCAGTACCGCTTGCCGACTGTAGACCAGTCGCGCATCTGGCAGCAGCACCAACGTTGTAGCCAGCTCCCGGATTTCAACAATTACCTCGCCTTCATCCTTTGCCGCGCTGAGGTACAATACAATCTCAATACGCCACAATTGGAATGAAGAAGACGATTATGTTTCTATGTTCTAGAAAATTGCTATCGAGCACGGATTTTGTCGTTTAACTTAGTCCTCTTTCCACGCATTCAATTCGTATGGTTTTTTTCAGCTGTACAACTTCAGGGATTGCTGATTCCTGTAGTTTTGTTAGTTGTACATTTCTAGGGATTGCAGCCACCTTTCAGACCTAATTTTCCTGTTTGTTTTACTTCTAGAGACGCTGGTTGTTGTTGATTTTTTGAATAGCATCTATAGTTAGTCAATGGCGAGCTCACGAGCATTAAGTCGATTGTTTATATAGTTGAAGTCCGCGTCCATGCTTTTGTGGAATCGGATGGAAATTCCGAGTTGGAGGTTATGTTTTAGAAAATGTTACGGTGGCTGCTATCGAGCCATCCAACCTTCAGATTTATTTTCGTGCACATTCTGCCAGTATAGTTTCGTTAGCTGTGCATTTCTAGGGGTTGCAGCCACCTTTCTGACCTAATTAATGTGTACGTTTTACTACTAGGCTTATCACACTTGATTTCTATTCGCGTTGTTATTGAGGGTTGCGGTTTTACGATCAAGCATCTTCAGTTAGTTAATGTCTGCTTCTTGAGTGCTAATGCAGTTGAAGTACGCGTGCGTATCTCTTTTGAATTGGATGCAGGTTCTGTTTATTTTCCTGTACATACTGAATAGTATAACTTGTGTAGCTGTGCATCTCTAGGTGCCACTTTTTTGACCTAATTGTCTTGGATGTTTTACTTGGGACTCAGCAACTTCGATTCGTGTTGCGGTTTTCTAATCAGATATCTCTAGTTAGTGAATGGCGAGGGCACGAGCATTATTTATGTCTACTTATCGAGTGTGAACGCAGTTTAAGTACGCGTGCGGTTAGTTATGAAACAGGAACTTACTCCTTTTTATGCTTGGTTTGAGTCGTGTGGTTTTGTTAGCTGTAAATTTCTAGGACTTGCAGCTACCTTACTCACCTAATTTACTGTATGTTTCACTTCTAGAATTGCAGCTTGTTGTCGTCACCTTGAATCCGATAGCGTTGTAGTTGTGTGATCAAGCATATTTAGTCAGTCAATGGCGAGGTTACGAGCATTTTCCATTTCTACTTCGAGTGCTCATGCAGTTGAATTGGTGTGCACATTTTATTGGCATCGTGTGCAAATCCCGTATAGGAGGTTAGGTTCTAGAGAATGTGCAATTGAACCATCCAACCTTCGTTATTCTGCAGATTTTGCGTACTTGAATTCATTCAGTTTTGTTAGCTGACCAATTCTAGTGTCTGCAGCCACCTTTCTGACCTGATTTCCCTGTATGTTGAACTTTGAGATTTTTACAACTCAAATTCTATCCTCGCTGTTGACTGAGGGTTGTGTTTTTATGATCAAGCATCTTCAGTTAGTTAATGGCGAGGTCACAAGCACCATTGAGTGCTAATGCAGTATTTTTTAAGAATAGTACTTGTTTTTGTTGGTTCTGGTTTGCTTATTCTAGATAATTGATATTGTGATATTTTGCAGGGTGATGCAGTGAATATTCGACAAGCGGCGGGGTTGTTGTTGAAGAATAACTTGAAAAGCAGTTATCAGTTAATTCAACCTCCTCATCTCCAATATATCAAGGCGGAAGTGCTGCCTTGTCTTGGATCCTCAGATTTTGGTGTGCGAACAACTGTTGGTACTATAATTAGTGTTGTGGTGCAGCACGAAGGTTTTCAGAAATGGCCTGAAGTCTTACAGGCTTTAGTTCAATGCCTAGACTCCAATGACTACAATCACATGGAGGGCGCCCTTGGTGCTCTTTTCAAGGTCTAACCTCTATGCCCTTTCTGGTTTAGAAAACTCTAGAACTTGAAACACAATATAGCTACTCGATCTTTGTTACTTACAGGCATGTAACGGTGACTAATTATTGATCGTTCATTCACTAAAATTAAGGTCCATTTCGTATCAAGAATGATGTTATTTACGATGTGTAGCTTGTTGTTTGATTATTGACTTTGGGTGTAATGCAGATTGCTGAAGATATGCCTGAAATACTTGACTCGGAGATACCTGGATATGCAGACCGTCCTATTGCCATCTTCATTCCTAGATTACTTCAGGTATGGATAAAAGCGACATGTCCTTTCCTTGGGGTCAAGTTTTGCGTTAGCTAGAGCATACTTTGCTGTTATTGGAAATGATTAATCATGCCATTTTGCCGTTTTATGCAGTTCTTCGGATCAGAACATGCTGTGTTGCGGAGGTTGGCTTTGGGGACTGTCAACCAATTTGTCGTCCTTATGCCTACTGTAAGTTTGTGAATATAGCTCCTAGTAGTGTAGTTCAATATCATTTCCCAACTTTGACTTCATTTATATTTCTCAACGAAGGCATGACTCCATTGTGGCATTTCCGAATCTGTTTACTTGCTTGATCTTGTATAATACGCTCGCGTCTTTTTCACCGTAAAGTGTTGTATGCAGGCACTGTTTATCAACATGGGGACATACTTGCAAGGCCTCTTTTCACTTGCAAATGATAGTTCCGGTGATGTTAGGAAATTGGTAAGCTTAAGTTCTCTTGTTTGTTCCCTTTATCTCTTGTTTCTGATTATGACAAATTTGGCTAGTTTCTGGTGAACTGCTGATGTCATTTTATGGAGAATAAAGAAGTTCCAGTACCATTGTGGATCCTTCTAGACACAGGTTATCTGAATCTTGTCACTCTTGTTGCATTGACAGGTGTGTGCTGCTTTGGTGCAATTGTTGGAAGTGCAGCCGAATGCCTTGCAGGTACGTGCTGACCCTGTCAGCGATTATTTCTTAAGGTTTTAGAGAAGTGTCTGCATATTGAGAACTTTGCAGTTTGGTTATGCTGTGTACAGATTGATTGGGCTGCTTAGATTTTCTGTAGAGTTGAGGGCTTTTCTTCTAGTGTATAACTATATGTTTAGATGACGTATTTACGGGTGAGTGCAGCCGCACATGAGAAATGTGATTGAGTACATGCTTCAAGCCAATAAAGATCCTGATAGGGATGTGGCGTTGGAGGCTTGTGAGTTCTGGTACGCTGAGATGTCCTAACGTAGAGCTTTTTCTCAATATCTTATTCTATAGATGTCTATGTGTTGTTTTCAGCGTTGCTATCTGTAATGCTCTTTTGTATGTAGCCGTAGTGGTTAATTGGAAGTGTTGCCTGTAGGTCTGCATTTTGTGAAGCTCACCTACCACCTGACTTGCTGCGGGAGTTTTTACCTCGTCTTATCGATGTAAGTCTCTGCATTATCCACCTCAATTTCTCCCCTATAGGTATTAATTCAGAAATGCATGACTGTATGTCCAAACGGGGTGTAGATCGACGATACATGCTCATGGGTGCACATTATTCCGTTACAATCATTTTAAGTGTGCATCAAACTTTGTATATTTCATACTCTATATTTGGCATTGTATGTTCCGTTGTTTTGATAGTTATGGTGATTGGTGTAAGTGGACTTTAGATATCCTGAGATCTTTATATTTTATCGTGGATATTACAGATTTTATTGGACAATATGGCTTATGCGGATGATGATGAAGCACTGCAAGATGAGGATGTAAGTTTGTTATGTGCTTGCATAGTGGCCACTCTAATTTAAGGTAAATATTTCTTAAGTAGACCAAAACGGTCACTATATGTCACTTTGAAGCTTATTGATCTTGTGTTGTTGATCTTGCAGGAGGATGAGAATGCACCTGACAGAGAGCAGGTACCGAGTGGCTCTACAAGATATTATTCGTATTTGCTTGATTCCAAACGCTATGATACATATTGCTTGCGATCAATATATTGCTGATAAAATGGAGTCATCCTGGCATTGACGAACTTCCTACATCGATGTGTTTTTTTGGGGTCTTCATCAGGATATTAAGCCAAGATTTCATCAATCTCGAATGGTCGGGAATGCTGATGGTGATGAAGAAGATGAGGTCCATTATTGCAGTGCCACCCTTCCAACTCGCCTGGTTCCGATTTTGAGCTTTTTTTTTTTGTCTTTCACTTTCACTCTTCTAAGGGTGCTAACCCATTAATCTGAAGAACGGATCAAGTCTTAAATTTATTTAACCATCCTGGAGATATTGGAGTGCTGTACCCACAAACTAAAGATTTTTATTGGGTAAATCATCGGACAAATCTCAAGGAGTGTTATCCTGAACATCGTCTATGACATTTTTTTGATGCAGGATGATGACGATGACGATATCATCAATTCTTGGAATCTGCGGAAGTGTAGTGCTGCTGGACTAGATATTCTATCCACAGTATTCGGGGACGAGATTCTTCCAGTTCTCATGCCCCTTGTACAGGTACCTATTTCCCAGATTTTTTCATTGCTTCAAAATGTGAATTTTGACCATGTTGCTCATGAAGAAGGGAATGTTGTCATAGGTGAGACTCTCGAAAACAGAGGATTCAGCATGGGAGCAGAAAGAGGCTGCAATCCTAGCTCTAGGTGCAGTTGCTGAGGGCTGCATATCAGGCCTATTACCCCATCTTACGCAGGTAAATTGTCCTTATAAGCAATAGTGCTTTCTTGTCCTTGTTTTGTTGGTTGTTGTATCACTAGGGTCCTTGTTGACCACAGTCTCGAAACTTGCTTTATTGACTGGCGGTTAAATCCTGCAGTTTAGAAATGCTTCAATTATTAGATATACTCATATTACAATTGTCTCTTTGTTCTTTTTTAATCGCCCTTACTGTTTATCTGATGTTTCGGTTCTGGGTTCAGATTGTAGCCTATCTTGTACCGTTTATGGAAGATGGAAGGCCACTTGTGCGGAGTATCTCATGTTGGACTCTTTCCCGCTACAGCAAATGGATCGTTCAGGTATCCTATGGCTAGATTATTTTGGAGTGGTAGTTGTGATGAGCAATAAATGGTTGGATATTGAGACTGCTTGATATAGTTCATCTGGTATTGTATATATTATGATGCCCATTTATTCTGTGTCAATCAGGTCGCACAATCTGAAGAAGGACAAAAACAGTTCGACGCCATACTCAACGGGTTGCTCCGGCGTATATTGGATAAGCATAAACGTGTTCAGGAGGCTGCATGCTCTGCATTTGCTACTTTGGAAGAGGTATAAGCTTGATCGAACCCAACTTCGTTCTTCGAACTGCAGATGAGCCGGTTAATTGATTCGCTTATGACTTTTCATGTTCTATTATCTCCGCCTCTGAAACTCTGGGCATCTATTCTGATTTGCAGGAGGCTGCTGAAGACTTAGCTCCTAGGCTTGGAGTCATACTGCAGCACCTTATGTATGCCTTCGGGACTTACCAGGTATCTATTCTGATGGGAGATATCTATATTCATATTCAACCATGTGTACTTTTGAAGAGTCATGCCAACCCGTTTTTTATTCAATTTCGCAGAGACGGAATTTGCGGATTCTCTATGATGCAATTGGCACATTGGCCGATGCTGTGGGAAGTGAGCTCAACAACGTAAGTGGTGTTATTTCATATCACTTCCTTTCGGTTTTGCTCTTATTACTATATGTTACATGATCGCTTATCTAATAACGTACATGTGAGTATTGTAACTTGTCTTCTATGGTTATGCTCATGACGAGTTTCATTCTCTGCCTGCAGCCCACTTACTTGGAAATTTTGATGCCACCACTGATCTCAAAATGGCAGCAAGTACTTGACAATGACAAGGATTTATTTCCTTTGCTTGAATGCTTCACGTCTATAGCACAGGTGTGTTATCTCTAGTCTAACCTCGTGGACAGAAGGCACTGTTGTGATAGTCCTTAGATCAAGATTTTTTAGTTGTCGCGAGCTTCGATAAAATAGTGTCAGATCAATGCAACTGGATTCTTTTCTTCCATTTGTCGTGGTTGTTGTGTTTTAGGTGGATATCTTAGGTCACTCTCCTTCAAAGGAGATATTTAACTTGTTGCATGCTATTGCCAGGCACTGGGACCAGGCTTCACTCAATATGCTGAACCGGTCTTTGTGAGGTGCATCAATTTGATTCGCACACACGAAGTCGCTAAGGTACGATCCAGATGTCCACTCAGTTACCATGTGTTCCTAGACTTGTGCTTGCAGTTAAATGAGATCGACTGAAAGTTTGCAATCTTAAATCTTTCCGGGAATTTCTTTTGTTATGCAGGCGGATCCTCAGAAGGCAGGTGTGAATTACGACAAAGAATTCATCGTTTGTTCTTTAGATTTGCTATCAGGCCTCGCTGAAGGTTTGGGCAGTAGCATTGAGAGCTTGGTAAGTATCCTCGAAAAGCGATCAGTAAGTCTTTTATGTGCTGCAGCCGATCTCACGTTCAAATGACACAAGTCCCGGAGTTAATAATAACGCAGAGTTTAAGAAGATGACGCTTAGATTCGTATTCAGTCTCTAACATTATCCAAGTTACTTGTGGATGAATTGTTCACACAGTATTTTGATGTGGTGCAGGTTTCGAGAAGCGACCTCAGGGACCTCTTACTGCAGTGCTGCGCTGATGAAGCTCCTGATGTGCGTCAGAGTGCTCTGGCTCTCTTGGGAGACCTCGTCAAGGTAAGCATCTTACGCCTTTGTATTATATTACTTGCAGCCCATGACTTCTCGATTGTCAGAATCACACTCGATTGTATACGCTGACAAAGTTCGTGTGGATAGGCTTGCGCTGTTCATCTTCAACCCCGGCTTTCTGAGTTTCTCAATTTAGCAGCGAAGCAGTTGGTAAGTTCCGAAGGGTTTTATTTTTTTTATTTTTAATTTCTGATTTTATTTTTTTATTTTTTATTATATTTTGCAATTCTGAGTGTGCTCTTAACTTTTACATCCTTTTGGCTCCACGGCAGGGTCATGATGTAAAAGAGAATGTCTCAGTGGCTAATAATGCATGCTGGGCTATCGGTGAAGTGGCTATAAAGGTGAGCCTGGTTCGCTTATTGGACTTAATCTATATTTCACGCTTAATGTTAGTTTGACCTGTCACTTGATAAATGTTCCGTAACCTAGAGGCGATTGATTTACTTACTGTTTCCATAGTGTGACCAATATGAGTTGCTGCGACATTGCAGGTTAGGAAAGAAATTTCCCCAATTGTGATGAATGTAATCTCATCGCTGGTGCCCATTCTCTCCAACACTGAGGTAAGTTACCTTATCAACTTAATGATGATGGCATTCGCTACTACGTCTCCCCATAGTTTGTTAACTTAATGGTTTATATGATCCAGGGTCTCAACAAGTCACTCCTGGAGAACAGTGCCATCACTTTGGGAAGACTGGGATGGGTTTGTCCAGAGCTTGTTGCTCCACACATGGAGCACTTCATGCAGCCATGGTGCCGCGCGCTGTGCATGTGAGTCCCTAGTCGTAATTTTTGTTCTCTTTTGTGATCGTATCAGTGAGACATAGCATTTAGTACTTTTTTAGAACGTCTCACCTGACAGTTCCTTTCTGCACAGGATTCGAGATGACTTCGAGAAGGAAGATGCCTTTCGAGGCTTGTGTGCTATGGTATGAACCATCACCATCTGTTGTCTCCATTCTTAGATTGCAAATATGTGTTGAATGTTATTGCTAAATCTGACAGGAATTTCTCTCAAGACCTTTTTTACTAATAGATCCTGTGACGTGGGTATTAGGTACGGCTCAACCCAGGCGGCGCTGTAAACTCGTTCATACCAATGTGTGAAGCTATTGGTACCTGGCATGTAAGTGTCCAGAACTCTTTCTTCTCAACTGTATGCTTCCGCCTTCCTGTGCTCATACAGAGCCTCAACTAAATCATCCTCAATGTCGTAATACAGGAGATTCGTACCAAAGAGCTCTCTTCAGAAATTGTGCAAGTATTGCATGGTTACAAGCAGGTAATGTCCTCAAGACCCTGCCTAAAGATTACAGCTCAATAAATCATGCTCTTGAAGTCAAGGACTTGATGATGGATGATGTTTTATGCGATGCAGATGCTGTCTCAGAGCAATTCCTGGGAACAGTATTTCGGAGCCTTGGATGGAGCACTACGTGAGAAGTTGATGAAGACATATGGTCTTTGAGAAAAAAAACCGCAACGTGGTCATATTCGTGACTATTTCATATCATTGCGCACTTGGAGTTCAAGTTCCAAGTGTGGCCGTCCCGTCAAGAGATTGTCAATAGTGAGTATGAGAGGAAAATTATATTTTCATCCACCCTAGTTTACCATCACCGGAATGAAACGATCGTGGCTGTCACAATTTTAGTCAGACAACTTGGCCTGTGTTTTATTCTAGTACTGGTTGTTGAGTGGTGGATACATAGCCAGCCACTGTGCCTCAATGGCATTGTTAAACAAATGCTAGTATAGAAATGGGGTAAAGCCAAGGATGTGGTAGTGAGAGAGTTTTTTTTTTGATATGTCACCTCGCCAAGTGTAAGTGTAAGTTGAGAGAGGAGAGAAAGGAGGCTTTAGTTTGTGTGTGGCAGAACAGCGGTTGTTGTGCTCACATAATAGGTTGTAGTCGAGGGGAGTTTTTTTGGACTTTTTTTTTAACATCCTAACATTCCAAGATCCCTTCCCTGTGTTGTAGTTATAGAGAGAGAGAGGCAAACCTGGAATCCAACATTCTGATCTTGGTGTTTTTGTTGTCAAATGTGCCGAGTTTATCATACTCAGCGACAGGACGCTGCTGCTGTATTGATTATTTTGTTATTATTCTAATTATTGGTTATTATCAATGATATGATCTGGACGCTGCTGCTGTATTGATTATTTTGTTATTATTCTAATCATTGGTTATTATCAATGATATGATCTGTTATTGCTGGTTTGCTCGTGCATATGCTCTGTTTTCTCTTTGTAACAAGGTACTTGGCGTGCAGGAATTCTTTGCAGTTTATTTCAATTGATGTATTTGTGTGCATGAAAGTTTGAATTCAGTACTGTGTGCTCAGGGGTGTACATTTGTCACTAGATACGAGGAACTCTCTGAAACCTTCTCATACAGTAAGGTATTTAATAATGGCTCAATTTTCAGCACGGGGATGTCACAGTGCTCAATATTGGGAGATAGGGAAATCAGTGATGCGTAAAACATGTGTATTTTTGTGCAACTGGAAAGTAAGTGAGACTAGCTCAAGTGGAATCATCGATTTTGGACTTTCCTACAATTAGTTATGAATTTTTGAAGTTAGATTTAAATGCTCCCTAAAATGGTTCCCTAAAATGACACCCTAAGAGCATGCCCAGCCCGCACTGTGGGCCGGGGAGCGGAGCCTACTTTGGTGTGTGAGGGACCCTAGCCCACACACTATCCCTCTAACCCGGTCAAGAGGGTTGAGGTCTCCTAAATTTCAGCACACCATAACTCCAAGTCTCCATTAACCAATGAAAGAGTGACACGTGATAGAACATTTATTGGCAAAAAATAATTTCTATTATTATCAGTTGTCATAAAGTGTGATTGGTGAGAGGCTTTTTGGAGTGCCCTGCCATCCAGCCTGGGGTGGGTCATTGAAGGCCGCTCGAGCGGCGCCTGCGCCCTCCCTACGCATCCCAGCAGCCGGGCGTGGAGCGTAGGGCTGGGCATGCTCTAAGATCATCACAAGATGGAGAATCGTTCTTCAAAGCTATGATGTACCTCTGGGTCAAACACACTAGGGAGCCATTTGTAATACTGCGTTGTTTTTAAGGAGTAGAAAGATAGAGCAAGTGAAATCATCATTTTTGACACTTGATTGTCCCTCCAACTAATTTATTTTAAGATTATGAGTTCATCGAACCAATTTTTGTGACAACTTCAAGTTCTTTGGGTCCTAATATAGTTCTTCTACGAAAGGAATTTTTGAATTTTTTGAAATTTGACATTTCATATCACTTTTATCAAATTGGCCTTACACTTATGGTAGAGCAATATAGGTTACTATGAATCACTTCAAATACCACCAATCTCCATCAAGAGTTTCAGAACTTCAATAGTGATAGGGTACATGTTGTGCAATGTGTTAGTAGTTCTTGAGATCAACTAAAGGATTAAACTTTTGAGTATTAGTTATTTGCAGATGGAGACCTTGTGAATGTAAAAGAATTCATTATGAGATGATGAGCTTTGCTACAAATTGGACTACTAGACTTGGATGTTCTACTCGCAAATTCTTAATCCTTAAGTATGAGGATGGAGTTCATTTTGGTTAAAATCTAGGATTTTGATTAAACTTGCAATCTATTACTGAACAAAAATATAGCAATGCAAACAACTCTCACTAAAGTGCAACTATAGACTTACATTTCTTACTCTTGTCTTTTCAAATTAATTAGTTCTCAATTGTAAGCAAACCCAAGGGGACCAAAAAAATGCAAAATGCCAAGAAACATAATGCAATACATGATGATTTTTCCCTTATTTGATTCTTTGGACCAAAAATGTGGTGCGCGTATTGAGATACCTCATGTGTAGCTTACTATTACAATAATGTATGATTGGAACACATTATTGCCCAATTCAAAAATATTAAACATTTGAAACTTCAATTGATGAGTATGCCTATGCGAAATTTCAGACTCATTTGGCTTTTCGAACATTAATGCAATTTATTTTTTCAAAGAAGGTATAAAAACAACAATTCCGCAAAACATGCATCCAGTCAATTGTATTTGATTCGGAGAAAAAGTGAATGTGAGTAGGTACCTCAATATATATATTTTTTTATTTCTAGATTTTTTAAAGAACCGTCAATGTGTTCACCAAATTGTCTTGTCCTCAAGTTTGTACACAATGTCTTTAAACTCCACCATAGTATCGTAGAGTGTTGTCATATGCTTTCTTGCCTCGCTTTCTAACTCCTCAAAGACGTGTGATAAACTCTTCAAAACCTCTTTTGACTTCACGTATTTCAACAAAAGTTCATGAGACCTCCTTGAAAAGGTGGCATACTTGGCAGCTTTCATATGATTTTCACTGAAACTACTGTAGCATACACCTATGCGAGTTGGTGCAATGGCTACTAGTGTAAGATTCTCTGAATTTTAACTACAGACTTTGAGGATTTGCAATGAGCAATCATTAAGAGGACAAAAGAGCTCACTCACAAGATTCCCGCACAAGAGAAACTCAACTTGGAGAAGGAAGCCAAGAATAATCTCTAATTTTCACAAATTTTGAAAAAAAATCATATGTAATTTTACAATGACTTTGAAGCTTGCTCTTGTAAATTTTGAAGGTTGCCCTTGTAGCACTATTAAAAATTTTAAATTGGGCTACTTAGAAGTTTGAGAAGTAATTTGGTGATGATCATAGTTCCCTAAGATTCAAAATTGGATTGAAAACAAATTGCGGTGTAGGTGCTTGTAACCACGTTTCTGATTGTGTACCTATAAATATGAGCATGTGAAGATGTAGATGTTTAAACAATTTCAATAAAGACACCATTTTTGGGATTGAAGGTCTAATAGATTTGCCAAAGTTGGCCATGAAAATGGTTATGCTGTCAGCTTGAGCATTGAATAATTGCTTATGAAAACTACATTTGTTGCGAACATGTGAATTGATACAAAGGCTCTAAGGTTGCTAATATAAATCTTTTTGCTACTCGCTTGCAAATTTGTTCTAATAAAAAGTTTCACCTATCTTTGCAGATTGGATGCTCCATTCTCTATCTAGAGCCTCAATTTTTCTTGTCGCTTGGCTTCTCTCGTTATGTCTCTTCTCTTGTAAGTACAGATCTACAAGTTAGTTGCAATTAGCTTACAGTTCAACCGCAGTTCTCATACTTTTATCTTCCCCCCCAATTGTCCTCCGCTATTGACTCTTAACTCGTTTTTGCTCCTGCTTCTTGTACTTTTCTTGTTTCTTGTTTTCTTATTCCTGACTATAGCAGATGATTTTTTTATTTTTTTATTTTTTTATTTTTTATTTTTTTCTTTTGATATTCTAGTTGGCTAGGAGCAACCACTAGCACTTCTTGGCATGCCTTTCACTAGGATTCTGCACTGCGATGTGATGATTGTGTAGTGCAATGTAATGATTTTGCACCACAAGAAAGTAAACCTGAACTTGCACCACGGAATCTTGAATATGAACCTGCACTAAGAAATCCACTAGTAGAAAATGGCACTAAAAGTAACGTCTGTAATGACTTGTTCATAATGACACAAAGTATCTGTTTTAACCTCCAAAGGCCCAAGCGTTTCGAGAAGCGTTTCAAACTCAAAAACTACAATTATTGACCACCTTGTAAGGATTAAAGGTTGGTAATTTTTTTCTCTAATTTTGGTACTTCCAACAATAAGATCTAAAACCTAACTACTTTTATGATTACCATGATAAATTTCAATCCTTGGATCTCCACCATTTGTGAGATCGTAACGTTCGAAGTTGATGCAAAAGATTTTGACCTTGCCCAAAAGACATAGTCTACTTGGTGCAAAGGAGGACTTGGTGATTGTTACGCTAAATATTTTGCTCATATTTATTTCCATGGAGGTAACTAAGTTGTGCATGCTCATGCAAGATTTTAGAGCTTTGGATAAATGCAGATATGTGTATCAAAAATTAGGAAGGCAACCAAGAAGGATGGGAACCCATTCCCTTCCCAACGGGCCCAATTCCAAAAATTGTCACTGCCATCAATTGTTATGCTACCATCATTATCATATTGGCTAACTTACGATATGTAAGAATTATTTTGAAGGACTTGCAATAAATGCATGGGCAATTGTCTCCTTTGTCTCAATGCTCTCAAAATTCTCAATTACTTATCGTACTCTCCTATGTCTCCTGTTGCTTGCTTGTCCCTCCCACTCTCCTCAATTTCTCCTATGTCTATGGTTGCAATGCTTGTTCCTCCCACTTTGCTCAGTCATAGCTTTGTCATGGAAGCAGGAAAAACATAATTCTCCATGATGTTACTTTTTTTAATTTTCATAAAAGTTGCTTGTTGAATGTAGATCATGCATGGTATGTTTTGTCTCCGACGTTATGTTTTGTCTTCATCGTCATGCTTTGTCTCCGAAGTCATGTACTGACTACTTTAAATTTAGACATTTAAATTGAATCTGTTCATTGCCAATAGGTTGGAGCCCTCGTTTTCAAAGCCTTGCTATTATGGTTGGTATTTTCAAAGGTAGGTATGCAAAAGTAGTTTGTATTCAATTGGAAAAAAGTTTGATTGTGCCTAATCCTATCACAAACACCCTACCCTCCTCGAACTAATTGCACTAACGCAAATTGTTGGCCCCTCCGCAATACCAGCCTCCATTGGCCACATGACCGGCCCATACTACCATTTCTCGATTAATATTAATATATCTGCTCTAGAGGTCGTAGAATTGGACTATAACCTTGAAATTACTACCACACATACATTGTATAATCTCCCACACCCATACCAAATTTCACTCCAAAATACCCAAATTGGACCCTTCATCTAAGGTTCCCAAATTAGGAAAAAGCTGATTTGGCTTGCCGAGGCTTTTAGGGGTCAATTGTGCTTCAAATGACATCAAGTAAATCATTATATTTGTCACTTTTTCCAAAAAAAAATCTACTAATGTGGTAGGCTATAATATGCTTGTTTCAAAAGAAAGATCTAAGGAAAAGTGAAAAATACAATAATTTATATTGATGTAAGCACAATTAAATCACACACTTTGTGTCATTACGGACAAGTCATTACAGCGTCACTTTTAGACTTTTAGTGCCATTTTCTACTAGTGTACGTGAACATCAACAACTTTTAGCTCTTCTTGCTTCTTTTCTTGGCCCTTTCATTGGCCTTTCAATGCTCTATTTTTTAAAATTTATTGGTTTGACATTCCTCGCGTTGCTCAAAAGCAACTTGGACACATGAGTTTTTATTCATTGAAAGTCAAAATTCTATATTTTGTATTATCCAACGAAGGGTGGTGATTCTTTGGTTGTTTGCTCGAATGACTTCTAGAACAATAAAAAACTTGTCTATGTCTTGTACTTCATTCTCCTAATCTAGCAACCGTGCATGGAATTCTAGATCAATAAAATATCATCTCGGATGCATTACATATCCTTTTCTTCCCATTCAGATAATCTATGTAGTAGTGAGTTTTTTGTCGTTTGTAATCTACATTTGCTCTCTCCCTATCTTCATCAATTGAAGGTGAATTGGAGGCAAGCGCTCTTGGCTATATTTCCTTCTACTATCCCTATTGTCTTACTTTTCTATGTGCGAAGCCAAGTCTTAAATTAAGTCTCGAGTCATGTCTAGAGCTTGTATTCTTTTTGTAGCTACTAATGCTAGCTCCCTTTTGAGTTAGAGTAGTCTTGCCTTTGCCACATGCACATGTTGTGACTGTCCATTGTAACTTCTAAATTGGGGTTACTTGCATCATTGCAAGCTTTATTTCTGTCACCCTTGCTAATCTCCTTACTCTCTCCTCTTTCTTCGTTAATATGCTTAAATCTTATTATAGGTGTCAAATTATTTAGAGCACCTTGAGGATCCAACAACCAAATGTCAATATATCAAAATTCAGCCTTGATGTAGTTTGAAGTTAGACCATATGGCAAGGCTTTCGAAGCCTATATAAAATTTTCCCTTATTGACCCGCTTGTTCTTATCTTCAAGAGTCCAATAAATATGATAATTTCACAAATATGTCTTGAAAGGCTCCAATAAACATCAAGAGGTTGTAGCGCTCCTTATGTTTTTGGAAGCTTGAATCTTCAAAATTGCAATTTACTACCTCAATATACTTCCCGGGGTGAGAACCAAATTTTAACTTGTTTGAGTTTCTAACCGTAAGATCTTGTACCTAAGCCTATGTTAGGTGAACACTACAAAAATTGACGGATAGATGTATATCATTTGCAAGATCGTAACACCCAAAGTTGTGCAATAGTTTGTTTAAGCATTACTCAGGAGGCATTGTCTCCATGGTGCAAAGGGAGACTTGATGATTTTTACCCCAAACATCATGGCCATATTCTTTCTCCATTGAGATAATTTAGTTGAGTACGCTCATGCAAATTTTTTAAGACTCAACTCCCTTTTCGAACCTTCATGCAAATTTATTTTTATGGGAAGGTATAGAAAAGACAATTTGGTAAGACATGCATCCTGTTACCCATATTTGGTTCATGGAAAATATAAATAGTGAATAGATACCTTAACCCCTAAACGACCACGGCCACCGATTCGGCTTTTATCGTCAAGGCAAAACAAAATCTACAGTCAACTTCAAATGTTATGATCTCACATCTAATGATGATCCAACGGTTGAAAATTTCCACACTACTACCTATGATAGTCTACTTCAAGATCCTACGGTTGAAATTATCAAAAATTTCCAAAAATATTGAACATACCCCCATTAGTACATAGTGGTCAGTGTTGGGATTTCAAGCTCCCAAAACATCGTGGATCTTTAGGGGTTAAATGGATTCTTCAATCTCAAACTTTGATAGAAAAAGTTGTAAAAATATAGAAACATGTAAATTTTTCTTCTGTAGTTTCGGATGCTGCCTTTACTAATTTGATAAATTGTTGAAGCTGGTGTATTGGAAATTTGTGGAATGTTGGATCGAGAACATGGTACGAAAAAAAAGTTGACAATATCTCAAATTCTCGATATGATTTTTTGGATTTTTTTTCTACCCTAGTTGGACCCCAAAACAATAATTTGCAATTTATAGTTTTTAAAAATTAAATTTGACTTCACAATTTTTTTCACACACCTTGTAGTATAGGGAAAATAAGTAGAAATTATAAGAAAGAAAACCCCTCCGTCTAGGCTGTTCAAAATAGCAAAAATCCATGTTGATCCTCTTGGATTTATAGGGGTTAAAACAACAAGTGCTCATTGTTTTTGACTTACTTATTGGCGTGCCTAAAGACTCTTTGTCACGTGTGCTATACACCTTTTGGATAAGTAGCCGGTCATCTATGCACTTTGCCGAATACGCATAGCTTCTCTGTGCTTACACCCATAAGTACTTGGAAATGCTTCCATAGAGTGTATAGATGGTCTTTCTCGATTTGCTAAAACGGCGCCTCTATCTCTCCTACCAACTTGGACGTTGCACTTATTGCAATTCCAAATATGCCATGGTGGATATCTATAGGTCCTCTACAAATACCCTAAATTGGAGTATAATAATTCTGCAGATGTAGGACAAAAACTACGAGCTCTAGCAACCTCTTATCCTTGGCATTTTCTAATTATGGCTATGTCTTACTATCTAATCCAAAATTAACCCAACCATTCTTTGTGAGGCATTCAAGTGGCACTCCATAGACTTCTCTTATTTTAACCCCTAAAGATCCTTGGGTGTTTTTGGGAGCTTAAAACCTCAAAACTCCAATTCTCTACCTCTATGCACTTCAAGGGGTGCGAAACAATTTTTTTATTCTTTTCTTAACTTCCAACCGTAAGATCTTGTACCTAAGCCAATTCTCAGTATCTGATATAAAAATTGACCGTTGGATGTTTACCATTTGCGAAATTATAACATCCAAAGTTTGTCTACGAAGTTTTTTTGGGCATTGTTGAGATTATTTTTGACACTTTTGGAGGCTGCCCTTGTAAAATTGGTACACTTTTTGACTTGGGGCCCTTTGGAACTTAAGTAGTGATTTGGTCATGAACATATTTCCAAAAAAAAATTTCAAAAAAATACTAAATTTAAACTGCCCTAGTTCGGCTCGCAAACCAAGAATTGTTGTAGAAGACTCAAAAATTGGAATTTGGCTTTGTAAATTTTACCACATACACTTTGCAGTATAGGGAGCACCCATTACAAAATTTAGGCAAAAATATTACTTTTAACCTATTCATCTAAGCTGCCCAAAATAGCAAAAGCCCGATTTGGTCCTCTTGGATCTTTAGGGGTTAAGTAGCTTGTGTAACTTCAACGCAAACAAATGTTAGGGTAATCGGGTGACATAGGTCATATCAAGAAAGGCAAAAAAAAAAAAAAAAAAAAAAAAAAAAAAAAAAAAAAAAATATTTTGTTCTTAATTTTTTTCCCAAAAGTCCAGATACGCCTTGTCTTTAATGTTTCGTATTGGAGAATTACATAACAACACACTAAACTCAAGTACTCAACACGTGGCTGATACAAGAAGAACTTGAATACAGGTGCAAGCAATCATCAAAAGGTTACGCATAAGAAATGATCAAGATGACTATTTGAACATTTTTTGGTCTTGTTAGTGCCGTTGTGTTCTCTGTGTAGAATGTAGTTGTTGTCTTGTTAGCTAGAGCATCTACTGAACTATGGTGTTAAGGAGCATGTATAGAGCTCTCACTGGTAGTATGCATTAAGAAGAGCATAGTGTTTGTTTGAGATTGCTTGTAAAGTGGCATGTAATAGAATATTGTTCTTGCTTCCCAAGTGTATACACTAGTGTTTACTACTACGTCGGGTGTCGTAGCATCATTGAGTCATTTAGTAGGTTATGGGCCTTTATGCTTTCTTTATATTGTGTCATCTCTTATTGTATTGAACGAAGTACATTCTGCGTTGATTTATCTTTCTGAATATTAGTTCTTATACGTATCTATCATGGCTCACAGCAGTCTTGAGTATTTAGGCTCAATATCTTGTTTCAAGGGATCCAACTTCTATCTCTGGAAGTTCCAGATTTGTGCTATACTCCTTAGGCGACATCTCATGGAGGTTGTGGCTGGCACCGAGGCTAAGTTTGCAGAGAGAGCACCTGTATGAGTTGTCTTACTTCTAAAGAGGTTTGAGACTCACTCAATCTATACCATACCTTGGACAATAGATATAGCTTATAGCAAGATTTTGATTGATGCACGATAGCTGAGAATGAGAGTGTCGCTAGTTTTCTTGGTTGTCTACAGTTGATTGCCACTTTGTTAGAAAATGGAGGTAAAAAGACGTTTAATAAGGAGATAGCGGTGTCGAATATTCTCTATAACCTTCCAAGCTTGTTTGATATGGTTACTCTCACCTGGAGGATGCAACCAGATGCCTTGAAGACGCTCTTTAATCTGACCCTTCACATTCTTCAGACTAAGGGCACGCTAAAGACGTGTGCACATGCGAGTGTTGCTACAGCCACAACGTACAATGCTTCCACGAAAGGCGAGAAATTGGAATATACTTCAGAAGACGGTGTTGCACAACGCAAGGAGATTGAAGAACACAAGAAGCACAATTCTTGCTGGAAGTGTGGAGACGGTAGACTTTGGGCTTGTTAATGCACAACATCAGAAAAGGTTGTGAAGAGGTATCAAGATGCTAAGGCCGCCGAGAAGAATCTAGGTGGTAAAGGAAAGACTGAAGGTTACAAGGGGTTTGTAGCCAGTAATATCAATCAAAGAAGTTCTGGTGCTTGTGAACCCTAGTTCTGGTGCTTGTGAACCCTAGTTCTAGACTTCTAGTATGCTGACAACAGGTGTGCAGAGTGCATGACTGAGACACAATTCTTCTCCACATACAGAGATTTATCAGTGGATCATCGTCCCGTAGAAGGCATTGGAGGTGTACTGTTGCAAACTGTTGGGATTGGCAACATCAAAACCAAGATCAAAGAAGCGGAAGTGTACACATTTGGGGTCCCGAAAGAAGTTGTGCATGTCCCCAATCTATGCCAAAAAAACATTCTCTACATATATGGCAACTCAGAATAAGTTATTCACACTCCATATGGATATTGGCTGCCAACTGCTCCAAAATGGGAAGGTGATTATGACTAGCACTGCTCACAACGGAATATATCATATGCACTTCGAAGCACTTCCGCGAGAAGACACGATCACTATCAATTCGGCAAGCACCATCCGTGTTCCTACTGGTGCTAAGGGATGTCACTCTCTTAAAATATTGCATCATAGGTTTTCACAGGTTAACCATGTGACTATCCAACAAATAGCCTTACAAGGCTTAGTCAATGGTTTAATTTCCAAAGATAAGGATCATAAATTTTGCAAAAGGTGAGCGTATAAGAAGCAACACAAGAATACCTTTCCAGACAATGAGTTCAAAACACGCTCAGAGTATCCTAGTGATTAGGAGCATACAAATTTATATTTTTATGTGGCTCCGTGAACGTCGCTTCAATGAGAGGAGCCTTATACATGTGTTTGTTCAAAAATGAATCATTAGAGTTTAGAGTGATTTGAGTGTCTAAAAATAAAACTTGAAATGCTTCAAGCATTCAAATCCTTTGTTGCACAGTTGAAGCATGAGCGAGGACACATGGTGAAGGTGCTTCGCAGCGATCTCGGGACGAAATACACGAATGGAGCATTCACCAATTTTCTTGACAAACAAGAGATTCATCACTAATTAACCTTCATATACGGGCCAAGAGAGAATGGTGCCGCTGAGAGGGTGAGAAGATCGATCATCAAAGCAGTCACGACGATGCTACATACCGCTAATGTTCAAGTCAAGTTTTGGGCCGAAGCAGCCCATACAACACTTTAATTTCTTAGTCGTACTGCAACTCGCACGCTTGTTAACAGCACACCATACGAGAAGTGGTACAACTCCAAACCATCGGTTGTACACTTGAGAGTGTTTGGATCAAAAGCATATGTGCATATTTCCAAAAAATTGAGGATGAAGCTCTTTGCTAAGAGCGGAAAGGGAGCCTTTATGGAGTATTCGATGACCAGTAAAGCTTACAGAGTTTGGGTGAACGACCTTCGTAATTCTATTCAATAGTTACGGTTTAAAGGAGAATCACTCCCTATATTCTCTTCAATCGAACCACCTCCGGCATTTATTCCAAGGCCTGGTGCTTTCCAACCGCCAATTGTCCCAAGCTTGCCACAACGAGTGGGATTCTCTACGGTCAAACCTATTCTATCGCAAGATGTATTCAGCAGCCCACTTGTTCACAACTCTCCAAATACTCGTTCAGGGAATTCTAACACATTATAGAATGATACACTCCTACTTTTAAATGGTGTTGATCTAGGAGCGGAATCTAGTGACTATGAGTTGGACAATCCTATGACTGCACGACTAGTTAATGAATTCAAAGATGCGGGGATATTAGTTGAAGTATCACAGGCATTGGCTACATGGCAACATGTAGAAGTACATGTGCTATCATATGCTTCTGGAGTCTTTCATCGCTGATTTTGGCCATAATGAGCTAGTCATACTAGCAACTGAAGTGGCTCCCACACTTGGAGTTCGTCAACAGCAACCACGAGCTCGCTTTGGAGAATAGATCTATCCAACCAACCGCAATTCCAATACATGTGTAGCTACAATGGACGAGCTACTAGACAAACCGGAGATCTTTAAAGAAGCGATGCAGTCACTGCAACAAGACCAATGGCTTACAGCAATGTATGAGGAGTATGAGTCCCTCATGGAGAATAAGACCTGGATCATTGAAGAGTTACCACCTGGACGAAAGACAATGGAGTGAAGTGGGTCTTCAAGCTACAACTTGGACCACATGGAAAGGTCAATTGTTCAAAGCTAGACCGCGCCAAAGGCTTTACATAGAAAGTTGAAGTCGACTACAAAAAGACTATTAGCCCAATGGTTAAAATGGGCTCAATCAGAGCTATTTTGTCGATCAGAGTAGTGAAGGATTTGAACATCCAGCAATTTGACGTACAAATAGTCTTTTTGTACAGAGAGTTGGATGAAGTCATATATATGGACTAGCCGTTAGGATTTGGAGTAGGTGGAGGAGTTTGTCAACTGAAAAAGGCATTGCACGGGTTGAAATAGTCCCCCCGTGTCTGGAACAAGAAATTTGATGCCTTTCTACAAAGATATGATCTTATCGTTTCTGATGTTGATTGCTTTGTCTAAGTCAACAAACAAGACCCAAAGCTTATCATATGCGCATGGGTAGATAATGGCATTGTTGTTATCACATTGCATGAGTGTATCACAAGCATCAAGGATTACATGAAAAGAGCTTTTCGTATCACAGATGGCTTAGCAGAAGTCTATGTCGAGCTACATATAACAAGAGACCGAGAACAACATCTCATTCATCTCGACCAACGTCAGTATCTTGAACGAGTGTTGAAGCGTTTCGGTCATGAGTTTTGCAACCCTCTTGCACTGCCGACTGATCTAAATAGTCCCGCTCAACTACTCCTCAATGACTTCGTTAAGAACAAGTTGACACCTGCACAGTCAAAAACTACCGTTATAGAAATTGCGTCGGTTGCTTACAGTGGGCATTGCTTGGCACGAGGTTTGACGTAACCTAGGCAGTCAATAATGCTATCGCTTGATTCGACTCCGGAGCTTCAAAGGCATGACCATTCCTCTTTCATGAAGTAACGCGGTGCGCTAAAGGAGTACGTGTTGAGTCATCACAAGTGCTTAGTGTGCCTAGTGGAAATATTGGAGAATTTCATAACAACACATTGACCTCAAGTATTCAACACATGGCTGATACGCGAGGATCTTGAATACGGTTACATCTAAGACGTCATCGATGTATCAAATGTACAGTCCCCTACATATTGCTTACGAATTCTATGCCTCCAGTCCTTGAGCTTCATGTCTTACAGGAGTGGAAAATGGTCTAAAACTCTCAGATTAGAGCACCTCTTGCAAAGAAATTTGGTCAACATACTCCTAAGTTTGTCTTATGTGTGGAAATGATAAAGTTTTACATGAAGGCGTGGAGCATTCATTATGGTAATAAGAATTTCATCACCATCCACCAAATCGCCAAAAAATGTTGCTTTGAAAAGTGGCCACCACCCAAAATCGGACATTACACCTTATCAATATTTTTGGCTGCAGGCACACACAACCAAGTATGTTTGGTGTCCACAACGCCGCATTGAGCAATTAATGCTCGAATATGTTTTAGACATGTGGATTTTTGAAAAGGAGGCTTATGAATGATGAGGAGCATACCCATGCATACACTATTGTATAAATGGTAGTGGCATACAAAGTAGGGATTGTCCATGAGTCATTACAAGTAGTGTGATGTAGGAGTTGATTTGGGAGTCCTACCTGTGTGGAGAGGTGATTTGATCAAAGATTATTGTTAAGTGAGAGCTGCTTCTCTGAGTTGACTCCAAGCTTGTTCATCTTTCATGTGAGAGTTCCAGTCTTGTAATTTGTGTGCTCATTGGAAAGCAGAATTCCCTGTTTATTGAGAGTGAGTCTCCCAACCCATTTCATTTTATGGCAACTGATATGTGAGCATCAATTGAGTATAGATACTTGTGTTAGCATTTGAGTGTGTATTAGGCAAGTGTTTATGAGAACATTTGCACTGTCCGACACTAGTTGCAATACTATATGCATATCTCAACTAATAAAAAAAAATTCTTTTGAACTAGTTGTTTGAGCCCAGTTTACATCAAAGTTCGATGCGGAAGGGGACACTTACAAATGAGGAGCGATCACTCATTATTGGAATGCGCCGAGGTGAGATGAGGCTATCTGATATTGCGGAGAAATTGAGCATGCCTCGCTCCACAATTTCAACAGTTATCACTAAATGGAAGACATCTGGTTGCATGACAACTCAAAGTGGGGGACACAGATCGTGCAAGTTGTCTCATTGCGCGCTACGCATCTTAACTCAAGACATCCATCAAGATCCACGTCAACGTCTTGTTAGTCTTTCCGCAAAACATCCGGTACATCACAATACCATGCAAAAATATATACGTAAGCTAGGCTTTGGAAATTGCATAGCTTCAAGAAAGCCATATCTCAATGTAGTGCATAAAGCAACTAGGTTAGCATTTGCTCGCTAGTATAAGCATTGGACAGAAGAAGTTTGGTACAAGGTCATTTGGACAGATGAATCGTCATTTGAACTTCAAAAGAATTCTCGACAAATTCAAATATGGCAAAAACCTCATGAAAAGTATTTGGCAGAATGTTTGGCGCCTACCTTCAAATCTAGAAGAATATCTATGATGGTTTGGGGTGCGTTTACTCGTTTTGACAAATCTCCATTAATTATTATGCCTCAAGGAGAAAGAAGTGCTGCACATTTTGTAAAAAATGTGTATGAAAGTACTTTGAGCGGGTTTTATTTCATGCACGATAATCCTCATGAGCTCACACTCATGGATGATGGAGCTCCTATTCATCGAAGTAAGTTGCCAGAGGAATGGAGACTAGCTCATGTCATGAAGAAGTTGGATTGGCCTCCGTACTCACCTGATCTAAATCCCATTGAAAACATGTGGAAGATACTTAAAGATCGGCTTTGTTACCACACCATGCCAACAAGTAAGCAAGAATTGATAGAATGCGTTCAACAAGTATGGAATGAGGTTCCCTTACAGCAATTGCAACGCCTTATTTCAACCATGCCCAATCGAATTAGAGTAGTGACTTCAGCTAGGGGTGGAAGTACTAGGTGGTAAATAGTGTGTAAGGAAATACAAATGCTTATTTACTTTTGACTTTTATATGTATATAGTTTTTGTGATATTAACCCCTAAAGGTCCAAGAAAGCGGAAATCGCTTTTTGGAATTTCCGCAGGGAGAAAATTCAGCCAACTTTAACCATTATAATCTCAAAATTGGAGAAAAATTAACAGTTCAAATTTGACATTCGAGAAAAGGGTCAAGTTAACTTCAAGATCCTACAGTTGGATCTTCTAATGAATGCTGAGATTGAGTTTCTTTGCACCTGAAGTAGAAGAAGGTTCTTTTTGATAATTTAAACAATTTTGTATCAAGGACCTTTAGGGGTTAAACTACACTTCTCTAGCATTCCAACGCTCTTTGAAATTCCGAAATCCATCAATTTTTGAGCAAGTTCTCCCATTCCAAAGTTTTGCAGTTTTTCTACTGTACTTCACTGCCGTTGGAATTCGTAAGCAATATGTAGGGGACTGTACATCTCATCTAAATTGTGTCTGACAAAGGAATTTTGTCTATAAGACAACTCTAAATACGACAAAAAAATATATGTCCTTGCTAGAGCTAAAATAGGCAATATGAAGATTGTTGCTTTTCAACTGCATATTTCAATACTTCGAGTAAAATTTGTGAGTGGAGGTTCTAACATGGGCACATAAACTTCCAAGCTAGAGAAAAATCCTCGCCAAGTAACTGAATGTGAACAAATGTGGTGAACAACCCATCGGCCAATTTAAATAAAAACTTGTAGTAGTCCAGATCCCCGCAAAATCATACATGAAGTGTACAGATTTCATTCAACTTTTGAACATTTTTTTATCAACGACAAAATTCTTTTAAACGGTTTCCACCTCTCTATTCCAAATTGTAATTATAGAGTGCATATTCTAGTGTCATTCAAGTTATGAGTACACTACCTCAATTTATGTCTTATCAACCCTACAGTAGAAGCACCTATTTTTAGGCACTTGAGGAGTTTACTATTCTTGGAGTGATGGAATGAGCAACTTACTATTTATCAGAGGTTAGCAAAAGGAAAAACAAAATTTTCCTAATTTAATGGTATGTTTTAGCACCTACAAAATTTGAGGAGTGACTAATATACACCTATAATCAATTACCCTACTCCATGTACACCTGAGGTATATGCAATTCCAATCATAATTTCAACAAGAATCTAATGGGGGGCACTCAAAAACAAATAAATTTTCTTCTATCAAAAGTTTTAGCTCTTTTAAACTTGTCAGTGCATTTTGGGTTTTAACTCGTCCATCCTCATTTTGAGAACAATAACTTGAATTTAGCAAACACCACTTCAGCACTTGTGAAGCATTTTCAAAAGATTTCTTCAATTTCATTATCACTTCTAATCCGGAGAATTACAAGAAAATTTGATAAAGACAATTGTCATTTATCAAGAGTTTCAGAAACTCAAGGGATTTTTAGAAGTTATTTCTGCACAAGCATGCCACCCTAGGTGAACTCAAGCTGACCTATAAGGAAGAGTGCTCGAAGTTGGAGCAGTACTAATGATGGAGCTCAAGGCTTCTTCACCCGGAGGTACATAATAGCTTCTTCACTCAACAGTAGCATGTACTCACCGCAAAACATTTTAGGGTGCAAAAGTAGGGAACCATTTGAAAAACACTTGTGAGACCGTCTTCAACAATTCATAGCAAATTGTAGAAGAGTCCAAAAATCATGAATCCACTATGACTATCATTCCACTTATCAAGGAGAACTGGACGGATGAAGAAGAGAAGTCACTAATAGGGCGAGCGGTTCCTATGCTCATGTTGAATAAGCTCACCAAAAAGCCTATATGTTATGCAAAGATAAATAAAGCTATTTAACTCAAAATACAAATTCAAGGATCGTATAATCTCAAAGGGAGCAACAACACACTGGGAATTTATCAGCAACAATGAAAATAGCAGCTCTTATATACAGACATGAACAGCAGACTTTTCTTATGCCACAATGTAGCAGGATACATTCATTCATTCTTCAACGTTGCCTTATTTCTCTCGTACTTACTTACCTAAGAAAACTGGACGAATAAAAAAACCCTGAGAGAAGGAGAAACTGAAGAAGAAGTCACACAAAGAGCAAACGGTTCCTTTGCTCGTGTTGAACAAGCCCACCAAAATACTCTACGTTATGCATAGGTAAACATCCCTAGTTAGTTCGAAGAAAGAGAAAGAGAAAGAGAAGGAGATAATCGCAACCAACAGTAACTGGCTGGCTTGATCGATCAGATCTTGTCCACCTTATCCGCTTTGACGACGGGGTTAGCCTTAGCAATGGCATCTCGTCCAGCAGTCTTGTAATCATAAGTGCAACTGTGCTTATCAGAGTAGCGGTGCATGGAGCAGAAGGTGTTGCCGCAGCGGCACTTGAACCCCGTGAGCCCCACTCGTTTCTTGCACAGGAAGCAACGGTACGCTTGAGGTCGGCAGGAGGCGGGGTCAGCTACTGAGGCTCCGCCTTCGGAACTCGAGCCTCCAGCTTCTGTTGTTGCTGCTGCTGGAGGAAGGAGGTGCGTTGCTAAATAGGAGTTTTCGGACTGCGTCCTCTCTGGACGCCCTCCTAAAAGAAGCTCAGCTGGAACTGCTGATGCTGCTGCTGGTACTCCTTTCTCGCTGGCGGTGGAGGAGGAGGACACCTTCGCTTGTGCAAGTACGTAGTCGCGGTAGCACTTGGAACACATCCCTAGTGTTACTGCACTCCCGAAAAACCCACAATTATTTGTGCACATCACTGGTCCCTCTGTTGCTGCTGCCTGACAATTCGTCTCCTCTTTCTCCTGCTTCCAACTGTCCTGCGCCATTGTTGATGTTGATCCTCCCCCCGGGCCGAACAAACAGAATTCCCACTTGTCCAACCTTCTTATTACACTTTTACCATCAAGTTGCCTCTCTAGTGCTCACCCTCCTGAACAAGCAACTCCCTATACCACATCCACAACATCAAATCAGTCATGGCAAAGGCTGACACCCGAATGCAACCAAATAGGTTAGAATACAGGCATGTAACACATTATGTCATAGAAGACTGTGAGTGATACCAAAAGTGTTTGCATATCTTGTGGTTGACCAGCAAATGAGGATGTCCACAGCCCCAAGCAGCAAGGGACTGAGGTGGTACCGACCTCCTAGCACGCCCAATTCCATGCATAGCAGTCATAAGTTCATACAAACCTCATAGCTAGACCGTAACGTTGAGCTCAGTCCAACAAAGGAAAAGAAGAAATCAAACCAGAAAAAGTCACCCATTGCATTCACTTATGTCAAATTTACGTACAAATCATTTCAAAGGTAACGCATGTCCATTTCTTCTCGAATTCTTTCACGGTGATTCCTGCAACTTCTTCAAAGCATCCAGATGAAAAAGCTTCACATCGTAACATTACCGTAACGTTGAGCTGATTCCAACACATAATAGGTATCATTATTTTAGAACAAACCAGTTCCAACACTTATGTCGTGCTTTAAATCAATAAAACAGTGCAACCGATTTACGTACAAATCATTTCAAAGGTAAAGCATGTCCATTCTTCTCGATTTCTTTCACAGTGATTCCTGCAACTCCTTCAAAGCATCCAGATAAAAAAGCTTTACGGAAAAAATTCCCAGTCACTGAGGTGGTACCGACCTCCTAACATGCATCACAATCAAAAGTTCATACGATCTCACAGCTAGACCAACATTACCACAAACGGTGAGAAAACAGAAATCTCAATTCTATCGCTTTTGCACTTCAATCAATGCAGTAGTAAAGCCGATTTACGTACAAAAATAAGGCATGTCCATTCTTCTTGAATTCTTTCACAACTACTTTAAAGCATCCAGATGAAAAAGTTAAAGTATCGAAAGGTAGACAAAAATAAATTCACACCAGCCAGACCAACATCTCCGTAATGTTGAGCTGATTCCAACAAGAAAAATAGAAACCATAATTCTTCTACAAACCATTCTATCACTTATGTCAAATGTCGTGTTCTCAATCAACTCAACAGCACGGCCAATGTAAGGCATATCCATTCCTCACAAATTTTTCACAACTACTTCGATGAAAAAGCTTCATGTAGACAATTATGAGTTCATACCAGCCACATAGCTAGACCAACATTACCGTGAAGTTGAGCAGAGTCCAACAAGAAAAAAAAGAAAAACATGATGCCGATACAAACCATTTCTATCACTTGTGTCACATGTCGTATTCTCGATAAACAGTGCAACAGTGCAGCCAATTCACGTACAAATTACGACATGCACGTTCTTCTCAAATGCTTTCACAGAGACTCCTCCACCCTCCCAAATGAAACAAGCGTCATAGCCACCTAACCCTAAAGTACTCTACTCTATAAGAACGCAACTACAGGAATAAATCAACTGGAGCACGGTACGATTGCAATCATAATTCGGAAAATTAATTATCGATTCCGTGTCAGAGGTGACAAGCTCTAAACACGAAACCCTAATTTCGATACCAACGATGGAAAAATAGTTCTAATAATCATATGCCTCCTCCTATCCTCAAAAGAAACAGTCGTGACACCTCGAAACATTAATTAATGACGGCGAACGAAAACTTACGAAACAGAGTATTCTGTCGGAAGCAGGCCAATTTCAAACGGCATGGCTGGTTTCGAACTAAAACCCCAAGGAATAGGAACGATATGCATGCAAAGAGAAAAAACCTTGCATCGTTTCACATGTATGAGTGAGAAGAAGCCATGCGACTAGATCAATGAAGGGTTGTGTTGTGTTATAGTTGCCACAATCATAGAACGTACCGCCACGATGCGATCATACTCGCCATCGACAAACGTGGGATGATTGCGAAGCTTATAAGAGACTCAGGGTTTCGAATTGCTGGTCTGCCACCTTCAATCGATGATTTCTTCCGCAATACTCAACCAAAAGCGGTCCCGTTTTTTGTGTCCGGCGAGCGGGCGGAAAGCGGTCAAGGTTTTGATACACAATCGCGTCGGACGCCGGAGATCGGCTACCAGCAATCGCTGCTACGTTACGATAATTGCTGGAGCAGAGCCGCGCCCTTCAAGCAAATAGCGTCATGCCAGAATGGAGGAGCCAGAAAGAGGCAAAGAGGCTCCAGAAGTTGATACCCGGTCACTATGACGCCGCGCTGGCAGGTCCGGTTATATCGCCCACCGAAGTGAACTCAAAAGCTTCTAGGCTCTTCACCATTGTTTTGTTTTTTTCCTTTTTATTTATCTTTTCTTTTCTATTTCCCTTTGAGTGGAGTGGAGAAGGGGTTGGTTGTAGTGTCTTTTCATTTGAAAAGGCTCCTACTCTTTCATTGAGTGCCAATGAATTCCTAAATTTGCATGGAGAATTATTTGATTTATTAGGCAAGATTGATTTGAATATTATTTTTGTGAAATTTCAGTGATAGTAAACAACATATTATTTTTTTGGATTGATTATATACTTTGTTTCTTTGCTTGTCAAAATTTTACTTGTAATAAATGTGAATCCTACCAATTTGTGGTTAAACAATCTTAAACTACAATCCAAATACAAAAACAAATTGACAATTTACAATCACACCAAAGAATATGAATACTATTTGTGATTACATAAGTGAACTTTTATAAGTTGTGATGAAATTTAGAAACCAATATTTTCACTTCATGAATGGTAGCACTGTAAGTTATAGTAACAACTTTTCATGTTAATATAATGTATAATTTTATTTGATGATAATTGTAAAAAAGTATACTTGTGTTACTATATTGAAAAGACACAATTATGAGACTGGAAATTGAGATGAATTCTTGGTGCCTTTGTTGATTCAATGAATCGAATAAACATTATTTAGTTTTAGTTAAACAAGCCTAGTACCTGTACCTTACAGGAAAAATATCTCTCTTCTATGTAACTTTATTTTAGTGTCTTAACTATATAGACTTGAAAAAAGATTGAGTAGGAGTAGGACTTAAGTAATTGGACTAATTGTTTTTTTTTTTTTTTTTTTTTTTTTATTTTTTATTTTTGTAAGGGTAAACTTTTGGTGTGGTTTTAAATTATATTGTCATCTAAGTGTCAGATTTATGATCATAGAGTAGGAACTGAAAAGGGTCTAATACCTATATATCAAAGAGATTGTTTTAGACAATTACAAGCTCTAGTTTGTGCCAAGATAAGGCAAAACTTGATGTAAATAAAATATTGGATTAAAAGGCTATGAGTTTCTGACTATATTTATTATGAAGGGATGATACATGTTTTCCCATTTTGTGAATCCATTCTTCATACTTTAATTTATTATTGCCTCATAATACTTTGAATTCTAGGTATCACATGTTTACAAGTATCGTCAAGAAAAATTTAAGGATTCAAAGTTCAATATGGTTTAGGAATAAAATATTCTAATATAGTCTCTTTTACATGTAGAATAAAATTATTGTGTTTCTAAAATTAGATTGATAAGAAAGAGAATTTTTTGGCAAATGGTTTCATTTAGTACATATGAGATGTGTAAGAGAGAAACCTAGCAAGAATTTAAACATTCATTCTAAGGCAAGAGGGATCATACTTTAGAGTTTTCTTGTGTTTACTGATGTATAAACACACATAGATGTTCATAATGAACTTGTTTTACAATGAGTTTCAAAAACTATAAAATTCTCATCTTAAAACCATCATAAGGGAAAATCTGATAAGCTTCTCTTTATAAAGTGTAAATTTTAATCTCATAAACTATACTTTATTCTTCCAAAAAACAATTTAATTCAAATGAGGTAGTTCTAACTGACTAATGAGTTTTGTTGGTGATATAGTTGTTGTTATTAATATGATTGATGATTTGTTACTTCATATGTACTTCCTTGTAACCAATAATTGTTGTTTCTGACAAAAATTGAATGATCTACTTTCTTAAAGTTCATCTCTCTGAGTTAATTGTGACGTCTTAACATATTAGCATGCAACGAAACCCATCAATGGTTGCCGGACAAGTAATTAAGAAATGGCTGCTAATAAATTGGATTTAGATGAAAGCGGTACAACCCATTGCTTCAAGCAAAACTTCATCATTAGTAAATACATCCAAACTGTATGTGTTAAGCAACATGTAGTGAAATGGACGTTTACGTTAATTCTTATTGATATCATGTTTGACGCTAACTCAAATGATACAATGATAGTAAAAGTAGTAACATGAGTAAATTTTTTACTAGATTCAACAACATTGCCTATTTATAAAATCTAAACAAGGATGTCAAACTTTCTAGTCATGTTTGTTTGTAGGATGATCAGGGTATACATGGTTTAGGCATTTGAAACATGTTAGATTTCATATGAGCACTCACTTGAGTTATAGATTCTATTACTTTTAATGTATGTTGTTAACTTTGTATAAGTCCCTATTCATTGCTTGTAGTAAAAAGCGGCTATATGCAATATATCTAAGATAGCAAACATTTGACTCAAAGTGTTCCTTTGAGTAATTTTTCTAAAAAATAGGATTCAGTTTCTTTGTTGACATTTTATGAACCTAATTGCCTCATCAAATTTGTTGAAGTAATGAATGTTGTGAATCCTACAATCAATCACAAACTTAACTATTTTCTTGTGTATTCCTTTGCATATGGTCAATTACATTAGATAGATTAGAAATTGCTCGCTATTTAGTGTTTAGTTACATATGCATTAAAAACTCTAGTTAGAGATTTATTTATTTTTAACTTTTTTCCACTAACAGATAAATCTCTTTTACCTGCATGTAAAACTCTTTGTTTGACCTACCCTTGATGACATGCCCATTTTGATGCTCTTACTCAACAAAAGAAGTAAGGTAGGAGAACATAAAAGCGCCCACCATTCCCCCTTTCAAATTGTGCATGTTGGATTCTTTGCTCTTATAAAGATTCGATCACCCTATATCTACTCTTTATGTACCCCATGCGTACATGTAGTAGGGTGCCCGACTATAGCTCAACCTATATTGGTCACTTCTAGAAATTGTAGTTAATACTATAAGTGCCTATAAATATTGTAAAAATAAGAAAACTTTGTCTTGTCTTCTTGCTAATCACGGAAAAATAGTATGCCGCTCATTCCACCACTCCAAGTATAGTGAATCCCTTAAATGCACGAAAATAGGTGTTTATACCTCTAAGAGCCCAATCAACCATCGTATGGTTGATCCTGAATTTCAAGGAGTTGTACTCGGAAACTTGTTTCAGAATTTTTTTATTTTTCAAAAGTTTGGTGAGTTAGGAACCACATCCAATTTAGAGAACCTCGTTTGGATTCATATATTATTCACAATAAGCCTTCAAACAGAAACATGGCAAGGTTTTTTTCAGTGTAAGTTAACTTACTATTTTGACAAACTAATGAGGATCCTCAGAGATTACTGGTGGCCTCTCTCCATTTAATCATATAATATGTGATTTCACCCAATCATATATCTATACAATTACTAATAAAAGAAGGTACATTTTGTACTCATTTTTAAAGTTATAGTCTTTTTTAATCATTATAAAACAAATTTATCCTAGTTTAAAAAATTCAACCATATAGATCTAATTCAGAGTTCAAGGTCTACATACTATCTTTGGAGCCCTACATCATAAAAATCATGAAATCCATATTTTATAACACGTCTAACTTTTTCTTATTTTATAACACATATGAGTTTTTCTTCAAACCCCTGAGGCCTTTAGGGGTTAACTTCCACTCTCTTGTTGCTGGTTATGGTGTACAGATGTAGGCAGAAATTTGATACCCGCACATCCTGTGGTCTTGTGTAGGAAAACTCATACCCAAACGTACTAGAGAGCGGTCAGGGTTCTGCTGATTCTGCAAACTAGCGAGCCCATAGGGCGAGCTGGTCTGCAGAATCAGCAGACCTTGACCGCTCTCTGGCGTTAAGCTTTGAGGCTGAGTATTCCAAAAATATACGGTCCTGCAACTATCCGCAGTAAAAATAATCAAAATGATGGAATGGACGATGATTATGAATGAATGTTGAACTTCTGGATCCATGAATGCCCTGCAACTATCGGCAGTAAAAATAATCGGCAAAGCGAGCCGATTCTGGAAAACAATCAAGCTCGAAATGAGCGGAATACGCAGCCTCAGAGCTTAACGTTGAAAATTTCATGATAACAACAAAATAAATAAATTCATATTAATTACTTTTAAAAATGGAAGTTAATATTGTAAGTGTTTGTTAATATTGTAAAAATAGGGAAACTTCGTCTTTTCTTCCTACTAATCGCTGAAAAAACACTTATTCCACCACGAATCCCTTAAATGCACAAAAATAGATGTTTATACCTAAACTTCCACTCTCTTGTTGGTCCTCAAAAGTAGGCAGAAATTCGATACTGCAAATTTTGTGGTGGAAAACTCATACCTAAAACGTTAAAAATTCTATACCAAAATGAAAAAATAAAAAAATCCAAGGGGTTCTACCTAGAAGACAAGTGCAAAAATCTTGGTATCCAACCCTCGAAAACATGCATAAGTTACACATGGAGGGTTGTAACTGCGCAGCAGCCGAGTAGTATTATTATTTTTGTGTGGGAAAGTGGTGGCACCCGGAATGTGAATAACAAACAGACGGAGTGAGTATCCGTGCGATGCCAGCGTGTGTGACCGTCTACCTTACTTACCAGATGGATGGATGTGTGGCCCATGGACTCGCGTGGGAGGCATATTTTCATGCCCATCAAATGGTGGGTGCGCCTCGCTCGCTCGCTCCTCAAAGTGCCCCCACATTCGTCCTCTCCCTCCCACCAAAAGCATCATCATGATGCAACCGCAAACTACTCGCACGCGTATGCGTACCATACACCACCATGTCTTTCTCCCCCCCCCCCCCCTTTTTACATGATGCTTTTACCCCTAAATGCGCCAAATGGCAAAATTTATCATTTTTGACAAACATTGGATAGTCATGTATTCTACCTTTAACCCCTAAAGATTCAAGAAAGCCGAAATGATTTTTTTGGGGTGCTCGTAAGAGAAAAATTGTTTGTCGAGTCATGTATTCTACCTCTAACCTCTAGAGATTCAAGAAAGCCGAAATGATTTTTTTGGGGTGCGCGTAAGGGAAAAAATCAGCTAACTCTGACCATTATAATCTCACAAATGAAAAGGAATCGACGCTTGAGTTCTAATTTCTATTGCTAGTGAAAAAGTAAGATAATTGGTTGGATTTTCTATGTTTTACTCAAATTGAGTTCTTTTTTTGCGTGAAGTGAACAAAGGTCATTTCTCTAATTTAGGCAATTTTGCATCAGGGATCTCTAGGGGTTAAAGTTTGATTTCGATGAAATTGAAACGGAATTCAAGTGTACTTTTTGAAGTAAAGGAGCGCGGATTCATGCAATGTTGTATGTATTATGAGAAGCATCTTAGTGAGAAGATTTTCAAACATGGCGTGTGTTTTATTGTTGCAAGCCAACTATGTGAATCAAACTTAGTCTTTGAATGATTCGTTTCCCACAAGATGAATTTCATTAGCTTTCTAGTTGCAAGCTTCTTTAAATTAGATAATCTAATGACAATCATTGGATCTTCCTTTGTTCCACATCTCTATCTTCAACCTAGTAGAGCAATAATGATATCTATGGACCAATTGCACAATGTATGATTTCTTTATATCATTGGAATAACATTTCACGAAGGCATAGTACTAAAGGAACTAAAGAAATAAACAATCTATTAGTATACTAGATTTCACTTGAAGAAAAATTTGGTATGATTTGTTCATAGTGACTTAGATGATTGTATTCTATTTATAGAGTATGCAATATAACTTCAATACAACTCTATAACCCCTAAGTATCCTTGTGTTTTTGGGAGCTTCAAACCTCAAAACTGTAATTTTGTACCTCTATGCACTCTTGGGGGGCTGTCAATCAATTGTTTCTACTTATCTTAAACTTCCAACCGTAATTTCTTGTACCTAAGCCTAATATTGATAAATATTGGATGTTTTCCATTTGGAAGGATTGTAACATCCAAAGTTTGTGCAGAGGTTTTTTGGAGCATTGTTCTAGAGACATTGTCTCCATGGTGCAAAGAGGGATTTGAAAGCTGTTACTCAAATTTTTTTGGTGATATTTTTACCATGTAGATAATGAAGTTGGCTACGCTCATGCAAAAGTTTAGAAACTCATTCAAATTTGTTGACCTTCATGCAAATTACTTTTAAAGGAAACTCTGAAAACAACAATATAGTAAAACATTCATCAAAGTTATATATATATATATATATATATATATATATATATATATATATGAATTGAATGGTGAGTAGCTGCATCTATTATTTTTTCAAATTTCCAATCTCACCTTTTGACCATAGCTAAAAGAGAATTGTAAAATCACTAGAAATTGTATATATTGCTTTGGAATTTTTTGGAGGCGGCCCTTGTAATAAATGGTAAACTTTTTGACTTGGGTCACTTTGGAATTTGTGTAGTAATTTGGTTACGAGCATATTTTAGAAAAAATAAAACTAAATAAAATTACTAAATTTAGATAACCCTTTATGGACTTGAAATTCTACAATTTCTAGGAGAAGCTTCCAAAATTGAAATCAGGCTTTGCAAATTTGGAATTTTGTTGCCCAAAATCCCAAATCCCATTTTGAGTTTTAAGGATTTTAGAGGTTAACCTTTGAAGTAGGAAGGCTTGAAAATACGGCCAAAAATTCTTAACAGTGAGGTCTAAATCTTTGGTGAATTTTTGAGGTTTCTCCGATTCAATCAATTTGGGACTAGAATGTTAATCAATTGAACCCAAATTTCTAAGAATTTAATGACTATATGGTCTACAGTGACTTCCAAGCACTCCATTTTGAGATCATTGAAAGTTTTTATTTTTGCACAAAAATTTGAAAAACCCAACCGTAGGATCTTGTTTATAGCCATCCAATTAGTCTAATTGAGAAGTTTTATCAAATTTGACCATGCAGATGTTGAGATACATTGAGTCAAAGCTCCAACTTTTGTTTGACCGATTTCCAAAGTTTAGTGAATTTTACAATTCAATCGGCAATAAGTTTATTTGATGCTTCCAAAATGAAATGTGGTCCCCAAATTCCATTCCTTAATTGGGACATTCTTACCGGATAATTTTCAAATTCTGGAAGAGCGAGTTCCAAGGCATGCAAAGCCTTGGGTTCCTTGACCCAAAGCTTCTCCCCTACAGTGAAAGGTATCAGAAACCAAAGCAAAGCGCTCTTGACGGAGCTTTCGAAGCAAAGGGCTTTCTTGCAGTCGTGGTCGCAGCAGCGACGATGCGGGAGCGCATCGGCTTCGAGTGATCAATCAATCGGTTGCAGCAATCGATTGAGAAGCTGGAACGGAAATGGCGTCTCAACGCAATCAAAACGGCCACATGATAGATACCAGCTTCTTGCTGGCCCCCGCGAACACCAAGTCAGTCTTCTATTCTCTCTCTTTCCACCCCTGCACTCTGCATCTGTTCCTGGATTGAAGAGAGAATAGCAAATTTTTGTAGTCGGGGACGAGATTTGGCATGTGCTGTCAAAAGCCCTAAACCTCGTGATTAGGGTTTTGTGAGTGATTACAGAGGATCAAATTTGGCTGATGAAGTCAGTCCCGCTTTGACCTGTTTGAAGAGCAGAGTGATTAGGGTTCTCATCGAGGGCGTCGTAATCGTGATTACTGCATGTGCTATAGATGATCTGATCATCGGTATAGTTGAGTGGAATCCATAGACCTTGATATGTTTCTTGTCTCTATTCATTAGGGAGCAATTAGTACACTACTGATAGGAGTTAGTATCCCTCACTCACTGTAGTTGGCTGTCATATCCAGTGGGCATAAACATACAGGGATAGGCCAATTTCTTCTTCCATTCTTTAATCATAGATGATCGAACGTGGTATATGCTTGCTTTAGGAGCAGAGTGATTAGGGTTGACAAATTGTTGAGGGTCGTGTAATTGGTTCCAGAGTGATCAAACTTGGGATATATCGCTGATGAAGGATCCCTGAGCCCTGTTTTTCCAGGTCAATATTGAATCTGAGTTAATAGTAATGATGTGGATGAGTGCAGGATGGCACCAATGCATGCAATTCACATCGTGGGGCGATGTTTGCGACTGGTGTCAGTGTACGCTGCCTATCACTACGTCATCGCCCCTGGCGTGTCGCTCACCTTCTTCGTCTTCCTCTCATTGCTGGGCGCCGCTGCCGTCTTCTCCATCATCCAGCGTCCATGGCGAGGACGTCCCTTGCCCCAAAACGTGGTATGCATCATCACACCGCACACACAACCACCTTCTACTTTGAATCTTTACAATGTCTAACATAAGGCACTGAATTCATCTACTCACCTTGCAATAATTCGTGTAAGGTGTGCTCCCGAAATGGCACCAGACTCTTACCAGAGTGATGAGCATGAATAATTCAAATATGTGGAATGTTGTAGTTCCGGAAGTTTTGCCGGGTTACTGATTGAACCTTTGTACATTATAGAAAAAACTTCATTTTGTTTCAATGGCAGAGGATGAGGGAACCTCAAGCTTCATGGATTGCTCTGCCTTGCTTACTTTATATGGTGACCGCAAAAATGTGTTTTAATCGATGTAGTATCACGGACTGAATTAGAGCTATGAGCATGGATAATAGAGTACAGTACATTAGATTTTGAATGACCTTCTGTTGTTATATTCTATGTGTATCAAGGACAGAGGGATGACGGAACCTGACCTTTTACAACATAGTATTCTTACTTTGATGGTGTTTCATATTCTTGATAAAAATCGGATGGGGTGTTTCAGCTTGTGCCTGCTCTTTTGAACGGAGGTGTGATGGCCTTCTCGCTTTTGTTGTGGGCAAACGGTCTTCGCAATTGTGGCCCTGTTAGGTAAGGAACTATCTGTTTTTCTTGTGCTGTGGTGCACCAAGTGGCAGCTACCTTTGATGTGCATCACTAGGCCTTGAAAATGAAAGCTTATGAGCTTGTGGTTACAGAACCATACTGGGAGAATATGCCGGTGCAGTGTTGGGAGCCATCTCGACCCTGCTTTTCAGCCGTAATGGTCTAGTATGGAGACGGGTATGTTGCTGCATTTCATTTTAAATTGTCCAGTTTGTTGATCCCATTGTGTATAGGGCGCTTGCAATGAATGGTGTCCATTACAATACATCTTCGTTTGTTACTGCCAGTAATTGGACTGAAAACCTTCAATTTCAAAAAAGACCAAATCATCGCAAATGTAAAACAAGACCATGCGATTGTATATGCAAAGACATGCTCTTAGAGTGAAGCTAGGGAAGTGGTAATTGGAGATTAGATTCGCAACCCTGTTCTGATAGCAAATGTGTGTGTTTGTGACTTGTAGGTGGGAGGATTACTAGCCATGTGTGCTGCCTATTACTTTCTCTCGCGAGGATGGGCAATGTCAAGCTACTCGCCTTTCTATATCCTCCTTCCCACATACACTCGTATTGATTCAAATGAGGCTAATTGTGTGTAATTTCAAATCGGATTGTGATCTTTGACTTAGAGCGTACCTTTTGGATCGGGGAGTATGAAGGTAGAAAGCGTGGAAGCCGAGGAAGGGGGGCTCATACAGTCATCGTCCATGTTGTTACCGGCCTTGTCTGGTATTCTTGCTGCCATTCGACGCATCATCAGCCGTCGCTTGTCTATGAAGGTAGCCAACTCACATTCCTACCTATTTCTATTCGGAACATGACTTTGTAATGGACTATCACATTCGTATTGAGCTCCCCTGAACGGAAATGAACATATTGAGTTCCTTGAAACGCACATATTGAGTTTAAGCTCGTTGAGATTTACAAAAGGTGGAAGCACCCATTCATGCTAATGACCCATTTAAACATTACCGAGATCTGCATCAGAAGTTGCCTACAATGTTTCCATTAAAATCCTCGTTCTGAACATTCTCATTCAATGTTTTATTGATTCATTCCTTGTTTGTGTAGAGTTACGAATAGATGCTTACAACAGTTGAAGCGTAAAGGAATTTAGGCTTCAAAAAGTTCAACTATAAAGAGTTCTAACAGATGCATGTTGTACCTTGTTGCAATAAGTACATCCAATGGCAGGAATGGATGCTTCCACCTTATGTGGTACAGTACTTTAGGATATGAGAGGTTGGCCTATGATCAAACTATACTTCGAAGTACCCCACTGAAAATTTACCTGTATTAAGGAATTTGATCATTAAGTTTCTAAAACATAATGAATATGGTCATCAAATTTAGACTACATCTGTTCATTCAGAGTCTGATGCTAAGTTGGGTGACTGCAGAACCAAGCGAAGAAGCGGTTGCATGCAGTAACAGTTGCTGCTGCGACATGTTTCATGTTCCCTCTTGCCATGTTCAAAGTCTCATTTGTAAGCATTTCCCCTCTCAAGCTATATTTCCACTTCAGCACTCCAATGCCTCGAGGATTGAAGTTAGTTTCTGGGTTTGTTGTTGGCAGGGGCACCGAGCATCGGCCGCAGAGCCGCATGGGCATGCTGCGTGGGCGTACATAAGCACTATTTTATTCGGCATTGTGCTGATTTTTTATGTGGATACTTTTGTTGAAGACAGGTAACGTACTCCATTTGCTTCGAGGCTTTTCTTATTGAGTAACCAAACCTTAAACAAAGGATCCCTGTGCAATTTCTTTGTTATGTTCAAAGTATGCTCATGTTGGCGCAATAATAATATTGTTTTTTGTGTGGGGCAGGTTGCATATTGTTGTTGCCTCTCCGAATCATATATTGGTCACAGGAGTTGGCATCGTCATCTTCGAGTATCTTTATGGGATGGACTTTTCCTTCCTCGGCTTCCTTGTTTGCGCCGCTGTCCTCGGCATAGGTAAAACATCTCATCATCTGGGATCCTTTTGAATATGTGTCACTTGCATCATCAGTGAAAGCTTGTCTTGGTTTTAGTCAAAAATAGAAATAATATCCCGTTACGAACTACACATTGTTTCTGAGAGGAGAAATACTGTTCATTTTCTGAAGCATGAGCGTCAATGCAATTTTTTGTAACCAGAAAGTCCCTCGTTTCTTTACATCTTCTTGAAACCATGTTGGATAAGATGAGAGAGTAGTTCACGTTCTTCATACTCCTCTTTTAGAAGTGTAGAGTATCATATCCTCCATCTGTGCTTTTTTGGGGGCATTCTCAACGTGGGTGGTTGACACGCAGGAATTTTCGAGGCAACTGCAACTGACAAAAGCGGTCGGGATCTAGACCAAGGAAACAACTTCTTGAAGGAAGATCGTCCGCCACTGAACGTATCAACCCTGCCATCTTAGCACGCTCTTGGTAAGTGTATAATGATAGATCTATTCATGCTTCTATGAAGCAAGAAGTTGCATGGGAAAGTATAAGATAGTGCATGTCTCAATGGTGGTTACCTCATGAGTCATTCCGTTGTTAGTTGCAGAGCTACTTCAGAATTTAATTCCTGCTTGATGTTGTTGGGTTTGCCTTCGAACTACAGGTACCTTCGAAGTTGCTCACATTGAGAGAAGCGTTGTGGAGATGCGTTCACATGCGTGACATGCGCAAATGCTGATCACTGCCCAAGAGTTTTCCTTGTGGTGGCAGGTTTGATTTCACTTCCTTCACTCCATGCGCAGTCCTTTGAATTTGTCTGTGACCTTATTGCATTTGGCGATCTGACATTTTTTTGTGACCTTATTGCATTCGGCGATCTGACATTTTTTCATGGACTTTTGGGTCAGCAGAGGAGACATCACGGTGAAGGCCCTTAATGCTCCTGATTGATTCAGCACCATTTTTCGTCCAGTGGAAAGTAAGGTTATGTATTCAAATTATACCATTTTGTACCTTATCCTCTTTATATTTGGAATTAGATGTCAAATTTCTCTATTAGCATGGGGAGTGAACATTACATTAAATACTCCCAGAATATTTTATCGATACGCTCTTTTCAATTTGTCTCTGATTAGTTTCGAACAAGTACAAACACAAATTTTTTTGAGCGCTTTGATTACCTCACAATATTACTTCACTTGTTCTATGCAAGTGGAAAAAATGAAATTGAACTCCAATAGCAACTGGTATCATACACAACATGAACATGCTTGGAGGAGTTTGTATCACCCTACTTGTATTTCTACGATCAGCTCTCAACCAAAAGAAGCCCTGAGTACCAAGTGACAACACATATAACACACATACCGAAAACATGCTTGTAGAAGTTTGTATCACACACTCTACTTGTTCCATTTTGAACATGGATAATAACCTTTGGTGCGCCAAGACTTTATGATTACTAGATCAAATGTTATTTAATCATGTATCCCTACAAAGATCTTGGTGTGAGCTATCCCCTTACTATCATTGCACCTCTCATTTTCATCAATTGAAAATAGTCGGTGAATCTTGGTCGATCAAATTTTGCCTAACCTTGGTGTGCCAAACCTTTATGGTAAGCAGAGCAATTGTTATAAAATCATATATCACTACAAAGCTCTTGGAGAGAGCTATTCATCCAAATAGGGTAACACCTTTTAATAATCAAGATTGACCTTAACCCTTGAACGCCCAAGCAAGCCCCTTGGGCTTGCTTTTGAGTGTATTTTCCACACTGCTGGGCGTTTAAGGGTTAATCACACAAAGTTTCCAATATCGATTAGACATTCTAGGACAAAGGAAGTACGTAAGTTGGGAGACTCTGGTGTAGTTGAAAAGAAAAAATACATGAGACCCATCAAAATTAGAGGGGCCTTGAAATGCTGTAAGAAAGAACTAAGAACCCCGATTCCATTCAACCGCTAAAATGGCACTTCTCATTTTTCTGAACGACAATTTAGAAACCATGTGACATTAAAGAATTTGAAGGTGATATTACGGAATTTGAATGATATTGTGTACATATTAGTGATCTACAAAAATGTGTGATATTACAGAGTACACCATTGTGTAGGTATGCAAATGCAAGTTTTGGTGTGACTAAATGGCATATGGCAAAGTGCCATTATAACATAATTGAGGTTTTAGGAAGTTATAGCGAAGAAAATTCACGTAGCATTTGTACCAAAAATATACATTCTTTCTTAATGGTGTTGCATTGATCTTTGAGGTGGCAAAAATATGTAATTTATATTTCCCTTGCATAGCTATCGAAGAGCTTTCTAATGCAAAATTTCTCATCCTTTTATTCTATGTTAAATGTGAGTTTGGTCGAACTCCAAAGGAGTTCGTCATGATTGTGCATGTTTATGCACATATAATCAAACTAATAAATCAACCATGAAGCAAAAGAAGATTGGGTTACTAGTAAAGTTACATCATGACACATGAACCAATTTTTTTTGTAAAACAACTCAAAAATGCATGCCAAGAAGTTATTAGTTGTCCTATTCATCCCACTAATAAAGTATTACCATATCGAGAGGAAACAAGGAAAAATTTAGAATTATGACCAAAAACTTATAATTAGAATTAGAAATAAAATTATTTTGAAACTTGCTTAGGCGCTACTTTTTGAACTTCTTGATTCTTAGCTCTTGCTTGGATTTGATGTAAGAATCACTTGCCAATGTAAAGGGAAACATTGAATGAGGAATAAAGCGTTTTTGCACAAATTGTATGTAAATGAAAGCTTTATTTGGTTCTTAGCAAGTAAGCATTTTGATGTTGCACTTGACAAGATTGGATTTTTGGGTTTTCAAGAAGTTTGAGATTTTCTTGAGAGTTGAGATGTATTGCAACAATTAAAATAAAAGCTAGTGTTCCTGTAATTATACTTTGTAGTGTGCATAAATGTATTGGCAATTTCACAAAAGAATTGATTATCTTCAAATAGGTGCACTTTGCATCATATTTGCATAGTTTAGAGGTGCTAGAGGGGCGCTTGTTCAAAAGTGCTATAATTATGTAGTCGGAAGTACAACCAAAGTTACCAAACCAACACATGGAGGGAAGAATTTTTAGTGTAGGGTCGGGACGAGGTCGAGCACGGGGACGAGCAAGGGAAGAGAACAACAAGGAGTTGAAATATGTGAGAGAGGAGACAGTAGTAGGTGTGGCAACACCGTGGAGCATGCTAATTAGTGTAATCAAAATAGTTGTCGATGCATTTGTTGTTTTTGCAAGTTGGGTTGCTAATTTTGTATACTTTGGTATACTATGGATAAAAGCTTGCATACAATAGGGAATAAAATTACGAAAAGATTCTAATAGAAAAACTAATTGTTTCCTTGACCTTGAACATTTTTGAACAAATTGAGAAATGAGATCTTTGCTTTTTTTGTAAGATGATATGACTATAAATATGTCATTAAGACACCAACATCAGTTCAAAGCTTAAGTATCAATAAGTGACAAGTTGAACACGATAATGTATATCAAATTCTTATCAATAGATGTAATTGTGTATACTTGAGCAAACCTTTTTACAGTTGAGATATTATTGGAAAATGAAGACATTTTTGAGATCCTTACAGAATGAAGTGTGCAAGGTTTTTTGAAATACCTTTTTTACATATCTTAAAAATTTACTTACAACATGTTGCAAGAATACTTATACTTGATTAAGTGGGATGAGTGTAGGCAAGTCTCAAGCAAGGAGAAGATATGGAGGGCGTCATAGTGCCATGAAATGAAGGCCAATAAAATGTAAGAAGAGATAGAGAAGGCGCCATGAAATCAAGGCCAACACAATATAAGAAGACATAAAAGAACGTGGATTGTTATGAAAATTGAGTACGGAGCGGCCATCGCATTCAAACCTTGACAAGGCTCCGACTACGTGCTATAAATAATTTGTGGATGCTTGGTACCCTTAATGAACTTCATGATGCTTCAACACAATAGGAGGAAATTCAAGAAGACACACCAAAGTTGAATTGAATTCAATCAAAGAATAAGAAGCAAACACACACAAACATATGATTTAATCCACTTCAAATCAGCGTTAGTCAAAAACTAATAGTGTTAAATGTAATGTTATTATAAATACTAACCAAACACTTAACTCCTAACTCTCCTTGAAGCCCGTAATGGGTTTTTGCAATTTTGGGCAGCCTAGATGAAGGGGTTAGAAGTAATATTTTTGCCCAAGAGTTTTATTGGGTCCTCCTTATATTGCAAAGTGTATGTGGTAAAATTTGTAAAGTCGAAGTCCAATTTTTGAGCCATCTAGGACAATCCTTGGGTTGCGAGCCGAGATGGGGCAGCTTAAAAAAGTAACTTCTTAATTTATTTATTTTTGAAACATGTTCATCACTAAATCACTATCAAATTTCAAAGTGACTCAAGTCAAAAAGTTTACCAATTTTACAAGGGCAGCCTCCAAAAATTTCAAAACCAATCTTCGCAATGCCCAAAAAAACTTGGGAAACAAACTTTGGATGTTACGATCTCTCAAATGGTAAACAATCAAAGGTCAATTTTTGAACAGTAATCAAGCGTATTCTTAAGTACAAGATCTTACGGTTGGAAGTTTTAAAAAAGAAAAAGAAATTGGTTCACACCCCCACGAGTGCTTAGAGGTAGAGAATTGTAGTTTTGAGGTTTCAAGCTCCCAAAAAACACCAAGGAGATTTAGGGGTTAAAGTGTATATATATATATATATATATATATATATATATATATATATATATATATATATATATATATATATATATATATATATATATATATATATACAATCACAAGAGCTTTTTAGTATTGTTGAACTTCCAACTTTAATACATCCTCTCTAATAATGTCTCATCGATATTGCAAACCTCTTGGGATTAAGCTCAATTTTGACAATTAAAAATAAAAATAAAATAATAATAATAATTAAAAAATAGCTGGATGGATAGCTCTCTCCAAGAGCTTTGTAGTGATATATAATTTGATAACATTTGTTTCATAATCATAAAATTCTGGCCCGCCAAAGGTTGGGCAAATTTTGATGGATTTAGAATCAAATGCCCTAATCTCAATGATAATAGTATGTGCAATGATAGTGAGCGTAAAGTTGTCACTAGAAGATTTGTAGTGATATATGCTTTCGTAACATTTGCTTTTAATAACCTACCAAGAATCACACACCTTGAGCTGAATTGATGATAATGAGAGGTGCAATGATAGGTAGTGAATAGCTCTCACCATGAGCTTTGTAGCAATATATGATTTGATAATATTTGCTCTAATATTCATAAAGCTTTGGCTTGCCAAATTTTGGGTAAAACTCCTACAACCATGTTCATGTTATGTGTTGTATGTATGTTTCAGGTATTGAAAGTTCAATTTTGTTTTTTTCAATTATGAGCTCATAATGCACAATCATACAATGGGTGAAAGAGTACCATGAGGTGATCAAAGGGCTCTGTCAATACATTTATAGTTTGGTGAATACATTATAGTCTTGTGATCACAGTGCTCAATTTTGTAACTTGTTTGAAACCATGCAACTAAACATTTTGGGACAAAATCAAAAGGGCAGACATTTTGGGACAAAATAAAAAGGGCAGACATTTTGGGACACATGGCATACTACAATATATGAGTGACAATAATGTTTGAATTTGGTATTTTTCAAGATTTTCACTACATTTTTTAAACACCTTTTAGATGTATCCTTCTGAAGAAGAACTTGGCTATGATCTTATAAAAATAGAATCAAATACATTTTTTTTTTTACTTTTAAAATGATAGGATATTTGAGTTTTGAATTTTTAAAATATTTTAATAAATTCCCTTAATACAAGGTATAAAGATTGGGAATTTGGTTCAAAAAATGGGAAACGTCAAACAAGGGATAGGGAACTAAGAACAAGGGATGGGAACCGGAAATGAAGGATGGAAAATGAGGGAAGGTGCATACTTACCTCAGTGTATGCATTATGCACAAGGCTTTTGACTCCTTGTAATTTTTAAAGAGCACCAAATAAAGAGCTGCCCCTCGCGACGAGGAGACCTTACTTGTTTCACATAATTGGCTTGCAATCATAAAACATGCCACATATTTGTACACCCAAAAAAAGGAGTTTTCTTGAGTAAAATGCATGCCTTAAATTTATACTTCATCAGATGGGTATGCATTTTTTTTTATCATACAAACTAGACTTGATATGGGATCCAACCTAAGTGATTGGGCCAAAAACTCATAATGAAGAAGTTATGGTCCCTCAAAGTTTTGACCCTTCATCGAGAACATCAAGGACGTATAGGGGGTTACAAATAAATTCCTGCATACCTTCTTCGTAAATTTCAAGCATTTTGTTAAGTTTTATAGGCCCCCTAAGGGTTAAGTTTGTGTAAACATATTCACAACTTATCCAAAAACAGGAATTTGAAGCTCACACTAAAGTCATATCTTCTTTCAAGAGTGACTTTGTTTTGGTCCCTAAAACATCACTTTCCCATTTTACAACAGAGTGAAATTTTGCAAGACTTCAAACTTTCAACATTGTCATTTCACAAATTCTTGAGAAATCCAAATTTCAAAGTTTCTTACGTCTACATACAACGTATTGGACCCTCTATTTACATACTTCAAAACACGTCAAAAAAATAAATTAATCTTCCACTAACCCCTGATCGTCATAAAACTTATTAAAAATAAAAAGTGTCATGGATGAAATTGAAGGTAACTTATTCAAATCTCAATTGTAAAATCTTGCAGTAAACTCATAGTAGGTCATGTGAACCAAATCCTAAGATATGAAGCCTTATAGATTGAGTGATCATAATATATCAGTACTAAAAACAAATTACAAAATTTCATCATTTTCACTTTAGTGTGGAGATTCTACCAACAAATCAATTGCAATTTAAAAAGCACCACTTAGAAAGTTGTCCACTTCATCTCAAGAACACCCTTGCACCAAAAAAAATTATTGGCTCATATAGTAGCCTTGCAATGGTGAAAACTGCCAAAAAGTTTACAAAGAAAAAGTAGTCAAAATTAAACTCTATACACTCAAATTATGTCTTATCCTCAAAACATCTTGATCAAATCAAGATTTCTATCACTAAAACTAGACCCTAATTGGAAGTCATCCCAAAATATAAAGTTGAAATCCAACTATGGAAGGAGATATAGCCCCTCAAATTTCATCCGTTTTTTCACATTTTTCATCGTAGAAACATCATTCTTAATTTATTACCAAAGTTGAATGGTTCAAAAAGCTCATAACTAGAATGTTGTAGAATTCATATCAAGATGATGATTGTATTAAAAAAATTTATGAATAACTATTTTTGATTCCACATGATTGGCTTGCAATGGTAGAACATGCCTTCTTTTTGAAATCCCAAAACCAAAAGCTGTCTCACTAAAATGCATGCCATTAATTCATATTTTATTGTATGAATTTGCAAATTCGTCACACAATAGAGACTTGGTTTGGAACCCAACTCAAGTGTCATCATCAAAAGTGAAGTTTGGATGAAGAAGTTAGGGCTTTCTCAAGTTTTAGACCTTCATCCAAAATGTAGAAAAACAACATTGGGGACGTTTAAATGTTAAAAGAGTTATAAGGCCTTCATCCTTTTAAGGCTTGAGTGCAACTATTCTCTTGAAGTAGAAATGGGCAGCAACAACCATTGTAGAGGCATTTATACAATTGAGTAAAAGCACTGAATCCTAGTAGTAATGAAATCTGTCTCAGTGCATTGAACGTCACGGAGGTGTAGATACGATGACCGTAGATCATGCATATGTTTTGCTTCTCAAATTTAGCATGATAATTAAAGGTATGTTTCAGGAATCCAATCTTATGGATCTGATAGTAAATGTACACTATGTTCCGAGAATTTTTAGGGAGTGATTAACCCCATGGTTTTGGTGAGATTGCATAAAAGAAATCACAAGACATCGAGTTTAGATAAGTTGCAGGCTCTTGACACTTTTAGAAAAATGTTGGTGACACCACGACTCTGACTCAATCGCGATGGTGCTCAGAAGAGTGAAGTGCCCAGAAGTGCTCATTAGTATATATGATGTGCATGCCTCAAAAAAATGGGAATCAAATCTTTGAGCTAATTGATTGCAATTCGGGTCTGGCTTCTCATACGTATTTTCATACACTGTATCTAATTCCACACTAAACTCCTTGTAAATCACAAGGTGTCTCATAAGAGGAGGCTTGCAATGTATCAATAGAAAGCTATTTGTTTAAAGACAAACTTCCTTTTAAAGTAATCTCCAAGGTACAGACTGGAAGACATGCGAATACACAAAAAACACAATATTATGGGGCACTCTGACAGTTAAGGGTTATTTGGTTTAGGAAAAAGAAAATTCAAAATAAAATAAAAAACTAAATAAAAATAACTAAAGGCATGAACAAAGATATAATTGACCCCTAAAGGTGAGCAACCTCAAATCACCAAAAATCCTCTTTTATGCTAAGATGCAAATTTTTAGTGAGTTTTGACAAATTTTGAAATATGTAACCTGAGGATCTAGTACCTAACTTGTACTATTGTACATGAACATGCACACCAAATCTTGGGTTAAAATTCTATACCATTTGTGAGATTGTAACTTTCAAATTTGAAAAAAAAGTTATCTCAATATTGTAAAATGGCAAAGTAAAGTTTTGGGAGCCAACAAAACCATTTATGAGAAGAAAATAGACATGAGGATCTTCAAATTCTTGTTCCTAGGTGAGTAAGGAATATGTCTCTGTAATCTTTATCCTCATAGGACCTATAAAACTTGAAGAAATGCTTGATTTTCACATGAAGGTATGTTGAAATTTAGATATAAAGGCCCAATTTCAACAATTAATGAGGCATGTAAAAAATTATTGGATTGAAAATCTAAACATTGAGATCATAACCTTACTACCTTTTCTACATGTGAAAAAAATGAAACTTGAAAAAAAGTAAAGCCTCAATTTTTGGTGAATTTTTGAAGTTTCTGCATTTTAATCAATTTTGGGCAAATTCGGAGGATAAATGAGCATATACAACAGTTTGGGCAAATTTCAAATTGTGTTTTCAAACTTAGACCGTGAATATCTCCTAAAGTATGAGGAATATTGGAGCATGAGATTGTGACTTTTTAGAAAGCTATAGAAAAACTTTACAACGTGCAAAAGGTTTCAACTTCATGCGTGCTAAAAATAGTAAGTCAGAGGTTAATTAAAGTTCAATCGACCCGATTTGGACCTCACTCACCTTTAGGGGTTAAACTATAACTGATTTAACAATTACCTTGAGCAATTAACTGAGTAACTGACCAGACTTCAAGTCATGTACAGTAACTTTGCAACTCGAAAGTACAATCGGCACGCTTGCAACACAAGCACCAAAAAGAATAGAGCAATTAGCGGAGTTCTACCATCTGACAAGCCATAATTTCGACACACGCGGTTGGAACGCAGTTGCTCACTACCTGCCGAATTGCACTGGAGCAGCTCCCGCCCAAATATTACGCCGTTCGTAATGGTCATGTCACCTTCACGTAGTCATGTCCTGCTTTACATTTGTGAAAACAGAAAGCACAGTAGCAGATTCCAAGGGCTTTATTCCCCATCGCTTGACCTGTACATGGCATGTCCTCTTCTCCATAGCACAAATCCTTTGGAAAATCTAAAGGCAATAAATGTGACAGTAATACATGTCCAGCAATCATCCATCCATTGTCAGTACCCTTCTCTTTCTAGCAAAAGTGAAGATAAAGGTTGCATAGCATGGGATATTCGCCACTCCATTATTTTTTAGCCATGACAAATTCAAGCCCCACAGTTCAACTTCAGTCTGGGCAACGTGACAGTCAGGAACCTCTACGGTCCAGAATCAGTGCACGTTTGTCATGAAACGCAATATATGGTACTGTCTACTGGCAGCAGATGGGTGACAAGTATTATCGGTGGCAGACACCATTGTAATCTTTGTCAGACATCTGTGAAATGGATCATTCCACATTGTTCGAAACGTCCGTATACCAGCCATCAACCTACCAATCCAAATTCATTCGAACATCCTCAACTGAGATTCTTGGAACATTGATTTTTCATCATTTCGTAGGACGCTTTAGATTGCTGCTCTGCCGCTGGGACCGTTTCTCCGTAAGACTGCTGAAGCGCTCACCACTTGCACGGTAGTCCCGTTCTCAAAATTTTGATGAACGGTCCTGTAATAAAGCGCGATAAAGGACATTCTTTCGATGGTACATGATACAAGTTTAAAACATCTACGGGTAGGGCTCAGTGAAACCTGCAGGAAGATGTACTGTACTTATCATCATTAAGTAGATTACTGACCTGGTCATGATCAGTTGGACAAGGCACTAAGACGACGCACTTTTGTTGCCGAGGCCTGTAACTTTTTAAGAGCGATTCGTGCTTCGTGCAGACGAGTGCAAATCTCCTCGTTGTCAATTTCCACGTTTCGGAGTGCTTCAAGTTCCTCTTTCCATGATTCAAGAATTCGCTCATGAAGTCTGGTTGCATGATTAAGGATATCTGCACTGAGTAACCCAAGCAAACTTGTTGGCAGAAAAGAAACCATTAATCTTCATATGTAAGTGTATTTATCTTCTCTATTTTAACTGAAGTTTCAATCTCTAGCGTCTTGCAAACTGAGTTTGGAACATGATGCCTGAGCTTAGCAGCTACATGAATATGACCCTGGGCTTCGAAAATCTTACAACGAAATGATTAATGATCTTATCGGATATGCTTCACATGCTCATTCTAAGCAGAAGATGAAAGATATTGCAGACGAATGATCATTCTCTACTCAAATCATCGAAAGTTTCAAACTCCACATACTGAGTAATGAGTGGATACTGCAAAACTCTCTCCTCAAACGCGGTTGAGGCATCTTCAAAACAGGCTTTTCCCGTCTCTAGCAATCTTAAGACCTGCATACGAGATGGCAACAGAAACGGCTATCAAGTAAAGGCGATGGAGGCTATGACGTGCATGACGTATGCCGATTTTATTGGTCGATATGAACAAAGTACAGGATCTTCTGGGTTTCAGAGGTTCAGTAATAGGAGCACATACAGGCAGGTACACCAGTTGGGACTTAATAATATCAAGACAATCGGCAGTGACCTCTTAATCGATCACGTCAGTAGGAAAAATGTAACAGACTGCTTATATGCCTTAAAACTCTCATATGCCTTCAAAATCTCTCCTGCACATGGTTGAATGTAAGATTTACTTAGATACGTCAAGACAGGTATATTAGTGCGTTGTCTCGGATCTGATTGGATTTGTGGCACTTCAAGTGAAGGTGAACCTGATGCGTGAAGTAGTCCATCTTCTCGGTGAGCTGCTGAAAGTCTTCCTCCATTGCATTGGACAAAATTCCTCCATCTCCCGGTCCATCTTCCTTGTTTTCAAGACAATCTGTTAGAGCATCATCAGTCTCCCGACAGCGTTTCTTGCGTACCACTCCTGAGCTTGTGGACACATCATTTCCCACTGAGCTCCGCTGGGCCTTTCCATCGCGCATATCAGAAGCAGCAAAGCTTTCCCGCTGCATGAATAGAAACCAGGTGAAAAGTAGGTGCAGTGGGTTAGGTCGTTCCTATATGCAATGCAGAGGATATTTTTAGCCTACTCGGAAACTGGTCAGCAATAATCATTCGCAATAACGGATCTATTTATAGAGTCGCTCATTGTCAGAAGCTGCATATCAATTTGCAACTTCTTAACATTCGGTGGCATAGTGCTTCTGTTCTACGACTGGAGAAATTTACGAGAGGTAAACAGCCTCTTAACTGCTCTATGTCCATAGAAACACCGACGAGAAAAGGCTTAATCACTATGAGACATTGCCACGAGAGAACGTTTCTGTTTCACACACGACATAGTGATCCGCTCCCTTAACCAATCAATCGGATCCAGCAACAACTTGAACATGTGAATGTTCTCAAAATATAAGTGATTCGAGTTAAGATGACGAGGGTCCTACAGCGACCATGAATTAGAATACTCCACCTCTCTCTGAAAGAGTTGAATCAGCTGTCGTGGCTGAATACTATATTCAGTGTGTACTTCACTCCCTCCGTTGTCATTTCCGCTTCCCATTGAGTTAGATGCAGTCGTCCGAACAATAATGCTGTTCTTGCCTAACACAGTCAAGGTGAGTTCAGAATCAGAAGAATCCAAAGACTATCGCTCCGTGCTTAATAGAAACAGTAGAATGAGAAAGTGACAATTGCAATCAATGTTCTCGTAGGTACGTTTAAAGAAATCCATGAGGTTGACGCATTAGATTTATACCTGCACCGACACTTTCGAGAGAACTTAAAGTCTCCGTTCATACGTTTGTATTGCCATCATTATTCAATGCCGTTGGTCGCTTGATCTCCAGTTCTTGAGAGAGTTGGTACAATCTGCTGATTCGCTTTTACTACGAGAGAGAAATTCCCCCTGTATTCGTCTGTAAGAATATGTCCCTGTCTGATTCTAGAGTGTCTATCGGTAATTCATCGTTCGAAACGCTTTGATTATTGGAGAAATAATAACCAAGATCTACCGAAAACTTTACTCTGAAAGTCTCTCGAGGCTATTGAGACCTACAACTTTAACTCGGAAGACCATATTAGGGAAGAAAGCCGTTGTAGCATGTGGATTAAACGCAGATGAAGAACACTACTAACTCGATCTCGAGCTATTCACAGGTACGAGCCATGATCTACGCGGGGAACTAGGATCTTGTAATTGGGCCTGCTGTAGCTGAACAAGTTTTGAATCCACGTGTCTTGAATCTTGAGAGTATTTTCAGACAGGAAACGTCCATAGTCGAGGGCGGACAGAAAGTATCATCACTCCCGTGTACTCGATCAATGTAGCTATGATGCTTCTGATTTCTTGCCGGGACTTACGAGACTCAACGACGTTCTAAATTCTTTGACGAAAGAGAGTGGGGAACGTTAAAACGATCACCAAAGCAAACCATGGCAGCCACGTCAATTAGGCGGTTCCTCAAGAGCGGTTGCTCCTTCATGGATCCATTATCCCCCTCCATAGTCTTGAATCCACCTGCTACAGCTGAAAATGGTATTGAGCGCGTATCTTCAAATCTTGATGAGGTGTCGGATGATGTGTCAACGTTCCTTCGATCACCGCTACATTAACAACAGCTCCCGATTGTGCTGTACTTAAAGCTCGGTACCTATCCCTTTGACAAAAGAGGATCGAGAATGGAATCTAGCACAAGTTAAACTAAAAAAACTTCGGGATTCCTACCGAGAAGAAAACAATGATCCATATCGTGAAGAGCAGCAGCGTTATACCGATCATCAAACAAATCCATGGCAGGTCTTCCACGTCAAATAGGCGGTTCCTCAAGAGTGGTTGCTCCATCCTGGACCCTCAAATCCACCTGCTACAGCTGAAAACAGTAATGAATGCGTATCTTCAAGTCTTGATGAGGTGTCGGATAATATGATTTGTCAACGCTCCTTCGTTCACCGTGCTATCTCATTCTTCTCTTACTGTTCCTGAACCATGAAACTCGTCCGAGATCTAACCGTCCGCAATCCATTGCTCACACGAAAGAAGTCTACCGCTACATGAACAAACAGCTCCCGAATATGCTGTACTAATAGCTCACTGCCTACCCCTTTGACAGAAGAGAGTCGAGAAGGGAATCAAGCTCATGTTATACTGAAACAACCTAGGGATGTTCGAGAAGGTAATCATGATCCAACGAGGATCCAAAGCGCCGCTACATAAAACACCACTATACAGATCATGACGAACCAAAAGCATGATAGATTTTCTTCATCAACAGGAAAGTTCCTCAAGCCTGCTTGCTCCATCCTGGATCCGTCATCAAGAGGAAAGTTCCTCAAGCGTGCTTGCTCCATCGTGGATCCGTCATCCTCTTCCATCGTTTGAATCCAACTGCTTCAGCTGAAAATAGTATTTAACGCGTATCTACAAATCTTGAAAGTGTCTCGGATGATGTGTCAACGTTCCATCGATCACCGTGCTATCTCATTCTTCTCTTACTGTTCTTGAACTATGAAACTCGTCCGAGATCTCACCGTCCGCAATCTATTGCTCACACGACAGAGTTCTACCGCCACATGAACAAAGAGCTCCCGAATATGCTGTACTATAAGCTCACTACCTATTCCTCTGACAAAAATCAGTCAAGCACACGCTAAACTAATACATCTTAGGGATTTGCGAGACGATAATCATGATGCAAGTGATGAATAAAAGAACCGCTACACCGATCATTATTAAAAAACGAATGCACTGCAAGTCTTCCTCGTGGTTAAGACGACGAAAATGATACACAAAATGTGCGTTATCCATCCTCGACCCCTTAAATCCACCTGCTACGGCTGAGAGTAGTATTGAACGCGTATCTTCAAAACTTGAAAGTACGTCGGATGAGGTGTCAACGGTCCTTCATTCACCGTGCTGCATTCACTGTTCATAAACTACGAATCTCGTCCCCTCCGCAGTCCATTGCTCACACAAAAATTATACCACTATATGAACATTAAGCTACCGACTATGCTGCACTAGAAGCTCACTTCCTATGGCGGTTACAATACCAGAATAGAAATGAGAATGCCACACACAGCATGAGCATCAGAATAAAAGCCGTGCTCGTTTCTACATCCTCCCGACCACTACTGCGATACAAGGGAGTATCCATTGATCGCGGCATTATCTACACTCAAGGCAGCGTCACACCCGTTCACTTAATGAGCTCTCCTATTCCGCTTTACGTCACTCGGGAACTTCACAGTCCAGAATTCTTTGACACTTCGAAATTCGAGACCAAATTCTAAGGAAATTAAAACTAAGCACATGCTAAACTAAGCGAAAAAAATAATCATTGTATCAATGATGCATCCTATGCAGAGATACAGAATCATGACGTTGTTCAGAATACGATATAATCTGTCATCCTCGTTATTACGCACGATAAGTACGAAACCGACGATGCCATTTATCGAGAACAGCCATTTGTAAATCTTGTATAACATGATCATCCTATCTAATCTCCGGACATCAATTGGAACCCGGCGGTGATCCATCGGTCGCGATTTGCGGCTAATTTGCAACTTCACGCGGGAAATAAGCGTCTCGAAAGTACATTTGTCTCGGCTTACAGAAACTTGCTTAATCTAAGCGTACTAATCACAGTTAATAGCCATCCGAATGCTGTGAAATGCGCGGCAAAATTCGAATCGCGAGTTATACAGTTGAACGCACAGGTCTCCTCGATGTTTTTTTTTTTTTTTGTTTGTTTTGATCTTTGTTATGCAACTACACTTAAGAAATGCGGATGAAACTACTCTTAACCATGTGATGTCTGTTTAAGTGTCGATCTAACCGGACGTGATCGGAAACCAACTCCTATTGCAAATTCTAAGCGAAAAGTCTATCGGTTTCTACGGAAAATTCTGAACGTGATGAGATGCCAAATGAGAAAGAGAAGGAACGCCACATAGATCGTCAATTCTTCAAAACTGCACGCCATAGCTTCAGCTCTTTATAAATCTCAGCAATCGAGAATCGTAAATGAACGAAAGACAGTCTAGATCGACCACTTAATAGCTTCGATCACTAAGAGAGATGTGTGAAGAGGGATATGAGAAGTATGAGGACAAGTATTTATAGTTCTAGTCTTCTAATCATATGGAAGATGAAGCAACCTATGTTATAACTTCATTTGTCTACATGGTTGTTCATTGTTTAACCCTTAAAAGTCCAAGAAAGTTGAAATGGCTTTTGGGGATTCCCAGCTAGAGGAAATTTCAGTCAACTTTGACGATTATAATTTCACAAATGAAAAGAATTAATGGTTTAAAAGTGACATGTACATGTAAAAAGTCATGTTAAATTTTGGATACTACAGTTGGATCTTCTAAATTGTGCTTGGATTGAGTTTGTTTTGGACCTGAGATAGATGAAGGTCAATTTGTTACTTTAGGCAATTTCCCCATGATCAAGGATCATTTTTCCAGGGTTAACAATCGTTGTCTTTGTCTCTCTACTTGCGCCATTTTTTAACTTTGTATTCAAGGTCTTTTGGTTTTGATCAATTTTGGTTTTGCAACTTTTGGTTGAGCTTCTAAGTTATTCTCAATCTAATTTACCTTCAAGAATTTTCATATCAACTTTAGAGTGAGTTCAAAACCTATCATAATTTATATATGAATGTAGTTATTGACGTATTGTTGAATTACTACTATTTCATCTACTAATTTAAAGGAAATCTTTTGAATTTTATGAAATTGTTTGATCAAAGTATGTGGAATAGGTAGTTTTTTTACATCTTGTACTAAAGAGTGAGCAAATGGATCTTCCAAATAATGTTTAGATCGAGTTTTATAGACTTGAAGTAGAAGGTCACTTTTGGTAATTCAAACAACTTTGCATCAAGGATCTTTAGGATTAAGGAAATGGCATTTATGACATGTCAAATGTTGAAAAGTTTTAATATTTGTGTTGAATGATCTAGGAGGAAGGTTGGTACTAATTTGTGTAAAATGAAAAAGACATGTAGTATCTTTTCATAAAAGTTATGTGGATAGTAATGCATTTAGTACAACTTATCCTCATTGTTACTTATATGTAATGCAACATATAATGAATAATTTAGATACTTGTATGCTTTCCATAGTTTGTAAATATATGCATGTCGTTTATGTTGATTTGAAGATAAATGGTAAATGTATAATTATGTGAGTTCCCTTACAAGAGTGGCTTAATTTGAAGATAAATCAATATATCTAGATATGCATACCTCTATTTGGTGCTAAACAAGATAGTAAAAAAAAAATTACTGCATAAATAATGATTGTCATTCTAGATTGTTACTTTCATAGTTACCGGAGTATGAGGATATGATCTTGTTAGCAAGCTCATAGAATCTAAGATCACCATATTCAAGATTAGCAAGCTTGGTGGGGAGTGGCCAACGAAATGTCAAAATTAACTTGGAAGATGTGCAAAGTATATAGGAATCTAAAACCATAGGAATCATAAATTTTAAATTTATCTCAGATTAGTACTAATTTGGAAGTCGAACCCATAGGGACATCCAAAAATATTCAATCTAAAAAGCACACCACAAGTACAATAAAATGTACAGACAGAGCTAGTGAAAACTATTTTGGCGAGGCTCCAATCATGCGCACACTATCTTAAAACATTTGAACTATCATGGTCACGTGTATCAAATACCAAATATTCACACATAGTTGGACACACATAACGTTTTTGTAATGAAAGATTCATTCCCACAAGACAAAAGGACATCAATCTCAAATATGAGAACCTTTTGTACGTGTAGTGACTTTTTTCATGGTACAAGTTTCCCAACATGTTGGAAAATATACCAAAAAATAATACCGTTGTTTTCTCACAACTTAGTAGCGGTACTCATCATGTATGCTACAACCCACGAGTACTACAATACAGTATCCAAAACGTTGGAATTCATAATGCATGTACACCAATTAAATCACGACTTCTAGAAATGTATGACCAAGTCAAAACAGTTATGATCACCGCAATAAAAAAATAATACCCATATCTATCCTGACTACATAAAAAAGAAAAATTGTACATACGATGCTCCTTCAACCTCGGACCCTTTTCCGACGAGAGCCTTTTAAAATAAATAAATATATATATATATATATATATATATATATAATATTAATAGAAAAATCTAAATAATTGGAAGAAATGGGTATGTGGGAACAGTTATGATCACCGCAATAAAAATACGCATATTTATCCTGACTACATAAAAAATTAAAAATTAAAAAATAAATAAAAAATGTACATACGATGCTCCTTCAACCTCGGACTCTTTTCCGACGAGAGCCGAAAAAACAAAAATAATCATAATAGAAAAATCAAAAGATCGAAAGAAATGGGGTATGTGGGTATGATGGTATGATTGTGCATACGATGCTCCTTCAACCTCGGACTCTTTTTTCGACGAGAGCCTAAAGAACAAAAATAATAATAATAGAAAAATCAAAAAGATAAAAAGAAATGGGTATGGTCTATGCGCACATGTGACACACACATTCTAGCAAAAGAGGCGGACTGGCATATTTAACAGTTGTACCATAATGCGAGATGGCAGGCAGGCACTGGGGACGTGCAATGATACACAAATTGTGTGTACTTTTACACATAAACATATCAATGGTATCCGTGGTCGTCACATTCTCCTCATTTTTGGCTTTTGAGTGGGTGTTTTTTTTCTCGCGCGAAGGAAAAAAATAGTGTCTGCAATACTGTCGCTTTCGAAAAATGAGACAAGAAAATATGCTTATTAACCATGTATGTACGGTTGCTACTAAGATTTTGTACCAAAGTTGAATCGCGTACATGTTTGCCGTAATAGAAATTTAACTCGTTGTGGAATTATAACGGTGAAAGATGGATTTTCATGCGAGAGATTTAGAGTGGGTTGCGGTTGTCCTATTGATATCAATGACTTGAGAGTTTCTCCGTGTATGTTGGAGATTCACAAGGTGAATGAAATTTTTGATTTGTGAGAGATAGAAAAAGCAAGTCTTAGGGGCATGCTTGGGCATTTAAGGGTTAAGTGACTGAACAAGCCATGAGCATTTAACACTATTTCTCTTTGAATATTTGTAAAAAAACCATCTAAATGATAAAGAATTAAATAACCATTGCGCTTTATATGACACATTAACTACTTGTGGACTAGGAGCAGTTTGAAAGTACCACGTTGGGGCTCCCCATGGCCATGTGAACACGATACAATGTGAAAAGGAAAATGTAAATTGGGAGATATGTCAAGAATATGAAGATACTCAAATCCCCAAAGTAAAATTTCATTAGCATAGTTGTGATCTCACAAAAGTGAAAAGTTTGAAATTTCTTTCTAGTTCAAATCTTTTAGATGAGTCCGAATTTAGGTAAATATGGCATTTATCCTTGGAGTCTTCTTAGTCACATGGGGAGGAGTACACTAGTACATAAGATTAGTACATCCCTAGAACTACACAAGTTTGAGAACTTGTAATCGTAAGAAGTATTGCTCTTGTTGGTGAGGAAATTATGGAACTTTGTTCTATGCACCTCATAGATTATCATCTTAAATGAATATTAGGAATTTCAGATATTTCTAGTTAATATATAGTATCATTGTAAAAACAAGGATACAAGGAGTTTGTTCTTGATAACAAAGTGCTAGTTACTATTTGTTTAGAATATGAGGCTCTTGTTGAAGTACCTTATATTTTCTGCATATGCATAAGGACTTCCTAATTTCAGCAGATAACAATATAATTTGGCCTTCAAGAAGCATAGCACCAAGAAATTTAACAGAATGTCAAAACATTTGGCTTCTTGGATATTGGTTTATGCCATTGGGTGGGTTTATGCATACAATGGTATATGCTTTTATTAGTTTGCTGAAAAGCAACAAATCGTACAAGGTTTTAATCTTAAACCCTAAATGTCTCCTATGTCAAAAAAACAACATTTTGGATGAAGAGCAAAAACTTTGAAGAGCCATAACTTCTTCATTGTGGTTTTGTTTTGGACAAAATCACTTGGGTTGGGTTACAAATCAAGTCTAGTTTTTGTAATAAAATTTGCACAGCTACAAAATAAAATTTGAATAAATGGCATGCACACACTGCCCCACACCACTGTCTGGTAACATCCTTGTTGATGTCCCGTGCTGAAAATTGAGCACCTTACTAGTTACTACATGACGGTTTAAAAAGTTTCCCACAAGTTACCTCCAAACAAACAAACAACTTGTGCGAGTTCCGCATGAGTCAACTTTGTGTTGACTCATGTGGTACTCGCAATGCAAGGTCCGGCCGGACACGGGCAGGCAACCTCTCAGACTGGCGTGCAAACAATCATTCTCATACTACCACCACCACGCACCTCCACTCCAAGTGGCTGATGATCTAGCTCTTTCGATCCCTTTCAATCGAATGCTAATTCTACGTACCCTGCATGAAGTGCATGGACTCGATTACAATCATTCCCAATTCTGTCGTCTCGCCATTAAACTCAGGTACCTCTCCCCGTCGAACTATCGTTTCTGTAAGCAAAAACGGCAGCAACTAGCTAGCTAGCCAGTGAGGGCATGCAGTGTGAGAGCTAAGGTTGTTGAATAGGCTAGCCGAAATACAAAACAGGTGGCGATGATTGCGAGCTTTTTTAGTTGGTGTGATAATCAAATTGTCAGGACGAGGACCACGTGCCGTTGGCGCTTCTTCCTTGCATGCATGCACACCCGAATGGTTGCGGAATTAAAGACCGCTTAAACACCTAACTTACCATGGCTCCAAACATCGATCACTTATCGATAAAAAAAAACCTCCTGCACCCCACTGTCATGACTCTCGACTCTGCTCAGAAGAAAAAACAGAACTAAGTAGCTAGACTGAGAGCTTTCGATCAGAATATAATAAAAAAGCTCCCTGCATGATCTCACTGTTACGACTCTTGCATTTATTGCTTCGAAGAAAAAAGAACTGGAATCCAATGCACGGGGACGTGCCGGCAGCCAATAGAACGTCAGCCGATTGATTCCGATAAAACAACCGACTGGAGTTTCAAACCTCAGGCTTTTCGTCGGTCAACATTCTTGAAAGATACCCAGTATCACCCCAGTATCACCCCGGGTACCACCCGCGGATATCAATGAAGTCGAGGATTTTAACGGGATGGTCTCCGAACACTAGAATGATTCATTGTCGAAATTGAAAGTTCCTGCAATCCGGCTACGATGAATCTACTTGTGCTGCATTGATTGTTTACGAGAAAAAAAGAACTTACTGCAACTTTGATTGCTTGCGGTATCGAGGTTTCTGATCGATGCATGCATGCGAAACTCTGCGAAAATGATGTATTGCGAAATGATTAGTGAGGAATTGAGTGATTGATTAGTGGATGGGGCAGGGGAATCGATAGGTTTTGGTTGGTGGAGGGTAAGTGATAGGATGATTCATCAGCTGTGGTTGTAGTAGTAGTACCACCATGATAGTACTACCTGCAGCAAGAGAGAAGACTGAGCGAGCGGGCTGGGGATTCCCAGAAAAGAGGAGACCGGACTGTCTACGGTCACTGACGGAATTCAAGAGGAAACACTAGAAAGGTAGGAGTGTGAGTGTGTACTTTGCAGATAGAAAAAAGAAAAAAAAGCAGCAAAAGCAAAAAGCAAAGTAGCATCTTCTCTGAGTGTGCAAGACAACGTTCCTCCGGTCCCTCCCCCATTTCCACTTTTTCTTCCCATTAGAGTCATTGAAAATGACAAACGGCAAGCGCTTAGAGTCATTGGAAACGACAATGGCAACAAGATTACAAAGAAGTGATTTGATTTTTGAGGTGGGAGACACTCTTTTGGTTCCCGACCATATCACTCAAGAATTTAAAGTTTGAGAAAAAGTAAGAGCTTTGAACCGGCCTATATTTCGAGGGTGGTTTGTGTGTACACCCCAATTCGGTTCAAATTGACATTATGCCGCTAGATTGATAGATAGATAGATAGATCCCCAATTCCGTTAAAATAGCGTTATGCCGCTAAAATGGCACACCTTAACCCTTAAACGTCAGACCCAGCCCGAGGGGTTGGGTTTTTTTTTGAGAGAATCTTGCTCATAACTTACACTCCATTATACCAAATGGAATTTTTAAAATTCCAAACTGAGCACCTTAAAGAGATCTATACTTTCTTAGAATAGAGCTCACGCAAATTAAAAATAGAATAATGCTAAAAGTAGAGTTTTAAAAGAGATTTTGGGTGTGGTATCAGGACAGCATATGACGTTTAACCCCTAAAGGCCCACGGCCGCCGATTCGGCTTTTACGGTCAAGGCCAAAAAAAATTTACAGTCAACTTCAAATGTTATGATCTCACATCCAGTGATGATCCAACGGTTGAAAATTTTCACACTACTACCTATGGTAGTCTACTTCAAGATCCTACGGTTGAAGTTATCAAAAATTTCCAAAAATATTGGACGTACCCGCATTAGTACATAGTGGTCAGTGTTGGGATTTCAAGCTCCCAAAACATCATGGGCCTTTAGGGGTTAAGGGTTAACTTTATGAACTACAGTTCAAAAACCATGTGATATAACAAAATTTGAAGGTGATATTGTGGAAAATGAGTGACAATGTATATAAAGGAGTGGTATCATTTAAAAAATTGTGATATTACAGAATACACCACTCCATGTGAGCGCATGTGTAAAATTTGGTGTGACAAAATGGCACATGGCATAGTGCCATTTTAACGGAATTGAGGTTATAGATAGAAACTTCGGTCCTTTATAAGGGGCCGACGTGAATGAAGTGAATGAAGTGTAATGCTAATATCCCAATGGCCACCGGACAAGGGGAAATTAGAGCTAGATTGACACACCTCATCTTTATCATCTACAGTTTAACCTCTATATTTCCTTGTGTTTTTGGAGCTTGGAACCTCAAAACTGTTCTTTTCAACCTCTATGGACTCCCATGGGTTAGTACTTAGTAACGGTTTTTTGACTGTCTTCCAAGTGCAAGATCTTGGACTGAACCCTATTTGTAGGTTGTGTTCCAACGATAGACCGTTGGATGTTCATCATTTGTGAGATTGTAACGTTCAAAGTTGTAGTAAAAGTTTTTTAGGCTTTGCATAAATGTGTGATCTCAACGGTGCAAAGGGTAAGTTGATGATCGTTACCCCAAACAATTTGCTCATATTTTTTTTCCATGTAGGTAATTGAGTCGAGTATGTACATGCAAAAAACCTTTGGGTTCCCTCATGTTCTTAAGACCAAAACTGAAATTGTTTCTTACAAGGAGGTCAAAAATAATGTGCATAATCGGCAAATTAAATATTGTGGAATGACAATCTTGAGCTTGAAAAAAAGTGGAAGGCCTTTAGGTGCCTTTATGAATTTGTGCCTTTTTAGCAGAATGTTTCTTGGAAAAATTCCAAAATCTCAATTTTTGACAAATTTTGAAAGAAAAAATTCAAAAAAATTACTAAAAACTAAAGAAATTGTTTTTGTAACTTTAGGAGGTTGCCCTTGTAGAACTGGTAAACTTTTCATTTGGGACACTTTGGAATTTGAGTAGCAACTCGGTCATGAATATTTAATTAATTTATTTATTTTTGAGTTGAAAATTTTAAATTTTAAAAATTAGAAAAGAAACAATAAATAAAAGAAAAAAACTAAAAAAAAACTACCCCATCTCAGATTGCATCCCAAGAATTACCCTAGAAGATTCAAAAATTGGAACTTGACTTTGCAATGGTTGCAAACACACCATGTACTATAAGGAATTTATAAGGAGAGGATTAAATCATGATTTATGTTGAAACTTCTTTTGAGGAGAAAAACAATTCAAATTTAGTTCTATGAGTTCATGACTTTCAGAAGAAAAAAAAGAAGCATTGAGAAATTCCTAAATCTCAAATTTTGAAAACTTTAAAAGAAAAAAAACCAAAAAGTTACAACTAAAACTTGACGTTTTTTGCTGTAAATTTCAAAGTCTACCCTTGTAAAATTGGTAAAGTTTCCACTTGGATATTTAATTCTTGATATATATATATATATATATATATATATATATATATATATATATATATATATATATATATATATTTCCACACCCACACCAAATTAACGCCCAAATTACCAAAATTACACCCTTCATCTAAGCTGCCTAAAATAGAAAATACCCATTTTCACTTCTCGTGGGCCTTTAGGAGTAAAAGTAAAATTTCAGAATTTTTTTTTTGTAACTCCCCAATGTAAAGTCCTCGAGGTCATTTCAAGACAAAACCAATCCAATGAGAGGATTTTGCCAACAGATTGGCGGCATCAATGGCTCGACCTCTCATGTAAAGCGTCCCTAAGAGTTGGAGATGTAAAAAAAAGAGCAGTAAGAACCATGTATCTACTCTTGAATGCTCTATGACAAGCAACCATAGCCACTTTGCGACTAAGTCATGTAGCTCCGGCGGGCGGGCGCGCGCGTAAGGTGAGGAATGGTGGACAGCATATTACGTTAAGCTTCAGCATGGAGCATGGAGTACAGCGCAAGATTGTCTCGGGGTCATTATGGTTGTAAGCGGGATCCAAAAAGATCTGTCGACTACTGCCGTGGCGTGGCCCAACCTCGCCCGCCCTCCCCGGCCAGGGTGCCCTGCTCTAGCGGAGGACCTCTAGGTGGGTTGTACAACCAACAAAGATTGCAGTCTTGCTTTTCCCCTGTCAGCTAAGATCTCATGTGACCAAAGCCTATGCATTTCTTTATTATTATTTCCATCCCCCATGCCCATTAAGGCATGAGCACATGCTCACTAAGTTACTGAAGCAGGCTGTTGTAAGGGAGAGTGCTAAAAAATGGCTCAAGTTTCAGATTTAATAATGGAAGTAATTTTCATGCATGGGGAAAGTAAGTGGAATGATAGTCACAGTGGATTCATGATTTATGGACTCTCCTACAATTTGTTGTGAATTTTTGAAGGCGGTCCCATAGATGTTTCTGAAATGGTGCCCTAATTTTGCACCATGAAGGCATGTCCTTCATATGAGCACATGCTCAAGCTCCCACTTCATTTATGAGTAAGTTACTGAAGCACGTTGTTGTAAGGGAGAGTGCTCAAAAATGGCTCAAATTTCAGATTTCCCAATCTATAATGAAGATAATGATGGAAGTGGTCTTTGTGCATGGGGAAAGTAAGTGGAATGATAGTCACAGTGGATTCATGATTTTTGGGCTCTTCTACAATTTGTTCGGAATTTTTTAAGGGTGTTTCTAGAATGGTGCCCTAATTTTGCAGTAGCTTTGAGTACAAGCTACTTTTGAGTGAAGAAGCTATTATGCACCTCTGGGTCAAGAAGCTTAGTGCTCTAGTATTGGTATTGCTCCAGTTTTGAGCACTGACTCTCCTTGATCCCATTTCTGGAAGGTAAATGTAGAAATGCCAAATTTAACTAGGAGCAGTCGAGAAGTAACACATCCGAGGCTCCCTCATGGTCTTGGGAACACAAAAGTGAACCAAATTAACCCCTAAAGGCCCAAGCGTTTTTGCAACCTCCAATCTCAAAATCTGCGATTTTTGACCACATTGTGGAGTTTGGAGTATGGCATAAATTTTTATTGTATTCTGGAACATTCAACCGTAAGATCTTGAACCTAACTTCATCCATGATTACCATGTCAAATCTCAACCGTTGGATCTGCACCATTTGTGAGATCATAACGTTCAAAGTTGATGCAGAAATTTTTTTGTGGCTTGCCCGAAAGACATAGTCTACTTGGTGCAAAGGGAGACTTGGTGATTGTTACCCTAAACATTTTGCTAGTATTTTTTCCATGTTAGAAATCAAGTTGGCCACACCCATGCAAAATTTTAGACACTCATTCCACTTTTTGGACCTTCATACAATTTTTTTTCTAGAAGGAGGCAAAAAAGTACTCTAAGTGAACAAATTGGGGTTCTAATACAAATCCACCATCAACTTTTTGAATTTTTCAAAAGTGAACGGTGAAAATGTTCCTTTACACAAATCAGAGTCATGGGGAAAAAAATTTGAAAAAAAGTAAAATCTCAATTATTGACAATTTTGGAGAACATAAACACACATATGCAAATTAGTAAATGGACGGGCAACAAAGAAGAATGGGAACCCATTCTCAATCTTACGGGCCCATTGCTGGCAATATGGCAGAGCTATGAATAGCCTACTGCCACCATAAATACTTTGCCTAATATTCTATGTAGATAGCTATGACATGTGTCACTTGCAATAAAGGGAGGGCTTTCTTCCCGTTGCTCCCCACCGTTACTAAGCTCCCTAAGCTCTTTATAAGTTCCCTATAAAAAGATGATCTGACAAAAAGGCCCACGCTTGCAACGACAAAGTGGATTTGACTGGCACCTTGGGGAGCCACATGAGGTGGCAGGAATTTCGTGATCTGGAAAGAGCCGAGCTGGAGGAGCTGGCCCGCCTTGCTGCCGTCCCTGGCCACCACTTGTACCGTGCAGTAGGCGCACTGATTGAAGCCCCCTTTGCGAAGTCGTTCTCCAGGGCACAAAATAGAATTCTCCTAACTGGAGAAAGGACTCCAGGGATTGCCGAACACCTACAAAATCACCAAAATTTATCAATTTACAAGAATTCTAATGTAACTAATAAAAAATAAATTATCCATAAGCATAGTATTATTCATAGTATTATTACTAACTTTTGTATGTGGGGTAAGAAACAAAGCAAAGAATTATTCACAAGCAATATTCAAATTATTGTGGTGTCATTTGTTTGTGGGGTAAGAAATAAAGCAAAGTATTATTCATAACTCAACTACTATTCATATTTGTTTGTGGGATAAAAAACATAGCAAAGTATTATTCACAAGCAAAGTACTATTCATATTATTATTACTAACGTTTGTTTGTGGGGTTCGAAATAAAGCAAAGTATTATTCACAAGGAAAGTACTATTATTCACAAGCAAAGTACTATATGCGCAAAATGTGGGGTAACAAACTTGAGCTTCCTCTTTGTATGCAAAAAGAAATACTTACATTCACTCACATATGGCGTTGGCGTCGTATGGCAATATCTGTGTGCCACTTCTCAAAGCAACCTCGATTGAGACACATCCATTTGTCTCCACACTTCCGGCAGTAATAATGTGGTTCAAATTTTTGGCAAACCACACACCGACGTCGTAATTTTGTATATGTGGGTACACAAATCAATGGCGTGTTCCTTGCTCGAGGAATATCCGCGGGGTGTGAATCTCTCATAGGCCACCCTTGAAGAAGGGCTTCACATAAGCCCTTCTTGAATTGAAGGTGTGTCATCGGCGTGCGGTTATATCGATAGTGTTTCACACACTCCAAATAATATATATACATGTTGACAATCGAGACATCCAATAAGAAGAAAAAAAAATACGGTGCCACCACTTGTGGCTCCGTGACTTGGCATGAATAGGATGCTCGGAGTTGATCGGCAACATCTACACCTCGCATGTGAGTTGTATATTCTTTCAAAATCGGGGATGTTAGAATCATTTCACGACTTGCACCATTTCGCCGAGGGACCGTTACTACCTTCTCACATGGGGGTTGAATTGGCAAATAATGAGTGGAAATAAGAAGCACGGGCTTCTTATCCTTCCACATAACACATGATATCGTGCGGGTGTCATGCATTTTCCATAAAGTTGTGCCTTGAGGCACATTTTTGAAAGAATTGGTGTTTTTCAAATCTAAGGGAAGACCAACCCGGTTTGCCCTTATTGTCCCACATGCATACATTTCCCGTGATAAAAGAGTTGTGAAAAGTCCAAAACTAGTGAAGTAATTATCCATTGTCACGCAATGGCCTAAGTTCCAAAGGCCATCCACTAACCTCATAACTACATTATGGGCCAATCGAGCATCGCCAAGAACAATATTAGGTTGTTCTATGGGAAGGGGGGCTACAATATTGTCTTTTCCACAATAGATCTCGAAATTCCATACGAACTTTGAAATCGAGCATGCCAAACACCAAACCTTCAAGCCCCACTTTTGAGGCTTCTTAGGCATATATTGACGTATCGGTGAATATGTCCCCTTATAGCGAATCATCATTTCATCAATGGTCAAATATTTTCCAAGAAACCATGCCTTTTTACATTGATCTCTCATAGCATTGACTAACCATCTTGTTTGACCGATTTTGTCATAACCCGGGTCCCCTCTAGTTTGTCCTTCCATGTTTGTAAGATGGAGACATCTCCTAATGTCTTGAAATCGGGCCCGTGTAAATATATTTGAAATACTTGGGCATCCAAAGAGGTCATCACGCATCCAATATGTTCTTACATTAGGTTGAACCCTCAACCCCATATATATATGGCTAAGGCCATAAATGCTTTGAGGCTCGAAATTGTCATATTCTCCCAAGTAGGACCACCTTTGGTATTTCCATGCTCATCTAAAGGAGCATTTGCATACCGATTAGTTTCTTGAACAATAGTGGCCAACATGTGTGGAGTCCAAAAGAGGCCAAATAAATCCATAAAACTTGGCATACCACGATGATGACGAGAAGGACCCATGGGTTTCCCCAAAAATGATATCGGCATTGGATTATACATAATACTTGGGTTTCCCCAAGTCTCATTCCTAAATTGCCACCTAATATCCTCTTGTTGATGGGGTAACCCATCGTTACGATTATCTCCATCACTATCAGAGGCACTTTCAAAATTGGGTAAGTCCTCACTATCATTCCCACCCAAATCATCCCTCACACCATTGCGTGTCATTCTCCTTCTTATTATATGTTCTTCCTCAACATCATCATCCCACTCCATATTATTATTACCGCCCTCAGTATCATTGCCATAGAATTCTCCAGGCCCAATACCAGTACTTCTCTCCCCAATAAAAATATTTGGCTGCAATGTGAATTGACCAATATTTTCTTCTGAAGTCACAACTACTGGTTGCCCTTGTAGCCCAAGCGTATGGCCTGTAAGGGGAAGGCCAGAAGGCGATGCACCCGCCACAGGAAGGCCCTGGTGCCCGGGTAAGCAGGCGTGCCGGCCGTTGCTGCTGTTCGGCTGGAGATGCCCCGCTGCGCTCGGCGCCGGACCCCAGCTGGCAGCCGACGCGCTTGACTCGCCGACGTGGCCCGACCTCGTGGCCGCGGCGCTGTGCCAGCCCGCAGTCCGCCGGCTTGAGTCCCATACTAGTCGCAACGCCGTTGCATCACCGCAATCTTGGTCGACGCCTAGCTGCAGCGCTGGTCCGTGCATCTCACCACTCCCGCTTGCTTCTTCGGGATCAGGTCCAGCATTGTAGATCTCACCACCTCTCTTCCGTCCTCTTCGGCCAAAGTTTATTGCTGCAAGCAAGACTTCAGGTGGCCAGAGGATATCCTCAAGACTTGCAGCTCTCTCCATACCACTATCATCTTCTCCTTCTTCATTACACAATTCTTCTGAGCTTGGGTAATACGCATGCACTGGAGATTGCGAATTCAAGTACTCGCCGTTGAAGCCAACATCTGTATCAGGGAAGGTCATGAGCTCAACTCCAGGTCCTAGATCTGGCAATTCTTGATGTTGAGGAGGTAATATTGCTTCAGGACTAGATGGTGGGCTTGGAGGAACCGTAGTTGGTTCCGGTTGTGTCTGTAGACGTGAACTCCTTCTCATTGGAATATTGTCCCACTCCATCTGTATTCTCCAAGTTAGACATTACTCATAACTCTCAACTATGAAATTTAGGTACATGTTACACAAGAGATACTCACCTCCTTTGACTTCTTCCATGATCGACGTGGAGGCATTGCTTGTATCGGGCCAAGTAGATTTGACAATATCAAGAAATTCTTGCTCAAAAGCGTGTTGATCAACCCACCCTAGAATATGTGCGGCTTGCCTGTAGAAATGGTGTCGGAAATTATTTGCTTGTGGATTTCTTGGCCAAGCTTTGGACTTCTTACGAACGCGTAAACTGCGCAAATGTTTTTGATCAAGCAGTGAAAGGAGGTCATGAATCTGATGTGCTCGAAGGTGTTTGCGTACAGCCCAGGAACGAAGGCGAGCTTCTGGATCGGCAGATGGAGGCGGCAATGTCGAAATAAGAAGTGGCTGCAAGTTTCCGACACTCACAACCGCAGTATTGGGTTCCTGCATATGGTCATATTAGTCAGTTGATGTGATGTCAGTTTACCATGCAAGTTCCACATGCAAACCAAGTTCATGTTCATGTATTCGAACCCGTTGATGTGATCGCTCCTCGATCTGTGCAATCATCTGATCGCTCACTGGCGCATGGGCTGCCGAAGTTGGTGATGATCTGCAGGCTGCCGAACTTGATGCAGCGGCGACCTTGAAGCTGGACGGTCGGAGGCAGCTGCAGTACGCCTCCGAAGGAACTCGTCGACCTCCCTGGCACGTACAGTTCGCCGCCGATTCCTCTCGCTGAAGCTCAACCTCGGCGGCAAGTACAGTTGGACCACGAAGGAGCTGTTCGATCTCCCTGGCCGAAGACTCTACTGCGTAATCACCATTTTCAGTGCTCTGATCATTTTCGGTCCATACTGGCACCTCGATGAATCCTTCTCCTACTGTTGCACTCGCCTCTCTCGAATCGGTAGTTGCTAGTGAAATGATGGCAGCAGTCACAGGAACCCCGTCCAAAGAATTTGCAAAACTAGCCATAATGGATTTTTGTTACTTTTGAAATATGCTTTGGATTTGATGTATGCTGTTTGTTGTTCCCAACATCTTTCCATGAGTTTCTCATTCAAATTCTGAAATTTGAATCGCCCCATGTCAGTGTGTTCTCAGCCGCCAGTTTCACGAAGTTTGTAGTTATGACATGTATTTGGAGGGGGCGTCAATCTTTGGCCAGTCCCAAAGCATTCAATTCTGCCGAATGTTGGGTCCTCCAAAACCCTGCTTGGAACCCCTGCCCCTCTGGAGTTTTCTCGAGTGACCCTCGCAACTGCCCCCATTTCCACCTTGTTCCTTAGTGGCCACAACAACAACCCGTTCTGCCCTTTCTCAACTCCAAATCAAAAATTTGCTCTACAAGGCACTAAAATTGGAATCTTACTTTGCAAATTTTACCACACACAATTACTATGTTTCCCGACACACACACCAAATTACAGCCCAAAACACCAAAATTTGACCTCTCATCTAAGGTGCCCAAAACTGCAAAACGCCGATTCGGCTTTCCTGGGCCTTTAGGGGTTAAACATTCAAATTCAAGGAATTTCACATGAAATCTCACATCAAATTCCTTACAAATTGCAAAATCGTAATGTTCAAATTTGTAAAAACATCTTTTCTCTCCTCATGTAGAAAGGGAAAGCTGTGTCTTGAAGGTCATTAAATTGCCATTTCCAAAACTAAATATGGCTTGAGACTCTCCAAGTTCTTTTTCCTAGTTCTAAGGGTAAAAAAAATACGTCTATCTAATACGAGGATAATGTTTATCCTCGTACAATCTACAAAAGATATGCTTGGTTTTCATATGGAGGTATACCAAAATTCTCCATGCTCTTTTTGGAACTTGACACTGCTCTTTTTGTAGTTCTTGTACTTTTGTAAAAAAATATACTTTGAGTACAAACCTCTTTTACTTATTCCATTGACCAAACTCCAACAATAAACAATGTCAAGATACTATTCATCACCCAATGCTTACTTCCAACAACGTTGAATAGAATGTTCGTTCGACCTATCTTTGAATTCAGTCTATGTCAACATGACATAACATAGGTGATCTCAACATAGTTCCTACCTAAGTCATTGGTCCAAACAGTCAAACAAGTACCACATTCTTACTATCGTTTACATAGGTCAAAGCCTAAAGAGCCTCCGCTCCGTGCCGAATCCGAACAAAAAAAAATCAAACCCACGTGGTTTCTACAAAGCATGAGACCTTCCTCTTACACTCGATTGCGCAGACGGCCACATTGTCACTTTTTCTAAGAACATGATAAAAATGGAAAGTAATCAAAAATCAAATGAATGGTATGAAAGGGGGAGGGGAAGACCACCACAAGTATTTTCAACCAATTTGTTATTGTGGGTGGAGAGTCAATACCATTGATTGTGGGGCCATGATTGAAACTACTACTACTACCTGTTACTTGTGTGTACAAACAGTTTGCTCCCCTGCATTGCATTCATGAATCAGGTAGAGTGCTTGAAATCGGCAGACAAGAGGGCATGCAACCCAGGCAAGAGTGAGTGAGTGAGCCATAACTGAAAAAGTAATGTGAAGACCCCCCCGGGGGTGGTCAAACTTGGGCGGAGTAGTAGTAAGTGGTTCCATCGCGGCGTGGATGTTTACCCCCTCCGACGGTGATGATGATGATGATGATGATGATGATGCTATTCTCCCTCGGGCATGCGAGTTCTAGGAGGAGTGAGAACATGAGACCGCATGGCACCCCGTTTCTTTGTGGGAGTGGTTAATCCCTGGGTATCCTTAATACCTAAAATGGGTTTTTTTGCAATTTTGGGCAGCCATTTTGAAGGGTTGGAAATAATATTTTTGCTTAACCCCTAAAGATCCAAGAAAGCCAAAATGGCTTTTTGGGGTTTCCGCAGGGAAAAAAGTCAGCCAACTTTGACCATTATAATCTCAAAATCAGAAAAAAATTAACGGTTCAAATTTGACATATGAGTTATAGGGCCAAGTTCACTTCAAGATCCTATGGTTGGATCTTCTAATTACTGCTTAGATTGAGTTTTTTCGGGCCTGAAGTAGAAGAGGGTCTTTTGTGATAATTTAGACAATTTTGTATCAAGGATCTTTAGGGGTTAAGATGTTTCCAGGTGCTCCTTACACTAGAAAGTGAATTCCCAAAGCTTAATTTCAATTTTAATAATCATCATCTAGAGATTTTAGGTTTCAAGTTCAAAACAGGGCAGAATAAATTAAGACATTTTTTTTAGATCTTTTTTTGGAGATATGTTCATGATCAAATCATGATCCAAGTTTCAAAGTTACTGAGGTCAAAAAGTTTGTCAATTTCCCAAGGGCAACCTCCAAGAATTACAAAAAAAATCTTCTCAATTTCTAGATATATATTAATTTTCCTTACAAAATTTGTCAAAATTTTGAAATCTTGGATTTTTTTTCCAAGTTATTTTTTCTTAAAATTCACAAACTCATAAAGGCACCCACTCATTGTTTGAGATTTTTAAAATATCAATATATTTTACCGTGGTGCATGTTTTTTTGATATCGTTGTTTTTAGACCTTCCTTTAGACAACAATTTGCATGAAGGTCAAACAAAAGGGAATGAGCCTCTAAAATTTTGCATGAGGATACCCAACTTGATTACCTACAAAATATGCCCAAAATGTTTGATGTTAACAAACTTCAAACTTGCCCTTGGTACCATATACACTATGTGTCCCCTGCAATGATTGAAAAACTTCTACATCAACTTTAAATGTTACGATCTCACAAATGGAGCACATCCAACACTTGAGAATTTCAACAACAGCTTAAAAACAAGGTACAAGATCCTACGTGTTGGAAGTCTAAAAACACAGAAATAAACTTGAATCCAATGGTCGGGAGTGCACACAACTCAAAAAAGGCACATTTGAGGTTTCTTGCTCCCAAAACAAGAAGGAAATTTAGGGGTTAAGACAAATAAGTTAGGTCCCCTCGAAGAAAAAAAGCAAAGTAAAGTGAAGACCCAAGCGTGGTCAAACTGGTGCGTAGAAGTAAGTAATAAGTCCTCCGGTGATGATGCCATTCTCCGGCATGCATGTTCCAGGAGGAGCGAGAGAAACTGAGTCCGTAAGTACGGGCACCTGTTTCTTTGTTGCGGACTGCTGGGTCCCCCGTCTGGAAAAAGCGAGTTGATCTCTCGCCCATCACCTGACTCAGCGGTGCAGGGGGGGGAAACAAAACAAACAAAAGGATAGAAAAATATATGGGTTGTGTCAGTTAATTTCAAACAGTAACATGAAAGTTATATGTGCGAACAGCAATCAGCCCACATTTCTCTGTAGTAAGGTGTTCAATAATGGCTCAATTTTCAGCACCGGGAAATTTATAGGACCGTTACTGGTGCGAAGCAATTTTTGTGCATTGGGAGAATTAGTAGAAAGATAGAGTGAGTGAAATCATCATTTTTGGACTCTTCTACAATGAGCTATGGATTTTTGAAGTTGGGAACGGTGTTCTTTAACATGGTGCATTAAAGTAACACTCTGTAATGTTTGGAGTGAATATATGGTACTTACTGCATGGGGAAGGTATCATGTGCCTGTGGGTGAAGATTACTAGAGCTCTATTGTGGGACTTGCTCCATTTTGAACCACTCTACTATAATATTTGAACATGCTTAGAGTACAACTGCTGCAATCCTTTGATGTTCAAACCATCGCTATATCCCATTTCCATTTAGGCTTCATTTGTTCAGATTGTCATTTTGGATGAATGAAGCTTTGAGGAGTGGCACTTCTTTCATTTGATGTTCAAATTCAACGATGATTGTTCCAATGGCTTTCAATTTAGATGTACTTCTTGTGGTTAAAAATTAGTTTGTTCAAAGTTTCTAAGAGCATCTCCAAATGTTGGAGGGGTGGAAAAGGGTCAATATCACTTTCTATGAGACTTGCTATTTGACTTGCCAAAATTACCTATTAGCCAAAGAGGGGCTCTTGACTTGCCAAAGGTAGTGGGTATCCAAGCCTTGCTATTTTCATGGTCACCAACTCAAACCCTGCCCCAACACATTGACTTCTTGATTTAACTTGACTTTAAGGACGTTTTAGCTCAACTTCTAAGTAAATTTTAAATATTTTTAACTTTTAGTTTCAAGCAGCTTTCTTCTTTTGTTGTGTTGTAGCCAAGAAAGAGAGATTGGACAGTTCCAAAAGTGCATACTTTCCCCAATCCCTCTTTCTTGGCTACATTTAGCAAATCCTCTTGCTAATCTTTTTTGGAGATGCTCTAAGAAGATATGGCATGCATTTACATGCAAGTCGTTCTTAGATTTCGACTCTACTTCCTTCAAGTAATTTTGGGCATCTTCCACTAATACAAGGCCAATTTAGGACTCAAGTGAATTTTATATGAATCAATTTTAGAGTTTTTTTTAATAGAGTCAACAAATTTTATAGTTAGAAGTTTTTTGGTTGGAATAGATCTGGCAATAGGATCATGACGTTGCAGTATAAGTAACTCCTAAAGATCTTCAAAAGCAAAAATGGATTTTGGGGTTTGTGTTGAAGAAAAATGTAGCCAAATTTGACCATCATGACGTCACGAAGAAAAATCAACAAATATTATTTGATGTGGGAGTAGAATGTCAAGTTAATTTTAACCCCTAAAGTCAAAATCAACCAAATTGTAGTGGATTTGCTTCAAAAAATATGTTGATTTCGCAAAATTGAAACTTTGATTGATTATAACTCAATATCTGTATGATGTTGATCAGATTTGATAAAAGTTGGATGGTAGACTAATTGGACAATTTTAAAGAAGATCCTATGACTTGATTTCTAGTATGAAATTCCTCAACTAAGAAATTGTCGTTTCATCATATTGTCTTGGTTTGGATATGTAAAATATATGTACTTTGATTTACTAATACTTAGTATACGGTATAGTTCTTATTAAGTCAACATCATTTCCAACAAGAGTGTCAATTTCAAGAGCATTTTGCAAAGTGGTATGTTATTTGTTTGGACCTCTTAGGTAGTTGCATAGTTTTCTTAAGATATATTTAAACATACCAAAAAAATCACAAAAAGAAAGAGAATTGCACAAGAAAGTGTTGAATGTTTTCTTGGTTTTATTATGGGGTTGACAACACAAACCTCACAATAAAGCAAAGTGGTTCCATATTTTCTTGGTGATTAAACTTATAAAAAAAGAACTAAAGGAACAAGAAAAGTTCCTGTTCTTAACCAAATCGTAAACTTTTCCTTGACCAACCTCCTTCAACAATTTTGGCTCAATAGTTTTACATAAATGAGGTGTAATAACGTAGTGTGATTTTGATTCGCAAAAAATGGTTGGCTTTGATTTCTATATTGGTTTGAACTACTTATCGATATGGTTGGATATTCTCTATTGGTATGGATGGTCTTGATTTACTCACATCTTGGATTCTATGTGAGACGAGTGTTCAAACCAAATCTTGCTTTTTTTCAAAACGGAGGGAGTACGGATTTCTACCTTGTTTCTACTTGTTATTTCTAGTCTAAGGCATAAGAGTTTACTTGAAGATCTAAGAACACCACCCATTTGCCAAACCAACATGTTGTATACTTTTACGATTGAGCACAATTATCAAAAAGATAACACGTATGGGCAATGGCATGATATGGGTACCACTAAGACGCGTCTCATTATGTGTAATTCTTAACGTATGTGCCAGAAACCCCATGTATATGACTACAACCATGTCTCGTATAATACCATCTGGGTAGAATAATTTTTCAATATTGTTTTTTTATCAAAAAATTACACTATTTTGGAGGGGGTACCCATATCATGCACTTACCCGTACCCAAAGGTTATTGTGCTTACACCATTATAAATGGTGAAGTTTTGATAAGAAAAAGTGCCATGTAAACCTTAGAAATGATGTGGTAAAAATAGCACTATATTTAATTTGTCTTAAAATGGTCGTCAAAAGGAGATCCCCATTGTGAAAGTACAGTACAGCACAATCCCTCAATCCATTGGTGGATGAACGTATGGATGAAATTCCCATCTCTAACGTCTGCTTTTCATCCAAGGCACACAAGATATTCCCTTGATTCACGTTCAACAACCACCCATTGTACCAAATTCCTTGCTGTTCTCACTTTCAATATACTCCAGTAGAAAATGAGCCCTTTTATTCTCGTTTTATTTTTTAAATATCAAATAATTGCAATTAAATCACCTTCATCCATAAATTATTATGTAACTTTTCATCCATCACCCACAACGTGCAAGTCGTTTCCACCAACTGAACAATCTCTTTGTGATTCTGGAACATTCATTTCATTCAAAAAGCTTCTTATTCTTATTGAATAATGTTTTTAAATTTTTTGCCAAAGTTATTATCAAAGAACCATAATAAGGAGCATAGTATTGTATAGAGAATACTAGTATGTATTGAGAAAAATAGAAAAATCATGGAAGGGTTGATTTATAAGAACTTTGTAGTTGAAACGAGTAATTCGAAGTACATAATGTAAAAATCTAAGGATAGAAGGCATAGTTGGATAAATCGAAATTTTATACTAGAAATCAAGTTGTATATAAAAGCTACTATGCTTCAATGTCATCACAATTGCTAAAATAGTAGTAAGCCAAAGTAAAGGCTGAGGGGTTTGCAGATTGCTCTTATCATGAACATTGTTGACTTATATTAAGTATGTACTATATATGAGTTATTTAGAGTAGGGGAATCTGACATGCCTGAACTAGGATAGTTGAGTCTAAGGGGAAACTTACTTCCCAAAAGTTTCATACTAGGAATCAATTTATCTACAGCTATAAAGACATTGTGCATGCTTGGACAGGGATGGCAAGGTCGAATCAAGAATTTCCTTGTCAAAAATTTCATACTAGGAATCTTGTTATCGAACCCAATAAAGACATTGCACATACTAGGATCCAAAAATTTCATACTAGGAATCAATTTATACACAATAATAAAGACATGGTGCATTCTCGGAGAGTATTGGCAAGGTCAAATCAAGAATTTCCTTGTCAACAATTTCATACTAGGAATCCTTTTATCAAACCCAATAAAGGCATTGCACATACTCACAGCTAGATGGTAGAGTAGAATCACAAATTTCCTTGTATAAAATTTAATACTAGGAATCAAGTTATTCAAGGCAATAAATGTTTGCATGTTGAGATTAAAACAAGACAACAAACTTGAACTTCACCACGTTAGTTGCATCCCATCGATCTTTCCATCCCTATCAACTATGATATCTATTGTCATTTCCTAACCACAATAACCTTCTAAAACTTCTATTTCTAGTATCTATACCATGTTGTACACCACTAGAAATCTTAACGTAGAAATGGGGGCCAAATAATAGACTTCTCTAGCAAGATGTAAAACTTTGGGTTCTAGAGTGCATACTTGACAATTTTGGTTGTTGTTTAGAGTAACAAAACTTTGAACTATGAAGTGACATCTACAAAAATGTTGCATCTAACCCCTATATGCCATGGGATTTTATTAGCCAAAAAACTCATTCGTTTGAAAATTTTAAAGGAGCCATATCTCCTTCATCCATCTTGCTCTAGGGTTCACAAAATTTTGAAGTTGAGAGATATTTCGATTATTTGAATTATTTTGGATTTGCAACGATGTTCCCATACTAAAAAAGTTCAAAAATTACATGGTTTTTCGGAAGTTGTCTTTCCTTCATCTCTCTTGGATTTCAATTTCGTTTCTAAGGTTGGGTTCCAATATGAATCTAGTTTTACGTGGTAGGAACCTTCATTCTGTTCAAGGTGTAAGGAATACGTATATTTTACACCAAGGGAAGTTCTTTTGGACTCTTTTTCCTTTGTAAACTTTAAGGAGTTTTCACCATTGCAAGGCTATTATTTGTGCAAATGGACTCTAGAAACTTTCATTTTTTTGTGCTGCATCTTGTCACTGATGATAAAACTTAGTTCAATTATTTATTATAATATCTTCAATTTCACGTCTATTTAGTTTTCTATCTGAAATTACAATAAATAAATGCAGTTCAAGTTGATTTTTTCTGGATTTTGTGTACTTTGTTCAATCTTTATACCAAGTTATAGCTCAAACAAATCCCTCAAACTTCGGTTTACATCGAATTCGGTGAATTGTACTCTCATCTGATAAAATCCAAGTGGGTACAATAAAAACAATGTGTAGTATTAAAAAATTAGAGTTCAATCAAATATCATATATCATATATCATAATTGCACGGAGATAACGAGAAGATCATATAGGTGAAAACTCTTAGACTAAATAGTTAGATTAGTGTTGGAATATTATTGATTCTAAAAATGCTATGAACTTTTGCCTTTGACAAATAGAATAATATCAAGAGTATGGATTGCGGTACTATGGAAGGGTTCCCATCTTGGTCAATATAGAGGGTAAAAATATTGAACAACACTGAAAACTTGTAACATGTTTTGTGAAGTAGTGTATCAAACACTATATATACCTATTTAGTGTAGTGTTCCTTCTAAAAAAATGACGTAAAGTGAGTCATTTTTTGTACATGGTGGGTTCAATAGCAAAGATAAATTAAGCCACACATGTTTTTGATAAAAATTTCTTGAATATGATATGTCAATGTGGACTTCCTGTTGTAAAAAGAGCAACATAAATAGATGATTCCACCAATTGTGAAATTATAATGTTTGAAGTGGGCAAAAAGTTTATTTCACTTGTTGCCAAAAGAGAAAGTAGTGTTTTGGGGGCTAAAAATAACCATTTTATGACTTGAGGATCTTCAACTAGTTGTTCCTATGCAAGCTAGGTACACGTTTATATATATTTTTTACCCTCATAAGACATATAAGAAGTAGAAAAAAGTTAAATTCTTCACAAGGTGTATGTTGAAATTCAAATACAAAGATATATATTGAAATTGAAAAAACATATGAAATTTATTATATAGAAATTGAGAACCATGAGAAGAAAAAAATACCTTCGCATATAAAGTAAAATAGGCCTTTACATGTACCAGAATAAAAGTTGAAATGTAGTAAGTTCTCAAAATTTGGTGATTTTTGAAATTTCTAGGATCTAAGTGTTTTTTAGCATGCCTTATCTACACTACTGAACTCTGAGACTAAATATCTCTTATTGTATGAGGAATTTCGGAGCAAGGATGGTCATTTTACATAAAAGTTTTAGTGTAACGATGAACTCATTCAAAGTCAAAACAACTTGTTTTGGGCTTGCTACAACTTTAGAGGTTAACATAGCTACTATTATAACTCCTATAAATCCTTGTGTTTTTGGGAGTTTGAAACCTCAAACCTGCAATTTTCTACCGCTACGCACTCCCTAGGTGTGAACCAATTCTTTTTACCGTAACAACCGTACTATCTTATACCTAAGCATATATCTAGTTCCAAATTTGCAAAAATATGAGCATGAGCTAGTGTAAAGATCTAAAAGGCATGATTGAAATCATATTCAAATTCGAGTTAAATCACGTTCATACGATTAACAACCTTGTCCAACAACAATAAAAATATCCGAACATCCATACCCACACAACTAATCAAAACTAAAAAAATAACCCTAGCATACATACACCCCCTCCACAATATCAACTTTGGTCCATCATGTATTCCAAAAGAACAACAATTGTTCGTCCAAATACACAAAGACACATTTTGTTGGTGAGTAACTCCGTAAAAAGTAAAGCTCATGTCATGTTCACAAAAACGACTCGCCCACCTAAGTTATATCATTGGATTGACAAATTTGACCCATACCAACTGTCATTAGTACATCATAATGAACACACTGAATCTTATCATGTAAACCAAAAAAAAAAAAAAAAAAAAGGGGGGGAGGGGGGGGGAATAAACCAAAAATCCGCGTTTAATTTCGCGAGTACAGTTGAACCGTTCAAAATGCGTCCGCGTCGTTTTTTAATTTCCTTGCGAAGATAAGACTGCGAGAAATTTGATGGTGATGGCTCCTTTCAAGTGAATGAAAGTGATAGTGAAGTGATTTTTACTTAGCATGATTGTACAAATTTCAAAGGCTGACAAGAGCCTGACCTTAATTTTGACACCCCCCCTCCCCCCAATTTTTTGATTTTTTAAAAAAAATTACTAGATTTTTTATTTTATTTTTTGAAGGGAAATGTGAATTTGTGTACTGGATGTTTTTATGCTTATGTGACACATCCCACACTCGGTGTCTATTTTGGACTGTCCCCGGCCTGATCGTCCATCCCCACCTGATTGATACCGGTGGGCAGTCCATGACAAGTAAGTTTCATACACTTTTGCCTGTCTCGTCCGATTGATCTTACGCGGAAGCGTAAAGACCCCCATCAAGAAATATCCCGGACCCCATTGCTGCGTATGCGTCGGGAGAAAATTTTCATTTTCGCGGGGTGTCGACCTCTCTCGCTGTCATGATAGAAGAGGCCTCTCTTGTGCTTGAAGGAACATCCCTCCGGTCTATTTTGTTGTCGAACGGCGGGGTATCCCTCCTTCACCGTCGGGGGACACCTCCGTCGGGCCTCTCTTGCGCTCCAAGGAATATCCCGGACCCCTTTGCTGCGTATGCGTCGGGAAAAAAATTGATTTTCCGGGGGTGTCGACCTCTCTCGCTGTCACGATAGAAGGGGCCCTCTCTTGTGCTTGAAGGAACACCCCTCCGGTCTGTTTTGTTGGTGAACGGAGGGGGGGGGGGGTATCCCTCTCTCACCTCCGTCGGGCCTCTCTTGTGCTCGAAAGGAATATCCCGGATTCTTATGGACACGAACCATCGCGGGACAAGAGAGTGTAATCCGAAAGTATCTTTTTCTCTCGTCGTCGACCCATATCGGCCCATGGAACATGATTTTTGGTCGCTGCCCGACATCAAGGGCTGCCTAGATAAAACCCTAAATTTTCATTTAGTTATTCTTAGTGTACATTTATTACGAGGGTGTTCATTTACCACTAGAATCTTGGTGAAATTAATATACATATTCATGATGTCATATGGTTGATAATCAAAGTGTTAAAGTATGGTCCCCACTATCTTTTTGACTAAGAAAAGAAAATATGAAGTATAAGGTCTTTAATGTAATATCTCAAGATCCATATTGTAATATTCTAAAAAAAAACTAAGATGCTTAAAAGTTATATTTTGTGGTTAAAAATTATCTCCGAATGAATCTATGCATTGGTCCCCAAAAGGATAACAAAAGAGGTGGTTTTTGCCCTCCTCTATCAGGAAAACACATGTGCGGAAAACAAATTTTTCAAAAACGTGTTGTAGAAGGAAACGAAGGTAAGTTATTCAGATCTCAAGTGTACAATAATCTTGTAGTTTACTTATTGTAGGGTAAATGTGTTTAATTTTGAGTAATGAGGCCTCATAAATTGTGAGCGTATAAGTACTTAGACATGTTCACAAAAACTTTACTTGGAAGTGAAAATGCCACCAATGTATTATTTGCAGTGGAAAAGTCACTAATTAGAAAATTGTTCATCTTCATCTCATCAACACTTTTGAACAAAATAAACCCATAAGGAAAATCTCTTTGCGTAAATAATGGCCGTGCAATAGTGAAATGTGTCTAAAAAATTACTGAAGAAAAAGAAGACCCCCTGCACTAAAGAGCATGCCATGAATTCCTCTCATCTTAGACTGAATTAAGGTTTGTAATACATGAACTAGATCCAAATTCAAATCCAAGCTAATAAACAAAGTTGAAATTCACGATGGAGGAAGGATAAATAGCTACTCAAAGTCATGTATTTATTTTTTATTTTTTTAGTATAAAAACATCATTGCAAATTTTAATTCAAAATTACCCATAGAAAAAATCTTCCAACTATATGTTCTTGCATTTTATGTTAAGATTATGATTATGTAAAAAAGTCATGATAAACTAAATTGGATTTCTTACAATTGGCTTGCAATAGTGAAACATACACCATGTTTGAAAACCCAAAAAAAAAGGGGTTGCCTTTACTAAAATGAATGCCATCAATTCATACCTCACTATATTAGTTTGCAATTTCTACCACATAGACTAAACTTAATTTGGTCCAAAATGAGTATGCAAGAGATTTCATCAAATATGAACTTCACATGAAGTAGTTATGGCTCTTCAAAGTTATTGCTTGCCATGACTTTTCTGATGGAAATATGGACATGAGTTTACAAGTTAACATGTAAGCACAATTTTTTTGTTTTACATATAGCATATGATGGAGTTTTCACAAATTTAGCTTCAACCATGAAGATCCTTGATGCAAAAGTGCCTAAATTACAAGAAATGACCTTTTTTACTTCAAGAGCAAAATGCTCAAACTAATAGTTATTTAAAAAATCCAACCGTAGCATCTCAAAGTTAACTTGACATACTACTTGCATGCCAAATTTGAACGGTCAATTCTTTTTGCTTGTAAGATTGTTCCAATCAAAGTTGGGTGACTTTTATTTGTGCAAGAACCCCAAAACCCATTTCGGTTTTGAGAATCTTTAGGATTCAAGCATCTAAATTTACTTTTAGTCAAAAAAACACATATTTTTGTACTCTATTTTGAGCAACTATACACTCTTGTAGTAGACTTATTTTAGTGCATATGGACCCAAATTTGAGCCATGAGGCCTCATAAATTGCAAGATCGTAATGTATTATTGCTCAAAACAAAGTACAAAAGTTCACCATTTTCACTTAAGTGTGGTGAAGGTACTAACAAACCTAGCGCAATCAAAAAATCTTAAACTAAAAGTTGTTCACTTTTATCTTGAAAACAATATAAATTTTGAGATCTAAGAATGTAATTATTTTTCAAAAAGAGCATTTTTCTGCAAATGAAAAACTTACAAAGTCACCAAATCATTGCTTAAAGTTTCCACCAACCAAACTTATTGAACATGATGCATGCTTACTACATCATAATCTTCATCGTTCTTCAAAAAAAAAAATTGAAAATGAGGCACCATGAGCGCTTGGTGGTTAGGGCTCATGGCCCCCCATGAGGAGGTTGTGGGTTCTACTCTCTATACGAGCGTGATGCTCACCGCCTTAGTCAAGACAATTATGGTAAGGAATTCATGGACCTCGTTGTATGGGTACCTCAAAGCCAATCAAAATTTTCTACTTTAATTTTTCCATCCTACTAGACAATTCTAATATTTAAATCTCATCTTTGCATGAAGATTTCTATGGGAGGACAAAATGGTTTAATGGACCTCGTGTGACAATTTCAATATTTAAATCTCATCTTTGCATGAAGATTTCTATCCATGGGAGAACAAAAGCGTTTAAATTTTAGCTTTAGCTAACAACTCCAAGCATAAGCACTTGTATTGTTTACTTATTTTGACCCTAGAAAGGGATTTACTAAAAAACTTATTAAAGCTTCTATATGTAATCACACAATGACAATACATATACAGTAAGCAAGCCTTTATATGATGATTAGGTTGTTTAGTTAGAATTGACTTAGATTATTTGATTGTTTGGTTGGAATTGACTTAAATGATAAGATTGTTTGGTTGAAATTGACTTAAATGATAAAGATTGTTTAGTTGGAATTGACTTGGTAGAGTTCAACTTTGTAGTGTCATTTCAATCTCACCATGCACATATTTATTGCCCTAAATGACTCTGTCATTCCATTTGAAGGATGTGCAACACCTTTATTGAGTTGGATAACTTCATTCTTAGTATGCAAATCTTGTCACATTTCTCCCATTTGTCTACCATGGCTAGGAAACATACCCCATCCATGCACCTCCCCACATTGCATAATGTGGATCTAAATTATAAGGGGAGTTGTGTGAAAGGGACCTCCCCACATGGAATCAAAAGTGTGCGGGGAATTGCATAGAAGGGAGCACATTTTCTAGTAGTGCCCCATCCTTTAGGCATTAACCTCTAAAGGAAAAGCTCAACATTAACCTCCAAGATGACCAAATCTAAAATCCGTTACAATTTGTTCTTTTTGAAATTTCCAATCATAGGATCTTTTTTAAATTTGTCTACTTTGTCTATCCACCATGTTTTATCAAATTTTACCGTACGAATCTTGAGATACTTAGAGTCATAGTTTCAATTTTTGTAATAACAACATCTTTGTTTTTAAGCAAATGGACCCTATTCTAGCCCTTTCTCTCCTTTAACCCCTATACATCCTTGGGGTATTTTTAGCCAAAAACTCATTTTCAAAAAAAGTGATATAGATGAAAATAAAGATAAGCTATTCAGATCTCAACCATACAAACTTTGTAATAGACTTGTAGTAGATCATGTGGACCAAAACTTGACTCATGGGACCTCATAGATTGCGAGATCATAACATATTAGTGCGCAAAATAAGCTACAAAATACCATCATTTCCACTTTGAAGTGAAAATACTACCAACATGAAATCTGCAATCAAAAAATCAGCAACTAAAAAGTTGTTCATCTTCATCTCAAAGACACTCTTGTACCAAAAAAATTCATAAAAAAAAATCTTGGCTCAAATAGTAGCCTTGTAGTCGTGAAAACTACCAAAAAAATTTCAAAGGAAAAATAGTCCAAAACTAGACCCCTCGCACTCAAAGCCATCTCTTTTTCTTCAATATATCCTCGATTGGGTTAAGGTTTCTACCACTAAAAAGAGACTATAATCGGAATCTATCCCAAAAAATAAAGTCAAAATCTAACGGTGGATGAAGGAGATATAGCTCTTCAAAAATCATCCATTTTTTCACTTTTTTCATCGTAGAAACATCATTGCAAAGCCAATACCAAAGTTATCTAGATCAAAAAACTTCCAACTACAAAGTTGTTGGGATGCATCTAAATATCAAACCTATGAAAAAAAATTCATGGAAAACTATTTTAGATTTCACATAATTGGCTTGCAATGGTAAAACATGCCAAATGTTTGAAAACCCAAAAACAAAAGCTGCCTTCACTAAAATCCATGCCATTTATTCATACTTTATTATATGAGTCTGTAATTTTTACCACATAAACTAGACTTGATTTGTGACTGAACCCAATTAATTTCGTCAAAACGGAGTTTGAATGAAGAATTTATGGCTCTTCAAAGTTTCTGCACTTCATCCAAAATGTCGTTTTTCGACACTAGGGACGTTAAGGGGTTAAGACTTAAGAAGGGAACAAAGAGATGTCTCTAAAGTAAGTTTTTAGAGTTGATTTTGCTCTAACTAAGGACAAGAACATTGTTGAAGTAGGATGTTCACACAAGCCTCATCGACAATTTGTGTCTTCTTTCTCACTTTGAGGTTTACAATAAATTGAGCTTACAAGATGAAAACATACCTTTCCACTTGTTAAAACATGGAAGAGAGAATGATATGCTTAAGCCCTAAAGTGGAAAGCCTCAAAAACTACCAAAACTCCTCAAAACCACCCTCTTTCAATGCAAGATGAAAATTTTCAACTTTTGGCGTAATCTCAAGTATGTATCCGTAAGATCTTGTACCTAACTTGTCCATGTATGTGTGTACCAAAATTTAGTTTTAAATCTCTTACCAATTTTGACATCATAACATTCTAATTTTTAAAATAAAAGTATATTTCCTTTGTTGCAAAATGGGTTTGGAGTTTATTGTGAGCCCAAAAAACCAATCTTAAGAGTAAATTTGAACTGTGGCTCTTCAAATTCTTGTTCCTAAGTGAGTAAGGAACATGTCTATGCAATGTTTACCCTCATGCGACCTATAAAGCCTAAAGAAATGCTTGAATTTTCACATAGAGGTATGCTGAAATTCAAATTCAAAGGCCCCTCTTTGATAATAAAAAAAGAATAATTAGATGAAAGATCCAAACAATGAGATCATGTCTTAAAACCTTATTTCCAAGCACAAAAAACAAAACTTGAAAAAGAGTAAAATCTTCACTTTTGGGGAATTCTTGAAGTTCCTTTTATCTTATTTATTTCGGGCAGATTTTTGAGAATAAACGAGCATAAACCGCAGTTTTGGGCAGATTCCAAACAGTGATGTCAAACTTTGACTGTAAATATCTCCTAAAGTATGAGGAATTTCCACAATCAAAGAATTCTCTACCAACCATGTCCTAATGTAGGGTGAGAATGTAGCCATACAAAACATAGCTTGAGAAAACAACAACATACACCTACTATCTACCTCAAAATGCTTACACAATCAAGGAACATATAAACTTAACTTATTTGGTTTTTCTTTAGGAAAAAGAAAAAGAAAAAACGGTGGGGTGTCAGCTTTCCCACTTCCATACAGGGGGCTTTCGGTGACTTGCTTTCACATGCAATGACTTTCTCCAAAAAGCACTACAATCATGGTTGGAGGTCATGCAATATTCTAGATAGATAGCATTCTAGAAAAATGAGGAATGAGGATCATTCAATTTTTCCCTTTCTAAGACTCCCCCCCCCCCCCCCTCTTCCCTCTTTGATTTTTCTTTAAAAATTCAAAAAAAATATTATAAAATATTGTTTTTGCTTGCGCCTCGTTAAGGGGGGCAGGCATGGAACTTTTTTTGATCTGCTTTGGTATCATTCTGTCTGAATTTGCAGCTGCCCAACGTGGCTGCTCATAGATTCTATTGTAAAACTAGTAAGGTACCCGTCGTCTCGACGAAGAAGCTCTTTATATGATACTTTGAAAAAAGTATCCCGTGTCTACCATTTCTTCAAACAAAATTATATATGCTCGTGTTTATTTTTATTTTTATTATTTAAAAATGTTTTTTATTATCTAAAAATATTTTCTATTTATTATTATTTTTTAAAAAATTATTTTTTATTTTTTTACAAATTCCTAAAAACATTAAAAAAAGGTTGGTAGATAGGTTGGTAATTTTGTAGGTTGGTAGGTTTGTATGTGGTAGGTTGGTAAGTTGGTGGGTAGGAAGGATCGCCATAGAGTATTATATTATAGAAGTAGATTTCATTGTGAGTTGTGGGAGTCATTCAACTCCAAAGCCAAAATGGCTTCTTGTTGTTTCGGGCATCCTATATTAAAGGGTGAGAAGTAACTATATCAAAAAAGGCAATTTTGAGATTTTTGGCTATTTTTAGGCGACTCTCCTTTAGGTTTTATGAGAATCTTATGAAAAGAACTTAGTGAAGTCTTGAACAATGAAACTAATTATGAGCTTTTTTACGAAATATAACCCTAAGGTCACTTTGATTTGAAAGTTGTATAATATAATTTAATAACCTTTAAAAGTCCAACGAGGAATTCATTTTATAAAATGAATGGAAGCAAAGTTGAGTTGAAGTTGATCAAAAGCTAATTCAAAATATATAAAAGAGAATTACTCAAGGATAAAGACCCTAAAGTGATTATGAAGCTAGCTTTTGGAAAATATTGACATGCACACAAACAATTAGACTAGAGTACATATATACTCTTTCATTGTATGTATAGAAGACCAAAATCAAATATGTATAGTAGTTATGGAATCGAATTCTCTTGGTCTTTTCTCATGGGTTGTGAAGCATTTGCCTAGCTTTCCCTAGTCAACTAATTCTAAGACCAACCTTTTCTTCTACCTCATGTTTTTAAGTGTGAACTTGCGGATCTCTACTTCTTACGGTTGCCTAATTATAAATTGACCTTGATACCAAGAATGTTGGTGTGAGAGGTTGGTCGAGCAATTGGGTAGAAAGACTCTTGTCCAAGCAATAGCTGGCCGAGTTGGATAAGGTAGACAGTGCTAAATCCGTGAATCTCCTTAAATCGCCCACTCTGGATTCTTGCCTACTTTCTAGATTTAATGTAGAAGGATATACCTCATGTGCACATGGAGCATGTGAACGGTATAGGTAATGTGGTTCATGTCACTTCTAAATTTTTTTATAGGTGCTTAAAAAATATGACAAAAATATGGAAACTTCTTCATTTCTTCATATCTATAATTGAAAAATATCGATTCACATATTCCAAGTTTTCAACTATAGTGTAGTCCTTAAATGCACGGTTTAAACATTGTCTACCTTAGTGCCTACTCCCCTCACTTGCAAGGAGGCAGATCCAAGGCATACATATCAACAACATGTGCAAATTTAGGCCTTCTCTTTAATTTCTAATAATCCAAGTGATTTTGGAAGTTGAAACCTCAAATGTGCAATTATCTATGTGTATGCATTCCTAGAGGTATAAACAATTTTTTTGTAGTTTTTTAGTCTTTAGATGTAGGATCTTATATAATCCAGTTTGAAAGTAATTCTCTAAATTTGAACCCTTGGAATATTACCATAACATTCAAAGTCATAGCAAAAGTTTTTTGGGCTTTGCGTGAGAGGTATGATCTTCATGGTGCAATGGGGGACTTGATGATTGCTACCCTAAACATTTTTCTCATATTGTTTCTATGTAGGTAACTAAGTCAAGTAAGCCCATGCAAATGTTTAGAGACTCGTTACATTGTTTAAACCTTAATGCGAAGTTTTATCAAGAAGAAGCTATAAAAACAACAATTCACTAGGAAAAGAATGAAAATCATTACATACCTAAGTAAGTATGTGAAATTTTTTCAAGTCAAAAAAGGTAGGTAGAGAATTTAATTACAAAGAATGCTTACACAAGTGTAGAGCAAAACAATGCTTGGAGTAAGATTAGTCCTCATTCCAACCCCTTGCTTCATTTACTATAAAGATGCTACAATCAATATAAAATAATATGACCCAAACGTGCCGAATATCAAAAAACGACGTTGTGGATGAAAGGTTGAAACTTTGAAGAGCCATAACTTCTTCATCTAGAGTCTGTTTTGAATGAAATCACTTGGGTTAAGTCCCCAATCAAGCCTAGTTTACGTGGCAAAAGTTGCAGATTCATAATATGGAGTATTAATAAATGGCATGAATTTTACTGAAGGAAGCTCTTGCTTATGGTATAAAACATAGGGCACGTATTACCAATGCAAGCCAACTATGTGAAGTCAGATGTAGTTTTTCATGGTTTTTTTCTTTCAATAATCATGATTTCAAGATGAATACTAACAACTTTCTAGTTGGAAGTTTTTTGATCCATATAACTTTGGTCTTGGATTTGTAGTGATGTTTCTACAAAGAAAAAAGTGAATAAATGGATGATTTTTGAGGAGCTATATCTCCTTCATCCATTGTTGGAATTTGACTTTGTTTTTTGAAATGGGTTCCAATTTGAGTCCAGTTCATGTGGTAGAACACTTCACAAAATAAAAAATGTATCGAAGATAAGGGTTAGAATCAAGTGCAAAGGATTGAATTTTGGATATTGTCTTATTGTAAATGTTTTGGCAGTTTTCACCACTGCAAGGCCATTATTTGTGTGAAGAAAGTTTTCTCATAGATTTTTTTTTTTTGAGGGTGTTATTGAGAAGAGGGTACAAATTTTTGTAGTAGGTGGTTTTTTCATTGCAATAAGTTAATTGGTAGCATTTTCACGTTAAAGTGAAAATGATGAGATTTTGTGATGGTTTTAAATTAATAATATGTTATGATTTTGCAATCTATGAGGCATTATTATTCAAAACTTGAGTCACATGGTGTACAATATGTCTACTACAAGATTGTACAAATGAGATTTAAATAACATCCCTTTGTTTCCATTTCTGACATCTTATTTTAAGAATGTGTTTGTTCTTGAATTCTTGTAAAAAGTCAAACCATTTAAGGGTCACAACTAGCCCATATTGCTCACTTACCCTAACCTTCCTTCAAGCCAAAACAATAGGTTTTTGCCAGGTAGGCTAGTTGAAGGTGTTGTACATAATATTTTTCCCTAAGATTTTTCCACATGCTCTTTATAGTGAAAAGTGTGTGTGGTAAATTTTCCAAAGTCAAATTTCAAATTTTGAGTCTTCTAGGAGAACCCTTGGGTTGAGAGCCGAGATGGGAAAGCTCAAAAAAGTAAAGGCAAGAGGATTTTCTCAATATTTTTTTATTTTTTTATGTTGTTGAAAGGTTTTCTTGTGATGAAAGTTCAAAAGCTTCTACTTTAAGCTATATTTGAATTGCAACAATTTGTTGATAGCATTCTAACTCTGAAGTGAACATGATGAGGTTTTAAATTCTGTTTTGAGCACTAACATATTATGATTTGCAATCTGTAGGGCCTCATGACTTTGGATTGAATGCGAATGATTCACAATAAGTGTAATACCATGTTCTATGATTGTAATTCAAATACGACAATATCATTGATACTTTTGACACCTCAAAAACAATGATGGTTTTAGAGCAAGAAAACATTACGACACCGAAGAGTTAATTGCAAAAACTGTTTATGATAGCTCTATCACAATATATCATCATATCAATCACTTGCCTACAAATAAACATAATTTTTTTTTTAGAGATTATAATTTATGTATTATCAAGTTGAAACCTATAGCATGTTGTAGAGTTTTTCCATACCTTTCCGAAAAGACCACTCATGTATCAAAGTCCTTCATACTTTAGGTAATGTTTGCAGTCGAAGTTTGAAATCACTATTAGGGCATGCTTGAAGTCCACGCAAATTGTTGTATACCCTCATATATTCTTGAAATTCACCTAAAATTGATTAAAGCACAAAAACTTCAAAAATTCACCAGAAATTGAGATTTTACTCTTTCAAGTATCGTCCTTGTGTATGTAAATAAGGTTCTAAGGCATTACCTCACCCTTATGATTTCCAATTAAATACTTCTTCATATGCTTTTTTTATTGTTAAGGACCGGCCTTTGTATTTGAATTTTAGCATAACTCTATGTGAAAAAAACAAGCATTCCTACAGATTTTACAGGTCCCATGAGAGTAAGAATTAAGTGAACATGAATTTAACTAACCTAAAAACAACAATTTGAAGCCTCATGTCAAATTTACTTCTGAATTTGGTTGTTTTGGCTCACAAGACTTTAATCCCTCTTTGCAACGAGTGAAAAAACTTTTATTTAACTTTGAACATTATGATCTCACATATGGTGAGAAATTTGAATTTGAGATATAATCTACATGTACACAAACAAGCCAACCAGCTAGGTACAAGATCCTACAATCAAATACCTCAAATTACGTCAAAAACTGAAAATTTGCACCTTTCAAATTTGCACTTTTTTGAAGTCATTCGACTTTATGGGTTAACCTGTATACATTCCCCATGTCAAATACAACATTTTGGATGAAAGACAAAAACTTTGCAGAGACATAACTTCTTCATCTAGAGTTTATTTTTGACATCATCAATTGCGTTTGGTCCCAAATCAAGTCTAGTTTGTGAGGTAAAAATTACAGACTCAAACATTAAAGTATGAATCAATAGTATGCATTTTAGTGAAGGCAACTTTTGTTTTTGGGTTTTCAAACATAAGGCATGCATGTTGTACCTTGCAAGCCTATTATGTGAAATCAATAGTTTTGGATGGAATTGTCTTTCACAATCATGATGTCATAATGAATTCTAACAAATTATAGTTCTAAGATTTTTGATCGAGTTACATTTGGTAGTAGATTTGCAATGATGTTTCGGAAAATGGAAAAAGTAAAATAATGGATGATATGTGAGGAGCTATATCTCCTTCACCCACCGTTGAATCTTGACTTGAATTTTGGGATGGATTCCAATTAGAGTCTAGTTTTAGTGGTAGAGACCTTGACCAAATCAAAGATGTTTTGGAGATAAGGCATGGGTGCAAAGGTTCTAATATTGGACTATTATCTATTGTAAAAGTTTTGGCAGTTTTCACCATTGCAAGGCTATTATCTGAGCCAAGAAATTGATTTGCTGATTTTTTGTGGTAGAAGAGTGTCTTTAGAATGAGCATGAACAACTTTCTGATTGGTGATTTCTTGATTTCATACTAAAGTGAAAATGGTGAAAATTTGGTGTTTTGTTTTGCGTAGTGATACATAATGTTCTGGCAATCTATGAGGCATGTGATGACGCAAGTTTTGGGTTAAATGACCTAAAACAAGTATACTACAAGTATGTATGGTTAAGATCTAAATAGCTTATTTTAATTTTTGACACTTTTTTTATAAAATATTTTTGGCCAAAAATATCCAGGGGAATTTAGGAGAAAAAGTTCAACACGTTATCCAAAATGTCATATTTTGACGACAAGGACATTTAGGAATAAATTACAAATATTAAAAAAAATCATATATACTTTATACATGTGTAATCATTACAAAGATCTCCACTAATATATTCTTCCAAATTCATTCACTTCCTTGCAATAAAAAAAACTCTTAAATTCCTTTTTATCAAAGAAGAAGAGAAACGAGTTGTTTCTACGGATTATTACCTACTTGAGGGCCATATCATCATCATTACTACTCACATGGAATGAAGTTCAAAGAAAGGCTTAGTGGTTCAAAGAATGACTTCAAAAATGACACCATTGTCTTAGATACGACGATTCATTATAACTACATTAGAAACGAGATATGTTATAAAACGATTTAAGATATATAAATTCAAATAGGAAGGTGGTTTCAAAAAAGGGAGCAATTTATAGGAGGACTTTAATTTTGTGAAGCATAAAATACTTTGCAAATATATATTGCTTGTAGTTACAATACGATGTTATCAAAATTGCTATTTTTGTAAATAGTAAGTCATAATAGAGGCAAGTGGATTGGCAGATTGGTTAAGAGAATGATGTAGTTGATAGCGTATAAAAACTATATCATAAACAAGTAATTCGAACTACAAAGATTAGATACATATTTGGACAAGGATGTCATTGTGGAATCAAAATAAAGGCTTCTCAAAAATTTGTACTTGGAATCAATTTGTTTGTCCCAATAAACATTTTGCATATTGAAATTGCCATCACTAGATTGAGTTGAACCCTACCTAGTCATCTTCAAGACTTCAACCAATCAATCCACATGTTCCTATCAATCTATCAATGCCCAATCAAAATATGGCTTGTCAAAATTTGTACTAAGAATCGAGTTGTTTGACCCAATAAACAGTTTGCATACATAACTAAATTTAGTTGAATGCTATCCAATTGATTCCAACAAAACATTCTAAATGTCCCTATCAATCTAAATGTATATTCTCATCTTTGAACTATACCTAGTAACTCCACAAAATTCTATTTTTCAAAAATTCAAACTATTGAATTCACTCTTCAACAAGAATGTCTATTTATCATCTTATTTACACATAAAATAAATCCAAACCCTAGTAGACCTATATAAACAACACTGAAGGAACATGGGCTTTTACGTAAAGGTACAAACAACTTTATTCCACACTGAGACCAAACCAAAACTAAAAAAATTCTAACTCCAAATACTCAAAAATCACAAGTCTTATTAAAATAAAAAACCTCCAAAAGTCCCCATTGCCCATAGACTAAACCTCCTCACATTGATCTCAATAAGAAAACATGAGGTTCACCCAAAAAGAATGCTACAAATCCAAACCTTCGTCATAGAAACACATTCTTTTGTTGCATTGGATTCATCTCTCAACACACATGTGAGAAAAGCGTCACTCATTAAAAAGAGGGGGAAGAGCGTTACAATTCATGGGTTCTTAAAAAACAAAAGGAAGCTTCAGAGTCTCATAACTTCATGAAGGGAAAAAGCAGAGTGAGGGAGAATTTCGAGGACTGAGCGATCTGATAGAAACAGCCGTGACACAACCATCTCCTTTCTGAAATATCCATGATAGCCATTGAAAGCAATCGAAAGAGTCCATTGCTTCAATAGCCGATTCGCTTTTTTCATAATGAAAAGCCTGGACCTCATTGTTCATATGAGAAAGAGCACATGATGAAGAAGAAGCTTACTATTCAATGCTGCCTCAGTCTTGGCAAGCAACAAAGTAAGCTGTCTGACTGGAGAGGAGAGAGTGGGGCTCATTCCACTGGATTCGCCTCGATAGAGACGCCGGTCTTGAGTTGAGGATCATCACTTTCTTTTGAATATGTAGAAGTAGGTGATGGATATAGTAAGGTGCTCAATAATGGATCTATAGGGATGTTACCGGAGCAAGCACTTTGTGTGGAAAGATAGAGCATGTGGAATCATCATTTTTGGACTCTTCTACGATGAATTTTTGAAGTTGGATATATAGGTGTTTTCTAAAATGGTGCCCTAATGTCGTGATAATTGTAAATCAGTGCTACGAGTGTTTCTCGGGGGCAAGGGAGGGGAACCTCCAAAACCCGTTTCAGGTTTAAGGAGAGTTAGGGGTTAATGGGGGCTCCATGAAATGCTGGTAACACTCTTTTATAGGCGTCCTTAATGTCCCACCCCTATTCTGTTTGCAGTGAGTACATGGTACTATTGTATGGAGAAGCTACTTATATACCTCTAAGTGAAGATTATTAGAGCTCTGTTATGGGATGTGCTCAATTTTAGACTACTCTACTATGAGAAAATTTTCTTTGTACAACCCTTGAAGTTTTTGAGGAATCAATCTTTATGGAATATTTGAATTGTTGAAAACAACTCATGCGGGTGTTTTATCATGATTCTTTTGGATGCGTTGTTTTGGATATATGCGTTAATTTGGATACATTTCCATGAGTGCCATGCAAAGTGTTATAGTATATGGGGGAGGCATTTTGATTATAGTGTAGTGCCATGTCGATTATGAATTTATGAAATGATTTGTTTGTGATGAGCAACAAGTTGTGTAGAATAGTTATTAGACTTCACTAAATATTATTATTATTATTATTTAAAAAAAAAAAAAAAAAAAAAAAAGAAAAGAAAAAAAGAAAAAAGAAAAAAGAAGAGGTTATACTTGAATTGTTGTAATTAGTAACGCCAAATTTATATTGTTCATGATCCTTAGTTTTCAGTATCTAGACATGGTTTTTTATTTGAAGAATGAAATTCGATCTCAAATAATATATGTAGGATTTTTTTATATGTGAATGAAGATTCGCATCCATTTTGTATGAAGTATACTCAATGGTTCTTACTAAATATTTTTGTCACCTATAACGAAAGGCACCACGAGCCTTGGCTTGGCAGTTAGGGCTCATGGCCCCCAATGAGGAGATTGTGGGTTTTATTCCCCATGCCGGCGTTGGTGTTCACCGCTATAGTCCACCCAACTATTGTGGGAGGTCCTTGGACCTTCTTGTAGGATCTGCTTAAAGTTGGCCAGCGAGCTGGTCACGGAGCCTCTTGTGGGGCAAATAATCCCTACCCCAAATAAAAATTGGGGTATATTTGCCTCCTAATTTTTTAATGGTTGATGTCACTCATTGTTCCATGGGGCACCCCCCTAGGTACTACGGAGTCGTAGACCCCATTTCTAAACTCAAAATTTAAAAAAAAAACACAAAAGGGCATTCCAAAATGCAAAAAACAGAAAAAATGGATTTTCTGGCCGGGCATGTAGGGTCGAGGGGCTCCGAGACCAGCTCGCTGGCCAGCTTTAAGCTCACCCCTTGTTGTTTGGGTACCTTAAAGTCCTTTGGGGGATACTATGTCAAGTATCTTCAAGGCACTAGTAACTAGCTAGAAACTAGCATACTTATAGTGTCCACTCCCGAGAGGGGGAAGTAGTATCGTTCCAACTTCCCCTTGTCGGGTGCCCTTCGGGATATTAGCATTACAAACGGACTCTTCATTCACGGCAGCCCCTTAGAAAGGGATCAGAGTTTCTACCTATCTATCTCACCTACAACGAAGGATTGATACATTAAATGGTTTATCATCATCCGTAAAATTTCACACTTGAAGTGCAAATTGTGTGTTTTGATTACAATTATATCCATTTTGGTTTGGGTGATTCAAGTAAATTTTAATATATGAACATTTAAAAAAACAAATAATATTATTCATAAATAGAAGGAAAAACTCACATAACAAAATATTGTAGGTTTTTTCTTAAAGAACCAAGAAGGTAAGACTAAACACAAGTACCACATATATATGTAAAGAACAATCAAAACCAAACAAAATAAAAGTGTAGTTGAGCAAGTTGACCAAATTAATTACTTGAATTGGTATGAATATATCCCAATTTTGCACATCTTTTTGAAATGAGATGATGTAAATAAAAGTAACTACCGTAAACTTTTTCAAAATGTGAATTATTTGAATGAGTAAGTTTGTCACATGATCGAAGTAATTGTGAAATCCAACAATAATAATTACTATCATTTAATAATAATTACTTTCATACAAATAGATTGAGTGAATTATGTATTACTTATCTTTATTAATTGATCTTATTAATATCTTCCATCAAACTCATAGCTTAATAATAGGAAGAGGTTGTCAACTAATAGACTTATCCATATGTGCAAAAATGTCATTTGAATCCCAAAATGTGAATTGTTGATTGTTACAGATTGATTAATTGTTGATATGATGCTTTAGCAAGGCAATCTTCATCTTGCTATTTTGGTGAGAATTTGTCAATAATTCCATATTTGAAAACTTATTTGCCATTGCTTTTACCTCTGCATCTTACTATTTTGGTCATAATTTGTCAACAATGCCATTTTGAAAGCTTATTTGTCATTGCCTTTGCCTCTGTTATAGATCATCACTCCTACATCATTAGCAATCATAATGATAAGGTATTATAGCTTGTGGATTGAATGTAGTCCTGCTAAGTTCGGGTTTGAGGTTATCATTCATCAATGTATATTCCTGCGTATCTTTGAAATATTTGCGAGGTTATCATTCATCAATGTATATTCGTGCGTATCTTTGAAATATTTCCCTGTGCTGAGATAAATGTAGTCCCACCAGCACGAACCCAATGTCATCAATGTATATTCGTGCGTATCTTTGAAATATCCGCCTTTGCTGAGATAATTGTAGTCCCACGAGCCCGAATCCAATGTCATTAGTGTATACTCATGTACATTATAGAATTTTTACCTCAGTAAGTCAACCTAACACGTAAAATATATGAAGACTTAGATGGAATCACCACTACATATGATGGAACTAACTTTAGCTTGTATTGGCCTTAAAAAAAGTTGGTGACGTTCCAACATGCCTTTATTCATTGGTATTAGTTATTTATATGACCGTTGTTGTCATAGATTGTATATTATTCACATCAATTAAATAGCTCTCTATAGTCAAAACAATTGTATCCCAAAACTTAGTAATATGTCAAAACTGAAATATATTTGGTAAATAGTGACATCAATACAATATTACATTGATTTGGTTGAATTTTGTGAGGTTAAATGAATGATGCCTATTCAAGGCTTTGTAATCTTTAGATTGGTGTAAAACTCGAGGTTATATAAATATATGTAGTAAGACACCTCAGTTTTCAGGTTTTGGACATGGATAACATCGAAGTTACTCAACAACTACAATAAATTCTTGATTAAAAACCATATTCAAAACAAACACTTCATCTTGTCCATGACTAAAATCTTCATTTGAATTCTATATTGATCCACTAAGAAATCACATATTTCTCTTAAAGTACGTCACAATATCATGATAGACATGGTTTCTTGAACTCCACTATCAAAACAAGCTCATGCCTTTCTTTGCTTCCCTATAATATAAATGATTTCATATATATTTTATTCGTAAACAAGACTCCATTCTAATTACATGAAACACTAAAACATGTATATTTTCTTGTTGTACTCCGGAAATAGAAACTTCAAACTCAAATAGTGAACCATTTAGTCAAAGAATGTTGAATGGATTAAAAGAAAGTGGGGCCCAAAATCCTCTCAAAAACAGCAAGATTCCAATGGATTCTTAAAAAGCAAGAAAACACTGGATAAAACAAGGGTCCAGGTATTGTAAATGCCTGTAAAGAGTGGATAGATTCTAGGCACGCAACCTCTTTAACCTCTAAGAGCCCCATTACCATTTTATGGTTGATGAGCGGGATTTTTATTTTTATTTTAATTAATTAATTAATTAATTAATTTTTAGTTTTTACTTTCCAAAATTTTGGTGAGTTAGGAACCACATCCAATTTATAGAACCTCGTTTAGATTCATAGATTGTTCACAATTAGTCTTCAAACACAAACAGGGCAAGGTTTTCTTAGTGTAAGAAAACTCGTTATTTTGGGCAATTGATGAGGTTCCTCATAGGTTACTGGTAGCCTCTCTTCATTGAATCATATAATATGTGATTTTAGCCTTATCAATCAGCTTTCACAAACCTTATCAATTTCCATTTACTAATAATAATAACACATAAATTTTAGATTGATTTTCAAAGTTTTAGTCTTTTTAGTTCATTATAAAAGAAAATTATCCTATTTTAAGAAATTCAACTGTATAGATCTGCTTTAGAGTTTAAAATCTGGAGTGCTACTTTAGTAAAGATATTTTATAACACATCTAAGATTTTCTCCTTTAGGGGTTAAATGGCCAATAGGAAGGGAGGGTTAGCAAAGCAAATAGTAGCCTAGTAGGGTAGGCGGTGTGAACAGAGACCCTCGAGGGGGAACCGCCCAGGGGGCTAATATCTCCGGGGGGGGGGGTAGTTTTTTTTGCCCCCGGGCAAAGGCAAGCGGTCGCTGTTGGTAAGAAAGGGATCGCGCGCGGGAGATATTTGTTCATAATTAGGGTCAGAAGGGTAAAATGGACTACCCTTCAGGGCAGCAGGGGGGTACTGCCCGGGAAGCGCGGGGACGGAACCAATGGGAGAGCGCGATAAGGGCGTTCCGACCAGCGTAGGTAGAGTAGCTACCGTGACGTCATCCCGACAGCGCCAGTGGGCCCGGCCCGCGCCTCTTCTCCAACCCGCGCCCGCCACATCCCGGCCCCCTGCCCATTAGTGACCGGATTAGTGAGTGAATAGTGATTAGTGAGTTTCCCCCCTCCCTCCCCAGGCCTCCGCCGGACGAAGACGACGACGACGAAGGAGCCATACTTTAGCTTGATTGCCGTATAGCACCGTGTGTCTCTGTAGCAGCGGAGGAGACATGGTGATGGAGAAGAGTCGGAAGTAGTAAGGGTAGGCTGCAGGAGAGTGAACAGAAAGCCTTTTTTGTGTGGTGGTTTTTCGTTCGCTGCAGTAGTAGTTCTGTGTGTTGGTATAACACTCGTGTGTGTATGTGTGTTGTGGTTGTGAGAGAAGGTTGTGCGGGTTAGAGAGAGCAGAGTGAGTTAGAGCTAGAAGAGGCCCTCGTTGATGGTTTATGCTTGTCCTGCACATTGCCTCTTGAGGCGGTCTAGTTAGGATCGTAGTTTAAGGAGGTGGTGATCGTTGGCCGGCGTGTGAGGGTGATCAGACGAGGAAGGGCAAGGGGAGGACTAGTAGCACTTTCAGGGAAGGGGGAGGGGGTACTGGCACCATGAGTGAAGCGCCAGCCTGACAGGGCTTTCATAAGAGCTACTTCTCTCTGAGAGGGATTTGGCTGCCTGCACGGAGAGGAGCTGCTCCTTCGTACGGGGGGAGGATCGTCGTGGCCTCCGAGGGTTGGACGGTGTTAGAGAGTGAGCGATGAGGGTGGACCGAGGCGTTTGAGTTGCTTGTTTGAGTGAGAGCTCTTACTACTAACGGGAAGGAAAGGAGGAGGTTGCCGGAGTCTGTGGCAGTAGCGGTCTGCTGCTATCGACAAATGTGTAAGTGAGCTGGGAGCCAAGGGTTGTGTGAAACTCCTTGCGGACGTGTTAGTATGAGCTGGCCGCAATTGCGTGTCAATTTTCGTGCTGTCCAGGGATTGATTGAAAATTAACTCGACTTTGCTGTGCATCGGTAAAGGAGAGTATTATTCCGCTAAGGTTTCCGTAAGATTCGATTCGTAGAAGCTTAGGGAGCGTAACGGCTCTTACGCAGACTGTCTTCATGGAGGCTGTAGAACGAGTCTTCGTGAAGGCGCTTTGTGGAGAAGGAAACTTTGGAGAATGCATCGCCTGTAGGTTTCAGCTTGTAAGCCGGTCCGTTGAATATTGGAAGTTCACAAATAGAGACGCACTGACACCGTGCGGAGGTTAATGAGAGTGTAGAGATCGCCTCAAAAGTCATGTTGAGCAATCGGTTCAAGAGACGCATGCTGGTCTTTAATTCGCGAAAAACGCGTCATGAGGCTCTTAAATGGATGAGGTAATGATTAAGCATAAATCAATCATTTTTGATCCATGTAGCTGGATCCCTTGGCGAGAAAATCAAGTCAAATTTGGTGGACATGAGATCTTATACAATTGTCATTCACTCTATAATTTTGTCTCATGAGTAACATCTTATCCAAATTACAGCCCGATCGAGTGATGATGAGAGGTCGTTAAGTCATGCAATGTAACATAAGCATTTTTGATTGTATATGGACTAGATAATACAAGATGCCGCGAGGTAGTCCTTAGACCTTAGAACGTTGTAGTGATCACAGGAAAGCTACCGAAGGCGCTATTTTATGTAGTAGAGCTTGTGCACTCATGTAGTGTCGTCTGTAGTGTTCCAGCATGTTATACCGCCAGTATCAATTTGTAGTAAGCAGCACCAGAATCGAAGATGATTTGTGTTCACTTACTTTGATCTTCAACGGGTAAGCACAAGAACGGCTTCAACATGATCTCGTTGACAATTTCATTGAATGGAGATGTGAAAGACGGCCTGTTGTATTCCAATACGGTAGGACGATTTACATGCTGCTTGTCTTAACAGTCACCAACGGTGTTTGTGTCATCTGAATGAATGCCACGCACTGCCACAGCTGCTGCTAAAGTTGACGCTTGTTTTCAATTAGTGAACGAGTATAAGCAACAGAAGAGTTTTTGCCTAAATTTCTCTAACAAACAATTCCGAAGATGCTGGGGAAACAAATGATGAGCTTTCAAGACCTGCAATCTGTCAATGACTGGAAGTTGTAATTGGTCCATGTCTTAACTCTCTGGTTAGATTGATCTTACTGATACTAACAGTAGGTACTGATGAGATAAGATGAAGCGAAGAAACCATGAGTAGTCGCACAAAACTATGCTGCATGAGACTAGCTTGAGAAGGCACGATGGAAGGCATGTTTACGTCGAATTATAGGCAGGCCTGTAATACTTAGAGATCTTGATTGATGCCTTTTCAAAGTTACTGATTTCTTGGTACTCGTCTTTGCGAAACCCCTGGGACAACAGAGGTTTCGGAAACCAGTGCGGAATATCGAGAAGATCCTGGAGTTCTACCGAAACGCCGCGAAGGGTAGCGGCAGGTAGTAAAAGCAATCAGCATCACGAGGGGAAGCGGCTGGCCTTTCTGGACTTTAAGAAGGGGAAACTGTGAATGAGATGGTAAAGTGTAGACGAGGCTGCCATTGAGTAGAGTTTATCAGCAGCTGTGAAGGCTGCGACAAACTGCATGATATTCACTCACTCTCATGAAAGGAGCGTGCAACGTCTATTGCACTCGATATCTGAAAGTGGAGCTCTTACAAGTTTCCTCTATCAAGCCGAAATTCTAGCTATACAACATACTTCATGCTCCGGATCGGTGATCGCAATGAGCTAGGTCGATTGAAACTTGTACAGGTATTTTACTGGACATTTCTTCAAACGCTGCATGTATTAACTGAAAAAAATGCCTGAAGTAGAGTGCTTAGCTTGCTTCAGTATCAGAGTGAGAGGGATTTACAACACCTGGTTGCATCGTTTAGGTGAGATATTTTCTTGCCCTCATGCGGAGTGTATTCCTTGATCTTTGAGCAGTCGAGGATAATGATAGACTGTGCTAGACTGAGGACAAAGATTGAACGTTCCTCACTACAACACAGTTCTCCACACTGAAATCAGGAGAATATCATCATAGTCTGTACTGCAATTGTGAGTAAGGAATGTTGGCTCATCACTTTCGATGTTTTTGTGGTAGTGACAGGTGTGGTCGCGTAGGATTGGCCCTTCAGCTTGTCGAGGAGAGTGTTCGACCTGTTGCTCTCTTGACTCGAGGGCCTTGCACAGGGTTTCGAGCGTGCCAATCTCAACTTGAGATTCATGACTGTGAAGGGACATACCAATGCAACGGAACATAGGTTCATTTCTGAGTGAAATAAGCAAGCCCTTTTTGGTGGCTGGCCATCTTTTTCTGCTCCACTTACTTATACTCCTGTCACTTCCTCCTCCACAACCGAACCCAGTAGTACTGTTTTATTCCTCACCATCCCCTAGTCTCAGTTTTTGATAAGTAGATTATAAGTACTTGTAAGGAAGGCAGACGTAAATTATCCTTTGTATTATCTAGAGCAGCACCACGGTCAAGCCATGTAGAATAGACTTTTATATCAGATCGCTATTTAGAAATCGTTTTCCATGTTACCAGTGCACTGTCCTTGAGGGACATGCTTTTTTCGATTTCATAGAGCAGGCGATCTGCGGTATCGTTCACCAAAACTAGCTAGTATATCTCGAGTGTAGAGTAGAAGCCACGAGGTATGCATGTTCCGATTGACGTTCTATCAGTGAAGTAGATCACCAGCTCATTTGCTCATTCAAGCAGACATTGAGCGCAGTGCTGCTTCCACTCGTGAGTCGATGTTTACAATCATCTCCCTGTAGAGATATTCGGTCAACTCGAATCCGAATCGATTTACCACTACAATACAGCCTTATCATTGGCTGTACTGTTGTACAAGTGGTACTTCTACAGAAGTGTCACTACTTCTACTATAGACTTGTTCACAGAGGATCAACTCAGCCTCTAGTACTACGTACAGTGTGTTCATAGGTTATCTGTACTTGGCGTGTTCTCTCTCCCCTGTCACTCACTCTTGTCATCCAGCTGTCTTTGTTTTATCTCGAAGACAACTGTATACCCTTCCCTACTAGTATATGGGATGAACCCTTCTGCAAATTCCAACGAGCAGCAAGGCGACCCCAGCTGGCCAACAGAGAATTGGGACAATCCAGGTGCTATCGGTACACTCGATCCGGCTTCAAGCCAGTACAGTAGTGCCAACCGCCTGGAGTGGGAGTGGGATCCAATGATTCTTGCGCAGCACCCTGGTAGTGGAGGGTCAGCTGACGGCGGTGATGGAGACCGTATGCTGAAGAACCAAATATCTGCAGGTACACCTAAGTTTGTTACACAGCTTATCTACTAGATTAAGAAACTTAAAGTAGTAATCATTGCGATCCAAGTACACATCATCAGCAATTGTCGTCAGCAGTCTTTATTTCTTATCGGTCATAGCTCTGGTGCTCCAACATATGGTGAGCTGAAGCTTGCTCCTGGTTGAGGCATCCTTTTGTGATAGTTCTAAGCTGCATTGGGTATGAAACAGTTCTGGTCAGTCTGCACTCCCGTTAGCATGTACGCAGAGTGGCGAATATGACTTATAACTCACCTCTCCACGAAAAACTATTGCTTCTGATCATAGTGGATGATATTTTATGGCATACAGGGACACTGACAAGTCTCCGCGCTTCGTACAATAACATGAACATGCTGTCTGCCGGCCTACCATCCAACTTTACAAACAACCACATGGGGATTTTCAGCTCCGCCGGGATCCGAAGTTTCGGATCCTTGGACGGATCTGCACAGCTCTCATCGTCATCAAACCTCCACAATGTCCTTGGGCCATCTGGAATCCCAGGCCTTGCAGCTACGAGCGGCGCAGGACTTGACAATGACATTCGCAGCTACGATCAACGTCGTGAGCTCTTTGCAGCTGGAATGCAAGATCGTGTCAAAAGGGAGGAGGTAGAGCACAATTGCTTCCGACAATCTTTTTTTTGAAAGTTTGCAATGTGCCATGTTTGAGTTTACTACTTCTAGGCTTTACATGCCGTACGTCTGGGGAAAATAGATGTGTGACTGACTACCTTCCTTTTCTTTAGGCCACGTGGATTACTATGTGTAGTAGCCCCATGATATGCCGTCAGACTTCAGGACCGCAAGTATCTGACCTCATGTGTGTCTTATGTCTTATTCATGCCTGCATCAATTTGTTCATTGTGCACTGGTCAGTGGTAAGTTGGCAGGGGACTTTTAGAACACAGGAAGTCATATACTTGGGGTCGTATGTATGTCTTATTCTTCTAGTAGCCTTTCGCACGCTATGACTTTGCTTACAGGAATACTAGTTATAATCCACGAAGGGTTCATATCCTGGGTTGGTTTACCACTTGAGAAATATATCCACATTTGAGAGTTGAACTCATGTTTTTCATCTGCTCCGATGGCTTGCGAGATTCTAACTGAACTTCTGCTTTGTAAAGGTTTTCGACGGACATGCCCGTATCGGGCTTAACCTCGGCGTCCGAACCTACTTCTCCACGGAAGAAACAGCTGCGAATCGGCTTGGGAAGCGACATCGTGCAGGATCCCCTGGATCTCAAGTCCCCATGTGCCAGGCTGAAGGTTGTCGAGCCGATCTTAGTACAGCCAAGCAGTACCATCGTCGCCACAAAGTCTGTGAGCAACACTCAAAAGCTCCGAATGTTGTCGCCGGCGGCCAAACTCAAAGGTTCTGCCAACAATGCAGCAGGTACATGTGATTTAGTCTCGTATCTTTTCTCATGAATACCAAAGCCTGATGCAGTTTATGTTCCAAGGGTTTGCTAGAACCTCCGTAATCTGGGGCTCACTCATATGGTTGAGGGTGATCTGTACTGATTCACTAATCAACAATGTCTGAAAGTGGTTTTTCGCACTTCTCAGATTTCATTCACTCGGTGAGTTTGACGATGGAAAAAGAAGCTGTCGAAAGCGCTTGGCTGACCACAACAGACGGCGGAGAAAGCCTCAACCCAATGCTTCAACGGCAGGGGCGACGACGGCCGAATCTGTTGGAGTAAAGAGTGGAGATGAAGAACCTTCAGGTGAGCGTTTGGATTCTAAACACCATCGCGATGTTGAGGGAAATGTTGTTTTCTGCCTGATCAATTTGAAAACAATGGCCATACCTTAGCCAATGATGGTCTTTACAGAGGTCGCAGCTCAATAATACCTATAACGTCAACCCGATAGAAAACTGGCCAAGACGAGAGTATATAGTGCCCTGTAGTTCATATTACATCAATTGGAAGAAGCTTACAGAGGGAAAGTGATGGATTTGTAAGTATCTATGATAATGTCATATTGTCATATCAATAAATACGATCATAAGAGCTGCTGACTGAATTTGGGTGCGCCACGCAGAATCGAAATCGCTTCTGATGCCTCTCAAGAATAGAAGCTCTCCAAGCTCGGTTTCTCTTGAAGACTCTGATGAGAAGCCTAGCTCTGTAGGCAACAATCTGCAGTTGCGATCTTCAAGTCAGGGATTCCGAAGAGGTTTTGGCGATGACCAACACCCACCAACTCATTCTGGAATGCAGATGAGCTCTCAGTCAATGGCAGGATCAGATGCACAGGCCTTGCTATCTGCCATGCCACCGGTTCCTCTCATGATGCCGTCTACCAAGCGGCAGATGACCATGATGGGTGGCTCAAGTAACCATGGTCAAGACCACTCCGTCTATCAACAACATCTTCAGGCTGTGCAGGTAAGAACTAGTTTGCAGTACAATGTCTTGCAAGACAGTGGCTCTTCTGTTGTCCCTACAGCCTAACCTCTTCCTGTATATCTATGCATGGGTCGTTGGAGTGACAGGAATCAGACGATCTCACCTAATATACAGTGTATGCACTAAAAGTTGTAAGCTGAATAAGACATGCCTTGTGGGGTCATACTACAGTACCTTGATCACCATCTGCCGATCATAACAAAGGTCGATCGTTGAATGTAGGGAGTTAGTACGGGCCAGACTGGACCCAACCTCTCTCTGTCTTCTCTTGGAGGTCAAATGGGTCTGAGTCATTCAGCTGGAGGACGGAATCAGACGATGTCTGGTCAGGCTTTTAATGGAATGGACCCTCCATCAGTGGCTCCATGGCTGAAGCCTCTAAATTCACGATCTGACTTGAACCAAGTGGTTGGAAGACAAGGTGCCATGAATCTCCAGCACCTCATGGCCACTGACTCGAAGTCAGGTATTACTTCGGCTTCAGCGAATTCTTCAAACTCCCAGGTACCTACCTACACAACTCCAAATATAAGCGCACATTGTCAGCAAAGGCTGTATCCTGACATTCCATATGTTCAACCGCAGGAGCACGAAGTTCAGGTTTACTCGCCATCAAGTCAAAACCTGATGTCTCGTGACATAGCAAGTCCAGAGTGGATGCTTGGGAGTATGACAGGAGGACAAACCCCACGCACTGGTTCGAACCATTTTGGAACATCTTCCTTGAACCACATACCTGGAAACGGCCAGATGGAATCTGGCCAGCAAATTATGTCATTGATCGACTCTCCTAATCAGCAGGGTGGTGGAAATCCCGGTGACGGTGGAAGCAACCACACTGAACAACAAGGCGGACATGAGTTTATGCAGCAGCATAATAGCGGGGCAGACTCCGGAGGTGACAACAATAGCCGTGGAGGTGGCAGCACAGTTGATAGCCCCGACATGAAGTATCCTGACCTCCAAGGCATGCGCCCCTACGGTGGTGGCTCATCGTCCATCTATGACTCTCACCACAACATCATGTAAGCTCACAACATCAGGCTGTTTCTCGTATAATATCATTCTAATTGCTGATAGTCTAGCACTTTGCCAAATCTGCCGAGGTTCACATGCTCTGTGAGATTTGCAGGTCGGGTAATTTTTCGTATGAAACCATGGCGTGATCGCAGAGGTGACTGAGTGAGGCCGGTTTCAAACGCAAGCGACTCAAAGTTCTCAAGCAGTTCTCAAGCCTGCAATGGAACTCCTGAAGATGAACATGCAACAGTTTTGCAGTGTACTTTTGATCTCGGCTGACTGTCACTGGTTTGCATCTGAATGCAAAAGTACACATTGTTTAGAGGAAGGAATTTTGGTACTGCCCTTCCTCTAAATGTAGTTGCTGTTATACTGGGAGTTTTGCAGAGCTAGAACTTTTCCTAGTATCTATTTTGAAAGGGTTCTTAGCAGTTACAGGGCTACTAGACTAAATAACTATCTGCATTAGCTCTCTTGAACCTCCAGATATGCTCTTCGTGCTGGTCTCTCCTCCTCTCTCTCTCTCTTTTAACTCGAATCTAAACACGATACCTTGATTTATTTATTGGGAAATTGTGCTGCTTTTGTTTTTGCTTTCTTTGCATCTCGTTTACAGGTCGTTAGGTTGCTACCATGTTGCAATGCTGGGTTTAGTTGATTCCGGGAGCTACAGTGCTGGGTTCAATTAGTGTTTCACAACAAAGTGTCCAATTATTGCAGAAATGTAAACTTTGTCAAGGTGAATAGTAGGAATATCGTCTTAAGCATTTGACATAAAAATTTATTTTACACTTGGACAATTTGTTTCACAATTAATGTCCCACTTCGTCTGAATTTCAGACAAGATGGAAAGACTCCTTAAATGTCACCTAGTGTCTAGATACATGCCTTGGTACTCACAGAATTATCAATAATTTACAATTAGTGTCATGAACATGATTTGAACATATCAATGATTTAAGATCAGTGTCATGAACAAAAATTAAACTCGAGTGTTATAACCGGTTACTAATGCAGTCAAACTCATCATATTCTTCAAACATGATCTGTCTATTTAATTTTTGAATTTTATCCTTCTCATGAGTTGTTCCAGAGTAGAAGATCACGTCGAGCAGAAGGTTTGGAAAGAGATCTAAAATAGTGTTAAAAGGGTATTGGTCAATATTAGATCTTGATTCTAGTGGTTAGTACATGGCTGATATAGGAGTGCCTTATAGATATATGTATTTGAATATTGATCCCTAGATTAGGAAAAAGAACACAAATAAAGTGTCATATATGGAAACAAAGGTTAAGTCAATTAGATCTCAACCGTACAATCTTGTAGTAGACATATTGTACATCACGTGGGTCAAATTCTGAGTGCATGTTATTAGTAAAGTGAATAATAATAAATCATATTTTTTATTACCATTTGATGTTCTTAGCACATTCATTAAATTCCTAGTCTGACCATTTTGTTCCTAAATTGATCATTGATCCAACTTTCATTTAAGTTCATTCATGATTTTGTGTAATTTAAGTTTATTTTGATATTTAGATAGAGAAAAAAGACTCTTCATATTGACATCATGTATTTATGATAGACATAAGCCTAACTGGTTGGCAGATATGACTTAAAATAAAAAGAATGTAGTACAATTGTGGACCAAATACTAATGTGACTACATGCGATAGTCGTTGATACACGCATCTTGAAGCTCTATATATTGTTTCAAGTGCACCTATGATATTAAACACATTCAATTTATGCTTAGGCTTCATTCCTGGTATAGTTGAGTGTTTTAACAAATGTGGCCTGAAATAAAATATTAGGTATTTAATAGAGGTGATGATCCACCGTTGTAGCAATTAAAATTATTGTTTTTTGTTCAATTATGCGACCTTTAATCATTCTTGGATTTCTTCCATTCAAAAAGTAAGGCTTAATTGATGACTTTATGAACATGTGTGTAGTAATTTGAAATAGGATCATCGGGAAATCTTCATGATGTACTAATATCACAATCTTTTGATGTCAATCCTCTACCCAACATGATTACTTTTTTTGTTTTTTTAATAATAAAAAATTCTTAATTGTGTACTTTTATAAATGTGTTGAAAGTAGATTAAATGTGGAACTAGTATGTCCTCACACCAATGTCACTCATACAAATAATATATATTACCGTTAGGGTCATCAATACTTTGAAATTTGATATCTTGGGATGCAATGTCACTCATACAAATAATATATATTACCGTTAGGGTCATCAATACTTTGAAATTTGATATCTTGGGATGTAGAGGTCCAACTTGCGATACAATCGTTTTCCACAACTCTAAAATAAATTTGCTTCAACCCATACCTCATGCGCCCTAATCCGACCGGCAGAGCCTGAGATCATAATGTCACGTGTAAAACAAAACAAACTACTTGCCTTTAATAATAGATTATTATTACAGCTTGGTCATAATGTGCCTAGCTTATTAACTTGGTCATAGGGGGGGGGCCGCACAGGGCCATTCAGTTGAAAAATGGGCACTTTTTAGTTGAGATTTTTTTCAACTGGGGGCCGCACAGGGAGGCTCATTTCAACTGTGAGAAAATTTCTCAACTGTGGTCCCACAGAGGAGAAAATTTCTCAACCTTGTCCCCCACACCTAATAATAACATAGTTGAGATTTAACACTATGAATCTCAACAAAACTCAATGGTGCCCCGACCCACCATTGAGTTTCATTTTTTAGAGGGCTTCCATGAATTGGATGTTAATTTGATCATCATCCATTTTTTTCCCTTTCTTCGTATTGCAATTCGAAATTGGTGCTTAATAAACTAGGGGCTTGAGGTACCAGTACCAATACTCTCACCCCATTATTATTCGGTCACCTCACCTCACCACTCGATCATATTATTAATAAAAATTAATAAAAATTATTACATTATTATATTATAAAATATTATTATACCATTAAATATTATTATATTATTAAATTATTAATATAAAAATATTCTATTACATATTATAAAATATGTATTCATTATATTTGTATTAGTAAATTTTGTATTATTGATATATTAACAATACTAGTACAAGGGAATTATGGTCATAAATGTGGTTTGAAATTTTTGAAACTAACTCATTTGTTATTAAATAGTGAACTATGGCATTTTTTCTTTACTGTTAGCTTAATCTATATTAATTTTATCACATATTTGGAACTACCAAAATTTATTGAAAGCATTTATTTATATGTGTTTTTTTTACTTATTTCATATTATTGGAAGTACCTTGTCCAGTGTAAGTAATGAAAATATGTAAGTTTTGGTATAAATATCAAATGTGAAAAAGGTACATTAATTTTAGGAACGGTTGTAACACGATAAAAGCAAGAAGGGTCAAAATATATAAATGTGATTTTATTATTAATTAGAGTAATAGTTTATTTTCAATGAAATTAAAAGATACAATAAATGTGTATAAGTAAAAGTCGGTTCCAAAATGATTTATATATACAAGTATATTGATGTTTAAACTAATATGATTTTTTATTGAATCCTCATAAGTGAGAGTTACTATAGATCATTTTAATCTGTGTCTGAATATACTTTTGTTGGATTCTTTCCATTATTATGGATTACTTAGATACCATGAGTCTTGAGGGGGAGCAGGGCATAAACTTGACACCCTAGCCAATAACACATGGGACACCCTGTCTTGAATTTTGGGTGTCGAAAGAACACCCTGCTTTAATTTTTGGGTGTCCCCAAAAGTTGCCTTAAAACTTTGGCATTCTCAACATATACACAAATTAATAAAAAAACAAATGACAATCTTGTAATTGCACTAACGAATCAAATAAAACTTTTCGTATTACAATTTATAGTGCAATCAAGCATGTTTACAAACGGCGACCTCTCATGTCACACCACTTTACCCAAACCTGTTCAAAATCAATGTTTTCTATAGGGATTTTTGCCATTGCAACTCTCATCTGTGCCTCCAAAGTCTCTAGTACTAAACTAGAACGTAAAGTAGACTTGATATGGTTTTGGGTAGAAAATCCTCTTTCACAAGAAGTTCATACTAGCGGAATGATTATAACAACTTGCCATAATTTGGTCATGTTGGGATATCTCCCAACATAGTCCAAATTAGAGGAATAAACCAACCATGCATGGTGCATTTTAAGGCCAAGACACGATATCGAAGTGTATCTAAAAAAACCTCTAAGCTCTCGATCTCAAACCGCGCTCATCAAAGAAGTTTCCCAAGGGACCACTTGCCTAAACTTCTCACAAAAGATGCATTTCAATCTGGTTTGGCCTAATACATCAATTGGTTTTACCCATGGATACTTGAATTTCCATTCACATCGGTAGTTTCTTGCTTTCATACTTCCCCGTCCGTCTAAAGTGGCCTCATGATCTAGGACTTCCATCAATCTTGCTCCTCAAGTAAAGATCGTGGTTGGTAGACTCTTGAAGCTCCACCTCCACTTGTATATTTTCTTGAGTATCTTCCGACCGCATTCTCGCATTGTGAGGGATTTATGTTTTCTCCATCCGCCCAATTGATGGAGCATTCAAGTCCACCCTAGGTCTTTTAATAAAACCCGCCAAAGTTGTTTGTTTTTCATCTCTTCTAGTTTTCTTCACGATCTACATACAAAAATCAACAAGTAAGTCAACATTTTAAACATGAAATACATAAGAATGATAAGATAGTATGTTTGAAAGGAGTAGAAAAAAAACACTAGTATACAACATGAGAATTTTCACAACAAAAACAAAGACATTAACTTTACTCCTTTAAGATGAGTCATGACTCATGAAATCAATCTTTATTATAAGATTACATGTTTATTTATTAGAAGACTAAGTATGTATTGTGTCGCTTTGACACACTCACAAAATCACAAAAGGTAGTAATTATCAATGTGACTATGTGAGTTTAGAGTAGTTACATTCTTACATGTGAGATAATTCATAAAGGAGTATGATGTGAAATTCACATGTTTCCCTTGTCCTTTCATCTCCCTTATTCTTTCTCACCCTTCTTCCTTATTACATAGATTACATGCTCGTTTATTAGAAGATTTCATGTTATCGCTTACAAATCCAAGCGTTAGCTCACCATGAAAACAAATACACAAAAACAACTCCACTCAGACAAACTTACGATACATCCACAAAGTGAAATTTTACATTCCAGTGGTGTTTGTATTGTGTATCTGCAATCAAAATTGTCTTTCAGCAAAAGCATAGAGATGGAGCTAACACAATGAGTCGTGTGATACTGTGATCAATACCTCTATAACATCAAAGAAATGGATAAGCTTTTCGCATCGTCTGGTCCCTCAATCCGGAACTATCCCTTCACCACTGCTCCAAAATCGCAATGTTAGATCATTTATACATTTGCAATACTACAAATTTAGAACTATTCAAGTTTGATATTCATATGAAGGTAAAATATAGGTAAAGCGAAAAAATTGATGATGCCAAACAACACTAAATCAACAGACGAAACACGATTGTTTTGGATGTGTTTAATAAAACACAGACAACTTATATCAACTTAGATCGGTTGTTATTTTTAAGAATAAAATTTCTTTGTAAGAATAAGAACAAAATTTGATCGAAAGAAAAGGTGAGTGATGTCTGATTAATCGCATACGTATCCATCCTGTTTGAAAAAGTCCATGTTGTTCTTGTATGTTAAACAATTCTTCTTCATTCAAAGTTTCACACACTAAGTCCTGCATTCTTGCAAGCTCCAACAGATTAAAGACACCAACGAAACCAAGAGGAAAGACGTAGCAATTCATTTACGCTATCAACAACAATATCTGCAGCCTTATTCGAATAGGCCTTATAGTATGTGGTGTCGATTTTCTTGGGAATGATGAGCGTCGTAATGTTGAATGACCTTTCTTCTAAAAACACAAACCATCGCGAGTATACCTTACATTGTAGAGAGCGGCCTACAAATAGTCAATCGTGCATGACCTTTCGAAAAAAACGCATTTTCAAAAAAAGACTTAGTTCTTGCATAAACAATCTTCACGCAATGTATTGTCGAAGGAAGTCCAAGATAGCTCACCAAATACTTGTCTCTATCGCTTCCTCTTTCGTTTGCTTTCGCATGAATCGCCGCCTCAGCCGCCTCTTGCTTTGCACTCGCATTCCTAATCCCTGGTGCGGGCGGTGAGAAAGTGACTGAGTCTCGCATATTGTGGCGGCGCCCATTCAATTTAGGGCATTGTGGGTGGGTGAATGGGTGAGTCAGTGAGTGGATCTGTGGATGAGTCTGTGAGTGAGTAGTGAGTGGCTATTCATTGCAGGGGCCAAGGGTGCAAGTCTTAGTGTTTTATTTTATTATAATTATTATTATTTTGGATAAACCTACAAAATTATTTAGGTACAAGGGACACCCTACTTTTTTTTTGGGTGTCAAAAGGACACCTTGTAAAAAAATTGGGTGTCCCCGGGGACACCCAATTTGAAATTTGGGTGTCTTAGGACACCTTTGGAGGCAAAATACACCCCCTGGGGTGTCAATTTTATGCCTTGAGGGGGAGAGAGATATTAAATTAGAAGATGAAGCAGAGGAGTCTCAAGAAGAGTGAGGGAATACTCAAATTGAACCAGACGTCAAAGGGAAAAAGAAAAGATTTATATGGAGTAAAGCCCAAGCACTCGCATTGATTGAGTTGAAAGAAGAGGAGTTCAAAGAAGAAAGTAAAGGTAAAAAGACATCTTTTAAGTCTAGAGAGTCCAAGTGGAAAAAAATTTTAAAATATTTGCAAGAAAAACCTTTATTTGGAAGTGCGGAACTTGATATGGATAAATTATGTCATAAATGGGATAATTTGATTAAGGATTTTAGAGCATACAAGAATTATATTGAGAAGACATCAGGAGGTGGTAATCCATGGGTGTTGAATAGAGAAGATCGGAAGAAAGCAAAACTACCCGCAACGATGGATCAAACAATGTACGACAATATGAATAGTTGGTTCGGAAAATGGAAAATTTATTGGTAATATACCAACGATTGATTCATTGATCAAAAAGATGAAGATGCAACACGTGGTGGGATGGACGTAGAAGGCGCGCGTGAGGAAATTGAAGTAGAAGAAACTTCAAAAGATAGAGAGACGACTAGAAAAAGAAAAGCCCACAATGAAGGTTCCAGCGGGCGTCTCAAAAAGGTAGATCGAGAAGTAGAAGACACTTTATACCAGTTAAAGGTAAGAGACCAACTCTTGAACGATAATCTTGCAGCACAATCAGATTTTCGGCAGACAATGCTTACAACCGAAGAAAAAAGATATCAAGAGGAGTCACAAGCCCGTCAAAGCATGTTGGATCTGGAACGCAGAAGTCTCACTCTTGATCAAGAAAGAAACAATCGACACGGAGCGCAGCTAGATGCTATCTTGACTGTTGTCAATAGTTTAGCACAATCGCTGGCTACAATTGCAAATTCCGTGAAAGAGAAACGTAGTGATGATTAAAAAAAAAATAGCATTTTAGATCTCATCTTAAGGATTATGTACTTGTCATTTTCAATGATCTCTAAAGGTTCAAGGATTGTGTTCATTTTTGTTTTTGAATAAAGGGTTGTGATTTATTTTTTCTTAATTAATTCCAAGTACTCGAATTTCATCTAGTATGAACTTGTATATATCTCAGTAGACATACATATGTCTTACTAACTCAATATAATCTAACCCCTAAACATTCCAAATGTTTTTTTTGTACACTATGAATGAAGGGCCTTAACTTTGAAGAGCCATAACTCGTCATTCAAATTTTGTTTTGAACCTTTTTGTACATTTCCAATTAAGGGCCTAAACTTTAAAAAATTCTTCAGCTAAATAATTAATTTTTTGAGGGCTAAATAATTTATTTATTGAGGCCTAAGTGACAAGTTTTTTTAGGGGCTAAATGACATATTTTTTGAGGAGTAAATAATAAGTTTTTGAGGGCTAATTATTAAATTTTTGAGGGTTAAATAATAATAATAATAATAATTTTTTATCTTAATACTCTAATTTGTGTTGAAATAGTCCAATATGTCTTGAAGTAATTTATATCAAAATAATGTAAATTGTGTCCAAACATTTGAACTTCACAAGATTACTATGGAATAAGGCAAAGGAAAAAATTGTGTCACAATTATCCAATTTATGTGAAATAATATTAAATACCTAATTTGTGTAAAAATAATTCAATAAGTTGAATGGAAAGAAAGAGGATGTGTTGATGAATTATGAAGTCTCATCCATTGCTTTATTTTCAACCGGATTTCTGTCATGGCCTACGATTGAAAAACAATCCAAGTTCGGTTGAAAATCTTCAATCGGATTTTTGAACTCAACTCGCTAGTACGGCCTCTGATTCGATTGAAAACTTTCAACCAATAGTTGAAAAACTCAACTAGCTAACTTCAACTCAACTCAACTGGACTCCCAGTCGCGCCCCCATAATGTGCCTAGCTTATTAACTTGGTCATAATGTGCCTTGAATTCTTTGAAGTAGGTATGGGCAGTGGGAATGAAGCCAATGAGGTTTTTTGACATCATCATGAACAATGCATCCTCACACAGTTGCAATGTTACGGTTAAATTGATGAATTAAACCAAATTTCTATTAGTAAGTTTTAACCAAGTTTTCTTTTATGATTTGATTATCTGGTTTCCCAACCAAGTTTTCACAAATACAATTGTTGTAGTACTAGTTCCCAGATATTTGTGAGAATTTTGTACAAATTTTGAATGATTAGAGTGTCAAAGCCATGTGATTCGTTTTTTTAAGTGTTGGACCAATTTTATGGTTGAGCTTCATGGAAGCTAGCACAACTACTTTAATTTTTAAGTCAAAAGTTGCACTTGCTTGAGTAGAAATTGTTTGGTCATGTCCGTCAATTCTTGATATTGATGACTCTTAGGAGCTTCCAACAACTGATTTGCACATAATTTGGAATATCACAAGCGAATTAAACACATTGATATTTTCTACCATCTAGATTAGAGAGCTCCAAACTAAAGGCATTTGAAACTATGAGTAATGTGGTATAAGTAGTAAAAACATGGTCTAAGTAAAGCTTGAGTGAAGCCATAGTGCCACTATGGCTTTCTTCATACCACATTTTGACTATTGTATCCTATAAGATATGCAACGGAGACATTTGTACTCAACCTATGATTTGGATTGTAATAATAAGTTGAACATTTGAAATTTAAAACTTGAAATTTAAAGCACCAAAGTTTGTATTATTTTAAATTTTCTTGACTTTCTAATTCAGGTGTAAAAAAATTTGATGTATAAAAATATGATCTATTTGGCGGCTACGGAAGCTTCTTTTTCCTTCCCACCCGACTCTTCTATCCATATACCTCTGCTTGATTGCCTACAGATTTTGTCTATCGGCCCATGCATCTTTTGCCGGCCCCACTCATTGCCGTGGACTTGTTGACCTTCTTACCTAGATGGATATTGTAGCGACAAATTGTGGAAGCTACATATTGCGTATCACAACAATTTGTTTCAAAATACCTTCCACATTTATTGTCACTACCACATACTATTAAAACAACTTAGAAAGGTTCTTGAAGGTTCTAAAAGTTTCTAAAAGTTCCTAGAAGGTCTTGGGTTGTGGAAGATTTCGGAGAACCTTCTATTGAGCTAATACATATACGAGTTGAGACTGAGGGCAATCTTAGTCTCGACTACACATCTTTTGGAGCTCTAGCTCACACCTCTTGGTATTGTTGTGTACTCTTTTTGTTAATTAGAGTCCCTTTTGAGTTAAACATAGAGTCCCTATTATGGTTCCATTTTCGTCTTGTGTCTTGTTTTCTCGTGCTCTGACATCTCCAATGGCTTATAGTGCACAAACAAAGTAGAACACATCCAAGATATGATCTATTTGTCGTTCTTTGCAATTCATTTGTTTAGAAGGTGGAGTTGTGCAAGAGAGTCGGAATGGAAACCTTTGGCTTAAATTATTTCGTGCATGCCACCTCCAATAATATATTAGGCGAGCTTCTAATTTTATACAATAATTTTTAAAACTATATCATATTAAATTTCCGAAGCAAGACGTTCTAAAGTGAGCTATATTTATTTTAGGATAAACTTTACACTTTTAAATTGAGGAAAAAGTACTTATTATCATTCAACATTTAAAAGCGTTTTTTAAAATGGACTCCCGCCAACTCAAAACACCATGATTTGGTTCAAACACCCATTTTACAATGATACCAAGATTTGATATTAATAAGTAATCCAGACCATCCAAATCATATTCAACTATATCAATGAGTAATCTAGACCATCGGAAAAATCAACCATTTTCAGCAAATCATGGTGTTTTTTGGAGAAGTAAGGAGTATATATAATTCCAAAATACTTGACACTAACACTTTTATTAAGTGGAATACAACATTTTATAATAGTCAAGCAAGGTTTTTAAATTTACACCGCAAAAGTTTTAGTTAGTCATATTAAAAAATTAAATTATTAATACCAAGGTTTATTGCATCAATAGGTTGGATTGGCATTTCTTGTGCATCTTTTTACCTATTATTCTAAGGTTAGGGAGATTCAAATATTGAAAAACATCAACTCGACAAAGGAAGTACGGCTGATTTATGTGCTCATTTACATATAAATTACATAAATGACATTTAGGGTTGCTTTACACTATGGACCATGAAGATTGACCATAGCCTTCTAAAATCAATGATTGGAGAGTAAAATGCTCTTGGTTCCATTTGGCTTTACAATACCTTGAAAAAAGAAGAGGGACCACTAACTTTGAGGTCCCCAAATTATGCTAAATTCTTTGTAGTGGATAATGGTTTCATGGTCTCCTTGATTATAGTTGAGTCAAAGCGTAAACACCAGCCGCAGAAATCCCAGTTCATTTGGTGGGCGGGTTATAGCCTGTAATCACTAGTTACGCGGTATTTCCCTCCCAAGCGGGGATTACAGGAAATTCATCCACGGAACCACTTCTCATTTAATTTCTCGATGATTTCTCGTTAATCAAGCAACGTTGACGTTGGACAATCACCGCCGTTTCGGATGATATGAAAATAAATCTCCCTCCTCGTCTGGTTCCGCCCTCCTCGTCGAGAGATTTATTTTCATATCAACCTCGTCGTGGGTGATTGCCCTATACAAATGCCTTGACTCAACTACAATCAAGAAGAGCATGAGCTCAAAAACCATTGATTGACTAGAGTTCAATTATTTAAAAAGAAATGAGGATAAAGGGGAGGGTAAAAAAGAGAATGATGGGGATTTATATTAAAAAATTGAGCATAAACTTGTCCGAGTCTAAATCCACTTTATACTAAAAGAGAGACCAAGACACTCAAAAAATTTAACTTGTCATGGTCACGGGTCTTGACCAAAAGCCATGACCATGAAAATGATTTTGAGTTTTTTGATCATGGCTCTTGGTCCATAGTGTAAAGGGACCCTTACACTTATTTGAACTTCCGACCTAATTTTTGTAGGTCTTTATGTACATCTGATTCACATTGATTTTAAAATAATTTACATTCTTTAGCATTCTAGACATAATAAGGACACCATCTACATAAATCAAACACTTTTTTCATTGGAGATTCAAGTTAGGCACATTAATATACATGTGGAAAACTCTCATCGCTCAAAATTTTGTTGATAACTTTGTACGGATGATAACTTTCCTTTACTCAAAGTTAGATTCTGGATAAATTATGGTTTTTACAATGAAAGGGACAAATCCGGACAAGTTAAGATAATCTAAAACTGACATTTTTCAAAATTGTGAGGAGTTTTGAAGCATGCTTTGTCTTGTTGGAAAGATATGGAAATTTTTGCTATACATAATGCATATAACTTTATACTTCAAAAAATGAGTAGATAGGAGTGTGGAGGCAAAACGGCCATCGTATGGCTTTTTTTTACTACTTATGATGAATTACATCAACTTTCTAGTTGGAAGTTTTTTTATCTCGATAGATAGTATTGGATCTGCAATGATGTTTCTATATTGAAAAATTTGAAAAAATAACATAATTCTTATGGAGCAATATCTCCTTCTTCCACTCTTGGTTGAATCATATTCCAATTATATTCTCGTTCATGCGGTACGAATCTTTACTCAATCGAAGATGTGATTTAAATTTGGCATCCATTTTAGTGGAAAGGGTCTTGTTTGAGTTGTTTAACTTTGCGAAATTTGGGGTGCTTTTCACCATTGCAAGGCTATTGTTTGAGCTAAGAATTTTTTTTATGATGTTACATGGCACAAGGGTATTTTTGAGATGCAGGTAAGGGCTTTTCCCAACGTAGTGGCTAAAGTGAGAGGACCGGCTACATTTAGCCAGACAAACGTCATTTTTCTTTCCCAACGGATTGGCTAAACGACTTGCTACCTGTGGCGGCGTGCTAGAGAAACACTCTAGACCTGCCACATGTGGGGGCCAACTACATCCCTGCTACCAATGCCCCCCTCCCTCCATATTAGAACCCAAAGTACTTTTTAAATGAATTTCTTCATAGTTGCGATGCTTCATCTTCTTTTCATTTTTTGAGCTTCTATTTTATTTTATTTTTCTTTTTTCTTTTTTTTTAAGCATCTTTCTACAGTCTTCATTTTTTCAAGCGTCTTTCTATTTTCTTTGATTTCTCAATGTCTTAAGAATATAAAACAAGTCTTGGTCATTTGGTAAGTTCTTTTAGCTAGTTCATTTGGAAATAGGTGTGAATTCAAAGAGGTGCTACATTCACAACCCCTCCTCCTTGGCTACATTTAACAAGTCCTTTAGTCAGGCAGTTGTTAGTTATATTAAAGGCTTGAGTTATAAATACCAAGGAACTATGGGGGTTGAAGGCTCATTGAGGTAATGTCACCAATTACCAAATATGTTTCATTTCTGACATATTACCAGATTTTGGAATACACTTGCTTTGACTATAAAGAGCTTTTAATTTGCTTTGACTATAAAGAATATACAATTTAGGACAACAACGGTCATATAAACAACTAACACCAATAAATAAAGGCATGTAGTCATGTCACCCAGATTTGCATCTTTTTAAAGCTTGTACAAGCTAAAGTTAGTTCCATCAAATGTAGTGATGATTTCATCTTAGTCTTCATTTATTTTACGTGTCAAGTTGATTTACGAGGGCAGATATTCTTATAATGTGCGTGTCAGGTTGATTTACGAGAGCAGATATTCTTATAACGTGCATGACTATATAGTAATGACATTTACTCGTATTGGTAGGACTACATTTATCTCAACAAAGAAAAAAATTTCAAAAATATGCACGATTATACATTGATGAATGATGGCCTCAAACCCGAATTGGTAGGACTACATTCATTTCAAAAGCTATAATACCATATCATTATGATTGCTATTGATGTGATCTGAAACTAAAGTAAATACATTGGTAGATAAGCTTTCAAAAATGGCATTGTTGTCAAATCCTGACCAAAATAGTAAGATGAAGATTGCCTTGCTAAAAACTTTATATTAACAATCAATATGTAGCAATAAACAATTTTCATACCTGAATTTAAATGACATTTGTGCACAAATGGATAAGCCTACTAGTTAACAATCACTTCCTATTATTAAGCTATGAGTCTGATAGGAAATACTAATAATATCAATCAATAAAGATAAATAATATGTAATTCACTCAATCTAATTGTATCAAGCAATCCTTATTAGATGATAGTAATTATTGTTGTTGCATTTCACAATTACTTTGATCATGTGACAAACTTACTTATTTGAATACTTCACATTTTGAAAAAGTTCATGGTAGTTACTTTAATTTACATCATCTCATTCTAAAAAGATGTGCAAAGTTGGGAAATATTCTTACCTATTCGTGTAATTAATTTGGTCAACTTTCTTGACTACACTTTTATTCTCTTTGGTTTGGATTCTTCTTACAAATATATGTGGTTTGTGTTTAGTGTTACCCTCATGAATTCTTTGAGAAAAAATCTACACTATTTTGTAGTGTGGGTTTTATTTATATGTATGAAAAATATCATTTGTTTTTAAAGTGGTCATATACCAGAATTTACTTAAATCATTTAAACCAAAATGTATATTATTGTAATCAAAATGCACAATTTGCACTTCAAGTGTTTTCACTCACAAATGAACCATTTAACATATACGGGTGATGATAAACTATTCAACGAATTGGTCTGTCGTTATAGGTGACGAAAATATTTAGTAAGGTACATTGAGCATAGCTCATACAAAATGGATGAAAATTATTATTCATCTTCATTCACATTTAAAAATATTGTACATATATTATTTGAGATTGAATTGCATTTCTCAGATAGAAAAAAATGTCTAGATACTCAAAATCAAGAATTATGAATAATATAGATTTAACGTTACGGATTATAACAATTTAATCCTATCATTTTCAAAAAGTAAAGTCTAATAACCACTCTACACAAATTTTTGCTTATCACAAACAAATCATTTCACAAATTCATATTAATCAACATGGCAATAAACTGTAATTAAAATATCTCATCCATATACTATAACACTCTTCATTGCAGATAGATAGAAAGATAGATAGAAACTCCGGTCCCTTTCTAAGGGGCCAACGTGAATGAAGTGTCCGTTCGTAATGCTAATATCCCGATGGCCACCGGACAAGGGGAAATTGGAACAATACTACTTCCCCCTCTCGAGGGTGGACACTATAACTACGCTAGTTTCTAGCCTAGTTATTAATGCCTTGAAGATACTTGACATAGTATCCCCCCAAAGGGCTTTGAGGTACCCATACAACAAGGTCCAAAGACCCCCCACAATAGTTGGGTGGACTATAGTGGTGAGCACCACGCCGGCATGGGGAATAGAACCCACAACCTCCTCATTGGGGGCCTAAGCCCTTACCACCAAGCCAAGGCTTGTGGTGCCTCTCTTCATTGCACTCATGGAAATGCATATCCAAATCAACTCGTATCCACAAAAATGATGATAAAACACAAACAAGTTATTTTCAACAATTCAAATATCCCTCATAGATTGATTGCTCAAAAAACTTCAAAGGTTGCACAAAGAACTTCTCCTTATAGTAGAATGGTCCCATAATAGAGCTCCAGTACTCTTCACTCACAGGTACATAATTAGCTCCTCCATACAATAGTACCATGTAGTACTCATTACAAACATTATAGAGTGGGACATTATGGCACCATTTTAGAAAACATCTATATATCCAACTTCAGAAATTCATAACTCATCGTAGAAGATTTTTAAAATGATGATTCCACATGTTGTGTCTTTCCACTAATGCACACAAATTGCTTGCTCCCGTAACATCCCTATAGATTTTCCGTGCTGAAAATCGAGCTTGTATTGAGTACCTTAATGTATCCATCACATACGCACCACAAGCCTTGGCTTGGTGGTAAGGTACATGGCCCCGAATTAGAAATTTACGGGTTCTACTCCCCATGCCGGCGTGGTGCTCACCACCGTAGTCCATCCAACTATGGTGGGGATCTTTGATCTTGTTGTATGGGTATCTCAAAGCCATTTGGAGGACTAGCATGGGGGGTCCAATCTCATTGGCTAATGGGGGCTCCGAGAAAGGCTCGTAGCACTGAAATACGGGGGTCCCTCCAAAGGGGTTAGTAGTCCTGCCACTAGTGTGATGACCTCCGGGCATAACACTCTATTTACGCCAGCCTCTGAATAGGTTGGAGTTCCTCTTCTTCTATCATACATATTCAAATCAAAAAAGTGATGATCCTCAACTCAAGACCGGCGTCTCTATCGAGGCGAATCCAGTGGAATGAGCCCCACTCTCTCCTCTCCAGTCAGACAGCTTACTTTGTTGCTTGCCAAGACTGAGGCAGCATTGAATAGTAAGCTTCTTCTTCATCATGTGCTCTTTCTCATATGAACAATGAGGTCCAGGCTTTTCATTATGAAAAAAGCGAATCGGCTATTGAAGCAATGGACTCTTTCGATTGCTTTCAATGGCTATCATGGATATTTCAGAAAGGAGATGGTTGTGTCACGGCTGTTTCTATCAGATCGCTCAGTCCTCGAAATTCTCCCTCACTCTGCTTTTTCCCTTCATGAAGTTATGAGACTCTGAAGCTTCCTTTTGTTTTTCTAAGAACCCATCAATTGTAACGCTCTTCCCCCTCTTTTTAATGAGTGACGCTTTTCTCACATGTGTGTTGAGAGATGAATCCAATGCAACAAAAGAATGTGTTTCTATGACGAAGGTTTGGATTTGTAGCATTCTTTTTGGGTGAACGTCATGTTTTCTTATTGAGATCAATGCGAGAGGGTTTAGTATACGACCAATGGGATCTTTTGGAGGTTTCTAATTTTGATTTTTGAATATTTGGAGTTGGAATTTTTTTAGCTTTTGATTTGGTCTTAGTGTGGAGTAAGGTTGTTTGTACCTTTACGTAAAAGCCCATGTTCCTCTAGTGTTGTTTACATAGGTCTACTAGGGTTTGGATTTATTTTATGTGTAAATAAGATGATAAATAGACATTCTTGTTGAAGAGTGAATTCAATAGTTTGAATTTTTGAAAAATAGAATTTTGTGGAGTTACTAGGTATAGTTCAAAGGTGAGAATATACATTTAGTTTGAGAGGGATATTTGGAACGTTTTGTTGGAATCAACTGGATAGGGTTTGACTCAATTTAGACATGTCAGTTTCAATATGCAAACTGTTTGTTGGGTCAAACAACTCGATTCCTAGTATAGATTTTTTACAAGCCACATTTTGATTCGGCATCTGCAGATTGACAGGGACATCTCGATTGATTGGTTGAAGTTGATTGCATGGGGTTTAAACTCAATCTAGTGATGAAATATCAATATGCAAAATGTTTATTGGGTCGGACAAATTGATTCCTAGTACAAATTTTTGATAAGCCTTTATTTTGACTCCACATTGACATCCTTGTCCAAATATATCTTATTGTTGTAGTTTGAATAACTTGTTTATGATATATTTTTAATACGCTATCAACAACATCATTCGCTTAAGCAATCTGCCAAATCCACTTGCCTCTATTATAACTTACTATTTACAAAAATAGCAATTTTGATAACATCGTATTGTAACTACAAGCAGTATATATTTGCTAAGGATTTTTTGCTTCGCAAAACTAAATACCTCCTTTAAATTGTTCACTTTTCGAAACCACCTTGCTATTCTAATTTACATATCTAAAAAAAAAGATCATACCATATCTCATTTCTAATGTAGTTGTAATGAATCGTATCCTAGACAATGGTGTCATTTTTGAAATCATTCTTTCAATCAATACGCCTTTCTTTGAACTTCATTCCACGTGGGTAGTAATAAGGATGATTTGGCCCTCGATTAAGTAATAATCTGTAGAAACAACATGTTTTTCTTCCTTTTTGGTACGAAAGAATTTAAGAGTTGTTTTTTATTGCAAGGAAGTGAATGAATCTCGAGGAATATATTAGTGAAGATCTTTGTAATGATTACACATGTACAAAATATATATGAAAATGTTCTGATGATAGTATTTTATTCCTGAATGCCGTCAAAATTTGAACTTTTGCTCTTAAACGTCCATGGCTATTTTTCACCAAAACATTCCATTAAAAATTAAAAAAAGGAAAAAAGAAAAAAAAGAGCTGTAGATGAAAATTAAGATACATTATTTAAATTTCAACCGTGAAAACTTGTAGTATACTTGTTGCAAGGAACTATGGGGTAAGCGTTCCTAGTAGCTACCAAGGAGGATGGAGGAGGGGTAATGAGCCCCCTAATTTTTTGATGTATAGACATTAAATGCCAAGGAGTAGGCTTCCAAGGGTAACTTGGGGTCGCAGACCTCAAATTTGAATTCAAAATGATCAAAAACAGCCTTGGGAGGTCCACACAGATTCTAGGGTGCCTCCTTGCTAGCTTCCACAAACCATTGCCCGGAACTATGGGGGAGTTGAAGGCTCATTGAATTAAACACAAAGCCATTTTCACGAACGCTTCAAAGAACGCTTTTGCTTTGTCAGATCTCTCACTCAATACACATCATGACAACATCCCTTCCTGAACCTATGGGACGTGATTCTTTCCATTTATGGAACAATTCTAATCATGTGCATAGGAACGCTAAAAAAACTAATTTTTTAAAAAATGAGAAATATTACGTCTTTTTGGGCGAACGTAGTATTTTCCAGGATGATGGCGTGGGTGCGACGGATTTGATGGAAGAGCATGTCCTGAAAAGGAGGCCTGGAAGGGGTAGCCGAGTGCGGAGTATTATAATACATAATCGTTGTGCGACGACAACCAAATCTCAGCGCCCATACTCCAGCTCTGGACACTAGCGGACAGAAGACCAGTAACAGAATGGGCATCCGCCCTCATGGGTCAACAGCAGCTCCGCTTTATTTGGATATTATGCCATTGGGTGATGGCTCCACCCCCTGAAGGAGGCCATATCTGTCGAAAAGAGCCCTGGGTCTGGTCTGCCCCTTATTTTGCTATATTTAGCTCGTGTGATGTTGAAACCTTTCGCAGGTTGTAGATTGTTTACAAAGCTTTCCGAAAAGTCATTTCTTGCTTCGGAATTCCCCATACTTTAGGAGATAATCTCGGTCAAAGTTTGGAAACGGGCAGCCGAAAATTGGATCACAACATCTTTTGGACTTGGGCATCATGAATAGTGCACTTTTTGAACTTGGGCATCATGAATGAACCAATCGATGATGAGCTTGCAACCTCATGCAAGGTTATGTTTAACCCCAACCTTGCCTACCACAATCCTTTCAAAGCACGAAATTACTCATACAGATTGGGATTTGAATTGTAAAATTTTAGTTTTTGGAATGCATCGTGAGAGGGTGACGAGTTTGACATCAAAATATAAGTGAAAAGTTGAGTACGGTGAGAGCTATAGAGTAGATTCTGTTGGAAATACGCCCCTTGGGCGTTAAATCCATGAAAGTTTAGTTTGAAAATTGATTTTGAAAAATCCAACCATAGAATCTTGCTTGTAATTTTCTAATTAGTGTGCGTGCCAATTTCTGTCACATTTCATTGTATGCATCTTGAGAAATATTGAGTCCAAGTTTTAGTTTTTGCAAGGACAAGCAAATTTTTTGGACTCTACGATTTCAGTTGTCCATAATTGGCTAAAGCTTTGATAAAGGTGCTTCTATGATACCAAAAAAAAGAAAAGAAATACAAAAATAGAGAGTGTTTCTCGTTTTATTTCTACCACTGATGGATATATTCTACTTGGGAAATATTCTTTGTGGAAGGTTGTGCTACCAAGTTCTAGCTAATAGAGTATCTTGTAAAAAAGATTGCACAATTTGTATTATGACTTGTGGGCATTTAATCAAGGATAGGTGAACAAAATCAACAAATGTTTATTCAAGACAACCTCAAGAGAAGGCATAGGATCCTCATCTTCCTTCTTCAAAAGAGGTCACTTCACTCTAAACGACATCATCAAGTCATTTTTATAAGGTAGTTTGGTTCTAAAGACATTCAAAGTATAGTTGTGTTGTTTTAATTGCGCTCATGACTTTTGGAGAAGAATAAACAAAGTGATATAATATAAGAGAATGTAGCTTGTTAAGCTAGACTATATCTATCAAAATATATTATGTCTTCCTCAAGTCTAAACGATGATAATATTTTATTTTGTAGGATATGACTTTATCCACAAAACTTCAACTCATGTAAATCCTTAGGTTGTAATTCAACATTTTGATGATATCAAATACATTTTGGTGCAAGGAATTTACTTTTGTACCTTTTTTCCGGTGAACAAATTGGGGAAGTTCTCAATATTGCAAGACTATCATTGAAGCCAAAGAATTCATCTTTTGTAATATGGGTAATCTTGAGATGAATATGAAACAACTCACTAATGGATGATTGCTCAAGGAATGAATTCTTCAATAGCATTTTAACATCAAGGTGAATGTTATGGAATTTCATAATTCTAGCTCTAATACATTATGATATTACGAGCTATGCACACTCAAGACTTTAAATTTGATAGTATGAAAATTAACATTCAAAATTTTAAACTAGGAACAAATTGAGACCTTTTGGGGTTAGACAACTATCAAACTTCTGAGCAAACTTTGCCTTATGTTTCGTGAGTGTATCAAGTGTGAGCCTTGTCTTAGGGATTTTTTGTGTTGGATTAGGTTTATGAAAGTGGCTATGTAGGTGAAAACTATTGAACGCAAAACTACTTACTTTAGAACATTTAAGTTCATTTCTAAAGTCTACCGAGTCCCAAAATGGGTCGATTTTACCTTGAACATGTTTGAATTCATACAAATTTTACACTATGAAGTTGAAATTTATGGAAATAGTAGAGTTTTCTCATATCTCTTCAACAAGATCATTTGTGCTTAGGGTTTAGGGTTTCATGTTTAGGGTTCATATGGGGAGTGAGAGTTGTTAGGAAGGGTGGTTCTCAATAACACCCTCGAACCAAAAAAATCCATGAGAAATAATTCTTCGCCCAAATGATGGCCTTGCAATGGTGAAAACTCCCATAAAATTTCATAGCAGAAAAATAGTCCAAAATTTGACTCTAATCCTTATCTTTGATACTTCTTTTATTTTTTTCAAGGTTTTTACCATATGAACTAGACTCAAATTGGAACCCATTTCATAAAACAAAGTCAAAAATTAACATTCGATAAATAGGATGTAGATCTTCAAAAATCATCCATTTATTCACTTTCTTCATTGTAGAAACATCATTGCAAATCCAATACCAAAGTAATATGGATCGAAAATCTTCCAGCTACCACGTTCTTAGCATCTAGATTCTGTAAAAGAAACTTCAAAACAACATCTTCTTGCTTTCCCATAATTGCCTTCCAATGGTAAAACATGCCCCATGTTTCAAAACTCACTCCCTTCACTAAAACCCATACCATTTATTCATTCTTTCTTGTTTGAATCTACAAATTTCACCACACAAACCACACTTGATTTGGAACCCAACCCAAGTAATTTCATCCAAAACAAACTCATAATGCAAAAGTCATAATTCTTTAAAGTTTCAGCCCTTCATCCACAACGTCGTTTTTCAACATTCCACACGTTTAGGTTAAAAACTTCTCGACACACTTTGTTTTAATCGCCACTTTTCTAGTACAGAAAGATATTTTGTAATTAAGGAAAGATACTTCATGACATGCACCTACCTTACATGCCATTGATGTTCTTTTTGCATGTTGTTGTTGTTGGCACACCTCCTCGATGAAACAAACAAACCCATGGTGGTAAGGTAGTCAGACCTAAAACCGACAGGCGACCAATAACCGATCAAGCCCAATTCCTAGATTTGAAAGAACAGATGTACCTCATTTGTATATTTGAGCATGTATTCGGCTTTAGGTTCCAAGCAACTTTTCACTTAAAATAATTATAACTATTTGAATAATGCAAATAAAATCACAAACTTTTTGCATTCAACAAGAACCTTCTATTTGCACATATGAAAAATTCTAAAAATATATATATATATACCTTAATATCATGTGCTAAAATCCTTAAGTTGTCGGTTATAGGTGCCTCTACCTTAGTAGCTAGAAAACACTTTTTTCTATAGTTGTGCGAAGAAGAAGAACATGATGTTGGTAGAATTTCTGTCATGAGAACATTCCGCCACAAGATGCTGGCTGGAATATGAGTGGTTGGATTTCACCACTCACAAATGATTAGTCCCAAAAACAAGGACCCAATGAGTTAATAAATTAAATCAAAATGGGGGTGAAAAAGAGGGGTTCAGGCTTTTGGCAGGAGGACATGATCAGTGTTTGTTTATTGGCTGTAGTTAGAGCTGTATACCTGTACCAACGTTTGAAGACCCAATTGAAAAAGTTGTACCTGGAGGTGACCAATTGTTGATTTTAATATCTTTGAAGTGGCACACGATCTTCTTCTTTTTTCGATAAAAAAGAATTTTATCTTTGAACAATGTTTGAGAATAAGGGCCGGTTTACACCACGGTGGAGAAGGCCATCGGTCGGTCAAGAATTTCAGTTTCTACCAAGTGCCTCCATTTCAACCAATAACATTTGAGATTTCTTCTTGATTTCTTGACTGGTGGACTTCTCCACCGTAGTGTGAACAAGGGCATCGCAACAAGGATGCCAATGGCATTGTCGAGGGAGGTCAACAAAAATGGGAGGTTTTGGCCACAAGAAAGAGGTATTATACTTCAAAGGGCGTGGCAAGGATGTTCCAACTACGGGGGTCAATATTTGGAGTCATAGTTTATGCTTGGTTTCATTTCATTTTAGACTAATGATAATTATGGCTGCCTAGGTCGATTAATCACGGATAAACATGAGAAATGTGACTTCCACTTAGAGTAGTTAACAACATCTTCGCAACTTTGGGGGGTTATTTCTAGACAAGTTGAGTCGTGACTTCCATCTTCTTAGAGTCACTTACACTATGGACCATGAAGATTGACCATTGCCTTTTAAAATCTGTGATTGGAGAGTAAAGGGCTCTTGGTCTCATTTGGCTTCATACTACCTTGAAAAAAGGAGAATGACAACTAACTTTGAGGTCCCCAAAGTATGCTGAACTTTCCATAGTGGATAATGTTTTCATGGTCTCCTCGATTATAGTTGAGTCGAATTAAATACCTCGACTCAACTACAATTAAGGAGACCATGAGGCTCAAAAATCATTGTTTGGTTGGGGTTCAAATTATCCTAGAAAGAAAGCAGGAAAAAGAAGAGGGTAAAAGAGAGAATGATGAGGATTTATATTAGAGAATTAAGCTTAAACTTGTCCTAGTCCAAATCCAATTTACACAACAAGAGTGCCCAAGCCACTCAAATTTTCATTTTTATTTATCATGGTATGGGCTCTTAGCCAAGAGCCGTGATCACGAAAATGATTTTAATTTTTTTGGTCATGGCTCTTGGTCCATAGTGTAAAAGGGACCCTTAGCAACATTGGTTGGCTGGTCCATGAGCACTCTCTGACACACTTATCATTTAAAAAAATATATATGTCGTGCTCATAGTGTTTGCATTGGCTTGATACAACAACAAGCAACATTTCAAGCAACAAAGTCTTGCACTCCAAAGTTGGTTTGTCGTCCTTGTTTACCTTGCCTCGATTGGAGATGCCCTAAGTGTAGTATCTTATGCAAGTGTTGGGCCCTGGTGTTGTGTGAAAAGTTTGATATCATTGTGAGTTATTAAGAAATATACATGGGTTGATGGGGATCTTATGTAGTGTTACGAGTTTTTTTGATGGTACATAGTGAGAGCAACACTTTTGTTGTTGCAATTTGGAGACCTACCACGAGTATATTTGCCGTTTTCTAGAAATTTTGAACACATGATGGAGCTTGCAATCCAACTCTTCTAACTCAATGAAATTTTGAGTGACACTAACAACTACAATTAACACATGAAGTTACATTGCACCTCTTCCGATGCAAGGTGGGAATGATTTATTTTGCTCAAAGTTGAAATAGATTTTTTTTACCTTTGGTGTAAGATGAGAAGGTAGTGTTGTAGGGGTCCACAAAACCATTATTGAAAGTAAATTTTTCTTGACACTCTTCATATACGCAAGTTTGTATATGATTATGCACTTCTTACCTCATAGGACTTGAATATTTTAGAGAGAACCTTCAATATCTACATGGGGGTATACTAAAACTTAGCTATAGATTTGTCACAACATGATCCCCATGCTAATGGCAAACCCCATTTCTTTGAAGGTGACAATGACTCTTATGCAAGTTAGAGTCATTCAACTTGTCATATAACATAGTTATTTACTACTTTAAATTACAAGTTACAAATCCATACCACAAAGAGGGTTCCCCATTTTTATTCTCAAAGAATTCTCTCTAACTTGAGCACACTTTTTAGTAGATCATTCTTTTGGGAAGATATCAACGTTTACGCAATGGTTTCATTAGTTATTATCTTATTATCCACTACCTAAACAAGGTACTATGGAGAAAGAAGGTGAGGTGACACATGCACATGATTGACAAGGACTTGGCATCTTAAGCATCATTCTCCACTGATTAGACATAGAGCATTTGACTAATTTAGATACTTGTGTCACATAGCTCCTGGTGGATCACCTTTTTCACATCAATCGAACCATGAAAAGGAAATGACCTACATCTGACCAATTCTTTGTTCTCCCTCACTCTTCTTAAAGGTAGTATATGAACTAACCGACAAACCCACAAGTGTGCACCACGACTAAGGTACAATGCTCCAAAATCTGTCCGACGCCAAAACTCTTACGTAGCGTGATGCAAGTAGGAAATACATCATAGCCTTCCCTTTCATTTTTTGATGTACTGAAGGTGTACCTTTCATACTGAACACTTTTTGGTGCCCCTATGGCTTCTACTTCCAGAATTCATAACTAATTCAAGATGTACGAAAAAATGTAACTCCAATTAATATGCGTTTCAACAAATTTTACACATATACTAAAATTGATTCCTTTGATCGCCTCCCACCGAGATAATCAATCTAAAAATTGAGCGCTTATTGAGCACACTACCTTAGAATCATAGTCACAAGTGTTCACCATGACTAATCCACCCAACTATGGTCAGGGGTTCTTAACCCATAAAGGTCCAAGAAAGCGGAAATCGCTTTTTGGAATTTCCGTAGGGAGAAAATTCAGCCAACTTTGACCATTATAATCTCAAAATTGGAGAAAAATTAACGATTCAAATTTGACATTCGAGAAAAGGGTCAAGTTAACTTCAAGATCCTACGGTTGGATCTTCTAATCAATGCTTAGATTGAGTTTCTTTGCACTTGAAGTAGAAGAAGGTTCTTTTTGATAATTTAAACAATTTTGTATCAAGGACCTTTAGGGGTTAAACCTCGTTGTATGGGTACCTCAAAGCCCTTTGAAGGATACCATGTCGGGTATCTCTAAGGCACTACACTGAATAGGTAGATTAGTGTTTGATTTTTATAAGATTTGAAAATGCTATAAGTTTTTACTTCTGGTAAAAAAATTTACCAAGAGTATTGACTCCAATCCTCCGGAAGGATCCACATCTTGGTGGATGTAGAGGGTAATTTTTTTGACCAACAGTAAAAACTTATAACATGTTTATATAAATTAGTGTATTTAACACTAATCTACCTATTTAGTGTAGTGACTAGGTAGGAATTAGCATAGTGTTCACCCCGAGAGGGTTTAGTAGTCCTACCATTGATGTAATGACCTCCAAGCAAACTACATTCAAAGATAAGTGGAACAAACACTCTATTCACGCTGATCTCTTGGAGTTTTGCTTTCTTTCACCATGACTAGAAACACAGTCACATTTCCCTCTGTGGTGAAAACCCTCCCCCAGGAACAAAGCAAAGCGGATTGAGTGTCGAGGGCGCGGATTGGAGGCATAACGGGGGCACTTCTGACGCTTCCCGACCGTCCATGCGCAGCGGCACGGCACGAGCACGGCAGCAGTGACTCACAGCCCCGCGAGATCCCGGCCAACAGGGGGAAGCACCTCCGGGGCCCGCCTTCAGCAGCACCCCACCTCTACTCCCTAAATATAACCCAAATATCAAACACCAAAAACAAAGCAACGCACTCCAATCTTTGACTCAACGCTTGTTTTTCGAGATTTGCATTCCCCTTTTAGTAACCCCAAGGATCTTCACTCTAGCCCCCCTTTTGCTTTGTAGCCCTCCCTCTCCCCTCTCCAACAAATGCTCCTCGCCCATCACCCATCTCCTGATTATTATTCTCACCATTTCTCACTTCTCTCACCAACGATTCCTCCTCCCTTGCAGCAAACTGCAGTGATCGTGGTCATGTGGCCGCCATCGCCCGCTCCTCCTTTACCTCACAACCAGTAGTGGCAGCAGCAGCAGCAGCAACGACTACCACCACGAAGAGCAAGAGTAGTAGTACTAGCTTGAAACTGGGACGAAGCTCACCGCAAGATTCTTTGTCCCCTCCTCCTCCTCCAAGTAAGAAACAGCGACCGATGTCGCCGCCCACTACGCTCGTTCCGCGATGTCAAGTGGAGAATTGCAAGGCCGACTTAAGCGGCTGCAAAGACTACCACAAACGGCACAAAGTCTGCGAGATGCACTCCAAAGCACCGAAAGTCATCGCCAACGGCATCGAGCAGCGATTCTGCCAACAGTGCTCCAGGTACTACTCATCATCCCTCCCATTTTGCTGATTCCTCCTCACCCTTGCTGTGTGTTAGGTTTTTTGATTCGATCGATGGATGTTGATTGATGGCAGGTTTCATTTGTTGAAGGAGTTTGATGAGGGGAAGCGGAGTTGTAGAAGGAGACTAGCAGGGCACAATGAGCGGCGAAGAAAGCCGCATCCTGAGCCGCATTCGTTTTTCCAACTCAGCAACGCAGGATTCTTGCACCGGGAGATTTCGACTTCCACTTTGAGTGGTGTCGGTTCTCCGTTATACTCTCTGCTTTCTCCTTCACCAGGTTGGTTAGCTTGATTACGATTCACCCTAAGCTACTACTTCAGATTTTTTCGGTCGTGACAAGAGTTTTCAGTTCATCATCCTACGTCTGTTTGTTTGCTAAGAATTGCGTGGTGATGCGTTTCAGAAGATATCAAGCCGTCTAGTCTCTTGCACCCTCACCGTGGCTCATTCCTCAACACTCTCGATTCGTACACCAGCGCCTCCAACTCTTTCTCTTTCAAGAACAGAAACTATATTACAGTTTGTTTGTGTGTTTTTGTGGTTTTGGTATTAATTGTTGTATTTTGAGCTTTGAAGTTTGCTTCAAGTTTTATTTTTTTATTAGATTGAAGCTTTGTGTAACTCATGAGTTTCATTGCAAAATCATTCTTTGAAGTTATTTGTGATGTGACAAACTTACTTATCCAAATACTTCACATTTTGAAAAAGTTCATGGTCGTTACTTTTATTTAAATCATCTCATTCTAAAAAGATGTGCAAAGTTGGGAAATATTCATATCTATACATGTAATTAATTTGGTCAACTTGCTTGAATACACTTTTTAACTGTTTGGTTTGGATTATTTTTACAAATATGTGGTACTTGTGTCTAGTGTTACCTTCTTGATTTTTTAAGACAGAAACTACATAATTTTGTGATTTGGGTTTTACCTATATGTATGAAGAATATCATTTGTTTTTAAAGCGGTCATATATTAAATTTTCTTGAATCATCCAAACCAAAATGGATATAATTGTAACAGAAACAACAATTTGCACTTCAAGTGTTTTCACTCACAAATAATCCATTTAACGTATAGGGGTGATGATAACCATTTGATGTATTGGTCCTTCATTATAGGTGACAAAAATATTCAGTAAGATACATTGAGTAGAGCTCATGCAAATTCGATGCAAATTATTATTCATCTTCATTCACATGTAAAAACATCCTAAATATATTATTTAAGATCGAATTGCATCTTTCAAATAGAAAAACATGTCTAGATATTGAAAACCAAGAATTATGAATAATATAAATCTGGAGTTTACTAATCGTAACAATCCAATTCTACCTTTTTTGAAAGTGAAGTCTAATAACCATTCTACACAACTTGTAGCTTATCACAAACAAAATCATTCCATAAATTCATATTAACCAATAAGGCACTGCACTACAATTAAAATGCCTCATCCATGTACTATATCACTCTTCATTGCACTCATGGGAAGGTATATCCAAATCAACTCACATCCAAAAAAATTATGATAAAACACCAACATGAGTTATTTTCAACAATTCAAATATCCCACAAAGATTGAATGCTCAAAAACTTCAAAGGTTGCACAAAGAACTTCTTAATATAGTAGAATTGCCTAAAATAGAACACATCCCATAATAGAGCTTCAATTCACTCAGAGGTACATAATTAGCTTCTCCATACAATAGTACCATGTAGTACTCATTGCAAACATCATAGGGTGGGACATTAAGGCATCATTTTAGAAAATATCTATATATAGAACTTCAAAAATCCTTAACTCATTGTAAAAGAGTCCAAAATTGATGATTCCACATGCTATATTGATCCACTAATGCACACAAATTGCTTGCTCCTGTAACATCCCTCTAGATTTTCCGCGCTGAAAATCAAGCCACTATTGAGCACCTTACTATATCCATCACCTAGGCACCAAAAGCCTTGGCTTGGTAGTTAGGGTACATGGCCCCCAAATAGAAGTTTGTGGGTTCTACTCCCCATGCCGGCGTGGTGCTCACCACCATAGTCCACCCAACTATGGTGAGGGATCTTGGATCTCATTGTATGGGTACCTCAAAGACCTCTGGGGGAATACCATGTTTGGTATCTCTAAGGCACTAGTGGCTAGCTTGGAACTAGCATAGTGTTCACCCCGAGAGAAATTAACAGTCCAGGCATTGGTGTGATGACCTCAGGACATACATCCAAGGATAGGTCGAACGAACACTCTATTCACACCAGCCACTAAATAGGTTGGAGTTTCTCTTCTTCTATCTCTCACCTACTTCTACATATTCAAATGAAAAAAATGATGATCCTCAACTCAAGACCGGCGTCTCTATCGAGGCGAAACCAGTGGAATGAGCCCCACTCAATCGATTGAAACTGAACACTCTCCTCTCCAGTCAGACAGCTTTTGTTGCATGCAAGTCTGAGCCAGCATTGAATAAGCTTCTACTTCATCATATGCTCTTTCTCATTGGCTGCAAAATGAACAATGAGGTCCAGGCTTTCATCATGAAAAAAGCATCGGCTATTCATTCTTTCAAAGCATGGACTTCGATTGCTTTCAATGGCTATCATAGATTTTTTTTCTCTCTTTCAAAGGAAATGGTCTGTCACGGCTGTTTCTGTCAGTCCTCGAAATTCTCCCTCACTCTGCTTTTTCCTTCATGAAGTTATGAGACTCTGAAGTTTCCTTTTTTTCTTTCAAGAACCCATGAATTGTAACGCTCTGCCCTTTTTTTCATGAGTGACGCTTTTCTCACATGTGTGTTACAGTGCAACAAAGAATGTGTTTGCATGTGAATATGACAAAGGTTTAGGTGAAGGTCATGTTTTCTTATTGAGACTGAGAGAAGGTTTAGTATTTGGCCAATGGGAACTTTTGGAGGTTTTTTTCTTCTTAATAAGAATGTGATTTTTGAATATTTGGAGTCAGAAATTATTTAGTTTTGGTTTGGTCTAAGTGTGGAATAAGGTTGTTTGTACCTGTATGTCAGAGCCCATGTTCCTTTAGTGTTGTTTATATAGGTCTACTAGGGTTTGGACCCATTTTCTATTTAAGTAAGACAATAAATAGACATTCTTGTTGAAGAGTGAATTCAATGATTTGAATTTTTGTAAAATATAATTTTTTGGAGTTGCTACGTAAAGTTCAAAAATGAGAATAGACATCTAGATTGATAGGGACATCTAGAACGTTTTGTTGAGATCAATTGGATAGTGTTCAACTCAATTTAGTCATGTTAGTTTTACTATGCAAAGTGTTTATTGGGTCAAACAACTCGATTTCCTAGTACATATTTTTGACAAGCCATATTCTGATTTGACATTATCAAATTGATAGGAACATCTCGTTTGATTGGTTGAAGTTGACTGCGTGGGGTTTAACTGAATCTAGTGATGGCAATTTCAATATGGAAGATGTTTATTGGGTGGGACAAATTGATTCCTAGTACAAATTTTTGACAAGCCACGTTTTGATTCCACATTGACAGATTGATAGGACATTTGGATTGATTGGTTGAAGTTGATTACGTAGGGTTCAACTTAATCTAGTGATGGCAATTTCAATATGCAAAGTGTTTATTGGATTGGACACATTGATTTCTAGTACAAATTTTTGACAAGCCTTTATTTTGATTCCATATTGACATCCTTGTCCAAATGTATCTCATCTTTGTAGTTTGAATAACTTGTTTATAATATATTTTAAACACTCTATCAACAAGTTCATTCTCATAAGCAATCTGCCAACCCACTTGCCTCTATTTCAACTTAGTATTTACCAAAATAGCAATTTTGACAACATGGTATTGTAACTACGAGCAATATATATTTGCAAAGTATTTTTTGCTTCGCAAAACTAAATACCTCCTATAAATTGTTCAAGTTTGGAATCACCTTGCTATTCTAATCTATACATCTTAAAAACTATTTATACCATATCTCATTTCTAATGTAGTTATAATGAATCGTCGTATCTTAGACACTCGTGTCATTTTTGAAATCATTCTTTCAACCAATATGCCTTTCTTTGAACTTCATTCCATGTGAGAAGTAATAATGATAATATGGCCCTTGAGTAAGTAATAATCTGTAGAAACAACTCGTTTTTGGTACAATTTAGAATTTAAGAATTTTTTTTATTTGCAAAGAAGTGAATGAATCTAGAGGAATATATTAGTGAAGATCTTTGTAATGATTCTAAAATATATATATATGAAAATTTCTAATGATAGTATATTATTCCAAAATGCCGTCAAAATTTGACATTTTTGAACTTTTCTCCTAAACACCCATGGCTAATTTTAGCCAAAACATTTTATAAAAATGTACCGTAGATGGACTATAAAATAAACTATTTAGATTCCAACCGTGAAAACTTGTAGTATACTTGTTACAAGGACCTATGGGGGGTTGAAGGCTCATTGAATTAAACACAAAGCCATATTTCACCAACGCTTCAAAGAACGCTTTTGCTTTGTCAGATCTCTCACACTCAAAACACATCATGACAACATCCCTTCCTGAACCTATGGGACGTGATTCTTTCCATTTATGGAACAATTCTAATCCTGTGCATAGGAACGCTAAAAAAAAGCTATTTTAAAAAACAAAATCCTCAAATGTTACGAGCAGCAGCATCGTCATTTTGGGCGAACGTAGTTTGTTTTTCCAGGATGATGTCGTGGGTGCGACGGATTTGATGGAAGAGCATGTCCTGAAAAGGAGGCCTGGAAGGGGTAGCCGAGTGCGGAGTATTATAATACATAATCGTTGTGCGACGACAACCAAATCTCAGCGCCCATACTCCAGCTCTGGACACTAGCGGACAGAAGACCAGTAACAGAATGGGCATCCGCCCTCATGGGTCAACAGCAGCTCCGCTTTATTTGGATATTATGCCATTGGGTGATGGCTCCACCCCCTGAAGGAGGCCATATCTGTCGAAAAGAGCCCTGGGACTGGTCTGCCCCTTATTTTACTATATTTAGCTCGTGTGAAATTGAAACCTTTCGCAGGTTGTAGATTATTTCCAAAGCTTTCCGAAAAGTCATTTCTTGCTTCATAATTCCCCATACTTTAGGAGATAATCACAGTCAAAGTTTGGAACGGGCAGCCGAAAATTGGATCACAGCATCTTTTGGACTCGGGCATCATGAATAGTGCACTTTTTGAACTTGGGCACCAATCTATGATGAGCTTGCAACCTCCTGCAAGGTTATGGACAACTCCAACCTTGCCTACCACAATCCTTTCAAAGCACGAAATCACTCATACAGATTGTGATTTGAATTGTAAAATTTTAGTTTTTGGAATGCATCGTGAGAGAGTGACTAGTTTGACATCAAAATATAAGTGAAAAGTTGAGTATCAATGGTGAGAGCTATAGAGTAGATTCTGTTGGAAATATGCCCCTTGGGCATTAAATCCATGAAAGTTTAATTTGAATTTGAAATTGAAAAATCCAACCGTAAAATCTTGCTTGTAATTTTCTAATTAGTGTGCGCGCCAATTTTTGTCACATTTCAGTGTATGCATCTTGATAAATATTGAGTCCAAGTTTTAGTTTTTGCAAGGACAAGCAAATTTTTTGGACTCTACGATTTCAGTGAGGGTGTCTTAGAGAACACCCTAAAGCTTTGATAAAGGTGCTTCTATGATACCAAAAAAAAGAAAGGAAATACAAAAATAGAGAGTGTTTCTTGTTTTATTTCTACCACTGATGGATATATTCTACTTGGGAAATATTCTTTGTGGAAGGTTGTGCTACCAAGTTCTAGCTAATAGAGTATCTTGTAAAAAAGATTGCACAATTTGTATTATGACTTGTGGGCATTTGATCAAGGATAGGTGAACAAATGTTTATTCATTACAACCTCAAGAGAAGGCATAGGATCCTCATTTTCCTTCTTCAAAAGAGGTTACTTCACTCTAAGCGACATCATCAAGTCATTTTTATAAGGTAGTTTGGTTTTAAACACATCCAAAGTATTGTTGTGTTGTTTGAATTGTGGCAATGAATTTTGGAGAAGAATAAACAAAGCGATGGAATATGAGAGAATGTAGCTTGTTAAGCTAGACTATATGTAACAAGCTACATCCTCTCATATTCTAGCTAGCCATGTGTACCCATGACTTTAAATTTGAAATATGAGAGAATGTAGCTTGTTAAGTGTACACATGTAGTTGTTAAGTGTACATATCTAGCTAGCTATGTGTACCCATGACTTTAAATTTAAATGAACATTCAAAAATTCTAAACTAAAAAAGAATTGAGACATTTACGGGTTAAACCTCTATCAAACTTGTGGGCAAAGTTTGCCCTCATGTTTGTTGAGTGTATCAAGTGAGAGCCTTGTCTTGGGATTTTTTGTGTTGGATTAAGTTCATGAAAGTGGTTATGCACGTGAAAACTATTGAACGTATAACTACTTACTTTAGAACATTTAAGTTCACTTCTAAGTCTTTCAAGTCGCAAAATGGGTGGATGTTACCTTGGTCAGGTTTGAATTTAAACAATTTTTACACTATGAAGTTGAAATTTATGGAAAATAGTAGAGTTTTCTCATATCTCTTCGAGAAGATCGTTGTGCTTAGGGTTAGGGTTCGTATGGGGGTGTGAAAGTTGTTAGGAAGGTTGGTTCTCTATAACACCCTCAAAACGAAAAAAATCCATGAGATTTCCATTCCTTCGCTCAAATGATGGCCGTGCAATGGTGAAAACTGCCAAAAATTTCTGTAACAGAAATATAATCCAAAATTCAACCCTTTGCACTCAAATCTCAGCCTTATCTTGGACACTTATTTTATTTTGTCAAAGTTTCTACCACATGAACTTACTAGACTCAAATTGGAACCCATTACATAAAACAAAGTCAAAATCTAACCGTGAATACAAGGGACATAGATCCACAAAATCATCCATTTATTCCCTTTTTTCATTGTAGAAACATCATTGCAAAGTATTATGAATCAAAAATCTTCCAACTTGAAAGTTATTAACATCTTGATTCTATATAAAAACCTCAAAACAACATCCCATAATTGACTTCCAATGGTAAAACACACCCCATGTTTGAAAACTCAAAACCAGAGCTCCCTTCACTAAAATCCACGCCATTTATTCATTCTTTCTTGTTTGAATCTACAATTTTCACCACACAAACCAAACTTGATTTGGAACCCAACCCAAGTAAATTCATCCAAAACAAACTCATAATGCAATAGTCATGATTCTTCAAAGTTTGAGCCCTTCATCCACAACATCGTTTTCCAACATTCCACACGTTAAGATTAACCCTTAAACGCCCATGGGGTCTAAAACGGGCAGCCCAAAATTGGATCACAACATCTTTTGGACTTGGGCATCATGAATAGTGCACTTTTTGAACTTGGGCACCATGAATGAACCAATCAATGATGAGCTTGCAACCTCCTACAAGGTTATGTACAACCCCAACCTACCTACCACAATCCTTTCAAACCATAAAATCATACATACAAATTGTGATTTGAATTGCAAAATTTCACTTTTTGAATGCATCATATTAGACGGTGACCAGTTCGACATCAAAATATAAGTGAAAAGTTGATTACAGTGAGAGCTACAGAGAAGATTCTGTTGGAATCAAGCCCCTCTGGCTTGCTTGGGAGTTTAAGGGTTAAAAACTTCTTGACACACTTTGTTTTAACCGCCACTTTTCTAGATATTTTGTAATTAAGGAAAGATACTTCATAACATGCACCTACCTTACATGCCATTGATGTTCTTTTTGCATGCTGTTGTTGTTGGCACACCTCCTCGACGAAACAAACAAACCCATGGTGGTATGGTAGTAGCTAGAATAAAACACTTTTTTCTATAGTTGTGCGAAGAAGAAGAACATGATGTTGGTAGAATTTCTGTCATGAGAACATTCCGCCACAAGATGCTGGCTGGAATATGAGTGGTTGGATTTCACCACTCACAAATGATTAGTCCCAAAAACAAGGACCCAATGAGTTAATAAATTAAATCAAAATGGGGGTGAAAAAGAGGGGTTCAGGCTTTTGGCAGGAGGACATGATCAGTGTTTGTTTATTGGCTGTAGTTAGAGCTGTATACCTGTACCAACGTTTGAAGACCCAATTGAAAAAGTTGTACCTGGAGGTGACCAATTGTTGATTTTAATATCTTTGAAGTGGCACACGATCTTCTTCTTTTTTCGATAAAAAAGAATTTTATCTTTGAACAATGTTTGAGAATAAGGGCCGGTTTACACCACGGTGGAGAAGGCCATCGGTCGGTCAAGAATTTCAGTTTCTACCAAGTGCCTCCATTTCAACCAATAACATTTGAGATTTCTTCTTGATTTCTTGACTGGTGGACTTCTCCACCGTAGTGTGAACAAGGGCATCGCAACAAGGATGCCAATGGCATTGTCGAGGGAGGTCAACAAAAATGGGAGGTTTTGGCCACAAGAAAGAGGTATTATACTTCAAAGGGCGTGGCAAGGATGTTCCAACTACGGGGGTCAATATTTGGAGTCATAGTTTATGCTTGGTTTCATTTCATTTTAGACTAATGATAATTATGGCTGCCTAGGTCGATTAATCACGGATAAACATGAGAAATGTGACTTCCACTTAGAGTAGTTAACAACATCTTCGCAACTTTGGGGGGTTATTTCTAGACAAGTTGAGTCGTGACTTCCATCTTCTTAGAGTCACTTACACTATGGACCATGAAGATTGACCATTGCCTTTTAAAATCTGTGATTGGAGAGTAAAGGGCTCTTGGTCCCATTTGGCTTTATACTACCTTGGAAAAAGGAGAATAACCACTAACTTTGAGGTCCCCAAAGTATGCTGAACTTTCCATAGTGGATAATGTTTTCATGGTCTCCTCGATTATAGTTGAGTCGAATTAAATACCTCGACTCAACTACAATTAAGGAGACCATGAGGCTCAAAAATCATTGTTAGGTTGGGGTTCAAATTATTCTAAAAAGAAAGCAGGAAAAAGAAGAGGGTAAAAGAGAGAATGATGAGGATTTATATTAGAGAATTAAGCTTAAACTTGCTTTTGTCTAAATCTAATTTACACAACAAGAATGCCAAGCCACTCGAAATTCCATTTTTGATTTATCATGGTTTGGGCTCTAAGCCAAGAGCCATGATCACGAAAATGATTTTAATTTTTTTGGTCATGGCTCTTGGTCCATAGTGTAAAAGGGACCCTTAGCAACATTGGTTGGCTGGTCCATGAGCACTCTCTGACACACTTATCATTTAAAAAAATATATATGTCGTGCTCATAGTGTTTGCATTGGCTTGATACAACAACAAGCAACATTTCAAGCAACAAAGTCTTGCACTCCAAAGTTGGTTTGTCGTCCTTGTTTACCTTGCCTCGATTGGAGATGCCCTAAGTGTAGTATCTTATGCAAGTGTTGGGCCCTGGTGTTGTGTGAAAAGTTTGATATCATTGTGAGTTATTAAGAAATATACATGGGTTGATGGGGATCTTATGTAGTGTTACGAGTTTTTTTGATGGTACATAGTGAGAGCAACACTTTTGTTGTTGCAATTTGGAGACCTACCACGAGTATATTTGCCGTTTTCTAGAAATTTTGAACACATGATGGAGCTCGCAATCCAAATCTTCTAACTCAATGAAATTTTGAGTGACGCTAACAACTACAATTAACACATGAAGTTACATTGCACCTCTTCCGATGCAAGGTGGGAATGATTTATTTTGCTCAAAGTTGAAATAGATTTTTTTTACCTTTGGTGTAAGATGAGAAGGTAGTGTTGTAGGGGTCCACAAAACCATTATTGAAAGTAAATTTTTCTTGACACTCTTCATATACGCAAGTTTGTATATGATTATGCACTTCTTACCTCATAGGACTTGAATATTTTAGAGAGAACCTTCAATATCTACATGGGGGTATACTAAAACTTAGCTATAGATTTGTCACAACATGATCCCCATGCTAATGGCAAACCCCATTTCTTTGAAGGTGACAATGACTCTTATACAAGTTAGAGTCATTCAACTTGTCATATAACATAGTTATTTACTACTTTAAATTACAAGTTACAAATCCATACCACAAAGAGGGTTCCCCATTTTTTATTCTCAAAGAATTCTCTCTAACTTGAGCACACTTTTTAGTAGATCATTCTTTTGGGAAGATATCAACGTTTACGCAATGGTTTCATTAGTTATTATCTTATTATCCACTACCTAAACAAGGTACTATGGAGAAAGAAGGTGAGGTGACACATGCACATGATTGACAAGGACTTGGCATCTTAAGCATCATTCTCCACTGATTAGACATAGAGCATTTGACTAATTTAGATACTTGTGTCACATAGCTCCTGGTGGATCACCTTTTTCACATCAATCGAACCATGAAAAGGAAATGACCTACATCTGACCAATTCTTTGTTCTCCCTCACTCTTCTTAAAGGTAGTATATGAACTAACCGACAAACCCACAAGTGTGCACCACGACTAAGGTACAATGCTCCAAAATCTGTCCGACGCCAAAACTCTTACGTAGCGTGATGCAAGTAGGAAATACATCATAGCCTTCCCTTTCATTTTTGATGTCTTCAAGGTGTACCTTTCATCTTCGAACACTTTTTGGTGCCCCTATGGCTTCTACTTCCAGAATTCATAACTAATTCAAGATGTACGAAAAAATGTAACTCCAATTAATATGCGTTTCAACAAATTTTACACATATACTAAAATTGATTCCTTTGATCGCCTCCCACCGAGATAATCAATCTAAAAATTGAGCGCTTATTGAGCACACTACCTTAGAATCATAGTCACAAGTGTTCACCATGGCTAATCCACCCAACTATGGTCAGGGGTTCTTAACCCATAAAGGTCCAAGAAAGCGGAAATCGCTTTTTGGAATTTCCGTAGGGAGAAAATTCAGCCAACTTTGACCATTATAATCTCAAAATTGGAGAAAAATTAACGATTCAAATTTGACATTCGAGAAAAGGGTCAAGTTAACTTCAAGATCCTACGGTTGGATCTTCTAATCAATGCTTAGATTGAGTTTCTTTGCACTTGAAGTAGAAGAAGGTTCTTTTTGATAATTTAAACAATTTTGTATCAAGGACCTTTAGGGGTTAAACCTCGTTGTATGGGTACCTCAAAGCCCTTTGAAGGATACCATGTCGGGTATCTCTAAGGCACTACACCGAATAGGTAGATTAGTGTTTGATTTTTATAAGATTTGAAAATGCTATAAGTTTTTACTTCTGGTAAAAAAAATTACCAAGAGTATTGACTCCAATCCTCCGGAAGGATCCACATCTTGGTGGATGTAGAGGGTAATTTTTTGACCAACAGTAAAAACTTATAACATGTTTATATAAATTAGTGTATTTAACACTAATCTACCTATTTAGTGTAGTGACTAGGTAGGAATTAGCATAGTGTTCACCCGAGAGGGTTTAGTAGTCCTACCATTGATGTAATGACCTCCAAGCAAACTACATTCAAAGATAAGTGGAACAAACACTCTATTCACGCTGATCTCTTGGAGTTTTGCTTTCTTTCACCATGACTAGAAACACAGTCACATTTCCCTCTGTGGTGAAAACCCTCCCCCAGGAACAAAGCAAAGCGGATTGAGTGTCGAGGGCGCGGATTGGAGGCATAACGGGGGCACTTCTGACGCTTCCCGACCGTCCATGCGCAGCGGCACGGCACGAGCACGGCAGCAGTGACTCACAGCCCCGCGAGATCCCGGCCAACAGGGGGAAGCACCTCCGGGGCCCGCCTTCAGCAGCACCCCACCTCTACTCCCTAAATATAACCCAAATATCAAACACCAAAAACAAAGCAACGCACTCCAATCTTTGACTCAACGCTTGTTTTTCGAGATTTGCATTCCCCTTTTAGTAACCCCAAGGATCTTCACTCTAGCCCCCCTTTTGCTTTGTAGCCCTCCCTCTCCCCTCTCCAACAAATGCTCCTCGCCCATCACCCATCTCCTGATTATTATTCTCACCATTTCTCACTTCTCTCACCAACGATTCCTCCTCTCTTGCAGCAAACTGCAGTGATCGTGGTCATGTGGCCGCCATCGCCCGCTCCTCCTTTACCTCACAACCAGTAGCTAGCTAGCAGCAGCAGTGGTTTTTGTAACACTAGTGTAGTGAGCTATGGCGATGGCGGTGAAGAGCTTCAACTCGGGGATAGGACCAGAGTGTTGGCCGACGAGCACAGTCGGGTGGGATCATGAGTGGGAGTGGCAGGAGGAGGAGGAGACTGTGAAGGATGAGCCAGTGGTAGTAGGCACGCCGGCCGCGAGTTTCTTCTTCTCTTTAGAGTCTCCTGCTTCTCCCGTGGTAGCAGCAGCAGCAGCAACGACTACCACCACGAAGAGGAAGAGTAGTAGTACTAGCTTGAAACTGGGTCGAAGCTCACCGCAAGATTCTTTGTCCCCTCCTCCTCCTCCAAGTAAGAAACAGCGACCGATGTCGCCGCCCACTACGCTCGTTCCGCGATGTCAAGTGGAGAATTGCAAGGCCGACTTAAGCGGCTGCAAAGACTACCACAAACGGCACAAAGTCTGCGAGATGCACTCCAAAGCACCGAAAGCCATCGCCAACGGCATCGAGCAGCGCTTCTGCCAACAGTGCTCCAGGTACTACTCATCATCCCTCCCATTTTGCTGATTCCTCCTCACCCTTGCTGTGTGTTAGGTTTTTTGATTCGATCGATGGATGTTGATTGATGGCAGGTTTCATTTGTTGAAGGAGTTTGATGAGGGGAAGCGGAGTTGTAGAAGGAGACTAGCAGGGCACAATGAGCGGCGAAGAAAGCCGCATCCTGAGCCGCATTCGTTTTTCCAACTCAGCAACGCAGGATTCTTGCACCGGGAGATTTCGACTTCCACTTTGAGTGGTGTCGGTTCTCCGTTCTACTCTCTGCTTTCTCCTTTACCAGGTTGGTTAGCTTGATTACGATTCACCCTAAGCTACTACTTCAGATTTTTTCGGTCATGACAAGAGTTTTCAGTTCATCATCCTACGTCTGTTTGTTTGCTAAGAATTGCGTGGTGATGCGTTTCAGAAGATATCAAGCCGTCTAGTCTCTTGCACCCTCACCGTGGCTCGTCCCTCAACACTCTCGATTCTTACACCAGCGCCACCAACTCTTTCTCTTTCAAGAACAGAAACGATATTATCCCAACGTTTCAGATTCAGGTCAGTTCCAAGCATACACAACTCATTTGTCCGGAAACCATCTGCGATGAGACCACCGACATGCCTCTTACGCACCAATTCCTACCCATGTTTCTTTTCACTTAAATTACAATTCTCATACCAAGATTGGTCTCCTTTGTTTCTTAGGCAGCAATATCTTTGTCTTCTCTTGGATAACAATTTTTAACTCTCTAGTAGGCACCAATATCTAACTCTGTTGTCACATGTCTTCCTTGCATCTTCTTAACTTCATACGTGAAGTGATCTTTTGGATGTCTTGGTCATAGTGCATATAATCAAGCTCTCGTTGTGCCGTTCCTCTTTTTCTTTTGCTGGGGCTTGCATTGAGAGATGAGCGTGTTGATGCAGAATCCCAAGACACCAATGACGATCTTGAAACCGACATCAGGCCTGAATCTAGGTGGTCATGATCATCAGCAACATCGACACCACTATCTAGATCACGACTCAACAACATCAAGCCTGGGTCCTCTCGGCCAGGGTCTATCGCTGTCACCCTCCACAGGGAGGGTGCAAGTGCAATCGCTGGATCAGAGCCAACAACAAAGCTCGTTCAATTCCAGCAGCAGCAGCGCAGCAGCGATGGACTCCGGCCGTGCTCTCTCTCTTCTGTCATCGCAGCCATGGGCGCCCACACCACGCCCACCCGCCCCGCACCACGACTCCACCACTCTGGAGCATCTGGTTGCGAGCAGCACCAGCAGCAGTCACGAGAGCAGCAACTTCACTGTCTCTCCGAGCTACGGTGCTGGCGGGGGCCTCCATTTTTCAAATGGCCTGACTGCCACTAGTTCTTCCGGGACTCACCACATCAACAACATTAATAGCAGCAACAACATGTTATCCTCGTTAGGAGGGTACGATGCGAGCTCCATGCTTGCTCTTTTGCAAGGCGGCGGAGGCGGCCATTCCAGCCTCGGCCTTACAACCATGGACCTCATCAACCATGGAGGTTACAACAGCGGCAGCAGCTTCAACTCTGTGCGTGCTTTTGAGTCTTCGAGGTTCGGTCATCAGCAACAACTCCTTTGATTGATTGGTTGATTACTCTCCTTTCTGTTACAATTTTTTGGGGGTCAGATTCGAAGGCATATTGCGATTATGCTTCGAAATTGTCCACTGCTACTCGGAATCTAGTAGTTTAGTTATTTCTGCAGTTTTAGTTGAGAGACTTGCTGTTTAAGGAACTGTACAGACCTTCAGCATTGAATTGAAGCACTACTACTAGTCTTTTTGTATTTATTACTGTAATCTAAACCTGCGGATCTGTACAGATCTTCAGAATTATATTGCTATTGTAGGTATTATAGTAAAGGTATTTGTATAATAAAGTCTAGATTTTCTTCAAATTGGAGCTTGTCTCGTGTGTGGATCTTTCAACTTTTTGTCACTTTGTGATGTGTATATACATTGTAGGTAGACACATGACAACCCTAAAGAGTTAATACTCGTGCTTGAAAACTTGTCAATGGCATATTGAATGTGGATTCACTTTTGGGCGTGTGTATTTTGAATTGGGTTAAAAATGACGTTTTGTACCAATAGGTTTTTGTATAAGATTCTTATCTAAAATTGGAAATCTATAATGGAGTGTTGAGGGAAATCTTGCAAATCAAAGTTTCAAATCGAAATTGAACTTTAACTATCATAGTCATCATGAGTGAAGTTAAAAATAGCATGATAATGGGTAGATTTGGATAACGTTGGCAACATTCTATAGCTTACCATCATTAGTTTGAAATAATCCAAAGAATGACCTAAATTAAGTTGATTCGGGATGAATTTAGAATGTCGGATTGTGTCGGAGATCATGTGAAACAACACCGTAAAAATTGATAAAATTATCTTTCTAATTGTAAGGGCCTATTCCCATGTAAGACCCATCACCATAAAATGGAGAGGGTCCCAAAAAAAGCAAGCCATTCCCAACCCGTAATTAGTTTCGCGAGAACCCATGATATTTCAAGGTCTTGCCAACCCATGATATTTCAAGGTCTTGCCAAGTTGAGGTCCAAGAGAAATAGAACCAGTAATGCAAATTTGGAGGCTTTGTCCTCTTGCATCTGCCTTTTCGAGGATGAATAGTGCTTCCTCAAATGGAGGACCACTATTCCCTCAAAACGAGGACTTAAATTCGGATTTGTAGGGAAGACAAAGTGAATGGCCCTACATAATCTACCCTTGATAGTAGCCCATCATTTTCCAAGGGCTTCTACAGTGTAATTACGGGGATGGGTCTCACATGGGAATGGGCCCTAAAGCAATAAAAATAAATTCTCCCTTCCTAAGCATCTCTCTTCTGATTGGTCATCAAGGCATCCAACATAACTAATTATTTTGGTTTTTTTGGGGATCCAACATATTTATTTAATTATTTTGGTTCTTTTTTAGGATCCAACATTTCAAGTACAGTATTCGAATAATGATGTGAGCATAAATAAATATATTTTCCAGCTGGATAAGATTGCTGAGTAGGATTTTGACACCTAATTCAAAATAAGGATATCAACCTATTTATTAGTTATTTACTTTTTATTTTATTTTATTTTTTGATACAAGCGTGTTGATGAAACATACTGTGAGAGGTTGATATCATGTAGGATAAACCACTTGCTGCCATCTCATTTCTAACTTCCAAGAGCAATTTTAACGGCAACTCGCCCCCTCATCCGGTAGATCAAGGTCATTCCTAACCACAACCTAATGTTCAAGTCTTGGTTTCAATTCAACCTAGTTTTGGTCGCTCACTAATCAATATTTTATTATGGGTTAGTTTTAGAATATATTAGGTAATCACTTAGTGGATGGTGTTCTTCATCTTAACCCCTAAAATTCCTTGTGTTTTTGGGAGCTAGAAATCTCAAAACTGCGATTTTCTACCTCTATGCACTCCCGGGAGTATGTGCCAATTTTTTTACTATTTTTAGACTTCCAACCGTAGGATCTTGTACCTAAGTCTATTTATAGGCACTGTTCCAAAAATTGACCGTTGGATGTTTTTCATTTGCGAGATCATAATGTTCAAAGTTAGTGCAAAAGTTTTTTTCGGCCTTGCCCGAGATGCATTGTCTCCATGGTGCCTAGGGGGACTTGATGATTGTTACTCCAAACATTTTGGTCATATTTTTTTCCATGTAGATAGGTAGGTTGGTTATGCTCATGCAAAAAATTGGACCCTCATTCGGCTCTATGAACCTTCATGCACAATTTTTTCTACACATTGGTGTGAATTCCATGCAAATGTCAAAGTTAGAGGAAACTATACATAGCAATAAACTAAAATGGATTCAAAGGAAAGCGAACGGTGAGAATGTGTCTCCCTATATTTTTGAATTTTAGGAGAAAAAAAAATGAAATTTAGTATCATCTCAAATTGTGAGAATTTTCACAAGTGCGAATAAGTAAAATTCGATCAAAAACCCAAGGGGCAAATCCTTAGATGTTGGGGTGTTTCTTGGAGTAAGGGGCCCAACATGCAATTAGTGACCCCGCAATTAGCCCTTACAAGAAGTAATAACGATTGGCCATAAATATGGCTAAAAACACTCTTTTTTGGATCAATGTCAGAGGGGGGTGCTACTGCAATTAGAAGCAACGGAATAAAGGTTTAATGATGATGGCGAGTGGTGCGGAGGTGGCATCCGCCAGATGAGAAAGGAGCAACGGCCGGAGGCTCCTCGATTGCCACGTGTAGGGTACTGAAAGTGAAAACTTGGGCTCCATGGCTGGGCTTGATAGGTCTCCGCCAAGCCGGGGGCGATCAGGCTGCTGGGTGGCAGATGCGGTGGTTGGTTGCCGAGCTGGCTCGCTGGTTGCCGGGCAGGCTGGCTGGCTCGTTGCCGGGTGGGCTAGCTCGGCACTCCAATGAGCCTCCTCCTGCATTCTTGTAACGGCCTCACACCTGCACTCCCACTAAAATCCCACTGCATTTTGATACACTTTGCACAATCAAATTTGAGATGTTTGAAGGAAAATATAAGGTTTCCATGTAATAAAAAATATTGAAATGAGAGTGAAAATTTTCTAAATAATTTTTTGTGGTGAAGTAATGATGATACACTATACACCACCAAATTTTAAATGTTCTAAGTAAAAGTTTGCATGTAATAAAAAATATTGAAATGAGAGTGAAAACTTCTAAGATTTTTTTGTGGTGAAGTAATGTTGATACACTTTACACACCAAACCAAATTTTAGAAGTTCTAAGGAAAGGTTTCCATGTAATCAATAACATTGACATGAAAGTTTGATTCAATAAAATTATGTAGAAATGACAATGAAAAGTATAGAGGACTTACCATATACTCAACTTTGACGTGTTCGACGCGTCGCAAGATCGGTGTGCCATCTCTCGTAGCAGCCTTTCTTCAAACACATCCATTTATCGCCACATTTGTGGCAATAATAATGTGGCTCACAAACATGACACACAACACATTTGCGGCGTAATGAAGAATACCTGGGTGTGCAAATTACCGGTTGTTGTGGTAGTGGACCAATGTCTGCTAGCTCTCCAGATTTCATTGGCCACTCAGCCAAAAGAGCATCACAGAGGCCCTTCTTGAATTGCAAATGTGTCATGGGGGTAATGATTGCACGACCGCGGTTTACATTCGACAAACACTGAGATAAATGATGTACATGTTTACAAATGTCACATCCAAAAGAAAAAAGAAAAGTCTATGCCACCACTTATGGGTTCGGACTTGGCAGCTATATGATGCACGCAACTGATCTGCAACATCTACACCACGCATGTGTGTGGTATAATCTTTCAAAACAGAGAAGTTTGAATCAATTGACGTATTGCACCATTCCGCCGAGGTAGTGCGGTGACTACTTTCTTCTCACAAGGTGCTTGAATTGGCACACTATGAGTAGAAAGTAAGAGAACCGGCCTCTTATCCTTCCACATTACACAAGATAAGGCCCGGTTGTCATGCATACGCCAAACTGTAGTTCCTTGCGGTGAATTTTTGAATGCAGCCGTATTCTTCAAAACCGAGGGTAGACCCACCCGGTTTTGTCGAATAGTGCCACAAGCATAAATCCCACGAGATAATAAAGTGGTAAAAAGGCCCACACTGGAAAAAAAGTTATCCATAGTTATGCAATGTCCTACATTCCCCAAATCCTCTACTAATCTCATGACCACATTGTGAGCTAACTTGGCATCACCTCGTAGAGGTTGGGGCTCATCAATACCTGCAGTGGGTTGAGAAGATACAACAACAGTGGGTTTTCCACAATAGACCTCAAAATTCCACACATATTTGGAAACTGAGTCTGCAAGGCACCATACTTTCAAGCCCCATTTCTGAGGCTTTTTAGGCATGTATTGGCGAATCGGTGAGTAGGTACCTTTGTACCTAACCATCATCTAATCTATAGTAATATGTTTACCCAAATGCCACGCCAACTTACACCGATCTCTAATAGAATCTAACAACCAGCGGGTTTGGCCTATCTTGTCATATCCCGGATCCCCTCTTCTAACCCCCTCTAAATTAGTGAGATGGAGACACCGTCTCAAATCCACAAACCTCGAACGTGTAAAAATATTAGAAAGAACAGGACAGCCAAAAAATTTATCACGCATCCAATAAGAAGGGTAGTTGGGTGAACCTTCAACCCCATATACAATGCACATGCCAAAAATGCCTCAAGCTCCGCAACAGTCAAGTCATACCATTTGGGTCCACCCCGTGTGTTACTCCTATGATCTACCGGGGTGTTAGCATAGCGGTTTGTCTCCACTACAATGGCGCTCATGATTGTTGGAGTCCAAAATAGTGCAAACAAAACTCTAAAAGTAGGAAGAACACGCCAAGTGGATGATGGACCTCTCCTATTTCCACAAAAAGGAATAGGCATGGGATTGTAGAGGAAGTTTGGGTTTCCCCAAGTCTCATCTCTATAATCCCATTTGATGCCTTCACCAATACTTTCATCCTCTTCATCACTTTCGGGTTCACTTAGAATATCCGGCAATGTCTCACTTTCATTTCCATCTTGTGAATTAGGATTGTCTCTACCATTAGAAAAATTTACATTGTGAGCATGCAACGCTGAATCCATAACATCACATCCTAATGCCCCCCACCTTGGCCCAACAGGGTTAGAAGTACCTGGACCTGGCTGTGTTTGGTGAATGTCGATGCCGGGGTTCGCTACAGGCCTTCGCTGTCGAGGTTGGCTCCAACTGCTGCTAGCAGCTATACCGTGCCCACCGATGGCTCTTCCACCGTCATCCGAGCCAACAACTTCTGTGCAGGTCGAGCTTCCGGGCTCCAGCAGCGAGGGTCCGCCAGCGGTGCGTAGGCCTCCAGCTGCGATGTCCACCTCCGCAAGTATCGGTGGCTCCAGCAAGGCGTCGTCCGGACTCCACGCTCCGGCGCCGCTCGGCGGCTCCCACTCGCTGCCTGCACGGGCCTCGTGAGTATCGTGACCCTCATCGTCGACAGGCTTTCTTCCGCCGGCTGCTTCAACAATTTCAGTGTCACCGATCTCATCCTCCCGCCTGCCATCTCCTCCACGATTGAATCTTTTCTGCCCTCTTTGCAATCCGTAGTTGGCAGCCTGCATGAGAAGCTCACGCGGCCAAAGTATTTCTTCCAAGCCACCTCCTTGCTCACCATCCGATCCGCCTTCTTCTGCAAGTTCGGTTTCTGAAGTTGATTCATTGTCACGTCGTTGTTCTTGGGAGGCGAGATATTGTGCATCAAAATCCTCTTCCATATCAGGAAATGCCACAAGTTCGACACCTTCCGGTCCAAGATCTGGAAGTTGGTGCAGTAAAGCAGGTATGTGCACTTCATCGTTAGGTGTCTGTGTGGGAGGAGATGTGGGAGGGGTAGGTTCTAGGATCAACCTAGAGCTTCTTCTTACTTGGATTCCGTCCCACTCCATCTGATCACGCAAGATTAGAAATTCATGCATTAGAAGTTTTGTGAATGTCATGGAATGGAAATTTTATTGACATGAAATCATGGAAGTGATTTACCTGTTTTGATAACTTCCATGGTTTTTGTGGTGCCATGTTTTTGGTCAGGCCAGATCGACCTTACAATTTCAAGGAATTCTTCCTCGAACACCTCCTTCTCTCTAAACCCTAAGATATAAGCTGCTTGTCTGTAAAAATGGTGTCTGTAATTGTTGGATTCCGGCTCCTTTGGCCACTTTCTAGTTTTCTTGCGAACTGGTAAGCTACGTAGGTAGATCGGATCAATGAGACGCACTAACCTCTGAATCTGATCTAAACGAAGTTGCTTCTTCCGTGCCCATGCAGTAAGCTGATCTGCAAAGGTAGACTCTCCGCCGGTGCCGCATTCAAGATTGGATGCCCGAAGCTTCACCTGATGATCTAATCTTGATCTCGAAGACTGCTCCAGGACGATGGCCAAGCCGGGGGCTCTCGAGCTTCCTGCAGAGATTCCTTCTGGGTCGGCGCTCGCAACCACGCTGACAGTCGGGTGCGTAGTCAGGTTTGCTCCTGGATCCGTCGCTATCAGATATGTCGCACCGCTGTGGAGCTCGGCAATCGCAGCCATGTTTGCAGTCGGGTTCTTGAGAGGTCGGCAGTTGAGATTTGTCGCTCTCAGTTCGCAACCGCCGCTGTGGAGCTCGACACTCGCAACCTCCTCATCTCGGACTCCTGGCCGGCAGTTAGGTCCTCCTACACCGGCAACCCTCCCCACTTGCTGATCAGTGACTACACGTTGTAGATCCGTTGAGTCGATGGACCCAATCTCAGTTATCGGCCTGCGGTCGGCAGCGTTCCCCGCAGCACTTGCCGGCAACTCCTGCAGCAACCTCCGGCCGCCTCCTCTTGATTCCAGGCTCCAGCAGTCACCCACCACAGCGTCGCTCAAGCTTCCTTGATGCTCTGTGCACTTGCATCGACCCTCACAGGGACTCGGTTGACATTCGCACAAGTAAAGCTTACAATGTACTGTCGATTTTCCTCTCTCAGATCGCTTGTGTACAACGGTAGTTTTAGATAAATCTAGCTTGGGACCTAAACCAATGTCATGAACTTCAACATTCACAAGATTGCAGTGTGCACAATTGGTATTGCTGTAAGGAACACAAGGACCGTTCTGTGCCAAACTAATGTTTGCCATGATGTAGAATAGATTGCATGAGAATATTGCAAATTTTGTTTGAATTCAAACAATGCAATGACAAATACTTTTGAGAAGTGCACATTCACTAACTTGTCAGTAATCAGGGGCTAACGGATTTACTGTTAGAATGGTAGGTGACTGCCGTCATTCCAAGCCCCATTATTGTAATCCAGGGTTATGCAAAAACCCATCCCAAAGGACCTGCCCTTTGCCAATCCTTTCCCCTGACCCTCATGGCCGCCCGTTGTACGACCTCACTCCTCATTGGTGCAGAAGGCAGCCCGATCTGCCCCAGTTGGGGTCCAAAACTAGAACATGCTCTCAAAAATTCTAGAATTGGAATCTAGCTTCAAATTTTTTACCACACAAACTATGTAGTATAGAGAACCTTCTGTGAAAATTGTGGCCTCAAATAATAATTTTAAGTCACTCAACGAAAGTGCCCAAAACAACAAAAAGCCATTTCAGCTTTCTTGGATCTTTAGGGGTTAACATTCTCATGTTAATGAGATGTTGCTACATAGTGACCTTGAGTTAGTTTTACATTGATTGATTTTGGGCCTTTCCTGCCACATGAACTCCCTTAAGGGGAGTGCCACATGGATCCCATGACTGCACTTAATATTAAAATTTTATTCTTCGAGTACAACCCCCAACCCTCTTGTACTTTCTCAGGGGAGGAAGCAGCTACAAATGATATGGGGTAAATCCTCTCCCCCAAGACTCCCGGCCTACAAGATCCCCGCCCCCAAGACCCCTCCTGCTGGACCCCTCCCATACCCCCTCTTCTCCGCATTTTCAGGCGTGCTTTACGGCCTGCATTCCAAGGGCGTTAATGAGTTTTTGGGAGATACTAAAGTTCGCCATTGTAAGTGAAATTGATTCAATTTTACATTTTCCAAAGAGAAAAACCACTAACCTCCAAAAATTTCCCTGGCGTGCCTTGCTGAGGTCTGGGAACATGAAATGATTCCAAATGAGTGTTGATTTTCATTCAATCACCATAAAATGTTAAGAATGTTTCAAATTTTGTATACCAAATGTCTAAGTATAACATGGTACATATAATACAAATAAAAATTATCAAACAAATTATCAAATCAAAATTACTATGATTTTTGAAACGATTGATGCATTAATCGAGAAGAATTATAAGCATAATTAAATAATTGGGTGATGAGTAGAGGTGTTGTTACACAATTTTAAAAAAAGGTAAAAATAAAAAGTTTTTTTCTGCCCGCCCCAAGGCTGAAAACTAAAATCTGCGTATAAGAACTCCATAGGTGGAGTTTGACTTTGCAAATTTTCCCACATACACCTCGTAGTGTAAGGAACATCCAGTAAAAATCTTAGGCAAAATATATTACTTTTAACATCTTAACTTAGGCTGCCCGAAATCGCAAATCTCCTAATCGGAGGCCTTGGTAGTTTAGGGGTTAAATGCCCAAGCAAGGCCAAGGAGCTTTTTTCAGCTGTGTAGCTCTCATTGTACTCAACTTTTCACTTAATATTTTGATGTCAAACTGGTCACCTCCTTAATATGATGCATTCAGAAAGTGAAATTTTACGATTCAAATCACAATCTGTATGAGTGATTTTGTGCTTTGATAGGATAATGGTAGGTAGGTTGGGGTTGTACACAACCTTGCAGGAGGATGCAAGCTCATCATAGATTGGTTCATTCACGATGCCCAAGTTCAAAAAGTGCACTATTCATGATGCCCAAGTCCAAAAGATGTTGTGATCCAATTTTGAGCTGCCCGTTTCAGACCCCATGGGCGTTTAAGGGTTAACCCTCGATTGGAGGTTCGAAACTTGCGGGTAACACGTTTATCTTGCATAAAATCAGCCTCTCTTTACAGAGGGTTTCCTCAAACATACTTATGTCAGAATTTTAAAAATATTAAAAACAAGAATCTCCTTGAAAGTTTAGAAACTCTCAAAATAATTGTCCACTAGGTTGTCTCAAAAATCCTCTCACTAGGATCGGATTTGACATACTTATTTGGGGACAAGTGGAATTCCATATTTAATCCCATCATTCAATGACTGAGGTGTCAAGGTTACCACTTTCCTTTTAAAATTACGAACTCATGTTTTGTGTGTTGGAATTCGAGCTTATATTGGAAGTCATGGGAACAGGGAAAGCAAAAAAATAAAAATAAAATGATGGCCCCCTCATGGCAAGACATTCTCGTGTACAGTGAATCATTTACATCCAATGGGGGACGTGATTCTCAAGACGGCTTTTCTTTCTTTCGTATAAAAATAAATAAATATAATGTTCTCATTGATCCATGTTCTCATTTTTTTCATGCGAGCGCGTAAACATGATAAAATTACTATCGTCGTCATATGTGTCAATTCACGAAAGCGTTAATTTTTTTTCATGTGAGCGCATAAACATGATAAAATTACTATCATCATCATATGTGTCATTTCATGGAAGAGTCATTTTTTTTTTTTTTTTTTTCATGCTAGCCCACAAACATGATAAAATTACTATTGTCATCGTATGTGCCATTTCATGGAAGCGTCCGTCTTTTAACATTGTGCGGGGAAGGTTCAATGCATCCAAAAGTTTGCGGATGTGGGGAAGGTTCATGACAATGTTTTAAGATTGTGAGGAAGTTTCCCTACATCCAAAAAATTTGTTCTTATTCGGATCGCCTAAGTTTTGTTCTTAGGTGTACGGGTGGTGTAAAGCGAGTATCTTACTACTTTTGTTTTCTGATTTTTTGGGTTAGAAAGCTGTTTTTGGATTGTCATTAAGCTAGCTGGCCAGTATGTGGCCAGTACTATTTTACTTTAGCATGACCATTGATCAGAATTTTGAGTGACCGATTGACCATTAGAAGAAAAGAGCAATCTTTCATATGAGGCCCACCAAATGAAAACACTCGAAAGTGGCATGGAAAATTAACCTCCTGTTAGCCGGGCGAAGTATGGAAGTGCTTTACGAGTCCACTCAAGTCGACCAATGTCTGTTTTTCTTAACCCCTAAAGATCCAAGAGGACCAAATCGGGCTTTTGCTATTTTGGGCAGCTTAGATGAACAGGTTAAAAGTAATATTTTTGCCTAAATTTTTTAATGGGTGCTCCCTATACTGCAAAGTGTATGTGGTAAAATTTACAAAGCCAAATTCTAATTTTTGAGTCTTCTACAACAATTCTTGGTTTGCGAGCCGAACTGGGGCAGTTTAAATTTAGTATTTTTTTGAGATTTTTTTTTGGAAATATGTTCATGACCAAATCACTACTGAAGTTCCAAAGGGCCCCAAGTCAAAAAGTGTACCAATTTTACAAGGGCAGCCTCCAAAAGTGTCAAAAATAATCTCAACAATGCCCAAAAAAACTTCGTAGACAAACTTTGGATGTTATAATCTCTCAAATGGTAAACATCCAACGGTCAATTTTTATATCAGATACTGAGAATTGGCTTAGGTACAAGATCTTACGGTTGGAAGTTAAGAAAAGAATAAAAAAATTGTTTCGCACCCCTTGAAGTGCATAGAGGTAGAGAATTGGAGTTTTGAGGTTTTAAGCTCCCAAAAACACCCAAGGATCTTTAGGGGTTAAGGCAGCAGAGAGTTTCTAAGGGAAGAGACACTTTAGGCATGTAAATACTAGTCTCCATGGCCACGGGGCTGTAAGATAACTTGCTACCCGACAGCATGGTCATTGTTGGCCCACTCAAGGTGGTCAGCCAGTTAAGTCGAGATTACCTTGGGCTCTGAAGAAAGCCTCAGATTCTGATTGCGCCAATTGCTGACAACGTTTGCTCGGGTAACACCTCCTAAAGTCAAAATCGATCACATTGCGGTCAATTTCTTTAAAAAGATATGTTATGCAAAAATTGAAAATTTGATTGATCCCCAATTCCGATAAAATGGCGTTATGCAGCTAAAAAAACCATGTGACATAACAGAATTTGAAGGTGATATTATGGAAAATGAGTGACAATATATTTAAAGGAGTGATATTATTTAAAAAACTGTGATATTATAGAATACACCATTCCATGTGAGCACACATGTAAGATTTGGTGTGACAAGATGACACATGGCATAGTGCCATTTTAATGGAATTGAGGTTATTGATATAACTCAAGATTCGTACGGTGAAATTTGATTATTACTATCATGATTTATTGTTTTTGGGTAGACTAATTAGACAACTCCTATGGTTGGATTTCTTAAAATTGAATTCAAGAGAACTTGTTCACGGATTTCACATATATTTGTCTTGAAGACAATTGTAGAGCTTCTCCTTTAGGAGTTAACTGTGAAACGCCCAAGCATGCCACTCGGGCATGCTTTTTAATGTATTTTCAAAGGGGCTAGGCGTTTAAGGGTTAACTACAGGCATAACTGGACTATATTCTTAAAGATGCAAATAATGTATTTTGTAGCAATTAGTTTCATGTGGGCCTTGAATGGCAAACTCCACCATAGACATCAAGGAATCTAACTAGGAAGGCGAAACTTCAACGGCAATCAACACTAAACCTCCACATGTGGCACATTATCCGTTTTGCGCTCCTCTAGACCATCTAGAGTTTTAGCACTGTGAATATTATCTGAACTTGATGCTTTTCACTTGGTGAGATAGATAGATAGATAGATAGATAGAAACTCCGGTCCCTTTCTAAGGGGCCGGCGTGAATGAAGTGTCCGTTCGTAATGCTAATATCCCGATGGCCACCGGACAAGGGGAAATTGGAACAATACTACTTCCCCCTCTCGAGGGTGGACACTATAACTACGCTAGTTTCTAGTGCCTTGAGGATACTTGACATAGTATCCCCCCAAAGGACTTTGAGGTACCCATACAACAAGGTCCAAGGACCCCCCACAATAGTTGGGTGGACTATAGTGGTGAGCACCACGCCGGCATGGGGAATGGAACCCACAACCTCCTCAATGGGGGCCATGAGCCCCAACCACCAAGCCAAGGCTTGTGGTGCCTTGGTGAGATACCCCTATTCAAATGGTGAGAGACCACCATCCAAGCCGGAACGGCCGCAAGGCACAAGTTGCGGATGTAGAGTAAAAACGCAAGGAAGACAATTAAGCGACGATGAAGTGAAATTTCCTCCACATTTGGACACATAGCAACATGATCAAGGGCAACCTCTTGGCATAAAAACCAACGCCACACCATAACTACCTCTTGTTCAATCACAGCCGTCGCTTCTTATGAAGTAAGGTAGTAATGAACATTGTAAATTGGAAAGTATCTAAAGCCAACTAAAGGAATGCACTAAAGAAATAAACTTCATGTACTTGTTCTAATAATTGATAATGTTCCACGGGACGCAGCTAAGGTAGAGGCACCTATAACCGACCACTTAAGGATTTTAGCATATGATATTAAGGTATATATATTTTTTAGAATTTTTCATGTGTGCAAACATAAGGTTCTTGTTGAATGCAAAAAGTTTCGTGATTTTATTTGCATCATTCAAATAGTTATAATTGTTTAAAGTGAAAAGTTGGTTGTCCATAACCTAAAGTCGATTACATGCTCAAATATACAAATGAGATACATTTGTTCTTTCAAAATCTAGGAATCGGGCTTGATCGGTTATGGGTCCCGGTCGGGAATGGGTCCCTTTACCTTAGCAGCCTTTATCTTCTTTTTTTTTGTGTTTTTATATGAAATCTATCACATGCACAAATAATTTTATCTAAAATTTGTACTCCTTCTTACTTTGCTTACTCACAATGAATTCCTTAAGAATGATTCTGGGACATATTCCCAAATCCGAAATTGATGCTGTTGTTGAGCATGTTACCTTAAGATTGCGTAATGATCCGGAGGGAGAACATCCCGGCAAGAGCGGCGTATGCTCAAACCGGTGTTGGTAAAAGGGAGGACAGAGAAAGAGATTGCTGCAAGCAAGAAAGTGACAAAGTCAGCAAAGGAGCGGAGCCGCATGTTGACTGGGAGGAACATTTGAACAATCCACGCGCTTGCAAATCATTCATTCTCCTCCTCCGCCTCATCATAGAATGCGAATTCCTTCCTCCACTCTCAATCGATGGTAGTCAATCAATCACCTAAGAGCATGTCCAGCTCGCGCAGTGGACCGGGGAGTGGAGCCTTGATTGGAGTGTGAGGAACCCCAGTCTACACACTATCTTTGTAACTTGGTCAAGAGGGCTGTTCAGTCTCTTACATTCTAGTACACCATAACTCCAAGTTATCCAGTACCTTCACTGTCTCACATTTTGCGTGCCTTATCAACCAATGGAAGACTGGCACGTGGCACAAAATCTATTGGCAAAAGATAGTTTCTATTATAATTGGATTGTGAGAAGATTTGATTGGTGAGCGGCCTTTTCCTCTTCCCTCCCTTACGTCGTGGGGGTGGGGTTTCGACGCTGGCCCGCACAACACCTCCAAGCTTTTTGGCACCTCATCTCAACGGCCCAGCTTGGAATACAAGGTTGGGCATGCTCTAAGGGCCCATTTCCATGTAAGACCCCTCGTGGTAATATTGAGAGGGTTTACAGAAGCAAGCCATTCCCAATCCCTAAATTAGTTTTATGGGGAACTCGTAATATATCAAGCAGAGGTGGCAAGTCCTTGGAAGAAAAATAGAACCAGTAATGCAAATTTGGAAGCTGTGTCCTCTAGTTTAAGCCTTTTTGAGGATGATTACTGCTTCCTCAAATGTGGGACCACTATGGTAGAGCAGCAAAAAATGGCGCAGTGCCGAAAATGGAGCCCTAGTAATCTTCACTGTCACGTACATAATAGCTTCTCCATACAACAGTACCATGTACACACTGCAAAGATTATAGGGCGTCACTTTAGGGCACCATTTTAAGAACACCTATATTTCCATCTTTAAAAATTCATTACTTACTGTAAAAGAGTTGAAAAATGATGATTCCACTTGCTCTAGTTTTCTACTAATTTTCCCCATGCACAAAAATTGCTTGCACTGGCAACATTCCTGCAGATTTTCTGTGCTGAAAATTGCGCCATTATAGGACACCTTACCATATTTCGTGAGAAGGAGGACTTAAATTTGAATAATTTGAAGGAAAGATATTACATGAGCCTTCATTAATCATGCCTGGACAGTGAGCCCATGATTGTTGAAGAGCTTCTACAGTGAAATTACAGGGACGAGTCTCACATGGGAATGGGCTGTGAAACGAGCTCCTCCCATTCCTTGCCTTGCCGCATGCGCTTTGATTGTTGTCTGTGAGTGTCCCCCGTCCTGACCTCAGTTTGCAGTGCGAAAGTGGGAGGTGCGGCTGCCTTTCACGTGAAGCGAGGCCGCATCGTGCTCTGGCCATTTCGTCACCGTCTTCGTCGCCCTCTGGTCATGCTCACGATCGCCTGCGCCTGCCTTGCCTTTCTGGAAATCATTTACTTCCCAAGATATTCCTCCCTCACTTTCTCACCTCCCCCCTTTCAATCCGCATTTAACCATCGTTCCCACCTATGATTGTTAAAAATTCATTGGCAATTCTTACATTTTGTGAGGGATGGAGTCATTCTTTCTTCCTTTTGTGAGCCAAGTTTTTTTACCTTTGCTCTTGATATGTTTAGTGATTCTCGCCCTTTTACTCATTGCTTTATTGCTTTTTCTTTGGAAAGTTACCATCTTTTCTTCCTTTTGGTAAAGGAGCGGAGTAGGCGTACGTGGTGGCATTTAGTGTGGTTGCCATTTGGAAAAATGATGTATTTGAAAGAGAGTTACAACTTTATTTGTTGAGTTGGATTCCTACTTTTTGTGGTAGAAATGATCACCACTTTTATTATCCAAGATGTGGAGGAGATATAGCATTCATTCTAGTACAAGGTGTATTGGACATTTGATTGCAATAGTGGATGAAGGAGATATAACTCCTAAAAAACGGTGGATGAAGGAGATATAACTCCTAAAAAATCATCAAATTTTTCAGTGCAGAAACATCATTGCGAATCCTATACTAAAAGTATGTGGATCAAAAAGCTTCCAACTACAAAGTTGTTCCAGGGTTCTATGTAAAGATCATATTTATGCAAAAAATTAAAGAGAAACTTTGCTTGCTTTCACAAAATTGGCATTCAACGATGTAACATGCCCCATATTCAAAAACCCAAAACAAAAGCTAATTCAACTATGATGCATGCCATCAAAGCATACTTCAATTATACATGGGTTTGCAATTTTGATCATACTAACTAGGCTTGATTTACGATTCAATCGAAGTGATATCGTCAAAATAGTTGTTTAGATGAAGAAGTTACCGCTCCTCAAAGTTTCAGCCCTACGTCTAAAATGTAGTTCTTCCAACACTTGCACATTTAGGGGTTGATGTCCTAGGGGATCATTCTGGTTTATCATTGGTGTCATTTTGGTGGATCATTAGTCTGTGTCAATTTGTCACAAATGCCATTTTGGAGACATATTTATCCATACATCTAAAATGACATATTTTCTAAAATCACTACTCTTCTCTATAATATCACTTGCTTTATATTATGTAATCACTAAATTCCCTAAGTTTCCTAATTATTTTAGGAACACAAATATTGATTTCCAACTTCAAAAATCCATAGCTCACTGCAGTAGAGTCCGAAAATGATGAGTCCACTTGCTCTAGCTTTCTACTAATTCTCCCCCTGCACAAAATATGCTCGCACCGGTAGTAACATTCCTACCGGTAACATTCCTACTGTAGAGATGCTGGAAAATTTGCTGGTCATTACTGGCCAGCCACCTTTCTGGAGCAAAAGCGTAGTCTGTAGTCCTGCAACGATTGACTTGGGGGCAAGCAAGCGGTCGGGACCGCGTACAAGCGATTGACGCCAGCCAGAGAAGTGATCGATCGTGTTTAACAAGATCCGATCGACAGACAGTGAGTAGGCAAGTTGGAAGTCCGGTCCTCGATCATCGAAGTCGGTCGGTCGATCGGAGTAGTGGTCGATGGGATCACGATCTCGAGATTGATCGATCGATGCATATCGATCGATCAGAGCCTGCTGCTGCAGAGAGAGTGACAGACATTTTTCAGATTCTATTTCTTCGCGTCAACGCTAAACTGTCATTACTGTACTAGCCAGAATGCACGATTAGTGGTGTAATTACGTACCCGTCGTACCGCGGCTCCTCTTTCCCTGCAGCCTGTAAAGACCTGCTACTCTCACTTTCCGACATCAATTTAATATTAATTGCCTGGGCTTGGCGATCTAGGTAAGCCAATGTATCTAGCTTGAATTGCATGATGCTGCAGTTACATAGTAGCTGGTTCAAAGGTTAAGATGCATATGAATATGCTGTTTCGCTAGCTACCCCTTGCCAGGTTCAAATGCATATGCTGCTGCCACGGTGAATTGAAAAAACAGTGAGCTGCATGAGCATGATCGATTTTGAATGGGTGGTGAGCTTCGGTTCAGTCACTGATTTGTATGCTTTCAGGCGTTGTGTTTCACTGCAGCTAGGTTGGTTTGTGGTGTAATAAATTAGGAGAGAAGAGAAACTCCAACCTATTTAGAGAGGTGATCACTATGCTAGTTCTTACCTAGCCACTAGTGCCTTAGAGAGACCTGACATGATATACACCCAAAGGACTTTTAGGTACCCATACAACAGCATGGTTGGGTGGACTATGGTGTTGAGCACCACGATCTCTTCATTATGAGCCATGAGTCCTAACTACCAAGCAAAGGCTTGTCGTGCCTTAGGTAAGAACCAATGAAGAAGGAGTAACGACATTTAGTTACAAGTTGGCTCGTTGATTTTGAGAATTTCCAAATGAAGTTTCAAGCTTATTTGCCGGTTGAAATTCTTAAAAAATACCCCACTATCATAGGGTTATCACATGGGTAGTTGGGTACCACCCACATTTAACATAGGTATTAATCAAATAGATAGAAACTCCGATCCTTTCTAAGGGGCCGGCGTGAATGAAGTGTCGGTTCGTAATGCTAATATCCCGATGGCCACCAGACAAGGGGAAATTAGAACCATACTTAGGTATTGATCAACAACAATAGATGATCATGTGAAGTAAAGGATATTAACTAGATGACCTCTGAAAACTTCCCAGATTGTGGTAAGAACCTCAATTCTCTTAATGTGGTGCTCGTACATGTGCCATTACATCACACCAAATCTTATATTTGTACGCTTTGGTGTATTCTATAACATCACAACTCTTTTTTGTAATATCACTCCTTTATATTCTATCACACACTTTCCATAATATCACCTTCAAATTCTCTTACATCACATGGTTTTTGAACTATATTTTTAGCGGCATAATGTCACTTTAACGGAATTGGGGTTTAAGGTACTTAGACAACATACATGACACATTTAACTACTTCTCGTCTAGCAGCAATTCTGAAGTAAGGCAACGGGGGATCCCCATCATGGTTGTCATATTGGACAAATTACTATTCATTTCATGTCCTATAGGACGAGTTACCATTTATCAAATGTACCTTTCAAGTACATCTGTACATGTGATGAATAGTAACTCGTCCTGTAGGACATGAAAGAAATAGTAATTTGTCTGATATGACAACCATGATCCCCATACTTATGTAAGTAAGATACAATGTGAACACGAAAATATAAATCGGGAGATCTTTGAAGAATATTAAGATACTCACATCCCTGATGTAAAATTTCAATTGGTGTAATGATCATGCCACAAAATTGTAATGTACAAAATTTGCTCCAGTCCATAATTCGTGAATGAGTCCAGATTTAATTAAATGTAGCATATACATCTGTATGGCATCCCTATTTCAAGTTTAAGGAATGTGTTCACAATTTCATTTCACTGAGTGAATGTCGTAAACATGTTTCATGAAATGAAAAAGATATAGCTCATGTTTTGACCATGTTTTGACCATGTTTTGATTTGAAGGAGCACCATTGCAATTCTAATGCTCCAAACATGCTCTCCACTAAAAAGTTGTTGAACTTCATCGTGAAAGCACACTTGCTTAAAAGAATTAACAAGATTTTTGTTTTATTTTATACTTTTATCTTTGACTCAAAAAAACCTTGAAATTATGAGACATGCCCCCATTTTTTGCAAAACCAATCTTTTTGAAACCAGCACAACAATGCAGGCTTTAAACTTGTACCAATTTCAATTGAATGGAGATAAATATTTGCTGAAGCAAACTCCAAAGTGAAAATGATGAAATTTGATTGTGGTTTTGCAATATACGAAGTTTTATGACTCCAAATCAGATCCACATGAGCTATTATAAGTTTACTACAAAATTGCACAGTTCCAATGTAAAGAGCTCACCTCCATCAACATGTATGACACTTGAAAATTTGATATTCTTAAGCTAAAACTAGAATAGGACGTTCCAGGTTAAGAATTCAAAAATAGTTGTGACCTTGGGGAAACACTTAGAATTGTTTACCAAAGAATGTGCGGCATATGTAGGGAGATATTAAATCATGGTCTCTAAGAATTAGAAAACACTTTGGGATAGTATAGGGTGTACTGTAATGAAACCAATACTCAAATTTTCAAACATTCCATGAAAATTTTTTTACCAATATTACAAGGGTAGCCTTCAAAATTTACAACATCAACTTCAAATTTCGCAAAAAAAAGTTTTGCATCAAGTTTGATTGATATAATCTTCCAAATGGTGAAGATCCAACCATTGAAGTTTTTATGGTGGTACCAATGGTAGTTAGCTTTAAGAAATGTGAACTTTTTAAAGACTATCTCAAATCAAACAAGGTGGTCAAAAATCGGCAAATCGCAGTTTTTGAGGTTTTGAGACCCAAACATGCCTTGGGGCACTTAGGGAATAACCTTCGACACTTCTCACCTTACTCTACAACAAGCTATTATTTTAGGAACATACACCGTATAACTCTGTCCCTTTTGGCAATTCTTTCCTCGCAAGACAAGAGTTTGGTGAAGTTTGGGGGTGCCACATGGACATGGGGTGCATTTAAAATTGAAATATCATTATGTCCGACCCTGCCCTCAACCCTCTTATACTTTTTAGGGAGAGGAAGTGGCTCCAAACAGTATGGGATAAATCCCTCCAAGCCGTGCAGGCCCCTTGTCCCCCCTGAAACTCCCCCAGAACCCCAAGACTCCAGGCCTCTAATGAATTCATGCCCCTGCAGGCAATTTTCAGTGGATAGAGCTGCATGTGGTTTAATTAGTTTCTTAACCACCTTGCTAGTTAGAGTGTTAGACTTCCTCTTAAGACTCATGGTTTGATTTGGGTACGTAACAGGCATAGCTAAGTGACTGGAGCTCCCTTCTAATAACTGAGGCTGATTGTATTGTTTCACCTCTTAATAACTCAGTAAGGAAATCAACTAATAGTGCATGATAGTGTTATATTTTACACTTTATAAATGTTCCATTACTTCATATTACTATATTGTTACTAGTAAGGTCCTTGTTGTCCCAACAGGAAAGGTCTTTAAATGGTACTTTTTTGAAAAGTATCTCATGTCTACCATTTCCTCAAACGGTCAAACCCTGTTTATTTTTCTTTAATTAATTAATTAATTATTTAATTAAATTTATTTATTTAAAAAATTAATACATAATCCAAAGAACATAAGAGAACGTAGTTAGGTAGGTTGGTAAGTTTGTGATTTGGTAAGTTGGTATGTTGGTGGGTAGGAGGATTGCCGTATAGTATTTTTATTACAGAAGTAAATAGAAAATAAAGTTGAGAAAAAAACTTTCAATTCTACCCATTTTCTTATTTTCTATAAAATGTTATATTTTGGTTACATACAAGAACATAGTGACCGATTGTGGATGATGTCTTATCACCTCACTATATAAATATATATGTTCCCTTTGTCTCTTAAAAACACAAACATTTGGATTTGACACTCGTCTCACAAAGAATCCAAGATTTAATATTAATGAACAAGTGCCATTGATATTTTAAGACTCACTTTCTGAAAGCCTCATGAATGCCGATTGGATAAAGAAAGTCCAAGCAATTTTGGCAAATCACGGTGTTTTTTTAATGCAAAGGGATTATATTATACTATAGATACATATATATGTAATGTTCTTAAATTTGTGTTGTTTTTTTTGTTGTTGAGGACGGATATGTATATAGGATGTATTGCTTGTGATCTTATCAAGTATTTTGTACTCAGTCTTTGGGGTTTATGGAGTTAGATGAACTCTTAGTATCTTATATACTATCTAAAATGAGCATATTTTCTAGTTCAGGTTTTGAGTTAACACTATGTAGGAAAAAAACAAGACTCACACAACCATCTCTACTAACAAATATTTCTCCTCATGTTTGTAGTATGTTTCTCTAGATTCCATTTATTAGTAGGATTTGGGATTTGACTAGCTCATGTTGATATATGTTATTTCAACCACTCATTATTTTGTAATGAAAATATAATATATTCTACTAAAATAAATATAACTTAATCTGAGCTACGAGGCATATTCTACAATTTTAATTTGTGGGATATTGGTCAAACAATAAAAAAGCTTGACTTTGTTTTCTTTGGTAATGGTAGTGAATGCAACTTTTTTTTTTCCAAAAACATTGTCTATATCTTAAATTGTTTGAAAATTTGTGTGCGTTTGAAGGCTATAATGACCAACATATGGTGTAAATAGTTCACTAGTTTACATATAATTGCTTTCTAGAAAGTGCAAACGAAGAAATTCAGAAATAAAGAATATATCTACTATTTATGGATATAATTTAAAAATGTCATTTCAACTTCATACACATGTGAGCTTATGAATTGTTTTGGAATGCCTCATTCCCTAACAAGGTTCTCATATTACCTGCTTCTTATATAAGCAAAACTTGCTCATGTATTTAGCTCAAATTTCAAGGAAAAAAAAAAAAATTAAAAAAAAAAAAAAAAAAAAAAAAAAAAAAAAAAAAAAAACTTAGTTTGCTTTACTTCATAGAAAATTGAACAACACTTCTCCATTTTTGTAGAGGTTCCTTTTCATTTTCATATTTCATTTTCAAAAAATCAAAATCTTTAGATTGTATATATGAATCTTCTACTAAATTTAACTCATTAAAAATCTCAAGATTTCTTTTTAGGAAATTCTTACATACATTTACACCTAGGCAAGCAAAATAGAGAACTAAATTCATTTATATCTTGTATATATGATTATTTTATAAGATTGTAAACTGACTTAACTATTACGATCAAAATCGTAATTCTTTAGCTGAAGAGTCAAGTGCATCATGAAATTCATGCTCATATTATAAAAATTTGGAATATCATATTACAATATGATCAAATTCATCAAAAATACTAAATTATTAAATCAGATATATTATCACATGATCCATAATTTTTTTCATCTAATACTTAAATACTAGTCAAACTTCTATATTTGCGTAAACTAATCTAATCTTTGCTAAAATTTCAAATGGATACTAGATGTACAATAGAAATGATATTGTCATTGCTTGATAGAAATTGTGTGCACTATAGGTATTTCATAATTATGATAATATTTTTTTCTCTTTGAACAATGGGTAAAAAAGGACTTTTATGAAACTCTTACTGATTGTATATGACACCGGCAAAGGATACATCCTTTGGATAGATGTTTAACTTGTTTGAAATGATTTTATTTGAAATCTAATGTAACATAATTGTGTATTGAAATAGAGCTCTAAATTACTATCAATTGTGGGCATCTTTGGCAGGCCTTTTTTAGTAGCTTTGACAAAAAAAATTAGTTGACAAGTTTACACTTGGTTTAAGAAGTAGCTTAGGCCGTATCAACAATAACTGTTCACAATGAGGTTCTTTGGTATGGGCGGTAAATCGGGGGATAGTGGTTCATTTTTTGATGGTGGTGGAGATGATGATGGTGATGATGATGATGCGTTAAAGCAGCTACGTAGACACTTGGCAATCCTTGCTCTTTGGGTGGCAGCTATTCGATCGGCGCCATATTTCATTAGCGTGTGGGAAAAACGGTAGCATAGAAACTTATATAATTCTTCAATCACGTAATTGATGAATTTTAATTATATATAACTTGGATAGATTTGATGCTTTAGGGAAATGTGTTGAAATTTTAAAACCTGATGAGAGAAAATTAAATTTATTAGAATGTCATGATATTATATCATGTTACACAATTTTTTATAAATCTTAAAAGAGATTTACAAACTCATCATCATTACAACCAATGTGATTTTCAATTCATCAATAGTCAAGCTTGTAACTTATATCTACTTGTTGAAATAAGTAGATAATTACTAGAGACATTGCATAAAGCGAACAAGATTGAAGGAATTACATGTTATGTAAAAAGGTTGGAAATTTTGAAGTAGAGTAATCTCTATATATTCTTGAATGATTTTGATGTTTATTATGAATCCAATCTTTAAATTTTTCGATGAATCATTGTTCGTCTAAAAAGTTGAATTTTGATTCGAAAGTTTTCTTTCATTGTAGGTGAAATGTAGGATCATCAAAGTAGCCTTTGAATCATTGAAGTGCTAGATAAAATCTCATTAGTGTTGTATCAAGATTTAATTTTTCCCCAACAAGATGTTAAAGAAAAATTTCTATTCCAATCCAAGTTTTAATCTTTTCACCTGTAGGTATAGTGAAGATTGTGATACAAGTGAAGATACTAGAAGGTCAAATTTCTTGATTTGATACATTTTAGAGACTCAAAATGATGCTAGATTTTATGATTTTTTGTTGATATTTGCATCAATCTCATGATTATATAGCTTACTCTTTGATTAATAAAAAGTTGTTTTTGACGTAAGAATTTTTCTTGAGAACGTCAAAAAAAATTTAAGAATGTGAAATGTTTAAAATGTATAAAAATGTTAAAGTATAGAACAAGATATCTCAAAAGTTGAAAAGTCAAAATAGTATTGAGATAGCAAATATGACCATCAAAGCTTTATGCCAAGTTTGATGCAAAACCTAATGTCATATATACCTAAAGTCCGACTCATTCAAGAATTTTGGATTGAAATGAATTTTGGACTTCTTCAATTTTGTGATCTACTACTATGCTAATTAAAATTTTATATTTGCAGCATATTCCCCAATTACATTTTTCCTAGTTAGAATGTATCTCGTTCACATGACCATGGTATCTTGTAAACAACTTCCTATGTAAGGTAGACAATGCCAAATCCGTGCATCTCCTTAAACCGCCCACTCTAGATTCTTGCCTACTTTCTAGATTTCATGTAGAAGAATGTACCTCATGTGCACATGGAGCACATGAACGGTTTTGAGTAATGTGGTACATGTCACTTCTAATTTATTTATTTATTTTTATTTTTATTTTTATAAGTGCTTAGAAAATATTGCAAAAATATGAAAACTTCTCCATTTCTTCATATCTATGATTGAAAAATATTGATTTACATATTCAAAGACTTACCTATATTGCAGTCCTTAAATGTACGGATTTAGCATTTTCCACCTAAGAAGACGTCAAATGTGTCAACATTGTTCGAAGTGATTGATGATGAATGAAATCAAATTTAAACGTTCACAAATCTCAAACAAAATTGCACTTGACATTTAGTAAATTCATCAACTCAAGACGAAATCAAGAGATATAAGCTAGAGTTGTGCACTATTTTCCACCACAAAGTACACTCCTCAATATAGAATAGGTGAATTATAGATAGCTCAATAGCTTATATATCTTGTGAGAAAGTAAACATTGAAAGAGTAGGCTTGCTTACATATTAGTTCTAGAATTAAGGCTTGATATAAAACTAAATATTGTACTAGCATATTGTATTGACTACACTAGATTAATAGTACTACGTTTGCTCTAAGATTTTAAAAGTTCTCGTTTCTTGTACCTCTCTTAAAAATTTAACTTCTTAATTATAGTTTTTGTTCAATTTGGAATGACATATATATGATTTCATTTTAAGTTTCATAAATCACATCACAATTAGCAATATGTTTGTTTGCAAAAAAATTAATTCTAAAACTCTAAAAAAATAGTGTTTATCACAACTAACATACTAATATAGTCAACCAAAGTTTATTATGCAAGACTTTAGACTTTAATCTAAAATGATTGAGGTTATATTTAGTACTAAGGTCCTAACAATTTAATAAAATTTAAGCTAGTTTTTTTGCTCATTATTTTTTATTGTAATACTCTTAGCAAATACTTGTATGGTAAGACTTACAAAAGCCAACATGTTTTATGTATATGGTCTTTATGATATATAGAATTGCAAATTAAATACACTTGAACTCAATTTTTTCTATTTAAGATATCAAATCTACAAATACCTTTATGAGAATTAAATAAATCTTGAATCTATAAATTGTAGCCAATCTCCAAACCTTACAACCTATGTTGATGCCACATTTAACTACATCTAGACTCATTTAGGAATTATACACTAAGAGAAATTTTGGATTTTTTTGTTTTGTGAAGTTATTAGTATGCTGACTGAATCTAGCTTGGGAGATTGAGTATTCTAGTAGAATCCCCCACATGAATTTTTAATTTGCTTCAATTTTATGTTTTCAAAGCCATGGGAGGAGCCCCAAATGTCTAGATTCTAGACTGCCCCTCTCGAGAAGTAATTAAATGAAGCATATTGTTTAATAACATCAAGTTATTTAAACTAGGATATCATGGATTTTATTCTTTAAAATTTTCTATAATCACATTTATTAACCCACCGAATGTATTTTGTGTTGTTGTAAGTAATTAACAATTTGTTGAAATCAATTGGTCAAATTGTAGCAAGCTACAATACGAAACCAAGGACTAACATATAATATTCTAGTTCATGAGTTTATACATAGAGTATTTAATAACATTAAGTCCTACAAGGTTCATATTTTCACGAGCCAAAAGTCTCACATTAATTTTCACCGTCTTGAATGCTCAATATAACTTGATGATCTCATAAACACTACCAGATATTATCCACTTACTACTTACTAGTTACAACATCCTATCAATAAAATTGGAGAATTTCATGGGCAAATCCATTAACTTGCAACTATTTTGTTGCAATAAGATATTCTTGGTCAAAGAATACCTTGAGGATTTAAATTCTTCCATGTTGTCAAGTTGTATCTTGCAAAAAGTGATGTAGCAAGCTTGGATGCATTGTTGGTCCAAGAATGTACGAGTCTTTACAGTAAAAGAGAGATGGCCAAAAGTCTCAACAAGTAAAAAATTTCATCTTGAAAAACTCCATGCTCTATGTTTGACACCTTCGTGAATCGTAACCCCTAACGTGCCAAATGTCGAGAAATGACATCTTCGATGAAGGGCATAAACTTTGAAGAGCCACAACTTCTTCATCTAGCTTCCGTTTTGGATGAAATCACTTGGGCTCGGTCCCAAATCAAGTCTTGTTTGCGTGATTGAAATTGCAGAATCATCTAATAAAGTATGAAAGAAATGACATGCATTTTAGTGAAGGCAACTCTTGTTTTTGACTTTTCAAATAGGGGGCATGTTTTACCATTGTAAGGCAATTATGGGGAATCAAACAAGATGTTTATATGAATTATTTTCACAAAATCATGATCCTAAGATATGAACCACATGATCTCAAAATTTGACCAACATGGTGTACAATATGTCTACTTCAAGAGTTGTACCGTTGAGATTTTAATAACTTACCTTGTTTCTATTTCTGATATTTTTTTTGAGAATGTGGTCTTTTTTGTACCAATGAGTCAAATTATTTAGGGTTTAAATGATACATAGGAAGTTTATGAAACAACAACATTGGGCCAATAAATTCTCACAATATGCCGAATTCACACTTTTAAGACTCCTTGCATTAAAACTTTCTTCCATAATAAAAGGCCAATTTTTTTCACTTGAAGGATAATAACAATAAAATGTATGTGCACTATAGGTTATGAGATACAAGTTTTGCACGCTATGTGTAAATGCGTGGTAAGATCAATTAGAATCAGTGGCGTAGGCAAATTTTCCAATTTATCCACCATGATGCCATGATGGTGAAGGAAAATCTTCAATACATTTCTGCCTCACGATGCGTCTTTATAAAGAACCAAATTTTAGATATGTATTTGAGTACTTGATTTAGTCTGTCAAAGCATTGTCAAAGGATTGACAAGCACGAATCTTACACAAATGCTTTCAACACTTGGGACAGGCAAGCCATGTACGTAAATCTTTGCACCGTTCACGGTCATAGGCAGGGTTGTCTCACATGACACTTTCCGCAATGTCTCTCTAAATTGTCCTGTTCGACATGTCCGTCTGACATCGAGTTTTACGGGCATGTCCGACTATACAGAAGATGCATTGATAGTAAAACGAGGAACATTTGCCTCTTCAATGTCACTCGTCTCCCTTCTCCGAGGGTGAATGTCGTTTGATTGTCTTTTCCTGTGTCGCACAATACAACCCTCGTCATAGGTTTCGCCCTTGGGGTTCGACTAAATTCCGCTTAAGGTGCGAAATCTTCCGCACCCGGCCAATTCTCTAGTACAGAAAAGATGTGAAGTAATTGAAAGCATGGCATTCTAGAGTGCAAGTAATTGACGAGCCTGACAGTACCATACGACTATTTCGATCGAACAAGTGCAAGAATCGCTCGACATTCATCATGATCAATCCATGAGAGCATTCATGATCGATACATTCTCGTGCCGTTCCGTTGAAGTGGCGGTTTATATAGCAAATTGGTGCATTTCAGTAGAAGGAAAGATGATGATACTAGAGTGGAAAGTGATCAAGAAAAGGGAAAGTTAACCATACTAAAGTATGCAGCACATGAGTAACTGAATGGTTAAGAGTGTACATAAATTTATGCAAGATGGCTCGCCCAAACGGATTATTGAAGTAGCCAAATTAGAGGTTTGCATATTTGAGTGTCTCCTAGTTAGTACATATTGATGTTGATACATGGAGTTCGCTCAGCTTTCAGAATCCGAATATGAAGAATTAGCGCTGTAAAGAACGAAACACAAAAAACGCATGAACGTTCGTACATTTCCCTTTTGCTCTTTCATAACTTTTGGATTCCACCTTTCGCTATCTTTGGACGACTTTCAGACTGATCAATCTGACTCTCTCTCTCTCTCAAGTGAAAGTTTCCCACCAGTGCACGCTCCCACTCCCTCTCGTTTCCGATCCGAGGGAAACTCGACTGTATCATTGTATGGAACTAGAGCTTCCGATCGATAACTCAATTAAAAGAATTGCGAATGGGGTCGGATCACTAAGGATGGATTGGAGCATATGAAAGTCCTTCTCGGGAGGTTAAGTAAGGAAAAGTTACACCATCCATGCGGGGCAGATCTATGCTAACTGCTGTCTTGCCGTCCAAAAGTTGGTCTGCTCAGGATGGATTGGAGCATGAGGGGTCGGGGGTCGGGGACGACGGCGCTGTTGAGTCTACTGCTGGTAGCGGCAGTTTGCTTGATGGTGCTGGAACTGCGTCGGCCGCCAGCAGCGGGCATGGTAATGGTGGAGAAGTGGGCACATGATTCGAAACGTGACGAGGAGGATGCGAGGCTGTCGTGGGCGGCATTGCACGAAATCGTAAATTTTCGCAGTGATGTGGAGTGGAGGCGCGGCGAGGTGCGCGTTCTGCACCCCCATGGCGTGGCGTCGCATCTATTCGTTCAGCTGGGGAGCTACCGCGTGAGCGCCCGCGGGTTCGCCGTCGTGGGGCTCGTTGCGCACGACCTCTACCAGCTCCGCGACCTCGCCTTCCATTGCCACTGGCAATCCCATGTGAGTTTTCAAAGCTGAAAATTTGAAAAGAAATGTAAATGGTTGGAAATTCTTCGAGAATATAAAGATACTCAAATCCTCCGAAGTAAACTTTCAATTAGCATGATAAGCATTTCGCAACATTGCAAAATCCAAATTCTAGTTTGATCCAAATTTCAAGCAAATTCACATAAATATGACATTCTAAGAATGCAATAGTGATATTTGGGTGATATAGATTCTGGTATGGCAAAATGGTGCCACTTTCATCAAATTGTTCGTAATGGCTTGCATGGAGAAACTCAACTAATCTCACTTCACATGATTTCATGTGAAAATGACACCATAACTATATGTGCAAAGCAAGTTGCAAGTTGCAACTTACAATTATTTGTGCAAAACTTTGGGTACCTATTGTTGAGCATACTCTACAATCATTCTTTTGCTCCTCCTTGCTAGTTGTTTAGAAATGGCCCGGTGCTTTTGACTTATTGCAAATCAAGAAGGGTGTATGATTGCAGAGACCAAATGCCACTCTGGTCGAAGGCGTGGCATCAAAGATCCGGCCTGACTTTAATAGATACCATCGCCTATATGGCACTCTTGTCATTGCATGCGATTTTCACTATGAAGTGGGTGGCAATGGAGAAGGTGGCAACTTGTGGATCAATGCAAGCTACGGCGATGCCTTCCGCCCTGACGAGCAATTCCTTGCACTTCGTGAAGCTCTTAGAGCCTTCAACTCTAGCATGTTCCACCCGCCATTTCCATACGAGTACGTTTATTGCGGGTCACCTCTCTTTGGGAACTTGAGCCCACAACGTGTTCGGGAGTGGCTGGCTTATCACAGTCACTTCTTTGGCGACAACGTCCATTTTATCCTCTATGATGCAGGTATGTGCATTCCCTAGTCAAAACTCAATGACACATAAACAAAAATGTACAAGCACCGATTCCTGCCAATAGTCGTCATTGCATCTCCTTATTGCAACAAGTTATGACATATTATCTTCTTGATGATGAACTCATAAAACCTACATAATATAACTTCATAAAACCCTACATAATATAAATTCATTTTTCTTTCAACACAATATTTGATAAAGTTCTAGAATGTGCTAACAAGATGATAATGACGATAAAATGTATAAAGATTATAATTTCTACATTACAAAAACTTAGGTTTTCTCCAAAATGAAAGCACCATAAGGACCCCTCGAAATGGAAATTTTCCAAATTTATGAAATAAGGTATACTTTTGAAGACCAAAAGATATACACACCATGTAAGGGAGAGTTCTTTAGAATGGAATAGTACCAATGATGGAGTTCTTGGGCTTCATAATAGCTTTGCAATCCAACAATACCATGTTATCATTGCAAACATTATTGGGTGTCAAAATAAGGCACCATTTTAGAAACACTTATAACTCCACCTTCAATAGTAAATTGAAGAAGAGTACAAAATGATGAAACTAGTTAGACTATCCTCTCAAATACTTTCCTCGAGATCAAATATTTCCCCCACGCAACAAAAATTGTTTACATTGTTAGCAACTACAGATGTCCCATCCCGTGCTAAAATTTGAGCCATTATATGAGCACTCTCCCTAATGTAACTTCGTAACAACCCAAAGCAATCAGGATTCGAGCCAGAAATTCACTTGTTTACACGTGCTTGAGGCATTAACTCTTAAACGCACATGGGGTCTGAAACGGGCATCCCAAAATTGGATCACAACATCTTATCTACCTGGGCATCCTAAATAGTGCACATTCTAAACTTGGGCAGCACAAATGAACCAATCAATGATGAGCTTGCAACCTCCTACAAGGTTATGTACAACCCCAACCTACCTACCACAATCCTTTCACAACACAAAATCACTCATACAATTTGTGATTTGAATTGTAAAAACTCACATTTTTAAATGCATCAAAGGTGACGAGTTTGACATCAAAATATAAGTGAAAAGTTGAGTCGAGTGAGAGCTACAGAGCTGTTGGAAAAAAACCCCTCGGGCTGTGCAGGCAACTTTAGTTTGATACGTACCCCGGTTGATCAAAGTCACTCTCTTCCCTTGTGCACATGTATACGATAGCAAGCAATTTCAGGGGCTGCTGGATGGCAGGTGGGATTCACGACGAGGTGTACGAGATTGTGAGGCCATGGATTGAGGTGGGCAAAGTGAGCATCCAAAACATAAGGCACGCCGACATCTACCAAGGCTACTACCATCACCAATTCGCCGTGGTGAACGACTGCATGTTCCGGGCGCAAACGCTCGCCAACTGGACTTTCTTCTTCGACTTGGACGAGTATCTGTTCCTGGATGCTCCTGCAACCCTGGCGCAGCTGTTGGACAGCGCCAAGCGCCAGAACGCCACTCAGATCCAGTTCCAGCAAATCAGGCTCGCCGCTGGCACCTGCTTGCTCGATCATAATGACAATACTTCCTCTGCCCATACCCAGTAAGTGTATGCCCTCTTTCATGCAACAATCTCACCAATTCTTTCCTGCCAATATCTGCACATAACCTCCATCATGAAAAATTGGCAATATTCTTTCAAGCTTTGGAATTTTTAAAGACGTGACTCAAAGCATGTTCATTTGGGTCGTTTTATACCAAAAAAATAGAGATGTTGCGGCAACTTCCAATACAAAAAGATACTTGAGAGACAGGAATGGGGGTGCTACTAGCTACGGAAGTGCAATTTCAGTTTCCTGGGGTTGAGGATTGAAGCTCGATCGAACTGTGGCAGGAAGAAGTGGATGATGGAGAAGCTGGCGTTCTCCATGCGATGGGAAGGAGCGTCAGTGATCCGCGACATGAAATACGCCATCCAGTCACGCGAGTGTAGGGGCGCCACGGGAGTGCACAAATGCGAGGTCCTCAAGGACGGCGGCCACACGCAAATCATGAACTCCGCAACGGAGCTTCGATACTATCACTACCACAACACGCTCACCACTCGCAGGGAGGTTTGTGAATCCTTCGCCCCAACGCACTTCCCTCCGCACTACCTCGTGATCGGCAAAGACAACTACTCCACCGACACCACCATGGTCCCCATGGCCAACACCGCAAGAGAACACGAGCTCCACACCATTGGCCCCCAACCCTTCATCCTCTAAACCCGGGTGACCCCCACTTCCGCAAAATTGGCACTTACAAGAACGTTGGAAATCAGTGATCAAATACATGTGAAATTGGGTCATCTTGGATTCAAAGTGGGTGAGGTTAAAAATCAGTAAAAAGTGTCAAAATATCTGTGAAATTGGGTCACTTTGGATCAAAACTGGGGACGATACAAATTGTTCGTGGTATGATGGAATGGCACTTCGAATAGTGCCACTTCAATGGAATACGTGAGTTTTATTAAGATGGCAATCAATGGTGTACAGAATGATCGATTCGAGCAGTGAGTGAAAAGTATATGCTACTCGTGGCGGCGACGAATGGATTGGAGGAGGTGACGGAAGCAGTGCCGGTCTTGTTTCGAGGTGCACTCTTGGATGATCCGAAGCTCATCGACGATGGTTTCGAAATCGGGTCGTTTTATGGCGTACTCGTTCCAGCATTTGCAGATGAGCTCTTGCATGCCGTCTGGGTAGTGCGTCTTGGCACCGAACTCTGGTCGCCGATCCTCTTTGGCCACATGAACCGCCGCCATGTACGCATCCTCGGATGCGAACGGCGGGGAGCCCTCGAACATCTCGTACAAGATCATGGCGAACGAGAACACGTCCACCTTGGTGTTGTATTCCTGGTGCAGGAACACCTCCGGCGCCATGTAGCGGTAGCTCCCCGTTTCGCCCGTCAGCTTGTATACCTCGTGCAGGTGCTTCACTTTCACCAGCTTGCTTAACCCGAAGTCCCCCACCTGCAAAGAGCGTCCACAAAATCATGCACCCCGCAAGCACACAAAGAAGAAGCCCAGGCCTGCCTAATGTTCGTACGAGACATAACACAATGTCTAGGCCCCAATAAAATGTTCATTCGGACATGCTAACCCCACATTAGCACAGCAACAAATGAGAAGTCTGAATGTAAATAGAATGTTCATTGGACATACCCACAGAACTACAACAAAGAAGAACTCCAGGAATACACTAGCACTGTGACAAAGAAGGAACTCCAGATATGATTCAAGTTAGAATGTTCGCAAGACCATTAAGGTTTATGTCCACGAGACATGATGACAATGGTGTAAGACTACAGTCAAGCACACAGCTCAATACGATACAAGATAGTTCAAAATACAACTTGGATGAACTATGATGATAAGCATACAAAATGGTTGCGTACCTTGAGTTCATTGCTCTCGTCAATAATGAGATTGCGAGGCTTCAGATCGCGGTGAATGATCACGTTCGGTCCGCCGTGAAGGTACGCCATCCCTTGCGCCATGTCGAGAGCGAACGTCACCGCCAGATCACACGGCACAGGACCTGATCCAAACGAACCATGAATGAGTGAGTGGCATAGCTAAAAAATCGATGCTTGGTTAGTAATTGCAGATGCCACAGCACCCCAAGTCTCTTTAGAGTGCACTACAATCACCACATGATTTGCAAATGCGATCAGCCAGGGACCACATGGACCGGTTTTCTTAGCCTTATCACTTCAACTGTGTGTTTCAAGATAGTCCCACAGATGATCAGTTCCCGAAAGGGCCTTGGATGCTTGATTTCAATTGAGCTCTGTGAGGATCTTACCTTTTTGGATGAGAGCATGGAGGTCACCGCCGGGGAGGTACTCCGTGACCAGCATGAGAGGCGGATGCGTGATGACGGCGCCCAAGAACTGCACAATGTTGGGATGCCGCAGCATCACCAGCAAATTCACCTCGTTGATGAAGTCCTTCACCACTTCCCGATCCTTTACACAACATTTTCCCACTTTAATTGGCCTGCAATCAGCTTGCGATCGTCAAAAACACCTTGGCAATCGAGTTTCAAAACCCTAGCGAACACTGCAAATTTCGGAAGGGGGATGAGCACCTTGGAAAGGGAGGGGCGAATGGTTTTCACGGCGACGGTGGTGCCGCGCCAAGAGGCGATTCGAATCTCACCGAACGAGCCTTTGCCGATGATTTTATGGTCGTCAAAGTTAATTTCCCCGGGATCGACAATGAGCCAGTTCCAGCTTTGGGGAGGAGAGACATTCCCATTCTGATGCATCTCCCCCTCGTAATTCACCGGGCGGGCGCCGAATCGCTTCAGCAGCTTCATCATGGGCTTGAAATCCGCCTGCTCCGCGAGTGCGAGCGGCGTGTGACCCCATCGGTCCACGGGGTCCACGGCCGCGCCCGCGCGCAGCAGCATGTGCGCCGCCGTCACGCTGTTGCTAGAAGCCGCCACATGCAGCGGCGTCCGATTGTCGTAGTCCACCGCATTCATCAGCGTCCGCCCGTCGGACTCCTTCCATAGCTTCCGAAGCGCGTCGACGTCGTCGTTGTGTACCGCCCAGTGCACTTGCGACAATAATCGCTCCCTCTCCTTTGTGAGATCCCCCATCGCTCTCACCACCCTCCCATACACTCACCCTCCCAAACCCTCACCTCAACTACCGCTTACCAAATCCAAGCATGAAATTAGGGTACCTCCTCTATCCAGATCAAAATGCTCAGCTTGGAGCGACTCTCACATGCACAATGGGACTGAGAATCCAGCAGGCACCCTCCCTACGCAATTGGTGACGAATTAAAATATTCCAAAAGTACCCACATCCAAGCATAGATTGAGGATATCGTCTCCAATAGGGAGTCAATCTATGATCGCCCCAAAGCCTGAGTGATTGTTCAATCGGCTACACAGGCTGAAATGAATGTTTCTCAGATGCAGAAATGTGAAAGATTTTGTTGAATAGCTGCGCATGAGTAGTCAGCAAATCGGTAAGTGAATGATGAAAACGTAACGTAGAGCGGAAGCTAAGCCTCCTCCCTGTTGGGTCACGAACGCGCTTCGGAAGTGAAAACTGGCTACGAGGGCGGTGATGCGGAGAAGGTGAGTAGTCGAAGGGAGTGGACGCGGATCATACTGGTGTTTTCGATGATTGCTACCGACACGAACGAAGGGAGGGGCTGCTTCGGTTTGCACGTGCACGTCGAGCTTGCTTCGGGGCTCGACTGGCAGTCGGCGACTCGTCTGTGCTGACAACAGCTCCTCTTGGTGTACAGTAAAAGTGATTTCTTTTTTCTTTTTTTTTTCTTTCTTGAAACGGTCCAATAAGGCCCGGTTCAGACTGGGACGTCTAGTGGAGGTGGACGAAATTCTTTGGCTTTTCATTGGCCAATGTTTATGTTTTGTCCAGAGTCCCTTTCAGACTGAAGGGATGTCCGCTGGAGGATTTGCCACGTTGGCATCCTCTCCCACCAAAATTCTACACGATGAACTTGTCCACTGGACAAGTTTGGGGTCACTCCAATAAGTAGAAGAAGAACTTTAGACCTATTTTGAAATTGAATGGACAGGTTGAACGATTCCTCATCATAAATGAATGGATTGTGGTGGTGAGCATTGATTCGGCATGATCAAAGGAACCCACCTCATTGTGCGCCATGAGCCTCAACCAACAAGTCAAGACTTGTAGTGTGTGAAAAAATCCAACGTATTAAGATAGAAGCACTAATAGGGGAATCTCCCCCTAAACCCTTAACCCCTAGACGCATCAAGGGTAAAATAAAAATGTTTTTGATGATCAAGTGAAGCTTAGAAGAGCCATATAACTTCTTCATCCAAAGTTTGTTGTTGATGAAATCTCTTGGGGTTAAATCCCATATTAAGCCTAGTTTGTGTGGAAAAGGTTGCAGACCCACTCAAGAAAGTATGATTCATGGCATGCATCTTAGTAAAGAATGCTCTTGTTTTTGGGTTCTCAAAAAAGGGGCATGTTTCAAAATTGCAAGCCAATTATGTGAAATCAAGTTTAATTATTCATGAAAAAATTCCCCACAAGTATAATCTTAAAATGAAACCCATCAACTTTGTAGTTGGAAAATTAATGATTTGAGTATTTTAGTCACTAGATTTAAAATTATGATGTTTCTATACTAAAATTAATACATGGTTCCTTTAGGAGCTATTTAGAACTCCTTCATTCACCATTGAATTTGTACCTTGTTTAAGAATTGGATTTAACTACCAAATCTAGTTCTTGTGGCATACAATGTAGTTCCATCCAAAATGTAATGAAGACATGGCATGCATTTTAGTACAAGACATCTAGTTTTGGACTTTTCCCCCTTTGCAATGATTTTTCTCACTTTTTTTTATCTAAACCTACCTCAACTCGACTTCACTAAGCCGGTAATCTCATTACTTCATTGGGAGTTGTTTGAAGACGGAGATTCGGAGGAATTTTAGAGTGAAAATTTTGGCATATTTGAGGGACAATTAGTCATGTGACCGGATCAGGAAAAGAGAGTACATTCGTAAAAGATAAATGATACATCGAGAAAACTAAATCGAAAAGAAAACAGGTACAGGGAGTAATGAATACTGCAATAAGTAATTGGGCTGCCACCAAGGAAATTCGATTATACGAAAGGAATTGGCATACCATTACAATAACCAATGAATTTTCACCATGATCTGATGATCGATCGCAAATTCAACTTTCACAAGCGCCTGATTCACAACTCACAATTGACGAATACAAGGACCAGTTTCACTTATTTAATATGATTCAAGTGCTGCTTAATGAACAGAAATTGAGGTCCCACAGGATCTGGCGGAATCAAAACACGCATCTTCAGAGGTCTAGGATTTTGATATACACCATAGCAGTTCACTCGACCTCGATCACAGCGTGCTGGAAGACGACGGGGGATCCGATCCCGCGTAGTGAGTGACAAGGATTCCTATTTTCAGAGCATGACTTGGATGAGCTAATCAGAGATGGTCTACAGTATTCTACCAAATTCCTTTGCACCGTCTGCAAAGAAGGAGTCTGTCAAATATGGCGCAATGGTATCCTGTATTCCTGCATGATACCTCCAGTTTTGTCTTAATAGTTGCTTCTGGGTGGTCAGCGCGACATCCAGCCGGGGAATCCCATGCGTATGGTTTGAAACTGCGTTTGTCGAAAGGTGTTGAGTTAGGAGCGGCGGACTCTGGTTCGTAGCCACAGCGTCCTAGCTGCTTCGCTAACTGGAAGACCAGAAGCAGTTTGATCCAGCACGTTCCGTTCCGGTTTCCCGAAGTCAACTCGATCTATTCTATTCTTCTGCAGCCATGGGGTTCAGAACTTGTGCCCGTTTTCTATTTTAGAGAAGCAGGCAGCATGGGTGCAGAGTTGGCGGAGGCGAGCAGCTAGCTAGCTGCGACAAAGACAACAAAGAGAGTGGAGGAAACCAGGAGGCTGGAGTCGTTACGGAGGAATTGCGGTAGCCAGGAAGAGTTCGACAAGACGAGGACACAACCCATTTGCACGCAAGTGGACTCTAGTACATCGTCACTCTACAGGGTCCGTCGCCCGCAGACTTGCAGCGCATCCGCAAGTAGAATCGACTTCACTTCCAACACCTACTGAACGACCAACAGCATAACAAAGGATATCCTCGATCGTAGGCGGCATGGATGTCCTGTAATTAACCCTCGGTGGAAAATTGAGCGATTCAGATTCATGCAAGTTTTACGTTGATTTTTCCTTACCTTTCCAAATAGACCATTCAAGCGTCAAAATTCCTCTTACTTTAGGAGATTACGGTGAAAGCATGAAATCTGCCCAAATGCCCAAATTTGTACGTGCCCATATATTCTCAATTTTTGCCCCATATCAATCAAACCGTAGAAATTTCGAAAATTCACCAAAAATTGAGATTTTACTTTTCCAATTTTTGTAATTTTTGTATGTAAATGAGATTCTAAGGCATGACTTCACTATCGAGATTTTCAATCCAATAATTCTTCATATGCCTTTTCTAATTGTCAAGACTAGCCTTTGTATTTGAATTTCAACAGACCTCCATGTGAAAATCAAACATTTCCATAGGTTTACTAACATATTTTAGACTTTGGACACTTTGGTAGTAGTTTCATGGAATTTGATTATTTGAGGTAATTTAGTAATTTAGAGACTAACTAATCAACCCAAATTGGGCTCCATTTTGCACAAGGAATTAACTCATAAATATACTATTCAAAGTTTGAATACTTAGTCCTAAAAAGAAAGAAGAAGGAGATTCAAGGTGTACTTTCCTAGATACCCCAAGTTGTACAGTGGGGTACCAATCAAAATGTCGTTTTTGACTCTGCAGCGAGAAAAATTTCAGCACTGCGAACTTTGAAAGCCTCCTGAGAACTCAAAAACTGGTATTTTACCACGAAATTTTTAACAAATGTTTATCTTTAAGTTAATTACATGTATGCCAAATTTCAAGGCCAAAAGTTTCACTGAAAAAAAGTTATGCAAAATCTACCAACATTGGTAGCTGCGGAATTTTTTCCACTGCTGCCAACTTTGACAGCGTCCCAAAGAGTGAATAAATCTTTTATTACCATGAAATTCGTGGACCAATAACCTCTTTAGGTTAAGAACATATGAAAAAAAATTCAAGGCCAAAAGATTATTACAAAAAAAGAAATCCACATTATACCAACATGTGTAGTTGTGGGAAACAAATGGGGGAAACCATTTTGTTGCTACCAACTTTGACACCCTCCCCACGGTTGAGAAATTGTCTATTTACCATGAAATTTTTGGCACAATATGCTCTTTATGATGCCAACCGTTACCGTTCTCTACTCAAGCCATGCATTCATTTCCATGTGGTTCTGACAGTCCCAGGAATCAGGGATCTTTTTTCTGGCTTCCAAACGCTAGAAAGCTACAAAAAATAATTAGGCGTTACGAGCCTTAAGAAATTTTTCTAAAAAATTGAGACAAAAAAGCCAGATTCATTCCTCATTAATTAGGACTGTTGCCATCCGAGCATCAAATGGATCCCATGTATGCATAGATGGTGCCAGGATTAAAAATCATGCGGATGACAACCTCTTTCCACATACAAACGAATGAAGCCAAAAGAGAGACAAAAGGTATGGATACGAGGTAGGGAGTCGCCATTTTAATTCCTCTCTAACTCTTTTGCTCGCCAAACGTGCTCCATTGAATGTTCCATCGTCGCCACTTGAGCTCTATTCATTGCGTCAGTGTTGCCTATTCACCACCTACAGTCCTACACTAGTATTAAGATAGCCAATCATGTGCCACACTACCACTTGACGATTGGTGTTGTAATGCATTACTGCAATGGTTGAAGGTGGCGGCACTTTTGAATTCAAATTGAGATTGCATTTATAAGTTTTGGGGTTTGAAGTACTTTTGAATCGGCCACCATCAAAGGCTTTCAATGGAGTGTGCGCTCCTTGTGCAAAGGTACACTATCTTCTATATTAGATTATTAGTAGTGCACCTCTATGGTTGGCTCCCACATGAGTTGTTTTGTTATGGCTTTTTTTCTTTTGTCTTTCGTGTTTTAGGTTCTCATTTTGTGTTGTATTGTTGGTTGCAATGGGTGGTGAGGTTGGATCCGAGGCGGCAAAGGCAGAGGAGGAAAATGCAAGGCGACTTCGAGCCGAAAGAAAGAAGGTCAGGATTGCCGAGTTGAAGGCTGCTGCTGAGAGGAAGACGTTGCAAAAGGCGAGATTGGCCGAAAATTCATCGAAGAAGGCTGCGCGCAGCAAGTGTGGCTTACATGACTGGCTTTCTGGTGGACGAAATGCAAATCTAATTGATCGTGGTAGCGCTTTTGAAGGGACCACCGCAAATGGCGACGATGCCATTGTTACAACTATTGTTGCTGCCGGTTCAAATTCCTCTCATGGGAGAAGTGACGATTCACTGCAAAATGAAGGAGTTCCTGCCAAAGAGAACACATCACCAGATCTTGTGTTGCTTTCCTCTACCCCAGCTAAAGAAGTGGTCACCGTTTCATCTGATTCTTCAAGGAGGACATTTTCTGAGGACGATCCAAATTTCGTAGATCCAATTGATCTTCGTGAGTGGTCGCCTGAAAATAATTTCGGTGATTTGTCACCAGATGATGAAGGTGAGCGGATAGATCTTGGGTTGAGGAAAGATGGTCAGCCTCCTACGAAGAAGAGGAAGAGTGCTGCAAGGAGTTACGAGCTTACAAGACGGTTTCAAACAATCTGGAGTGCTAAACTCCCTTGGATTGAAGGTAAGTTGAGTGATGATGGCCTTATTCACATGGTGAAATGCATAGTGTGTTCCACGGTTGGGAAGAAAGAATTGATAATGGCACCGAAGTGGCACACCTTGAAGAAACACGATTTGTCCGCAAAGCATCAAGGAAACCTCCTGCTCTTTGCCGCCCGGCAGCCAACAACCGTCCTTCAACAAATCAAACATTGCAACACAGCTGAGTCCAAAAGAAAACTTGTACAATTCGCAACCCTCTTTCAAATGTTGTCTGATGGGCGTCCAATGGTCGAGTTTGAGGAAAGATTTAAGTTATACAAGTTCCTTGAGGTCCCACATCTTCCTCTCATGCATTGGAGCTATAGTAGTGCTTGGATGATGGCTACGCACATGTATGATTTTGTGAAGCAAAAGATGAGAGCCTTGATTAACGCTGCTTCTTACATTGCCGTCACATGTGACGAATCCACCGGTGTAGATAACACATCGTGGATGGCTTTCCATGTATATGTGATGCAAAATTGGTCAAGGAAGCCACTTTTAATCACTATGCAGAAGCTTGAGGCAGATGGAGCTACTGCGGATGCTTTGTTGAGTACCATCACTGGTATCTTGGAGTTGCATGTTGGATTTGACGGTGATGCCATCGCTAGCAAGCTTGTTTGTTTTGGTGCGGATGGCGCTAGTGCGTTACAAGGCCACAAGAAAGGTGTCTCCAAACAGTTGGGTGAGAAGTGGTCGCCTTATGTTGTTACCGTACATTGTTATGGGCATAAGCTCAACTTGGCAGTCAAAACATTAAGCAAGCTTGAGATAGTGCACGAGTGTGAGGAGCTCATGAGGCTTGTCCATGCTTACTTCGCTCATAGCCCAAAGAAATTTGCGGAGTTCCACAGCCTTGCACTTATGATGGATACCAAAGGACTTAAGCTACTTAAGAACGTAGCCACACGTTGGTGCAGCTTGATTGCACCCCTTCGCCGTGTTCTAGCAGAGTATCCAAGCCTCATGGCAAAGATGTATCTTGACAAAGATCACCCAAAGCATGGTAAAAAGGCACGGGTGAGTCTCTTAAATCCTACACTTAATTTATTTATTTCTTTGTACCTCTTCAATTCTTAAACTCTTTTTAAAATTCTCTACTTCAATTTTTAGTTCTTTGTTTTGCACCAATTAATTTCTATTGTTTTTGGTTTCATTACTTATCTCAATTTCACGTTTTTGATTTGAACCTCTTCAAATTCTTACTTCTTTGTGTAATGCTTTCTAGGCTTTACTCTCGCGATTGTTGGACCCATACCTTCTATTTGGTATGGCAGCTCTATTACCCTTGCTCGAAGAAATCAACACCCTCATGCAGATGGCGCAGTCTAGAAACGCCTTCATTTGTGATTTCGTGGAGGGTGTAAATCGGGTCCAAGGTCAGCTGTACAAGTTGTATACAGCAGTTGACTCTGCATACCGTGGAGATCCTTTCTTCTTGTTGAATCAACTTCTCAATTTCAACCACGAGACGATCCACCTTATCTGGAGCACAGATTTGAATGAGCCGGAGGCTGTGTTGGCTTTCTGCATCCGAGAGCACACATTGACAGCTCGACATGAAGGATTGCCCTTGACTAAACTTGGGTTTCAAGCTCTATTTGCAACAATCAAAGTTGCAGTAACCGGTAAGTTTTTGTTTTTTTGTCTTTTCTTTCCTTCTTGTAATTGGAACTCATTTAAAAGAAATGCTTTTGTTTTTATATTGTTTTAGTTTTGTTATTGTTTTGTTTAATTTATATTATCATTTTGTTTTATTTTTCTTATGTTGATTTTTCTTCATGTATTCGTTCATTTTGGTTGTTTGTTGCAGCTGCTGCTGACCAAGTTATGGAGGAGGTGCGGTCGAGATTCCCTGCCCATGGGCTCATGGATGCACTTGGTATGGTATACCCACAGTATTGGAAAAATGGAGACCCTCACGCTTTATTCCGCAAGCATCTTGATGTCATCAAGGCCCACTTTTGTAAGTCTCGGTCGATTGGCACAGGTGACGACAAGATGTTGGTTCCTGCTCTCTTAGATGCTCGGAAACTTGAGTCTGAGCAACATCTTTTTCGGGTCAGCATGGTGCATAATTCAGCATATGCATGTGAGTTGCCACCTATGGGCTCATCAACAAACATGGTGAACCCCCTAACAAAGTTGTGGCGATGTTTGGATTCTAATTCAGCATTGGCAGGGAACTTCCAAGAGTATGTCAAGCTCGCCGAAATTGCCATGGTTCAAGTTCTAGGTTCAGTGGAGGATGAGCGTACTTTCTCATCTTTGTCTTTTCTGAAGGACAAACTTAGAAACAGGCTTGATAATTCTCATTTGGCACTTGTTGTAGGTATGCATGCACAGGATGTGTATACACGGAGGATTTCCCTTATGATGATTGCTTCAAGCAATGGGTTCATTCTGCCGAATGGGGTCGCTATGGAACCACAGTTTAGAGTCCAGATTTGCACTTTTTGAGTGATAGTGTGCAACTTTCCACCTTAGCTTAAGTAGCTTACCTATTTTTTCCCAACACTTATGCAAGTGTATTTTTGAGAACTCCTTTGAACTTTTATAAGCGAAATTTATATGGTATTGATTTGTTAAATGCTTTTGATTTCTTTCATGCTTTTGATTTGTTTTGTGATTGCTTCCTGTGACTTTTCATGTCAATTGCTACTAACGGCTCATGGATATCATGAGGATTACTTAGCATTGGAACGCTTAAGTTTGTTTTGCAGCACCCCTTCACCTCCTTTATTTTTCTTCTCCAATGAAGTAAAGTTTCCATTTGCATTGAGTCCCTTGTCTTTTCATGTTTCTCAAGAGAAGCCTAATTAGTGACATAACCTCACAATGTGTAGCCAAATTAACTTTGGCATTTTATTAATCTATTTACGAAGAAGCCTATTGTCCATTGATTTTTTCTTTGTTGTAGCCAAATGAGCACATTCAAAATTATGTACATTGCCATTTTAAAATCTCAAAAAAAACACTTGTTGCCTATAGTTCCAATCCCTGCTAAAAAATGTTGCTTGGTAGCCAGGAAAAAAGAGCTTCAAATAATAAAATGCACAAATGAAAAGATCTGAAAAGCCAGATCATGAACACACCTTGCACACAAAATGCCACTCCAGCACATCGTGAAAACCAAAAAATTATCCCTGCCAGGAATAGCTGATTTAGCGGCATCTTCGAGATCTCCGTTGCTTTGGACCTGTGAGATCAATGCGCATCTCCATTGTCCACATACTGTAGCAAGCGAGGCCTTCGAACGTCCACGGTTGATTTCATTCATTCGAGTTTACGACGACTCAGGAAGGAATTATGGTTTTGGAGAGAAAGCTGTGACCGTATCTACAAACTTATAAATGAAAGCGTTGCATGAGTACGCTACGAAATACAGAAGTGGTTACTTCTTTAGTTTCTTCTTTTTTCCAAAGACACCAGAAACAAGGACTTGCTACAGAAGTTTCCATTTGTAACTCTGCTCCTCCTAATACCATTGCGCAAAAGAAAGTCTGCATGCAACCGACTAAGAACCGCGAAAAGAATATAAGCATTGTTCACGCATTAGTTACTAAGCCCAACACACTTGAGACATATATACAAACATGTATAGGGAGAATATACAAAATAAGTGAAAACTCGATACACTTGCACAGATGTGAAGAATCAATCTATCATGTGGAAGAGGGCAAAAAAAAAGGGGGTACGCTTGTGGGATGCAGCCACAAATTTAGTACGCAGCCTAACACTCAAGCAGATAAACCAGGTGTATTCTGTAGCCTCAAAGCCTGATATTCTCATAAATCGAATTCATCGCTAAACTGGAGATTCTAATCATCAAAGTCGAGCTCAAGACCATCGTCTTGCTTTGAGAGGAGGGCAAAAAGATAGGGCGTTGCCCTGATTGCGCATATCCATAAGCCGAGGTATGTGAGGTGCTTCCTCAGTGTCTTGTGAGCCTCGGCCTTGTCTGGCCTTCGTGGCATTCCTCCAAGAAACATGGTTGCTTATCTCTTTCTACGTGACCTGTAAAATCCAACCAAATATATCACAATTTAGTGGTGCCAAATCTCCGCATCTACCCGATGCCTAGATACCAAAAAGATCCTAGTCTCATATTTTAATCAAGCTCGGCATTATCCCATCGACTGTCAGAATTAAGCCACCACAACGATTTGGGAAAATTAGCGCTCTCGCATGGGAAAATTAAGGAAGAGGGCGACAGTCTCATTTCATTGATAGCATCTCGATATCACTATCACCACCGATGTAGTTTAGGATGCAAAGCACCACATCACGAGCTGTAAAACGTCAAGTGCGTAACCCTACTGGAAATATCATATACTTCATACACAGTAGTTTGGAAGTAAAGCCATTCTCGATTGAAACACTCCTGCCGCTATCTTTTTGCCCTCCTCGAATAAAATAACTGTAAGAGTGTCATATCTACGCAAATCTTCACCACGTGTAATTGTAACCTTGGTCTTAAAAAATCCTAGTTCCTGCGAAATTTTCAAGCATTACTGCGTATTGCTTAGAGTCAACACTGAACATTTCCAATACCTTCGAGTACAAAGCCAGACATAAAATATCACTATCTCGAACTGAAAAACAGACATAATCACTATAAGACTATCGAATCTAATGAGTAATTTGCTCTTCACCATGAGTAATTGTAACATTGAACTTAAGAAACCCTAGTTCCTGCGAGGTTTTCAAGCATTACTGCATGTAGCTCGGAGACGACACTAAACATCTGCGATACCTTCGAGTACGATGCCAAATTCGAGATAATTTTTTTAAAAGACCACTAGAAAACGGACATAATTACGGTGAGAGTATCAAGTCGAAGGCGGATCTTCACCATGTATAATTGTCACATTAAAAAAAACCTAAATCCTGCGGATACTCAGAGATGCACTGAACTGATTCAATGACCTCCAATAAGTGTTTTAGAAAAGATTGGGTGCTCCCGCTCCTTCCCGAAAGAGTTACGGACCAATTTCTCATCAAAAGAAGCCGATTCGAATGCATACAAAAGATAATCAAGACGTTTATAATCAAAAAAGTAACGTACCGAGACGATGGAGCAGGATGGAAGAGCGGCAAGATTGAATTCCGATCGATGTCGAAGAATGCAAGGGCAGGACTCAGCTAACCCTAGAGTGAACTCACCCTAATGTCAGCGGTCTTCGGTCCTCGCCCCATTGCCGATTCGGATCTATCACCGTGGTCGGGCATGGCGGTTTTACCCTACACTAAAGATGACATTATAGGTACTTGCCCTTTCTTTAAAGAAAAACAAGGAAGAGTTTTGATCATATCAATTTTGTTTAGCATTTCCAACCATGTTTTCACACTGAAAAAACCCAAAAAATACATAGTTTTTGAGAAGTTATAGGTCATTCGTCACCATTGGATCTCAATTTTCTTTGTTGGGTTGGATTCCAATCTGAGTTTAGATAAAATATGTAGTAAGTATATTTTCTTGATCCAAAATGAGAGCAGAATAAGGCATTTATTTTAGTGCAAGGGGTCTAGTTTTAAACTTTATTTCTTTTGTAAATCTTTGGGAAATTTTCACCATTGTAAGGCTACTAATTGAGGACTGAAGTTTTTTTGATAATCTACTTTTGTACACTAGGGATTCTAGAATAAAGGTGAAGAACTTGCTAATTGGAGATTCTTAATTGCATCAAGTTTGTTAGTAGCATTTCTTGTCTAGAGTGAAAGTGATTAAATTGTGTATTTTTTCTGGATAGTAATATGTTGTGATTTTTTTATCTTTGGGGCCCCATGACTAGTAATTGATCCACATCAACCACAATAAGTGTATAAAGAGATTGTATATTTGGGATCTAAATACTCCCTCTGTCTCAAAATATGCAATTGATATGCTATTTTTATTTTGTTTCAAAATGTCTGATTGTTACTGAATGAGCATAAACACAACATCTTATTGACCACTTTGATCACACACTACATTGTATTGAGCCTTTTATCACCTCATAGTACTACTTCACTTCTATATATGCATGTGCATGATTAACTTATAGATGAGTAAAACAAAATCAAACTAACAAACCAACCCGCAGTATACATAGCATGAACATGCTTGAAGAAGTTTGCCCAACCTTTGATGAGTCAAACTTTATGATTGTATAAGAGAAAATGTTATCAAATCACATATTGTTACAAAGCTCTTCGCGAGAGCTATCTACTCACTATCATTGCATCTGTGATCATGGTAAATAAAGCTTATGGCGGGTGATTCTTTTTGGGTCAAAATTTGCCCAACCTTTTTGGCATGCCAATACTTTATTATCAATAAAGTAAAATGTTATGAAAGCATATATCGATACAAAGCTCTTCAATAGAGCTATTCATCCACCTAGAATACTCCTCTTATTTATCAAAATTGACCTTAATTCCATAAATTTTGCAATGCCATCAAAGGTTGCGAGACATAGTGAGTAGCTTATATGCTATTAGCAAGCTTTTTGAAATTTGTGATTTTTTGCCACAAATAAGTTGGAACCTTTATAACTCCTGAATCAACTTCAAAAGAATTACAGGAAAGCTTTGAAGTAATTTCAACAACCTTTGTAGAAAAAACCTAATACTTGATTTCATTTTGTAAGATTTTTCCATCTTGTTTTTATGTGAACTTTTGACTTCTTTAGCTATAAGTAGCTATAAAATTACCCTAGTCACAAATTAGGTGAAAGAATACACTTTTGATTAACATGAAGAAATCCAACTTCTAACTTCCAATTCCAAGAAGGATCGATGGGAAATTGTTCTTGAGGTTTTAGGGCTTGGATTAGCAATTGGTTTTGTTTTTAGTTTCATCACAAACGAGGGGTTTTTTCTATATAAACCATCTATTATTTAACCCCTAAATGGTTTGACTCATTTGTAGTAAAATGAACACATCCTCAAAAGCATTGTCATAGGTGGAGGTAAAAGTGTGTTATCCAAATCTCAACCGTACAATCTTGTCGTAGACATATTGAACATCATGTGGGTCAAATTTTGAGTCATGAGGCTTCATAGATTGCGAGATCATAATGTATTAATACTCAAAAATGATCACATAATTTCATCATTTTCACTTTAAAGTGAAAATGCTACCATTAGACTTATTGCAATGAAAAAGTCACCAATTAGAATGTTGTTCACCTTCATCTCAGTAGCATCCTTGAACAAAAAAAAACCATGAGAAAAATTTCTTTGTGCAAATTATGGCCCTGCAATGGTGAAAACTGCCCTAAATTTTACAAAGGAAAAAATGTCTAAAACTAGGCTGCTGTCACTGAAATGCATGCCATTAATTCATACTTCATTGTATGGGTCTGAGATTTTTATTACATAAACTAGACTTGATTTGGGACCCAACCCAAGTGATTTCGTCCAAAACGGAGTCCGGATGAAGAAGTTATGGCTCTCCAAAGTTGGTGTCATCCAAAATGTCGTTTTTCGACATTCGGCCCGCTTAAGGGTTAAAGTAGTTAGTTAGTTTTCTTCTATTTATTTTTGTTTTGGACGTGATATTATGATCTCAAGCACCGTCCATTGGATCAAGGCGTATGAGGTGTCATTGAAACCAAGTTCTTTTGTAGAGTTGTGGAAAAAAATCAGATCCTTATACGGGCTGACTCATCCCAAGATATTGAATTTCCAAGTAATTTGGCTCCCAAATCATCAAAAATTATAAAAATTGCGTAATTTTATATATAGGAGAAAAACAAGAGAACCCAACCACCCAAGAATCACGTCATATCGAGCTACATAATAAATACTAATAATAGAAATATGGGCCTAATTTTTGTTTCATTGAAGATAACACCAAGGATTAGGATATAAAGGATGGCGAAAGTGAGAGGTTACTTTTACTTAGTCTCATACTTTTGATTTCAATGGCACCTAAGACTCGGGTTTGAAAAAGGTAGATAAGGACTTTTGGTTTCAACAAAGAGGAGTAATTATTGAAAGTTGCTGTTCCAAATTTGCAAATTAGAAAAACACAAGACAGTGTATCCGAGGGTGTTGAGAGACTAATAGGCATAATTTACACAAACATTGAGATGTAAGAACAAATTTAATGTTCTGACATTGATTGTTATTTATTTGGGTTATTAATACTTAATTTGTATTTTCATTATCATTGTAGAAACTTACTTAAATATACAAAATTAAACAATATATACGTGGCAATGCCGCAAGCCATACTAATCTATTATTTAAGGTAGGTAGGTTATTTGTTAAGTAACATTATAATATGGGGGACCGCGGGTTGATCCAGGTTGCATGAGGTGTCATTGGAAGAAGGTTCTGTGTAAAGTTGTGAAAATCAATCGGATCACTTTTTTGGCCGACAAATCCCGAGATGTTAAATTTCCAAGCATTTATGGCCAGACAACATTGGGAATTATTTGTATGAGCGTGGCAATGCCGCTAGGGCATACTAGTAAGATCTAAGAGTTGAATTGAATGACAAGTGTGGCTATAACAAAAGAATTAAAGACGTTTCACATGAAGAATAAAGCCATACATGGGGCTGAAAAAGGGCAAAATTCTCTTAACTTTATTGGTTAATTTCTTGTGATTCAAAATCTGAGCCAATCGCGTTAAGTGGATTTTTGCCCTCCTTCACACCATGTATTACTTGACTCCTCATGTAAAAGCGTCCCTTAGCTAGCTTTACCTATGTATATTTTACAATACCTTTTAGGGGAAAAAAATGGGACAAGGAGGGCCGGAAAAACTTTCCAATAATTGCCCCTAAATTGAATTGATTTCTTCAATTAGGACACAAATTTCGAAACAAAGGTTACAGTAATTAAGTTCCCTACACTAAATTCGAGCCCCCAGCCAGTCCATTGCAGATTGTTAAAGATGAAGATTTCGAACATCAATGCAATCGCTTTGGCCGCAGATTCAAGGATCTGGTGCGCTCGATCCTGACATAGAATTGGATTCTACTCATAGAACAGATTCCGCAGCTCGAATTCTTTCGCGAAAATGCTATGCGTCTTAGAAAGGAATTCCTGCTTCTAGGGCAATTCGTGGCCACCCTCACGCTGAAATCGCGATCGTCGTGTCCAATTTTGCGATCTCGAGAATATATTTCGTGTTTATAATGTCCATCTCAATAACACTCAGCAATCACATGATGCCGTAACTCATATGGCGATTTTGAGAGAAACCCTGCTTTAGGGTTTTAGGAGGAATCCTATTTCGCAAACGGCAACGCAATACAGGAAAGTGTACTTGTTTTCTTCTTCGAGGAGAGCCGAATTGCTGGTGAGCTCTATGAATTTGGAGGTGAAGGAAGTTATGGAAGGAGGACCGCCTCCAAATTCTCATGCGGATGCGACGTTGCAGGAGCTTCTTGATCGCCAGCTTTCCACCACAAGCAGGTATGTTCAGCTTTCATGTCTCTTTTTTATGTAAGCTGTGATTCTCAGAACGCTGATTTGTTGTAACTTCAAATTCAAAATCTTGAAACACTAGGAGGATACTTTCATTTCTGCCTTGGACCTCATTGTTAAAATGTGGGACAATGACTTGTTAGAGCCTCATGGGTCACAAGAATCCATTACTATCAAGATAACGAAACTGCTCTGTAATTGCAGCTTCAGTTGCATGCTGTGATCACTTTAAAGTCATATTATAGTTCATCGACAGCTCATCCTCAGAAGCTTTCCAACAGTATATGAGTTAAACATTGAATTGAAATTTGATCATCTACCGTTACGTTTTGTTTGATCATTTTGTACTTTATGAGCAGTGGAGTTGGGCATCTCAGTTGTTTGTGATTAAGAACCTTAGGATTAATTTAGTCATATTATAGTTTTGAAGCTTAACCTCGTAGCGTTATTACAATACATCAGTTTAAACATCAGCCTGAAAAATTGATCATCTGTCGTCACGTTGCATTTTTATGAGCACTGGAGATGTGCATCTCAATTGTTTGCACATACAGGTTGGAGCTCGTGGATTTCAAGGAGGCGACAGAGAGCATGCGATGCATCGGCCATGCATCTGGGGGCGTGGCGAGCTTGGCTGAGTTTCAGGAGCATGCCGAAAAGCAACGACAAGCGGACGAGAAGGCTTGGGCTTTGCGTGATCTCTTGCAGTCCAGAGGCTTATCTGACTCTGAAATCAAGTATGAACATCGTCCCACAATGTTCAGTTTTTCTGAAGATGCTCTAAATTGCTGACAACCAGAGTTCCTCGTGTTGTATAGGGACCATATTCAGAAAATCGGAGGCGAGGAGACTTCTTCTCCATTAGGTACTGCGGATAAGGTCCGGGCTATGCTTATATTTCAACTTATTTCCAAGCTCGCATGGCTATTGTAGCTTCTATAGCCAAATCCAGAAGGTCAGCTATGTTGATACTGAGTTTCTGGTTGTAGGCCGTTCCTAAGCGAAAGAGATATGGCGCTCACCCACAGTTCATTCACAATGAAGAAGTCGAGCAACAGCAACGAATGGATCTATCTCAAGTGTCAGAACAGCAAAAGCGGGAACAACATACGATGGCTTCAAGGAGAGTCGACGTTGTACCTTCTGGTAAGGTTTCTGGTATCTCCATTCAGGTCATCATAATGACGCGATCATTATTCAGCTCCATATAACCTTAAGCTTCTGTGTGTGGCTACAGAACTGACGATCATGGGCGGCCGGAAGGCGTTGGTGAATCTTGACCGGGGTGAGCTCTTCAAGGGAACCACACCGCAGGTATAGTAGTGGATTGCTATAGACCCCCTTTCATACTGGTTGGAGTGTGCATATGTATGATATAACATTGATTGGCCTTTTGTGCTAATATAAGCTCTTTGCTTTGAAGGAACGGGCACGTTTGACAGAGGAAATCAGCCCCAGAAGTGTGACCGATGTCTTTGCAAGCCCAGCTCCGCCTGTTCTAGATATGTACACATACCTCGAGCAACGCCGACAAGAATCGAGTCTCGGACCTTCACATTCCGACACGTTAACTTCTACCGAAGAATCAGCCGCCGTGATGGTGACCCCTATTTCAGAAAAAGCTATTGCAATGAATCGTATGTCTGAAGCGGAGATTCGTGAACTCCCGGGCGGAAAGTTCTTGAACTATTCACCTGGCATCCCCTCCAATGTAAGTGTTTGATAACTATCTCATTATTTGCTTCAGGCCCTTGATTGCTACTTAAAGAATCTGTATAGATAAAATGTGACATTCTGCTTTTCATCTTACTTTAGATGTACGACTCTTACTGCAGATGAAATTCCTAATAAAATATGAAAAAAGTTTGGCATGCATTGTAGGGAGGACCCACCTGTCACCTTGTTGCTTTTTGTGGAGAGCGTGCATAACGCTGAATGAGTGGATAGTGCTTGTCTTCTTGTTGCTCTGCTCAACTCAAAGAAAAATAAATTCCTTCGGCAGGGTGTTGTGGCAGTTCCTCAAGAATGTCATTCATATCAATAATCTGATTCTTTTTAAGCTAATGTTGCAGACTTTATATATCAAGAACCTGGCAGCAGATGTAGTAGAGCCAGATTTAATTGGTATCTTTGGCCGATTTGAGACGAGTAGAGAGCCGAAGCTGATATACCGGTTGATGCAACGTGGACGAATGAAAGGCCAGGCGTTCATTACATTTACAGGTATTTGCCTTACCTTTCTGAATAATGGGTGTGAAAGTAGTACTTTTCTATTGGAGAGTGAATCACTGGTCACTGGTTATTGGAACCCAAATTTGTGCAATGCCTAACAACCTGATAAGCTAGAACTGAGATTTGGGAAAGTATGCAATTTATAATTTAGTTCTGAGTAAACCAGCATAACATTGTGTGTCATGCTTGAAAGTGGACTCTTTTATAGGTTAAGGATGTGAGGCCAAGGTTTGTTATTGTTGAAGTTCTTTCAGTGTAGAGTTAGTACAATAGGGGCCTTTTGGATATTTGAATGAGGTGATTTCTTTTCACTTGCAGATGTTGAAGTTGCAAGGAAAGGCTTAGAGTTGGCAAATGGATATATTCTGAAAGGAAAACCTATGGTGATTGAGTTTGCTAGGGGTGTCAAACAATCGACTATGGAAGGTGGCGAGCCTGCTCCCATTCGGCTCAGAAGAAAGAAAGCTGTCAAAGACAAGCCTCCTTCTTGAGATAATGCCAAAGTTCATGGCCTTTGTGAATTTCTTCAGTCTGCAATCACATCTTCACCAATTTTGTGTTGAATATGGAACGAGCACTTTGTAAGATTCTATAATTTTGTTGATTTAAGAGTTACCAATTATGGATGACTTAAAAGTATGCTAGGATTATATGATTACTATTCACTCATATTCTTTTTACGACGTGGTAAATGTAATTATGAGTGTGAGCTATTTCATTATTATCAAAACTCAAAATTAAGTGGTATTGGTGGGAGAATAAAATTTGTCACTGAGTTTTGTAGGAATGTTGACAATTTATCTAAGGTAGAGACACCTATAACCGACCACTTAAGGATTTTAGCACATGATATTAAGGTATATATTTTTTTTAGAATTTTTCATGTGTGCAAACATAAGGTTCTTGTTGAATGCAAAAAGTTTTGTGATTTTATTTGCATTATTCAAATAGTTATAATTGTTTAAAGTGAAAAGTTGCTTGGAACCTCAAATATACAAATGAGGTACATCTGTTCTTTCAAAATCTAGGAATTGGACTTGATCGGGTATTGGTTGCCGGTTGGGAATGGGTGCCTCTACCTTAAATGAGTACATGTTTTTTAGCAAAGTCATTGGAAGCAAATGTTTGTTGCATTGAAGTACAGTGGGGTACCAATCAAAATGTCGTTTTTGACTCTGCAGTGAGAAAAATTTCAGCACTGCGAACTTTGAAAGCCTCCTGAGAACTCAAAAACTGGTATTTTACCACGAATTTTTTAACAAATGTTTATCTTTAAGTTAATTGCATGTATGCCAAATTTCAAGGCCAAAAGTTTCACTGAAAAAAAGTTATGCAAAATCTACCAACATTGGTAGCTGCGGAATTTTTTTCACTGCTGCCAACTTTGACAGCGTCCCAAAGAGTGAATAAATTTTTTATTACCATGAAATTCGTGGACCAATAACCTCTTTAGGTTAAGAACATATGAAAAAAAATTCAAGGCCAAAAGATTATTACAAAAAAAGAAATCCACATTATACCAACATGTGTAGTTGTGGGAAACAAATGGGGGAAACCATTTTGTTGCTACCAACTTTGACACCCTCCCCACGGTTGAGAAATTGTCTATTTACCATGAAATTTTTGGCACAATATGCTCTTTATGATGCCAACATTCATACCAAATTTCGAGGTCAAAAATTATATATATAAAAAAACATTTACAATCTACCAATGTGTGTAGTTGTAAGATACCTTTTATCAAAGATATTGAAATGGTTGAAGTATGTCATACAATCATGCCTCTAGATTGAAATTTTCAAGATGATGCAATCTCTAATCATAGATGCTTCTCAAAAAAAATCAAGGATAGCCAAATTTAGTTGTGTGCACTTGTCACATTTCAAAAAGTGCAGTTGTCACATCTCAAAAAGTGCACTTGTTCAAAAATTGAAGACCATACATGCATGAAGAAGATTTTTTCCCTCAACAAGAATGCTTGCATTTGCAATGAAGCATTATAGGAGGTGGATTTATGTGGATTGATGAGAAACAAGTGATGTTGTATGAGATCAGTTAATTGAGAGAATGAGGCATGGAATGAGTGTCTGAGGTATGTGAAGTATATATGGAGGTATGTGAGGTATGTGAGATGACTGTAATGACTGCTGAGGTATATGAGATGCATGTGGTGACTAGTGAGGTATGTCCTCTCAGATTCTGGAACTTCATTCCATTCAGTTACCTAGAAAAGGGACTTAACAACTGATTGGTGAGGTATGTGAGATGACTCTGGTGACAATTTAGAGGACAAGCCACCTTGTACGTTACTTATTTATTTAAGCATCCCAGAATGGGTTTTTAACATATGACTGTGGTGACTGGTGAGGTATGGTGGTGACCGGCGAGGTATGGTGATTGAGTGAAGGTTGTGAGGCAGGATGATGGTGAGTGATGGCTGTTTCAGATGAAACTCGAGCTCGTATAGTAGGTTTGAGTGAGGCAGGGAAGACAGGAGTTGACATTGCATCTATTGTTAGTGTCCATGTTAGAACGGTTCAGAGGATAGTGAAAAGATTTCGAGAAAATGGAACCTATAATTGCAAACCTTGTAGTGGAAGTCATGCTAAAAAACTTAATGATAGAGATGTCCGTGCTATTATACGTGTTTCAAAAACTCATCGTCGCTTGACACTCTCTGAGGTCACTAACATATGTTCTACTCAAGTGTCTAGATCGACTATTCGAAGGACCTTACATGAGAATGGCATTTTCAGTCGCATTGCTGTTAAAAAACCATTTCTGACACATCGTCACATGTCTAAACGATTGGCATTTGCTCAAAAGTATCGTCCGTGGACTATAAAAAAATGGGAGAGAGTTGTTTGGACAGATGAGTCTACCTTTGAAGTTGGAAAAATTTCTAAACAGATTCATGTTTGGAGAAATGCATATGAGCGCTATGCATCAAGTTGTATAGTTCCAACTTTTAAGAGTGGAAGAACTTCTTTGATGATTTGGGGTGCATTTGCTGGAGGGCAAAAGTCACAACTTGTTTTTATGCCCAAGGATAGACGTTCTGGTAAGGATTTTGTTGAAGTGGTTTACAATGTCGAGTTGCTTCATTTTATGAGTAGAGTGCCACACGTACTGCTCATGGAAGATGGCGCACCCGTTCATCGTAGCAAAGTATGTGAAGAATGGAGACAAACACACCTTTTGGAGAAGCTCGATTGGCCTGCAAATTCTCCCGATCTCAATCCAATTGAAAACCTTTGGAAGATTTTAAAAGATGTTGTGCAACATGGCCCAACATGTCCAAAAAATTTAGATGACTTGAGGGTAGTTATTGAAGAAGAGTGGAGGTTAATCAATGATACAAAACTCCTTCAACTATGTCATTCTATGCCCTCTAGGTTACAAGCAGTGATTGAGGCAAAAGGAAGACATACACGTTGGTAGATTGTAAATGTTTTTTTATATATATAATTTTTGACCTCGAAATTTGGTATGAATGTTGGCATCATAAAGAGCATATTGTGCCAAAAATTTCATGGTAAATAGACAATTTCTCAACCGTGGGGAGGGTGTCAAAGTTGGTAGCAACAAAATGGTTTCCCCCATTTGTTTCCCACAACTACACATGTTGGTATAATGTGGATTTCTTTTTTTGTAATAATCTTTTGGCCTTGAATTTTTTTTCATATGTTCTTAACCTAAAGAGGTTATTGGTCCACGAATTTCATGGTAATAAAAAATTTATTCACTCTTTGGGACGCTGTCAAAGTTGGCAGCAGTGAAAAAAATTCCGCAGCTACCAATGTTGGTAGATTTTGAATAACTTTTTTTCAGTGAAACTTTTGGCCTTGAAATTTGGCATACATGTAATTAACTTAAAGATAAACATTTGTTAAAAAATTCGTGGTAAAATACCAGTTTTTGAGTTCTCAGGAGGCTTTCAAAGTTCGCAGTGCTGAAATTTTTCTCACTGCAGAGTCAAAAACGACATTTTGATTGGTACCCCATTGTACAAGATGCCAATGAACTCTCTAATGTAGAGCATGAAGACTTCATTATAGTTATTGCCTCTTTTATATATCAAGAGAAGTACTACGCGGTGTTCTGATAATATCCAATGGACATAATGTATTAAACTATGGAAAAAGTGTACAAAACTTTGGAGAAATGTGGCATATGAATTAATTGTTACTTATCATGATCTCACTATAAGGTATACGATGGCATTGACTCTACAACATAAAATAAGAAACAAATATTACTCATCTCATTAGACAATTGTGTTGTTTACACTTCCGGCTAGCAGTGGCAGGCACCTGGCACCAGCTGCAATTCCGTTCCCACATCTTGCTGACCTGTTGTCCGATGAGATTCAATCCTTGCGGGTCCGTATCGTGTAGGAGGTGGAAAAATGGTCTTGCCTGCGTGCTTGCTGCGCACAGACAGTTGCTCCCATGAGCTCGGCGACCTGCAGCCACCTGGCACCAGCTGCAATTCCGTTCCCACATCTTGCTGACCTGTTGTCCGATGAGATTCAATCCTTGCGGGTCCGTATCGTGTAGGAGGTGGAAAAATGGTCTTGCCTGCGTGCTTGCTGCGCACAGACAGTTGCTCCCATGAGCTCGGCGACCTGCAGCCACCTCTTTCGGAGTCGCATTTCTAAATTAGGAATAGATAATTCCAGCAGGCTCAACAGCATGTGTAAACAACACAAATGTGCCTACTTCTAACTAGAATACAATGAGTAAAAATAGGGACAAATAAGACACTATTCAAAATGGTTTTGCACTGAACGAATTTTATACTTCTTATTATTAAAACCTGCACTGAACGAATTTTATGCTTCTTATTCTCAAAACTTATAAGAGGGAAGCATGGAGACCACATAACGTAGTAGAAATAGCACTTCCCTTCTTTAGTACTTGTTCACACAAAAGGAAGGTTCCTAACGTTTTCTCGAGCTGTTTTAGGGATCACAAAAGAGGGAATTAAAGAGTGGGAAACAGCTTTCCGGTCTGAACGGAATAAGATTCCGTCGCCCACCGTCCAATCTCGTCAACCTCCGTCGGACGATCGTCTTTATCCGTCAACGCAACCAACCTCCGTCGCCGTCGCCAACTAGACGATCGGCAGCCTCCGTCGTCGTCGACGGTGCTCCTCCCCCCAGCCAGTGCTTTCGGCTTCTCTGGCGGAGAAGTGTGTTTCAGCGTTTGAAGCTTTCGCGATTCAAGCAGGAGCTGTGTTGTTGCTGCGTGCTGGTGGTGGTGGAGGAGGAGGAGAGAGAAAAGGACTCCGGGGACACTGGAGGACTCCGCTTTCATTTTGTGGCTGGCAGGATGAAGGGAGCGCCGCCCTCACCCACGGGCAGCGGGAGCATGAGCGCCAGCGGAAGCGCGGCACCAGGGCCACCACGCCACCGGCACCGTAAACGAAGCAGCACTGACGAATTATCTCGAGTAATATTCTCAATTCTCCATTTGATCATGCTTTCATCGAAGATCGAGCGAGATTTTCGAGCGAGGTTTTGTTTCGAGTCTTACGTTAGATCGTAGATGAGGCTCGCCTGATCGTCGACTTGCCCCCCCCCCCCTGCGAATGCACACATTTATCTTCGAAATGTACAGGTTGACGCTGCAGCATGTGTCTCTTGTTGTTAGAGTGCGTAATTGTTGGAGTTTTCAGCTTGAAATATTAGGTGAAGCGAAAATGCACCGTGTTTGAGTGGAACCGCAGTTAGGCTGATTTTCCTTAACAGTAAATTCTGGACGGGGAAGAGCAGGATTCTCGATGCATTTGAAATTAGGGTTAAGAAATGGTATGAATCACAGCCTATGTTCTTTATTGCAGCGCATTAGAGGCGATTTAGCATTTTCTTTCTATTTTTCCCGCCTTAATCGAGAGAAGTTTACGTACGATGACAAGTGATTGATTGATCTCGAGTTCTTGTATCCAGAGTGCGAAATTGTTGGAATTGCCAGCTTAAAATCTCCGGAAAATCGAAAATGCACCGTGGCTTAGTGAGAGTGCGAGTTTCTTTTGCAGTTTCATATTGGACGGTGAAGAGCAGGATACTTGATGCATTTGAAAATTAGGTTAAGAAATGGATTGAAACTAAGCTTATGCTACTCGATTGCAGTCTGTCAGAGAAGTAAATTTTCTAGAGTACGTAAACGTTGGAGCTGTCTGCTTAAAGTATGAGGAAAATGCACGGAGCGTGAGTGAGACTGCGGTTAGGAAGAGTTTCTTTTGCAGTTTCTGGACGGTGAAGAGCGCATTCGCAATCTAGAGTTGAGGATTAGTATAAAAGTAAGCTCATGTCCTTGTGTCAGAAATGCTTGAATTGTGTGGTCGTATACCATAATTATATACACACATGAATTTCTGCTATGCCAATTTTTGGAACTTTAGCTTCATTCTAAGGAAGAATCACTGTTTCGGGATCCTGAAATTAGGATCTGGCAAGCAGTGTAGGTAGCGGCCAGATCTGTGCGCGAGGCATGCCAAAGTGCTTCGTTCTGACTGAGACTACAGGGCATCGCAGGAATAGTCAATTTCTTGATGACCTACTTAGGGTTATTGGGAGACACAAAGAGACACAAAGCTTAGCGTGCTCTTGAAGCCGCTGGATCAGTCTTTCAAATGCTTTGGTTTATTCCAATGCTTTGAAACAGTCGGACTCATTGATTTTTTCTATATATATTTACTATTGTCAAACTTCTATGCTACTATTTAACGTTGTTGCGCACAATGCTAAGTTTAGTGCGGCTTATTCTGTTATGTAGGGGAATGGCTGGTTCCGCATCCCAAGACCTGCATTGTCCATCCCTCTCATGATGAAGAAGGTACGTGTTGATCTTAGAACTAAGTGAAGCTGGTGTCAGTTTGTTGATGTTCTGCCGTTTGTGTTATGAGCCTCTTGACCTTTATATGCTGAAATTAGGTCTGGTTATGACTTTTTGTAACCATGTGTGTTTGTTCTTGTGATTACCGAGCAGAATTCTGGGCGTGAGGATAGCAAGGCTGGTGGAGAGGAAAAAACCACGTTGGAAATTGAGAGCTCAAAAAAGTATAAGAGCATGTGGATAAGAACGCTGTCGTCAATTTGGATGATCGGTGGCTTTGTCTTGATAGTATACATGGGCCATTTATATATATGGGCCATGATAGTAGTTATCCAGCTTTACATGGCTCAGGAGCTTTTTGCTCTTGCAAGGGCAGTTCAACGGGAAAAACAGCTTCCTGGTTTCCGTCTACTTAACTGGTATACATTCTTGACATTCTTAGATTATTCCAGTGTTTCAATATTTGTAGCTGTATCCTCACTTTCGGCTTTCGTCAGTCCAGCTTTCTGGAAGGCCTGTTGTGGCTACCCGGTCATTCATGGTCGTTTCTAATTTTCCTTATTTTTATGATGTCTTGTTTCTCATTTTTAAGAGTTTGCTTGAAAGAGCTTGATGACTCATTAATTTGATCTGTTCTCAGGCATTTTTTCCTCACAGCAATGTTATACGTCTATGGACGTTTTCTAAATAAGCATTTGGTAAAGACTATTCATAGTGACCATCTGATCCCACACCTTTTCAAGTATGGCCTGATCAAATATCACATGCTCATCTGCTATTCACTTTATATAGCAGGTATTGGCCTATCTTCTTGCCCGTGTTATTTTGAGATACTTTTTGGGTCGAATTTCGTTCATTGAGTGTTTACTAGTTACGTGTTACTGTAGTTTTGTGCTGGCAATACCGACTATCAGCATCTCTTTTCAGTATTATTGCTCCTGTAGAAGTACTTGCCGAGGATATCCTAGTATGTTAGTTTGGTAGTTTGATAGTCTTCCTTGTAAGTCAAAGCATTCATATACGGAGCTATCGTTTGTTCATTTGTGACATGACAATTATTCTTGTACTGTATGCAGGGTTTGTGTGGTTCATTTTGACACTGAAAAGGGGCATGTATAAGTATCAATTTGGGCAGTTCGCCTGGACTCATATGATTTTATTTGTCGTCTTCGCACAATCATCCTTTACTGTAGCCAACATCTTCGAGGGCATTATATGGTATACCACTTGAGCTTTACTTTTATCGTTTCTTGTTACTTCGCAGCTTTGGCATTTATGAAAAGTCAGTGAATGGCCGCAACCTTTACAGATTAAGTTTGTGACGTTGGAAACTTCCAGTTAAGTGTGACGGTTGGAAATCCATGAGTGCCGTATTTTTTAATTAGATTCCGATTCCTGCTGTTTTGATTGCACCCAACTTTAGAGGTTTGAAGCTATGTGATTTCTGATAAAAGTCAATGTGAAAGATAAAATACTGTTGTTGTGGTTTCTTGCGCAGGTTTTTATTACCTGCTTCGCTGATCGTGATCAATGATATCATGGCTTATTTCTTCGGCGTATTCTTTGGCAGAACTCCTTTGATCAAACTCTCCCCGAAGAAGACTTGGGAAGGGTTTATTGGTGCTTCTTTCTCGACAGTACTCTCTGCTTTCACGGTACTTAATTTATACTGGTATCGGTTCAAGATGAGGTTGTCTGCAAGCGGTTCGTTCCTGTGCAGATAAGGTCAAGTAGACTGCTCACATTTAGTTCACAGAAAGTCGTAGACTGACTATAATGTTGCTTTGTGTCGCTTTGCCTGCAGCTTGCGTATGTTATGGGCCAATCTGAGTGGCTTACTTGTCCACGAAAAGTACGTGTTTTTTGCTTCACGTTTTTGCTTCACTCTAAATTCGATTCTGATCAATTTTTTGATGAAGAGCGAAGATGCTGACTGTTCCTGAGCTTAATTTTTGCGGTTATAAATGTTCAGGATTTGTCAACCGGATGGCTCCATTGTGACCCTGGACCTCTCTTCCGGCCAATGTACCATCCTCTTCCAGCCTGGACGCCACAATGGGTACATTTTCAATCCTGCTGCTTGTTCACATTAAGAGTTGATCCCACTCATCCCACTCACGTTTTCTTCTGTACTTGATTGCGGTGTTGAAATCAGAATAATACTGCATCTTAAGCACATGCATAACTAATCACTCATGGTTCTTGAAAGCTGTTCTGATTTACTTGGTGCGTATCAGTTCCCGTGGAAGGAGTATGGGGTGATGCCGGTGCAAACACATGCTATGGTCTTCGGCTTGTTTGCATCTCTTGTTGCTCCTTTTGGAGGTTTCTTTGCTAGTGGGTTCAAGCGTGCCTTCAACATTAAGGTAAATTCCTTGTTGATCAGTTCTCATATATGATAGTTCATGTGCTTACACTTTCTTCTTCATAGCTAAGCACAGTTGTTACTTGAGAGGAGAGAAGTAGAGCTTTGGTTATTGATGCGAATCTTCTCCATTTCACTAACTTTGAAGTATGTACACAACAGGACTTTGGAGACAGCATTCCAGGCCACGGCGGTATAACCGATCGCATGGACTGCCAGGTATAATACCACGTTCCACCATCTCATTTTTTTGTAAGTTGAGCTGCTTAGGAAAAGCTAACCTCTACCAATTTGCACGCTCTGGAAAGGCATTGTGCCAATTGCTTCTTACTTCATGTTCCTAGGCAATTGTGTTGAATCTTTTGCTTGGTGGGTTGTTTTCACAGATGGTGATGGCGGTGTTCTCATACATCTATTACCAGTCTTTCATTGCTCCGCACCATTATTCAATAGAATCTTTCCTCGATCAGGTTCGAGATCCTCATTAACTGGAACATTCATTCAAATCAGTTTCTGTGTGACTGTGTTTCTGTGTACATTCTTCTCTCACATTTAGTGCGAATTGACTGGTGTACAGATATTGGTGAACTTGTCCCTAGAAGAACAAATGGGTCTCTACAAGCAGCTTGGCGAGGCTTTGACGAGAAGGCAAAATTAAGGTGGTGGATTATTGGGCAATTATGGAGTATTGATGACACGTGGAGAAGGAATTGACCTTTGTATGCACATTATCTTTATCTCCTACTGTAGGTTGCCTTACCTGACTTGTAGAAATTGTTGTTCCGCCAACTTGTTGAAGCTGAACCCCATGATCCACGAGCTACTTCCTTTTGTGTATATTAGTAGGTGAGGCAATCTGTGAAATAGCGAGTGAGAGGGCAAATTGCATTGTATTTACTAACATTCTCAATATTAAGCATATAATAGGCTATGTTGTAATTTTGTCAAAATGTTGTAATTTGTCAAATTGCATTGTATTTAGTAACATTCTCAATATTAAGCATATAATAGGCTATGTTGTAATTTTGTCAATTGTGGAGTGCATTGTTGGTGCATACTTTTTCTTAGGGGTCTTATTGGTTTGGGGCATATGCATTGTTCTTCGTAGAGAATATTGTTGTAAGGTTGTGCATGGACACAAATATATCAATATTGTTAATTTGGTGGTAGCGAGAGTGTAACATTGAATCATTACGGACTACACATTCATCGCGGTCACTTTTGCTACAACTACATACATCACTTGGTGCGAATCGACCTTAGGATTACAATGTATAAGATGGCTCTCGTTACAAAGTATATGATACTCCCTCTGTCCCATTATAATTGTATAGTAGGTTCACTCAAATCTACCTCTTGAGGTAGATTTGAGTGAACCTACTAGACAATTATAATGGACAGAAGGAGTAGTTTTTAATAATTGCACTATTTCAGTAAGTGACATCTTACAAGATAGGCTACTCTCATAGCTCAAAAAATATGTTGAATCATTGAATTAGTGTTGCTAGAGGTTTAACATTGATTAAGAATAGTTAAAAATAGTTCAGCAATCTCTTGGACTTGGAAAAGAGAAGTGATTTCGATTGATTTCAAAGTGATGCTAGGCTTGTAAGTAGGCATCTTGGAAGTAGGCATTTATCGCAATCACCAAAAATAATAATGACTAACAAAAAATCACAACCCATTTTTAACAGTTTATTGCCAAGACAATGCCATCTATACTTTTTGATCTTGCCTCCTGAGTTCACTCACTTATGAGTGAGCAAGAAGAGGTGTTTTGCATGACGTGTGTTTGAGGGTTTCAAATACTTAAGCTCATAAATTAGTGAATCAACTCATACATATTTCAGTTTCTTGGCTTTATTTACAAGCAACAAAAAATCAAGATCATCAATCTCAATCAAATTGGAAATTTTGAGTAACATAGATTATCATAATATAAGATTTTGAAATTAGCCTACTAATTAATGAAATTGAGATAGTGACCAGTGAATGTCTTCCAGAATATGACATGGTTTGACAAATCACTTCTTGGCTAAAAGGAAAGAGTGCAAACAACAAAGAGTAAGTCTATGGTCTCACCAAGCACTTTGTGGCTAAGAGAAATGAGTGCACAACGTAAGTCCCTGCAGTGCTCAAGTATTTTGGTGTCACCTACTGAATGGCAAAGATTAATATCAAATAGACAATGATGTATCTTATACATTTAAGATGTAATTACAATAGTTGAAGAGTAAATAATGAGACACATGTCAATTATGTTGAGTTCATCCCTGCCGGATGTTATGCAAATTACATTTACTCAAAACCCATGTCCAAGATTCACAATACTATACCTAGAAATAAAACTCATAGCAAATTTATAATCTCTTTAGAAACTTGTGAATGGCTAAAGAATATTGCCTAAATGTTGTGGGTTTGATCCTTTGTCAAATATCCTCAATCATGAAGAAAAGAAACATAGTCAATTTGATATACATCCATAAGAAGATACTTAAGATCGGTCACTACAAAATAAGGAATACAAACTATTATAGATATGGCAAATCACTTGACAAACAACCATATTAATTATACCTGTCTATTGGTATGTCTATATTAATCCATGGATCAAACCTCATCAAGTTACGTAGTATCTCTTCAAAAGTAGGCCTCTTAGAAGGCTCACGGTGCCAACACCTCCTCAATAATTCTTGAAGTTGGGGATCCACATAGTCTGGCATAGGAGGCCTCTTACCACCAATAACACCATCATAATCGTATATAGGATGTTCTTCGAAAGGGATGCAACCCGTCAAAACCTCATAACATGTCATGGCATAACTATAAACGTCTGACTTCTCTGTCCATACTATTTGAGTTGAATTGATGCCTTTTTTATTGTTCTTCAAAGCAAGTAGTACCTCTAGAGCTCTCCAAAATCCAGTACCCACCACTCCCTCAGAGCTCTCAAAATCAGCTACTGTGCAAATAATTGACAATCCTGGCACAATTATGCGCTCCGCTAATGAAAAATTTTCTCGTATGATGCAACCTTTGTTTTAATCTTATAATGCTCTCTCATGCGGTTGAGGGCTATATCAAGATCTTCAAATAAAAGGCAGTTTGCTGCTTTCAAATCTTTGTGGATTACGCCCTTGGCATGTAAAGAGCTCATCCCCTTCGCAATATCCCACAATATTTTAATCGATATGGAGGTTGGAAGTGGAGAACCTCGATATGTTCTATCTTTGACCATTTGAAGATCAATGGCCTTGCGTAAGTCACCCCACTGTCTTTGTAAGACAAATGCAAATCCTCCATCTTGCAATAGTGTGCCATGATTGATAAAACCAAATCTACTTGATTCAAAGTCCGATTGCATCATGCGAAATTCTAAAACAATATGCTTAGTCCATGTGCGCTCCAGATCTGCAAGAAGGTAGGTACCTTTGAACACTTTAAGTACAATATCCTCCAATCTATTTCCATCAAAGATTGCTTCGCGAATTTCCGCTTGGGCTCCTCCGCCAATTTTCTGCCCTGCCTCCAACTTTCCCCCAAAGTCCACGTAAAATCGATCTAATTCTTCCACATTATGTAGAAAATGGAATGGAGAGAATGTTTGCAGGCGAGCAGGGTGATAAGTAGGTTGTGTGTCGACAAGGTTCTGGAAGTGGAGTCGATTCTCCTCATGGATGCGCTGCAAGTCTTCGGGCGACGGATCGAGTGGAGTGCACGACGAGGAGCACGACGAAGAGTCCAGTTGAGTCCAAATAGTTTGCGTCCTCGCAGTCTGGAACTCTTCCTCGGTAGCGCACTCCCTCGGTAGCCTCTCCAGCCTCTCCACGCGTGCCCTCCTAGCTTTCACCACTCTCTTGTTGTCGGTGTTGAGGCTAATCGCCTCCGCCAAACCTCGACTGCACGCACACACTGCACCCATGCTGCCTGCCTCACCAACGTCGCAACCCCCACAAGAGAAAACAGACACAAGTGCTGCCTGCCTCAACAACGTCGCGATCCCCCACAAGAGAAAACCGACACAAGTGCTGCCTGCGTCACCAACGTCGCAACCCCCACAAGAGAATTCCAACACAAGTCGTGGACTTCTTCGCTGCAGACAAGGTAGAATGAAGTCAAGCTCGGGTAAGAGAAGCGAAACGTGTTGGATTGCCTGATAGAGGTCAGAGCGTAACCCAATCAGGCCTGTTTCAGCACACACCTTTCCTCGCGTGAACGTCGTGGCTGTGAATACTGCTGTGCCGCAACAGTTGGCCGCAACAGACGGGGGCAGTGAGGCCTCGCGGGTAGCAAGGCGCAGGTCCTTCACTGTCCCGCCCTTAGAGGCGAGGGTCGGCCGCTCCAAAGTTAGAGGCGAGGGTCGGCCGCTCCAAAGTTAGAGGCGAGGGTCGGCCGCTCCAAAGTTAGCACCCTTGTTGAACGCGCACGCACCACACTCAAGAGAGTCTCGACTGCCAGCCACGAGCTCTGAGCGCGCCATACATCGGGAGTCAACCATCTAGACGGAAACGAAGGTATCTGGCAGGGATACAGGGTGGCATAATCAAGGATACCATTGCTCCAGGAATGTAGAGTGGTATCATTAAGTTACCATATTTGACGGAGCCCTTCCTTCTTTGCAAGCTGTGTAACGGTACAGTAGTCAAATATCGTTAAACGCGGTAGTCAATTGATAAATACGGTAGCGCATTCAGGGGATGCTAGGTAAATTAGCGGTACATAATTACTCTTGAAGGGCTTCAATCCACGCCACTCATTACGGAGGATTTCCTTCGTCTTCGAGAACGCGTTGAATTCGAGAGAAGTGCATGGATGATATCGAATCCCAGCTACCTGAAGGCATATCCTTCCAAGTCACGAAATTCTGTCAGAATCATCAGTTTATTGACCATACGTATTTTTAGGTCCAGTCCACATTCCCAAAGCTTAAGGAGTTTCGAGTGCATATGATTGTTTTCTGAATGCACATCTGGTACAGTGTGAGAAAGGTGGAGTTCAGTGCGAGAGCCAATTAATCTCCAGTCTGCAGTGCTTGGTTGCGGTACCACGTCAACAAGACTCGGCAACAACAGGATCAATGCTGCAACTCAACAACGTGATTGTATTGATATGCCGATCTTGAGAAAAGCCCTGCTTTCGGGCTTTGGGAGGAACAGCACCGGAATAACTTAACGTTCCTTCTTCATGCTAGAAGGAGTCAATATTTCTACTAGAGCTTCCATTAGGTTACATTGGTAATGGGTTGCTTGATCTCTAGGGAAGTGTGTTTGTTTTCTATTCTGAAATGAAACCACAGTGCTGGTGTTCTCTGTGTTAACCCCTAATGTCGAAAAGAGCCCAAAATGGGTCTGGTCAGCCCCTATTTTACTATATTTAGCTCTTATGAAACTATTACCTATTGCAAGTTGTAGATATCTACCATACCTTTCCAAAAAGTCATTTCATGCTTCAAAATTCCTCACACTTTAGAAGATATTCATGGTCAAAGTTTGAACACACTATTTGAAATCTGCCCAAAACAGCCCAAACTGCGATGTATGGTGGTCTATTCTCAAAATCTGCCCAAAATATAGTAGATTGCAGGAAATTTAAAAAACTCACCAAAAATTGAGATTTTACTTTTTTCAAGTTTGGGTTTTTGTACTTGGAGTCTTGGAGATGAGGTTTTGAAGCATGAGGATCCTTCATCTGATTATCTTTCACATGACATTTTTACTATCAAAGAGGGGCTTTGAAGCTGAGTTTCAGCATACCTTCATGGTAAAATTCAAGCATTTCTGTAGGTTCTATAGGTTGCATGAGGGTAAAAATTGCATAGACATATTCCTAACTCACTTGGGAACAACAATTTGAAGAGACACAGTTCAAATTTTCTCTTGATATTTGGTTTTTGGGGCTCACAAAAAGCTCTAAACCCATTTTGCAACAAGGAAAATGAAATAAAATAAATCAACTTTGAATGTTATTCAGCACGCCTTGAATATTCAGCAACGCAATTCTTGATAGTTGACCGGAGCTTTAGTTTAGGTGGTGGTGTGGTGCTTGCTTTTTATGGAAAGCGTATATATTTCTCTTTCGAGGAAGAGCCGAAGTGCTAGTGAGCTCTCTGGTAGGGTATGAAGAAGCTATGGCAACTCACGTGTTTATGGAATACGAACGCTCAATACAGTCATGGCATAGTTCATTAGAACCTCATTCTCAGAAGCTTTCCAACAGAAAACCAAAACATTAGACTGAAGTGTTGACCATATGGCGTTACGTTTCATTTCATCTTTTTATTCATGAACTTTCTTTCTTGCTTTTATAGCAATGGCGTCGGGAAGTCACTCAATTGTGGTCGGAAATTTGCACACGCACGTTAGAAATGGTGGATTTCAAGGAGGCGACAGAGCATACGGACTAGAAGGCTTGAGCTTTGCGTGATCTCATGCGGTCCAAAGGCTTACCTGACTCTGCACTCAAGAAGTAACACTTTCTTCACTGATATATATTTTTATAATAGATCAGTTCCCTGAGAATAGCAGTATAGTTATTCGTTCTCATGAACCCTCTTGCTTGCTTTGAAAGACCAAATGCTGATATTTTTTAAATCGTGGTCATTCTGCCATAAACAAGCCATCAACGTATTGTATAGAGAGCATACTGAGGAACTCGGAAGTGAGCAGATCTCCTCACCAGTAGGAACTGCAGATATTAAGGTCGACGCCTTGAATAAATTTCTAAGCTCGCATGGCTGTCGTAGCTTCTATAACCATATTCAGAAGCTACGTTGATACTGAGTTTGTGGTTGGTAGCCCGTTACTAAGCGGAAGGGTATGGCGCTCACCCACAGTTCATTCACTATGCTGATTGCACATGGTTCAAGTTAACCCCACGTATATAGCTTCCTTGGAGCTCCCTTGCCTTATGATTGACCAGTGAATAAAAGCAGCAGAGATAGAGGCTTATGGCAGGGTTTTAGTGATTGCAGAGATGCGTTGCGGTAGTAATCACAGGGATTAGTGCCGATTGTCTTGTAATGACACCGAATTTGATCCAGGGAGCCAGGGCAGATGTGCACCACCATTTTCTTGACTGCGGGAGTGGGAGCTGCAGCCGAACCGTTCCTAGGAGTAGATGGTATGTTTTGATGGGAAGCGCATGCATCACAAGCATGTTGAGGTATCGTCGATCTTTTCTCAACACTGGAATTTCAGCTTAGTCTTTTCGATGGTTTCAAAGCATGCTTTGGTTTGTGATTGCACTCTCTCTCCCTGCCACGCTTGGCATAATGTTCACTTTGTATGAAAAAGTTGATGAGACTACGGAGAAGTTATTCGAAGATTGACGTTTTTGCTTGTCAAGGTTTGGAAAAATTGCCAATTTGGCCCTTAAATACAGGGATACCAAGGGTGAAGTAGAGAATACAATACTACTATAAATATGTACATATGGATTGTTTAAATATAGTGCTCAAGTACAGTAGGGTCCAACATGGAATGGCGTTTTTGGTTTTGCAGTGGGAAATAAATCAAGTCTGCCTACTTTGGAAGCCTCTAGAGAGCTCAAGAATTGGTATTTTACCTTGAAAGTTTTACCAAAGGCTTGAAATCAAGTTGTTAGTATGCCTACCAAGTTTCAAAGCCTAAAAATTCATCAAAAAAAAGTTATTCAAAATCTACCAAGATAGGTAGCTGTAAATATTTTTTTCACTCCTGCCAACTTTGACAGCCTCCCAAAAATTGAGAGTATTTTTCCTTACTTTGATTTTTTTGTGGTAGAACACAATTTGTGTGAGTGATATATGGTAAAAATCTGAAGTCCAAAATATTAGTGAAAAATAAGATATTCCCAATTTACCAACATGTGTTATTTTGCGGTATGCTTGTAGAAATCAACTCCACTCCAACCAACTTTGACACCCTCCCAATGGCTAAAAAGTGGCCCATTTGCCATGAAATTTTTGTCACAAGATAAGCTACATGTTAATGACTAGTGTGCCAAAATTCAAGCTCTAAAAGCTTACACAAAAAAATTACTCACAATCTACCGACATGTGTAATTGTGAGAGCAATTTAAGAGCGTGTTTGGAATGTTCATGCTTAAAAGGGTGGATAGTGAGCTTCTAGTATGAAATTGTCCATATGATACAACACCTAAATAAGAATTCTTCTCAAAAAATCAAGAACATCCAAATTTAGTTGTGCACACTTGTCACATCCCAATGACTATACTTGCTTAGGATTTGCATACCACATAAGCACACTTGTCATATCCCAATGAATACACTTGTTGAGAATTTGAATGCCACATATGCATAAAGGAGCTTTTGTTCCCTACATCAATGCTTGCTTTGAGAATTGACAATCATTGTGACTTATAGATTGTGTGATAATTTGAGTTTGAGAGGGTTTATTTGAGAGGAGAGCACATGTATGGTGATGTGGGAGCAACTGGATGTGCACATGAGGGCTTTTATAGAGGAGAGCACATGTATGGTGATGTGGGAGCAACTGGATGTGCACATGAGGGCTTTTATAGAGGAGAGAGGTCTCTGTACACATACTAGTAAGTGCTTAGGGACAAAAAAATTGCAGAACCTTATTAGGCTCATGAATGTTGATTTCAGAGGAGGGCATGAATGTATGGATGTGTGGTTGGGTTCTTAAGATTCTAGATCAAATTTTCATATTACAATTCTGATTGATGGCTATTCCGGATGAAATCCGTGCACGTATTGTGGGTTTGAGTGAGGGAGGGAAGAAAGGGGTTGAAATTGCAGCTATTGTTGGAGTCCCTGTTACGGCTGTTAGGACAGTTCAGAGGTTGGTGAAGAACTTTCGAGAAAATGAAACCTACAAAAGTAAAGTGTCTTCTAGAAAATATGAAAAAAAAACTTAGTGATAGAGATGATCGTGGTATAACACATGTTTTACAAGTTGATCGTTGCATCACGTTGTCTGACATTACTAATATGTGTCCTTCGAAAGTATGTAGAAATACTATGCGAAAGGCGTTACATAATAGTGGCATTCGTAATCGAATTGCAGTCAAAAAACCTTTTATGACACCTCGTCACATATCTCAACGATTAGCTTTTGCTCGAAAGTATTGTGGATGGAGTGCAGAAGAGTGGGAGCAAGTTGTTTGGACGGATGAGTCCACATTTGAAGTTGGTAAAAACTCTAGAAAAATTCATGTTTGGAGAACTGTGCATGAGCGCTTTGCTTCAAGTTGTGTAGTTCCATCTTTCAAGAGTGGCAGGACCTCATTGATGATTTGGGGTGCATTTTCTGGAGGGTAGAAGTCACGACTTGTTTTTATGCCTAAGGATCGGCGCTCTGCAAAGGATTTTGTTGAAGTGGTTTACAATGGGGAGTTACTTCATTTTATGAAGAAAAAACCACAAGGATTACTCATGGAAAATGGTGCCCCTGTCCATAGAAGCAAACTAAGTAAAGAATGAAGGCACGCACACTGTTTAGAGAAGCTTGATTGGCCCGCAAACTCTCCTGATCTCAATCCAATTGAGAATCTTTCGAAGATTTTGAAAGATGCAGTTCAACATGGTTCAATACGCCCTAAAAACACAAGTGACTTAAGAGTAGTTATTGCAAGAGAGTGGGAGATAATTAGTGGTCAGAAGCTCCTTCAACTATGTCATTCCATGCCTGCTAGGTTACAATCAATGATAGAGGCAAATGGAGGACATACACGTTGGTAGATTAGGTGCTACTTTCTTTGTGTAAGAGCTTGAATTTTGGCACACTAGTCATTAACATGTAGCTTATCTTGTGACAAAAATTTCATGGCAAATGAGCCACTTTTTAGCCATTGGGAGGGTGTCAAAGTTGGTTGGAGTGGAGTTGATTTCTACAAGCATACCGCAAAATAACACATGTTGGTAGATTGGGAATATCTTTTTTTTCACTAATATTTTGGACTTCAGATTTTTACCATATATCACTAACACAAATTGTGTTCTACCACAAAAAAATCAAAGTAAGGAAAAATAATCTCAATTTTTGGGAGGTTGTCAAAGTTGGCAGGAGTGAAAAAATATTTACAGCTACCTATCTTGGTAGATTTTGAATAACTTTTTTTTGGTAAATTTTTAGGCTTTGAAACTTGGTAGGCATACTAACAACTTGATTTCGAGCCTATGGTAAAATTTTCAAGGTAAAATACCAATTCTTGAGCTCTCTAGAGGCTTCCAAAGTAGGCAGACTTGATTTATTTCCCACTGCAAAACCAAAAACGCCATTCCCTGTTGGACCCTACTGTACAGTACCCACCAACAAGTTTACGTTCAGAATTGAGACAAGAGAACATGTTGCAATCTTCAAACAATTACCACGTTCACAAAAATGATCCAAATTGCCAACTACAAATTGTACTGTAGAGATAATGTTGTATTTTATACCATCATTACAAGAAATTTCAATAAATATTAGAAATTCTATTTTAATATTTGACTTTTTAACATAATATCTATTATATTCCCGTAGCTCTTATAACAAGCTACTTTTGGTGAGGCATGACACAATGGTAAACTTCCACCATCTCAAAAGAAAGCTTTTTCGATACACTATCTTCATATGCAATTGCTTTTTAGAAAGAACTTGAATTGTACCCCCAAAGAAGCTCAAGATTGAACTTTTGTACTCTAAGTAGATGTCAAGATAAACAAGAGCAACTTCAAATGATCATATCCAGAACCTAGAATATCCAAATTCCATCAAACTACCACCAAAGTCTTCAAATTGTAACAAATATTATCAAAACTATCTCTTTCATGCTAATCCAAGCTCCATGTGTTATATAAATCCATGAGCAATCATTGCACTTCAAAATGTGTATGTAACTTTTTCAATAAGAGACAACATCAAGGTTTCTTACATCAACTCAACTCAATATTTGTAACTGTGAGCCACATATATGTAAAGGGCATCAAAAGAGGTTTGTAAAGAGATATTAGTACTCTCTTCCTTAACAAACCTCTCCATGTAATGGTCTTCATAACAGCTAAAGGTAGTATTTAGAAAGTAAGTTAGAAGATACTAAAGTCGTCAAATGAATCTACACTCTTTTTGGAAGTTTTTCATGCATTGGTAAAGAAAAATGCAATACCTTCTTTCATACTTCATGATTTGCAATTTAGATAGATTTTACAAAAATGGTGGTCATTTGAAAGTTGAAGGTATGTTATCTCTTCTTGCTCTGAACGTAAACTTGTTGGTGGGTACTGTACAGTGATAGAAAGATGTTGCTTCAATCTTCTCGGCAAGCTGCAATGATTCCAAAGCAATCTGCACTCCTTGTCCATTTTTAACAATCCTTCCAAGCAGATGTTCCTAGTGCTAACCCAAAGAGGCTATGTTTATATTGATGGTTAATTGTGATGTATGAAAGAGCCGTATTTGAAGGCCATTTTTGCAATTTTTCCTTGGGTATACTTTCATGGTGATTAATATTTTCAACTACCTTAAAGGTTTATGTTCTAAGATTATTTTTTTAAGATTAATAACATCAAAAGTATTTGAAGTTTGTGACAAATTGGGAAGGTAACTCTTAAATAGGCCGGATGTCAAAAATTTGACACTTTGGATGAAAGGCATAAACTTTGGAGAGCCATAACTTCTTCATTGAGACTTTGTTTTGACCAAAACCACTCCGCTTGGGTTCCTAATCAAGTCTTCTTTGTATGTTAAAAATTGCAGAGTGATAATATGAAGGGCATGCAATTTAGTGAAAGCAACTCTTGTTTTTGGGTTTTCAAATTTCAAGCATGTTTTACCATTGCAAGCTAATTATATGACATCAATAGTAATTTCACATGAATTTATTGTTCATAATGATCGACTAAGAATGGATTCCAACAACTTTATAAATGAAATTGTTTGATCCAAATGATTCTAGTATTGGATTTGCTAAAATGTTTCTACAATGAAAAAAGTGACAAAATGGATGATTTTTAAGGAGCTAGAACTCCTTCATCCACTATTGGTTTTCAACGTTGTTTGTTGGGTTGGATTCCAACTTAATCCTTGTTTTCATGGTAGGAACCTTAAATCCATCCTACAAATGCGGAAAAATTATGGCATTCATTTTTGTGCAAGGACTTAAGTTTTAGACATTTATTCCTTTGTAAAATTTAAGGCAATTTTGACCATTGGAAGGCCATTATTTGCGCGCAAAAGGTTTTATCTCAGGGTTTTTTGGCTCATGACTATTAAGTTTGAAGGTAAAGTACTTTCTAGTTGCTCCTTTCTCATTGTAATAAGTCTTCGAAGTGAAAATGATGAAATTTTGCAAATCATTTTTAAGTACTAATATCTTTTCATTGTGCAATCTATGAGGCTTCATAACTCAGAATTTGACCCTTCTAATGTACAATATGTCTAATACAAGATGGTATGGTTAAGATTTGAGTAACTCACCTTTGTTTTTATTTATGACATTTTTTTTTTAACAATGTATTCATTATGCTATAAATGAGTCAAACCATTTAGAGGTTTATAATTTGGTTATTGCATGCACAATGCTTTAGCCCCTGTACGTCCTTCAGTTGGGGTGCTTCTAGCCAAAAACACATTAGAAAAAACACACACAGATAAAAAAAAAAGATAAGCTATTTAAATATTAACCGTAAAAACTTGTAATATACTTGTTGTAGATGATGGGGACCAAAACTTGATACATAGGACCCCATAGATTGCAAGATAATAACATATCAGTGTGCAAAATAGGTTACAAAATAACATCATTTTCACTTTGAAGTGAAAATACTACCGACATGAAATTTGTTCATCTTCATCTCAAAGAAACTTTTGTACCAACATAAATTATCAAAAAAATATCTTGTCTCAAATAGTAGCCTTGCAAAGGTAACAACTGCCAAACATTTTACAAAGAAAAAATCTTCCAAATCTAAACCTCTTGCACTCAAAATCGAACCTATTCTTCAATATATGCTCAATTGTGTCAAGGTTTCTATTACTAAAACAAGACTATAATTGAAATCTACCTCAAAAAATAAAGTCAAAATCCAACGGTTGATGAAGGAGATGTAGCTCTTCAAAAATCATTCATTTTTTCACCTTTTTTTTATCATAGAAACATCATTGCAGAGCCAATACCGAAGCTATTTGGATCAAAAAACTTCCAACTACAAAGTTGTTGGGATGCACCTAAAGATCACACCAATGCAAAAAGAAATTCAAGAATAACTATGTTTGATTTCACATGATTGGCGTGCAATGGCAAAACATGCCAAATGTTCTAGAACCAGAAAACAAGAGTTGTCTTCACTAAAATGCATTTCATTTATTCATAATCTATTATATGAGTGTGCAATTCTTACCACACAAACGAGAATTGATTTGCGTTCAAAACAGTGACTCTATCTAGAGGAAGAAGTTATGGCAGTTTATAATTGTTGCCTTTCATTGTTTTTCGACACAAGGGGCGTATAGGGATTAAGTCTTGTATTAAGGCACATGTAAATTTCTTCTTGGATGAAAAAACAATCCTTACTAGAATGACATGCAATCTAAAACTCTTATTCAATATCCGTATTCAAAATCCACAATTCTAAAGCTAGATATAAGAGAGAAGACAATCTCATTTACTTTCAATCAACTTGTAAGCATGGCTCCAAATATATGCCTAGAGGTTGTGGGTTTTGTCACTCGCTCTAATCTCTTGAACCACTTGATGCAAACCACCTGCTTAAGAACTTTTGCACTTGTGTGGCAAAAAACTTAAAAGTTTAATAAAAACCACTCAAAGCCTATGTTCAGTGCCATAATTCCAAAATTGCAAATACCAAGTAATCAACTTACGTCAATGATAATCAAAACAAACATACTCAATTTGATATACATCCAAAAAAGAATACTTAAGATTGGTCATTACACAGTAAGCAATACAAACTATTGTAGATATCGCAAACCACTTTACAGACACTCCTATTGGTAACACCTACTCTATTGGTTACTTCTACATTTATCCCATCAAATCAACATATATTCTTCCCAAGCTACCTACTATCTCTTTAAAAGTTGGCCTCTTAGAAGGCTCACAGTGCCAACACCTCCTCACCAATTCTTGAAGTTGGGGATCCACATAGTCTGGCATAGGAGGCCTCTTACCACCAATAACACCATCGTAATCATTTGCAGGATGATCTTCAAAAGGGATGCAACCCGTTAAAACCTCATAACATGTCATGGCATAACTATAAACGTCTGCCTTCTTTGTCCATACTTTTTGAGATGAATTGATGCCTTTCTGTTTGTTCTTCAAAGCAAATAGTACCTCTGGAGCTCTCCAAAATCCAGTACCCACAACTCCCTCAGAGCTCTCAAAATCTGCTACATAGCATGGATTAAACGTTCCGTCTATAAAAAATTGCTCCCAAACTGGACACTCTTCTAGTTTGATGTAAGTCTTTTTCTTATAGTCCTTCATAATGCGCTTAAAGGATCCATCATGATCTTTACTTTCACCAAAAAAATATCTATCATGATCTTCACATACACCGTAATTACAGTGCTCCAAATTAATGTGGTTGAGGGTTCTATCAGGATCTAGAAATAAAAGACAATTTGCTGCTTTCAAATCTTTGTGGATTACGCCCAAGGAATGTAAAGTGCTCATCCCCTTCGCAATATCCCACAATATTCTAATTGTTATGGAGAGTGGAAGTGGAGAACTGCGATGTGTTCTATCTTTGACCAATTGAAGATCTATGCCCTTGCGTAAGTCACCCCACTCTCTTTGTAAGACAAATGCAAATCGTCCATCTTCCAATAGTGTGCCATGACTGATAAATCCATATCTCTCTGATCCATGGTCCGATTCCGTCAATCGCAATTTTGAAGCAATATGCTTAGTCCATGTGCGCTCCAAATCTGCAAGAAGGTAGCTACCTTTAAACACTTTCAGCGCAATCCTGTCCAATCTCTTTCCATCATAGATTGCTTCGCAAATTTCCGCTTGGGCTCCTCCTCCAATCTTCTGCCCTGCCTCCAACCTTCCCCCAAAGTTCACGAAAAATAGATCTAAATTTAATTTCGAAGGAACTACATATTTCAATCGAGAAAATGTGTTCCGGCCATCACGTTGAACAGGAAGTTGTGTGTCGACAAGGTTCTGGAAGTAGAGTCGATTCTCCTCATGGATGCGCTGATTCTCCTCATGGATGCGCTGCAAGTCTTCGGGCGACGGATCGAGTGGAGTGCACGACGAGGAGCATGACGAAGAGTCCTGCAGTTGAGTCAAAATGGGTTGCGTCCTCGCAATCTGGAAATCTTCCTCGGTAGCGCACTCCCTCCGTAGCCTCTCCAGCCTCTCCACGCGTGCCCTCCTGGCTTCCTCCACTCTCTTGTTGTCGTTGTCGCGGCTGCTCGCCTCCCCCAACTCTGCCGAACCTCGATTGCACGCACACACTGCACCCATGCTGCCTGCCTCACCAACGCCGAAACCCCCACAAGAGAAAACCGACACAAGTGCTGCCTGCCTCACCAGCGTCGCAACCCCCCCACAAGAGAAAACCGACACAAGTCGTGGACTCCTTGGCTGCAGACAGAGCAGGATGAAGTCAAGCTCTGGCAAAAGAAGCGAAACGTGTCGGATCGAAGCAAAGAAAATGCCTGATACTGATCGAAGCAAAGAAAATGCCTGATACTGATCGAAGCAAAGAAAATGCCTGATACTGATCGAAGCAAAGAAAATGCCTGATACTGATCGAAGAGTAACCCAATCAAGACTGTTCCAGCACACACCTTTCCCCGCGTGAACGTCGTGGCTGTGAACACTGCTGTGCCGCAACAGTCCGCCGCTCCAAAGTTAGCGCCGTTGTTGAACGCGCACGCACCATACACAAGAGACTCCCGACTGCCAACTACGAACTCTAAGCGCGTTTTGCATCCGGAGACAACTATATAGACGGAAACGGAGGTACCTGGCAGGAATACAGGATGGTACAAAAGTTCAAAGATAGCACTGCTTCAAGAATGTCGAGTACTTAGTATCATTGAGTTACCATCTTTTAAGGAGTCCTTCTTTCTTTGCAAGCTGTGTAACGGTTGTACAGTAGTCAAATATCGTGTCATGCGGTAGTCAATTGAGAAATACGGTAGCGCATCCAGGGCATGCTAGGTAAATTGTCGGAAAATAATTACTCTTGAATGGCTTTAATCCACGCCACTCATTACGGAGGATTCTCTCCGTCTTCGAGCACGAGTTGAATTCGAGTGAAGTGCATGGATCATATCAAATCCCAGCCACCTGCAGGCATATCTTTCCGATCCACCAACTTCTGTCAGAGTCATCAGTTTATCGAGCAGCACTTCGATCAACCATACGTGCCTTTATGGAGTTTCAAGTGCATAAGGAGTTTCAAGTGCATATGAGTTTTTTCTGAATGCACATCTGGTACAGTGTCAGGTAGGTGGCGTCCAGTTTGAGAGCCAATTAATCTCCAGTCTGCAGTGCTAGGTTGCGGTACCACATCAACAAGACTCATTTATTCTTGTACTGTTGGCAGGGTTTGTGTGGTTCATTTTGACACTGAAAAGGGACATGTGTACGTATCAATTTGCCAATTCGCCTGGAGTCATATGTCGTCCTCGCACATGCATCCTTTACTGTAGCCAACGTCTTCGAGCCAGGGCATTATATTGTACACCTCTTGAGCTTTCCTTTTATCGTTTCTTGTTATTTCGCAGCTTTGGCATTTATGAAAAGTCAGTGAATGGCCGCAACCTTTACTGATTAAGTTTGTGACGCTGGAAACTTACAGTTAACCCCTAAAGATTCTCGTGTGTTTTTGGGAGCTTGAAACCTCAAAACTCCAATTCTCTACCTCTATGCACTTCAAGGGGTGAGAAATAAATTTTCTATTCTTTTTTTCACTTCCAACCATGGATAAGATCTTGTACCTAAGCCAATTTTGAGTATCTGATTTAAAAAATGACCGTTGGATGTTTACCATTTGAAAGATCATAACAACCAAAGTTTGTCTACGAAGTTTTTTTGGGCATTGTTGAGATTATTTTTGACACTTTTGGAGGCTGCCATTATAAAATTGGTACTCATAATGACTTGGGACCCTTTGCGACTTAAGTAGTGATTTGGTCATGAATATATTTCCAAAAAAAAAATCTCAAAAAATACTAAATCTATACTGCCCCAGTTCGGCTCGCAAAGCAAGAATTGTCGTAGAAACCTCAAAAATTGGAGTTTGGCTTTACAAAATTTACCACATACACTTTGTAGTATAGGGAGCATCTATTAAAAACTTTAGGCAATAATATTACTTCTAACGTATTCATCTAGGCTGCCCAAAATAGCAAAAGCCCAATTTGGTCCTCTTGGATCTTTAGGGGTTAAGTGTGACGGTTAGAAATTCATGAGTGTCGTGTTATTTAATTAGATTTTGATTCATGCTCTTTTAATTGCACTAAACTTTGTAGGTTTGAAGCTATGTGATCTCTGATGGTTCTTGAAAGTGGTTCTGATTTATGTGGTGCGTATCAGTTCCCGTGGAAGGAGTATGGGGTGATGCCGGTGCAAACACATGCTATAGTCTTCGGCTTGTTTGCATCTCTTGTTGCTCCTTTTGGAGGTTTCTTTGCTAGTGGGTTCAAGCGTGCCTTCAACATTAAGGTATATTCCTTGTTGACCAGTTCTCATATATGATAGTTCATGTGCTTACACTTTCTTCTTCATAGCTGAGCACTCTTGTTACTTGAAAGGAGAGAAGTAGAGCTTTGGTTATTGATGCGAATCTTCTCCTTTTTACTAACTTTGAAGTATGTACACAACAGGACTTTAGAGACAGCATTCGAGGCCACGGCGGTATAACCGATCGCATGGACTGCCAGGTATAATACCACGTTCCACCATCTCATTTTTTTGTAAGTTGAGCTGCTTAGGAAAAGCTAACCTCTACCAATGTGCACACTCTGGAAAGGCATTGTGCCAATTGCTTCTTACTTCATGTTCCTAGGCACTGTGTTGAATCTTTTGCTTGGTGGGTTGTTTTCACAGATGGTGATGGCGGTGTTTTCATACATCTATTACCAGTCTTTCATTGCTCCGCACCATTATTCAACTGGATCTTTCCTCGATCAGGTTCGAGATCCTCATTAACTGGAACATTCATTCAAATTAGTTTCTGTGTGACTGTAGTTGCAAGAGGTGCACTTTCTTCTCTCACATTAGTGCGAATTGACTGGTGTACAGATATTGGTGAACTTGTCCCTAGAAGAACAAATGGGTTTCTACAAGCAGCTTGGCGAGGCTTTGACGAGAAGGTAAAATTAAGGTGGTGGATTATTGGGCAATTATGGAGTATTGATGACACGTGGGGAAGGAATTGATCCTTGTGTGCACGTTTTCTTTATCTCCTATTGTAGGTTGTCTTTGCGCTGACTTGTAGAAATTGTTGTTCTGCAAACTTGTTGAAGCTGAACCCATGATCCAGGAGGCACTTCCTTTTGTGTATATTAGTAGGTGAGGCAATCTGTGAAATAGCCAGTGAGAGGGCAAATTGCATTGTATTTACTAACATTCTCAATATTAAGCATATAATAGGCTATGTTGTAATTTTGTCAATTGTGGAGTGCATTGTTGGTGCATACTTTTTCTTAGGGATCTTATTGGTTTGGGTCATATGCAAGGTTCTTCGTAGAGAATATTATTGCAAGGTTGTGCATGGACACAAATATATCAATACTGTTAATTTGGTGGTAGCGAGAGTGTAACATTGAATCTGTACGGACTATACATTCATCGCATGCACTTTTGCTACAACTACATACATCACTTGGTGCGAATCGACCTTAGGATTTTAACAGTCACTTTACATACAACTGTACAATGTAATAAGATGGCAAAGCATATGATACTCCCTTTGTCCCATTATAAATGTATAGTAGGTTCACTCAAATGTACCTCTTGAGATAGATTCGAGTGAATCTACTAGACAATTATGATCGGACAGAGGGAGTAGTTTTTAATAATTATACTATTTTAGTAAGTGACATTTTACAAGATAGGCTACTCTCATAGCTCAAAAAATATGTTGAATCATCGAAAATAATAATGACTAACAAAGAATCACAACAAATTTGAACATATTATTGCCAAGACAATGTCATCTATACTTTTTGATCTTGCCTCTTGAGTTCACTCACTTATGAGTGAGCAAGAAAAGGTGTTTTGCATGAGGTGTATTTGAAGGTTCCAAATACTTAAGCTCATAAATTAGTGAATCAACTCATACATGTTTCACAATTTCTTGGCTTTATTTACAAGCAACAAAAAATCAAGATCATCAATCTCAATCAAATTATTCGAAATTTTGAGCAACATAGATTATCATAATATAAGATTTTGAAATTAGCCTACTGATTAATGAAATTAAGATAGTGGTGAATGTTTTCCAGAATATGACATGGTTTGACAAATCACTTCTTGGCTAAAAGAAAAGAGTGCAAACTGCAAAGAGTAAGTCTATTGGTTTCACCAAGCACTTCGTGGCTAAGAGAAATGAGTGCACAATGTAAGTCCTTGCAGTACTCAAGTTTTTTGGTGTCACCTACTGAATGGCAAAGATTAATATCAAATAGACAATGAATGTATCTTATACATTTAAGATGTAATTACGATAATTGAAGAGTAAATAATGAGACACATGTCAATTATGTTGAGTTCATCCCTGCCGGATGTTATGCAAATTACATTTACTCAAAACCCATGTCCAAGATTCACAAGACTATACCTAGAAATAAAACTCATCGCAAATTTATAATCTCTTTAGAAACTTGTGAATGGCTAAAGAATATTGCCTAAATGTTGTGGGCTTGATCCTTTGTTATCAAATTTCCTCCAACTTAATGTAAACCCTCACCTTGAGCTCTTCTACAATTGTGTGTCATGCAAAAAAAATTTGATCAAAGCTTGCATTCCTTAACATATCACCTAAATGCTACTTTATAGAACTAATTTATGACTTTCAAGAGGAATATCTGATGATCACCCAATCTAACTTACATTGGTAAGAACATTGGTAAGAGGGTAGTTACTTAGATATTGGCCATTTGAAAAGTGAGTAATGTTATTCCCTATATCATTATTGCAAAATCACTTGTAGTAAGTTGTAGGGTTTTTGATAGCTCTGAAGAACTAAAAAGTGTGGATGTACCTCATTATTTAGTCAAATTTATACTTTACAAAAGGGGAGACGTGCCATTACCTATTTTAGATGGATGTTATTAGCAATCTCAGAAAGTAGACCTCTTAGAAAACTCAAGATGCCAACACCTTCTAGGTTCTAAATGAACCTTCTTGAAGCGTCACCTAAAGATAAAAAAATACTAAAAACCTATGTTTCTTGCCAGACTTCCAAAAGTGCAAATATCAAGTATTCAATTTATGCTCAATGATAAACAAAACAAACATAGTCAATTTGATCTACATTCATAAGGCAATACTTGGCATCATACATTACACAATAAGCAATACAAACTATTGTAGATATGGCAATTTACTCTACAAACATTCCTATAGGTTACACCTAGTCTATTGATTATGTCTATATTAATCCCTTCAAATCATCAAACCTCCTCAAGTTACATAGTATCTCTTCAAAAGTAGGCCTCTTGGAAGGCTTAGAGTGCCAACACCTCCTCACTAATTTTTGAAGTTTGGGATCTACATAGTCGGGCAGAGGAGGCCTGTTATCACCAATAACACCATCGTAATCATTTGCGGGATGATCTTCAAAAGGGATGCAACCCGTCAAAACCTCGTAACATGTCATGGCATAACTATAAACGTCTGCCTTCTCTGTCCATAGTATTTGAGTTGAATTGATGCCATTCTGATTGTTCTTCAAAGCAAGTAGTACTTCTGGTGCTCTCCAAAATCCAGTACCCATCACTCCCTCGAAGCTCTCAAAATCTACTACTGTGCAAATATTCGACAATCCTTGTCTCAACATGCGCTCCCAGAATGTAGATTCTTCTTTTTCGTTGCAAATGCTTTTCTTTATCATGGATTGATCCATGTAGCGGTTGATTGCTTTGTCAGGGTCTTCTAAGAAAAGGCAATTTGCTGCTTTCAAATCTTTGTGAAATATGCCCTTGGCATGTAAAGAACTCATCCCCTTCGCAATATCCCACAATATTCTATACGTTATGAAGTGTGAAAATGGAAAGCTTTGATGTGCTTTATCTTTGACCATTTGAAGATCAATGGCCTTGCGTAAGTCACCCCACTTTTTTTGTAAGACAAAGGCAAATCGACCATCGTCCAATAGTGTACCATGATGGATAAAACCAAAATTACTTGATTCTAGTCCAGTTGGATCCATGGCACGAAATTGAAAAGCAATATGCTTACTCCACGTGCGCTCCTGATCTGCAAGAAGGTGGCTACCTTTAAACACTTTAAGCACAATCTCCTCCAATCTGTTTCCATCAAAGACTGCTTCGTGAATGTCCGCTTGGGCTCCTCCGCCAATCCTCTGCCCTACCTCCAACCTTCCCTCAAAGTCCACGTAAAATCGATTTAAACACAATTCCTTCACATTCTGTTGACCTCCGAGTAGAGAATATGTGTTCAGGCCAGCACGGTGATAAGTAGGTTCTGTGTAGACAAGGTACTGGAAGTGGAGTCGATTCTATTCATGGATGCGCTGCAAGTCTTCGGGCGACGGATCGAGTGGAGTGCACGACGAGGAGCACGATGAAGAGTCCAGTTGAGTCCAAATGGGTTGCGTCCTCGCAGTCTCAAACTCTTCCTCGGTAGCGCTCTCTCTCCGTTGCCTCTCCAGCCGCTCCACGCGTGCCCTCCTGGCTTCCTCAACTCTCTTGTTGTCGGTGTTGCGTCTACTCGCCTCCGCGAAACCTCGAATGCACGCACAAACTGCACCCATGTTGCTCGCCTCACCAATGCCGCAACCTCCACAAGAGAAAACCGACACAAGTGTTGCCTGCCTCACCAACGCCGCAACCCCCACAAGAGAAAATCGACACAAGTACTGCCTGCCTCACCAACGCCGCAACCCCCCCCCCACAAAGAGAACACCGACACAAATCGTGGACTCCTTGGCTGCAGACAAAGGTAGAATGAAGCCAAGCTCGGGTAAGAGAAGCGAAACGTGTTGGATCGAAGCAAAGAAAATACCTGCTAGTGATCGAAGAGTAACCCAATCAAGCATGTTTCAGCACACACCTTTCCCCGCGTGAACGTCGTGGCTGTGAACACTGCTGTGCCGCAACAGTCCGCCGCTCCAAAGTTAGCGCCCTTGTAAGGTAGCGACACCCATTCCCGTGGCTTTAAGCTAATTATCATACTTCTGAATGAGGAGTATGAGAAATTATTATACCAGGGGAAAGGCAATTAGATTTTAATCTGAAATGTATCGAAAAAGTCATGTTATTGGAAAATTTGTGTTCGTTCTTGATAATCAAAGTCAAAAATTGATTTGCACATTTTGACTGTGTCTAAATGGCCTTGATTCCGTGACTTGGAGAAGCAAATTCTGCCACTATACCTTTACTGCATTTAGTAATATTTGTTCTCAACAAATGATCAAAGTCACTCAGATTGAGGTGCCCTGTATGCTGACGCAAATGGGTACAGTAACGGGAATGGGTGTCGCTACCTTACAACGAGCACGCACCATACACAAGAGACTCTCGACTGCCAACTACGAACTCTGAGCGCGTTTTGCATCCGGAGACAACCATCTGGACAGAAACGAAGGTACCTGGCAGGAATACAGGATGGTACAAATGATCAAAGATACCATCGCTCATTTAGAGTGGTATCATCAAGTTACCATATTTGACGGAGTCGTTCCTTCTTTGCAAGCTGTGTAACGGAACAGTAGTCAAATATCGTAAAACGCGGTAGTCGATTGAGAAATACGGTAGCGCATCCACGGCATGCTAGGTAAATTGTCGGTAAATACTTACTCCTGAATGGCTTCAATGCACGCCACTCAGTATGGAGGATTCCCTCCGTCTTCGACACGCGTTGAATTCGAGTAATCATGAAGTGCATGGCTCATATCAAATTCCAGCCACCTGAAGGCGTATCTTTCCAATTCACCAATTTCTGTCAGAGTCATCAGTTAACCGAGCAGCACTTCAATCATATGTGCCTTTAAGGTCCAGTCCACATTCCCAAAGCTTCAGGAGTTTCGAGTGCATATGATTGTTTTCTGAATGCACATCTGGTACAGTGTGAGAAAGGTGGAGTTCAGTGTGAGAGCCAATTAATCTCCAGTCTGCAGTGCTTGGTTGCGGTACCACGTCAACAAGACTCGGCAACAACATGATACTGCAACTCAACAACGTGACTGTATTGATATGCCGATCTTGAGAAAAGCCCTGCTTTTGGGCTTTGGGAAGAACAGCACCGGAATAACTTAACTTTCCTTCTTCATGCTAGAAGGAGTCAATATTTCTACTAGAGCTTCCATTAGGTTACATTGGTAATGGGTTGCTACAGAAGTGTGTTTGTATTCTATTTTGAAAAGGAACCACTGATAGCCCGCGCACATGGGGCTGAGGGAGGGCTGAAACAGGGCTCTTCAGCCACCCTCAGCCTGCCGTGAGCCCTCTCCGAGGCTGACGGCAAAACGAGCTACCAGCTCAGCCCACCCCTCAGCCAAGTCGAGCGGCTCCTGCCCGACTCTCCACCAACCTGCCCAAAACCACAAAAACCAAAAGTGGCCCCTTAACTACCCCTTAACTACACTTATCTTCACCCCTTTGACCCCACCTCTTCTCTCTTCTTTTCTTCATTATTGTCCCCATCCCTTTGTATTTTCCCCATCCCTTTTTATTTTCCCCATCCCCTTACCTACCGATTTTTTTTATGATTCCATCATTTCTATTAGATATTTATTAGCTATACCAAGATTTATAAGAAATATTTTTCCTCCCTTCTTATCTAAATTTTCTCTATTATTCGAAGTTCCAGTGACTTGAACCACTCTAAAGTGATATTTTTGTCATTTCATTCAATAAACTTTGATGCAATTTTTTTTAAAGTATTAATGAATTTCTAAAACAATAGAATAAATAAAAGAATTGTTAAATGATAAATTATTAACTTTTAACCATCTTTGTTGATTATTCAATAATTCAAAACGAGCTATATTTTCTAGTGGGTTTTCAATTACCCAACTCTGATATAAATATACAGGAGTAAATACTTGTGGGCGTTTTAATTGAACACCAATTTTTCCAATACACTTAAAATTTTCAAAACTATTTTTTTCAATAAAAGGTTATATTGATTCCACCAATTTATGGAAAAATCATTTATGAAATCTCGACCATACCCTCGATGAAGAAAAAAAATGTTTAATTTTTTTTTTCTTGTTCTCTTCTGGCTCCATGAGTAACATATAATCTTCTTAGCATTTCTTCATCTATAACTAAGTTTTGACTTTTAAAAAAAGCTCCGATCTCTCAATAAATTTTTTTATGCTTCCAAAAAACTTATAGGGTTCTAATTGGCTGCTGTAAACCTTAAAACCACCTCCACCATGTTAATTTCTAATCCATTTGCATACACCCCTAACTTTCTTGAATCTAATTAATCTTAAGTAATTCGGGGAAAATAATTCCCTCACCCTCGTGGTCCTAAGATTTTCACCACAAATTTTTATATGACATGAAATACCTAGCAAAAAAATTATAAAGATCACTCAAACTAGGGGTTGGGGTAAAGGGGGCTTAAAAAAATTTTAAAAAATACAAATAGGGGTAAAGAAAGGGGAGGGGTTGGGATACGGGGGCCTGGGAGGGTAGAGGGCTGGGATTTAACCCTTAAACGTCAGAGCATGCCCCTCGGGCTTGGTTTCCAGTGTATTTTCAGAGGGGCTTGACGTTTAAGGGTTAAAAGGGTAGGGAGGGGGAGCAAAAGGAAGGGGGGTAATCATGGTGGGGGATGGATTATTATGTGGGGGTCAAGGGGTTATTATGTGTGTGTGGGTGGGCGCCTGCGACCCACCGCTGCCCCTATGACCAACTTACCCCCTGCCCGCAGCAGAAATGCCACAGGCACGCCTGTGGCCCCCCCCCAAAATTAGGAGGTCTGGCCCAGACCCAGGCTGAGGAGGAATTCTCCATGTGCGAGGGCCATGACAGTGCTGGTGAGCTCTATGTTAACCCCTAATGTCGAAAAGAGCCCAAAATTGGTTGTTTGGGGTCAGGTCAGCCGGTTGTCTACTATATTTAGCTCTTTTGAAATTGAAACATATTGAGGGTTGTAGAATCTTTCCATACCATTTCAAAAAGTCATTTCATGCTTCAGAATTTCTCATACTTACGAAGATATTCATGGTCAAAGCTTGCAAACACTATTTGAAATCTGCCCAAATTGCACCATATGCTCGTCTATTCTCAAATCTGCCCAAAATAAATAAGATTGCACGAACTTAAAAAACGCACCAAAAGTTGAGATTTTACTTTTTTTCAAGATTTGTTTTTTGTACTCGGAAATGAGGTTTTGAAGTATGATATCAACCTATGAATTCTTCATCCAATTATTCTTCACATGCCATTTTTATTATCAAAGAGGGGCCTTTGACGTTGAATTTCAGCACAACTTCATGGTAAAATTCAAGCATTTCTTTAGGTTTTATAGGTTGCATGAGGGTAAAAACTGCATAGACATGTTCCGAACTCACCTAAGAACAACAATTTGAAGAGCCACAATCCAAAATTTCTCTAAAAATTGATTTTTTTTGGGCTTGGTAAAAACTTTCAACCCATTCTGCAACATGTTGTGAGATCATGTCATTCAAAGTTGAAAATTTCCATCTTGCATTGAAAGAGGGTGGTGGTCCCCCCATGCTCAAGTGAACATGATACAATGTAAACACAAAAATGTAAAACGAGGGATCTATAGAGTATATGAAGATACTTACATCCGCGATATAAATTTTCAATTAGTGTAATGGTCATTCTACAAAATTGAAAATTCCAAAATTTTCTTCTACGAATTTTCATTGACTTTCATCTAGGTTGCTCGAAACATCAAATAGTCATTTTGGCTTTCTTAAATTGTTTAAGGCTAAGGTCAAAAGAAGCTATGGAAGGAAGGCCTCTACCAAATTCTCAACCCAAAGCAATGATGCAATGACCTTGTCGCGCAATATTGTAGTGTGCGAAAATGGCACAAGGGCTCATTTCATACTTCCTTGTGTACTTGGATCTTCTCTTTTGCCTTTCAATTTGATTTGCACCATGTTTACAATTGAGTAATAGTTGATTTAGGATTTTCAAATGCTTTGCACAAGTTTTGTTCCTTTGCTCCTAATAGACACCACACTAAATCGGTAGATTAGTCATTAGTGTAAGATTATCATTTAATATTTAAAAATTCTATTTTTCTCTTGATTTTATATTTTACTTTTTTTATTGGAAAACGTTGATTTCAATACTATTAAAGGATTCACATCTTGACTAATATAGAGGGTAAAATAATTTTAACAAAAAAAGATTACAATATTTTTATGCAAATTAGTGAATTAAACACTAATCTACCTATTTAGTGTAGATTCTCTACAATCCTCGCCAGATAGATAGATAGATAGAAACTCCGGTCCTTTCTAAGGGGCTGGAGTGAATGAAGTGTCCGTTCGTAATGCTAATATCCCGATGGCCACCGGACAAGGGGAAATTAGAACAATACTACTTCCCCCTCTCGAGGGTGGACACTATAACTACGCTAGTTTCTAACCTAGTTACTAGTGCCTTGAAGATACTTGACATAGTATCCCCCCAAAGGGCTTTGGGGTACCCATACAACAAGGTCCAAGGACCTCCCACAATAGTTGGGTGGACTATAGTGGTGAGCACCATGCCGGCATGGGGAATAGAACCCACGACCTCCTCATTGGGGGCCTAAGCCCTAACCACCAAGCCAAGGATTGTGGTGCCTTACAATCCTCGCCACCAATAACGTAGGCGTGTGCAATTTACAATTGCCTTTGAGCAAGGGAAAAGTGAAATTATTCTCTTGTTTCACTCCCTTTGTGAGAACTCCCTAGATATGTTATACAATTTATGAAATTTGTGATCCTCAATAAATCATATAAACCAAATACTTCATGTGTCAAATTTCTATAGACCAAACTTCAATTCAACTTAGCATGAATAACAAGGGGATGTCATAAACTAAGTTGATTGCAAATACTCGTCTTTTGAGCTACTATGTATGAACATTACGTATAGAAATATAATATATTATACAAATCATATATGCCTTATAATTATTTTTTTTTAAAAAGTTTGAGTTTAGAAAAATTACATTCTAGTTGATAACAATGATACTTATTAACTCTTAATCGTCCCGAGGTATTTTAGCCAAACGACACATCTATCATACAAGTTTCATAAGTGAAAATGAAGATAAGTTATTCAGATCTTAACCATAGAAACTTGTAGTAGACTTATTGTAGATCTTGAGGATCAAAATTTGGATCATGAGGCCTCATAGATTGTAGGATCATAACGTATTAATCCTAAAACCAAATTACAAAATTTCATCATTTTCACTTTGCTACCAATAAACCAATTGCAATGAAAATTACATCATTTAGAATGTTGTTCACCCTCTTCTTAATAACACCCTTGTACCAAAAAGTTACATCTAAAAAAATTCTTTCAAATAATAGCCTTGCAACACTAAAAACTGCCAAAACTTCTACTAAGGAAAAATTGTCCAAAACTACACACCTCGCACTCAAATTCTTGCCTCACCTTCAAAATACCTTTGATTGGGTCAAGGTTTCCATACTAAAACTACCCTCCGATTGAAATCCATTCCAAAAAATGAAGTCAAAACTCACCGGTGGATGAAGGAGATACAACTCCTCAATGGTCATTCATTTTTTTACTTTTTCCATTGTAGAAACATCATTGCAAATCTAATACCAATTTTTTTTGGATTGGAAAAACCCTTTCCAAACCTTCCCCATGTTTGAGAACCCAAAATCAAAAGTTGCCTTTGCTAGAATGCATCCCATTAATTCATACTTCAATGTATGGATCTACAATTTATACAACACAAACTAGACTTGATTTGGGACACAACCTAAGTGAATATCAAGCTTTGGATGAAGCAGAAGTTATGCAACTTCAAAGTTGTTGCTTGTCATCCATTGTGTTGATTTTCAACACACGACGCGTTTACCCCTGAAACGCCCAAGGGAGCCTAAGGGGTTTCTTCCAACAGAATCTCTCTGCTTACTGTACGCAACTTCTCACTTATATTTTGAAGTCAAACTCGTCACCTTCTCATGATGCATTCATAAAGTGAAATTTTACAAATCAAATCACAATTTGTATGAGTGATTTTGTGGTTTGAAAGGATTGTGGTAGGTAGGTTGGGGTTGGAAATAACTTTGCAGGAGGTTGCAAGCTCATCATTGATTGGAACATTCATGATGCCCAAGTCCAAAAGATGTTGTGATCCAATTTTGGGCTGCCCGTTTGAGACCCCATGGGCGGTTAACCCTTAAACGCCCAAGCAAGCCCGAGGGGCTTCATTCCAACAGAATCTTCTCTGTAGCTCTCACTGTAATCAACTTTTCACTTATATTTTGATGTCAAACTGGTCACCGTCTTGTGATGCATTCAAATGGTGAAATTTTACAATTCAAATCACAATTTGTATGTATGATTTTATGGTTTGAAAGGATTGTGGTAGGTAGGTTGGGGTTGTACATAACCTTGTAGGGGGTTGCAAGCTCATCATTGATTGGTTCATTCACGGTGCCCAAGTTCAAAAAGTGCACTATTCATGATGCCCAAGTCCAAAAGATGCTGTGATCCAATTTTGGGCTGCCCGTTTTAGACCCCATGGGCGTTTAAGGGTTAAGGGTTTCAGAATTTTTGGTCAATGCGAAAAGTAGCAGACAAGCTTCGTTCCCCATCGTCTTGCAGTGTGAAAGCGTCCGAATCCACAAGTGCGGTGTGAACAGGGTCTTTGTTGATGCCGCAGAGGACGGTTTCACCGGAGCACGGCGTGTGTGCATCGACTGTGAAGATTGCTCTTCGCTCAATACTTGATTATTTTGACACAAAAGCATTGCTGTCGATCGAAGCGGAAAATCTAGCTCTATCGATTGATACCGACATGGCCAAATTTGGTGCACTTTGGCGCGAATGGTGAGTTTGTTAGGGTTCAGCAGCGATGGCGAAGAAGAAAGTGGAGGCGCCGAGTCAAACGAGGGAGGACAAGGCATTAGAGAGGGAGAGCAAGAGACTGCGGGAGCTCGCGGTCTCCCATGGAGTGTTGTCGGAGAAAAAAGCTGTTGCGGCAGCGCCATTGCGCCCGCATGCCGGTATGAAATCATACTTTTTCTAGCTAAGTTGTAGTTTCGAAATTATTGTATCAGTCATTGAACATTCCTCGCACATAACAGACTTAGGCATATTATCGTAATGCCATCAGGAAGCTCCAAGAAACAATTGGAGAAGGAAAAGAATTCGCGCTCTCTGAATCATATCGCAGGAATAATCTTAACTCGTTCACAGCCTTAGATTTTGAAATGTCAGCTGAAGATTTTCAGTAGCCTGAGAGTTCAGAATTTCCAAATAAGAGCAATTCAGACGCCATTGCAAAATGCAAGAAGGGGAGATCTTTAGATTATTCTCTCTGAATCATAGTGCAGGAACGCTCTGAACGCTTTCTTAGCCTTTGAGTTGTAATCACAGCTTAACATTACTTACGAAGCAATTCGGACGGCATTGAATTATGCAAGAAGAAGATTTCAGTTTGTGCTCTTTGAATCACAGTGGAGGAATAGTCTTATCGCGTTCTTTGCCTGTGAACTCGTAACAACAGCTCAAACTCCTCAAGTAAGAGCAATTCAAACGTCATTGAAAAATGCAAGAAGAGGAATATCAGATCGTGCTCTCTGAATCATAGTGTAGGAGTAACATGAACGTGTTCCAGCCTTTTTTGAATTTGTAATGAGAGTTGAAACTTCCCATATAAGTGTAATCCAAACGTCTCCGTAAACGGCGAAAAGAAGAGCCTCTCAATCACAGTGTAGGAATAATACGAATCCGTTCTTAGCTTTTGAATGTGTTTTTCAGCTCAAGTTTTTCCAGGAACTACTAAGAGCAATCACAGCGCCATCGAAGATAATGATAGATTCTCATGGAAATGTAGCTAGGCTGTGGTGGTCTATATTTCGCAATGCCGACAGGAACCTGCGCGAGTTGATCTTAGTGTGGCTATGCACTTTCTTTGCTTTCTAGTCCATAATACTTGTCCAAAATTTTCAACATTGGTTGTTTACTGTCGACTTCTGAAAGCAGATCCTAGTCTAACGCAATCATATATTTCATTGTTGTCCATTAACCTCAGAGGGTCTCGACTCCGGCTTGATGATGTGATCTTGTGCTTCTACTTAAGAAGTTGATCTGGTTCTTGCAATTTTAGGTGTCAACGAAGCATCAATTTCAATTGACGTGTATGTGTTTGCAGGCATCTTAAAATGCGACGGGAAGGACGTCGTTAAGAAGGGGCACAGGAAGAACAAGTACCTATTCACGTTTCCGGGTCTTGTTGCTCCTGTAGCTGGTGGCAAGTTTGGCGATCTGTCTCAACTGGACTCGAGAAATCCAATCCTGTATATTGACTTCCCGCAGGCAAGTGGTGCTTCCTCGTTTTGGAGATCGTTGGATGAAAACGTTTTTCTGTCAGTATCTGTAGCTTACCCGTTCTGATGCTTGGCAGGGACGGCTGAAGTTATTCGGCACCATTGTCTATCCCAAAAACAAGTACATCACGCTGAACTTTGTTCGAGGAGCTGGGAGCATACAATGTGAAGATATTTTTGAAAGCCTGGTAGACGATTCTTTCGACCTTATACTTCTGCAGATATTGTTGTGTTGGATGGCTAGTTACACTTTTTTTCACCGATCATCGTTTATGTGTGTAGCTGGAATAGTTGGGTTTCTGGAATAAGGTTGGGTGTGTTAACAATATACGGAGTATCAAAGATGTGGACTGGAAGTAAATTTATGAAGAATATAGTCGTTTTATCTCTGGCGTGCATTGTTAACACAGTCACACATGTTGGCAGGTAGTGTTTTCGGAGGCTTGGTGGATCGGTTCAAAGGAGGCCAATCCAGAGGAGATGCGACTCGAGATGCCTTTGGACCTACAGCAGGTATCGCATGCATCTTCAGTCCAGAAAGGGATTATAGTAAAAACTTGATTATTGAAGAGTAGCAGTTACGCAACATCATATAATAGTGTGATACAACAGATCATAGTACATGGTCCCACGACGAAACCGTTATACATCTTTGAAGCACTGGAATTTACATGGTATTACAACTCTTATGATGTGCACATTCCAGAGTCAATTTACAAGGAGTAATACACCGTATCTGTCTACGCTTTTTCTTGGAAGCAGCTTGTTTCGTTCATTTTCATCCGTGTTCGCTACATGGAATTGTGTGCTAAGAGTGTTCGTTTGTCTCATAGGAGAAACATGCAGTTTACGACTTTGCAGGTGGAGCGGGAAAGCCGAGAAATCTTAAGGATGATGCAGATGTTCAACCTTCACAACTGGATCCGGTTCTTGCATCACAAATGGAGTCGAATATACCAAGTACACCGAAGGCCCAGCTCAAAATGGACCGCTGGCTTTCTCAAAAGAAAACCTCGGAGAACAAACTTTCCGAGAGCACTGCCAAAGCAAAGGCAGATGAATGGGAGTCAGATGAAGAAGACGATGACGAAGGTCTTGTTAATCTGGGAGATGCGCAAACACCCTCACGCCAATCTGCTCGTACAGCCGGAAAGAAATACTCGTAAGAATCTTCTTTAACCACACGTTCATGCATTATAATAGCACAAGGCAGTTTCATTGATGACCGTGATGCAACAGGTATGTGGAGTCGTCCTCCTCCTCAGAGATTGAGGCAGAAAATAGTGGTGAAGATGATGATTTTGAGAAAGAAGTTGCTGTCAAGACTATCAATGATGTTCAAAGAAAGACGGATCAAGATGATGTTTTCTTGGTTCCTGAATCACAAGCTTCAAAGATGGATGTCGCAGGTAAGTTTCCCTTTGCTTGGTTTGAACCTCTGACTGTTTGATACCATATACTAGCTGTTTACTTATTCCTCAATCTGTCCAGATCATTTGAATGAAAGTCCTCTACCTGCCATGCCCGGAAACGATGGTGTTGTCGACCATTTTGCCGCTTCGCAAACGTCAGCACCAAAGAGTATACTTTCAAACTCCATACAAACATATGAAAACTCTATAAAAGTTACAAGTGCAGTAGGAGGAGCGATCAAGCAATCCAGTTTATCTACATTCTTTATGAAGTCAAGTGAGAAGGTCAGTTTCTTGCTTCAGTACCTACCTCTTTTCGAAACTTCAGCTAACTTGTCAATCGACTGATTCTTGGGTGTGACCTCTCTGTACAGGTTACGGATACAAATGTAGAGCCGTCCGTTTCAGTGTTGGAAATAGGTTAGCACTCTTTCCAATATTTGCCTCCAAGTTGCCTTAGCTTAATAGGGGAAGTTTGTGTTCTTGATACTGAATTGTTACAGTTATATCAGTTACTACTTCTCTAGGTTCATAGTATGGACGGAGCTAGTTTGATGAGCTTGCACCTTTTGTTGTTTAGGTCTTTGAAGCTCCTTGTTCGAAATAAAGACTTACAGTGGTGCGTGTTTCTGCAGGTGCCACTAGAACGTATCAGAGAACAAAAGGAAAAAAGGTAATAATGGATCCTTTTGGAGTAGTTCTTAGTACATTCAGCGAATGGTTCCTTCATAAATTCCGGAGAAGTGTGCTAACTTAACTCTCATGGTGGGTGTAGTCAATTGATACGGAAGATCTTGATAAAGAGGACGAGGATCTATTATCGAAAGCTGAGGTAAATCCTGAGTGACTTTTTAGCAAGGCAATCCATGAGGAGATGTCTGCTTCAGCCTTTTTATATCCAACCAGGGGGATGTAGATGTAGTAATCAGAACCCGGCGGATGCACTTTTGTTTAAAAAGCAAAATCTTCATGACCATTGAATTTTCGAGCTTTGTTTGCAGATGAATATGAAATTACTAAAAACAGCCTCGGAGAGTACCGGTTCCAAGCGCAAAAGAAACGTCAGTTCAGAAGGAAAGCAAACTCCCAAAGGTAGCCACCTGAACGAGTTCTCTTTCTTGGGCAGTGTTATATAAGAGAACCTTGCTCTAACAGGCTGAAAATTCTGCAGGAACTGGGAAAAAGAGCACGTCTCCTCGCAAAAGAAGAAAGAAGACAGTCGAGGTATGATTAAGTTCATCAGTATACCGTAATGTATGTCAACAAAGGCAGTCAATCAAATAGTTCAATAATCGCAACTTAGTATGTGCAGCAGGATCTTTTTTCTACTCGTTCCTTAAATATCAAGAAAGATGCAAGTCTAGTGTATGAATAGGAAAGGTGACGTCTTCGTATATTTGTATGCAGGAAACTCAGTCGAAGGAACAGCCAATAGTGGTACGCAAACCAATCAATCAGCCTTCACGTTACACATGTTTCTAGATACTGCCTATATTTCCAGTGAACACCGTGTTTTGTTGTTACATTTGCTATTTTTCTGCACTCCGCTATTTGAAGATAGTACAATTTAGTAGATTCAGTGCAAAGATTTGCATGTTATTGTTAATTTTCTCAACCTCTGCTTTGTATTCTTTTCTCTTTGACAGATTCTGGATGATAGCGATGCGGGTTGAGCACGAAGACTCGCTCATAACACTCTCAATCGCATTATTGATGTCGATGAATCCATTCTAACACAGTTCGTTGCCAGAGACAACTCAATGTGAGGAGTGTGTATCAATCATTTGACACACGGAACGGCAAGGTGACATCATCGACAGATTCACTCCTAATTCACAGAAGCAGAATCATTCGCATCTTCGACTTAAGTTATTTCAGAAATGAAATTTGAGCCAGTTTCCAATTTCAGTCGTGACAATGATGGTTTTAGGAAGCTGAAGGGAATGCACTGAGTTTCTGATCTACTACATCGTATCTGTTATCGCTAACGGGCATAGTAAAGGAGGATGCTTCTTTTTCATTCGTCATTGGGATTTCAGAAAATTTCCATGAGATGTAGGAGGGCATCAATATCTTTATCATCTTCTAGTTTCTGTAGCTCTTGTTATGATTGATTTTGTGTTTTGCAACTTGGTAGAAAGATTCGTAGATAGCTTTAATATCAGTTTTAGTCAATTTTATTCATTCTTGAAAGTTGAAACTCTCCTTTGAAACATGTATGATGGTATAAAAGGTTTCAGTGGTTACTCGAATGAAAGTAGTTATTGCAGTGTATCCCGGGATCCTATGACACTGAAGAAACCAAAAAACTTTTGTTTCGTTTGTTCCTTCTGTGAAAAATTTCACTTTACTATGTAACGCCTGTTCTAGAGTATCATATAAAGCTGTTCATTTCCTACATTCATGTAAAGGTCATATGTTTCTCTTTTCAGATTATAACTCATATGTTCAAATATTATTTGTATTAATTGGTCGTATTGGGGGCTTGTTTAGCAACTCTAACTTTTACATTGCTATCTCTTGTTTAATGGATTTGGACTTCATCGCCATAGTAGGATGGTACCCATCTTTTGTACAAAGAATTCTAATTCACCTCAATATATGATCACCTAAAAAGGTGTGGCGTAATAAATGTGAGCTCCTTGGGTGCTTAGGCTGTGATATCAAAGGGGGGGGCTTGAGTCCCAGGTCCTAAGCGAGGTTACTGTCCAAATCGAGGTGCCAAATGTGGACTTTAAATTTGTAACCTCGGGAAAATGTTCTACTGCTGAACTTTACTTATTCTTATCTTTTGAATCAATCAATGTATTAATGATTAAAGAACAATTAATCTGGTTCATAGCACATAAGCCCAGAGAGTACAGATTTTCATACTTTTTGGAACATCTAGAGGGTTAGAGAGAAATGGATGAGGAGCTGGGAGGGTGGCCTCAACTAGGCTTACACGAAGATGTTCAGTGAGGGTGCAGGATTGAGCCACTCTAAGTCTTAGCTCAACCCTCCTACAAAACTTAGTGGTAGGCAAACAATGGGAGACAAATCTATCTTAACAAATGATAGAATTTTGAGGATAACGATGAAGTGTTGTGGTGTGGAGCCAAGCAGCGTTGATGATGTCTACGAATGCTTCCCATTTTTAGTTCTCTAAAGTGCTTGGTTCAACAGTCATTAGAGAAATACGCCGCATTCCTCTCCAACCAAATAAGCCAAAATACAAATCCTCGGAAAACAGTCTATCTCTCACTCAAGGCGGAAGTCGAGAGCCAAACAAGCAGTGCTGCTAAAGGAAGTGAATTCCAAGAGCCATAAGACTAAGGGACTTGCATTGACTAAGCATACCTCAAGGCATGCAGTATCCTTGGAACGCTCAAAGAATTGATAAAGAACGATCTATAGGGTAGCTAGCATCCAAAAGCGGTCTCATTTGGTGCCTTCAAATGTTGACTACTACTGCCTTGTGGTATATTGACTACATAAGTGCTGCTTCCTTCTATGGCTTGACCTTGTCCCAGATTGCATTCCATTGTGGTTTGAAGTCCATACGCAAGTGTGGCAACCTCTTTTCGGGAATTTAACCTTTGAGCTAAAGGGAGGCAGTTAGGTAGAGACGTCCTTTCTTAGCGTTGTAGCCAAGTAGGGGAGTCTTCTTATCCCAATTCCACTTTCCAGGATCAAACTTCAACACTACTGTAACACCTGAAAATCAAAGACGAGAGAGAGGACAATCAAGATGGAGCTCGGTTTGTAGATTGTCTTGGCAATCACATTTATTATGACAATGTATTTAACCATGCTTTAGAGACAAATCACTTGCCCCTATTGCTTCAGTAATTCGACCCCTACAAACCTTTAGCGTTTCATTTTACGAAAATAGGAGGAACTAATATTAATCCCTAAATGTAAGTGAAGCCCACATCGGTTCAATTTGACTATGATCATCCTTTGACTTACTAATATTGGATAAATTTGACTTTGATTGGCCTCTAACTTACTACCTTTAGATTGTATGAAGTTGAAACTATTTATAGGTTGTTGAGTTTTTCAATACCTTTCCAGAAAGTCATTTCAAGCTTTAATATTCTTCAAACTTTAGAAGATATTCACAATCAAAGTATCAAAACACTATCTGAAATCTTCCCGAAATTGCTCACACGGTGGTATATGCTCATTTATTCTCAAAATCTGCCAAAATTTGATAAAAATGCAGAAACCCAAAAATTCACCAAAAATTGTTATCTTACTTACTTTCGAGTTTTGTTTATTGTAGATGTAGAAACGGTGGTAAGGCATGATCTTACCGTTTGAATTTTTAGTTCAACAATTTCTACATGCCTTTTTAACCCCTAAAGGACTAGGCGTTTCTTGAACCTCCAAAACCAAAAAGTGCAATTTTTGACCACCTTGTACCAGCTGAGGTATGATTCAATTCAATTTAATTTTTTGTATCTTCAGCCATAAGATCTTGAACCTTACTACTTGCACTACTACCAAGTAAAATTTCAACTGTCGGATTTTTACCGAATGTAAGATCATAAAGTTCAAAGTTGACTATGAATTTTTTTGGGCTTTACTTGAAAAGACATTAGAGAAATCCGCTAAGTATGACAGACTAGGGACCAAAACACACAGTATCGGTCAGACTGGGGACCAAACGTCGAACTGGGCACCAAATTGTCTAAATTGTGCCAAGGGAGACTTGATGATTGATACTCCAAATACTTTGCTTAGATTTTTTCTATGTAGGTATCAAAGTTGGGTGTGCTCATGCAAAATTTTAGAGACCCAGTTTGTTTTTTTGACCTTCATGCAAATTATTTTCTAAAAGAAGGTCTAAAAACAACGATATAATAAAACATGTGTTTCATTAGATATATTTGGTTTAGAAAATTTATGAACGGCTAGTAGGTGCGTATATGACTTTGTGATATTTGAGTGAAAAAACATTGGAAAAAATCCAAAATTTTGAATTTTGATAAATTTTGTAAGAAATCATTTGGATACAACTAGAAATAATGAAGATTTTTTTTGTAATTTTTGGAGGCTACCTTAGTGAAATCGACAAATTTTTTGACTTAGGTCACTTTAAAACTTGAATAATAATTTGGTAATGAAAATATTACTTTGAAAATTCTCAAAAAGTGTCTGAATTTAAATTACCCTATTTCAACTTGAAACTTAAAATTTTTAAATGAAGGTTTTAAAATTGGAATGTGGCTTTGCAAATTTTACCACATACCCTTTGCAATGTAGGGAGCATCTAATGAAAACATTAGGCAGAAAATTTAACCCCTTCATATAGGCTACCTGAAATCGCAAAAAAGCCATTTTGGCTTGCTAGAGCCTTTAGGGGTTGTTGAAAATAGGCCTTTGTATTTGAATTGATAGCATACATACATGTGAAAAATCAAGCATTTCTTCATTTCCAATGAGGGTAAACATTATATAGACATATTCACCTAGGAACAAAAATTTGAAGAGCCTCATGTCGACTTTCCTTTCAAGAATGGCACTTTTGACCCCCAAAACATTATTTTGCCATCCTACAATATGGAAAAATCTTATTGTTCAACTTCGGAAGTTTGGATGTTATATACGCACAAATGGTGAGGAAATTGAATCTAAGATTTGATACACATGTTCATGTACAATTTGGGTACTAGATCCTATTGTTACATACTCCAAAACTTGTCAGAATTCAAAAATTTACATCTTGCATCAAAAGAGGACAATTTTAGGGTTTTTGGTTGTTTTAAGATGGCTCACTTGTAGGGGTTAAAGGAAAGTCTCATAGATATAAAGATTTTTAGATTGCAACCGTAAAAACCTGTATTGGACTTATTGTAGGTCATGTGGACCGAAATATGAGTCATGAAGCCATATAGATGGCAAGATCATAACATGTTAATATCTACTTTTGCATTCGAACCTATAGACTTTCAAGGTTTTTACCATCAAAACTAAATTTTACTTCCTTTGTCCTATTTGGTTTCTCAAATTTACCGTCGGAGGATTCTCTTCATTGCATGGATATCCAGTATTTATTACATATATTAACCCCTAAAAATCCAAGCGTTTCATTTAACTCCAAAACCAGAAACTCAATATCTTGGGATTCACCGGTTGGAATTGCAATCTCATTGTTGTCTGCACTTCTACAAAATTACCCGGTTCCAACGACATCTCATGCACCCCCGATCCGACCGACGGTGCCCAAGCGCATAACGTTACTCACTCACTCACACACTCACACACACACACACACAAAACAAACTACGTGCCTTAAATAATAGATAGTTCTATAAAATTTATTGTTATGTTATGAATGACTAAATTTGATTCAAATGTATGGCTTGCAATGGTAAAACATGTCATGTGTTATAAACCTTGAAACGTAAGTTGCATTTAAAAAATGCTTTCCATAAACTCATTTCAATGCACCTATAGTTTAGACTTGGTTTAGAATGCAACTCACACATATTTTTTTCAAAATTAGATTTCCAATAAAAGAATTATAATTTTTCAAAAGTTTAACTTCTTTTTTGAAATGTTAGATTTTAACATTCGACACATTTATGGGTTCATATAAGGGGGTTGCAACTTTATATCATGATCTCAGAAATTATGAAAATTCAATTCTTTTATGCACATGTGCACATATACAAATGAGGTACAATATCCTACAGTTTCATCATTTCTCAATAATATTGATTGTTAAAAATGAAAATAATAATAATAATAATTTTTTAATCTTTTATTTTTTATTTTTTAAAAAAAAAACAAAACAAAACATGAGAGAGTTTTTTTTATGCAAAATTGTTTACATTACAAAATTTGACCTTCTTCTACTTCAGACTCAATAAAGCTCAATACAATCATTATTGAAAAGATTCAAACGGTAGTATCTCAAAGTTAACTTATCATAATACTCACATATCAAATTTGAACCGTTGATTCTTTTTCACTTGTGAGATCATAATGATCGAAGTTAGGTGAAGATTTCTCCTTCACAAAATCTCCAAAACCCATTTTGGGTTAGGGATTAATAAACAAGATAACTTAACCCCTAAACGCCCGAGCCTATTTTTAGCATAAAAGCACATTTCCATAGAAATCTTCATAGATGAAAATCAAGAGAAGCTATTAAGATCTCAACCGTACAAACTTGTCCAAGATCATGTGGACCAAAATTTGAGTCATGAGGCCTTATAGATCGGGAGATCATAACATATTAATACTAAAAACAAACTGCAAAATTTCATCATTTTCACTTTGAGGTGGAAATGCTACCAATATACCTATTGCAATGGAAAAATCACCAACTAGAAAAATGTTCACCTTCATCTTAATAAGTCCTTTACCCAACAAAAATTCATCAAAAAAAATTCTTGGCTCAAATAAAAGCCATGCAATGGTAAAAACTACCGAACATTTTACAAAGGAAAAATAGTCCAAAACTAGACCCTTTGCATTCAATTTCATGCATTATCTTCAAAACATTTTCGATCTTGTTAAGGTTTCTACCACTTAGACTAGACTCTAATTGGAGGCCATCCCAAAAAATTAAGTTGAAATCCAACGGTGGATGAGGGAGATATAGCTCCTCAAATATCATCCATTTTCTCACTTTTCTGTTGACAAAACATCATTGCAAATCCAATAGAAAAATCATTTGGATCAAAAAACTTCTCACTACAAAGTTGTTAAGAATCACCTTAAGATCATGACCATGGAAAAAAAATCATGAAAAACTATTTTTAATTTCACATAATTGGCTTGCAATGGTAATACATGCCCCATGCTTGGAAACCCAAAAACAAGAGTTGTTTTCACTAAAGTGCATTCCATTCATTCATACTTTATTTTATGGGCTTGCAAATTTTACAACACAAACTAGACTTGATTTGGAACTTGACCCAAGTGATTTCATCCAAAACGGACCTTGGATGAAGAAGATATGGCTCTTCAAAGTTTCTGGATGTACATCCAAAATGTCGTTTTTCGACATCGTGGGCGTTTAAGGGTTAAAGTTCAATTTGTTGCAATGAAATATACTCTCATTTGCGTTCAAAAATCCTCATCCCACAAAATGATCACCAACCCTCACAATCTCCCAACTCTTATTGCATTAGCTACATCCTAAATGACTCCAGACAATAACTCATTCCAAAAGACGTAAGATTCCCTCTTTAACAACTTACACCAAAATCAAACTAAATTTAATACTTTCGCAACACAAATAGCAAGACAAGGTGTTAAATTTCATCATCAAAATCACAAAATACATAAATAAGCTAGAAATACAACAACCCACAAGACAAACTACACCAAAGGCATCTCTTCTTGAGAACCCACAAAATGAAAGAGAGGAAAAAAAGGGCTTGCTTCACCAAAACTTCAATATATAGTCCTCAATCTCATGGATGAATGTACCCATTTTCATCCAAACAAAAAGCCAAATTATTTTGAAGGGCAAAGTGACACCTTACACAAGAGGACCACTTCTTCTTTTATGCGTGCTTGACACGTTCTTTAAATTTTGTCAAACCCCAAAAGATTCTTGTGGACCATATCCACACTATTTGCTAAAAAAGCAAAAGTAGGTAAGGGGAGGAAGTGTTGGGCCACCACATGTCTAGATAAGGAGGGTTAAAAGAGGATCATGAGAAAAGGATTCTTAAAGCAAGTGGGGGGTTTGGATTGGAGGATGGGAGTAAGGGGCCCTTGAGGCTCCTATACCCGCCCGTCTGGTGTTGTAATGGCCACACCTTTTTTGGGGTTTTATGATTTTTTTTATTTATTTATTTTTTAACACATGGAAAGGGTGCAAAATAAGAAGTACAAGGGTTATACTCCGCCATGCATTTTTTTTTGTACGAGAGTCCTTTTTTTGTACTAAGATGAGTCAGCCTTGGACGTTTGTGGTGTGGGTTGGGCTTCCAAACTTGTACTTTAGTGTGGATGGAGATGAAAAAAAATTATTTTGAGATTGGAAGTTCCTTTGTGGGGGTAACCAAAAAATACAAGAAGAGGGTTTGATTGTTACTATATTTTTGTCTAAGAGTATTGTCACTGTGCAACGGAGGGTGACCATGTGCTCCCCGTAACGGTAAAAATTCTGCAAAACAACCTCCCTGTAGTAATGTTGGCAGGAGAAGATTTGTGATTCCACGTCACTCTTGAACACACTCTAGATGGTTTGGCTCAACTAATGAAGTGACAATAAGATCCACCTTCAGATCTACGTAGGATAATCTTAGAGCAACAACCTGAACACACTTTAGATGGTTTGGCTCACCCATGAAGTGAGAGTAAGGCCCACCTTATTTTTGTGTGGAGTAACCTTCGAGCATGGTAGCAACCTTCATATCAACCCATGGGCAACTTTGTTACATCAACTTGTGGACAACTTTGTTACATCTTACATCTTACAACTACAGGTAAGTTATTTTAGAGAGGCAATTATATCAACATATCAACGTACAGGAAACTTGTGCTATTGTAGGTAGGAAATTATGCCAATGTAGGTAGGAAATTATGCCAATTTAGGTAGGAAACTTGTGCTATTGTAGGTAGGAAACTTATGCCAATGTAAGTGGGAAACTTATGCCAATGTATGCAAAAAACTTATGATAATGTAAGAATGAAACTTGTGCCAATGGGTGGGGATATTGTCATGAAGATGTGTTTGGAGTTCTCGAGTATAGCACATCCTGTTAAATGTTTTTATAAACTATGACATTTCAATCTTCATTGAACATTCCCATGTTCAATGAATTCATTATGAGAGTAGTAGCAGGAGAGGAATGATTCGTAATAGTGTGTAATCAAGTACACGATGGGCACTTGGATAAAATTAACTATCTGCTAATGAATAGACAAGTTATTCATGAAAATTACAAATGAACTGTCACATTACTGATAAAATACAAAAGATTGTGATATGAAGTAATTAGAAAATCACCAGACATACTGTTTGTTTGGTTATTAGTATTGTAAGCAGGGCTTACCACTAGAACTTCCTAAAACCCAACTACATCTACTCAAAGCTATAAATCCATTATCTCATTGTACACGCCAAGTAGTCTGCAACGTATTGCTGCTTAAAGTTGCGTGAGTGCAGAGCTCTCAGATCATAAAGCCGCCCAAATTGGCTCTCTGCTTCAAGCCAGTTCCTAAAATTTAATTTGCACGAGGATTGCAGCTTCAATTCTAACAAAATTCGGTAAGAGGATCAATAAATTCATAAAGCTAAAAGAGAGCCTTGAGTGTTTCGGAGCGCAACACCATGCGCGCCTCGAAGGTCTAAAATCTCATCTGGAACAACAGGATCTGTGTAAAGGTTCCCCACTTGGGAGAGTGCTTTTGAAGAAAAAGCCCTCGCAAGAACAGTGCAGGAATGAAAGCGAGCGCCGCTGACAATTATGTGACTGGTCTCTGAATAGGCCTACAGTTCCCAGATTCTAGTGATTCTAGATAGTCCATTGATCTCGTTGAAACCCATCGTTTCCGCAAGGGTTCAGTAATTCCTGGGTCTGGTCATACATCAGACCTCATTCCCTAAATCGCCTCCAACAGCACCCTCTGCTGCTCTATGAAACTATGAAAAGTCTACTCTCCATATTCGGCCTGTAGGAACAAAGAGTAAAAGATTGCTACCTACATCTAAGCTCGCTCGGCCACCTACTGATCAACCTTCACATGAGCTAAAAACTAGAAGATCGTTCCTGTGCAACTGGCTGATGGTCAGGGCAAAACCGACATTAATCAACACACATAGAAAAATAGCAGTACCTTTGGATTTCTCGGTGGTCTCGCACATACGAAATTCTGCTTCAGAGCGAGTGGATATCCCTCAACCTCTTTGTTTCGAACAGTTCATAACAAACCCCACAAGATAACCATTCATCGCTTACCCCCAGTATTGTACATATTGCTGCATGGCCCCCAGTACTTTGCTACATTGGTAACCGAAGTGACCTAAAGCCCCGACATGAACAGAGAAGTTCACGACGACGAAGTTTCAAGAAGCACAAACTTGACAGCTCCAGACTCTGATCAAGGGAGATGGAAAGAGAGATACTTCACTCCATGCCTCACGCATGTACTCTCAGTCTGATTCTGGCACAAGTCTGCTGCACTAACTACACCCAAGGAGACACCTCACGTCGGTGACCTGAATCGGAATCCTTAGGCTAGAACTGACAAACTTCGAACCGAACTGCTGACAAACTTCGAACCGAACTGGTAAGGAGAGTAAAGAGAGCATACAGAGTTTTCGCAGCCGGATGTACAAAAGGTGGCTCAAAAGTGCATGAGTTACAGCCCTTCTCTTTATTTCAACCCAGGTTCAAGGCAAACCAGAGCGAAAGAATTGAATCTCAAAAATGTGGAGCCAACGACACCGTAATGTGCTTGGATCACAGCAATATGAAGAACTTTGTAGTTCTTGCAAGTAGCTCAGCACAACACCATTACGTCAGTGACGGAACCACTACATCCAGAATCGTTTCCCGACAAAATTTGAAGATGAATGGTAATATATATGATATACAGTTGTGCTTGGAACGAAACGTAGCTTCATCTCTTATGTACAAATCACCTGCACAAACATTTCCAATCATCAGTCTTCTAATCAAATCTAAGCAGCACATAGTCAGAAAAGAGCCCAAAATCCGGAAGCGTACGAGCCCCAGAATGCTCAAAGAACCAGGTTGACGATGAAGCAGACAAGTTCTAAATCAATAAACTACACGAATTAGCTTCGGCCTTCGGTGAAAGTCAACCAAACACACAATACGGATCGAGAACAATAATAACTTCCACCCGCTGGAATGCAATCCTTACTAAACACCTGCGGACTAAGTCACCCTCACTCAAATACACTGCATGCTCAACGGACATACAGAAACAGAAGCGGTGGACAGATACACCATCTCTAATCGGAATAAACTTGGTACCCGAGACCACCTAAGCAGGCCTAACGACACCCAACCAAGAACGCGATCTAAGGCACAGAGTTCGGTGCATGCAAGCAAAACGAGCGCTCGAAGAGGCATCCCCAATGCTTCACAGTTACCCCAATCTCAAATGCGGAGAGCTAGACTTCTAACGACAATAACGGGATCCAACGTCGTCTCCAAGGCAAGTAATGGCATAATACTCCCATCTCATGACGGCACAAGAATGATTGCAGGAGCAAGCGCCCAAGTCATACAAGAAAACGTGGGATCGGGTGGACGGGTAACACCAGACGTGAAGGTACTGTGCCTTTCAGGTCAAGACTAGACATATACAGCTTTACACAACCCAGATTACAAGCAAACGGTTTAAATACAAAGTAACATCCTAAAAACTCTCCAAAAAGATTACTCTCGATGACAGTGAGCATACTGTCATATCTATAAGCTTGAATAAAGGCAAAGAATATTGACGTATCGCCTACCCTCAAAATAGGAACATCTCAGTCCCGGCTTTACTTGGTGAGCTGTCGAAACGCAGTTGCCTTAGCTGATGTTGGGCTGTAAACTTGTCTGTCGGCACTTCAATGCCTCAGCAGCAGTGAAGACGTGAACATGTACTGAGGAACCAATCTATATACTTAAGCAATCTGGCCAGGTATACGCATTCCTTGCCCTCGGCTAGTTTGATCCAACCTGCGTAGACGAAAAAAAAAAGTTCTTCAGGCCTAACATCTCATCTACAATGTGAAGGGAGTGCAGGAACGAGATTCGAGCAGCTTCACACAGATAAAAAAATTCCAGATACTACTTACGTCGGTGCAAGCGGGCCAAGACCCCGGAGCTCGTAGCCCGTTGAAGCTTCTTTTACGTGTCCCTCGATGTCAACGAAGTAGGACGTGCCCGGTGTCGGGGGAAGGCCACGACGTACTAGAAGATCATAGTCACCCTTGTGCAACTCCCTTCCATTCACCAGAACTCCAGTCTGTCCACCAGAACAATTTCTTGCTAGCGGCTGTATACACAATTCTTCAATGCGTGGCTGCAATGAATCCACGCTTGCAATCAGATGTTGGTTCAACTAAATCACACGCTTCCAATCCTTGAATTTCAACTCTCAGAATCAGTGCGCCTCAGTCGAAGTATGTAGACTTACCGGAATGATACCCAAACACGGTCCACCGAGTACGCCCCAGAAGCCAGCATGAGGATCATACCTGCACCACGACAATTCAAAAGAATGTCAGGAATGGAACAGTTCGCACATATGTAGAGGGCCTTCTTGTGTAGAAGCTTCACAAGCATGTCTAAGCACATGCGCAACTTATAAGACTAAAAAGAGAACCTACCAGTACGACCCTGGATAAATAGGTCCTGCTAATCCCTCCGCTCGTTTCACAAGCGCATCAGGTATCGGTGCACCATTGACCGTCACTTTCCGCCTGTAAAGGTTGTTGCTCGAGTCCTTCGACTTCGTCGATTCCTTCGCGCCCTTCTTAATAATTCCTTTCAGACTCATTGTAGACGCTAGATTCGTCTCGTGCATGTATCCTTCATCTTTCGAATACTGTTGAGCGACGTGACGATCTAAGGGCATGCGGGACGACACCTGATACTGCTCACCCTTGAACGCGTTCGTGGGAGGACGCATTCTAGGAGAGTCATTATCTGATTCACTACTAGTCTGAAAATGCCTTCCCTCATGCGGGTGGTGACCTTCATAATCACTGCCTGCTGATGCTCTTGGCCCCAACGTGGACATAATATGTTCTCCATTCGGTCCGTAAGCAGAGTACGAACGACGATACGGCTTCCCATCCCCATAATGTGAAGAGCTACTAGCACGCGTGGGCATGGCCCCTGAAGCTGGGTGCAAGTTTGAAACTCCGTTCGACACGGGAACATGGCCCATCATCCCTGTGCCACTCGTACCTGATGTCATACCCGAAATTTTCGATCCCGATGGGACCCGCGGGATATTCCTCACCAATGGTGGCAGGCGCTGTGACGGTCCAGGAGCAACTGCAGAATATCCCCTATCTCCACCTTCAGGTTCAGACCTTACAACATGATTGACATGTCTACTCCCAGAGTCGGGTGGGCTCGATACGTGCACAGTTTGAAAATCATTGTAGGGCGCATGTCCCCTTGGAGAGATCGTGGGCGATGGAACATACTCTTCTACTGCTGCCAAAAGGAAGATAGAGATCTTGCCGCATGCCCCGCACAATAGCTTCTGATAGGCCTTCTTCGGTGGAGGCAAATTAGCAGGAACTCCAAGAAGCTGCTCACAATGTTGGCACTGCACAATCTGAGGCTCATCGGGCCGAGGAAGAAACGGATAACTCTTCGGAGTACCATTCTGCGAAGTCTGCGAAGCCGTCTCTTGGAACACATACTGATTCTGTGCCACTGGAGGTTTATTGTACACGTAACGAGGAGGAGACTGTCCCGCCGATTGATGAGTCACATGAGAAGGTTGTTGTAAATGATATTGCATAGGCCTCTGCTGAGTCATAGAAGCTGAGTGCGTGCGTGGGGATAATTTCTCTCCATCAGGGTTATTTCTGTCGTAGCAGTCCGCGGAATGATGATGTGTCATATTCGGCTGGCTGTGCCTGCTCGATGAAGAGATTCGATGGTAAGATCCAGGTCTTGTTTGCTTATGGTCCAAAACCACATAGCTATCAAGTTCACCAGAATGAGGTTTTGGTTGATTTTCCATCACCGGGGCATGATGAGCATCTCCATCACCGACAGAAGACGTGTGACTGCTGGTTCCATACTCGGCTGCATCCGGAGCAGTGTACATGTCCCGCTGGATTTCGTAACCCTCAACTTTCGAATACTGAGGTTTTACTTCATATCGTGCTGAAAGAAAGTCGTCCAAAATATGATGGATAGAATCCTCTGCCGTCTCTTCAGTGTCGGATCGACTCCCTTGGTTGTTGATATCATCCGAAAACGACGGCGATCGTTCCAAATGAGCAGGACCAGGCTGCCTGCTACCAGCTTCGTTGAAGGAAACTGATTTCTGCATATGATTGCCATGAGGTTGATGACCTTCACCATCCTTCTCGTGATGCAACTCCTCCGAGCGAGGTCGCCTCATACTAAGATGCTGAGTACCATGGCCATTGGCCCGATCAAAGGCCGTACTTGCCCTGTTTTGATGCTTCATTTCGTCATTATCTTCCACTCTAAGCTGCTGCAGGTTCTGCCCAAGGGCGTCGACTTTGTCTTGCGGAACGTCTTGCTTGGTCCGGGCAGCTTCTCCTTGAAAATTAAACGGTGACTTTTCAGACGATTCCGCCACTTTTCGTTGATGCTGCACCTGTGTCTGCTGTGGCTGCTGAACTTGTGGCTGCGTCTGCTGCTGCGACGATGGCCCAGACTTCGGACCGTAGAGAGGCGACTCCCACCTTGACGGCGACCAAGAAGGAGAGCCCTCTCTTGAATGACCGTGCTCCTCCCTGTCGAGGCTCTTCTCGCTTGAAGACTCCGACGTGAACACTTTATAACCGTCCTCCGACGAAACACTCTTCGCATTCTTGTCGATTTCCATTCGCTTAAACAACGCTTTCTGATGCAAGCGCCTCTCAACATCTTCTTGCGTCGCGTGCATAGCTGAGCGTCATACACAAAAACGTCAATTGAATCTCGCGACCAGAAGAATCACAATACATCAATCAGAAGCAGTTACAATCACACTTAAACATAAACGTTTCCCGAAATCACACGGCAGACTTTCTACACTTCTTTCAATCTCACGCCACATCTTTTCATAATCCGACAATAAAAAAGAAACCTGCAACAACTAACCTTGAAGAGTAGTGAAACAACTTCCGCACTGGTAAAAAGGATTGCCAACGGCAGGTTCTTGCAGATACGCCTTACACTTCGGACACTGAACAATCCGAAGCTTGGGATCCATGACAACGTCCTTACCAGCACCTGATCTCAACTTGAAGCGCTGCAGCACAAACAGGAAAAAACGCCTCAATTCTGAAGCTCAAATCTCCACAAACAAAATCTGAAAAACTAAGACATCAAAAAAAAACGTCAATTACCTGCTTCACCGGCTCTCCACCATTCCGGTACTGCTCCCAAGGGGCAACATGATGGCTACTACCACAGCACACGATTCCGGGAACCAGTTCAGTTTCCCACGGCTAACAACAAACACACGACTCCTACCTACTCTTTTCCTCTTTCTCTCTTTCTAAGAAGTAACAACGACGATACAATTAAAAAGAAGAAAGAAAAAAAACGAACATACGTCAAATGCGAACGCGGCTCGTCCATACACATCTGCCACATGCTTTTTTCCACTTCAGATCCCGCACGACCGCAAAAGGCTTGTCAATTCTCTCACTCTTCTCCCGTCACGGAGCTCCCCGCGTCGCCGTGGAAGAAGAAGGAGACATAAAAGGCAACGCCGGTAGTCACCTGTTGCGGATCGGCATCAATCAAAAGCGGCTGTTTCTGCAAAAAGAGGAGGAGAACTGGAGCAGGAGGAGGAGAGAGGAAGAAGCTCGGTCTCCGTCGTTGAGGAATGGCTATGGAGGATAGCCAGGTCTGGGGTTATGGCAAATGCTGTTGTTCCGCCCTTTTTAGCCAACCGTCCTCAGAACGCCAGCGAATAGTCCGTCCCCCTCCCCCTCCCTTCCCATCCCTCCCCTCCCCTTCCTTCCTTCTCCCTCCCTCCCTCAACCTTTTGCTTTTTCCACCATGCGTGGGTGCCTTCTAACTAACAACTTCATCCACAAATATTTTTTTTGCTTTATTTTTTTTTGGCTCCACTCCATGGCCCCATGTGTATATTCCTCTCTCTAGATAGGATTCACCGTTTTCCTCTCCCCTCACAAATAATGAATCTCCATGCAAAACAAAATTCCCTTTCCCTTTTAGATTTCATCTGGTCTTATGTATAATTTCTTTATGATACATAGTAATAAGTGTGACATTTGGGGTATAATCAAATAATCAACGCTATAGTTGATAGTTTTCATTAACTAATATCCATGTTACTAGAGGTGTTACAGTAAGAAAATTGTTATGGTTTGTAGTTTTTCTTGACCAATGTCCAGGACTCCATGTTATCTCAAGTGTGATAGTAAGAGAATCGTTATTGTCGATAGTTTTCATTGGCTATTGTCTAGTGTCACATGAGGTGTGATAGTCAGAGAACCATTATAATTAGTAGTTTTCCTCAGAGTGTTTACTGTCACAAGAGGTGTAACGATAAGAGATCCATTTATGCCTAATGTCAACAAAGTTGTGACGTGTGACAATTAGAGAACTGCCATGGTTAGTACTTTTTATCAGACAGTGTCTACTGTCAGACGAGGTGTGACCGTTAGAGAACCGTTATATCTAATGTCACCTAAGGTGTGACAGTAAAAAAACCGTTATGTCTACTGTCACGCGAGGTGTGATGGCGAGAGAATCGTTATGATCAATACTTTTTTATCAGCCACTACCCCTGTCACCCCAGATAAAATAGTAAGAAGGTTATAGTCTACAATAATAATCGTTTCTCATTTTTTAAACGTATAGGAGATACCAAGTCACAAATGAATACTCTCCTCAAATCCAAATCAAACTAACTCTTGGACACAATTTACATGTGTTAAAGTCAAATATATTCTCTTTTTTTACAAAAAAAATGATAATATGCAACCGTCAAAAAAAAATTCTCACAATAATATATAAGAGAATACACAAAATCATCTAAGTAAAGACTTTCCTCAAGGAAGTAAGGGGGGAGAATTCTCTCTTTCCAAAGAAGGGAGAATAATCCGGGAATAAGTTTCGGTACGTGGGAGAATGGAAATTGCGGTGGTGAGGTGGCGGCCGGCGAGAAGGGGAACTGGTAGAATCTAGCACAGTCGTAGATGCATCCTCCGTAAATTTAGGGTAGGTAACTAAATTAGTGTGGGAGTAAACTCCCGACTAATGCTCCCGTGGATTTTGTGTCTGCCACATGTCAAAGGCTTGGAGTACCTTGGTCATGTGACTCTGCTGAATTTTAGATGGATGATACCCAAGACTCTTTTTTCATCCATTTTCTATTTTAATATTTTAGTATTCTGGGGACCCAGTCTAGTGATTTGGTCAATATGGGGACACAGTCGCCCTGCCTGCAAAAAAAAAACCCTTTTCCAAGGACAGTGATGCGCATGAACATCACAAGGTGTGCAATATTATTGAAATTGGAATGTGTCTAGAGACACCCACCATTCAAAAGACACCCCTTTCTTGTGGAAATGTGTGTAGGGTGATCTTGGACAAGGAGGGGATTGTGGAAATAAAAGGCCGGGCGGAGCGTGATGAGAAGGGATTGTGGAAATAAAAGGCCGGGCGGAGCGTGACGAGAAGGGTTTGGTGATATTTGATGAAAGGGGGTCGCGAATATAAACTACCAACAAATGTTGTTCATGATTATCATCTGTAAGGTTGATGAGAAATCTATAGTTTATGGTTGGGCATTTTTTTTTCTCCCTAATAACCATTATAGTATTTATTCGATGAAGGCCCATTCACACCAGGGTTTGAACATATTTTCAGAGCGTGCGTTCTTATGTCGCTTAGGGACAGCTCCTTTCACCGTCTCGCCCGAACTCACGTCCTTCCACCGCTTCTTTTCGTGCCTCCAGAAGATGCGTTGCCGCAAATTTGAGAATTCAACGCAACTTTCGACCAATCAACAAGCAAGCACCAAAAAGGGCAACCTTGAAAGGTGCGGCATCCAAAAAAATTGTGTTTATTTTTAAAATCTTGTGAAGGCAACGCATGCGATGATATGCCAACGTTGGTGTATTTGGCTGTGAATGGAAACGCGGTGGGTGGATGCGTTGTTGCACACGCGGTGGGTGGATGCGTTGCTACACACGCGGTGGGTGGATGCGTTGCTGCACAGCAAGTCCACAACGCGCACGTTTTGAAGCTAGTGTGAACGTGCCGGGAGTAAATATGGATCCTAGCAATAAGTGTTGGTAGTCTTGTTAGGTGATGTAAAGTGATTACATGTATGTTTCAATTTGGAATCACTAAACTTAAACATTACTTGTCAATCAAAACACAATCATGGCAACTACAACACTTCCACTCCACCCCAAAATGATTACAAAAAATCACAATATCAATAGGAAGAAACCTAAACAATTAGTGTTCAATTCTTCTAACACTAATTCTCACCACATGATACTCAATTCTAGAAACCCAACTCAAATATGTTCCCTAATTATCATCCAACACTATCCATACCTTTTAAAAATCCAATAATGCAAGATAAAACATTGTGAGGCTAAGATGGTACCTACTTCACAAGGCATCTTTTGGGGAAGAGCGAAAGAAAGGAATGTGAAAATTCAAGGCTGACAATATTATTATTGTACACTCAATTGCAGACCCACATGCAATTGTTGTGTGTAAGTAAACCTCATTGAGTCAGCAATTGACAGATGTCCATTGTTTTGCAAGAAAAATTCTTAAAAAAATAAAAATAGGCCAACCTTGCTTGCTTATGTGGCATCTGCTTATTATCCTTTTTTTCCCAATTTTGTATTGCCAAGTCATTTTGTTGTGTGTACACTTTTGTTGATGGGTTGCCATGTGTCACAAGCAATCTTGTGTGTAGGAATTAAGTTTACTATTTCCCTACTCGTTGTTTATTTTAAGCTTTCACAATGTACATTAGTAGTAATGGGTAAGATTAGAAGACTAATGGGTAAGTTTTATTTAAATATTTGAAAGTGATTTTATTTTTAGGGTCGCTTTACACTATGTATCATGAAGATTGTCCATGACCTTCTAAAAGTTGTGATTGGAGAGTAAAGTGCTCATAGTCCTGTTTGGTTTTACACAACCTTGGAAAAAAGAGAATGACCACTGACTTTGAGGTCCCTGAAGTATGCTAAATTTTGCATTGTGGATAATGTTTTCACAGTCTCCGTAGGGTTGAGTGTAAACAAATACCTCGACTCAACTACAAATCATGGAGACCATGAGGCTGAAACTTCGTTAATTGGCTTGTGTTCAATTAATTTTTAAAAAAGGGAAGAAAAGAGAAGTGTATGAGAGAGAATGATGAAGGTCCCTTTACACCATGAACCACGAGCCATGACCAAGTAAATAAAAATCATTTTCATGGTCATGGCTCTTGATCATGAGCCGTGACAATGATAAATCAAATATGGAAATTTGAGTGGCTTAGTCACTCTTGTAGTGTAAACTGGATTTGGACCGCGACAAGTTTAAGCTCAATTTTCTAATATAAATCCTCATCATTCTCTCTCTTGCCGTCCCTTGTTTTCTTCTTTCTTTTTAAAAAATTAAACATTAGCCAATCAATAAATTTTGAGCTCTTTGTCTTGAGGTATTTGCTTCGACTCAACTATAATCAAAGATACCTTGAAAACATCATCCACGATGCAAAATTTAGCATACTTTGGAGACCTCAAAGTTAGTGGTCATTCTCCTTTTTCCAAGGCAATGTGAAGCACTTTACTCTCCAATCACGAATTTTAGAAGACCATAGTCAATCTTCATGGTTCATAGTGTCAAACGACCATGAGAATTTATCTTAGAAAATTGAGCTCAACCCCTAATTTGCCTTAAAACCCAAAACCGGATGTGGGGTTTCCCGTAGGAGAAAAACTCAGCCAACGTTGACCTGTATAATCTCACAAATGAGGAAGACTGAACGGTTCAAATTTGGTATGAGAGAAGAATGTCAGGTGAACTTTGAGATCTTACGGTTAAATCTTTTGAATAATGCTTAGATTGAGATTTTTTGAGCTTAATCTAAAGACAAACAGGTCAAATTTTGTGACTCAAACCTTTTTGCAACAAGGAAAATTTAGGGGTTGAACTTGTCGCGGTTCAAATTCACTTTACACTACAAGAGTAACCAACACTTAAAAAAATTCCATAACTGATTTATCATAATCACAGCTCTTGACCACAAAAATGATTTAAATTTTCTTAGTCATAACTCTTGATCCATAGTGAAAAGGGACCCTAACAGTAACAAAACATGGGTGTACCTCTTCTAACAGGCAGTTAATGACATGACTATATCCACAGTGAGAGTTTCCAGCCTCGATCACTGGCTATAATTTCTCTCCACTTTACCCAAATTTACCAAATTAAAACCCAAAGTCAAAACAAGGAATGGAAGGTGGTTTAGTAAAAATTTACCAAATTAAAACAAAAAGTCAAACTGGAGTGGGGCAAAAGGTAAAAAAATAACAAAATGAAAAAGTTATGGAGAAGCTATACTTTTACTTTTGGGGTACACAAGTAAAGTGACTTGGTTGACTAGGACATGCACTCCCTGAGTGAATAACATGGCAATTTTCTATACACTTGCTTACACACATTCATTCCAACTGGCTTCTCACAGTCCATGCCACTTGTAAACAAACTAGCTTGTTCCACCATTTCCATGGCTGAGAAAGGTCTGACCCAATGAGAGTGATATTTTTTATTTTAATTGATTGGAAAAGTGGTTGGACCATGACCTTGACAACGAGAGTGATATTTTATTGGGGGAAAAGTGGGTTTGGTTACTTTTGGCTTCACTTGTACTGCACTCTTGTTCAGTTAGGGTTGAATTGATGGTGTGGGTGTGGAGGTTAGGGTTTAGGAAATATGACCTAATTTTAGAGGATTTGGTAAACAATAGGATTTTAACCGTGCAGTTAGCCTATTATATGGAGTCATAAAAACCTTACGGAAATAAAAATATGCAAATATGCACCTACAAGCTTAGAAACATGCTTACAAAACTCTTGGTATTCAATGAAGTGCCAAAAAATAATAATTTGGAAACAAGAAGAAAAGGCTCTACGAGCTGCAAAAGGCCACTCAATTCTTGATTATTCATCCCCATTACAACATTAGCTTAACCCCTAAAAATCCAGGAAAACCGATTCGGTTTTCTGAGATTTCGGGCAGCTCATTTTAAGCATTTAAATTAATATTTTTGCCTAAGATTTTTATTGGGTGCTCCCCATACAGTAATGTGTATGTGGTAAAATTTTCAAAGTCAAATTTTAATTTTATAACCTTCACCTAGAAATTTTAGGTTTCAAGTCCTAAACGGGCAGTTTAAAGTAATTTTTTTTAATTTTTTTTTTTTAGAAATATGTTCATTACCAAATTACTATTCAAATTCCAAAGTATCCGAAGTCAAAAAGTTTACCAATTTTACAAGGGCAGCCTCCAAAACTTTCAAAAACAATCTTCACAATTTCTAGTAATTTTACAATTTTTTCTTTCAAAAATTGCCAAAATTCGAGATTTTGGATTTTTTCCAAGATTTTTTTTTTCGAAATTCACATTATCATAAATGCACCTTCTCACCGTTGAGATTTTTCTCAAACTAAATATATCATACGTGGTGCTTGTTTTACTATATGGTTGTTTTTAGACCTTCTTTCACAAAATATTTTACATTAAGGTCAAAAAGTGGAATTGGTCTCTAAAATTTTGCATGAGCATACCCAACTTGATTACCTACATGAAAAAAAATGAGGGAAAAATATTTGGAACAACAATCATCAAGTTGCCCTTGGCACCATTTAGACAATGCCTCTCAAGCAGCGGCAAAAAAAAGTGTTGGTCAAACTTTGATTGTTATGATCTCACAAATGACAAACATCCAACGGTTGAAATTTTGACCAGTACTTTGTATACAAGTGAGGTACAAGATCTTACGGTTCAAAGTCTAAAACCAGAAAAAAAAGTTTCTCCATTTCCCCATTTCCCAACGAAGGTGAAAAATGGCAGTTTTTGGTTTTGGAGGTCGAGGAAACCCCTGGATTTTTAGGGGTTAACAAGTAAGGGAATAAGAAAGATGGTGAAAACTTGTCTAAATAGTTGTTCTAAAAAGTATAAGAGAAATCGAAGATTTACAAATTGTGCCTTAGGCAACACAAGAGCCTAAAGCCCATGACACATCAAGATGCTGGTAGATGATCTCTTTGCCCACAACAACTACTTTAGAACATTCTCTAGAAACTAATTTAGACTTAGAACAAGTTTCACGGCTTAAGCGTGAACCAAAAGTACAATCGCCATAGAAGAGAGGGTGGTTTGCAAATTGGTGTGACCCGCGAACCAACCAAACAAACAAACAAGGAAGGGAAGGGGCGTGCATGGCTTACTTGCAAGCAACAATGGGCAAGGAAGTGAGGGGCAGGCCCATGGGAAAGGGAAGGAAGATGAGGTCATGTTGTTGTCTGTCCCACACGGTGATGGTTTTTTTTTTTTTTTTTTTTTTTTTTTTTTTTTTTTTTTTTTTTTTTTAACAAATGGTGCGATTCCATGGTGATGGTGGTTTTGCCAATAGAAACAGTAGCCCCAATTTTCCAGCTACTACTCCATGGCCTGCCCCCTGCCCCCCCCCCCCCCCATCATGTGATATTGATTCCCTTACACCATTCATGCGTACTCGAATATTGAACCCCCTCACCCTCACCACATATCAGTATAAGTCACAGGAGTGGTGTACAAGTGAAGCCAACAAAGTAACCAACCCCACTATTATTTTCTGATTTAAACTAAATAAATAAATAAATAAAAATTTCCCAGTTCCACCGCTGCACGGTGGCTCGCGGCCGCCTGTAAGGCCCTGGGCTGGGCTTCCATCAGGGTACTATGGTAGAAGTACCTAAAACCACCAGCACCCCCAGTATCAACCTATAGGTCTCCCCATAACCGCACCTAGCCTGAACTAGCATTGTCAGAACCCTCAATTCAAACTGACCAACCAAAACAATAAAAAAAGCTGGTGGTTTTGGGTCGAATCATGAATGGAAATTTGAGAACCAGCTAAGGTGGTTTTTGCATACCCTATAGGTTGATTACGGGTCCTGCAGTACTATATTGTTTGAAAATTTGTAATAATTCATGTGTTTTACAAAAAAATATTAAAAAAAATAATTACAAACCTTCCTAAAAACTATCTGGCCACCCCCCAAAAATTACCCGCTACAAATAGACCAGCTACAAATGGGCGAATTTTCTTATGTTGGTGGTTATGGGTACTTCCACTGTAGGTATCCGCCGGCCGGAATCATACTCGAGCCTGGTTCTGCATCGGTGTATTTCTCTTCATGCAATGAAAATCCAACACTTGTTCTATAAAAAAAAAAAAAAAATAAAAAAAAAAAAAAAAAAATAAAAAAATTAAAAAAATCACTTCTCATATTTGAGGCCGTCGGCGAGTCAGACCTCCTCAGCCGTGTTTTCGAGGCCAGGGTCAGAACTCGGCCAAAGCAAACTTTGTTCAATTTAACCCTTAACGCCCATGGGGTCTAAAACGGGCAGCCCAAAATTGGATCACAGCATCTTTTGGATTTGGGCATCATGAATAGTGCACTTTTTGAACTTGGGCACCATGAATGGACCAATCAATGATGAGCTTGCAACCTCCTACAAGGCTATGTACCACCCCAACCTACCTACCACAATCCTTTCAAACCATAAAATCATACATACAAATTGTGATTTGAATTGTAAAATTTTGCTTTTTGAATGCATCACAAGACGGTGACCAGTTTGACATCAAAATTTAAGTGAATAGTTGATTACAGTGAGAGCTAGAGAGCAGATTCTGATGGAATCAAGCCCCTCGGGCTTGCTTGGGCATTTAAGGGTTAAAACTAGGACTAGCATGCCCCTCGGCCTTGCCATGCTCACACATTGTTCCCTTCCTCCATAAATTCCCACTCTTTGTTGTTCATGTTTTCATCCTTGTTCAAAGCTCTATGACCCACAATTCTATCTTTGATAAATTTCCAAGGTCATTTTTGTGACAACTAATCAACGTTGACAATTATTCAAAAGTACTTAGGAAGGATGCAATGTGACCAATGTTGTAAAAAGACATGACCTTTGCTGTGTTTTGAGTGATTGCAAGGCACGTGCTACCTTTCAATGGTATATCTCAAAAAGCTTTCACTCAATTGAAGGTTTGTAAGCCTCTACCATCCTCCTACACAATCTTATTTGGTTTTCCCAAAGCCTCGTCCCGGTACCCAAAACATGACGTTTGGGGTCTTGCCAGCCCCTTATTAACATTATTTAGCTCCTATGAAATTGAAACCTTTCACATGTTGTAGAGTTTTTCCATACCTTTCCCAAAAGTCATTTCATGCTTCAAAACTCCTTAAACCTTAGGAGATATATCACGGTCAATGTTTCAGAACACTATTTGAAATCTGCCCAAACTGCGTTTTATGCTCGTATATTCTTAACCCCTAAACTACCAAGGCCTCCGATTAGGAGATTTGCGATTTCGGGCAGGCTAAGTTAAGATGTTAAAAGTAATATTTTTGCCTAAAATTTTTACTGGATGTTCCCTATACTACAAGGTGTATGTGGGAAAATTTGCAAAGTCAAACTCCACCTATGGAGTTCTCAAACGCAAAAAACGTTCTTGAAATTCACAATCTCAAGAAGGTATATACTCACCGTTCATTTTTCCCATAAACCATATACAATAAACGTGGTGCATGTTTTATCAAATCCTTGATTTCTACCTTCTTGTAGTAAATAAATTGCATGAAGGTTCAAAAAGCAAAATGAGTGTCTAAAATTTTTCATGGGCATGCCCAACTTAGTTATATGCAAGGAAAAAAATATGAGCTAGATGTTTAAGGTAATAAGCATCACGTTTTCCTTTGCACAAAGTCGACTATGTTTGTTGGAAAAAAACTGCATCAACTTTGAATGTTATGATCTTACAAATGGCTACGATCCAACGGTTGAAATTTCAGCCACTACCTCTAATAATAGTTCTCTTCAAGATCATACGGTTGAAAGTTTCAAAAAAGTGTAAAAAATATTCTCACACTTCAAAGTTTACAAGGTGGTATGGAATTGCAATTCTGGAGTTTGGAGCTCACAAAACACCATGGTAATTTAGGGGTTAAAATCTGCCCAAAATAATTAAGATTGTAGAGACTTCAAAAATTCACCAAAAAATGAGATTTTACTTCTTTTCAAGCTTTCTTATGTTTACTTCGAAGCAATAAGGTTTTAAGGCACAATCTCACTGTTTGGATCTTTCATCCAATTATTCGTCACATGCCATTTTTATTATCAAAGAGGGGCCTTTGAAGTTGAATTCCAACATACAATCATGTGAATATTCAAGCATTTTTTAAGGTTTTATAGATCGCATGAGGGTAAAAATTGCATGGACACGTTTTTAACTCACTTTGGAACAAGAATTCGAAGAGCCACACCTCAAACTTACCCTTTTTGCAATAAGGGGAAAAAAACCCATTTTTGCAATAAGGGGAAAAAAACTTATTTATGAAATTTCGAATGTTATGATCTCACAATTGGTAAGGAATTTGAAACTAAGTTTTGGTACATACAATACCTTACCTTGATAAGATCAACCTCCGATAAGATCAACGTCTAGTTAAGAACAATGTCCGTGTCTCTTTATTATGCAAAGCGGCATTGTTTCGTTACGGTCAACGCTTGGATAAGATCAACGTTTTTGTTTGTCCGAAAAAGTTTATCTAATCCAAGCACCAGTGTACATACATGGACAAGTTAGGTATAAGATCTCACAGTTTTATACTTAAGATTACGTCAAAAGTTGAAATTTTTCATCTTGCATTGATAGAGGATGCTTTTAAGAAGTTTTGGGAGTTTTGGGGGCTTTTTGACTTTAGGGGTTAAAATTTACATAATCTTCAATGTCATACATAACATGCTTGAACTCTATGATTTGCAAAAGAAATTGTTAGGGTTCAAGTTGCTACCTCTATCTCAAAATGATTGTGCGGTTACATTGAAAAAAAACTCTCAATGAATACCGCATGGAGAATATTCGTAAAATTATCTTGGAATTTAAGTTACTACCCAATCCACATATTCAACTCTTAAGGCCTCTTCCCACCTAGCCTTTGCTAAGAGTATACATCAAAACTTCACACCTCCATAATTTTGGAAGAAATCCCTTTTACTTAGGGAGGTATTATCAATGAGGCTTGGAAAAGTGTCTTGAATAGTAGCATCAATCACATAATGGCCCTATTAGATAAGACCACTCTTAAGTGTTCAAAACTTGGGAATATTTCAATTGTGGTGCTTACTTGACAATTGCCTACTAATACCCAGTTATCTTTAGTCCTCCCAAATATTAGTATAATATTTTTTTTGTCTTCCATGTTTTAGAGTTTACCATGTAGACACCCATGCAGGATTGATAATTATTTAAGAATGTAGGTCAGATCACACAATGTTTTAAGAAGATAAGACCACCTTCTAACACCAAGTGGGAACGTACTTTTATAATAAGAGTAGCCTAGTACTTACATTTCAAAGTACCAAATATAAAAATTTGAAACACCCAAAAAAGCCACAAAAAGGATGCTCTTGGGTACCTCCTACTTATTCAAATTAAAAAGATGGTCAAAATTCCATAGCTCATGAGGTTGAATTTAAAACTAGAGTTGTGATTTGATGAATGTTGTTGTGGTGATTCAAGCATGCATCAACCTATGTGGGTCTTTGTGAACCACAATCCAATTCAATTCAATCCAATGATGATGACTTTTGTTAGTGGGGGAAGCCCCCTTTTCTTTCTTTTTGTTTTTACATAAAAATACAAATCATTAGAAGCTACTGGGTACTGGATTATTTAATTAATATAGTTCCAAAAAGGAAAGGTCTACTCTATTTATGCCAATTCCCACGTTCTTTAGTAAGTGCTCTTTTCTATTTTAAGCATGCATCTTAGATTCTATGTTACGAATAATTGAACATTATCTCAAAATCTCTAAGAAAATTCATAAGCAAGTATCATACTAAAGCTTGTATAGTAGAAATGTGGCTTGAGTATCTGTACTTGATGATATAGTGCGTGGTGTTTTTAAGCCCTTTTTTGTATTGTTGTTGAATCAATTTAGGACTTCAATGTACTCAACCATAAAGGCCCAAGCAAGTTTTTGCACCTCGAAAGAAGGAAAAAAAAAAAAAAAAAAAAAAAAGAAAAAGAAAAAGAAAAACAAACATACATTGCGCTTCTTTATCACCTTATAATTTAAGGTGTGGTCAACCACCTGCTGTTTTTTTGCATAATTTGATCTCGAACCTAGCTTTTATCGAAAATACCATGTAAAATTTAATAGTTGGATCTGCATCATTTGTGAGATCATACCATTCAGAGTTATTTTAGGCAGTATTTATGAGACATAGTTTATTTTGTGTGAGACAAGACTTGATGATTGTTACCTTGAACCTTTTGCTCATATAGTAATCCATGTAGATAACTAAGTTGGGTAGGCTCATGCAAAATTTTAAAGACTCACTATATTTTTGTAGCACCACAAAGCAAAGCAACGACAATCTTGGTAACTAAGAAGCCATAAATTTGATTCCTTCAAAAGCCAACACAATATCACAAAGAAGTTCCCTTTCTACAACATAAATCAAATTCATAGTCAACAAAATTCATTCACCTGATGCGATGGTACAAAAGTTGGCATATCACAAAGAGTAGGTCAAACAAACAATTTATTCACGCCAACTCCAATAGGGCTTTCGAGTTCGTCTTCTTCTAGTACAAATATAGTTCAAACAAATTTACATTGAAAAAATAACATGGGTATTTTCACTTCAAATGCATTTATCTTGTATAATTGCACTATAAAGGCATTAAATGCAATTAAACAAGATAAATGCCTTGAGAACTAATGAGCAACATAACCCACATCATGGAATAAAATCCACTAGAAAAAGAGAAAAAAATCATTGTTTCAAACATGGTAAAGGAGAATGAAGGGATTCCATTGGCTGAAAATACTGTACCAAAAGAGCCGATTATGCAATCCATGGACCAATGGGTTGGCGGACATGATCTTTAATGAGAAAAAGAGTAAACCCACGACCACACTAAATGGATACTCATTTTAAGGCTCCAAATAGATAAACATAGATTGGACCATTTTTGTATTGTAGAATAGGGACAACAAATTTGGCTCTCAAGATTCCCTTTATTTCTGATGTTATCATTGATGGGGATTGTGATCCCAATGGCATTGAATGCTTTTATCTTGTATACTTGGTTGATGTCCCTTGATTGATTGGGTCCCTTTGCGCATTTTCTCTAACAATGGGTGATTTTTAAGATAAATAACACTTTTCTCGTTTGTAATCAAGTTATGGTATAGGCTAGTTTGACGGAAACGAAGTGAATTGTTAAAGAATATGGAAATTTTTGTTTTTAGAGAAATGGTGTTGGTACTCAAAAGAACTGGAATTGGCATAGAAATTAGAGTGTCAAATTGAAAATTTCAAAAAAGTATGAATTGTTCGACAACAAGGTATTGAACTAGCCTAGGACATAGAGTGTTCATTGTTATTAGTTGTGAAAGCTATTGCATCATTGCATCTATAAGAGCACTAGCAACTATGCTCGCCAACCGGATCTCTATACTTTTCCAAGTCGAGAGTCTTAGATATAATTACAACCCCACACATTCTTGTTCTATCGTATTGTGGGTTATCGATAGTTTTTCACCACACATGTTCCCAAGCGCTTACGGTCCTCTCTGCTTCCTTTTCCTGTGAAGTTTGAAACAATTTTTGAAAAGATTGTATGCCGAGAGAGTAGACGACGACCAATTTGAGCAGGCCCAAAAATGTTGGAATAGTGTTCCATGCTTGAACAAAGGCCCTCCGTCGTCAAGGCAAACCCACAATAGTTGCAACTCTTTGTTCTTTTCACATAATATATAGTTGTGCTCTAAGGGCATAGCCACCGATGAGCTGAAAAGGCCCCACAATGCTCAAACCGTATACAAATGCCCCTCTGCAAACACCCATCAATCAACCGCACGACTTGCAAATATCCACGCACCCTGCACACTCTTGGCATGCATGCAATAGCTCTTTCCAACACTTATCTTCGACAAGCTTTACACTTCTTTCTCTCTCTCTCTCTTTTTTTCTCTTTTTAAAAAAATTTTAAATTAATTAATTTTTCGTATAATTATTTACTAAAGTTGCCACTCCTCAAAGAGACTTACTAACTTCAAATTCTAGGACTTTTACCATACAAGGCATAGTACCCATTCATGTTTGCAATCCACAACTTTTGCTTGGATAAGTTATATATATATATATATATATATATATATATTTTATGATTGGGTGAGGAAAAAGAAAAGGAAAACAACAGTCAACCAGCCAGGAATAAGGCATGACAGGAGAATTATGGGATTTGACAAAAACTAAACCTAGAGCTTTACCATCACACAAAGTGGCCTTTTTTTAAAAAATCAAACATACATGATGATTGCCCCATAGGAAGTCATCATAATGGATATGTGGATATAAGGAGCATGAAAAAATATCTCCAATTTGTTATTACTTGTTAACTTATTTGATAGCATATGAAGGACGATCGGTGAATTTGCATGTGGGGCTTTTGAACCAAACATAAGGGCCAACTTCAATAATCCCATTGTGAAATCACAATTAACCCCTAAAGGTCCAAGAAAGCGGAAATCGCTTATTTGGAATCTCCGGAGGGAGAAAATTCAGCCAACTTTGACCATTATAATCTCAAAATTGGAGGAAAAATTAACGGTTCAAATGTTGACACTCGAGAAAAGGGTCAAGTTAAACTTCAAGATCCTACTGTTGGATCTTCTAATCAGTGCTTAGATTGAGTTTCTTTGCACCTGAAGTAGAAGAAGGTTCTTTTTGGTAATTTAAATGATTTTCTATCAAGGACCTTTAGGGGACATAACAAGACACATTTCATCCGACCTATGCAATGGGGGTGGGGGCTCTCCGGCCATGAGGTACACAATCCCGGACGATGCCCCACCCGTCATCACCACCCAAAAACTGGGAAAAATTCAATGCGAAGGGGAACCGCGGCATATGGGGGGCGGGCGGGGCTTTACCCTTACGAACCTTATGATGATGCTTGTCATGGCACACAAACAAATGACAAGAAGAAGATTCAAACCGACCACCATTGGCCTCACTCCATGGGGTGATTGGGGGCCGCCCCATAACTTTACGTACTAGCAAGCTCCCTCCCTCCCCAACTTCTTTACGGACACTTGGATCCACGTAACTTTGCATGGGCAAACTTCGCAAGCTCCACCTATTGCTCGATATATAACCTCCCAAGATTGTACTATGGTGATGATTATACCTTCTGGTACACTCGTAATACCATATGTGCATTGCCAATTTTGACCATGTAGGGTCGAATAAGCATTATTGAATGCATCATGAGAAGGTGACCAGGTTGACATCAAAATATAAGTGAAAAGTTGAGTACAGTGAGAGTTGCAGAGCAAATGCTGTTGGAAAAAATGCCCCTCGGGCTTGCTTGGGCGTTTTAGGGTTAACTTTAGTTTGTATCATATTTCATATAAGTACAAAAAAATATATCAATTCTCTAAAAAAAAAGAATTAGCATGCTTTTTGGCTTCGAAGTATGATTTTTTATCACACAAACATCAACGATACATAATTCATGTAAGCAACTTCTACAACAACTTTTCTTTCTTAAGTTGCATGAACATACATTCCTGTTGGTAGAACAAACACACACTTTGTTATTCACGCCAATGATCGGGAAAAACCGACGGCTAGTGTATTATCAGCCGATGGATTTAGCTCGTTGGCCGGTCCATTTTTGAAACCACCGGCTAAAACCGATGGAAATTACAAATAAATTTCTATTCTCAGTATAAAATAAGAAAATTGCCGGAAGGAATGTGTGAAAAACCGATTAGGTGTGGAAATTGCCGGTTATTAGCCAGTAAAAGTCAAAAAAATTCCTGAACCGTTATTCACGCCGCCTTGTTCCGGAGAGACAAGATTTTCATTGAGCAAATTGCTACCTACTGTTCAAATATAAAAGAAGTACACTACATAGGTAGATTAGTGTTAGATATACTAATTTACATGAACATTTTGTATGTTTATACCAATGGTCATTGATTTTTACCCTCCACATCGGTCAAGATGGGGATCTTTACATAGTATTGGAATCAATGTACTTAGTAGTTTCTTCTATCAAAAGTAAAAGATATTGCATTTAACACTAATCTACCTATTTAGTGTAGTTCTTCAAATCAATAATTTTAGAATGTTAATCTTAGAATATGTGCCACCAAACAAAATAGTTGCGAACTTGTGATAGCTCTAAGAGCATGCCGAGTCGTTTGCTTGAGGCCGGACCGCTTTGCTTTGCTGCATAAAAAGCTTGCAAGCGCCATTCGACCACGCGACGCAACCCCACCCTAGGCCAAAAGACGAGGCAGGAGAAAAGGCGGCTTACTAATCACATTTACTGACAAGCCAATTACTATGAAAACTATTTTCCAGAAAAGGCATAGGAAAAGGCCGCTCACCAATCACATTTGCTGACAAGCCAGTTACAATAAAAACTATTTTCGAGTCAATAAAGTTTTTACCATGTGGCACTCTTCCATTGGTTAATGAGACGCTAAAATGTGAATGGAGGCACAACAAAACTTCTAGTTTTGGTGTCCTAGAATTTAGGAGACCTCAACCCTTTTGACCGACTTACAGGGATAGTGTATGCACTAGGGTCCCTCACGCTCCAAACAAGGCTCCATCCTCCGGCCCACACTGCGGGCTACGCATGCTCTAAGCTCCTCTCGTAAATGTTTACTTATTGTACACACAAATCTCTTGAATATCACATCCTTTGCTCTCTCAACAAACCCCAAGTACTCGATTTTATCCATAATACATACATTATTGTTCTACAGTAAATTGTTGGTTTTCAAGTGTTGTTTGTGTGAGTGGCATTACCAATACTTGCTTTAGCATGAAACTCATTTTCGCACTCTCGTTCAACATACCAAGTCAGCTCCCTCATGTGAGGATACCTTGAATTGTAGTTCTTAACCCTTAAAAGTCCCTTGGGGATAGTATGTACGCTGTCGTATAATTAGGATTTGCTACCAACAAGAAACTCTAAACTGGTATAATTAGGATTTGCTACCAACAAGAAACTCTAAACTGGTATAATTAGGATTTGCTACCAACAAGAAACTCTAAACTGGTATAATTAGGATTTGCTACCAACAAGAAACTCTAAACTGGAATCGTAATAGCTCACTAGAACCCCATTAATTCAAATGTCAACTTCTTCTTTGAACTCAAACCCATTAAAGGTGTGCATTCACTCCAAATACAACCAAAATACACTGTATTCTACTGGTCTCAGACCTTGAGGGGTTAATTCAAGAGGCACACCAGCAATACGTCCTCTTTTTCCATGTCACAAATGTTCAAGAATTTAATGGCAAGGTGTACAATCCCAAAAACAGAAATACTGCATTGTGTACTACCTATTCTGCACTTCTCCACCCTTCATGTATTTATTGTCACTTCTATGGTTTGTGATCTTTGACTGCTACCTAACAATTGATTACAAAGGTCGGCTCGTAAGTCAGTACTGGATGTATACGACCAGAAATATCAAATCAAATGAAGCATATATTCCGTTTGCAGTCTGTCAAAAACCATGTTATAACAGAGACGAGAAATTTGCAGTTTCAGAAATGGAGGTTTCTGACAACAGTCGTCAAATGAGACATGTACTACGTTACTAAAAGTCTCCCGTCACTTTGCGCTTTCCAGTCGGTCAGAAAGCCATGTTATGTTAGAATCGACCAGGTCTGATACAAAGACGATAACAAAAATGTGAACTTTAGAAATAGACGTCTTTGACAAGAATCGTCATATCAGTCAGAACCTCCCGTCACTTTGCGCTTTCCAGTCTGCCAGAAAGCCATGGTATGTTAGAATCGACCAGGTCTGAGACAAAAGACGATACCACAGGAAACAGAAAATGAGAATTGCAAGGTACAAACTCTGTTCTGCTTAACGGTTCCCTCTTCACAACATGTACAGTTTATCATTTCTCAAAGACTTGTTCAGACCTGGAATGAGAGGGGAGGGATGGGGTGGGGGGTGGGTGAAAAGACTAGTAGGAAGGACACAGACAAGCGAGAGAAATGGTGAACGGAGAGAGAGAGAGAGAGAGAACTTCAAGGGTGGGTAAGTCCAGGCCTTATGAATGTGAACGTAAATAACCCCAAGCTGCTTCTTCTCTACAGAGTCCTTCCTGTGCCATCAAAAATTGCTTGGGTGATGTCGATTCCTACTTTGCCCTAAAGTCATGTCTGAAAATAGTCAAATTTTGAGTAAACTTGTCCCTGTTCTTGGGCTCCAGAGTGCGAGTGACATCCGCCATGAGCTTATCGAAGCAAGCAGCCAGTCGACGCTGTTGATCAGGGGGCTGAGTAGACAGAATCTGCGTCTTCAAACCAGTAAAAATCTGCTCGTTTATCAAAGTGAGCGACAGCATAGGCCTGCTCAAGCTCCACTGATTGTTGCAATCCTCGAACAAGACGATCTCGAACATGGACTTGAGAATCTCAGGAAACAAGGTTGGACATTCTGCAATATGTCTGGCCATGTTGAGAGCTGCCGCTGATGTCGGCGTCTCCTCCATCGTTATATTGTTGAAATAAAACGCCGCTAAATTATCCACTGCCGAAGCACATTGCGATGAGATGCTGACATCCAAACACTTCACTCCTGTCTCCAGTGACCCAACTAAATGAGCGAACGTTGCAGTATCAAGGTTAACAATCACAGACGTGTGATTATGGCATAGAACCTCCAGAAGAGCGAAGTAGGCTCTGGCCAGCTTCCGAAACGCCATAATGCTTGCTAAAGGAATCGCCAGTGACATCTTCAAAGCCATATCTAAAGCATCAGCTAAAGCTCGGTCACCGTAAAGCTCAAACACTCCGAAGTTGACGTAGTTGCCAGCTAAAGCTCGAGTGAGAATCGTTAACGCCACCCAAGTGCCTTTGTACTTATATGTGTAAGGATCAGAAGGAGTAGGCTGGGCCAGGATCCGGGAGCCATACGCCACAATCAACTTACTGATCTCCCGAAAGAGAAGAATCCCGTTTGGTGATGAAGAATCGAATGTCAGTCTTTGTGTTTTGTTGATGACAAACTCCGCTACGAACTTCAGCAGCGGTGTGGTAACCTCTGGCGTGTCTGTCCACTGCTCCATAGCTCGCAGTAGCAAGGGCGTATGAGCAGGGTAGAGCCACTCAAACAAAAGCCCGTATGTTCTCCGACTGTTGGTCGCCATCGCTATGCCTCTAAGATCTCGCATCAATCCAATCAATGCAAACTTGACTCCGTCCGAACGAAATGCTGACTCTGGTGTGATTTCCAAGCTCACGAACACCTGCTGTAGTGACGAGATGAATGCCTTGAACTTCGCAGAGCTGTCTTCCATGAACAAAAGCCTGCCGAGAGTGAAGTAGAAGATCGTCCTGTTTCTTGAGTTGCTGTATTCATCCAGAAACGGGAAGTACTCCCTCGTGTGATGTTCGAGAATGTAGTTAACTGCGTCCAGCTTCAATAAGAGTTTGCCGCTCATGTACCCTGCGGCTAACTCTTGGAAGAGGTTGAGTGTTTGCTCGATGACTTCCTCGCTTTGAGCGTAGCATTTGAGATTGGTCGCGATTTTGCCCACGATGACGTTTAGTACCATGAGGTGGTCTTGGAGGCCCAAAAGCTCGTTTAACCGCGCGTAAAGCTGCTTACTGGAGTGCATCGCCTGGTCGCCCACGTAGACCCTGCGAAAGTTTTGGAAGAAGGAAAGAATGGCCAAATCCAGTCGTTGTTTGCTACTCTGTGAATATCGTTGTACATGAGACCCTGTGTCAGTGACTTGAATGAGCTGGAAAACACGAGCTGCTAACTCTCCGTCGATGACCTCTTGGGGCTCGGCACTGCTGCTCGAGCTTTGCCGTCCTCTTATAATCGCCCCTATGATGTGTACCAGCCATGTTAGTTGCCCCTCCACTGCTTGCAACTTCTGGCTGTCCACCGGTGCTTGCACTCTTGCAGCTTCCGTGTATGTCTGCAAGCAATACCAGGATGAATTACGTACAAATTTCAGCACACAACAAAAAATTGCTTGAACACCTTTGAACCACGAAACTTCACCCTTAAAAATCTGGAGGCAACGATACTAGATTCAAGTCCTCCAAGGCGAGTGCTTAACCCCTGTGAGGGTATCGCTGGACAAAATAAAGCCCCATACATTGACCTACTTAAACTTACATGAAGCCTACTCTGGAATCCTTGAGGTCAAGAGGCCTAAGTGGAAGCTCAATACGATATGATCCTCCTCACGTAATCAGCATTGCAGAGAACGACAGACTGCATCCATATGTTCCTCTTTTTGGCCAATACCGACTTATAACATACTCAAATTCAGCATTTGACAAGACATAGGAGTATTTGGAACTTCTTGAGGTCAAGGGTTCTAATAGAAGGCTCAATACGACACACTCACATGATCCTCTAACTTCTTCATTGTATGTAATCAGCATTGCCGGAATCGACAGATGACATCCATACACTCTGCGCCCATTACCAAGTTCTAAAGCATTCGATTTATGGTTCATCCTCACAATAGAGGATATTGAAAGACTCCACCTGCAAGGTGAGAGAGGGATGAAGGCACAAAAGTACCTGAAGAATGGGCTCAAGGAGAGTGATGATATAGTTGCTGGTCTTGTCATATTGAAACCGACACAAATAAGGCAAGCTATCAAGCTGATCCTGGAGGTGCTCCTCATTATCAAGCGGATCCTCAGCAATATTATTCTGCAAGACGGCTTGAACAGAGTCCAACCTAGAGGTGATATACGCTTCCGTAATCTTAGGCACAAAGCTATCCAGCAAGCTCGGAGAGTCACTCTTCAAATACGGGACAGATGAAACAAGCCTGGACCAAAGCCCAAGCAAGTAATACACACTTCCGCTGGCCCACTGCCACGATTGCAAGCTCTGAATCGTGAATTCCGCCACCAATCGAATCCAATCGCCGTAATTCTCCACGCTCACCAACTCCGACAACTGATAATTCGTCTTCAACCTCCCAAGCAAACGACAATACTCGTGATAATTCTCGTGCTCCGACAATCCCTGCTGCGTTCGCAGAATCTCCCTCGTCCCGCTCATCAAATGGCTCAGAAACTTGCTCCTCTCTGTCTCACCCGAAAACAGGGACCTTCGTACCGAAGCCAACCGAACCAGACACTCCAATGCCTCATTCGACAACGGCGGCTTCGTTGAGGCATAATAATCAAAAAACAACTGCATTGTGGAAGTATCCTCGAGCACAGGCCGCCACGACGACGGAATTTGAATCGTACCAAGATCCTCCGAGCTTTCATCCAAGCTCGTACCAATAAAATCAAAAGACAAACATTTCAAAGAAAGAGCAATTGCTTGCTCACGGAGGCGTTCATCGGCCGTATCGACTTGGAGCTGCTGCAAGCTCGTCAACGAGATTTGAAAAACCTGAAAGAGCGCCAAATCACGAAAACTGCACGCAGTCTTCCTGTGATGCGTGAGCGAAAGCCCCGGATTCGATTGATTCATCTCCGCCACGAGCTGGTTGAAGATCTTGAGTCCGATGAGGAAATGCTCAACCATGCCCTGCGTCAAGAACTTCATCGCTTCTTTCACGATATCGCGAAAGCGATCATCGTCGTACCAGCCAAGCTTCGTGATGCGGCATAGGAGCTGGATCAAGCTCGTGGTGACAAAACCTTGAAGCTCCTGGCCTTTGGACGCCAAGAACGTGACGACGTAGTTGCGAATGTCTAAACGAAGCTGTAAGGAGAGTGTGTGTTCCGTAACTTGCTTCACTAAGCTGGAGCTTGCGAGCAGCTGCGCGTAAGGGCTGGTGCTGTTGTCCAAAATGTACTGGCACTGCTGGATGTACTCCGTGTTGAGGCTGAAGCACGCCAATGTGCTCTCGGCGTGCGCCCGCTCCGCCGGGTCCTGCGAAGTGTACAGCCGCTCGCACAGCACGCTCAGTTGCGCCAGGCTCTCCATTGCTTGCTTCTGCCACCGATTCTCACTCCTCGACGGCCTCGATCATCGCGTTGCCGCTTTCGCTTCAACCTCCCGCCATGGCTACCTCGAAACCCTAATCTGTTCTCTCGGCTTCTTCTACCTCTCTAAGCTATCAATGCAGGAATGGAATGCAGCAAATTAGGGTTGTGGGCTTGGACAATGAATGATATAATGGAATGGAGTGCCGCATTGAGCGTGTGTACCGTTAACGTCAATGCACTCCCTGCCTCCGGCGCTCCTCCTCTTCTGCCATTTCAATCTCTCTTCGTCTTCTTCCTTCCTTCCGTCCTTCCGTCCTTTCTTCTTTCTTCATTGCCGTGGATGAATGAGAAACGTGATTTTTCATCCGTTGAAATGTCAATGATCTTTGCTATGGTGGTTGTTACATGTCAAATTCATTAGGTTTGGACGAGACCTTCTTGGACCATGGGCTAGTGTTATTCGCATATTTTGTGTAACTTACAAGTTCCTTGTCGGAGTCGTGAAGTTCCTTGTCAAAGTCCTGAAGTTCCTTGTCGAAGTTGTGAAGTTTCTTATGAAAGTCGTGATCTTTGAGTCTTGATAGGAATTGGAAATGCTTGGTAGTTTTGGTAGTATTGAGAGGGAAATGATGTTGCAGTCTAATTATTTGTAAACGCGGAAGTTTGATTGTATGTATGACGTGTAATGGTTGTAATGAATATGTATATGTTGTATAGAGTGGGGAGTTTTAATAGGTGGGGTTTGATAGTGTTTTGTTGTAACTTGTTGAAGTCATCCGGTTCAAGTAAAGGTGTTTTTTACTTTGGCAATATCATTTGGATTAGGTTCTAAATACTTTGTGTGGTAACAATTTGAGACCCATTCAATTATTGGCATGCATTTTAGTAAAGGCAAGCTTTTGTTATTTGGTTTTTGAACATGCCACATGTTTTACCATTGCAAGGGAATTATGTCAAATCGAAAGTAGTTCTGAAAGATTTTTTTTTAGATAATCATAATGTTAAGATGAGACATAACAACTTTCTAGTTGGAGATTTTTTGATCATAATACTTTTGGTATTAGATTTGCAATACATTATGATGTTTCTACAATGAAAAAATTGAAAAAGTGGTTGATTTTTGAGGAGCAATATCTCCTTCATCCACCGTTGGATTTCAACTTTACTTTTTGAGATGGATCCTTATTAGAGTCTAATTTGAGTGATAGAAAATTGAGGATGTTTTCAAGATAAGGCATAGATTTGGGAGCAAAGGGTCTAGTTTTGGACTATTTTGATTTTGTAAATGTTTTGGCTATTTTCACCATTGCAAGGCCATTACTTGAGTCACAAAATTTGTTGATGGTAGAAGGATATCATTGAGGTGAAGGTGAACAACTCTCTGGTTGGAGATTTTTTCATCGGAGTAGTTATGTTGGTTAGAATTCCGCTTTAAAGTGAAAATGATGAGAATTTAGAGTTTGTTTTCATGACTAATACGTTGTGATCTCGCAATCTATGAGACTTTGTGACTCAAATTTCGTTCCACATAACTTACAGTAAGTCTACTACAAGATGTAATCCACCTTCACTCAAGATTTTAGACTATGAAGCTAAACCTTTTGCAAATTGTGGAGTTTTTTCCATATTTTTCTTGCTAGAACATTCACTCTAGAGAATTCATTACAAGTATGTCAAAGCACGTTGAAACTTATTCAAAATTAAGATATGTAGTCATGTAGATTTAAAGTCAACCCAAAAATAACTTAATCATAGCAACTCCAAAAATTCACCAATATTTGAGATTTTCTTTCATTTTTTTCACAATCTTTCACAATCATTTCAAAAATTGGCCTGTGTATACGAATTCATTGTCAAGCTTTTCTCTACGTTCCATGTCTTACAAAGGTAAAATAACATGGGCACCTACTCACTTTAGTACGAGATGTTGAAGTGCCACAAATCCTTTTTTCTTTTTATCAATAAAATTCACACTAACCTCAATTCCGTTGAAATGGCGTTATTCCGGTAGAATGGCGCTTTTTGAGGTGCTTAAAATGAAAAAATAACGTTGGTTTTTTTCAAGTTTTGACATGATCTATAGGGTAAATATTTCTTAATGGCTGTTCAAAAACAACAATGTTTATGAACAGCCGTTCAAAAATATTGCCCTTTGAGTATGTCCATTTGAAGGTCAAAAACCATAAAAATGTGTAGGATTATGGAATTTTTGATGATATTATGGAAATTGGGGTGATATTACGGAAAATTTAGTGATATTATAGAAATTTTGGTGATATTATAGAAATTTTGGTGATATTATAGAAATCATTTGATATTGCGGAATAACATTCAACATTTGAGCATGAAGAGATATATGCATAGATCTTCACGAACTCAACCTACCGCTTTTCACAAACAAAGTTGTGTTCCATAGTAATATTCCTTGGATATTTTCGTGAAGAAAAACTTATTCTGAAATTAGGGGCCTACTTTGAGATAGAGACTCTCTGATATGTATACGACATTAATTCTCGGCTGTGTTTGAAGTATGGATGTATTGATGAATTTATTTTTGTGATTTTGTGGAATAGTTTAGAAAGCATTCAAAAGGGATTCACTTTTTCCTACAAAGATGCAATGAGACTGAGTGGAAATTCAACATTACAATCATATGGCCAAATGATTACAAAATGTGGTAATTTTCAACTTGATCAATATTAAGGAAGTAGGTTTTCCCGTGATTCCAAGAGTGACTTCAATATAGAGATTTGTAGTGTCGATGAAGGCTATACGAGATTCTATCATTTGTCACTTTTAGTCTTTTGTGCTAGCGCAACAAAGGATTATTACAAATTTTACCATGTCTGTGACCTTCCTTCGAGAGGCTTAATGGGTTGACCTTTGAAGGATTGCAATTGGTCAACCTTCTAAGGGTTGTGATTCATTGACCTTTTAAGGATTGTGATTGGTCGACAAGGTTGTGATTGAGCTACCATTGAAGGGTTTCGATTAGTCGGCCTTTCAAGGGCACTAATTGGTCAAAGTCTTTGCTTTAATACATGGTATTCATTTGTATATCCGTCATCAGCCTCTTCACTCACCACGAGCACAACAGACGTGCATTTGCAACCAACCTCTTCGGTCTCGCTGCACTTGTTTCCAACCTAAATCAAATTGCTCCAAATAAGAGGATAAGGTGGCTTGCTTCATAAGGAATCAAATAAAAAATAGCTTGCTAGGATGAACTTTGCACGAGGTACACAACAACTTCGAAGATTGATATTCAAATTACTCAGTGTGAATATTTCAAAATGTGCAATTTTCATGAACACAGGTCTACAAAGGTCATATTTGTTAAAATCGACACTTAGGTTTACAAGCCTCATTTTAATCTCAAATGGTTGCAAGCACAAAAACAATGAATGCAAAGCACAACAAAGTATTATGTGCACACAGTAACATCACAAGTCCCAAGAGTCTTATATTGTGTCGGTTTGACAAATACGACCTTTTACAAGTCAACCTACACAATACATGCCAAAATTTGCGCCATTATTGAGCAGATTACATCACTGGCTACTGTAAACCTCAACCTTCGAATATGGAATCATCCAGGGCATCCGATTCAACTGTTGAATGTCCTGGTCACCCCCACCAACTTCATTATGTAGATGCCGCTGAATGTGGATCCTTCCATTTCACTCCATGGATTCCAAATCAATTTGCCTCCATACCCGAACAACCTGTGTAGTGTAAACGCTATCTATTTGAAAAGGAGTTCAGTACTCATTTATGAGTTAATATTGAACTTCTGTAGCACGCATCAGGAAGCTCAGACATGTAACTTATGTAACCTCAATCTGAGAGCGAACAGGCGGCGGTAACCTCTAGAGGAGAAGGTGGCGGTTTAGAATATCACAAACAAAGTGGGTTACTGATCAGTCGACAGGCCTTTTTGATATGGAAGTTCGTCTTTGGTTCCTGAGTTGGCACGATCGAGGTGCACTGGTGAAGCTAGCTAGAGTTTATGAATCACTACGACCTGTCACGTACTCATGCTTGTGTGATCTACAGTATCTGCATCATCCTCAGCTGCTTTAGTGTGCTTCATCATTAATTTTCATCACACAGCATTTGATCGATTGAGCAATAGCAGGGTCTGTAGTGGGCATTTGCGTGCTAGTGGTGATGGCCATGCATGGTGGCAGAGTCTAGCCCTGCAGGGGTTGTGCAGTGCGCTTCACTAAATTTCATCACACATCATTTGATTGATTGAGCAATGGCAGGGTCTGTAGTTGGCATTTGCGTGCTAGTGGTGATGGCCATGCATGGTGGCAGAGTCTAGCACTGCAGGGGCACGAATACAAAGCATTGGGATTGCACACCAGACTCTGCAATCCCAATGCTTTGTATTCGTGCCTGAGCAGCATTCAAGGGGCTCGGCCTGCGGCAACGTGGTTCGGAGCGTGGACAAGGTGTGCATGTGCAATCTGCTCAAGACAGTCATCGATCGTCTTTCCCCGCACAGACGGTGGTCGAGGGATTCCAGTGGGGCCGCACGGACCAGCTGCGTGGCTTCAAATGCGGACGTGAGTGCTGTCCACTTGTGTGTGAATGATGCTTTACATGTACTCCCTCTGTTGACTGACTGTGAGTGCATTGCCCTCGACGAGCTTCTCGTAATACTTGCATGCAGCATTCAGAATGTGTAAGACTCGATCGAATCTGGTCATACTGGGAATTGACAAGGCAGTATTTCTTTTTCTTCAAGTGTCAGGTCACACCTGCCCCTACCGAGGATTGAGATCGAACTCATGGCCGAAGTGAAGATCGACAATCATAGTGAAGTGCGTCAACATTTCGATGGCACTGCGTTGGAAGCTGAGTTAGTTTATACATTTGCATTTGTTGCGTGACTGCGTAGTGAATGTACTCTGTCAGTGCTGTCTAGCAGGCAGCATAATTATACTATCTCTTACTTTCATTTCGTCATGATATATTAAGTATGATGAAAAGAAAGTCTCCCAGGTGGCAATTTCGAATACAGCCCATGCACCATGTGTTTCGTGGATCGAAATCTCCTTCACCATCTTTACTTCATGTGGCCAGTCTCAAAGCACGCAATTCGCATTTTCAGCTTCCTCCAGAGTAATGGAATGTGAACCTCGGTAGGCGATGATACATTTGCTGAAGAGAAAATCTTCAATTTTCGTGAACTTGCATTGCGGTAGAACGCTAACTTATCATTCCATGTGCACATGGTATTGACATTCTATTGCTAAAAGTGTTTGAGGCATCAGGATCAGGGACATGAAACGTGTGAACCCACAAAGTAAGCCCTGCGCAGCTAAAATCTGTTGAAACACCCACGTTCGCTTAAATCAAAATGGCTGTTCTGGATCTCATCAAGGAGCAATGTGTCTGCCACTTTGAAAGCGCTTTTTTTTGTTAAGAATTGACAATCAAATTGAGATTCGTCCCTCCCGCCGATGAAGAGCTACCCTCCACCTCTGAATAAGCATGATTGTCACATTGGACAATTTGCTATTCATCACATTGTACACTTTGGACGACTTTATATCTTGCCCTTATGATTGGGTCAATCTAATGATGATAAGTAGAACTTGTTCAATGTGTTCAATGTGATGAATAGTAACTTGTCCAATATGAAAACCTTGGGTTTCAAGATAGTTGTTGAGAAAGGGTAGTGTTTTCCAATGGCCATCTTGAAAATCGCATGGTCAAAAACGTGCAAAAAAGAATGATCGTTCAGATTATAATGGTTATATTTAATCCCTAAATTTCTTTGTGTTCTTGGCATCTTGAAACCACAAAGACTCGTGCGGTTTTCTGCCTTTATGCACTACTGAGTGTGTGAACCAATTTTTTTCTACTTTTTAACCCCTAAACGCCCAAGGGGGGGGGGGGGGTAAAGCTCCTTACAATCGGTAATAATGCTGATTTTTTCAAAACTGCGTAAAAACAAATAAAAGATGAAAATGGAAAATCCAACCGTAGGATCTTCTGTGGAGCATGGCAATTGGTATGACCCCTAAGTTGCATGCCATTTGGAGGTATGGATATCAAGATCCATGCAAAATAGGGGTGAATATCACACCACCAAAACTTTCATGGAAAATCTCTTTCGCCGACTCTCACAAATTGAGGATCAAGGTTTTTACTATTTATCCAAGGAGGGAGTAAAGTAAACCCACCGAGGAGTTGAGCAAAAAAAACGGCGGATGAAAAATCGATGGGATGAAAGCGGGGTTGTGCACCAAAGACGGAGCCTCACATCCAAAATGTCGAAAAACGACACCGTGGGCGCTTAAGGGTTAAAGACTTTCAGTCGTAAGCTTTCAACCAAAGCCTAAAATTAGTCACTGTTCCAAAAAATTGGCCGGTGGTTGTTTATAATTTGCAAGATCATAACATTAAAAGTTTATGCAAAAGTTATTTTTGGCATTGCTAAGAAGGCATTGTCTCCACGAGTCCACGGTGCAAAGGGATATCATAGAAAAACCAACGCTTATTTGAAGAAGCAACATGATCAATTATCCAATATGCTAGTTTTGAGAGCGAAAATGAATGGATTGGGTACAAAATCTATATCATATGCCATAGAAGCACCTAAAGTACTAAACAAATTAGAATTAGTTTGATAATTGTTGGGGTAGCAAACTCGGATTTAACTAATTCTAAACATTTAGATTTTTATCCCAAACATTTTGGTCATATTTTTTTTCATGTATGTAACAAAGTTGGGTATGCTCATGCAAAATTTTGAAGACTCATTATGTTTTTTGACCTTCATGCACATTTTTTTTAGAAAAAAAGAATGATTTAGTAAAACATGTATGACATTGATTGTATTAGGTTTAGGAAAATAATGAAGAATGGTAAGGTACCTCCACAAGTTTGTGATTTATAGTGAACAATATTTTTTAAATATCTCCTAAATCTCTAATTTTGACAAATTCTGAAAGAAAAATTTGCTTAATTACTAAATACCTCACAGCCAGATGCTCTAAATTTTAGAGGCTGCCCATGTACAATCAGTTGAAAGTCTCAATAGGTCCATTTGAGAATCTGAAGATGCAAGTACTAATGAGAACACTATTACAAAAAGAAGTTACTTAAAAAAAAAAAAGAAGTCATACACAAGATTTTTTTTCATGTCTTTAAATTTTTTAAAAGATTTCTACTAGAATTTTTTATTTAATGTCTATTTAACTATGTAATTTTCTGCACATACACCTTGTAGTATAAGGAGCATTCAGAAGGAATCTTAGGCAAAAATATTGATTTTAACCCCTTCACTTGGCTGCCCGAAGTAGCAAAAACCCCGTTTGGATATTGTGGATTTTTAGAGGTTAACCCCTAAAAATCCTTGAGTTGCAAGAAGCCGAAATGGCCAAAAACTGCCTTTTTCTACCTCTATGCACTCTCGGGGGTGTGATCCAAATTTTTTTACTATATTTAGAATTTCAACCGTAAGATCTTGTACCTAACCTAGTTTAGAAGGACTGATCCAAATTTCAACCGTTGGATGTTTTTCATGTGTGAGATCATAACGTTCAAAGTTGACTCAAAACTTTTTTTTGCCCTTGCCCGGGAGGCATTATGATCTTGTGCCAAGTGGAAATGCATGCTTATTACCTCAAACTTCATGCTCAAAATTTTTTTCATGTGGAAGACCAAGTTGAGTATACACATGCGAAATTTGAGACGTCGATTTGGATTTTTGAACCCTCATCAAAATTGTGGCGTAACCGGAGGTCAAAAACTACACTTTGTACCTTCATTAGGATAAAACTTGCGTAACACAATGAAATTTTTGAATTAGAGAAACTCAACGGTGAGATTTTTGCCTTATGATTGACAAAAATTTACATCCAATTTTTTTTGAAAAATTCCAAAATCTCAAATTTCTAAGAATTACGGAAGCCATATACATGAGAATATAGTGTAATACGAAGTGGGCAGCCATGTGATACTGGAGCCCTTTGTTCTTTCCCCGGGCCATTCAATCAATTATGAGTTGCAAGGACTAATTGTCAGATGTGGGCCAATGCATTTATAGATAGATAAGAGTATCTAAAATGGGTTCAGTTTGATTGGGAGGAAGCTCCGATTTGAAGCCTGCCAGGTGACAATGCCAGCTCGTCCAATGCCAGCCACCTCGTTCGCAAAATTCTTGCTGTGGCCGTTGACGCTGCCGCCCTGTAGCGGGTCGCCCTCCCCCCGCCGTTGTAGCGGGTCGCCCTCCCCCCGTTGCTGTAGCGGGTCGCCTTCTTGTAGCGGTTCGTCCTCCACCCGTCGCTGCAGCATGTCGGCCGTTACCCACGGCTCCGGTAAACCCCTGAGCTCACAGCTCGACTTGGCCCCTGGCTCCCTGTAATTCCTGCAGTAGGGCTAATAGTAACCCCTGCAGTATTGGTGGAAATAAAATGTAAGGGCTAATAGTAACCCCTGCAGTATTGGGGGAAATAACATGTAAGGGCTAATAGTAACCCCTGCAGTAGTGGAGGAAATAAAATGTAAGTGTGGATGTAACTAAAAATTATTTTTCCATGGAAATGAATAGAAATCTTTGAATGAAAAATATTCTAAATTATGAGAACGTACCTGTAGTCAACGTCGTTCTTGTTGTCGTAATGCCAAAGCCGTATGCCATTTCTCATAGCATCCCTCATTTAGACACATCCATTTGTCACCACATTTGCGACAAAAATAATGTGGTTGCCTCACCTTGCATACAACACATTGTCTACGCAATGTGGTATGAGTAGGAACACAAATTATCGGTCGTTGTGGTCCCGGAATTATGTCTGCAGGTTGTGGAGTTCATTTTGGCCAATCTGCCAATAAATACTCACATAGACCTTGCTTGAACTGGAGATGCGTCATTGGAGTGACAGGCTTACGAGTGTTATAGTTTGCCACACATTCCAAGTAAATAATATACATATTTACAACGGTGACATCCAAAAGAAAGAAGAAGATTCGATGCCACCACTTGTGGCTTCGTACCTGACACGAGTAAGAGGCGCGGAGTTGGTCCGCTACGTCCACCCCACGCATGTGGGTGGTGTAGTCCTTCAACATAGGTGAAGTTTGGACCTTCTCCCGAATGGCACCATTTCGGCGAGGCACGGTGACAACGGGAAATTCACATGGAGCTTGAATTGGCATGCTGTGAGTAGAAATTAGTAGAACAGGTTTCTTATCTTTCCACATTACAGAAGAAATGGAACGACTTACATGCATTCTCCATAGAGTTGTGCCCTGAGGCACATTCTTGAATGCTGCCAAGTTCTTCAAATCTGTGGGAAGTCCAACACGATTCTGCCTAACCGTACCTGTAGCATATATGCCACGTGCTAGAAGAGAGGTGAATAGGCTAATGCTCGAGAAAAAATTGTCCATAGTGATGCAATGTCCTAAATTCCAAAGACCATTAACTAGCCTCAAAACCACATTTTGGGCTAAGTTAGATTCACCATTGTAGGACCTGGTTGAACAGTTTCACCAACAGGAGGTAGCACAATGTTTTCCTTACCACAATAAATTTCAAAGTTATACACATACTTTGAAATGGAGCAAGCAAGACAACATACCTTCACGCCCCATTTTTGGGGCTTCTTAGGCATGTATTGACGAATAGGGGAGTACGTACCTTTGTAGCGAATCATCATCTCATCGACAGTCAAATACTTACCAAGACACCATGCCAATTTACATCTTTCTTTAACGGCATCTACAAGCCATCTAGTTTGTCATATTTTGTCATAGCCCGGGTCACCTCTAGAAACTCCATTCATATTAGTTAGATGTAGGCATCTTCTAAGTTCTTGGAATCTAGCTCTAGTCAAGATAGAAGAAATCACCGGGCATCGATACAATTTATTTTGCATCCAATATGTGTAGTAGTTGGGTTGGTGTTTCAAACCCATGTAAATTGCTAGTGCCATGAATGCCTTTAGTTCTTTGATAGTCATATCCTCCCACTTAGAGCCTCCTTTTGTATAACCTTGATCATCTAGTGGTTCATTGGCATAGCGGTTGGTTTCTCTTACAATGGACTGTAACATGACCGGGGTCCAAAAAAGAGCAAACAAGGTCTTGAAAGTTGGAACACCACGATAGTTTGTGGAAGGACCCTTTGGTCTTCCACTAAAAGGCAAAGGGTTGGGTTGGTAGTAAAAACTTGAATCCTTCCATGTTTCGTCCCTAAATTCCGACTTTAGGCCGGTTCGATTATCTTGCAAGCCAATGTTTCCATCTTCCCCATCACTTCCATATTCAACGTCAAAATCGGGACATTCCTCACTATTATTTCCTTGCCTTACTTCATTAGTTCTTAGGTATGGAATTTCTTCATTAGCATCATCCTCCATTTCATTTACGTCTTCAGCCAAATAATCCGAGTTAGGAAACGGAAACATACCTGCTGCCTGGTCGTGGTGGAAAAATGAACTTGTTGGGTCGCCCACGGTAGCGTGCGGGGCCGGTCCGCCTGCCTGCATAGTAGCTGCTGCGGCCGGTAAGGAGCTGCTTGGAGCCGGTAAGGAGCTGCTTGGGGCTGGGCCTGAGAGGCTCAGCCCATCGCCTACGTGGCCGGTCGGGGAGCCTGACCCCTCCAGATCCCGAGCGAACCCCAGGGAAGGCGCGCCGCGCGGCATCTCTAGTTGCCGATCTGGACAGCTGACGAGAGGGCCACCGCATGCATCGCCGACTTCGGCATCTCCGTAAGCGCGCTCGGCGACTCCTGTGAGGCCGCCTTCAGCGCTCGATCCAGCACCTCCTGCCCGTTCAACAGCTCGCATCGCTAGACGAGCAGTTTCATTTGCGTCCAAGCATTCCCTATCACTCTCCAGCGGCCTCTTCGATCCCCTCATTCCGTAATTCCTTGCCTGAAGAAGCATCTCTGGAGGCCACAGTATGTCTTCTAGACCTCCTCCACCAAGATTAGTGTCAGATTCACAAGAGCATTCAAGTTCATCACTACCATAGTCCATGCTAGGAGGATTTTGTGATTTCAAGTAATCTCCATTAAATGCTTCATCTGTGTCATTGAATTGGAATATCAAACTCTCTGATCCAAAGTCAGGGAGATCGGTGATTGGTACAGGAACGTGCACTTCAGGAGGTGGCAACTCCGGTGTCGCAACCCTTGCTAGCTCACCTTAGCTTACACCAACTTTTTCCCAACTGTAGCAAGTGTCACGAGCGCTAACTCTGCACATTCCCCACATGCACAAAGTTAGCTCCCCATACCAACCACCAAGCTCACCGCTTGGTTATCAATCCCTCCTACTCATGCAACCGGGACTCAACCCCATCGTAGGTAGCCAATGGTTAGGTGCGGACTTCCACTTATGTCCAAGGCCCAACTTGGTGGCACTCCCATACCACGCGGCCTAACCGCACTTGGTGGTGTCTCCTCACCACCGCCCATGTCCACCATGGTGACCCCAAGGCCACCAAGTAATCACAACGCCGGTGGTGAGACACTACCCCACATCGGTAGCACTCATGGTCCTCATTTTGCCTATATGAGTCCCCGTGGTGAAGCCCCAACACTAGCTCCCCCACCGGGACTCACCTTGTCCTTATGAGCCACCGTGGTGAAGCCCCAACACTAGCTCCACCCACCGTGCCTCATTTTGCACTTTGAGTCCCCATGGTGGAGCCCCAACACTAGCTCCACCCATTGGGACTCACCTTGGCTTGGGAGTCCCCATGGTGAGGCCCCAACACTAGCCACACCACTGGGACTCCCACCTTGGTCACCACCAAGGCACCATGGGAGTGGGGAGGAGACCAGCCCTCCCCATAGTATACTCTGTGGGATTCGGCAGCCCCCTGGTCCTAGGTGAAGGGCTGGACCCTCACACCTCTTAGTTTTGGAAGACCACCCAATCTCCCAATGCCTTAGCCGCTGGAAGGCCCCGGGAGACTTCCCGAACCTTCCAGGGCTCGTATCTACCTTGTCCCGCATCCAAACGCGACGAGCGACCACTCTATCGACATCTACTCGTCAAGTAGATGCCGATAGACACCTTACTTGCCTCATTCCGACAAGTATTGAGGGAGTTATGCCCCTCTGAAGATTCGGGAGTCCCGGGCCAGCTTCCCAGTCCAGCACTGTCCCTGGACAGCACTCCCTTTAGTCCCACAATCTTCCAACTCCCATAACTTTTAGCTCACACCTCCAAATGAGGTGCTCCTTAGCATCCCGGAATCGTGGCAACATGAGCTTCTATAATCTCATGTCCATTCCCTCGTGGCTCCTAGTCTCCGTGGGTGAGAGGCGTCTCCAACGCCCGGGGTCCTCTCCCACACTAGGCCCACTTAGGTTCCCTTCACCTTGGCACTCCAAGGCCCGGGCGTCACTCCGGTGTCCCCCTTGGGCCCTTGGTGTTGCGGGCACTCCTCAAGGAGAGGTGCGCGACACTCACCCCCACCTAATGGAGTCGATGCCCTCATCGACTATACTTGTAGTCGGTCACACCAACTCTTGGGTTGCCATCCCCATTGGTGCAGCATTGTGTTTCACCAGGGCGACCCCCACAATGCACTCTCAAACTTTGGCAAAGTCTCAAAGGTGTCGTCACTAGGTGGTCCGTTTAGAACCCCGGACTTCTTCCAAGGCAACTAAACTACTCTAGACCCACCTACTTTGAGACCCTCTTGGATTGCCCTTACCTTGGCTCTCCAAGTTAGGCTCCACTAGCCTAACACTTCTTCCTTGACTACTAGGCTGGACCTCAATGCTTCCACCAAGTTGTCTTGGTTGCAAACCCAAGATGGCTTTTACACCACGACTCGATCGCACGGGGTAATGCCAAGTTCCGCCCAACTCGGATCCCACTATCTCTTTCGAGGCATGGGTTCATGACTCCCATGCACTAGCTTGCACTAGTTTGTGGGAGTGGCGCTTTTATGAGCACGCGCCATTACCTTGTCCCCGCCGGACAAGCCCAAGGCCAAGGGACTTCATGGTTTTATCCACTCTTTCTCCTAGCCTTGGTCCCCATTACTCGGCCTTCCCAACTCGGTTTCACATCTCTATTCCCCCTCTTCCACCAACTTAGCACAAGTACAAGACTAGGACTCCATCTCATACTCTTCTCTTTGCACACACCAAAGCCAAACTTTATTGCCAAATCCAAAGAACAAGTACAAGTGTTGTGGATCTACGCCCAAGCTACAAGTCATCCTCCCCCACTACGGAGATTGATGTCCTCATCAATGCCTACGTTGCTTCTTGTTGGAGCTCCTATTCTTCTCAAAGTTCTCCACCACCTCCTTAGCATTCACCATGTCCTTTGCCGCCACCCACGTTGCTTCTTTCTCGTGGTATCCTCGCCACTTTACAAGGTATTCCTTGCTCTTGTTTTTGAGGTTCCTACTCTTGAGGATGGCCTCTACCTCATATTCTAAATGTTGTCCAACCAACTCTGGTGGTGGCCGAATCACTTGCTTGCGATCCGGCCACAAGGTATCCTCCTTGAATGGCTTTAACAATGAAACATGGAATGTTGGATGCACTTTGATCTCGGGTGGTAGCTCCAACTTATACACATCTTTGAACACCCGTTCCACAATGGGAAACGGACCCGCAAACTTGGACATGAACTTTGGAGTGAGGCCTTGGGGCATGGTGAAGTTCTTCACATTCAACAACACCTTTTGTCCCACCTCATACTCCACTTCACGTCTTCCGGCATTGACTTGCTTCTCATAGCGCCTTCTTGCCTTCTCCAACAACAACTTGGTTTTTTCCAACATATGTTCCCGCTTCTTGGCCAAGTCTTCACCATCTTGGTTGAACTCGGTGTTGAATGTGCCCCCTCGAGAGCTAAGTCGGCGGGTTGGAGTGGCTCCACTCCATAGGCCACTTTGAAAGGTGACTCCTTAGTCGCCGAGTGTGTGGCCGCATTGTAATCGAACTCCGCCAACCCCACATAGTCTACCCAATCACGTTGGTCCGCACTCACAAAGTTCCTCAAGTATTGGTTCAAGACCCCATTCACCCTTTCGGTTTGCCCATCTGTTTGAGGATGAAAGGCAGTGCTAAATGTCAACTTGGTTCCCACCTTCCTAAAGAAGTGTCTCCAAAATGCACTTGTGAACTTTGGGTCTCGATCCGACACAATCACTCTTGGCAACCCGTGATGCTTCCACCATGCATCGAGAAAGATCTTGGCGGTCTCAAGCGCGATTCCAGCGTTCCTCTAGTTGGCACCATATGAGCCAACTTGCTAAACCGATCCACCATCACTAAGATGGCATCATACCCTTGCAACTCGGGAAGGCTTGTGATGAAGTCCATAGACACACTATGCCAAGGACCCGGCGGAATTGGCAATGGTTGCAACAAGCCCGCTTGCTTTTGATATGAAGCCGGTTAAGTTGGCACTTCACACAAGTCTTCACAAAGTGGGTTATGTCATCTTTCATCCCCGGCCAATAGTACCTCCTTGACACCGTTGCAATGGTAGCCTTTTCTCCCCTATGGCCGGCTATGGGACTATCATGTTCCTCCTTCAAAACCAACAATCTAAGCTTGCCTTGAGGAACATACACCCTACTTTGCTTATACTTGAGCAATCCATTCACCAACTTGATCTCCTTGAGCTTCTTGCCCTTCCTAAGATCACCAAGCATTTGTTGTGCCTCGGGGTCCTTCATGTACCCCTCTCTTATCCACCGTTCCCAATTGCCTTCACCCTTATACATGAGCCGCAAGACTTGGGTGGTGCTCATGGCATGAAACTCTTCCTTTCTACTTAGCGCATCTGGCACCACATTGTCACGGCCCGGTTTGTGGATCAAGTCCACATTCATGAGCGCCAAGGTATCATGCCACCTCAATTGTTTGGCACTCATTTGTGCTTGTGTCTCAAAATACTTCAAAGACACATTATCGGTGTAGACCTTAGTCTTGTGCAACCCCAAGTAATGTTGCCATGTCTTCAAACAATGCACCCCCGCAAAGAGCTCCTTCTCGTGAGTTGGCCATCTCCTTTGACACCCATCCAACTTCTTGCTCTCATAGGCAATTGGCCTACCATCTTGCATCAAGACGCCTCCAATGGCAAAGTCACTTGCATCTGTGTGGACCTCAAAGGGCTTATCAAACTCGGGAACTTCAACACTGGTGGAGATGACAACTTGTTCTTGAGTTCCTCAAAGGCTTGGTAGCAAAATTCATCCCATACTTGGTTCACCCCTTTTTTCAACAAGTCGGACAAAGGCTTGGCAATCTTAGAGAAGTTGCGTATGAAGCGGCGATAGTAGTTTGCTAGGCCAAGGAATGACCTAAGTCCTTTTTGTGTAGAAGGCCGCTTCCACTCTTGAATTGCCTTCACCTTCTTCATGTCCGGCTTGATTCCATCTCCGGTAACCACATGGCCCAAGAACTCCATCTCAAGTTGTGCAAACTCACTCTTTTCCCCATTAGCATAAAGCTTGTTGTCTCTAAGCTTCATGAGTACGCCTCAAGGTGCCTTGCATGTTCCTCGGCCGTCTTGGAAAACACCAAGATGTCATCGATGTAGACAATCACAAAGTCATCCATTTCCTCTCGAAAGATGGTGTTCATAAGGGTTGTGAATGTTGAGGGTGCATTGCACAACCCAAAGGGCATCACAAGGAACTCATAAGACCCATACCTTGTGCGGCACGCGGTCTTTTCCACATCCGCATCCGCAATGCGGATTTGGTAGTAACCCGACTTCAAGTCTATGCGACTAAAGTACTTAGCCCGCCAATCTATCAAAGAGATCATCAATTCGAGGCAAAGGGTAGTTGTTCTTGATGGTCACCTTATTCAAGGCCCTATAATCAATGCACATCCTAAGCTTGCCATCCTTCTTGTCCACAAAGAGGACCGGTGCACCATATGGTGACTTGCTTGGTCTCACATAACCCCTTTCCAACAAGTCGTTTAGTTGCTTCTTTAGCTCCATCAACTCTTTTTGGTTTAACCGATAAGGTGCCTTAGAAGGTGGCTCAGCTCCAGGTAGCACCTCGATCTTGTGATCCACTTCTCTTCTTGGGGGTAGCTCTTTGGGTAACTCATTGGTAAGCACATCCTTGTACTTGGCCAACACCTCTTGAATTTCTTTGGGAAGTGGTTGTTGCACCCCCTTCCCCTCATGCCCAAGTTGCTCTTCACGAGCCATCACCACAAATTGATGTTCCAACATTTGGTCTAAAGAGACCAAGTTTAATTTGCCCCCCGCTATTGAAGGGCCACGAGTTAACTTCAACACTAACTCCTTGCCATCACGGCGCACCACTAACCGTCTGGCTTGCGCCTCACATCCACTGTGTGCGCCTCAAAGAAGGTATCCCCTAAGATGAGGTCTACCTCATCCATCTCACATAATGTGAAATTCTCAACAAACTCTAATGTCCCACACTTCAAGGTCACTTGCAACGCCACTTCCTCCGTCTTGTGCGGTTCGCCCTTTGCAAAACGCACATTGATGGGCTTGCTTGCCTTTTGCAGTGGCAAGCCCAACTCCCTTGCTAGTTTGGGACTCATGAAAGAGTGCGTTGCCCCTGTATCAACCAAACATGAGACATCTTTGTCCTTCACTTGGGCCTCAAGAAACAAGAGGCCCGGCCTTGGCTTGAGGCTACTTGCCTTGGCCACAAAACCTCCTTCTAGTATGCGGTCTTCAACACAAGCAAGACTTGCAATGGTACTCACCTTCTTGTCGGGGCACTCCGAATGAAGTGGCCAATCTTGCCACAACCATGGCACCTCTTGGCCTTGGTGTCATCACCTTTGTCTCCCCCTTTCGATGGCTTTCCCCCTTGGTGTTCCTTTTTGTTAGAGGCTCCACCATCCACTTGTCCCTTGTGTTTGTTGCCAAAGCCAAACTTCTTGCGCTCTTTGCCTCGAGCCGCATTCCTATTTGATCCACTTTGTTGAGAGGGGCCACTTGACTTCCTCTCGGGTCCATCAGCCTCAATCCTTTCAACAATCTTGATGATGCCCGCCACATCCTCGGGAAGTTTTGGGAACTTGAACAAGGCATCCACCACCCACTTTTGAAGCCCACCCAAGAAGATGCACTTCTTAGAGAACTCATCCATCTTGGGTGTGGCATTCATTTGGGCATTGAAGTCACGCACATAGGCCTTGAGAGACCCAGTGTGCCTCATTTGCACCAAGTTCATGCCTTCCCTCAACTCCTGATACTCTGGTGTGAAGCGTTCACTCAACAAGTCTTTGGGGAAACCACCGGTGTGAGCGTTGAGCGGTGAGCGGTGAGCGGTGAGCGGTAAAGTTTGAGCGGTGAGAAAAAAATAATTCAAATGTTTATGGCCCTATTACCATGGAATGGGTGGTCTTGAAATTTTAAAATGGTTATTTTTAGGCATAAAAGTACCCAAAACCGTGGATATAGGTCCTTCATGCATTTCTTTGCATGGTAATGAGGTCCTACAATAATCCATAAATATTCAACATTTGTAAGTTTAAGTAGAAGTTAATTAAATTAATGTTTACATCATCATATGTAACAACACGTAATTCGTTATAATGGGAATATATACTGATTTTGGTAATTTGGGAGGCTTCCATTTAGGTCGATTTTGACCTGATTATTTACCAAATCATCAGGTTATTAGTGATAATGATGAATTTTCTCAATATAAAAGACAATAACAGAAAGGAAATTATAATCCAAGCTAAGAAATATGTTCCCCCAAGAGAATTTTTTTTTTTATATGAAAGCACAAATACAATTTATTGGTGTAATTGTAGACCTCCAACAGGTAGGCATTATATTATCTACCAATCACGACGTGGCGAAGAGGAGGTATCACCACTAGAATCTTTTCTAGTGAATACAGGTTCCTCACTACGTGTGTATTTAGAGAATGCAGGCTCGTCTATCTCCATAAGCGCACTACTTCTACGACGCTCCAATGTACATCTCCGTAATAGACGGTGAGTCTCGGACGATAATCGTGCAGGATGAACACGAGAGTTTGCCCCAAAAGACAAAGAGCAATGAGCCTAAGTATTTGACAAGGGACTATTTAGATCGAATCGAGCTAAATAGGCACGGCCATCTACCACGGAGTTGCAAAACACACCTTCACCTTGAGGTGCGGTTGCAACCGAGGTCATCACACCGATTCGATTATGGCGGGTTGCAATACTTGGTTGAGTCTGAATAGGGGGACTGTCTACTACACCGTACTCGTCATTATCCACGTCCTCCTTCGTGTAATCTATAGCCGACGCGTCGTCCGGAGCACAGTAGATCAAGCGTCTCCGCCTTCGTTCCGAAAAAGTTTTCGAGTCCTCACTTGTAATAGAAGCATCTGACACCGTTGAAGGACCAATTACAAGATTTGCTTGCAAAGCACATGATGGAAGTAGAGAGAGCTGACGTCCAACGGCAGCAACCTGGTTTATAAACACACCCACTTTAGAAAGTGAGTCCATGGCACTAAGTGCGATGAAAAAAGTACACAATATAACAACGCATGTAATCACGTATGTCGAGGGGGATTCACCAATCGATCCACAACATATCTCCATCTAAGCAACCGATAAACATAAGGTTCCTAGGGTAAAAATCAGAATAATACCAATGATGAAAGTATTCAAGGCAAATTCTTCCCACTGATTCGGTCCTGATTCCACAAATATGGAAGATTACGGCTGAGGAGCATATACAACTCTGAGTCCTTCGACAGTTCATTATGCGTGGGTCTACGATGGCGCATAGTCTCGTGAAAATTCTCATGACCGTTCAAATGCACAGCAAGACATATGTCGCCTATTCTTTTTAATAACTCGGTCTTTGGCTCTTCCGGACAGGAATGGTTCCACGGAACATTGAAAAGTGTGTTCTTCGTGGGAACCGCAATGCAAGTCTCAGGCTTGGAATCGACAATGAGCAAGTTATCATCATTGAAATTGGCACCCTTCCTTGGATACAACCGACGCCGAGGATATTTTAAGAGAATGGGATTTGTCGTGTCGGGGTACTTCGCGAATGCGTAATTCTTCAATAACAAGTTATCGCATTGGTTGGAAGCCAAGACAAGTCCAGGGGCAGCAGCGTTTGACTTCGAGAACAAAAAGGAGCAGAGTCCATGGACAACCTTAGGATCTAGGGTACTCCAAACGTGGGTGTGGCAAAACAAACTTAGTAAACGAAGGAACCCGGTCAACCCGGGACGACAGTAGACGACCCTTTCGGCGACTAAGGTTGGGACGGTGGAGGAAAACACCGGAGGATTATTGGAATCCGGAAAAGATAGGCACTCCGCAGGCGTTGGGGTTGACACAGAGGCCATCGAACATAGAACCCCGTCCAACTCCAACACCACATTCAACCACTTGGGCTTGGATCGTAAAAGACTGCGGGAGATATGCGTAATGAGTAGCTCGGGCGGGATACGCTGTTTGGGATGTTTGGACAACATCGTGCTGCGGAGAGGAACACGTAACAATAGCAAATGGTATTAAAACAAGAGGGTGTGTACCTTGCAAAATGCTGCAGTATGCAAAGAACTGCCAGCACTGATTTGGTATTGAACCGCGACACCCAGAGGTAACATCAGGTGGTTGGTGGGGATTTTGAAGCAATCGGACGGAACAAGGTATTCAGAAGGGAGGCCTGGAAGAAAAGGACGATGTTTAGGGCCTTGTGATGAGAAGGACGGAGACTCACTCAAGACAAAAAGTGATGTACAAGAAAAGAGTCTCAATTTTAATGAATGATGTTTCAGTAAGTACAACGTTTATAAGTGTACTATGTACAAAAAGCGAAATAGCATCCAATAATTCGGAGACTCCTCATAAACCTACTTGCCGCCATCGTCGCTGGACTCCTGTCAAACAAGGAGCGCCGTCTTTAAGATTACTAAATGCGAAAACTTCAAGTCCAGAGGGAATAGCAAAGCAACTGCCATCGCCAGCAACAATCACAAAGACAAAAAGAAGAAAGGATAGTAACTAACCTCAAGATTTATCGGTGAAGTTCAAAGCGTCTTGATAGCAGCCACGGGAGAGTCACGGGAAGGGACAACCTCTTAATGCTCCCCCACATCCAATCCTACTGCAGTTGTATAACGCCTTCACCAACAACTTTCCCTGTATCGTTGAGAAGGGTTACAAATTTCGTAACCCATTTACTTCTGGGTATTCCGAAGCAATCTTTTAAATGGTCCGGAAAAACAACCTCGGAAGGAACATCCAAGTTGTATGAAATTACAAACAAAGAAGAATTAGTACCAATGAATAAAATCAAGACAAAAATATATTGAGCAAAATTAGTGAGTCCACTACCTCAGAAAAAAGACGCTGAAAATCACCGTCGCCATCGGATTCACTCAATTCCATGATTACCTGAATGCGAGCAATAAACACACAGTCATGAGAAATCACTGGTAAATTCATATACCTACAATCAGAAATGTGTAGGACCATTAAGAAAATTGTATGACCATTTAGCTCGAGTCGAGCTAAATGCGCAGCAAGATATTAGTTCATCAAGCTAGCCTCGAAGTAATTGTATGTCGATGACTATTTAGCTCGAGTCGAGCTAAATGGTCATCGAGCTACAAATGCCTCGGGGTTTGTTGATGAACAAATATCTTGATGCCCATTTAGCTCGACTCGAGCTAAATGGTCATCAAGATTTTTGTTTATCACGCTAACCTCGAAGCATTTTTAAAAGGATGACCATTTAGCTCGACTCGAGCTAAATGGGCATCAAGATAACTGTTCACCAACAAGTCCCGAAGCAAATGTATCTCGTGACCATTTAGCTCGATTCGAGCTAAATGGTCTCCCTTTACATATGCTTGGTGAAGTGATGAAAGCTTGATGCCCATTTAGCTCGAGTTAAATGTCGAGCTAAATGGTCATCAAGCCGCTCACGCCACCTTTGTATCTAGAGGACCATTTAGCTCGAGTCGAGCTAAATGGTCATCAAGTCGCTCATGCTCACCTTTGTATCTAGATGACCATTTAGCTCGAGTCTAGCTAAATGGTCATCAAGTCGCTCACGCTCACCTTTGTATCTAGATGACCATTTAGCTCGACTCGAGCTAAATGGTCTTCCTTTAGAAAGGCTACGGGTTTGTTGGTGAACAAGATTATTTGATGACCATTTAGCTCGACTCGAGCTAAATGGTCTTCCTTTTAGAAAGGCTACGGGTTTGTTGGTGAGCAATTATTTGACGACCATTTAGCTCGACTCGAGCTAAATGGTCTTCTTTAGAAAGGTGGCGGGTTTGTTGGTGAACAGTTATTTCGATGACCATTTAGCTCGACTCGAGCTAAATGGGCATCAAGATAACAGTTTTCCAACAAGCCCCGAAGCAAAATAATGTATCTCGATGACCATTTAGCTCGACTCGAGCTAAATGGTCTCCCTTTAACATATGCTTCGAGTGGAGCGTGATGAACAGTTATGTTGATGTCCATTTAGCTCGAGTCGAGCTAAATGGTCATCAAGCTGTTCACGCTTACCTCAAAGAGTTGTATTTAGATGACCATTTAGCTCGACTCGAGCTAAATGGTCTTCCTTTACAAGTGCTTCGGGGTTAGTTGATGAACAGTTTTCTTGAAGACCATTTAGCTCGACTCGAGCTAAATGGGCATCAAGGAAACAGTTCGTCACGCTCTCCCTGAAGCATGTGAAAAAAGAAGACCATTTAGCTCGAGTCAAGCTAAATGATCCTCCTACAATCATCTCCCAAGAAAACTCGAATAATTCTAGGTGGATGACCATTTAGCTCGAGTCGAGCTAAATGGTCTTCCTATGAATCATCCAAGTACTCGAACTCGTGAACTCAAAGCATTTGGATGTGGATGCCCATTTAGCTCGACTCGAGCTAAATGAACTTGTCCATATTAAATGCATTCGAACTAAGAAACTGCCTCGATATTCGTGCACAGTAATTTCTGAGAATGATTCTTGGGAACTGTGCACAAGTAAAATAGTATATTTGCCTCGATTTCCGTGTACACCTAGTCCGACGAAATCCACTTTGCCATCAAGAATGCACCACGATGAAGCCAACATATGACCAATCAACAACAAATTCTTGTTACACATTGAAATTGAGGTTATTGATCGAACCCACCCTCATGCCGTGCCCGACAGCTGCAATAATTTAACGAAGGCCCTGCGCATCCTCAAAAGCAGCACGCGCATCAACTCCAAAGCTACTAAGAGTCCCAAACCCTAATCAAAATCTACTAAACCGGAAGCACAAATGGGAAACGGAGTATAGGCAAAATGGAGTATAGTGAGACGAAGGGCAGAGGTGCGGAGGTGCGGAGGTGAGGCCAAGGGCAAATGTGTGAAAGTACGAAGGTGCGGAGGAGCGGAGGAGCAGAGGAGCGGAGGAGCAGGATAGTGCGCAATGAGAAAAAAGAGCGAGCAACACCAAGCGGGAAGAGAAATGGCGCCAAAAAAGGCCACTAACGGTCAGAGAATTTTAAGTAAAAGCGATGTGGTTGGAAACTTCGGGAGGAACGGGGAACTTCACAAGGAACGGGGACATCTTGGGAACTTTGGGAGGAACGGGGACACCTTGGGGGAGTAAAAATCAATTGAAGTTAAGTCACCGAGAAATTCGGAATATTTCTAAAAATAGAAACTACATAATTGTAATAAAAAAACCGGATTCGCGAGGAAAGTGGATAACCCAAACTCAAATTAACAAAATAATCACATATTGGGCACTAGAATGTTAACCCCTAAATGCGCCGAATGTCGAAAAACGACATTTTGGATGGAAGGCAGAACTTTGAATAGCCATATCTTCTTCATCCGAGGTCCGTTTTGGATGAAATCACTTGGGTTATGCTCCAAATCAAGTCTAGTTTGTATTGTAAAATTTGCAATAAAGTATGAAATAATGGAATGCACTTTAGTGAAGACAGCTCTTCTATTTTATTGGAACTCCAAGCATGGGGCATGTATTATCATTGCAAGCCAATTATGTGAAATTAAAAATAGTTTTTCATGATTTGCTTTTTCATGGTCATAATCTTTAAGTGATTCTTAACAACTTTGTAGTGACAAGTTTACTGATCATAATGATTTTGCTATTCGATTTGCAACTATGTTTGGTCAACATAAAAAGTGACAAAGTGGATGATATTTGAGGAGCTATATCTCCTTCATCCACCGTTGGATTTCAACTTAATTTTTTGGGATGGCCTATAATTAGAGTCTAGTCTAAGTGATAGAAACCTTAACTAGATCTAAGATGTTTTGAAGATAAGGCATGAAATTTAATGCAAATGATCTAGTTTTCGACTATTTTTCCTTTGTAAAATTTACGGTAGTTTTTACCAAGGCATTCATTTACATGGCTTTTATTTGAGCCAAGAATTTCGAGCAACTAATTTTTGTGGCGAGTCAATGTATTATTAGTAAAGAAATTAGTCAAGTTTACATCAAACCATAAAACCGTAATGAAAAACTCCAAACCCTAGACCATAACTAACTTAACATTTGATATTTTAAAAACCGATAACTCTAATAATAAAACTTTTACGATTGCTGCAAACATTTTTTACCACAATTCATCCGACTACACAAAGAACAAAAGACACTTCTAGTTGTTAAAGAGATAGTGTCATTTGTTATTTGAACCTTTACAAGATTACCTTAAATAGAGTATAGTGAGAAAAACATGAAAATATTTAATTACATGAAACTTATACTTAATAAATGTACAAAGGGAAAACAAATTGCTCTCGTCGTGTACCTTAAATTGATGTAGTCTTGACTCATTTTATTTTATATCATACTAAATTAAGTACGCCGAACTTCGAAGAGTTTCACAGAGCTACGATAGAGTATGAAATGGAGAGTAGAATTATAGAGTAATTATGTGAATCTATTTGCTTTACTTCCATATTTCAATCCTAACAATTGTTAGGTTTATTTTAGTGAATTAGCATGTGAAATGGACGACGCTATTATTTAACATTTGCTAAGCCATTATGCCTAGCGTTTATGCTCAATTTATCAAAATCAACAGGGGATGTGAAGTATTGTAAGATTCGTATTTACTAAAATACGTGTAATATTAAGACATTAATACTTTGTACATTAAAACAATTATAGTAAATAAAATATTGAATTTATTTAAATGTCATTCTATAAAAGTAGTTTCTACTTAAGTAGGTGTGGTATATTAAGTATGATGTTCAATTATGTTGGATGTGGTATTCTTCAAATGGATATTATGAACGTCATATTCAATATATTTATGTGAGATACTTTTTTATAAGTATTTAGATAGAGAATAAGTTGAGGAATTATAAGTTTATTACTTACTATTTGTAAGTGTGGTTTTTCCATATATGATATTTAAAGTATAATATTATTGATTTAGAATTAAGTCTTGTTAAAATTTAGTGAGTAAATATATTTTACATGTTTAGTATTCTATGTGAGATATTCAAACATAGTAATATTTAGTTTTACTTCAATTCTTAAGTATTCTATGTGAGATATTTAAACATAATAATATTTAGTTTTACTTCAATTCTTATGCTAAGATGAATGTTGTATTATGGTATTATTAACCTATTTTCAAAATTTAGAATGTATCCGCATTTACGCTTTCTTCCATAAAGTTGCTATCTAACTTTTATCTTTACTTTTCAATTCTAAATCTTTAACTTCAAAAATAATCAACCTTTAATCCTAAACACTTAACCCTATAACCAAAACCTTAATTCCTAAACTTTATAGCCTAAATTCTATACATTAAACCCTATACTAAACCCTTAACCCTAAACACTTAACCTTGAATCATAACTACTACACTGTAAAATATTTTAAACTTGGTAGTTACTTTGAACTCTAATCCGTAATTATGGAAAAGTATCGAAAAACACAAATTTTAGAATTCGTCCACAAACACTAGATAATTTTTGAGGAAAACTAGTTAAAGGTATTTTTTTGTATTACGTAAATTTTTCTAAGAATACAAACATTAAATTGTTTTACAGAATAAAGAATAAAAACCATATGTAAAAAAAATAAAATTAGACAATGTTAAATAAAAATTTATCATTTATTAAACTAGATTAAAACTAATATGAGGTAAGGCGTTTAGCAATTGAACCTTATGATTGAAGTTATATACTATTTCTGAACATAATTCTTATGCCTACAACTAATACAAAACAAACTAAAGTCACAAGATTTTAGACAAAAATATATAACCAAAAGTTTAATGCCAAGATTATTCTTTACAACACAATAGTAAGAGGAAGTCATCTCCACATACATTGTGAAAGCATTTACTAAACTAGACGGGGTAGGTTGATTTGCCACCAAAGAACATGTAAGACGTGTACATATTAATGAGAACCAGAACTTCCGTAATCGATAAAAAACAATGTCGTTTTCAGCCTAATAGTCTCTTGACCAATTCTCTGCATGATCTTTGAAACCAGCTTCTACGATCACAATTGTTAATAAGTTCCTCCTGCGTATCGCCTCATGATCAAGTCATTTTGTACTCTCGCATTGATCTACAGCAATTCTTTATCAAATTTGTTGGTGAAGGCATCACACCACTGCAGTAGCATTGGATGTGGGGGAGCATGAAGAGGTTGTCCCTTCCCGTGACTCTCCCGTGGCTGCTATCAAGACGCCTAAGACTTCACCGCTAAATCCTGAGGTTAGTTACTATCCTTTCCTTCCCTTTGTCATTGTGATCATTGCAGGTGATGGCAGTTGCTCTGCTATTTCCTCAGGTCTTGAAGTTTTCGCATTTAGTAATCTTAAAGGCGGCGCTCCTTATTTGACAGGAGTCCGGCACCGATGGCGGCGAGTAGGTTGACGAGTAGTCTCCGAATTATTGGAAGTTGTTCAACTAATTTTATAGAATGACATTTAAATAAATTCAATATTTTATTTACTATAATTGTTTTAATGTACAAAGTATTAATGTCTTAATATTACACGTATTTTAGTAAATACGAATCTTACAATACTTCACATCCCCTGTTGATTTTGATAAATTGAGCATAAACGCTAGGCATAATGGCTTAGCAAATGTTAAATAATAGCGTCGTCCATTTCACATGCTAATTCACTAAAATAAACCTAACAATTGTTAGGATTGAAATATGGAAGTAAAGCAAATAGATTCACATAATTACTCTATAATTCTACTCTCCATTTCATACTCTATCGTAGCTCTATGAAACTCTTCGGAAGTTCGGCGTACTTAATTTAGTATGATATAAAATAAAATGAGTCAAGACTACATCAATTTAAGGTACACGACGAGAGCAATTTGTTTTCCTTTGTACATTTATTAAGTATAAGTTTCATGTAATTAAATATTTTCATGTTTTTCTCACTATACTCTATTTAAGGTAATCTTGTAAAGGTTCAAATAACAAATGACACTATCTCTTTAACAACTAGAAGTGTCTTTTGTTCTTTGTGTAGTCGGATGAATTGTGGTAAAAAATGTTTGCAGCAATCGTAAAGTTTTATTATTAGAGTTATCGGTTTTTAAAATATCAAATGTTAAGTTAGTTATGGTCTAGGGTTTGGAGTTTTTCATTACGGTTTTATGGTTTGATGTAAACTTGACTAATTTCTTTACTAATAATACATTGACTCGCCACAAAAATTAGTTGCTCGAAATTCTTGGCTCAAATAAAAGCCATGTAAATGAATGCCTTGGTAAAAACTACCGTAAATTTTACAAAGGAAAAATAGTCGAAAACTAGATCATTTGCATTAAATTTCATGCCTTATCTTCAAAACATCTTAGATCTAGTTAAGGTTTCTATCACTTAGACTAGACTCTAATTATAGGCCATCCCAAAAAATTAAGTTGAAATCCAACGGTGGATGAAGGAGATATAGCTCCTCAAATATCATCCACTTTGTCACTTTTTATGTTGACCAAACATAGTTGCAAATCGAATAGCAAAATCATTATGATCGATAAACTTGTCACTACAAAGTTGTTAAGAATCACTTAAAGATTATGACCATGAAAAAGCAAATCATGAAAAACTATTTTTAATTTCACATAATTGGCTTGCAATGATAATACATGCCCCATGCTTGGAGTTCCAATAAAATAGAAGAGTCAGTCTTCACTAAAGTGCATTCCATTATTTCATACTTTATTGCAAATTTTACAATACAAACTAGACTTGATTTGGAGCATAACCCAAGTGATTTCATCCAAAACGGACCTCGGATGAAGAAGATATGGCTATTCAAAGTTCTGCCTTCCATCCAAAATGTCGTTTTTCGACATTCGGCGCATTTAGGGGTTAACATTCTAGTGCCCAATATGTGATTATTTTGTTAATTTGAGTTTGGGTTATCCACTTTCCTCGCGAATCCGGTTTTTTTATTACAATTATGTAGTTTCTATTTTTAGAAATATTCCGAATTTCTCGGTGACTTAACTTCAATTGATTTTTACTCCCCCAAGGTGTCCCCGTTCCTCCCAAAGTTCCCAAGATGTCCCCGTTCCTTGTGAAGTTCCCCGTTCCTCCCGAAGTTTCCAACCACATCGCTTTTACTTAAAATTCTCTGACCGTTAGTGGCCTTTTTTGGCGCCATTTCTCTTCCCGCTTGGTGTTGCTCGCTCTTTTTTCTCATTGCGCACTATCCTGCTCCTCCGCTCCTCTGCTGCTCCGCTCCTCTGCTCCTCCGCTCCTCCGCACCTTCGTACTTTCACACATTTGCCCTTGGCCTCACCTCCGCACCTCCGCACCTCTGCCCTTCGTCTCACTATACTCCATTTTGCCTATACTCCGTTTCCCATTTGTGCTTCCGGTTTAGTAGATTTTGATTAGGGTTTGGGACTCTTAGTAGCTTTGGAGTTGATGCGCGTGCTGCTTTTGAGGATGCGCAGGGCCTTCGTTAAATTATTGCAGCTGTCGGGCACGGCATGAGGGTGAGTTCGATCAATAACCTCAATTTCAATGTGTAACAAGAATTTGTTGTTGATTGGTCATATGTTGGCTTCATCGTGGTGCATTCTTGATGGCAAAGTGGATTTCGTCGGACTAGGTGTACACGGAAATCGAGGCAAATATACTATTTTACTTGTGCACAGTTCCCAAGAATCATTCTCAGAAATTACTGTGCACGAATATCGAGGCGCTTAGTTCGAATGCATTTAATATGGACAAGTTCATTTAGCTCGAGTCGAGCTAAATGGGCATCCACATCCAAATGCTTTGAGTTCACGAGTTCGAGTACTTGGATGATTCATAGGAAGACCATTTAGCTCGACTCGAGCTAAATGGTCATCCACCTAGAATTATTCGAGTTTTCTTGGGAGATGATTGTAGGAGGATCATTTAGCTTGACTCGAGCTAAATGGTCTTCTTTTTTTTTCATGCTTCGGGAGAGCGTGATTTAATCAAGTTTTCCTTGATGCCCATTTAGCTCGAGTCGAGCTAAATGGTCTTCAAGAAAACTGTTCATCAACTAACCCCGAAGCACTTGTAAAGGAAGACCATTTAGCTCGAGTCGAGCTAAATGGTCATCTAAATACAACTCTTTGAGGTAAGCGTGAACAGAGCTTGATGACCATTTAGCTCGACTCGAGCTAAATGGACATCAACATAATCGCTCATCACGCTCAACTCAAGCATATGTTAAAGGGAGACCATTTAGCTCGAGTCGAGCTAAATGGTCATCGAGATACATTATTTTGCTTCGGGGCTTGTTGGAAAATCATTATCTTGATGCCCATTTAGCTCGAGTCGAGCTAAATGGTCATCATCGAATAATGTTCACCAACAAACCCGTAGCCTTTCTAAAAAGAAGACCATTTAGCTCGAGTCGAGCTAAATGGTCGTCGAAATAACTGTTCACCAACAAACCCGTAGCCTTTCTAAAAGGAAGACCATTTAGCTCGAGTCGAGCTAAATGGTCATCGAAATAACTGTTCACCAACAAACCCGTAGCCTTTCTAAAAGGAAGACCATTTAGCTCGAGTCGAGCTAAATGGTCATCTAGATACAAAGGTGAGCGTGAACAGCTTGATGACCATTTAGCTAGACTCGAGCTAAATGGTCATCTAGATACAAAGGTGAGCATGAACAGCTTGATGACCATTTAGCTCGACTCGAGCTAAATGGTCCTCTAGATACAAAGGTGAGCGTGAACAGCTTGATGACCATTTAGCTCGACATTTAACTCGAGCTAAATGGGCATCAAGCTTTCATCACGCTCAGCTCGAAGCATATGTAAAAGGGAGACCATTTAGCTCGAATCGAGCTAAATGGTCACGAGATACATTTGCTTCGGGACTTGTTGGTGAACAGTTATCTTGATGCCCATTTAGCTCGAGTCGAGCTAAATGGTCATCCTTTTAAAAATGCTTCGAGGTTAGCGTGATAAACAAAAATCTTGATGACCATTTAGCTCGAGTCGAGCTAAATGGGCATCAAGATATTTGTTCATCAACAAACCCCGAGGCATTTGTAGCTCGATGACCATTTAGCTCGACTCGAGCTAAATAGTCATCGACATACAATTACTTCGAGGCTAGCTTGATGAACTAATATCTTGCTGCGCATTTAGCTCGACTCGAGCTAAATGGTCATACAATTTTCTTAATGGTCCTACACATTTCTGATTGTAGGTATATGAATTTACCAGTGATTTCTCATGACTGTGTGTTTATTGCTCGCATTCAGGTAATCATGGAATTGAGTGAATCCGATGGCGACGGTGATTTTCAGCGTCTTTTTTCTGAGGTAGTGGACTCACTAATTTTGCTCAATATATTTTTGTCTTGATTTTATTCATTGGTACTAATTCTTCTTTGTTTGTAATTTCATACAACTTGGATGTTCCTTCCGAGGTTGTTTTTCCGGACCATTTAAAAGATTGCTTCGGAATACCCAGAAGTAAATGGGTTACGAAATTTGTAACCCTTCTCAACGATACAGGGAAAGTTGTTGGTGAAGGCATTTGTCAAGACTCTGGATGCTGATAGAATGTTACAGAGTAATGACGAGCCTATTTGTGAAGATCAAGTAGTTGTGCAGATCGTGAAGTGCTTGAATTTTGACTTCGTACTTGCTGAGACCATATATGGAACTAGGAGTTGGAAGCTTAGCCATGCTATCCATGAGGGTTGATCACTGCTTCATTATTTACGAGTTGATCAATTTAACGTCGCTGTTTATGCCCGCAATCATCCAAAGAGAAAGGTGGTGCGACCGTATGAGTTGGGACAACGGAACTCACGACTCTTAAGGACCAAGAGAGAAGAGAAGCTCCTGACGTTAGATTTAGTCAACTTGGTTGCAAGCAAGATTTGCTGCAGCAAGAACTGTTGCCAATCTGTTGACAAAATTATGGCTCTCCAAAACCAGATGTACGAGGCGTCGGGTTTTAAATTTAAGTCACACTTCAAGATAGATTTTCATAATTGTTTTCATGAGGCACGAGACGACACGATGATGGTAACCACTGAAGGCATCGACGTTTGCGCGCGTGCATGGCACCATATAAGTGGAGTTCCGATTTTAACATTCTACACGAGGAAGGCAGAAGCTACAGCTGGACTACGTGCTCGCCACCATGGCAATGTTGGACAAAAGAAACCACAATTGTATGTTAAGCAAGTTGTAGCTACTCTGAAGACTTTCATTGACAATGCTGCTGATCATATGCCTCACAGGACGAAGATGTTGACATCTGGTGAAAAGGTTGTGTCACAGTCCTTGCCGTCGTCCTTCAGATGGAAGGATGCCATACCTGGTATTAATGACATCAATGAGAGGTTGGGCTTGAAGTCTGTTTCTCAGAGCACACTTAGCAGGATTAGTAGGTCAAAAGTTTCTAAGCATTCCAAGAAGGCGCCGGGGGACAACTTTGCTCGTTGCTCAACGTCTGACAGGATGGAGACAATGATCAAGTCAATGGTCCATGATTCATGTGAGAAGAATATGTGGATCAAGAAGCTGGAGGAGCATTTGCACCATCAAAAAACGCATCGTGAGTATTATTACTGAAATCGTTCTCTTTCTATTCAGAAGCCGAGAGATGTACTTTGTATAATACATGACAAAATGAATCATGCAAAGACCGCGTGTCATGTATTTTCACATAAAACAATGGAAATGATGCATTTATGAAGCTTCCAATTCTTTGTGGTATGCATGATTGCATAGGCATAGCGATGTCCGGTATGCTCATTATGGGCTTGATATTTATCCAAGTGATTGCAATCACACTGTTGGATCAATATTAAAGCTTTTACGAGATCTAGAAAGTGTTCCGATCTCGTATTCGAAATCATTATTCGCAAATTCGGGGTCGCTCCCTTTATTTGAAGCTGTATTGTTTGGAAAAGAAGGGTGTTTAAACTCTCTTCTTCCTGAAAGTGAAGTTTCTGGGGTGGCGGAGCCTCTACCTCCTGTCCTGCATGTGCAAGTGGACAACACAACTTCTGACAACAAGAATAAATTTATGTTTTGCTTTTGGTCTCTTTTGTGTGTTCCGTGAAGTGTATGTCAGTTTTTTGTTAGTTGGACATACCCACGAAGATATTGACGCCCTCTATGGAGGTTGGAGTATAAATCTCAAAGAGAATGACTTTCTCACACTTTCTCAGATGATGAAGTCATTTATGGATGCAGATTCTTTGCCGGTTATTCCTCATTTGATAGAGGAAACACCTGACTTCAAGGGTTATATCAAAGACTACATTCGAAGACTTTCAAATGGACATTTGAGGACACTCACATTCCGGAATGGGTTCATGCTGATGCTATTTTTATGTCATGGAAATCAAGTGCAAAACTTGGCTCTCGGCGTCCGATTATTTCATTATCGAAGCGTCAAATCGACATCATCAAACAAAGTATTGAGCGGTTCGACGGTGGAGTGGAGTAACCTGACATCCCTAGTTTATTTGGGCATGCCAATTTAGCTCTAGTCGAGCTAAATGACCTCAGTGCAATTTGAGCTATCAATTTATCGTGTCGTGACTTTTTGCCAATAGAATCATCTTAGAAATGCACGTAGAAGTCCTATCTCTTATCTTTGCTAGCGGTTGATATCCGTAGTTAAGTATTGGTAGAATCGTTGTGCCTTAAAGGTCAACGATTCAAGTGTTTGTATTTTTTCGGAGTTGATTGTCGATTCCCAGTTTAATTGAGTTTATCGTTTTATTGTGCTCTTTTTGCAAATTGCTGTCGGAATGCATTTTGCGTTTGCTACTTTCATCATCTTATGTTTTCTTTTTAGCTCTACAACACGCGCTTTTAGCTCGATACATATGTTGGAATTTAGGTCGATTGGTTTTTGAGAGTTTGAATATTACCATTATAACGAATTACGTGTTTAACCCGTACAATTCAAAGCATATATTAGCCTCGTTCACTCTCAAATACAAAACTTTAACCAAAATCGGGGAGGGCCCATTAGGATATCAAAAAATTTACTATAATTATTATAATATGTATAGTATCATTAGGGCTGACGTCATCAATTTCCTATGGCACTAATAAAAATTATATGTAAATTTTTTTTCTGTATTTATAATGTGAAATTTATAAATTCAAGTCGTCTTTCCGTATCTCCTTGTAAGGTGTACAAAAAGACATTCACGTGGCATTGTAGTGGTCCGAGTTCGATTCTCCTCGGTGTCGTTTGAGCGTTGCAGTGCGTCGTAAGGCAGCTATCCTGAGCTATACAAACAGTGAACTAGAGCCCCTACCAACATTGGCTAGACTCAATCACTTCAATTGAAAATAAAGAAACGTTCTGAAACTTTTAGTTTGCATTGAGTTTAGAACTTGAACATTTAGATATAAATTAAGAAAGCGTTAAACTTTCATGAGTAATAGGTAAACATCATATATAAATATGAAAACGTATAATAAAACCACATGTATGACCGATGCCGTAGGACTATATCCCTACGTAGTCCAAACCAAACCAGGAAAATAAAAACTACTAAGAAGTTGATGGTGAACGACCATTAAAGTGATGGTCAAACTGATCAGCCTCATCGTCTATAAACGCAAGCACTCTCGAGCTAAAGCGTCGACGTCTACTACTGTCCGATAAGACGGGAGAAGGGGCAGCCACAAATTCCTGAGCTATCTGCTCCGCATAAGATGGTAGGGTGAAAGTTTGCGAAGGACTGTTGTAGAGACTAGCGTCGCCAATCAAGCGTCGATTGGAACCTGCGATCCTAAAAGTACAGAAAAAGTCAATACCAATAAATTATTAGCAAGTGAAGGTAACAATAGAAGGGGAAAAAGTAAGATATAAGTACGCACAAAATGTTGGGCGTTGCTTCTTCTGAAGCGGTTCAGAAGTGTCGCTGTCGTAGTCATAAACTGGATCCGAATCGCCGCTTTCTTCCTCGAAAGCAGTACCATCCACGTATGCCGATAGAAGTCCATCAAATATCTCTTCATCTGCTTCAACAGCAATGAGATGACGGTTCGATCGCGCGCACGCAATCACAGAAGCACCTACATACCAGAAATCAACATCAGAACTACAACATTGAATGAGTTAAATGAGAGTTCGTATAAGCAACAACTAACCTGTACTAGGGCTCCAGTCAAAGACGATTCCCCGCTCGTCGGTGAGAGAATCAATGAAACATTGGATGAAGGAGGGGTCCTTCTCTCGCGAGCCACGCCACGGAGTACCATCTTCCTTCTTACGAATGGAGTCATTGCTCGCAAAATTAAAAACATGATCCTCCTCGTCGGGAAGAATCGGCACACCTGCGTACTCTTTCGCAACCTGTCGTATGGAGAATCTGGTGGCAAAAGACTTCCGAACAAATACCTTTATGTGGAAGTTGTGAGTCTGCAAAATTCAATTCATGAGAGTGATTTAAAAAAGCATTGTAAATAATGATGAATGATGATCTGAATGCAGTATGAAGACCATACCGTTTTCACGTGGGGGTTCGTCGAGGCCATTGGCATGGGATTATATCCCCACCAATCTCGCACCATTCGGAATTCGAAAGCCTTTGACTCGGCATCCAGAGCTTTCTCGACTCGACGGTCCTTGGGATGCATAACAAGTATCGCACCCTCATCTGTCAAGTTGTAGAAAGCAAAAAAGAACACACTCTCGAAGTAGCTTTTCTCTCGCTTGTTCCATGAAGGGATTTCGACGGGCGACACGTCAGGCACGGGTAAGTTCTCGGGAACGTCTGCATAGAGGAGATCAATGCCGGGATGCGGGTGTTTCGTACCCATCTCCTTACATGGGTACTTCCTGTCCTTGCCAATCTTTAGAAACCACAAAAACTTACACATGTTATAAGCGATGAGTTCCCATCAGAACTTAGGCATGAATCGCATGTAATAAAAAATTTAAGATTCAATACCTTTCTGATGTGGTTGATGATGTCCATGACTTGTGTGTCCCAATCTTTTGTTTCATGAGCTGCCCTTTGAACAGAAGCTCCGATGTCACCCTTTTCCAAGTACATTGGAAGAGAAATAGTAATCTCTGAAGACAAACACTCACCAACATGCTTCGGTTCAAGAAATGGGAGTGAAGCAAACTTCTTTCCGGAGTTGTGGTCGGCTGTGACAGATTGAGGAGGGGACCCTGCATTTGTAAGAGCGCCTGCAGAAAGCTGAGTCAGTTGTCGACCGCGTCTACTTGCATTGTTGGTTGCTCCTTCTGATGCCTGAGTCAAATCAGCTTCTTCGGACCTTGAATGTCTTCAGCCGAGGGGAGCCATTTCTTGGATTCTTCCTGAAGATCAACTACAGGCTCCGCTACACCGTTGCGTCGTTTTTTGTTGGCACGACGTTTGAGCGGTTGAGCAGAAGGAGGTGAAGAGAGAGGGGCAGGTGCGGCTGGCAATATTGAGAGGTCCTCATCGTCGTCATCGTTGTCTATCTCCATAGGTGCGGTGCCAGCAGCGCTTGTACGGAGGTTTCGAATCAGATGCTTCTCCTCCTTATGAACGTAGTTATCCTGGCACTCTAGAAACCAACCACCAGTCAGTAACTGTATTGTGGAAAACCGTTTCTGTTGATCACCAGAGAAGAAGGTGGAGGGATCGTTGGACACGGAAACGTCATCGAACTCGACCGGAATGGCCCAAGAAGCTAGTGCTCCTTTCGCAAGAAGCTCTTGTTTCAAATACCTACATTCACGAGAATAAATTAGAATGACATAATTGAATGTTTTTAAAAAAATATGTGACATCGAAAAGATGGTCGAAATACATACCGGAATAAAAGACGTTTTATTGTAAGTTTGCCACCACCAATCTTTTGAAGATCGGAGCCTTTCATGAACCTCGGGCTAGCATCAAGAGAAAGGTAGTTCCCAAACGCCTTCTCCCATAAAAGCAACCTCCACTTCTCAACGTACGCGGATGGTTTTAAGACGGAATCATTCCATTGAATGTTGAGATTGTCATTCTCGACTAGTTTCAGCAATTCAGATGAAAGGGATTGCTCTAGCTGGAAAAGAAGAAATTATGTTAGAATGAATAATATTGTAACGACAATATTAACCAAAAACGGGAAAATCCTTTAAGTTACCTGAGCCCAAAGAGATGCGCGATGTAGGAAAGCAAGCAATGTTTTATCTTTCATTGGACGTTCTTCTGGAAAATGCACAGATCGACGAACTTCAGATGATGAGTTCCACCATTGTAGCCACTTTCCCTTGAAATCGAAGTGAACGTTTGTGGTCGCTACCATTTGCAAACGATCAATCGTCATATCCGGTTTACGTTATTCTTTGTAGTGAGTAAATAATCACGTGAAGGAGAATGACAAATTTCAATTGTGATATAGGACTAAAAGACCATTACGCTAATATTGTAATCGAGTAGAAAGCGAAGTAAACCTCTTTTGGGAATACTTTCCCAAGTTTGTTGTTGGCGACAGCGACCATTTTGTCAAAATTCTTGCCACGAATCGATTTAATTTCTGATTTGATGGCGTTATCCATGGCACTCCAGGACTCCGCCCCGTTTGTTTATCCTTAGGGACACCGGGCGTAGTAAGATGCTTCCGCCTCGTCCGATGCTTTCGCTAACCTCCTCTGTATAAAATTTCAGAAGTAGTTAGAAGGTGCGAAGACCCAAACAAAAACAAATACGACAAAGCACATGAAAATCAACCTACCGCATACAAGAATTTGACGAAAACGTCAAGTGTAACCGGATACCAAGTTTCTTTTTTGGCTTTAGCGTTTTTGCAGATTCTGTAATCCTCGGGGGAGATAAGGTCCTTGAAGTCCTCGAGTTTCAATTTTCCAAATTTTCTCATGCGTTGTAATTTTGCGCACAGACCGTCTTCGACATGGTCATGCTCGGTAGACCTACAAAGCGGAATCAGAATTTAGAAATAGCGAAGTGAAAGTATAGAAATGAAGTTATTCGAATGAATGATGCAAGTACTTACCAATTTATGTCGTTCATGGCGTCTAAAAGGAGATTGCTCTCTCCACGGGCATCGAACGATGCGGTCGATCGAGATATACCAAGATGGATCCATCTTGTGGTACCTTTCAATGCGACGCATCCAGGCGATCGCACGGTGGTTACCTTCGTGCACATAATAATACTTGCCATCGAGATGTTGGAGATCGGGATCGACTCGAGCATCGCCTCGAACTCGTCATTTGCAGCTTTCCAGAGAGGATTCGACCACACTGCATCATCGGCACCAACCGTTTTCTCTCTCTCCCTTTCCTATCAAAGGGAGAAACGTACATCACCCGATCCCCTTCCCGATAGCCTTTGCTGAACTCGTTCTCCAGCTTCCTCACGTCTTGTTCCGATATAGGACGAACCTTAGGATAACACACGAGACGACACAAAGGAATTAGCATGCGAGACTTTTTAACAGGTTTGAATCGAAACCTGTTAATGATCGCAATGGAGTCACTTTTGTGAATCATTCTCATTTCATTTGCACTCCAATCGGGATCTTTATCTTGAAGATGAGTTGGCATATGGACGATTCCAACATTGACACTCCCAGGCAACGGAGTGTCTTCATCTTCGGAAATAGTGTCCAGTCCATCATGTTCTTGCAACGCTTGAGGATGACGGCGAATTTCAGAAGGACACTCTTCCGGGACTCCACCGCAAAGGTTACCATCATTTGGGAGAGATTCACGATCGTGTTCATCTCTAACGCACGAGAGAGCTCGTGCAGAAGGAGGAAGAGGCGGGGTGGTATTGTCATCTTCATCGGTATGGACTTGAGCTATGTTCATCTGGCATTATAGAAACCAAGTACAACACAACACGCAAAAATATAAGAATGTGTCAAGTTAACAAAGCGACAAGATATAATAAACACAACGACTTTATAATTAAGTTCATGATAAAGTCATAAAATCATCTGACAATACAATTAAGTTGAGCGCAATTTTGCGGCAAGACGGGGAGAGCGTCTTGGGGTAACTCTTGCTAATGCATTTGCGTGAGTACGTCTAGCTTTGGCCTCATTTTGGTTACTTTGCATGTTAACCGCTCGTGCAACCCGATCAACGTCAACACGTGAAGTGAGGCGGACAGGGGAGGACGGAGGAGGAGTTTCGGGTACAGAAGACAAAGGTATCACTAAACGACGAGACTCTACTACAGCCATGACATGATCTCTTAGAGTTGACAAATCGCTCTCAGCATCAGATTCTTCCTCACGATGAACTTTCTGTCGCTTCAACGGATCCTGCAAAACCTCAAAAAATCAAAGGTAAGTAATATCCCAGTAAGCAAACACCAATATTCAACATTAACTTTCATATACCAAGTAGTTATATGTAATGGAACAATGAGTATGAAATTCCAAACTAGAAAAATAAAATGATGGCAACACTTGAACCAAGCAAACCAGGAACAACGCTCCACTTCAACCCCAAAAACAAAAAACAAAGCACTACATCCACAAAACAGCATGACAAAAAGAGGAGGAACACGGCCACCAACTCGTGCATTTCAAACTAAAAATGAACACAGAGGCAGGCGCCCTCCCTTCTTTCATCACGCGAGGTCGGGCAAAAGACTCCACTTCGATGCCAGGGTGCCATGCAAGGCTCACCCAGCCCACTCAAATTACGATGTGAGTGCTCCCCTGTGATCAACACACTCAAAACCAGGACCAACACCGATAAAAATGACCACCACGAGGACGAACAGACGATGCGAATGGCCACCACGATGACGAGTATGCTGATCACACGGGGCCCCAAGCCACCGTCGTGGTGTCACTTGTGTTCCCATGTCGGTCGCATGTGGCTCCCCTTCGAGCATCACCATCAAAAGCAGGATCAACAACAATAAACATGGCCAACACGAGGACGAGTAGACGATGAACATGGCCACCAGGAGGGCCTCAGTTCCACGAAGATAGCGAACAGCATGACAACAAGAGGAGGAACACGGCCACCAACTCGTGCATTTCAAACTCAAAATGAACACAGAGGCAGCGCCCCCCCAGCCTTTCGTCACCGCGAGGTCGGCAGCAAAGACTCACTTCGATGCCAGGGGTGCCATGCAAGGCTCACCCAGCCCACTCAAATTACGATGTGAGTGCTCCCCTGTGATCAACACACTCAAAACCAGGACCAACACCGATAAAAATGACCACCACGAGGACGAACAGACGATGCGAATGGCCACCACGATGACGAGCATGCTGATCACACGGGGCCCCAAGCCACCCTCGTGGTGTCACTTGTGTTCCCATGTCAGTGCAGTCAGGGCTCCCCTTCGAGCATCACCATCAAAAGCAGGATCAACAACAATAAACATGGCCAACACGAGGACGAGTAGACGATGAACATGGCCACCAGGAGGGCCTCAGTTCCACGAAGATAGCGAACAGCATGACAACAAGAGGAGGAACACGGCCACCAACTCGTGCATTTCAAACTAAAAATGAACACAGGCGGCGCCCCCCCCCTTTCGTCACGCGCGAGGTCGGGCAAAAAGACTCCACTTCGATGCCAGGGTGCCATGCAAGGCTCACCCAGCCCACTCAAATTACGATGTGAGTGCTCCCCTGTGATCAACACACTCAAAACCAGGACCAACACCGATAAAAATGACCACCACGAGGACGAACAGACGATGCGAATGGCCACCACGATGACGAGCATGCTGATCACACGGGGCCCCAAGCCACCCTCGTGGTGTCACTTGTGTTCCCATGTCGGTCTGATGCATGGCTCCCCTTCGAGCATCACCATCAAAAGCGGGATCAACAACAATAAACATGGCCAACACGAGGACGAGTAGACGATGAACATGGCCACCAGGAGGGCCTCAGTTCCACGAAGATAGCGAACAGCATGACAAAAAGAGGAGGAACACGGCCACCAACTCGTGCATTTCAAACTCAAAATGAACACAGAGGCAGCGCCCCCCCAGCCTTTCGTCACCGCGAGGCTGGCAGGCAGCTCTCCACTTCGATGCCAGGGTGCCATGCAAGGCTCACCCAGCCCACTCAAATTACGATGTGAGTGCTCCCCTGTGATCAACACACTCAAAACCAGGACCAACACCGATAAAAATGACCACCACGAGGACGAACAGATGATGCGAATGGCCACCACGATGACGAGCATGCTGATCACACGGGGCCCCAAGCCACCCTGGTGGTCTCACTTGTGTTCCCATGTCAGTGCAGACAGGGCTCCCTTTCGAGCATCACCATCAAAAGCAGGATCAACAACAATAAACATGGCCACACGAGGACGAGTAGACGATGAACATGGCCACCAGGAGGGCCTCAGTTCCACGAAGATAGCGAACAGCATGACAAAAAGAGGAGGAACACGGCCACCAACTCGTGCATTTCAAACTCAAAATGAACACAGAGGCAGCGCCCCCCCAGCCTTTCGTCACCGCGAGGCTGGCAGGCAGCACTCCACTTCGATGCCAGGGTGCCATGCAAGGCTCACCCAGCCCACTCAAATTACGATGTGAGTGCTCCCCTGTGATCAACACACTCAAAACCAGGACCAACACCGATAAAAATGACCACCACGAGGACGAATGCACGATGCGAATGGCCACCACGATGACGAGCATGTCGATCACACGGGGCCCCAAGCCACCGTCGTCTTTGTCACTTGTGTTCCCATGTCAGTGCAGACAGGGCTCCCCTTCGAGCATCACCATCAAAAGCAGGATCAACAACAATAAACATGGCCAACACGAGGACGAGTAGACGATGAACATGGCCACCAGGAGGGCCTCAGTTCCACGAAGATAGCGAACAGCATGACAACAAGAGGAGGAACACGGCCACCAACTCGTGCATTTCAAACTCAAAATGAACACAGGCGCGCCCCCCTTTTCGTCATCGCGAGGTCGGGTAAGCAAAGACTCACTTCGATGCCAGGTGCCATGCAAGGCTCACCCACCCACTCAAATTACGATGTGAGTGCTCCCCTGTGATCAACACACTCAAAACCAGGACCAACACCGATAAGAATGACCACCACGAGGACGAACAGATGATGCGAATGGCCACCACGATGACGAGCATGCTGATCACACGGGGCCCCAAGCCACCCTCGTGGTGTCACTTGTGTTCCCATGTCAGTGCAGACAGGGCTCCCCTTCGAGCATCACCATCAAAAGCAGGATCAACAACAATAAACATGGCCAACACGAGGACGAGTAGACGATGAACATGGCCACCAGGAGGGCCTCAGTTCCACGAAGATAGCGAACAGCATGACAAAAAGAGGAGGAACACGGCCACCAACTCGTGCATTTCAAACTCAAAATGAACACAGAGGCAGCGCCCCCGACCTTTCGTCATCATCGAGGTCGGGCAAGCAAAGACTCCACTTCGATGCCGTGGTGCCATGCAAGGCTCACCCACCCCACTCAAATTACGATGTGAGTGCTCCCCTGTGATCAACTCACTCAAAACCAGGACCAACACCGATAAAAATGACCACCACGAGGACGAACAGATGATGCGAATGGCCACCACGATGACGAGCATGCTGATCACACGGGGCCCCAAGCCACCCTCGTGGTGTCACTTGTGTTCCCATGTCAGTGCAGACAGGGCTCCCCTTCGAGCATCACCATCAAAAGCAGGATCAACAACAATAAACATGGCCAACACGAGGACGAGTAGACGATGAACATGGCCACCAGGAGGGCCTCAGTTCCACGAAGATAGCGAACAGCATGACAACAAGAGGAGGAACACGGCCACCAACTCGTGCATTTCAAACTCAAAATGAACACAGAGGCAGCGCCCCCCCAGCCTTTCGTCACCGCGAGGCTGGCAGGCAGCACTCCACTTCGATGCCAGGGTGCCATGCAAGGCTCACCCAGCCCACTCAAATTACGATGTGAGTGCTCCCCTGTGATCAACACACTCAAAACCAGGACCAACACCGATAAAAATGACCACCACGAGGACGAACAGACGATGCGAATGGCCACCACGATGACGAGCATGCTGATCACACGGGGCCCCAAGCCACCCTCGTGGTGTCACTTGTGTTCCCATGTCGGTCACGATGGGGCTCCCCTTCGAGCATCACCATCAAAAGCAGGATCAACAACAATAAACATGGCCAACACGAGGACGAGTAGACGATGAACATGGCCACCAGGAGGGCCTCAGTTCCACGAAGATAGCGAACAGCATGACAAAAAGAGGAGAAACACGGCCACCAACTCGTGCATTTCAAACTCAAAATGAACACAGAGGCAGCGCCCCCCCAGCCTTTCGTCACCGCGAGGCTGGCAGGCAGCACTCCACTTCGATGCCAGGGTGCCATGCAAGGCTCACCCAGCCCACTCAAATTACGATGTGAGTGCTCCCCTGTGATCAACACACTCAAAACCAGGACCAACACCGATAAAAATGACCACCACGAGGACGAACAGACGATGCGAATGGCCACCACGATGACGAGCATGCTGATCACACGGGGCCCCAAGCCACCCTCGTGGTGTCACTTGTGTTCCCATGTCAGTGCAGACAGGGCTCCCCTTCGAGCATCACCATCAAAAGCAGGATCAACAACAATAAACATGGCCAACACGAGGACGAGTAGACGATGAACATGGCCACCAGGAGGGCCTCAGTTCCACGAAGATAGCGAACAGCATGACAACAAGAGGAGGAACACGGCCACCAACTCGTGCATTTCAAACTCAAAATGAACACAGAGGCAGCGCCCCGACCTTTCGTCACGCGAGGAGGTCGGGCGGCAAAGACTCCACTTCGATGCCAGGGTGCCATGCAAGGCTCACCCAGCCCACTCAAATTACGATGTGAGTGCTCCTCTGTGATCAACACACTCAAAACCAGGACCAACACCGATAAAAATGACCACCACGAGGACGAACAGATGATGCGAATGGCCACCACGATGACGAGCATGCTGATCACACGGGGCCCCAAGCCACCCTCGTGGTGTCACTTGTGTTCCCATGTCAGTGCAGACAGGGCTCCCCTTCGAGCATCACCATCAAAAGCAGGATCAACAACAATAAACATGGCGAACAGGAGGACGAACATACGTTGAACATGCACACCAGGAGGACGATCATGCTGATCTCACTGGGCTCCAAGGCTCCGTCCTTGTTCCACTTCCGTCACCATGTGAGTGCACACATGGCTCCCCTTCCAGCAACACAAGCAATAGCAGGACTAACAACGATGAACATGGCCACCACGATGACGAACAGACGATGAACATTGCCACCACGAGGACGAATATGCGGATCAGAGATGGCAACGAGGCACCGACCTGGTGCCACTTCTGAAACCTTGTCAGTGCAGACCTTTGAGCAAAACAATCAAAATCAGGACCAACAACGATGATCATGGCCAGCACGATGACGAACAGATGATGGACATTGCCACCACGAGGAAGAAGGTGCGGATCAGAGATGGTAACGAGGCACCGAACTGGTGCCACTTCTGATACCATGTGCGTGCAGACCTTCGAGGAACACAATCAAAAGCAGAACCAAAAACGATGAACATGACCACCACGATGACGAATAGACGATGAACACGGCCACCATGAGCACGAACATGCTGATCAGAGATGGCCCGAAGTTCACCACAGCATAGTAAGAAGTTTTGCGCGTTCATAGATGTCATACTCACCTGAAACCTATTGAAGTAGTATGCCTCCAATTCGGCGCGAGTTTTGATTGAATCTCGTTTAGATGGACAACAGTAGGCTCTGTAATATTCCGTGTAGAACTCCGCGAACAAGCTGGACTCGGAGGATTGCGTACTCACATTCTGAAGATCAACCTCGACGTTCTCTTCTTCTAACTGATTCGTAACATCGTCTGCTTCTCCCAATCTCGCCATCTCCTTCCGCACTTGAGCAATTGCAAGGTCCTTCCTCCAACCCGAACTGAAAATTCAAAAATCACTAACACTTGAGAAGCAACTGGAGGCCCGGGATGAACTAGAACCGATAAGATTTCTCCACATCAAAAGTCGACCACAAAAAACAAGTCATAGCATCTTCACTTTCCATTCTATTTTGAGTGAGACAATCTCTCTGGCAACACTTTTTGTCAGCCACCTGACAATTCCTAAAAATACAATGTTGCCGAGCTCTAAACTACGCGGATCCATCCAACACGGCGGATAGTGCATCATGTCAGGTGCAGGCAAGGGCGGCGCTAGTTTGGATCGTGCCGAATCCATGGCCAGGCAGAAGCTCCGATGTGCCCTGCATTCGTCCAGGAAGATGCCGATAACTTCATCGGAGAGAAGCTCGGCGGAACAGCCGACCTGATCGGACTGCCAGTTCGGCGGATGGAGGGCGTCCCACGACACTCAGTGCAGATAACGTAGGCACCTCTGCCAGTTATTAAAGGCACCTCTGCCAGTTATTAAAGGCACCTGCCAGAAATTCATTAATTCATTGGCCAGTTTTCATTGGGCCATTGCGCTGCCATCGGAGGGCTAAAAAGCGGCCATGGGGCTGGCATCCTGATGCCATGGTGCTGCCATCGGACGGGCATGATTCGGCAACTTACACTACTAGATCCATTATTTAGTTCAATTTTACATTACTTACTTTGCGATTAATTTTAGGATACAATGTATCCATTATTTATTACCGCACTAAGGTAGTGCGAACGACATTACGATGAATTCTACGTATGACAACAAAGCAAGCGAATGCTCATTGATTTTAACATTCTAATACAAATCATCAGACTCTCGTTTAAAAATTTCCAATAAACACATATAATCGAATCCTACTCTCATACATTTTCATACGCATGTCACGCAAAATTCAGTCCACTATCAAGACCATGTTTGCAATCTATGGATATATTACTCAGTATTGTATGCTTATATTGCAGTAAGAAGTCTCGTTCACAGTATACTTGATCAGCCCCAAGTCCTCCCAGTAAACGAGGAAGTAGGGTTTCTCATGTACCTCCTCTAAATCTTCGACGCTTGTCTCAAATCCATCCGCTAACTCATCTTCTGTCACCGGCAGAGAAGAGTCTTCTGCTCTATCGCCAATATCGATGACCCTTTTTTCTTCAGAAGTTGCTGCTTTATCTAACGCTGCATCGTCTTCCTCTTCCGATCCTTTTCGATCCTAAATACAACCGATTCTGTTACTAAGCCATATACGTAGTCAAGAATATGCAGACATTTACAAACACACACATAAATGTATCATAGACTTCTTTATTACCTCATGTGTAAGGTCCACACCTCCATCTTCATGCCTTCCCACGCAAGGAGTCTCGCTAGACGTCTTGAATTGCCTGCTACGTTCTTCGTCCTCATCTTCTTCACCTTCGTCCGTCCCCACACTCTCTGGCACACTGTCGAGGTTCAGCGAGCGCATCTTGATAGTCCGCCTAAATGGCGGAAGCACATCATCGTTGATCAGTAGATCGTATGCGTCAGGCTCCCGATCATCGCCGCTACAGCTTGTCCCATCGCGCTTACGCAAAGCGCTCCGCCTCTGCGCTTTAGAATTAGTAAACTTTGTACCTCCCCGACGCTTCTTCTTTCTCTGGCCTAGCTCCTTTCCTCTCTCACTACCGCTAGCAGATTCGTCCATACTGCTTCCACTAAGATAACTTAGACACGTACAATGTTTCGAGTCCAAGTGTTGCCTCTGCAAATGAAGAGGTCGAACTATGAGTAAGAACTCCATTATATACGTTCCCCACGCGGAAAGAAACCCTAATCTTACACTGCGAATTCCCTAAAATCTCGCTGTAAATGTTTCTGACAATCCAAACTAAGTTAACTCTTAATCGCATCTATTATCTTAGTAAATATCTGACAACGACGGCCGCCGTCACTTTACACATTACCGATACTTATTTTTTTGACGGCTCCACTATATTTAATCCTAACTACTTAATGGCAATTTGTCCGTCCAGACAATGTTGTTATTATTGGTTCTGCGCATTCGAACCGCCATGCTCACAATTTAATAAATCCCGTAGCTGTATGTCTTATTATAATAATTACGTCTAATAGGTATTCTATACCTATGCCAACACTGTACACCAAAATCTCGTATTTGAACATTCGAAACCCACCTGAGATTGTCTTTCTCTGCGCACTTGTTGATGTTGATTTCCTCGCCTACGTCTATCATGGCATCCTCCACACCCTTACCTCCTGCTTCTGACGTCATTGCCATTAGGTCTGAAGACTTAAGTCCTCCCGTCTGCATTTCTCCTGGGGACGGTGGAGTGGCTGAAGTCACTCCATCTTGGCTAGCAATTCGTTTCGGTTTTGATGAGTCCTCAATTTGGTTAGAGAAACATGTCTTGGATCCAAACACTAATCTTGTCCAGTATTCCGTGCTTGTCGAACCAGTCGACTTAGACATTAACTGTAGAATGTATAAGCTACAGGCGGGACAATATCGGCTGTTCGACATGACAGAGTCTGTCATGAACGCCACCACCGTCCTTCTCACTCCTCGTAGTTCTTCTACCATCTCCACTCAAGTTCCTGTTCTTCGTCGTGTCAAGGTCGAACCCGGACTCGAAGTTCGAATCGATATTTCTGATTCATCTGACGATGAAAGAAAAGCATCTATGCAGTCTCGTGATCTATCATCAAATCAGCTCCCCCCCTCGTCTGGTTCTGAACACAGTCTCAGAACCACCCCCAACTCTTTTCTCGCCTCTAAAGTCGTAAAACCCAAAAACATTCTTTCTTCCCTCCGTAGACTAGGTAGTATGTCTCGCAACAAAACTATACTCAAAAAAATCGATTTCCATTCCATTCGTACTTACAACGTCTCTTTCCTGCCTCCCACTTTCAACGGTGATGTCCTCTACATTCTCCCTCCCGTTTTGCCAACTACCGCTGTCAAGGTAGCAAAATCTATGGAAGGGATGGACAAAAGATACGATGGTCATGTGTGGACCAGGACAATGACTACTAACATCAGTAACAACCTCGGGTTGTCTTTCCGCTACTCTAACTGTGTAGGCCATCTTCAATGCCACAATGGGAACTGCGGCTTCTTACTACGTCCTGACCGTAGAGCTGAGGTGAATGAGGTGGAGTTCGAAGGCTTCACTAAGGACCCATTCTCGGTTGGCCAAGCGCCTCCTCCTTCTTCAACACTGCTCTGTAAGATCTGCAAAGAACCTCCCGTTTGTGTTGCTCTATGCCCTTCTAAAATCTTTTACGTATTCGGAGAGGAGAGTCAAGAGCGAGCGTGTGTGCACATCGGTACCCACGAACATCCTGTCAAAGTCGGGGACTACATATGTGCACGTAAAATCATTGATGAGCTAATAGAGGAGCATGTAGAACGTAACCCACAAGCTACCACGTCTAAAATAGTCATGGAGGCAAGTAAGGACTTGCTCGGAAACTTACTTCTCCGTGAAGAAGGTGACCCTATAACCTCCAAGCTCACCCTCCAGGAACTAGAACCTATCTTCGATCAGTGTAAAGAACTGAACTCTCCGAGCGTCAGGAATCGTATTACCACTTTTAAGCACTTGCGCAGATACGGTGTTCTTGATGGGATCACCAAGCTTTGAGGCCTCAGCAACTGGGCTTACATCCAACGTAACCAATTCCCAGGGCAAGGAGATGAAAGTGACAAAGTGTTCATTTTCAAGATGTCCGAGGTCGGTCCCGGAAGCGGCGTTGACCTTGTTCGTCGTATGCAGACCACAAAGCGACTGTCCCACGCGCGTGGATGATGTTCGACCATGTCAAACGTGTCAAGAACTGGACCACCATGGCGTGCCACGTTTATGACTCGAAAATCTGCCGAATTCTAACTATTGCATGCTGTGATTTCCAGTCTGAAGATGGAGAAGCTCAAATCGTCTTCTGGAAGAACCTAAACCACGTCATGGGCAGAAACGGAGTGGAAGCGCCGCAGTTTCAAGGGTTCATGGCCGACAGTGCGCAAGCCAACTGGAATGCTGTGCGGATCATTTACGGCTCCGGTGACCCGAAAGTGCCTATGGAAGGCCGCGAACGAACTTGCTACTTCCATTGGACGCAATCACTAGAGAAACACACCAAACAATACATCGTGCACGAGCTGCAGGATCAACATCGACATCTTTGTAAGCAATACAAAGACGCACGCACCATGGCAGAGGCGGAGACAAGGTACTGGGCGATCCGAGCGTGGTGGGCGTCGGCGCAGGCCACCTCCGAGGTTGGATTAGGTCACCTAGAACACTGGCTTGCATTCTGGCATTTCCGATATAGGCAGTGGGGTGGCTTCATGGAATTGGTGAGTCCGCAACCTCTGTAGCAATTACGTACCGTGCTTTTATGTCAAGTAAATCCGTAACTTTTAATTACTTTTTTATCATTTATTTTTTCTTTTTCACAATTGCATGAATAACATCTTAAAATATTTGAATTTTAAAAATTTCTATTTTTAGATCAGACTTTCGGTGACGAAAGGCTAACCCACTCTGGATATTGTGATCAATTTTTTTTTTATTTAAGTCAAATGTCTTTACACATTGCAGGAAAATAAATATTCTGCAGAGGAGCTCGCGGAGATGCCATCATGTAACCTTGCTGAATCTATCCATAACAAATGGTTGCAAGCGTCCGGCAACAAGGGTGGGGACTTGTACGTCGCTGCTGTCGATGATTACGTTCGTGCTTTCCTCCAAGTGGTGGGTTACCACGACTTCAACGGGGGTGGCAAAGGTGGTAGTGGACCAACATCCGAAGAACTATTACTTCGTGTTGCTCATAAAGCTCGACGAACCGGCGATCCATCTAGCCTCACAAGGGCGGTTTCTGACTTTCCAGGAGCTGAAAAGATATGTACCCGAGACGCCCACCTTGAGGGGGCTGAGGTGTTCGGTTCCAAGAAACGTAAGGCTGATGTTCCGATTGGAGCTGATGATGAAACGCACAGACCTGACACCGTGAGCTACTCACGTCCCCGAATTGGAAGAAGGGTTACCCGAGCCCTTGCTGAAGATCTGAGTACTATCCATGAAGAGGATGAACTTGAGGAGCTACAGACATTACCATCTTCTTTTGCTGGACCTAGTATTGAACGTGTGACCGCTGTTCAGGAGACTAAAGTGGACGAGAGGTTGTGGCACATTGCCCGTTTGAGGGAGAATTCCTCCAAGGCTTGTTGGGGTATCATGCGAAAGAGTAAAAAAAGATGCGACTCACGAATTATTCAGAAGGGGAAGGCGACCGCAGCTCCAACTTACACCGGAGTATGGCAACGGCCTCAAGAGGGGCCACGAAAAATCGATCAGTTCTTTTTTTGTGCGGATGATATTGACAGGTGTGTGAAGGGTCATCGTCGCAAGTGGATTGAGCCATTCTCTCTACGCGAGGATAGACCCCCTATTCCTTCAATATGGCCTGTTAAGATAGGGACTAACCTCACACGTGATGAAATGGAGGCGTTGGAGAATGCGGGCTTCCGACTACCCCAAAAAGAACAGCTTCCTACGCATCGCACTTTCAATAATGTTGCCCCACCAAGAGACTTGTCCCATATTCCAGTCCCGGAGAAGCCGGACGTGTTCCCTAGGTCAAGAAGATCGAAGAACATGAAACGCATTCCAGCAATGACTTCAAAGCACATGAAGATTATTGAGTCTGCCACCTCAATGCAGGCCAAAATTCTGAAGGTGACCATGATCCCGCAGCCTGGTTTTGGATGTATCGTGGACTTGGAGTCGGATTCGGATGCAGTTTATAGACTCTCAATTAGTAAATTCCCGGATTGCTCATGCCCAGTGTTCAAGAAAACCATTTCTACGTTAGGTCGGAGAGATCCATACCGTCCGTGCAAGCACCTATACTTCATCACAGCTGTTTTGGTTTGCAAATTTGATCCGGATGCTGACCTCTTCATCCACGCAGTGACTCTTAGTTTCAATGAGGTGAAGAAGATTCTGGAGGGAGGAATCCTAGACCATGCTACACATTAGAATGCCTTATATCTCCTCATCTACATACGGTATATGTTAGTCTTATGATTGTGTGCTTCACTGTTTACGTGATATTATTTCACAACTTATTAAATATAATTATATCAATTCCAACATGTACAACAAACCTCGCCAATTTGTCTAACTTGGAGTGCTAATCATTTAGAATTATTACCTTAGAAAGTTATTGACATTAACAAAATGTCATTTACTGTGGAGTTTTGTAGCTCAAGTCCAACCAAATTCAGAGAATTTAAGCCTTATTTCCACGGGTTTGGGTCAATAAATCCACGGTTATAAGTCCAGAATATTCGAATATTCTTGAGAATATTCCAAAAATATTCCCTCAAATCAAAATTTTATCTATTTTTAGATTCTTTTTTTCTTAAAATACAAATTCGGTCAAAAAAATTTGAAATATTACCGCTCACCGCTCACCGCTCACCGCTCAACGCTCACACGGTAGCAACGTCCACAAGTCTTTGAAGCCACCCCAAGTCAAGTTTGCCACCAACTCCGGCTCTTGCTCCTTTTTGCTTGTCCACCATTGAAGAGCATGATCCTTGAGAAATGTCACCGCAATGGAAACCTTGTCCTCCTCATCCGGCTTTTGGACATCATAGTAGTTATCCATCTCAAGAAGAAATTCCTTCACCTTCCTTGCCTTACCAAGTCCCGAGAAGGTGCTTGGCATGTTTACCTTAGCCAACTTTTTGGTGGAAGATGAAGGTCGGGACCCTTGTATCATGAGGTGTTCAATCAACCTCTCTTGGCGATCCCTTTCTTCCTTCCCACGCTTGAGCTCTTGATTCACGGAGTCCATGAACTCAAGCATTCTCATTTGGAAAGCCAATTGAGGATCTTGTCTTTCCACCCCTTGGGAAGACTCTAGGCGTCTCGACCTAGAGCGCTCCTCTTCACCCAAGGGCTCCTCTTGAAGTGACAATTCCATTTGCTCATTGCCCTCACTAGTGGCAGCTTGCTCATTGGAGTCATGAGAATGAGCCTCACTTGTAGGATCGGGGTCTTTGTTCCCCCTCGTGCGTGGCCGCTTAGAAGCTCCAGGCTCATCACCCTCAATGGTCTTCTTCTTGCCCATTGCTCCCTCACAACTTTGCACTTGGGTACTAAAAGCCTGCTCTGATACCAAGTGTCGCAACCCTTGCTAGCTCACCTTAGCTTACACCAACTTTTTCCCAACTGTAGCAAGTGTCACGAGCGCTAACTCTGCACATTCCCCACATGCACAAAGTTAGCTCCCCATACCAACCACCAAGCTCACCGCTTGGTTATCAATCCCTCCTACTCATGCAACCGGGACTCAACCCCATCGTAGGTAGCCAATGGTTAGGTGCGGACTTCCACTTATGTCCAAGGCCCAACTTGGTGGCACTCCCATACCACGCGGCCTAACCGCACTTGGTGGTGTCTCCTCACCACCGCCCATGTCCACCATGGTGACCCCAAGGCCACCAAGTAATCACAACGCCGGTGGTGAGACACTACCCCACATCGGTAGCACTCATGGTCCTCATTTTGCCTATATGAGTCCCCGTGGTGAAGCCCCAACACTAGCTCCCCACCGGGACTCACCTTGTCCTTATGAGCCACCGTGGTGAAGCCCCAACACTAGCTCCACCCACCGTGCCTCATTTTGCACTTTGAGTCCCCATGGTGGAGCCCCAACACTAGCTCCACCCATTGGGACTCACCTTGGCTTGGGAGTCCCCATGGTGAGGCCCCAACACTAGCCACACCACTGGGGACTCCCACCTTGGTCACCACCAAGGCACCATGGGAGTGGGGAGGGAGACCAGCCCTCCCCATAGTATACTCTGTGGGATTCGGCAGCCCCTGGTCCTAGGTGAAGGGCTGGACCCTCACACCTCTTAGTTTTGGAAGACCACCCAATCTCCCAATGCCTTAGCCGCTGGAAGGCCCCGGAGACTTCCCGAACCTTCCAGGGCTCGTATCTACCTTGTCCCGCATCCAAACGCGACGAGCGACCACTCTATCGACATCTACTCGTCAAGTAGATGCCGATAGACACCTTACTTGCCTCATTCCGACAAGTATTGAGGGAGTTATGCCCCTCTGAAGATTCGGGAGTCCCGGGCCAGCTTCCCAGTCCAGCACTGTCCCTGGACAGCACTCCCTTTAGTCCCACAATCTTCCAACTCCCATAACTTTTAGCTCACACCTCCAAATGAGGTGCTCCTTAGCATCCCGGAATCGTGGCAACATGAGCTTCTATAATCTCATGTCCATTCCCTCGTGGCTCCTAGTCTCCGTGGGTGAGAGGCGTCTCCAACGCCCGGGGTCCTCTCCCACACTAGGCCCACTTAGGTTCCCTTCACCTTGGCACTCCAAGGCCCGGGCGTCACTCCGGTGTCCCCCTTGGGCCCTTGGTGTTGCGGGCACTCCTCAAGGAGAGGTGCGCGACATCCGGTGGAGGTAGGCTTGGAAGTGGAGAGCGGTGCAATCTTCCACTCTTTCCAATAGGGATCCCATCCCACTCCATCTAGCAAGAAGAAAATACAAAATTATTGTAAGTTGAAAGTTCCTTTGTCATGAATTTGGTTTGACATTTGAAATAGGGATTACCTGCTTCCCCCTCTTGTGCGATTGACGCCTCGGCATTTTATTACTCTTGCCAAACAGATCTTACAATGCTAAGGAACTCGGAATCAAAACTTTGCTTTTCTTTCCACCCTAACACATGTGCAACTTGGCGGTAGAAATGATGTCTGAATGTATCTGCTTGTGGATTTGTAGGCCACTTTCTACTCTTTTTCCTCACAGGAAGACTACGAAGGTATGTGGGATCAAGCAAAGAAAGTAATCTGCGAATGCGATCTTCTCCAAGATTTCTCTCAATTGCCCATCTACGCAACTGCTGTACAGCCTCAAGGCCAACTTCGCTTGATGTTACCGTACGGGAATCGATCTGCGGCTGTCGATCATGAGCTTGAAGCCCCAGGCGAGGAAGCTCGTCGCTGCTGTTGTTGCCACCGAAGTCCTTGATCTGCCGGACTCCCAGGCCGTCGCTGCCGAGATCCCTGATCTGCCGCACTCCCAGGTCCGAAGCGCCGAAGTCCCTGATCTGCCGCACTCCCAAGTTTGACCCGGTCCCTGGCTGTACCAACTCGATGCAAGGCTTCACCGTCTCACCTCGTTCGATCCCTCCCTGGATCAAAGGTTCTACGCTGATCCCTCCTTCGATGATCCGGTCAGCACCGCCGGATGTCAACGTGAAGTCCAGGGAGTCTGCTACTGTGACGTTGCTGCGGATCCCTCCCTGGATCTGTCTTCCAGTGCCGATCTGAAGGTCTCGCCCTCCTAGACCGATCTGAAGCTCCGATTTGAAGCTGTCGGTCGATGCCACCAATGTGAGGCTCATGTCTGCTACTGTCTCCTGCAGATTGGATCTTGAAGCATCATGTGTTGCAATCCCTCCGAAATCAACATGAACTGCCTGGACGAGTTGCAAGGAATGAGATATGTCTATGCAGCTAACGAATCTGATCTCACTAGTTTCTCTCAAAGTTAATGCTTGCTCAATCTGTAGTTCATGACCATGTTCTCTGTTGAGAATTGAACATTTGCTACACGCAAGGAAGTTTGTTTTGGCGCAATAGGAGCAATTGGTGAATTCCATCTTATCTGTGTGGTGCTTGCAATGTTTGTTGGATAATCGAAATTTCAAAGTTGAAGCAATTCCAACAGTCATGAAAAGTGGTGGCTTTGGTGGCTATGTTCGTAATAACCCCAACGGATTGACCATTTATGAGGCTGGCTAAATCATGGGTTCAGACAAAGCCCACTCTAACCCCCCCTGCCCCTACCTAATTCCATGTGCTAACCGGCAAAACTGCCCGATCGCTAAGCTCGCTCCTCCTTGGCTCACAGCCTTGCCCACCTTGCCCTCCCCAAACTGAATATTGAAAATATGCAAATTTAGGCTCAAAAATAGGAATTTACCGTTGCAATTTTTACCACACCTACCTTACATGTTTACCCACCTTCAGTAAAAATCCCGACCCTAAATTCGTTTTTTAACTCCTTCACCATAGCTGACCAGGACGTCAAAAAGCCGATTCGGCTTGCAAAGATCTTTAGGGGTTAAAGAACAGATGATTACCTTATTTAGTCAACTTCGTGATCACGGAGGGGGGTAAAGATTTCTCCTACTTGTAAATGGTGAGTTCTAAAATTTCATAGAGAAGTTCTTTATGGTAAAATGGGCCGCACATCCTATTTTTCGTATAGCATTACGCACTGGGACGAGTGGGTAACCCCATGTTACCACACCAGCGCTCGAGGGCGGGAGCCCGAGTAACATAGGAAATGCACAAGTTCCCGTACATAATGCCGCGTTAAGCGTGCTCTCATGTTGGGGAGCGTGCATTTCGACGTTAAAAATTTAACGATGCATTGTACTGTTAAACTCATGTCGAGTGCAAGAACGGAGTGCTTAACGATTCAATCTCTTAAGTCCATCTTGGGGACTCCGACATAGAGATTCTTGTATTTCAATGAAAAGATTCAGTTGGCTTTGTGACCACCTCTTCGACCTAAGATAAACTCATCCAAACGTAATTGAAAAAAAAATTTTAAAAAAAAGAAAAGAAAAGAAAAGAAAATTGAACCCACAAAAGAGGTTATTGCTATTGCAGTCCATGCAAGTAGGGTGAAATCCCCTCAAAGTAATAAGTTCTCATATATCCCCTTAATATGTGCCAGAAAATAATTGGTTCATTGTTATCCGGGTAAATCCATGGAGATGTGCAAGGTCGAGGAATACGATTGGCGAGGGAGGTAGAGGCAGCTAGGTTTCAGACTTGGACAATACGTCGAGAGGGTACATGCAACATTGTGGTCAAAGTAAGAGGAAGTTAGTGTAACCCTTGGCTAAGGATACAGTCCTCAATACGAGTACATCGAGAACACCCGACTTCTAAATACACAGTCGCTTTGGGAATCTTCGGCACGGGTTGACTTGCGGTAGGGTGTTTCCTTGAAATCGTAACTGAGTCTCAAGACTAATTCTCCTGCACTCGTCCTCTGTTTTTACCGTGTGATTGTTCTTTGATGTCCCACGTCCATCCGTGCCTCGATCGGTATTATGATAAACAATCTTTGTCTATGAAGTTCACGTAAAGACAAACCTAAACAAATGCCATGAAGCAAACTTTGGCACAAACAACAAAAATGAGTTGCCTAAAGAACTAGAACAGAAAGTGAGAGAGAGAGAGCGAGAGAGATGCACGAGAGATGGAGAGGGAAAGCAAGTCTGCGCTTTATTGTATAGACCTCGAGCCCAAGGCCCTGTGAATACAAGTTATGAATAAAACCCTGAAATCTGTGAAGGCGTGATACAACTAAATCAAAAATTTGTTGTTCATTTTCTATCCTCTTTCTATACTAATTAAACTAATCTTTGCCCGCGGTCCTCACTGTTGTGGCCCCCCTAGGTGGCCATCGTTTCCCTAGTTGTCCTATCTAGAAACACTCATAGAAACTATAGAAGTTCACCAAGAATTGGGATTCAACTATTTATCAAGCTTTAAGTTTTTTTCATGTAGAAAAGAAAATGAAGCATGTTTGTAATATAAGAATAATATATACATGCCGTCATTGAATCTCTAGAACCGGACTTTGTAATCAAATTTGTAGTTTTCACCATTGCAGGGCCATAATTTGCACAAAGAAATTTTTCTCAGGGTTTTTTTTTGTTCAAGGATGCTACTGAGATGAAGGTGAACAACATTCTAATTGGTGACTTTTTCATTGCAATAAGTCTAATGGTAGCATTTTCACGTTAAAGTGAAAATGATGAAATTATGTGATCATTTTTGAGTATTAATACATTATGATCTCGCAATCTATGAAGCCTCATGACTCAAAATTTGACCCACATGATGTTCAATATGTCTACGACAAGATTGTACGGTTGAGATTTGGATAACACACTTTTACCTCCACCTATGACAATGCTTTTGAGGATGTGTTCATTTTACTACAAATGAGTCAAACCATTTAGGGGTTAAACCCTAAGTAATATATCTATAGTTCACAAGATCAATGCAAGAATGTTGAAGTCAAAACCCTCACTTGTTCCTATCTTCGGGGACAACATGTGAGAAATACTTATTTTGATACTTATTTTGGTATTCTTGGTGTTGTATTAGTTGGTAAATTTTAGGCTAGAAAAAATGTAAGTAGAAATTGCATGTTTGATTAATGCTTATTGTTTGTAATATGAGCCACATTTTTTGATAAACAATCTTCCGTAGTGATATACAATAGTGAATATTAGAGAATCAGAAGAAATAATTGTTGTGCAAGAAGAAGACTTACGCACAAGATTGATTTTAGAAAAAAAATATTGGAAACTTTGCATCTTACTTCTTATAGCTCCAATTCTACATTCCATTATTCTAGTAAAATTGCATGATCATGTGATTAACCCTACTTGCTCAACTTAATGACTTGTGGAAGAGCAAGGAATACTATACTTTATACTCCCTTAGTCTCTAAAGAACATCATGATTTGTCAAAAATGGTTGGATATTCTTCAATGGTTTAGATTACTCATTGATATAGTTGGATATGGTTTGAATGGTATGGATAACTCAATAAAATCTATTCTTGGATTTTTTGTGAGACGAGGTTTTAGACCAAATTATGAGAGGAAGTATATGGTTACTTTGATGTACAAACTTAACTTGTTCAATTAAACTTTCTAATTTGGTTTTGGACTCTTATGGTATACTATAATCAGTAGAAGACTACCATATTGAATTCCTACATCAAAAAATTGCAAAAACCATTAATTGTGTGGTTGTCATTGTCAAGAGATTGAGGGCTGTGAACTTACTAGTGCTTCCAAATATTCATAACATGCATCATACATAAAGTGGGTATACCTACAAGAGAAGTAGATATAGCATTTTGAGTTGTGAGCGAGAACCCTATGATAAATATGGAGGGTAAAATCTACAACAAGCTTCATTATTAAGATAGCTTATGCACTTGCAATCAACTATATAATGTCGTTAATGATATAAATTTATCATGGACTATCCAAAAACAAAAATGAGATGAATAGAGAGCACTTGAGGAAAAGATATATACAAGTTATATGCGAGGAATTATTTCTTAAGATATGCTTTAGGATTACATAATCCATGACGACCATAAATCATATGATTAATGGTTGCATTAGTGTCATGGTCAAACTGAATATTATTTTAGGTCTTATCATTTAGTTATAATGAAATCTCAAGTAAGAAATGTTCTTTTTGAAGAAATACAAATTACAAATTCTTCCAAGAGAAGATAAAAATTGCTTATAGTAATCAATGGAGTTACAAAAAGATTTGGGAGTATCCCCCATGGATTCAATGAAAGAAGATATTGAAGAAGGTGGAGTAAGTGAAGAAGAACTCCAAAAGATAAATGAGGGTTATGATGATGATCCCTTTTATTATCCAACTTTGGAAGAATTAGAAAAGAACGATGAAGATCCCAATGAGAAGCTCGTTGATTTGTTCAATACTAGAGAAGTAGAATTTGACGCATCAAATGAAACGCTTCAAACATCCTCTTCCAAAATTGAAGAAAAACCAATACAAAAGGTTTGCTTCTGTATCTATTTTTGTGCTAAAATGGTTAGGTTGGTATAAACACCCAATATGTGCTAGTTGGAGAAATTGTATGTGATGGTGTTTATTTATGTTTGATGCATCATAATACTTGTTTAGAACTAATAAAAACAAGTGTCGGTGAATAATTTGATATGTCACCAGTACTATGACTACTATCACTAAGTTCATGTGCGAATTTTATCTTGTTACAACTCAAATTCTATATAACTATAGAATATATTACAATAAAACCATATTAGAAGAGATTGATGGAATTATCATTTCTATATTATGATAGAGAAACACATCAGGATAAATATTAAGAAGAGATGTGTACATATATTCATAGGTAAATATCGTACAATCAAGTATTAAAAAGCTCCAATCAGACTTGAAAGAAAAAGAGAAAACTATTATAACATTACAAAGTGCACTATCTCAAGCCTATCAAGCTGCTCTACAAGAACAAGCTCATGACCAAGCACAACTAGAGGCTTTGTATGCTATCTTTCTTGCCAATATCGGAAGCAAAGACAGCATGGATTCCCATAACAATTTGCACCAAGCATTACAAGTACGTAATATGTTTGATTTTACAACTTTTACCGAGATGTAATAATGAATTACTAATTTATGATAAATGTAAGGGAAATATGATCTTTTTATTTTGAATTACTTCTAAGTAACTTGTTTTATGACATGTTAATATAGATGAAAAACTCTACATTGTTTATTCAATATACACACACACATATACCGATATTAAACTATTACAATGCTTATGCAAGTCTTTGATCATTATCGTTTTATGCGTTCATTTTTATTTTCAGCTTTGACATATATAGAAGTTGATTCTATCAGGATTTAACAAAAGAAGAAGAAAAAACTAAGTCATTGGGTATTACATCTACATTAGTAAAAGCTATAGCCAGATTGGTCGATGACCATCTACAACAACTAACTCAATCACATAAACATGAGCTACAAAAACTCCAAAAAAACAACAACTCCATAAAGAATAAGTAAGTTACATCACTACATAAGATTATTTGTACATTAAAATTTTAGTACCATTTACTTGAATAAATTACCATTTTAGAAATTTACACTTTTATATCATGACATAAGATTTTATTGTTTTCATTATCTTTCCAGATGTTCCAAAATTGAAGCACAACTCACAAAAGAAAGATTGCAACATCAACTACAAATCAATAACATTAATGAGGTGCATAAAGTCCTAACTAGATCTATTTATATATTATTATTTATACATGTGTACTTTTCAGAGAGAATTGTTGGGCCAATAGAAAAGAACTATTTTAAAATAAATAATTATTAATATGATTTAGAGATGAATAGATCCTATGCTTACAAACCTAGTATTTTTTGTCTTGATATGATATAGAGATTTCAAAACCAAATTTTAGAAAGTGATCTTCAGCGCAACAATGAAGTGAAAACATATCAAGACCAAATTAGTAGGTTGCCTATTGCCTCCGCCTAGCTACATTGGGTACTCATTCTCTCACTTACTCATGTTTCTTACATCAATGATTTTAAATTATACCTTCAAATTATTAGCAACATAGCTATTTCTAACAATATATTCACCAGAGTTTCTAATATTATACTCCAGACTTGTACTTTCAAGTTTCAACTTATGTACTTATCATTTCAATATACTAAATTTTTCTCAACAATAAAAAAAATTTGAATCTTAAACTTAAGTTTGAGAAGAATTATAACTTTAATCAAGTAAACCAAGTATCCGTGTCATGATCACAAAGTTATGATGAATCTTTATTTTAAATCTAGTTAAAAAATTATTGATGCCTTAATATATAAATAAATATACATAGTATATATAATAAATATAAATATACATAATATACATATAAATAATATATATATGTATGTATGTACTCATATTATGTATTAGCAATAATCTTCCTATCCAAATATTATTCGGAAGGAGCCAAAGAAATTAATATATATCAAATTGATGACATCATGCTCTTACTAGTTCTTGTATGTTAGGCATATATTACCAATTCAAATGTCTCCATGTTTATGATATTAAAATGTATTTCAACTTGTATGGTTTGTAGAAAATAAGTCCTCAAAGTTAAAAGCAATAAAAGAAGAGATGAAGCTACTAGAGTTGAACCTTATCAATGAACAGAAAAAAAACATAAAGATTCAAGAAAATACTGTGACCACACACGAATATGCACAGATGCATGGAAAAGTTATTCATTTGCAAAATCAAGTAGTTTCACTTACAAATCAATTACGTCATGCAAAACAAACTTCTTTAAATGCGGAGTTTGTTGATCATGTTAACATACAAGCGGTGAGTTACAAACAAGTATAAACTACTTCAATTAGTATAAAATGTTAATCATTCAAGATTTTGTTGGATAATTATTGCATGATGACATTAGTCAAATAATGAACAATTTGTATGTGATAGGCTATTCACTTTTAATCAGAAGATATTATATTCAAATGACTTTTAAGTCTTTAATTTGTAGTGAATCATAAAGTTTTTCCTAATAAAGAACTCATATAACAACTCAAAAGAGTAATTATCTCATCAATTAATTATACTAACGTATTTAGTAAAAATACATTTGTGAGTTATATTTGATAAAAACATACTTTGTATTCTAAAGTTCATTGATTAGTTTATGTTAAACCTCTTGCTTTCGTCTCATAAGTATATATACACTCTTTCTCTTTCATTCGTTGAATTCAGTTTATTGTAGGTAAAGTCATTACAAGAAGAAACAATAAAAGGAAAAGAAATAACTCACAAACTTGCCGTACAACTTGCACAATTTAGGCACAAAAAGAAAAGAGTTGAAGGTGCTACAAGTAGTAATATACCACCAATCTTGGAGAGTCAAGATCCTCATTTTCATGAATCTAACATCATGGAGGGACCAATTAAACTATCTCCACACATTCATATTTTAGAAAGTAAGGTTTTTACTGAGTTTTTGTAATGGAACTTCTAAAAAAACTCATATATAATTGCAAATATGTCATTGTACAACCTTCTTATAGATTATCAAATAGATTGTTTCATTCAATGCTTAAGTTTAAAATGTAGGTGATGAATTATCAAATGAGAAATTGGTTAAAAAAGTTCAAGCTTTGGAAGAAAAGCTAAAATCTTGTAAAGATTTCCTCAAAAAAAGTGAAGATAACAGAAAATTAAGTGAGAAAATGATGAAAGATTATAAAATACGAATGCTCCAATACAAGAAATTGATGTTAGAAACAAAGAAGAATCTTCTCATGGAGAAACGTAAACATTTATCAAACATTGATTGTGTGAAGATAAAAAAACTTCTACAAAATTTAGAAGAAGTTGAACATGGTAACGACAAGCTTCAAAAAGTTGTAATGATTGGTCAAGAATCCACAATAAACAAGTTAAAAAAAGAGGTAAGATTCTCCATCTTACATAATTTCTATTGAATGAATGAACTTTCTTCAATTAGAACATATGAAAATCATAATTATAGTATCCACACACAAAGTCATTTGTTTGCCTAAATTCATTACTATGAAAGCTTTCCAATTTATTGAATATGGTGCTATAGGTTACAGAACTTAAACGGTTTTGTATTGACATGGGAAAAGAAGATGCAAATTGTAACATTCACGAGTATGATATACCTGCCTTAGAAAATTTAAATATTCCTGCGCAAGAAAATGAAATCCTTCAACTAAGATATGAACGTGATCAAGCTATTTGGAAGGTTGACCAACTAGAACGCCGTATGCACATTTTGTATGAGGCTGATACTAGTGGAAAGATAGAACCAACATGTGAATATTTCATCACACCAACTACTGCTCCACATGCATTTGCTGGAAAAAAACTTATAATTCAAGAACCAAATGCAGTTTCTTTGATGCGAGTGTTTACGAGTAAAACACTTCCAGTTGGCTCATCACCACGTGAAAGACAATTAGAATGCTTGGTTGAAGGATTGTTGAGGGTAATAGAGAAGAAAAGATTGGAGGTTAAGCATTTACAAGAAGCTTGCCATGATACAATTCAACACATGGAACGTAGTAAACAACTTCAACAGCAACTGCATGAATTGAAAGAAAAACTATGGAATAGTGACGAGTGTTGTCAATCTAGTCCCTCACATTTTGAAACAATCACAGGTTATCACATCTTCTACAATTATTTTGAATGATATCTAATTCATTGGAAAAATGTTTGTGTGTATACTAATCCAAAAATGTCACCTTCCTTACAGACCTTCAGAATGACATTGAAAAGCTAAAGAAAGCTAATTCAAATTTGATGCATGTTTTGAAAGAGAGTGAAGGTTCCTTCATGGAATTGCAAGAACAGGTAATTACCTTGATCTTGATGGTTTCTTAGTAGTTTACTTGTTACCTATGACATGTTAGTGCTTTAAATAGCCAAGGTATATAGTTATAAGCAATCAAATGTATTTCAATGGATATACTAGAATATCTAATTGGAATACAACAAAGTGATGCATATAACCCTCAAACCTTTTGCCTATTATGAGGTTCGAGGATTTTATTCAATTAATACTAAGGAATTTGGTTGTATCATCTATAAGCCACTGTTTTAAAAATGTTTAGTGTTTATATTTCTCAAGAAAATACATAACATAGACCAAATCCAAAACCATCTATTTCAAGTAAATTGGTAGTATAAGTATAATAATACCATTATTGGTTACATCAATTGTACCCACACATTAAATTTAACGAGGGAGACTGAGGATTCAATTTCTAAATTAAGATTCTAAGATCTCCACGTCGCTTTATGCCAATTACAAGAAGACAACTTTTCATATTTTATTTCTTCAAAAGAATGAATTTATTCCATTTACAATTCATGCATAGGCTATACTAATACGTTAAAATCATACCAATTGTACTGTGTAGTTACATGAGGCAACCAAAGACAAATTCAATGCAAGAAAGCGATGCTCTTTCACCAATCCTGAACAAAATAAATTATCTGATTTGGAAGTACAAGGCCAAGAGATAGCTAGACTTCAAAGAGAACTAGGAGAGAAAATACAAACAATTAGTGATTTGAAATCACAGCTAGAAGCTCGAGATGATGAATTGGATTTCGTACATGGACAAATTGCAATAAAAGAAGCTATAGAGTACTCAAAAGATGAAGATATAACTAGAAGCGAGATGGGCAAGGAAAACACCGACATTGATAATCTTAGTCTTGAAAATCTTCAACAAGCAAATGAAGAACTTTCTAAGGTGATGTCAAGTACTAAGAATTATTTATTGAAGTGTATCACATACTATACTCAAAATATTATGTTAAGTGCACTTTCATTAATCTTATCAACTACTAGTAGTTTTTATGGGTACATGTTGAAAGTATTGCATCTTATTTAGGTATGTGAACAATATGAGGATCTTCTTGAAAGACAAGCCGAACAGTTGGGGATTCCATTTCAAGCATTGAGAAATCTTAATTAAAACATTGATGCAAAACATTAAATCTTATAGTTTTATCAATATTAATGATGATTAAGAATCTATGAAGCTTGTTGTTTTCATTTATGCAAACATGAAATGGAATCGACTTTTCATATTTTTGGCAAGTACATAGTTACTCTTTCTTATTATTAATATAAGTATCAATATCATTCTCCTCCACCAAGTATAATGGTTCTACTTATTATTAATCATATAACATACTACATCGTGATACATGTCCAAAAAGATAAAGTTCACATTACAACCCATAAACATCCTCATATACTTTAAAAAAATATTTCAGATACACCACATATGTCCTTTGCGGTTGATGTACTTGAGATGTAGTGAACGCACCAGCAACTACATGCTTGTACGGAAAAAAATGCATTTTAAGTATGTCCATTTTATACACAATTGTCAATAAGGCATTCATGGACCTCATGACAAAAAAAATATACTAATGTCTAGATGTAATGTCACTAAGAAGGGGAGGCTCGTCTAGGGCCATCTCGGTATCGGACCATGCCTCAGAAGTTGCCACTCCAAACTCGAGCTCATGGAATGATTTAGGATACTCCAATAGTACAAGGGATTGCAAATCCGTCTCCGGAATGGGCTCACTACCTAACAACATGGCCAAGGCTTGCGGTGTTGTTGGCCGCAGCTCCGGGTTGTCAAGGGTGCACAAGAGTGACGTTTTCAAAGACCTCAAAACTTGGTCCTTATCAAACTCCACTAACCGCGAATCCAAAAGATTCAACAACACTCTTTCATCACCCTCGACTTGAGATTGCTTGTACATGCACCGTACCTGCTAGTGCCAATTCCTCACACCATCAGAATCTACACTCCCAAACATGAACCCAATACGATAGAAATAGACTATGTTACGCACAACTATAACATCTTTGCAAATATTTCTGATCAAGCCATCTGAACACTTATACAATTGAATCTACAAAATGTATTGTTTAGACACAATCTAAGAGTAAAGACTAACATAAATCCATACGTTAAAAAAATTAATTTATATATCATTACATCACCAAACCACCTTCCTACTACGCTCTAAAACTCTCTATAAAGTCATAGAAAAGACCTAAACAAAAGGGACATAATCAATGTCAATGTTTTTTAGAATGTAGAAACATGAGAAGAAAAAAACTTACTCGATCAACCAAGAAGAGCAACATTCCTGAAGGAGTCCGCTTCATGTTAATCTCGCCGGTCACAATCTCCATTAGAACCACCCCATAGCTATATGTGTCCACCTTCTCGGTCAATTGACCTCGGGTAACATACTCCGGTGCAACATACCCTCTACAATAACAAAAATCTAGGATTAGATAAACTATGTAAATTAGAATGAATACACACATAAGCCATTAAAATAGTGCATCTTGAACACTTCATCATATATGCAAGTTTATTGAATTTTACAAAATTTTATGTGCTCTTAGTTTGGATATGAGCAAAAAGTTTGATATGTACTTTTAGTGTTATTGGAATGTAAAGACTGGATAAAAAATAGGAAAAGAACATTTCTTGAATATTTTGTGTTTACAAACTTAGATTTCCTATACATAAATAGCACTAGAGTTTTGCATGTAGAAGTAAGATTTGTGATGAAGTTTCTATAATCATTGACTTCCTATGTGCTATCAACAAGTTTACTAGAACATAACAAGTTCAAATAGCTTTTATGAGCACAACCACTCTAGAACATTCTAATTGGGAATCTTTGCATTTGAATATGGCACCATTAAGTAGTAGATATGCAAATATTGGACCTTAGAATGAAGTTTTAAGGAAAGTAAACACGTACAGTGTGCCTGCAACATTGGTGGTGAAATGAGACTTCTCCTCCGGGAACAACTTGGCAAGCCCAAAATCGGCAATTTTAGCTTCCAAGTTCCGATCCAAGAGAACATTACTTGCTTTGATGTCGCGATGAATGATTCGAGGGGTGATCTCATTGTGTAAATAGGCCAACCCACGTGCAGTTCCTAAGGCTATATTGAATCGAGTTGGCCAATTTACGTCGATGGCCTCTTTTGGACCACCTATCATTCATTACAACAAACATTATGAGTCCTATCAAGTGAAATTTCCCTTCTAAGTACTAGATAAAAGGGAAAGGTCAAAACATTGACAAGTACTAGATCAATCAAAAAAGACTGCGAACTATATGTTACAAAGAAAAATTACATCTAAGTACTTCAGAGCCCTAGCAACACTTGTGAAATTCCTCCCTCCATATGTTGACGTTTCTAACCATTACACAATCTAGAATAAGTTCAATGTGTCATATGTTGAATGAATTGAGTGAAGTTAGAGACTAACCAAGTAATGATTGACGGAGGCTTCGATTCTCTAAATACTCATACACCAACAAGCGATGGCGCCCTTCCACACAACATCCTCGCAACTTAACAAGATTGCGGTGTTGAACTCTACTAATGACCACAACCTCATTCAAGAATTCACGCACACCTTGCTTTGAATTCTCAGACAACTTCTTCACCGCCACCAATGTGCCATCCTTGAACTTCCCCTATTCCAAATGAACACTCATCACTAAACACACTAAACATATCTCATCACTAAACACCGTGTCTTCTTTAAACACCGTGTCTTCTTTTAACGTGAACCTTGCTAAATCAAAGTAAATTCCCTAGATCTATAAGCTACTACTCGTACAATTCTACTTAAAACACATAACTTTATAACAAATTTCATAAGAATGTTACATAATTTGTACCTGGTAGACTTCTCCAAATCCACCTTCACCAAGCTTGTTATCTTCATGAAACTTTTGGGTAGCAGCTTTCAACTCCTTATAAGTGTACTGGTTAGTAGCAATCGACTGCCGCGCAAAATCTGCCAAAACATCCAATAATCAACATCATTTCTTTACAATCTCAATCGTATTATTACCTTCTTTAGTTTTTTGTATAGATCTTTGGGCAGCTAAAAAGAAAATGATCCAATCTACTATATCATCTCTTTACAATCTCAATAGGGTAGTACCTTCTTTAGTTTTTTGGATGGATCTTTGGGCAGCCCGTCGCTTGAAAAAAAAGAAAGAGAAAATGAGAGTGAGAAGCACAAGGGGCCCGGGGAGGATAGAGGCTAACAGCGTGAGCGTCATGTCTTTCTTCGGAGCCCCTGCGAAGGCACAATTGGCGCAACAGAGGTTTTGGAGGTAGACGTCCCGGGGGGCTTGGTTTTTGAAGGCATTTTGAGGGCATAGGGCTTGGTCTTGGGGTTGCACTGGTTTTGTACACTTGCTCAGATTCACCTGTACAATCATCAGAAAGATGATGTTTTGGATCGGACATGCTTCATTAGCTTGTTCAATATGAACAATATATCAATATCAGAATGAAGGTTTCTCATTACGATTATAGCAGGTGAGGGTTCACCTGGGTTAATTGACAAGGCAATGGGACGCTCGCAACGTTGGCATCGATTGTTCTATTCGCAATGGCGTCCGCAATAGCATCTGAATTGATCACCACATCTATACCTGCTACTCCATACAGAACGCCTTCATTCATAACTGCAACATCACCGAACAACACAACGCAACGCAAAGTGTAAGCGCTTGAAGATAATGACAAAGAGAATTGGGTTTTATACTGGATACACCGCCTACTTTGAAGGATCTTGTTTTACTCATACACTGTCCAAACAGTGCAAGCTAAAGTGCGCATCAGAATCCTCTTTCGCTGGTGACAAGATTTCCTCAAAACAAAAGTCTTGCAAAGAAAAAGGAAAGACACTGACCTGGATAAGTGACAGTGGCAACAAGGCCCAGTCCATCGAAGTCATCGTAAGTATCCGTCCAAAAGGTACTGTTCGCAGTATGCCTCAACCCAGCCTGGTAATCAAAATAAGGGCGAATGCCCCACAACGGGTTCCGCTCCGCATCCACGAGCTCCACACGCGTCACCGTGCTGTTCATACCGCATGAAAATTTCCGAAGCTCCTGGAGCGGATCTGTTGCGGTGATACTACTGGTAAGATTACCACTTGATGAAGAGTCTGTGTTCAATACGAAGAAGAATACTATCACGCCTTCGTTGCTGAGGGTGGTTGCCATCTTTTGGAGCGAGAGGTCGGTGCTGAAGCCGGGCTTCTTGGCGAAGTTTCCATCGGTAAGAACCGCTATCATCTGCGAATACAAACGTCACCGCACTTGAAAATGATTACATATCTGCTGCATTGTTTTGTTTTCGCATGTAAGAGGATTCTATTGCACCAAATGTTGGTTTGATTTGAATTGAATACTATATGTAAGAGTTATCAAGAGTCAGCGTCTTATCTGTGGAGCCTAATCACGTTCAAAAAACTCATATGCAATCAGATCAGAAACCAAAACCTGACTTGAGTAAGCTAGTCAGATTAGGTGCTTCTACCTTGATCTCATCGTTGCTTGATGATGACGAATTCGTTACTTTCACACCGACTGACAAAACAGGATTATGTGAATCTTCATAGGTGGACTTGGAAAAAAGCTAAAGTTCTTCATGTTCATAAGTAGGCATTGATTCCTAGGATGCTGCTATCATGGACTTTGTATCTAGTTGTTCCAACTTGATTTGGCTTCATGTTTCGTGTTTTGTTTAGCGCGGAAGTGTGAAAATTAAGCAGAAGAGTTCAATCATTGACAAGAAGTTACGTTTGATGATGTGAAGACACAATTCTTGTTATTGCAGATTAGTGCCCCATTATATTACTGAGATTATAATCTGAATGGAAGCTACAAGAAATAGTTAGGCTTCAAATTAAAATCCTCATCTCAAATCTTGATATTAATGAATCGGTAGAAATTGACACAATTAGAAGGACAGATGGTGGGGACTGTTATGGATGATGCAGCTCCTTGACGTCCATTTTCTCATTGACTTCTTGAACCCAAATATCCAACATCAACCATTATGATGATGCTAAGATAAAAACTCAAAAGTGTACATCATCCTCTGAAAGTAAGCAGTACCTTGAGCTTGCTGGTGGAGTTGAAAGTTGCTTGTGCTTTAGCCAACCCCATCGCAAGATTTGACACTCCTTGCTTCGTATTAGTAGCCAACGACGGAATCTCAAAAGTATTATACAACGAGTCCGGAGGCTGATCCTGTTCAACAACAACCTGGCACAATTCCACCAAAACAAGAAAATCCACCATCACTTGCCTAAAAATTTCCATCGAACTTTGGATCGGAGGTGTTGTGCAATTACGTACCGAAGCAGGTCGTCGTAAGGTAGCGCTAGACCCATCGAAGGTCACCACGTTGACACGATCCGCCACTGTGAAAGTGGCGAAAAGCTCTTTGACGATGTTTTGAGAAAGAGCGAAAGTGGACTCCGAGACTTGCCCTGTGTCTAGCAACACTACTAAGTCTTTCACTACAGATGTTGCCGTTATGTACCTGCAATTGGTGAATGCAGGTTAGTGAGGCAGAGTCAAGCATATCAATATGGGTTGCTCAAATGTAGATTACTGAAAAAACTGTAACTATACAATTCCTTGAAAATTAGTAGCACCTTACACACTCTTTAGTGTAGTGACAATTATACACTAAGTAGCATTAGTACATGTACACTAATAAATGATTTTTGCGTTTACATCGTAGTTTTTGTGTGATTGCATGAGAGCGGATAGTGTTCCATTGAAAGAAATTATGAGATGAGGTTCTGTTCTGCGCAATTAAAGCACTTGAGGAAACGATTCTAAGAGAAGACTCCAGGAACTTATTACATTACATTACCAGGGCCGTTTTCGAGGGTCGTACTCAATGCAGCCCTTATCAGGATCAGCTTCCTGTGACATTCCAGAATTCCAACTTCAGTAGTATTTCACCCACTTCAAGCTCACCCTCTTCACCAGGACAAAATGAAGGTTCAGTTTAAGCAGATAATGCTTAACTTTCCACTTTCACATGAGATGACTGCTTCAAGTTTGATGGAGTCAACTTCTAAAATGGCCTCGTTGGTAGTAAGAGTGCTACGTCATCTTTTTTGATCAACTAAATATCCTCAAAGACAGGATTCAGCACTGTAAAGGGGACCTGGAGCTTGGGTGGGTAGGGTCTCTCAGAGCACTTTTGAACTGGAATATGGGACCTACAGTTGTACTTTACAGTTGTGGTGCACATTTTCTTGCGATTCCGACGCCTATATAACTAAAGTGAAAAGTGAGGGCAATAAACGACACAGACGTGCCTTTTGAACCAAAATCATTCAGTATATTTCCCATTTTAGGGTTCAGGTACTAAGATAGAGGCAGACATACCCGACCAGGATAAATCCGCCATGCGCCCTCAGCCGAACCGAAATAATTCCAGAACGTAAGCTCAGTGAAAATCGTCTCACTACTCGCAGGAAACTGCAGATTAGTTTGCGAGCAGATAGCTCTCGTCAACTCCGGACTCAGCTTCGAATGATCCTGAAACTGGGGCGGAACACTGCACCAAACAAACAATTAGGACACATACATGCACACAACACAACTGAACATTCTAAACCTCAAAATACCTACCGGACGAAGCCATTTCCCGTAAAGTCGACCTTGATGTGCAAACACGGCTCAGTGCTATTCCTTAAACTCCGACAATCAGTAACATTCCTCGGCGCTTGCACACACGTAAAATGGTCCTTTTGTGTCGGTGAGCACGAATGGCGGGAGCATTTGTCAACACAATTCGACAAACCTGCAGAGGCAAAGACCTTACACCAGGGTTAAAGTACTGGATCAAAACACCGTACCCTAATTCCAACGATGTTTCGAAGCATTGTCTAACTGCTAAACAACTCCTTTCAAACACTAGTGAAACACTGTCTCCAATTATGGTTTTTTGCATTAGTGATAAGCAAAAACGGAGAAGTTACTTGGTGGGGAAATAATGTACGTACCGCAGTCATTCGCCTCCGCTGCGAGTTGCAGAAAGAGAGCATGGTGTGCCAGAAGCTGCACTTTCTTCTCCTTGTCGTTCAGAAAGTCCTCATTCTCCTGCTGTTGTTGTCCTCTTGCAAGTTGCAGAAGCAACAACAACCCCAGTAACAGCACCAGCACCAACAACTTGGAGTCCATGGATCAGAACGCACTACTCGTTGTTCTAGATAACAAACCCCGCGCTCTTCTCCATCCTGTGCTCTCCACCCTCGACCACTCGATCACTCGTCTACTCATCTCTAGCTTGCAAGTAGTTGTCTGTGTAAGGACGATTATCGACAGAGCTAGCAGTTGCCTGTCATGGTCTTTCTTGTCCGTGTGGTGTGTGTCAGGAAGGGAGGTTGTGTCTGGGCAGGGAGAGAGAGCGATAGATCGTGTCAGGAAGAAGAATGGAAGTTAGCTAGCAAGTTCATGGCATTAACTTCTACTGAATCTAATCAAGTGAAAGTTAGCTAGCTGGTTCAGGCTACACACACTTCGTCTTTCCTTCCCTGCCGGCTTTAGCTCTTCGTTAACTGTGATTGCTTCGGAGAAAGCTTGGAGACATCAGAAGGGGGTGTATATAAAGGAGAGAATGAGGAGCAATTGTGAGGAGGGCGGGCGGGCGGGCGGCACTGATGGGAGGCGTGGTACTGACAACAAGTTCGTCGTGTGATCGATTGGTGGCCGTTATGGTACATCTCTGTGAACTACTACTGTCCTTGTGTGGATGAATTTCATCCAATTCATCCAGTTTGGTACGATCCGTAACAACGACCTTGCTACTGTAGTGTGAATCTAGCCCTGGCTCCATTTCTCATTTTCGCCAACCAGACTTGTCCTTTTTAAGTTTATTCCGGTAAGGTATTCCTTGTGTGGGAATTAGAAATAAAACAATTCTCCGTATGAGTGGGGGTCATGGACCTCGTTGTGCATGCCGGACACTAAATTCAATCCCTGCATTTTCCAAATATGTAGGGGCTAATAAAAGGGTGCCCGGTATTTTTTTGCGTACAAGTCCTTAAGATTTTACGGAGAGGCTCCCTAGGATAAAGTGGGGGGCGTAGAACCTAAATTTTAAAAATAAATAAATCAACAAATTTAAGGGGTTCAAAATTGAAGCATGGGAAAAGTAAATAGAAGTATAATTAATCAAAGTTGATTTCATCATTTTCCGACTCTTTTACACTTTATCATAAGTTTCTGGCGACAGTCTTCTAGGTGTTTCTAAAGTGTTGCCCTAATATTGCACCATACGCTGTTTGTTGTGAGTACATGCTCTATTGAGTAAAGGAACTCTTATATACATATGGATGAAGAAGCCTAGTGCTCCATTATTGGCACCGCTCCAGTTTTGAGCACTCTCCCTTACATTCCATTTCAGCGGGGCAGAATTCCCTGCCTAATTGGAAGGGTAGAATACAACATAATATGTGCTGATAGGGGAAGTTCTTATTCTCACCGCACTTCGTTCCTTCAAAATTTGGGGTAAATACCTACCTAATACACTACAAGATGGATGAAGTATTCATAAATATATTAAAAAGGGTAATCTATGGATGAAATTATCTAAAGAGAAAAAGAAGAGAACACACTTCCCATATGTTTGGAAAAAGAGATCCCACATAAGTGTGCAGCAACCATAAATAGTAAAGGAGGGTAATTATCCATCGCCGAGCGCAATGTGGTGGCTTGGATGGTCCAGAGTTAAAAGTAAAAAGTAAAGGGGGGGGGGGGAGGGGAGGGGAGAGGGGAAGGTTTTGTTTACTTTAAAGTAGATCGCAGCCGACCCCACTATGGTGATTGCGTTCATCATGAGTTCTGCGAGGTTGGGTAGCTCTCCATCAATTTTCCTTTAATACTCTCCTGTAGCTAAACTTCTCCGTTCAAAATGGCCAGTTAACCCTTAAAGGTCCTTCCACTCCTCAATGGGCAGCCCGAAATTGGATCTCAGCATCTTTTGGACTTGGGCAACATGAATAGTGCACTTTTTGAACTTGGGCATCATGAATGAACCAATCAATGATGAGTTTGCAACCTCCTACAAGGTTTTGTGCAATCCCAACCTACCTACCACAATCCTTTCAAAGCACAAATCACTCATACAAATTGCGATTTTAATTGTAGGATTTCACTTTGTAGATGCATCACAAAAAGGTGACCAGAATGATATATAAAAAAAAAGTGGAAAATTGAGAATCTAAAGAGCTACAGGCAAGATTCTGTTGGAAAACAGCCCGACGGGCTGACAAGATTTAACATAACAATGTCGTAAGCGGCTCAAAAAGTGCCCCATTTTCAGAACGCCAAGTTGATTGAGGAGTGACCAAGGGAGTTAATGTTGGAAAATGTGCAAAGTGGTTAGACAATTGAATCAATTGGAATCATTAATTTTGGGTTGGAAATGATTTAGTTATGAGTTTTAAAAGTGGAACCCATAGGTGTACACACAACCGCTCAACCCTAAAATTTAGACCATGGCAATATTTGACTTCGTAAGCTATAATATACCTCTTGCTTGAATAGGTCTAATGAGTAGTTTGAGGTGGTGGGTGGGTTTAGAGCTGGCGACAGTGAATTTGAGAGCATACAAACATCTTGCAAGTGGAAGAATCTATTGGAGTTGGTTTTATTGGTGGCTTGGAGAAAAAGCACTGAGCATTGATTGAGCATTGATTGCAAAGGCAACCCAAAATTAACACAGATCTTTAAAGAGTTAAGATATAGTAGAATGGATAACTTTTGATAGAGAATGCTAATCTTCAATTCTTGTGTATTAGAAAAGTGGCTTGAATACACCCGCCACTACACCAGCGGGAGTACTTGTGTGGTAAACTCAAGCCACTTTCTACAAGTGGTCATAGGTTTTACATAATTAAATAAAAATTAAAGATGCCAATTTATCCTGGAGAGTTCCATTTTCTAGAAAACCAATATTCGTTCTTAAAAAAATAGGAATTGATTGGGAATTGAGTTGTCAAATTGAACATTTTAAAAAACCAATAATGATTATATACCAAGGTTTCAAGCTGGCCTGTTATACACGGGTAGTGGTTATAGTGTTTGAAAAACTAGTTGATGATAGGAAATGAAGTTCATTAGCCGGATAGAGCTCCAATTACTTTTTCAATCACTTAAACGAGATAAAATTACAATTGAAGTAATGGCATACCTACCTAAAAATGGAGAGGCCAAAGATCAGGATAAATAAATACAAAATGATTTCTAAAATCCAGGTTTTGTAAAGATATTCCTTGCATATATAGCTTTCAGGCTTGTAGATGGGGATCCCTATATTTATAAGTCAAAGATAAGTAAAAAGTCTAGTTTTAGTTTAATATGCTTTCATAGCCTTATATTGAATATCTGAGAAATTCTTATAGTCTGGCATCACCACAATAAAGTGGATCACAAATGCTTTATCGAGTTGAACAATTAAGTAAGAAAGAAAAATAACTCAACTTTCATACTCCTTTTATTGAATATAATCAAAATAAGGAAAAGTAAATGCCTATTCAAGAATATGTGGGTTTTATAAACAGACACTTTCCTTCCCACCTTCCATCACTAGTTCACCTCAACAAAGAAATCAAATATTTAGGGGTTAAGAGACCAAAAGAAATGTTTTACAGTTAATAATTAGAATAGCAAGAATTTAAAATTAACATATGAAAGCTTAAATGAAGGCATATATGTAGGATCTTGTTTTAGACAAAGATAAGGCTTTAGAATGTTCACCTTGTAGCATGTTTGTCATTTTGCAAGCGAGGGCGGGATAATGAACATGCTTACACTTTATTTATTGAGCCTAAAAGGAATGACTTTATTCAACAACATGCCTACAGTTATTTTCTAATCCCATCAATTTAGTTCAAGATGCAACATTAAATATGAAAACCAACTTAAACCAGTTTATGCCAAATCATAACAATGATACCTACAAATCATGCATTTACCACCATTATCACTTGTATGACACGTATTTGACAATGAAGCCAAAATTAATTCTAAACCACAATGCAATAATCGATTATCTGAACCTAAACGGTCTTAATGATGTTTGAGTATTTGAATCAAATTAACCACACTTAGCTTACATTTCAAATAATTACTAACATTTAGTGACTCATGCCATGTATGAGTTGATGAGGTGGAATGATACCATATTTTATTTGAGATTTTAAGTTTTTTACAATAAAGGTTTCTTGAGCTTGGTAATTAATAACATCGCTTATGCACATCCTATTTATTAATAAATTTGATATATTACTCGCATTATTTAGATAAATTATGTTTGGATATCATGTCATTCATTTATATAACTTAGCTCTCATTTTGAGTGAATAGAATTCTATTGAATAGTCTTCTCTTAAAATTGGAAAGCTCCAAATTTGAATGCCCAGACCTTCAAATTCCAAGACCTACTTTTAAGGCGGGAAGAATCAAGAAACATTTGGCACTTCATTCAAGACCTCGTTTCACCTCTCTCCTCGGAGCTACCCTGATTACTTCCGCCATTGCAGCAATTCGTTGAATTTGCAATTCCGAGCAGAAGGTATGTGCGCTTGAACCTTGCGCTCGTCATTAGTTAGATATATTCTCTTAGTTCCACTTTTCTAACTGAGACATTTTGTCCGATTCTGAAGTCTTTCTTTGCTAGAGACGACCTCATGTAGTTTCGCGCAGTCAGTCCCCGGCTGGACAATGTTGTCTGACGAAGAGGCCTTTCCGTTTGAAACTACAAAATCACTGCACTGCTTTACTTGAATTTAAGCTAGAATTTTTCGTTTATCGATTCTTCTATTTCTTGATTCTCCTCAATTGCTCGATCATCGTACTGAAACGTATGTACCGCAGATTCAAGAAGTGAAGCGTGCAATTTGTGATCAATATCTAACCGTAACGGGACAAGGACAAAAGTATGGTGAGTCGTACTCTGATGTGAGTTGTGCATTATCAGGATATTTGTTGCGGTTTTCTAATACTTTGCAAGCTAGGTTGATTGTATGAAGATGCCAAAGAAAGAATGAATATGATTGGAATCTACAGACAATTGGCTAATTGTAATTTGTTCCAATGGATAGAATGGGATATCTCCGTGTAAGAGCGTAAATCTTGAGAAATCGTGCTTTTCAAAGTCCAGGAAATTGCCGATGAAATCAGTGCAATGTAGAAGCGGGAAGTGCAGAATTAACAGGCAGACTCGTTTTCTGGTATCTTGCAGTCGAAGAAAAGAGGATTATCTTTGGAGGAAAAGCGAGATAAGATGCTTGAAATCTTTTATGATAGCCAAAGCTTTTTTCAAGTACGTAAAATCTGCCTTATCTATTATGAAGAGAAGACAAAGAAAATGGAGTTTACTTAATTATTTTAATCAGTAGTCGCATTCAGCTGAGCATTTTCTATCTCCGAGAGCGAGTGGTTTGCTCCCCCTGAATTTTAATAGGCTATTCGTGTTAATTGTTCTCCCGCTAACTTTTGGTGAACTCGACCAATTGCTGACAGCAACTATTGTGATTGCTTTGAAGTTGAAAGATCTCGAGAAGCTTGGACCGAAGAAGGGAGTTATCAGTCAGTCAGTGAAAGATGTCGTACAGAGCTTAGTGGATGATGATCTTGTTTTTAAAGATAAGATTGGAACATCTGTGAGTCATCTGCAACTTTCTTGTGAAATATACCTGCAGAAAAGGACTCCGGAAGCACAAAGTCTGAAATGTAAATTGCATCTGATTTCCTGTTTCTAAACTCTTTGAGAAAAAACAAAAATAAAATAATTTCGTTTATATGTACTTGCGTCGTGATGATATTGGAAACACAGACTGGTTATTGCTAATTTGCTTATACAAGGTTGTATTATAAAGCAGTAATATTTTAACAGAGCAAAGGTGTTGGTTCATGCATTTCTTCTACAGGTTAAGGAGGCTTATTTGTAGTGCTCTCAATTCGTTGACTTACTTAATAATGTATATGACCGTATATGAATACCTTCTTTTACTGATTTTTGCAGGTATATTTCTGGAGTCTTCCAAGTCGTGCTGGAAATCAGGTACTGTGCGACTGTGAACGTTTTCTACGTATGGCCCTTCATTGGAATCGCAGTGTACAGGAAGAAGTCTGTCATACATGGCCTCTCTTACTCTTGGACCTTTATAGATAGATACATCAACATAAAGTTTCTATGAAAACTTCACAAAAGATGGTGACAAGAATTCTAACCGCTTTCTTGCAGTTGAGACAAGTGCGTGCAAAACTGGAGACCGACCATTCGGCTTTGAAAAATCGAGAATCTGAATTAGAAGCTAAACTTGACAGTTGCAAAGAAGGTCGAGAGGACTCGGTAATTCAGTGCACCTTTGAGCCCTCAACTTGAGAAGACTTTTGTACGACTTCCTTGTTAGCAATGCATGTGTTGATTAAGGACTCGTTGTACATAAGACCACGAAGAATCACTCAAAGTTGATGTGTTTTCGGACCAAATAGAACTTAAGTCCCGAGGAGGGAAATATGTGGACTTTCTGGAAGTGATAATGATCTGGTGTATGAGAAATTGAAAATGGAACATGGCCGCATGACATGTGATTGATTACTGCATCTATGACTTACTGTCCAGGCTGAGCGGCAAGCTGCGTTGGTAGAGTTGCGTGCCATAGAGAAGAAGCACAAAGAACTTCAGGTAAAGTTTATTGAAAATTGTTATCATCTTGGCCTCTACTTTACTTCCGAGGAATAATATCACAATGTAACTCGTTATACTTATGGGTTTCTATTTCTGGCTTTTAGAAGCCTTGATATGATGAACGAGTTGTAAATACCATGTCTTCAGGAGGAGATCGACAAATATGCTGATAATGACCCAGCAGTGTATGAGTCCATGAGTAAGCCATTATCCCTTGTTTCTATCATCCACTGCGGAGTGATCATGCTCATGCTGGGCACTCTTCCTAAACCCACTAATTTGAGCTGCTCTTGCTTCGTGCCGTGCGTCTTTTGGATGAGCCGCGCTACGAACTTATGCGACTCTGACGGTGGTCTTTCACGGGAATGTCAGGAAATGCAACCAGGATAGCCCATGAGTCTGCTAATCGATGGACAGGTGAGTCTACCACACCTGGACACCTTCTACATTATAGTATATACGAGTGAAGGCTTTGAATCCTGAAACAAACTCGTGAAAATAATACCAAGATACGTGACGTGCACAGACAACATTTTTGCACTGCAAAAGTGGATTTCGAAGAAGTTTCCCGAAGCACGAGATAAGCTGGAACAGCTGTACAAAGAGGTATTACTTATAAATTACCAGTACCTCTTAACTTGCTATTTGCCAATTCTGAGATGCTGTGCAACTTATCTTACTTTACCCATAGTTTATATATCGGTATCCAGCAGCATAAAGATCTCTTACACTTCTGGCACATTTCTCGTTGTCCTGACCAGGTTGGTATCACTGAAGACTTCGACTATGTGGAGTGATCTTAAAGGTTGAATCCTTTGCAGGTCTACACAACGACGCGCATAGACGCAACAAATAGAACTTGAGGGAAAAACATTAGGCAGGCTTTCCAGGTCTAACTAACCATTTATTGGGGTCGCTCATTAACGAACTCACAGCTTGTCGTGGATTGCCAGTAATTGATCATAGCACCTGTCGATATACATACAGGACTTACCACAGCACAACAGGCTGGTCCTTAATTGTAATGCTCAGATAGGAAGTGAGGGTACGTCGGAAAACTCATGAGAGACCAGGGTATATTCCTTCTTGCTGTCAACGTGTATTCGGTACCGAAGTAACTTCTTAGAGCAGGCTCAAAATTTCAGGATAAGTGCAGATGAAAACCTCCTGAAGATCGAAAAACCCTTGAAGTTACAAGCATGTGGAATTTCTTTGACTACCATGCCACCAATGATGTAAGGTTGAAATTTTAAATTCATCTCTTGAAGAGCGCATTGTTGTGAGACTGTCGTAAAATGCACTAATCCTTGGTGAATTGAGGTAATTCATTTTCTCCTTTTTAAGGTGCAATATTAGTACGTATAATATGCCATTTCAGTAGCCCTATTGCCTCAACTGCTCACTTTTACTACAAAATGCACAGGTTTCACTAGTTAGCGTGTTACTCCCAGTTCGAGGAAAGTGAACTTTGTCAACGCAAAATGGCACATTTGAGCATGGCCAATGTAATACTGCGAAGTAAATTGAAACTTTGTAGGTATGTGCATAAAGCCCATATACACATGTTCATAAAGTCCATATACAAGCGCACAAAGGGAGCAGCACAACAAAACCATCTGGATGCACGATCGAGTAATCTCCAACACTTTCTTTCACACCGACCGTGGATATAAAGAGCAACTCAATTGCACAGTCCAGATTCATATCAACAGAGCAGATTCTAATTAATATCTAGAGCATGCCTTGAAATGCTCTATTTCCACTCATATTTCTTCCCTTATTGCACTGCAAAACTTGCAATCTGGGACCCAATCAACAATGGCGGAATGGTATCATGCTACTCTGTATTCCTGCATCTTATTACTGGTTGCTTCCGGGGTTGCTTCCCATTGCAAGCTTCCCGTGTTTCCAGGTGCGGTTCGTGATCTCCCAAATATGTGCATGCAGTCACCGAGCACGATGAAACTATAAGAAACTATTATCATCTTTTTCAGTAGACTCTGCTTTAGACATTGCTTCGATATGGTTGTCGGAATGCGCTTTCGCAGTGTTCTGATGTACAATTCACTTGATGACTCTTCGTGATAAGTCAGTGATACAGATCTCACAAGAAGTTCTCTCTACAATTTCTAACCAGTCCCGAAACACACATGCCTGAGACGAAGGTCCTTCCAGCTTCACGAAGAATCTTAAAGATCATTGATAACATACAAAACGCAGCCACTGCTACCCTCACACTCCGTTAACTTGCCAGTTCGATCGAAGTCGCCCATTTGTGTTGGTTTCGGAACGACGATCATCTGAAATGTGCATCAATATTACGAGCTTTCCGGCTGCGCAACCTCACTGATGAGTAATGCGTCCGTGATATGTGTGTTGTTTCATGATACACCCACTCACTTTTTAGCACAGTATGTCAAATTTGCGGCCGATTCAACCATATCCGTCCCAAGGAATTATATTTTTACAGTTCTGCCACATGTCACATCTTAGTCAGAGCGCATACAGTTAAGGCCATAGTAACACAATCAAGGTACACAATCTAAAAGATATTGCATTAGCCCCGGTGAGATCTTCCGTTGCTACCGATTCTCAGTGCCCAGTCTGGGTATGCTCACATATTCGGACGGGCGCTGTCCGTTGACTTCGCAATTTCTTAACATTCTGTCACTTGTTTCACATAGGAATTTGAGTAAGTTCGCAAAAATGAGACATTGACGATGTTCAACCAATAAATCTTCTACAGTGGTAAGTGATGCGACTTCATGCAGTGAACAAAACCAGCCACATGCACATCAGATTTGCTCCATAATCTTCTTCTGCTCTTTCCATTCAAATATTATATTTTCATCTCACGTGAATGCGACATCATGCTACAGTTACAAGACAATAAAAAGTATCAGACAAATAGTACAGCTCCCATAGCGATCACAAAAAAACTACCAACGATCAGCTCCACTAGTAACATTACTCGGATACCTGACTCGTCTGTAACACAAACTACAGTTTCTGCTCATTCTTGCTTTCAGGAAAATTTAGTTCATGTTGCCCGACCAATGATGCCTTGAAATGCTGACACCCACATGCACGGGAGGTCATCACGCACGAACACCACACCTTGTAAGCATCTAGAGCCCTCCCAATGCAGCAATCACGGTGCCAACCGTATCCGTCACCGTCATCGTGGCCACGCCGTCCACCACACCCTGCACCACATTCAGCGCCATGTCCACCACCCCCGTCACCGTATTCACCACCGGATTCAGCACCCCGAGATCCACTGGAACCGCCGTCACCGTGTCCTGGACCTTCATATGCATCACCACCACCTTGTTCGGTTTCACGTACACCTTCATGGGCTGCTTCGTCACGTACACACAACCCTTCTTCACAGGCAACGCCACCGTCTTACCCATTCCGTTTACCACCCCCACCGCCATGGCACATGTGACTGACGTCAGGTCCAGCTTCATGTGCAAGTTGAGGACGCCCCCGGTTGCACCCACCAGATCGTCCAGCAAGTTCGTCACCGGATCCACCACCGCCCCTCCCACTGTCGCGAGGACATTGCCAACCGCGTCCACTACCGTCATCGTGTCCACACCGTCGACCACATTCCCCACCATCGTCACCACCATGTTCACCACCCCGGTCACCGAGTCCACTACTGGAGCCAGCACCCCAAGGTCCATGGGGACAACCGTCTCGACACCGTTAAGCACCACGTGCATCACCACCATCTTGTCGGCCTTCACGTACACCTTCATGGGCTGCTGTACCACGTTCACAACCCCAGGCACTGCGGGCAACGGGTACGTCTTACCCATTCCGTTTTCCACAAGAACCGTCATCGCGCATTTGGCGCAATGAGCTGAGGTGAGGTCGAGCTTCATGTTGAGGTTGAGGGTGCACCCGTTGGCGCCCACGAGATCGTCCACCAAGCCCATTACCGGATTCAACACCGCCCCGAGGTTTAGCTTGGAGGTCTCCTGGAGCTCGCGGGCGGCGATAGAAGTGAAGCAGAAGGTGGCCACCAGGAGGCCGAGAAGCGCGAAGGTTTGCGATGTGGAGGCCATGACTGAAGCTCGACGATCAACCTCCTGGTGCTGCTGTGTAGAGGCTGAGAGCCGATTGAAGCACTGAGAGAGACGGAGGGATGAGGAATGTATGACGGGTTGACCCCTTTATATACAGGTTGAAATCTTGAGGGGGGGACGTGATCGAGGACAATCCGCGGATGTTGATGATGGAGAGTGCCTGAGGAAGTGAAGGAACCGTACGTTGCTGCATGGGGCTCAATGCGCTGTTATAGATATTGACTTCCTTCCAAAATCCAGATAGCCAGTTCGGCGCAAACTTCGGGGCAAAATCCCCCCTGTGGTACCGAATTTTGTTTCGCTGTTATTAAGAGCGACATGGGTCTTATATATTCCCCATGAGTGTGGAAAGTGGGAAGTCTGCCGCTAGCCTTAAATCCCCATGTTTCACATGGTTTGCTAGACAGTAAAGTTGCACGATTGGAGTTGATACTGAAAGGTATATTCATCGAACACGTATCGTTATCTCCTCGCGCTCATAGCAAGGTTGATGACATCAGGCAGAGGCAGAAGTGCAATCTGTAGTTTAATTTCGTTTGCTGCACTGCAGAACAAATTGCGACCTTAGAATAGAGCCTGGTAGGATCTTTGGAAAATGTAATCCACGCTTGCAAATCGCAATCACACCGGTCGTTGTATACAATGTATCGTTGCTGAAGTCATCAAAAATGTAAAAATGGGGTACTAGTGTAATGGTAACAACTACTTTCTAATCTGAAGTTGCAAAAAACCTGAATTTTGTTATCTTTCGTGATGTTACATGAATGAATGTCCAATTATAAGGTGTAGTGATGTGAAGTGAGAACCGTGGTTTTATGACTTTATCGGCAATTCAAGTGAAAATGGAACACGTTACGAAGTATTGGGTCTATTGCCGGACACCACGGATGGAGGATCTTTCACTTAGATGTGAAGACTGCCTTTTGGAGTGGTGTCATTGAGAAAAACATCTAATTATGTCACACCCACCAGAATTCAAATAATCACACCAGCCTGGCTACGCATGCAAATTGAAGAAAGCGCTTTACAGCCTCGAACAAGCTCCTCTAGCGTGGTGTAGTAAAGTGGACCTCTATTTTTTTAGTCAAGGCCATCAAAAGTGAAATGTTGACGCAAATCTCTACTTTATGAAATATGAGGCAAGTTAATACTTCTTGTAATTTATGTAGATGATGATGTGTATTTGATTGGGAACAATAATGTCCACATTGAGCTTATTCGTGGAGCCATTTAAACCAAATTTGATATGAGTGATCATGGACTTTTGTTCTTCTCATTATGCCTTGAGTTTCATTTCTCCAAATTTTCTAGAATCTGTGATGTTTAAAGTCCATATTTTCTTGGCTTAATTGATGGTTTTTACTTTTTTTTTCAAAGCAGATAATGCCTCTAGGCCCTTTGGAATCTTGTTCCTACTAGTCCTTCCCAACTTTTGTTATTAACTATCAAATAAAGATTCTCACTAGGGGGTTAAAATCGAGGATGATGAAGTAGAAGGCAATTTGTCGCTTTCAAATCTTCGTGTACAGAGAATGTTCTTTCCATGTTATGATCTCATCCATTAAGTAACTTGTACGATTATGCACACTGTTGTAGAGTGTGAAAATGGAGGTCTTTGGTGTGTTTTATTTTTGACAATTTCAACAACAATGGTCTTGCATAAATCACCCCAACATCTTTGCAAGAGAAAAGCAAACTCTTTCATCTTGGGAAAGTGTACGTTGCTTGATGTACCACAATAGTATGCATAACTTCTTCCCAAAATATTCCATGTCCTATTTACATCCATGTATTTTGCAAGTCCACAAGAAAGTAGCTACTCCTAAACGCTTTCAACACAAACCCCTCCAATCCATTCCCACCACAGCTCGCTTGGCCACCTCGGCCAACCTTATGCCCTACGCTAGTTTCGCCATAGCTTGAGGCTTCACTAGAAGGAAAACCGCCATACGCTGTAAACTCCTGGACGGCACGCAAGACATAGGATGTCATATGGGCGGCTTCAAAATAATGTAATAAATGCGTTGGTTCAAAGCAATGCACAACGTGATACTGGTCGTACAATAACCTAAGCAGATCCGATATCTACCACATCTTTACAGGGGAGTCCGTAATGAGTATGAGCTATGCTGTGTAGCAAGGGTCCACAAGCAAGAGATTATTATTGTTGGTATCATGCGAGCTCCTTGCTACAAGAAATTCGAGAGCATAGATAGCATAGAGGTGAGCGAATTCATTTACGAAGAGTCATCAAGTGCACGGTACATCACAACTCTATGAAAGCATATACCGGAAAGCGTATCTAAACCCTAATACCGACAACCATTATATCGGAACCACACAACATGCTTGGTGGTAGAGTTGGCGGCTATATAATTGGACTCGGTTGTCGAAGTAGCTACAGAGTTATCCTTTCGACTTGTCCATGCAGTTTGGCTTGGTTGAGGATTGACAGTAATGTGCCTGACGAAGACTTTGTATCAGTCACGTCACCTACATAATTTGCATCAACATATGCATCCTTTGAATGTTTTTGTTACCGCCATTGTAACAGAGAGCAAGGTTGATTGTCCAAGCAAGGTAACAAAAGATCCTACGAATCGCTTGGTAGTGAGGTTGCTGTGGATTCGACAAAAATTGGGCTATAGTAGTCATTGCAAAGCTGATGTCTAGGCGGCTTAGAGTTTGATTAAACATCAAGCACAATGGACTTGTGATTGCTAGCACATGGTGATTAGTGGCTCTACCTCTAGGACAAAAAGCGGTTTCATGTAAAAGGGTTTATAGAGTGAAGACCAATTCAAATGGTACTATTGCAAAGTTTAAAGCGTGCCTTGTTGCAAAAAGATTCACCCAAAGAAAGGGCATTAATTATGATCAAAGCTTTAGCCCAGCAATGAAATATGAATCTATCCACTTAAGACTACGCTTGCTATAGCTGCTCAATAAGGTAAGCAACTCACTCAATTTGATGTTCAAAGTGCATATTTGAACGACCTGCTTGAGATCAAAATTCATACGCTACAGCCTCCTGGTTTTGAGATCAACAGCTTGGATGGAACAACCTCAAAAGGTACAAACCACGTTTGCCTTCACCTCAAAAGTCTCGATAGGCGGAAGGATTTGGGCTGCATTTGGAATTCCACGTTTGATGACTTACTGCTTAAGTTTGAGATTCGCCCCACTGAGGTTGACAATTTATTAACAATATATTTCAAAGAGATATCCTTCATGGCTACTCTCACTCTTTGTGGATGAGGTATTGAGGTTCTAGCGTGCACTACTTCGAACTTAAAAATAAAGACTTTGATGTGAAACTTTGAAGCACAATTTTCTAATACCAAGTCAAATGACGCCTTCTAATCATATCAAATTTGGTTTAAATGGCTTCGCGAATAAGCTCAATGTGGACATTATTGTTCCCAATCAAATACACATCATCATCTACATAAATTACAAGAAGTATTAACTTGCCTCATATTTCATAAAGTAGAGATTTGCGTCAACATTTCACTTTTGATGGCCTTGACTAAAAAAATAGAGGTCCACTTTACTACACCACGCTAGAGGAGCTTGTTCGAGGCTGTAAAGCGCTTTCTTCAATTTGCATGCGTAGCCAGGCTGGTGTGATTATTTGAATTCTGGTGGGTGTGACATAATTAGATGTTTTTCTCAATGACACCACTCCAAAAGGCAGTCTTCACATCTAAGTGAAAGATCCTCCATCCGTGGTGTCCGGCAATAGACCCAATACTTAAGTAACGTGTTCCATTTTCACTTGAATTGCCGATAAAGTCATAAAACCACGGTTCTCACTTCACATCACTACACCTTATAATTGGACATTCATTCATGTAACATCACGAAAGATAACAAAATTCAGGTTTTTTGCAACTTCAGATTAGAAAGTAGTTGTTACCATTACACTAGTACCCCATTTTTACATTTTTGATGACTTCAGCAACGATACATTGTATACAACGACCGGTGTGATTGCGATTTGCAAGCGTGGATTACATTTTCCAAAGATCCTACCAGGCTCTATTCTAAGGTCGCAATTTGTTCTGCAGTGCAGCAAACGAAATTAAACTACAGATTGCACTTCTGCCTCTGCCTGATGTCATCAACCTTGCTATGAGCGCGAGGAGATAACGATACGTGTTCGATGAATATACCTTTCAGTATCAACTCCAATCGTGCAACTTTACTGTCTAGCAAACCATGTGAAACATGGGGATTTAAGGCTAGCGGCAGACTTCCCACTTTCCACACTCATGGGGAATATATAAGACCCATGTCGCTCTTAATAACAGCGAAACAAAATTCGGTACCACAGGGGGGATTTTGCCCCGAAGTTTGCGCCGAACTGGCTATCTGGATTTTGGAAGGAAGTCAATATCTATAACAGCGCATTGAGCCCCATGCAGCAACGTACGGTTCCTTCACTTCCTCAGGCACTCTCCATCATCAACATCCGCGGATTGTCCTCGATCACGTCCCCCCCTCAAGATTTCAACCTGTATATAAAGGGGTCAACCCGTCATACATTCCTCATCCCTCCGTCTCTCTCAGTGCTTCAATCGGCTCTCAGCCTCTACACAGCAGCACCAGGAGGTTGATCGTCGAGCTTCAGTCATGGCCTCCACATCGCAAACCTTCGCGCTTCTCGGCCTCCTGGTGGCCACCTTCTGCTTCACTTCTATCGCCGCCCGCGAGCTCCAGGAGACCTCAAGCTAAACCTCGGGGCGGTGTTGAATCCGGTAATGGGCTTGGTGGACGATCTCGTGGGCGCCAACGGGTGCACCCTCAACCTCAACATGAAGCTCGACCTCACCTCAGCTCATTGCGCCAAATGCGCGATGACGGTTCTTGTGGAAAACGGAATGGGTAAGACGTACCCGTTGCCCGCAGTGCCTGGGGTTGTGAACGTGGTACAGCAGCCCATGAAGGTGTACGTGAAGGCCGACAAGATGGTGGTGATGCACGTGGTGCTTAACGGTGTCGAGACGGTTGTCCCCATGGACCTTGGGGTGCTGGCTCCAGTAGTGGACTCGGTGACCGGGGTGGTGAACATGGTGGTGACGATGGTGGGGAATGTGGTCGACGGTGTGGACACGATGACGGTAGTGGACGCGGTTGGCAATGTCCTCGCGACAGTGGGAGGGGCGGTGGTGGATCCGGTGACGAACTTGCTGGACGATCTGGTGGGTGCAACCGGGGGCGTCCTCAACTTGCACATGAAGCTGGACCTGACGTCAGTCACATGTGCCATGGCGGTGGGGGTGGTAAACGGAATGGGTAAGACGGTGGCGTTGCCTGTGAAGAAGGGTTGTGTGTACGTGACGAAGCAGCCCATGAAGGTGTACGTGAAACCGAACAAGGTGGTGGTGATGCATATGAAGGTCCAGGACACGGTGACGGCGGTTCCAGTGGATCTCGGGGTGCTGAATCCGGTGGTGAATACGGTGACGGGGGTGGTGGACATGGCGCTGAATGTGGTGCAGGGTGTGGTGGACGGCGTGGCCACGATGACGGTGACGGATACGGTTGGCACCGTGATTGCTGCATTGGGAGGGCTCTAGATGCTTACAAGGTGTGGTGTTCGTGCGTGATGACCTCCCGTGCATGTGGGTGTCAGCATTTCAAGGCATCATTGGTCGGGCAACATGAACTAAATTTTCCTGAAAGCAAGAATGAGCAGAAACTGTAGTTTGTGTTACAGACGAGTCAGGTATCCGAGTAATGTTACTAGTGGAGCTGATCGTTGGTAGTTTTTTTGTGATCGCTATGGGAGCTGTACTATTTGTCTGATACTTTTTATTGTCTTGTAACTGTAGCATGATGTCGCATTCACGTGAGATGAAAATGTATGAATGGAAAGAGACAGAGGAAGATTATGGAGCTTGCAAATCCGATGTACATGTGGCTGGTTTTGTTCACCGCGTGAAGTCGCATCTCTTACCACTGTAGACGATTTATTGGTTGAATATTGTGGATGTCACATCATTTCTAACTTATTTAATTTCCTATGAAAAATAAGTGACAGAATGGTAAGGAAGTGTGAAGTCAAGAGACAGCACCTATCCCTATATGCGAGCATTGAAATTAAAGGCATCCAGATCCGCCTCGTGGAATGGCATCGTTCACAGCCGCTAGCGTCGGTTGATCATCTCGGGACAACTACGTTGTCTTCAAGATTCTGCACTGACTTGAATCTTAATTTCGTTTAACTGGCCTGAACTCTATGCGCTTTGATTGAGGGGTTTTGTAGAACAAATTCCTGTGATTACTGCAAGTTCTGAACTGCACAATGGTTTAGCAAAGTGTCCAGCATTTTTTTCGACGCATTTATGATCTGCAGATACGAATACAAATTTTAACGCGTTAGGTAATACCTTAGTGCTTAAACGTGACTTGAAAGCGCCCTCCTCCATTAAATTGAGGTGAGTATTACAGAAACCACTATCAGTCTTGTGTACATGATTGATCAACATAATGCCTCCGAAAAGTCTACATTCCCAACTTACTACCGTATGTTACACATGCAACTGCCAATTCGCAACAGCCAAAATGTCATATGTATACTCCTCTTTCCTACCATGGTACAGAGCAATCATTCTTCTTTGATGCCGAACACATCTTTAAGGACAATCATAGCTGATGACGAAAGCGGCACAAGCAGCGAAGCCGCCGTTGAACACCACCTCAGCGATGGACTACAGCATCCTCTGTCCGGAGATTCATGCCTTGGCAGCACCCAGAAGCGCGAGGGCGAGGATGGTGACGATGCAGGCTACCAGAAACTCAATGTCGTTGTTGTCTGTGAGTGGCTTGAGAATCAAGTATGTCAGCACTGGTGTGAACCCGCACTGCGAGGAAGGAGACGAAGGTGACGCAGCCGTTCTTCGAGGGACTGTCGGAGGGGTCTGGTGGGAGGAGGCCTTGCGTCATTGTGAGCTCTTGGTCTACCATTATGTCCTTGTACTTGGAAAGTATGTCCACCACCTGCACCACCAATCAAACACCGTCACATTCAGCACTCATGTCCCTACCAAGAAAGCATTGAGCAAAAGACAATAATTACTCTGCAGAGCGCAATCGAAGTTTAAGATGGTTTGTTACGGTTTAGGGGATGTGTCCATGTTTCATAAGCAGCACGAATAGTTATTCATGAGGCAGATATTATTCTTCAAGCATTCGTGTCCCTAACAAGTAGAAATATTGAACCAAAAAACATGACTGATAAGCATCGGCTTTGCAGAGCCCATCGAAGTTTTTCAGTGCGTTTAAATTTCGATAAGTTTGTCAGAGTGTGCAAATAATGAAAGATGTGAGCATGTTGTATAGGCTACACACGTTTTTGTGATATGAATACTCTCATTCATAAGGAGGAAAAAATTCATTCGAGCATTTGCATGTACATGAAGAAAAAGGGCGATATGATCAACTTTATAGAGCCCTAGCAGAGTTTAGAGTGGCTTGAGATTTTAAGGAGAGTTATAAAAATGTGCGCAAATAAATCATGATTCATAAGCTGCAAGCATGAGTTTGTGATCTAGTTCCACACAACCAGGTGCACGATGGAGAAGTACGGTAAGAGGTCGTGATGAAAGTATTCAGAGTGACTACCTTCTTGTGGGGCTTGCAACGTACATGGGTATTGTGACTGATGACTGTACGGCAGGGAATAGGGAACCAATTTGTGGTCTAAGAAAAAGTACAAATTGTTGTGGTATCAGGCAAGGCTTGGCAGTAGATCTGGTCTTTGCACACATCGGAAGGTAATGCGTCACTTGTTAAAAAGCACTCTTCTCCATGCAAATAGAGGTGAGCGTTTGTAAACATTACAAAAACCACAATCAGTTCCGTGTACATGCCAAAATGATGCCTCCACAAGACCTACTACTGTTATACAACTGCCAATTGCAACAGCCCAAAATTTCATACAAACGAATATATACTCTTCTCTTTCCTACCATGGTACAGATCAATCCTCTTTGATGCCAAAGACATTGTTGAGGACATAGCTGATAGCATAAGCGGCAGCAGCAGCGAAGCCGCCATTGAACACCACGACAGCGATGGACTGCAGCATCCTCTGTCCGGAGATTCGTGCCTTGGCAGCACCCAGGAGCGCGAGAGCAAGAATGGTGACGATGCAGGCTACCAGAAACTTGATGTCCTTGTTGTCTGTGAATGGCTTGAGAATCAAGTATGTAAGCACTGGTGTGGAGCCGAATGCGAGGAAGGAGACGAAGGTGACGCAGCCGTTCTTCAAGGGACTGTCAGAGGGGTCGGGTGGGAGGAGACCTTGCGTCATTGTGAGCTTTTGGTCTGCCATTATATCCTTGTACTTGGAAAGTATGTCCACCACCTGCATCACCAATCAAACATCGTCACATTCAGCACTCAATTCCCTGTACCAAGCATGTAGATTAATCAAAAGAACAATATTCACTTTGCAAAGCTTATTCTAAGTTTAGGAAAGTTAGCAAGAATGTGAAAGATGTCTTCATGTTTCATAAGCTGCACAAAAGTTTGTTGTATCCTTATTCTTTTTCAAATTGCAGAAAAGCATTTGTAAACCTAACAATATGCAGAAAAGGCATGTACATATAGCGAAAAGACAGTATCAACTTTAACGAGCCCAGTAAGAGTTTGAGATTTCGATGAGGGTTTCTCACGGTGTAAGGCAAATATTATCATTCCAGCACTTTCGCCAATATGAAACAAATAGCGTGTAGATATAGCAATACATCAGAATCGAGTTCGTAACCCAGTCAGAGTTCTTAAATGACTCGAGCTTCCGATGCGAGGTATGGACAATTAGTGAGAGATGTGCTCATCTTTCACAAACTGTTTTTGATACCGATACTCGTAATCAGGAGACGAAAGTTGTTAGGGTTACCTTGTCAGCGTCCTCTTTTTCCATGCCTTGCTCTTGATAAGCAGACACTAGCTCCATCATCTCCCCGTGTATGTCATTCTCCACTTCCCAGTCGGCGATAAGCTGCTGGTTTGCTGAAAACTCTTGCTCCGCTGTGCTCGATAGATAGTCTCCATAGCCCATGGAAATGCCATCAGCTACCAGGTTTGCAAATCCCAGCACTAACACAGCACCTGCACACACCCACATTCCACTATCACAACTCATCCGAGTGATACATGTTTTTACGTCTCTGAAAAACCTGTACATCATAGAACAAGTCGTAATAATACAGGGAACAAAATGAAGCATAGGACGGTATGTGCGTAACATTCATCACTAAAACACATCACGGAGTTAACGCATTAAGAATGCCTTTATACATCATATAAAAACACAAAGAGTAACCCATAGACCACAAACCTCACATTAAACCCTAACTATTTTTCTACACCTCATGACCAATCAAAATGAGACATTCGATTAAAAGAGACCCAGAGATTATCAGCTCCACTATGGAGATTTTCAACCATGAACGATGGAACGTAATTTGTAACTCAAGCCTCAAGAATACTGCAAAGAATAATAAGCATCGCCCACTACAGACCCGGACGACGTAGCATTGTACCCAAAGCATCGAAAACGATTCCAACCACAACCATAGCCCGCATTCATCACCAAAAGGAAACTAAAGACTCAATTCCAGTTCAAAGTTTGAGCGGTCCACTGACCTGCAGGGAGGTTGCCACCAGAAACAGAAGCCACAAGCGCGAAGCTAGTGACAATGGCGTCGAGTCCACCATAAACAATGCTCTTCAAGTAATCTCCACCCCACCCAGCTTCCCGCGGCTTCTCCATGCCCACAACCCGTTGCCCGCGCCTTCCAGAGTTACTCCCTTGCTCCACATCGTTGGTAATGTTGCCTTCCCCGACCAGCGGTTCCTGCAACCCCTCCTCCCTGCGCCTCACTTGCAGTGACGATGCCCGGCGCTTGAACTTGCCCCCCTCATGCCTCCAGCTCTTCCCCTTCTCCATAGCGCCAGCTCTCTCTCACTTCCCACCTTTCTTTCTTCCGGTAGACTACCTCTTTTCCAATACTGCGACTCTCGGGGGAATGAAGGGATTGTATGGGGGAGGATTGTATGGGGAGTAGGAGGGGGCCGGCTACGATAGAAGGTTTGTGTCCCGGGTGCTGCTTTGCAACGGCAGGGGTGTGGAGGGAGCGCCATTTGGCGTGCCAGGTGGGATGACACGTGGTGTGGCGGGAACCGTTGTGGGAGTGTGCTGCTCACGTGGGTAAAGGACGATCGTCCTTTCTTCCCCGATTTCGTCGATCGATAAGTACGACTTGTGTTTGGAAAGTCTATCTCTTTCGAATCCATTCCTTCACTTGGTGGATTAAGGTAGGAACACCTATTTTTGTAAATTTAAGAATCTAAATTGGTAATAGAATACGATGGTGATTCTTTGTAACTGACAAGAATTTTCATAGATAAGAAGTGCCTATGGACTTTCAATCTATTCGTTTTCACACTTTTTGGGCATATATATAAAGATCAATAATGAGTTAATAGTCTTTAATTCTCAAGAGGATAGAGGTTGAGAGAATAGTCATGGATTTTTATGCGTATTATACTTTAATATTAAATTGCATGCAATTCAAATAAGAGGAGAGATTCTATACCAAATCAAAATGAAGGCTTGTCTTAGGGCTTCATGTGAAAGCTAGCTTGATATGCAAGTCCAAATGTCTTGTGCTTAACTTTGGGTTTGTCAACAACCTTAGTGAAGCATTTTCATGGGAGCACGTAAGATTGCAGAAGGTAAGCGTTAAGGGTCACCCATATGACACTCCTTTTGGCAATGCATGAGAAGAAGTTGTGTCGTGGTCAAAGCTTCTCTTTGTTCATATAAATTCCAACCCCGATCCTATTGAGAGCCTATTGAGAGCCTATTGAGAGCGTCTTCTCTATTGCATATAAATTCCAACCCCGATCCTATTAAGAGCTTTCATATAAATTCCAACCCCGGTCCTATTGAGAGCTTCCATATAAATTCCAACTCCGACCCTATTGAGAGCATCCATGCGAAGGACCCATTTGCTTCAACATCTCCTTCAAGCTGAATAATATGAAATTGCAAGGGCAAGTATTTTGATCCCCCTATACATCCATCCTAACCACTTGGGTTATCAAAATATTCCCCATGTTTTATTGGAGGTATTGCTGCATACAAATGTTCCATACATACTACCAACTCCAAGACAAATCTTCAGAACTTCATGTAGGTATAAGTTTAGGATAAAGGGGTGCAAATGAGTTTCAACGACTTTACTCACATAAAACTCTGTGCACAATATTCATTGTCCAATTTCGATGTCCACCTCGAATAGCCGTGTAACCCTATTTAACCACTAAAGCATAATGGCCTCAAAACTACCAAAACCCTCAAAACCGACTGCTTTTGATGCAACATGTAAATTCTCAATCTTTATTAACCACTAAAGCATAATGGCCTCAAAACTACCAAAACCCTCAAAACTGACTGCTTTTGATGCAACATGTAAATTCTCAATCTTTAACAAAATTTGAAATATGCAACTATAAGATCTTGTAGCTAACTTGCACGTACACATGCATACCAATCCAATCGCAGACTATGACCCCCAAAAATAGCCTCATTAGTGTCCAAAAATAATAAGAAAACCAAGCCCCATTTGTGTTTGAAGGCGTGATGTGAACATTTATGAACCCAAACACAAATATGTAAATTAGATGTGAATTTTCACTCACCAAATTTCTGTGACAAAAACACAACTTCAATGCTTCTTCTTTTTTCTCAAAATTTTTCCTTAAATTTCAAAATCAGCCATAAATCCGTTCATCGGACTTTTAAGAAATTAGTGGAGATATTACGTGGTATCACAAAAATATTGTAACCTGAAATGAATTTACTCGAATTTTGAGCATCTTACCGCATATTTATCATTTTGTCTTAAAAAGTGACTTAGCCTTGAACCATTACGACACACAGAGGGCACTGAAGGTGCACATTTTTAGGTCGCCAAATTTTGAGAGCCTTAACTCCTAAACGACCATGGTGTTTTGTGAGCTCCAAACTCCAAAACTGCAATTCCATACCACCTTGTAAACTTTGGAGTGTGAGAATACTTTTTTTATACTTTTTTGACACTTTCAACCGTATGATCTTGAAGAGAACTATTATTAAATGTAGTGGCTGAAATTTCAACCATTGGATCGTAGCCATTTGTAAGATCATAACATTCAAAGTTGGTGCAATCTTTTTTTCAACAAACATAGTCGACTTTATGCAAAGGAAAACGTGATGCTTATTACCTTAAACATCTAGCTCATATTTTTTTCCATGTATATAACTAAGTGGGGCATGCCCATGCAAAATTTTAGACACTCATTTTGCTTTTTGAACCTTCATGCAATTTATTTACTACAAGAAGGTAGAAATCAAGAATTTGGTAAAACATGCACCACGTTTATTGTATATGGATTAGGGGGAAAATGAACGGCAAGTATATACTTTCTTGAGTTTTTGAATTTCAAGAAAAAAGAAAGAAAAAATTGTAATATCAAAGAAAACTTTGAATCTAGCTCTTGTAATTTTTGAAGGGTGACCTTGTAGGATTGGTAAAAGTTTTAACTTGGGTCACTTCGAAACCTAAGTACAAAATCAATCTAGAAAAGATTTCAAAAAAAATAAAAAGAAAAAAAAGGTATAAATAAAAAGTTTTTTTCTGCCCACCCCAAGGTTGAAAACTAAAATTTGCGTTTAAAGACTCCATAGGTGGAGTTTGACTTTGCAAATTCCCCACATACACCTTGTAGTATAGGGAACATCTAGTAAAAATCTTAGGCAAAATTATTACTTTTAACATCTTCACTTAGGCTGCCCGAAATTGCAAATCTCCTAATCGAAGGCCTTGGTAGTTTAGGGGTTAAGGGTGCTCAAAACTGAAACCGTACCAATAATGAAGCACTATGCTTCATCACCCATATGTACAAATAGCTTCTTCATTCAACAACAACATGTACTTCTGGCAAACTTGGGGCACAGATGTAAAAGAGTTTAAAAATTGCAAAATTAGGGCACCATTTCAAAAACACTTATGAAACCGCCTTCAAAAATTCTTAGCAGATTGTAAGAGAGTCCAAAAATCAATTGTAGGAAGCCTATCTTTAGGATTATGGAGTAAAAGGCAGTTTGCTGCTTTTAAGTCTCTGTGGAGTATATTGTTCTCATGTAAAGCTGCCATCCCTTTGAGCAATCCCCCACATTATACTTATTGCCTCCAAGTTTGGAAATGGAGGACTTACGTGCTTCCTATCTTTGGCAATTTGAAGGTCAATGGCCTTGCGTAAGTCTCCCCAACATCTTTGCAACATGAAGGTAAATCGTCCATCTTCCAATAGAATACCAATTTTTAATACCACAACAATTCGTCGGTTTCTCACCAAATGTTCAAATCCCATGAATAATCTTGCAATATTCTTCGACCATGTGCGTTGTAGGTCTTCAAGAGGCAGTCACTTCTAAACACTTTTAACACGCACCAATTCAACACTTTTCCATCATAGATTGCTTCGTGAATCTCCGCTTGGGCTCCTCCGCCAATCTTTCGCCCTGCCTCCAATGTTTTACAAAATTTTCCATAGAATTGTGTTGAACCAGATTGCATCAGATGTTGCAATGGGTTTCTAAATGTCTGTTGCTCCAGACGAAGTAGACGAAGTAGACGAAGTCCAGTAGTGCTCGAAGGCTCTCGCAACCTCCATAGCATTTCTAGATAGGCCGAACGATCTAGAAGGCATAATGGCGCTCCGGGCCCATAATAGTAATTTCGACTGAAAGCAGAAGGATCGTGAGTAGGCTCTGTAATCAGAAGGTGCTGGAAGTAGAGTTGATTCTGCTCACGAATGCGTTGCAAGGCTGCGGGCGACGGACCGTTTGGTGGGCGCGGATAGCAGCACGGTGTACAGTCCAGTTGTGTCCAAATGGGTTGCGTCCTCGCAGTCTGAAACTCTTCCTCGGTAGTGCACTCCCTCCGTAACCTTTTCAGCCACTCCACGCGTGCCCTCCTCGCATCCTTCACTCTCTTATTGTTACTGCGGCTGTCGGCCCGTTGCTCCGTAGCTCGACTGCACCCACAAACTGCACCCATGCTACCTGCTTCAAGTTGTGGAATCCTTGGCTGCAGACAGGGTATTATCAGGTTAAATCCGAAATTAAAGATATTCGGTGAAATGTGCTGGACAGTAGCAAAGCAATACCTCATACCTCCTAAATTAGCACTCTTGATGGTCGCAAACGCCTATGTCCTAGAGATTAATTACCGAGTGTCGGTTTCATGGCAATAGGAGGCTGGAGAATTCCTACACAAATTCATCACGTCTATGGCACATCACAAGTAGCATGAGCGTTTTTATGACAACCATATCGCGACGAAGAGCACAGGTCGTGTGCAGAATTTTTCTTCAGAATCCAGTCTACACTACCGACAGCCACCGTTGAGAATGAACCTTAGTAACTAGCGACTGATGAGCCCTTACTCCAAAGTCTCACCAGAGCTATTGAATTCAGCACGACCATCGATTGACATGATGAAAACCTTGCGAATCCTTGAGAGATCACCTGACGCACTAGGAAACACAGGGTACACAGACATTCACAACTTACACAAGACTTCCCTTTGTAAGTAGATGTTGAAGTGGTTCGAAAGCCAGAGGAGAGAGAAACCAAATAAGCATCGAAATAGGATGCTTGCAAGCATCCTAAAGCAGGGCAGAATCACGGAACTGGAGGGCATCCTGCAGGAATATATATAAGGTGGTGAGATACCTTCGCGTTTCGCAAACATGCAAGTTGTGCAGTTGAATATGGTAGATATACAGTAGATAATTCCTATTAAGAATCTGCTCTCCCGATAAGAATCTCGACTATTTGTATGGAAGAAATCATTGCAGAATATTTGAGTGACTGTGCAACTAGAAGATGAGTCACACTGCTCTCCCTCTTTGCCATTTTCATTGGCTTCTCAATTTCAATGTGTACATGCAAGATTTCAAATTTGTTGGATTGGCAATACTATATGTCATCTTGAAACATTTTACTTTGAATTGAAATTTCTGGAATTGGGAGTGCTTTATTAGCAGATTTAATTGAAAATTGAGTGATTGAGCACGTGAAATTACACATGAGAACTCACGAATGTTATTGAAAGGCCTCTTCACGTAAGGGATGCCACAACTAGCTCATTTATAAAAAATTAAAAAATATAATTCCAGGGCATATCCTTTTCTCACTCATTTATAAAAAATTAAAAAATATAATTCCAGGGCATATCCTTTTCTCACTACCAGAAAAGAGAGGGGTTTGCAACATTACAAACGATGTTTTTGTGTAAACGTTCCTCATGTTTATGAGCGTTTCGGAACTTGCTTGAGGAATGTTTTCAAGAAAATAAGCAATGTTTTCAACTAGATTAAAAACAACGTTGCTTACCAGTGATCTGAGAACTTTGCTTATTTTCTTGAAAACCTTCCTCAAGCAAGTCTCAAAACGTTGCTAAAGATAAAAGCAACATTTGAGATGCAACCAGTGATCTGAGAACTTTGCTTATTTTCTTGAAAACCTTCCTCAAGCAAGTCCCAGAACGTTGCTAAAGATAAAAGCAACATTTGAGAAGAAGACGTTGCAAACTTTCTCAAATTGTAGTAGCGCCTCCTTTTCAGATTGGCACTTGAATTCCATCCATGTGTCTTCTAAGCTGGTTCACATCGGAAGGATTTGAGTGCACATAATTTTTAGTCGATACCTCGATGATAATCAAGGAAGAGACATCGATCACTATGCCGAAGCCAGTGCTCAAAACCTAGGACATCGAAAAAGGCTGAATAGGTTACGAATGCTGCTTGATTAGTGTTGCTCGAGTTAATTAAACTCCATGCATTGATTCAGCAGGTTGTTGTAGATAAACTCCATTTCCATGCATTTGTTGCAGGCATTTAGCAGTTTTGTAATATAAGAGATGATTTGCTTCTAGTAGCTGAGGATCAGAAAGATTAGTTTATGTCAATGGGGATGAACCGGTCGAGCAGTGACACCAAATTCTGTGCACAGCCAGGGAGGGGGATGTCCACCAGTATTTGCTTGAGAGCAGCTTGACTGCAGAAGTGGAAGCCGTAGCCCATACTTTTCTTGGAATTGATGGTAAGTTCTGTTGGAAAGCTTAGAGTGTGTGAGTGAGTTATCTCCGCAGTCATGAGTGCAAATCATTTTTCTCAAAAGCAGGTAAGTTAACGCTTAACTCTCCTTAAAACCCGAAACAGGTTTTGGAGGTTCCCGCACGAGAAAAACTCAGCCAACTTTGATCATTATAATCTCACAAATGAGGAAGAATGAACGGTTTGGTATGTGAGAAGAATGTCAAGTGAACTTTGAGATCTTACAGTTGAATCCTTCAAATAATGCTTTTTTTGAGCTTAATCTAAAGGAAGGTCAAATTTTGTGACTTAGACCGTTTTGCAACAAGGAGAGTTAGGGGTTAAATGGTCAACCACCAGCTTCGGTGTGTGAAAATCTAGGAAGAGGTGGAAGTGGAGGCTCCGAAAACGTGGTGCTGTTTCAGATCGGTGGTTGAGAGATGGCTATGGCGTGGGCTTTGGTGAATGCACATTTGGGTATGTGTTAGATTGGAATTCCAGCGCGTGAGGTGGAGGTGCGAGAGACGAAGAATAATGCAAACATTGTATGCATGGGAGCTCCAATTCCCGCATAGTTGTAAGTGAGGAGGCTCTGTCAACCATCTGGATAAGAAGCCTAAGAGCGCCACGAATGGTATGAAACACCGGTGGATGTATTATTTGCAGATTTTAACAGTAACCCGCGCTGTACGAAGTCCTGAAAAGGTTGATTTGAAAAGGTTGATTTGCTCCGAAACTAAATCTAGGCGATTACTTATGATGACTCATACATGTAGGTCATTTGTCATGTGTAAAGTTGAGTGACTATGTGAGTGCTTGAGGCATCTATTACTTCATGCAGGTTGTTTGGTTTGTTGGATATGTCCTTTAGACAGAGTCTTCGTAATGGGTGCCCCTGTCTAAAACAATGTAAGATCCAATAATTATAGAGTCTTTTTATTGCTCTTATTAAACTTATAGTTTTTGTAATAACTTACTTAGATATACAAAATTTGAAAATAAATCCGTGGCAATGCCACATGCCTTACCAGTAGCTCTTCAAAGTTGTTGCATTCCATCCAAACTAATGTTTTTCAACATTTGACACGTTGAGGGGTTGACATGGTTGTCTGTGGATTCAGCCCAAAAACTACAATAGCCTTAATGAGAATTACACCCGAATATAGTTTCTTTGTATTGAAACATTGACTCATAGTCTTACTCCAACGAAAACATCAACCTTACCCTTTCAAGGCCTTCATCAATGAATTATATTTTCAAACTTGCTTGAGGAAAAAATACAATAATCTCACAAAATAACCCACCGAAGAACCAATTAACCTTATCAACTGTCTTTTGCAAAAGCAAGGTGACCTTAAGTTATGGCAAGATGTTCACTTAAACACAATCATCTTCAAAAAATTCAATATGCAAATACAAGATCTGAAATAGCAATTGTTTCCATAAATTTTGATAAAAATACAAAAAAATTGTAGTATATTTTCCTATACAGTTTCAACTATGCCTCACCTAAACTACATCATTTTCTCAAATCTGTCAAGGTTGCGAATCCGCCGCACATTGTTGAACAATAGTAACAAAAATACACCTGCAATACCACCAACACATTGAAGCAAATATTTACATGTAAATAATGTACTCCTACATTATCTCCTACACTCATTTCTAAATGATACTCAACTTACTTGATCAACAACAACAATTCCAGGCTTTTGAATGATCCAACTATATTAAAATATACAGAAAAAACAGGAAAAACAGGGGGAAAAAAAAAAAAAAAAAAGACACAGAGTTAGATGTTGAACTTACCAGCTCCAACAAATGAAGAAGTAGACAAAGGATTGATTCCTTGAGCAGTACTTAAAGTGACTCCAATATTAGCTAAGCCAACAGCAAACATAGTGTTGATGGTCGCCATTTGCATGACAGATTGTCGTCTGTCTGCCCTTTCCCCCTGACACAAACAACATCCACAAGACTGTCAAAAAACCTAGAAATACACAAACATGTACACATATTCATCAAACCATCAATACCATGAAAAACCATACTTGAACTACAAAAAAAAAAAAAAAAAAAAAAAAAAAAAAAAAACTCCAACGATTCTTTCAACATTGACGACAACACAATCAACTCTTTGAACCAAGAAAAGAATAATTTGGGTACCATATAGTGAAGAGTATCAAGCAACAACAGAATAGTAAACCTACATTACCATGAATTGAGTAACATACTCCCTCGAACTGTACATTCTCTCAAATCTACCCTAATAAAGAACTAGACATTATGGAAGATATTATGGAACAGTGAATAATTTTAGTGATGGATGTGCAGACCTCAAGATTTCGGGTTCGCAGCTTCAAATCACCAGCTTCGAGCTGCCGCATTATTTTCTCCACACGCTGCACTCTCACGGGCATCGAAACTGTGGCATCCCTTGCCTAGAAACAAACACAAGCACATTGAGGATATTAGAATTGAATAACATGAAAAAGAATTGATTGCGAAGGATATCCTTGTTGCTGTTCAGGAACTTACATCGTTTGCTTGTCGTTGCAATTGTTGAACAAAATACTGTGACCCAGTTTGCTGCCCATTCCTTGTATCCAGCAACTCCTGATAACACACACAACAGAATGAAAGGTTTAAGATTCATCATCGATGGTCATATTGGAATTGAACCAGTTGACTAGACCAAAAATGAAGGGGGCTGTTCTCGTATGACCAACTGAAAACTGCCTGAAACACGACAATGAGGTGCTTACTTGAGCATACGGTGCAGCGATTTTCGCAAACGAAAAATCAGGATCCAGTGTCTTGCCAATACCTGTCAATTCAGAACAATGTTTGTTGATGAGAAACAATCTTCAAGTTCTTGTACAAGATAAAATGTAACGAAGGATGAGAATTTTGGCAGATCACCCGGATACAATGGTTCGAATCGACTGGTTTCTGAAGATAATGTTATAAATAGTTGAAATTGATGCCCTGAATGTATGCAAAGCAAAGCATGGTTTGAATTTGCATACGAACCTTCTAATGTAGAGAATGCACGAAGCACAAACGTAAATGTGGCTGGGAAGCGAAATGGTTGATCCACCGCAATGGCAAATAAATCCTGCATAAAAAAAAAAAGTAACTCCGATGAGCAACTTGTCGGTAGAAAAGCAGGAGTGAAAAAATGGGTTGTAAGGTGAAATAAAACCAACAAGATTTAGGGTTCAAGTGGAGACTAGAAGCGTTACCTCTCCAATAGCAGAGAAGGTTGCCGCTTGATCAGGAGTTTGGTTCATTAGATTATCCAGGAAGTATTGCACTGATCTCCGCACCGAGCCCATGTCGCCAGTCGGTAGCAATGCACCAAGGGCGATCAAAGCTTGGATGATCTTCTGTGCATCTTTCTCGTACACGGCGTAGAACATCTCAAGCAGTTTCTCTCTTGTGAATGACTTGATTTCGCCCATCATTCCAAAGTCATAGTAGATTAGTGATCCGTCTGCATCCACGGCTAAGTTACCCGGATGTGGATCTGCGTGGAAGAACCCTGTTCTCAATATCTGCAAAATCACCACACAAATGTAAGACATGTATGAAAAGTGCAAAGAAAGAATCCACCAATGGTCCTAGTTCCGATCTGCTTATTGGTGCATAAGAGACAATGGGCATGTAAGGCACCTGTATCAAATAAGCTTCGATAGCGAGGCTTGCTATTTTGGCTTTGTCGAAAGCTCCAGCATCCAATACTGCAACGTCGTTCACCTTGATACCTGCTCACAAGATTCACCTCCAGAAGTTTAGTCTTTACACACCACGAAATGAACGATACGGGAGTAAGAAAGGATAGAAACGGTACCAGGCACGTATTCCAAAGTCAACACCTTCTTCGATGAGTAATCCCAGTACACTTGCTGCACAACACAAAACCTTCATCAGACTCCAAACTCTAAACCCTAAACCCTACTTGCATTTGAAGAGCAATCGGTAAAATGAGCAACTTACAGGCACTTTAACCCAGTGCTGCTTCCGAAAATCTCGTCTGAACCTTTCAGCGTTCCGTCCTTCGTTCAGATAATCAATCTCCTGATACAAGATTCTGCAGATGGAACATGAAACCTTAGGATTATGCTGCAGAAACTCGGAAGAACCTGAATGTAGGGTTGGCAATCGCTTACGTTGCACATTCCTCGTAGATGCCAAGCCAGTCCTTCGTTGGACCTCCCGTGGATTCATTATTTTGAAAGTACTGAGCAATCACCTTCAGATTACCTGCATAAATATAACAGAAATTGAGCAGAATTCTAAAATTGATGTCTCATTCTTACTGTACGTCTGTTGCGTGTTCTTACCCAAATCGATATCGAACAATCTCTTCAAGCCAGGTCTCTGAACTTTGACTACTACTCTCTCGCCGTTGGGCAATATTGCTCGATGAACTTGTCCAAGGCTTGCTGCAGCAATGGGCTGCCGCTCAAAATCTGCGTATAATGCACTCACTGGCGCCCCGAGCTCATTCTCTATGAATGACATTGCTTTCTCTGCTGAAAAAGCTGGCACTCGATCCTGTGCACAACAGAAAGCAGTTGAGAATCATTATAGTGCGCACCTTCCAGCTATTTCATTGATGCACTGAAACAGACTTTATACGTTCTCTCACATGCCGAGGTGCAAGATTTGTCACTCCTAGTCCATGCCGGCAGCAAGAATGGATATGGTCAAAACCGAATGATGAAAGTGTGCATTGGACTCACTTGCATTGGTTATTGTGATTCGAAATTAATGTTGTGCATGACTGGAAGCACATGATTACCTGAAGCTTCGCGAGCTCCTCGACTATTTCAGCCGGGAAGAGATCTGATCTGGTAGAAGAGAGTTGGCCAAGCTTGATGAACGTAGGTCCAAGTTGCAAGATCTTTTCCCTCAGCCACGAGGCTAAACTTCGTCGCCTCGATTTCTGGTGTAGAGAGGTGCCATTTTAATCAGGAAATTTTCAAGGTCTCATTTGGAATGGTTGCAAGCATGAAGGCACGAAGGGTAGAGGATTCTTCAACAAAGTGAAAGGTTTAGACATTCACAATCATTCATTGTTATCGACTAAAGAACAGTCTTTTGTCCTTAGAAATAACTGTACCATAAAGACTTGAGATCGATACATCAATCATTACTTGTATCAATCTGACTCCTAGGAAGAATAACTCTATTCCAATTTTATAGCAGATTAGGTGTTGATACGAACCGAAAACCCTAATGCAATGCATAGATGAGAGCACGAACCTGCTTCTCCTCACTGAATCCGCCCACGTAGGTCCATTTCGCATCCAAGAGCCACACTCGCGATCGCAATTCCAGAACGAAGCTCCACACATCAATCTGCCGTTTCGTGGCACTGTAATCGTCCTTGGCCCAACTAAAGCCTTCGTCTGATGGTAGCACACGAAGCGGTTGCTGCTGTACTTCCACTGGAGGCTGCAGTACCCTCTTGGCCACTTCCACATTCGGAATCACCACCGGCGGGCTCAAACTCCCATTCACTTTCCCGATGGAAACACCTGAATTCGCAGTACTCACTCTTGCTGCACCTGGCATCGATCAGAAAACCGAGTATTAAAGAGACCGCTCAGAACACGAGTACCAAATAGTCCGCTCAGGAGACTCTGTGTGTGTGTGTATTTCGTACCATTCGTGGTGGTGCTCCTCGGCTTTTGTTCGAGGTAAGTCGCAGACCGCCCCTTGAGAGCCTCCTCAATCGGTACCATGCGCGAATTCGAGCTTCCATTCTCAGCGCTCGCACAAATTCTTCGGTGATTCTTCTTACGACGAAGCGGCAGCTTCGATCGAAGCCCAGCTGCTTGACCCCCCAGCTCTCGCACTTCTAGCTCAGAAACCGAGCTTCCTATCTGACATACCAGACCCAAATGCGCATTCACCAAAGCCGTCGCCATAGCCACCGCTCTGAAACCAGCACCACCTCGCTACTGATCAAACTAGCAACGCCAGGAAAAACTCCCAACAGCTAGATTTATCAAATGTCCAAGAGCTACTTTTATCGAATATGAATTGAAAGCCAACTACTGATTGAGAAGGTTGACAAGAGGCTCGCACCTAGAATTTGATGTACAGCTTGAGAAGAATTTGCGGTGTGATTGGGAACGGAGTGGGGGGGGGGGGGGGTCTCTAGTTGGTTAGTGAGTGGAGTGGATTGAAGCGGAGGTTTGTGGAATTGAGAAATGTGGGAGCATTGGTAACGTACTAGAAGCGAATGATGAATTCGCGGTTGGCAAGCGGTTGGCGCAAAGCGGTACGCAAGCCCAGAGTCGGACCGGGCGACGTGGGCCTCGCAGGAGAGATCGATGACCACCGAAGAGGCCGTCGACCGACGACGGAAGCATCGTCGTCGTCACGGCAGGAGCAGCAGCAAAAGGGTGGTCTATGAGTGGTGGCCACTAAATCATCAGTTTCCATGGTGAGTTCATGTAATAATCGAATAGGGGATTGGATGAGAGTTTTATCTTGGAAACACCACAAACAATTACCCACGTGTGAACCAACATGCTCATATTTTATTTCTATCAAGCATGCTCACAAGAATGAAATATTTCGTGGACATTAGTATGCCCCTCACCGTGTTGCCATGGCCACTTATATACTTTGTCTATGTCTTTTTTGTTTTTCCTGCTAAATCTAAAACTAGGTTATTTTTAGTTATTACTTTGAAACCCAATATCTCGGAATCTGTCCGCCCAATTCAAGATCCTATCATTGCCTACATCTCTACAAGAAATATTCAAGATCCTATCGTTGCCCACATCTCTACAAGAAAAATCCACTTCTTACAAAAATGATGCAACTTAATCCAATCGGCGGTTCCCGAGATCATAATGTCACTCATAAAACAAAACAAAACAAAACATCCCCCTTCTATAATAAACTAGTACATCCCGCTGCGTTGGCCATGCTCATACAAATCATTTTTGTACTATCGGGGGCATAAATACTTTGAAATTCAATATCTTGAGATTTATAAGTCCAATTCATAATCTAAATGTTTTCAAAAACTCTGCAAAAAAACCCGCTTTCAATTACACCTCATGTGCCCTAATCGACCTGCACTTCCCGAGACCATGATGTTACGTCCACAACTAAACCTAACCAAACCAAATCACATGCTTAAGATAATAGACTAGAATGGCACGTGGCGTTGCCGCAAAAATTCTATATTGAGTATAAAATATGTGGCTACAAACGACATGATTATTGCATGGTTGGATTTTCTTGTTATTCTCCTGGATCTATAATTAGGATGTTGTTATGATTTGTGGTGATTAGAGGGTCATAAATACTTCAAAATTCAATATCTATGGACCCGTTTACCCGTTTTGCGATCTGATTGTTTTCCACGACTCTACAAAAGCACTCACTTTCAACGACATCTCATGTGGCTTGATCCCAATTGCGGTTCCCAAGATCATAATGTCACTCGCAAACCAAACTAAAACAAAACAAACTACCTGGTTTTGATAATAGATAACTTCTTTATTCGGAGTCTGTTTTGGATAAAATTACTCGGATTGGGTTCAGATATAGTCTAGTTTGTGTGATAATACTTGCAGACGCATACACTGAAGTATGAATAAATGGCATGCAATTTGGTGAAGGCAAATCTTAATTTCAAGCTTTCAAACCTGGGGCATGTTTTACCATAGAGAGGCAACTATGGAAACTGAAGAAGATGTATTCAAGATTTTTCTTTTTCTTTTTTGTACATAGTCATGATTTTAAGATAAAGGCTATCAACTTCTTAGTTGGAAGATTTTTTGTTTAAATATTTTTGGTATTGGATTTGCAATGATGTTCCTATCCTGCAAAAGTGAATAAGTGGATGACTTTTTGAGGAGCTATATCTCCTTTATCCACCATTGGATTTTGACTTTATTCTTTTGGAACGAATTCAATTCAAAGTCTAGTTTTAGTGGTATAATCCTTGAAAAAATCAAAGATGTATTGAATACAAGATATAGATTTGAGTGCAATGGCTTGAGTTTCGAACTATTTTTCTTTTGTAAAATTTTTGGCCATTTTCACCATTGCAAGGTCATTATTTGTGCAAAAAAATTTCTTGATGGGTTTTTATTTGTTCAAGGGTGCTATAGAAATGAAAGCAAACATCTTAGTAGTTGGTGATTTATTCTTTCAAGTGGAAATGTTGAGATTTTTTGATATATTTTGAATACTAATATGTTAAGCTCTTGCAATCTCCAAGGCCTCATGACTCAGATTTTGACCTACATGATGTACAATATGTCTACTACAAGATTGTATGGTTGAAATCTAAATAGCTTGCATTTGTTTATTTCTTGAGATTTTGCTTATTAAAGATTGCAAATTCAAATGGAGTCGATTACAATCCCTTTCTAGTGATCATACATAAACTTTTGTAGTCATACTAAAAGGATTAATAAATGCATGATTGACAAATCCTATAAGATAATTGTAATTTCTTTTTCTTTTCTTACTTACATACACACGAAGAAGCCATGGTCGACCATATATCATTCTCAATGGTGACAACGGTGTGAAAAGAACCAAGACTTTACGCCAAGATAACCACTTAAAGAAACTCCCCATTCACACGCACCAAAGCAATTGAGAAATCGACAAGGCCGCCTTTCGTAACCGCTCAACAGAGGGTGACCATCGGAGCCGTCGCCACCAACCAATTCCGACGGCCCAGATCAGGGGTACTCGAGAATGCTGGCCATCAAGATTCCCAAACCGACCCAACCAGTAACACCACCGCTTATATCCCGTCCTCTCCCTAATGACACCTCTCTCCCTGACCGAGAGATGCCGGTGGTCCAAATCGGTTGGGTCCCAGTATCATGAGACGGACATCCGGTAACTGTCATCTTGCCCTCTGCGGCTTTCCAAATCGTGTGGATGCCTCTTGCTTCGCATGTACAAATCGCTTTGCAATTTGGCTTTAAAATTGCTTCCCTTCAAGCTCTCATTTCTTTCATCTTGTTGAGAGCTGCCCAATCATCATGCCTCTGTTGCTAGCCTGAGGATGATAAGCATCTGCACTTGTTTTTACCGCTCCACTATTGAGAGATCATGCAGGTAAGGACAACAGAGAGAGACAATAGTGAAAATTGTACCCAGAAGTTGTTGGAGAAGTTCCATTTCCGAGATAAATGATGTTTTTGATTGAGGAGAAAGTTCAATGAAAATTCCTGAGAGAGTATCTGTTCTTGATAACGAGCTCGAACACATGGGGGACTCACCTTGCTCGTTAAGAACACTTGTTGATTCCAATTCTTGACATTCCCAGATTGTGAGGAATACGAGAGAGCTGGAGAGCTGGAAAGCAATCCTTAGAAGCTGAAAAGATATTGGACATCTTGCATTCGAGATAGGCAGTAGCTTTTAATCCATGAGAGAGTGTTTCCAGCATTATCACTGAATTTTGGCGGGCTGAGGAGAGCGAGTTTTTATTCATGATAGAGAGCTCCAACACATCGGAAGCTCACCTCACTCGTTGGTTCCGATTCTTGACATTGTCAGATGTGGTGATTTTGCGAGATTGGGTGCTTTGATATTTGAAAGCAAGTGAGTCGAAGCAAAAAAGATATCAGACATCTTGCATTCGAGATAGATAGTAGCTTTTGATCCACGAAAGAAAAATCTAGCTCTGTCAGACTTTTGGCGCACCTGAGATAGGAAGTCTTTGTTCATAATAGAGAGCTCGGGCATATTGGGGAGTTGCCTCACTCGTGTTGGTTGTTACGAAGACTGGTTGATGCGGTGCTTTGGTGAGAGGGATAGAAAGAGAGTATTGAGCCCTGTAAGCAAGTGTGTCAGTGATTGCAAGGGAGATATCTGACATCTTGGATCCCGTTCCCATGGAGTACTTCCTGATGCAGGATCAGCAGAAATCTGATGAGTCGTCCTATCCCACGTCCACATGTGGATCTGCTTACACCACTCCATACAACAGTAGGTATCCATCAGGGCAGATGGCTGCATACTTTGTTGACAGTCCGTCCACGGTTGTGGACATGAGCCAAATCAGCTACGAGGATCAAAGAACCTCAGACCGATTGACGGAGCCGTTCACTGCCAGCTTGTTGAGCAGGAGCACATCGTTTTTGAGCAACTGTACGTCGGAGGCTATCTCGTTACCTGATGTCTCGGCTCGCCTGCAGTCATGGTGCAAGTCGAGGCCGCCGGCGTCGGTGCCGACAACGAACAAGTGGGCTTCGTGTGACGAAGAGGCGGGGTTGGAGGACGACTCTCGATCAAGGTGTCGCGACATTTTGATCTCTTTTACATTATGGTCGTGTATGACTGTCCTTCTCACGGCTTTCTTACTGGCTCTCTCCACTTCCATGTATTGGCTCATTTGCCACCCTCACGCACCTAGCATCACTTTCAAGGTGCGCACTTCCCTTTTGCTAATCGCACTTCAACCAGTCAATCAATGTAACCAATTTCCGGCATTTCAATCGTTCCGGCAATAGAAGATGGTGCACCTTTCATTTGGTAGGCTCTGTGGTTGATCTGATAAGTCTTTGTCTACTGAAGTATGAGTACTTAGGGGTCAACGTTCTTAGGAAAGAGAAAGTGGATTGCACTGGATTTGTTTTGAACTGACCTTCAGTTGATTCCGTTTTAATGGCAGGGGGTGGAGTTTCGGAGGTTTAACGTCCTGCAAGGATATGATCGAACAGGTGTACCTACTGATATGGTCAGCTTGGACTCAATGGTTAGACTTGCTTTCAATAATCCCTCTAAACACTATGGCGCATTTGTGAGCGGTGCCAATGTCGCCCTTTCGTACCTCCCAAGACCGATTGCCCATGGCCAGGTAGAGTAATGCAATCGCGAAAAACTTACCCTTTTCGACGACATTACTGTTGATGCATGATAGTTTCTATAACGAAAGTGGTATGTACTGCATTCCAGGTGCCGGACTTCTACCAAGACTGCCATTCAAGGAGAGATGTCGAGATAAAAGCCAAAGCCGAATACGAACCTTTGTATGGGGCAGGGCCGAGCTTGAAGCAAGCCATAATCGAGAATCGCCATGTCCCACTGGGCCTCACAATCTCTGTGAAGTCGCACGTCAACGTGTTCGGAAGCCTTCTCAAAAAACACTTCACAGAGACAATTAACTGCAACGTTTTATTGAATCCAGTCACTGGAGTAGTAGCAGCCACGTACTGTGAACCTCCTCAGAAACAAGAGGAACGTGAAATTCCTCAATGGAAAACGCGACACTGACGCTCGACCCCGCATCCTCACTTGCCCGACCTAACACGAGATGCTCCAACTTATGCATGCTCTCAAGTATCCGGATTACAGTCAAAAAAGGACACCCGACATAATACTTATCGACCTCCTGCAAAGAGAAGCATAATCCTCTCAATAGCGGAACGTTTACAAGCGCAGTGGCATAACAATAGGATGACTTCAGTATAATATTTATGCATTGTAACTGTTTAGTTGTAAATATTCTTGTTTCATCGTACTGCAATGATTCCTGTGTTATAAAAAGGTGCAGGTTTCCTCACATGAGTCTAGGTGCCTGAAATGTTGATATAAATAGTTCAGCATTGAAATTTTTTATTGCCAATTCGTAACCTCGTACATCAGTAACTGCTGTTTTCTTTGAAATTTAAGCTTTGTTTTGGCCCACAAGTCACAGCTACTCGAACCTAACCATTCGAAATATCCGAGCAGTTAACAATTGCAGCATTGCACAATCACAGCAATTGACAATCTCAGCATCTGACAAACACAGCATTTAACAGTTGCCAGTTCCAGTCCCCTACTGTAAACGTGAAGACCAAAAAGCGTCCAGATTCATAGTAAAAAAGTGAACAAAGCCTTCACCCAGGACAAAGCACGGGATAGGGACCCTCCCAAGCAAAAGAAAAAGACAGAAACGCGAACGTAAAAGAAATTAAGAAAAGGAAAGTATCACAGAAGTTGCTCATACTCCGCCACGTCCAGGCCCAAAAGCCTTCTTTCCGTTTCCTCACACTTCCCGCTTGTCACACACCAGCCTTCTCCGTCACCGTCCTTCCCAATTTTCCCCTCACTCAATTCCTGCAACCCGCATCGATTCACCCTCGCATCCACACTTTCAAGGTGCGCACAATCTCGCTCAGCTTGAATCGATAGGAATTGCCAGTTTCCTGTGAAATTTGAGGTTTTCCCAGTCGATTGAGCTTTTTCCTGCTACACGGGGTGGTAAATCACCATCTACGGTGATTGCAGTCGAGAATGCTTCTGTGCTAGTTATAAGTATTGGACTTTGCTCCGTCCGGTTCGATTTTGTTGAGAAACCTAACAGGTAATTGATTAGGTAACACTGCTTCTTCATATTGATGCAGACGAGGTGGAATAACTCGTTACTTATTGCATCTGAGACGTTTAAATTTTCCTGAAAATTATTTTCGTTTGAGTTGGAAGAATGAGATTGTCCAGTCGATTGAGCTTCCGCTGGTACCCCTGATGATCGTTGCAAAATCAATCGTGGTGTTATCGGATCTGCTTAATCTGGTTGCGATTCTACCTGAAAACCTAGTAGGTAACCAAGTAGAATTTCAAAGAGAATTCCTGATTTATGTATGTTCTTGTTGATGCAGTCGGGGTAGAGCTCTTCGGTTTTTATTACATCTGTATATAGCGGTAGTTGTTTCATTTGTTCATTCTGAGCTAGTGCTGAAACTCTGGCGAGTTCTATGGAAGAATTGAGGATTTTTAGTCGACTGAGCTTTATCCTGTTGCCCTCGGTCTCGTGGTAGAGATTCGTCATCCTTCGGCGTTGATTTGTGAATTCAATCGGAGAATGCTCCTGTGTTAGTATTAATTTATCGGATCTGATGGTTTTTGCGGAGTAACCTTATTGTGAATTTTTTGGATGAGAATCGAATTCCTGTAAAATTCGACGTTTTTCAACTCGATCGTGTTTTGTCCCGAAAGTTGCCCGCGGTCTAGTGGTAGAAATTTGTCATATTCGGCGATTTCGTTGTGAATTTAACCGAAGAATGCTTATGTGTCAGTAAGAATTGACTGGATTTGTTGCTGAGAATTCTAACAGTTCATCATTTGTATGTATACTGGAGCTGGATTTGTTCGTTTTCTACTTCATTTGTACGTAAAGGCAGTTACTTTGTTTGTTGTTACAGATGAAGTAACCGTGGTAAAGGCTGCACTATATTCTTCTTTGTTTGTTTTTCCATGGTTGCAGTCTTCGCTTTTCAGTTAGACCTGACAATGGTCAGTGTTGCAGGGTAGGTCAAGATGCCTCGCAATTTTCCGCAGCCGCAGCAGGAAGACACGCACGACAATGGTGAAGGGCCAGCGGAGTATGACTACGACCTCTTCGTAATTGGTGCTGGAAGTGGTGGAGTTCGAGGTTCTCGAACTGCAGCTGGTTATGGAGCTAGAGTATGTACTCCAATCTTTGCGAATGATTTTTACTCTTAACAATCTACTCAAACATCAAAACATCTCTCGATAAAAAATGTTTTTACCTTGAAGAGTGTGTCGGTTCTGCCATGGGAGCCCGCTTTAATTGAGGATCTAGAACCGATTGACCGAGTGACATGCAACTTCTAGGGTTTTGTGAGTGACCAGTCTAGGTTATTCAAGAATGTTTTCTGTAATTATCTTTTGATGTGACATATTTGAACAGGTTGCTATCTGCGAGTTGCCATACAATCCTGTCAGCTCGCCGACGGAGGGAGGCATCGGTGGCACGTAATTCTCCGGCTACCACATCTCTCTTAAGTTGATATCCACATTGTAATGACGAATGGACAGTTCAGGGTTTTAGGAAGGATTGATTTTAGAATTTCGATGCTCAGCTTTTTGAATGGAGAGACATCTGGCTTACAAGTTTGGCATTTGTTTGGCAGTTGCGTGTTACGTGGATGTGTGCCCAAGAAGATATTGGTGTATGGATCGGCCTTCGCCGGAGAGTTTGAGGTCAGTTGAGCCCAGAGATTTCGCATCGATGCAACTACATGTATTTCTAGCTACTAAACACTTGCATTTTGACTGTGAAGGATTCGAAGGAGTTCGGGTGGAACATTAGTGGCGAAATTACTTTCGACTGGAAACGTCTCATCGCCAATAAGGTACAGTGACATTCTCAATATGCTGTTACTGTCTTAGTAAATTGACAAGAGTATTAATGTGCTCATTGTTTCCCAGACAAGGGAGATCGAGAGGTTGAATGGAGTTTACAAGAAGCTGCTTACGAACTCCAAAGTTGACATGTACGAGGGTTATGGGAGAATCATCGATCGACACACCGTGGAGGTTCAACCCACCGGTGGAGAAGCTAAACGCTTTACTACAAATAAAATCTTGATTGCAACAGGTGGACGAGCCGTTCCTCTCAACATTCCTGGCAAGGTACTAACTCGATCATATTTTGGACGAGCAATGGGGATCAACTGATACTAATTGCTTCGAATTGTATCGCTTCATGGATGTTTCAAAGTGTTTAATTTCATTATAACCTCTCCATTCTTTATCAATACTAAAAGTGAATGTAACTGATTTTGTTGAATGCAGGAATTGGCCATTAATTCAGACCACGCTCTAAGTTTGGAGGAATTTCCCAAGCGAGTTGTTATTGCTGGCGGAGGGTAACCTTTCATAGCTTTGTTGAATGATATCCTGATTCTCAGTTTTAAGATTACATGAAGGCTGTGTCTATCATACTTTTCTGACTACTCGCAGAGTACCTTTTCTCTTGCTTTTATGCTGTAGTTGTAGTAGTAAGCAATCATATTTCTAGAACACGTTCTCGGCTGATGAAGTGGCTACTTCACGGCAGGTACATTGCGGTGGAGTTCGCTGGAATTTTCGCTGGTATGGGATCGAGAGTGGACTTGTTCTACCGGAAGCCTTATCCTTTGGGGTGAGTTGCGTGAGAAACTTCTGTGTATTGAACTTTCTCATTGGTAGGAGTTTATGTATTGCCTTTTTTGTTTAGAAGTTGCTTCAACGGCTAATGAAAATGTTGAACTGTTTTTAATGTCTGAATCAGAGGCTTCGACGAGGATTTTCGATCTGCTGTAGCAATGAATTTAGAGGGGCGTGGTATTCATACCCATCCGGAAACAAATCTCACCAAGGTTGGTTATCTGACTCCAGTTCACATCTTGAACATCTGGCTATAGGAGAGACTCTTGGGTTTCGGGGTAGCATTTAAGACTCTTGTGTGATGGTGCTTCTATTACGTGCAGTTGGAGAAAGTTGAAGGTGGAATCAAGGTCTGCATTGACAAGGGCGAGGACTTTGAGGCAGACATTGTTTTGTTCGCCACAGGTGAGCCATCTTCTGTCCATTATGTATAAGATGTTGAGTTTCAATGCACTTGAAGAATGTTATTGTGGTAAGAGTTGGTTACTGTTATTGACTGGACATCGGACCTTGTAGGTAGAAAGTCTTCGTCAGACAATATTGGTTTGGAAAATGTTGGGGTGGAGGTGAATGAGAAAACTGGTGCAATTAAGGTGAGTTTCGTTGATTGGTTCCTCATTGCTTTTTGAGATTTGTAGCATGTCCTCTGTTCGCAATTCCCCGTCCTCCATTCTTGTTTCCCCTTCTCTATCGTCCCTTCTCTATCGTCCCTGTCCTCCGTCCTCCGTTCTCGTTTCCCCTTATCTCAATGTTAATTTAACAGTTCCCTATCTCCAAACTCAGTTCCTGGTTCCCATCCTTTGTTTCCGGTTCTCAGTTCCCATCATTTGTTACTGAATCTTGGCTCCCACCCTTTGTTCTTAATTCCCCAATCCTTTGTCCCTAGTTCCCCAATCCTTTGTCCCTAGTTCCCAATCCTTTGCCCCCCAACTCCCCTTCTTGGTTTCTATCATTCGTTCCTGGTTCCCATTATTTGTTCCTAGTTCCCATCATTCGTTCCTGGTTCTCATTACTGATCCTCGTTTCCATCCTTTTATTCCCAGTTCCTAGTTCCTCTCCAATGTTCTCTAGTTCCTCTCCAATGTTCTCTAGCTTGTCTCTTTGACTATTGGGATCTAATAAACTCTTAATAACAATCAAATTCCAATTACGAAAACCCTCCGAAGTTTTTAAAACTCTTCGTGCCGTCCTGACCAAATGATGATATCGTATGGATCTCCAAGGACAGACAGATTGTATTCATTTTCATATATAGAGATGAAAGACAAACTTACTCTAATTACAGTATTGTACTTGATTTATCCAATCTTAATATATCACAGACTGACATGACCTTTTGCTGTGAGTGCAGGTGAACGAGTATTCTTGTACTAATGTGGATAACATTTTCGCCATTGGAGACGTCACTGACCGAATCAACCTTACACCAGTTGCTCTTATGGAGGCAACATGTTTCTCTGTGAGCTTCGTACCTCATTCCTACATCGACTCATTCTAGTTACAGTGCAGACTTCTTGGTCTGGAGCTTCGTAGGCTTATTAATAATTTTGTGTATCGTTGAACAGAAAACCGAATTCGGTGGCATTCCAACAAAAGTAGACCACACGAACGTTGCCTGTGCAGTTTTCTGGTGAGTACTACCTTCTATATACGTTTTAATAAACTAGTGTACATGAAGATACCTTGTCGAGCTTAGATCTATTGGGTATCAATAGAGGCTGACTTGTGTCTGTGGCAGCCAACCGCCTTTGTCATGTGTCGGCTTATCAGAGGAGGAAGCTGTGAAGCAAGCCAAGGGTGACCTCTTGATCTTCACTTCGTCGTTCAATCCCATGAAGAACACCATATCAGGGTACGTTTGCATCGTAAAGTAAATGTAGTAGTTCATTTTTCATCGTAGTGTTTTTCGAATCTGTAACTCCACGAACTGAGTATTCAACATTCCTGCAGGCGAAAAGAAAAAACGTTCATGAAAATGATCGTTGATGCGGAGACGGATAAAGTTCTCGGAGCTGGTATGGTCGGACCTGATGCTGCTGAGATTATCCAGGTTCGTATTCATCGAAATCCTTCAGTTTCAAAGTGTGTGCACAATTGCTATCGTCATGACATGCTAATCGAGCCATTGTTCAAAATGCAGGGTGTGGCAATTGCTGTTAAATTTGGCGCAACAAAGGCGCAGTTCGATGCAACTGTAAGACCCATTTCTCATAATTTTTCCATAGTCTGCACTGGTCTTGCACTTGTTCGGTGATTTTGATTTTGTTCGATTCTTGGAACTGTTCAGGTGGGTATTCATCCGACAGCAGCTGAGGAGCTGGTCACTATGCGGACGCCCACGAGGAGGCTGAATTCCAAGGGCGAGATAATTAAGGTGTAGGTCCAAGGGAATTAAGCTTAACGCCACTTTGAGTAGAGCGTCGTACATTGTATGGAAGTATTTCTGACATTTAATGGTTAGCATTTCGCCCTTACGAATTTATATTGGAAGTGACCATTGCAGAATTGGCCATCATTTCAAAAACTGCATTCGAGGATATGAAGTCCGTTTCTTAAGCAAAACCTCTTGGAATTATGTTGTACCGGTGCTGCATGAGGTAGCTGGTGCTATAGATATGTTCATCAAACCTGCGCCCTTGAGATTTGTGCAGTGTAGTTGGTTATTGATATCAAAAGAAGATAGGATTTTGAACAAATTTGTATACCCACCGTTGTCAGATTTTAACTTAATATTGCTTGGTGAGTGTTACGAGAATAGGGCTTCTTTTCTGTATTATGGGAGCAAGTTTGATATGTAAAGTTTCCTAAACGGAGGGTTTTCCATTCGTCATCTGCTACATTACCATCTCCCCATGGTATTAGGTTGAGTCAAACAAATTAACTTGGATATGATGCCCAATTTCTTGAGTAGTTATTTTCTATAATATCATGTTTTTCAATGATACCGTATCTTTTACTATTTCTAATTTTTTTGGGTGAATTACAATTAATATTGAAATAATTTCCTATTTTGAAGAACTTAGTATTGAAGGTTTGTAGGAATGACTCTTCTATAGTGAACAAGACACTTGCTATCCTCTCCTAACCATATCTTAATATCATCCTTATGATATACTCCCTCTGTCCCATTATGATTTTCCGGTAGGTTCTCTCAAATCTACCTCCAAAGGTAGATTTGACAGAACCTACCAGAAAATCATAATGGGACAGAGGGAGTACATGATTGCAAGGCAATTGGCACAATTGCGAGACAAATTTATAGTCTTTTTTTACAAAATCCACAATAACCTTGAGGAATGTTTTTGTTGCAATAAATAAGAATTATCGAAATGATTCTTAAATAAATTGAATAAAGATTGAGAGCTTAACCCTTCATGTGTTGTAGGTACATAAGGCGTAGTAGATACAGTACATTGAGCATCATATGTACATCAAAAAATCTCGAAGTATTATTGAGTGAGTGGACTTGTGGTGCAATATCATTTGCATTGCTCTCACCACCTTAGGCATGTTGCAATTCAGTACATCCAATCTCATTTTTTCCATTTTCAAAAATTTATAGTAGATGTTTAAATTTGTCTTCATATCCATTGACAAGTGGTATGTCATTTGTATTTGCTACTATGTTTCCATCCCTTTGTCGGTGTTTGTTAGTCATCATTTGTGTTGTCACTTCTATTAACGTTAATGTTACCCATTTTGGACTTGATAAAATTGGTTTAAGAGAAACCAATATATGTGCAACACTATTGTATACCAAAAACCACAATGTGACAATATGGGTTGAGATTTAAAAGCATGTAATTTCAACCCGTATGTAAAAGCATGTAAGTACTATTGGTTTGTATGAAATAATTGAAAAGATGTGCTTATATACTAGATGGCACAAAAATTATAAATATCCTGAACTACTTTTGTATCGAGTGGACTTTGTGGACTAAAAGTGACCATGCAAATACAAGAGTGTAAAACTCGTCATTTCTATAAGCACATCTTTTCAATTATTGTGGTAAACCACTTGTATACTCTCATGAGGTTGAACTACATCTTACCAAAACTACTTAGTATCCTCCAATAAAGTGCTCAATGCCATCCAATAAGCTATACATGTAATAGTTTTTGATGATTGCGCAATTAGCATTCATGTCCCTACTAGTTTTTACACAAAATTCAACAATACTAAAATTTATATTTGGATGGCAAATAGTGTATTTATCCACATGTACAAGATACAATACTAATAGTTTTCTAAGACAATTAGTGTTTGAGGCAACATCTCCTCCACCTTCCACCTCCCTTTTCCCTTTGTCAGGCTTTGTGTTGAGAATTAATATTCTCACATACGCTCTCCTTTGTATTCTAGCTAGATGAGTCACTAGTGTAAGATACCTCCACTACTTTAGACCTATGAGAGAGAAGTACTATTCATCTTCTCTCTCCTTGTACCTCCATATACTCTTTCCCACAATCTAAGACTCCCTCTTTTGTGTCTATCTTCTTGGTGCTTACTTTGTAATCTCCTTGCTTTCAATTGCATCTTCAACACGTTATCAGCACGCTCTTTCATAGTTCTTAGTTCTTAGTACTAATTTCTTGATACTCTATCTTAGCTATCTCTACTTCTCTTTGATTTTATTGTAGTTTTTAGAAGGAGTTTTGTTTTTAGAACAAAATCTTAGAACAAGTTCTTTTTCTTCTAATCTTCCCTTTTCACTTAAAACTTCCCTTCTCACACTCTAAACTTCCTTACATCTCTTTCTTAACTTCTATTGACAAAATTCACAACTTAGTTTTGTTGTTTTTCAAACTTCGTTTTTGGCCACTTCTTCTCGTTTTGTTCATATTTGGTTTCATTTTATTGTTCTTACTTGTTTTAGTTGTCATTTAGAAGCTTTCTCTTTACAAATCTTCCTCTACAAACCTCAATTTCCTCTCTAAGCTTCTTCTCCAAACCCTCATTCTATATTATCACACCTAATATCACTACTCCAAAACTCCCTGGACTCTTCTCCATCTCTCCCATTTCCATAATATAATAATATTTTCTCCTTTTTCCTTTATTCCTTTACTTCCCACTTGCCGTTTTTTACCTTTACTATTTACTGTTTTACTTTTACGTTTACTTTTTACTTTTACCTTTACTGTATTACTTTTACTTTTTACTTTTACTGTTTTTTACTTTTACTGTTTTTTACTTTTACTGTTTTTACTTTTTACCTTTTTTAAATTTTTACTTTATTGTATTTTTTTACTTTTACCGTTTTTACTGTTTTCTTTTAGCGATACATATTTTACTTTCTAAACTTCTTTACTTTCTTATTAACTTTTACCGTACATTTCTTTAAGTTTCTAATTTGTACTTTGTACATTTACCTTCTCACTAACTATCTAATATTTCTCTTTCCTCACTATACATAAAACTCGAACTAACTTGATTATATTTTCCTCAATCTCTCACTATATATTTTCAATAATATTATGTCTTCTTCTACTTCTTCCGTGACTACATCTTCAGCCATACCGGTGGCTGTTACTAACCTTGACCCTCCGATGAGACTTCAACCTCTACAATTCCCACAGTTATCAGCCGATGGCAACAACTATCTATTATGGGCGAGGACTGCTAAAGCTCACATCTTCGCGGACCAGTTATCGGGTTCTATTGCTTTCGACCCGGGAATGGTTGTAAGTCCTACTCTCCAGCCTTCCATTTCTTGGAAAACTTTACTTCTCCTCCGTCACCATTTAGTCCCATCTCTCCAGTATCAATATCTGGAGATTGAAGATCCTAATGAACTTTGGCAAAAGCTCAAGTCTCGTTTTGATCACCAGAAAACTATTTTTCATCCTCGAGCTCTCTCTGACTAGACCCATCTCCGAGTGTTGGATTTTCCAACACTTGTTGCTTTTAACAACGAGCTTTATAGGATAATTTCACTCTCTCAACTTTTCCACCTGTTCATGCTGTACTGGCCCAACAGTACAGAAATATGAGATTTACTAACCATTCTGATCTCATGTCTCTTCTACTTCTTGCTGAGAAGCAGAATGAGCTTCTTTTGCGAAATCGCAGTTTCTCGCCCCATTAGTACCTCACTGCACCAGTCTCATCTTTGTCCCAGGTTCCTAGTGTTAAAAATAAGAACCAAAAGTTTAAGAAATACCGTAACAAACAGCATGGTCAGTCTAACCAGAGAAAACCGCAGACTCAACGGAAGAATAATTCTTCCGTTACCACTAGTAGTGGTAAGCGTCCATCAGAGACGCGTTCTTGCCACAAATGTGGCAGAGTGGGTCATCTGGCTAATGTTTGCAGAACACCAGAGTATTTCGTAAAGATGTTCCAAGAGAACAAGCGATATAAATCTCAGAAACGAGAGGCCCACACCATGGATGCTTCCATGGATCCATTTCAAACCGACGAAATGGAAACGTCGTTGCGGAGGACATCTCTCCCCGGTGAGTCGCACGATCTTCTCGATGATTAACGCAACTACTCATACAATCCTCGCGGATAAGGCATTTTTCGACATAGATAATCATCAACCCTGGCAAACCAGAAAATTTAATGACTATGGCTGGATCGAATGTATTTCGTTTCCGGAGGGACCAAAGAAATGATTTTGCCGAGGCACACCACCATTACATGCATGCGTCTGCTATGTCTCTCTCCTGCACCTCGGGCTGATCGGCCTATCGAGATGTTCGCACTAACGGTTTCTTGCACTCTCGACTAGTATTCTAGATAAGCGAGAGGCTTTGGTTTTTGTGCTGAGAATAACAAAGTGGTAGAAACACCTTTCTTCAAGAATCGGCTTGTCTCAATTCCAATCCGACCACCTACTATATGTAGTTTTGCTTTGTCTTCTAAAGATAATAAAGTTGCACTTTGGCGGAAGATTGGGTCATCCCGCTCTACACTTTTACGCAAAATTCTTCCATGCGTTGTAGGACATAACCTACAACCAGCAAGTGTTAACTCGATGGCTTTGTGTGAGGCTTGCGTAAAAGGCAAATTAATTGCCGCCTTCGCTATACAAACTACCTAATGAATTGCCACCAACGCTCTCCGGGACTACATGGAGATATTTGCGGTCCAATTACTCCAATGAGTGGACCATTTCGATACTTTTTGGTTCTTGTTGATGCATCGGGTCGGCAATCCCATGTTTCTTTATTATTATCAAGAAATTTGGCGTTCGCCAATTTACTTTCGATGCTTATACGTTTCAAGGCTCATTTTCCTGATTATCCAATTCGAACGCTACGTATGGATAATGCTCAAGAGTTTCGTTCGAAGGCATTTGAGGATTATTGCAGCGCAACGGGGATTGACCTCACTTATTCAGTCCCGTATGAACACGCTCAAAACGGTCTAGCTGAATCTTTTATTAAAAGGATTCAGTGGATTACACGACCACTACTTCTTTACGCTCATTTACCTTCAACAATGTAGGGACATGCTGTTTTACACGCTGCGACACTAATCCGTCTTCGACCTTCATCTATGGAAATTGCCTCTTCACAAGAACTTAACTTTTTTCGGGACGAGTTTCCAAATGCTTTCACCCGCGCATTTGGATGCCGTGTTTGGGTTCCTGTCTCTGAACCCTATCGTCAGAAGACTAATGCTCATCGACAAGAAGGGATTTATGTTGGATTCGATTCTCCAAGTATCATTCGCTACATCAGTCCAACTACCGGTACGTTGCTATGAGCCCGTTTTTTGCTTAATCGGTTTGAAGAGGATAAATTTCCGTCTTTAAGTTACGCAACATCTTCTCAAGAGTCTGAACCTCTTGTTTTCAAAGCCTCTGAAACATTTATATCAAATCCTGATCCAAGATCTTCTTTGGCTGAAAGTGAAGTTGCTAAAATTCTATATTTGCAAAAGATTGCTAATCAAACACCTGACGATTTCAACAACGCATCGAGGATTACTAAGAATCCACTCAATGAAGCCCAAAACCTTCCTTCTCGAGTTTCTATAGTGGATTCTCCAAAGAACTATACACGCCAAATTAACAACGAAGCGTCTTTCGTGGTCGAGATAAGCAACCACGTAAAAGAAGGATAAGCTTTGATCAACTTCCTTCTACTCCACCCGTAGCATCTCCTACAGAAAATCGAACTGTTTTTCTTCAAACTTCACAAATTGGAGAAATATCTTCATCTAATACAGAATTATCAATTTTGTATTGTAACACTGGTGAGATATTGAATAGGCCAGATTTCGAATTCGATGATCATTTCTTGTGTATGATTCCTGAGAGCATCTCTTGTGAGAAAGATGATCCCGAACCAACATCTATTGACGAAGCGATGCGTCGCTCTGATTGGCCGAAATGGAAAGCTGCTATTGAGGAGGAGTATACATCTTTGAGAAAACGTCAAGTTTTGGTCCTATTGTGAATAATCTCACAAACAAACCTCTTGGCTACAAACTTGTATTTGTGCAAAAACGTGATGACAAAGTGCGATCGATCACTATATAAAGTCCGTTTGGTTGCTCAAGGTTTTTCTCATAAGTTTGGAATTCATTATGATTCAACATATTCACCTGTTATGGATTCTATTACTTTCCGATATTTAATCGGTATGGTATGTCATTTCACTTTGGAAATGCGTCTCTGTGGATGTTGTCATTTTCTATCTCTACGGATCACTCGGACTAACCTTTACATGAAGGTTCCTCCCGGACTTGATCGATCGCACGGTTCTTCAAAGACCTATTCTTTGGTAAACACCGTGGAGTTAAATTCGCAACGTCTTTATATGGCCTTAAACAATCGGGCCGTGTCCTGCATACAACGTTTAAGAGATTTTCTCATCAGTCATCATTTTAAGAATGACCAATTACTCCCATGTTTATTTATCAAACGAGATAAACAAGAGTTTGTTATCATAGCAGTATATGTTGATGATCTAAATCTTGTTGGAACACCATCTGCATGCAATGCAGCTACTCAGCTTTTAACTCGGGAATTTGAAATGAAATTACTTGGTCAAACCACTTTCTGTATTGGTTTACAAGTACTTCATTTGAAAGATGGTAGCGTTTTTCTTTCTCAATCGACATATATCAATCGAATCTTAAAACGTTTCAACATGATTGATGCCCATCCTTTATCTACACCGATGGTTGGCCGTAGTACCAAAGGTGATGACCCTTATCGTCCTTGCGAGGAGGAGGAGGATATATTGGGCAAACAATATCCATACCTCGCAGCGGTTGGAGCTTTATTATATTTGGCTACATCAACAAGGCCAGATATTTCTTTTGCAGTGAGTGTCCTAGCACGACATAGTGCCCGTCCTACTTTACGACATTGGAATGGCGTAAAGCATTTATTCCGATATTTGAAGGAAATCGGCGTTTGGGTCTACATTATACACGATCGGCTAATTCAACATTAGTTGGATATCTTGATCTTTGGTTATAGATCCGATCCAAAGAACCTCCAAATCTCAAATCGGTATGTTTTTTCTTGAGAGACGGTCTTTGCTATCTCTCTTGAAATCAGAAAAACAAACAATAACTGCGACATCATCGAATCATTCAGAAGTTATTGCTTTACACGAGGCTTCCAGAGAATGCATATGGCTAAGATCCGTTGATAAGTTTATTTTAACAAATTCTGGATTACCATATGACAACGCTGCTACAGTTTTGTATGAGGATAATAGTGCTTGTGTTTCACAAATGCAAGCTGGTTTTATCAAGGGCGATCGAACTAAACATATTGATCCAAGTATTTCAAACTTCACTCATGATTTGATAACAACCTGAGTACTTGAAATCAAGAAGATTATATCGTGAGACAATCTTGCAGATTTGTTCACGAAGGCACTTCCGGTATCTGTTGATCGTCGACTTGTTCATGGTATTGGCATGCGTCAGTTAAATGTAATAGAACAAGAAGTTACCCTATAACTTTTGATACTCTTCTCTGGATTTTTCCCAATGGGTTTTACCATGAGAAAAGTTGATGAAGTTAGTCATCTTTTTTTCCTTCATTTGTGTTTTTTCCTTGATCATCATCAGGTTTTTCGCAAATAAGGTTTTAATGAGGCAAAAAATAAAGGTGGGTCGTGGTGAGAACCACGATTTACGATTCCATGCATGGAGTCTGTTAGCCATCTTGGGGTGCTTTGCATCTTGTCACGGTTTAGGTAGGTGATTGGGCCGACTGGTTATTCCTGCCTCACTAGCATGCCAAGCCGCGAGTTTCCCCGACCAGTCGACAAGGCCATCGCGAATCGAACCTCGGACCGGTCGGTTAACCACCGACGTTTTATCCAGTCGACCAAGTCCACGACTTGGCGACTATCATCGGCATTTAGCCGTATTTGTATCAGTTCACTGCGTTAGCTTATATTATAATACCTCGTCGAGCGAGGAGGAGTGTTGAGAATTAATATTCTCACATACGCTCTCCTTTGTATTCTAGCTAGATGAGTCACTAGTGTAAGATATCTCCACTACTTTAGACCTATGAGAGAGAAGTACTATTCATCTTCTCTCTCCTTGTACCTCCATATACTCTTTCCCACAATCTAAGACTCCCTCTTTTGTGTCTATCTTCTTGGTGCTTACTTTGTAATCTCCTTGCTTTCAATTGCATCTTCAACACTTTGCATGCTTCTTTTTGAAACCGTAGTTGTTGGTTATTCCTCATTGCCTTTTGATAGCTTGGCTAGTTCTCCGCCTTGTCGAGCTGACTTGATCAACCCCTAACCGTCCGTGTGTGTTTTTGGGACCTTGGAACCTCAAAATTGTGATTTGCAAAAACTTGGTTCACACCCTTGGGAGTGCATAGAGGTAGATTCTTTACCTATATGCACTCCCGGGGGTGTGAACATTTTTTTTTTAAAAAAACTTTCAACCGTAAGATCTTGTACCTAAGACCATGTTTGGTTGTTGGTCCAAAAATTGACCGTTTGATATATACCATTTGAGAGATCGTAACATCCAAAGTTTGTTTTCCAATTTGTTTTTAGCATTGTCAAGATTGTGTTGAAATTTTTCGAGGTTGCCCTTGTAAAATTTGTAATTTTTTGACTAGGTGCCCTTTGAAACTTATGTAGTGATCTGGTAATGAAAATAACTTTAAGATAAAAATTTCAAAATAAATAAATAGACTGCCCATCTCGGCTCCCACCCCAAGAATTGCTCTGGAAGAATCAAAAATTGGAATCTGGCTTTCCAAGTTTTACCACATACACTTTGGAGTATAAGGAGAGTTCAATAAAATTGTTGGGGAAAAGTATTACTTTTGACACCTTCATCTAGGATGTCTGAAATCGCAAAAATCCATTTGGGGATTTAAGAACAATAGGGGGTTCAACTAATGTAAAACTAGGAACGTGAACTTGTATAAGTGGCGACGACCATTGGTATGATTTTGGCAAGCGCCACCTCGTGTCCAAGTTGAAGTTGGTTAGAAATCGAAGTAGGTGCTAACAATGTGTACGCAACATACCTTAACAACTTAACTCACAGAGAATTGGAACTGCCGCAATTGGTTAGAAGCGCCTATCGACGACGTCGGCCTTTCTTATACATCAAAAAAAAAAAAAATTGCGACACAAATGTTCCCACAATTTCAACCCTTAAGTTATTTACCTACAATGTAAATTCTCTGACAATTTCAACGGGCTTGTACATGTCATCTAAAGTCCAGCACTAAATGTCATTTTTCTCATTGTCTCATTCTTTAAATTTTACTGTTGTTTACAAAAAGTGTTGAGAGTTGATATTTTGAGTAATTATATGTTAACTCTTGTAAAAAATTTGTGTTGTTTGTATTTTGTGTTGCCAATAGTATATATAATTTTTATTTGGTATCCTATTATTTTTTGTAGCACTCTATCTTTGGTATTGTGTTATTTTCAAGCAAGCTACCCTATCTTGTGGAGTCAAGGGAAAGTGAGATGTAGATACTACTTGTGACTGTTTACAATGAAGAATTCAAATGGTTGTGTTAAGATTTTGTACAATCAATATAGAACCTCAAAGAGTTTGTGATATATTCATGTTTAGTTTATGTTGGTAGACTACAACAAGTTCAGACATCTATATATATCACTATTCATAGAAGAAAAAAGTAATGATGTTCCATTGGCAAAGTCATCTAAGAAAGTTTTTGTTGGTTGAAGACTATTCTTTCCATTACAAGAACTGATCTATCGATTTGATGGCCAATAATGTATTGAATTGTGTAAGGCATGCCTAAAAGTGGGATTTTTTTTGGTAATATACTACTAGATTTTCTTGTGTTTTTGAAAGCTTGAGACCTCAAAATTGCAATTTTCTACCTCTATGGACTTCCAAGGGTGTGAAATATATGTTCTCCCCCTTTTTTAATCCTTCAACCCTAATATGTGTATGTAAATCATTGTTTCTAAATTTGATTGTTTGATGTTTACCACTTGCAAGAATTTAACATCCAACGTTTGTGCAAAAGTGTTTTTGGGCTCATTGATGACCTCTAGACGCCTTGTCTCCATGGTGTAAAGGAAGAGTTGAAGATTGTTACACCAAACATTTTGGTCATATTACTTTCTATGTAGATAATCAAGTTGGGTACATCCATGCAAAATTTTAAATACCCATTCCTCTATGTGGAAATTCATGCAAAAAAATTCCCGAAGAAGGTCTAAAAACAACGAGATAGTAAAACATGCATCACATTAGATATTTAGTCTATGAAAAAGTGAACATGGATTAGGTGCCTTTATGCATTATTTAATATCAAACAAGTTTTTTTCTTTAATATATAGATTCAAAAATCTTTGTGATTTTGACAAATTGTAAAGAAAATAATCCAAAATTTATAAAAAAAAATGAAGATTGTTTTTGTAATTTTAGACGCTGCCCGTGTAGAATTGGCTATCTTTTTAACTTGGGTCACTTTGAAATTTGAGTAGTGCTTTGTTTTTGAACATATCTCAAAAAAACATAGAATCTCATAAAACTTAATTTAAACTTCTCATTTTCAAATTAGAAACCTAAATTTCTAAAATAAAGATTTCAAAATTGGAGATGGCTTTGCAAATTTTACCACATGTACATTAGAGTATAGGGAGCACTAGGTAAAGATCTTAGGCAAAAATATTACTTTTAATCTATTCATTAAGGTTGTTCAAAATTGCAAGAACGTATTTTTGGTCCTAAGGAGATTTTGAAAATAAATAGAAATGGCATTTGATTCTTTTATTCAAGTGATGCATGATTATAATTTGAATCTAATGGTTTTTCTAAATCTATTTGCCCTAAAAAATGTTTGAGAGAATAAAACATGTAGTTTGATGAATTGTTTAGTAAATACTGATAACTCTTATGAGTCAAATATACTAGCTACATATTGAGGTTTAATAACTTTGATCTAATTACACCTACATTTTATTACACTTCATTACAAAAACTAAGCTTTATGAATGGGAGTTTTTTCCTGGGACTATTCGCATTTACTTTCATATGATACTATCATTTGCTATAGATATATATAACAATGAAAACTTGTTATCAAAAGCATACCAATATAGTGCTACATCAATTTGTAGATGAACTTATTAAGACCTCAAAAATAGTCTTTATTAGATACCTCAATTATGCCAATATCCACATGCCTTACCTTTCCAACAATATCCTTGTAAATGGAATTTGCAAGGCATTTTGGAATCTATTTGACCTTTTATTGATTGTTCATCTATATTGTTGTAACCTTTAACTCCCCCTGCTTCTGAGGATGTTCTTTGATAATTTCCAACAACTTCTTCCAATCTATCAGAAGAGGAAATTCCTACAAGGTTATCTATATATATGTCATTAACTGAATGGCATATATTAACAGGAGCATTTGGTGTCAAATAATCTAATCCTTCAGCATTAATCATTGTATTTCCACTTTCTTGAGTAGAAATTATTTGATTATGCATAGACTTTGATGAATTTATTGACATAGATGCTTCACATGCATTATTGTTTCCTTCAACCAATCGAAATATATGATTTTGTTTCATATTGAATTTCCCTTGTAAGCCATCTGTCAAAAGAATGGATTGATTTTGCCCTTCAGTGGTTTTCCATATCCTTAAGTCGATGGGAAATAAACCTGTTCCATTCCACTTTCGCAATTGCTCCATGGAGAAAGGCCCTTGTATTGTTCCAGAAGGATCAATATAATGCCATAATTTTTCATATTCCATTGAGTTGGTAGAATGCGCCAAAATCGTTGGAACTATGGTTCCAGGCATTCCTCCATGATGTCGTACATAGTTTGGTGAAAATAATGGAGAGTTTATATTTTGTGAAACCTTTGGTTCAATTTTATGATTAATATACTTCATGGTTTCTATTTCTTTCTTTTCATGAGGCTCTTGTCCATCCCTTACTTTCTTTGGAAGATCGCTTGAGTGATGTGGAGAAATTTCATGCTTTTCATGAACTCTTTCATTAGTCCGATGCGACTTTTCATCTTTGTTCTGAATATTATGATTTATTGAGTTGGATGATTTCAATATTGGGCGGTATGGCAATGATTCTAATTGCCTCCAATTTATTGCCTTTTTATTAGAATCTTCATCTCTTGAACTTGATGAGACCTTGTTATTGCTACCTTGTTTCCATTTAAAATCATCTATACCTTTCAATTGACTTGAATGGAGATTTAATGTTGGAGGTTGAAGTCGAGTTGGATGAATATCTTTATCTGCATCACCAATAAGTTGATAAGGGTTTGTTTGAAATAATAAAATCAATAAAGTTATCATAATGTATAACCTGTAATCTATTAACACTTTGAAACCAAATTTATACGTTCAAAAGAAGCTTATGTCATTTCTTGCTTCATTCTTCTTTATTTTAGTATATGTATGTGTCATATAGCACCTTGTGTTCAATGCATATATTGCTTTTGTACTTTTTTGAATGATATGATGTATTTGTTCTTGGTTGGCTATGCAATTTTGATCAACTCGTGTATAATAAAGATTTATCTCGTAAATCATGAAAAAAATTAAGATTGCAAATGGTAATAAACACCTTATTATCTATAGACAATAGAAATGAATATGAAAAAGTTTAATGCTCACCCATGAGTGTACCTCCTTCACCATGTTCGCTACCATCATCAGATTCATAATTTGGATCCATATGAGGATCTGCACAAATCTCAGGTCTTGCTTTTACCTTTTGGATTCGGAAAGCAGGATTGTTGAGTTCTTGGAGTTTCTCAACACATTCTCGTAGTGTGAGAATCAAATTTGAAGTTAAGTACACAATATGATTGAATCTAAATATTGTTCAAATGTGACAATGGACCCTTTAATGTGTCTCAAATATGGTTTTTGCAAGGTTTATGTTATAATTTCACATTGTTCTATTTTCATGTGTCAAACTATTATAGAACTATTATAATATTTTGAATGGTTGAAAATAAAAACATGTTATATAAAAGATCAATGTGCATCATCAAAAGATATTCTTTTTTTCGGCCTTTTTCACTTGCTCTATCTCTTAGGTTAATGAGGCGTTGTCGTTCGCTTTCTATCCACTGTCACAAAATGATTTTAGTAAAACTACTTCAAGATTACAAAAGAATTATACATTAGAATCACGTATAAGCATAAAATATAAGATATAAATATACTATCTATACTTATATATACATATAAACTTATGTATATGAACATAAGACTGTTTGTAGATATCATAATGTTTTATTCCATACATCATTAACTTTGGCTTCTTGTAATACTATGGCTTTTTCTTCTAGTTCACCCTGTATACAACAAATGATGTAATAATTTGAGTCAAAAAACATACTTTTATAGAGTTAAAATTCTCAAAAAATCATATGTAAGTGCAATATATGAGACCTTTGACTACCATCAAATTACCACAGTAAGTGTCTTCAAAAAGCCACACTTTATGTTAAGTCGTAGTCTCTCGCATTCTTCCTAGAGTCACATTCATCGATGTAAGTGTATAAGAATTTGAACATAAATTTTATAAAACTCCTACAAATCAAATGTCTTATTTTGGAATTTATGAAGTATTTACAAAAGTAATATTTTTGATATATGTGGAAACCAAACCACTGATTCAAATATAGACAAACCTCTGTAAAATCTTGATTTGAAACAATATCAATTGTGATGGTCTCCTTTTTTTGAAGATTCAAAATCAATAATGTTAGATTTGTTGTAGACAACCCAACCATATATGATTCTTTTTGTACACTAGTACCTACGTCATAACACAGACGTTTAGTCTTCTATATAAGTACTGGATAGAATTTGATTATTGTTATGAATCATACTTCAAATTATATTCAAGAAAATCACTTACCTATAACAAGAACAAGTCGATAGCATGAGTCCACTTTTGAGTTCCCTGGAACTCGTATTTTAACAAATGTTCCAACAACTTTACTTTTAAAATTGGGATCACCTATAAACTCTTCAAGTATTGACCTTCGTAAATATATTAAGCTTATATTCTTGTAATTTATAGCTGCGAATTCATCACTTTTAGGTCGTTGAGAGCTTTCGTCCAATTTTCTAGATTTTTTACGCTTATTTTTTAGTAGATTACATTTAGACTTCTCATTGTTTGATCCAGCGACAATTGTAAAATCCTCGGTTTTGTGTTTATCAATGGTGATGATTGCTTTTTTATTACAATTTGAAGAATCCTTTGAAGGAAAGTGCTTGTTCAATAATTTGAACATTTCAAATTGTCCAATTGAATCCTTTCCAAATATAAGACGAAGTTCTTTGTCACAAATAATATCACTTGTTTTTCTTGGGTTTTGAAGCTTATGTTGTTTGATGTACATCCAAAGTAGTTTGTGAACAGCAAACTTTGTAAGGGGCTTACTTGTGTCTTCTTCTATTTTCTCAAGAAAGGTTATAAGCTCTTTTGATGCCCACCCTTCTATCGTAGAAGAACTCAGAGTATTTTTCTCTTCATTTAAATTATGATTTGATGATTGACAAGGTCTACCACAATTTGTGTTGCTATGAATGTTATCATCATCAAGAACATTTTCACATATATTTTCTTCAGATGTTTCTCTTAACTTGATATCTTTATCATTAATACCTTCAGGTTTTGATTTATATTCAAAACATTCATGTGAGCTACGAGAAGCTTTTTCGGACTCAGAATCAGATTCTTCACTAATAATCTGATTTTCTACGGGTGAATAATGATCACTATCGTTTTTTAGCTCAATATTACCGTTGTCTAAAATAGTAAATATGATGGAATGCTTGGCTTTTAATTCAAGCCAATATTCTTTGAATAAGTATTCATAAGTCTCTTTATCTTCAAAGTCTACCTTTTCCTATAATGTAAACTTATTTCAATTCATAATTTGTAAATATATGTATCTTTAATATTATATGTAGAAGATGAGTTAAGTGCCTAAGTTTGAAAATTCTTCTACTACTTCAAAAATAGGAATTTTGTCAAGAAAAATGTCAAAATATCAATGTGTACAACTTTCAAGAATTAACTTATTATTTCTATTAATGTAAATAGTATTTTAATAGCAAATTGAAATTGGCATACCCCTTCATTGTTTATAGTCTTGTTGTGCTCAATCATAGTTACAATTGGCAAACATTCTTCACATATTCCTTTTCGCTTGTTTTGGATGCAGAATTCAGATTTTTTTACACATTGTTTACAAAATGATGTTGGACATGTATAACACTGATAGTTTCCGGACTTTTTACAAGTTGAACAAAAATGAGAACCTACATGCAAACACAAAAATCATAAGTGATGAAAAGTATACATGTGTTTGACGTTTTAAGGTTATCGGTTTTAACAAATAATTGAAACTTGAGAGGAAGAAATCATTCAGTTTTACAATATTTGCAAAAACTTAATTATTTGTATTAAAAATTTGATGTATTCTTCTACATACCGCAAAACCATGTGCCTTTTTTAAAGAAGAAGGCTTTATCACGACCAATACAACTCAAGTGGTATGCTTTTGGACATAACCTATTATACAATTTGAAATTGTCATTTTGATTTATCATAAGACAATTCCTCAAACATTGCATATGAAACATAAAACAAGTAGAAAACATCAAAAACAAAATAATATAGAATAAATGAAAATTACAAACGTATACAAATATATATAGATATATATATAAATATTGATAACTCAAGTAAACTAAATTATGATTACAGATATCTGAATATGAATTACATAATATAGAGTTATATATAACTGTATGAACAAATTATTTACCTATGATCACAAAGAACAAGGTCACCACCATCAAAGCATATAAAGCATACATCTTCCTCATTTTTTGTACTTATGACCGTATGTTGTTCAGGTTTATTGCGTTTCTTTTTCCGTTCATAATAATATCCTTCAAGAGCACGTTTCTTCATATTTAAGGGTTCTATTGCGAGTGATGATTCTTCTTTTTGTAAGTCATGAGGTTCTCGGTTGATCAATCTTGCCTCTTCATCTTTTTCAAAAGCTTCATATAGCTCCATTTCTCGTTCCAACTCTGATTTGTAGACATTTTTGTCTATTATGGACTCACTATGTAAAGCATTTGAGTTATTAAACTTAAACTCATAGTTGGATTTAGAACTGCCTTCATCATCCAAAGAATATTGTAGTTCCGCATTTGTAGACATGTTATTAATCATGACAACATCATGCAAGTTTTGAGCAACTCCATCAATTACATCATTCATGGGGTTTTGCTTATTTTCCTTTTGGTTATTGTTTGTTGTTAGACTTGCACAATCTAGACCATTTGTTCTGTTATCACTTGTATGCAATTGAGCATATTCGTATTGCATTGATTTAGACTTTGATTTTGCATTTGACTCAAATTTCTTTCTAGTGTAATATTTGGATTCGACATGGTCATTTGGAAAATTGTTATTTGATAACAAAACAACATTTTCCAAGATATTAGACTCGTGTTTAGTCTTAAATGAGTTAATAATATTATCATCTATTCTTGGTTTCCTACTTTCATCTTTGACTTTGATATTAAAATTTAAATTGCTTTGGATGCTATTTATATTGTTGACAACTCCATTTCTTTTATATACATCATACACATCATTTGTAGACATCATACCAAATGAAGGTATTAAGATATCTAAAAACACTTTCAAAATTATTGTTTTAAATTTTTAAGGCACATATATGATCCATAATTCTTTTTTAATGTTCACTTCTTATCTTTCATTGTTATTCAATAAAAAGACTGACAAAGAAAAGTTTGAGATGACCAAATGTTCTTCTTCACATTTTGTTATATATGATGCCATGATCAGTGTCCTAAAAATGACAAGTCAAGTTTTTTGGAACCATGTGTTTTTCTCTACGCTTTACCAACTAACTTATTAGCATAATCCAATTTCTTGCACAAAATATGAAACAATGTGTAATGGATGTTGACCCATTTTAAAATAAGTATTGCATATGTTAAATATAATTTATGCAATTTATCATAGACCAAATAGGAATACTACTCATATGATTCACATCATTTAAGATAAACTACAAACAAATCAATGCTTGAATAAAAGTGGAAGTATCTTCAAGGATTAGGGTTTGAGCACACAAAAATGCCTCTCAAGAATACTTAAAAATCAACATGTATATTATACTTCTATACTAGGAATTTCTTGAACGACACAATGTTATTTGTACGTATATGTATGAACTCAATAACACCTGGATATGAATTGGAAGTGAATACTAGGTCATAATTTCCTTTCTATATTTTTGAAATTCTATCAAGAGATTCAATATATTGTTGAAGATCCTATCATAAATAGTGGTATATATATATATATATATATATATATATATATATATATATATATATATATATATATATATATATATATATATATATATATATATAGTATTATTTTTTTTAAATTTTTAAATTTTTAAATTTTTTTAGAACAAGTATTATCAAACAATATTGTATAATATTTGTATCGTAAAGGTTTTTTTTCTCAAAATTAGTATTTTTGGGCTCAATAATATATTTTGCAATTATAATCCACAAAAATACATGTATTTAACTTCTGATACGTAAGATTCTTTTACTATTCATTACTTTGAAGTTTTGTTGCACTTTAGAATATTTTTTTCATCTCAAATAAAGGATCATTTATTGCAACATTTTTCACTAAGGTATGGGATCTACTAATATTTTTTCAGTTCAAATGTATCTTTCACTGAATAAAATGATATGTAATAGAATTGATATTTCATTTGAAATAAGAAGGTGACACATTCAAATGTTGGTATAATTTCAACTTGTATGTTCTAAGTCATTATAAAACTAAAATTTATTTCTACAAAACTAAAATTTATTTCTACAAGTCAAGAAGGGTCTCCTTTGTCCTTGGTCATGTTTGTGTTTTTGAATTTTTGTAATTATATGATTCTGCAATAGAAGTTTTTAGTGTAAAAGATGCAATTTAGGCTACGTGACTTAAGGAGTTAGACATTGATGTGGAGATTTTAGGAAACAAATTGCACTCTCATCTTGATTTCAATCTACTTATGCAGAAAAAAGCAACCATGATAACTTTTATTTAACTAAGGCACGTAGTTTATTTTGCTTTGTTGTGTTTTGGACGTGACATCATAATCTAGGGCATTGTTGGTCAAATCAGGGTGCAAGAGGTGTCATAAGAAGTAGGTTATTTTTCAGAATTGTGGAAAACAATCGGATTGTGAAACGGGTCAACGGATCCTATGGTATTAGATTTTCACGTAATTATGGCCTCCAAAGTCCAAATCACCAAAAAATACAAAAAAGACCTAATTTTTGATCCAAAAGAAAAACATGGGGGCGTAGTCAAGTATGGAAGTGACCGTGGCAACGCCGTGAGAGAAATCAATACTAGTCTATTATTTAAGGTAGGTAGTTTGTTTGTTTTGTTTCATATAATCTTGAAAACCACCGATTGGATTTGAGCGCATGACATGTTGTTGGAGGTGGATTCTTTTGTAGATTGCGCAACGGGTTGATGGAGCCCAAGATATTCAATTTCCAAGTAATTATGACCCTAAAAATATAGAAATTATTTGTATAAGCATGGCAACACCACGTGGATGTACTGTACTAAACCTTTCATTAAGACTCAGATTATACTTATTATCTTTTCCAAAGCATTATATATGTATACCAGTATACATATGTAATGGTATCTTTTTCTTCTTACATATGTTTGACTGATCCCGTTCCTACAATTTCATTATGTATATTCATTACTTTAGTTTTTTACATCCTCATTAATCTTCACAAGTTTCTTGAACCTCTAATACTCTTTGAATACAAAATTCACTTTTTGGAATTTTGGGAGTCTAGATGAATGGTTTAATTTTGGTATTTTGGGCTCCAATTTGGTATGAGCGTAGCAATATGTATAAGTTTTGTGCAGTAAAATTTGCAAAGTCAAATTCCATTTTCTTAGTCTTCTACTAGGAAAACCCATGGGTTGTGAGCCAAAATGGGGGGGGGGGGGGGGTTTGAATTTAGATTTTATTTTTATTTTTATTTTTATAATTAGGAAACAAAAAAAAACAAAAACAAAGCATGAAAGAAAAATGTAATTTTGAAAGGTTATCTTTTTAATTTAGTTTGGACGCAACCAATAGACTTTTCTAACTTGAAAATCATCAACGTCGTGAAATAATACACAACATGAATCTCAATCTCCATATACCATATATATGAGATAACTTACTCAAGAAAGCTGCAAATTTCACCTTGGCAAATCTATAATGAAGTTAACCATTTAACCCCTAACTTTCCTTGAAGCCCGAAACGGGCTTTTGCAATTCCGGGCAGCCTAGATGAAGGGGTTAAAAGTAATATTTTTGCTTAAAAATTTTATCGAGTCCTCCTTATACTGCAAAGTGTATGTGGTAAAATTTTCAAAGTCAAATTCCAACTTTCGAGTCTTCTAGGACGATCCTTGGGTTGCGAGCCGAGATGGGGCAGCTCAAAAAAGTGACTTTTTTGAAATTTTTTTTTTGGAACATGATCATTACTAAATCACTACTCAAATTTCAAAGTGACTCAAGTCAAAAAGCTTACCAATTTTACAAGGGCAGCCTCCAAAAAACTTTAGAACCAATCTTCGCAATACCCAAAAAAACTTGGGAGACAAACTTTGGATGTTATGATCTCTCAAATGGTAAACATCCAACGGTCGATTTTTTGAAGAGTAATCAGGCATATTCTTAGGTACAAGATCTTACGGTTGGAAGTTTTAAAAAAAGAATAGAAATCGGTTTACACCCCACGAGTGCTTAGAGGTAGAGTTTTTTTTTGGGTATTGGGAAGATTGGTTTAAAATTTTTTTGGAGGCTGCCCTTGTAAAATTGGTAAACTTTTTGACTTGAGTCACTTTGAAAATTGAGTAGTGATTTAGTAATGATCATGTTTCAAAAAAAAAATTTCAAAAAAGTCACTTTTTTGAGCTGCCCCATCTCGGCTCGCAACCCAAGGATCGTCCTAGAAGACTCGAAAGTTGGAATTTGACTTTGAAAATTTTACCACATACACTTTGCAGTATAAGGAGGACTCGATAAAATTTTTAAGCAAAAATATTACTTTTAACCCCTTCATCTAGGCTGCCCGGAATTGCAAAAGCCCGTTTCGGGCTTCAAGGAAAGTTAGGGGTTAAGCAACTTGTGATTGAACCTACTAGAGTAATCACGTTTAGAACCATTTAAGAATTTTAGAACCATTTAAGAATTTTATGACAATTTGAAGTTGAACTCGTAGGTGTTCCTAAAGTGGTGTAGTTTACAGTGAATATATCAAAAATTAGCCTTCAGAGAAGTTATGTACGTCCTCCAAAGTTCCCTCAGTGGGCCATTTTCAATGCCACTGCATTTTTGAGGAGGCTATCTTATCAACATACAACATCAATCATATGTAACAAGAAAAAATCATCCATTTCTATCAAATTAGATGACAGAGTAATATTATGGTAGGAAACCTAAAATATTATTATGGTGGCCTGCCATAATAGTGTAGTCTATACTTATGTTGAAATCAAGATATTCTTGAGATTATATGTTCCTACTACATACATGGAGTAGAGTGAACGAGTATAGGTGCACCCACCTTAAGGCCTGTTCGCACCTGGCCTAAGAGGAGGTCTTAGGAGGGGGTCTTAACTTCATTAAAAAGTGTGTATTCCCACCTACATTCATTAATAATTACCAATCTTACATGGATGTCCAGATGGCACACTTTAAAGAGTAGGGTATTAGTAAACATTTAGGAGGACAAAAGAGATTTGAGCAATAGTAGGCAATACTTAAGGGAGCACCAATATTGGAAAGATTCTCAAAATTTTCTCACTTAAGAGTGGTCTTATGTATTGTCGCACTTGAGGGGCCATTACATAATCCCCTCACTACTGATTACACCTTTACAAACCTCATTGATGACACCTTTCCTCAAAAGAAGGTATTACTCTCCAAATTGTGGGGGTGTTAAATTTTTATGCACGCTCTTTGCAAAGGCCAAGTGCGAACAAGCCTTTAGTCACTTCTAGAATTTATAATTACATATGTAAGTGTTGAAAAACACCAAAAAATAGGAAAACTTTGTCGTTTCCTTCTCTTAACCCCTGGAAATAGTAAGTCACTCTTTCATTCACTTATGTAATGCCCGAAATTAGGTAGTTCTACCATACAATCATTTTAGTATTGCTTTGCCCATGATGATGTATTTGAATACTCTATAACCGCTTGTGTGTAAAGCCCCTTGCAAAATCCTCCACATGTCAATCCAGCTGGGCGATCCAGGTGGCGAGGCAATGAAACTCCACAATGGAAACGAGGTTCAGCGTCTCAGTCTCCTTGTGAGTGAGCTTCACCGACGCCATTCTCGACCGACCCATCAATTCTTCTTCACTTCACTTCCACACTAGAATAGATTTAGCTACCCTCAGTCCCAATTTCAAAACAGCAGCAAGCATGGCGTATGCCTACTTATTCAAATACATCATCATCGGTGACACAGGCAAGTTCTGTCAGTAGCTCCCTACCCTTTCCTTCTTTTCTCTTCTTTGGGTGTAGAATTGATGTTGAGTTGTTTGATGCAGGTGTTGGGAAGTCATGCCTACTATTGCAATTCACGGATAAGCGCTTTCAGCCCGTGCACGACCTCACAATTGGTGTGGAGTTTGGGGCTCGCATGGTGAACGTCAACAACCAGGCCATTAAGCTTCAAATATGGGATACGGTTCGTCTCTTACCAGCTTTATTACGTGAACAGACTTCAGACTAAAATCAGTTCTGTCTAAATTTACACATCCTCATGTTTTCTCGGGATTTTCGTGAGGTATGTCGGACAGTGTCGGCAGAGATGGGTATGTCGGACAGTGTCGGCAGAGATGGGTATGTCGGATAGTGTCGGCAGAGATATTTGAAACTGCCATCATTCATCAATTGAAGAGCCATGTTGAGTTCTGGTCTTAGTGCAAGGATTGGATTGAATGATGATAAGAACTGTGTTTGGTGCTCAGGCTGGTCAAGAGTCGTTCCGGTCGATCACGAGGTCTTATTACCGTGGAGCAGCAGGGGCATTGCTTGTGTATGACATAACCAGGTATTGCTGTCGTGTCTGTTAGGTACCATCAATCAAGATAATATTCACTTTCAGAGGAGTTAGTAGTTACGCCCCAGGGGATAATAGGTCAAACGATCACTGCCAGCCTCAGAACAGTTCTTCTACGGTGTCTTTTTGAGTACTCTCGTGTGGATACTAATTCTGGTATTGGTTGTGCAGGAGAGAGACATTCAACCATCTAGCAACTTGGCTGGAGGATTGCAGACAAAATGCGAATTCGAACATGACGATAATGCTCATAGGCAACAAGTGCGATCTTGCTCACAGACGAGCTGTCAGCGTTGAAGAAGGTGAACAGTTCGCCAAGGAGAACGGGTTGGTGTTTATGGAGACCTCTGCGAAGACGTCGCAGAACGTTGAAGACGTGAGTTGTCGACCTGCAATTCTTCTTGAATGTTACGCTTTTCGTCACTTAGTTTGCTTACCTAGCAGCTGACGTTACGGTTTTCCTTGACAGGCATTCATCAGAACTGCAGCTCAGGTCCATCAGAAAATCCAGGAGGGCGTCTTCGATGTCTCTAATGAGGTGGGCACTCACAATCTAGACGAATCCGCCGTTTAGTTTCCGAACTTTGCATTGGAAGGATCTGTAACATCACTTACTATGTCTACCCACATTGTCGTTGAAAGCATACATGGAGTTGAGCAATGAACCTCAAACTGGTTTGAACTTCGTCATGAATCCGAGATCCTGGTGTAGTCAATAGATTGGTCATATATCATCAGTGATGGCATTTTGGATTCTTAACTGAAAACAGTGAACAAGATCGACCCCTCCGGTGTTTGTTCTTTTCTGATTGTTTTCGTGACGAACCTCAGTTTTGTTTAAAATGGCAATTTCCACAAAAAGCATTAGGTGTTCCGTAATGTAATTTGGAAGCATGGTCAAATAGGTCATCAGAAACAAAATGGCAGATTTAGATGACACTTGAAAATTTGCCATTCTAACCTAATGCACATGAAGACTCTCGTGGTTCAATGTACTTGTTAGTTCATAACCTCTACTAGGGCTAGTAATTCAAGTCCTACATTATATACTAATCTATGAAATTATTAGATGTAGTGATTTGACCCATTTTGTTAACCTCTACTAGGGCTAGTGATTCAAGTCCTACATCAAATACTAATCTATGAAACTATTAGCTCGGGTGATTGGACCCATTTTATTATTTTTGAAGAGAGTTTAAAGCCGTGCTTGTGCTTTCAGGCATATGGCGTGAAGATTGGGTATGGAGTCGCTGGTGGTGCTGGAAGTGAAGGTGCGGGAGGAGGTACCGTTCAAAGAAGCGCTTGCTGCAGTTGATGATCAATATGCATACTGCTTGCTTTCTAGGGGTGATTGACTTTGGATTCTTATGTCATTATATTGTGTATACAACGTTGTAAGCATAGCCACTCAAATCCTACTAAAGGGTTTTAGATACAGAATTATACATGTATATATTTACACCTATTTTTGTGAAACATCACGGCCCCTCTCGCTGATGAGATGAAGCATTTTGTAACTTGTTGGGAGGGTTGTGATGCTCATCGGAAGATATTTGGTTGGATTGTCTTCATTTGAAGCTCTAAAAGCATTGAAGAAACTTTGAAGAGCCATAACTTCTTCATTTGGACTCTGTTTTAGACAAAATCTCTTGGATTGGGTCACAAACCACGTTAGTATCGTGAAACTTTTAGATCTATAAAATAAAGTATGAATAAATGGCATGCATTTTAGAGAAGGCAGCTTTTGTTTTTGGGTTTTTGGGTATGTTTTCCATTGCAAGCCAATTATGTTATATTATTAAAAATAGTTTTTCATGATTTTTTTACATAAAGTGTGATCACCTCTTTTTAGTTGGAAGCTTTTTGATCCAAGTAACTTTGGTATTGGATTTGCTATGATGTTTCTACTGTGAAAAAAGTGAAAAATGATTGATTTTTGAGGAGCTACAGTATATCTCCGTCATCCACCGTTAGATTTTGACTTTATTTTTTGGGATGGATAAAAATTATATTCTAGTTTTAGTGGTACAAACCTTGACTGGATTTTAGATGTATTGTAGATAAGGTATAAATTTGAGTGCAAGGGTGAAGATTTGGACCATTTTTCTTTGTAAAATGTTTGGCAGTTTTCACCATTGTAAGGCTACTATTTGAGCGAGGAATTTTTTTTTTATGAATGTACAATAGAGTCTTTGTGATAAAGATAGACAATTTTCTTTAAAAAAATTGATTGAAAATTTCATGTTGATAGTATTTTCACTTCAAAGTGAAAATGATGGTTTTTTATAGCATGTTTTGCGCACTAAAACGTTACGATCTCGCAATCTACAAGGTCCCATGAGTCAAGTTTTGGTCCATATGATCTACAACAAGAATAGTGTAAGTTTGTATGGTTGAGATGTGAATATTTTATGATTATTTTTATCTATGTCCTTTATTTTAAAAATGAGTTTTTGGCTAAAAAAACCTCAAGGACGTTTAGGGGTTAAGCTTCCAAAAACACAAGGCAATTTAGAATATACAACAAAAGTCCAAGGATTTTAGAAAATAGCTTAGTTTTCTTTAAAAAAATATGCATATGCCTTAGATATATTAGCGAACTATTTTATTTTTTATTATGAATCAATATAAATACACATTGCATTCTCATGATCTCTATTTTCTAATTTTAGCCCCTACATTTTCCTGTTGTTTTGGGAGCGAGAAGTCTCAAAACTGCCTTTTTTGAGTCTTGTGCACTCCCATGTGAATCAATTCTGTTATTCATTTCAAGACTTTTAACCATAGGATCTTGTACCTTACTTTTTTATGAGTTACTAATAAAATTTTCAACCGTTGGATCTTCTTCATTTGTGAGATTGTAACGTTCAAAGTTAATGCAGAAGTCTTTTTGGTCATTGACCGAAAAAGATATTGTAAATGGTGCCAAGAGCAAGTTGAAGTTTGTTATCCCTTATATTTTGGGCATATTTTTTTCCATTTATGGAAAGAAAGTTGGGTATGGTCAAGCAAAATTTTAGAGATTTGTTTTGATTTTTTCACCTTCATGCAAATTATTTTTTAAAAAAAAGTTCTAAATATTTAGAACTTTTTCCAAAAAATGAATCAATGACGAGTAGGTGTCTTTATGAGTTTGAGAACTTTGAGAAAAAAAGTTTTGAAAATATCAAGAATCCCGAATTTTGACCAATTTTGTAAGAAATTACTAGAAGTTGTGAAGATTATTTTTGTAAATTTTAAAGGCTGATTTGAGGAATTGACAAAATATTTGACTTAGGTCACTTCAAAACTTAAATAATTATTTGGTTATTAGCATATTTCTCAGAAAAAAACTCAAGAAAATCTAAATTTAAACTACCCATTTTGGACTACAAACCTACAAATTATAAATAAATGTATTCAAATTTGGCTTTGCTAATTTTAGCACACACTTCAAAGTGTAGGGAGAGCCTGGACAATAAATCAAATTTAACCTCTTCTAATGCCTTAAGTCCTAAAAACTGATTTTGGATTTTTATGTTAACATGATATGTGACCAGGGTATGTGTATAATGTGGCTTACAATACATTGACATAGTAGGTGTTATCACGTTTTTAAAAAAGTTAAAAAATTAAAAATTAAAAGATTTTAGTTAAATAGAATCAACCAATATTAGTAAAAGAAAATCAATCACGATAACACACAAGCTAGAACTAGGATCGAAGGAAAAACCAAGGAAACGAGAAAGAAAGCTGGAGAGCAAAATTCGGCAGCAAGACGGTATGAAAATGAGAAAAGTTATCCCTAAAATGGGATTGGGGGGTTTATATATTGAGGGAGCAAAAAGGTAGCAGTGACCAGTCACAAAAGTGACGAGTCAACAAAAGGAAGGTAGTGGGGCGGCGCATGGCCTTGGTGGGTCCCATGAGTGGATCTACGTCCATCAGTCTAATGAAAAAGGGGAACTCTCGGGTATGGGTTGGTCCAGAGTCTATCTACTGAGTCCTAAATATTGCTAAGTGTCAAGAGAGAGAGAGAGAGAGGTGCCCGGGGTTAAGCACCCGGGATTTTGAGGTCCTCGTATCCTCATACTTCAACACTCCTCGTCGAGGACAGAAAAGTCAAAAAACTAAACAGGAGTTCAAAAAAACTATACATGTATATACAAGCGCTATGAATTTTTCTAAAAGAGTTCTGATTCATAAACTCCATGAGTAGCAAGCCTCTCGTTTAAAAACTTGAACACCACCAAAAAAACCTTTGTAAGAGAAAAAAAAAATTAGGTTGCTAAAAAAAAAGAGATAGGCTGCTGATGAAGTTCGTGGAGGAGACGCATCCCGGCTTTGTAAACAAGACGTCAATGTGTGTGTGTGCTGTGAGCGCTTTAGTAAGTAAGTCGGGTATATTGCCACTGGATTCAACTTTTGTGATGATTGACCATTTTATGCTCTCAGACTAAGTCTTGAGAATAGTTGAAGAGTTGGGGATCGATATCCTTGGTGCGGCCGGCCTTCATGAAGTCTGCGCCCATCTGGATGATGCACGCGGCGTTGTCCTCATACAAGGTAGTCGGTTGCTGCCAAAACTCGAGCGGCATCTTGCTGATAATGAGCTCCTCCATGGTCCGCAGCCAAACTAACTCCCATGCCGCCTCGTCAAACGCTATCAACCCCGAGTGGTTTGTTGATGTCGCGATGACGGTCTGCTTGAATGATTTCCAAGACACAAGTGCGTTGTTTTTCATAAACGCGTAGCCGGTCTGAGATTTACCTGAAAGTGCGTCAGACTTGTATCTCGCGTCGACGTAGCTGGTGAACCCTCAATTTCTGGGATCTCTTGTGTAATGCAAACTCAGGTCCTCAGTACCTCTCAAATAACGGAATAAATGTTTAATGTCGGCCCAATGGCGAGCAATAGGCTTTTGACTATATCTGGCAAGAACACTAACACTTTACGAGATATCAGGGCGAGTATTTGTTGATAGGTAGAGGAGCGCGCCCACAGGGGCAAGGTAGCGATCTTTGTCTAACTCGATTTCTTGCTCATCACTTTGTGTGTAAGGGTCATCAGCAGTTTTGCTTCTCCCAATCATCGGGGCCGGGAGGAGATTGGTCTATTTTTCATGTTAAATCGTTTTAGGATTTTACGAGAGTAAGCGGTTTGATGAAGAAAAGGACTACCGTCCTCAAAATGTTTGAGCTGAAGCTCCAAACACAAGGTTGTAGGACTTAAAAATTTCATCTCGAATTTGCTCTCAAGTAGGGATCGAGCATAAAAAATGGACTTGGATGCTCCAATCAAATTCAAGTCATCGACATAAGCAGCGACAATGACGAAGTCTTTGTTTTTAGAAGAGATGATGATACAAGGTAGAGTAGAATCATTATGGAAAAATTGACTCACTAAAAAATCATGAAGGCGTTCGTACCACATCCTACCGCCCTGTTTCAGCTAGTAGAGTGCCTTCTGAATTCTAAGTGCCGAGAAGGAGGATGAAGTTTGAAGGGCAGAATGGGATGAGAGAAAACCGGGAGGGGGGAGAATGTAGAGCTCGGTGTCAATTGGACCATGAAGGTAAGCGGCCACCACGTCTTAAAGGTGGATTTCGAGAGAATATTAAACTATATATTGTAACTTGGCCATCCGGGTTTTGTTTCTTCATGAAGATCAGTTTGTGGCCCATGGGCATTTTTCTAAGGTTTGTAGCAAGTTCCCCAAACACCTGATGTTTTCGGAGGGAACTGTACCCGCGCTCTAAGGCCTCGGACGATTTGGGCCAATCCGGGCTTTTTTGAGCTTGGGTGAGGGTCATCGGTTCAGAACTAGATTCAAGAAAGAATGACTCGAATGCTTCGGTTGCGGTGCGTTTAAGTTTATTCAACGGTGTTAGGCCGGTGCCCAGAGACGGGTTCCTAGTGACTCGGCGTGCGTTACTGGAAGACGGTTGGCTAAGGCCTTAAGTGCATTAATTTGGCTACTTCTTGCTCGGATAGTGCGGTTCTGGGAGCGGGGTTACTTGTGGAGGATTCCGGAGAATAGAAGTTGAGTTCTTTGCTTCTATCACTCGAAAGAAGAGAGGGGATATTCGTTTCTTCAAATTGACAATTCAGAAAACGGGCTCTAAGCAAAGTGCGAGCACATAAGGACAAGTATCGGATGATAGAAGGGGACTCATAACCTATGTAAATTCTGGGGAGTCTTAAGATCGAAATAGTTTTTCTTTGAGGTTTGGGAGCGGGAACCTAGACCTTGCACTCGAAAGTGCGAAGGTGGGAAATATCCGGGGTTTTCTCGGTGACTAATTCTGAACGGGACTGGATGTGAAGAAGGGTGGGTCTGAGCCTAAGGAGTGTTGCGGCATGGAGACCCCGTCACCCCAGCAAGAAAATGGGAGCTTTGAATGGGTGAGGAGAGGCCCGATTACTAATTGTAACTTTTTAATATAGGCCTCCGCTAACCCATTTTGCGAGTGCTCATATGGCACGGAGTATTGAAGGCTAATCCTGGAAGCTAAACAGAAATCCTCGAAGGTTTTAGAACTGAATTTTTTGGCATTATCTAATCTTATGGACTTTATATGAATATCAGGGTAGTGGTTTCGGAATTTTAGAATCATTGCTGAGGTTTTTGGGAAAATCATGTTTCGGTAATCAAAGAGAGAGACCTCGGCCTGATGACCTGAAGCATCGATCAAGACAAAGAAGTACCTGAAAGGGCCGCATGCAGGGGTGATGGGGCCACAGACGTCACCTTGAAGACGCTCCAGCGCGTCCGGCATCTCCTTGGGCAGCCTCTATTTCGACGCAGCGACGGCGAACTTCTGTTGTACTCATGAGGTGCAAGTCCCGACCTTCTCCGCGTCTCAGTGGCAAACAGTGTGGCCGGTGGTGACTGGAAGCATGCGCCTGAATATGATGGTTCATGGGTGTCCAAGGCGGTTGTGTACTGTGAAAAGCCGAAGCGGTTCTAGCTTGTACGAATTATAATCTATAAGCGTAAGTCTAATATTTTCATATTCAAATTCCCTAATTGGGACATTTAGGATAATTCTTCCGGTTTCCGGAAAATCCATGATAATTGGAGGAGTCTTGCCTTAATGGCCCGGCGTTTATTTAGTTTATTCCAAATTAGTAATATTAATTTGTATCAAAGTATCATGACATGTTTTTGGTTATGTTTTATGACTCTATCATTATTTATAATTGCTTAGATTCCTCCTATTTAATAATCTAGGAAATAATTAAACTCTGCGGATGAATTGCCGAATGAACAAAGTTTCATCCGTTTGGAACAGATGAAGCTTTATCCCATCCAAGTACCCAACTAGGGAGAGAGGGTGAGAGTTAGGTTAGAGGATTGTGAGTTTTTTGGGTGAGAATGTATGTGCATGGTGGAGATCTAGAATAGTTTTTTGGTCACGTTTTTGTGGTGCTTAGTGTGGAAGTGTACGTATGATTGTAGTGGAAGTGGCGTGTACTGTAAGGGAAGTGTGTTTGTGTGATTTGGAAAAAAGTTCGTGTTGTGAGAGCAGATTGAGAGGGATCAGCTCAGGCTTCGACGGCGGATCGTGGCAGTGACGACGAGGAGCAGATCGGAGGAGCAGCACAAGGCTCTGGTGATCGGAGGAGCAGCACAAGGCTCCGGCAACCAGACGAAGGGCGACGAAGGGAAGATCGACACTGCCAAAGCAGCACCGGCAGGGCAACCGAACCAACTTCGGTGATCCGCACAGCATCAACAACACCAGATCCGAACCGGAGAGACGGCCGAAGGTCGGCGCTCCAGCTGCAAGAAATCGGCAGTAACTCTGTAGTGAGCTGGACAGCAACGGCGATCAAAACCGGCTCGAAGGAGGAAGTCGGGGAAGGCGGTCGACACCGAACATGGAGGCGCCGGCGCAAGAGATTCGGCATGCCGGCAACGCCAGCGTCAAAGTGAGCAGCGGACAGCATCGAACGGCAGTCAACGCCGACTCGCCGGCGCTTCATCGGCACGAGGCCAGCAGCTCCTCTGTTCCGCCAACACCAGAAGCTCGGCTCCTGCACCGGAGGCCTTGACGGCGATCAGCAGCAGCCCCGAACGGAACCAGGAGCGACCAAACGGCAATCGGCGCCAGTAACGACTCGGACCGAAGGAGGATCAGCTACCTCGCGTCGACGAGGAGTGAGCGATCAACCAGCACAAGAACGGAACCGGCATTTCAACATCCAGCAGCGGCGGCAAAAACATCGGCAGTCGGCATGCGATTGGGAAGCTTGAGCGACGTTGTTGGCTGGCGGGGGAGAACCAAATCAGCCGCGCCGAAGACCGGCAGTCGGCAGCAGATTGACACCGACAACGAGGAGGGTAGTCGCTGGCTCAGGCAGGGGCTCCGGCAGTCATTACCGCGGCGAAGGAGCAGCGGCGCCGCACCGATGTTGGCAGCGGATAGGAAGGACATAAACACCGGCAATTCAGCAGCCGGAGGAGACAGGCGATCAACGCCTGCGCAGCAACTCGAAGGTCGACACCAACACCACCGGCGGCGGCGGTCAAGGGCCGACATCGGCTCCACCGCAGCGCAGCATCGACGGCAGCTGGGCAACATGGCGGCGAGAGCGAGCAGCTCGTAGGCGGATCACGACAGTAACGGCGGTGGTTCATTAGCCGGCAGCAGTAGGTCATCGACACCGCAGAACAGGGAGCGTGCTTCACAAGGAGCTTCCTTCACTGTTAATGAATTCTTGATTTGGGTTTGATTAAATTCAATAATTAGGATTTAATTTGATGAAAGCCACCAAAAAATGTTTATGAATATATTGATTGAATTGTGATGTTATGATTGCATGTTGTGTATGGTGGTGCATGTTTTGCTTGTTTGATTGCTGAAATTGCATCCTTGAGGGTACGGGGTATGGATTAAGTGCGGAAGGGCTGTCCGAATCACCCCGGTGTTTAAGGTAATTCATTGCATGGTTGGATTAGCATTTTAGGGTTTTCAGTGGAACGCGGAAGCGCTGCACGATTTGATTATTGTGGTTGCAATTGGGTTGAATTGTATTATTGTATGAGGGATTTGTGTGTTCATTGCTTGGAAGGTTCTATTGGTTGCACCCTCCCTCGGCCCAACTTGCGAGCTAAAACCGGACAACCGGAATTTAGCCTCACATAATTGGTGCATCTGCCGGTAGGGCTGGAAGCTTTTGCTCTAATTTTTGTTTGTTTTTTGTCTCTTTTTCGGGCATTCGATTTGAAGAAAAAAGACCAGCTTACTATGAATAGTAAGCTGTGATTTCTTGTACAATCCAAGCTTGATTGTTTTGGTTTATTGCTTGGTGCTCTGTGTGGATTGGGTTTCGTTTTTTCATTGGTTGGTTGGCTTGGATTTTATGGTGTTTAAATTGATTGAGTAATTGGTTTGAAGAATCTTGCCTTGAAGTTTTGGTTGATGCTTGGACTTGGGTACATTTGAGTTAATGTAAATTGCATCAATTTGAATCTAAACATATTGAATTGATTTTAATTAAATTATATTAAAATGAATTAAACCACGTTGATGTGAATGGAATTGCATTGAAGTGGTTTTGTTGTAAGTAGGTGCTTGTGGTTCTAATTTTTTTGTTATACCTTGTGTGGTGTGAATGAAGGGGATTTGGAGCTTGAGGAGTCAAGCAAGGAGAACTTGCTTTGACGAATGGTTTATTTATGTTTGAATTTTGATTTGGGTTGCTTTTGCTTCATTGTCTTGTTCTCTCTTGAAGGATTGAAGTTCATTGCTTTGTGAATTGATTGATTTGGTGCATTGTGTAGGCGCACTCTTAGAGTGGAGGGGGGCAAATTACTATATATAGTAATCTGGAGTTACGAGTACTTGAAGAACAAAACAATAGTTTTTTTTTTTTTTAAAACCGAGTCTCATTTGCCTTGCTTATTGTATGTATGTGAATTGTATGCAAGTTGACCGTGGTTTGTCTGTGTAGCCAAGATCAAACGTGCTTTTTGTAACTCTATGTTGTTGATTTTCGTTGGGGGTGGGTAACTTAGTGAGCCGGCTGATTCGGACACAAAGTAGGAGTATTGGCCATTTGGCCTATCCCACTTGTGTTGTAATTGTGGGTGTTTTGAATTTTTTGTAATAAGGAGGTTTTTTGAGTTGCGTTGTGTTACCGCTAAAATATTGAGCGTTAAAGAGGATCTCCCCCTTGCCTATTGTAGTGTTGGGAGATACAAGACAGATTACTATTTATAGCAATCTGCCCTCTCGTACAAGGCGCACGGTGAGTGTTTTTAATACTTAGTGCCCAACCCTAGTAGGATGGAACACCGGAGTAGCCCCCTCGGGGGCGAAAATGAATTGTTCTCACTATTTGGGTGAGAGTTCACTTGTGTTTAACTTTGCAATCTTCCAACCAAAAGTAGAAGTTCACCGTTGTTGGGTGACTTATATTTGTGTGTAGTAGCTAATCTTTTCTATAGGCGTTTTGTATATGGTGAAGTCGAGTTAATCACCGGCGTGGTCATTTTTATTGTTTGAAATTGCGACCGGTGGCAGTGATGCCCCAACGGTCTTGGGAGCTTGTGTTTGCAGGTTGAACACACATGTTGTCTATAATCCCGTCCATCGAGACTTTTGTGCTCCACGCTTTATTTTCCACTTAATCATTTATTTAATTCATTTGTAAACCTCTCGTGGGTCCGGAAGCCTAATTGGGAAATTGAGAAGTGGGTCACCTGAAGCCGCTCATTTAAGAACCGGCACATAGTTTTTGAGTGGTTACCACTCTCAAGACATACACCATCACGGTAAAGGGCGGAGGGCCATTTGTGTTTACTTGTGGTGAAAGACTTGTGTTAAAAGTTAATTTACCAAGCCTAATTGAGGGTTTTTCTATCCAGAGTCCGTAGAGGTCGTGGCTTGCGGTAGACGCGGCCGCTGTTCGTTGCTGCCAAGAATTGTGTCATCTTTGGTTCGCTGTATGGCGCCTTTCACCACGTCCTGGCCCCACATATTGCATGTGGGAGTCCGGGATCAATAGAGGCTACAATCAGTTGACTGTTGGCATGCCGTGGCGCACGTCTCGGTCCAGCTGATACGCACCTCGGATTGTGCAGAGCTCGGAAGTGGGTTGCGCCATATTTGAATTCCGTATAGGCCGTTAGCTCTGAGCATTTGGGTGATGGCGAGGACTTTTTTACCTCGCCTGAGCTCGAGCACCTCTTCACCTCTAGCGGCAGCTGTGTTGAGGTGGAATCCATTGCTTCGGAGATCACGATAAAAAATTAGGTTGCAGAGTGCGTTGTACGAAATTATCCTTTAATTTTGAATTTGATGGCATTATATTTTGCATCCTTGCTTGAATCTTCGATTCACTTTAATGAAATGAAGCAGCTAATGCAACAAGCTCACATTTCAATGAGTCAATTATTTTGTCATGTTTAAGAATCGTCTCTTTGAATTCTCTGAACTTCTTTTCGTATTCTGTAAGTTTATCGATAACCCGTGCCTTCTCAATCATGAGATTTTCAAATTTTTTCTTGTATACTTCTTCATTTTGTAGAATAAAATTATTTTTTGATTGAAGTTCAAATTCTTTCAAGTAGTTCTTAAAAGCCTCGTAATTGGGAATTCTTCAACTTAAACTCTATTCAGCTCCTGTGCTTTGTCGTTCCACCAAATTGACGGCGCGCGCTACTTCACAGCCGCTCAAATAAATATAATAAACGAATATTAGTAAAAGAAAATTAATGACGATAACACACAAGCTAAGCATTACTCATATCTTAAAATTTAATGACTCTTACTTTAATATATAGTATCATACACTAGTATTAATTTTCAAAGAAGAAAAATATATTCTTAAAGATATAATATTTGATTTAATGATGAAAATAATACCGATAATAATAAATACATTCATAATTTTAAAACTCAACTTGAACATCTACTAGCAACAACTTCACATATACTAATGACAAAGGTGTTAAATTCTTAATAAGAAGTCTTTTTTAAAATTATCAACCTTTTGATCTCTCATTAACAAAGTAACATAGACTCATTTTGCAAGTATTACTCAGTAATTTGATTTACGACGAGCATTCCTTACATAACTTGAATACATTATACGTGATATTTTTTATAAAATTTCTTAGTGAAATTAAATATGCTGCAAAATTTTTGAAGATACGAGATCTGATTATTGGTTTTTCTTAACCAATAAAATTATCTATTGAAATAGGAAGAAAGAACAGTATATAATTCTATCTTTAATAGAATTTTAGTATATGTCGTTAGTTATAGCAGAAACTATTTGCTTAGAAAGTTGCTCAATGAAATTGATTTTGCAGAAAGGAACTAAGTATTGTTTACTCAAAAAGCTAAGCTACTATAAAAAATTTCTTACAAAATTTCAATATTAATCAAGTTTTGAGTAAATAAACACATAATTATTATATTTGTAGAAATTTTTGATCAATAAATAATATTACAATGTACCACAAAAAGTGTTATCGTGTCTTATATTCTTAAAGACTCACTCATTTTTAAAAAAATGACATTGTATGAAAAAACTTATAATATTCTTAATACCTATTCAAAAAATAAATCTATTCAAACAAGCTTTATTTAGTATTAAAGCTATTCACTTCTATTAGTGTATTTCCTATTTTAATTACTCTTTACGGAATAAAGTAAATTTACAATAAAATGCAATATTTAAAATTTATTGATAAAAAAATAAATAAAAAAATGAGCATGCATAGATTTATGTGTAAAATAGAACTTTATATATATATATATGGTCATAATTATCTTATAAATTCAAATATGATAAGTTATTTTTTATGAATAATACTCGTAATCATGGAAAATTATAAAAATATCTTATAAAAACTAATGGCTCATGAAAAATCTTATGACATCATAAGATTTGGACTCATAAATATAAAACTATTTTCAGTGATACATGATTTGTCTGGCCAACGATGCTGACTCATATTAGACTATTAGAATAATTTTTGGTTATTTGGGTGCTATAAATACTTCAAAATATAATTTTTCAAGTCGCATATTTAAACATTATTAAGTTGCGGTTTGCGATTGCGATGCGAACTAGAATATCGGAGAGTGGAGCGCCTGCGCGGCATCGCTACTCGTGTCCTTCAACAAACCGAGTTCGCCAGGTTCGCTTAGTTACTAGCCCGTTAATTTTCCGAAAGCTAACTCGTCTCCAACTTGTTGAAAGAAGATTAAATTTTTAAGCGAATCGCAGAAAAACAAATAGTTTTTGAAGATCTTTAAAAGCAATTAGAAAGCTCATTTGTACGATAGATGAGTTTCACTAAACAAAACTATACTATTACGGGGAGGTAAGCTATCGCAGTATATACTCGTGTAAGAAATATCGTCAATATTTGCTCGGTTATAAAAATGTTTTCCACATCAACGACTTTTAGTACGGTGTTTGTAATATGCGAGCGTACATCGTAGAGCGGTACGCGTAATTGATATGGAATCAATTGCCACTTCCTTTCTTTTACAACTACATATAATAAGAAGATAATATTATTCCCTTCTTACGTTATTTATATCTAAATTGCTCTTAAATTTCATACGAAAATAATTCATTTTGCTCAATGTTTTGGACAGTCTTCATTTTACTCGTGTAATTTATATCTATTCATTTTTTATGATTTGACGTGTGTATTTCAATGCTTTAATGGAGGTAAGTATATTATTGTAGAACATGACATTGAGTTTTAAATTTTTTACGATCAAAGCTAATCAGTAAGCGGTAAACAGTAAACGAACAGCAATGAGAAGTAACTTTTTGTATACATGTATTCTTTTGTAAAATTATTAACACCCTCTGACTTCGTTAAATTTAGTTTAATTTGAATGTTTAAGATCCATAATTTTCTCCATAACTATATCGACATCCTCTATGTTATTAAATGCACTGAAAATTTTAAATCTCACAACCACGCTCGTCAGAGCATTGCAAATAATAGATAAAAGTAAAGTTCATATATGTTCTTGTCACCCTCTAAGATTGTTATATGGCGATGTGCGTTGCGACAAGCTTAGACGAATCAACGTACACGTTAATAAAGTGTTTAAAACAAGTTGAAGGCAAATTCGCAATTATGTATATCAATATCAAAAACACCTAAAAGATTACTAAACTTAAGGCTAAGAAGAATAAACAGTTGCAGCAACGTAATCAAGGATAATGTTTCCAACCGATGTTAATGACTCATTAAGCATGCCTCATACAACTTTGCAATCTCAATACGAGTTTAAATTTTAAAAAACACTTCCAGTAAGTCAAGAAAAACAAAAGTATGTATATAAGGTTAAATGTGATTGAAACGTATAGCACCTGTAGTGAAGTAAAACCAAAATTTACTATACATGAAATTGAAACAAAGCACACTTAAAAAATCTCCAAAAACCATATGACCAAATTATCACAATAAAACTTCAACCATGCCAATAATACAACTTTGCATTCAAAGCATCAAACAAACAGATTCAAATACATTTAACTCTAATCATCATAGGGTCAAATCAAGAGGCAAGACAAGCTACAAGGCTTTAGTTAGTAAAATTTTGTTCCAAAGTCTGTCTGTGTTCACTCCTAAAACTCTCAAAAATCAACCTACGCTTAAGAGATTCAACCCAATTCAAGGAACACTTCCCAAATACTCTTTTACGAGTCGAAAAACAAATAACATAAACACTCAAAGTAATCAAAACTTTTGTGCAATCAAGTTCAAATACATAGTCAAAAAAGTATCGTTTCTGGTGCGAATGAAATGAGTCATCAAGACGTTACAACAACCGGAAGTGTCGTCGACGCCAATAGGGCTGTAGCTTTTAATTACTAATTGCAAACCTTGCACGCCTCTGTGAGGGATGCAAGCTTGTCTAAGACGCGAAAGAAGACGAAGATGTATATGTCGAGGTCTATATGATCAAGTGAAATTCCAGCGCGAATAGAGGTACTGACCAAAACCAGGTTGAGAGATGACGAAAATAATAGTGGGATAATAAATCCTCCGGGAGAGATTGTGGATGTTGGAGTTCCCGTCATCTCCTAAATGAACCACTACGATATAGGACGTGAAAATCCTACACCATCAACTGTTCTCATGGGATCACTAACACGTAGAAAAGAGGAAATGCGAAACATCAACATTCGACCCACAGTTCCGAAACCTTCCAAGATTGTTTTTATGTTGGAGATTTTGTGATTCGCAAACGCGAAAACCCGGAATTTGGATCCAAACGTTGAGATCCTTGAGGACTTGAAAACGGATGTGAACATCGAGATTATCTCAAAGAAAGCAGAGAATGTGAAAGCGGAGCTTAGAAAGCGGTCGCTGTCGAACTAGAAATTTCACGAGGAGTTTGACTACATGTACATTTTCAGATGCCTTAAAGATGTGCTTGCAAACCGCCTGACATCCAATGTGCCCTCCCTCAAACAGCTGTCACTCTTATTTTGAAAACCACAATACACACTTTTATTTTCCACAGGGTTTTTCTTCTAATACAATATTATCTCTCTTTTACGCAAAAGAGAGAAGCAAAAATTAAAAGAGAATGAATCGAGAAAAGAGACAAAGAAAGAGGAAAGAGAGACAATTAAAAAGAATATAAATGAGAAACCTCTAGCCTTTAATATATTGCGATGAAACAAAAACATGAAATTAGCATAAAATAGCGTAAGTTCGAAATTATAAGACAACACTCACTTATCATCACGAAAATTTTGGAAGTCCAAAAAAGTGACTAAAACGCCTAAACTAAGATATTAAAATACATATGAAAACAACTAAGTCTCGCAAAAATAGTATTCCGTAAGTGTTGACCTTCTGAACAATTCTCAAGACTCGATCCCAGCAAGTGTTGATAGAGCTCAACAGCAAAGTAACCCTAGAAAAAGTGACCTTCTCCAGGCGCGACCATATAGAGGGACGGTGCATACGCGGAGGACAATGTACGGCTTGTGATCCCAATATCATACCTTGAAGGTAAATTTTTATGACAAAGAGTTATTTCAAAGGATTCACATGAGGAAAAAATCAATAGAGAAGAGACAAAAAGAGACAAGAAGAGAATGACAACTCTTTTTTCAGGTTACTGAGAAAGGGTCATTTAGTTTTTGGAACGTCATTTCTTCATCCTAACTCTAATTTTGGCTTCTTTTAACTTTTTCAAAAGCTAAGTTAATTTTAGTTAAACCTCCAAAATCTCAAATGAACACACCAAAAGTTTTAGGACTGATTACTAAATGATTTTGAGTCGTATTTCTATTGCCGACTGAGGAACCTATTCGAATCACTTAACTTTAAAGATGTGTATCTCATTCCCTACAACTCAGAATTAGACATACTAGCATCGTTAAAAAGTTCCATATGAAATCTTCATGTTATTTGAATCTTATTCTTGTTGATAAAATAATAAGGAATTGATGAGAGAATCAATGGGATTACTTAATGAAGTAAGAAATAAACAAGAGCCAACATTGAAATCTAATACAAGAGAGATTTAGATGAACAAAGAGTGACAAATATCTTAGTGAAGGCCCCTGACATTCCTTTTACTAACATTCAACATAAAAGCTCAATACTTTACAAATAAAGATAAACAAAGAAAGGCAAGAAAAGTGAGAAGGAGACTCATGACTTTCCTTATTATACCAACTAATCATTATAAAAGAAGGTGTAGAAAGACACAAAGAAGGAGATAGATTGAGAGGTTTTCAAGTGCATAATTTGCAATATACATGCTTGCAATAAGGCTAAATGCCCTAAATCTGAAGTCATTATGTATAAATGTTGCCTTCAAAACTTTATGATGTTGTATTCTTAAAGTACATCACTACATTCACAAATGAATGTAACTCATAAACACCATCATGAAGTTAAATAGACAAAACTAACGTAATCAGCTCACAAACAAAATTATGAACATCAGAAGTTAATTATGTCCGTCGAATGGTATTAAAGCATCTAAGTCAAGGTGAAGTAACTAATCATAATTACTTTGATTTACTAGAGAGATTTCACTTTCACTAACTAGTTGTCAATTCATTTTTTAGTAAGACAAATATGACTATATGAGCTTTCCTTCAACTCTGACTCCCATATAAATTGCTTGAATACAAGTCATTTATATGAAGTAGAGGTACCTAATTTGGTAGCGCACCTATTTTGGTTTCTACTACAATATTATGTGAGACCTAAGCCCTAAATATAAACTTGCCTCATTCACGGGAATTTCAAAAAAAAAAAGAATTTGACTATTACTAATTTTTGTATGCAGTAATAAAATTTACCCATTCTTTTGAGTTCGAATCCTTCCAAATTTTCCTACATGAATATGTGCACAATTCACGATTAATTTTCTATATACGGTTCATATCCAACATAATTCCACTTCGGTACTCTGACTCTCTAAAATCTTGAAAATGTGAGACTGGCAAGTGCCTTGATGTGCGCATGACAAGATTTTCATTTGCGTCATGTGTACTACCATCTATGCGTCCTCATTTCATTTGCTTGGAATTGTTTCTGCAGTATGGCAAGAAAGTCGCCGTCAAGATCCAAAGAAAACCAGATTATGGTTGCCCCAGATGCAATTGTATTGATGATTTACTGGAGGTTTACAAGTATGTAACCACAAACAACAACAACAAAAAAAAAAAAAAAAAAAAAAAAAAAGAATTTTTTTTTAAAACATAAGGAATAAGACATGGTTTAATGAAATCAGATTTAGTCCTCATCATACAAACATCTAAAATTTGAAATAAGTTTTCATGAAGTTAACATATGGGCATGTAATTGCGCTTTTTTCATTCTATGTTAAAAAATCTTAATGATATCAACATAAGCAAGATGTACAATTTGATCTCCTATGAAACTAGGAAGCCTTGTTCACCATATGAATCTTCTAAATGTGATTTTCACAGATTTTCTTCTGGCCTCTACAAACTGAACTCAAATGAAATGGATTCTACACATTGGTCCTTGACTTCCTTACATAGGTCTTCACATTCCCTGCAGTAGAAAATGAAGATCTCTCTATCCTTAGTACTTCATTTTGGAGTTGTTCCTGCCGCAATTTTTTCCCTGTTGTTCAATTTGAAAACCAACACTAATCAGTATGTAAATAAGATTTCTCACCTAAATAAGTTTATAAAGCAAATAAAACCAAGAACTTGAATGGATAAGAAAAAATAAATTCTAAAATATAACAGAACGATAAGAAAAATATACTTACGATCACCAAAATATTGAACTATATCTTGGGTTCTTGAAGTTCCTCTATCCAAGACATTTTTTTTTGCGGAGCATGACATGCCAATAACATCATAGCCTTGTGCAACTCTTGTACAGTGAAGTACAGTGCTTGTAGAAAATGCAAAGATTAAACCATCCTTCAGAGTAACGAATAGTTTATACTCGGGTAAGATAAATTCTCCCCCACTCTTAACATGTCCAGCTCCTTGCCGATCTGAAATCACAATACATTTTTCATTTAATATTAATCTCAACACTTTTAAGTTTTTAGTTCAAACGTTGTAAAAAACAATCAATACAAATGAGAAGAATATTTTACATACTATACCTTTCACAAACCAAGTAAGAAAAGCAAAGCCCAAATCTTGTAAATCAAGATGCGGGTTGGCAAAATAATTTGATGTAATTGCCAATGTTGTCAAGCTCCGCCCTCCAATCGTACCCAAAAACATCGGATATGCACTTTGAGTCAATAATACATTCAAATCTTTCATAAACGTAGGAAAAAGGCGCTCCAAATGCGGTGCCAAAAAATCATCAGTTAGATGATCCCCAATGTCTTCAATCTCATACCCTCTTATTCTTCTTTTCTTTGAATCTTCTCTTATACCATGTGAGTACTTACCATAAAAAAAAAGTAAATTTAAAATTAATATGTTATACAGAATGCTTAAAAATTTGAAAGTTTTGAAAGAACTTTGCAAAAGACCATGACAAAAAAACTCACCTTCCAAATGCATCAACATCATCTCTTTTTTTCCCATGTCACGTCTCCAACCACACATCACAATTTTGTCAGACCCCTTAGCATTACCATGCTTCACTTTTCCACTAATATCATAAATGCCTCTGCTATTTTTTTCAATTTGTGCACACTCGTCGGTAGAGATTTCATCAAACACAAATATTCCAACAATAATGTTACTGTCTACCTATACCACCGAGTGATGAATCTCACTCAAATCTCGCACAACTTTATCCTTGTCATATGCCAACTGCTCCTCTTTTTTCAATAAACATAATTTCTCAACCTTGAGAACTTTTCGCACGCTAGAAGGAATTGAAATTCCTAAAACCTTAAAAGAGGCAATAATCTCAATTCCAACTAATGGCAGCTCATAATGAACTCGTTTTGAAGCTACAAAAATAATAAACAAAAATATTAGAACATATCTAAAGATCTTCGTTAGTGTCTATTAATTTATAGACACCTTAAAATACAATAGTGATGATAAAAACATACCATTGTATTCAGAAGAGTAGAATGGAGTTATAATATAGTCCTCTTGAAACTCATAATCATCATGATTATCAGGCAAATGAAATTCCAACAGTTTCGTCTTATGCTTCACACCATGATTGTGATCTTGAAAACTTCTGATGTCGTTTGATGGAGAGCAGCACAATTTGCACCAAAGCCTAGTGTCTGGCCAGTACCTGCACCAATCTATCAAATGCACAATGACACAAAAAAGTGAATTTAATTTCAACTTTATACAATTGTTAATAAAGAAATTTGAGAAATATATAAGAATTTAAAACAATAAGGTGTAAAACAGAAAAGATGGTTCAAAATATTACCTTCCTGCACCACCTGAGACTTTGGCTGTGATACATAATAAATGACAAATTCTTCTACTTCCTTTGGAAGAAACATATCATACTTTTGCAGGTTGTTTTCATGTCTCTTAGAGTTATTATGATCATGTAATTTAGAAATTGTTGGACATGGAATGTCACAAATACCACACCGTAATTGCACTGTATTTGGAATCCTGAAACATAAAATGAAAAAAACAAACAAATTTCAATGAATAACACTTTGATAGACATTCTACAATTCAAAGTGTTGCAAAAGCCTTACACTTCCAAAATTTAAAAAATATACCTTGTCGATGTCTTAACAACACTTGCCAGTGCTATTTTTTTTTCACCTTATTACATCAAATAGAAAACAATAAATATTAGTGAAACATTTTTGAACAATTTATCAATGTACAATAAGAAGATGCATGTATGACATCATAAAAAAAATCCACTGATCTAAAAATAACAACATAAAAAAATTACATCCTATCTTTCAGGATTACATACATACATGTTTTAAATGATTTTATTAATTCACCTTAAAAGATAATTGTCTCATCATGGTCCCTCCCAAGAAATAAAGATAACCACACAGAGTGTGGACATATTTATTTACCTGAAAAAGAATCCCAAGAGAATAGTAAGGATACAAATTATATATCCACAATATTCTCAAAGGACCTATAACTATCCCAACATCATTTAAGATTAATCATGACTTATTATATAAATCATTGTTGACCACTATAGAAAAGCTTTTTAATTTCAATACTTCAAATAGAAAATATTAAACTTTCTCCTCATTACCTTTGCAGTCACATAGTCGACCACCTCCTTAGATGCAAGATCCCACTAGTTGCCAACAGGCAACTTCCTAACATTCTCACTAGCCTAACGATCAGTTTTGTTCGACCACTACTTTACGTTATTGAAGCTTTCCGCATCCGTGACATCATACACAACCTGCCCAAAATATACCAAAATGATGCACTTTTAGTCATTTATGCTAAGTCTACAACATTTCAATGTTCTTATTTCCAGAGAACTTCAAATCAACGTTTCCTATCTTCTACTTCCTTGACCGATCCAACTTATGTTACTGCCAACAAAACTTCGTGCGTTCTGTCCCATCAATGAGATCTCAAATTGAAAGGACAACAATCAAACAATATGCCTAGTAAAATTAGACCATAAAAACTTACGATAATACCCAAAGCACCAGTGATCTATTTTGTTGAATCAGTGATGTCACGGTTTGACGGTTCATCACGGTTTGTGTTTTGTTGAATCAATGAACAACGGTTTGATAGTTCATCACAATTTTTGTTTGCTTGAATCAATGAACAATAACGGTTGACAAGAGGTCAGGTAGGTCGTAGAAACCTCCTCCATCGACGCCTGAGCGGGCGGACAAAGGCCGATGCCACAACTCGCTGCCGATCCTCCCGATGAACCTCCCGACACTCTAGTCGGATCATATGGATTTCGAGTGGCCCCGCAACGATCGAAGACTCGAATCATCAACGACTTGCAATCTGACGATCCTTAAGCCCTCTCATTTCATGTTTTTGAAGAGATTAGTTAGCGACGCGTCCGTAATGTGGATTAATGCCGGTTGTGCCCATCCCAAGCTCATGCATGTTGGTCTTCCCTACGATTACAGCCCCACACGATCGAATGCGCTTCACGGCTTGAAAGATCCTTCTTCACACGCCGCACCTTGCTTAGCCAAGTCGATCCCCTGCAAATTTTTTTAGACTTTAGACCATTTCTTCGGACTCCCAAGTACTTATCAATTGATATTTCAGATCGATGATAATAACAAATCGATTCATTCTATCTCTATCCTTGTTTATTTGGGGTTGAATACTTCACACTATCAACCCTCGGTCGTTTCGAGATCTATATTTTCCCTGTTTTTAAATGATTGATCGTGATCGAATTCCGTACGATAGTCTCGTAAGGTACGCAATCAATCTCATCCTTAACAGCAATCGGAACCCCATCCAAAACTGACAATGGCGTCCCTGGAACATATTTGTATACGAGCAATAAAATCGTGGTTAGAAGGATTGCGTGTAATCACCTGTGTTGCATGTAATCGGCGACAAGTTCTCAATGCATCATTCAACGCCCAGCTTCGTTATCGACCAAAATATACTTCACCGTTGGAGTGCCAAATAAGCTTCGTGGCGTGCCCGTTCTAAAGACGCTTCAGAAAAAAGCTCGACAAGAAAGCTGACAAATGAACAATTACCTGTAACACCCACGAGTGATGCCAATAGCCAGTTACAATCTATTTCACTAGTAAGATCACCAATTTTCAAGCACAAATTACGCCGACTCCATTCAAGACCTTCGAGATACCTCACTGCCAGAACATCAGGCACACTAAACACCATGCTGGTAATGACAAAAGTCAGTAGGCTAGTCGAAGAATGTACAATAACTACACAATTGGATTCACTCCCAATCAACGCAAACTGTTTTGTCAACATCAGTTCACATTCTATTCTATGGAGAAAACAGAAAGATCTGTCTAGGGACATACGTGTTATGAAAGCGAGTGAAATCAAGTAGAGGATTACGTGGTCCTCAAATGGCTTAGCGAGAGTGTAGATGTAACCACAATCAAGACATACATGTGTTGCTCGTGCCTGCATCAATTCAGAAGCCGAGTTAGTAGTTTCTTTCAGACAGATGTTACAATCGCCTGCTCAAGCATAAGCTGTAACATTATCAACTAGACCCTAGCCTGAGCACCTTCTGGGCTTCAGTCAACCTCCTTCCAAACCGTGGAGGTGCTGGTCGTTTCAGTAGTAGTACCATGGTTGGATGTGCTAGACTGCTAGTAGTCAAACACCATCATTAATGTGGAAAGCAATCGGTTCCATGTTCTCTTTCAGAAACTCACCAAATAAATTGTATTACTTCGATAATGGTCGACCTTCAAAATGTTTCAGTTCCAGAATGCCGCATCAACTTCCCACCGTGCCCCTCTAGAGAGAAAAATCTTGATAAGCCGGTGGAAGAATGAACCCCAACAAGCATCCCTCCACAGTCTGCGCAGTAGTAGCTCCAAATTCCGATGCATCAAGTCCACCTCCAAATGCTCCATTCAAGCCTTCGAATGCAGTCCCGAATCCTCCAGACTCGTCATCAAACGCGACACCACCATAGTCACCCTCAAATCCTTCTACCGCCACCGTAACAGAATCAGCTGAATTACCACGTGCACAGACCCATGTTATGAAGCCATTCGTCGGTTGACGTGAGAGATCATGCAGAACCTTTGTTTAGTGTAATTGAGTGTGAAAACATGGTTGTAAGAACTACGAAGGGCAATAATGGAGGGTGCTGTCATATACCTGGGGGAAGAGTCGGGACGGTGAGATCAGATAGACCGGCAATAACATCCGTTGGGCCGTCTTTGGTCTTTTGAAATTTGCCAACCAAGTCTGTCTCAGGGTTGACGATGGCATCACTAGCTGCAAATGGATCTTCCACTTGAGTGCTTGAATTTTTATCTCATTGCTTGGATCCAGGATACATCTCCGAAATTGTTAGTACAAGACCCACAACGATATATTCGATTTGTCCAAGTGCTTGTTGTTAGCATACCAAGATAAACAAGAGGACCGCAAGTTGAGAATTGCAAGAAGCAGTACCTGGATCCGACCTCTTCAGTCTCTTCGACGAGGAGGATATCAACTTGGCCGAAGCGAAGATGAGCATGGTCGACATGCTTGTCAGCTCCAATAGGGTGCTGCTTCTTCACCTTCTGCTTCACCACAGTCTCAGCACCGAAAGCCTTCTTGTAGAATTCTATGGCCTCGTCTACTTGATCGGTTTTCAGCACCAGGTGGGGCTTCACCTCATCGTACGTGATTCCTGCCATGACGATCGAGCGATCACTGCTAAGAACGAGCGAATACTGATGGAGCGATCACCTCTAACAAAAATTACTGTTATCCGACTGTCCAGCTAGAGGGGATTGCAATGCAAAGAGGACCTTGAACCCACACCCGGCGGCCTTGTAGCGCACCAACTCCTGTCCAGCCACGGATGCGGCACAGATCGCACATACAGAGCTATCTCAGCCAGCAAGTGATAGACAACGAGGAGCATAAAAGATCTCCAAAGGAACAGTCAACCTTCCACCTTCCAAGGGTTTCACTCGCAAGCTCTGGTGAAACTCGAGAAACCCTGACGGGGTTGTCTCTACTGCTTACGCTCGTGTCGGTTCGGATGTGACCAAGTTGCAGTTGCCGCCTCAGTTCAATCTGCCCAAGTCGCAGTTGCAGGTTTACGGTGAAGCTGTGTATTGCTGTGGGGAGGATTACCTGTCATCGTGCTCCCGATCTTCGCCTCCTCTTCTTGCTCGCTTCTCGGGCCGCGTGAGATTCCATTTGTCTACCACTCGACCTGCTCCGTTCCTCAAAGCTCCTTATACCCCTATTCTCGGCGAGGTTCACCACGTCTCTGTCGGTGCACTCAATGTCATCTTCGAACAAGTAAATTCTATGTCTTTGAACCTCTTACTTGAAGTTCTCCTGATTTTGATCGTGTATTCTTTCTACAAGAGACAAGGACCGACGATCAGACTAGACCGGAGGGATCTGTCGCAGGGAAAGGCGGGGGCCGAGCGCGTCGAGTTACTTGTGTAGGATTCTCCGAATCCGGGCTCGATCAAGTCGTCCACGCAAAGAATGTTCTGTCAGTAGATTAACCTACGGGCAGCCCAGAATTGTTCTTGAACGGCCGTTGAGAAATATTTGCCCTATCATGTCAAAACTTGACAAAAATCGACATCATTTTTTTCATTGTAAGCACCCCAAAAAGCGCCATATTAGCGGAATAACGCCATTTTAACAAAATCGGTTCAAGTGACAAAATAACCAATATGTTGGGAAAACAAAATACCTTTTACATTGCTAAATGTAGGGTGTCTTGCACCTTTATCCAATCCGTTGGAAGGCACAAACAGTTTAATCTAATATTCATTGTTTGTTTTAGTAAATGTTTTCATTACATTATTTACAAATGTTGTGAGACTTTAAGTTGTTGAAAGAGGGTTAGAGATAGAGATCTTTATGATTTGAGAATTTTATCGCTAAATATGTTTTGATATGAAGTGATGAAGGGCTCAAAGGTACGAATCACTCTCCATAAGATGCTCAAACTTTGGATTTTTTTGGCAAAGTCTTGTTAGCTTTGCAAATAGGCGCACCCGTAATATTTATTTTCCCTAAACATCCCAATACCAAAAAAAATTAAATAAATAGAATACACAAGGATCACCAAAGCAATCAACTAAATAGAGTCTTTTGATAAAATTCCTAAGATAGCATAACCAAATAATTGCATACATTAGCCAATGAGAAGTTTTGCGCAACAAAATGAATATTAGGGTTATTTCCGTATTGCCCTTCACAACAATGAGAGACCTATGATGCACCAAATAGACTTTAAATATGTGATATTAGGGAATTTCTTGATGATGTTATAGAAATAATGATGTAATGTTAGACATCAAATGGTTCTTTACGACAAGGACAAATTCCATAAACAATAGATATAAATATAAATACAATAATTATTTCATTACATACTTACATAGTTATGATCACAATTACGTTAAAATGACAATATAATTATAGTTAATGGGTTGTTTCTCGGATCCAAGGAATGAACTAAAAAACTCAATCATATGTAAGGTTTTTGCCATTATCTCACAATGGAGACCAAATACCTACGAAGGTCGTTAAAAAACTGCCATGATTTTGAGCGGCCGTTCATTTTTTTTTTTTTATCTAGTACACGAAACTTCCTGATCGGCCGGTGAGAAAATTTTGGCTTCGGACGAGAAGTTTCTGAACGGCCGTTGAGGAAAAGTTTGCCTCGCGATGCAACGTTTCTAAACAGCAGACCAAAAATTAACGTGCTTGAGTACTCATTTTTAGATTGATCAATGAATAGACACGAACAAGTGTGATATTATGGTATTTTTGATGAATATTACGGATTCCCATTTCATGGAAAACCTGGTTACTAATATTCATTAAAAATTATCTCGAGAATAAATTATTTATTTTTATACATATGGGGTTCCCGGATATTATACTTTACACAGTGCCCCTAGCCTATCTAAAGGTTATGATTATGTTTCAGGGCGACAGCTCAAAATCGATGTGATATTATAGAGGTCGAAGGTGATACTATGGAAAATGAGTGGCTCTGTACATAACCATGGAGAAGTTGACTTTGTTGGTGTCTTTTACAGAATCATATAGGCCCCTATTCCTGATCAATGAATTTCTGTGAGATTCAGTTATTCGGACGTGGAGGCTTGATTCTCATGTCCTATTCGCGTATGGCCGGACATGCTATTTAAAGCGGAGGCAGTGACGTGGCATTGCAGTGGCGCCCTTTTCGAGGTCTCATAAGAAGTAGTTATGACCGGGGGGTGCACTTCACGGCGCGACGCCGCAGCATTCATTCCGATTTGTTTCTGCAGAGTCGCTTCCGCCGTGAGAGCATACATCGTGGTCACGGTTGGAGATCACACTGACGGGCGGTCGAGCTGCCATTTGAAGGAGATTGAGTCGTTCTACTTCATACTTCGGATTTCGCTGAGGAGTTTGAGGCCGGTAGGTGGTGACCGCACTCACGCATCTGAGCCATTCACCGACTTCGGCTCACCGACGGCGGGGACTCGACCTGAACGGACCGTCCGCTTCCTTCTCGCAGGTTCCACCTCACTGTTAACATGTAGAATTAGCTTGTTGTTATATTTGCTGAGCTACTAGCGACTCAGTCCTCGCTCAGACAGTTCAAGACAGTAGCTCCGAGGTCATTACGATGATAGAATGTCTTGTACTAGTCATTGAAGCCGCTGCGTTGCTGGGGACGTCGGTAGTTACTACGAGCGTTCGATGTGCAGTTCATACTTCAAGTTAACTTCAGTTCACTTGAACCGCAAGTGCACTTAGTTAGTAGTTGACACCCATACACTCAGTGATTGTGCTAGCGATTGAACTAGATTGAATGGAGAGTGATTGAAATCTTTATAGTAAGTGCATCATGTTGTTGAATTGAGTTAATTAGATTGCAGACTACTTGTGGTCATTCTTATAATACCTGCTTATTGATTCCTTCATTCAATCAGGCTACAACTAGTAAGATTCAATACAGTCAGTTGAATAGTTAGTACCTAGCAGTATTTAGACTGAGGATTCTCATGATCATTACGTATTAGAAGTTAGATCAATTCATGGATTTTCACTTAACAATCATGTGTTTCTATACTTGAAATGCTCAATGACACCTAGTTTGCTTCATATTATGCAGTTTCATGCATGATTTGAGTAATCTGCGTGACTGTGAGTATACAATGAAAATGTTAGCAAGCTTCGGAGAGGAAAAGATACAGATTGAGAAGCAGTCTGGCGAATCGCGATGGAGAATTGTCCAGTTTAATCCGAGCGTTTGTCCAGGTTAATCCGAGCGGCCATGCAAATCCTCAATTCTATTAAAATGGCATCGTGCCGCTAATATGGCACACCCCTACTTTCTGAACTACAGTACAAAAACCGATGTGATATCACAGAATTATGAGGTGATATTATGGAAAATGAACGACATTGTTTTTAATGGCGTGATATTATTGAAATAATTGCCAAGTCCGTATGATCGGTTCGGTGATATAGTGACAAGACATGCTGTACTGAGGTCGATGAGAGGCACGTGTAACGATTGAGTGACAAATGAATCTGGGCGGCCCTTCAGATTTGGTTCATTCATAGTTCAGCGATCAGCCAATTTGGATTGCGAAACTGTTTCAGTTGAAAGGAGCTCAACGGTAAATATTCCTGCACGGGCGTTGAAGATTTTGACGTAAGCACTATGTGGGAATCGCTGCTAAGAAGTATGTGGTACTCGCGGATCGTTATTAGTTCTAGACGACCGTTTAAACTCTGGCGGAGCACGCAAATTTCATTTCTCTGTAGCAGGCCGATTATTATTATCTGGTGCACCGATTGTAAATTTTCTTGGGCGCCCGCTCAGATATGCGTACCCAAACCCGTCGGAAGATGCTTTCTGGACGGTACTTCTGAATGATATTGGGGTAGTACCATGATGGTGGCTTCTATGGCCGGCCAAGTAACGGAATGCAAAGAGCGTGTGGGCGGTGGTTCTCGATTGCCCTACGCATTTTGTCTGCTATGTTTTCTGGACAGTCGTCCAGAATTTTTTTTTTGATCTACTGAGTGGAAGGTACTGGTGACTTTAGGCGGAGTCAGTTGCTTGAAGCTGATGGCCACTGTTTCTGGGCGGCCGCGCAGATTTAGTTGTGAAGTTCCAGGAATTAGTTCCCGGTTTGTGATGTTTACTAATGTGATCATGTTACTACCCTTCATGTTGTTGTCAGCCTTTTCTCATGTCGTTCTTCTGTTTACAACGGTGCACTCACTTGGAGGGCTCGGAAGATTGATGTCATTCTTCTACTTCGGTGGAATCCTATATCTCTTGCACTTCTTTGTTCAGCATGTCAGGGCCCTCTGTATCTACAGACAATGTCGACTACACTGAGTCCTCAACGACTGACTCGGTACGTGTCGTGCACATCATCAGTGGTAGTCAATTCCTCCTGAACGGCAAAATATTCTTGTCTCCGTGCTCACCGAACCGTATTGTTTGCAGGGTTTCACGGATTATGACGAGGCAAACTCCAGGGTTGAGAGTCATCAAGACTTGGTGGATGATGATCCTATTCCCGAGTGTGAGGGGATTGGAATCGACCAATGGTCGGGAACGGCCTTACTTGCAAAACATGATATGGGAGCGACTTTGCGGACGTCATTATAGTGAACGTGGATCTGAATGCGTATATTGACGGCCAGAGCGTTTTGGGAGAAGGGAATGTTGGCATCGTAGTTCTCGGAGTAATCGACGGAGATGCTGCTCTTGTCGACATGCTCATACCATGGCCAAAGCGTCAAGTTTTTCATTTCGTCGCAGAGAGAGAGGTGAGTGTGTACGACCACGCTAGGAAGAACATTGCGCTCAGCGATGCAAGGAATGGTGGGCCTAGGACTCCGGGAAAGCGTAGGTATCGCTATCAAACAAGATCTCGTCGTGCACAGCGAAAAGAAGATAGGCGGAAGTCCTTGTTATCAGACGAGGCGCTTGCAAGAGTCTTCATTCAAAGATGCTGCAACCAAGGTTGTACTAGAAAGTTCGGGGTGGGGGTGGTCCGTGCATTATGCACCGAGATGCACATGCAGTCGTTCCAGACGAAGTCGATGAAGAACCTTGACGTTCACCGAGGCATGCACGACGTTTACGGTGGAAAAGCGAAGGTGGTCACGGTGGAGGGGGAGGAAATTTGCATAAAAGCCTGGAGGATAATCCAAGAATGTAAGTCTGCGGACGTTCGACAGGTACGCTTCTAGGGTGAAGCGACAAGAGAGAGGGGCTTCTCACGGCAACTTGTCGCGCAGTAAGTGTCGGACTAAGAGTCTCCAAGCCGTCGAGACTCTTCGCTCATTACTGTCGACAAAGGCAGACCACATGCCCCATATGTACCGGACGCTTTCTTCTGGTGAGAGGGCGCTCGTGAAGGTTCTTCCTGCAGGAACACGCTGGAGTTCGCTCCTAGAGGACGTCAACAAGGTAGTTGTCAATTTCTGACCTCAGACATTCCATTTTCCCTGACTGTTGTTCCAATGCGATCATCCTATCCGAGTTCACTCGGTTTTGGAGTGGCGCAAAAAATTCTCCATGGAATTGTTAGTTAGTTTCTGAGCGGTCGTTCAAAATGCTCCTCCAATAACTCTCTCGGGCGGCCTTCCACTGAGCAGGGGTGGGGGATGACACTATGGATGCAAGGCAGAATATAGCGAGGATATATGTATCTGAGCGGTCGCTCAGAAGTAATTACTTCGACGACGTTCATGGGTCATCTGCGGGTGCATGTGCACTGCATTGTTTCTAGGACGGCCACCCAGAAACATGATCTGAATGTAGACCTCAATTTCTGGACGCTATTGAGGGAAATGCTTTTGACACCTTCAACGTTGCTCTGTCACCATTCCCATGTCAATGAGGGGCTCGGCCTCGATACAGTCTCGCAGCCTTCCTTCAGCAAGATACGTGGCAAGCATTTTCAGGACTTTTCAGTGAAGGGCAGAGGAGATGACTTCTCAAGGTGCAGCGAATGTGACAAGCTGAGGGCCCTTCGCGCGACGTTCGTGCCGCAGTCAGAGGAATTCGAACGCGTCAACCGGAAGTTCCAGTTACACCTCTTCACGCAGGAGGCATGTCAGCAGGCGTATTACTGCAGCAGGACGCTATCGAAATATCGGCCCTCACGAATGTTGTCTATTATCCACGACAAGATGGACCATTCCAAAACAGCGTGCCTTGCGTTTGCAAGGAAGACCAAGTCCTTGGACGCTTACATGAAGCTACCGGTCATGGTGACGGGGATGTTTGCTCACGGGCACGGTGACGAGAAGTACGCGCACTACAGCTTGCCCATATTCGATTCCGATAGCAATTTCTCAGTGGGATCAATCACCAAGTTGCTGCGTGATCTCGAGGAACCGCCCGTCAGTAGTTCCCGAAGCCTATTCAGAGGGGCCGGCTCCACGCCACTATTCAAGGCGCTGTTGCATGGAAGTGAGGTTTGTAGGGCTTCGTTAAAAGAGGCAAGTGAGGGCAGAATGGATGCCGTGCCCCTTCCGCCTGTGCTTCACATCCAAATGGACAACAGTTGGAAGGATAACAAAAACCGATATGTCTTTTGCTTTTGGTCTCTATTGGTTGCCAAACGTATCGTGAAGGAAGTGGTGGTCTCATTTATGATGGTCGGGCACACTCATGATGACATTGATGCATCCTTCGAGCGTTGGAGTATGAAATTGCGGGAGAATGACTATCCAACTCTGCCCTTGTTGATGCGGTCTTACATGGACATGGAAGAAGATGCCACAATTCCTCACCTCGTGGAGGAGGTCCCAAACTTCAAGGATTTCATAAAACCATTTATAGCAACCGGTGCGAAGAGGCTAGTCGGGCGTGCAAAGGGACGGCAATTCAAGTTCTTTGTGGATGACAATGGTTGGCCGATCATGCAATATAAGCTGAATTGCACAAGAAAGGAGTGGAAGCCTGCTCTCGGAATCAAGCTGTGGAAGGCGGACGCTGAAGGCCGACCAATGCTGCTAGAAGGAGAGCCCATGGCGGTGAGGCCGCAAGCATTGAAGGGTGAAGACGACATACTTCACGGACTAGATGGATAGATCAAGCATTGGGAGAGCTTGTTGGAAGAGGAAGCTGGGTCTAATTTCCACGCACATGTATCACGCTGTATCCAATACTGGACGAGGGTAAGAGATAGCGTGAGTGAGAAGGACTACTTGACAGGTTCTCGTGAGTTGCAGTGTGGATTCTGGCCTCACACAAGACAACAAGGAGACATCATGATAGACATCATGGAGGATGGAAGAACTCGAGAGGAGATGGATGAAGACGAACCGTACATCGGAAGTTTGGATGCCAGTCCACCACCGTCTTACAATGTTGCCGTCGATGCAAAGAAGGGGTTCCTCCTCTTTGTGCGACCCGCCTCCGAGGCAAGGGAGCCGATATGGATGGGAATGGCGGACGACGATCCACAGTTTGATCCTATTCGGGAACATTTTCGAGAGATCCCCATGAGGTGGTATGTACCATGTGCAACAAGAGGCAATGTGACAGAAAGGTATCAAGGTTGGGATAGACATAAGCGATTCATGTGGAAGCCCGATCCTACGTGCACCATGGCAGACTATACATCAACCGCTAGCATCCTCGCACCGTGGAAGCCGAGGTCGACCAAAAACAACACGCAAGTCGCACCGAATAAGCAAATACAATTTGCTTTGGACAACCATGAGGTTCACGAGAGTCTCGGCATGTGAAGAATATGAGCATTTCTATATGGTAGGGAGGTTTGAGGTAGCTGCCCAGAAAGACGTGTTCACTAGCCTAAGTTAGGACAAGACTGTGGACATCATTGGAGAAAACTTCAAGCATGTTTGAGGAATCCCTGAAAATTGTCGGCAAAGTGTGGTAAGAAGTGAGTGAATATAACAAGAAGAGAGTGTGCGAGGTACATTCCGTACGGTTATATGAGTAAGTTATAGCAATGATACACCGCGTTATCTAATGCGCATACCAAAAGACGGAAGCAACGTGTGAACATAACGTAGTGCACCATAGAAGGTTTATATTCCAAATTTCCGGATGTAGTAGATTACAATCATGCTTTATGTAAACGTTAGGTAAACAGTAAACATTTCAGTCCTGCCAGTAACATGACAGGAGGTTTTGTATGTATTAAGTAAAATGAAGATGAATATTACAAAGTTTGTTACTAGTGTTTGACTCTCAATGAATGTAATGTACAACACAATGGTCCAATAGTTACTTTAACTATTGGAAACCAAGTCTTGTGCATTCCCATGTCCCATGTGGAGGCATGACATCTCACATTGAAATTCTTCTCTATCACATGGTTTCTGAACTGCAGCTCAAAAAGTTATAGTGTGACATTACAGAGTCCCTATGATATTACAGAGTCTCTATGATATTATAGAATCCGTGTGATAATATGAAGTCCACGTGATATTACAAAGTCCGTGTGATATTACGAAGTTCATGTGATATTACAAAGTCCAACTTAGAATACAAAGTCCATGTGATATTACGAAGTTCATGTGATATTACAAAGTCCAACTTAGAATACAAAGTCCATGTGATATTACGAAGTTCATGTGATATTACAAAGTCCAACTTAGAATACAAAGTCCTAGTGATATTGCAGAGTACACAAAGCATTCTCAACTACCTCCTATTGTGCCATTTTGCAAGAATATGTCACCACAATGCCACGTTTTCGCAAAAACTCAATTTTGCTCCTTGGCAAAATGGCACAAGGAATGTTGCCATTTTAACGGAATTGAGGTTACTTTCTTTTTCTAGTTCTTCTTTACACTTTTTTTAGGAAGCTCTTGTTACTTTAGTTTCTCATAGTCCAAGAAATTTTCACTTAGAAGTTTGGGGTGATGGTCTGGTTGGGGTACCCAAAAAGGTTGTCCCATGAACAATTGCACTCTATGCTGGTGTGACAAACATATCCATTTTTAAACTGTAATACAATAAGACTACATTAGATGTGGTTTTAGTTGTCTATACTTATAATGTATCAAGAAAAAAAATTAAAAATTAAAAAAAATATTTTGAAGTAATTTTATTTGATTTTTTAGTTGAAAAAGTAAGTCATGTCCCAATAACCTAAAATCCATAGAATCAAGCAAATGGAATATCAACCATTTTTATTTTAATATAATTTTTGAATATGACCTACATCTTCTTGTATAGTATACAAAATAATTTATTTAATAATAAAAAAATTAATTCATTGTGCACTATAATGCCTGCAAATCCCCAAATTCAACACTTTTTCCCTCATCTATGAATGGATCCAAAAAAAATAAAAAATCTAAAAGAAAATCTATAGGCATATATACTTTGATTTCAGTGAGGTGCATGATATTTTATTTTCTATTTTAGGGTCTTTTTACTTGATTAAAATGACTAAATTAGACAAACTTTGGAGGCTTTCAATAAAAATAACCTAATTAGTGTGTCCAAAAAGTGATACCCCAAGCTTACCATTGCCCTTTGGTATTAAACTCGTAGCAAGTTCAAACCTACCCAAAATTCAAATGTATTCTCAAAAGTTACCCAAAAACAACTAGCTTGGAGAAACTACATTATTGCACAAATTCTAAGATTATTTTTATTTTCTAAGGTTTTTTTCTAGTTCTTATAATTTTTTAGACTCCTATTAGGAAAGGTGCTAAAGGTACGTTCCCACTTGGCCTTAGAGGTGGTGTTAGAAGGTGGTCTTATCTCCTTAAATGAGTGTGTGTCCACACCTACATTCTTTAATAATTACCAATCCTACATGGATGCCCACATGGCACACTCTAAAACTTGGAGGACAAAAAAAATATTAGCTAGTATTTGGGAGGACAAAAGATAGTTGAGCATTAGTAGGCAAGTGTTAGGGAAGCACCACAATTAGAAATATTCTCAAGTTTTGAAGACTTAAGAGTGGTCTTAGTTAATGGGGCCTTTGAGGAGCCATTATGTAATTGAGGCTACTTTTCAAGACACTTTTCCAAGCCTCATTGATGAGGCCTTCCCTAAGAATAAGGAATTTCCCCAAAATTGTGGAGGTCTTAAGTTTTAATGTATGCTCTTATCAAAGGCCAAGTGGGAAGGGGCCTTAAGGCATATTTCCAGTTTCCCACCAATTACTATTTTTACACAACAACTATTATGTACCTTTTTTTTATTAACATCAGGAACCAACCTTTGCATTTGATTTTGACCTTTAATACCAAAAATACCACAATATCTCATGGATTTATGTGTTCCACAAGGACAAAAGTCACATACAATATACATACACCACTCCACCAAGAACAAGAATTTGAAGAGTCTCAACTTTTACCCACTCCCAAAAGAAAATAACACCGTCCCATAAACATTGCTTTCCCTTTCTATCACAATGGAATCTCATCATCGCTCAACTTCAAACACAATGATCTCACAAACAACAAAAAATTGGACTGTAAAAGTATAAAAGTAGAAACATAAAACATAAGCCCGATCAAGTAAACAATTGAGTAAAACACTCTGGCTGAGCGGCGTTAATATTTGTATTAATTCCGAAGGGTTGCTGTGAAAATTTTGACCAACCCACTCTACGGAATATCCTCATCAATCACAATAATATAGGGAGGAGTTTGTTCTCGAAGGCATGGGTTCAGGAATTGAACACAAGCGCGAGCATGCAAAGGGGAGGGGCGATTCTAGAGGCGGGTTGACTAACACGCAAAACGGATTGGCGCTGAGTGAGCACCTACCATAATTATGCCATAAATGGTCCAGCTTTCGGAATCTGTGGATGATAATCACCTGAGACCCGATATAGCAACTGAGGCCATGCAAAGCCCTGCGACGTGTACGTTAAGGACGAGACACTTTTCTAATGCAAGGCTGGATGTCCCCAACTCTTACCAAATACACGCAATTATCCGCAAGCAGCACGAGAACCTGGAGTAGGTGGATTCATAACATTGCCGCGAAGCAGGTAATCATGCAGGTGATGATGCCAGTAAGTTAGATTCATTTCTGTCACCAACTGTCAGAGGGGTCGTCCAGGCCCGCCGCACTTGTCGCAGCCCATTCGAACTCACCGCTCGCACTTTTTGCGATCGTTAATCGTAGACTCTGTTTCGACCAGGTGCCGGGGAAGCTGCCAGACGGAATTGGCGGGACTCTAAAATTGGGCTTGCATGGCTGTCTCGGTTTCACGCGGAATGCAAGGGCCATCTAGCTTTTATACCCCCCTCCTCCCCCTTTGTTTCCTCATCAACGGGATTTACAATCCCGAGAGCTCCACCACCTAGTCTGTACAGAGCTGTTCACAATGGCCCTTCTCCGTAGCTCCCTGTTGATGGTTCTTATCGCTGCTGCTTTGTTTGTTTCGGCTGCGGGTCAGGCTTGTGACTGCAATGCTTTGGACAAGAGTGACGATTGTGACTGGGATTGCTTCAGTCAGGCTCAATTGGCTTTACAGGAACCCACCACTGACACCCTGAGCATCAACGCCGACGGTGATGTATCCACTACTGCACTTCCTCCTAGAGGCAAGACGATTACCGTTGATAGCAAGGGCAAGGGTGACTTTAAGACTGTCCAGGCCGCCGTTGACTCTGTTCCCGATGGTAACACTAAGAGGATCATCATCAAGATCAATGACGGTGTCTACAGGCAGAAGATTAGAATCACGAAGGAGAAGGCGTTCATCTACTTCAAGTGCCAGAGCAGGAAGACCATTCTCACGTGGGGTGACACGGCCGAGAAGGCTGGAGGAACGTCATTGAGTGCTTCGACCGCCGTGGAGGCCCCAGGCTTCATCGCTTCTGACTGTACTTTCGTGGTAAGCATATGCCTAGGCTTGTGCATTGCTCTGATAGTAATGAATACAATAACTGTGTATTTTTCGCTGACTTCAGATTCGGTGTCTCAATTTGTCACTTTGTTGGAACGCAGAACTCTGCACCTGCACCTAAGGGCGGCGCTGTTGGCAAGCAAGCCGTGGCTCTGCGCATTCAGGGAGACAAGGGAGCGTTCTACCGGTGCGGGTTCCTCGGAGCTCAGGACACCCTTTACGATAAGGAGGGACGCCATTTTTTCCGCAGCTGTGAGATCGTGGGTTCCATCGACTGGATCTTCGGCAACGGGCAATCGTTCTACATGTACTGCAAGTTGACTTCGATCGCGGAAAAGAACTCCGGGTCCGTGACTGCTCAGAAGCGTGACAGCAACTCAAAGACCGGATTCGTGTTCTACCAGTGCTCACTCGGCGGCAGCGGTTCCATCTACTTGGGCCGTGCTTGGGGCGTGTACTCGCGCGTGATCTTCTACCAATGCAAGATCGCTAACATGATCCGTCCCGAAGGATGGCAAGATTGGAACGACCCCAAGAGACAGAAGACGACTTTCTACGCGGAGTACCAGTGCACTGGTCCTGGCGCTAACCGCAATGGCCGCGTCAGGTGGTCCAAGAGTCTGACTGCAAGTCAAGCTAAGCCTTTCAGCACCATTGCCTTCATCGACGGCAAGAACTGGTTAGAGCCTGCCATGTAGATTGTTTGGTGATGGATTCTGAAAAGAACCTTTTCCTTAGTTTTGTGATTTTCCAGATTTTTGTGTACAAGATTTTTCCTGGTCACCCAGAATAAGACCACAGGGGAATAAGTGTAGCATAGATTTTTTATCAAAAGATGGTAACCTCTGTGCCAACAATTTTTATCCCTGTTCGCCGGGAGCTCGGCTCTGCATATGTGGCAACTTGAATTGAGACGAGATTGTATACATATCACGCCGGACTCTTTCCGAATAAAAGTACCAGTCATGACTGTAGAATTCGATCCACTAGAATGTACCAAGTCGAATTACAAATATATCTTGTGCGGTAAATGCCTACCTTCATCATTGTCCACACTGTTATACTAAGAACAGAAATATCATGAGACGGCATATATACTAATAGTATGTCAAGTTGAAGATGAGGAGAAGTGTACATTCCTGTACCCACGTTTAGAAGATGCAGAACGTTTCAGCAATCGAACGTCCTGTCGCATTGTCATCACCAAATATATCTTTAGTAGTATGTAACAGTGATGCTTGGCCTCTGGGCAGATATCGCTCACAATTATGTGTATATATTTTTATTAGATAGAACTTGCTCATGTGATGAAGGAAATGGCGGTTATAGTCCCAACGAATAGTACCCTTGGGTCAAGAAAGGAGTGTAAACATACAATCGATCAGAATGGCTGAAGATATTGTGTTTGAACTTTTGAACCTGGTGGAGCTGCCCTGTACAGATTAGTCCCATGTAAGACAAAAATGTGAGTGGAGAGGTCGGCACAATTTTGAATTATTGCAGCAAGTCAATGGAACCACTTTGTTGCCAGTTGTAAGCATGTGTTGCCTTCCCTAGCACTCTTTCTCCCATGACCGATCTCCTGTTGAGGAGCGTTCCTGGAACTGAAGAACTCCACAACACTACAAACAGCAGGAGACATGTGTAAAAAGAATGAAAACATGTGGGGCCTCGCATGATGTCAACTTGGGCATTTTTTATTGTAAGCGGGGCTGGAACTGGCAGTCCTGAAGGTTGTTTCATCTAAGCGGCGGTTGACTAGGGTGTCTGAGTTGGCAAGTATGCCAAGAGACTTTTAGCACTTTCAACACTAAAGTGGAAAACTGTAGTACCGTTAACTTTTGTTCCTGCAGGTCAATTTTCAAATTATAACCTCGTACTCTGGTAACCATGTCTAAGTAATTTTGTAGAATCATATGTAGGCATGGTTATTAGAGGTAAAAGATTATGTTGGATATGTATCAAGAATTTCTCAAATATATACAAATTCTTTGCACATCTAAAGTGTAAAAAATATTCTGATGATAGGTGTTCACAAGTATGAAAATTAGATAAATTGGAAGTTTGTATTAATTCAGCTAGAAGTACATAGCTGAAATCTGTAAATACAAGAATATTCTTGTACTATGATAATCTTGTGTGTATGGTTGCCCACAAAATGAGGACTGTGAGTCTAAAAATTTAGGTAACTAGGAGGTTGAATATGACATACAACTAGTAGACAATGGTGGTAGAGCACCAAAATTCTCATTGCCTGTGGTTTCTATGATGTCCTTGTTGTGAAATTTCTTACAAAATGTAAATCCTTGCATTGAGGTTTGTTGCTTTTATGTTGTACAAACTATCTAGACAATCAAACATGCATGCACTTTCACGATGATGAAATATAATGTTAATGATCATAATGAACAAAGTGTTGGTATTAAGGAATAATTTGAAGGAGACACACGTGATCATAGAGATTCTTTGTAGGATATTCATCTACATAACAATTTATCATTAAATCAACCAAGAATCAAAATGGGATTGCCAAAATAAAAATTCATGCGATCATCGCTTCACAAGTAACATCCAAATCAAAATCTGAACCTGAAATCAGGCAAGTTTAGATGATTATTTACATATCATGAAAGAATGAGTTGCACCGAATAAATATCATAACCATGAAACATGGGCGGTTGAGGGCATCTACCTTCGCCGAAATCTTCTTACTGTAGATATAATATGCGGTCCTCATGTGAACCGACTCAACCATTTGTTCAACAGAGGAGATCCTGTTTTTGGGTCTATCCCGCACAGTGGCACTTATCCATCTCTTTCCAGATTTCTGCAATGATCCAAGCGAGTTAGTAATTTAAAATGCATTTCAGCCCGGATTCGGAGACGATTTGCTTTTGTACGTTAAAAAAGAAACTTGATCATACATGTGCATTGCAGTACTGTATCGTACTTGACTTTTGTTATCTAGATTGAATCTAATGTCCGACCACTACGCAGACGTCGGCCGCACATTAGATTCAACCCCTAGTACTGACTTTAGCAGCTCATTAACCCCCACAGGAGAAGCTCTACAGTGCACCTCCAGACCGCCATATCTGAAATCCGACTACTATTCATTTATTTTTTTATTTTAAAAATTTGATTTTGAGAAATCCAACACGAGGATCTTGTTCTGATTGTCGAATTAGGGGCGCTTTACATAACGAGTCAAGGCCAACAAATCTCCAAGCCAATTTTCTCACATTTTGAGCCCAGTTTGCTCCTTGGGCCACTTGGAAAACACATTATTAAACAATTAATAAAGTGTAGGCCAATTCCCCCATGTGTAAAGCCCTTGGGGGCCAATTTCTAGAAGGAAAAACAAGGCCATGGGGCCAATTCTTATTATTAGCTACATTCCATGCTTTTGATTTGTTCACGTTGAAGTATTTTAGAGAAATAATAATTTTTATTTGAAATCAAGAAACGGTCTTTAGCTGCCATGAATTGGCCTTCTATTCTTGTATCTCCCAACTTTTGGGGCGCGAGCCGTATCATAACTTATCCCCCATGTAAAGTTTGCCATTGTAATATAATATTATATTGTAATTTCAAAAATTGGCCTTGACTCCCCATGTAAAGCCCTTCGGGTCAATTTCAAGAATTTGACCAATAACAAGAGAGGATTTGGCCATGAATTGGACCCATCAATGGCTTGGCCCCTCTTGTAAAGCGACCCTTAGACTATCCACCAATTTTTATCATCAATTTATTTAATTAATTATTTATTTATTTCTAAAAATCAAATTCATTGTATGGACCTTGAGATGTATTGAGTCAGAGTTTTAGTTTTCGCGAACACAACAAATTTGTTTTGAGCAAATACAGTGCGGTTGATCACTTGATTTTGACTTTAGGGGTTAAATCAATATGGGTTGGGGGGACTGTGGACCCAATTTTTAGTTAGTTAAATTTTTTGGCATTTTTTTGAGAAATTTGAGCTAAATATAGTAACATATTGGCTTGTCTTACTCTAGCCCTGTAGTCAATTAGCCTCAAAATTGCCAAAGACTACCCTCTTTTTATGCAAGGTGAAAATTTTGAGCTTTGATGTACTTTTAGGTATGTAACAATCAAATCTAGTACCTAACTTGTACGTGTATATGTACATTGAATCTCATATTCATATTTCTTACCAGTTGTCAAATTGTAATGTTCACAGTTGGAGAAAAGGTTTTTTACACTTGTTGTAGAGTAGGTATTAAATTATTTTGGGGTCAAAAAAGTAAAAATACCATTTTTGGTATTTTTTTGGATACGAGGCTCTTCAAATTCTTGTTCCTGGGTGGGTTGAAAACATGTCTATGCAATATTTACCCACATATGATCTATGAACCTAAATAAATGCTTGATTATTCACATGGAGCTGTGGTAAAATTTAACTACAATGGCAGATCTTTGATAACAAAATTGATATGTGGAGAATAATTAGATCGAAAATAAAAACAATGTGATCATTTTTTCTAGCAACCTTGAGGCACTTAAGCCTAACTAATGTTTTAAGATCATATTTAAAAGAACAATAAATAAAAACAAATTTTAAAAATCTCAATTCTAGGTGATTTTTTGAAGTTTCTGCAATATAATTGATTTGGGACAAGTTTTGAGAATCAAGAGCATATACCACACTTTGGGAAGTTTTGGGCAGATTCCAAGTAGTGTTTTCAAACTTTGACCGTAAATACCCCCTAGAGTACGAGGAATTTTGATGCACAAAAGGACTTTTCGGAGAGGTATGGAAATTTCTACAACCTGCAAAAGGTTTCAACTTCATGCGACCTAAATTTAGATAAAAAAGAGGATGACCAAACCTAAACTCCTAAAGTGATTACAATTCAGCCTTAATCAACTTTTTGGGGGAGGAAGTATCTCCATGGAATATCAACCCTTTGATGCCCGCACGTTGAGTTTTTTTGACCATGTATGGTATATATTGTTGTTTAGGTACCTTGGATACAAATTCCAATTGTTGTACTGCAAGTAATAGATGCTATTGCAAGTTGGCTAGTTGGAAGTCAGAAATATAAAATATTTCTAAAAAGGTGGACAAGTATAGCCACTTTCTCAAAAAGTTCTCTATATTTGACAAGGCTATTTCTTAACCAAGCTTTCGTAACTATGTTGTACTTGTTGAACTCTAAAGTTTTGATTTTGGAGTGTCTACCATACAATCAATATACTTTTCACCAAGTACTTTTAGTTTGCAAGTTCATCATCAATTGTTCCATGACTATAAAAATATAAGAGATGCAATGAGCGTACATTTAAATCAACCTCGATTATTCATTGGTTGAGCTCATTGTTTTCTCGCAACCTTGAGGCACTTATTTTGACACTGAGAGCCTTAGAGCTAGAAAATCCTTCTAACCTATTTTGGCAAATGTCCAAATCCGGGTGGTCAAAGCTTATAATCGTGTAGTACACCTTCAATTATTTGAAACAAATAACATTTAATTACATGAATAGGTGAATAAATTTCACAATTTTACAGTTTGAAATCTTAAGTTTTCTTAAAAATCTTTTCGATTTTGTTCCACATGGACTTCTAAGCGATTTTGTATGACTTGAAAGGACTTAGACATAGAAGAAGAATCATACACCTATACAATCACAAAATAAGAGATTCTAAATTTGGACTCCTAAGCTTCCAACCCAAATTGGATTTAATATGATTCTAAATGCTGAACAAATAATAATCTCTCCACCACTTAATTGCGATTCTTTCATAGCACCAACTCTTCATTTTCAAAGGCCCTAATCATACGTATGACCAAACCATGCAACCACCACACCTAATTCTTGAAATCGCTACCTCAGGAGCTCCTTAAAACCCTTTTCGGGAGGTTAAGTGAGGAACAGCTACACCACCCATGCGGGGAGATCAACGAGAGGGACTTGGTTGTGAAGTAAACTATTGAATAGTGCATTTTATGAACTTGGGCATCAGGAATGAACCAATAAATGATGAGCTTGCAACCTCCTACAAGGTTTTGTAGAACTCCAACCTACCTACCACAATCCTTTCAAAGCACAAAATCATTCATACAAATTCTGATTTGAATTCTAAAATTTCATTTTTTGAATGCATCATAAGAAGGTGACCAGTTTGACATGAAAATATAAGTGAGAAGTTGAGTATAGTGAGAAGTGTTCTGTTGGAGTCAAGCCCCTCGGGCTTACTTGGCCGTTTAAGGGTAAATTAATTAGTAGAGGCTACGAGGTCTCTAATGCTAACTGCTGTCCTGCCGACCAAAAGTTGGCTCGAGGAAAATCAGTTGTGCACTTTGATGATTATATCCATCAAGGAATTGAAGAGGAGAATACCCTATCTTGATAGAGAGAGCGATCCTCTGTACCCTAAATGAGGCTCTCTGGGTCCTGTGAGCACCTTACCTGTGACTTTCTCAGGTTGGCGTCAAGCACATTCATCGGCAAGACGCGAATATCAACACTCACCTTTATATTTTCAAAGGAACAGAAGCTACTGTAAGATGTAATCAGAACCTGGGAATACAACATAACCATGCGTATAGGAATTAAGCGAAATTAACCGACTTGCAGCAGAGATCGTGATACCCGATGGTTAGCCCAAGTGAATGGTAGTCTTCCTTTTGTTAACTTTATTCATTGGTTGAATTTGCAAGCTCCTGACAGTTTCGAAGCATCGTTGATCGAAGCATGTTGATAGTTGGTAGTCGAATACCATGACCTGATCGAATCATGAACCTACAAGCATGAAGTTTGAAGATTCAACCGGCTACCTCTGTAACTTCTTTTTGAAATCAAAACACTTCAAACCCATTTTACAACTGAGGAAAAAAAAAGGTCTTTTTCCAATTTTGAACATTATGATCTCACAATTGGTAAGGAAACTGAATCTAAGATTTTATACACACATACATGGGTGATGGTCTGGTTGGGGTACCCAAAAAGGTTGTCCCATGAACAATTGCACTCTATGCTGGTGTGACAAACATATCCATTTTTAAACTGTAATACAATAAGACTACATTAGATGTGGTTTTAGTTGTCTATACTTATAATGTATCAAGAAAAAAAATTGAAAATTAAAAAAAATATTTTGAAGTAATTTTATTTGATTTTTTAGTTGAAAAAGTAAGTCATGTCCCAATAACCTAAAATCCATAGAATCAAGCAAATGGAATATCAACCATTTTTATTTTAATATGATTTTTGAATATGACCTACATCTTCTTGTATAGAATACAAAATAATTTATTTAATAATAAAAAAATTAATTCATTGTGCACTATAATGCCTGCAAATCCCCAAATTCAACACTTTTTCCCTCATCTATGAATGGATCCAAAAAAATAAAAAATCTAAAAAAATCTATAGGCATATATACTTTGATTTCAGTGAGGTGCATGATATTTTATTTTCTATTTTAGGGTCTTTTTACTTGATTAAAATGACTAAATTAGACAAACTTTGGAGGTTTTCAATAAAAATAACCTAATTAGTGTGTCCAAAAAGTGATACCCCAAGCTTACCATTGCCCACATATGAAAGTTAGGTACCAGATGCTATGGTTTCATACTCAAAAATTTCTGAAATGTTTAAAAAATTTGCACCTTGCAATGACTGAGGGTTGTTTTTAGGGTTTTTGGCAATTTTGAGGCCTTCCGACATGAAGGGTTTATGCTCCAGGGGCATCTCTTATCGTTTCTACTATCTCTGCCGTGCAAATGCAGAGAGAAGAAAGCCTTGCAGGGCCACCCCACTTGCCAAGAGAAGAAACACACTCATGCACCCATTGCAAACCCATTTGCACTAGGCTCTAGCAACGTGGAGTTTGCTTCCTTACTTTTTCTAAGTCAAAAGAACAGTAGGCTCTAGCAACGTGCAGTTTGCTTCCTTACTTTTTCTAAGTCAAAAGAACAGTAGGCTCTAGCAATGTGCAGTTTGCTTCCTTACTTTTTCTAAGTCAAAAGAACGTATGATTTTCTCTTGAGCTTATCCTCATGTTGTTGATGTGAGCAAAATTGCTCCTGTCTAAGGATGTCTCTAAGGATGTCTCTTTACTGAGCTCGGACCTAAAGTAGCAAGAGCACATGTTGTGGAGGAAGGCAAACGAGAACAAATGTGACCCTTATTGCCCAACCTACCGCCGTCGCTGGGAGTAGATGCCGCGCCTATTAGGGATGCCCTTACATACTAGATCAAAATTTGTCATGCAATGTGGAGGGGAATCATACGATGGATTCTAAACTTTTGAGTTAGTACTCTTAAATGTGAATCACCATCTTTCTTTTTAATGATCATTCACTCCTCACTCGTCCCTAGTACCTTGCAAGTCCTTCGTACCTTGCAAGTCACACTGGAACCAGATCCAAATAAGAAAGAAATCATAAGAACAAAACAAGTTGTGACGACCTAGAAGGAAAAATATGTGATCTGCAATCAGACTTAGAAAAATTGATCTCCATCGACTCCGCTAAACAAGCCGAGGCACGATCCTAGCTCGAATCTAATTTACAATTTACTAAGTTCTCAATTTTGAAGCTCCAGCGGACAACATACATCCCTTGCATATATTAATGAACACAGGAGTAGCAAAGAAAAGATTCATCACTTTTATACATCAAACAATTTACAAACAACTGGCAATGTTTGAGCACTCCAATCATAATGCATGATCAGGGCAACGCAACATACGAAGGATTACTCAAAATTTTGAGCAAGCAACGAATCCTATGTAAGGCTCCAGAGGTATTCAAATCTAAAGAAGTCCACATTAGAATGTAATTAGAGTGTCATTGGAACTAATACACATCGTGAGGAAGTCTCAATGACTGATAGAAATTTTATTCTACATACGGAGGCTTTGCTATAATATATGATAAATGCGCAAGCAAAGGAATTAAATTTCTCAAGAAATACCTTTTTAGCACACATTTTGTTATAATGAGAATATTCAAATTATCGTTTCAATGACAATTGAGCTTGAGTCGAGCTAAATGTACTCATAGATTGGGTACTTCACTGAAACTAAACAAAATAGATAATCGTTTTTATTTTCAGTAGATCATATCTTACTCAAATTGTGTCCAAATTGAGCATATGAGGTGTTTTCGATCAACTACAAATAGAGTAAATGTCAAAAAACACCTCCTATGCCCATTTTGAGCAAACCTTGAGTAAGTTATGATCATTTAAACATATCTACAATTGATTGTTTCGTCGAGTTCAGTATATTACCCAACTATGGGTACATTTAGCTAAACTATATTTTCTAAACTGTATGTTATCGACATTTCTAAGATTGCGGTATAAAGTTGATCAGGCGTACAGTACTGTACATTGGATTGCGGTACTGAAGAGGTCGGAAGGCTAGTCACAGGAGGAAGAGCTCCTCATTGTCTGCTATCTAAATTCACACCGAAAATCAGTGTAGATGTAAACTAGTTGATGTCGATTATCGAGTACATGCGAGCCTTGAACTAAACTATCGATTACACATGAGAGCCTTGAGGCGCCGTACATTGAGTAGTCCTCGAAGAGATTCTCTTACATACAACACGTACTAGACGAATCCTTGAGAATCGAAATGTACGACCCATGATGAATATCAACAAAACTTCTAGCTTGTTGAAACCGATGTCTGTTCCGTCATACGAAAATAGGACATTATGAACATATCTTCGACATCGCTGTCACGAAATGGGAGGGATCACACCCCGCTCAAATTCCACTGATGCTTTCAAGATTGTCCCTGGTACTCACTGTGAACTCGGGCATCCCCAGGGCGCCCAAGTAGTAGGACATAGACGCCACGAACGGGGCGATGAGCTTCAATCCCTTCCCCTGGGATATGGCGCTATTCTCTTTCCATTTGGTCCATGAGGTCAAACAGACACCCCAAACCCTTCTAGACAGTACCTATTACCACATTCTGGCATCAGCTCCTCGAGCCGAAAAATTGGCACCTAAGCTTTTGTTATCCTCCGAAAGTAAAATCGACTTCACGAGGTCCACTCTTTACAACTAATTCTTGAGTTGCACGATCTTCCAGTACTAAATCTCACATGACTTGGAGCTTAACACTATTCAAGGATGTGATAATTGATCTTAAGCTGCGGACGGGGGAAGATACAAGGGCTACTCCAATCTTCCGGATTGTACAGAGACTTGGGACGGATCGACATACCCCTCCGAATTTGAAAGAAGGGTGATGTGAGTAATCGAGGCCAGTCAAGCGAGGAATCACATGACATGTACAGATTCTTCACAAAAACATCGGAATTTGAGCTCCAAACTGATTTTGCTTGCTGCCACTTCCAAGGATGTCCTTGTGGCGAATACTACAAGGACATCCGATGCGTAGCGCTTCAGTCTCGATACACCACTAGCGAGCTCCATCAATTGCTCTCAGTACGGGAGGATAGCGAAGCAGTTGATCGAGCCTCCGCTCCTCAGGCTCTTCAATCGAAGAAGTTCAACCATCTGTACAGATTGTGCTTTCGGTAGGCAAAGAGGGATTTCAAATCCACCCAATCATCTTCAGAGTTGACTGGATGGCCTCAATCACAGCCTCTGCACATGATAACTCTATTATAAGTATTAGCAAATGAGCCAGGGATCAAAAGCATGAAGAACCACTTTGAGACTTACCATCACTAGCGTCTGTCGGAGGGGTTGGCGTTTCTCGCCTCTAAGGGCGGGACAGTGCTGGACCTGCGCCTCACTGCGCGCGCAGGCCCTCCACTACTAGAAAAGAGGGGGGTAAGCAATGTGACAAACAATGCTTTTTGTGCAAACATTGCTTACTTGGGCAATGTCTTGGGGCATGCTTTAGCACCCTTCCCAAAAAAATAAGCAATGTTTCAACCTCAAACCTACCCTTGATGATATGCCCACGGGACATAACTTGTTGGGCTTCAACTACTCAGGAGCATGTCCGCCTTCCAATGCAATCAACTGCATGCTTGTTCAATTCATAGGGACTCTACAATTCATACTGCAACGGATATCGAGAATTGGGACCTCCTCTCACTTACGGAATAGTACCATAAGAAGCAAATTGGAAAAATACATGTATCGACTTCTGCAGTTGTGAGTGATACTGACGTAACAAAGATATGTCGGGTTGGTGGTGGTCATTCTATTATATATCAAGTTCCAACTAGAGATCCAATCACTACCGTCTTTGATCCGCAAGGCGATTTCAAATTCTAGTTCAAACAAGTTCGTGAAAATAAATCTTCCTTGTCATGTTGTTTTTATATTTTATATGATAGGTACAGAGTACTTATTACTAATAATCTGTGTTTGTGAATAGGAATCTAGTGGTGTTGGATGGACTTCTCCTAGTCAGTACCTACCACAAAATTTGAGCTTATCAACTCACCTGCAACCAGTTTACCAACTATTGGTTGTTTACATAAAACACGTATTTCGTTATTATGGGAATATTCAATGATTTTGGGAAAATAAAGTTTAGCTCAAATCAAGCTCAACTATCATTGGATTGATAATTTGAATATTCCCATTATAATGAAATAAATGTTATCAACACTTTTATCACCGACAAGCAATGAAAAAACTCAAATTGGTTCTCATGAGAATGACAATAATTAAGCTCATTTAGTAGAGTTATCATCATCTGATGAAGATAATTGTGGTGGAATTTCGAGAAAGAATGTTCATTCTGTTCCTCAGGAGATAGTTACAGTTAATCAAGAGTTTTTTGAGGAGTGTCGTTTAATCCTCAGATTTATTATTTATCGAATCTATTGATTTCTTCACTTGAATTACATTTTGTTTTCTAGATTTACATATTCTAATTGTGTCGAACGTTCGTTTGTACAGAATCCTACTTCAAACTTTCCAGTATCGAGCATCAATAACCATGTCATAGCGAATGAAATTGTTCCATATTTATTCTGAGATTGAAGAATAATCGAAGTTAGCAGCCGCGTATTGGACGTTGTTTTGTGAGTCATGCATCTCAGGTTCGGAAATAATTATTACATATAATATTATCCACCTTTTTATTTCTTATTTTTGTATAAATCCATTATACAAATGGATATTTATGTATTTTTAAAGTTTAATTATGATTATCATTCCTTGTGTAGAGTCCTTCTCGTGTAGATCGAGGGAACCGTGATTTAAAGCACGTGCGTGTGTCCCATTCGAGTTCATGTACTCTGGAAGTCCTGGCGCTGCTGATTGAACCGTTGTGGTGTCGATATGGGGTTGGGTTAAAAAAAAAAAAAAAAAAAAAAAAAAAAAAAAAAAAAAAAAAAAAAGAAACAAAGAGAAAGAAAAGAAAAGAAAAGAAAGAAGTGGAGAAGAAAGAAGGGTTTGGGTTAGAATTGAGTTTAAATGGCAGGCACACAAGGAGAGGAGTTTCAAATTTGAGAAAAATCAAGGTCCATCTCAATCCTATGATTTCTCCACTCTGGTCCCTATATTTCACAGGGGAGATAGGAGGCTTTCCCACTTCCGGCAAATGGAAATCCACAAGGACCTTCCCTCTTGAAACATGGAAAATGAATTTGCCACATGGTAAATTGCATTTTCTTATTTCGTTTTCTATTCCTCAAAGTGGGAATGGTCCAATTTTTGCCAGGTCGTCAATTGGATGAAGGGGGAAAAAGAGAGGTAATATTTTTACTTATTTTCATGAGGAAAAGGCTCCTATGTTCCTTGTGTTTGGACACCTGTATTTCAGTGCTACGAGCGTTTCTTGGAGCCTCCATGAGCCAATGGGATTTTTTCTCCAAAATCATTGGAATATTCCATTTGGACCCCCCCGGTATTGTTTTTGGTAATTTTGAATTCAAATTTGAGGCGTGCGACTCCAAATTGCCCTCGGAAGCCTACTCCTTGGCGTTTAAAGCCTATACATCAAAAAACTAGGGGGCTCTTTACCCATCATCCTCTTTGGCCCCTGAAAAATGCTCGTAGCACTGAAATTTGGTGATCCCCTACATTTGGTTGACATTTAACCTTTGAATGTGTTGAATGTGGAAAAACGACATTTTCGACAAAAGGCAAAAATTCTCGAGAGTTGTATTTTCTTCATCTGGACTTCGTCTTCAACATAATCTTTTGGATTGAGTCCCAAGTTCAAGTCTAGTTTATCTGGTAAAATTTGCAAGCCAATACAATGAATTATGAATTTATGGACCTATGCATTTTAGTGAAGGTAACTCTTATTTCTAGGTTTTCAAACTTTAGGCATGTTATATCATTGCAAGCCAAATATGTGAGATTAAAATAGTTCTACAAAAATTATACTTTATTTTATATTCTATTTTGCATAATCACCATCTTAAGATGAAATCCAACAACTTTCTAGTTGGAAGATTTTGATCCAAATGATTCCAACATTAGATTTGCTAAGATATTTTAAAATGAAACGCGTGACAAAACGGATGATATTTGAGGACCTATATCTCTTTCATCCACCGTTGGATTTCAACTTTAATTGCTTGGTTGAATTCCAATATGAATCTAATTTTTATTGCAGAAACTTCAGATTTATCTAAGTTGTGAGGAAGTTATAGCATTTATTTTTGTGCAAGGGGCCAAGCTAGTTTTAGAGAATTTTTCCTTTGTAAAATTTGGGGCACTCTTTACCATTGCAAGGGCATGATTTGCGCAAAGAAATTTTTCTCATTTTTAAAAAGTTGGTTCAAGGAGGTTATTGTGATGAAGGTAAACAAATTTCTTGGTGGTGTCTTTTTCATTGCAATAAGTGTATTGGTAGCATTTTCACTTCATATTGTAAGATTGTAAGGTTGAGATTTAAATAGTTTTATTACCTTTGTTTGCATTTATGACAAATTTTTCAAGAATGTGTTCTTTTCTCTATCAATGAATTAAACCATTTAGGGGTTGATAATAGTCTGCTCAAATAGGCTCTATGGTGGAATTGTTACCATTGAACTTCTTTGAGGAACTTGAGTTGAAATCTTAATCATAATGGAGTTAAACCCTTAATCCACATTCAATTCAATCTCAACCCAACTTAATCACAAACACTTGAAAGCTCACAAAAGTACACTCTAATAATTGAAAATTCAACTCAAACCCAACTCAACCCCATGTGCGGCCCCCTTGCAGGCCTTGCGTTACATGGACGTTCAGAGAAGCCTATTTTGAGCCATTGGTTTGGATCTGTTTGTTCGGTCTATCATAATTATAGTTAATGCCCACATGTTATGATAGAACTCAATTTCACCTACGTCAAATAGCAACATTTCCAAACAATGAAGGCTTACAATTCAGAGGGTTTTAATTCGATCAAATGAGAGGGTGATAACTGATAATATAGGGACCTTGATATTACGAAATAACAATGGAGTTCTCCACAATGGTACTCGAGGTGTGATTTTGGACACAACATTAAACATGCTACCCAAATGACACTTTGTGACAAAATGGCACTTGTCACACAACCCATAACCGGGCCAATTGTTGAAAAACAACATTTTGGATGACAAGCAACAGCTCTGAAGAGCCATAACCTTTTCAATTAGAATTTTCTTTGAATGAAATTACTTGGATTCGGTCCCAAATTACGTCTAGTTTGTGTGGTAAAAATTGTAGACCCATACAATAAATTAAGAATAAATGACAATAATGAATGAAATTCGTTCTTATTATCCATTACCTAGATTCAACTAATTTTTCACAAACTAATTTTTGTAATTCCCTCGATTTGTACCGGAAATAGAGGCACCACAAGCCTTAGCTTGGTAGTTACGGCTCATGGTCCCCAATGAGGAGGTTGTGGGTTCTAATCCCCACTTCCGCCCGGTACTTACGATCATAGTCCACCCAATTATGGTGGGGAGTTCTTGAACCTTGTTGTATGGGTAACTTAAAGCCCTTTGGGATGATATTAAGTGGAGTATCTTTGAGACACTAAACAAGATAGGAACTGACACAATGTCCACTGCAAGAGAAGGTAGTAGTCCTACCATTGGTATTATGATCTCGAGGCATGCATGTAAGAATAGGTCGAATGGACACTCTATCCATGCCAACCTCAAATAGGAATTATAGGATTGAAGTTCTTCTTACGGGAAATTATATCTTAATGTAATTTGAACTAGTATTATTCTTGGGATTACAAAATTCAACCTTCTTCTTGGCCATTTCCACCAGCCAACACTGGACTAATCGCCGGTTCTCCAAGCACATTGGAACCACCTCATCTCCAGCCATGACCCTCATCGGGGCCTTAGCCGGGCCTATCCGGGTTTTAGCGGGGCTCATCCTAGCCACGTCCGGGGCTCATCGGGGCTAATCCAGGCCATGGCTTGCTACAACTTGAGTATCGCCTGTGGGGGCTCGCTTGGTTCAAGATGACTTGACGATGATTGGCAAGAACCTCACGGATACAGAAATAACTGTCAAATAGTAAAAGCCAGTGAGGGGGTCTCAGTTTGGAAAGTAGTTCTGTCATCTACGACGTCTACAGTTCTACTACAGGTACGCCAGTCACCTACCACTGCAAGTAACTCCCTTTTCTCACTGAAGTACCACAGCAATGACAGCATTGTTCCCCTGGCGTCCGCAATCTACAGTGTTTCTTACCTCCTTTATCAGGCAAATTATATCCTCCATTGGCCGAAAATTAACCTGATTCTATATTAGAGCTGCACCTCGCTTCAAATAAACGTCCGGCTCTTTCTTTAGGAAGCCCCATCGTCGACTTGAATCCCTTTCCGAGATCAGAGTCTGTAAAGTCTTTGGCATAGTCGGTCCTGCGTTGGGTCTTGCCCTGGCCGGCTTCCGGCTGGGGGTCACCATGTTCCCTTTTTTTTTCTCAGCAATTGGAATTTTTCAGTTTGTTTCAAAAAAAAAAAAAAAAATCCCTTTCCGAGTTGCCGTAGTAAGCCCCATCTTGCACTGTAAATGTACGATTACAGCAAATCTTATCCAGCCAGTTCGTAATTTGAGCATAACTTACCACTACAGCACCGACTGCACTAGTCTTTATCTTCATTTAATTACAGCATTCATACAGTTATACAGTACCTTAGTGCTCGTTTCACCATTTGTGAATGTGCTGGTGCGTTTCGAATAGCTAGAGTACAGTACTGAATCTCTTAAAGCGCAGGTAGTTTCTCTTTTAACACTTCTACAGGGCTGCAGCCACCTTCATCCACCTCCAAATTTAACCCTTAACCTCCTTGATGTGCACATCGAATGCCATACAACGTTGTGCACTAAAATCATGTATTAGGTGCTCGACAAAGGCTACTTACATCCGAATGAAAACTTAAGCTACTGCATGATTCTTACCGAGTGCTTCTCATTTCCTTCTATTCGAGAAATGAGAGTGTACACCCGAAGATTTTATCAGTTAAGCACCTGCCTCATTTAGTTATTTTGTTTTAACCAAGCACGTGCCTCATTTCCACCACAAAGGTGAGCTCGAGTGGAGAATCTGAAGCAGCTGTCAAGATGCGTACGAACCATGGTGTCCATTCGAAATCGCCAAATTGTCGGATCTAACAAGTTGCGAAATCCTATTTACGGTTCATGTTCTTCGCATCGGTCGCTCGGATCGCGGCAATTGCATGCACCTCAATCCGTATATAAGGCATTCAAGGTGGCGAAGAAAATCAGGTCTCTAGGTCATCAGTCCCACCAGTGCGTGGGTGGATCTCGGTTGAACATCCGCACTAGGTGTCTAGGACCTCAGGACCTCGTGAATCTGGGCATCTGTGGGTGCCGCATTGCACTGGTTGGATCAGGCACCATGGCCGGACTTCGAAACGGCGCGTTGTTCGCCGCATTGCTGGTGGCCACTGCGTTCATCGCAGCGACTACAGCGGATGCGTACTCATGGGACGAGTTTCTGGCTGATCAGCAGGCGAAGAAGGAACAATCAGATATGATGGATATCAATGCTGCGTCTACGACCAAGTTCCCTGCGAAGGGGTACACAGTGGTGATTGACAGCAAGGGCAAAGGCAAGTACAAGACGATCCAGGCGGCGATCGACGCCGTTCCTGCTGGCAACAAGAAGAGAATCATATTCGACATCAGAGACGGTGTGTACAGGCAGAAGATCAAGATTCCGTCGACGAAGGCTGGCATCTACTTCAAGTGCCAGAGCAACAAGGTGATCATCACGTGGAATGACGATGCGAACAAGGCCGGAGGAACGGCGTTGAGTGCTTCGATTGCAGTGGAGTCGGATTGGTTCCTTGCATCTGACTGCACATTCCAGGTAGGTACCGTGGTTGAGGCTGTGTGGTGTCCTTCCGTAGATCGTGTACGTGGTTCGGGTTGTGCTTGTGTGTAGGTGCCGAAAGGGACATTTTTGAGTGATGGAGGCATGCGGGGAAATGAGCGATGTGGGTGAGTGATTAATGGGTGTGTGTGATGGATGGTTTGCAGAATTCTGCACCTCCTCCGAAGGGTGGTGCCGTGGGCAAGCAGGCGGTGGCTCTGCGTATCCAGGGTGATTTTGGCGCGTTCTACCGGTGCAGATTCCTTGGAGCGCAGGACACCCTGTACGACAAGCAGGGGCGACACTTCTTCAGGAGCTGCGAGATCGTGGGAAGCATCGACTGGATCTTTGGTGACGGGCAGTCATTCTACCAGTACTGCAAGTTGACCTCGATCGCTGACGCGAACAGCGGGGCTGTGACGGCCCAGAAGCGTGAGAGCAACTCGAAGACAGGGTTCGTGTTCTTCCAGTGCTCGATCGGAGGAAGCGGGTCGATCTACCTGGGACGTGCATGGGGGGTATTCTCGCGTGTGATTTTCTACCAGTGCAAGATCGCGAACATGATCCGTCCTGAGGGATGGCAAGACTGGAACGACCCGAAGAGGCACAAGACTATCTTCTACGCAGAGTACCAGTGTTACGGTCCCGGTGCGAGCAGGAAGGGGCGAGAAAAGTGGTCACTGGTGTTGACGGACAAGCAGGCGAAGCCCTTCGCGACGACGAGCTTCATCGACGGCAGTCAGTGGTTGGGCGAAAGAATCTAGATCTTTAATCATGGGGGTAGCTGGTGGCTCTCGGAGGAGCACGAGGAGGTTAGGGTATTAGTCTGGCATGTTTCACATTAGAACGCTGCCATAGGTATCATTCTTTGACTACACATGATTCTTTGGTGCCGGAGGCCAACCATTGTTTTTTAATTCACGTAAATAATGAGAAGCGATGACAGAAGTTGTCATTGGTTCAGCATTTGTACCCAGCTGTAATTACAGATTTAACCTTTAAAATCAGTGTGTGGCGGTGACCATGTGGTCCCCTCAATGCAGTCTGAATGGTCATTTCGGAAGTTCTGTAGCTGGAACCCTAGGGGTGATGGTGTGATATGGGGTCCCCTCACCCTAAAATAACGACCCCCTCTACCTGTGGACATTCTTTTGTGATATTAGAATAATGTCCTGAAAAATAGTGGTGAAATCTCCTGAATAAATTGACAATCTTTACTGTAGTTTGCATCTTATTAGGTTGCCCAGAATAGTCCTTTTACCCAAATACAGGTCCTGTGTGGCATCATCCAGGTGAGCATAAAGAGTCTATCCAAACTAAATAATTATTTAATATTGTTCGGATTTTTGCTGATGTCTATGTACACGTAAAAGTGAATATTTTGTGGTGATTATATGTAAATGTTTCAATAGTTCTATATCATGGTTCAAATAAAGTCATTTTTTGTGTTTTCTTGATTTCCATAGAATAATCTTTAAAGAACTATAAAAAGGTAGGAGCATGGAAAATTCTGCATATAAGGATTTGCATGAAGGAAGGGTTACAATTGTGGTTCCCAGGTGTTTCCGGTTCTGGCAGGGGTACCCGAGCCTGACCAGCACCCCAAATCAAGTGAAGTTTTTTTGTGAAAATTGCTTATTCATTCAAGAAGCTCTAAATTCAGTGCAAGTAGCTTTCCTTTTGGAGTATGGACACTGTGAGCCTAAAAACCACCATGTAGGTGGCCTTTGGTCACAAGGGGTGAATTGAAGGAAATCACAAGAAGAGAGAACAAAGAAGAGGAGGATACAAGAAGAAGAGGAAAAAATAAGAAGGTAAATGAGGAGAAAACTCCCCCGCCGGATGACCTTGAAAGTGCCCCTTGGTTTTTGGGCCACCAAGTCGTCATCCTAGCTCGGAATCAAGCGTGCCATAGCTTTTTAGAAAGCTTACTTGATTTCCTACCTACCCTCAAAATCTCAAGAGCAAAGAATGAAAATCATAGGACTGATTCCACTTTGACTGTGGCAATTTTTGCCATTACCGGGGAGGAAAACTTTTCCAACGCCCCGACTTTGGGAGCCAATTTCTCCTTCTCTACAACTCGGATTTGAGCATGTTTACTATCGTTGGAAAGCTCTACTGGAGCTCTATCTACCTTAAAAATTGCAAAGGAGTTGAAGTAGAATTGAGTGAGTTATGGGGGAAACAATCTGGCTGGCTTCCATGGGGCAAGAACAAGCTCCTATCTTAATAAGGAACTCAATAAGGAGGAAGATGAGTGAGGCAAGACAAGCATTTTGAGAAGGGCTCTCCTTCTCCTAACTACTAACACTTCAAAAGCAAGATCATTTTGAGAAGGGCTCTCCTTCTCCTAACTACTAACAATTCCAAAGAGATGATCAAGGTGAACAAAGAGGAGAAGGAGGCCCATAGCCTTCCTCCTCCTAACTAGATAGATGGATAGGTAGGTGAACAAAATAGAGGAAAAGGAGGCCCAAGGCCTTCCTTCTCCTACTCAAACCTAAACTAAGAGGAGATGGAAGAGGTAGACAAACAAGATATAAGACAAACAAGATGGAGGAGAAGGAGGCCCATGGCCTTCCTTCTCCTACTCTAACTAGATTGAGTGGGTCATTACAAAGAGATGATAAACAAGCTTGGGAGCAAGGCTTAAATACCCTTGCTCTCAAGTTTTAACCCGGCCATTTACTTGGCCGGTAACTAAGGGTAAGTACTAACAATGGAGCCAACTTGTCACCCATGCAAGGGAGCAAGTCCCATGCCCATGCTCTACCACTATAAATATATAAAAGTCTCATGATCCCTCCACCATGCCACTTGGATGGAGGGTCAATGGTGGCTTCCATTGCCACAAGGTGATAAGTAATCACCATGGAAGCCAACCAACAAGGACTATCTAACATACAAGATATTAACCATGAGAGACCTATCGATTGTAGCTTGATTTTGTTTGTCGAAGGAGTGCCGGCTTGAAAGAAAGGGATAGCTCCCACTCTTACCTCACCACTTTGGGCTTCAATCGTGGGGCCTTCTACTCTACTCATCAAATCCCCCACTCTTCCTTCACCACTTTGGGCTTCCATCGTGGGGTCCCTAATCTAATTGTTTAATTTTCCTACTCTACCAACTACCCCTTTTCTTCTTACCCTACTCCAATCTTCAAATTGACTCCACTTCCTCTAAAAAGTCTTCTCAAAAAGTTAATACTTTCTAACCTTCCAATTAACATTTAAGGGTTTTCATTCAAAACCCTTAACTCCTCATACTTATATCACGATATTCAACTAACATTTGACAAAACATTAACATTGAGCCAAACAAATGAATGTTGCAGATTTGTTGGCTCACAGACACAAGCCAATCATAAATGCCAAATAAATGCTTCATTGATTTTTTTTATAAGAAAGTGATCAGAGGATATAGTAACCACTTTCTAGTTTGAAGGTTTTCAATAGAACTGTATGATATGATTTCTATTAACATTTGATGGATCATATATAAAATTGATTGATTTCATGTTCTTTAGAGATGTTCTACTTCCCGCAAGTTGCCGTCGGATCTCATCTCGATTTGTTGGGATGGATCCCAATTCAAGTGAAGAGTTTTGGGAAAAATTGTTCACTCCAATAATGACAGTATACTTGAAGAGATGGCATGCATCTTAGTGCAAGGGGTCTAATTGTGAACAATCTTTAAAGTATGATTTATAAAAAAGTGTCATCCATGAAGAAAAAGGCATTCCAAGTGGTTTAGGTTTCAAATTGTACAATCTTGAGATGCTATTAGAAATTTGCTACATCTAATAGTTGAATAAAAAAGCTTCCAACCAGAAAGTTGTTCAATTTCTTCCAGAGACCACTCTATTGAAAAAAGAAGAAAAAAGAAAAAGCATGAATAATTAACTCTTGAATAAAAAGATACTTAGGTTCATGGAAGTGAAACATACCCCATGTATAAAAAGTTATACGCCATTGAAACTAGCACAAGAATGCATGTTATGGATTTATATTATCTTGGATTGAGCTAAGGCTTTTACCACGAGAAAATGGACTTTATTTGGGATCCAACTCAGCAAAATTTGTCAAAAATTAACATTGGATGAGGAAGATATGTGGCTCTTCAAAGTTTTGAGTTGTAATCCAAAATGATCTAAGTCAACATCCATAGCGTTTTAAATGCATTAATAACACTCTCATATTAATGAAAATTTGAGAGTCTTGTCTCAAATAATAGCCTAAATTCAATGGTAAACTTTTGCGCCAAATTTAGGAGTAACAATGAAGAGATTGTACAACTTTGTGGTCAAAGATTTTTTTATTCTGATTTCTTGATGGATAGTACTTACTTCAAAGTGAAAATAATGGAGTTTTAGAATTTATCTTCTTATGTACAAGCACATTATTATTGGGCATCATAAAAGGTTTCATAACTCCAATTTGATCTACATAATTATCATAGAGTCCGTTACAAGAGTATATGGTTGAGATCCCAATATCTTACATTCATGAATTCACATTTACAACTCGCTAAAGATTGATATGTTTCCCGACTAGGAATGGACTGTAACATAAAGAGAACAATCCTCCAATGCGCCGGATGTCAATAAACGATTCTTTAAACATTCATAAATTCTTCACTTGGAGGCTGCATTCGATGTAATTGGGGTTGAGTTTGAATCAAGTTGAATTCGTGTGATGGAAGTAAGTTGTAAACGTATCAAAGATGTTGTCAATTGCATGCATTTTAGTGAAGGGAATTTTTGTTTTCGGGAGACATGTTTAACTATTAAAGATATGAGACATGTTTAACTATTAAATGTAAATTATTTGAAATCAAATTAGTCTTATATGGATTCTTTTTGCATACAAAGCATTATCTTGAAAACTTTAAGAAGTTTTTTTTTTTTTTTTTTTTTTTTTTTTGAATCTTTTTTGGGTACAACTAGATTATGATCTTGCAATCTATAAGGCATCATGACTCAAAATTTGCATGACTTACAAAAATTCTATACAAATTTGAACATTTAGTAATGAATAGCTTACTTTCATTAACATCCATGGCACTCTTTTAACAAGTGTGTCTCTAGGCTACATATAGGCCGAGAAGTTCAGGGTTGGTTAAGACTACAAAAAAGAAGTCCTTGGTCAAGAAATTAAAGAGAATTCTCAAATTTGATCGGTTTGAAAGTAAAACTCTTGAAACGTGAATGGTTGAAATAAAATTCTTATTGTATTACTTTTGATTCTTTAATACATTTAATTCTCATAATCATTGAAATTAAATTAATGACTGCCCCATGGCCCATTACATTGTAGTGTAAACTGGGGCCCTTAGGGATTAAGAGCATGCTAAGCCCGCACTTAAGGCTGAGGTTGGAGCCAAACATGGTATGTGGGAACCCTTAACCCATGCTCCCACCCTTTAGACCAGTCCTTAGGCCCGGTTCAGACTAGGACGTCCAGTGGAGGCGGACGAAATTCTCCGGCCTTCCATTGGGCAATGTGGAGGTTTTGTCCGGTGGGGCTTTCACACTCGAAGGACGTCCGGTTTAGGGTTTTGCCACATAGGCACCTTTCCCGCCAAAAATCCAATGTATTCTTTTGTCCACCGAACAAGATTTGGGGTCACCTTGGGAGGTGACCCCAAATCTTGTCCAGTGGACAAACCAAGGTCTTCTTGCTTCCTCCTCCCCTCCTTGCATGCACCACCTTTGTGTCATCATCATAGGGTTTTGCCACGAAGGCGCCTTTCCCTCCACAATGTAGTGGACAAAATGGTGGACATCCGGTTTTGTCCACCTCCACCGGACGTCCCAGTCTGAACCGGGCCTTAGAATATATCACATGAAAACTCTAGGTTTTCCTGTGCCTTCACTCTTATTTTAGCATTTCTTTTAATCAATGAGGGACCGCCCTGTGGAAGAACGCATTTGCCAAAATGTATTTGTCAAACATTTGTCAAAATGCATTTGTATGGAGTCCTAGTCTAGACCCAAGGATTGAATGAACGCTAGGTTCTTAGCAATGTACTGATTTTATGGGGTTTTACAGAATGATCGAGCTTCTCATTGGCATATTTGTAGCAACAATGAAGCTTGGTGCAAGAAGGTCCTAGAGTAAGCGACTAAGCGCGAGTTGATGAATGTGATAGGATTCTGCAGTTGTTTTTCATGTTTAAGAGTATAGTTTATTGATGAGTTGTTAGAGGAATTTTGAATGAGGTTAGAATGATTGGTTTTATCGCTCTAGGTTGACTGATTGTTGAAATCTTTTGGCGTGCTCTAGATTCTTTTAACCCCAATTCCGTTAAACTGGCATAATGCCATGTGCCATTTTCTCACACTAGATCTTACATTTGTGCTCATATAAAATGGTATATTATGTAATATCACAATTTTTTTTGTAATATCACTTCTTTATATACATTGTCACTCATTTTCCCTAATATCACCTTAAAATTCTGTTATATCACATGGTTTTTGAACTACAGTTCAGAAAGTTGAGGTGTGCCATTTTAGCGACATAATGCCATTTTAACGGAATTGGGGTTTTTTGTGCTAGAGTTACTGAGGAGTGAATTGAGATTTGCCCTGGATTATTATCAAGTGGCAGGAATAGAGAGTCGTGGCAGAGAAGGGAGGCTGTTGGTAACACTTTCTTAGCCATGTCTTCGGGGTTTGCCCTTCCTGCTCTCGTTACTAAGGTAGAGACACCCATAGTCGACCGGGTCCCCATACCCGTGCATTAGAGTTACATGGTAACCGTCACATGCATGACCTGTGCTCAGTATGGTAGGCGTCAGCTAATTTTCAGCGACTTGCAATGCATACACAGGATTCACGGCATGACATATAGTGGACTAATTAATTAAAGTAGCATCGTGGTTGGTAAATGGGGCCTTGCAATTTATAGAAGGTGTGCCTTTTGGCTGAAATTAGAGGTACATGCAAGTGGCAATCTGAGTTTAGGAAGACAAGTTTCGGTAGTTGCAGAATTGACTTGTATAAACGGTGGTAAACATAATCAGAGTTTTGGATTAACGATTTCTAGGTACAGGCAGATCATGGGGTTAACTAGCACCTCATGACAATTAGATTATAAAGCAGGGCCTTGCTTGAAGCCATGAAGCACTGGTTGCAGCCACAGTCTCGCTTCTAACTGACTTAGCTAAGTTATTCAATATACAGTCTCATAAGCACTTCCAGTCTCAGGTCACTTAGATCCGAAGTCATGGGTGAAGAGGTCGTTTGTCGTGGGAGTCGCCGCAGACAGCATGGCGAAGACGATGACGATGTCTTCTCGTTGCATGACGATGATGTAGACTGCTTCCCTGAACTGCAGTACGGTGACACTTCCGGAGGATCAGAATCAGAATTTCTGAGTGGAGACGATGAGAGTCCAATCGGGACGCAGATCATTGACTACAGTGACTTACAAGTTTTGAAGGATTATCGGCAGAATGGAAGAAGGGGCGGTCGACGGACTGCAGCTCAAGGTTTCGGAGCTCGTGAGCGTGGATCCGCAGCGCCTGTTGACGATGGAAAAAGAGAGGGTCGGTGGACTCCAACAGAAGCTGGTGGAGCCCGAGATAATGCTGCACCTGTCAATGGTCGAGGTCGACGCACGGCCACAGAAGCAGGAGACGCGCGCGAGGGTGGATCTGCACCGCCTCTCGAGGGTCGAGGCCTCCTTCGGCCGGTCCATCAATCAGCGGAGCTGGTCACGCCGGGTCTAGGGCTGCTTCGAAGCAGCCAGTCAGCGTTCCGTGCACCTCGCGTTCGCTTGTACGCCAATACGCTGGCAGCCACTGGTGAACGCCGCATGCCGCCTCGAAGTCAGCGCAGGAGCCAGCCTTCGCAACTCCTTCGAGGTATCTCTCATTCAGCTGATCCGAACTCGCTTCGTCATGGCCTGCACCATTCGGAGAATGTTAGTTCCAGAGGATCACAAAGGCGGACAACATGTACAGCACGTCCCAAACAAAGCTTGTGGAGTAATGAGGACTTACAGAAGGCACTAGCGGCAGTGGACGACGGACATAGCATGAGGAAGGCTGCAAGTATGCACAACATACCTTACTCAACGTTTCGGGAGTGGTGTTATGGGATGCGTACGAGCAGGAAGAAGGGACCGCCTAGCGTTTTGAGTCCCGTTGAGGAGAGGAGTTGGTGGCCTACTTGCTTCAGATGTGTGATCGAGGATTCGGCTTGTGGGTGATGGTATGCTTGGCGTACCCAATTAGTAGGTCTCATGAACAATTGCACTCTATACTAGTGTGTCAAACATATTCATTTTTAAAGTGTAATACATTAAGACTTCATTAAATGTAGTTTTAGTTGTCTATACTTATAATGTATCAAGAAAAAAAATTAGAAATTAAATAATATATTTTGAAGTAATTTTATTTGACTTTCTACTTGAAAAAGTAAGTTGTGTCTCACTAACCCAAAATCCATAGAATCAAGCAAAATAATGGAATATCAACCATTTTTATTTTAATATAATTTTTGAATATGACCTACATCTTCTTGTATAGAATACAGAATAATTTATTTAATTTAAAAAATAATAATTCATTGTGCACTATAATGCCTGCAAATCCCAAAATTCAGCATTTTTTCTCACATCTATGAATGGATCCAAAAAAAATAAAAAATGTAAGAGAAACTCTATAGGCATATATACTTTGATTTCATTGAGGTGCATGATATTTTATTTTCCATTTTAGGGTCTTTATACTAGATTGAAATGGACAAATTAGACATACTTTGGAGGCTTTCAATAAAAGTAACCTAATTAGTGTGTCCAAAAAGTGATACCCCAAGCTTACCATTGCCCTTGTCTCCCACGGCCCTTCGAATGAAGGTGTACGAAATAACGCAGTCCCGATGGACACCATTCCGGGATGGCATCCCGGGAAAGGGATGGATGCGGTGGTGGAAGCGGCGACATCCTGAATTGACCCTGCGCGTATCACAAGCACTTGAGTCAGCCCGTGCAAGAGGACTATGCGAGGAGAATGTGAGAAGCTTCTACGAAAATCTGCAACACCTATATGATTTGCACAAGTACACACCTGATAGGGTATGGAACTGCGATGAATCTGGAGCACAAGCAGGAAGAAATGGTGGAGCAGTTGTCATTGCTAGAAGAGGTGCGCGCCGAGTACATAGCGTTGTGCTAAACCAACGAGAGTGGTTATCTGTTTTAGTTTGTATCTCAGCTTCGGGATCTTCTATCCCAACATTCTACATTTTCCGTGGTAGGCGTTTCCGACAGAATTACATAGAGAAATGTGAGCCTGGAGCTACAATGGCGATGCAACAGAAAGCATGGATGACGTCGTACCTGTTTTCGGCTTGGATTTCACATTTCATTGAGAGTGTGAGAAGAAACTGTGGCATCTCCCCCGAATATCGACACCTGTTAATCCTAGATGGACATAACAGTCATGTCACGTTCGATGTGGTTAGGGAAGCAAGCGCAGCAGGGTTAGATTTGCTAACGCTTCCTTCACACACATCACATGCACTTCAACTATTAGATGTGGGGGTTTTTAAACCCTTTAAGCAATATTTTAGAGAGTACCGCGATTACTGGACCAACAGACACCTTAACGAAGCTGCTGCTAAGGATACATTAGCGCAATGGGTTTCACTAGCTTTGAGGCGGTCTCTAAGTCCTAGCAACATTCAAAAGGGATTCAGTGCTACTGGAATTTGGCCACTAGATTGTAATGCAATGAATGAGCACATGCGTCCCTCTGAAACGTATCAGGCAATCGACATTGGCCTGGACACATCTCCGACTGTAACGCAGACTCAGCACGGTGAGGGCTCGGCAGGACCGAGTCATCAGACAATTGCGACTGCTGCTGCATTCGACATGGACGCCGCAAGAGAAGATGGAGAGCACGAGGACAGAAACTTATCTGTTGTAAACCATGCTGACATTGAGGCTGAATTTGCCGAAGTCCCAAACTCAACTGCAGTGCACTTCTTCGTCGATGCTGATCTTCGTCGATGCTGATACCGACCCGACTGCTACAGACGAGATAGTCGGCTTCGAGGAGGGCGGTGTTGTTGTCGACTCGATCACTCAATTTCTGACACTGCCAACAGTGGCATCAAGGGTTACTTCACGATCGCGGGACCCAATCATGGACTTCAGTAAGTCTATAATGTTGACGTCAGATCAATACATTCAAGCATCTGCAGAATTGAAGGAAGCAAAAGCACAAGCAGCAAGACAAAAAGAAGAAGCAAGGGTTGAAAAAGAAGAGCGACGGAAGCGCAAAGAAATTGAACGCGAGGAAGCTAGAGTAGCGAAAGAGGCCCGCGCGGTGGAAGTCGCAGAGGCGCGTGCCCAGAAGGCCGCTGAACGGGAGGAAGCCCGTGCAACGAAAGCCGCCCGAGCTGCAGAGGTTGCAGCGGCCAAAGCCGCCAAGGCTGCCGAACGTGAGGAAGCCCAACGACTGAAGGCGGAACGCGCCATCGCAGCTTCAGAGGCACGGACTCGCCGAGAGTCTGAGAGGGCCCACGCAGCGGCAATGGACCTCGTTGTTGCAACAGATAGGGCCCAAAGGCAGTCGACGAGGGCTGCGGAGACGGTACATGGGCAACAAACTCAAAGCCGACAGTTCCAGCAGGTTTCCAATCTGCCATACTACGAAGGCAGGAGCAGCAATCTCGCCCCGAACCTCACCGCACCAAATCAAGCCATCCCAAGGTTTGTCACACACGAATCGTCTACGTTGCACTCGCCACCGGACGACCCACTCTTTTGGCGCATGCAGCAATTACCACTCGACAGTCAAGCAATTCGCCCCTCGCCAATCCCTCACCACTCGCAAGCGTCACAACACCCTCCGCTTGATCACTACAGAGGAATTCCGTGGCAATCGCAACACCTCCCCTGGCCGAGCAAACGCACCATCAACCGCACCAACGACCGCACAAACAGGACGAGGACATGCAACAATTGATTCCGCAAACGAGGAGCCGGGAGGTTCCGTTGGTAATGACCGTTGCCTGGGCGGAAGCGTAAGTTAGCGCGGGAGTTTTGATTTTGGCTGACACCTTCTGTTCACCACTGAGTTTGCCTCCCACGAGTTTAGGGTACAGCGAGGATGACTGAAGCCCAGCAGGTGGCCACTTTTCTGTTTCCAAGTTGTCGACTTCCGGTCCCTGCATGCTCTGTAATGAGTACGATTTGTGACAGGCACTTGTCACATCTGAGCACAATTTGTGCAAATTTTAATTGCTGGGTTTTTGTATTCTCATTTACAGCTTCTCGTGAGTCTATTGGCTCTGTATTGGTTTTAGAGCACTTTTTGGTTCTAAAATTCATAGTAATTTGCACATTGCAGAAAAAAAACTGAAAAATCTCCATACCTTGAGAACCTTATTTCTCTATGCAAGAAAAATAACCCCACAGGATTCCACCTCAATTATATATCAAAAATTGCTTAAGTGGTCGACTTTAGGTGTCTCTACCTTACAGGAACAGGTACAGAAAATTCGTTCCCAAAACACAAAATTCTCACATCAATGAAACAGTACGATCCTCTTAATTTGGTGTTGTTGGAATCTTTATTGAGATTGTGGTGTTGGTATGTGTGTATTTTCAATTGTAGATGCTGCTTCTAAGTATATGGTTTTTGAAGAAGCTACTCGTAAATTTAAATTGATCGTGCTACAAAGCGTATGATCTTTTGAAACATACCAGGCATCGGTTGAGGTTATATTATTTTTTAATTATATTGATGCTCTTAAGAGTGTAGACTGGAGCAAAGGCAAAGGGGTTAACTTCGGGACAAAGGAAGGTTACGGTGTTCTATCCTCCAAATGGTGGCCTCACAAATAGTGTGAGATCACCGCTTTAATGGAAACATCACTTTTTGTTCTTTAGACTTTAGAGTGCAAGTAATGCACATGAATGAGTTTTTAACTATCTTGTTTTCTATCAACTAAACATAAGTTGTTCGGGCATGTGGTTGAAAATCTTCCAAGCATTGACTTATTTAGGATAGGGTTAGAATATTGCCTCCATTTGAGTCTCCATCTTAAAACAAATAAGTTTAGAAGTGTTGTCTTCTGCTAGTGTTGCTTTCACTTTGAGCAGAGTTTTGTCTTTGATATCTAGGGTAATAGTGATGTTTTTTGCAGTATTTTACTATCAAGGCACGTGATTTCTCTATCAAGTTATGGAAAATAATAAGTAACCTCTCTGTGTGCAATTGCTCGGTAAATGGCAATAAATGTGGTCATTACCAAAATAGGCTTCGATTTCACATGCTTAGGATCTTTTGGTTCAGTTGATAATTTCGCTGAGAACTTGGTACACGACTCTCAACTCTTGACATGCAAGAGTTAGCGGCGGCGGTGACACTATACCAATTTTGAGGTATGGATTAGCTCGGAGTGTCAAAGCTATGGTTATGAAGGAGCGAACAAAGGTCAAATAGTACAAGGAGCTAGGAATGTTGATGATTGACGTTTGTTTGGGCCAAGGTTAGTGCTTGTTGGCTACTCTTATTGAACGTTAGTCCATGTCCCTAATTGGGTCGATTAGCCATTTTAAAACGAGAGTGCTTAGAATACACACTAGATTGTTTAAAGAAGAATTCATTAATTATCAACTGAAGCTTTACTTAATTAGCTACACGCAACTATTCGTGTGGCTCTTGAGACAGTTGGGCGTGAGTTTGTTAAGGGTACCGCATACATTTGAATCGTGGATGTCGCAAGCTTAAAAGAAATCGGACAGATATGGTGTAAATAAGCACCTAGCTAGATAAATGAATGTACATTTTTCACAAAATGTACACTAAATAATGTTTTTTTTTCATAAAATATGACTATTTTTTTTCTATATCTATATTAGGACAATATTCTCAAAAATCTCTGTATCAAGTACATTATTTGTGAGGGATGTGTTTTGAACCCTAAACTCATGATATTTCAACACATGACAAGCACCTTCTAAATTTATCTTTTTAACTTCATTATCTTACCTAGGTACTTCACATACTTTACCTAGGTACTTCACATACTTTACCTAGGTACTCCACATACTTTACTTAGCACATAGCAAACTTTTGCCATGTGCTGATCATGTGGAGCGCATGTATGGCAAAACTTCAATTTGTACACTTAAAACTTGCACTAAGTTTGCCATGTGCTTCACATCACAAAGCACCCCTTTTTAAAAACACCCCTTTTTCTTGTGGTGTTGTTGTCGTATAATTGTGATCTGCTCCGGTTGAATCAGGCTCGATGGCCGGACTTCGAAAGTGCGCGTTGCTTGCCGGATTGCTGGTGGCCACTGCGTTCATCACAGCGACTACAGTGGATGCGTACTCATGGGACGAGTTTCTGGCTGATCAGCAGAAGAAGAAGGAACAATCAGATATGATGGATATCAATGCTGCGTCCACGACCGTTTCCTGCCAAGGGGTACACAGTGGTGATTGACAGCAAGGGAAATGGCCAGTACAAGACGATCCAGGCGGCGATCGACGCCGTTTCTGCTGGCAACAAGAAGAGAATCATATTCGACATCAGAGACGGTGTGTGCAGGCAGAAGATCAACGAAGGCTGGCATCTACTTCAAGTGCCAGAGGACGAAGGTGATTATCACGTGGAAGGACGATGCACAACTAAAATGTGGATTTCATTAGTGTCCAAAAAGTATTGAAATAGGCAATTTTTCATGGGTAATTTGCTTCTGCACTAATGAAATTTCAAGATGCACTACAGTAGTGAAGCGCAGGTAGGTCAAGGGACGGGCAGGGCAGGATTACTTAGTGAAGCGCAGGTAGGTCAACGGACGGGCAGGATTACTCAAGAACCAATTCCTCTGTTTACCGGACCCCTGCGTCCAAGACGTGAGTATCCGCCCTTGCTCTCCATCGAGCGGTGGCTAGATCAAAAAAATTCAGGCCTCGCTAATCGGGCGCCTAGGAATCGCAACTGTGTTTCAAAACTGAGCTTCGAATGCGCTGCAACGATTTGTGTTAGCTTGACATTTGACGCATGCATCGACCTCCTGACAAGGTAGGCCACCTCGTCTCTCTCGCTTAATCGAATTACAACTGAACATTTAATCGAATCACAATTAGAAATCCTGAAACTTTTAGGCCCTATGTGCAGATTTTTGGAGGTTCGGAGCATTTTAGGTTTTATAATACCCGGGTTTAGTGCACTGTACTGTTTGTTTTTTCGATAAATTTGGCAATCAGATATGGAGAGCCTTTCCGCAGTCATTCGATAGCCACAAGTCGCGAAGTCGGGTCGCTGTGCGCAAATTTTTTAGAATTCAGGGTTTAGGGTTTTAGAGGAGAATGTAATGCGTGTGAGGTACTTCTGTTTCGTCTATCTTGAAAAAAAAAAGTAGATGCTCTAGGGTTCCTTAGTATTCGAAATTTTCTTTTGCATAGTCAAAGATGATTAGTCAAAGGCGCGAACGGATGAATCACCGGGTGCGGATTTATCTGCACCTTCAGGCACAAGAAGGACGACGGAAGGAGGTAATTCGACATTGGAAGCATTGCCAGGCATTACTCCTTCTGTTCATCCCTTGGGGGTTCTTAAATTTCTATGACAATGTTGCAAAGCCAACGCATGTTCTTGTAGTCCGTGGATTGGATGAGACAGTTGACAAAGAGAGTCTACAGTGTGAATTTTCAAAATATGCACCTCTCAAGGTATGTCTTATAGTTGTGCATCAATGATTTGTCACTTGGTAGTTGGAAGTATCATAATCCTCACTAGTTTTCTTCTATTTTTCTGTCATCGATTTCTGCTTCTTTTGGGAAGTACTCGCATCAGCTTCTTCTTCGGCGTTTGTCCTAGTATACTTATGACTCTTATGGATTGATCTCCAGGATTTGCGGCTTGTACGTGACAAGTTTACAAGTATGTCAAGAGGTTTTGCGTTCATCCATTTTCACTCACTCTATGATCTTCCATTCTTTTGCTTGCTATAATCATCTTATCATGTGCGATGGTTTGCAATTCGATGCATCAATCTAGCTTGCCTACACTACGATGTAGTATTCGAGCTCAATCCCCGTTACTATGATAATCGTGTTTGAATAGTTGCTGAAATATACGGTAAATTCTCATGGCTACTTGATTTGCACTGCAAGCACATCTTTTGAAAGTTCAACCCGATTTGATATGCGACTTTTCGCTTTTGTATAGGTGGAAGATGCCGCTAAAGCACTTGAAGCAACGAACGGAATAGCATTGGATAAAAATGGACAACTTTACGGGTTGCGTTTGCTAGAAGCATCGGTCCCGCTTACGTGGCAATTCTCAAGGAAGTCTTTGCATTGCAATTTTGCCATCATCGTCGCAACTTTTGCTCGGCAGGTATTAGTCCTCCCTAAGATCCTTTTCTGCTAAAGCATGAAGCATGGGTAATGTATATTTGTGCTTACGGAGAGTCACCAAAAAGTACTTCCATGTGAAAGATAACTTCGCCAAGGCACGGTGGGAGTTGGTGATCACGGTTTTGGTGCCGTGTATCGGTGATTAATATAAGCTCTCTGTTTCAAGACGATATGATAGGGTGGGCTCCTAAGGAGTATAATCTTGGAGAGAATCTAGAGACGGAGCTCGAGATGGAAACCGAAGCGGCCAGTGAGAATGGTGCTCCTCGATCTGGTTTTGTCCAGGATAAAGCCTCTGGATACTATTATGATGCGACTTCGGTTTTTACTATGATGGGAATCGAGGTAATAGGTTCTACTCTTGAATTTCTCCTTCTTACCAAAGATGTCTTTCTTGCGCAAATCGGCGAATTCATACGACTTTTGCATTTGACGACGGACAATATCTTCGACTATGTTGTAGTTACATATCTTTGTGCGATTGTTTTCTAGTTGTTATTTGTTATTTGATGTGTTGGGCTCAAGCATCGTCAATAAAAAGAATACAATAAAAATTATATATTTTTCCTGCAGGTTATATTACGATGGGAATTCGGGAGTTTGGTACACTTACGATCAAGATACGCAACAATATACTCCTTATGTGGCACCGAGAGAGCACTTCGACTAACGCAGGCTAAGGAAGCACCGACATCTCCGCCTCCTCCGCCGCCACCACCACCACTACCACCACCACGTCTCGTGCCCGGCTAAAGCCGTTATCATATCAGCCAAAGAATCGTGACAATCGAAGCCCACTGAGCCCGGGAAGCCGACCTTAGCGAAGCGATCGCAGAATAAAATTTGAAGCCGCAAAGTCCACACCAAGAAAGACAAAAAGAAACTGAAGGAGAAAGAACGAGAGATTCGCAAGAGTATGATGGTGGGAGCTGGAAAGAAGAAGATGAACAATGTGATGTCGGTGTGGAAACAACGGCAACACGAGGGCTTGACACCCGAAGAAACGAATCCCTCAAGCTCAGATACGGGAGTGGACGGTGGGGCCGTTGGCGGGGATCGGCACTGCGAGGAATGCGTCTACAACGCCAAGTAAACCTACAGTTCCTTCTGGACGAGGGATGGCCACTCTTGGCTGTGGAGGCGGCAATCCTTTCAGTGGCAATTACCATCCATCCGAAGGCACGGGCAGGGCCAGGCCGCTCACTCAAAGAAAGTCGCGTCGCTGTGCGTAATTTAGGGTCTGCTCAATTCCAAGATTTAGGGTTTTAGAAGAGGATGCAACGAGTGAGGACACTGCTCATGTTTTGACAAGCCATTCAATTGCTACATCTCAACTCCCTATTTATTTTGAGTGTCAGGGTTTAGGGTTTATCGAGAGAACGTATGAACCCAGCGTGCTGTATTATGCGGCGCCCATTTTGCAAACTGCAGGATTCTCTGCAGCAGATGATGCAACCTAGGTGGCAGTCGTCCTTCAAGCTGCTCATGACGGCTGTGGCGGTGCTCAATGTGGACAAGCTCGGGCGTCATCCATTGCTCGTGGGCGGGGTGGCTGGGATCACTGTGAGCTTAGCCATGCTTGCGAACTACTTCGCCTTCTTGCTTCTGTAGAAAATGCATGACTTGTGATTTGAGACGTTTGATCTCAGTTATGACTTATGTACTCAAGACGTGTTTTCTGCTTTGTTGCAGGAATTCGGGATCTCAATGTTCAACCCTACAATGAGGATAGGCACACTGGGGAAATTCGCTATGTTCAGGCAAGTTCTGTAGCTCATTTTCATGTTCTAAGCTAATGAAAAACCTTAGTCTTCATTTGATGTAGACATTTGCACTTTGTATAAAAGTAACTTGAGAGAAACTTAGATCTTGCTGGCACACATGAGGAGAAGTGGGAGGTTTGAAGTATGCTACTTTGGATACACGTTGAGTGGAAGGGAAGCACCTATTCCGTTACATTTTATCACTTATAAACCGCAACTTTTGCAGATGGTGGTAACTACGTTAAATACCTCAATACCTTCAGCATCGCGATATGCGGCAGGTAGGTACTTACCAAGTTTGTAATTGGACGCCATGTATTTCTTATCGTTCACTAGTCGCAATTCCTATGGACCAGATTTTACTATAATTACATATCACTGTAGTACTACAGTTGAATTGCCGTATGTATATTTCGTTGCAATTTTCTTTCTCTTTATCAACAGGTCCGGTTAAACATTACACCAGATTCTGGTGAATGGACAAATAAGCTCTTGTGAAAGCTTTGTTGCGAGCTAGATCTAGAACAACGTTTTCTTGCTGTTTGGTAAAGTGCAAATATCTATTGCCTGGAATGCAAGAGATGAGGACTCGGTCCCTCATGACAAACCTTGCGAAATGGCCGAGGTGAATAACCCCATCCTTTTCATGTCAGCTTCCTCGTCTTCTGTTAAATTTTATCCTTCTGATGTTTTTTGATCTTCTTCTGAAGTTAATGAAGTGATTGGGCGCAGATGCTATAGAGGAGGGGTAATCCGAAGAGTCACTCCGATTCTACACTCCGTGTGGGCTAAGTTTCAGACCTCATGCACTATTGTACTATATCTGCATACTCGATCTGCTTTAGCGTTAACACCAGTCATTATTTTATGTCTGCTTACATCTCACTCTTGCACCCTTGAGGTGTTCCATATCTCATTTGATGTACTTCATTGTGAAGAAGTATCTTGATTGGTCAAATATTCTTCTCTGCACTTCTGCCACCAAAAACTTTGTACTTCGCATCTATAACGTGTTTTGTTCTTACGATTGATTTATCGAGGTAATCTTTGGTGGAAGATGGAGGCATTTAGTGGCAGAGCCCGAGCTTTGGGAGCGTGTTAGGGGTGTTGATATTGCATTTACTCCTGCCAGCTTTGGGCAAGCCAACACTCAGGTTCACTTCTTTTTGACATAATTTAAGCATTTCATTGCTTCTCTTCTTAAATTTTTGCTAAGTTATTGAACAATGGAGATACTGCTATCACAACTAGAAAGTAGAATGTCGGAATAATGTTCAAATTACAGTATTTCTCCTAAGATAGTTGCGTGATTTACAAATTCCATTTATTAATGACGGTCTCTAGCAGGCATTTGAAGCTTTGCTAAGGAGGCTTCAAAAGGTGGTTAAAACAGGTAGTAAAGTGGTGGAGCATTTGAAGCGCCATTGGTCTCAGTTTGGCTACTGTTCAAAAATGCAGGTAACTTTCCATGGATCAATTTGATCTTGCTTCTCCAATTGAATTACTTTCGCAAATCATCGAGTGTGTATCAGGTTGAGATGTTTTGCAGTAGATGCAACTCTTCTCTTCGGTTGCAATGGTGGCCAAAATTAAACACCAATATTAGAATTATTGACAAATAGTGAATTGTTTGACTTTCAGTAAATAACACTAATAATCAACAACTCTTGTGTAGTATGGCCGTGCTCTAAGCCTGGGTGCAGCTAGGAGGTTGTTAGGGGCCTGATGTTTTATCATATTCTTTGGAAGTCGAGTGTCTGCACACACATTTTAAGCTGACAATACCGTTATTTATGTAGGTGGAGTGCTTAGTGGCAATTTTATATATCGGAACTACATCAAGGGCCATTTTTCACACAAGAGTGAGGTGGAGGTTTCCCAGCAAGTGAGACCCGTTCCATTTCTTCGTCCACTGAAACCTAGCTCATCGACAACCTCAGCACCTTTAACCCCTAAAGATCCACAATGTTTTGGGAGCTTGAAATCCCAACACAGACCAGTATGTACTAATGGGGGTACGTCCAATATTTTTGGAAATTTTTGATAATTTCAACCGTAGGATCTTGAAGTAAACTACCATTGGTAGTAGTGTGAAAATTTTCAACCGTTGGATCATGACTAGATGTGAGATCATAACGTTTGAAGTTGACTGTAAATTTTTTTTTGCCTTGACCGTAAACGCCAAATCGGTGGCCGTGGTCGTTTAGGGGTTAATCTAAGAGATGGTAGTATGGATATCATCGACAACAAGTAGATTTGTGAGAGACAGATTTGTGAGGGAGAGAGTTAATGATTTAGATTTGAGTCTAGAAGAAATCATTTAGGATAGTAGAAATCATTTAGGATAGTAGAAATCAGAACCTTGGGACACATGAATGTCCCACGGTTCCACTATGGAAAACTGGACTTTTTCATTATCTCGCATTCATGAAAAATTGGTAATTTCATGCTCTGCATTTTAGTTGTGATGCGAACAACGCCGAGGGAACGCAATTGAGTGCTTTGACTGCCGCGGAGTCGGATTGGATCGTCGCTTCTGACTGCACATCCCAGGTACTGTGGTTGAGGGTGTACTGTATCCTTCGTAGATCATTAACATGATTTTAAATGGCCATTACTTCTGTAAGTGCGCAAAGGGGAATGTTGATGTGAAGCGGTCGTGGTGGAGGGGTGCGGGGAAATGAGCGATGGATGTTTGCAGAATTCTGCACCTCCTCCGAAGGGTGGTGCCGTGGGCAAGCAGGCGGTGGCTCTGTGTAACCACGGTGATTTTGGTGCGTTCTACCGGTGCGTATTCTTGGGAGCTCAGGACACACGTTACGACCAAAGAGGTCATTTCTTCAGAAGCTGTGACATCGTGGGAAGCATCGATTGAATTTTTGGCGATGGGCAGTCTTTCCACCAGAGTACCAGTACTGTAAGCTGACATCGCGAAGGCGAACAGCGGATTGGTGACGGCCCAGAAGCGTGAGTCAGAGCGCCTTGTAGACAGGGTTCGTGTTCTTTCAGTGCAACATTCGAGGAAATGGGTTGATCTACATGGGACGCGCATGGGGAGCGTACCCACGTGTGATTTCCCACCAGTGCAATATCGCGAACATGATCCGTCCTGAGGGATGTCCTGAGGGATGGCAGGATTGGAACGACCCTGCGCGGCGCAAGACGAGCTTCTATGCTGAGTACAAGTGTTGTGGTCTGGGAGCTAACATGGCCGGTCGCGAGAAGTGGTCACTGGTGTTGACAGACAAGCAAGCGGCGCCATTCACGACTATAAATATCATCGACTAAACTCGTGGTTGTGCGAGATGATTTAGATCCTCAATGGGTATATCATTAGACTGGGTAGACCGCAAGGAGGTGCCACACAGTGAGTGCTTTTCATACGTATCATTCTTTTTACACAAAATTATTTGGAGCCCGAGGCCAACCATTTATTTTGAATCACGGGCTTGAATCAAGAGGAACGATACACGATGACAGAATTCATTGTATCCGGACTTCAGCCGACCAGTCGGCTCCTTCAAAATTATTTTCTGTGACGATCTTGAGGATATCGTGGGTAGTGTCTGGTTAGGTCCAGCTTGCGCTCTGTGCACTACTAGAAAACTGTGACCGAATCAACATAAAATCAACTGATTTTTGTTGTTTGGGGCACTGCATTGACCGAATTCACTGATTTTTGAGCTTTTTGTAAAAATCAACAATTTGCTAAATATGTTTTGTTGATTTGAGTAGTGTAATGACCGAATCAACAAAATTTCATCAAATATGGAATCTTTTGGAATCTTTTTGGAATCTTTTTGGAATCTTTTTGGAATCTTTTTGGAATCTTTTGGAATCTTTTTGGAATCTTTTTGAAATATTTTTGGAATCTTTTTGGAATCTTTTTGGAATCTTTTTGGAATCTTTTTGGAATCTTTTTGGAATCTTTTTGGAATCTTGTTGGAATCTTATGAAAAATTTAAGAATCTTTTTGGAATCTTTGGGAATCTTTGGGAATCTTTTGAATCTTTTTATGACATTGATTAAAATGCAAAATGAAAAACGAAGATGCTTTGGGGCATCCTCACTTCTTCAAAAGAAAAAAATCCAAATTTATTTGATATTTTTCCTACATGTAGAAAAATACCTGCACAAAATAGAGCATAAAGAATTTTTGATTTTTTTTATTTTTTACACCGTGAAAAATATTCAAAGTCTGCTGGGCAGTAAAAAGACGCCCAAGCCTCAAAAAAAAAAAAAAAAAATTCAAAAAATTTCGAAATTTTTTCTACATGTAGAAAAGAACCTGCATCAAATAGTGCAAAAAAAAATTTTGATTTTTTTTTTTTTTTACATCGTGAAAAATATTCAAAGTGTATTGGGCAGTAAAAAGACGCCCCAGCCTCAAAAAAAAAAGATTCAAAAAATTTTGAAATTTTTTCTATATGTAGAAAAATATCTACATGGATTAGAGCATAGAAAAATTTTGAAAAAAAAAAAAAAAAAATTACATCGTGAAAAATATTCAAAGTCTGCTGGGCCGTAAAAAGACGCCCCAGCCTCAACAAAAAAAAAAAAAAAAAAAAAAAAAAAAAAAAAAAAAAAAAAAAATAAAATCAAAAAATTTCAAAAAAATTTCTACATGTAGAAAAATACCTGCCTGAAGTAATGCAAAAAAAATAAAAAAATAATTAAAAAAAATTTTAAAAAAATAAAAATTGAAAAAAAAAAAACGTTTTTACAAGGCAAATTAATAGCCAATGGGGCAGTTTCTCTATAAGTACAAAATTAAAACGCTGATGTGCATGCGTGGACTTAGGTGGTGTAATGGTGAGGGACGTGGGTTGAGAGCCGGGAGGTTTGGGTTCGAGCTTGGCCCTCGGCACCTTCGGCAGCGGAGGAGTTTGAGGCGGGCCCCACTTGTGTGATGGTTGGGTCTGAGGTGGGCCCTACTAATTGTTTTAATTTTAATTTTAATCCAATAAAAAAAATAAATTTTGCTTGACCGAATCAATATCAACACTTTTGTGTTGATCAATGTCCGGATCAACGCGTCCGAATCAACTGAAAATTTCAACGTTTTCATGTTGATTTGGACACAGAATTTTCTAGTAGTGTTGGTGGTGAGTACTTTGCGGAATCATCCGAGTAATTGTGCATTTGCACCCCATAGTCCGAAGATGAATTGGTTGATTATCTCATGATTGAGTGTCAGAGGACTTGTGGAACCTTCAAAGAGAAGGGCGAGCTTAACTAGTACCCGATTGTGTGATGATTACGACTTAAAAACATATCCTATTATCGAATATGAATAGAATTATTCAATATTGAGAGAATGTTGCAAATCAAAATTTTGCTCAATTCAAGAAAAGATTGACCGTCCTTTCCTAAAATGTCTGGTCTTGAAATGGTAAGTGAATGTAGTGTAGGGCTACGGCCAACTCCTTAGAGCATCGGCACCGCAAGCCCTCCAACGTAGTGCTGGAGGGGTTCATTGAGGGAGAAACTTGGAGAAAACAATGGGGGAGCTCCACCCCAAAAACTCCAAATTGATGTGATCTACCCATATCCCAACTTTCCAAGGTGTCAGTCTCAAAATAAGCCTTCCAAGGACCCAACTATGAAGGATGTTCATTCAATGCTCACCATGTGGAAGAATCTTACTTGGAGGGGAACTTTTAAGTATAGAAGGACCTCAGGAAGATTGAGGGCCAAGGGCATTTGGTGCCAGGGTATTTACCGCTCAACAAAAACGTTGGTGGGATCAACAAGGGATGGAGTGGGACATGTTTTCTATAAGGACCCTAGATCATTGAATTGGCGGGCTTTTTGGAAAGTAGTACGAGTGCTCTTACGGGCACGGCCAAGGTATGGGTATCACTTTCTGTCAAGACTAATTAGGTGATTTTTGGTTGAAACATCCGAAGTTCATCATTTTTTTCCATTTTTATCAATTACAAAGAGTTCAAAATCATTTTAAATATCGTATTTGTAATTGGGATCAAGATGCAAATTCCTAAGAAAAAAAATTATTCAAATTTTTTATTTTTGGATCATTGAACCCTCCATAGTAAATTGCATATTGGTGGGATTTGTAGGCATCATGGTGCAAAAATTATTATTTGTATATTTGTCAAACTAACTATTTTATATAATGCACAAGTACATGTAAATCATATCCAAAAATGGTATCAAAATGTGATCATTTGATGTATCAAATGATTGTTTCTTAGGATTTTGTGTACAATTAGGACACAACTTACTTTTTCAACTAAAATACCTAATAAAAACTCTTAATATTCTTCAATGCGAATGATTTTTATTTTTTTTCCGGTAGGCTATACCGCTATAAGTGCTGTAAATTGAAACCACATTTGGTGTTCTCATACTTAACTTTATATAGAAGATGGACATGTTTGACACACTTGCATGAGCTGAAATTGTATTTGGGACAACTTTTTAGGACACCCTTAACTTAATTGTGCCCTTACACTAGCAGCAATCCACTGTGGGATACCTAGATATGTAGCATTTATATTGTGATTAAAATTTTCATATCTCTTTCAAGATCTCTCATCATCCTAGTCACTTTTTTCGAAAATTTTAACCAACTTAACTTGCCATAATTACCTTTGTAGATAGTGTCGCATGTCAAGCCCCTCCTATGGTTAGTTAGGTACTCGCGATAACTCCTCAGTCTTGAATCCTTATTCGAGGTGCTTTAGAAAATGCACTAGAAATATACTTCTATAGCAAATCTTAGCCTCACATTCGGAAATTCTGGAGGTACACCAACAGTAGCTTTTAACCCCTAAAGATCCTTGTGTTTTTTTGGGAGCTTGAAACCTCAAAACTCCAATTTTCTACCTCTATGCACTTCAAGGGGTGCGAAACAGTTTTTTTTATTCTTTTTTAACTTTTAATCGTAGGATCTTGTACCTAAGCCAATTTTTAGTATCTGATTCAAAAATTGACCGTTGGATGTTTACCATTTGAGAGATCATAACATTCAAAGTTTGTCTACAAAGTTTTTTTAGGCATTGTTGAGATTATTTTTGACACTTTTGGAGGCTGCCCTTGCAAAATTGGTACTCTTTGTGACTTGGAGCCCTTTGGAACTTAAGTAGTGATTTATTTATGAATATATATTTTTTAAAAATCTCAAAAAAATACTAAATATAAATTGCCCCAACTCGGCTCGCAAACCAAGAATTGTCGTAGAGGACTCAAAAATTGGAATTTGGCTTTGCATAGTTTACCACATACACTTTGCAGTATAGGAAGCACTAATTTAAAAATTTAGGCAAAAATATTACTTTTAACCTATTCATCTAAGCTGCCCAAAATAACAAAAGCACGATTTGGTCCTCTTGGATCTTTAGGGGTTAATTTGAGAAATTCAAGAGGTAGAGCGAGTTGCTACCCCCTTCCCCTTCAACTGAGGGCCTCTCTTGCTAACTCTAAAGTTTCAGAATGAGATTTATTGGCACCTAAATGTGTTGCAAAATCACAAAAATGTGAGGAGAAATTCATAGGTTGCATTAATAGCTCAAGTATTTTCTAGTGCAATACTAAGTGGCGATGTGCATGTATATAAGGGTCCAAAAATTCCACGTTCTTGATGCAATTTTTAAACAATTAGTACATTGTTTGGTTTCTAAATAAATACAAAAAAATGAAGGGTTTGCATTTGGCAATTTTCAATAGAGATTAGAATTTTCCAAACCTTGCACAATGTAATTGATATTACCTACGGAACCACTTGCCACTCTCAATGAGCCCACTTTTCATTGAAAACCAAAACTCAAACTTGTGCTGACTTGCTGAATCTTGTAAGTAACCAATTGCAATGTAAAAAGTAAATTTTCGTCAAGGCTCTAAACAGTTCTCTCTCATCAACCGTGTCCTGTATAATCATTCTTTTTGTGACATGGCAAGTTGACGAAGAATCATCCATGGAAATCACTTGTGCAACATTTGGGCTCAAAATGTGAAGATTACGTCAAGAGTCATTAAAGCATTTAATCAATAAAAAAAATATCCAACGAAAATCTCCAAAGAAAGCTTTAGAACTGCTCTACAAAAATCACCAACAAAAATCACTTGCGAAGTGGCAAAAAAGTGTAGAGAAGGCGGCGATGGAAGGGAAGCCGGCAATTAGCATTCGACGCACTATTTCCACATAGTCAGGGATGTGAATACCAATAAGGGATACAAATACCAAAGGGGCATGTGCACAATCGCTTCAGGGGCGAGCGAGGAAGAGCACAAGGTCCGGAACTGGCAATTTAGGGCCACTTTATATTAGGAGCCATTTGGAGTTGGGCCCATTTGGAGTTGAGCCCACTTGGACTTGAAGTGGGCCGTAACTTTAGTTCTACTTTACAAAGTGGGTTTTAGAGTGGACCTTGCAATATGAAGTCCTTAGGCCCACTAGGAAGGCCTAAATTGAAAAATCTAGAGAGAGATATAGATTAGTATGTACCCGTCTCCTATAATCTCACTTACAAAAACCTAAAAGGTAGTAATTATGAATATGAAGTAAGAATAATATGTGCTAAAATTCATAAGGAGGTATGAAATTCACATGTTTTCCTTGTCCTTTCATCTCTCTTGTCCTCTCACTTTCTCTTCTATTACATCTTGTTATTTTAGACTTGCTCGTAAAGTAGGAATTTCCATTTTCAACATGCCAATTAGAGATTTTCAGAGCCAAAAAGCAGAAATATTTTACTAAAGTTAAGTGAATATTTATTAGTATTTTGATATCAATATGTCCATGTCCATGTATATTTTCAAATACCTATATACTTAAAATAAGGCCTTTTACATTACTAACTGTGTGGTATCTGTACACTATAGTGCTAGAAAGACAATTCTCTATTTCTTAATTGTTAAAGATCCAAGAAATAAAAAACTACTTACATGAAGAGGTTAAAATTAATATTTTTAGATGTCTACAAATCATATGAGGGTAAAAATTGCATAAAAATACTCCTACTCACTTAGAAAAAAGACTGTGAAGAGCCATAGCACACAATTAGTACACAGACGGCATTCATTTGGGAATCCAAAATGCAAATAAATAAACTTTTCAACCTCTACAATCAATTGATTGTAAAAGACCACACCTTGCAACAAGCATGCAAATTTTCTAATATCCTCATTGTAGATCCATATCATCAACTAGCCTCAATTCTCAAGGAATCATCATCTCAAACTGAAAACCAAATACAAATCTGAGTAGTTCCTACGAACAAGGAAATAGATCAGAAAATCATATCATGAGCTATGAATTCAAAGTTTGTCAATGGACCTGTCCATCTGATTGTTTAGGATATCAGTGGTGTGGTTGAAGCTTTTCAGCAACCCCTCACTTGTCTCCACCATCTTCCCAAAAAAGACTAGCGCTTCATCATGGAACTTTGTTTTTCCAGAAGTCTTATTGGTTGAAGTCACCTTCTTAGTGCTATCTAGTGAGTTCTGCAGATCCATCTCATCCGCAAAGTCTTCCACAGGCAACTCCACATCATTAGCTGAAGCACTCACATGTTTCTAAAGAGATCTAGTTTAAAAAAACCAAGACTCAAACTGCTCATAATACTTGCATTCGTCGCGGCTTTCACCAGAAACATTGTTTGCTAGTTTGTCCTCCTTATAGACATTAAACAAGTCGTTGAACTTCTTATTTATGGCCACAATTGTTTTCTTGAAAGTAGGCATTTGGGAGAAAAGTTAACGAGCATGATTGAAGTTTTTGCCATATGTCAATCCCTGCACCAAGCAATCGCAAAAACAACAAGCCCAATATGTATCAAAACATAATTATCTCCTCAACAATATCCATAAGTGTCAATAAGTGTCTTCAAAGCATTAAAGAAATCAATAAGAAGACCAACATCATAAGACCAAAAGAATAAGCTAGTAGGTGGATATTCTAGAAATTGAAATATTCAGAGTTTGTACGCTTCAGCTCTTAACCTCTAAACGCATTGACAATTGCATGTTGGGTCGGGAAGAGACGATTGATTGTAATGCGTTTCTATATTTTCAGCATTTGGTACCTGTTCAACTTTCAGAGGTTGTCGAACCTCGTGAATCACGAAAACTATCTTTGTCATGAGCAAACGTGGTTTCAGTATTGCCGGAGAACTATTTCAGGTACAAGATGAATTTGAACAGGTATATACTTGGATTGATTAAGCAGGAAAGCAAGAGACAATATATTTCTGGGCGATGGTTCAACCATAATTGCAGAATTGTTGGCTCAAGAAAAGGTACATGACTTTACTTTTGTATTGCATTGATCTCTACCCAAACCAGTAGAGATTAATACATTAGTCAATAATGTAATGATTGCAGAAGTGTAGTGGACATTTGCTGAATGTTTCAGTGTTGGGGGGGGGGCATGGTAGGAGTGCCGGAAACAAAACATGGGGATATGGACCAGAAAATGCGAAGCCAAGTCTGGAACTCGTAAGCTGGCTCGTGAGAAAATGGAACAAAAGACGAAGGCTACTCACAAATGGGCGGATTCCAAGATTTGCCCTCGTGCTGCAATAATAGAAGTGAAACCGAAGCTTGAGGTGGCGACTATTCAACGAGGTCAAGTGAACCCGAAGCTTATGGTGGCTACTTTTCAAGGAGCTCAAGTGAAACCGAAGCTTGAGGTGGCCACTACTCAACGAGCTCCAGCAACAGAAGCAACCCCGATTAGGACTTTCATTCGACCTCATCAGGTTGCTACGCTTTCATAATCAGATAAGTGTAGGGGATACTTTACCAGGTTATAAGGACTTTGGGTTTGTACGTACTTTTGATGTGTCCTTGATGACAAATTGCAGTGGGCGCAAAAGCGTCAAGAGGCAGCAGAGAGAAAAAAACGGGCTTAGGCCGATTGTCCTAAGCTTATGAACGTAATTGCAGCAGATCTCAACGCAGATGCTACGTTACATCTCAACGTTACACAATTTGTAGGAGTGATCGAAATTGTTCAATCAAGAAGAAACTGTGACATTACATGAAGAAAATCTTAACTTCTGTTTTGTTGTTTCTCTTGAAATCATCTTCCATCTCTTCACATAGTGCAATAAGCATTTTGATTTCTTCGTCTTTCGATCTTGATCCTTTGTCTTCCATGCCTTCCTCCTCCGTTTTTATCATCTTTATCCCCAATTCCGTTAAAATGGCATTATGTCGCTAAAATGGCACCCCTCAACTTTTTGAACTGCAGTTCAAAAACCATGTGATATAACAGAATTTGAAGATGATATCATGAAAAATGAGTGACAATGTCTATAAAGGAGTGATATTATCAAAAAAATTGTGATATTATAGAATACACCACTCCATGTGAGCGCATATGTAAGATTTGGTGTGACAAAATGGCACATGGCATACTGCCATTTTAACGGAATTGAGGTTAGTTCGAATTATTTATGTACCCGATTGTACAAGGGCAAAATTAAGTGGTTGGGGAGTGTCTTTAAGGGCCCACTTTATATTAGGGCCCATTTTTTGTAAAATTGTTCAAAGAACTAAAACTCTATATGTTCCATCCACAATTGACCACTGTCACTTTGTGCTTCAATTACAATGTTCATTTTCACTTGCAAAATTGATATGAGAGCCATAAGTTGTTCTTTTGATACTTGAGCTCATTGTTGAATGTTCAAAAATACTTGCTCAACCCAACCGGAGAGGTAAGATTGTAGCGAGAAATCCCGAAAAATTCAAAGTCTGACCAGCACCGACTGCACTACTGTATATTTCACCTCTCAGCGCTTCTATTGATTACAGTCTTCATGCAGCAGTGCACGTTTCACCATTTTGTGATTTTGCTAGTGCATTTTTAATAGCTATGTCGACTTGTCGACGTCCATCAAGAAAGATTACTGGAACTCTTGAAGAGAAGGTAGTTTCTGAAATCACTCTTCCACAGAACTGCAGAAATCACACTTTCACCTTATGCGGCCTCGTAGTGTAACCTTAACCTTTCTGATGTGCACACAAATGCCATACAATGTCCTGAACTAAGATCATGTATTATGAACTCAATGCTCGAAAATGACTATGGTACTCAACCTAGAGATTTCTCCGAGAGAAAAATCGAATCGAACTCGAACCTGTCCAGTGCATGAATCTTGCCGAGTGCTTCTCCATTTCCTTCTCTTCGACAAGTGGGAGCGCATTCGAAGTTCGACCGGTTGAGCATGTGCCTCATCCTCCTTTCTTTTTTGATGAACCAATGATTTATGTAACACGTGCCACATTTTCACCAGCAAATTGAAGTCAAGTTGAGAATCTGAAGCAGCTGTTGAGGTGCGCACTCAAGCACCATGCTGTCCATTCAAAATCGCCGAATTGTCGGATCTCAAAGTCGCCAAATCCTATTTACGGTTTATTTTCTAAACTTGATTCAATTCATGTATTAAGGGTTAATCAATTGAGAGATAAACATACACGGAGTAGAGAACTGCTCGGTAAGAGGATCTATTTACGGTTCATGTTCTTCGCATCGGTCGCTCGGATCGCGGCAATTGCATGCACCTCAATCCGTATATAAGGCATTCAAGGTGGCGAAGAAAATCAGGTCTCTAGGTCATCAGTCCCACCAGTGCGTGGGTGGATCTCGGTTGAACATCCGCACTAGGTGTCTAGGACCTCAGGACCTCGTGAATCTGGGCATCTGTGGGTGCCGCATTGCACTGGTTGGATCAGGCACCATGGCCGGACTTCGAAACGGCGCGTTGTTCGCCGCATTGCTGGTGGCCACTGCGTTCATCGCAGCGACTACAGCGGATGCGTACTCATGGGACGAGTTTCTGGCTGATCAGCAGGCGAAGAAGGAACAATCAGATATGATGGATATCAATGCTGCGTCTACGACCAAGTTCCCTGCGAAGGGGTACACAGTGGTGATTGACAGCAAGGGCAAAGGCAAGTACAAGACGATCCAGGCGGCGATCGACGCCGTTCCTGCTGGCAACAAGAAGAGAATCATATTCGACATCAGAGACGGTGTGTACAGGCAGAAGATCAAGATTCCGTCGACGAAGGCTGGCATCTACTTCAAGTGCCAGAGCAACAAGGTGATCATCACGTGGAATGACGATGCGAACAAGGCCGGAGGAACGGCGTTGAGTGCTTCGATTGCAGTGGAGTCGGATTGGTTCCTTGCATCTGACTGCACATTCCAGGTAGGTACCGTGGTTGAGGCTGTGTGGTGTCCTTCCGTAGATCGTGTACGTGGTTCGGGTTGTGCTTGTGTGTAGGTGCCGAAAGGGACATTTTTGAGTGATGGAGGCATGCGGGGAAATGAGCGATGTGGGTGAGTGATTAATGGGTGTGTGTGATGGATGGTTTGCAGAATTCTGCACCTCCTCCGAAGGGTGGTGCCGTGGGCAAGCAGGCGGTGGCTCTGCGTATCCAGGGTGATTTTGGCGCGTTCTACCGGTGCAGATTCCTTGGAGCGCAGGACACCCTGTACGACAAGCAGGGGCGACACTTCTTCAGGAGCTGCGAGATCGTGGGAAGCATCGACTGGATCTTTGGTGACGGGCAGTCATTCTACCAGTACTGCAAGTTGACCTCGATCGCTGACGCGAACAGCGGGGCTGTGACGGCCCAGAAGCGTGAGAGCAACTCGAAGACAGGGTTCGTGTTCTTCCAGTGCTCGATCGGAGGAAGCGGGTCGATCTACCTGGGACGTGCATGGGGGGTATTCTCGCGTGTGATTTTCTACCAGTGCAAGATCGCGAACATGATCCGTCCTGAGGGATGGCAAGACTGGAACGACCCGAAGAGGCACAAGACTATCTTCTACGCAGAGTACCAGTGTTACGGTCCCGGTGCGAGCAGGAAGGGGCGAGAAAAGTGGTCACTGGTGTTGACGGACAAGCAGGCGAAGCCCTTCGCGACGACGAGCTTCATCGACGGCAGTCAGTGGTTGGGCGAAAGAATCTAGATCTTTAATCATGGGGGTAGCTGGTGGCTCTCGGAGGAGCACGAGGAGGTTAGGGTATTAGTCTGGCATGTTTCACATTAGAACGTTGCCATAGGTATCATTCTTTGACAACAAGCTCCAGAGGCTTACCATTGTTTCAGGTCACGAGATCAAATAAGACGAAGATTGACGAAAGTCGTCATCTTTTCGGGATTTTTGCCGATCAGTCGGCTCCTTCCAAAACAATTGTGTGGAACGAAGGTGATTTTAGCCGCAATGTGGGAGCACCGTACCCAATGTCCACAAAATAACACGATTGTACAGCACTGTCACGTTAACAAACACGATCGTTTAATTTGTGGACACTGAGTACGGTACTGTCGCATTCAGGTTACGGTCGCTTTGCGAATTCATAAGAAAGTGCCGTCCGTAGTTGCGCTTACACGAAGTACAATCGGTTGCATGTGTAATGTGTACCACAGGAACCGACGTTCAGCAAGAGTGAGGTGTACTCTTCTCGCACCTGATGAGGGGTTGATACCTGATGAGGCGTTAATTGCGACCTAGTATCACATCTTGTCATCAAATTTTGCGAAATCATTATTCTGCTCGAATGGATCGGAAATTGGCCGTCCTGAAATTGGTGTCCTGAGATGCTATTTAGGGACACTTGAAGGAGCGGATATTAGTTTCGGTGTCTTGAGGAGTTGAAATCCTCACACAGTGCTTGTGGTAATTATACATGTGAGTCTTTGAATGAGCTCAACGTTCATCAATTCTGTAACATATGGTGCTCTAAATTGACAGACACAGAATAGGAGGAGTGGCTCACTGATTGTTTAAATTGGAATTAATTTTTAATGCACTCATCATGGTATTCTAGACTACAGTATGTTAGGAACATCTACAAGTTCAACTTCAAAAATTCATTAGGGAGTTTAGGAAAGTCCAGGAATAATTTCACCATCCCTAGTTACTAATTACTCTGCACATGATGTGCACAATTTTTTCCATGCGAACTTCACAACAGTGATTTCAAAACAGATTTTCCATGCAGCTGAAATTTGCACTATCATTCACCACCTTATCTTGGTTGCTATTCTCACGTAGCAAAGCGCGCTTCATCGAACGGAAGTTCATGATGAATAACCCAAAAAGCACGGCGTATTTCAGCTCGAATCGAGCTAATTCACAACTTGGTGTTTCACAGCAATGTGCATAGACCACTTGGCATCTCTATGCCAACAATTAAATGAAATATACTCTAACTTGCAAATTGGCTTCAAGTCACCGCGTCGTTACTTAACGCACGCTACTGTACTGATGAAGAAAAAGGATCCTGTTGGACAGTTTAATCTTGCGATGCGCAAATGGCACGATTTTTCAAGTGGGTTAGAAAATGAACAAATTTATTTGAAATTGGACCATTAGAATGTCATAATGTGGGTGATGCTTCCGGGCTCCAATGCACGCACATTGGTGATGGGCGATGCGTGCTGGTAAGATTCCAAGTGTTCGAATATTGCCACAGACTCTATTTCGTCATCCTGCTTTTCCTAAAAAGTAACAGCTCCGCATATACTGCATCTCTCCAAGCTCAGTTTAAGTTATGAGCATATCATTCAGACAGCGAAGAACCAGTGGATATACGCACGCGTTCGCACTAAAACTTATGAGATGCAGGATCTAGTCAGTATCTTGCCGTCATGAAAGATGAAAGAACCATTAAATTTCGTGACAAAGGAAGCTCTACCCACAAAATGCACAGGACTGTCACGAGGATGAAATTGCAAGGAGGCCTACAGATAGGGAGAATCCAACAGGGCCATGACCAGCTGTTATGGATTCAGTTTATTCAAGCTCGTATTTTGAAACAAATGTTAGCCTAAGGCTTCCAAGAATCATGTGCTTAAAAGAATCGGAAGAATGGCAAGGTTCCACTATGAACTATGCCTCTACAGCAACACCTCGTAGTCTACCCAATCTAGAATACAAGCTGCTAACCTTTTAGATCTTCTCGCCCATCCACAGACTGCCGTCGATGAAGCTCGTCGTCGCGAAGGGCTTCGCCTGCTTGTCCGTCAACACCAGTGACCACTTTTCACGCCCCTTCCTGCTAGCACCGGGACCGGAACACTGGTACTCTGCGTAGAAGATAGTCTTGTGCCTCTTCGGGTCGTTCCAGTCTTGCCATCCCTCAGGACGGATCATGTTCGCGATCTTGCACTGGTAGAAAATCACACGCGAGTACACTCCCCATGCGCGTCCCAGGTAGATTGACCCGCTTCCTCCAATAGAGCACTGGAAGAACACGAACCCTGTCTTCGAGTTGCTCTCACGCTTCTGAGCCGTCACCGACCCGCTGTTCGCCTTCGCAATCGACGTCAGCTTGCAGTACTGGTAGAACGACTGCCCATCACCGAAGATCCAGTCGATGCTTCCCACGATCTCGCAGCTCCTGAAGAAATGTCGCCCCTGCTTGTCGTACAGTGTGTCCTGGGCTCCCAAGAATCCGCACCGGTAGAAAGCCGCGAAGTCACCCTAAATGCGCAGAGCCACAGCTTGCTTGCCCACGGCACCGCCTGCTGGTGCAGGTGCAGAGTTCTGGAATGTGCAGTCAGACGCAATGAACCAGTCTGACTCCACCGCCGTCGAAGCACTCAACGCCGTTCCTCCGGCCTTCTTCGCATCGTCATTCCACGTGATGATCACCTTTCTGCTCTGGCACTTGAAGTAGATGCCAGCCTTCGTCGACGGAATCTTGATCTTCTGCCTGTACACACCGTCTCTGATGTCGAAGATGATCCGCTTCTTGTTGCCAACTGGGACGGCGTCAATCGCCGCCTGGATCGTCTTGTACTTGCCTTTGCCCTTGCTGTCAATCACCACGGTATACCCCTTGGCAGGGAACTTGGTAGTGCTTGCAGCAGCCTGAGTGTCCAGATTGTTGTTCGATTGATCAAGCTTCTTCTGTTGGTCAGCCAAAAAATCGGGCCATGAGTACGACTCTGTGGAGCTCACGGCCACAGCGAGGGACGCCGACACCATCAGCAACACGGCAAACAACGCGCCGTTCCGAAGTCCGGCCATGGTGCCTGATTCACCTACGATGTCGCACTCACAAAAGCCCGAATTGACGAAGTCTACAGATTCTCGACGTACAGTACTGAGATTTTTTCGAGAGCCGAGCTTCACCCTCACACTGGAGGGGCTGAAGACCCTGAGACCTGGCATACTATGTCGCCGAGGACGCCTTATATGCGGACTGAGGTTCTTGCAATCATCGTGAACCAAGCCAGTCAGACGAAAACCGCCAAAAAGCAGTCCGCCAATTCGGCTCATGCGAGTTGACACCACTCACACCACGATGCAACATCGACGGCTGCGGCCAGAGGACTCCCAAGTCTGACGAGAACTTTCAGTGTTCCCCCAGTTTGTCCAACTGGAAAGTAAATAATGGAGAAGCACTCGGTATGATATAATGTTCCACTTTGATTGAGGTTTTCACTTGCGACTCGACGGCTCATTGGAACATTGTATTCATTTCACATTATCTCAGTTGTGTAACATCCGGTGCTAAACTCTCTACAAAACTCTCCACAGTGGTTTAGCACAAGTGTTGGAACAGCTAGTGATATTTCCCAGATAGGAAGAGCAGTGATAAAAATGTTAACTTGTTGGGGACTTTTTGGTTTGCATCAATGACAAAGAACATATGGCATCTAATTAGCAACATATCTTTTGAAATTAGTCACATGGAAGCTCTTTAAAATAAAATACTCGCCAGTGGTGTCACTGGTGTGTACAACCCAATATGCACACAAGTTGTGCACACCACCATCATCGTAATACTAACACTATTTTTTAAGATCTTATGTGCAACAATTTTTAGAGTTCAAGAGAGGTTTCCAGTTACTCATAGTAGTTCCTAGTAGGAGATGTGACAATGAATAAAAAGCGGTTTTCAAGATGCAGAAGCGAGACAGTTCTTATGGTCAGATTCTAGTAGTGTTGGGTATTCCTCAAAGTAGTTACAATGATATAGTACGAAGATTTGGTGACAGAGAGTGTAAAAGACAAAAAAATTTGTGGTATCTAGACCTCAAATTCTTGAAGAGCGCAATCTTCCTGATATTGCGAGGAAGTTGAACAATCAAAGTACTAGTATTGTTGCAGCTATAGGAACTAGTAAGGAAGTTGAGGTCTATGGGCATGCAATTGAGTCATAAAGTTAAAAAGAGTCTTTAGAGGCAAAACCTACGAGCATATGTCAAGTTTCAAGGTCACATCTGTCAAGTTTCAAGGTCACATCTGTCAAGGTCATATACTCTTACAACACATGTGAAGGTCTAATACTCTTAAAAATTGGCGGTAGGCTATATGCACCACTACGAAAATGACTACAAGTAGTCATAAAATTAACTTCAAGTAACTACGAGAAATCAAATTAATCATTGAGAATTAGTCAATTAGACAGTATGACTACATTTTCTAGTAAAAGAAACGTATCTTTCTAGTAGTGCATGTAGCCTGCCGCCAAGTCATTAGAGTATTAGATTTGTTTGGTCTGATGTTGATTTTCAAGCACAAAGAGTAGAGAACCTCAAAAAACAACTTCTTTTAGACAAATGACTATTATAAACTTGAGGATTTGAAGAAGATGCTACTGAAAAAGTCTCCTTTATACAATCCCAATATTTAATAAGATCGTCAATCAGCCATACACATGCAACACAATCCTTGAACTTACACAAAATAACATTGATAAAAGGACACTATTTCTGTAAAAAACTTAAAAGTTTATACAAAGTGCTACAACCATGACAAATACAATATCATTACTTAACCGATTGTCCCCTTTTCAAAAAATCTTATTGCCATAGTAAGAAATTTATATTGGTGAAGGGTGTAGTGAAGCAAACTTGTTTGAAAGCCTTCAACTTTCAAACGGTACTCTTTCATTGATTTCTAATGCTAGTCAAGCTATATGCTCTTTACTTGATAGATATGCCCTAACTTGATATCACTTCCACAAGCTTTAATTTGGTTTGATACTATTTTGGCATGCCTCCATGCAACCTATTTATTACCAAAATCTATTTAGGAATGGCTAATGCTATAAGTAACTAGAATTTGGCATTCAAAAAAGCCACCTCCTTTTATATCATATATCCTTAGAGTAACCGGTGTCATTTAAAAAAAATACAAATAAAACTTTCAAAATTGGCATATCAATAGAATATGAAAAGCAATGCTAAACAAATTTTAAAGTTAAAATGATAATGAATTAGCGGATGATGTTCGTTCAACCATGCAATCTACCTTAATAATCACACATTCTCCAGACAGGATCCAGATCATGTCGCAACTCAACCCCGGAAGCAAGCATTTACTATAGTGAATTAAAGTAACCCAACTATTGGGGGGGGGGGTCCTTGGACCTTGTTGTATGGGTACTTCAAAGCCCTTTGGGGGGATACTATGTCAAGTATCTTCAAGGCATTAGTAACTAGGCTAGAAACTAGCGTAGTTATAGTGTCCACCCTCGAGAGGGGGAAGTAGTATTGTTTCAATTTCCCCTTGTCCGGTGGCCATCGGGATATTAGCATTACGAACGGACACTTCATTCACGCCGGCCCCTTGGAAAGGGACCGGAGTTTCTATCTATCTATCTGAATTAAAGTGCATTGAAGTGTGCATTGAATTTTCTCAGGGGCTGGTTAGAGAACCAAACCGCACGTTAGGAGTCATGGCAACTGGAGATTGTAGCATCAATCTCGCTTGTAGGATTTGTCAATTTGTTAGGCAAATTGGACAGCCACGAGTATTCGTCCTTGACCACTTTTATGTACATCACGCACTCCTCTCCACTCTTGCGAGGGCGCAAAGTGGGTCGGTTTAGCATACTTCCGCCCCGTAAGGTTGTAGAAAAGCACAAGGGTAGAAGCACACTATGGTGGATCACTAAGTCTCTTTTTATTTCTGTACGGGGTCATAAATTTCAACGGCCGGTTTATAAGTCCTTCAAATGCAAAAGTACTTGTTTTTTTAACGACGATGGTGACAAATCCAATGAACAATATCATTTTATTGTACTTCACCTCAAAAAACATAGGGAACTAACATATATTTGTACTATTCTGCCACTCAGAAAGTAGTTAATGGTATGGTAAAAATCATCAAAAGTACAAATTTCATGTTGTTTAAGGGAGCCAGGGTAGTTCAAATTAACACATTGATTGTGAAACTACATGTTTAGAGCCTTCAAAAGCACACTTGATATGCTAAATAACTTGTAACAAATATTGTGATTTTTCCGGTCAAAAAGCCAAAATTGGTTTCGGGCCTATTTCACTCAAAAATTATCCAAACCTTGATTTTTTTGCTCACACAGTCATGATTAGGTATGTGGATGTGGGTAGTAGGCTAGTTTAGTTGAAAAACTAATAGTTTTTGGTGAAAGAGACCCCTCCCAAAATGCAGTTGACTTTTACTACAAATTTGGTACAATAGGCTGTCCAAAATTGAGCCACCTTAACATGCTTGTACCCACAAACGTAATATAATTGAAAATTTGGTTAGATAAGAGGATTTTGAAAGAAATGGCATGCTAAATCATTGAAGACAACCATCTTCAAATGAGATGTTATCATAGGATTTGAAGGTTACTTACCACATTACAAAATTATGTTGAAAAATAGTTATAGGACAAAAAACAAGTGATAAAAATAATGTGACAAGACACACCATTTTGCAGGCATAAAAATACAACCTTGGTCTGACAAAATGGTGCTTGTGACACAACCATTTGAATCAGAATTTCCTATAACATTGTTGAATTTACTAATCCTCTTAAATTGCTAAAACTTACCCTACTCTAACTTTCTAGTGCCCACACGTTCTTATGGATGTGAGCAGTTCGACCAAGTGCAGTTGCTTCGCCAAGCAATACTTTGCTCCAATTCATGATGCATTATTCGACTGATTAATGTGAATATTGGTTACTTCACAAAATAAAAAATACATAAACCATGCAACATATTAAATAACATGGATGATCGCTACGCATGCATAGAATAAAATATGAAAGTCAAACCGGCATCACAGAAACGATGACTAAAATAAGGAATCGAACTGATGAGAAAACACAATACTGTACATCCAAAGCCAGCGGCGAAAGAAAGAGGGAAGGGCTGGAAGCATGGAAGCATGCACGAAAGGGGCGAGCGGGGGTGCATTTGCAAGCGGGAGCGTCGGAGAAACGTGGGTCCTCATCAATGAATACTTGCCGAGCTTTGCAGTGCTCCGGCGGTAGCGGCGATGTAGTCGCACACACAGCCGTGAACTCGTTGACTCTTCGGCCTTACCGAGTTGCCTCCCGCTATTTGAGCTCCTGCTGGCGGAATATTCTATTCGGAAGCGGGAATCTATTTGCTTACATTCTATTCTTTGCTATAGTGTTGTTGCAACTGTGCAGATAAGTTAGGGTGTCATCTGTCCTATTGAAGTATCATTGGATTGTGCATGTAACTTGACGCGTTTTTGTGTATTTTTATATTGAATCTCCTTCATTGGGCACATTATCCTCCAGGGTTGGTAAAAATAACTTACCTTATCTCTGTTTGCCCTGATAATCTGTTGTTTTTTTAAGCAAGTAGTTGGGTCTTGTGGAATAATGTAATGTTCTGGTTGTTATGTCTGTGTTTCTCGCTTCAGGGTTGAAGCAAGTGTGAACTCCCTGCATCACCTTGATCCTCGTTTCTTTACTCTTCAGAAGAGGTGAGCACTGTACGAGTCGGAATGGAGAACCTCATGCTTACTTGTAAAGACCATTTAAGTCGGGTAAGCGTTCGTAGCAGCTACCAAGGAGGATGGAGGAGGGGTAATGAGCCCCCTATTTTTTTGATGTATAGACATTAAATGCCAAGTAGTAGGCTCCCAAGGGTAACTTGGGGTCGCAACCTCAAATTTGAATTCAAAATTATCAAAAACGGCCTCGGGAGATCCCACGGATTCTAGGGTGTGCCTCCTTGGTAGCTGCCACGAACCATTGCCCATTTAAGTCCCTTTCGGGGAGCTTGTTGACTCCAATTACATCATGATTGATGCAGTAATTAATTGTTTCGAATAAAGGAGAGATGAGTCCAATCACACAATCACAAAAAAGAAGAAAGATTATTTGAGACCCTTTTTCAACAGAAGAAGACTCCACAATGGACTATGACAAGGTAGTGCACTCATCACAAAGGCGTGTTATCTGTCTCTAAGCTCACTTGGAAAGTGTTATGATCTTCATGCTCGTGGAATTGGAGAAAACTGCAGGAACGTGATACCATTTAAAAGCTACATGAAGGTGAAAGACTTGTGAAATTTGTTTACTTTTTTGTTAAACCAATTAATGTAATTATCAAGTTAATGAACCGAAGCAAGAGCCTTGCTTGGGGATGATGAGGTCAATATTTTTCGCTTACAACAAGTGGGAATCGAGGCGAAAGTGAATGCTTTTCTAGCGCTAGTATTCATTTCCCACCGACTAACCGGGGGACTTCACAGGCAAGAGTCCAAGAGAATCGACATGAGTGCCAATTTGAATGAGCAGAATTGGCGGATCTTCGAATCGAGCACCTGCTTCTCATGCTTGGCCTAGTTCACGCGGCTTGCAAGAACCACAGCCTGCATATAAAGTGCTCCAGGCCACACAGTTCTTCAAGCATCCAGTCCTACAGCCCCTCTAGCGTGAGGGTGGAACCTCGCTGCCTCAGCTGTCTGAGACCTCCGGACCTCTTCAATTCAGGCATTTTTGGGTGCCGTGTTGCAGATTATTTTGGTAGTGTCAGGCACCATGGCCGGACTTCGGAACGGCGCTTTGTTTGCCGTGTTGCTGATGGTGTCGGCGTCCCTCGCTGTGGCCGTGAGCTCCACAGAGTCGTACTCATGGCCCGATTTTTTGGCTGACCAACAGAAGAAGCTTGATCAATCGAACAACAATCTGGACACTCAGGCTGCTGCAAGCACTACCAAGTTCCCTGCCAAGGGGTATACCGTGGTGATTGACAGCAAGGGCAAAGGCAAGTACAAGACGATCCAGGCGGCGATTGACGCCGTCCCAGTTGGCAACAAGAAGCGGATCATCTTCGACATCAGAGACGGTGTGTACAGGCAGAAGATCAAGATTCCGTCGACGAAGGCTGGCATCTACTTCAAGTGCCAGAGCAGAAAGGTGATCATCACGTGGAATGACGATGCGAAGAAGGCCGGAGGAACGGCGTTGAGTGCTTCGACGGCGGTGGAGTCAGACTGGTTCATTGCGTCTGACTGCACATTCCAGAACTCTGCACCTGCACCAGCAGGCGGTGCCGTGGGCAAGCAAGCTGTGGCTCTGCGCATTCAGGGTGACTTCGCGGCTTTCTACCGGTGCGGATTCTTGGGAGCCCAGGACACACTGTACGACAAGCAGGGGCGACATTTCTTCAGGAGCTGCGAGATCGTGGGAAGCATCGACTGGATCTTCGGTGATGGGCAGTCGTTCTACCAGTACTGCAAGCTGACGTCGATTGCGAAGGCGAACAGCGGGTCGGTGACGGCTCAGAAGCGTGAGAGCAACTCGAAGACAGGGTTCGTGTTCTTCCAGTGCTCTATTGGAGGAAGCGGGTCAATCTACCTGGGACGCGCATGGGGAGTGTACTCGCGTGTGATTTTCTACCAGTGCAAGATCGCGAACATGATCCGTCCTGAGGGATGGCAAGACTGGAACGACCCGAAGAGGCACAAGACTATCTTCTACGCAGAGTACCAGTGTTCCGGTCCCGGTGCTAGCAGGAAGGGGCGTGAAAAGTGGTCACTGGTGTTGACGGACAAGCAGGCGAAGCCCTTCGCGACGACGAGCTTCATCGACGGCAGTCTGTGGATGGGCGAGAAGATCTAGATAGCCAAGCATTAGATTGAGGTATATCTCACATTGAGATTTCTAAATAGCTCAGTTGTAGGAACAAATCAATTCTTTTGTGTACATGATTCTTGAGGCATGATTCAGTTCTGTCTCACAGTGGTCGCCAAAATTAAATACAGCGGTGGCAGAGAAATCTGTACATTGCTTCAAACTCGACCATATTTGGACCATTTCGCTGCGTTCTTTCATATTTCGACGCCGAAGAAATACTTAAATTTCGGAAGGAGTCGAGCGGCAGGCGGTCGATGATATCTACACGTCATTTAATCTCTCGAGAGGGAAACCTCTGCTACAGTCTGTTCCAACTATCGGTGGCACTGGAAACAGAGAAATGAACGAGCGGAGAGAACAGGATTGCTGTCCAGTCACTTAATAGGCACATTTGCAAGTACATAATCCTATAGAGACGACGGAGAGCATCGACAAAGTTCCATTACATTCAACAGCCATCTTTCAAGAAAATCAATGAAGGAGACTATTCAGTGACCAATTTGTGATTTTTTTATTTTAGGAAAAGACAGATGTGACATAACTTTAAACATTGGAAACTGCACTTATAAAGTAATGCTTTATTGATAAGTTGAGGTGACGCACAATTGTTGGAAATTTTGTTGACTTAAGTAATGTTGTAATCAGAGTTTCGTATCAATAGCGGGCTTGCAGCCAAACGTTGGAGCTATGGTACAGTACAAGAAGATTGTGGGCGAAGGAAAGGTTACATTAAAGATAAAAACGAAATTCCAAAAATGAATGCTACTCTTCTTCCCCTCCATCTTCATCTCTTAAAGCGTCCACAATGCCTTGAGCCACTACTAACGGGTCGGAACTTACCATGCTCTGCTTCGATTTCAGGCCCTAATGCTCACGCCATAATCCACTTCACGTCATCTTAGCGCGTCCCGTTGGGCAAATTTCCTCCACTTAGCGTGACTTCGTCCATGTCACATTATCGACAGGGAAAATTCACGAAAGCCACGAAGGTGCTAAAAACAAGAGCTAGCATGTCTGGAGCGACATCACTTGAGTTGTGATTAGCAAAGAGGTTTGAGATTTTCACGGAAATCATTGAGTAATTATCCACAGCTTTATATTCAACCGTTTTTATCACATTACAGGCACCAAGATAGATGTTTGGTTTGTGAGTCTTCCATCTTCTAATCCCGCCATGAGTAGTTGTGGTTGTCTAGCTGTGCACAAAATCCTTCTTGGCTGTCGTGAAGAATTTGATGATGTTCATTGAATGATGATAGGATAAGTGTAAGAGTGTCGGTTAAAAATTTGTAGAAAGTGTTTGCTAGTGCTATGGTTTGTAAGTTGGACAGGGTTAGCTTTCCTATATAGGAGTATGGTAAGGCCGATTTCCATGATATTGGTATTTGTTGTTGTTTGTAGCAGTGGAAAAAAGATCAAAAGAGGAGTTTGAGGAAGCTTTCTGGCTTGTTTTTTAGTGTTGATTTGGGAATTCTATCCGGGTGGGGCATTATGTTTTTAGCTAAGTGCTTAAGGCATAAATCATATGTTTCTTTGATAAAATATTCATAACACCATATTCGTTAAATTGGCCCAATCCCCGTTATATTTGGCCGCACACTATTCAAATAAATAGAGTAAAGTGTAACATAGAGGGGGTCTCTAATACTATGGGTATGGAAAATAGTAATATTATTAATTGCTAAATGTGATGGTTGTGTGAGGTGGCGATAATATGTTGCAAATGCAAATACAATGCGCGATAAAATATGGAGAAGATAAAGATTTTTTCAGTAAAGGAAAGAGGTAAAGAAATACGGTATAGGCAAAAGATATGTCTGTATTTGTAAAAGAAAAATATTGGAAAGAAAAGAAGCGGAAGTAAAAGATAAAGAAACCGAAAGATAAAGAAAAAGAAAACTAGTATAGAAAAAGAAGCACATAAAATGAAAAAGAAATGGAACGAGAACTCTAAGGCATAGAGATATTTCAAATTGGTACGTTAAAGTGAACATATTAAAATAGATATCCTACTTGCAACAATCGAGCCTTAAAGAGAGTTGTTCAAGCATGTTGTATGAAGTGTATCTCATTCTCACTAGGATTCTTCAAACTCTATGATGCGGCGTAGATTGTCAAGAAGCAAATGGATCTGCGATGCCGGCAAATTGTATCCCCGCCTTTTCGAGAGGCCTCCAAGAAGCAACAACGCTATCTCGTAGATATCGTATCTTCTCATTTTTGTTGAAATATCTAACTTGTATGGAAATTCGTGAATCGTATCCCATCCTCGGTACAACTCCGCAATAGGGTTGTCATTGTTGTCCAAGACCCACCAACGCACTTTGAATGTCTTGAAATTTGGTTGCGTTGGGTCCATTTGTGGTTGGTTCATAACCTTCCCTAGCCATATTGGTTCCTCGCAACCTTCCTCACGGTCTTACAAAAACCAAGAATCCCTTCAAAATATCTCGTCTCAGAGCGAAAGACGGCGGTGGTCTCCGTCTCTATTGTTCCAATATAATGGTCTTCTTCTTCCTCCACGCCGTCTCTCCAAAGACCACCTCCGCTTCGTGTCCCTTCTCGCTATTCGATTTGCATCGATTGTACATCGTCTATGGAAAGCTCGGCTTGTTTACCAAAATCCACATTTCAACGGCAAGACATCACCTTCAATACCAACAACACTTGTCATCGACCTAATTGCATCTCGCACTCGCTCTAGACTCCACGTAATGAGAATGCTCTCCTCCAATGCGGGAGTCACGTTCGCATTCAAGAAGATATCAGAATGCCAGAATGAATCCATCAATACCCTTCAAGATCTCATCTTCACGCTTCAATCCTTTTGATTTCACAAAGAACGGCTCAAAGATCCTCGTGGAGGTAATATAGGCCGCTTCTTTCGTCGACCTTCCACAATTTGATCCCAACCGAATGTGTTGGTTTCCATTTTTCTTCCGTATACGCTAATAATTTGTATTGCATTAAAGGCCATCCGTCCTCATGGATAAAGAATCAATTGACTTCCTCACATGGCGGCCTTTTAGCCTCGTCCTTCGAGCCTTTGCCATGTATGGAAGAATGAACTTCTTGAAATCCGGAACTTCCTCAATAAGGTGCGGAATCATGGGAGCCATCCTTCTGTCTGATCCACGTAAGATTTCATTAGCATGGGAAGTGTTGGATGATTCTTCTCTTTCAAAACCGCACTCCACCTCCCAAACGAAGATCAATGTCTTCACGCGTATGTCCCCACCATCACGAATGATACTACCACTTCTCTCACAATCCTCTTCGCCACTATCAACGACCAAAACGAAAAGAGTATCTATTTTTGTTCTCCCTCCAACAATTATCCAATTGGATATGCAATACCGTGCAAGCGGTCGTGCTACTCTTGAACTCTCGGTTGGTTCTCGAGAGATGCTAAACACATTTTTTTCCCCGCAAAATGGCTTTGTACAATGCGGTGCTTTCACTTTGTGGAAATAATGCTCTCGACGATGTTGTTGCCGGCGTGTCTTCTATATCACGCAACAATTTGGCAATGCACCCACCGTGAAGTTTACTATCATTAGAAACATATCCATCAGTATAGTGAACGTCGCTCGAATCCCCATGTCCACGAGCATATGCCCGTCACGAAATGGGTAGCTTCATCGCGCATCAAAATCTTTTGTCCGAGATCTAAGACATGGAAGTGCACTTTTGGAGTGGTCCATCTTATCGTGCAAAATGGTCACAAATTCCAGTTTTTCTTCTTCGAATGTGTTCGATCCGACCAATATCTGTGCGCGGCCGTTTGAGCGTTTGTATGTTTGGTGTCTTGAATCATCTTTCTTTGTGTTCTTCCGATCCGAATCTTTTGGCGATTGTTTCAACGTGTTATATGTATCGACGACTTGGAACATCTTGAGAATGAGTCTCCCCCGACTGATCCGGTCTTTCGGCGAAATTGATATGCGTATTCGACTTAGAAGAGTTCTTTGAGATAGGTGCGAGTCCGAATTTGGTATTCACCTAACAACAATTTTGCGATTATTGAGTCGATAAAAAAATCGAGGTTGATTTGCAAAGTATATGACTAACGTCTTTCTTTTGAAACATGCAAGTAATGCATCGCCGTTCATTCACTTAAGAAATTGATTCCATCGTATTCCAGTTGGAAGAATCTTTTGCAAACACGTTCGCACGATGGTAATGTACATGGATAAGGCATTTGGTCGTGAGTTCACGATCATACTCTCCAAAACAAAAGCCGCATGTGCCGTAGATGCCCCGGTTTAGATTTCCCGTATTGCCGTGCGGACGTCTGCCATGGCCCTCTTTAGCCTGCTTCTCATACCGAAATGTCGCATTCGATCTCCATGGATGAGCTTCCAACCTTTCACACACACTTCTTTGAATTGAAACATCACAAGATCCTCATTGCCATCAATCAACGAAACTTTGACGATGAATGTCGAGGTTCTTCGAACGTCTCTCTTGATGTCCCTTAAGAACATTTCTCGACGTGCCACTCGGATTATACTTTCGGAGGAACATTCTAATGCAATGACGGTCGCAACATTCTCCCATGTATGCACCTTAGCAATCTCGTCTTGGATATCCTCCAATCTTGTGTTTTCTTAGTTTTGTATGTAAGAGTCTAGCTGTCAAAACAAGCAAAAACTACAAAAGAAATATATTGATCCAAGACTTAGGTTTACAATGAATAAGAGTCCCTTATATACTAATCTCTTGGCTCAATCCGAGGCTATACTTTAGCTCTCTCTTTGAGGCTATACTTTAGGCTCTACTACCAAGTTCTATTTATAAAATTAATAGCGAGTGAACATCCGAGCTTATCAACGAGGCCTTGGCCCATGACAAATGCCTCCTCCTCCTCCTCCTCCTGTGCTAATGAATTAACAAGTGTCATACAAGAGAATGTGCCCAAGGAATATCAAGACTGGGCACGCGCAACAATGCGCTCGTAATCGTCTAAGGCCATGACATTTTGTAATTGGCAAACCTGTTCCCAAGTAGGCTCCGCCATCCTCGTCCCACTTTACAAGTAGTTGCCAACCGCGCCACGACGTCGATGTTGCAACACTCTTTCAACAAAGATACTCGTCCTCGCTAGTGGATGCCTCGAAAGCGGGATTGCTCAAAAAACAACACGGCTCATTATCACGAGGTAGTTGGGAAGGCAACGGATCCTCACCGCCTTCTTCACTAAACTCACATGAAAAAGCAGGATGAATACCGACGGTGTATTCAAACGAACCGCATGTGTACCTCACGCACTCCAATACACGATAAGGAAGAGCAATCCAATCAAGCTTCTTGATTGGCGGGACGCGTGTTGATGTTCTTCAACTTCAACCACACACGATCACCGGGACGAAAATCCTCGCCACCGAAATACGTCGTGTATTTGACTAGCGTTCTTGAGTCTCTTGCGCAATGGCCATTGCCGTTGTTGCGATTCACTTGAATTACGCCAATCTTTCAAACAAGCTTGCGTCCTTTTTCCGCCGGTGACAACGAAGAACCCGCTTCCTCGGGTATAGTAATATTCATGACCGAATGATGATAACCGTGAGTCATAAAAATGCGAGACATACCTATAGATCGCGACACACGATTATTCAACGCCATCATCGCGATCGGCAAATCGAAAAGCCCAATCTTCTTGCTCAAATGTCGTGAAAATACGAAGATATGTTTCAAGCTCTTGATTCGCCTCTCTCTCTTGCACCATCATCTGCCTCCGGATGGAAAGTCATCGACAACCGACATGTAATCTTCATCAATCTGCATACTTCTGTCCAAAACTTGCTCTAAAAGTTTGTGAGCCACATCAAGTGCACGAATTGTCTTCATAAAAGACAAAGAATGATAGATTTGGACAAACGGTCCATCACAACCATGATATTTGTGCGATCGCCGTCAGCCCAATCCGTAATAAAATCAATGGAGAGCTCGGTCAAATCCGTGCGGAATTGGCAAAGGTTTTAGAACCCTCGCTTCGCTCCCCGCCAAAATCTTCGATTTTCCACACACGTTGCGCCTCCGTATAAATCTCCGAACATCTTGTCTCAACCTGCGCCACGATATTCACGCGCAATCAAGTCACGCTGCACCCTCACGACCTGGATGTCCTGCTAGTGGTGAATCATGAGTAGATTGGATCAAACGCGTCCGAAGAGGTTCGTGCGCGGAATCCATATTCGTCCACGCCAACGCAATCGATGACGCAAATCTACGAACACTCACTAATCGTGATAGGTAAGCCCCATTCTTTAGGTAGTCGGCGCTCACCATCCATAACCGCCTTTCGCATCTTCCAATAACGATGATTTGTTTGCGGGCAACATCCCATAATGCAATCATCTCTGCGTCAATAAATGGACATATGGGACGGGGTCATTATCGACTCAGAAGCGAGAGCCTCTTTTTCTCAATCGCATCACCATCTCGCGATCCATGCGGATTTAGCGACAACCTTCAAAGCGCCATCATCTCGGTCCAAAAGTTGATGATATCGATTCACGATTCGATCATCATCTGCGTGTTGGGGAAGATCCTGCTAAAACGAAAAGTGCATCCGATTGAACTTGATCCTTGCCAGGCTTGTGCGCGATCTCAAAGTCAAAATCATTCAACTCGTAGGCCCAACGATTTGCTCTCTCAATAAATGTTGTTTCTTCCGAAAATAAGCCAAATTGCGATGATCAACTCACTTCAAAATGTTGGCCAACAAGTAATGTACGCCACTCGCGGATGCAATGTATAAATCGCTAGCATTTCCTTGTCATGAATCGGATAATTGGACTCACGGACCGTTTTCTTCGAAAATAAGCAACCGCATGCCAAAGTCCGTCCACCTTTTGCATTAAGGTGCCACCAACAAAGATAACCAGGAGGAATCACATTCAATGGTTGTTTCCAAACCTCAAGTCCATTTAACGAAGACTGGCGCATGAATTAATGCCTCCTTCAATCGATCAAAGGCATGTTGACATTTCGATGTCCAATGGAAAGGTTGATCTTTCCGCGTTAGTCGAGTAAGAGGTTACGCAATGTTAGAATATCCATCTATGAATTGTCGATAATAATTGCGAAAAACCTAAAAATCCACGAACTCCTTTCACTTTTCTCTGCGGCTCCCATCGACGAATTGCCTCAAGTTTTCTTTGGATCACCGCAAACCCCAACCGGTCTTCACCAAATATCCAAGATATCTAATAGTGTCCTGCTTCAAACTCGCTCTTATCAAAATCAAGTTGAAGCCTGCGTTAGCAAGCTTACGGATGATCCTCGAGAATCGCATCACGATGTTCTTTTTGAGTATCACTATAGATCACCACGCCATCAATATATGCGAGCAAAGATATATCCAATTAAATCGCGAAGTATCCAATTGATATATCATTTGAAAAGTTGCGGTCGCGCCCGTCGGTCAAAACGGTGTGACCAACCACTCATATAAGTCAAAGCGTGTTTTGAACGCCGTCTTCCACTCGTCACCTTCTTTCACACGTATCCGATGAAACGCAGAGATTACATCAACCTTGAGATATATTCGGCCGCAAAGAATGGATCTTAACGTCTCATCAATGCGCGGAATCGGATAGTCATCTTTCCGACTCATCTCGTTCAATCGCCGATAGTCAACACGTAATCGCAATCCTCCGCCAGGTTTCTTCACAAATATGACCGAGAGGCTGCTGCGGGTGAATTACTTACGCGAATAAATCTATTATCCAACAACTCCGTAAGGGTCTTGCGCAAAACTAATAATTGATCCTCGGACATCCGATACAAATGGCACGGCAGGGATGTCATCATTAGTCTTCCTTCAATAAGATTGATCTCGTGATCAATCCCTTTCCTATCTTGGGGAAACGACTTTGCATCTTGTCGATTAAAAGCGTCAATAATCGGCATGAGCGATCGGGAGCATGTTGTGCGGGTCCCTATACACCTTCTGTTGTAGTGCCTTCTGGATGTCAACCAAGCTGGCACTAAAAACCTCTACTGGTTCACCGCTTCTCTGCAAAGTTTGAATTACTGATGCACGTATCTCTTGCATTGGCTCCAACGTAATCGGTCGAGTCTTCACAATCATCTTGAAAGGTTTTGGAATGCAAACCTCTTCTTTAGCAAGGCCGAACACTCGCATCATGTCGCTCCATCCAACCTTTTCCCAAGATTATATCATCTATCTGTCCTGGAATAACATAGGCAACAATCCTCTCCTCTATACCATCAATATCGGCCATAAAATTTGCAATTTGGCAAATCATAGGCCGCTTCTTCATTGTCGTAACTTGCTCCAAAGATCTAGGTTGAATAGATGACGATCCAACCCTCTCCGTCGAACAAATTGCTCGATACGCTTCTAAAGCATTGGCATCCAGAATCACACAAAGCACGAGTAGATATAGTTGAGTTTATTAAAACATCAACATACATACCACCCGTGTCTAAGTTGTCTCCTAGATTCTTGACATTGCTCTTCTTTCTCACTGCGCGCACTATCGAAGTTTTGTCCGCGCTCTCTTTCTTCTTCTTCTCATTGCCTTCACTCTTGCTTGGATGAATAAATATTTGCACGGTGGCCTCGCTTCAAACATAAAAAACAGCGTCCCTCTTGGCGACACCGTTGTTGTTCCTCCAAACTCAAGACGTCTTGAAGCTTGCTTATTTGGACTGTAGGCATCCAATCCATCTCATCTCCATCTGGCCATACGCGATTTGATGTCGCGATCGGAGCTGCACGACCCTTCTGATATTGCAAGCAATCAAGTTGAGAGCCAACCGCCAACAAAGCTTGGACAAACATACCATAATCGATGTACGTCATTTGGTCCAATCATCGCGCGTTGCATCTCGAGTTGAGAGCACCGCGAAGATATCCTATCTTCACCATATCCGAACCATGGTAAGTTGACTCTCACCAAGCTCCTTCTCAAACTTGGGCAAGAATGTTGCGAATGACTCCCTACCCCGCTTCATTGTTTGAAGCCGATTCAATCTCACGTTCTTCTTTGCATTCGGTCGATGTAAACGCTGTCAAGATGTTGAATAAAAGTCATTGCATTGCAACCACGTTGATTTTGGTAGAAAGATACTACCATCATCTGCGCTTTCAGCGTCCATCCTCGAAAACAAGTATGCGGCTTGATCTTGAGGTGTACCAAATCTGACTCCATCAATTCGAAGTCTTGTTATCCGCTTCGACCTTCCATATCGGGTAGCCCTTGCGACTCCCGTTAACTTTGAAATATCGGGAAACGCTTTCGCAAAGCGACGGGGCTTTTTTCCTATTTTTTCTCGCATCGATTGCGGCATTAACCTGCGATGAAGACGGACCTCCTAAACTCGTGAATTGTCCAAATTACTGAGCCACTGCGCGATCAAGTGCAACCAACTGCTCGATAGCCAACTTCTTAGCTTGCTGAGAAGCTTGAAGTTGTGTGCGCAACCTCACGATCTCCTGTTGATAGTCTTCCGCCGTAATTTCTCCTTGCGCCTGCTGCTGCTGCTGCTGCAAGATCTCATCATCGATCATCTGGGCGTTCTCCATCTCAAAAAGCAACACCTCTCAATCAACTCTTCAGGCTTCGCAATGCCTTCAAATGCATCCCGGTTCTGTGGCTATCTTCAATCACTACCACGAGGGTGGATAAGTTCCTCAATCTAATCAATGTCCTACTTTTGTCGTTTGAAAAAACAAGGGAGGATGAAGCCCTTCAGAAAATCAAGAGAAGTCTTGGATTATGTAAGAGTCTAGCTGTCAAAACAAGCAAAAACTACAAAAGAAATATATTGATCCAAGACTTAGGTTTACAATGAATAAGAGTCCCTTATATACTAATCTCTTGGCTCAACTGCCGAGGCTATACTTTAGCTCTACTGCCGAGGCTATACTTTAGCTCTACTGCCGAAGTTCTATTTATAAAATTAATAGCGAGTGAACATCCGAGCTTATCAACGAGGCCTTGGCCCATGACATTGTACGCCCTATTAGTGGTGTCATAGCGGCGCTTTCCTTTACGGTCAAACTTTCTCATCTCATCCTCGTGTACGATATAAGCGTGCTTTCTAAGATGGTCATAAACACTCACACTCTTTAGAAATAGAGACCGAATGGGCCAATAGATACACATGTTGCGGAGTGCCGAGTCCCCATCAAATATTGCACACACCACAACGCCAAAGTTCATGTTACCTAGTTCATGGGATTTGTAGCAGAAACAAGGACATCGGCAAATTTTCGCCCGTTGCTGTGCACAGCCTCTACCATTAGACCCTTCCACTCATCCCTACTAATACCATCACAATCAGGGATGGGAGAATTATCAATGATATCCTCCACATTGAGATCATCTTGTCCCACATCTGCGGTTGATGCAGTACCCTATACACGACAATTTACGTGACTGTCTCAGTATATCGCACCATTCTGATCAACGTATAGATCATTGCGGCTAACACACACCATGTACTAATATTATAAAACCTTTGAAACGGGAAAACTTTCGGTTCACCCAATCTTGTTACTAAGCTCAATCATTTATACATGCTAGTTGATAAAGCTTTCTTATTCCTACCAAATCGGTTCCTACTTAGTTGAATCCGATGAGTAGTATATACTATAAAGAGAAAGGTATTGATATTACGAGCGTACCCATTCGCTCACATCATCTGCGATGCAGGGGCCAGACCCGTTCAACTCCTCATTCTCCCATACTGAAGCAGATTCCATACCTTGAACACCAGGACCTACACAACACACAACAATGCCTCTGCTTCCATTAGTTATTCGTAATCTTAATCACCCACGCTATCCTGCACGTAATGGCATCCAGACCAGCGCTCTCCTACTCAATCTAAATTTGACACTACTGCATGTGCGGACCGCTAAGGATGCAAACATTGAAGGTGCTCGGACGACACTCAAATTGATGCAGGCGGTACGATGCATAGTTCATAAGTTCGTTATCATAGGAAGCAGACATTGCATTCACAATCAATGCTTTGCGTCCAGTGCATCGCTAAAGAAAAACTCCATCGATCATCCACCAACTTGACCTATACCCAGAATTTCATATCGATCGCCTCAACCTCAAAGCTGCCATTAGCGAACTACAGTTCGTAAATCCAAATTGCTTTGGCCTCCACAATGATTCAGGTAAAATTGATACCGGCCATCAACACAGCGAAGCTCCCTCTAGTATCAGAAAGGTGCGTGACAACAACATTCAAATTGTGATTACAAAGGAGAGGTCGTAAAACTTTTACTGCCAAACGCGGCAAGTGCTACTCCGCAAGGATTTAAAATTCGGAGCAAAACACTTAACAGAGAAGCGAAAACAATTGTTGCATTTCAAGCGTGCTATACTTTACGAACGGTAGTTCGTATACCGTGAACTGTCGGTTACATTGAAATGTAAGTGTCTTTGTTCGTGTCCGACGTGACACACGATTTTGCGGATCCCTTCATATAAAAAAGACGAACTCCGGATCTTAATTTAACGAATCGATTCGTAAAACTTACTGAATCTGATTCGTCAACTTACGAATCTGAGTTCAGAAAACTTACGAATCGCGATTCGTCAACTTACGAACGGCGATTCGTAAAATCGAGATGACGTCATTTTGCGACGACGATCGACATCGACACGTCGGCAAAGTAACTCGACATCGACTAATCATAATGACGTCATTAAAGTGATGACGTCACGAAAATGCTAACCTCAACCCTCCAAGAGAGAACGACGAAGGGAGCGGAAAAAAACTCATGAAATGGGAGCTCATTGTGAGGGGCGGGCCTTTATATACCCCCCGAATTTTGGAGGAGGCTGCCCTGCCCGAATATAAACTTTCATTGAACTGCCCGCAATGATGAGCCGCGCGCGGCATTCAATATGGTCATAAATTATTGTGCGGCCCCCACATACAACGGGTTAAATATGGTCCTTGTACCCATAACCACCAATATAAGGAAATTTGCCCATTTATAGCTGGTCTTTTTATAATGGGTAATATTTTTTGGGTATCAAGATACTTTTTAAGAAGGTTTACAACTTTTTCATATTTTTTTGTGAAACACACGAATTATTACAAATCTTCAAACAGTAAAGTAGTGCAGGACTCGTAATCAACCTATGGGGTAATTCTGCAAACACCACCTTAGGTGTTATAAATTTCCATTCATGATTCGACCCAAAATCAATAGCTTCTTTACTGTTTTGATAGATCAATTTAAATTGAGTGTTCTAACAATTCTAGTTTAGGCTAGGTGCGGTTATTGGGAGACCTACGTGTTGATAGTGGCGGTGCTAGTGGTTTTAGGTACTTCTACCATAAATGTGTGCAAAAAACTCAATTTTGGTATGGCGAAGATCCACATATTCGGATGTAAACCGAAATAGAATATTTGATGTGGTATATTTATTGAGCTCGTTAAGTGTTACTTGATTTATTCAATTGTTATTGAACATTGAAGTACAATATCTAAAATAATTTCTTATTTTAGCATGTGTTGCAAATTTGTTGTAATTTGGTATTGTATATGATTTTCCTAAATAACAATATTGGGAATATATTTATGTCAATTGTAATTTAAAAACCTACCTTCACATATAATTAGGAAATTTAAAAGTTAATTCTACCTCGGTTTGTATGGCAATCTTTAAATTCAACTTTTTCCTAGTTTAATTTAAGAACATATAATAGTTGCTTGTTTTTGGGCTTCAACCCAACCATATCTTTACGACAGATGCATGATTGAGATATTGCTTAGGACATTTTACCACATATCCTAGAGCCAAACCCGTAAACCCTAATCCCTAAACAACTAAAACCAAAACCGTAAACCCTTACTAGTCTCTCCCCTAATCCTCATTTATGATAGATCTAAAACAAATTGTATCCTGAACTTTAATTTTGACATACCTTCACAAACATGTGAATCTTGTGCAAAATAGTCATTTTGAGTGGATGGCCTCGAGATAACGTTTACGATATGTAATTTAGCATGTGTTGCAAATTTGTTCTTATTTGGTTGTGTATCTGTTCTAAAGAATAGAATTAGGATTAAATTTATGTGAATTAGGATTTCAAAACGTACCTTAATGTATAATTAGGAAATTTAGATTAAAATCTACCTTGGTTTGTATGGCAATCTTTATATTCAACTTTTTTTTCAAGTTTTATTTAAGAACGGATAATAGTTGATTGTATTGGGCTCCAAACCAATCATATCTTCACGACAGATGCATTATTGAGATTTTGCTTAGGATATTTTACCAAATACCCAAGAGCGAAGCCCGTAAATTCTAAACCCTACACGACTAGAACCAAACCCCTACACCCTAATCTCTACTCTAGACCACATTAATATTAAATGTAAAAGATATTGTATTGCGAACTCAATTTTTGATATACTTTCACATATTTGGTTGTGTATATGTTTAAAATAACAAAAGTGAGAAAGAATTTATGTGAATTATGATTTTGAGGCGTTCCTTCACATGTAACTAACAAATTATGTAGTTAAATCTACCTCGGTTTGTATCGCACTCTTTAAGTCCAACTTGTTTTTCGTCTTTTAATTTAAGAACGAATTATAGTTGCTTGTTTCGGGCTTGAAACCAAATATATCTTTACAAATGTTGCATAATTGATATATTGCTTAGGGCATTTTACCACATAGCATAGAGCGAAACCCGTAAACCCTAAACCGTAAACGACTCAAACAAAAACCCTAAGTCCTAATCCCTATCGTAAACCACATGTAAGGTAAATATAAAAGAAATATTATCGTGAACTCAAATTTTGACATACTTTTGCATGAACATCATTTAATACCTTCAGGAACATTTGAATCATGTGTTATGAAGTGATTTTGAGTGTACAGCGTGGAGAAAACATTTACGATATGTAATTTAGCATGTATTGCAAATTTTTTCTAATTTGGTTTTGTATATGTTATCACTAATAGAATTGGGAATAAGATTATGTGAATTATGATTTAAAAATGTACCTGTACATACTGTAATATTAGCGACTTTTGAACAGGGATGTCAATCCGGATGTCTTTTGGGTTTTTTTGGTCGGACGGACGTCCGTCCGTCCAGGACCGTCCGGACGTCCGTCCGGGGGGTAAATCGGAATTACTATGCATGTAGTAAATTTTTTAACCGTCAGATCGTATTGAAAATCGCATCGTAGCCGTTCAAATAGTGTTGTGAGTGTAGGTGTTTACCGTTGGATTCAATCGGGCGGCCCAGGACCGTCCGATTGGCCTTGCCGACCGACCGGTCGACGCCGTCGGATCGGTCGTAGCCGACGGATCGGTCGCTTGATCGGACGCCGGCCGTCCGATCGGTCGCGGTTTCGGTCGGCCGTGCGGATGGGCCCCGGTCGGTGTCGGTCGCGGTCGGCGTCGGCCGACCGATTGGTCGCGGTCTCCGTCGGCCGTACGATCGGCCGCGACCGGCCGGTCGGCGCCGGCCGTCCGATCGGTCGGCCGATCGGTCGGGTCGGCCGCCGGTGATCGGTCGGGTGGGCCGGGCCGATCGGTCGGTCGGCCGCGGCTGATCGGTCGGCCGCGGCTGATCGGTCGCGCCGGTCGGCGCCGGCCGTCAGATCGGTCGGGCCAGTCGGCCATCGGCCGTCCGATCTAGGTCGCCGGTCGGCCATGCGACCGCGGCCTATATTAGGCCGACCGGTCCTCCACTCTCCTCACTTCTTTCCTTCCTTTTCAGGGTGCGGAGTAGCTGTAGGTTGGAAATTTTTTTAATTTTCATCCACTGGCTCCTTATCCTGGGGAGGAAAGAAGTCTTTCCGTTTGTAAGGGGAGAGATTTTGCTTTTTTTTTTTTTTTTTTCAAAAGATGCCCAAACATGGGTCAAAGGGATGGGGGAATCGAGGCCGGAGACCAAGGGTTGTCGGACATTTGGAGAAGTGGGAGCACCCATCCAATAAGTGCAAGAACTTTCTTCGGAGAATGTAATCGTGCGATTTTATGAGGCTAACAGTCTTCCACGTTTGTTCAAAGAAATCGTGAGATACAAAAAGGAAGTTGTGGCCAAATTCAAGGACGACATGATGGACCTCATGATGGAAGCGCTCCAAGATCCGGTGTGGAGAGAACGGGAGACCGATAAGCGTGGTTTCTGGATGGATGGAGGATAGATTAATTGATGCTCTCGGAATCTTTGTCGACATATTGAAGAGGTATGAGAGAACCACTCGAGCGGGTGATGATGAGTTCAGGGATGTGGTATTGAGGGCGGAGGCTTTTCAAGAAGCGATGAGGCCGTATTCCAATAATGCAAACCGGGTTGGTTCCATAGGATGGTGGCGCACGGAACAAGGAAGGTTAATGGAGCTGGTTCGTACGAATAATTTGGTAGTAATTCCTATGACGGCCCGTATTATCGAGCTTGAGAAGAGGACTCTAAGGAGAGGATACGGCACAATTTCCAAAGTTCACATAAGAGGGGTTGTGGGTATTGAAGAGTTTTGGGAATTTGCTGCAAAGACTCCCATCCATGCTGTGACACGACCTGACTTGGCCAAGGTGGAGCATCAGAATGAGGCGCTTGCTGTGAGGATACAACATCCAGGTGTTATTCGTTTTATAGCCATTCATGCAAATAAATTCCAAGGCTATACGTATTGGTGGAATGGCGGCACGATTCGATCGATGTTGGCCCTCGATGCAAGGTATGGAGATGATGTTCATGGAGAGATCGGACTCTCACCTCATTCTGATGATGAGCTTATTCGAGCTTGGCAGTTGGTCCGGTTCCGCAAAAAACGAACAGAGTTTGCTTGGGCTTTAGTGCATATCATGTGTGAAGTCCACCGGTTGAACTACCTCCACAACGATGTGTCTCCAGACAACATACTTCTTCACTTCCCTCAAGATGAATCACGGGTGTATATTGGAGTATGTGATTGGGGGCTAACTACGAGCATGGATGATAAAATGAGGTCCTTGTATACGTTCACAAAACCCCAAGAGCGAATTGATACTCTACAAGCACGATATTGGGTAGATCCTCGGGTGGCATACTTGTACAAACGGAGTGATGACATTCACGTTATTCCCCTTCTTGATTGCGCTTCGGAGGAGTTTGCTACGGCACGAATAGCACAACGCATCCTCAAGAAGAGCATGTCGAAGGCCTACGAGAATTGCCAAAGTACAACGGGGCCTGACCGGTGGTGCAATCAAGACTTTGCAAATGCTTTTGACCAATAGTTGGAGATAGTGGCTGATGCAAAGTATACGTTGACCCACGTTGTCAACCGCTTCATGGAATCATTCCATTGGCCGGTGCCAAATGATCATTATCGCACCAAGTATGATTAGCAAATTAGTTATGCGCATTTCTTTTAGTTCTTGCGGCTTTATTAGATTTTTAGATTCTTCATTGAAGTTCTGATGTAGATGTAAGCAAATTTTTTGTAGTAAAATGTATTACATGCCTTCTATATGTATCGGCTTCAAGTACATTCTTGTTTATATATACCTTGCACTGATTCTAATGAATGACTTCTTCTCCATTGTTTGTTATTTTATTTTATTACTTCTTACCTTCAATAGAAATATCTCCAAATCTTCATGAACAATATTTGAGAATGTATAATGAATTGTGGAACTTCTTCATTACATCAACCTTGCCTAGTTGCGATATTAATGGTTTGTCCGAAGTCAGCTCAAGCATAATATGACTTTTCTTACATATGCTTTTTTTTGAATGAATTGATGAACATATTATATGTTGGTGAGAGTGTGAGATCAAAAAAAGGCTTAAAGCCAAACAGAAGAAATTATTACCACCAAGTGAACTTATAGTATAAAATACAAAGACATCGCGATAAAATCCTTGAAATAACAAATTGCATAGTATATTAATATACAACGATATAGTCCGATATTGGATAATCCATTCATAAACAAAATATGGATTTCTGTATTCTCAAAATTGGCCCCTAGCAAGGCGATAATGGTGTAGACATTATCCGTTGCCAAAAACTACATAACCTTCACTATAATGACACTATGTATGATGATTTGTCATTCTTAATCCGATTCTTCATCATCGTGTTTACGACTTGGCGCAGCGCCGTAAGAAGGTGGTCCTCGAGAAGATTCTCCAAACAAGTACGTTTGCCTAAAGTTTCTTTCGGCTTCAAGCTGTTCAATGTATTCCTGCTGACTTAGAAGTGTGGCTTGTTGCAGATCTTGTTGGTACCTCGCCTCTTCGTCCTCCGGAGATAGATAAGGTGCTGAAGGCAGGTCGTTACTTCCGTATGCATTCTGACCATATCCATAATTTGTGTAGCCAACAATGTCTGATCTTCTATCATATTGACCTCCATACTCGTATGTTTCCTTCGGGTGTGATGGCCTACGGTACTCGGGACTTCCGAATGTTGTACCGTATTGGTTTCCACGATTGTATGGGTTTATAGGATGAGTTGGGCTTGAGTTGCATTGAGCATTGGATCCGCTACCCTGCTCACCTCCTAAACCATGTGTACCTCCTGTATACATTGGAGATGGGTAGTTCGAACTAGATCCACCTCTACCGTACTCGCGTTCGGCTCCGTACGTGTTTTGCTGATGAGGTGGCATATAACTCACCGGAGTACTGAATTGGTGGTTTCCATGGTAATACCCCTCACTTCCTGTGCCAAAGGATACTGGTGCTTGATGATCGTCATGGTTTGAGTCTTGCTGAGTGCCCCCATATGCCCTTGGAGTTCCATGTTGTTGAAGTTGGGCATCCATATCAGCTGAACGTTCTGAATACGTAGTATAACAATCGCTTGGTCCCATCCAATTTGTGGGAATGAATCGGTTGCTGCGATCCAATAAATGCACGTTCAAACCTATCACAGTGGTCCAGTCAATGTCCTTGTGCAGGACTATTTCAGCCCACACCATGGCCATGGTAGAATACAACATCAATTCTGGCCTTGTGTTCTTGATTCCAACTGCAATTGTGACTTCGTGATATCTGTGCGCAAAATGGTCGCTCTTGCAACTCTTCACTGGGCCTTCACGACGAGGACCATATTTCTCTGCTTCGTGCCGCGGCCATAACTTCATGATGTGGTACATCTTCACGTACTTCTTGCACATGGTGCAATTCCAAATGTCCGCCCTCTCCTCTCGCCAACCCGGCTCTGCAACACAGTTTGGGTCACTCCATGCTTCCCAATCCATTTTTGGAGGGTCGCCCTTTGGTCGTGGAGACTTGGCCTCGCCCCTCGAACGTGAAAACTTCGGCGCCATTTCCAGCAGCGACAAGTATGCACAGTGTGGGCGTGGGTGACCCACGCGGACTCTGAATAACGCAGTCGATGCAGCTTTAAAAAAAGCCGCAACGTACAGCTCGTTCACCAGAGTGAGAGACAATGAGCCCATCCCCTCCTATTTATGCCGACCGGGATCGGACGCCATTGGCCAGCTGGCATTGGCCGTCCGATCTCGGCCGGCAGCCGTCAAATCGGCGATCCGGCGGCCGGTACGACCGATCGGGGTCGCACGTCCGATCGGTGGATCGGGGCCGTCCGATGGCGCGGCCGATTGGTCGATCGGGGCCGCCGATCCCGACCGACCGGCGACCGGCATCCGGCCATCCGACCGGGCCGGCGACCGACCCCGTCCCCCGGGCGACCGGTCGGTCGCTCCTTCCGCGTCCCCCCTTCCCCCTCCTCCTCTTGCCTCACCCCAAAACTCCCCGTTTGCACAACTTCGATCACTTCCTCGCCTTGCATACCTGCATTTTCAAAAGTTCTATATTTAGCCTGTTTGGTCCACGTGGCGTCTAAATAAGGACAGGGAATGTTCTGACAAGGGAATGTCGGGAATGTCTTTTCGTCATAAACGGGAATGTTTTATGACAAAGATACTATCGGCTTTAAATAAATCTATAATAAGGGACTCTTTGCAAGAGGAGGGAAGGCCAACAAATCTCCAAGCCAATTCACGCACTTTTTGAGTTATGTTGCCGAATTAGCTTTAATTGAACAATACATTTAACAACCAATTTAGTGGGGCCAATTTTCCGAGTCGTGAAGTCCTTTGGAGTTGAAGCCCATGTCTAGAAGGAGAGCCAAGGCCATGGGGCCAATTCTTATTATTAACTAGAGTCCATGTTTTTTTTTTTGTACACATTTATTTTTTATTTTTTATTTTTTGGAATTATTCTTCCTTAACACCTTAACAACCATGGCCACCATTTCGTCTTTTATCGTCACGGCCAAAAAATGTTTCATATTCAATTTCAAATGTTATGATCTCGCATCTAGTGATGATCCAACGGTTGAAGATTTCACACTACTACATATGGTAGTTTACTCAAGATCCTATGGTTGAAATTATAAACTATATCCAAAAATATTGGACATAGCCCCTTTATAGTGAAACCACCTATTCTCGTACACTTAAGGAAAATTGAGGGAATCTATATACTTGGTGTGAGAAAGGAGTGGGTTACTATTTTTCACGGATAGGAAATAGAGATAGACAAGCTAACCCTATTTATGTGCTTTTTTAAAGCACACACATAAAGAAATAAAAATTTTATAAGGAGAAGCCTAAAGGCGGGCACCCTAAATATGTACGCATAATGTAAATGCACGGGAGGTGAGATCTTTATAAAGGCAAGAATCTTTGCCTCCCGCATTTAGGTGGTTTCATCATAGTTCATAGTGGTGAGTGCTAGTATTGCAAGCTCCCATGGATTCACATTCATTTCTTCTATCTCCCAACTTTTGTCAAAATTTATCCATTCTCACTAGGAGATTTTGCCATGTCTTGCAGGTTATTCATGACTTGCCCCATACTGTGTACCCTGAGGTGGCCCTAAATCCCCTCTGATTACATTCCATAAATTTTACCTAGTCCTTAGGGAGAGTATATTGATGTCTCACATTGGAGAGATCCAAGTATATATGAAATGTAGGTGATCATGTGTGAGCATTTACTTTTTATAACTTTGGTCTTACTGAGTTTGTCAATATTTAGACTTTCTATTTGGGCCTTAACATTTCCACATTGTATGGTCTATATTAATTGATGGGTATTTGGAAATTACTCCATCGTTGTGTATTCTAATTAGTAGTACTTATTATAAAAAATATGGTGCATAAACAATTATTTCTATTATTCGCTATTTTTTGTTTGACAATCTTCAACTAACCTAGGAGAATATATATAATCTAGTACATATGATTAATTGTAGCATTATTCTTATTGTAAGGATTTGAATAGTTACTTATTTCCCTCTTACAAAGGTAATTGAAATAAGTTTTCATTGTTACTATTTTCGCAATCATAAAATAAGAGAAATAAATAGGGAGACAAATAAATTTTAAAAAATATCCCACCCTATAAGTGTTTAACATATGGCAATAATGGCATCAACTTCTAAATTTTTAAGCATATTTGATATTGTACAAGTATAGTACATTAGTACTAGGATTAGATGTTATATCAAATTGATTATTCGTATACTATGATTGATTGATTTGGGAATAGAATATTTTCAAGAGCCATCACTTCTTCATTTACAGTATGTAATGGATACATTCTCTTGTGGATAAACTTTAAGTTCTTGGTTAAAGATGTATGAATTACTATGTAGGCCTCTAGGGTATAGGGTTTAGGGTATAGGGTTTAGGGTTTAGGGTTTATGGGCTAGAGGATTTGGGGTGGATTTCATTTTAATCCTAGTTTTTGTGTTGCAAAGCTTTGCAAACACAATTGTGTGTGGATGTAAAATAATGGATTAATGTATGTATGGTGTAGTTCTCAATTATATTTTACATGGATACAAGTTGCACTTCTCTACATCGCATACTTAATGTGTGCAAAATAATCTATTTTGTATTTATCATTTTTGATTGAAGATGTTATTGACATGGAATAAATCACACATTTATTGCAAAGAATATATAGGTACAATATTCAACCTCAACATACGAATTATGATTCCAGAGTCTTCAATCTCATAGCCTATTTTAAACCAATATTGGAATAGAGTTACTATTGTAGGTCATGTGGCTCAGAGTTTAATTCATAGAGCCTCATAGATCATAACGTATGAGTACTGGAGTAGTGTTTGTACGAAACATCTTTGAATTCGTGAAGATCTATACTTTTATGGAGTCCACTCGAAATGGTTATGAACTTAAAATTTAAAGTTCAAATGTATCCGTGAAAAAAGAATACTTAGCATTTCAGAAATCAACATAGGATTTTTTTTTCATTGTGTAGTAATTACTGAAAATCGAGTAACAGAAATCTTTGAGAAATAAAAAAAGGATCCTATGCAATTTTATCTCATTTTAGTTATATATTTAAGGAAAAATTAAAAAAAAAAAAAAAACTGTACTGCGGCCGCCCATATCGGTTGGCCGCCATCGGGGCGGGTGTGCGACCGGCCCGGCGTCTGGCGACCGGCCCGGCGTCCGGCAACCGGCCCGGCGACCGCCGACCGGTCTGGGGACCGACCACGTTCCCCGGGCGACCGGTCGGTCGCTCCTTCCGCGTCCCCCCTTCCCCCTCCTCCTCTTGCCTCTCCCCAAACTCCCCGTTGCACAACTTCGATCACTTCCTCGCCTTGCATACCTGCATTTTCAAAAGTACTATATTTAGCTTGTATGATCCACGTGGCGACTAAATAAGGACAGGGAATTTTCTGACAAGAGAATGTCGGGAATATCTCTTTGTCCCACGCGAGAATGTTTTATGACAAAGATACTCTTGGCTTTAAATATATTCATAGTAAGGGACTCTCTTCAAGGGGAGTTAAGGCGAGCAAATCTCCACGCCAATACACTCACTTTTTGAGTTGTTGTGCCCAATTGGCTTGAATCAAAGTAAACATTTAACAATCAATATAGTGTGGTCAATTTTTTCATTTGTGAAGGCATTGAGAGTTGATGCCCTTGTTTATAAGGAAAGCAAAGGCAATGGGGCCAATTCTTATTATAAGTTAGAGTCCATGCTTTTGATTGTACACCTTAATTTATTACTGTTAAAATATTCCTTCTTAACCCCCTAAAGATCCATGGACACCAAAGTGGAGGTTTCCTATTTCGGGCAGCTTATATGAAGAGGTCAAAAGTAATAATTTTTTATTAAATTTTTTCTAGGTGCTCCTTACACCGCCAAGTGCATGTGGTAAAATTTGCATATCCAAATTCCAAATTTACAACCTACATTTAGAATATTTAGGTCTGAAGTCCATTAAGGGCAGTTAAATTTAGTCTTTGTTTGAAATTCTTTTTTGGAAATATGTTCATGAACAATTTACTACTTCAGTTCCAAAGTGACCCAAGTCAAAATGTTTGTCAATTTCACAAGGGTAGCCTTGAGAGATTCCAAAAATAATCTTCACAATTTCTAGTAATTTCCGAATTAACTCTTCCTTCGATTGATTGTTTTGAAAATATAAAATTTTAAATAGGCATCACTTCTTCATTTAGAGTATCTAGTGGATAAAATCACTTGTGGATAGGATTTGTGGTTTATGGTTTAGGATGTATGAATAACTCTTTAGGATGAGTTCCAAAATAAGTGTCCTACATTAAGATGAGGATAGTCAGGATACTCCAATTGACATTCTAAACCATGCAATATTGGAATAGAGTTACTGTTGTAGGTCATGTGGTTAAAAGTTTGATTCATGAAGCCAATAGTCAATTAAATTACAAAAGGAAAATAGAGAAGAAAGATATTGATTCGAAACCAAATGAATGCCTTATGTTTGAAACATCTATGAATTTGTGAAGATTTACACTTTAAAGAGTCCACTCAAAACGGTTATGAACTTAAAATTTAGAGTTAAGATGTATCCGTGAGAAAATAATATATTGCATTTCAGAAATCAACATAGGATTCCTTTTTTCAGTGTGTAATAATCACTGAGAATCAAATAACAAAAAACTTTGCGAAATAAAAAAGGATCCTATGCTATGTAAGATTTCTGAATTATATATATATATATATATATTTTTTTTTAAAAATTTTTTAAAAAAATTAAAAAAAAAACCGCAGCGGCCGCCCAGATCGGTCGGCCGCGTTGGTCGACCGGCATCGGTCGGCCGCGTTGGTCGACCGGCATCGGTCGGCCAACATCGAGCGGCCACGATCGGCCGTAATCGGTCGGCCGATCGTGGCCGGTCGGCAGCGACCGGTCGGTAGCGATTGGCCGGCCCGAACGACCGGCCACGATCGGCCGGCCCCGATCCGTCGACCGGATCGACCGGCCACGATCAGTCGGCCGGACCGGCGGGCCAGCATCGGTCGCGGCCGTGATTGGCCGAGCGACCGGTCCGTGCGGCCGGTCTCTAGGGTTGGGAGGGAGGGGGGATAAAAGGCCTTTGGGGCCTCATTTCCCCTCACTTCTCCTTGTATTCATCCATCTCAACTGAGCTGCAACCGTGGGCATTAGCTTCTCGTGTGCTGCATTTGTGGTGGCGGGGGGAAGTCAGCGTGATACTTGCGGCTGCTGCATCGAATTTTTGCATACTTGGGATATCTTCGGGGTATTTTAAATACTCCCTACTCTTCATGGCGACGGATATTGATAACACGAACATGGAAGCTGATTCTGAACAGACCTTGAGGTCACCTACATATATATATATGTTTTTTTTAGATTGTATGGTTGTTGTTTTAAAAATGATGAAAATGCCACCATTGATCCATGGGGCCTTATTTTTGAAGTAAAGGGTTACAATCTTTTTGATTTAATGTGCATTTCTTTTGTATGCTTGAGAGTGAAGACTATCGTACGACAAGTATGTAAAAATATATGTAATATTTTTCAAAACATTAAATGTAGTCATGTAGACAATAGAATCTCCAAATGCATTTGGAGTATAACAATAAAGTACTACAGTAAACTATAACTACAATTTCTATAATAAGTATGAGTCCTATGAACCTATACTATATAAAGATGCGAAATTCAACTACTCATCAGGACCAGAGGATTGCTCATAATCGCTATCTCCCTTCACTTCAGCTCCACTAGATCCCGTAGGATCATATTCATAATCGCTTGGAACCTCCTCTTTAATCTTGGGTTTATTCTCAGGACATTTTATATTCCCATACTTATGCCAAGTATCAAATTCGGGGAGATTAACAAGGATCTTCGGTTTATTAGGCGGAACAATTGGAACCGTTGCAGATTTCCGTTTATGCGACTTGGAAGTGCCAAGCATGTGCTGTAACCCCGTGGCAGTACGAAGAACATTGGCATTCTTTAAATACCTGCCCAACGGTATATCAGAGTCACTAGAGATGCTCCCATATTTGGCTCTTGAAAGGGATACTAAACCCTTAGACGATTTCTCCAAGGTTGTCGTAACCCTTGTAGTAGAGGGTTGAAATAAAGCGCGGGGAGTAGCACATTGATCAGATACTTGATCCTTACTACCGGATGCGATATTTTCCGCGACCGGATCAAAGCTCATAGTGCCCGCAGTTGTGTTGCACGCAGTGGTCTTCGCATCTATCGCCTCCTTTTCCAACCGTAAACCACTAGCGATAACAGGTAGGACGTTATTTGATTTGTCCATGCCGCCTTGTGTCATTAACCGGGATAACGGCTGCTCATCATCTAGATCATCCGCTGAAAGACCATGAGCGATAAAATCACCATTACCATCATGAACATTTGGAGCATCTTCATCATTTGAAGCGGGGAAGAAAATCATATCATCATCTTCATCGCCAAATTCAAAAACATCGTTGTCATCAGACTCTGATTCGTCCTCGACAGCTCCTCATCATTCTCATGTACTTGGTCTTCCTCTAAATCCAAGTTCTCTCTATACCACCGCCCATCATCACTCAACTTATCATTCGCGAGCAATTTCGAGTTGGAATATATGTAGACCAAGTCATCAGCTCTACCCGGTAGTAACCGATTCCGTTTTTTGTCGTGAACATAAGAGTACACTACAAGGAAATGGGGCCCGAGATGACAAATAGTTGACAAAAAAATGTCTGAAATGACGAAGTCAGCATCTCGCAGCCCAACTCTGTCACTTTGGACATTATTAATGTTTTTGTCAACTTCTTGTCAAATTCTAGTCAACTTCTTGTCAATTTATTTTATTTACGACAAGCATGGAATTGCTAAAACTTTTTGTAGACTTTAACCGTAGGATCTTGTAATTTACTTGTTTTTGAGCTACCGCTGAAATTTTCAACCGTTGGATCTTCTCCATTTGTGAGATCATAACGTTCAAAGTTGATGCAAAATGTCAAAATACGACATTTTGCATGAAGGGCAGAAACTTTGAAGAACTATAACTTCTTCATCCGGACTCCGTTTTGGACAAAATCACTTGGGTTGGTTTTCATATAGAAAAATACCTGCATGAAATATTGCAAAAAAAATTTTGAAAAAAAAAAGTTTTTTTACATCGTGAAAAATATTCAAAGTGTGCTCGGTAGTAAAAAAAGGCCCTAGCATAAAAACAAAATAATTTCAAAAAAAATTGAAATTTTTTATACATATAAAAAAATACCTGCATGGAATATTTCAAAAAAAAATTTTGAAAATTTTTTTTTTTTTACATCGTGAAAAATATTCAAAGTCTGCTGGGTAGTAAAAAATGGCCCCAGCCTCAAAAAAAAAAAAATAAAAAAATAAATTGAAAATTTTTATACATGTAGAAAAAGACCTGCATGGAATAGTGCAAAAAAAAATTTTGAGAAAAAAAATTTTTTTACATCGTGAAAAATATTCAAAGTCTACTGTACTTGTACTTAAAGCATATATATATAAAAAAAAACATACCTTCGGACATGAAATTGGATAGTAGGTGAGTTGGCTAGTCACTTAGACTATGCCCGTGAGGTCAAGGGATCGAATCCCCTAGCATACCACTTGTGAGCCTCCACCGGTGGGGCCCGCATTGCCCGCGGTAGGGCCCTCGCTACCCCCTTGATGGGGCCCGCGCTATTTTTCGTTGTGCCAACGCTGCTGCCCGGCGTGCCCGGGCAGAGAAATGTTTCCTCAAAATTTCCGAATTTTTAATTTTTTTGCATTGTGGAACTTCGTCCAAATTGACAAATGAATGATAGAATTCTGTCAATTGAGTGACCGAATCAGGGTCTCCTAATTGACGGAGCAATTGGCGGGTTTTACACAAAATTTCGTCAATTAGGATACTATTCTCCTTGTAGTGGTAGCTACTCGATTTTGCGTCATGGCCGACGCGGGACACGGTCTGCGCTAGTATTCGCTTTGCAATTGGAGAGAGGAGCTTAGCACAAGCACCTTCAAACTCCCACCATGCATGTGGAGCTAGTTTTTGAGTATTAGGCTCCAGCATGTCATGGAATAGTGGACCCTGTCGGATGCCATGTATTCAGTTTATCTTCCCTTACACGTTTATTGGTGTAAAACCCGTGTTCGAGTGACTCGTGTATCGTTCCGGGGATTACGTGAAGTGACCAAGGCAAGTAGTGCTAAAACAACCAAAACCACAAACGCGTCCTAGTCCCAACTTATGTTTTAGCCTTGCGCAGCGGGTATCCCTTTGCAAGAGGGGATGCACAAAGACTCTTTCCCTTATGTTTATCGTGGCGGAAACTTCCACACTTAGACTCTACACACACACACACACATACTAAGGCACACATTACGTCCTCACAACTAATCCGTCCTATCCGTCCGAACTAGCGGTCACGCAGCCGTCCCGGTTACCCTATCACCCTTACTACAATGACAGGACTCCAAGAGCTCGAATCCGGCTAGAAGACGTCTACACGTATTCTCAGTCACGTCGCGCTTCATCCGTCTTCTCGAGACTACGAGAGGAACCCAAGTCACAGTGGCGGTGGAGGTCGGATTGGAATCCGCCTCACACACTCTACTCCTGCACTCTCCCGGACCGTAAGTGTCTACCACATGATTTCCCTCTCTCAGACGCCTAGACCAGTTCAAGACACAAGGCACTCAAGAATACGCCCAACCCGACTTCAATTCCACAGAAACGATCTAACAAAGAATCCGGATTCCTAACTCCCAACTCACACACACAAAGTAGATCCGGCTTTCCAAGCACTCAACTGAAAAGGAGACAGGGAAATGAACACGCCGAATATGCGCGTAAGAAGGTTCGATTAACACTCAAGCAAGGAATGCTTTGGTGGACAAAACTCCCACCTATAAGTACTTCTAAGTCAACGACTTAGATCCCTAACTGGATTGCGGCGCCGGCCTACCACGCCTACTCCTCAAAAAGCGGCACGCATTCCCAAAAAGAAAACACTATACTGGCCTAGGACGGATACCAATCTGACCTCCTAACTCTGGCCGTCCTTTGACTGCCGGCCTCTAAGACGTCCTACCTCTTTCTTCGCGAACTAACTCCGTGCTTGGCCGCTTGATGGCGTCGGCTGCGATACGTCCCGCTTTCACTCTCTTGCCCGTCGGGTGATCACGTACTCGTCCTCGCCGGAGTTAGTCTCGTCCCCGCTCTTCAACTCTTCCTCTTCGGAATGCTCGAGGCCGATGTCGTGAAGCTTCTGCGCCCCGGGAGACTTCTCGTATTCCTCGGCCGTGAGCTTCCTCTTCGCGGTGCGCGTGTTCTTGGCCGGCGAGTCTGCTGGGGCGGGTGCATCCGACTCCGTCTTCACCTTCGCCTTGCCCTTCGTGTCGGTCGGATCGAGGGGCCGAATCCGTCCTCGTCAGATCCGGCCGCGGGGTCTTGGCCGGAGTAGAAGTGAAGGCCGGCATCACTACCTCCTTCATCTGCTCCCGGACGGCGTCGAGCAGCACCTTGACCTCGGCGTTGCTCTTCTCTACTTTCGTGGCGTACGTCTTCGCCGCCAAGAGGAATTTCTTGAATGTCTCCGCCTTGAAAACCTCCGACTCCGGATTCCGGCCTCGAAGGTTTCGCCCTCTGCAGCACCTCGGCCGTAACCTCGATTTCCACGAGCTTTACGACCGCTGCTCGTTTGCCGTGATTACGGCTGCCTTCCGACCAGGAGTTCCTCCTCCTTCTCCGACCGTCTCGCGAAGACGTCTATTCTCCCGATTAGCTTGGTCACTTGCTTCTCCGTGCAGCCGGAATCGCTCCTCGTCCGGTTTGGAGTCCCACTGCTTGACCTCCAACAACGTCTTCACTCCAAATTCTTGGCATAGCTTCGCCAGCCAGATCCTTGGTAGAGGAAGTGCGGCACCGCTTCCGTGAAGTGGTGCCATGCTCGCCTCATGGGATCCGGGTGATTGGCGGACGGACCGAGAGGTGGGGAGTCGGGGTCGTTCGGATTCATGGGGTTCTCCCAATCGGCCGTAACTTCCCCTTCATCCACCGGCCTCGAGGTTGTCCCCTCTCGATCCCGAGTTCCGCCTCGGTCGGATTCGTGGGAGGGGACAGGGGACGGAAGGATGATTACCTGCGACGCGTCCGCGGTGGGGTTGCCTCCGAGCCGCTCTCCAGTGCGTCGGGTGGAATGTCCCCTTCGTCGATCCGACCTCGTCCTCCTCCTCTTCCGAGTACACGGCCTTGCTATCCGTACTCTCCTCGACTCGAACACGCCGTTGTTTTGCGGCGACAGTAGCGATCTCATAGTTCGACTCCTCCTCATCCGTCAACCTCCTCCTCCTTCTTGTACGGTGGTAAAGAAAAGGAGTAATAGGGCTAGGACGGGTTTTACCTACGTTTTCCATAAGCCGGGCGACTAAGTCGCGGATGATCATCCCCATCCCGTCTCCCGTTCGCGCGCAGAGCCCAGGCGGTGTTGGCCACCGTACGGTGATCCGTGCGGCTTCTCTCCGTGAATAATCGGCGCCAAAAACTTGATGACGGCGCGCTCCCTCGGTTCCCGCAATCCTCGATCGAGTAGCCATTGTTCTTGTGTGGATCCCGTGGAACGCCTTCTTCGCCCACTTGTGTTTCCGGCCGCACAACCCTACTCCGTTGTTTACGGTCGGGCCGTAAACACTCTCCGATCTTTCGGCCGTCCGGAAGCGGCTTCCCTCTAACCGTCCCCTCGAATCGGTTTTGGCGCGCCGACCTTGATCTCGCGCACCATCTCCGCGTCGCGCAATCCCGGGCGTATCCAAAGAGGCCGGCTAACCCCATCCTCTCGAGGTCTTCCGTCAAGGACTTCTTCTCATTCTCCTCGATCGGAATACACGGCGACACGAGCTTGATGGAAATCTTGACTCCTCTTGCTCCTGAGCGGAAGCGGACGCCGTTCCTGCCATCGGAAAGAAGTGCGCAAGGAAATAGAGAGTCGCCGGGCTGAGGTCGGCCAGTGGGCCGGATCGCAGCTAAGGACGGAAAGCAGAAAGACGGAGGGCAGGAGCGCAAGACGACAAGGGGCGCAGAAACGAGGAGGCGGTGACGACAAGGGGCGGACGGGTGGCCTTTTATCGAGGGGGCCGGAGTTAAGTCCGACCATCATGACATGGTCCGCCGCCATAATTGTCCTCCCCGTACGGAGTCGCCTTCTAGATTTCTCGCCATTATTAAATTCTTTGCCACTCCGTCCTTCACCTACCATCATAACTCCTAATCCGTCCTCTGACAGCACGTCCTAGCCGTACGGGGACAGAGTACGGATTGGCAAATCCGTCCTACTTAACATAAACTAGAGTTTAACTAATTCCTTTATTTGTAAAAACGTAATTGCCTTATAGTATACGGCTTAGCAAATACATAGGTCGGATTCTAGACACTATACTTATTCTTAATGCGCATTAGAACATAATGGCCAAAAATCGAAAAAAACGGGGTCCGACAGACCCCTTACTCGAAACGCAAGAAATTCACTCACCACGTCAGCGTAATCATCCGCGGGACATAATTTTTGTAAAACACGCTTGCAAGCTATTGTAAGATCGGGATCGTCAGCTAACTCTTGGTCTTGTAGTAAATAAGGATTTAAAAGTGCAGCCGCGCCATGTAAATCCGTTGTCATGAGTCGTTTCCGATGGTAAAACTCCTCTTTTGCGGTGGCCACCTCAAGTGGTTCCAATGAGATGGGCGGTGCGTGCAAAGTATGGACATGTCTCTCAAGATCACGCATGATATGCCATGCCTTGCCCGTACTAGAAGCCTTGCCGTCGAATTCTCTCAGAGCGTACACCACGGGGGCAACCATATCCCGTAGTCTTTTGCATTGCTTCCAAAACTCATCGCTCAACACCACCTTCTTGACCTTACGTGAGAATATAAGTTTATCTCTAGCGATATACCGTCTTCTTCGAGGCATAGGTCATGAACATAGGGTCGACAACAACTTGCTCCCAATGATTCCTTGACCTCCAACAAGCGATCTATCATTATGAATTGACTAGCAAATCTTGTTTTCCTGGCATCGTGAGGGTCAATTTCGCCTCGTGTTTACGAAACACAGACTAGGGGCATTTGTCGCCTCTTGATAAACTTGACCATTTTCTTCGCCATGACCAAAGTATTCGCCATCCATCCATCCTTTTCCCAATCCTCCAACAACAAGTCCATTGCATGTGTCGCACACCCTTGCATGAAAATGTGCGGATATTTCTCAAGGACTATTCTTGAGGCATTGAGCATTCTGAAGCATTGTCTCATGCATACTTGAACAATGTTCTCTGGTCCAACTTGTTCTATGTACTTCAACATGAGAGTTGACATGTACACCGCTATTTTTTCTTGGCCAGTAGTATCGACAGCACCAAGAAAAAGCTCTCCGGCTTGAGTCACGAGCATCGCATTCACCAAAGGGCGACTAGTCACAGATGACCATCCATCCATAGTCAAAGTTCCTCCAAACTTCCGAAGGCTCTCAGAGAGTCTACTATCTAGTTTCTTTTGTAACTCCGTCTTTACTTCTCCTAACAACCTTGTCCGAATGTCATGGTAGGATGGTGGAGCATAGGATTTTCGAAATCCCGCAGTCTTCATCACGGCAGCTTTGAACGCATCATTGCGGGCTACTGAGAATGGTATATTTGCTTCGTAAAAAAATTTCGCCCAAAGTTTATCCAACTCTCGCCTATCCGCTTCTACAAAAGTAGCTTCAATTGAAGATTGCTTCGTTTGCTTCATAGATCCAAACATCGGGCGAGTATCCCTTATTCCCCTCATAAGCATGGAAGAAGCAGAGGTTGACCCTACCAAAAGATTTGTTGAATTCATGGGGGTGCCTAGCGAGGACCCTACACAAGAGTCACTCCTAGGGGTTTTGAGAATGTCATGTTTTGAAGCACCTGGAACGTCCGTGGATGGAGTGAGAGAACATTCACCGAGAAATAGTTCCAATTCTCCGTTATATGGAGGGAACTCCCCACCACATCTTAAAAATAACTGCCTAATTTCCCTAGGCAGCTTTGGGCAAAGGGCAGAACTCGAATCCCTATGTCCAGGAATCTTTTCGTACCCATAATGGCTCAAATTCCGACTCTTCTTCTTCGAAACAATTACATGACATAGTGAGCACAGTAGGAAGGACCCAGACGCTTTGCCTTCCTTCTCGATGTCTCTAAACCAAGGCTCATGTGGAGCAGGGCCCATTTTGATAAATAGGACGCCTCAAAGTCTTAAACAATGGTGGGACCGTGACGGGAAAAAAATGGCAAGAGTTCCTTACGGAAATCCTCACTTCCGAACTCAATACCTACCAAGCAATGTACACATAAAATGAATTATGTGGCTCAAAGCTCTTGGAAAGTGTTCAAAATTCGGAAGTGAAATGAGACTCAATGTCTCTTCTCTTATATACCATCCAACTCCGAGTATGACCGTTGCAATTTGAAGTTGAAATGCTCCTAAACCGTTGGATGCTCAAAAGGGCCATCTGGCCATTGGCGGTCGCCGGATGCGAGGGCCGGTCGCAGTGGCCGACGGCCGGTCGCCCTGGCCAGCCGACCGGTCGGTCGGGCCGACGGAGAGGTCGGGGACCGGTCGACGGGGTGGTTCGACCAATGAACGCACCCCGTTGGTCATTTACCCTTAGTAAAACGACCAGATTTTCTAAGTCACGGACGGTCCCCGGACCCCTGCCGGACGTCCGGACGTCCGGACGCTGTGACATCCCTGCTTTTGAAGGAAAATCAACCTCTGATTGTATGGCCATCTTGAAATTCAACTATTTATTCTAGTTTCATTTAAGAAGTAATACGCCATATTCGTTAAATTGGCCCCATCCCTTTTATATTTGGCCGCACACTATTGAAATAAGTAGAGTGAAAAGAAACAAAACAGTTTTAAGATGGGAAAATATATTAATAATTTATTTTCGTCCACTCAAGGCATGTTGATTTCAATGCAATTATCTACATGGCATTGTTTTCATTTGTGCTATATACATTATTTCAAGCTGCCAAAATAATAGGGATTGGCGAATTCATGGCGTCTAATAATAGTTGCTTAATTAGGACTTCAAACCAAAAATACCTTGATTAATGTTGCATTATTGAGATATGGCTTAGGATATTTTACCACATACCCTAGAGCCAAACCCGTAAATACTAAACCCTAAACAACAAACACGAAAATCTTAAACCCTAATTTGTACCCAAACCCACATTTAAGGTAACTAAGAAATTTTTTTTTCCGTGAACTCAAATTTGGTTCAGTCTACGTTCAAAGTTGAAATAAGTTTATGTGAATTATGATTTCAAAATGTAACTTCACATATTATTAGCAAATCTTGAAGTTCATTGCATCTCCGTTTGTAACGCAATCTTTAAATTCAACTTCTTGTTTGTAGTTTCATTTAAGAAGTAATGATAGTTGTTTGATTTGGGCTTCAAACCAAAAATATCTTCACGAAGGTTGCAATATTGAGATATTTTAGGATATTTTACCACATACCGTAGAACCAAACCCCTAAACGACTAAAAACAAAACCTTAAACCCTAATTCCTACCTTGGAAGACGCTAAAAAAGGCTCGAAAGTCAGATGAACAAGTCTAAGAAGTCGCTTAAGAAGTCTCGGTAGTAGCTTCGTATCTGGTGGTATATATAAGAGTCTTAACTTATATCTTGATGTTCTAACTGAGTCTTCTTTGTTCGCGTTGCTTGTGTTCCCTTCTTTTCTTAATCTTAGTTCATTTAAGTTTCAGTTCTTATTATCCTTTCATTTCATGTCCTTGACGTATTATTAGCGAATAATCTAATTTTGTTTTGAATTTGTTCTAAATAACAGAAGAAGGAATATATTTTTATGTATTCTAATTTCAATTCTTGAATACTAAATTAAAATATGCTATTTCTAAAATTTTAGTTCTTTTTAAATATGTTATAAAATAAAAAAATTGCAAATGTTTTTTTGTGAATTCTAAGTTCACTTCTTCAATACTAAATTAAAATATGCTAGTTCTAAACTTTTAGTTTCTAAAATTATGTTATAAATAAGAAATTTATGAATTTTTTTTTGTGAATTCTAAGTTCACTTCTTGAATACTTAATTAGAATATGCTAGTTCTAAACTTTGAGTTTTTTAAAAATATGTTATAAATAAAAAAATTGCTAATTTTTTTCTGTGAATTCTAATTTCACTTGTTTAATACTAAACTAAAATATGCTAGTTGTAAGCTTTTAGTTTTCTTAAAATATGTTATAAATAAAAAATTGCGAATAAATTATTGTGAATTCTAATTTCACTTCTTGAATACTAAATTAAAATATGCTAGTTCTAAACTTTAAGTTTTTTTTAAATATGTCATAAATAAAAAAATTGCAAATTTTTTTTTGTGAATTCTAATTTCACTTCTTCAATACCAAATTAAAATATGCTACTTCTAAACTTTTAGGTCTTTTTTAAATATGTTATAAATATAAAAATTGCGAATTTTTTTTTGTGAATTCTAATTTCACTTCTTGAATACTAAATTAAAATATGCTAGTTCTAAACTTTAAGTTTTTTTAAAATGTGTCATAAATAAAAAAATTGCAAATTTTTTTTTGTGAATTCTAATTTCACTTGTTCAATACTAAATTAAAATATGCTAGTTGTAAGCTTTTAGTTTTTTTTAAATATGTTATACATAAAAAAATTCGAATAAATTTTTGTGAATTCTAATTTCACTTCTTGAATACTAAATTTTACTTATACAACCTAGCAAAATGGTCCACCTTCCGGGTAACGTTCTACGGAGATTCTATGAAGTGTGAAAGCAAGATAAAGACCGGTTTGGCTACCGGTTTGACGCTACAACGACCAACCCAACCTGAGTACACCGGGTCAGCAGGCTCGGTGGTTTAGACCTCTTTGTTTCCTTGACCCAAAAACCCCAGGGTGACCTATTTGGTGCTGATCCGGTTTCTCCTTTCAGCTCAAATGGTACCCCATCCGGTTAGGACCTAGTAACCAGGGGTGATTTAGTTTAACCTCCGTAAATCCTCGGAGGGATCCTTCCTATTAGTTTGGAAAAGCGCGGAATTTCGCTCTCTACCGGATGTTCCAGGTGACCGGAGTTTCACCTTTGTACATTCTATTCTCCTCACTCCTCCTGGAGTTAGTCCCTTATTACAACTGCCACTTTCCGGGTTCCATCCCAAACAGTGGGTCACACAGCTGACAATCCGGTTCTCTCCTCTTACTTAATCCAAGAAGGGGGGTTTTTACTTGCCACTCGGAGTTCAGTGAGTGGCATCCCACCACTAGACTTGTGAAGTCCCCACTAACGGATCCGGGAAGGGTTTGTCAATAACCAAGGCTGCGTACACCTCCGGGGTGGAGCTCCCTCAACCGAATATCCCGTCCGGGAGGTTGACGGTTAGAGCGGCTTTACTCGCCACCGCGACGTCTCTGCCCACTCCGGGATGATGTAGCAATTCTCACTAATCGACTAAACACGCTCTCGAGACTAGTCGGGTTCTCTCACTCGGACTTCTCCCTGACCGTACTACCCCTTCAACACTCCTTCACCGAGTGCTAAAATGGCGACTACCGAATCAGCAAGGGACTCTCTGTGCCCACTCCAGCGTCCAGACCTTACTTACATGCACACAACCCCGGAATCCCCAGACTCACAACAAATACAACAAGGGTACGGGTTTATGGGACGCAAGTTCAACCTTTACTCACAATTGTGGAAATCACAGAGAAGACCCGAAGTGCTCCGCAGAGCCTTCGCTAAGTACAGGGGGGTTCCGGATTTCCCGGAACCCTATCAGATCCGGAATTCCCGGGCCTCCGAGATTCCCGGGTGAGTGGCCAAAAAGGCATCTACTATTTCTAACTATTTCTAACCTAACTAATTACTAATTAATATCTTCTTCCGGCGGCGTGGGGCGGCTCGAGGGGTCTGGCGGCGGGGTATTCCTCCTGGGAGTGCCTTTCCACTCGCGGGGAGGGGAATCTGCCTCTTTGATCGACCCGAGTGTCGATGTAAAACCTCGGGTTTTACTGTGTCCTCCGGCTCTTCCACCTGTCCCGGAGTGCCTTCAACTTCGATGGAGGGGGCACGGGTTGGACTTCCACTTCTTCTTGAGGGACCACGGGCTCCTCCTGCTGTTCCTGAGGGGCCACGAGTTCATCCTGCTGGTCCTGTTCGCCCGGATCTCCCACCTCGTTGACTTGGGCCTCCGGGTGAGGTACTACCTCCTCAACCTGCTCGGGGAGTCCTGCCCCTTCTCCCGTGATACCGTCCACCGGGTTCTCATCCGGTTGTTGAGAGGGGTTAACCTCTCCTTCCACCACCTCTTCCACCTCGGAGGGACCGGGTAGCCCTACTTCACTCGGGATGTCACCTCCCCGAGGGGGAGTTACATCTCGATCTTCCTCCCTGTCCTCCGGAACGCCACCATCAACTGGGATTCCCTGCTCTTCCGAAACGGGCAGGGACACCTCCTCGATCTCCATGGGCACCGGCCCCTCCGTGGGCACCTCTGGGGGTGCGAGCACCTCCTCTTCCGGAAGGGCTTCCTTCATCTCCACGTGGGGGAGGGCCCCCAGCAACCTTCCCGTGAGGCTTCGGAACTCCTTGAGGCACTGGTTGATACCGGTTGCGTGCCTCCTGAGCAACTCCGGGGATTGGGGAGATTCGGCCGATCCCAATCCGGGCATCATAGAAGGCCGCCTTCGTCAAGCGCCTCGATCCGGTTGCAACACCTTCGAGGATGGAGTGCAACACCGTCTGTCGATGTTCTGCGGCTTCCGGTGCGACCTCCTGCTCTGCTGCACAATCCTCCGGGGGCTCCACCTCCGGATGTGCCTCCGTGTCCGAGGGGTCCGATATGCACCGAACTCCCACGGATGCATTCTCCTTCGGCCGGGCCTTGACACAGACTCTACCTTCTCCTCCTTAGCCGGGTCTCTCTCGCCGCATCTCCTCGGCTAACTCCGGATACCTCTCCACGTTGGGGTCCGGAAGACCTGCTCGAGTCGCGCCCGGGAGGTGAACAAATCGTTCATTCTCCCGATCTACCTCCTCCATGGCTAACCGGATGGGGTGGAGGATACCCTCATTGGTATCCGGTAGTAGGGACGGGGAGCAGGGGTGGTGTTTCCCGTCCCGGTCACAACCCCCTGTGGGACGACTCAGGGGCTGCCAACGATCTTTGGGGTGGCGGGGCTGGGTCGCTCCTGCTCCGGTAACTCCGGCCGGGAGGTGTGGTCTCTCCGGAGTGTCTTCCTCCTCCGTGATAATCGGCCTTCTCTTCACCTTGGGCTGGCTCTCCGGGATCGGTTCTTCTACCGGAGTAGGGGCCGGGTCTCGCATTAGTACGGGGTCCGGACTTGGGGCTGCTCCTCCTCGATGGCCCTCGGTTGTACTACCGGACTCGCCGACCTCTTCCTCTTCTTGGCCTTGCGCTTGGGTTGGGCACTCTCCCTCCTCAGGGGTCTCTCTCCGGTGGAGGCACCTCCGCATTGGCCCCATGCAGCCCACCTCCTCCTCGTCGGGCCTCCTGTTCTACCGGGAGGGAGTCGGACGGGAGAACGTCTCCTCCCAAAACCCGTCGTGTCCTTCCTCCTCACCCCTCGGGATGGTCTTGCCTGTCGAGGTGGGGCTTCCTCTTCTTCCTCTTCCTCGTCGTCTTCGTCCTGGTCGTCCTCCTCTGCGGACTGGTCTCCACCCGCCTCGGCTATCTCCTCGGCCCTCCTCTGTTGGACTCTTGTCCTCCGGATGAGGGGGACGACCTCTTCTTCTTCTTCCTCTTCCTTCTCTGCATTCGGCATGAACAGGGAGGGCATCGTCTGGTGAGCTCGGGTAGGATTCACCCGGTTGCTTCCTCCTTCTTGCGCGGCCACCCGGGGTGCTGTGCTGGGTCCGGCTTGGCTGGGTCCCACCGCCCTGGTCTGTCGAGTGGCTGGTTCCGGTGACCCCTCCAGGTCAGTGGCCTGGACTTCCTCCATCTCGTCCCCGGATTCAGAAGAGGTCGGCCCCTGCGGATCCCCGGATGGGAGATCGTGCTTCGTGCCGATGAAGATCTCCCGGTCGGTGAGGATGCCGTGCCGTTGATAGAGGTGGAAGAGGTAGGGGGCCAGGGGGCACCCCTTCTGATTTCCGATCTTCCCCACCTCCCGCTGCACCACCTCGTTGATGATGTGATGCCATCCGACCTGCATCTGCCCATCGTAAATTGCCAGGATGGCCTTCATCAGCTTCACGGTGCAGGTGGTCGGCTTATCCGGGCTGAGTATGGGAAGGAGAAACCGGAGGAGGCGCATCACCCGGGGGTCCTTGCAGTCTTCCGGTTTGAACCCGACCTTCTCTGTCGGCCCCCTGCGGAACCGGTTCCTCAACCCGTCGTCGCCCTTCTTCTTGATGTAGCCAATCGGGGAGTCCGGGAATTTGTAGGTCGCCCTCCAATGGCGAGGTCCCCAGTTATCCGTCTTCCCCCTCAGGGTATCAACCGGATACCAATACGGATATCCAGTAAGCTCAAAAATCCCCTAAGGTTAGCCGGAGGGATCCTAACACACAATTACTATCTACGAACCGGTTTAAGCCGACCGATTTTTATTTCTACTTGCTAAAATTACCATTTTACTCCTAATTAATTGCTAAAAACAAAAATATTGGAGAACAGGGTTCGACAGCTGGTGTGGAGCTGGACCTCCAGCTTGTACTCCTCCATGGACTTACGAGCCGTGGCCTGGTGTTACCCGCCTCGGTGCCGCGGGTATCATTACCGAAGACCAACACCCCGGGGAAGACCAGGAATTAAACAGCCACGGGGCTCGAGGCCGAGGCAGTGACCAGAGGACCACGAGGATCGAGAGCAGGGGCGCAGGGAGTTAAGGCGAAGAACAACAAGAATTAGGTTTTATTATAAATAGAGGAGGATTTACACAATAGCTTGATTCTCTCAGTAGTGCACGAATGTCGTGATAGCCACAACGCATGCTTGCGATTTACTGTACCCTTGGGCGTTCACAATTCAATGCAAACAGGACTCACCATTTCCCCCACTTCTAACATTGCGCTTATTCCTCTCCCCTCCTTCCCTATTTCTAAACCCCCGCATTCTACATCTTGCAATCGCCGTGGCACCGTGGAAATCCGGGTTGGGACCGTTGTCTCGATCACGCTACGTGGTTGAAGAGACCACTCCTCGTGGAGTTTTCCCGTCGACGGACCTACACTGCAGAGGACACACACACACGCGCCGCGCCGCGGAGTCGCACGCAGAGAGAGAACCCCGCAAGGCACAATAACCCCAGGGACTCGGTAGACAGAGTACTACCCCGAGCTCACTGGATTGACTTACCCGGCCTAATCACTGAGTGATTACGGCCTCTAGTCAACGACCTACCCGGACCCGAGGCTAACTGTGATTGAAACCCCGAGCCCCCGGTTCTTACCCATCTCACGACCCATACAGCCCGTTCCTCACACCTCGGGCACCTCCATCAAGACCCCGGCTAACATTTTGGCGACCATCTTTGGGGATGGAGTCTTTAAAGGTAAAAAAAAAAAAAAAAAAAAAAAAAGAGAGAAAAGAAGAAGAGATCTCCGCCACGAGCCTGAAGGGAGGAAAAGATGCCCCCAAGAAGAAATGCCGCGGAAAGAGCCGTGGAAAATGTGGTTGCGGATATGGAAGAAATCGTGCAACAAGAAGACGAGACCAGAGAGTCAAGTACAATGGATGAAGCAACGGATGACGGATCTAGTTGCTCAAAACAAGGCTACGAATGCCAAACTGAAATTACTCACCTTAAGTACCGGGACATCCAAGGCAATGTAGCTCCCGAGGTCATTGCTTCCACGCCAGTGTGGAAGAACCACCAAAGCGAAGAAGGTCTCGCAACCATACCTGGAGAGAACAATGCCGCGGCGGTGTAAAGCACGTCGGGAATGCCCTCGCCGGCACCAGATGGCGTTATCCGCGCAGGGATACCTCCTGTGTCACACCACCCCGGAAGCCTTGACACCCAGGCCAAGTTACCCAAGATTCCTTACCCCGTGTTTGACGAGTCTGGGGACCCGGATTGGCACATCCGGAGGTTTAAAGTGATAGCCTGTCTGAACGGCATTTTCCATGCCACGGATTTACAAAACATTTTTGGTACCACGCTCCAAGGGAATCATATTAATCGGTACATTGACTTGAATCCGAACACAACAATGCCAGGTTGGGAAGATATGGAGCGTAGTTTTTTGCATAAGTTCAGAAAACTCAAAACAAGTTCGGAAGTCCTCCGAGCGTTGGGATCGATTACACAATCCACGAACGAGCCGGTGGATAAGTTTTATGATAGATTTAAACAGTTGGCCGACAAACTTAGCCAACGGCCCGAGGAGGAATACATGTGTGAATGGTTCAAAAAGGTTTACTTCCATGGATCCAAAGGGTATTGTTATCCGTGGAGTCAAAACACTACCAGACATCCTCTCCGCGGCAAATGACATCAGCCGGGAACTTATGGCGCTTAAACAAATGCAGACACCCATACTACCCTTACCCTCGGCACGGCAAGATGCTCGGATGGCACCACCGTTATGTGAGACGTGCGGGAAGACACACCATGGGAGATGTTGGTACTCTGCCAATGCCACCCCGCCCCGAGGATCACAAAGCGACCTAGGAACACCACGGCCTCGGTATACCCCGAGGAGGTTAACGTGGATGCATTCCAACCGGGACGTTCGACGCGTCTTTGGGAATGCGGAGGTTTGGACCATCGGCGAAGTCGGTGTCCCGTATTCAAGCGTGGACCCAAGGTCGAAACACCGCTCCCGGGGGCATCCAAACACTAACCCCACGGCCCATAGGAGAGGAGGAGTAACATTGACCGAGGTCCACGGGCGAAAACAAATGTGTCCATGATTTTAGCCGCCGTGGTGACTACCCGGTCAAAAGCAATTCCCGCCAACCACGCGTGATAGAGCACCGGAAGCCATTTCCGGAACATCATCAACGACTACATAACATGAGGACGAATCTCCGTAGGACCTGAAACCGCGCCTGGATCAAAGGTGTGCCACGGACCGCACCTGCAAAGAAATTCTAGACACGACCAACGTCACCATCACCCTGGCAAAGCTTGTACAAATCAGCCCGGAGTTACAACAATACTTGCAAAGGGCTGTGATAACGGAAACCAAACCCGACCCCACGTTCGTGGAAGTCAACGCCGCCACGATAGACCCCGACGCGGCAGTAATCCACGTACAATTAGGGGGACAGACACTGACCAACGTCCTCGTTGATGGGGGGTCCGGCGTGAATGTAATGAGCAACCACGTTCGACGGGCATTAGGACTACCACAACCCCGGAGTGCCCGGTTTATTTTACGCATGGCTAACGACGCCCCCGTCACACCCCTGGGAATTCTCACCATGGTGGGGATTACGATACACGGGGTATCAATACCAGCAACGTTCGTAATAATCGAGATGCCTCAAAACAGCGGTTTTCCGGTAATCTTAGGAAGACCTTGGTTACGAGACATGCAGGCAATACATGACTGGACCAAAAATCAGATCCACATTCAACGCCACGGGAGAACCGTGGTTATACCCGTGGATAGTTGCATAACTCGTGCTAAGATCAGTCAGATCCGGACCTCCACAGGGACTGATTGGCCAAAAGAATTTACAAACGAACAGGAAGCCCTAGTACTCCACGTTCACCCCAGCTTAATACCCGTGGCCGAAATTCATTTAGCTAGCTTAGTACAGGAAGAGAAACTAGATATTCCCGAACATTTCACTCAAGAGATAGCCGGGGACGTGGTGGTAAATGTTGTCCCTGCAAAAGAAGCATTGTATCATGAGACCATCACGGGATGGACGCACGGGGCCAAGGAACGGGTGCAGCTAGTAAACCTCGGAACAACAGAGGAGCCCAAATACATCAAAATCAACACAGATGCGCCCCCAGCCATCAAGCAGGCGGCCATCGCCCTGTTCCACGAGTACAAAGACATATTCGCCTGGAACCACGAGGACCTGAAGGGTATTCCCAATGCCCTGGCTGAACATACCATCGACCTCGTCCCCGGAGCAACCCCAGTACAGCAAAGGCGATACAGAATGAACCCAAACTACGCCGCTCGGGTCAAAGCGGAATTGGACAAACTTCTCCACGCCAAGTTCATTTCCCCCGTGGATGCAGCACCTTGGCTCTCTCCCATGGTTATTATTCCCAAGAAAAACGGCACGTTGCGTATCTGCGTGGATTTCCGAAAACTCAACGCAGCAACAAAAAAGGATCACTACCCATTACCATACATGGAGGAGATCATCGATGAGGTTGCCGGACATGAGATGTACTCGTTCCTCGGTTGCTTCTCGGGATATTACCAAGTAGCCATGGTTGAGCAGGATAAAGGAAAGACAGCTTTTTCCACGGAATGGGGGCCGTACCAATTTGAACGAATGCCATTTGGGGCCAAAAACGCATCCATGACATTCCAACACGTCATGGAATTAATTTTCAGACCGTACCTCAAACAATTTTTCAGAATCTACCTGGACGATGGAACCGTCTACGGCAAAATGAAGGACCACGTCTCACACCTCAGGCAAATTTTCCACGCCTGCAGAACCAACGGGGTGAGTCTCAACGCTGACAAGTGCATGTTCCTGCATTTCGCCGGGGTCATCTTGGGTTACATCGTTTGCAAGCACGGCAAACTCCCTGACCCCGAGAAAATCAAGGATATCCTGGACATGACACCACCACTAAATCAAAAGGGTGTACAACGGCTCCTGGGCTTAGCACAGTTCAACCGAATCTACATCGAAAAATTGGCACACATCACCGCACCAATCACCGCACTGAACCATGCCAAGTATACGTACCCCCGGGACTGGACGCCGGAGGCCCAAGCAGCCCTGGAGAAGATAAAAAATGCCTATTCAAACGCACCCATTCTCATTGCTCCAGACTGGTCTAAACCGTTCCACGTCCACACCGATGCATCTAACATTGCCGTGGGGGTGATGTTAGCACAGAAAATAAATGGCAAGCACGATCAACCCGTGGCATACGCTAGCCGACTACTCAACCAAGCCGAGCGAAATTACTCCACCACGGAACGTGAGGCCCTGCAATGATTTACTGTTGTTAAAAATTTAGACATTACCTCCTCGGGAAGAAATTTAGTTTCATGGTCGACCACCACAGCTTGTCCTACCTCGTAAATCAAACCTTGGTCACGGGGAGGGTAGCCCGGTGGATCATGATACTACTCGAATACGACTTCGAAGTGGTCTACGTCCCTGGGAAGAGGCACATCATGACCAGGGATACCAACACTGCCGCGGAAGGAATCGATGATTCTTTCAATGAGGCATATGTGCAGGCTACCCAAATAGCCACGGACACCGAGGAACACAAGGCAGATTGGAGGGCCGATATCATACGATACCTCACCACGGGCCACACCCCCGTAGGCATAACCGGGACCCGCAAGATTAGCTTCGTACAAACAACACTGCCCTACACCGTGGTCCAAGCAAAGCTGTACAAACGAGGACCGGATCAGGAAATCCGGTTGTGCGTACCCGCTCACCAGCAGCAGCAGATCATAGCGCACCTCCACGATGGACCCGCGGGAGGTCACCAAGGCCCCGACACCACGGTAAAAAGATCCTCTCCGCAAAAACCGTGGCCGACATTGCACAAGGACGTCATTACCTATGTCAAGAACTGCCACGCCTGCCAAATATCCACGACAAACTTTCAGCACCAAGGTCGAGTACCCATGAAGGCCATACCACCATTGGGACCATTCCAAAGGTGGGGATTAGACTTCGTAGGTCCGATAAAACCAGCCACACGCCAAGGGTACAAGTATATCCTCGTGGCCACGGACTATACCACGAAATGGGTCGAGGCCAAACCATTGCGCACTAACACCGCAGTTGTCACGGCCTCGTTTATCTACAAAAATATAATCACGAGGTTTGGATGCCCCCTGGAAATAGTATCAGATCAGGGTACCCATTTTGTGAATACCGTCATCCAAGACCTCCTCGACAACCATGTTATCAAGCATCGAACCAAAGATCGCCTATTACCCCAGGAAATGGACAAGCCGAATCAACGAATAAAACATTGATCAATATCTTTGAAGAGATTCATCCATGCTAACCAAACAGATTGGAATGATTGCCTACCACCGCGCTCTGGGCGTCGTGCGGGTAGCCATCAAAACCGCCACAAACGCTAGCCCGTTTGAAATGGTTTATGGCACCCAACCTTTATTACCCACGGAATACATTGTGCCGACATTCCAGACATTACAGCCAGGGGATTACACCCCTCACAGGGTGCTCGCAGCCCGCATCGGAGATCTTCACCACCTTGAGGAACTTCGAGCATTGGCAACATCGCACATCCTACACAAGCAAACCTTGGCCACCCGTCACTTCCAAGGCACACAGCCCCCACGATTGTTTCAGAAAGGTGACCAAGTCCTCTGGTGCCCACGCGATCCTAAACTCAAAAAATCTAAATTTAAGTCCATATGGCACGGCCCCTATACAGTACAATTAGCCCTGCCCAACAATACCGTCCTCCTTATCAACAACACAAACTATGACCCCCACGCCACGATAGTCAACGCTGCAAAACTAAAACAATACCATACTATAACACCACAACTCACGACAGCTCTTAGTTTACAAGATATACACACCACATTGGCAGCCGAGGCACGTGACGGGGATGAACACACCGGGGATCCAGCAACCGCAAGAACGTCTTCCACAGACGCCATGGACACACAATCCGAGGGAACGAATTACCGTGGCATCAGGGGATACCAGGCAGGAACCCGGGGGGACGAACACGAGCAAATAAACACAGACACCAAAAAACAAGAGCACAGGGAAGCCTCGGCGAGAAACCACGTGGACAATCCATGGGCCCTAGCCGCACAAGGAGCCTCCCCGCCTCGGCCATGATAATGCCCATACCATGCGCATACATCAGCCCACATCCATGTTACCCATGGCAAAAACCAGGGGTCATCTCGGGAGTGGCCAATCAATGCCATAATTACCCCCTGGATCCGCCCGAGGCATCATCACCAAATTCGACCCCGAGGCATCATCATCAGTATCTTTTAAAAGGAGCCGCCGCCACGGCCAACTCCATCATTTCCACTCCTCTCTCCCGGCGATCGGTGAGAGCTTACATACCGAGGGGATTCCCGGGGCTCGACCTCATTCTCTCACCCCCTTCGTCACAGCTCAAGTTTTGTTGCTTCTCGCGATCTCACACACCTCGCCCCTTTGCACCTCCGTTTTTTCCAGGTGTCCAAACATCATTGCAGTCGCAGCACTACTATGGCGCGCGTGCTCCCGGGATCGCAAACCCTTGTACATCCCAGTGCAGATTGCGGAGTGGAAGAAGTACCCGGACATGGAGTGGCTCACACAGGCGGGGTTGTTGCGCTACGCCAATCACCTCCGCGAGAACATTGACCTCAGTCGCTGCCGCGCGTTTATTACCTCGATGCGGGAAAGGCAGTTGGAGGATCCCAGCAACAGGGACGTGGCCGGGGTCGTGGAAGGGGTCCTCGTACAATACTCCCCGAGGTACCTCTACCAATTTTTTGGATGGGACGGCACAGGGGTGACAAGCTGGTCGCAGCACAGCAGCAGTCTGCCGCAACCGGACACCACGGTTTACACCCACAGGTACCCGGCGCAGGGGGATGGCAAGTTCGATGTCTATGAGATTACACGCAACAACCCCAACATGCCCGACCCCTGGTTTGGCAGGATCCGGGGTATACTCAGCCAAATATTCTTTAGAAACGATTGCAACGCAGTACACCCGAACCAAATCGCACTGTGTGTCATGGCGGGCCGGGGAGAGAAAATCAACTGGGGCAAGCTCGTGGATGGCAACGCGGTGAGCCAGATCCAGGGGCACGTACACAGCGATGCATACGAAAGCCCCATAGCCCCGTTTCTCACGCAATTCATCGGCCACTTTTTAGACTATCACAGGGCTAATCACCATCCGTGGACCATGGGCACCTTCTTGGAGGTACAGCGGGAGCTAGCGGAGGCCACAAAACCAAGCACCACGCCACCCCACAGAGGCAAGAGACCACGCACCGAGGAGGCCGAGGTCACTGAAGGGGGTCCCATGGAGGTGGCCAGCACCTCCACAGCCACACAGTTCGGTCCTCGCACCAAGGCATTCGAAGCACAGAAGCGAACCATGGAGACCTGCATGGAAGACATTCTCAGTTTTCTCTACGTCACAGAACAACAGCAGCAGACCGCCACGGCTAAATACAGGGAATGGGAGACTCGACACAAGCGACACACCGCCCAGCTTGTGCAGACCACCCAGGCCGCGGCACACAAAACCTTGGAGGCGTATAAACTGGAGGTTCAGCTTCGCACGGAGCAGCTGCAGGGGCAGGTAACAACCCTGCAAAATCAGCTCAACACGAGGGATTTGGAGTTACAGGCCGCCACAGAAAGATCCAAGTCCTTCGAAGACCAGAGTGCTAGGGACCGCGAAAGGATTGAGCGGCTTGACCGTCAAACCACCGAACTCGTGGCACAGTGTAAAGCACTCACCGAGGAACTGGCTCTCAAGTCCACGGCCCCGCCACCCAGCACCTTGGACGTGGACGTGATACAACGACAGCGCCAGGAGGTGGACAATGCCCGCGAAAATTTTGAGGCAAACAAAATGGCATGGACGAACCATGCGGGCCGGGTGATAGCCACAGCAGCCTACCAGCTGCTGCGAGCCACACCCCCCACGCTCGAAGAACCCCCGGCCTCGTTTCTCGATCGGTCACGAGCGATGCACTCATCACCCTGGGACTGGAGAGCCCCGACAACAACCGGGCAGCCGGGGGAGCCCTTCCTCGGGGAGGATGAGGAGGAGACACACATGCGGGACGAGCCGGAGTTGACACAATTCTGAAAACACACCCCACGGAGGACTACGACGCGCAGGAGGAGGAGGATACCCGCGCACAAACCGAGGACAGGGGATGGACGCCGACTCCGGGGAAGGAATGTACCAATTTTCAACCCAAATAGGAGAGGAGAGAGTAGACATACCCGAGGGGTTTACAGACCACGAGCACACACCACACCAATCACCACGACCGCATGCCACGGTGAGCTCCCGATGATCACCTCCCGTTCTGTCCCCCCGACACAATACGAGTCCCCGGTCGACAAAATGAGGATGGCACTTACCCCTGCCAAAAAGGGCCGAGTCCCCCATGACACCCTCAAATCCTCTGCCGGTGTTTTCCCGCGTGCGTACGGCCTTCTCTCTCCTCCCTTGGCTCGACACAGTCAAGTCATCCTCCTACAGGAGGAGCACGAGGGATGGAATATCAAGGATGCGGACGAGGATGGAGACGAGGCCACGGAATCGATGCACTTCGTATTGAAGTACTTCCACGAACACCCCGATCTAGCGGCACATTACACAGACCCCGAGGCACAAAGGCGACAATGTCCGGCCTGTAACCGGACGTTAGGAGGCACGGTATTTGATGTGTACACCCACGCACTCAACTTCCGTGGCAACCACGTTCTGATGCATCGGGCCGTGGCCGAGGCACTTCGGCGAATTTACAATGGGGACGAACCCCCTCGCGCGGCCGCCAGCCTTCCTCGAGAGCAAGCGACCGAACCGAGGCCCGCCCCGCGTCGTTGACACACAAAGAATTCGGGGACGAATTGCACTCAAAAAGAGGGCAAAATGTTACCCGCCTCGGTGCCGCGGGTATCATTACGAAGACCAACACCCCGGAAAGACCGGGAATTAAATGACCCACGGGGCTCGAGGCCGAGGCAATGACCGAGGACCACGAGGATCGAGAGCGGGGCGCAGGAGTTAAGGCCAAGAACAAAAAGAAGAATTAGGTTTTATTATAAATAGAGGAGGATTTACACAATAGCTTGATTCTCAGAGTGCACGAATGTCGTGATAGCCACAACGCATGCTTGCGATTTACATACCCTTGGGCGTTCACAATTCAATGCAAACAGACTCACCCATTTCCCCACTTCTAACATTGCGCTTATTCCTCTCCCCCTCCTTCCCTATTTCTAAACCCCTGCATTCTACATCTTGCAATCGCCGTGGCACCGTGGAAATCCGGGTTGGGACCGTTGTCTCAGTGCACGCTACGTGGTTGAAGAGACCACTCCTCGTGGAGTTTTCCCCGTCGACGGACCTACACTGCAGAGGACACACACACACACGCCGCGGCCGTGGAGTCGCACGCAGAAGAGAACCCCGCAAGGCACAATAACCCTGGGACTCGGGCCGACAGAGTACTACCCCGAGCTCACCGGATTGACTTACCCGGCCTAATCACTGAGTGATTACGGCCTCTAGTCAACGACCTACCCGGACCCGAGGCTAACTGTGATTGAAACCCCGAGCCCCCGGTTCTTACCCATCTGCTGACCCATACAGCCCCGTTGTCATAAAGATTGTTGTGCATCCGGGTAAGCGCGGGGCTTCTTGGTACGGTAGTTAGTGTGACTTATGGAGGTGAATCTTCTATCAACCTATTCACTTCAACCTATTCAACACTTTTACAACCTCCCGGCCACTTCAAGCCTTCATTTCTCCTTGCTCCAAATAGCTCATTGCATGAAACCACCTCTCACAAGTAGAATATCTTGCCTTCTAACACCTCCTAAAATCTCTCCTCATGAAACCTCTCCAAGCAAAAGATACGGCACAAAACGTAAGATGAAAAGTTTGCTCTCTTTATAGCTCATGAGAGAAGATACAAGCTAGATGCTTTGTGCATCTCCTCACCCCTCCAACCAAACTCAACACCTTCTAAACCTCTATTATTGAAGAATACTTAGAGACACTCAAAATCCCACTCCAACTCACACATACCCACTAATCACTTGTTGTTCATGCCCAACTCCAAACTCCTAGCCAATTTATACTAATCTACACCCAAGCTCTAACCAATAAGAAACCACCACATATTAGGTTACACAAAGAGGATTTTTGCAAGATTGGTCCAATGAGAAGCCTCCACATCGCCAACTTGATGTTTTACCTTAATCGGTCCAATGGTAAGCCTCCACATGGTTGACTTTAAGCCTTCCTTGGTTGGTCCAATGGTAAGCCTCCACATGGTTGACTTTAAGCCTTCCTTGGTTGGTCCAATGGTAAGCCTCCACATGGTTGACTTTAAGCCTTCCTTGGTTGGTCCAATGGTAAGCCTCCACATGGTTGACTTTAAGCCTTCCTTGGTCGGTCCAATAGCAAGCCGCCTCCTTCGCACCACCTTATCCAACTAAATATCTAACTAAATATCTACTCTATCTAACAACCAAACGTCGGTTCTCAACCTTAATATCAACATAAACAAAGGCTAATCATGATCTCAACATAAACTAAACCCTAGCCACAACATAAAATCAATCCCACATTAACCACATATAAATTAGTACTAAACACCACTAAATAAATAATCACAACTACTAAACGGCCCACATCACGACATCCACCCCTTCTAAACTTGCACATCTCTTAGAATGTGCAAATTTGGTTGAATAACGATGTGGGCCTACATCAATGTTCAATGTAGTCAACTTGGTTTTCATCTTCATCAAGCTCCATCTCGACGTCTTCATCTACATCTTTAAATTTATCACCACGCCTTTTAAACAACTTGATTCGTTTTCCCGCAATCGGTAGCTTTAAGGTTGTACCGTCGAGCTCTCGCAAAGAATAGGTAGCATTGTCGTGAACCAATTTGACAACATACGGCCCAAACCATCTCTTGGAGAATTTCTTCGTCGTACTATGTTGGTTGTCCAAACTACTATCGTAAACCAACACCCAATCATCCTCTTCAATAGCTTTAGGCCGCAACCGATGCTTTCGGTCAAACCTCTCTTTGTTCTTCAATCTTGCTTCCTTCAACCGCTTGATAGCTTCCTCAATGTCCTCAGTCCTCCTTTCAAGTTGTCGAATCCTTAATGCCAACAAGTCCTCCCTTGTAAGACCATCCTCCCATGGCAAAATACTCCAAGTTGGAACCACCTCTTCAATTGGCATAATTGGTTTTTGTCCAAACATCAACTCCGCCGCATATATATCCTCAGAACGGTGCTATGAGTGGTTCGATCCGCCCACAATGCAAATGGTAGTAATCGAGGCCACTCAAGCATCTTACCATCACATGCTTTAACCAATGCTTTTACAATTGGCGAATGCCCCCGCTCACTTTTACCATTAGCCTCCGGATTATATGCCGTTGTCAATGCAAGTTTAATACCCAACTTGCCAAAGAACTCTCGTGCTTCCTTCGCGTCCAATTCACCTCTATCCGCCGTAATCTTCCCTACACAAACCGTAACGGCAAATTACATCCTCCAAAAGAAATCGACATACTCCTTCGGTTGTCTTCGTTCGAAGCGCCCTTCCTTCCACTTGGTTAGACAAATCCTCCCGAGCAAGCACCAAATATTTCTTTTGTCCTATTCCCATAGGCATAGCAACCAAGTCCACAACCCACTTGTAATGCATCGTTAGTGGATAGGTTGGATGTAACTCATCTCTATGACGAATACTTGAATAGACTTGGCAAGTCTCGCAAGATCCTACAAAGTCCGCCACATCTTTATAAATGCCCTTCCACCAATATCTCTCCTTCACTTTGGCAAATGTTGCCCAAACTCCACGATGACCGGCCCACCAACCTTCATGAAACTCCTTGATGATTCGTTCTTGAGTTTCAATTCCACATACAATTCTTTGTGGAACTCCACCCCTTAGCTTCGGATGCTTCCACAAAAATCCATTTCGAAGAAAGTAACCATAAGCCTTTCTTCGAATCCTCTTGAATTCTTGATCACTCCAAGTCTCTTGCTTCTTCAAGGAACTCAAGTATCTCCCAATATTTAGCCATTCTCCTTCATACAAGTCTTCCACAAACGCCTCAAGTGGTGTAGCCAAGCACAATCCTTCTTTCTTCACTAACGCCATGGTATAAAAATTGGTTCCAACATCTTCATCTTCGTCCACCATGTGCTCTTCATCCTCGTACCTTGCCCGCGACAACATATCCGCCACCGCATTGTCCTTCCCCGCAATGTGCTTGAACTCTGGATTCATTGACTTGATGTAGGCTATCCACCTTAACATAGCAATATCCGGTGTAGAACAACTTGAAATCATCCCAAGTAGTGGCAGACAATCCGTTTCGACAACCACCGATGCACCAATCAAATACTCCTTCTCATGCTTCATAGCCGTAACAATTCCCCAAAGCTCCCTCTTCACTTGTGCATAGGCCCGTTGGCGAGAGTTCAAAACCTTTGCACCAAATCGTACTACAAATCTATTTCCTTTACCATCATCTTGGCCAATTGCCCATCCAATCCCTATTGGGCTTGCATCCACCGTAATCACCACCGGTCTTCCCGAGTCGTAGTCAACCTTCTTCAATGTTGGTGGAGATGAAAGAAGCTTCTTCAATTTCTTCATGGACTTGCTTTGCTCCACCCTCCATTGAAACCTTTGTCCCTTCCTCAACAAAAGATATAATGGATCCGCCACATGTGCAAAATGTGGTATCCAAATATGATAAAACATGCATGCTCCCAAAAATCTTCGTACCTCCGTCGTATTTGCGCACTCCTTCATCTTTTGAATGGCATCCACCTTCTCCATGGATGGCTTTCGACCATATGCTCCACACATATGCCCTACCACCGTAATCTCTTCAACTCCAAACATTGATTTCACCCCCGATAAAGTTAGATGAACCTCCTCTAATCTTGTCAAGATCTTGTCACAATCGGCAATGTGATCCGCAACAAACTTCCGGCACCCCTTCAAATCCAACGTCTCATCTTTGTCCTCTTCCGCACATCCTTTGATAGGCACGTCATCAAGAAATGGCATAGTCTTTTCCGGAATAAAATCCCTCAAGACCTTGTTCATTCCATTCATCATGTGTGCCACGGAATTAGTAGCTCCTTGCGGTAATGTGCACATCCTCACCAAACCTAATGGCGTCCGCATCGTAGTCAAATCTCTACTCTCCACCGCCAACTGGAATTGGTCGTATCCCGAATAAAGATCTCCCATCGAATAAATTGATCTTCCTGCAAATGCCTCCGCATACTCATCAACAATTGGACTTGATCCCATGTTCCGAATAGTTACCTTGTTCACCGGTTGCATGTCTTGAATAAACCTCAATGCTCCATTTTTCTTTGGCACCGTAAACCACCAATTAGAATATGGTGCAATAGACGGCTCCAAAATTCCCATCTTGATCTTCTCGTTCAACAACTCCACAAGCTTTGGCAAATGAGCTTTAGGCACGGGAATCGGTCGTAAATTCCATGGTGTATGCGAAATGGTAAAGATTACCATTGGCGCTACTACACTTGGATCAACACACCCAATTTCGTACGGCTCAAATGCAAATGCCTTCCCATGCCGTAAGAGCATCTTTCGAAAAGACTCCTCCTCCATCTTGGTCAAAAAGTCTTCATTGCCAACCTTCAATCCATCCAACGCCGCCTTGTTCACGAATTCGTGGCCTATCTTCCTTGGATCTCTCAAATTTGGTTGCATAGATGCCTTATCAACCTTCTCCTCACAATCTAATGGTAGTGGCAAAGCCACCGGTCTAACCTTCTTCGCCACGGTTTTGTACTTGGTCTCCACCCGTACCTCATAACTATCCGTGAATTTCTTCACCTCGTCATAAAACTCCTTGGAGTAAACTCTCACAACCTTATCATCTTTTCCAACACCCGAATACAACAACAATTGTAATTCACTCATGGTATCACCCAAACATACTTCTTCAAAGACTCCCGAGATATACTCACTTCCGTCAAGCACTCCATCCTCTTTCAACTTGTGCTCTACACTTTGGACACGACGCCTCTCTACTCGCTCTAAGTTTTTGATGTTTTTAAATAAAATAGAACCATCCCTAGACAAACCAACAACCCCCGTAGAAATGGCTTCTTGTGGTCTCCTTCCATGCGGGAAGCTATCAATCTTTTTACCATCCCAATCCCGCCTTAGAATGGCATGTGGTGAAAATCCCTTCGGTCTTCAAAGTCTCGAAACTCCTTGTGCACCTTTGGTAATGGACGCTCCCTTAAACCAATCCGATTTCTCTCGTGGTTGGCACAAACCGTCAAGAATTGAATAGCCTTCTTCCCATCACGGCTTCTAATCCTTGCGTACGCCGATCCGTTGTCCATCACCTTCGTTTCCATCCGTGTAGCGGTGATGTATGGTTGTCCAAGAATGATGGGATATGTCGACCTCTCTTGAACAAAGAAATGTTGTTCATCTCCAACATCTCCAATTGTGACCTTCACATTTGGACATGCTCCATACAAATCACCCCTTGAATTGTTCGCCGCACGTATCAACCATCCATGGTCCAAATCTATGGGCCAATTTCCTTTTCGTGCAACTCCTTTGACATCAAATTGATCTCCGACCCATGATCAATTAATGCCACAATCGGCTCTTCAAGAGCTCCCAACTTCACCAAAGTCTCCGTAGTTGCCCTCGCCCAATGATTGTTAGCATAATGACTTGGTGTTCGGTCTTCGCTCTCCTCCAATGCATTTGCAAGTTGAGAAACATGTCCTATAGGTTGGTCATCATCATCTTTTGCCACTCTCGCCACACGAACATTAGATGGAATAGACTCACCCGTAGTTTGCCTCTTCCTTTTGATGATATCAATGATGACTTCATGAAACTCTCGCTTCGCAATGCCTAGAACTTCCCCCCAAGGTAAACTCCACCTTTCCGCTCAAAATACGATCCTCCAAAACTTTTCTCAAATCCGTGGCCGCTTCAATGTCGGATTGCAATTTGTAAGACGGCGCCTTCCCCTTGTCTTTTGAAGAAGGAATTGCATCATGCATGGACTCCTCACGAATTGGCACCGTTTGTCGCGTCTTGTCCGCCCTTGTTGTCCTCTTTGATGCCCCTTCATGTACATCGTCTCGCTTCCGCTTCTCCTCCATTATCGCCTCATGTTGGACTCTTGCAATATATGCATGAACCGACAAGGCATCCACCGGATCGTCCCAACCGGTAGTTTCCCGAATGGATTTTCCAGCATGAATGAGAACTTCTTCATTGATCTTCCCATTCTCCGCAAACTTCTTAGCACTTGGCCACAACATACTTACTTGCTCCGGCGCGTCGATGCTCACTCCATATGTCTTTGCCTCCTTCGTCACGCTAAAGACCAATGCCTTCATACCTCCTCGACCGAAGTTTGTCTCCAACGGCTCCGTACCATCCTTCAAGTGAATCTTCCCTTCTTTGAAAACAACAATCTTGTTGTCCAAAGCTTCGGTAAACTCCTCACAATCTCTTCGCGAGTGTGCAAAACTATCACACCACATACACCTCAAAGGCAAGCCTCTCCCCGTTGGTGCCGACTTCGACACTAAAGTCCCCTTCAATGCTCCTTCCGATGGATGACTCTTCTCTTCAAGTTTGGCCATCTTAATCTTCAATTCTTGAATTCCCTTAATTAACTCATCCATCGTTGAGCCATCAACCTTTGAAAAAGCATTAGTTGATTTGCTTGAAGATGGTGGTTTGACATCACATACCACACTTTTGTCCCTTCTTCGTTGTCGCTTCGCAAGTAGTGAAACCGCACCTACCACCTCCTTCCAATCCGTCTTCAATCCGCGCTCCGCTTCTCGATCCTCCAAAAGTGGTTCAAGCTTCTCTTGCAACTTTGGGTCCACCGCTTGAATGAATAACTCGATTTTCTCGACATCCAAGGTCGTTCTTTCAATTGTCGACAATTGTCCATATTGCCGCTCAAATTCACGCAAGAGCTCACTTGCTCCTAAGCCCTTGTTGGGGCGCGTTATCCACTCTAGGAATGACCTCTTGGTTACCCTCTCCGAGTCCTCCATGAAAAACTCTTCCTTCAAAGCTTGGGAGAATGTTTCCCACGAATCTTGATGGGTCTCCTTCAATCCCTTGATCCTCTCTCGAATCTCGGGAATGGAAGCAAGTTCAAAGCTTTCCACCATCTCATTCTTTAAAACATTGTTCAACTCCATCTCTCTTGCATAGATTCGTAAAAAACGAGTGACATCACGACCATCAAATTGATCTTCTTTATCAACAACGGAATGTAATGCTTTGCTTACCAAAGCTTCTCGTCGTTGCATTCCTTGTCGTCGCTCCATGTGGAGTTGGAAAACTTCAAACATCCGCATGGTTTGCTCCATGTTGACTCCAAACGTCGCGTTCCCTTGACTGGCTCCTTCCATCTTCCACACTTCACATCCACCACAAACACACAACTACCGCCCGGATATTCACGTCGGGTTCACCAAAAATATGTCATAAAGATTGTTGTGCATCCGGGTAAGCGCGGGGCTTCTTGGTACGGTAGTTAGTGTGACTTATGGAGGTGAATCTTCTATCAACCTATTCACTTCAACCTATTCAACACTTTTACAACCTCCCGGCCACTTCAAGCCTTCATTTCTCCTTGCTCCAAATAGCTCATTGCATGAAACCACCTCTCACAAGTAGAATATCTTGCCTTCTAACACCTCCTAAAATCTCTCCTCATGAAACCTCTCCAAGCAAAAGATACGGCACAAAACGTAAGATGAAAAGTTTGCTCTCTTTATAGCTCATGAGAGAAGATACAAGCTAGATGCTTTGTGCATCTCCTCACCCCTCCAACCAAACTCAACACCTTCTAAACCTCTATTATTGAAGAATACTTAGAGACACTCAAAATCCCACTCCAACTCACACATACCCACTAATCACTTGTTGTTCATGCCCAACTCCAAACTCCTAGCCAATTTATACTAATCTACACCCAAGCTCTAACCAATAAGAAACCACCACATATTAGGTTACACAAAGAGGATTTTTGCAAGATTGGTCCAATGAGAAGCCTCCACATCGCCAACTTGATGTTTTACCTTAATCGGTCCAATGGTAAGCCTCCACATGGTTGACTTTAAGCCTTCCTTGGTTGGTCCAATGGTAAGCCTCCACATGGTTGACTTTAAGCCTTCCTTGGTTGGTCCAATGGTAAGCCTCCACATGGTTGACTTTAAGCCTTCCTTGGTTGGTCCAATGGTAAGCCTCCACATGGTTGACTTTAAGCCTTCCTTGGTCGGTCCAATAGCAAGCCGCCTCCTTCGCACCACCTTATCCAACTAAATATCTAACTAAATATCTACTCTATCTAACAACCAAACATCGGTTCTCAACCTTAATATCAACATAAACAAAGGCTAATCATGATCTCAACATAAACTAAACCCTAGCCACAACATAAAATCAATCCCACATTAACCACATATAAATTAGTACTAAACACCACTAAATAAATAATCACAACTACTAAACGGCCCACATCACGACACCGTTCCTCACACCTCGGGCACCTCCATCGAAGACCCCGGCTCACACCTGGGTTGTCTGCATCAGCTGTGCCGTATGGCGCTTATGCCGAGTCTCCCGATCTTTGTCTTGGCCAAGCATCTGTCTTCTTTTTGCTCGCCGTCTTTGTGAAGGAAGTGCAGCATCTCTTCCATACAAGTCTCCATTGTGCGTTTTTGGGCCTCGAACTCCTTGGCGCGGGGGCCGAACTCCGTGGTCGTGGATGTACTGGCGATCTCCATGAGGCCGCCTCCTCCTGTTGTCCCCTCCTCCTCGGTGCGTGGCCGCTTTCCACGGTGGGTTGGCGTGGTGTTTGGCTGCTGGGATTCAGCCACCTCGCGCTGTACATTAAGGAAGGTGCCCATGGCCCAGGGGTGATGGTTTACCCGGTGGTAATCCAAGAAATGGCCGATAAACTGTGTCAAAAATGGGGCGATGGGGCTCTCGTAGTCGTCACTCTGGACATGCCCTTGGATTTGATTCACCGCATTCCTGTCCACGAGCCGACCCCGATTAATCTTTTTCGCGCGACCCGCCATGACACACAATGCAATTTGATCCGGATGCACTGCATTGCAGTCATTCCGAAAAAATACTTGGCTGAGTATGCCACGGATTCTGCCAAACCACGGGTCGGGCATGTTTGGATTGTTCCGTGTGATATCGTAAACGTCGAACTTGCCTCCTCCTCGGACAGTACCCCGGGTGTAAACCGTGGTGTCGGTCGCGTGAGGCTAATCTTTGTCGCGACTCCACTAGTGACCCCGTGCCATCCCAACCGAAGAATTGGTGGAGGTACCTCGGGGAGTGCCTAACGAGGACCCCTTCCACGACCCCGGCCACCTCGGTGTTGTTAGGATCCTCCTGCTGCCGCTCCCTCATTGAGGCGATAAATTCCCTGCATCGTCCGAGGTCAATATTCTCACGGAGGTGGTTTGCATATCGCAACAATCCTGCCTCGGTGAGCTATTCAACGTCGGGGTACTTCTTCCACTCCGCGATCTGCCGTGGGACGTACAGTGGCTTCTGCTCCCGGAGGGCACCGCGCGCCATGGCTGCTAACACCTGCAAGGGGTCCGAACTGGGAGCAAGGATGGGTAGAGAGAGCAAAAGACGCGAAAAGCAATGCGCACGAAAGTGAGCCGATGTTGCAAAAAAGAGAGTTCTCCCCGGGGAAGTCCGCACTATTTGAGTTTGCACCGATCACGGTGGGAGAGTAGTGGTAATGATGGCTCTGTCCGTGGCGGCGGTGTCGCGCTTTATAGAATAGAGTGATGGTGTCTCGGGGTAGAATCACGGTGATGATGCCTCGGGGCGGAACTTGGGGGTAATTATGGTGTTGATGTGGCATTCCTCGGGAGTAGATTCATGATTGGGACGTCTTGTGTTTGGGCCCTGGATGACATGGATGTGGCTTATGTATGCACATGGGATGTGCATGGGTATGGCCTCGGTAGAGAAGGTCGCTTTTGCAGCTAAGTCCCATGGACTGGTTTTGTGCTTTTGGATTGTGATTCCTCCGTGCCCCTAGATCTGTTCCTCGGTGTTGTGGGTGTGTGTGTCTTCCGCGGGTCCTGTACGTGTCCGCCTTTGTTCATTCCCCTGGGTTTTTGCCTGGCTTGGCCTGATGCCTTGGGTGTTTGGTGACCCGAGTTGTGTGTCCTCGGCTGGCGTGGCCTGTGTCCGTTTGTTAGCTAGATCCATGTGGTTTTCTTCCATGTCCCGTGCCTCGGATGCCAACGTGGTGTGAATATCCTGTAGGCTTAGGGGCTGTCCCCCTTGTGGTCTTTGAGTGTAGTATTGTTTCGATTTTGTGGCGTTGACTATCGTGGCGTGTGGGGGTCGTAGTTCGTGTTGTTGACGAGGAGCACGGTATTGTTAGGTAGAACCAATCATGCACCGTATATGGGCCATGCCATATCGACTCAAATTTAGACCGTTTGAGTTTGGGGTCTCGGGGCACCAAAGTACTTGGCCACCCTTTTGAAACACCCGTGGAGGCCGCGTTCCTGGAAATGGCGGGCCGTCGGTCTCTGTTTGTGATGTATGTGCGATGTAGCCAGGGTTCTAATTTCTTCGAGGTGGTGTAGGTCGTTGATGCGGGCCGCCAAAGACCCCGAGGGGGTGTAATCCCTCGGTCGTAGTGTTTGGAACGTTGGTACGATGTACTCCGTGGGAAGCGGGGTTGAGTACCGTAAACCATTTCGAACGGGTGGCATTTGTGGCGGTTTTGACGGCGACACGGTAAGCCCAGAGTGCGGGCCGTAGACAATCATCCCGATCCGCTTTGATTTGCGTCACAAATCTTTTTCAAAGATATTAATTAGTGTCTTGTTTGTCGACTCTGCCCGCCCCCATTTCCCGAGGGTAATATCTTTGTCTTTGGTGCGATGTTTGATAACGTGGTTATCGAGGAGGTCCTGTATGACGGTATTCACGAAATGCGTGCCTTGGTCTGATACTATCTCCAGGGGGCATCCAAACCTTGTAATTATGTTTTCGTAAATGAACGAGGCCGCGACGATCGCGCGTGTTGGTCCGCGAGAGGCTTGGCCTCTACCCACTTCGTGAGTGTAGTCCGTGGCCACGAATGTACTTGTGTACCGGCGTGTAAATCGGGTTTGATTGGTCCCACGAAATCCAACCCCCACCGTTGAAATGGTCCCAGGGGAGGTATGGCCTTCATTGGTACTTTGCCTTGGTGCTGAAAATTTGTTGTGGAAATTTGACAGGCGTGGCAATTTTTGACATGGGCAATCACGTCTTTGTGGAGCGTTGGCCACCAGTACTTGGCGGAGAGAATCTTTTTTACCGTGGTGTCAGGGCCCTGGTGGCCTCCTGCGGGTCCATCGTGGAGATGTCTGATGATCTGTTGCTGCTGTTCAGTGGGTACATTCCCTAAACCGCAATTCCGGAAAGCGATTTCATAATTACCAAAATCATGACGAGTCCCCTCCGTAACCGACTGCATATCACCACTTTCAGATCTATCTAATGATGATACTCACACAAACGAAATTCAATGCGATCAACACTTCGCATCAACCCTAATCAGTGTCAACTTCGATTGCAGCAATCATCATCCGACCGCGACGATGATTCCTCATCCATTGCCATAAGTGTGGGACCCACTCAAGTTGGATAAGACGGGGTGTACTGATAACTGCGTGGTTCGATAAGGCGTAGCGGGCAGGAGGCTTATCTGGTGACGAGCGGGCAGGGCTTCGCGACGGGTGGGGAAATTGGTTCGTATGTAGAAAGGGCCGATATCGGGCGTCCGAGCCTCGCGGAAATACAGCCAAAAAAGGGCCTGACACCGCGAACACGGATTGATTCTAGTGCGCGGCAGTCACTGACCGTCCCCAAGCTCGACTTTAATGAATGAAAGCTTCACCTGCATGACATGCTCCGAAATTGCCTTTGGAACATCACTGGTCTATTTTAACTTTGAATCTCGTGACTGATGTACAACTCGGACTCAGAGTTGGACACTAATTCGATTTTCTGTTTGGAGTAATCGATGCATAATGCAAGTTCATGCTAGCGCTTTAATCTTTGAAATTATTTCGATACCTCTTCGACAGAATTCACAACCCTCCGGTTCTCCTGTTTATTTGCGATCAATGAGAACCAAATTCTTGATACACCGATTCGCCCAAGAGCTTCGCCCAATGTGAATGAGATTGACAATGTGAAAATAATGGCCATTTGGTGGGGTGGCATCAGGTCCGAAAGTTACAACAATTTCGATGGTAACGATGAAACTAGGTACTAAATTGCATGCTCAATCACCATTCCGTACTACCGGAATAAAACCATGTGCGGCAAGTAGCACGTTGATGAAATTTGCATTCAAATGAAACTTTTCGATCTCTCTCTCCCACTAACAGTGATTGCGAGCGTCTCACTCATTATGTTCTGACACAGACTGTTTACCAGCATTTAAGGACACGAAATTTGCATCTCAAGTGATAAGGTAGACAATTTTTAAACCGCACATTTCAAGGCTTACACTATCTTCAAAAACTGTGAATCACTACTTTTCAATTGTAGATATGAAGAAATGAAGAAGTTTTCATATTTTACCATCACATTCTACCATGTCGAGAGCAGTTTGATTGCTAGACTGTACTACCATGTTCAAGAACAATCAAGATGATTAACCCCGTCACAACTTGGAGGGCAGACACAATTTCAGAGTTGCCAAATCTGCAATGTACCGACCTCTTACTCAGATGTGGGATTTAGAACCAATTTTTTGAGAAGATTTATCATAATCTGTGCTGCTCATTCTTTGATAAAGCAGCCGCGAATCCGCGATCTGGAATACCGCTCCAAACCACAACCTTCGGACGCAAAGTATCTGCGCTAGTGCACAACCCTGATGCACTATTTTCCGATTCCAAAAAATGTATGTACACAAAAATTGTGTGGAGGCTCTTTTAAGGACAATATAGTACAAAACGATCACTACAACTCAGCCTTTACAAACTGTGTGATTCAATGATAGACAATGCAACTCTCGACGACATTCACGGAGTGAGGAAATAGGCGACAACATGTAATCAAATTCAACCATGTAGAGCGCAGTTTGATTGCTAGACTGAACTAACATGTTCAAGAAGCAAGATATATCACCACGTAACAGCTTTTACGCCAAACACAATTTCAGAGTGGCCACATCTGCAATGTACCGACATCTGACACAGACGAGAAATTTAGAACCAATTTTTAGAGAAGATGTATCAAAATCTCTGCTCTCATCTATTAATAAAGCAGCCGCCATCTGGAATGCCGCCTCTAACCGCACCCTTCGGATGCAAAGTTTCTACGGCCGCGCACAACCCTGATGTCTTATTTTTCGATATCAAAAAATCATATATACATTTATATGTAAGATACCTACTATCTACATGGCGGGCTCCAACCAGTCCTTGCCGTCGATGAACGAAACGGTGCTGAATGGCTTCGCCTGCTCGGTGGTCAGAGACTTCGACCACGATACGCGCCCATCACGGTTAGCGCCGGGGCCCGTGCATTGGTACTCGGCATAGTACACAGTTTTCTGCCTGGCGGGATCAGCCCAGTCCATCCATCCCTCGGGACGGATCATGTTGGCGATCTGGCACTGGTAGAAGATCACGCGAGAGTACGCTCCCCACGCGCGGCCCAAGTAGATGGAACCGCTGCCTCCAATTTTGCACTGGAAGAACACGAATCCAGTCTTCGAGTTGGTGTCCCTCTTCTGGGCAGTTACCGACCCGCTGCCTCCGACGGCGATGGAGGTCATCTTGCAGTACATGTAGAAAGATTGTCCGTTCCCGAAGATCCAGTCGATGGAACCCACGATCTCACAGCTGCGGAAGAAATGACGACCCTCCTTGTCGTAAAGAGTGTCCTGGGCACCGAAGAATCCGCACCGGTAGAACGCGCCCTTGTCTCCCTGGATCCTCAGGGCGACGGCTTGCTGGCCCACAGCACCGCCGGGCGGGGGAGGTGCAGAGTTCTACATTACAAGCGAAGCAGTCGTTAGCTAAGCATACCGAATCTCTCTAATACAAATCATTAATCTTCCAGAACTGTTAACCATCGTCAAGATCATTCTTGTAATATATCCCTTCAGGACATTACGTCAGTCTAGAGAAACAAGTCTACTTACCACGAAGGTACAGTCAGAAGCGATGAATCCGTCGGCTTCCACGGCAGTCGAGGCGCTCAGAGACGTGGATCCTGCCTTCTCGGCCGTGTCATCCCAGGTAAGCACAACCTTCCTGCTCTGACACTTGAAGTAAATGTTTGCCTTCTCCTTCGTGATCTTGAGCTTCTGCCTGCGACATTCGGTAGCAAGATACATTATGTCAGCCAACCGATTACCATTTGCAGACTGAAGAATGGCTGTCACCAGTTTATTCCTCACAAATAATCGTACCTGTAGGTACCGTTGTTGATCTTGATGATGATCCTCTTGGTGTTACCATCGGGGACTGAGTCGATGGCATCCTGAACGGTCTTGTAGTCACCGTTTCCGCTCTGGTCCACAACGACAGTCTTGCCCAGTGGAGGGAATGCAGTCGCCGTCACATCACCTTCTGCAGCAACACTCACTCCATCCGCTTTCGTTTTCTGCCTTGAAGCCTCTTCTTCAATATAGCAGGTAAATTGACAATCAGAGGTGGTAGGGGCTGAACAGTCACAGGCAGAGGCAGTGGCAGTTGCAAGAAACGCCACTGCGGCGACAACCACAAACAATGCGACGCCATTGCGAAGGACAGCCATCGTGCTCAAGTCGGGGTAACAGTTTCAAGCTCAAGCTATTTGTACCCTCACAGTGGAGGGGCTTGAGCTTTAGGACTGAATCGATGACCTTCGAAATGAGGAGCATTGTAGGGCTTTTAACAGCTGGGTGGGGCTTGCAATCCGTCTGAAGCAAAGACAGCGATGCAGCGAGAGGCGGCAACCATACATGTTCCGTCGGGCCTAATTTTATATCTCCCTCATTGTCATTGGTGTGATCGGGCCCTTCGAGCACGTTGTAGGTGTGCGCAACAGTGCTCCTCACGATCACTGTTGACCTTTTCTTGTCGCGATATGTCAATCGAAATGTTAATGAGTTGACTGTATTTCTCTCAATTGATTATTTAACTGATTGTTTCAAAATAAGAGGAAAAATAATGAAATGCTGATGAGCTGCTGATGATCGTTACAGTGCTTTCCCATCGTATACTTGCCGTGGGTACGTTTCATCGATGGTATTCCGTCATTTGCAAAATGAATTCATTAATGAATGATGAATCTAAGTTACTGGCTCTGTTCCCACAATTGAGATGGAGATGTCAGTTTCTCTTTCCAAGAATACAGCCAATTAAGCAAGATTGAGGTTCGAAGAAATGTGGTATCAAGATTGACGTGCTCATAGAATGTGAAAATCGTCAACAGCAGCAGGCGAATTTGGTGTACTGTCCGACGAATTGGCGGTTTGAAGACGGAGGCGGGGGCAGGGTAGCATTTTTTTCAATATATAATATATAATAACAAATCTTTTTTTTTTTTTTTTTTTTTTTTTTTTTTTTTTTTTTTTAAATTTTTAAATTTTTTTTAAAAAAATTCTGAACCAATCAATCTATCGCAGCAATTTTATGTTTTTTAAAGCTAACGAAAAGAAATAAGATGAGAACGCGGGTCCAGATGCCATAATATCTTGTGAAGTCATTCCGGGAAGAGGTTTCTAGACGAGTGTGGTTGAATAATGCGAGGCTTCACTGTAATTGTGCGAGAGGTCGACGACGTGATGTTGGCAGGATCCTCCGATCAGTAAGGCTCAATTTGGCCTAGTGGTCGAGGAATGTAGTGGAATTGAGGGACTGAGGGTCCCTTTACACTATGGACCAAGAGCCATGACCATGAATATAGAAATCATTTTCATGATCATGGTTCTTGGCCAAGAGCTGTGACCATGATAAATCAAAAATGGATTTTTGAGTGATTTGGTCACTCTTGTAGTGTAAAGTGGACTTAGACCGGGACAAGTTTGAGCTCAATTCTCTTATATAAATCCTCATAATTCTCTCCTTTACCTTCCCCTTTTCCCTCCATTCTTTATAAATAATTGAATTCTAGCCAATCAATGATTTTTGAGCCTCACGGTCTCTTTGATTGTAAATGAGTCAAGGCATTCGCTTCGACTCAACTATAATTAAGGAGACCATGAAAACATTATCCACTATGGAAAAATTAGCATACTATTAGGACCTCAAAGCTAGTGGTCATTCTCCTTTTTTCAAGGTAGTGTAAAGTCAAACGAGGCCAAGAGCACTTTCCTCTCCAATCACAGAATTTAGAAGGCCGTGGTCAATCTTCATGGTCCATAGTGTAAAGCGACCCTTACCCACCTCTAGAATTGGAAAACAAGATATCAATCATATCATTAATATTTAATACCTATGAAAGTAACAGCGACCAGGGATGTGGACTAGCACGCCACATCCTTTAGATGCGGACTATGGTCGCAAGCACAAATTCCTTGCGTCTTATTTTTTGCAATCAATTTCAATAGAATGTGTAGTGGAGTTGTCTTGCATCACACACTTTCCGTAATGTTTGTCTAAATTGTCGTGTTTGACATGTCCGTCTGATGTCAAGTTCAATGGGAATGTTCAACCATACTAGAAAATGCATAGAAAAATATGAGCATATGCCTCTTCAATGGAGGTCGTTTACCTCGTCCGAGGGCGTATGTCTATCTGACGTTTGACACTGTCACACAAGACAACCCTAAAATGTAGCATCTAATCTTGGTTCGAGCACAAGGCACGTGCAACAAGCCAACATTCAATGCTTTCTACCTTTTCTTTATCCCGCTTGGTCGAACAGAATTTTGATGATTTCGTGATGAATCATCAAGGTTGCTGTCAATTTCTTTCATCACTCTGATCCCGCTGCTACTAGACTAAGTATTGTTTTCACAATTTAGGCCATATTGCCGGCATAATCTAACAAGAGTGCAATCAATTTTACAAGATTAAATGTTGTCAAGAATAAAGTATTCATAGAATGTGAAAAGTGTCCTAACCCTTGACCTTTAAACGTTCATGGGGTGTGAATCACGCAGCTCAAAATTGGATCACAACATCTTTTGGACTTGGGCATCATAAATAGTGCACTTTTTGAACTTTGGCATCATGAATGAACCAATCAATGATGAGCTTGTAACCTCCTACAAGGTTATGTTCAACCCCAACCTACCACAATCCTTTCAAAGCACAAAATCCCTCATACAAATTGTGATTTGAATTGTAAAATTTCACTTTTTGAATGCACTACAAGAAGGTGACTAGTCTGACATCAAAATATAAGTGAAAAGTTAAGTAAAGCGAGCTACACAGCTGATCATGTTGGAATGAGGCTCGTTTCTAAAATTTGGGCCAATGTAGCTATGTCATCGACGAGTAGAATATGACAAGGGTGGGCTCAAACTGGTTAGGCCTCCACAAGGAATCAATTCCAACAATCGGCGTCCTAAATTGAGTTGACGTTCATCAGCAATTTGAATCGCACGTGCATCGGCACACTGTAGATAAATACTGTATCTACCACATGCTCTCTTGTACAGCTGCATTTACAATTTTTGAGACTCCGTTTGTTCAAGTCGGGGCCTGTGTTGATCGTTACTTGTGAGAGAGTATTTTAGGGGGAGTGTCTAAATATCCTCTACGAGCGTGGCTTGGATGCCAGGCTCGGGTGGGGGTGGGGAGGGTGGGGTAAAATCTGCCCCTATTTTTTAATTTGTTTAGGCCCCATTTGAACACAAAGGGGGCTTCCGAGGGTAATTTGGGGCCCCAGGCCCCAAATTTTGCAAAAAAAAAATTCAAAAAATGGCCCCAAATGGGGGAAACGGGAAGGGCCAGAAAATTGATCCCCACCGAGCCTGGCATCCGAGCCACGCTCGTAGGGGAGAAATAAAGAGACCCTATTTTAGGGACCTTTCTTTCCGGAGTCAAGGCCAACCAATCTCCAAGCAGATTCACCCACATTTTAAGCCCAATTGGCTCAACGGACCACTTAGAGAACACATTAAAAATTTAATAAAGTGTGGGCCAATTCCCCCATGTGCAATCTCTCACGGTCAAAGAAAAAGAAGAACACCATACCCCCATGGATTGGCGTGAATATAGTGTCCGTTCGACCTACCCTTGATGATATGCCCACAGGACATAACAACAATGGTGTAGGACTACTAACCCCTCTCAGGGTGGACATTGTACAAAAGAAACTAAGAGCCAATAAACTGTAACATGGTTGTTTGGTGTATAAAAGTAAAACTTTTTGTTTTGTTGATCGTCACATTGTTGACATACCGGCTGCTTGGAAAAGACATGGTTGTGTTGTAGCGGTGGTCCGGGTTCAATTCTCGTTGATCTCGTTTCAGCATCGTAATTATCATCAAGCGCTATCGAGCTAGTGGGGCAAGAAATTCCAACAACCTGGGCCCCTATGTTGTGACAAGGTTACTATTGTAAATAAAGGTCAATTAGGATCTATGATGGTTGTTCTTCTGTTGGTAGTGGCTCTCCGCTTTTTATTTTTCTTTTGTGTAGTATTATAGACATGGCATGGTATATAGCAATTGTGTTCAATTCTCTAAATGTATTTTTTATAAGTTTTTTTGGTATTTTGAGTTTGGCTTTTAGGATTTTCATAGAAGGGATATATGTAGATGCTCTGGCACATGCTGTAATCACTATTAGTGGTTCAACTATTCAACCTTTGTTGATAATATTATTGATAAGAGGTTGGTATTTATTTAGCTTTCTTTGAATGGTATCTAGTGAGAATTTGTCATTACAGTATGTGAATTCTATAAATTGTACATTCAAATTGATGTTGGGAGATGTAGGGGGGGTTGATTGGTAAGGTAGCCCTTTTATGCATAGTAGGTATGGTTTCAGACGTGCGTTACATTGGCATCTTTGTTGTACGCATGTACATGGTAATAGTCATGGTGGGACTGTATTCTCTGATGGTTTCTCGTTGCATGTGCCCGCATAACAGCTTGAATTTTTTGATGAGACTAGTAGTTTTTTAGTTTCCCAAATTGCTTTATCATGTCTTTTTGTTTTGATCGCATGTATATGGTGTTGCTTGCATTTTAATAGTACATATAGCCATGTGTCTGGATCTTGGGAGTCGCATATTGAGCATGTGATCGATGAATATAATTCTCTCCCAAAAAATAGTTGTTTTCTAGCATTGCCCATGTATTGACCATGTGTTAGTTTTAGGAGGCATGTTTTTTAGGAGTTTGTTACATGTTTATTGGTCTAGAATACATTGGATAGTTTATGATCTATGTTAAATAATGTTTCTTATCCATTTATTTATATTGGGAAAGTTTGTTGCAATGTCTGTTAAGTTGTTTTCTCTGTCATATTTAATGAAATGTTTTTCAAGGAACCTTTGGAGGCAACAATTTGTAGGGTTGTGTATATTGCCATTATTTCAGCTCTAAATATATTTTGTAAACGTGGGAGTCTTATGGCTAGTTCTATGTTTTTGGATTGATTGTATATCCCATATTCTGCTGTCTTCCAAGTTCAATGATTGCCCATATCTTGTCGTGGGAGAAATGAGCCATCAGTTTAGTAGCAGTATTGTGATAAGAATTTGGGTTGTTTGTTGTTTATAGAATTAGGAATTGACCAGTGGTGTATTCATTTGTAGTTTGTGATTGAGGTGTCTTTTGGATATGTGAGTTTGTTCCATTCTTTGCTTTTGTTGACTTGTGTATTTGGTTGTGTTGGAGGGGCGATTTGTATGTAATTATGGTTGAGGAATTTGAAGTTTGTTAAAACTTGTGGTCAGAGCGGTAATTTGTTTGTTATTTCCAACACTGGTGTTTTTATGGTGCATGCATAATATGTGAAGAGAGGAAGATTCTATTCGTGTTTTAGTAAATTTTGGTGGTTTTGTTGATTGTTCATATGTTATCCTATTTCCTGGTATATATGTTACAACATCTGTGTCTGGGTAGGGGCTTTTATGTGGTGTTAGGTTATGGTACCAGTTGTTGTCGGGAGTAGTTATTATAATAGATATTTAACTAATTATGGACAAATTCATAGTCCAGAAATAATGTCGGCTGTCCATCGATATTATCTTAAGACTCCATTAGTAATCTTTGAAAGGTTATAACTCAGTCAGATTTTGTCCAGATTAAACATATGAGGTGTTTTTTGATATCTACAAAAAATGTAAATGTCAAAAAACACCTCATATGTTTGATTTGAACAAAATTTGACTAAGTTATGGCCTCTTGAAAGTTGCAGATGTGGGGATGTATTGGCCGGATTCTGATAAAACCAAGGTCCTTCTTAAGTTGCAAAAAGTCCATAAGTTGGAAATAAGTCTACAATTTGTTAAATATAGATTTTATGGTAATGGTGTTTATATTTTTTTTCAATTGCAAGTCTAACCCAGCGTATAGCTTAAGTTTCTGAATATCCATTTTGTTATGTGGGTGAGCATATCCTATTCCTTTCCATTTGTTAGAAAATGCTTGTCCCGTCGATCCAAAATTTTTGTCTCGTTTAAATGGCGAATAAAACTTCTCTATTTAAGTGGGGCAAGTTACCCGTGAGGAAAAGTATGCGAGTGTTATATTGAAAGATGTTATGGTCAAGTAATATTTTTTGTAAAGAGTAGTGTGCGAGTTTAAGTGGGTCAATTTTTGGAATTCTACATTTGTATCTTTGGTATAGCCATATTATTTCTATTTCAAATGGTCGTGTAGGAGGTGTCAATCCGTGTCGTGAATCTTTTGCTTTGGAGTATTGGTTCCATAGCCATTTTAGTCTAGTTAAAGGTATGGTTATGAGGTGTTTGCTTGTAACATTGTAAAGGTGTACCATTTCATCTTCTATTCGTATTGTGTTTTGATTTGTGTTGATATCTTTTGAAGGGTTACATTCATTAAACTCATATGTATAAGAGGGAGGGGCATGGTTGGAAGTATGTGTCTTGTATCTTAGGGTTTGGCCTTTAAAAAAATGGGTATTTATCAAATTTTTATAATGAGTATGTTGTTTTGTGGTGTAATATTGAGCAAGTAAAGAAATGTTGTGTTGTATAGTTGTCGGTATGTTTAATGGCAAGAGGTCTTTTTGTGGTATCCATTTATTATATGTAATATCATTTGGTAATTTCCATTGGCAAAGGTAGGTGTAGTATGTTTTTGGTATTTTGTATTTGTCTTTATTTTGATTTCTTTATGTTCTAATATTGAATATATAGGAAACATAGTTGGGTTGTTAGTGATTTGAATTGGTTGTTTCAAATAAGGGGAATGTGGTGGTGGTGGTTGGTGTATATGGTTTGTACCAAGGTTGGGTAAAATATGATGGTTGTGTGTTCTTTTTGTTTTTTAGAGTTCGTGGTGTGGGGTGCTCGTTGCATGAATTTTGGCATTGTGGGTTACATGTCGGATCACATAAAAGTTGTTGCGCTATGCTAAGGGCTTCTTTGATTATTTTAGTTGGTGTGTTGTAGTATATTTTGAATCCGTCATGAGACATTAGATTTAGACCATTTGGGAGTGTTAAATGTTTTATCTCATATATGTTTTGGAGTAATAATTTGTTGAGGAGTTTGTGATTTTGCTTTGGGGTGAAGTGTGGTAATATTTCTGAAGATTGGTTTAGCCACATTCGTTCAAGAGGTGTGGCTTCAAGTGGAAAGTTTCTTGTTGTACTTCTAACTAAGGCGAGCGTCTCCACATCGTTTGATAAGATAGAGTGTTCTTATTGTGGATGATCTTAAGCAATCGTGTTGTTTTATTCTAGGAATCTCTTGTGTTCCGCCGTACTTAGCAAGTATAAAATTCTATGAATTATTCCTAATTTTCCGGTGTCGTTAAGTGCATTGCGTAGTTGTTCCCCTATGCATCTTAGATATGTGTTTTTTAATGAAAGTGCTTCTATGCCAAACATATCGTGTGGCAATTGGGTAATTACGTTGGGAGTGCAAGTTGGGAGTCCACAAATTTTCTTCTGTATTGCTAAAAAATTTGTGTTTAGGTTTTTAATAATTAGTGGATAGTGGGTATAGTACAGCATAAAAGCTATATGCAATGCATGCTCTTATACCTGTATCTACCATGCTGACTTTTTGTTTTATAGTAGATGGGCAATTATTTAATTAGTTGCATTGTTTAATTAATTTGGTGGTTGTTATATGTGTTTGTATTTTCCAATTGAATGATGGAACTAGTTGTATTCCTAAATATACATATGGCTCATTTTGGTGTAATACGGGAATCGGTTGGTTCCTGTATGATATGTTTGCAGCTTGCATTAGTGCTTCAAAGACTACTTGATTTGTTTTGGATTTGTTTGGGCATCGAGTAATTGCGCATTTTTGGAATCCTTAGGTCCATTCCAGCCCACTCCCAGAATTTGTCCATTTTATTGAGTTGTTTTTTTAGTGAGGGGAGTTCGTTTGTTATGATTGCAAGATCATCTGCTTATGCTGTTGTATTTATTGTAGTTCTTAAGGTTTCTAAGGTATAGCCGTATTTTCCTCTTTGTGGCCATCGTAAAAGTGATTCTAGAATAATAAGAAAGAGATATGGGCTTAGGGTATCTCCTTGTATTGTACCTCTTTGATGGGTATTTTTTGTGTTTGTCCAAAATATTCATCAGTAAAAATGGTGTTAGACTGTGAGTATTTATCTTCTATTAGCATTTCCGCTTCCTAAGGGTAGCCTAAATATTTCATAATTGCTAATAGACAGGCATGGTCGATCGAGCCAAACACATTTTTTAAATCTATGTATAGTATCAAATATATATCTTGTGTTGTTTGTTGTGCATCTTCTAATGCCCCTATTAGTAGTTGTAATTGTCTGGATGTACATTTTTCGGCACAAAACCCTTCTTGGTTGTGATGTAGAATTTGATGTTTTTCTCTATATGCTAAGAGTATCGATGTTAGTGTACTTGTAAAATATTTGTATATAATGTTGGCTAGCGCTACAGGTCTATGATTTGGTAACTGAGATGAATTACCTTTTTTGTATAGTAGTATTGTAAGGCTTATTTTCCATGATGTCAAAATTTATTTTTGTTTTGTTTGAAGAATAAAAATAAGATGCTGTGAAAGTTCGTTTACAAACATGTTTTTCAGGATAGAGTTGGGTATTCTATCCGGTCCTGGGGTTTTGTTGTTTGCAAGGTTTATTGAGCATAAATCAAAAGTTTATAGGTCAAAATATGTATGTAGTGAAGTTTGTGGGTGTCCTCTTTTATCTATTACAAAGCCTTATAGGTCATGCCATGGGTATTGTCGAACTCCGCATGTACATTCGAGGAGGTGGTTTGATTGGTAGTAATATGTTGAAATAATGGATTTATTAGTAATTGATTATTGTATGTAAATTTCGTTAGCAATGTCTTCTGGGCCTGTTAGTATGTTGTTATTGCAATCTCTGATGCAATCTAATGGTGGTGTTTTTTGGTTTTTAAAAACTTTGTTGTTTATCTTTTTTAGACTTATTTTGTATAATTGTCTATATTTCAATACAACCTTTTTTATACATTATTTTGTGTATTTAGGCGTAAATTTTCTTGTTTTTTTGTTTGCTATTTTGGCTAGTGTTGCTAGAACATTTGTCTATAATTCATTAAGTAAGTTGTCATGTGGGGTGGTGAGAATGTGAGATCTTGACATGCGTGTGATTGTTTAATTTATTGATAGTTGGATGTGATCACTATTGTAGTGTGTTTTTTGTGATATATATTGCTTTTCTAATTAGGTGGTATGTTGCTATATGTTTTTCCCATGTTTTTTAGGTTTTCGGAGGTAAGTATCCACCTTGGTTTGAGATTCTATCGTTGAGTGTAGGTATAGGTGGTGCGATACACGTGTTTTTTATAGTTTCAGATATGTTTTGGGTGATTTTGTCCACATGGGAGCATGCTTGTTTCCAAAGATCTGGATTTGGATGTTCATATGATAATATGATGTTTAGGTTGTTTAGTAGTAAAGCATTATTTTTATGAAAGTTTGTGTTGAATTTATCTAGATTGTCTTGCGCTATAGGGTTAAGTATTCCAATTGGCCTCGAGGTAGGTAGTGTGGGGTGGCGTGCAATAAGTTTGTTTTAGGATATATTTAGTGAGATGGGTGTATGGTCGTAATTAAGATTGGCTTTTGTAATTGTGGTACAAGTATATGGATTGTGGCTTTGTGTTTTGATATAAAAGCCATCTATTAGACTTGTATGTGTATAGTTGTACCACCTTGTCTAAAGTAGTTTGTATCTGTTGGGACATATGTTGATGATAAGCTATCAATATTTGTTTTTTACACAAAATCTTCTTCTTGCAGTGGTGTGGTATTATGTTCATTTTGTCGTCCTACTAGAGCTATGTCTCTGTTAAAGTCTCCACATAGTATGAGGGTGTGATTAGGATATGTGTTTATTTGTGTTGTAATAGTTTGTTGTACTAAATTGGGATTAGTTCAATATCCTCAGGCATGATGTGAGGGCATGTATAAGTGTATCAATAGTCATGGCTGAAGTAGATAGTTTTTAATGTGTATAATTTTTAAATAGGGTAAGATCTTTAGGGAGATTGGTATCTTGGTGATCTTGTTTTAAAATCAGAGAGAAACTTTTTGCAAGGTGTTGATATTCAGGATGGAGTTTGATTCTGCAAATAATAAAGTATGTTTTGTATCTACGTTTATGAACTATTTTTGGAGTTGTTCAATTTGTCGTTGCCTTACGAATCGCCTTGACTGGCTGATCCTGCACAAAAGTCCGATGCACAAAGCTTTAGCTGTTGGTCAAACGCTGCTGCGGTTGGAGGATTGACGGGGGCATTGACTGGAATGAACATGGTCGACGATCTTTTGCCGTTTGATCGATAACCGATCGGCCATGCCTGCGGCACCATACCCTAGTCGTTGATCTTGCGAGTACAAAAATAGATTCACAACAAGTAAGCTTCACTTGCTCGACGTCAACTGTAAGGTACGGTGACCAGCCAAGAACGACTAATGCCGATCACTGCAGCACATATCCACATTACTGACAGCCTTCTACAACATCTATCGAGAAACCCGGCTTTAGAGAAATTCTCACAGACTATGATATCCCGACATGATCCCCCGTAACATTCCCCTTTCACAACAGCTCAATGCCATCAACATCAATAATTACTATTCATCTACTTCGAAGCTCCTTGCAGCTTTGCTTGATACATATATAATCATATGAACAACTAGGATACAAGGTTGGGAGTTTTGGAGAAAGTAAGAAGTTGTATTCCTTCTGCAGTCTCTTCATATGAGAAAAATGTACTTGTGCTGGATAGGGCTCCTCCGTAGCAGGGAAAACAATTCCGCCAGTAAAAGTGAGGATTTAGACCACAATTGACGATCCTCACAATCAATTCAAAATGGCACAAGCAATTGACGATCACAATCAATTGAAGATCCTTTCAAACAATTCACAATTGATTGAAAATGGCACTTTGTTCTATCTAATCAATCAAGCGTTTCCCTCCTCAGTAGAAGTGAAAACTACGAAACGTTCCCTTCATTGGTAGAAGTGAAATCTAAGTAGTCCAAACGGGCAGAAGCTCTTGGGCAAACTGATTGAACAAAAACCCAACACAATTCATTCCCCTTACAAAATCCCGAATTGCATAAGCATGAAGGGTTTTTTACCCGTTGGTCCATTTTTTATTGTGTCTCCTTTGTAGTGTAGTGACGCTGCACAGCCTTTATCGTAGCCTTAACTCGCTTCTAATTGTGATCAGACCACATATACGCACAATAAGGAAGAGAAAATGGGTAAACCCTACAAATAAAATTCAGTACTTTGATGGGGTTGCGAGTCGCCTAGAGTTTTTTTGTTCAAGGTCGTCTCCATGAAGTGTTTCCGCCAACTCGTCGGGTAACGAGACGTCCCGTATGAAGGTTTTCAATCTATCGCTAAATCCATGTGAATCCCTTTTGGCCCTTCGTTCCATCCAATTCAACAACAATGCAATTTGTCTTATGAAGAGGAATCGGAAATTCTGCGGACCGGGAACACTTAGTAAAAGAACGCCGGTTGGAAATTTGGAACTTGGAAGCGGGAGCGACAACAAGTACTCCTCATCAAGCAATAACATAAACACTTTCACAATTTACTCTTGAAATTGGTACTTTGGGCCTACTTTTTTTCAACTTTAAATGTTATAATCTCACAAAATCATGTATTTTTTTATAATGGGAATATTCAATGATTTTGGAAAATTACAGTTTAGCTCAAGTTGAATGTACCGAAACTAGACGAAACAAGTAATCATTGGCAATTTTGAAAGGCCATATCTTGCTCTACTTTTGTCCAGATTCTGTATATGAGGTGTTTCTCGACATCTACAACATGAGTAGATGTGAGAAAACACCTCATATGCCCGATTTGAACACAATTTGAGTATATTATTGGAACTAAGTATGGTACACATAAACATGAACAAGTTAGGTACATGATCTTACCGTTACAAAATTGAGAATACTTCAAAAGTTAAAAAATCTCATCTTCCATTAAAAGAGGGTGGTTTTGAGAAGTTTTGGCAATTTCGGGGGCTTTCGACTTTAGGGGTTAAGCAGACTACCTACCCACGGCAACTGCACGACGATAAAGCACTGCAACGATCATCAGCAGCTCATCAACATTTCGATCGACACATCGCGACAAGAAAAAGTCAACAGTGCTCGTTGGGACGACTGTTGCACCTACAACGTGCTCGAAGGGCCCGATCACACCAATGACAGTGAGAAAGATCTAAAATTGGCACCGGCGAAACTTGCATGGTTGCCGCCACTCGCTGCATCGCTGTCTTTGCTTCACGCGGATTGCAAGCCCCATCCAGCTGTTAAAAGCCCTCCAATGCTCCTCATTTTGCAGGTCATCGATTCAGTCAAGTAGCGCAAGCCCCTCCAGTGCGAGGGTAGAAGTAGTCTGAGCTTGGAAACCGAACACATTGTTTTCCCGATTTGATCACGATGGCTGTTCTTCGCAATGGCGTCGCCTTGTTGGTGGTCGTCGTCGCAGCGGCGTTTTTCGCAACTGCCACTGCCTCTGCCTGTGACTGCTCAGTCGCTACCACGGACGATGAGTGTGGATGGACTTGCTTCCTTCAGTATCACGATAAGCCGAAATCGGATGGAGTGAGCATTGCTGCTGAAGGTGATGTGACGACGACTGCATTCCCTCCTCTGGGCAAGACTATCGTTGTGGACCAGAGCGGAAACGGTGACTACAAGACCGTTCAGGCTGCCATAGACTCAGTCCCCGATGGTAACACCAAGAGGATCATCATCAAGATCAACAACGGAACCTACAGGTACGATTGTTTGTGAGGAATAAACTGGTGACAGCCATTCTTCAGTCTGCAAATGGTAGTCGGTTGGCTGACATTGTGTATCTTGCTACCGAATGTCGCAGGCAGAAGCTCAAGATCACGAGCAAGAAGGCGAACATCTACTTCAAGTGTCAGAGCAGGAAGGTTGTGCTTACATGGGGTGACACGGCCGAGAAGGCAGGATCCACGTCTCTGAGCGCCTCGACTGCCGTGGAGGCCAAGGGATTCATCGCTTCTGACTGTACCTTCGTGGTAAGTTGATTCTCTTCTCACGTGTACTGTCTGTTTCTGACACGAATGTCGGATGCTAGCAACTCGAGGAGTCAAGGTTTGTTAATACACAGAGTGAATATGCCTAGCTAACGACTGCTATGCTTGTATTGTAGAACTCTGCACCTCCCCCGCCCGGCGGTGCTGTGGGCAAGCAAGCCGTCGCCCTGAGGATCCAGGGAGACCAGGGTGCGTTCTACCGGTGCGGATTCTTCGGTGCTCAGGACACTCTTTACGACAAGGAGGGTCGTCATTTCTTCCGCAGCTGTGAGATCGTGGGTTCCATCGATTGGATCTTCGGGAACGGACAATCTTTCTACATGTACTGCAAGATGACCTCCATCGCCGTCGGAGGCAGTGGGTCGGTGACTGCCCAGAAGAGGGACACCAACTCGAAGACTGGATTCGTGTTCTTCCAGTGCAAAATTGGAGGCAGCGGTTCCATCTACTTGGGCCGCGCGTGGGGAGCGTACTCTCGCGTGATCTTCTACCAGTGCCAGATCGCCAACATGATCCGTCCCGAGGGATGGATGGACTGGGCTGATCCCGCCAGGCAGAAAACTGTGTACTATGCCGAGTACCAATGCACGGGCCCCGGCGCTAACCGTGATGGGCGCGTATCGTGGTCGAAGTCTCTGACCACCGAGCAGGCGAAGCCATTCAGCACCGTTTCGTTCATCGACGGCAAGGACTGGTTGGAGCCCGCCATGTAGATAGTAGGTATCTTACATATAAATGTATATATGATTTTTTGATATCGAAAAATAAGACATCAGGGTTGTGCGCGGCCGTAGAAACTTTGCATCCGAAGGGTGCGGTTAGAGGCGGCATTCCAGATGGCGGCTGCTTTATTAATAGATGAGAGCAGAGATTTTGATACATCTTCTCTAAAAATTGGTTCTAAATTTCTCGTCTGTGTCAGATGTCGGTACATTGCAGATGTGGCCACTCTGAAATTGTGTTTGGCGTAAAAGCTGTTACGTGGTGATATATCTTGCTTCTTGAACATGTTAGTTCAGTCTAGCAATCAAACTGCGCTCTACATGGTTGAATTTGATTACATGTTGTCGCCTATTTCCTCACTCCGTGAATGTCGTCGAGAGTTGCATTGTCTATCATTGAATCACACAGTTTGTAAAGGCTGAGTTGTAGTGATCGTTTTGTACTATATTGTCCTTAAAAGCTGGTAAATAGACATTATGAGTAAGATGTTCGCAGTCACTGCTAAATGGAAGAGAGGGACTGGAGGCTCCATCTGAACGCATCATGCACTTTAGACGCGCATGCCGCATATGGGTTTTTTACTCGATTACAGATTGGTGGTTGAGCATTTGATATGCAGATCGAATTTTATAATCACACCGAAATGAATTTAATCGGAACTGACGTCAATACAAACGGCCATTTCAGAAAATCTGTTTAGACAATGCGAGCGACCAGATGTAAGGATCTTTGTTACAAGAATCTGGTTCACATTTATTGCAAATAAACAGGAAACCCAGGGTGTAGAAAATTTTGCCGAAGACGAAATGATATTATTTCAGAGATTAATGCACGAGCATCAATTTGCAGAATGCATCGATTATTCCATGCCGAAAATCGAAATAGTGTTCAGTTCTGAGTCCGAGTTACACTTCAGTCAGAAGATTCAAAGTTAGAACAGACCAGTGACGTTCCGATTGGAAGCAATTACAGAGCATGTCATGTAGGTGAATCTTTCATTAAAGTCGAGGTTGGGAACGGGCGGTGATTCCTCACCACGATCTTGTCCTCGTTCCATAGAGTCTCAATTCTGTCAAATTGGTGTTATTTCATAAGTCAATTTGTAAGAAGCCAATTATAGTGATATATTTTAGTTTTATTGAATGTGTCAAATCTTATTTGTTCAATTACTATGTAATCCTTTTGTATCTTGACATTACTACATAAATTAGAGTATTTTCTCATTTTGTCCAAGAGTCGCTTTCTTTGTTTTGCATCCACCATTTTTTTTCTTTTCAACCAAGCCACATTGCTTTATGCCACTTCAAGCGAACAACACAAATTTAATGGAATTGAGGATACAGTGGTGCTTGGATTATTTAGATAAATGTTTTCGGAGAGACAAAAACGTTGATCTTATCCAAACGTTGATCATAACGAAACAATGTCTATTTGCATAATAAAGGGACAGGGACAACGTTCTTAACTACACGTTGATCTTAACAAGGTTGATCTTATCCCGGTACCATTGTATAACATTCCTCGAATACTCTCAAATACTCTGCGAAACTGAGCGTTACTGATCTCACCATCTTATCAGCATCAATGACCTCTTCCGCAATTGGAGAAAAGGCTTGTATTGTTTGACCTCACAGTATTCTGGTTTCCCTCACGACTCCTTGGCCTATCATGCGGAAGATATTTAAAATTTCAATGAAGATAAACTAATACATAGAAAAGAGTAAAAGTCTGGCAAATATGTTACGATCAGGGTGCAAGGTCAACTCTGTGTTATACTTTGTATGCGGGTAAGCTATATAAACTTGACACCCTAGGCAAAAACTAAGGGGACTCCCTATGCCAATTTTGGGTATCAAAATCACACCCAACTCCAATTTTTGTGTGTCCCCCTACAATTGCACTTAAACTTCTAGTATTCTAAAAAAGTAACAAATTTTAAGAATACATGTTATAATTCTAATAACCACATCTTTTTTTTCTTTTCTTTTTTTAATATTTTATGTTTCGGTTTGAAATTTGGATTATACATGTCTAGAAGCCGCGACATATTACCAGTAAGTAAAATGTCTGACTTGTACATATATAGTGCCTTAATTCCTTAAAAAGTCGAAACCCAATTATAATGGATTATTTTTCTTTAAGGATTTCATGATACACGACTTTATGTAATCTTGCTGAAAATCCAAGTTGCAATGGTGATTTTTGTCATTGCAATTTTCATTTCTGTCCTCAAATTCTAAAATACTACCATGGACTATAAAGTATACTTGATGTAATTTTGAGTAATTATAGAATTCTCTATCACAAGATGGAACTTGCAATAAACAGACATGTACTTCATTTGTATCTTCTAAGGTAAACAAATTGGAAAATTGAGACAGACAAAATGAAAAGTAAATAAATAAAATCAAAGCAAAACTACGTAGGAAATATCTAAGCTCAATAACAAACCATGTGAGTGACATACTTTTTTACTCCTTAAGAAAAAAAGTTGATAGACTTTGAAGCCATTACAAGCACTTCATTACAGAAGTGTCAAGTTGGTGAGAAACTAATGGTTCTATATAATTTAGTTACATTGAGGAACTTTTATACAATTTAGAGATTGCTCCTTGATTGAGTATCTCACCTTAACCACATTGGCATGTGCACTAAACCAAATTCAGTTGAATGATGCAATATTCTATGATGTAATATATGTGAATGCACCATTCTAACTTGTAGAAGTCTAAGAAAATTAATTTTGTGTATTATTTCCCGGAGTTGTGCAATTTCATTTGATTTATCTCATGTGAACTTAAGAAAATATTTAGGTAAAAGGGACACCCTGAATTTATTTTTGGGTGTCAAAAGAATACTTTGTTTGAAAATTAGGAGTCTTAGGACACTCTTGGAGGCAAAAGACAACCCCCAGGTGTTAAAAATATACCTTGCTACTTGACAAGATGTTGGCACAATTCTTGGATCAATAAGGCCAAATAGTCGAGTAATACATGGTAATGAAGAAAAGAAGAGGAACTCCAACCTTTTTAGAGGCTAGAGTGAATAGAGTATTCAATCATTCAACCTATTCTTGAATGTATGCCCAGTGGTCATCACACCAATTGATGGCAGGACTACTAAATAATCCCTCTCAAGGTGAACACTATGCTAGTTTCTATCTAGCCACATGTGTATTATAGATACCCGACATGGTATCCCAACGGGCTTTGAGGTACAATGAGGTCCAAGAACCCGCACCATAGTTGGATGTACTGTACTGTGGTGGACTGGTGGTCACACTACTAGAATTCTACACTGCCTACTACGTTTCTGAAGCTACGTTCAGTACAGTACCTACGTTGTCACTGAATTGTGCTACGTTTAGGAAAAATGCAATTTTTGTGCGCGTGAACTACATTTTGACTACATTTGGGTTAAGACCACTACGTTAGGTTGGGAACACGAAGTTCTCAATGATGGGATCACGTGATCTACTTAGGTCTGTCAACTGTGCATTTTTAATTCTGCCCGGACAGAGGTTTTTACTAGATTTTAGCATGGTGTTCTGGATGTATCACGGGGCCGATTATATGTGAGTTACGTTTAGTAATTAGAAAGTAATTAAAACATGTACTGTAGGTAGTTTTGAAAAAGGAAAAAAACATATGAATGCATCCATTGTTTAAGATTGTTAACAGTGTATTTACTCTGGTAAACGAGTAAATTTACCATATGGCTCAGTACTACACTTAAGAGAAAATGATTAAAATCTTCCCCTCTCCTTTGACTTAAACGTTACCCAATGTACTTATCTCTTCCATGGTTCATTAACCCTTAAACGTCATATGCTGTCCTGATACCACACCCAAAATCTCTTTTAAAACTCCACTTTTAGCATTATTCTATTTTTAATTTGCGTGAGCTCTATTCTAAGAAAGTATAGATCTCTTTAAGGTGCTCAGTTTGGAATTTTAAAAATTCCATTTGGTATAATGGAGTGTAAGTTATAACCAAGATTCTCTCAAAAAAAACCCAACCCCTCGGGCTGGGTCTGACGTTTAAGGGTTAATCTTTCTCATATGTAGGCTACACTATGTGATTACACTAATTTCAATTTGAATTACTATAATTAGCTCATACCTTGAGCTTCTACAGAAGTATTAAAGCTATATTTCATACATTGTAAAGATGATTAATCTAACCCAATTACAGGCGGTTTGAATGCATTCTAAATTCAAAGACAGAATTATACATAAGAAGGCATTCTTAATCAAAAGACCAATTCCAACCAAGTACATGCAACAATTTAGGAAATATCCTACCTAATGAAAACAGACAACGAGAATAGAAATAAGATACAAAGCTTCCGTAGTATATTTAAAAGTATTTCTACTTCAATTATAAGCATGCCAGTGGAAGGAATAACTGGAAATGCTCATGAGTTTACAAACTCTGTTCCTACTCAATTAAGCAAGCAAACACGGCGAACCTGCCCGGTGCATACTTAAATCTGAAAGGCCCAACCTTGTTATATTTCGACAATTGGTGCTTGTCCATGACATCACTTCTATCCACAAACTCGCACCAAAATTTCGATACTAATCGCATATTCAACATCTGATGAACCTGATCTACATGATTACGTGTGCGTATCTTAGGCCAAATTTCCTCTGCAACTATAATATTCGGAATGTTTGGTATTAGCTATTGTCCGTCAAACCCATGCTCTAGAAGGAAATCAATATCGCCATTTGCACGCTTTCTTGTTTGCTCCATGGTTATCATTTTAGAGCCTTCGTGAATTTGGTAGCGAGTGCCCAGCTCTAGTGCCGTGGATGTTGGGGGGTTACGCTTCCCACTAACCAGATGTTTTGTCTCTGAAGCCAAAGCGCTGCCCATGGTCATCTTTGTAGTCCTACGTCCCTGCAATGATCAATTTGACAGTTCAGTATTAAGAAAAAAATGTTACATGATACAGAGCTCACAAATGCTTTAGTCAAACCAATTCTACAAAAATTAAAGTTTTCTGTTTTACCCGATATAGGAATCTCGATATTTTATTAGTTCACCTTCGATTTCGCTGCAGAGTGTATCTTTTCTCTAGTTCAGAAGTATACATGGAAACAAAATCTACAGATGTTGTTTGAATGCTCTCCGTAAAAAACAAGAATAAATGAACGGCAACATAGACACATAGTGTAGCGTGATGATGCAACACATGTAAGAACTGCCCTTCTTCAACAGTAGAACTGCATGAACATTTGAAACGTAGTAATCAAACTCAATATAGATAGGATACCTTCTAAACGCTCCTTCAGAGGAATAGCCTCTCCGACCTTCTCTTCAGTTCTTCAAAAGAATAGCTACTGTACTCTGTTCACCATACTCTGCCCGCAAACTTTTAAAACTCAAACAACATATATAAGGAAAACCTAATACAACTTAAAAATTGTGGCAGACCACCAAACTACTGACTCTCACAGACACAGGCGTCTTCCAACTTCTCACAAGCAACCATTATTCATGTCGCTCGTCAATCAACGATCTTACCCACGCTACATCACATTTTTGGCTGTTGCAATTAGCAGAGAAAGCAAACTCGAGATTGATTTCCTTCCATTTCCATGCTCACAATTTACTACAACCTAATGCCGAAGGAAAACACGAATTCCAAAGGATAGCGACAAACTCATGAAACATTGTAATGAACGTGTGTTACCTCGAATAACTGCGACTGAACAATGTACATAACTTCACATAACCACGGCACCTTGCGCGCTACACTTGCATACCTAGAAGATTTCCTGCTCCATATAACTATGCAACAACATCATCCCGTTCTCTCTTCTGGGACGCCCATCTTCAGCATTAGAACTTTCAGTATCAGATCTATAAGGTTTGATGCACCAAGACGCTGAGACGCACAAGAAGCACTTACTACAGAACAATATCCCTAATTACTTTGGTCCATTACATTATTTCACCAATTTCTTCACATACGGCAATCGAATATTACTATGAGCAATTAAACTTACCCTCGAGCAACATTTTAAATGCCGATCTTGATCCACTTCCTCTTTGAACCCTAGTACATCAATTGCGTACACTCCGTTTACTTTGGTAAATCCAATTGCTCTTAATAAAATGCGCCGACTCCCAAGCCTTTAGAAGCGCGCATTTTTTGCACTGTTTCCCTCTCGAGTTGTTGTTGACGATGTGCTACAAAACCTCCCATTCGGAGCTGCAGATTTCTCCATCACCTAGAAAATCTCGCTCTAGCGCTAACTAATACTGGCCACAACACGATGTTGCCCCCACAAAATGCCTTTCACTCCGCATGTAAGCCTCCCGTCACTTTATCGTTCCTAACAAACCATGATAAGGACTTAGGGAGTTGACATGAAGTTTTAAAATGCATGCAACGAATAAAACATTGCGCACCTTATCTTCAAATTCATGAATTTACCTTGGAAAGAGGGTCTACTGATTCCAATCGAGGTATGGGTCGTTGTTCCTCCATCTTCCCATCGCTTTCAATCTCTGCCAGCTCCTCATCTTCTGCAAATTGTTCCATACCAAGTGGAAGTTCCCAATAAGCACTCCTGCCCTCATCCTCGGAGTAAAGATCCTCCCATGTGTTTTCCTCTGGGACTCCAATCCCCTCTTCTTCACTGCGTGCATCCTCCCCCACATCATCGTCTGCCTCTGTAGCCACTAAATCCATTTCGTTTGACACTTGCACATACAATCTTGATGATCGTTCTGTTTGTTGTGATCGCCCTAATTATGAAGATGGTCCTGCCCCTCCGAAATGTCTAGCCTCTGAAGATGGTCCTGCTTGTAAGGATGGTCCAGACGTGGCAAGAACTCCTCTTCCATGGATACGCAGATTCATGGTTTCGTCCAGAGATGGCCTACTACTCTCTAAGGCCCTCTTGTATACAACTAGATTTGAACGCGGCTTCACTCTTACTGCTAGTTTCCATCTACTGTTTATGATGTCATCTACATAAAAGACTTGTGAAATATCTTTTGGGAAAATAAAAGGGTCATCCTCAATGTTGGAAGCACTTAAAAACTCTCCTGCTTTAACACGATCAAACCCACATTCATCTTCTAACACAATTGCATTTGACCCTCGATGCCGGATTATAGAATCCCAAAATTGGCACTTGAATAATATTGTTTCAAAGCTATCAAAATTCAAACGTACAATCGTCTCTACGTACCCAAAAAACTTTGTTTTTTGTCCATTAACCTCATATATGGCAGACACCCCAGAGTCAAATGTAGATTTCTTATTCAAATCCCTGGCCATAATATGGAAATGGCCTCCATAAGCCCAACACGTTGTATAAAAATGCCCCTTCTCCCTTGGTCCAACAACAATATCAAGGACCATTTGCAAAACTGGCTTATTATTAGCTATGTCCTCACGAACTGCCCCATTTATCCACTCTTTGAAGGTTGGTGTCGGAATTGTTCCATTTGTATCTAAATCATATAATCGCTCTCTCCATGCCTCCATGCACGGGGCATTAAGTAATAAGAACCTATGGGCTTGCTCCCTAAATACTGAATCCAAAGGTTTCAGAGATGATGCCTTTGGTAATACTATTCCTTTTGATCGTTCATCCTCCTCTATCGGCTTTTGCAGCCTTGTGGCATTCTTATGCAACCTCTGAGTATACTCATTGACATGAAACATTGATTCTGCACATATGTATCCCTCTGCAATAAGTCCCTCTGGACGGGCTCTTTGTCTAACATAGTCTTTTAAGACCTTAAGATAACGCTCAATGTGATACATCCAGCGAATAGAGACCGGGCCCGCAAGTTCAACCTCTTCCACTATATGCAATATATTCTGTACTTGTATGTCAAAAACCGATATAGGTAAGTGAATTTCCATCTCACGCAATATTTCAGCTGCCTCTAACTTCATCTTAGGGCAATCTGACAGCCGAATTTCCTTTGAGCACACCCAACGGAAAAGGGATGATAAACGATACACAATGTTTCTTATCCCTTCTGTTAAAGTGCCTCTTATAGCAATAGGGAGAAAATCATGGAGCAAATTATGGTAATCATGAGTTTTGAAACCTACTAATTTCCGGTTGTTGAACTTGTGACGGAAGCTTGAACCATATCCAAATGGAGTACGTGTTTTGGATATCATTTCTATGATGTCGTCGTACTCTTCGTTTCTCCATATCCAGTGAGCTGGTGCATATGTCCATATGGGTGCTCCCTTATCATCATGGCCATCATTTTTTGGATGAAAACGCTGCATTACATTAAAATCATGTAAAGACCGTCGCAATGCTAAAGAATCAGACTTGGTCTCCTTGCAATTTGAGAAAGTCTTCAATAGCGACGCACAAATGTTCTTCTCTGTGTGCATCACATCCAGCAAATGTGGTACTAGTAGCTCCTAGTTCAATCAAACAAATCACCCACTAATAAGATGATGCCAATACATGAGTACAAGTACTTATAAATTTCAAAAATCTCCAAATAAAAAAAAATATAAGCAAACTATGAAACTCATATTCTTCCATTCTATTTCAAATTTCATATATACTTCCTATCAAAAAATAATTATTTTGCAAGTCACATGACTTAACAACCTCATTCTATATGACTTAACAACCTCATTCCGTTCACATGCATCTACCCTGAAATTTCTATATGGACTGTCCGCATAGAATAAATTCCAATTTTCATATTTTAGGTACAGAATGGAGTATATGGTTTAGGATACCACATGGGTGTACCATACCCAAATTTGCTTAATAATTACTCTAGAAACCAATGCAGTAATTTCTATTCACCATACCCCTTTGTGAAGATAGTTTGAGGACTTTTTCTTCTCAAGTTCACGTTGAGTTATAGGCAACAACTCTGAGTATTACTTAACCCTTAAACGTCTAAGGTGACCCGAGGGGTCCTTTTCCAACAGAATCTTCTCTGTAGCTCTCAATGTACTCAGCTTTTCACTTAAATTCTGATGTCAAACTAGTCACCTTCTTCTGATGCATTCAAAAAGTGAAATTTTAGAATTCAAATCACTATTTGTATGAGTGATTTTGTGCTTTGAAAGGATTGTAGTAGGTAGGTTGGGGCTGTACAATACTTGTAGGAGGTTGCACGCTTATCATTGATTGGATCATTCATGATGCCCAAGTTCAAAAAGTGCACTATTGATGATGCCCGAATCCAAAAGATGCTGTGATCCAATACTGGGTTGCCCAAATCCGTATAGCCTGACGTTTAAGGGTTAATGCATGTGTTCTTATCTAACTCCATTAATTTTACTAAATTTGATATCCTTGAATTACTTCATATTATTCTTATTATTATGAATTGAATACTTTTGTTACATTCTAAGTACTTTCAAATATTATCTTTCCTATTGTACTTATTTCCCAACATTGACTCACATCTTTTTAGAATGGGAGTTTTAAAATTAATATCCTAATTTATTAAAGTGTTAACTCATCCTCCTCATTGATTATGGCGTACATCATGTTTACTGAGAATTATATTTCTATAGTTCTAAAATTTGAATCCACATGATAGCTTACCTCCTTTCCCATCTAAAACTTGAAATGAAGTATGGTATATAGAAGACTTAAATACCATGGGTTTAGGGTGACTAGCATTTTAAGACAGTGCATTTATAATTAACCTGATGCTAATGGCCAAACTAGTTCTTCACTTCAATGTGTATGGATAATAAATTCCTCCTACCGTACGATTAATTTCATCGACACTCAGTACATGCCGGTTCTCTGGAACCGAATAAAGACCAAACTGACCACTCCATTGCCATTTTTTCATCAACTAAATACACATAACTAAATAAGAAAATACATAATCTTGGGGTAAATGTAGCGAAGTTCAGGGTGCCTAAGGTGGAATAATAGAGACCTATACAGTGGAGGCCCTACTATTTTGGTTTCTGCAACTTGGATTGTATATGATCCACAACAATTGAACATAGCATAAATATCCAGCATCCGTACTTGTGGAAAGAGGTTATTACATGCCATATATTTATAGATTCTCACAATGTCATAAAATTAGATATTGCTTAAAAAGAAATAGTTACGAACCTTGTAATACCGAAGACGGAATAGAATGGATTTGTCCTTCATGCCCGCGTCCTTCAAAAGCAATCTTTTGTTGTGAACTTTGTTCCATTGTTTCAACCAAAATCTGCTTGTAGTTCTCTCTGGCTTTGGAACTTTACTATATGACTGGCCATTGAACTTCTTACGGTTCCTTGTGGCTCAATATTTGTGCTTGATAGGAAGGTATTTTCTGTGCCCATAATATACAACCTTCTTCAAGTACATACAACATTTCGATTCTATAATATCTGGACCACAAGGAGGGCAAGCTTTGAGCCCTTGTGTTTGTAGCGACAAAAACACCCCATAACCTGGAAAATCATGCAACGACCACAACATCGTACTGTAGAGAGTGAAAGTTTCTTTTGTATGAGCATCATATGCCTCAACTCCATCAACCCAAAGCCTAAAAAGCTTGTCCACTAATGGCTCCATGTATGTATTGAAATTTTTCACTTTTCTTTTTCCTACACATCAGGGTTGGTATTAGAGTAAGTAGCATGCAATAGTTCTACTTGAATAAATATCATAACATTTTTAGTCAAAGTGGTAATATACTTCTGAATTTGTTGACTTTGAAATCAGTGTGAAGTAAGACAAAAGAAATTCCAGGATTGAATGGCACTGTAGAGTTTATATACAAACCTGGTACAATTGTGGATAGAAGAATATGTCCTTTATGCATAGCTAGTTGAGGATTCAAATTCAGTATAGTCAAAGTATTTGGCCAAAGAGAATGGCTCGCCGAATTTACCCCTGCTGGATTTATTCCATCAGTACTAACTTGTAGCATTACACTACGTGCATCTTTCATTTTTTCATATTTTTCCTCCATAGCCTTGCAAGCTGGAGTATCCGCAGGAATACGCATGACATCATCGTGACTTCTATTATCACAATGCCATAGCATCAAAGGAGATAAACTTGGGCTTTGGTAATAAGCCAGTAACCGTGGGATTATCGGAAAGTACCACATTCTCTGACAAGACAATAGCCACATTTTAAAAATATACGATAGTTCGAGCCAAATCTGAATAGATCTTAAAGTTCATATATTATATGTAGTAAGATGAACAACGTTCATTGAAGTTCATTGTAGACAATTAAATAAGAGTACACAGTAGTAAGTGGAAATAAAAACTTAGAACATGAAGAAATAAATAATGAAATTGCTTACCTTCATAGGAACTACTTTACTTTGTGTTATCTCACTATATGTGAAAGATTGCACTTTGGGCAGAACTTCAAATCCTTTTTCAATGGACCATAGTAAAGGGTTAAGTCACATGGGCAGGAATGGTATACTTTGTAGTCTAAACCAACATCGCTAATGATCTTTCGGGCCTCTTGTCTCGTGCTTGGCATCTTTGAATTTAATTCAATTGGGATAACCTTTTCAAATATAGCTTTAAATATGGCATCCATGGCCACATTTGATATCTGCTTATCGGCTTGGATGCTCAGAAACAAAAAAATCATGGATAAACGGCTTGAGGTTGCTCCATCAAATATCATGGTTGAGGCCTCTTTTTCGACCTCCGATAATTTTGAACCCATTGTATTTGAGGCCTCTGTATTCAAGTGCACACCATCTCTATCAAACTCATGAAGTAAATTCATATAGTCTTCAAGAACAAATTCTTCATCATAGGAGAAATCCTTCATTGGAATCTTCTTGCACATGGGTTTCAAATATCCCCTCATAATTCGGACCCAATCCATCGGGGTCCACACATAAACGTTGAGCCTCATATAGTCCCTACAAGAACGAGAATCACGTAAATTGACATTTAGGAAAGCAAAAAGGTAATGTGTTCTCAACGCATGAACACAATGTCCTAATTATTGTACTATTTAAATTGTATTGTAATGACTTAAAAGAAACTTTGTTCTTGTGCCTTCAATGTCTAAGATTGAAAATAGCAACGTCAACAGACATTCAAATTATATTAATGGCAATTTCCAATTCACTCTATTGATATATAATCTTCAAATTATATTAATGGCAATTTCCAATTCACTCTACTAAGCTTAGTTACATCTTGCACACATTTAGTTCCAAATTATATTATACAAAAAAAAAAAAAACAAATTACAGTTTTATTAACCGGAGTATGAATTCAGTATTATGTTGGTATTTTCAAATTACATCTATGGACGAATGCATGATACTACAATTTTATTAATTAATTGAATGTAGAAATATAAGAAAGAAGTCTTACAATACATATTTATCCACAGAGAAACTAACATGTACTTGGTAATTAAGTTAGAATATGATCAAATCTTGATTGTTTGTGCATGACTCCCATATGTAAGAGGAGTTGATGTTTAGGGAAAAACAATGTATTACCAATAAATGAAGTAAATGATTAGAGAAATATTGCATCAAATCTTTTGAGTGATTTCTTAAAGTTGCTATGATGCTAGAAATATTAATGAGATTTTCATGAAACAACATCTTACCAACCCATTATTACATATTCAATTAATATAAAATAAAAAGAACCCCAAGACATAAGGTTGATGTATATAAAAATTACCTGGTACTTCTCGGAAATATTATATAGTTCAATATGTTCATAGACAATGGAAAGATATCTCATACTTGGTCGGTTAGCCTCTGCACATTTACGACATGGGCAATATACTTTGAAATCTGGTCTCTCCTATACATCTTCAGTTCTTGTATTGTTCCTTCTTCTTCTCTTTCTAGCCCCAGTGACAATAGGTGGTGGTGAATGTGTTGGAGGCGGAGTAGTCTCTCCAGCAGCAAATGTACTAGGAGTGAAACGTGCAAGATCTACAACCGTGTCCTTCCTAGGCATTGTGAATTACCTATACAATAGCAAGAACTCATGTTAAAATAGATGGTAGTATTATTTGAATAGATATTATATTAGAAGATCATTCAAAAATTGCCATATCCCAAGAATGAACCTCTGCCATAATACAGCTAAATCCATGACGATTTTGAACTTGCATGGAATGCTTGAAGAAATCCCAGAAATGAGTACAAGGTATTGAAAAGTGAGCTTACCAATGAGACACATGTTGGGCACACTTCACATGAAGTATGGAAATGTGTATTACTTTTGTACAAAGTACTTAGAAAGCTTACATTATTCAAGTCAAAATAACTTATAAAATATACCATAGATTCTTCAAAAATGTAAAAATGTAAAGGAAAAGTTACCTGATGAATTACACGCAACCTTCTCTTTGGAATGTCAAAATATATAAGCAGAATGCACACAAATAGAAGGAGAGCTCCACATCAGCAATGACTAGTACCCTGTTCAAACAAGAGAATACGAAGGAGTTAATAGTTTACATTAAAGCTCTCACATTCAGCAGATGATACAATCAAGCAATGAATGAATTGTCATCACACAGGACATTGACATCCCATGTCATGATGGCTTCCTCCTCAACCCAAGTCGTAAGTTGGGCATGCCTTCATTTTATGGAGTTTACCTTGTTGATTTATCAAACTCGATGCTTTTCCAAACTCACGCGTTGCAATCTATCTCGTCTCGCAAATTGGGTGTGCACGTTTTTGAGCTCTTAGTTCTCGCATCGGATCAGTTTTAGTCTCTAGTGAAGAGATACCTTGGTTACAGCGCCACAATTAGCGCCATAATTAGGGCCACAGTAAGCGCAAGGAGCTTCGTCGTCTACGAAGAATTGCGACGTTCAAACAGCCGGGTGAGTTTCGTTCTCTCCATGCAACATTTAGGTGATCCTCACATTCTGCATCCACTGTCCCCCACATGCATCGTATCTAGTAGTGCTTTGCTTGTATCCACTTATGTAGCGCGTTTCTCACCGTTACCTCCTACTGCGAATTAGTTTGCACATTCTTTTCCAAACCTATGGCATAAGCGCTCCAGTTTTGCAAATCAAGGAACGCTATATACTTCTATGTCGTTGTAAGCTTCTGTATACTAATGGGACATTGGAACTTAATGTAGGAGACGTTGGAGAGCAAGGTTAGAAGAATCCTCACGAAGTCTAGTACCGGTGGTGAGTTTTTTTTTGTGTTATTTACGGTGTATTGGTTCTACCGGGAGGGTTAAAAAGATGGATTAGGAAAAAGCTGACATGACTAATCCCTTAGTGTGTTCTTGTCACAGTAAACAAAGCAAATGGGACGAGATCATATCTAAGGGGCAATGACAAGAGGATAGAGACTGCCATTTCTTTGAAGGAGATTGGGGTCATCGTATTTCGGTTTATAGATCAGCAAAGGTATGGTTTCCATGTTATCAAGTTGAATTTGTTCAATTGCAATAGGTTATTTCAAAGTTCTTACCTTGAAGTAGTAGATCTTCAAATGAAAGGAGAGGCACGTATTGTTGTCCTTGTACTCATGCTAACTTTAGTTATCCCACATAATTCCAGGGACTTTGAGACGTGAAGAGCAGCGGCAAAGGAAGATTGAAGATTCTTGTACTCTCATTTTTGAACACCATGGAATGCCCTGTAGACGTAGTTCAAGATGCAGTTTGTAGCCATAGCGAGCAGAAAGTTTAGGAGACAGCGGTGGGTTGTCAAAATGATGATAAGTGCATCCTCAAAGTGAAGGAAGTAGACTCTTTGTACAAAAGAGAGGGTCGAAGAGATTCAACACTTGCAGCATCAGAGCGCGGGTTGGTGAGGGAGAAGTCAAGGAAGAAGAGAAAACAAAGGGAAGAGCAACAAGGTGGTGTCGGTGCGTGCGGTGAGCAGTGAGTGGTGAGCGGTGAGTAGATATTCACGAAAAATGTGCAGATTTTCAAGAGCAATGATCAGATTTTCAAACGTAAATTAAGCAGAGTACATTGAAATCATCAATAAAGAAGGCAACGGCCATAGGGTCGGGGGTTCATTTTATAAACCCATGACCGTGTAAAGAAGTTATCGTTTGTGGCCGTAGGGGTGGTCGTCGATGAGCTGGTATGGTGTGGCACGTCCTGATCTCACGCGGGAGCGAGTGCATTGTGCGAGGGGTAAGATACCCGTGACGGGGTCATGCTTCTGACGGTGACGTTAGAACGAGGGTAGAGGTTAAACATAGTGAGGGTACGAGTGAGCAAGGGTGAAGTGGTGAACAGAGTGAGCGTGGGTGAACAGAGTGAGTGAGCGAGGGTTGAAGTTGAACAACAAAACATAACTCAAGATAAGGTGGTGCATCCAAAATGTTTGTGTGCTATGTTTATGATGAAGGAAATCTGAAGTCACAACATTTTTTTTCTCAAGTGGGATGTTGGTTAAACCACTTTGGTAGTCTAGACACCGAAGGCTGTGACATAGACGTTCGTGAACAAGAACTAATGATTTTGTACCGGGATCCTATCCAAAATCCAAGCAAGCAGCACGCGCTTTATTTCGTTGAAGCTTAAGGTAGGGGCGGTTACGAGGTGGTCGTCTTGGAGTCGGAATCCACAAATCATGCGGAAAATGTAGCATAGGTGCTTGCAGTTATACCATCCTCCACGCCCTTTGTGGTGCAATGCCATATCTGTGAAATCAATACAAGTGCAGCTAGGGAATGATCCTATCACAACCTTGTACTCCGCTGCCTCTGACCCGGTGGTTGATTTCAAATCAATGACTGCTCCAATACCCGGGCTAGGAATAAGGTTGATCCGGGTCATCTCCGCGTGTAGAAGCGTTGCCGACTCCCACCTTGCGAGCTGCTTCTCCGAGTTCTTACGAGTGACGAAACACTTGCATGATTTGCCGTTGCGCACCGTCATGTACTTATCTGGTTGTCTTGGGATCGGGATGCTTTCAATCTGATCCGCAATGGCAACGTTATATCCAAACTGACGTTCCATCGGCATTGGTCGTTTTTGTTGTAGCTGGAATCCCGCTTGTTGAAGTGCCAAGACCTCACGCATAGTTAGATTTGTTCCTTTCTGAACAAGCCAAACCGTTGGGACATCAGGAATTAGATCCGTAATCCACCTTCTGCGGGGGCCTTTAACACACCTGTTCAGATCATCTGGGCAGAAGTAGAAAAATTGCTTGATGTCAAGGTTCTTTGGGCGATAGTGACGAGTCCCATGGAATGTAGGTGCTGGCCCAATGATCTTCTGCTGGCATTGCTTTGACGCGCTCCGGTTTCCAATACAAGTCGGATTGCTATTTGCAGGAACACGACGAATATGCCATTTTCCTTTCTCACATTCATCTTCTTGGACTTCAGTGACATGGACAATGGGTGCAGCTTGAACTGGCACAGCCGCTAGAATATCGTCCACATCTTCGTCATCTATTTGAATAGGAGTAGAAGGAGATCCCTGAGAGCGTGTTCTCCTTTTGGAGTGCTTCGGCTGAGAGAAGTTAACCTTGTCGAACCGATGGGAATCGTCATCAGTACCAGGTTGCGTTTCCAAACGCCTTTTACTTGATCCAAAAACTTCCTCGCCAGCATAATTAGGGTCCGCAACCAGGAAGTCCTTAGCACCGGGGATGGCTTCCATGGCTTTGTACATTGTGTTCAGATTCCTACTTCGACCTGCGAGCCTGAAGCGCAGTACCTCCTTGTCCGGTCCCGTACCACCGCTTTTACCGTGTAGAAAAGCATTGTAACGTGTGCATTGCGTGAATGCCCTGACAAAATCGTCCACCGATGCTTCAAAAATATCCTGAACGTCTTTACCGGACTGTTTTGACCACGCAGCGTGGATGGTTTCAGCCAAATTGCACATTGGCATTTCAGCTTTCTCTTCATCAGTAAGGTCCTGCACAAATTCAAATTAGGTCATTTCGACTGTTGGAAATGGAAAACCAACTATTACGTAAATCTTAACGAATTCGAGTACAAGAATATGTGGATCCTGTAGAAAAATGAAGTATGGGAGTGGCGGTTTAAGGGAGGCATGTTTACAGAGTAGAGGTATGAGAAGAATGGAAAGTGCCGTGGTGGATGGTACGTCCAGAGAAATATTTAAGCATATCACAGAAACAAAAGTTAAAGCACGCTTACAAGATCCATAAAGCCTCCCCATTGCCTATAACGGAAATGCCACACGCCAGCCAGGACTCCATGGCTGGCAAATTTGAATCTGTAACAGCTTCACTTGACACCCACCACGATCGAATTGCAAGGTAGCGTGTCTCGGCCTCGTCCATATTGATTGCATCCTTATATTGTGTCTGATTCGCTTATGCTCTTCGCGAGCACCGGGGTTCGTCTGAGTTTGTTACTCTCTGCATGCATTTTGTCCAAAGGAGTAGACACGATCTCTCCTTGTCTTTCATGGGCACGCGATTGTCTCCCCCGTCCCGTAAATCTCTCGTACATCATTCCAGCTTGGCTTGAGCGCCGTCCCCATGAAACCTTTGAAGTTGACGTTGACGACACCATGACGCGCCATAACTTCGTTAAGCATCCTCCAAAGGTATGACTGTGCGTCCTTAGTCTCAGATTGCATGTCGCAAATAGCAATTGTCATCACCTTGGCGTAGTTTGAGTCGTAAACATGACAGGCAAACGTAGTGTAATGTTTGATGCGTTTAACGTGATCAAACATGATCCATGAGTCCTTCAGATTTCCGGATTGCATGCGTCGAACGAGGTCGACGCCTGATCCAGGTCCAATCTCGGACATCTTGAAAACAAAAACTTTGTCAGTGTCCTTTCCTTGGCCCGGAAATCTATTCTCTTGGATAAATGGCCAACGAGTTGTCCCCCTGAGTTCGCATACACCATCAATCACACCTAGCTTTCCCATTCGTTTAAACTGAGAGATGTTGTGGCGAATGGTCGGACTGGTAAAGCTCTCGAACTTGTGCATTACGTCTTGCATCTCCGTATCCGTCATCTGAACAGATGGTTCTCCATCCTCGCCCAGTAGCAAGTCGCCTAGGAACTGCAAACTCGCTGACATTGTTATAGAAGATGGTGACGCTTTTGGAGTCCTGTCGACGGCATCCGAAATCAGACGATCTCGTATGTCACGAGATTCCCTGCATTCACCTCTTCCAACTGGGTGATCATGATGCCCAATATGTATACAAGCACGGGTAGTTGTAACTCCACCCGTAACCCAGTACATAAGAGCATGACAAAGCTTCACGCAAGTAGGTGGCTCCTTACAAATTGCACACACCAACGTTGAACTCAATGGTTGGGTCTTGCCAACGAATTGTCCCTTCACATGACCAACCCATTTCGTTTCATTGACACTATCAGCATGGCCTTTGCGAAATTGAAATGGACAGCTCGGATTTTCACAGCGAAGGTGGCCAGCACAGTGAGCAGAACGGAAACTTAATCTAAAGTCATTTTGAATATTGCGAGTACTAGAATGGCACCAAACATGGCCGTCATGAGATTTATCCATCCCGTACAGCTTTCTAGCATGGCCGGACTTAACATCGCTTGGGGGTGGAGGGAACTCAAATGCGTGGTTTCCATCGTATTCTGCAGGCAACCACTGAACGAACGAATATTGGAAAGAATCTAGGTCTAGTTTGCTAAGTTCACTCTTGGCTCCTTTGCGAAACTGGAGTTTGCGAATGCAAGCTATAGAACTAACTGTTGACGGAGGCACTGGTGACAATGGCGGTTTCTGGGAAGCGGAACTACTTGGTGGTGGACGAACACTAGGACCTAGACCGTTTCTCAATTTTGTGTGGCCTAAAGCTGACTCAACATCAGAGTCTTCTAGACTTATGAACTCGGACTTCGAGGGTTCAGGGACATGAGTGAGAGGTGCAGCGGCATCTGACTTAGAGCTTAAGACTGTTGCACCAAGTGTTGCAGTCTGTGATTGTGCGCGATGGATCACTCCTGTGAGCTCACCAATAATGCAGTATGTAGTGGGCTTTAGGACCCAAACACCACCTTCTAAGTTTGCACTACATATGACTGCATCAGTGTAAAGAAGCAAACCCGAATCATCATAAACCTCTTCCTCCAGAAAGATAGAGTCTAGTTTAAAACCAAACTTCAAGGCGAGCATTCTAGCATTGACAACAATTCTTCCATCTCCTTGAGGTGATACCCTCAGGGGGGCTCGACCACCCTCCACACGAATTGTTGCCATAGTAGGCAATCATAAGAAATGTATTGATTTCGAAAACAATTAGACAGTGCTAAACTGAAAAAGATAGTCGAAGATGACCGACGACAAGAAGGGGGCGTCTCAGCCTGGAGTCGTCATCATATTGATGATCAATAATTGATTTAGTTGAACCGAACGTAAAATGGTGGCTATCAGTAATTATTTCGTACAGTGCTTTTTTAGTTTTGAATTGCAGACTTAGTGTAGTAAAAGGAGAGTAGTAAATGTAGAAGACAGCGCCGCCTATAGTTAGAACTCGACGTAGTCGTATTTATATTCCCCGTAACAACATAACGTTGATCCAAATCCAATGAGTTGGTGCACAGTCGTACTCTGAGATGCCGGAAGCTGTAGAAGTAGAACGAAGAAAGCGACGTAGAAAGCGAGTTCCAGGAGGGAGGCTATACTTTTCGAACAAAAGTAGTAGGAGACAAGTGACGCTTAAGGGAAATCACACAAGTGCAATGGGAGAAACCGCAAAGACTCTTTTGCCAATTCTTGAGGACGTTGCAGGAGATCCTCAACGAGCACGACCAATCGAAGAACCATTCGACGGAGTACGCAAAATTTGAACGAGTCTGTTTTGATATTGGTTGCTTGACTAATTGTTTTCTTTGCTGACGATTGAATTTTATTCTTCGACTGTAATGATGTATGAGAAATTGATGCTCCTTGAACAATTTTTTATTTTGGAGAGGATGTTTTTAAGTGATTGTTTTGGCATTCTAATTCTTAATGCAGGAATCAGCAGGTGATGAGACAAGCGAAGAACTTTCGGGTGAGTTTTGATTGGATTGTTGTTTGCTTTTCCCGATGATTTGACAGCTTAGAGAAGCGTCGAATCGAGTTGAGGTCACATCAGTCAGCTCATTGAGGTCAGCTGAGTGGCTGTGCATGCGTTCGTGCGTGACCTAATTTTGCAGCCGCTAAGACCTTCGTCCTCTCCCACCTTCCATTTCCATTCTTCCATCAGCTTTGACTCGTCCATTTACATTTCCTTTGATCGCTCTTCTCTGTGTCTGAACTCCTCTCCGCAAATGTTTGCGCGCAGTTGTCATCGTACTCCATAGCACTCTCCAGCAGTTTTTGCAGTTAAATTCAAACGTGTGCTTGTGAGGTTAAGAGGCAGTAGGATATGGCTGAGCTCAGTGACAACGTGGTTACTGCATTGATTGTCTCAGAGGACACAACAGCCGATCGACGAAATAGCGAAGGTAATTTTCTTAACACCTAATTTGAATTCTGTACAAGTCGTCTTTTTGTCGCTGGAGCTCAAGAAAGCAAGTGGAGGGCGGAGAAGGAGCTGCTGCGTGGCGCACTTGCCCCACGGCGGCCCCTAGACGCCAAAGGCCACGGTTCGAGCGCTGGAGCCGCGGCAGTGGTCGGAGGGGGGTCCGGTGCCGGATGGGGTCCCGGCTCACTCACCAACCCCGACCCAAGGGCGGCCGAGATAAAGGGGGAGCTATTGGTGATCGAGCGAGAAATACTCGATTACCTAATTCTCGCGAGACTGTATCGTTGAGCTAGAGTTTTGTGATCGGGTTCTGCTTTTTTTTTGCGAGCTATGGCGAATCCGAAGAGCGGGAAGAAGACGCTGGACTCGTGCGTTTTTAAGAGCACTCGTAAACTCGTGAAAGGTACGAACACATTTTTAGGGTTTGGTACGATCTGAAATTAGCAGGTTGAGCTGAAGCCTGTGACTTGTCTGGATATCCTTCTGCACGTTGTCCAGTGGGTCCATACGTGGGATGCTGAGGCGGACGGTAAGGATGAGGAGGGGAAAAGCAGGTCAAACAATCGGAAGCTGGAATCCTCCTCCGTACTGCAATTTATCTGAAAATGTAGTATGCTTGTTTGACTTGTGATTTAGGATTGATACAAACCTTGAGTGGCCTCTATGCGCTTTCTTATCAATGAAAGCGGCTCCTTAGAATATATGATTTGTAAACCGAGGCAACGGAAAGAGTGTTACTTACAGGGATGTGAACCTCTCAGGACATTGCGACAGCCATACCCAAGGGAACCGGAGACTGGGAGAAGGCCATGCGGTGTTTATGACAGGCTTTGCGTGGATGTCTGTCAACCGACTGGTAGAAGCGCGTGCTAGTCCTTGCTCGTTTTAAGAAAAGGCCCCAGTCCATGGGACCCAGAACAGGTCCTGTGTATGTGGGTCAACCTTCTTTGGAGTTTTTCAGCAGAAATGACGTGCGATACTATAGTGGAGCGTGTTATGGAGCTTATGCAGCCACTGCCGACAGGTTATTTTCTTCTCTGCCCCTCGTGGTGCAGCCAGTTCTAAAAGTATCAGTACTAATTTGGCTAGTGGATTTGTGGAGTATCTATTTTGAAAGTTCACTTCTTCGCCCATACAGCTATCTGAAAGCTTCGGGAAGTTGTATCGTTGGCATCAGTGTTAGAGGTGCCTCAAGTGAAGATCTTCTCGTGCTGACAAACGTCATTCTGGTGTTGAGCATCTATGTGACAGTGTGGGCATCTGCACAGCTTCCTCTGCACATGGGGAAGTCTGAGAAATCGGAAGAGCTTTTCGAGAAGCACCTCGGTGATCGATTGGCGGTATGTTCCACTTCGTCACCATTCTCATCACCAACTTTCGAAAGCATCTTCTTCCCTTTCTTCTATGTTGAAACAATCAAGCATAAGAATTTCTGGGGCTGATACATGTGTGTGTGTGTGCGTGCAGCCACCAGCGGATAAGGAGCGAGCGGCAGAGATAGGCCGGTGGGTGCCACGGAAGGTGACGGTCACAGGAGACTCTTGGGAGCAGAGTAGTGTTGACATAGCGGTGGCAGGATTGGGATGGGTGGGCATTGGTGTGAAGGGCACTGCAGTTCTGATGGCTTGGACCTACGAAGGTGTTGCTGTGACGACGCACGAAGCCATGGTGTTTGACATGGCTTCCATATTCGAGAAGCCTGGTTTCTCGGCACAGAAACTTCTCACCAAAGGAGGCAAGAAATCCAAAGATCAGAAACCCAAACCCAAGCAGACGAAACCCATGGAGGAAATGGTGTACTGAACATTTTTGCCCATCGTTTATTAGGTACTCGTCGAATAGTGGCAGTAGTGTATTAGGATCAAGGGTGATAAACTGCCTGCGACCTCTAGTGTGCAGAGTGATGGTTGCTGCCCTGGAGGCTGAGCTGAAGCCTGTGATTTGTCTGGATATCCTTCTGCACGTTGTCCAGTGGGTCCATACGTGGGATGCTGAGGCGGACGGTAAGGATGAGGAGGGGAAAAGCAGGTCAAACAATCGGAAGCAGGAATCACGGATGTGGTTGCACAGTTTATTTGGGCGCTGATCGATGAGACCAAGTGCCGGGTGCCATTCTATGCTGTACTGCACGACAGAAGTCAGCTACAGGTGATCAGCCGTAACAAAATCTGTTGTTGTTTCAACTGTAGCTGGATCCTGTAAAACCTCTTTTGTTGAAACCTTGTGAAAACTTATACATATGTGTAAATAAGCGTTGCTTAACACAATTACAAAACACGAATCTCATATTCCGTGCAGTCGGCCACGTCGTGGATTCATCTATGAAGTAACTCTTACAAGTGCATCACTTGTTTGGTACGATCTGAAATTGGCAGGTTGAGCGATGGCCAGACGATGAGGCGCTGTTTGCTCTGTTCTTAGAAGTGCATCGTAGGCGTGACAAGATTGCTTTACACATGCAGCCGTTAGACCACACGTTAGCAGTGTCCTACATTTGCAACATTGCGAGTTCCTGCTCTGACTTATCCTGGTACAATGGGCGAGCTTCTGCATGGCGAGGTTCATACCATTGGTGGTGTGCAGCCGCTGGCCTTACATAGGCTATGTAACGCAGTAGCTGTTGAATGGGGTCCTGGCGCCTGATCGATCGAATCAAGCAACGGTACTGGGGTCATCGGTGTAATGTAGGTGGATGGCAGGGAGCAAGTAATCAAGCTCCATGCCCGCAGCACCGAAGTCTTCAGACTCATCTTTCACGCCATTCTCCGTGAGCGTTTTCTCCATGTCCAGCGTGATGAACTTGCACTTCTCGTACTCCAGCACTGCCTTCCACTCGTAGCTCAACGCATGCTTGTTGTGCTCCATGTACCGGTACAATATCTCATTGATTGTCTCCTCGGATTGAACCGATTGAACCTCAGTGAGTGTTGATGTTGGTCTCTCCGGTAGAGCATGCCGTTATAGTGCTGAGTTAGCCGGGTTCATGACTTACTCTCAGAGCTAGGATGTCTGGTCTGAAGACATGTCTCATGATCCTGTGCGTATCCAATATTTGTTGATGCAGGGATAGTAAGCTGACAAGACTGCTGAGGGACTCTTTGGGAGGAATGACGAAGACGTGCATCATTGCTACTGTATCGCCGTCTATGCTATGCCTCGATGAAATATTGAGCACGCTGGACTATGCATATCGGGCGAAAAATATGAAGAACAAGCCTGAGGTGCGTTTCCTCTGTGTTGGGAAGCATTTATGACATCCGCAGGGGGATTTATCTGCGCCCCAGTAATCGAGTGTGAGCTCTGTTTGACTCAATGAACTGGTTGGTGCAGGTGAATTAAAAGACAATGAAATCCACGTTCCTCAAGGATATATACGTCGAGATCAAGAGACTGGAATCAGGTAGCCGCTGTGACTGACTGGCCATTTGTAAGAATTGAAAGCTTAGTTGTTGATTGAGAACGTCTGTGCTGGCATTGCAATGTGCTGGTGGCGCAGTGTAGAATTGTAACTTGAGTAGCTGTCCATTGTATATTCTGCAGAGGTGTATTCTGCTCGCGAAAGAATTGGCATGTACATTCTGCGTGAGCGTTACTTTGAGGAGGAGGCCGAGAAGAAGGTGAATGTCCTTCTGCTCACTTCGTTAAAGAAAATTTTATGAACCCCTGTTTTATTACATGTTCGTTGGTCTCTTGTTTATACCTCTCTCGAGTTCGATGTCCTGAGTTAGTTATGGATTGTGGTTTGTTTTGGCAGGCTATGGTGGACAAGATCGAACGCTTGAAATCTGATGTGGAAGGGAGGGACAATGTATGTTACTTGTGGCCGAGTCATTCTTTGTTTCATCTTTGAGGGACCGGGACATTGAACAATACGTTTTCTAACAAGCGATGATTTTCTCGCAAGTGCGGCAAAATAGAGGACTTGCGGATGCGAGAATGAAACACAAAGAAGAATAAGATCGGGGTTCGAGTTACTGAGCAATCGGAGGAGGGTCCGGGAGGGTCGCCGAGGTGGGAGGTCCGATGGGGTCCCGGGGGTCCGGTGCCGGGGGCCTCGAGGTGGGAGGTGGGAGGTCAGGGTTCGAGCGCTGGAGCGATCCGGAGGAGGGTCCGTGGAGGGTCCCGGGCTCTCGGGCGCCTCGATGGGGTCCCGAGTCTTGGAGAGCGATCCGGAGGCGCCGAGGTGGGAGGCCTCGAGGTTGGAGGCTCAGTTCGAGCGCCGAGCAGCGATCGGAGGAGGGTCCGGTGCCCGATGGGGTCCCGGGAGGTTGGAGGTCGAGGCGCCTCGACGGGGTCCGGAGATCGGATGGTCCGAGGTGCGAGGTCCTGAGCACGCGCTCCAAGATGGGAGGGTCCGAGGTCACCGCCGAACCCAGGTTGGGGTCCATCGGAAAGCGCTTTGATGGCGTGGTGTGGTCGGGCACCGATTACCTCAAAAACTCGAGGGGGTCAATCACCTGGTGGTCCGGACGGGTGAGGTATGAAGGGGTCTATGATATAGGATAAGATTTGAGGTGTATAAATTTTCTTGACTATTTTCATAGCGTGCAGGATTACCTCAAACCAAGGGGAGTCCTTTGTATTTTCCACCTACCGAACCTTTTGTGACGCCCGGTCACATGGAAGACTTGGGGTGCCAAGGTGAAGGGAACCGAGAAACGGCCTAGTGTGGAGAGGACCCCGGCGTTGGAGACGCCTCACCCACGGAGACTCCCTTGGAGCCACGAGGGAATGGACATGAGATTATGGAAGCTCATGTTGCCACGATTCCGGGATGCTAAGGAGCACCCTCATTTGGAGGTGTGAGCTAAAACCCACGGGAGTTGGAAGATTGTGGGACTAAAGGGAGTGCTGTCCAGGGACAGTGCTGGAAGTGGGAAGCTGGAAGCCCGGGACTCCTGAATCTTCAGAGGGGCATAACTCCCTCAATACTTGTCGGAATGAGGCAGTCAAGGTGTGGAATGATCGGCATCTACATCTACTTGACGAGTAGATGTCGATAGAGTGGTCGCTCGTCGCGTTTGGATGCGGGACGAGGTAGATACGAGCCCTGGAAGGTTCGGGAAGTCTCCGGGCCTTCCAGCGGCTAAGGCATTGGGAGATTGGGTGGTCTTCCAAAACTAAGAGGTGTGAGGGTCCAGCCCTTCACCTAGGACCAGGGGGCTGCCGAATCCCACAGAGTATACTATGGGAGGGCTGGTCTCCTCCCTCCCCACTCCCATGGTGCTTTGGTGGTGACCAAGGTGGGAGTCCCGAGTGGTGTGGCTAGTGTTGGGGCCTCACCATGGGGACTCCCAAGCCAAGGTGAGTCCCAATGGGTGGAGCTAGTGTTGGGGCTCCACCATGGGGACTCAAAGTGCAAAATGAGGCACGGTGGGTGGAGCTAGTGTTGGGGCTTCACCACGGTGGCTCATAAGACAAGGTGAGTCCTGTGGGGAGCTAGTGTTGGGGCTTCACCACGGGGACTCATATAGGCAAATTGAGGACCATGAGTGCTACCGATGTGGGGTGGTGTCTCACGGCGTTTGTGATTACTTGGTGGCCTTGGGGTCACCATGGTGGTCGTGGGCGGTGGTGAGGAGACATCACCAAGTGCGGTTAGGCCGCGTGGTATGGGAGTGCCACCAAGTTGGGCCTTGGACATAAGTGGAAGTCCGCATCTAACCATTGGCTACCTACGAAGGAGTTGAGTCCCGGTTGCATGAGTAGGAGGGATTGATAACCAAGCGGTGAGCTTGGTGGTTGGTATGGAGAGCTAACTTTGTGCGTGTGGGGATGTGCGAGTTAGCGCTCGTGACACTTTCTTAGAGTTGGGAAAAAGTTGGTGTAAGCTAAGGTGAGCTAGCAAGGGTTGCGACATTGATGGTGGGCGGCCTGCTGAGAAGTCTCGCTCTTTTGAACAGATCGTGGTTGAGGGTGGACATCCCGATGAAGGACCCCAACCAGCTGAGGAGAGTTTGGTGGATCGCGATAACATTCCCTTGACAGCGGTGAGGTCGAGAGAGATTAGACGATCTTATTGCAAGCAGGTGTTCACACTGCTCTCCGGATTGACGCGCGCGTTTGAAGCCCAAACAAAAGTCACGTTTGAACATTCCTCTTTGCTGCAGTGAAGGGGTAGACCGACAAAATAAAGACCAAAGAATGAAGAATGATATCGAACTTCTTCAAAGTCGATTTGTCAATGGAGGATACATTGAGGGCGCCGCTGTCTTCTACGTTGCATTAGAAGACGACAACTCCAATTCCCTAGACGTGATCGGGAGGACATGTTGTCATGGAGCGACCATCAGCGTCTTTGTTAACGATGAATTCGAATCGAAATTGAAACATGATCCAGTTTTGCAACAGTTCTCGAACAAAATGTTTAATGTTTGGGATGGCAATCACCGGTTGCAGGCTTGGCTACCAATCATCAACAAAAAGCACACTCACGACATTGAGTGGCATTTCTCAGTTGATTGTATCATTCTCGACGTCAAGGGTAGAGTTATGGACACGCTTACGATGTTGTATGATATAAATCAGTAAGTTTATACCTCCATAATCCTTTCAACCATTTAAGTTTGAAATTTAAGTCAATCTGTTTTCTCATCTATTGCTTGCCGTTGAATGGATTTTCAGACGCAATCAAAACAGCCATGTGAAGGAGAATTTTGTGCATAAGTTATATCGACTGTATGCAGTTGGAAAAAAGCCTCTTGAATATTTCAAGGGCTTGGTGTCAGAGGCTGATTATAACAAAGCAGAGACCAAAAGTGTTCGGACTTGGTTCTCGCTTACGGTTCCTGGGCTTACAAACTTCCTCTACCAGGTTAGTTATCACATATGAGTCCCTGCCAATATACACTTTTTTAACGCTTCTAATACACCTTTCTGGTGTAATGCAGAGTGAGATATCTGAGGCTGCTGATACTGCAGCAAAGAATTTTGAGAAGATGTTTCCAAATAGGGACGAATGGACAGGATACGGGATTAACGAATACATCCACAAGCATGTAACAGCTAAGAGAGGTTCTTTAGAACGTGAGTTGAAGAAGCTACTTCCCATTTGTGATGAGAAGTACGAAGGTAAATTCATCGAGAAGGTGAAGGAGCATTACGAGACCTTCCATCCGCCCGAGATGCTCAGCGAAAAGCTGTACGCATTCGCAACTTCTGCAATGGACATCAACTCCAAGCTCACCTGGTTGGACATATGGAACTGGAACCCGAAGTCCAGGGAGGAATTGAAATTCCCAAAACAGAAGTTCACCGATGAGCAATTCAATTCCTTCTTGAACAAAGCTACTTTCTGGGCACAGGTAAATGTCGGCAACTGAATTGTGACCTTTAGAATGTCTGGCTTCTTATGGAATGTGGCTTTTCCTTTTCTTGCAGCTTTCAGAAGATTGTCAAACCCAAGTAGTTGGTGCTCTCAAGGCATTGAGGGTGGACGTCAATTACGAACCAGAGGGGCGAGACCAAATCCTGCAAATCCAGGACTACGTTGAACAAATGCGCTGCAGACTTTGGGTTTCGGCATTCTACCGAGAATTCCGCTCGAAGGTGGATCCCAAAGACGCGAACTCAGTTGGCATCTACAAAGGCTACCAACCGGAGGACCAGCTTGGTTTCAAGGAGGCAGCTCGTCTGGTGTTATACCGCTACTTCAAGCACGTCTTGCTTGCAGCAAAAGCTGTGCCGAAGCTTCCCGTGTATTTTGAGAATTGGACTGATCCAACTCAAGACACATGCATGTACACAACAGCAATTCAGACAATGTATGGACGTCAGCATTTTGATTTTTGTGGTTGGTACTTGGACTGCCAGAGGAACAAGTGTCCGAGTTGGGAGGTGGATCAACTCAACAGCATTGAACCTGGCTTCTTAAACATCAGCAAGGACGTGGTGGACTTGGATGAAGTCGAGGATACCACTCCACCAGCGGCAGTGAACCCCAAGAAATCAAAGAAGCGCCTTAGAAAGGATGAGTGTCAGGCCGATGTGCAAGCTCCGGCTCCATTATTTGCAACACCAGTACCTGCTATGGATGCAGCAGTACCACAGGCAACCCCAAGGTCAAGAGTTGCACTTCAGGAGGCAGATTATACTCAAAGCCAATTGGTACTCGGGTCCCAGCCACCGGAGTCTGAAGTTGAAGAGGTCAACTTGCCATTGGTAGACCGCCGCCAACGAAGGCTTCTGATCGACAATCTAGAAGATGATGAGGTCGCCCCAGCAGAGCGTCCACGTTGTGTGACGCCTGCCTACTTGCCTGGAGAGTCATCAAGGCAGAAACGGCCGAAGCACGCCCGTAGCGAGTCACCTGCACCCGTAATGCAGCATTGTCCAAGCTCCATGGTGCGAATGATGGTCGATCCTCAGCAGGTGCAGACGAAATCAACATCTAAGTGCCTCATTGTCAACGATTCAATTGTGCGCTGGATGGAGTTGAGTACGATGAAGAAGCCATTTCCGAAAGAATACGACGACATGAAAGACTTCATAGCTGAGGTACTACATCAAAGCCAAACTCATTCAACATGTTTCCAACTCAAGTTACTCACACTTCAAATATGGAATCCAGGTGGTGCAGGGAGGACTTTTTACAAGGATGGGAAGCTCATGAAGCCAGATAAAGAGCCTATTCGAGCTGTTGATCTGATTATTGCAGATTATCCAGACGGATTACGCGTGCCTGGTGTCTCTGATCCGCCACACGCAGTTCCAAACTGGAACATGTAGGACGTTTCCTTCCTGAAGAGTGTCATGCAATACTCAGCAAGGTATCTGCATGACGATGCGGTGATGCTGCTCTTCTACCCGGACTCTTCGACGATAAGAAAGGAAATCATGACTTACTTCAAGAATTTCAAGCTAAAGGTGTTTGACGAATGGAATGTGTTTCAAACGTTACCTCTTGCCAGTCACGTTAACAAATCAAAAACAGTAAGTTTTTAGTCGATCTTGAATTCTGTTGAAGCGTTTACATCTTATTTGTTTCGTATATTAATATGAAATATTGTATTGCAGACAAACATGTTCAAAGCTATTCTACTTGTCCGCTCTCTTGACAAGAAGGTCTCCAGGCAGCCAAAGCCACTTGAGATTAACCCCGATCAGTATGTACCTGATGTTGATCTCAGCAATGACGATATGTTGTACAACCTTCAGGGAGTAGATGACATTGTGTGCAGAAAGTTGGATGGGCGACCTTGGCGAGGTGCAAAGCAGAAGTCTACGCTTCTTCTGAAAGCCTTAATTCACGGAATTTGCCTTCAAAATGGCACAATTGTGGACTTCAAAACTGGAGTTGGTAAAATTACTATACTTGAATCTATTTTATCCTATATGTCGTATTTACAAAACTGAAGTTTAGCGACGTTCTTCCATTGCAGGATCCTCCGTGATTGCTGCGATGACTCTCAATCGCAACATCTTTGCAATGGAAAGTGACTCCAAGCTTTTTGAGGAGATTCTCATTCCTCTTCAAGCTGCTCTGTCCGACACACCAGAATCTCCACAACCAGCATTAATACCAGATATGGAAGATTCACCTATTTCAGATGCGCCATTCGAATCTTGCTATAAGTAAGTTTTCTTGAAGTCTGTAAATTTCATAGCTTAGTGATTCTGAATACTCACTAAAATTGTTTTATTTGCAGTTTAATGAGTCCGGCGTTCATATCGAGAAAGCGCGGATTTCAGTCCACATTTCGAACCCCATCGCCTTCGTTCCAGCTCCCAAGTTATGCAGCATCCCTGGCTCAAGCGTTTGCGAGTGTCATATCTGATTCTAGTGATGGAATGAGCCCACCACCTCGTATAGATAGTCGGGTTAGGCAATATTTGGACCTAAGTGCAGCAGAGTCAGACTCTGATACGCCATAAAACAGTTAGCGCAATATGAGCGCATAATATCACATTCATGTTATGACTACGTTATGCTTAAAAAAAATTTCCTTAAGAATATTTTTGTTTTCCTTGGAACCTAAGCTATTCAGTTGTTTACACCTGTTTGAATTTGGGACCCCATCGGGTGGGTGCACCGAGGTGTGGTACGTACACCTCTCTTGCTGTAAGTAAGTTCTGTGCTCTGAAAGGATTGTGAAGGCGGGAGGATGTTGCAAGCTCATCATTGATTGGTTCATTCACGAAGCTTAAATCCAATAGTCTTCTATTCATAATGCCCAAGCTAAAATTATGTTAAGATCCCATTCTGGGCTGCCCTCCCAAAATAGGCCACAAATTTCCTAATACGAACACCAGTACAGTCCCAAACAGTTGGTTACCTAACACTAAGAAAACCATCCTGAATTTGTTTCGGTCGCCTTATTGTGAATTATCTAAGATCCCAAACGACGTTCAGTAACTTGGATGTGTCTTCCAACTCACCAAACTGGTTGATTCGAATCTTAGGGGTTAAGGTTTATAATTTTAATTTATTTGGAGGTATACCTTGACTTCGAATCACTACAAAACTTATACAGGGCCCCAAGTCGGAATACTAAGGTTGCGATTCTAAGGACCCACTTTTATATAAATTATATTATACATTAATAACATCAGCCCTAAATCTCTTAGTTACAATATATATATATATATATATATATATATATATATATATATATATATATATATATGACGTCACCTAATTTCCGAGAACATAGTAAGAGATGTTCCAACTTAAAGCCGTAATATTTCACGGCCATAGGCACATTAAAGGCTAAAGCACGGTTTTACACACTCCTTCTCCAAAACTCTTTTTCATCAAATCGTTAATTAATCCACCCAAATTGGAGCAAGGTCTAATTTATTCTAAGAAAATTGAAGGACCCTCATATGTGGTCCAAATAATTTGGCCCAAACTGAGTCAAAACTTCCCTCTAAAAATGGAAAATCGCTCACGAAAATCTGCCCACCGCTCATGAAAGTCTGCTCACCGCTCATGGAAATCTGCTCACTGCACGCACCGTAGCAATCCTGGGAAGAGCAACAAGGTTTGTGGCAAAAGAGGATCCATTGTAGCAGGACTGCTACATGTGAAGAGGAGACAATTACCCTGAATCTTCGCAAGGCGGATAAGATAATTGAAGTATCGATCAAGTCTCTCGTCAAGAAGAAGAGGGCATCCAGGCGGAACAAAAACGTGAGAGTAGGAACAATCTCATCGAAGCGTCAGACAACAACGTCCGAGAAAGGCACAAGTTCGTCAGAAGCTAGCCAGCTAGACATCAACAATTTAAATCCTCTAGCACAAGGCCAATTTCCAATGCAGGTACAACGGTTATTTTAGAAGATGTTGGAGAAGGTCCATGTAAACGACATGAGAAAGGGGTCCAGAGCGGTTGTACACAAGGCCAAACGCGTCTATCAACGGCTTCAAGGCAGAATGTGAAGAAATGCTTACATGCGAAATTGGACGATGAGCCTTGTGAAGCATGTAAAGTGGTAGGAAGTCAATCAAGAACCATCGCAGAGGAAGCTACTGTTAGAGATGAAGTCACATTCGCAGTTAAAAGTTCTGTAGCAGCACATGAGGGTGTAACGACAATATCCACTAAACCATCTCCCTCCACAGCCATCGTGGCAGAACAATCAACGTATGTGCAAGGTGTTAGCGCAACAGCCGAATAAGGAGGACCGACGAAAACCTTCTTAGAAGCAGGTCACACGACAGCCCTTGTAGATCCAAGGCCCACAAAAGCCTTGGATTTAGCAGCTCAACCCTCGGAACATGCTCCACTAGCAATTCAACCTGAGGTTATGCGAGAACTTGCTTGTACCTTCACATTTCCAGATGCAGGTGGACAGAGGTTCGAACGAGGGGAGGTTGATCTTCCGTACACTCCAACAAAGGAACCACATGCTGAGGAAGACGTTGGTTTGGTAGATGCCGACAATAGGCAAGAAATCACACCCGTGATTGATACAGCCGAGGTTGTAGTCGTGAACGAGCACTTCGAGGCAACAGAGGCAATCGATGTCAGAGGATATCACCCTCAACCCGAAACCGAAGCTGAGGAAATGCCACCAAGATAAGCCGACATGTGAATGAGCCAGAGTTGAGAATACGGAGAATCCCCTTCCTACTGTGCATAGTAGGAAACCCTGTCAACTCACTGTTTCGGAGTGCTTGGATGGATTTCGCCCTGCCCGTTCTCGAAGTGCCTCGCCGTGACGTAATTCCAAAACACCATTGGCCACAAATTCCATCCGCCCACCACGATCCAGCGCACCACCCACAACGCCTTCTACGACACCCTTGAGATTGGTATATGCACCACTAGTTATTGGGGGCACTCAGGATGGGGCAACGGCACAAGAGGAAGTCACTAGAAGCCTTGACAAGCTACTCAGCCAGCTTCCAGCAGAAGAGATAGCCAAGTACTCCACAAGGAAGACCACCGTAAGCATTATAAACCTTGCATGCAAATTAGTGTATGATAAAAGGGAAGTAACGAGGCATGTAGGAAATGTCGAATACGTGAAGGGTAAATATTGGCAGGTGTCATGCTTTGGAATTAGAACGTAAGAAAGGCATTAGTTAATTTTATATTTGTGCACTTTTTGAAAGTACGGTAGTCAAATCTCTCTAACTCACATCAGTTGCAATGTATTGATTGCAGGAGTTGGAAGAGAACCTGAGATGGCGAAAATTGAGCAAGCACTTGTCAAGTCAGAAACATAGGGTTATCGTGGATTCATCGCCACCAAGAGATGAGGAGATATATAGGAAGGAGATAAGAAGGGAGAAGAAGGAGATTGTAAAAAGAAGGAAGATGGAGGTCTTGGACAAGGCCATGAGAGATATACAAGAGAAGAAAGCCGAACTGGAGTTTGGCGGAAAGCGAAAGATACAACTACCAGTGCCGTTATAGAAGGAGAGTTCGAGGGGCTGTCAATCAAAGCACCATGTGGTCCCAGACGTTAAAACCAAGGAGTTCAAGGTATGTTTGGCTAAGGGGAGTAGTAGAAGGAATTCCGGTTCTGTAGATTCCTCCACCTCTACCTTACCAAATAGCCACATCATCACTGACCCCCACTCTATAGGCATCTGGGACACGGTAAAAGATTTACCAGAGTGTGAGGTGAACGTGCTTGGGCAACCTTCGAAGATTTTGGGAACACATGCAATCGTACACTCACGACAGGGCTCCTTGGTTGTTCGAGTGGGACATTCCCTGGACACAGCAGGAAATGAAGCGTGCCTTTGTACGTAGAGTTCAGTATTTATACCCAGGAAAGTACGATATAGATTATGTGTTGGAAGACGTAGGTGCTAATATAAGACAGAGAAGACAAAGAACTAGGAACCATATGAAGAAGAATGGATGTAAGCAATTTACACCCATAGCTCATGGCTTGACAGTGAAGTCATGGAATAATATTTGGGCTTCTATTTCTAACCGAAACTACCAAGAAAAATCTAATAAATGCAAAGTCGCTGCGGAGGCAAGAACTAAGAGGATTGGTTACACACACAGATTGGGGGCGATGGGAGTGGCGGGCTTAATCAAGAAGTTTGTAAGTTTTCTAAAACTTCTTACCTAAACCTCTCCACATTTTTACTGATGCAATGTTTTCTAGAAGTACATTTGCTTGTTTTAAGCGTATGTAGGTAATATGAAAGTTAGACTTTGGGAATGCGGTTTGGTTTGGTAGAAGAGTCTGGTAAGAATATGTTGCTTTTGGATGCATGTGGATTTTATGTTGAGTTCTTTGCAAACTGTTGTTTCAAGGTACATGTAGATTTTATGTTGTTCTACTTGTATCATTTCCAGTCACATCATTTCTAGTCACATCATTTCCAGTCACAATGCAGGAGTTTCTTTTATGTGGTCTGAATTCAAGTAGTGTAAGAAAATGAGGAAAAGTATGGGATTTGATGTTATGTACATCTGAATTGTCTTGCATGTATACCAAAGGAAGAGGAGTTTGAGAGACGCCCATCTGAAGAGGAGGTCGTGCTAGGCAAACGAGGAGTGAGAGGCCTTTTGAAATTGTAAGAAACATGTACCATAAGCAAGCGAGGGTGTCAGATGATGAGGTGGCTGTGAAGGTAATAACACGCAAGGGTGATAGCAAGCGGCCGGAGCAGTCAGACGCCACAGACAGTGACGAGGATAGCGCCAAGACGTCAGCAAACGAGAAGAAGAAGAAGTCAGCTACATGGAATCTGGTGGGTCGAGCTCAACGGGGTTGGATGAATCAAGTGCAGAAGCCAGCGATGAGAGTGAAAGGGAAGTCGACGACAACTTAACGAATTCAAGGCATGCAAATAAAGTTTGTAGCGAGGAAGATGACGACAAATCTACCGAGGCAGCCACAAGTGATCATAGTCAATGACAAGTCTTGTATGTAAGCTTACTTGACTAGCAGGCCAAAGTTGTTTACGAAAACCTTTCTTATGCATTGAGTTTGCTCTCATTTTGTACACTGAAACTGTTGATCATGTTGATAGGCATGTGAATATGGCTGATATAATGTTAAATGCAGTATGGTAGAACCAAACTAAGCACTTATTTGTATCTAAGACCGACTCCACAGATGCCTCTTTATCAGAAATTGCAATCCTACAGACTTTGCTAGTATCTATGTAGAAATTATTGTTTATTATCTCGTATTTAGTTCTATTGAAAGGCAGCTACAGTTGTTTGTAATCGCAAATTTTGGAGTTAGAATTAGTAGATGCATATAAATTAGTAGGTGAACAAAGTGCATCTGTGAATGTTAATGGCGCCTGTAGTACTGTAGCAACTTCTGAAGTCATAGAAATGCTAGTCACGAGATGGACATGACAATTCAGGTGAGAGTGAACGACATCGACCGCCATCTACACCCTGCAGGCAGCAAGTATCCTCCGTTGTAGTAGAGAATTGAATGTATGAAGGCGTTGAAGGTGCCCAAATTTAATTTTCCTTAGTATGTCAATTGTATGTATACTACCAAATTAGAAGTTTCCACGTGGCAATGTTGCGGATAATGCTCATATATATAGTACGCACGACGACCACTCATATTTTTCCACACCGCCCCATTTCGACAAAAACGATAGGCTTAAATTCAAATACTGAAGTAAATGATGTGGGTAAATCAATATGAGAAAATCTACTACAGTCATTCCATTTTCATCACAAGTGGGAGTTATAAAGCAAAATTCTATATTAAGGCACACACTAAAAATTGTACCACGGTAAAAATGTAAGTAACCGTGGAAAAATAAAAGTTACCAAACCCTCGTACACTTAAATGTTCTTTAACCTCACCATAAAAGAAGCCGTGGTGGGCCATGGTAAACCTTTCGGGCATTTGGGAACGCAAGCTGTAGGGAACTTTGAGTTCCCAGCATTAGCCAAAAACATAGCGAAATGTACACCCCCAACGTCGCTATATTTCTAATTACATCTGTCCATGCCATTTACAACGATTCTGAGGTCGGAAAAATTTCAAGGCACAGACCAGAATACTACGTTTTTGCCGTAGTTTGTAGTACTGGATCCCAGTAGTGTGAGAGGAATATGGTACATTGTAGATCGGGTTTGAGGTTGACGAAAACTTAAAAGCAGGGATGCTGCTCTTATGCTCGATTGAGTTCGAAACTTACTAGATTGGATATGGGAACGGGACGTGACATTCCGATTGAAGCTGCAAAACCGGTTGAGATATTGAAACCAGCTGAAATGTGGTACTGGATATCAGCAAATTCCTTGATATTATTGAAACTGGTCAGCGCTGAGGAATGTATATTAGCCAGCCGCATCCTTAGGCTGCAAACTATCTATGCCAGTAAACATTCCTCGCGTCTTATTTTTCATAATCAAAATCGTAAACAAAAATCATGTAAGAAACCTACTATCTACATGGCGGGCTCCAACCAGTCCTTGCCGTCGATGAACGAAACGGTGCTGAATGGCTTCGCCTGCTCGGTGGTCAGAGACTTCGACCACGATACGCGCCCATCACGGTTAGCGCCGGGGCCCGTGCATTGGTACTCGGCATAGTACACAGTTTTCTGCCTGGCGGGATCAGCCCAGTCCATCCATCCCTCGGGACGGATCATGTTGGCGATCTGGCACTGGTAGAAGATCACGCGAGAGTACGCTCCCCACGCGCGGCCCAAGTAGATGGAACCGCTGCCTCCAATTTTGCACTGGAAGAACACGAATCCAGTCTTCGAGTTGGTGTCCCTCTTCTGGGCAGTCACCGACCCACTGCCTCCGACGGCGATGGAGGTCATCTTGCAGTACATGTAGAAAGATTGTCCGTTCCCGAAGATCCAATCGATGGAACCCACGATCTCACAGCTGCGGAAGAAATGACGACCCTCCTTGTCGTAAAGAGTGTCCTGAGCACCGAAGAATCCGCACCGGTAGAACGCACCCTGGTCTCCCTGGATCCTCAGGGCGACGGCTTGCTTGCCCACAGCACCGCCGGGCGGGGGAGGTGCAGAGTTCTACAATACAAGCATAGCAGTCGTTAGCTAGGCATATTCACTCTGTGTATTAACAAACCTTGACTCCTCGAGTTGCTAGCATCCGACATTCGTGTCAGAAACAGACAGTACACGTGAGAAGAGAATCAACTTACCACGAAGGTACAGTCAGAAGCGATGAATCCCTTGGCCTCCACGGCAGTCGAGGCGCTCAGAGACGTGGATCCTGCCTTCTCGGCCGTGTCACCCCATGTAAGCACAACCTTCCTGCTCTGACACTTGAAGTAGATGTTCGCCTTCTTGCTCGTGATCTTGAGCTTCTGCCTGCGACATTCGGTAGCAAGATACACAATGTCAGCCAACCGACTACCATTTGCAGACTGAAGAATGGCTGTCACCAGTTTATTCCTCACAAACAATCGTACCTGTAGGTTCCGTTGTTGATCTTGATGATGATCCTCTTGGTGTTACCATCGGGGACTGAGTCTATGGCAGCCTGAACGGTCTTGTAGTCACCGTTTCCGCTCTGGTCCACAACGATAGTCTTGCCCAGAGGAGGGAATGCAGTCGTCGTCACATCACCTTCAGCAGCAATGCTCACTCCATCCGATTTCGGCTTATCGTGATACTGAAGGAAGCAAGTCCATCCACACTCATCGTCCGTGGTAGCGACTGAGCAGTCACAGGCAGAGGCAGTGGCAGTTGCGAAAAACGCCGCTGCGACGACGACCACCAACAAGGCGACGCCATTGCGAAGAACAGCCATCGTGATCAAATCGGGAAAACAATGTGTTCGGTTTCCAACCTCAGACTACTTCTACCCTCGCACTGGAGGGGCTTGCGCTACTTGACTGAATCGATGACCTGCAAAATGAGGAGCATTGGAGGGCTTTTAACAGCTGGATGGGGCTTGCAATCCGCGTGAAGCAAAGACAGCGATGCAGCGAGTGGCGGCAACCATGCAAGTTTCGCCGGTGCCAATTTTAGTGGTCCTTCTGTTCATTGTGATGGATCGACTTCTTCGGACACGAGGCAGGTAGGCAAGAGTTCCTTCTCCTCAACTTTCACAGTTGACCTTTTATTGTTCCGTTTAATCGAACGAAATGTCGATAAGTTTCTGGTAAGTCCCTTCTTGTCGATGAGTTTCTGATGAATCGTGGTGGTTTTTATTGTATTGGGTTGAGTGGGTTCATTTCATCGGTCGTATTTCGTGACTACGAAGTGATTCATTGCAACTGTTCCAACATCTGAGCTCAAAATGTCTGCATTTTTTACTTTGTCGCGACTAGCTTCGAGCGGAGAAAGCGTCGGAGTGGTTGACTTTGGACTCATCGTTGACGTTCTCCGAGTTGTGCCCGCCCTTTTCGATCGTCAGCACCATGCGCTCCTCAGATGTGGGGCTGACCCTTGTGCTGCCCGTTTCTTTTTTTCTTTCTATTTGTTTTTAATCAATCAATGTATTAAGCAATTGAGAAAAATACAATCTTGAAACCAAAGTACTTGGCGTGCTACTTGGCGTGCTGCCCGTTTCGAAGACTTGTTGAATTTTTTAAATGGTAATGAAATTTCCTCACTGTTGGCATTGGGGCAAATGAATGTAAATCTTTCATATCAACTCATACAAGAGCATCACCTCCCTCAACTATATGAGACGTGTTTGTGATGCATAAGAAGTTAAGAACCCTCCATTTCATAATGCATACTTTACTATTCAAAGTTTATCATAGTATACAAGTTTGAGTTTCAACTTCATCTTTGGGTTTTAGTAAACTGATGATTGAAGTTGTCTATTTATAAAGGCATGTAGTTTGGCATGTTTGGTTTTGTTTTGTTTTGCACATGACATTATACTTTTAGGAATTGCCGGTCAGAGTGGGCCGGGTGCATGAGGTGTCGTTGGAACGAGATTTTTAATGTAAAAATATGGAAAACAGTTAGATTGCGAAACTACAAAAATAATGTGATTTCAGATGTAACATAAAAACAAGAGAATCCAATCATGTAAGAACCACGCCCTTTGGAGCTACATAATCTATCATTGAAGACATGTCATTTGTTTTGCTTTGTGACAATATGATTTAGGGAACCGCCGATTAGATCAAGCCGCATGAGATGTCATTGGAAGCAAATTTTTTGTAGAGTTGTGGAAACCAAAGGGATCACAAAATGGGTCGAGGAGTCTCAAGATATTGAATTCGAAAATATGTATGGCCCCCAAATCACCAAAAATTACAAATATGACCTTCTTATAGATCTACGAGAAAAACAAGATAACTCAACTAGACAAGATTCACGTCGTTTGGAGCTACATAATCATTATTAAAAATACAATATATGTGGCAACGCCACAAGGTATACTAGTATCCCACTTGAATATGATATATATTGGTGAACATTATCAATAACTCTATAATATGTGCCGAAATTAACCCTTAAGCGCCCACAGTGTCGTTTTTCGACATTTTGGATGTGAGGCTCCGTCTTTGGTGCACAACCCCGATTTCATCCCATCGATTTTCCATCCGCCGTTTTTTTTGCTCAACTCCTCGGTGGGTTTACTCTACTCCTTCATTGGATAAATAGTAAAAACCTTGATCCTCAATTTGTGAGAGTGGGCAAAAGAGATTTTTCATGAAAGTTTTGGTGGTGTGATCTTCTCTCCTTTTTTGCATGGATCTTGAAATCCATACCTCCAAATGGCATGCAACTCGGCGGTCATTCTAATTGCCATGCTCCAAAGAAGATCCTACGGTTGGATTTTCCATTTTCATCTTTTAATTGTTTTTACACAGTTTTGAAAAAATCAGCATTATTACCAATTGTTAGGAGCTTTACCCCCCCTTGGGCGTTTAGGGGTTAAGAATGAAGAGAACTTAACACATGTGATGCTAAGATTGAGTAAAAATCTTAAAAATATGGCACAATTGGGCATGTGATGTCGATAAAGAACATAAACAAGTTAATACTTCACGCATGTAGTGCCGAATCAATCTTTAATGAAATACATTGAGGTCTCACAAGGTCAACGTAAACAGAGGCCCCTCATCACTCCCAATTCTTTGTACTATGACATCAAAAACCAATAATGCTTAAGGAGTGTGGTGGTTGATATTGTTAAAGATAAATACAATCCATTCTTCTAAAGAAGTAGTGGACACCACAATGACCACACTTATGAAAGAAAAGAAAGAAGAAAGGTGAGTGAGGCCCAAATCGAGTCGATTGAACTTTAGTCAATCTCTAAATTACTATTTTTAGGTTGTACGAAGTTGAAAACATTATGCAGGTAGTACAATTTTCCAAGCTTTCCAATAAGTCATCTCATGCTCCAAAATTCCTCATAATTTAGCAGATATTTAGGCTCAAGGTTTGAAAACACTACTTAAATCTGCCTGAATTTGCCCAAAAAGCAGTATATGCTCATTTATTCTCATAATCTGCTCAAAATTGATTAAATCGTATAAACGTCAAAAAATCATCAAAATTTGAGATTTTACTTTTTTTCGAGTTTTGTTTTTTTCACATGTAGATAAGGTATGAAGGCATGATCTCACCATTTGGATTTCATTGCAATCATTTTCTACATGCCTTTTTAATTGTTGAAAATGGGTCTTTGTATTTGAAATTCAGCGTACCTCCATGTGAAAAATCAAATATTTGTAAATTTTACCCTCATATACAAGTCCTATGAGGGTAAAATTTACATGGACATATTCCTTACTTACCTAGAAATAAGAATTTGAAGAGCCTCATGTCAAATTTTCTTTCAAAATTGGTTTATTCGGCCCCATAACTTTATTTTGTCATTCTACGACTTCTTCTTTCTTTTTTTTTTCTTTTTTTTTTTCTTTTTTTTTCTCAATTTTGAATGTTACGATTTCACAAATGGTGAAGAATTTGAACCTAAGAACTAGTGTACATGTTTACGTACACGTTAAGTACTAGGTACTAGATCCTAAGGTTGCATATTTCAAAGTTTCTTGAAACTCAAAATTTTGCAACTTGCATAAAAAGAGGGCAATTTTGAGGGTTTTTGCCCGCTTCGAGGGGGCTCACCTTTAAATTGAGTTAAATCTCCCTTATTTTCTCTCCTATCTCTTCATCCACATGATCTTATAAAAGTATAATTCACTTTTTAAGGCATGCAATTTGTTTGTCGACTCTATTCTATAGACAAAGTCTTTATGATAACGTCTTCATCAACTATACGAAGATCAAAAGACCTATCTACTTGCGTGTTTGCAGTTCTTAGAAGGTCAAAGGACCTAACTATTTGTGTGTTCACACTTATTCGAGTGAAGATATATCTTAAAACCCTAATCTATTTACTTATGTGGTTGCATTTCCTTGGTTCAAGGTATTTTTAAACCCTTACCTATATACTTGTGTGTTCACACTTATTTAAGTCAGGATCTTTAAGAACCCTGACCTATCTACTTATGTGTATGCACTTGTATGTATAAAGTGCACTTATCAAACTCTATTTTCTAAATATGTGATGTCCAAGGTCTTTTTCATCTTCCTTTTTGTCTTCCTCTTGGTATTCTTCCTCTTTGTGGTTCCTCAACTTCCTCTTTGTCCCCTTCATCCTCTTCGTCCCCCTCTTCGTCCCCCTCTTCGTCCCCCTCTTCATCCACTACATTGCAAAACATGCCTAACCTCAATATGTGTAACCATCCAAAGAGACCTTTACTCATAAAAAGAATATACAATGAGAAAATCCATGAATCTAGATCTACATTTAGATCTCGATATGGATTTAGATTTAGATTTAGATTCGAATATGAATGTAGATCCAAATTTCAATTTAGCTACAAAGTCTAATCAACTAGTAGGTCGGGTCAATTGTCGGGTTGAGTCGGGTCAATTGCCAGATTGAGTTGACTGGCACGTCGGGTCGACTGGTAGATGGGGTCAAATGCTTGGTTGGTTTGACCGCTTCGTCGGGTCCACTAGTAGGTCGGGTCAATAAGGAGTTCAACCTACCGGAAGGTCGGCGGTTGGGTCGACTTCCAGGCCGGGTCGAGTGCCTGATCGGGTCGACCAGTACTGCCAAGTTGGGTTGACACCATGTCGGATTGACTAACAATTACTAGACATAACATAAGGACCGCAAAAAGAATACTAACTACTACGGGTTATGATATCCCATTTACATTCCTTATCTATAATGAAGATAATAATGGAAATAATTTTCATGCACATGGGAAAGTAAGTGGGATGACAATCATAATCATAGAGGGTTGATGATTTTGGGACTCTTCTACAATTTGCTATGAATTTTTGAAGGTTGTCTTACAAGTGTTTTCAAAATGGTGCCCTAATTTTACACCCTATAATGTTTGCCGTGAGTACCTGCAACTGTTGAAGAAGCTATTATGTACCTGTCTGTCAAGAAGCCTAGTGCTCCATTATTGGTACCGCTCCAGTTTCCAGCACTTTCCCTTAGCAGTAAGATTATGGAAGTTAGCGATCTCTGTTTGGATCTACGCATTTGCTTGCACGTTGACTTCCTGTCCCGCCGAGTTTCTGCGAACGTCAACCATTGTGCAGACTAGTAGTCAATAATTCATTCTATAATTGTTCTGTAGTATATTTGCCTTTTTATACATAACCAGGATCATGTTTCTATTATTATATCCACACCTCGGATCATAGATTGGTGCAAAGCCTGTATTGTTCCAAGTACCGCACTGTACATGAACACGAGCTGCTGAGCATATTCGACCATACAGTACTATTCCTCTAGTAGGTGCACAAGGATTCCGTCACAATTAGAAATCAAAACATTAATCTCGCAGGTGGATTTTCACTACTCTGGGTAATGTCTGTATTTCCTCAAGTAAGAAGATAAGCTCCTACCTGCATCGGATCGGAATCACTTTTTGTACTAACATTTAAAGAATTTCATCATGAAAATTTTGGGGAGGGGTAAGTGCTCGGGGCAGCATGTCACATTTGGGCAGCACTGAAAGAAGGACTTGGGGAAAGAAAAGCCCCTCTCCAAGCAAGGCTAGCTCGGAAAAAAATCATTCATTCAGTTGTCAGAAATCTGCATGTGCTGACCGCTGTGGGAGCAGTAGGAAATAATACTCTCAGAAATTAGCCAAATTGCAGCCCCTTTCCTTCGCAAGGTGGCCATGTAAGGCAATTGATTTTTTTTTTAGTGTTTTTTCCAGCCTATTTAGACTCCGACATGAACAGAGTGTTCATTCAACTTATTCTTAGATGTATGCCTGGAGGTCATAACACCAATGTCAGGACTACTAACCTATCTCGAGGTGAACACTATTCAAGTTTCTTCCGAGCCACTAATGCCTTATAGCCTTACCCCATGCTTGAACCGACCCGTATTTATTTGAAGGTGAGGGTGGCTTGCATGTAATTTGGAGACACCCGACCCGTATTAATAAAAGCAGTTCGTTTTTTAAAATGACGGGTCTACCAAGAAGGCTTGGCAAGCCCTCTTAATAATTCGGGTGACCCTCATTCTTATCTTGGATTATTCTTCCCTCAATTTAGGATGCTTTTTGGAATTCCTTTGTTTGAGGAGCTTGCAATAGTTGTTTTCTGTCATTTATCTAAATCAATGGAGAATTATCACGGCACGGTCCTCACATGAGGACAACCCATCATTTCTCCTCCCTAATTTTAAATGAAGGTTTGCTCCAAAACGAAGCTTCAAAGATGACGGATCGGATCAAGCATGGAGACTCGCCCTTAGAGATACCTGACATGGTATTCCTCCAAAGGACTTTTAGGTACCTGTCCAGGTCCAAGAACCTCACACCAAAGTTGGGTGGACTAAGGTGGTGAGCACCATGCCAGCATGGGAAGTATAATCCACGACTACATAGGATCCTTTCCCTCATGGAAATAAGTAAAAGTATTACCTCTCTTTTTCCCACTTCATCTAATTGTCGACATGGTAAAAATTGGACCATTCCAACTTCGAGGAATAGAAATCAAAATGAGAAAATGCAATTTACCATGTGGCAAAGTCATTTTCCATGTTTAAGGAGGGAAAGTCCTTATGGATTTCCATTTGCGGAAAGTGGGAAAGCCTCCTATCTCCCCTGTGCTCCTCATTGGGGGCCATGAGCCATAACCACCAAGCCAAAGCCTCTAGTGCCTTGTAAAAAAGTACATTTCAATTCTTTGTACTGTGATACAACATAATAAGTTATATTTAAATTATTGGATTAAAAATAAAATAAAACAAAATAAAATACATTATGGTGAATTCAATAAGTCATAGCCATTTCCAATTAGAGCCACAAAGTTGGATTAGTTATAACTTAGCCATCACTTGTTATGTCTTGTGGGCATATCATCAAGGGTAAGTCGAATGAACACTATATTCACACCAACCCGTAGGGTGTCTTGTTTTTCTTCTAAGTTAGCGAGCCTATGAATTTCGAACAAATATTAACAAAGTACAGGTCCATGCATTTTCTTATAGTATATTATTGCAGGTCTTCAACTCTACTTTTCAGTTTTTTTTTTCTTTTTCGTTTTCTTTTTCTTTTTCGTTTTCTTTTTCGTTTTCTTTTTCTTTTTCTTTTTCTTTTTCTTTTTCTTTTTCTTTTTCTTTTTCTTTTTCTTTTTCTTTTTCTTTTTCTTTTTCTTTTTCTTTTTCTTTTTCTTTTTCTTTTTCTTTTTCCTTTTCTTTTTCTTTTTCTTTTTCTTTTTCTTTTTCTTTTTCCTTTTCTTTTTCTTTTTCCTTTTCTTTTTCTTTTTCTTTTTCTTTTTCTTTTTCTTTTTCTTTTTTTTTTTTTTTTTTTTTTTTTTTTTTTTTTTTTTTTTTTTTTTTTTTTTTTTTTTTTTTTTTTTTTTTTTTTTTTTTTTTTTTTTTTTTTTTTTTTTTTTTTTTTTTTTTCTTCTTTTCTTTTCTTTTCTTCTTCTTCTCACAAAGTGAAATTTTACAAACACGGATTTGTATGAGAATTTGTATCTTGAAAGAAGTGTGGTAAGTAGGTTCGAGGTTGTACATGGCCTTGTAGGAGGTTCCAAGCGCATCATTCATTGATTCATGGTGCACTAATTCATCATGCCCAAGTTCAAAAGAATTTGTAATTGAGCTGTCCAAGAGGGGCCTCGAGGAGCTAGAAGGGTTACCTATGAAATTGGAGTGAGGTTGCATTTCAGTATGACACTAATCATTGTTAGTGGCAAAGGTGAATGCTATCTTTTTTGTCCAGGAATGTGTCAAGGGTTTAACTCTAATTATGCATGTAAATGTTGTCTTTTGACTTGGTTTACAACGACAAGTTATTACATATATGTCGGGTTTCGTTAAAGAATTGGTATCAATACACTGAACAAGTCTGCAATTACATGTGTCTCACCCTAAACCCTAACCCTAGCCCTAAACCCTAAAGTCTTTCATCTCAATTTTTTCTTGGCTCATACTAAGGGACGCTGTACATGGAAAGTCAAGCTAAACATGGGCCCAAAGGAGGAAATAAATTCTCTGAATGTGATTGGTTCATTTTTGGCAATTTAAAAATCGAACCAAACATGTTGGGAGGATTATTGCCCTCTTTTGGCTCCATGTACGGCTTGACTCTCCATGTAAAGCATCCCTAAATATCAATATCTCAAAAAATCACAATGTCAAGATGTTACTATTCTTCATAAATGGTGTCTGACTTCATATTTGGTTTTTTCACAGAAGTCAATTTTATAATAATTAGAGTGAGATTCGCAATTACTGTGCCTTACACTAAATACACTGTGCCTATGAAGTTCAGTACAGTCTAAAGTGAGAAAAGTAGAAAGCTAATGTTAGTGAAATCATTCCAATATTGGCATTGAAATGCTTACAGCTCATTTGCAATGAAACGCTGATTAACTTAAAATATCAGTGGAAAAGGATACCGGGGTTATGTTTTACAGGATGATGTAGTACTAAACGCCGACGAATTTTCAAATTGCTCAATTATTACTGTCAACCGCCTCCAATAAGTTCTGTGATTTTATTGCATATTATTATAAGCTCACATTATTTCTATTTGTTACTTAACCCCTAAACGTCCTTGGGGTATTTTTAGCCAAAAACTCATTTTCAAAAAAAGTGATATAGATGAAATGAAGATAAGCTATTCAGATCTCAACCGTACAAACTTGTAATAGACTTGTAGTAGATCATGTGGACCAAAACTTGACTCATGGGACCTCATAGATTGCGAGATCATAATATATTAGTGCGCAAAACAGGATACAAAATATCATCATTTCCACTTTGAAGTGAAAATACTACCAACATGAAATTTGCAATAAAAAAATCAGCAACTAGAAAGTTGTTCATTTTCATCTCAAAGACACTCTTGTACCAAAAAAATTCATCAAAAAAAAATCTTGGCTCAAATAGTAGCCTTGTAGTTGTGAAAACTGCCAAAAATTTTACAAAGGAAAAATAGTCCAAAACTAGACCCCTCGCACTCAAATCCATGCCTTTTCTTTAATATTTCCTCAATTGGGTCAAGGTTTCTACCACTAAAAATAGACTATAATTGGAATCCATCCCAAAAAATAAAGTCAAGATCTAACGGTGGATGAAGGAGATCCAGCTCCTCAAAAATAATCCATTTTTTCACTTTTTTCATCCTAGAAACATCATTGCAAAGCCAATACCAAAGTTATTTAGATCAAAAAACTTCCAACTACAAAGTTTCTAGGATGCATCTAAATATCAAACCTATGAAAAAAAATTCATGAAAAACTATTTTAGATTTCACATAATTGGCTTGCAATGGTAAAACATGCCAAAATGTTTGAAAACCCAAAAACAAAAGCTGCCTTCACTAAAATACATGCCATTTATTCATACTTTATTTTATGAGTTTGCAATTTTTACCACATAAACTAGACTTGATTTGTGACCTAACCCAAGTGATTTCGTCAAAAATAGAGTTTGGATGAAGAAGTTATGGCTCTTCAAAGTTTCTGCCCTTCATCCAAAATGTCGTTTTTCGACACTAGGGACGTTTAGGGGTTAACCAACCCCTATACCTTCTCAGTGTTTTTGGGAGCTTGAAACCTGAAAACTGCGACTTTCTAACTCTATGCACTACGTGGTGTGGTTTTTTTCAATTTTTTTTAGATTTTTTATTTTCTTTAATTTTTTATTTTTAAAACTTCCAATTATAAGATCTTGTATTCAAGACTGTTCTTAAATGTTGTTTGAAAGTTGACACCTAGATGTTTACCATTTGAGAGATTTTTGAGGCATTGTGTAGAATGTTTTTCAAATTTTTGGAGGTTGCCCTAGTAAAATTGGTAATATTTTTTAATTTGAGTCACTTTGAAATTGAATTAGTGTATTAGTAATGAATATATTTCCAAATTTATATATACATTTTAAAGTGCTTTCTTAGGTTTGAAAAGCTTGATTTTCTACAGGGAGGTATGCTGAAATTCATATACAAAGACTGATCTCCGACAAAAAAAATGACATATGAAAAATTATTGGATTGAAAATCCGAGCTATGATCATGCATAAGAACCTAATTTCTAAGTACAAAATACCAAAGATCTAAACAAATCTCAAATTTTTGTGAAGTTCTGAAATTACTGTGATCCAATTAATTTTAGGCAGATTTTGATTTTGGGCATATTCTAGAGTATTATATTTGGAGAGTTTTGGGTAGACTTCAAACTTTGAGAGTGAGTACTTCCCAAAGTATGAGGAATGTTGAAGCATAAAATGACTTCTTGGAAAGGTCGGGAAAACACTACAATGTGGAAGAAGTTTCAACTTCATACAATCTATATTTAATAGTTAAGAGCTTAGCTGAAGTTAAATTAACTACAATATGACTTTTGGACATTAAGGGTTAACCAATCATTGTATTAATTAATTGAGTAAAATACCATTGAATCATTGATTATGTGATTAACTCACATTAGAGTACTAGAGATAATTACCATGTCCTGGACCATGTATACCAAACTCCGTAGGACATAATGTAGGGAGGTGTAGGACATAATGTAGGGAGGTATTTAATCATGGGGATTAAAAATTAGAAATTTTTTTGGGATAATATAGGGTGTACAAATTATTGGACACTCAATTATAAGTAAAATACATAGATAAATGATGTGTTATATTTATACTTTTTCTCCCTAAAATACCCTAGAAAAAAATATGACCAAAAAATATTTTTAGGGTCAATTATTGCAATGTGAACCTTCTTGGATGAATGAACTGTGCATGTAACGATCTACCATCATGACCTTTCCTACCCATATATTTTTTCTTACAACAAAGGAAGGGTTTATAAAATTGCCCTCCCTTTAACCCCTAACTCTCCTTGTTGCAAAATGGTCTAAGTCACAATCTCAATCTAAGCATTCTTTAAAAGATTCAACCTTAAGATCTCAAATTTCACTTGACATTCTTCTCACATACCAAATTTGAACCGTTCATTCTCCCTCATTTGTGAGATTATAATGGTAAAAGTTGGATGAGCTTTTCTCCTACGGGAACCTCCAAAACCCGTTTCGGGTTTTAAGGAGATTTAGGGGTTAAGATTATAAGTAATTGAACAAGGCAAAATACCATAAATAGGAAAATTAGGTAAATATAGGGATCATTTAATTCATCTTGGTCATCAGAATACACTCTAAAATAATCCCGCTGCACCTAATATACCAAACCTCCTATGAAGTCACCCCGAGTACCATGTAAAAATCAAAAAAGTTTATATGGAAGACGAATGAAGTCTTTTGAGCATTATTTAGTGTCACATTCACTGTATAGTAAGGCATACCCTATCTCGACTATGGACCCAAGTGATTAAGTGTATAATCATATAAACATGATATACATATTTGGAGTTTCTAATAGAATCTTCATCGGCAAGGTGAATCATCTCCTAAATGCACAAAATTGTCACTAATTCTTTTGCCTAGGGTTTGCTTAGGCAATTCACCCCTGTACGTTTTGATGTCAAAACACAACGATTTGAATGAAGAGCAAGAAACTTTGAAGAGGGATATATTCTTCATGTATAGTTTTTTTTTCGACAAAATCACTTGAAATGGATCCCAAAATGAAGTCTACTTTATGTGGTAAATATTGTAGACCCATACGAGATGAGAATCAAAAATTGCCACTAGGTTGACTTTCCCTCAAACAAAAATTTCTAGCCCGCCACTAGGTTGACTTTCCCTCGAACAAAATTTTCTAGCCCTGAAGCTCATCCTCAAATGTACACTAGAACCTCATCAGTTCAAGAAATCCTTTTGAAGTCATCACCTTCCAAAATTCATATTTGAACAAGAAAAAAATTCAAAAATTATGATTCTTTCGCTGACAAAGTTTGTGCATTCTTCCAATAAAATTCTTGTGATACTTCAAAAGGAACTTGTTCATTTGGAATTTGCTCAGTTTCTGAGCAAGTTGCCTTACTACAGTGGGGTACAGAAATAATTCGAACTGCATATGAAGGCAGTTTTTGAAAAAAGTTAGAAATGTGCCTGTATACTCAAAAATGATTGGAATTGCAATCCGTAAAAGGCATTGGAACCAAGTCAAAGTGTTTTATACTATAATTGAAAAAAAATGCTTCTTTTTTGTAAGATTGTTCAAAGAACTAAAACTTTACATGTTCCATCCACAATTGACCACTGTCACTTTGTGCTTCAATTACAATGTTCATTTTCACTTGCAAAATTGATATGAGTGCCATAAGTTGTTCTTTAGATACTTGAGCTCATGCTTATTTAATCACTGATATGTTCCTTGTTTGTTTCTTGGGTAGGATGAATGTCTTAGAATGTGCTTGTGACTATTCAATTTTTCTCAAAACTTTGTGAAGCCATTTACGCCACCAGAAATGTCCTACAAGGACTTTAACCCCTAGACGCGCCGAATGTCGAAAAACGACAATTTGGATGGAAGGCAGCAACTTTGAATAGCCATATCTTCTTCATCCGAGGTCCGTTTTGGATGAAATCACTTGTATTAGTTTCCAAATCAAGTCTAGTTTGTGTTGTAGAATTTGCAAGCCCATACAATAAAGTATGAATTAATGGAATGCACTTTAGTGAAGACAGCTCTTGTTTTTGGGTTTCCAAGCATGGGGCATGTATTACCATTGCAAGCCAATTATGTGAAATTAAAAAAAAAAAATCATGATTTTTTTCTCATGGTCATGATCTTAAGGTGATTCTCAACAACTTTGTAGTGAGAAGTTTTTTGATCCAAATGACTTTGCTATTGGATTTGCAATGATGTTCTGTCAACAAAAAAAGTGAGAAAATGGATGATATTTGAGGAGCTATATCTCCTTCATCCACCGTTGGATTTCAACTTAATTTTTTGGAATGGCCTCCGATTAGAGTCTAGTCTAATTGGTAGAAACCTTAACAAGATCGAAGATGTTTTGAAGATAGGGCATGAAATTGAATGCAAAGGGTCTAGATTTGGACTAATTTTCCTTTGTAAAATTTTTGGCAGTTTTTACCATTGCATGGCTTTTATTTGAGCCAAGAAATTTTTTTGATGAATTTTTGTTGGGTAAAGGACTTATTAAGATGAAGGTGAACATCTTTCTAGTTGGTGATTTTTTCATTGCAATAGGTATATTGGTAGCATTTTCACCTCAAAGTGAAAATGATGAAATTTTGCAATTTATTTTTGATATTAATATGTTATGATCTCCCGATCTATGAGGCCTCATGACTCAAATTTTGGTCCACATGATCTTTGATAAGTCTATTACAAGTTTGTACGGTTGAGATCTTAATAGCTTCTTTTGATTTTCATCTATGACAATTTCTATGGAAATGTGCTTTTCTGCTAAAAATAGGCTAGGGCGTTTAGGGGTTAAGGATGGTTTGATAAAGTTATGGTCATTACTTTTATAAGCTCATTGCCAAACTCAAATTCTTTTAGCATTCTTGCCGAGTTTAAATCAAAGTTCAATTTCCCACCTTAAGTGTTGATTGGAAACCTATCACAAAACTACTCCAACTCAAAAGTTTAGAGGGAGCAAGTATTTTGGAACATTCAGCAATGAGCTCAAGTATATAAAGAACAACTTATGGCATTCATATCAATTTTGCAAGTGAAAATGAACATTGTAATTGAAACACAAAGTGACAGTGGTCAATTGTGGATGGAACATGTAAAGTTTTAGTTCTTTGAACAATCTTACAAAAAAGAAGCATTTTTTTTCAATTATAGTATAAAACACTCTGACTTGGTTCCAATGCCTTTTACGGATTGCAATTCCAATCATTTTTGAGTATACAGGCACATTTCTAACTTTTTTCAAAAACTGCCTTCATATGCAGTTCGAATTATTTCTGTACCCCACTGTAGTAAGGCAACTTGCTCAGAAACTGAGCAAATTCTAAATGAACAAGTTCCTTTTGAAGTATCACAAGAATTTTAACGGAATGGGGGTTTCTATTTGCAATCAAGCGAATACTTGCAGTCAGCTCAGTCATTGATGTTGATCGTTGGAACTAGGGATAGTCACTTTGGATCGCAACAATTTTGTGAACGTGAGCATTGCGTGAATTGCAAACTGTATTGGCATATGAGCGAAGTTAAGAAGTGCGTCTCCCAGATGATATGAAATTAGGGTAACCTTACCCGAATCCATTTAAGCGAACGATGGTCTGAACCGAATGCATCAAGTGCACCTAGATCATGGTGTACTGTAGATAGACAAGTTGGATGTGATTTTGACAATTTTGGAGTGTTAATTGGAAGGAAATTCCAGCTTTTTGCCGAGATTGAGTGTTCAAATGGGTGGTTTTGCATGTGGAATTGCTGAATTTGAATGCAATTGGGAGTGTTAGAATCGTCAAATCAGTCAAATCAGGAAGGCCGAGTGAAAATCCAGCAAGTGGGAAGTCGAATATAAGCCATATGGGAGCGTGTGAAAGGAACCGCATGTGAGAGTGATATGGAGTAGTGCCAAGTAGGCAAACGGTTGAGCAAGTAACGTTTGAAAAGCATAAAAGTCTTCCTGCCGAGGAGTGTAGGACCGATTGTTGAATACTCCAATGCGTGTCCCGGCCGTAGTGCTGAGTATTTGTTTTTCTTGTGTGTGTTTGTTACCATTTGGAGTATAAAAGAAGAAAGTGAAGTTGGAGTTGAATGGTGTGTGTCTTGGAGGTTCATTGTGACAATTAATAAATTAAAAGGAGAAATCCTAAGTTGAGAGAATGTGATTGAGTTAGGTTTGAATGGAGATATTGGGTGAAATAGTGAGAGTGTTACAAGTTGTGCTAGAAATTGCAAATTTGTATAAAGACGATTGAACATAATAAAAGTATAAATTGAGTTCCAAACAATCTATCTTGTTGTTGTCATTGTAGTCCAAGTGGGATTGAAATTGTTTAAGTGAATGTCATTGTAATTTAAATGTTTGTCATTTTTTTTAAAACTTGGATCCTGGTTTTCTATTTTTGAATTGAATTTCCTAATTTAGAAATTAGACCTAGTTGCATAAAAGTTCCTACTTAACTGTCTCCCTTGGAACGAATTTATTATACTAATAGAATAATTTCCAAACTGGTAATTATTCTTCTTCAACATGTACTCTTTATCATGTGAGCATTGTTCGCAAGGAAGAAAGCAGACACATAGCATGCCGAATTATATCATAGTATATTCCTTCTTTTGAAGCTCATTTGATTCGCAGCGCTGGTCGGCATTAGTCAGCTTCAGTGTCCTGTAATTCAGTATCAAGTTACGTGGAGTCAGAAATTGGACACATTTTTTTCCAGTCAAGATTCAGAGACCTAGGCAGATTCTGTGGAGCATGATTCTGGAGATTCTGAAGTTCCATGTGGGCACAAGAACAATGCAACAGTATTGGCATATGGACAAGCAGGTCCTGGAAAAACCTTCACTGGGTGGTGATCACTACATGATTTTTCTGTGTGGCACTTCTTGTATTTTTGAGAGATTGGTGTGAAATACGGTGTGTTAATTTTTTTGGTCTATGATAGTCATGGAGTCTTGGGAGGATGAGCTTGAGAGGAGTCTTGGATTTGAAAATTGAAATAGGGTTTGAAAAAGACATGGAGGATGAACTTGAGAATGATCTATTTTTGCAATTGGTTGATGTTGTTTTTAGTGAGGTTTTGGGTCAGCCGTCTTCGAAGCCGAAGGTGGGGGGTAGTGTGCCTGGTAGTGCATATGTGTTTCGTGACAGGGAGCACTCTCACAACCTTCTTTGGAAGGATTATTTCTCTGAGAATCCAACATATGGTGCAAGGAAGTTTCGGAGACGGTATCGAATGCGGAAGGAGCTTTTCACAACTATTGTGGATGCTGTTCTGAGCTTTCATTGATCCATGGTTTGCACAACGCGTACACGCTGCGGGCCGTGTAGGTTTATCTTCTTTGCAGAAATGCACTGCCGCCATCCGTATGCTAGCATGTTGTGTGGCGGTAGATGCATGTGATGAGTATTGCAAATTAGGTGAATCCACTGCCCATGAGTGCATGGAGTGGTTTGTAGTTGCAATTAGAGATTGCTTTGAGACTGTTTATTTGAGACAACCTACACAGTGTGATATTGAGAAGCAGATGATTATCAATGAGAAGCGTGGGTTTCCAGGGATGTTTGGCAGTTTAGATTGCATGCACTATACTTAGAAGAATTGTCCTGTAGCGGGGGTGGGACAATTCCAGGACAAGGACAAGAATAGGAGCATCATTTTGGAAGCTGTGGCGAATCAGAGCTTGTGGATATCGCATGCTTTTTTTGGCTTGCCTGGAGGCAACAACGACATCAATGTCTTGGATAGTTTTGTTTTTTTCCTAAACCTACTGCGAGGTGTTGGTCAAGACACTACTTTTGAGGTAAATGGTCATGTTTATCCTCGATACTACTTTTTAGCAGATCACATTTATCCATCTTGGGCATGTTTGGTGAAGCCCATTCATGAGCCGCAAGGTGAGATGAAGGAGCATTTTGCCAAGTGCCAAGAAGGTGCCCGCAAGGATGTTGAGCGGGCTTTCGGGGTATTGCAAGCAAGATGGGAAATCATGAAGAATCCCGTGAGGCAGTGGGATTTAGGGGTTATAGAGAACATTATGTTGGCTTGCATTATTATGCATAATATGATCTTGGAGGATGAGAAGAGTCTCAATCTAAAACCATTTGCTTATTTGGGAGGGCCCTCTCAGAGAACTCCGCTCCCATTTACATTTGGGGATTTATAGGTTGGCACTAGGGAGCTGAAGAATGTTGAGTCCCATTTTGCATTACGAAATGATTTGATAGATCATTTGTGGAGAATTAAAGGGGAGAGAAGAAGGCCAGGTGTAGAACAATGAAAATGTATCTCTTTATTCTAATAAAAACCTGACATTCAAGTTTAAGCCTTGTCCAAAATTTCTGAAGCGATACATTTGGGTATCTCCAATGGGTGTATAATGAGCATCAAAGGGAAAAGAATTTGCTAGAGGGTACATGGAAAGGGGTTGTGCAAATTGATGTAGTGTGGTGTCCACAAATCCGTGAGCACTTGCTGGAGGTGTCATTCCCACTTGAGTGTTGGGATGCATTGGGAATCCTCCCAGTCATCTCCACGTGCATCATCTGCACACAACAAACACAACAAATTGTAAAAAAAAAAAAAAAAAACCAGGAAATGACTATGAAGAGAAGCAACATATAGCCTCACATGCCGAGAGTGACATCAAAGGAGAGAGAGACATAGCATAGCAAACAAGTGTCAATGTCCTAGGCATCAAGTAGCCAGAACAGTTGTCAAGTACAATAAAGTTTTGCATTTCTTGTTTCTGACAAAAAGCAGGACATCTGGGGGAAACCACCGGTGTGAGCGTTGAGCGGTGAGCGGTAAAGTTTCAGCGGTAAGGAAAAAAAAAATTTAAAGTTAATGGCCCTATTACCATGGAATGGGTGGTTTAGAATTTTTGAAATGGTCATTTTTAGGCATAAAAGTACCCAAAACCGTGGACATAGGTCATACAATATTTCAAAAATTATCCACACTTGTAAGTTTAAATAAAAGTTAATTAAATTATGGACTAGCATCATCATGTGTAACCAACACAATTCAAATCATATCCAAAATATAAACCGAAATTAGGGATGATCCATTTAGGTAATCAATAAGTTTAATTTATCGACAGTAAGCTTTAGAGACTAATTAGGGCTGACGTCATCAATAGCGTATTGCACTTGTAAGAATTATATGTAAATGCTTCGGCATATATTAACTGAAAATTATCAAGACACGTCGTCTTTCCGTGTCCCCTTGTAAGGTGTACGAAAAGACATTCACGTGGCATTGCAGTGGTCCGAGTTCGATTCTCCTCGGCCTCGTTTGAGCGTTGCACTGCGTCTTAAATCAGCTATCCTGAGCTATACAAATACTGGACTATAGCCCCTATCAACATTGGCAAAATTCAATCACTCCAATGGAAATAAAAAAAGACTTTCTCAAACTTTTAGTCTGCATTTAGTTTAGAACTTAAGCATTTACATACACCGGTGCATCGAAACTGGAGTTTAAGAAGTTACATCAAAATTAGGGCTGACGTCTTCGTTACAGTCAAGCATGGCTTTAGATTACATTGTAGTGAGATACTTAAATTAATACTTGAAACACTTAGTGTAGCTTAAGCTATAAACGATAATCACAATAAATAAATATATAAAACCATATATATTGAAAAACACAAATACATGCTATAGCAGTAATAGATCGAGATAAACGAATACTCTAGTACCATGTCTAGTACCTATCAGAAAACAAATCACACTCTAGGCAGAAGGTGTTGAACCATTAAAGTGCTGATCACACTGATCAGCCTCAAAGTCTATAAACTTAAGCACACTATTGTTATAACGTCGACGTGGAGTGTCCGAGAGAATGGGAGATGGAGCTTGAACAAACTCTTGAGCAAGCCGCTCAGCGTACAATGGTAGGGTGAATTTTGATGGAGGGCTCTTGTAGAGATGAGCGTTGCGAGTCAATCGCTCCTTCAGACCTGCGATCCTAAAATTGAAAAGAAAGTCAGTTCAACAGATTTGTAAGTGCTAAATAAAAATCGAGAAAAAACACACAAGATGGAATTACGCACCAATGAACTTTCGTGGCTTCTTCACGACCGGTTCGTCGAGTCATAATCCGCGGGAGGGCGATTCTCCACTTTCTTCATCACCGGAGGACCATTCTTGTAATCGGCTAGCACACCATCAAAGATTTCTTCGTCAGGTTCCATGGCGATGAGGTGTCGGTTGGAGCGCGCGCAAGCAATTACAGATGCACCTACAAATACAGAAGCCCACGTTAGAAAAGCGAAGTGTGTATAAACGAACTCGAATGTAGTGTTTACGGAAACATTACCTGTACTAGCGCTCCAATCGAAGACTATACCTCCGTCATCCGTGAGACAATCGACGAAACACTGAATGAAGGAGGGGTCCTTCTCTCGTGAGCCACGCCCGAGCGTGCACCGTCCGGGCGATAACGTAATGTTTCTTTCTCTCGTAGTTCTGAGGTGGTCTTCCTCATCAGGTACGATTGCCACACCCCCGTATGCGTGTGCCACTTGCCGAGTCTGGAACTTCGAAACATACTCTTTACGAACATAGACTTTGATGTGGAAGCAGTGAGTCTGCAAAACACAAGTAAAAATACGTTAACATAGAAGCATAGTCGGAAATAATCATGAATCGTGAAATTTAAAATTGGAATCTGTTACGTACCTCTTTCGGTTTGGGTACGGTAGAGGCCATAGGAAGGGGATTATATCCCCACCCGTCTCGAACTGCATTTAAAACCATATGTTGCAGACTCAGAATCGAGAGTACGCTCGATTCTACGACATTTTGGATGCATGAGAAGTATGGCTCCAACGTCCGTCAAATGATAAGCGGCAAACACGAAGAGGCTCTCAAAGTAGGTTTTGTCACGCCGATTCCAGGATGGAATTTCATGGAGACACACCCGAACAGGCAAGTTTTCGGGAGCATCTGCAAAAATGAGATCAATTCCTGGATGCTTGGGTTCATACTCCATCGCCGAACACGGGTACTTACGGTCTTTGCCAATCTGAGATAGAAGTGAAAATTTAGATACTGGCTACTAGATTCACAAGTACTCAACTTACATATGGAAAATATAAATGACAAATGTATGAAACAATACCTTCTTGATGTGCTCAACGATATCGAGGATTTGCGAATCCCATTTTACAGTCTTCGACGACTGATGAACCAAGTCTCCAATGTTGCCCTTCTCGAGATACATTGGCAAAGTCACCGAAACTTTTGACGACGAGTACTACCAATGTGATTGGGTTTCGGAAGAGGCGTTTGAAACAATGGTCGGCCGATGCGACGCGGAGATCTACATGAGTTGTGGTCCACGGTGAACGATTGAGGAGGGGACCCCGCATTCGTAAGTTCACCCGTCCGAAAAGCTGAGTCGATCTTGCATTGCGACGATTTGCATTGTTTGTCACTCCTCTCAAGCCCGAGTCGATCGGATCTTCCGCCCCCGCAATGTCATCCGGGAGGGGAGCAGCTTCTTCCGATTCTTGCTCGAGATCGACTACGGTGTTCCGCAACAAAGATTAAGTCGCTTCCTGGTTGCACGAGACTTGGGCATCGCGAATCGTGACGAAGGAGAGGAGATTGGATCCGGTGCATCCGGTAAAATGGACAAGTCGTCATCGTCCTCGTCGTCAATCTCCATCGGTCTTTGAGTCACACCGGTTTGTAGCCGATTTCAAGAAGATGCTTCTCCTCCTTGTGGACGTAGTTGTCGTGGCACTCAAAGAACCATCCACCACCGACAATTGGGAGTTAGTAAACCGTTCTTGTTGGGGTGAGGAGAAAAAGTCTGCGGGGATCATTTATTCTGACGACGTCCTCGAATTCCATGGGAATGGAGAACGAAGGTAATGCTCCCTTGGCAACGAGCTCTTGTTTTAAGTACCTACAAGGAAGTAAACAAATTAGATAGGGAAAATTGATTACGTTGAACAATGTTCTATAATATTATATAGGAAAAGGAATACATACCGGAATACAAGCCGCTTAATTGTAGCTTTGCCTCCAGTAATTTTTCGAAGATCCGAGCCTTTAATGAACTTCGGACTTGCATTCGGAGCAAGATAGATTCCGAATGCCTTCTCCCATAAGAGTAGCCTCCACTTCTCGACATACTCAGATGGCTTTAGGACAACACTAGACCACTCAATGTTGAGGTTCTCGTTGTCTATAAGATTCTGCAATTCACTTTCTAGTGATTGCTCAAGCTGAGAATACAGGAAACCAGTTAATATTTCAAGTAACATATAAACTCAAATTTTGTAATGACGGAACAAAAATCCAAGTTACCTGTGCCTAAAGAGAAGCACGATGAAGAAATGAAAGCAAAGCTTTATCTTTCATAGGGCGATCTTCAGGGAAGCGAAATGATCGTCGATCGTCGTTTGATGAGTTCCACCACTGCAGCCACTTTGCCTTGAAATCGAAGTGCACATTCGTAGTGGCGACCATGTGTAAGCGATCAAGCGTCATGTCGGGTTTTAGGTTTTGGCTGTAATGAGAGTTAATCTGCACATCAGACCCATAGTGTTGATTGGAGGAACAGAACGTATAAAAAGATACAGTTTAGAAATCAAAGAACCAAACGACCAATACCTCTTTCGCAAAAACCTTCCCGAGTTTGATATTGGCCACAGCCACCATCTTGTCGAAATTTTTGCCACGAATTAATTTGATTTCAGCCTTAATAGCGTTATCCATGGCACTCCATACTCCCGGTCCAGTTTGTTTATCTTTTGGAACCGCGGCGTAGTCTCTGCACCTCAAAGATCGTCGATTTTTTTCGCTAACCTCCTCTGAATAACAACCAGAACACAAATGAGAATTTGTTTTAAATCAAATTGGAGAAGAGGAGTCGAGCACATATGTAGTGAGCTTACCGCGTATAGAAACTTTACAAATACGTCTATTGTGACAGGATACTAAGTCTCTCTTTTTGCTTTGGCGTTCTTACAGATCCTGTAATCTTCTGGAGAAATGAGGTCCTTGAAATCTTCAAGTTTCAACTTTCCAAACTTCCTCATGCGTTGGAGTTTCGCACACAAACTGTCTTCGACGTGATCATGTTCAGTAGACCTACAACATATGACGAAGGATGAGATAATTTAAAGATGACAATATCATAAAAGGAACAAATTCTTAAAAATGCGACATTCGCTTACCAGTTAATATCGTTCATAGCATCGAGGAGGAGATTGCTCTCCACGGGCATCGAGGACGATGCAATCAACCGAAATGTACCACGAGGGATCATTCTTGTGGTACCTCTCTATATGGCGCATCCAGGCTGTAACACGGTGGTTACCTTCGTAGACATAGAAATATTTGTCACTAAGGTTACGAAGATCTGGATCAGACCGCAGCGTACTCTCGAACTCCTCATTCGCGGCTGCCCAAAGCGGGTTTTTCCAAAGTTCATCTTCAGTGTCAACAATTTTCTCTCGGCCTTTCCCCGTCGAAGGGAGACACGTACATTACCCGATCGCCTTCGCGGTATCCCTTGTTGAACTCGTTCTCGAGTTTCCTGACGTCTTGTTCTGAGATCGGGCGAACCTTCGGATAACAAACGAGGCGGCAGAGTGGAATTAGCATACGAGACTTCTTAACAGGTTTGTAGCGTAACCTGTTAATGATAGCAATCGAATCACTTTTGTGGAGCATTCGCATCTCGTTTGCACTCCAGTCGGGGTCCTTGTTCTGAAGATGGGTGGGCATGTGACTGATGCCTACGTTGACACCTTCAGGCAATGTAGATTCTTCGTCTTCCGAGAGGGATTGGTGCCCATCATTGTCTTCAGTTGCTTGATGAATATCTGCCGCTTCCAGAGGATTGTCACTTGAAACCGCATTGCAATCGCCCTCCACAGGTTGGCGATCACTTTCCAAAGGGCTGTTATGTGGAACTCCACTTCCCAACTCTTCTAAAATGAGGTCATTCTCGTTGGACGGTACAATTTGGAGAGCATTAAGATGAGGCAGGTTGGCTCCGTCATCTTGGACTTGAGCTATGTTCATCTGGCAAATCAGTAAACCAAATTCAACACATCACAATAAGCATAAAATAGTGTGAACTGAACAAGATTAAATAAAAATGAATACATAATCTTGTTGTAAATTAGAATATGATAAACGTATCATATAATGTTCCAAGAATACTAAGGCTGATGCATTTTTGCGGCAAGTCGCGGAGAACGTCTAGGTGCAAGTCTAGCAAATTATTTTGCCTAAATACGAAGGGCCTTGGCCTCATTCTTTTTTATGCCCATGTGAACTGCTAATCGATCAACGTCAACTCGCAAAGTGTGACGGATAGATGAGGAAGGAGGTGGAGTTTCCGGAACTGACGAACATGCTATAACTAATCGACGGGACTCAACGTAAGCCAACACATTCTCTCTCAAAACAGAGAGGTCACTATCTGCATCAGATTCCTCATCCGGATGAAGCACAAGTCGCTTGATAGGATCCTGCAAAATCACCGCCAACTTAATAATCAAATCCTGAACAACAAAAAACATCATTTTAAAAGATAAAACAAATAAAACAATATACGTTTGTCTCATAAAGTATACACATGAATAAATAATTCACATCCTATTTCATATTCTGCCATCAAACATTGAGCACAAACCAGTCACAGCCATTCAAGACGAGGACCCCCACATGCAGTAAAAAACACAGGCTCAGCCAATTGCCTCATCGCCAGATCTTCATCACCGACGATGGTGACCACCCAAACAGGAGCTGGGGGCTTCATGCGCACCCTCGAGGGCCCTCGTTCACATCACAGTTAGCTTCAAGCGAAACAGAGCAAGACATTCAACGGAAACCGAGGGAGCAAAATTTTTTCAAAACCAATGTGACGAATTCGGTCCAGACTTGCGTCGACGCAAGTCTGACGCTTGTAGGACCATTTTTCATTTTAAGGACAAATTCTGCTTGCACAAAACAAAAAACCGCGCACACCATTCATCACGGGGACCCACAGGCTCTGGAAAAGGCCGGCTCAGCCTTGGGCATCATCGCCAGAGCTCCTTCATCGCCAGACTTCATCACCGGGATGGTGACCAGCCAAGCACGAGCTCTGGGCTTCATGCGCACCCTCGAGGGCCTCCTTCCCAACTAGCACGAGCTGTGGGCTGAATTCGCACCCTCGAGGGCCTCCTTCACAACAAGCAGGAGCTGGGGGTGCATGCGCACCCTCGAGGGCCGTCGTTCACATCACAGTTAGCTTCAAGCCAAACAGAGCAAGACATTCAACGGAAACCGAGGGAGCAAAATTTTTTCAAAACCAATGTGACGAATTCGGTCCAGACTTGCGTCGACGCAAGTCTGACGCTTGTCGGACCCTTTTTCATTTTAAGGACAAATTCTGCTTGCACAAAACAAAAAACCCCGCACACCATTCATCACGAGGACCCACAGGCTCTGGAAAAGGCCGGCTCAACCTTGGGCATCATCGCCAGAGCTCCTTCATCGCCAGACTTCATCACCGGGATGGTGACCAGCCAAGCACGAGCTGTGGGCTTCATGCGCACCCTCGAGGGCCTCCTTCCCAACAAGCAGGAGCTGAGGGCTTCATGCGCACCCTCGAGGGCCAACGTTCACATCATAGTTAGCTTCAAGCCAAACAGAGCAAGACATTCAACGGAAACCGAGGGAGCAAATTTTTTTCAAAACCAATGTGACGAATTCGGTCCAGACTTGCGTCGACGCAAGTTTGACGCTTGTCGGACCATTTTTCATTCTAAGGACAAATTCTGCTTGCACAAAACAAAAAACCGCGCACACCATTCATCACGGGGACCCACAGGCTCTGGAAAAGGCCGGCTCAGCCTTGGGCATCATCGCCAGAGCTCCTTCATCGCCAGACTTCATCACCGGGATGGTGACCAGCCAAGCACGAGCTGTGGGCTTCATGCGCACCCTCGAGGGCCTCCTTCCCAACAAGCAGGAGCTGGGAGCTGGGGGCTTCATGCGCACTCTCGAGGGGCTCCTTCACAACAAGCACGAGCTGTGGGCTGAATTCGCACCCTCGAGGGCCTCCTTCACAACAAGCACGAGCTGGGGGTTCATGCCCACCCTCGAGGGCCCTCGTTCACATCACAGTTAGCTTGAAGCCAAACAGAGCAAGACATTCAACGGAAACCGAGGGAGCAAAATTTTTTCAAAACCAAGGTGACGAATTCGGTCCAGACTTGCGTCGACGCAAGTTTGACGCTTGTCGGACCATTTTTCATTTTAAGGACAAATTCTGCTTGCACAAAACAAAAAACCGCGCACACCATTCATCACGAGGACCCACAGGCTCTGGAAAAGGCCGGCTCAACCTTGGGCATCATCGCCAGAGCTCCTTCATCGCCAGACTTCATCACCGGGATGGTGACCATCCAAGCACGAGCTGTGGGCTTTGTCGGAACCCGTTTTCTTGATTGAATACTTCATAAGCGTAATGTGCATTAAGAATAAGTATAGAGTCTAGAATCTGACCTAAGTATGTGCCAGGCCGTATACTATAAGGCAATTACGTTTTTACAAATAAGTGTTATAGTTAAAATCTAGTTTGTGATAATAAGGATGGATTTGTGAATCCTTACTCTGCTACCGTACGGCTAGGAAGGACTGTCAGAAGCCGGATAAGGGTTTTAAGTACGGCGGCGAAAGGACGAAGTCGCCAAAATATAACAATGACGGAAATGGCGAATGACAGCTCTGTACCAGACCAGGGTATGATGGCCGGATTCAAATCCGTCCTCGAGAGGTTCAAGGAGGTCGGATCCATTCCGGCCTTCCCAGACACACCAGCACAGACCCCGGTCGCTCGTCCTCCTCTAGTGGACACGCATCCATATGAAAGCGACGAGAAGTACGAGGTAGCAATACAGACTTGGAATCCGGATTGAGAATCCGGTCTAGAATTAGAAAGCCGGAAACGAATCTGGCCTAGAATTAGAAAGCCGGATTAGAATCCGGCCTAGGTTTGAGAAGCCGGATTAGAATCCGGCCTAGGATTGAGAAGCCGGATTAGAATCCGGCCTAGGGTTAGAAATTCGAACTATAGCAGTAGGTAGGATCTTTTTGGGAAAGCGAGCCGCTTTCCGTAGTGTAGGCCTAGTAGGGCGGCCGCCGCTAAGTTTTTAGGTTTCTAAGTCGTTGACTTAGAAGTACTTATAGGTGGAAGTTTGGCCACCTAAAGCATTCCTTGCTTGAGTGTTAATCGAACCTTCTTATGCGCATATTCGGTGTGATCATTTCCCTGTCTCCTTTTCAGTTGAGTGCTTGGAAAGCCGGATCTACCTTGTGTGTTGTGAGTTGGGAGTTAGGAATCCGGATTCTTTGTTAGATCGTTTCTGTGGAGTTGAAGTCGGGTTGGGCGTATTCTTGAGTGCCTTGTGTCTTGAACTGGTCTAGGTATCTGGGAGAGGGAAACTGCTGTGGTAAACACTTACGGTCCGGGAGGGTCTGAGAGTAGAGTGTGTGAGGCCGGATTCCAATCCGACCTCCAGCTGCCACAGACTTGGGTTCCTCTGTAGTCTCAGAGGACGGATCAAGCGCAGTATGTGACCAGAATACGTGTAGACGTCTTCTAGCCGGATTCAGAGCTCTTGGAGTCCGTCATTGTAGTAAGGGTGATAGGGTAACCAGGACGGCCTGCGTGACCTGCTAGTTCGGACGGATAGGACAGATTAGTTGTGAGGACGTAATGTGTGCCTTAGTATGTGTGTGTGTGTGTAGAGTCTAAGTGTGGAAGTTTCCGCCACGATAAACATAAGGGAAAGAGTCTTTGTGCATCCCCTCTTGCAAAGGGATACCCTTGCCCTGCAAGGCTAAAACATAAGTTGGGACTAGGAACGTTTGTGGGTTTGGTTGATTTAGCACTACTTGCCTTGGTCACTTCACAGAATCCCTGGAACGATACACGAGTCACCTGAACACGGGTTTTACACCAATAAACGTGTAAGGGAAGATAAACTGAATACATGGCATCCGACAGGCTTCATGCGCACCCTCAAGGGCCTCCTTCCCAACAAGCAGGAGCTGGGGGCTTCATGCGCACCCTCGAGGGCCTCCTTCACAACAAGCACGAGCTGTGGGCTGAATTCGCACCCTCGAGGGCCTCCTTCACAACAAGCACGAGCTGGGGGCTACATGCCCACCCTCGAGGGCCCTCGATCACATCACAGTTAGCTTCAAGCCAAACAGAGCAAGACATTCAACGGAAACCGAGGGAGCAAAATTTTTTCAAAACCAATGTGACGAATTCGGTCCAGACTTGCAAAAATATTTCATTTCTATTGTCTTGAAGATTTTATGTGAATATATTGAAAGCAGGGCTGATGTCATCATATTGATGAACGTGTGAATTGGAGGCATGACTATTTAAAGGTTATATTGAACATATAATTTAGGTTATTATTAAACTTGTTTTTTAATTTACGGTTTAGGGATAAATTAGGGCTGACGTCATCATGGAAATACAACAAAAATTCGGCGAAAGCAAAGAAATCCCTCTAGATCTATACTACATCCTTGGATAGTTGCCTCTTGTGTAACGCGCTGCTCACACGAGCGCGGCAAGGAATATTGCGCATGTTGGAAACTGTCTTGATAAAGGAAAAATTATAAATGGCAAAGGAATATATAATCCAAATATGAGTAATAGAAACTGTCTCATCGTTTACTCTAATGTAGTGGATGGTTTAGACATAACGATGGAATAGCGAAGGTCCGGGTTCGATCTCCATCGGGCTCGTTTGAGCATCGCGTAGCGCACAAGGCAGCTATCCTGAGCTAATAGGGACAAAATAGAAGCTCCTATAGACATTGACAAATTTAGGGAAGCATTGATCTATAAGACATTGTATATATTTTAGAATTTTAAATGTCATTTAAAATAGAGGGGTATGACAAGTGAATCCAACATATAGATTGTGTAGATAATGGGACTTTGAAATTTTTCAATACGGTTTAAGGCAAAGACACATATATTGAAAATAATGTAAAACATATGAAAGTAATGACCTGTAGGGTAAGGCAACTCATGAGAGTTGGCCCTACATAGTCATCTGTGAAATAGTAAAGAAAATAAACACACTACGATGAAGGTGAAGCACCATTAAAATGGTGGTCACACTGATCTGCCTCTAAATCTAAGTACTTAAGCACACCAGCTCTAAAGCGGCGGCGTGAAGCATTCGGTACTGGAGGAGTTGGAGCCGCGACGAAAGCCCGAGCAACGTGCTCCGCATAAGAGGGTAGAACAAGTGTGGGAGGTGGGCTATTGATGAGATGAGCGTTTTGGGTCAAGTGTCTTGAGATGCCTGCATAGCTAAATAATCATAACCAGTCAATGCTCTGATTGTAGTACGGACTTTGAAATCACAAGAAGTCAATGAATTGAATTGAGTACTCACCAATATAAGTGCGAGGTTTCTTCAGATACGGTTCATCGGAGTCGTAATCGTCCCCAGAGGCTGATTCCCCACTCTCTTCTTCCAACTGTTTAGGGTGTTTAAAGGTCGCCAAAAGCCCATCAAAAATCTCTTCACCTGCCTCAAAAGCTATGAGGTGACGATTGGAGCGTGCACATGCGATGATTGAAGCACCTGCACGTTTGGAAATCGACATGAGTATAGAAAATATGAATTTGCAAACTGCTTATAAATGGGTAGTCAAATTGTTACTGTGACTAGCGCCAAGTCGAACACGAATCCTCCATCGTCCGTGAGGCAATCCACGAAGCACTTGCAAAAACGACGGATCCTTCTCCCGTGCGCCGCGCCGCGCTTCTTCCCGTTAGTGCGGTAGGTAATGGAACTTGAGTCGTGAAAGTTCTTGACCATGTCATCCTCGTCAGGTATGATCGCAACTCCTGCGTATGCTTGCGCCACTTGTCGTACATTGAACATCTTCACGAAGTCCTTACGAGCATAAACCTTGATGGTAAAGTTATGGGTCTGCAAAAAGTAATTCAAAAATAAGAAAACGTTGTGTTGAAAGGAGAGATTTAATCAAGTGCAATATTCGTAGTATACCTCTCTTGCAGTGGCGCCAGGTCTGACCAAAGGAAGGGGGTTATATGCCCACCACTCTCGCACAAGCCGGAAATTGTAAGTACTCGCACGATCGTGTAGGATGCGGTCAATTTTGACGTCCTTGGGGTGCATAATAAGGATAGTCCCAAGGTCAGTCAAATGATATGAGGCGAAGACAAACACTGACTCAAAATAATACGATGCACGTTTGTTCCAGACGGGAACTACGTCCGGCGAGACACCAATCACAGGCAAGTTCTCGGGAACGTATGCAAAGATAAGGTCAATCCCGGGGTGTTTGGGCCTGTACTCCATCTTCTCGCAAGGGTAGTCCCTACCCTTTCCAACCTGTAGATTAGACACAAAGTAATTAGAAACCAATAAACATGATAATTAAATACAGTAAGAGATCAATCCATTTTTAGGGAGGAACTTACTTTCTTGATGTGTTGAACCATAGCCTGGATAGCGTCTACCCAGCCTCCACCCTTTGTAGACTGCTCAACCAAGGCCGCCGTGTCTCCTTTCTCTAGGAACATTGGGAGCGTCACAGTTGTGGGAGAAGAGGATGTACTACCCACAATTTTGGGAATAACTATGGGCCGCACGAGTCCATGAGATTGCGTCGGTCCATGTGACAGAGGGGATTCACGAGGGGCTGACGAAGACGGCGGAGTAGATCCCACATTCGAAACCCCACCCTCAGATGCTTGAGTCCAACCTCGAGCTTGCCCTTGTGGCAGAACTGCCTGCCTCTCTGAGCCAACTGGACCTCTTACAGCACGCCCAGCGTTGTTGACAACCGTCCCTTGCGAAGCTTGTGTCATATCAACTTCTCTCTGAACTGTAATGTATACACAAGCGCACATGTTAGATTAATAGCAAAGTACACTAGCAAAAGATAACTTACATACACTTCAATGTGCACCACCTGGAAGCTCATCGGGAATGGGAACATCTCCATGCTCTCCCTCCTCGTCATCGTCATTCTCATCGTGCTCCTCCACCTCCTCTTCTTGTTCATCGTCCTCAGGCTCAGGGGTAGGCTCTCTTTTGCGACGTTTGCGGCTGCCACCGACATTACCTTTAGCAGCCAGGGGGTGTTGGTGGAGCGCCTGGAAGCATGCAAAAATCGTCGTCATCATCATCAACCTGTAGAACCACGGGAGCGGCATCGATCGATTCCGCTAACTGCACAAGATGCTTCTCTTCCTTGTGAACATGGTGGGTTTGAGACTCTAAAAACCAACCACCAGTCAACAATAAAGTCATCTTGAACCGCTGCCTCTGATCATTGGAGAAAATCGACATCGGTTTCTTCTTCAAGTAGGAGACTTGAAACTCAGAGGGAATGCCCAGTGGAGCAAGACCCCCCTTACCAACGAGCTCTTGCTTGATATACCTACAAGGAGTATAAACAATTAGAAACAACCAGAAGATTTTGATGTTAAGGAAATTGACAATACGAAACGGAGTGCACGAACCTGAACATCAATCGCTTCTTGGTTTGAGCACCCCCTCCAATCTTGTCGATGTGGGAGCCTTTAATAAACTTAGGGCTGGCTTTGGGCCCTATGTAAGCATCGAAAGCCTTATCCCATAAGAGAAGTCGCCATTTTTCGACGTACTCTATGGGCATCTAAATGGCGTCAAGGTTCGGGATGTGGGGATTCTCCTGTTTGAAGAACTTGTCCACCTCCTCCTTGAGATACGTCGCTAACTGTGGTCAACTATTGAATTTAGTAACGTACAATATAAACTGGAAAGGACATATTGTTAAAACGCATGTGATTCACAGGATGTCCAGTACCTGCGACCAAAGTGCTGCACGAGCGAGCCAGGCCTCCAACACCCTGTCTTTCATCTCGGCCAGGTCCGGAAAGCGAACACTTCGACGGAATGCCGGAGTGTTGTTCCACCAACGAAGCCACATGGTTTTCACTTCCTTCGAGACGTTGGTGGTGGCGACCTTCTGGAGGCGCTCCAGAGACATCTCGGGATCCTTCTGACGGCTATAATGAAGATTGATCTACATCGAAATACAACAAATAAGGTAAAAACAAGTATAGAGGGGTGTCGAAGAGGAATCTAGAAAAAACACGGAGTTTCATCAGCAGCATACGTACCTCTTACTCAAATGGTTTTCCCAACTCTGGATTAGCAACGGCAAGCATTTTGTCGAAATCCTTCTGTCGGATTCGTTTTATCTCAGCCTTGAGAGCCTCGTCCATGGCCGTCCAAACTCCTTGCGCTGTCCTTTCACCTACAGGAGTGTCCTCGTAGTACTGGGCTTGGGCTTCGTCGGCAACCTTAGCACATTGCCTCTGGAAGATCAAAGAAAGCATGTTGGACAAAGTAAAAAGACTATTTGAAAATGAATTCATACACAAAATATGAATAATAACGCACCGCGTAGAGGAACTTGATGAAGACGTCTTTAGTCACAAAGTACCAAGTAGCCCTCAGCTTATCTTTAGCAGTGTAACAGTACTTCCAGTCCTCAGCAGAGATCAGGGGTTTCCATTCTTCGAGTGGCATCTTGCCAAATTTGCGCATGCGCTGCAACCTCGACGGCAGGCTATCTTCGACATGATCATGCTCTGTAGACCTGTTCATGGCGTGAAATCATACAAATGAATCATAAATATGTATTGTGTGTATAATACAATGAAGTCAAAGAATATTATGCGAATTCTAACTCACCAGTTGATGTCATTCATCGCGTCGATTAGCACTTTGTATTCCGCACGTCCGTCACGGACAATGCAGTCGACAAAGAAATACCAATCCGGATCATCTCTGCGCATCTGCTCGATGTACCGCATCCAGGCAGTGACGCGATGATTCCCCTCATAGACGTAAAAGTATTTGCCACTGAATTGGCAAAGGTCCGGATCGGCTTGCAATGAGGATTCGAACCGATCGTTCGCCGCTTTCCAATGAGGGTTTTTCCAAACCGCATCATCGTCCTTCACCAACCGCTGCTTCCCGTTTTTGCTGAAGGGAGAAACGTAAAGAACTCGATCGCCCTCCCGGTAGCCTTTGACAAACGCGTTTGCCAACTTGCAAACATCAGTTTCTATAATCGGACGTACCTTGGGGTAACAGGAGAGGCGACAAAGGGGTATACGAAGTCGAGATTTCTCCACAGGTTTTATCCTCAACCGTGATATGGTGTTGATGGAGTTTCCCTTGTGTTGTGCACGTAACTCATCGGCACTCCACATAGGGTCCATCTCCGCCAAATGACTCGGCATTTCAACAGCCCCAATCTCCACGCTATCAGGGGGTGAAGGAGGACTGGCAGATCCAACAATTGGAGCCGCCGTAACCAAAATTGTGTCCTCTTCGTCCACATCATCAATATCGCGTGAAGGCTGAGTAACGGAGATGATCTCTTGAATATCATGATCTTCATCTCCGACAGTGGAAAAATGTGAGGTAAGTTGTGGGCGTTGTCCGGCGTGAGTCTGCGGCGTAGTCGAAGGCGGACTTGACTGCTGCCCCCCATCACGTCCTTGAGATGTTGTCATGTCGTGAGGATCGCCCTCAGATGACAGCGAGGGATTCGATACTGGGGTCTGCTTTAGAGTACCGATGAAATTTAGTAATAAAGATTAATAAATCATAGAAGTAGAGAAGTACAAATAAATATAACTAAGAACCACATGAACTGTGGCATGTGGTGATGTAATGTATTATGTCAGAACAATGTCACAAAAGTAGAATATATCATTCTAGCTAGACTTTGCAGCAATCCTCTTAGAACGGCGTGGGCCAAGTCTAGCTCGATCTTGAGCCTCTAAGCGCAGTTGCTTCCGACGCGCCCTCCAACCCTGCATGTAAGTAGCTTGATGATCTTTAACAATGATCACGGGCGCCATCAATGTTGATTGAATACAGCTAGTGTTAGTATCTGAAGTAGCATCTGGAAGTGCCAGAAGCAATTTGCATTTAACCTCTACGTCTAAGACTCTAGCTGGCATGCTAGAAAATTCGCTTTCGCACTCAGACTCGAAGCAGTAGTCCTCTGGGCCGATGACAATGGACTCCTACACAAGGAAACACAACAAAATGTTTAGGGGTCAGCTCAATATTATGAGTAGGATGAGAGAAAAAATATTAGTGATCATATTTAGATGACGAAATGTAAGAATTTAATTCAACTCATATATTCCTATGTAACGTCCTTAAGTACAAACGGGACCAGACCATATTAACAATCCAGAGGTAGAAGCATAGATTGAAAGGACCAGATGCTATGCTTCAATTCCGTAGCCGGAGCGCTAATGCAGGGACAGTACTCAGCAGCGATTCGGAGCCCACTCAGTCTCGTTGACGAAATAAGCAAACAGGGCAATCGATCAGATGGACTTCGCAGCGGTTTACGGTTGCTTAACCTACCCGACACAATGCCTAATAACCGAATCAACCAACCAAGCTTCCGGAGCTCGGTTTGAGCACAGTAGACCACGAGAGAGTACGTCAATTCGAAGGACCATCAACTCTTTCGAACGAGACCAGGCTGACCATCTACACACCTCGAGGAAGCAGTACAGATGAATCCCGGAGCTCATGCTCCATACCCGCAGCCGTGAGTTCATCCAGGGAAGGGTGAATGGCGCATCCCGAGCTCAGTTTCGTTGACGAGATTAGCCAAGGCAGCAACGTAGTTCGGTTGAACCCGAAGCTCATGAACTCACACCGCAGGGAGCGAATAGCGAAGGCAACGGATGCCGAAGACCACAGTCAAGTACTTCACTTCGAAGGCCTAGTTTCGTTGACGAGAGTTCTCGGCAGCAGCGTAGTTCGGTTGAACCCGAAGCTCACGAACCCACACCGCAGGCGAGGCGTTCATCAAGGGACGATATCCCAAAGATGAAGCGTTTCAATCCTCGATCTCGTTGACGAGAATAGCGAAGGCAGCCCCATTGTTTCGAGGTCCCGATGCTAATGCTCCAACCCCGCACCTACGCGTTAACTGGAACTTAGATTCGTTGACGAATGTAGCAAAGAGACCAATCTAGCAGATCGACTTCTCCATTACCAGAAGCTCATGCTCCATTACCGCAACCCATAGTTATTCCAGGGAGAGGAGTTTGCCACTATTCATACTCAGTTTCGTTGACGAAAGTAGTGAAGGCAGCAGCATAGATCGACAGGACAAGAAGCTAATGATCCCACACAGCAGACAGAGCGACATTCAAGTGACAGTATCCTGAAGATTGAGCGATCCAGTGCTCAGTTTCGTTGACGAGAGTAGCCAACGCAGACCCATTAATTGAGAGGACCCGTTTCAAATGCTCCAACACTGTAGCCCGCGAGTTTATGCAGGGAGACGAGTATGCCGCATTCGGAGCTCAGTTCGTTGACGAGAGTAGCCAAGGCAAACCCATTCAGCGAGAGGTCCCGATGCTAATTCTCCAACACCGCAGACCAGACAATCAACACACCCCGAGGCAGAAGCACAGACGAAACCTGAAGGTCATTCTCCGTATCCGTAGCTCGTGATTATAACCAGGTAGAGTAGACTGCCGCATTCGGAGCGGTGTTTCGTTGACGAAAGTAGTCTAGACAGCAGCGAAGATTGAGTGGACCTAAAGCTCATTATCCTACACCCCAGTTCGAGCGTTAATCAAGGGAGAGAAGTCAAAAGCTAGAGCGTTGAGGACCTAAGTTTCGTTGACGAAACTAGCAAAGACAGTACTCTATTTGATCAAGTTCTGAGTATTAGACAACGCGGAACCTACCCGACACTACTTTGAAGTATACGGACATCAACAAGCTACCGAAGTCTTCTACGAATTCTGGTTTGGTTTCTGGAATACCACACTCATGATTTTCAAACAAGACTTAACCATCATGCTCCAACACCGCAGCCACACTTTCGTTGACGAATGTAGCCAAATAGCCGTAATTTGGACTTAGAGGAACTGATCTCATGCTTAAAGACCGGAGCCCGAGCGATAATGCATGGACAGTAGTGTGCAGCGTTTCAGATCCCACTCAATTTCGTTGACGAAACAAGCTAATCCCAAAATCCAACAGATGGAGTTCAGAGTGGCACGCATTGAGAGGATCCAAAGCTTATGCTCCGACACCGCAGCTAGAGCGTTAATCAAGGGACAGTAGCCCAAAGCTAGAGGGACGCGAGCTCAGTTTCGTTGACGAAAGTAGCAACGCCATCACACTAGCAGTTCGAATTCTAGGCTTCAGTCACCTGTGAACCTACCGACACGATGCTCAAGCTCCATACTCACAACCAGAGAGTATATTCGGGGAGAGGATTTTGCCGCCTCTGGAGCTCAGTTTCGTTGACGAAAGCTGCCAAACCAGCAGCATAGATAAAGAGGACCCACACCTCATGCTCAAACACCGCAGACAGAGCGTTAATGCTGAACCTACCCGACACGGCTCTCGGGATTGACGACATCAACAAGCTACCGTACTTCTCCTCGACTTCTGATTAGATTACTGATGAACCACACTCATACGAGAATCTCAAATGAGATAAAACCATCATCACAATCCGGAGGCACTAGCATAGATATAAAGGACCAGAAGCTCATGCTTCAAGATCGCAGCCAGAGCGTTAATGCAGGGACAGTGTCAAGCTAGTTTTCGGATCTGACTCAGTTTCGTTGACGAGATAATCAAAAACAGCGGCCTCATATCGACCTCTCAACTTCGGTAACCGCTTCACCTACCCGAGACGGCAGTGAGGATACCGCTCAACCGACTACCGACCTCGTAGCCTGGTTACATCACTAGTAGACGACACACTCAAAACATGCAACACGTTCAAACGAGACCAGACATTCCCAGAGGCAGGAGTAGAGATGTAACCCGAAGGTCATTCTCCATAACCGCAGCCCGTGTGTTAGTCCAGGGAAGGGTGTGTGCCGCATTCGGAGGTCAGATTCGTTGACGAGAGTAGCAAAGCATGATAGCCAAGGCAGCAGCATAGTTTGAGAGGACAGTAGCCCAAAGTAACAGCGATTCGTAGCCTAGTTTCGTTGACGAAGTGAGCAAATCGGGCAATCCATTATACAGTTTCTAATATTCAATTACCGCTGAACCTACCCAACCCAACTGTAAAGATTATCGACAATCCGGGGGCTACCACCCTTATTCTCGAAGTCTGATTAGATCACTGGTATATAACTGAGGGACCAGACCATGAACACAACCAGAGGCATCGATGGGACCCAAAGTTCTAGGTGAAAAGGGAACAATATCATACCTGCTCTGGAATTTGAGATCTCTTAGATGCGAGAATCTCCACTTGGGTCACCTCCACCTTCCTTCTTGATTTCAACTGCATCTTTCTCCACCCTGAGATCAAGAACGTGGAGGGGGTAGAGTGTATGCTTACATCGACGTTGTGACTTGAATTGCGCTGTGCCGTTCCCTCCCCTTCGTGACTCGCCATCTCTGATACTCTCTGCAAACGAAATAAATGAATATCCAAACACTCTTCCTGTCAATCCTTCCATTTTGTTAAGCTCACTCTCAACCTTATCTAAACACACGTCATTCACAGGCCTATTTTTGTCACCCTTTGCCTCAGATCCGCTGTCACTACTGGACTCAAACTTTAGCACGACCTGTAGCCCTCAGCTAATTAATGAGATCCGTCCTTCCGAATGTTCTGAGGATGCTGTCATTCCAGCGACAGCCAATCCTCCCTCTGAGCTGATCTGACGAATTCCGAGTATCTCTCTGCAGCAGGAGCCAGCGCCAATTTGGGACCATCGCGAACAGATGGATCATCGACAATCCGGGGGTGCTTTATTTTATCATCGTTATGGACAAGCCACCCTCGCATATCGCCGAGCTCGAATGAGTTCATATGTAGAAAAGTTGTTCATGATCGGAGGAGCATCGCGCACGTCCCCGACTACCCTGCTTCGGCGATACGACCGAAGCTTACTCGGTCCGCAAGATAGAAGGAAGGCACTGCCAGTTGGCGAGTTGGGCTGGGCCGGCACATCGACCACCGGCCAACAGCTACAATACCGGTCCTCCTCTAAATGGGGTATATACCGGTGATTAACTTTTCAGTATATACATTACTTTTTACTAAGTTCTATTACTTTAAATTTATAAATACATGCATGTTTTTCAAAAAGCAATAAAAGAATGAGCAGTTAGTATTTTGGATTAAATAATCGAGAATGGTGTAAATTAATCCATGACATTATTAGAAAAAGTTTTAAACCTGTCGGAATTCCTCAAAGAGAATAAACTCCTATCTTCGTTTATTTTCAGCATTCTATTACTAAAATCATTGAAGATGCTGCATTCACTAAAGAATTCTGCGTCAAGCATAAAATGATAATAATCCATTTTGTCATAAGTGCTTTCCATAACGTCCATTACATTTGAAAACAAGTATTCCCGTCTAAATGGTATGGGTGGACAACTACAAGGACAACTGTACTATCGTTGTTTTTTGTCAAGCGGGGTTTTCTGAGTGTGTCCAAAGAGCATAACTAATAATTATTACATAATTTATAAAAGAAGAAGAACTGGGAGAGAAATAAATTTCTATCTGTTAGAATCAAATACATAAGGACATGCTAGTCAATGTCTACTCAAAAAGTTTTGCCTCATATCTTTATTTATGAGCAGCCATCGCACTTAAAATAGAGTTTTTAACACCATGGCCGATTTTTGTTTCCATACACTTTGACAAAAAGACTTCAATGGGTCTACATACTTGGGGCACGTTAACTATCAGCATCTGCCTCGTTCAGGTCTTCAGTGTCAGCCCATGGGAACTCATTATTATCTATCAACCAGCATTGAATGAAGCCATTAGGGTGTTCATAAATCATAAACTCAGGACGACATCCTGATTCTACCTCTTCTCTAAGGTTTGGGATTTGTACCGGGCAAACGTTCCGGGTCTGTTTCCACTTCGTCTTTTTTTTCCTTGCCATCCACTGCAGCCCGTTCTTCTATTTGACAGTCTTGGGTTCCTCCATGTGCTTCTGCTTCATATTGCTGAGGATGAACACCAAATATGTCATCAACGAATGTCTCCATATCATCCCACTGAACAAACCCATCAAAACATTTAAGACTGTATATCACAACAAGTTCAACACATACTGCAAACCGAGAATCTCATTTACACTTACTACTTTTTCGAACTCTTTATCCGTGCTGTCAGGTTCAAAATCTTGTGATCCACTCCTACTATGCGATTGCTTACTGGACTCTAGCTCCTCCACTCCTTCGTTCCAATCAACCCGTTCTCCATCGTCCACACCCCGAGCTTTCTCGATAATGGCGTCGAGGTTCAAAGTTCGCATCTTGATATTTTTTCTAAACCTGCCTGGAAGGAACTCATCAATCGTTTCATCTATGTCTTGCATATGATCGTCATCAGACACATCCGGCGCATCTTTCTTCCGCATGGCACTCCGTCGCAAAGCTTTCGATCCAGAAAACTTTATGCCACCTCTTCTCTTCTTCTTCCCGCGTCCTCCATCCTTCCCTCTCTCGACTTGACTACTATCACCCTCCATTGCGAACAACACAAACTCCTCGCTCTTAAGACACGATATTCTCAAAAGCGTGATTCTGTGAATACAACTATATCATACAACTGAAACAAAGAGGAATATCTCTTCTAACCCGATGACTTTATACTCTTTGGATGCGCCGTTCTTCCTAAACCCTAACTACTCTAAACGCGTAATCCATTAACACTCATAGCCACTTTCGCACACCGATGCAGTACAAAATCTTTTACTCAGATTCCGTGTCTGACACTATATACTAATCTATTTTCAAGTAGCCATTCTGGCGCTCTTATTCTCTGACAGTGGCGGCCGCCGTCTCAAATTCAAATCTTAATTCCTTAATTAGTTCTACCATCTTAATGCTAGTGCTTAATTAATGCGTGTGTTCAAAACTTAAACAAAGTGGTTACATGATACGATTTAAATACGTATACGTTTTGAAGTTCCTGCGTCCAATATTAGCCTCACAGTCAACCTCTTCGATTATCTTTCAGTAGATAAACTTTCAACTCTTTTTACATTTACTAATTACAAGAGTACATTATTTTAGTACATAAACATCGCCGCAGGTACTCAATATCTCTTTTGTACCACTCGTTCGTTCATTCGCTTGTACTAGCTTCAATCATGGCTTCCTCCTCTCAGCAACCTTGCCCGGATTTGATCGTGAATAAGTCAGTTGCCTCTGATGTCCCCGCTTGTCCTCCTCCTCGCCCTGCCGTGGCTGAAGTCATGGCTTCCACCACGGAGCCTCTTTCTCCGGATTTGATCGAAATTAAGTCAGTTGCCTCTGATGTCCCTCTCTGTCTTCCCCCTGGCCCTGATGGTCTGGCTGAAGTAACCTCTTCTTGGCTTGCAATCCGCTTTGGCTATGATGTATCTACCTTGTGGTTAGAAACCGACGTTCTAGATCCTCAAACTTATCATGTCCTGTACTCCACGGTTGTAGAACCAGTTGTCTTAGATAATAACGCTACCATGTGGAAGCTGAAGTCAGGAAAGTATCGCCTATACGGTTTGTCAGAGTCGGTTATGAACGCCTCCACTCAACTTCTAACACCTCGTAGCTCCTCCACGATCTCTAACGTTGGTCCCCTCTTTGCTCGTGTCAAGATCGAACCAGGCAAGCGTGTTAGTATAGATATATCAGATTCATCCGATGACGAACAAAAGCCATCGGTTCCACCCCGTCGTCTTTCAGCCAAGCTTCCATCCATCTCCTCTATTTCTCAGAACTCTTTTCTATCAACCCCCTCTTCGTTAGCCTCTCCCACACCATCCTCTCAAACACGAAAACCCAAAAACATTCTACCTTGTCTACGCAAACTTGGCAGCATGCCCGGTAGCAAGAATATACTCAAGAAACTAGATTTCAATTCCATCCCTACTCACATTGTATCCTTTCTGCCTCCATCTTTTAATGGAGATGCCCTATATGTCCTACCTCCGGCACTTCCTTCCGCTGTACTCAAGAATGCAAGATCAATGGAAGGGATGGACAAACGGTATGACGGACATGTCTGGACTAGGACGATGACAACTAACATCAGCAACACCATGGGCTTGTCATTTCGATATTCTAATTGCGTGGGTCATCTCCAATGCCACAATGACAAGTGTCCTTTTTTGGAACGCCCGGATCGTGCGACGGGAGTCAATGAGGTGGAGTTTGAAGGTATCACGAAAGAACCTTTCTCAGTAAGTGAACCGCCTCCCTCATCGTCCACCCTAGTCTGTAAGATTTGCAGAGAACATCCGGTCTGCGTTGCTTTGTGTCCTGCCAAAATCTTCTACGTCTTTGGAGATGATATTCAAGAGCGTGCATGTGTGCATATCGGTACCCACGAGCACCCTGTCAAAGTCGGAGACTATAGATGCGCACGTCAAATGATAGATGAGTTAATCGAACAGCATGTTGACCGCAACCCCCAAGCAACAATTTCGAAAATTGTCTTGGAGACGAGCAAGGACGTAGTAGGTAACATTCTTCTACGTGACGAAGATGACCCCAAATCCGGACACCTAACTCTTGAAGAACTTGAGCCTGTCTTTGATCGATGCAAACTCTTGAACTCTCCAAGCTTGCGGAATCGTATCTATTCTTTCAAGTACATGCGCAGATTTGGCATCCTTGATGGCATCACGAAGCTAAGAGGACTCAGCAACTGGGCGTACGTACAACGCAACATGTTCCCGGGCCAAGGGGACGATTCTGATAAAGTCTTCATTTTTAAGATGTCAGAAGTTGGACCCGGTAGTGGTGTCGACCTTGTTCGCCGGATGCAACCTGGAGGCGACCTCTCCAATGCATGGATGATGTTCGACCATGTCAAACGAGTGAAGCCCTGGACTACCATGGCGTGCCATGTGTACGACCCTAGTTACCAGCGCATTCTAACCATTGCATGTTCAGATTTTCAATCTGAAGATACTCAAGCTCAACTCGTCTTCTGGAGGAATCTTAACCACGTCATGGCTAGGCACGGAGTACCCAAACCTAAGTTTCAAGGATTTATGGCTGACAGTGCTCAAGCCAACTGGAACGCAGTGCGGATCGTTTACGGCTCTGGAGATCCTTCAATTTCCATGGAAGACCAAGAACGTACTTGTTACTTTCATTGGACGCAATCATTAGAAACTCATACCAAGAAGTACATCGCCCACGAATTGCAAGATCAACATAGGGTCCTCTGTAAGCAATACAAGGATGCTCGTTCATCCGATGAAGCAGAGACCCGGTATTTAGCAATCAGAGCGTGGTGGTCATCCTCAAACGCCACCTCCGAGAATGGCCTCTACCACCTAGGCCTATGGCTTTAAATGACCGCATCACCGCTATAGACAGTGGGGTGGATTCATGGAACTGGTAAGTAAAAGCTTACTTCGGTAATTTCAAGTTATAGTAATTTTGTTTTTACAATTAAGTCGGGATAAACGTAAATTATTATATCCCTCTCAAAAAAAAAAAAAAAAAAAATTTTTAGTTTTAGTAGCAGTTTCGTCAACGAAATTGCTTCTTCCTACACTTTAAGCTTGACAGCAATGCTTATGTACCTGGCAGGAACAAAAATTATCTGCAGAAGAGCTAGCTGAGATGCCATCCTGCAACCTTGCAGAATCCATTCATAACAAATGGTTGCAAGCTTCGGGAAATAAGGGTGGTGATCTCTATATGGCAGCTGTTGATGATTACGTTCGTGCTTTCCTTCAAGTTGTGGGATACTATCAATATACCAAAGGTGGAGCGGGTGGACATGGTCCGTCTAGGGAGGAACTCCGACTTCGCAGTGCACAACGTAAGGCTCATAGAACCGGCGATCCATCAGCTCTCAATAAGGCAGTAATAGAGTTCCCGGAGGCTGAGATATTTTGTACTCGCGATGCTCACTTGGAGGGTGCCGAGATTTTTGGTTCGAAGAAACGTAAGCATGATGTTCCAATCGGAGCGGAAGAGGAAACCCATAGGCCTGACACTGTGAATTTCTCGCGTCCCCGAATCGGCAGAAGGGTTACCCGGGGTTGCGGTGAGAGTCTGACAACTATTCACGAGAACGACGAAGACGAAGCACGCCCAATCGAATCTTCCACATCCGCCGGTGCCTCTATTAATCGAGTGACAACATGTAAAGAGACAAAAAAGAACGAAAACTTATGGCATATTGCTCGATTGAAGGAGCCCTCACCAAGTCCTCATTGGCACAACATGCAGTGACCAAGAAGAAATGCGAGTCTCGTATAGTGCAAAACGGGAAGTCCACACCGCACCAACTTATACCGGAATATGGATGCCTCCTAAAAATGGTCACCGCAAGAAGGTGGAGAAGTTTTATCGCCCGACGATATTGAGAGGTGTGTGAAGGGCACTCGTCGGAAGTGGGTGGAGCCGTTCTCTCGAACAGAAGATCAACCCCCAATCCCAGCAATCTGGCCCGTGAAGATAGGGACAAATCTGACACGTTCGGAGATGGAGGCGTTAGAGAATGCTGGTTTCCGACTCCCTCAGAAGGAGAGACTTCCACTCAACCGCACATTCAACACTGCATCTGCGCCACGGGACCTTTCACGTATTCCAAAGGTTTGGAGAATGCAGATGTCTTCCCAAAATCAAGGAAGTCAAGGAACCTCCGGCGCATCTGCAACGTAACTTCTAAGCACACACGGAATATTGATTCCGCGCGTGCGATGCAGGCGAAGATACTAAAGGTCACTATGGTCCCATCGCCAGGAATTGGATGCATTATTTCCATGGAGTCAGATTCGCAAGCGATTTATCAACTATCAATAGGTGCATTACCAGATTGCACTTGTCCGGTGTTTAAAAGCACAATTGCAAAACTAGGACGCAGAGGAGAACCGTATAGACCTTGCAAGCACCTATACTATGTCTTTGTGTTGGTGTGCAAGTTTGAACCAGATGTAGACCTCTTCATCCATGCGCCTACCCTAAGTTTCAACGAGGTGAAGATGATCATGGAGAGAGGCATCCTTGAGCTCGCCATAGTTTAGATGTCATAGTTTTCCACACTATATTCCCTATTCGCCCTTAACCCTAGACTATGTAGTTAACACGTTGTGTGACTATATTTTGCAATATAGCATTAAAAAAATATATATATATATATTAGTATCTATGTCCACAAAATTGTTAAAGTAATGTCACACCATAAGTGTCTCTATGTCTTTTGAATGATGTTGAAGTTAGCCAAATTTCAGAATTTTTCCCTCATTTCCACGGGTTCGGGTTCCAAATCCACGGTAATAAGTCCAGAATATTCGAATATTCTATAGAATATTCTGTATAAATTTAGAATTTTTATATTTTTAGAAAAAATTTCCAAAAAAATGTTCTCACCACCGCTCTCCAATCTGAAATTCTTCGCTCTACGCTCTACGCTCTACGCTCTACGCTCACGCCCAAGTAACGTCCCAGGAGCTGGGAGCTGGGGAATTCATGCGCACCCTCGAGGGGCTCCTTCACAACTAGCACGAGCTGTGGGCTGAATTCGCACCCTCGAGGGCCTCCTTCACAACAAGCACGAGCTGTGGGCTGAATTCGCACCCTCGAGGGCCTCCTTCACAACAAGCAGGAGCTGGGGGTTCATGCCCACCCTCGAGGGCCCTCGTTCACATCACAGTTAGCTTCAAGCCAAATAGAGTAAGACATTCAACGGAAACCGAGGGAGCAAAGTTTTTTCAAAACCAATGTGACGAATTCGGTCCAGACTTGCGTCGACGCAAGTCTGACGCTTGTCGGACCATTTTTCATTTTAAGGACAAATTCTGCTTGCACAAAACAAAAAACCCCGCACACCATTCATCACGAGGACCCACAGGCTCTGGAAAAGGCCGGCTCAGCGTTGGGCATCATCGCCAGAGCTCCTTCATCGCCTGACTTCATCACCGGGATGGTGACCTGCCAAGCTCGAGCTGTGGGCTTCATGCACACCCTCGAGGTCCTCCTTCCCAACAAGCAGGAGCTGGGGGCTTCATGCGCACCCTGGAGGGCCTCCTTCACAACAAGCACGAGCTGTGGGCTGAATTCGCACCCTCGAGGGCCTCCTTCACAACAAGCAGGAGCTGGGGGCTACATGCCCACCCTCGAGGGCCCTCGATCACATCACAGTTAGCTTCAAGCCAAACAGAGCAAGACATTCAACGGAAACCGAGGGAGCAAAATTTTTTCAAAACCAATGTGACGAATTCGGTCCAGACTTGCGTCGACGCAAGTCTGACGCTTGTCGGACCATGTTTCATTTTAAGGACATATTCTGCTTGCACAAAACAAAAAACCGCGCACACCATTCATCACGAGGACCCACAGGCTCTGGAAAAGGCCGGCTCAGCCTTGGGCATCATCGCCAGAGCTCCTTCATCGCCAGACTTCATCACCGGGATGGTGACCAGCCAAGCACGAGCTGTGGGCTTCATGCACACCCTCGAGGGCCTCCTTCCCAACAAGCAGGAGTTGGGGGCTTCATGCGCACCCTGGAGGGCCTCCTTCACAACAAGCACGAGCTGTGGGCTGAATTCGCACCCTCGAGGGCCTCCTTCACAACAAGCAGGAGCTGGGGGCTTCATGCCCACCCTCGAGGGCCGTCGTTCACATCACAGTAAGCTTCAAGCCAAACAGAGCAAGACATTCAACGGAAACCAAGGGAGCAAAATTTTTTCAAAACCAATGTGACAAATTCGGTCAGACTTGCGTCGACGCAAATCTGACGCTTGTCGGACCATTTTTCATTTTAAGGACAAATTCTGCTTGCACAAAACAAAAAACCCCGCACACCATTCATCACGAGGACCCACAGGCTCTGGAAAAGGCCGGCTCAGCGTTGGGCATCATCGCCAGAGCTCCTTCATCGCCTGACTTCATCACCGGGATGGTGACCTGCCAAGCTCGAGCTGTGGGCTTCATGCACACCCTCGAGGTCCTCCTTCCCAACAAGCAGGAGCTGGGGGCTTCATGCGCACCCTCGAGGGCCTCCTTCACAACAAGCACGAGCTGTGGGCCGAATTCGCACCCTCGAGGGCCTCCTTCACAACAAGCAGGAGCTGGGGGCTTCATGCCCACCCTCGAGGGCCGTCGTTCACAACACAGTTAGCTTCAAGCCAAACAGAGCAAGACATTCAACGGAAACCGAGGGAGCAAAATTTTTTCAAAACCAATGTGACGAATTTGGTCAGACTTGCGTCGACGCAAGTCTGACGCTTGTCGGACCATTTTTCATTTTAAGGACAAATTCTGCTTGCACAAAACAAAAAACCCCGCACACCATTCATCACGTGGACTCACTGGCTCTGGAAAAGGCCGGCTCAGCCTTGGGCTTCATCGCCAGAGCTTCCTTCATCGCCAGACTTCATCACCGGAATGTGACCAGCCAAGCACGACGAGCTGTGGGCTTCATGCGCTCCCTCGAGGGCCTCCTTCCCAACAAGCAGGAGCTGGGGGCTTCATGCGCACCCTCGAGGGCCCTCGTTCACAACAAGCACGAGCTGCAAGCCAAACAGAGCATGGGCAGAGAAACTACTTTAAATGATTAGGGTTTATGAGAAATCCATACCTTGATGTTTTCGGAGTTGATGTTTTCAACCTTGGCTGGAGGCTGGATTGCTTGGCCCCTATACGGATCGGTCCTGTAAATGGAAGAGAAGAAACTTGAGTCCGAAGATTGATAACTCACATTCTCTTGATCCTTGGCGACTCCCTCCTCTCCACGCAGCATGTCGTCCTCCTCTCCATGCACCCGGCCCATCTGTTCTTGGACTATGTCTGCCATTTCTCCTTCTTCTTCGAGATGAGCACCTCCTTGCTTCAATTTGAAATATGCACAAGTAATCCAACCACGGCGCTAAACACAACTGTTTCATTGGTTTCATCAACTTCTCAAATGAGGTCCACATTCCATAGTCAACACTGACAGCCATGCTGAATCTGCTTTTGTCAGCACAGATCCCTCAACTGCTCTAAAAGTACTACGTTATCAACTTGGAACTAATTACTGCGCCGACGTATTGGAATCCAAAGTTAGGGTCAATTAATCCCGTTTGTCCTATTCTCCACCGTTTGCACCATCACCAACCAATTTGCAGGTCCACTTTTCTCCTGCAGAAAATGACAACACACGATGTCGAGGGACCGCATCCAGAGGCTCGAAGCCTGGCGTAGCAGGCGCCGCTGCCAGCCCGATGTTCGCTGGAGGGGACGGCACATTCATCGCTGGAGGGGCTACGGCCGCTGGAGGGGACAGCACCGAGCAACAGGCAGGGACACGGCCCGATGGAGCAGCAGGCTGCGATCGGCGCGGCGAGAAGAGGAGACGGCGACCTACGTGGATTCCACCTACCCGATAAGCGCCCTGCAAGCTCCTACCCGGACCCTCGTATTCGGATCCTACCCGGACCCCCCTACCCGGACCCTACCCGCACGCTACCCTACCTGGTCCTACCGGGCCAGTACCCGCCCAGCCAGCTCCTACCCGCTCGATAACCGGACTAACCAACCTGGCTCCTACCCGGCCCATACCCGATCAGCCGGATCCTACTTGGGCCGAATATAATTCCTACATGTTTCTTTATACCCTGACTGTACCTACCCGACAACTTGACTAAACCTACTTCGTAAGGACTATTTATTTGTTTTTTCCGTGATATTTTTAAAATTACTAGAGACTGTTTTTTTTATCACCGAACTCAGTCAGTGCACTTCATATTAGTACGATTTATTCCACTATCAAAACAATATTTGCAGTATAAAATGAATATAATATATATTATTCAATCTCCGGTCCATACAAATCATGAAATTATATCATGTCAAAACTCAGAACTACTTATATTGAAAAATGAACTCTCGTTGACTGTATACTTAATCCACCCTAGATCCTCCCAGTAAACCAGGAAGTAGGGTTTTTCATGTACCTCCTCTAATTCTTCAGCACTTGTCTCAAATCCATCCGTTGTATCATCCATTGTTTTCGGATGAGAAGAAGCTTCTCCTCTCTCGCCAGTGTCAGTGACTCTTTTCTCCTCAAACATCGTTGATTCATCTCCTGATCGATTGTCTTCCTCTTCCGATCCTTTGGGGCTCTGGAGACATCACAAGTCGATATAAATCAATATAAATATTCAGAAATAATTTAACCTTTAGAAATATACGTTGCAGCTGTTGATGATTATGTTCGTGCTTTCCTCCAAGTTGTCGGTTACCACGACTTCAACGGAGGTGGCAAGGGTGGTAGTGGACCAACATCCGAAGAACTCTTACTTCGTCTTGCCCATAAAGCTCAACGAACCGGCGATCCATCAGGCCTCACAAAGGCAGTTTCTGACTATCCAGGAGCGGAAAAGATTTGTACCCGAGACGCCCACCTTGAGGGGGCCGAGGTGTTCGGATCCAAGAAACGTAAGGCTGATTTTCCGATTGGAGCTGATGATAAAACGCACAGACCTGACACCTTGAGCTACTCACGTCCTCGAATTGGAAGAAGGGTTACCCGAGCTTGTACTGAAAATCTGAGTACTATCCATGAGGAGGATGAAGTTGAGGAGCTACCGACAATACCATCCACTTTTGCTGGACCTAGTATTGAACGTGTGACCGCTGTTCAGGAGACTAAAGTAGACGAGAGGCTGTGGCACATTGCCCGTTTGAGGGAGAATTCTGCCAAGGCATGTTGGGGTATCATGCGAAAGAGTAAAAAAAGATGTGACTCACGAATTATTCAGAAGGGGAAGGCGACCGCAGCTCCAACTTACACCGGAGTATGGCAACGCCCTCAAGAGGGGCCAAGAAAAATTGATCAGTTCTTTTTTTGTGCAGATGATATTGAGAGGTGTGTGAAGGGTCATCGTCGCAAGTGGATTGAGCCATTCTCTCTAAGCGAGGACAGACCCCCTATTCCTTCAATATGGCCTGTAAAGATAGGGACTAACCTTACACGTGATGAAATGGAGGCGTTGGAGAATGCGGGCTTTCGACTACCACAAAAAGAACAGCTTCCTACGAACCGCACTTTCAATAATGCTGCCCCACCAAGAGACTTGTCCCATATTCCCGTCCCGGAGAAGCCGGACGTGTTCCCTAGGTCAAGAAGATCGAAGAACATGAAACGCATTCCAGCTATGACTTCAAAGCACATGAAGAATATTGAGTCTGCCACCTCAATGCAGGCCAAAATTCTGAAAGTGACCATGATCCCGCAGCCTGGTTTTGGATGTATCGTAGACTTGGAGTCGGATTCGGATGCAGTTTATAGACTTTCAATTAGTAAATTCCCGGATTGCTCATGCCTAGTGTTCAAGAAAACAATTTCTATGTTAGGAAGGAGAGATCCATATCGACCGTGCAAGCACCTATACTACATCACAGTATTGGTTTGCAAATTTGATCCGGATGCTGACCTCTTCATCCACGCGGCCACTCTTAGTTTCAACGAGGTGAAAAAGATTCTGGAGGGAGGAATCCTAGACCATGCTACAAATTAGAATGCCTTATATCTCCTCATCTACGTACGCTATGTGTTAGTCTTATGATTGGGTGCTCCACACTATATGTGATATTTTTTCACAAACTTATTAAAAATTATTATACCAGTACCTACATGTACAGCAGACCTTGCCAATTTGTCTAACTCGGAGTACTATTCACTTAGAAATATTACCTTAGAAACCTCTTGACATTTAAAAATTTGTGATTTACTGTACAGTTTTGTAGCTCAAGTCTCATAAATTCAGGGAATTTAAGCCTTATTTCCACGGGTTTGGGTCACTAAATCCACGGTTATAAGTCTAGAATATTCGAATATTCTTGAGAATATTCGAAAATTATTCTCAAATTTTTTTAAAAATCTATTTTTAGTAATGTTTTTACTAAAAATACAAACTCAGCCCTAAAAATTCTAAATCTTACCGCTCACCGCTCACCGCTCACCGCTCAACGCTCACACGGTAGCAACGTCCAGGACATTTGCACTTCAAAGAGATGGAGCCAACAGAGATGTGAGGCGAAACAATCCGATGAGGCCCAAAGTTAAGCGGAATGCAACAAGCTGATCGAGAAGAAGCTGAAGAGAAACAGTTCTATAAGAGAACCAATTAACAACAACAAATATCGAATCAAGAGCACTTACTGCTTTTTCATGTTCGCAGTCAACTTCAGCTTGTAATTTCAGAACCAATCTAATCCCTAAAAAAATCAGAGTTCGTAAAAAACCAACAGATTTTAATTCAAAAAGCAAGACTAAAGCTCCATCCAAAGTCCTCAATTACCAACGATTGTAATGTAGATACAACAATCTGATCGAAAACAAAAAGAATCAGGAGTTGTCAGCTGAAAAGAAACACTTATATGACAGCCTCAGAATCAATTCAAGAGCACACACTGCTCTTGATGTCCAAATTCAACTTCATCAACAACTTGTAATTTCCAAACCGACCTAATCCATGCAGAGAATCAGGGTTTGCGAACCACCCAATTCAGAAAGCAAGACTCAAAGTCAATCGAGAGACTTTAATTTCAGCCCTCGCAAGAGGATTGGGATTCGTCTACCCGGGTCGAACCCGGTTGTGGTTCCCATCATAGGCCTAAATCATGCTCAGGATCAGGAACGACTGTGCAACGTCTGGACCATCTCCTTCCATCTGCTGGCACAAGTATCAGTGTATGACTCTAGGTACACGAGCAAGTCTTGGTTACTAAGTATGACTCTTGTCGGAACCCATTTTCTTGATTGAGTACTTCATATGTGTAATGCGCAATAAGAGTACGTATAGTGTGTAAAATCCGACCTAAGTGTGTAGTAGGCCGTCTACTATAAGGCAAATAAAGTTTGGATAGTGTCGTGAGTTACCAAACCGAGAAGACCAAAAATAGCCCAATTTTACTTCTACAACCTAGCAAAATGGTCCACCTTCCGGGTAACGTTCCACGGAGATTCTGTGAAGTGTGAAGGCAAGACGAAATCCGGTTTGACTACCGTTTTGACGCTACAACGACCAACCTACCCTAGGTACACCGGATCAGTAGACTCGGTGGTTTAGATCTGACCGTTTCCTTAACCCAAAACCCCAGGGTGACCTATTTGGCACTGATCCGGTTTACCCTTTCAGCTCAAATGGTACCCCGTCCGGTTAGGACTTAGTAACCAGGGGTGATTTAGTTTAACCTCCGTAAATCCTCGGAGGGGTCCTTCCTATTAGTGCTAAAGGGTAAACCGGATCAGTGCCAAATAGGTCACCCTGGGGTTTTGGAAACGGTCAGATCTAAACCACCGAGTCTACCTCTCCAGCACTCCTTCACCGAGTGCTAAAGTGGCGACTACCGAATCAGCAAGGGACTCTCTGTGCCCACTCCGGAGTCCAGACCTCGCTTACATGCACACAATCCCGAAATCCCCAGACTCATAACAACAATACAAGGGTACGAGTTTATGGGACGCAAGTTCAACCTTTACTCACAATTGTGGAAATTGTCAAACCTCATTTTTTCGTTTTTGCCCCAATTTGGTCCGGATAGTAATTAGTAGTAGTTAAATAGAATAAATAACGCCCTGGTAACCGGCTATCCGGGTAGTAACCGGTAGGGGTTAGCTTGGCCGAGGACCTCGCTGCCGGGGGGACATCCTAAAGCTTAGTGGGCGGGATAGGATAGCGGAATTTCTAACCCGCCTTTTGCTTCCTAGTCTTTGCTTTTAAAACTCGGGCACGGACTCACCGTCTTTAGTCCGACCACCACCGAGTGCCCGGGTAGAGCTTAGCCGACCGGTCTCGGGTCTACCTCAAACCGGGAGGCATAACCTCGGTGGAAGGAGAGGCTTCTCGGATAGCGAGAGGAGGATACCCGGTAAGGAATCCTCCCCATTCTACCGGACCGGACGCGGACCCCGCGGATAGGAGTCCTATTCCCGCCCTAGAGGCCACGATCCAACCAGGACAGGGAGGGAGGCCGATACCCGCCACCCGGACTGTAACCGAGAGCCACGATGCCTCGCCGTCCGGGTTTAACCAATCCGTCGGAGCCCTCGACGGCGAGGCCCTCCCGAGAAGGCACGCGCCCGCGGAGATCATCCCCCTCATCCACGAGGACTTGATCGAGGTCCCGGAGATCGGGAGGCCCTTCCGGACACCTCGGCCCGATGCCTTCGGAGGCACCGAGATCCTTGGGAGTGAGGATACCGCCTCCGCCGCTCCGTAAGACGGGGAACGAGGAGGAGGAGGTCACTTCCCAACCCGGGTTGGGAGCACGAGAAGGTCGCGACTACCGAGATCGCCGAGGCTTCCGAGGTCGCAAGTAGGATGGGCGGGACAGAAG